>JAEOAD010000031.1:8237500-10985000 GCA_036365145.1 Orientallactaga sibirica | reverse complement strand
GGAAGGTATCCCATCCCAGGCATTTTTTTGAATAATGGCACATCCAGAAGCTGTAGACTGTCTTCTCTAAGCTGCTGTTTATTTTTTGTTCGTTTTGTATGTTTATTTATTTATTTAGTATGTGTGTGTTTGTAGGCACACATGTGCCATGGTGTGCATGTAGACTAGGTCAGAGGATAACTTTTGGATCTGTCCTTACCTTCCATCTCATTTGGAAACAGGATCTCTCATTATTGGTCATTGCTCTGCTCAGCTCATCAGGGTAGCTGGTCCATGAGCTTCCAGAAAATTCTCCTGTCTCTACAGCCTTTCTCACCTGAGGCACACTGGATTATAGAAGCCAGCCACAGCTTCCAACTTTCATGTGGGACCTGAACTGAATTGTTTTTTTTTTTTTTTTTTTTTGAGAGAGAGAGAGGGGGAGAGGAAGAAAGAGATGGGCGCACCAGCAGTGTCTCAGCTGCTGCAAACGAACTCTAGATGTGTGCACCTCCTTGTGGTCAAGTACGGCATTGCGCCCTTGCGTCACTTCGCATCTGGCTAAAAGTGGGACCTGGAGATTGGAACTGCTGGAGATTGGAACCAGCGTTCTTAGGCTTAGGAGGCGGGTGCCTTAACCGCTAAGCCATCTCTCCAGCCCGGGACCTGAAATTTTGTACTCAGGCACTCAGAGTTATGTGGCAAGTACTTTATTCACTGAGCCATGACCCAAGCCCCTGTTTACTTTTATCATGTTAAAGATTTCTCTCAGATATCTAGTACTTCTTGGACATCTAGGTATAATGAGAATAAACAACAAAAGCTGATTGGAGGTTCTGAGCATGTGATCAGCCTTTGTAGAATATTATGGATGGTGTCTATAGGGGAAGAGCCCCAATGTCACTATCTGGAGGTCTTTTCCCTCAGACTCATCAGTTTCTCCAAGGAGAGCCTTCCAAGAGCCTGCCTGGAAGTCAGAACCCTGATATCAGTGCTCTGGGATCCAACCAGAGGAAGAAGGCAGCGGGTTCCTTCATCCTGATTTAGCGTGTTCATGCCTACAAGTGCATCTGAAACATTCCATCCAGAGATTTTCCCCAAACACCACCCCCCATGCACACATCCCATTGACTTGTTCATTTTCAAATTAACATAGCGCGTATACACACACACACACACACACACACACAAATCTCAACTGTGATTTCCTTTGAGTTTTAGTTTCAGGGAGTATTGCTAATATGGAGAACAGACATCCTTTAATGCCAAAACCTTGGCTTCTCAAGCTTGACTGTCTGGATTACATTAAAGATATATGTCTTAGGCTGAAGAGATGGCTTAGTGGTTAAGGCACTTGCCTGCGACGCCTAAGAACACATGTTCAAATCTCCAGGTCCCAAGTAGCCAGACGCAAAGTAATGCAAGCATGCAATGTCACACATGAACACAAGGGGGCACATGCACACAAGGGGAAACATGCACACATGGGGGCACATGTGCATAAGGGGGTGCAAGTATCTGGAGTTCGTTCACAGCAGCTGTACTGTATATCAGAGTTTCTTAAACTTTTTCCACTTGTCACCCCTTTCATAAATCCCAC
This sequence comes from Orientallactaga sibirica, assembly GCA_036365145.1. Taxonomy (NCBI): domain Eukaryota; kingdom Metazoa; phylum Chordata; class Mammalia; order Rodentia; family Dipodidae; genus Orientallactaga; species Orientallactaga sibirica. The sequence continues at coordinate 10,983,421 of JAEOAD010000031.1, read as the reverse complement.
ATATATAGATATACAAAATATATGTACAGATCAAACATTTACCAATAAAACAAAATCAAAAAACTAGGACTAGCAAGATGGCCTAGCAGTTAAAGCACTTCCCTGAGAAGCCTAAGGACCCATGTTCTACTCCCCAGATCCTATGTAAGCCAGACGCACAAGGTGACAAATGCACACAAGGTGGTGCATGCATCTGGAGTTTGATTACAATGGCTGGAGTACATGGCATGCCAATTCTCTCTCTCTCCCTCTTTTTTTTTTTTAAAAAAAAAAAAGCCAATCTTTTGGGCTTTGGGGATTACCTCAAAAGAATATAAAGAAAATAATTTTTTAAAATCAAAGTAATATATTTTAAATGATTCACCAATAGACATCTAATTTTACCTTTTTTAAGGGCAAAAGCAAATCTGAATACTAATGAGATGGATGTGCTTATTTTTTACATAAAGAATTAAAACTTGTCTGAATATTTGATACTACAAGGTTTAGAGTATCCAGTTTTTCAGAGTTGATCAATAGTTTGATTTTATAATTGTCAATACTGAGAATGTCATATCACAAAAATAAAAAAATATATAAAATGGCCAAGTATAGTTAGGGCCATTTTAAAAATTTTAGGAATTCTGTCCTAATTCCAAGCCAAACACCATGTAACAATTTTTTATTGTTTTTATTTTTTTTATTTTTATTTTTTTTTTTTTTTTGAAACAGGGTCTCATTTTATCCCAAGCAGACCTAGAACTCACTCTGTAGCCTGGGCTAGCCTTGAACTCACAGCAATCCTCCCACCTGCACCTTTCAAGTGCTGGGATTAAAGGCGTGCACTACCATGCCCTGCTGTAACAATTTTCTTAGCAACTCAAGTCAACACTTAACAACAATTTTTAAAATTAAACATTCTAATACAATATAACCCAAAGATATATTAATTTGATACTTGGGATGAGGGATGGTGGTAGAAAAATATTAAAAGTCTTTGTTTCCCATAATTAAACCATTATGTTCATTTGCTTATTTTCTTTCTTTCTGTCTTTCTTTTTAATTTTTTATTTTTCAAGGTAGAATCTCTTTCTAACCAGGCTGACCTGGAATTCTCTCTGTAGTCTCAGCGTGGTCTCAAACTCACAGTGATCCTCCTACCTCTGCCTCCCAAGTGCTGGGATTAAAGGCCTGAGCCACCACACCCACCTATGTTTCTTTTCTTTTTGTTTTGTTTTGTTTTGGCTTGGTTTTGGATTTTTTATTTATTTTAATGGACAGCTTCTATACTTATAGACAATACACCATGATAATCCTCTACACCACGTTCCCCTTCACAAATCCACACTCCATCATATCCCCTCCCTCTCTCCATTAGTCTCTCTTTTAATTTGATGTCATCATCTTTTTCTCCTATTATGAGGGTCTTGTGAAGATATTGCTAGGCACTGCAAGGTCATGGCTATCGAGGCCAATTTCTGTGTGGACAGTTGCATTGTAAGCAGTTGGCTCTTACATTCTTTCTGCCACCTCTCAATGGACCCTGAGCCTTGGAGGGTGTGATAGAGATGTCTCAGTGCTGAACACTCCTCTGTCACTTCTTCTCAGCACTATGGTGCCTTTTGGGTCATCCCAGTAGTCACCACCATCTGAAAAGAGAAGCTTCTCTAACCAGAAGTGAGAGTAGCATTAATATATGGGTATGAACATTAAGTAAAGTAGTTACATGGCAGTGTGGCGAGCATAATATATGCATATAGCCAGAGCAGGTTTTATACTCCTAAGGCTCATGACCTCCCCAAACATAGGCTTTTGATTAGTTTTCAGTACCAGGCATGTATTCCCTCCCATAGCATGAGCCTCCAGTCCAATTAGAGAGCAGCTGGTTTCCCCCATAACAGACATGCCTCTATTGCACCCGTTTAGTCATTTGGCCTGGCTGGCCAAACTTGAGGCTGTTGTTTATTACACTGTTTTTTATTACTGCTAATAACTTCTCTCTCCCATATGGCTGCAAGCAGTGCAGCTTTTTGCTGCCTTCTGTCAGCTGTTCTACAGGGAAGAGATTTTCAGCTCTGCCCCAGTTTGATTTCTTGGTGACCTTGCAGTCCAGACATGAGGAGTCTTCAGCATTAGGGTCTTTCCATCTATTCGTGGTGGGAAACCAAGAGTCTTGGCAATAGCCTATAATGTTTTGGGGGCCTCAGGGACCTCCCTGGCCAAAAACTCACTGGAAGGTATCCCATCCCCTAGCACTGAAATTTTTCTAGTAACAGTCTATGGCTTCTGGGTGTGCCATTAGGTTTTGGATTTTTTCAAGTAGCATCTTGCTATATAGCTCTGGCTAGCCTAAAACTCCCTGTGTATTCCAGGCTGGTCTCAAACTGCAGCAATCCTCTTGTCTCTGCCTTGGGAATGCCGGAAGTACATACACGTGCCACTGTTCCTAGCTCATACATTTCAGTCATTTTTGGTCATTGTGCATTCAGAAACTTTTTTGCTGTTGCCAAATTTTTCACAACTCTACATTCAGTTTCATGACCCTATAAGGTCATGATCCACAGTTTAAAGAGCTGAGATCTAGATCAGCTGATTTCACCCCTGATGGAACAACAGCAGTATCTGGAAGTTTGTAAACCAAGATGGTGGGGTCCTAGCCCCTGTGTTTTTATTTTACTGGGTCTGGGTGGTACCTGAAAATTTATATCTCTGACTAACTCCCAGGTGAGACTGATGCCAGGGTTTATTTTAATTGACAGCTTCTATACATATAGACAATACACCATGATAATTCTCTACACCACGTTCCCCTTCACAAATCCACACTCCATCATATCCCCTCCCTCTCTCCATTAGTCTCTCTTTTAATTTGATGTCAGGGTTTCCCGCTTCTAATGAGTCAGTTCAACCAAGAGTGGATCCTTATGCTTAACGCTACGAATGTTATAGCAGGCACCAAGGGATGAAACTCACTTAACTCCTGAAAAGCTCTAATTAGAAGTGGTGCCTGGAGAGAGCCAGCAGCTGAATTCGGCATCATGGAGAGACAGTGCAGAAAGGAAACAAATGTTCTCAGCGAGGTTGCCCTTTATGCATGCACTTAAAGTTCTCTAAAGGCAAACAATAGAGACAAGCAGCAGGGAAGGTTTGCCTTTGAAGAAAGAAGCAATAATGGGGCAGGGTGAGAAGAGCATGATGGCTACAGCACAGCTGAGCGTCCCTCATTTTCCCCCAGTGCCAGTGACCCCGTTGATCCTTACACTGTGCACCAATAGGATAAGCATGGAGAAAGGCCCTTGGCCTCCAACAAGCCACAGTAACGCCCCCACTCATCAGTTTCCTTTCTTTCTTTTCCTTTTTGGTTTTTTAGGGTCTCAAGACACTCTCACCCAGGCTGACCTGGAATTCTCTATGTATTCTCAGTGTGGCCTCGAACTCATGGTGATCCTCCTACCTCTGCCTCCCTCCCAAGTGATAGGATGATTAAAGGCATGTGTGACCACGCCTGGCTCAATTTCCTTTATTTAAAGAAGCATGCCACAAGATGAAACTCCTAAATGAGGAAATCTATCTCTTTACAGTATTCAAATTTTATTTATTGAAAGTGTATGTTTTACTTTTTAAAAATCCTTCTGAAATCTAATACCCTATTTTATTTTATTTTGTAGGCCATCCTACACTATAAAAAGATAACATAAAAGAATGTTTAAATTTGGTTTGATTCTAGGCCAGCATTCTAGGTGCCTGCTTTTAGAATATTACGTAATAAGCACAGGACATGGAGGGACTATGCTATTACTTTCCTTCTGTACCAATGTCAAAAGGGAGGGACTTCCGGGTAACATGGCAGCATAGGAGCCACACCAAACCAGCCCAGGGAGGGATTCAAGCAAAATTATAGCAAAATACACTCTTCTTCCGAAAAGTGCCCAAGTATAGGTTTTTCTTAGACACAGCGAGAAGCAAGAGAGACCAAGATCCACCGGAAAGGAGGAAAACAGCCAGAGTCCCACTGAGGAGCTTGCTGCCCCCATCAGGGCAGCCCTGGCTCATGGTGGCCCCCATCTGTGCGCCCAGCACCACTGGCCAGGTGTGCCTAGCAGCAACAGCAGAGACCAAACAAGGGGACTTTCCAACCTCATCAGCCTCTTTGCAGAGCCCAGAAATCTAAAGAAAGGTCAGCTGAGCCACCAAAAGAGATACAGGGGAATGGTGTGAGCAACTACAGGCTACCTGAACTCTCCCATCCCCCAACTATCAGACCCAATGTCAAAAGGACCTAATGTTTTGGGGCTTTCCCATTGTTCATCAATGGTCACCTTTTTTCTTACCTTTAGTGGCTCCTCTTCAGATAGCTCTATTTTGTTTTTTTCTCTGCTGCAGATTATAAAATCCATAATTTGTAAAAAAAAAAAAAAAAAAAAAAAAAAAAAAAAAAAACAAGCCTGACAGAAGCCAGCTCTGATGGTGGGTCTGAGACCTTCCTCTAAATCAAGGGCCATGAAGGGGCTGTCATTCTGATGTCATTTCTGACAAGCAGCCCAGTTGATGCTTTCACTGCTGGTCTGGAGACCACGCCCTGAGAACTCTCCAGAGCTTCCCAGCGAGTGTTCTCTGCAGATGCAGGATCTTCCTTCTTCCAGAGTCTACCTCCAGTAGGGCTCATGTGAAGGCTTCCATGTCTCCCTTCACTTCAACAAGGCATTTGGCTATGTTCTCCCATCTCTTTTCTGTCTCTATGGAGATGTATTTACATCTTCTGAAACTGTCCCAGTAGCCAGTTTAAGATCATATTCCCTGCCTGCAATGGTTAACCTTAGTTGTTAACTTGACAGGAGTTAGAGTCACCATTGAGCCAAATCTCTGGGCGTGTTTGAGTCTTTCTAATAATTGAAGAAGAAAGATCCTAAATATGGGCTACCCCATTCTGTGAACTGGGCATTTTAGGCTACAGAGAAAGGAGACAGCTGGCTAATCCTCAGCATTCATCTGTGACATGGGGAAAGGTAGACATACAGTTGAACAGACCAACTCTACCCTATCATGTCCCATAACACTGTTTTCTAATGAGGGGCAATGCCACCCCCAAAGTTGACAACTGGTGGTGTTTGTAAATAAGTTGTGGGTGCTACTGACATCTAGCAGGGAGAGTCTATGAATGCTGCTAAACATGCTACAATGTACAGGACACACAGCCTTCCCCTCAGCAAACAATGTACAGCCCAAACTGTCAATCATGTTGCAGCCCAGAAACCATCCTGCTTCATGGGCACAAGCAGAGAAGGGAGCGTAATGTATATTATATATAGAGAGAGACAGAGAGAGAAAGAGAGACAGAGAGAGAGCATGATGCTGCCTCTCTACTTCATTAGGAAAAGAAAGTTGAGGCCAAGTAAGGATCTGCAAGTGTTGGCTTAAGGTCTCTTTCCAGTTGCTCACACAACAGACTGTGCAGGTCACACTGGCTTCAGGGACAGACGGCTACAGTACTCTTTGGTTTCCTCAAGCTCAAAAGACCTGAAGAAGCATCCTGTTCCAACATGTCTTTTTGGCTTTGTTATTATGGTTTCTTTCCAATCAAGAAAGTCATGGGGCTGGGTGTGGTGGCGCACGCCTTTAATCCCAGCACTTGGGAGGCAGAGGTAGGAGGATCACTGTGAGTTCGAGGCCAGCCTGAGACTACATAGTAAATTCCAGGTCAGCCTGGGCTAGGGCGACATCCTACCTTGAAAAACCAAAAAAAAAAAAAAAAAAGTCAAGGAATGTTGAGAATGACAAGAAAAGGGAAAGTGAAGGACTGAGGGAAGGAATCGAATCAGCAAGGAAAACTCTTACCCTGCCCCCCAAGACAACCAGACTGCTTCTCACTGATGCTGGCCAGTGTGCTCGCCATTCCTTTGTTCCTGGTTTTAGATGACCTCACTCTGCTAAATGGGGTGTTCGAAGCAGCAAAATTGGCACTACCTGATAATCACCTTTGAAGTATAGACTCTCAGCCCTTCCCAGTCCCCCCTGACTCTACATTTTAACAAGATCCCCAAGTGACTGGGAAGCACATGAATAGTCACAAAATTGGAGCTAGTGTTTCCACAAAGCAAAACAAAACTGACAAGTGAGCAGCTCACAGGGTGTTGCATATAATTCCTCCAGGGGATTCATGATCCTCAGTGCCTGGTAGCTTATAAGATAGAAAACAGAAATGTGAAGGAGTATATGAAAAGGGGTAAATATCCCATGATAGCCTTTTAAAAATCCTTTTTTGCATGTGTATGTGTGTGGACACATGTGTGGGTGAGTAGATGTACATGTGGGTGCACATGCATGTGTACGTACATGTGTGTGGAGGTCAGAGGTTGATATTGGATGTCTTCCTCAATTGTTTTCCACCTTTTTTTTTTTTTTGATAGAGTCTCGTTCTAGCCCAAGATGACCTGAATCTCACTTTGTACTTCCAGGCTGGCCTAAAACTCACAGTGATCCTCTGACATCTGCCTCCAGAGTGCTGGGATTAAAGGCGTGCACCACCATGCTCGGCCTAATTTTTTTTTTTTTTTTTGAGTCAAGGTCTTTCACTGAAACCAGAGCCCACTGACTGGGCCACGAGCTAGCCAGCTTGCCCCAGGATCCTCCTGTCACTACCTTCTAAGCACTGAGATTACAAGCATGTGATGCCATGCTTGGCATTTACATGGGTGCTAGGGATCCAAACTCAGGTTTACATGACAAGGGCTTTATAGACTGAGCCATCACTCCAGCCCTAAATCTTTCCCATGTTCTGGAGGGATCCAACCTAGGATTCAAGAAATGTGCCTAGTACCAGAAACACAACCCTCCTATAGCTAGAGGGTCTGAATTTTTGTTTTGTTTATTGAAGACAAGGTCCCACTCTCTGGCCCTGGCTGGCCTGGGACTCACTATGTAACCCAGGCTGGCCTTGAACTCACAGCAGTTCTCCTACTTTAATGTCTTAATGTTAGGATTAGAGACATGGGCCACCACACTAATATTTTTTAACAGGGAACAAGAATTTAATCTGACATGAAATGGAAGATTGATTTGATCACTATCTCCAACATTGCATTTCACAATATCAAAATTTTATAGAAAAAAGGCCATTTTATAGTTTTGTGTGTAGGTGGGTGTGCAAATGTATGTGAATACAGATGCACAGGTGCCACAGTGTGTGTGTGGAGGTCAGAGAACATCTTCATGGTCAGTCCTCCCCTTCAAGCATGTTTGAGGCAGGGACTCATCATTGTTGCTGTGCAAGGCTGCAGTTTCCCAAGCTAGCTGGTCCATGAGCTTCCAGGAAATTCTCCCATCGCCACTTACCATCTCACCTCTTGCCATCTGAATCAGGGTGCTGGGGTTGCAGAAGCCCATCACAGCTTTCAGCTTTTACATGGGCTTTGGGGATCTGAACTTAGGCATTCAGGCTTGAGCATCATCCACTGAGCCATTTCTCTTTCCTCTCTCCCACCCCCCATACTATGTTATATTTTATTTTTATTTATTTATTTGACAGAGACAAAGAGGGAGAGAGAGAATGGGAGCAACAGGGCCTCCAGCCACTGCAAATGAACTCCAGACATGCCCCATTGTGCATCTTGCTAACGTGGGTCCTGGGGAATCAAACCTGGGTCCTTTGGCTTTGCAAGCAAATGCCTTAACTGCTAAGCCATCCCTCCAGCCCCTTTAAAAAATATTTTATTTTTATTTATTTATTTGACAGAGAGAAATAGGGGGAGAGAGAGTGTGTGTGTGTTATAGTTTTAAATACCCTAGTAAATAGGTTAAGGTCAATGGGACAAGTTCAACCTCAGGTCTACTCTCAACTTACCCAATTTGCCATGGTTTGATTCATTCAGTAAATTCTAGCTCCCTGGCTTAGGCAAAGAAGAACTACAAAAAGTAAAGGATTGCACTGAAGAAATAGCGCAGAGTTTAAATGCACTTGCTTGCAAAGCCTTCTGGCCAGGATTTAATTCCCCAGTACCCACATAAAGCCAGATGCACAAAGTGTTACATGTGTCTGGAGTGCATTTGCAGTGGCAAGAGACCCTGGCATGCCCATTCATATTATCTCTCTCACCTTGCAAATAAATAATTCATTAAAATTTTAAAAATCTTTGAAGGGCTGAGGAAATGGCCCAGCAATTAAAGGAGCTATTTTCTTTTTTTTTTTTTAAGATTCTAATTTTATTTATTAGAGACAGAGAGAGTGAGAGAGAGTAAGAATGGGCACACCAGGGCCTCTAGCAATTGCAAATGAACTCCAGATGCATGTGCCACCATGTGCATCTGGCTTACGTGGGACCTGGAGAATCGAACCTGGGTCCTTAGGTTTCACAGGCACACACCTTAACTGCTAAGCCTTTTCTCCAGCCCTAAAGGATCTATTTTCAATGCATTCAACCTGGGTTCATTTCTCAGTACCCACATAAAGCCAGATGCACAAAGTGGCACATATGTCTGCAGTCCATTTGCAGCAGCAAGAGACCCTGGTATGCTCATATTCTCTCTTTTTACCTTGCTAAAATTAAAAAAAAAAAAGGGCTGGAGATATGGCTTAACAGTTAAGACACTTGCCTGTGAAACCTAAAGACCCATTTCAACTCTCCAGATCCCACCTAAGCCAAAGGTGAGGTAAGTGCAAGGTTGCACATGTCCACTCGGTGGTGCAAGCATCTGGAGTTCAATGGCAATGGTTCAGGCCCTGGTGCACCAATTCTCTCTCGCTCTCTAAAAAAAATAAAAATAAAAAAATATTTAAAAACAATAAACTGAGGTAGGACATGAAAGGTGAACACATTGTGGGCCGTAACAAGAGACAAGAGTTGTAATACTTGTAGGCTGGGAATGTAGCTAATTGGCTAGAATGCCTGTCTAGCATGCACGAAACCCTGGATTCAATATCTAGCACCAAATGAAAACCTGCATGGAGGCACATGTGTGTATTCCCAGCACTTGGGAGGTGAAGGCAGGAGGATCAAAAGCTGAGTCATCCTTGACTACACAGAGTTCAAGGCCAGCTTGAGCTACATGACACCCTGTTTGAAGAGATAAGAGACTTTCTTTCTTTTCTCCCTCCCTTCCTTCCTTCCTCTCTCCCTTTGTCCCTCCCTTCTTGTTCTCTCTCTCGCTCTCTTTCTCACTCCTTTCTGAATCAAATTCTTAATATGTAGCAATGCTGGCAGCTCTGATGAAGGCTTTCACAAGACAATGTCACCCAGTCTTGTCGCCTCATGTTTATGGCTCTGCATGGCTTTCTATAAAGAACAAGCCCTCAGTTCTAAAGCATATCTAGAAATGGCATCTAGAGGGCGCCCTCGACCCCCTTCAGCAAAGACCCAGAGGGCCTGAGCAAGTTTGCGGCTGGCTTTGTTCATCAGGGAACACTCTGTTCTTTCTCTATGCTCTGCTGGGAGAAATCCTCCAAGGGGGAAATGAAGCAGAGGATTCTCGAGGCTGCCCCACCTACAAGAGTTTGGAGGCCATTGAACTCTTAAAAATTTTTTGAACTGTTTGGTGAGGACTAGGAGTCATGACAGAGCAAGCAGGACAAAGCTGTTTCTGAAATCTTTCTGGAGAAATATGAGCCTGTGGAACACAATCCTTGCATAGGGGAGGGAAGTGGGCTGGCGAAGTTAACCAGAACTTGCATGGCTTAGTACTTCCTAAATTCTGTTTTTCAGTGGCTGAACAACCCTGTGGGAAAAATATAAATATCCCCTTTTTCCCTAATGTTAAAACTAGGACCAGGAGATGTTATGCAACTTGTGTAGGTTAGCTGGCAATAGTGGCAGAGCTCTGATGCATTTTGTTTGATTTGTAAATAGATCACACAATCGCATTATTCAAAAATTCAAAAGTACAACTAGCCGGACGTGGTGGCACACGCCTTTAATCCTAGCACTTGGGAGGCAGAGGTAGGAGGATTGCTGTGATTTCAAGGCCATCCTGAGGCTACATAGTGAATTCCAAGTCAGCCTGAGCTAGAGTGAGACCCTACCTCAGAAAAAGAAAATTTAAAAGTACAGAAAAATAATACTAAGTCTCCTGCCCCACTTGACCCCCAAGTCTCCAGTTTTCCCCATCTTCTGTCTCCCTCGCCACATCACAGATAACTTCATGTACACTGTCAGCATTTCTTTACGCATATAGCAGTTAACAGGGCACATATTTTTTTCCCTCCATGCCATACATACTGTTCCAGGATTTTATTCACTTAACAAAACATCTTGAAGGCTTTCCACACCAGCACATAAACAGCTTCCTCATTCTTTTTCTTTCACAGCTGCACAGTGTTCCATTGTATGGAATACCATCATTTAATTAAACAGTCCTCTATTGGTGGAAATGGAGCTATTTCCCATCTCGGGCTACTAGAAACAATGCCGCAGTAAGGAACTTGGTACCTACATAATTTTGCACAAGCCAGAGGCAGGAGCCTACATCGTACTCACTCTAGTGTATACTCCCTTCATTCCCAAGATGACAGAGAACTAAATAGAGGCCCATTTTGTCAGGCCAATGTTCCTATCTGTTTCCATCCTATCTCCCATCTTCCTGCTTTCCTTGTCTAACTAGAAAGCCCGTTCCTATTTGGAACAGCTACAGACACTCTGGACAGAGAGTTCTTGCCACTTTATCTCCTTCTGTGGTTGCTTCATCTCATTCTTTAAATACCACGTGTGACTTTAACTGGGCTGGGCTGAAAACAAAATCTGCAGATGTTGTACTGTATGAACATGAAATTTCTGCTACCTCTTGGATCACACTGTTTTGTCCATGTGCCAGGGAAGTGCAAATCCTGCCTAGCACAGACTTAGATTCTTATTGAGACCTTGAAGGAAGACCATTAGAAGCTGCCTGCTGCTGCAGAAGCTAGCGTCTACCACCATCTCTGGCTGCTGGCCTAAGGGCCAACCCTGGGCAAAGTCAAGGAAGTTCACCTTCTGGAAAAGACAAAATCCTTACCATGCTTTCAGACTGGTCAACTGTGATCATTTTGTCATCTCTTTTTTTCCACCACTCAGGAGGCTGAGGTAGGAGGATCACCATGAGTTTGAGGCCAGCCTGGGACTTCAGAGTAAATTCTAGGTCAGCCTGGGCTAGAGTGAGAGCCTTTTTTGAAAAAAAAATAATAAACAGGATTCAGCAATAAAAGAGCACTCAAAAAAAGTGAATATTTGGTTTTAATCATGGGATTCTGACAACCACCTGCCACCTGCCTGTTTAACTTAGAGACTAGGTCACTCTTCCGTAGAGGCATTCCAGTGTGACCCCTTTCTTGAAGGCTTCTGCACACCAGTGGTTATGTAGATGAATGGCATATGGCTAGGCACTCCTTCCTAAAGGAGAAACATAGCAAATAGTTTCAGTACAAACACCAAGTGAGCTGAGCAGGGAGATAGGTGGAGAAATACACCTCTGGGGTCCTTGACCTCAGAGAACAAACAAGTAGTCCAAAGTCGATACAGAGGAGGATAACCAGACAGTTCTAGAAGGCTTCCTTGAGGACATGACTGTGCAGTAGGCCCCTAGGTGCCAACAGAGAAGACCAGCACATGAGAAAAGGCCCAGATGGGAGAACTACAGCCAAAATCTAAGTCCAATTAAACACAAGAAGTGGGGATGAAGAGCAAGCTAATAGTCCACTTGGAGCAAGGTTTAAGGGAGAAACTGAAAAAGATTTGAGCTAAATCTCACAGGCCTTACATAGTAGCCAGTTCTCTCATCTTAACTTAGACTTTCATTGTACCTTAATAAGCTCACCCTGATTCTCTTCACCAATTTCAGGGACATTTCAGCAGGCAGAGTTCCAGGCAAGCCTTCCTCAATTGACTCAGCCCTTCTGTCTCTTATTGCTGACCCATAACTATGTTCTTCTCATCACAAGAAAAGCCTGAGGTTGCCTTTTTAAAACCACCAGCTGTACTCTGCTCTCCTACAACTGAGAACTTCTGTGTCTTTCCTTCCATCTGCTGGCTATCAAAGGACAAGGCAGGAGGTTCCTAGAACACTTTTCCTCTAAGCATGGAGAAACAGGAAAGGACACAGTGGTACAGCTACAAAGCCCAAGCCACCCTGTAATTGGCTAAGGTCCCAGTATTATCATCATCACCATCATAGCTCCAGATCTCAGGTAATTTATCAGATTTGTCTAAGACACGAATGTATGAGAGTCTTTTGTTTGGTTTGGTTTGGTTTTGCGAGGTAGGGTCTCACTCTGGTCCAGGCTGACCTGGAATTAACTATGTAGTCTCAGGGTAGCCTCGAACTCTCCGCGATCCTCCAACTTCTGCCTCCCGAGTGCTGGGATTAAAGGCGTGCGCCACCACACCCGGCTTTTGAGAGTCTTTTATAAAGATGGTTTGGGGCTAGAAAGATGACTTAGTGGTTAAGGCACTTGCCTGCAAAGCCAAAGGACCTAGGTTCAATTCCTCAGTACCCACATAAAGCCAGACTTACAAGGTGGCTCAAGCATCTGGAGTTTGTTTGCAGTGGCTGGAGGCCCTGGCACATCCATTCTTTCACTCTATCTGCCTCTCTCTTCTCTCTCCCTCAAATAAATATTTTTAAAAATAAATTTTTCTTTTTTTTTGGTTTTTCGAGGTAGGGTCTCACTCTGGTCCAGGCTGACCTGGAATTAACTATGTAGTCTTAGGGTAGCCTCGAACTCATGGTGATCCTCCTACCTCTGCCTCCTGAGTGCTGGGATTAAAGGCGTGCGCCACCACGCCCGGCTTCAAATAAAAAAAATTTTAAAGGAGGTTTTATAGATGGTCTTCCAACAATAGTAATTCCAGTAACAATAGGTCACATTTATTAAAACCTCCTAAGTCTAAGCTGCTTAAAAGTTTTATCTCCAAGGGTTGGGGAGATGGTTCTGTGAGCAAAGTGCTTGCCATGCATTCTGAGTTTAGATCCCTAGCATCCACACTTGTCATCCTACTGCAAGGAAGGCAGTGACAGGAGGCTCTCAAGGGCTCCCTGGCTAGCTAGTATGACTGGACTAGTGAGCTCTAGATTCAGTGAGAGGCCCTATCTCAAAAACTAAGGTAGAAAGCAACAGAGGAAGATCCCCAACATCTATCTCTAGCCTACACACACACATGAACACCAAACACACATGCATGCATGCACACACACACACACACACACACACACACACACACACACACAGGTTTTATCTCTAAATCATGGCATGATGGGACATACTTGTCATCCTAGCACTCAGGAGGCTGAATCAAGAGGATCACAAGTTCAAGGCTAGCTTGAGTTCCATAGAGTGTTCAAGCCCAACCTGACCTACCTGGCAAGACCCTGGCTCAAAATAATAAAAAAAAGAGTTTCTTTTAATATACAGCCATCATTCTCAAAGTCTAGTCAAATTTCATGATTAATCAAATTCAAGTGTTGGTTTCAGATTCCAGCTCTGTCACCTATTATTTTTATAATGTCTCCCAAATTCAGTTTTCTCTTCTGTAAAGTGAATGTAGAATAAGTATTTCCTTCCCTGAAGTAAATGAAATACTCTAGATTAAAGCTCTCAACATGTCACTGGCACACAGCAAATGTGACAGACAGCTGGTAGATTTACTAAACACAATTCTATTTTGAAATGACCTGAATAGAAGACTTTGTTTTTAACAAAGATTTAAAGCACTTGAAAAATTATATCATTTCTCCAAATAACATGAGGGCAATCTATGGACTGTTTCCTTTTCTGGGGCAATGTTAAAATATGAGGCCCAGGAACCATTCTAGAAACTGAACTCAAGCTTGTACATGCCAAGTGCAGACTTTACTACTGAGCTGTCCCTGCCCCAACCCCATGGTCCATATTCTTAGGTACAGCTATGAATATAAGCAAAGAAATATATGAGCATATGCCTAAGGGCATATTTCCTATTCTGGACTCTGCCCACCTGGGACTCCCTGCCTTGCCCTTGTCCCGGCCCCCATGAAATCACCAGGAAAGGAAAGAGCTGCCTGGGCTCCGAGCTCCTGTCCAATTTTAGCTCTAGGTGTAAGAGTCATGTGGAAGTGGCAGGTTTGGGGAATGCTGACACCAAAGCACATGGCTACATCCTGTTATAGCACACAGAAAGGATATAAAGAACTTGGGCGTAGGTGAGATTTAAAAAAAAAAAAAAAAAGGAACAATACCAATGTGATATAAGCGGAGAGGCTCGGGTATGGAAAGGCTGGGGTTTCACTTCTAGTTTCACAGTCCTCCACAGTGACCTTGGGCACGGGTGAATAATTTATTGTCACTGTACATTCCACCTGTGAGTTGTGGGCTATCACATCCTTGCCACAGCCCTGTGGTGATGCTCCAAAGACTTGCATTTCCTCTCTTCCATAGACACAAGCTCACTCCATTTGAATCTGTAGGGTTACTCAGCTCAGCCCAGATACAACCCTGACCACTGAATCAATGGCTAGACTGCATTGTGTTTTGCTTTCTTGGTTCGGTGTTGGAATTCTTTCCAGGCTCTGCAACCCATGTCTTCCCAGGCAGAGCAGAAGGAATGAAGGGAGGAAGCAGAAGGAAGCCTTCTGAGCGCTCATATAATTTTATAAAATGTTTTTATTTACAAGCAGAGAGAGAGGGAGAGAAAATGAGAGAGGGAATTGAACACAAGCCTTCAGACTTTTCAAGTAAGTACCTTTAACACTGAGCCATCTCTCCTGCCCAGCGTGTGGAATCTTAAAGTTCAGTTCACATGTGAGAATGTCCAAACTATTGCCAGGGAAGTGAATACTGAAACTACAATACAGAAGTCTGACGCGCGGGCACATGTCTTTAGTCCCAGCACTTGGGAGGCTAAGATTGGAGAATTGCCATGAGTTTAAGGCCAGCTTGGGGCTATACAGTGAGTTCCAAGTTAACCCAGGGCTAGAGCAAGACCCTGCCATAAAAAAATAAAATAAGTAAAACTACAACGTACAATATCCAAAGCAAATGTTAAAAAGTCCCAGGATGCTGGCTGTGACCAGGAAGAGCTCAAGTTACAGGCCAGTCTGTACTATGAGCCGCTGTCCCAAAAGCCAAAGCAAACAAACTAAAGTCCCACAATGGTAGGTGCAGAAAAACCAGTAAGGCCACAGGGAGCACCTGTGCTTAATAGGGAAGGAAGGGAACACAGCTGTGGGCAGCAACATCCCCCCCACACTCCTCCAAGCCAGGAAACCCACAGAAATGATGCCATGAGGCTAGGCTATCTAGATCGTGCCTTTAATCCATGAGTTCCAGGCCAGCCTACGCCTCAAAATAATAATAGTAATAATAATAAACAACAAAACAAAGAATCCCATGGGA
The DNA here is from genome assembly GCA_036365145.1 of Orientallactaga sibirica. Classification (NCBI taxonomy): domain Eukaryota; kingdom Metazoa; phylum Chordata; class Mammalia; order Rodentia; family Dipodidae; genus Orientallactaga; species Orientallactaga sibirica. The sequence goes on along the minus strand of JAEOAD010000031.1, from coordinate 10,968,111 downwards.
CACGATGAGGACATTGGGATGAGGGTGTCAACTCAGCAAATTTCCACCTCCAGCACGTGGGGGAGACGGTGCCTGCAGAAGGCACAAATGACTCTGAAAAGTCGCCCCTGGAATCTGTGAGACGTCGTCCCCGGGAAGATTCAGAACCATTCTGGGCCTGCTTTATCCTCGATGGCAATGCCGCCTCCAGCGTGGTACCCAGATGTCACGGTGGAGACCGAAAGTCTCTGAAAGGCTTCTAGGGCCGAGGGGAGATCTGTGGAGCCCCAGGGTGTTGCAGTGTCTGAGACGTAGGGTCCCTGAGGCCAGGCTGAGGCTGCGACATCTTCCTGGGCGATGTACCCCGGGTCGGAGCAGAAACTGGGCTCATCTATAGACGAGCACCCCCAGGGCCTGGGCGGAGGGAGCGCGCCCCTTGGGCCTTCGGCAGCGCTGCGCTGGGACCCGGGGAAGGTTTGGGCGCGGGCGGCGCGCGATGGCCGGCGCAGGCCGGGGAACCGCTGCGTTCGCGGCCCGCGATGGCGGTGCGGCCCGGAGTCCGCGGCCCGGCGCCGAAGGAACCACTCCCGCACGCGGTGCTCGCGCAGGTGGAGCCTGGCGGCCAGGACCGCGCGCGCCCTGTGGTCAGGGTACGCGTCCATCCGGAAATATCTCTCCAGCTCGCGATGCTGATGGCTGCTGTAGATGCCGTCGTGCGGATCCAGGAGCTCCCGGAAACCAGCAGCTTCTTGCATCTCGACTCTGCTACTGGCTCTGGTGTTGCAGCTCGATTTAACCTTTCAACCTCCCGCCCACAGCTGCCCTGGTTAAAGGCTGATTGCAAGAAGCTAGGAGGGATGCCTCCATAGCCTACACGTGGCTGCCCACCTGTGCACATCTCCTGCATATGCTTGCCCAGTAAGAGGAGCCGCTAGGGTTCAGGGGACAAAGATCAGGATGCATCGACAGGATCACTTTGACTCCTCGGGGGTTCTGGGTTCTTCCAGGGCAAGCTATGGTTCTGAAAACCATCAGCTGTGCCGATCGGTCATCCCCTGCACTTCTGGCCTCTGTCAGGAGCTAGCTTCTCACTGACCCTTTCTTCTGGGCCCTGTAAGGCAGTTTGGGGTGTATCTCCACGGGCCTGCTGAACTCAGGCGGGCTGCCTGGGAAGATGGTGAGAGGGTTCGATCCATCGCGCTTTTTCATCATGCATCCTGACCGTTTCCAACAACTGGGCACTCATCTTCCTGGAAAACGTCTCAGTCTCTGAATAGGACTATCTCGGTTCCCTTTGGTGCCAATGCCCTGGACTCTGAGTCTCCATCTATTTCCTACTCCCCGCCTGGGCTTTCTCTTACACTTCCTGAGGCGATTCCCTCTCCTTCCAGTGACTGTGGAGTCTTCCTGTGCTTTGTGTTTTCCTTTGCTGATTCTTAGGGACCAAAGTTTTAAAAAAACTCCAGTATACTCTCTTTTGTACATTACTCATCAGGCCCCTTTTTTCCTCCCTTGCTGTACAGGGAATCAAACCCAGGGCCTCCCCAATTCTAGGAAAGCACTTGTTCACTGACCTCCTCCCCACCCCTCACACACACAGGTTATTTTCATTCCTTTCTCACAACGTAATATAAGAAAAATGTGCCTTGTAAAGAAACTACAGTCATCAACGGAAGGCTTGAAGATTAAGAAATACCAAGCAAGGAGATCAGCGACAATATTTGTGTTCTATGCACGCTATTGTTGACAAAGCAACTGTAACTAATTAGTATGAAAGCTTTCAATATATCACATCCTGGTAAAAATGGAAAAGCAACCTGCAAAAAAAAAAAAAAAAAAAGTGGTTACTGGGCTTGGTGGTACACACACCTATAATCCCAGCACTCCGGAGGTTGAAGCAGGAAGATGTCATCTGAAGCCAGTCTGGGCTACATAGTGAAGATTCTGTCTTGAAATAAATATATAAGCAAACCAGTTATGGTAGCAGTACATGCCTATAATCCCAGCATGTACATTCAAGATCAAATGGGCTGCACAAGTATTTCAAGGCTAGTGGGAGAAGAGGGGATGAGGATGCATAGTATGTACACACACACGTGTGTGGTTTATGCATTGTATGCCAACACATGTGTCCGTGCACATGTATGTGGAGGCCAGAAGTGGACGTCAGGTGTCCTCTAGTGCTCTTCCACCTTGTTTTCCTGGCACAGAGTCTCACACTGAACTTAGAACTCACTAATTGTCATCTAGGCTGAGTGACCAACAAGCCTCAGAGATCCTTGTCTCTGCCCACTTCAGCACTGGTATTACAGGCATGTATGGCCATGCCCAATTTTTTTTTTTTTTTTCGCGCGCACGCGCGCGCATGCATGCGTGCGTGTGTGCGTGCGTGCGTGTGTGTGTATGCTGGGGATTGAACTCATGCCCTTGTGCAGCAAGCACTCTTACTCACTAAACCATCTCCCTGGCCCCAATAAACTGTGGTGTTTAATCTTGATTGTCAACTTGATAAAATTTAGAATCACCATAGAAATATACCTGTTGATGTGTTTTTGAGGGTGTTCCCTAAAGAGATTTTAAAGAAGGAAGACCCACCTTTAATATGGGTGTCACTGTCTCATGGGCTGGGCTAGGACCCTGGACTGAATAGAAAGGAGAAAGTGAGTGGGGCACTGACATTCATCTCTCTTTGCTTCCTGACTCAGTGTGACCATCTGCCCCATGTTCCTGCTGCCACTGTACCTTTCCTGCCACGATGGACTGTACCCTCAAACAATGAGCCAAAATAAATGCTTCCTTCCTACAGTTGCTATTGTTGCATGTTTTATTTCAACAATGATAAAAGTAATTAATAAGCAAAAGTTAAAGCAACCAACATGTTAATAGTATTTTATACATATTTTACACTCACAAATAGTCAACACTTTAAAGAAACCTACTTCTGCCATATATACCAAGATTTAAAGAATGAGCCATTTTCTTGGTTGTTATTGTTAAAGCTTTTTTAAAAAAAGTTGTTTATTTATGGGCTGGAGAAATGGCTTGGCAGCTAAGGAGCTTGATTCCACAGCCTAAGGACCCAGGTTCAATTTTCCAGGACCCATAAGCCAAATGCACAAGGTGTCACATGCATCTGGAGTTCCTTTGTGGTGGCTAGAGGCCCTGGCATGCCCATTCTCTATCTGCCTCTCTCTCTTTCTCAAATAAATAAAATAAATTTTTAAAAATTGCTTTCTTTCTTGCAAGTGTGTGTGTGTGTGTGTGTGTGTGTGTGTATGGGTGTGCCAGGGCCTCTTGCGGCTGCAAACAAATGCCAGATGTTTGCACCACATTTTGCACCTGGCTTGTGTGGGTGGCTTGGGAATTCAACCCAGGTGGCAGGCTTTGCAAGCAAGCACCTTTAACCACTGAACCATTTTCCCAGCCCCAATCCCTAAAGTTTTACTTTATCTAGATTAAAAGAATAGGAATAAGAGCACATTGATGGGAATAAAGTCAGAAACAAGCCTACTAATCCCAGGATCTGGATGCCAGGACAAGACAGGATGGATTCAGTTTCTTCTGAAATGAGCAGAAGCTGATCCTTCTGTTTTGATGGTCAAATAGGACTCAGAGTTATCAGGACACCACCCACAAAACATAGGCACTCATGTATGCACACATGTTCTCTTTCTCCCCTCCTCTCCGTCTCTCTCTTTCTCTTCTGAGTTCTTCTCTCCCAGCCAGAAAGCAACCCCTTGATTCATCTTGCACCTAAATACTGCCTAAAAAAAAATCTCATTTTGTTAAATGAAACAACTACTACTGCATAGGAGGTAGTGCTCTTGTCCTCCTCATAGACCATACCATGGTCACCCTCACCTCCCCCAGTACTCTGAATGTGCTTGCTGGATCTTTGTTGTCAGCCAGCTATTCATTAGTCACAGAGCCATCAATTAGGGTGACTCCATGGCTCCACTAGATTTGGCATCTCACATTTTTTTTATTAAGAACATACTTTGTATGAATACATTGTGTGTTGGTACCATCTTTTCCATCCTCCCTGTTACCATTCCGCAGGGATCCTCGTCAGTGGGGTTGCTGGTGTTCCCCATAGGATTGTGGGATATGCGTTGTGGGAGCAGCAGTCAGTTATTGGGAGAAGGCAGTGCCTCTGGGCATGACATCCCAACCTGTGGCTCTTACAATCTTTCCGCCCCTCTTCCACAAAATTCACTGAGCCGTGGTGGGTATATTTTAAGTCTACTTCAGCGATGAGCTCTTAGGAGCCTCTGGATTTCTGCTTTGGTGTGTGTTGAGTATCCTCAGTGTCTGTCTCCTCACCAGGCACTGATTATCAGGCTCACTATGGAAGCAAAACTCTTGCTCATCTCCCCACTTCCTCTTTGATTTCACCCAGGCAAGGGGTGGTTTATCTCCTTGGGTCTCACTACCTTCTGAAAAAGAAAATCAGATTCTCCAATGGAGACTGAAATCAACATAGGTTAAATTGGATATGTGTTATTAATTTAGGGAGAGCTTGATGGGTGTAGCCCCTCTTTTAGCAAAAGACTAGGGGAAGTTTGACATTGGAGAACATAATCTTTGTCTCCAAGGATTCAGACCTGGTTTCCAGTTTCAGATATGGGTTCCTTCGCACTGAGCAGATCTCTTAGCCAATCAGAAAGCCATTGGTTACCCACAAGGCTGGGTGGCACCATTGCACTGCTGTGTGCTTCCTGTCAGGCTGGTTGCTTCTGAGTAGCTTAGAACCCTACTTACTCACGCCATTGACGGCCACTTTCCCCCAGTAGCTCGTGTAAGCCTCCCACTTTTCAGGAAAGGCCCAGCAGTCTCTGAAGAGATAACTAATGTTTTGAAAAGAAAACTATGGGGCAACGAGCTGATGCTTTACCAGCCTAGTCATCTGAATATGGGAAAGGCCTTGTGGTAGACCCTCTGCTGTAGTGACTCCTGGTTTTAGAATCTGGAGGCTGAAAGAGCAGAACTTCAGAATCCAGAGAGGAAAATAGGAAATGGATCAACCAATACTATAACTACAAAACATTTATTCAGACAGGCCTCCTGTCTTATCCTTACAAACCAGAAAGGAAGTAACGTCTCCCTTTGAAAATAGAACTCCAGAACAGGAAGACACCCATAGTCTTGACTCAAATTCTGCAAACCCTAACTGTGTAGAAGGCCGTAGATCCCAAAAGGCACCTATAAATGGTGAATGAAGGAATGAGGAAGAGGGAAAGAAGACTTGGCAAGTATTCTTCTCTTAGTGGGGCATAGCTTCCAGCTCCTAGATGAGCCTAATTTCTCTAGAGAATTATAATATTAGAAATGACAAGCATTAGTTAAATTCTGTGTGCACAAGGCATCATTCTAAGTGCTTTATGTGTATTTCTCATTTCATTTGCATAATACTTTGATCTTTCTAATGACATTCATTTTGTACTAAAACTTGGATCTTGAATGTTTCCGAAATGCCTATGTGTTAAAGGCTTGGCTTCTAGCCCATGGCATTATTGAGAAGTGATGGAACTTTTAGCAGGTGGGGCCTGTTGTAACGAAGTTAGGTCATTGGGGGTAATGTACCTTTTAAGGGGATATTGAAACCCTATTGTGTTCTGGTCACCATGAGGTGAACAGGCTTTTTCTGTCACATACTCCCACCATGATGTACTGTGCAACCATGGACCCAGAGGCAAAGGGGCAGGCGACTATGGACTGATATAAACTAAAGAAGCCAAAATAAGCCTTTTCTTTTACTTTTTATTTTACTTTTTAAATTTACTTATATCAGCTATTTGTTATAGTAATGAAATGCTAGCTGGCACATTTTGTAAATTAAGAAATTTAAACATAGTTTAAGTGATATCTCCAAGTTTAGATAGCTACTGAGCGGTGAATCTGGGGAGGAGGAGGGAGAGATGGAAGAATTAAAATAAGAGACGCTTTGGTTGGAATCTTGGCCCCATCATCTATTAGTGTGACCTTTTATGAGTTATTTAAACTCCCTGAATCACATTTGCCTCATTGGAAAAACCAGGTTAATTGTGTCTACATCATAGGGTTGCCATAGAGTTAGATGAGTTTGGGACTTTTATGTTTCCTGTAATTGAAGGACGAGTGATTTGGACCAACCCACCTGCTGAAAATAACTAAGTATGCTATTTAAGTCTCTCTCTCTCTCTCTCTCTTTGCACCATTCTCTCTCTCTCTCCCTCTCTCTCTCTCTCTCTCTCTCTCTCTCTCTCTCACACACACACACATCAGGTCTTATGTATACCAGGCTAGCCCTGAACTTGCTGTGTAGGTTGAGGACAACCTTGAATTTCAGATTTTCCTGCCTATATCTGCCTTGATTACAGGCATGCACCACTACACCTGGTTTTATACAGCAATGGGTATTGAACTCAGGGCTTCTTGCATGATAAAGCACTCTACCAATGAGCCACATTCCCAGCCATTTTTTTGGAGGGGGACAGGGTCTCATGTAGCCCAGGCTGGCCTCCAATCCTCCAACTTGCAACTTGCTATGGTTTTTTGTTGTTGTTACTATTGTTGTTGTTTTTCAAGGTAGAGTCTCACTCTAATCCAGGCTGACCTGGAATTCACTGTGTAGTCTCAGGGTGGCCTCAAACTCATGGTGATCCTCCTACCTGTCTCCCGAGTGCTGGAATTAAAGGCGTGTGCCACCATACTAGCCTCAACTTGCTATGTGGTTCCAACTCCTGATCATCTACTTCCCAGGTGCTGGGATGACAGGTGTGAACCACCTGCTACATCTTGATTTTTCTTTTAAACTTCTTAAAAACATCAAAGAAATGACAAAGTGATAAACCCCAGACCCAAATTTAACAAAAATCAAGAACTCCGGGAAGCAAATAAAACATCAAAGTCAATGTCTCTAAGAAATCAATTATCTTTTGTTGTCATGTGTTGTTTTGAGATAGAGTTTTGCTATGTAGCTCATGCTAGTCTGGTATTTGCTATGCAGCCCAGACTGGTCTCAAATTCATAGTAACCCTCCTGTCTCAGCCTTCTATGTGGTAGAATTATAGGTGTCAGCAACCACCCCTGGATCAAGCATTTGTCAATCTTGATCCAAACTGTAAAACATAGCTGTGATTTTTAAAATTTTTGTTTATGTATTTATTTGCATATGTGTGTGCATGCTCACACATGCACACGCACCAGGGCCTCTTGCTGCAAAGGTAATGCCAAATGCTTGTGCCACTTTCTATATCTGGCATATGTGAGCAGCTTGGGAATTGAACCAAGGCCAGCAGGCTTTGCAAGCAAGCTGCTTTAACCTCTGAACCTTCTTTCCAACCATCCCCCCAAGTTGTGCTTTTGATGGATTCAGGGAGCATAAGGATAAAAGTCAAGGCTAGCTGACATGGCATGATCACAGGTTCAAGTGCTAGGCTCAGGGATATGTAGTGAAACCCTGTTTCAGGAGAAAAAAAAAAGAGAGAGAGAAAAAAATCACCCTTCTCTAAGAGTTTGTAACAATGAGTTGGCATCTTCAGACTGGAAATCAAAGCCTGTATTACTGGTACGGTTTAAGAACTCAAGCTACAGACTAAAGTAGTACTGCCTGAAGATAATGATGAGAAAGAAGAAAAATGGGTACATGAAAGGAGATTGGAGTGTTGGAGAGATGGCTTCATGGTTTAAGCACTTGTCTTCAAACTCTAAGGACCCAGGTTCAATTCCCCAGTACCTACGTTAAGATACACAAGGTGGTGCATGCAGCTGGAGTTCATTTGCAGTGACTAGAGGCCCTGGCATGCCCATTCTCATTCTCTTTCCCATAAATAAATTTTTTAAAACTTTTTTTTTAAAGAAAGGAGATTGAAGAACAACAAAGGCATACAGTTTCTATGCCATGCTTCATCAATACTGAATATTCCTCATAGAAATTAAGAGCAAGGTAGCCTCATTTTTAGACAGCTACTTAGGATACAGGCCCAGAAAGGACAAGGTATCTATATGATCTGGTAAAGAGTTCAGGGAACTAAAATTCAAAAGCCCTGACTCATCAAGATGTCAGCTGGCTATCAGCCCTTTGTTCTGTTTATTCCCTAGTTCTTCCTCCCCTTGGAACTTTTTTTTTTTTTTTTTTTTTTTTGGAGAGAGACATAGAGAGAGACAGAGAGAGAAGGAGAGGAAGACAGATAGAAATGGGCGCGCCAGCAGCCTCTCAGCTGCTGCCAACGAAATCCAGATGCTTGCACCCCCTTGTGGTCAAGTGCGGCATTGCACCCTTGTGTGACTTTGCATCCGGCTAAATGTAGGACCTGGAGATTGGAACCGGTGTTCTTAGGCTTAGGAGGCAGGTGCCGTAACCATTAAACCATCTCTCCAGCCCTCCTTGGAACTTTTTAATGGGCTTTTTTTTTTCCCACCAGTAGGATCATTCTGAGTCTCCTGACCCATCAACCAATCAGAATCTCCTATATACCTTTAAATTTAACCAATAAAGTTCATCCTGACTCATTATCTAATTTCAATATGTAATAATGTTTGTCCCCAGTACATAAAAACTCCAGTCCAGAATGATGATTGGGCCACCCCTTTGGAACCATTCCCTACATCAGAGAGCCTTTTACTTTCATTTCTCGATAAAACTTTGCTTGCTTGCCCTGCTTCTGTCTGCATATATTCTTCATGTTTATGAGACAATGAATTCTGACCCAGAAAATAGATTAACACTCCTTCATACAAGCATCCACATATCTTCTCATTGTTCCACTAGTTGCCTCTTCCTGGTATTACCATTGTCAACCACATGATCTTGGAAGTCTTGTGGTCCAGGTATAAATCCTGATTCTGCCACTTACTAGGTGATAATGGGCTTTGAACAAACCAGTTCATCACTCTGGTCATTTTCCTCATCTGAAACACAGAGACCGGAGAGGGGAATGTGGGGTGGGGACAGCTAGGAAGATGGCTCAGCAGTTAAAAGTGTTTGTTTGCAAAACCTACTAACCCAGGTTCAATTCCCCAGCCACCCATGTAAAGCTGGACTGGCATTCCTTTGAAGTGATATAAGACCCTTTAACACACACACACACACACACACACGGGCAAATAAATTAAAAATAAAAATAAAAAACATCCGTCTTGTGATCTACTGTAAGGATGAAATGAGTTAATGCACAGAAAATGCTTAGTATAATGTCTGGCATATAGGATGCAGTTAGGTGATGATGGGGGTGGTACTATTGACGGTGAGGATAGCACCTATGATGATAATGTTCTGAAATGGTCATGACCCCCTTAATTACGTGTCAAGGTTTGTTAATTCTTTGCAATGCAGGAAAAACACTATCTACCCCTTTAGGCATTCTTTGCCTCCATGCACTACAACAGCCCTCATCATGGTGATAATGTATTGATATTCTTATATCATCCATGAAACTATACCTGTTGTCCTGCTGTTTGGGACTAAATCTTTTGTTTTTTTTTTTTTTTTTTTTTTTTTTTTTTTTGAGGTAGGGTCTTGCTCTAGCCCAGGCTAAACTGGAATTCACTATGTATTCTCAGGCTGTCCTTGAATTCATAGTGATCTTCCTCCTACCTCTGCCTCTTGAATGCTGGGATTAAAGGCGTGTGCCACCATGTCCAGCTAAATCTTATGTTTTGTTGTATCTTTGGTTGCTAGTTTAGAAACTGACATATGATAGATGCTTAGTAATATTTGGCAAATGAGTGTATTGATGACTTCACTTGCTTTAATGGAAAGATTTCTCCAATAACAACTTTTTATTTTGAATCTCCTGTCCCTTATTCTGCACTCACTTTAAGCCAAAAACAACAACAACAAAAAAAACATAAAGCATTGTTCTCTCACTTGAATTGTTACTATGGAACAAAAACTTCTCAAGAGGAGCCTTACACCTAGGGAGATGGCTCAGCAGTTAAAGACACTGTCTTGCAAAACCTTCCAGTCTGGGATTCAATTGCCCAGGACCCATGTAAAGCCACATGCACAAAATGGTACAGAAGTTTGGAATTTATGTGCAGTGACAAAAGGCCCTAGCATATCTATGGTATGTGCACGTGTGTGCATGTGTCTCAAATAAATATGAAAAAAAGAAAAAGAAAGCAAAGAACAGCCCAATACCTTATCTGCTTCATTTTCTCCTGCATGAGCCACAGTGTCAGGAAAATGACTAAACCCCCATAAACATGATATTGGCAAACAAATCATGAGATCAGTGACCAAGAAAAATTCTTCCTGCTTGTGTGGTAATGTGGATTTGAATTGACTTCCTGATTCTGATGTATTAGTGGAAAGAACACTGACCTTGGGGTCAGAAGATGGTAATTTAGGCTCCAGATATACTCCTTATTTGTTATGTGTCTTTGCACAAAATCTAACCTTCTGAAAGTTAATTATCTTATCTGTAAATTGAGATTAATAATACATACCAGATAGTGTTTGCTGTGAGGCCACTATATTAACACAATGTATCAATGGTCAAGCTTTTAAAAGTGTAAAGATAGTTGATTAAGCTGAGTGTGGAAATGCACTTCCATTATCTCAGCTCTTGGAAGGTAGAGGGATCAGGAGTTCAAGGTCATCCCTGATTATTTAGAGTTCAAGGGCAGCCTGGGCTACTTGAAACCCTGTCTCAAAAAAAAGAAAAAGATAGTTGATTATATTGTCTGTGTTAGAAAGTACCCAGTTATATCCAGTTCTTACCACTCAATGGATGGCTTCTCTTATTACCAAAGGAAGCACTTCATCTGAGAACAAATAGCCCTTGTAGGGACTGTGGGTGTGGCTTGGTGACAGAGTGTTTGCCTCTCATGTGGAAGGCCTGGAGTTTGATTCCTCGAATTGAAAACAAATACCCTACAAACACCACCTTCACCACCACAAAAAAAAAAAAAAAAAAAAACCGACTCCTAGAACTTAAGAGGCATCTCTGTTTTGAGAGTTTGGCAAGTGACGCAGCTTGGTTCCAGAGAAAACAGGCCTGGAGGGATCTGTTTGGGGAGCACGTAGTACAGTTCATGCTTTCCCCATGACTCCAGTACTCTGACACATTCATCCACAGTAAGAAGTGGAGAGAGGCGTGGGCTGGCCCAGCTGGCTGCCTGGGAACCGAGAGAACCCTCTAGAATGACATGGATTTGAAACCCAGCTCCGAATACAAGAGAACACCCTGATTAAAGAGTAAAAACAATTCCTCCCAGACAGGAGACCCACGTCAGGCCATGGGAGTGGGTTATCAGGGGATTCAGGTGGCATCACATCTTAGTCATTCAAGACCAGACTCTGTGTGCTGGCTTTAGAGACCTATTTGCTCATCCTCATTATTCATCTCGCTGAATTCCAGCCCTCTGCATTGAGGAAGCCAGAGAAATTTCATAACGGAATGAAGCCATTTCACTTTAGCACTGCCTTTGACTATGAAGGCCATAGTCTTTAGTGAGCCACCCAGTTATGCACTGGAGGGATTAAAAGATGCTACAGCTTAGAACAAATTTGAACTCGCAGAAGCTGTGCCCCAGAGATGAAGTGGTTCACCCACTGAAAGCAGGAAATGGGCCAGGATCCAGGTGTCTTCACACCTCAGCCCAGATCTCCACCCTCTCATCCTCCCAGACCAGTGAACCTGGAGAAGCCAGATGCTTTCGCCTATCAGCTGTGGTCCACAGAGAGGGTGGATCCAGGTCAGAGGGAAGCTGTGCTAAGCAAACAACTGCTACAGAGGCAATCCTGCCAACACAGGCTGCGCGACAACCAGCTGTCATCTGTCTAAGGAAGGCTTGAGTTGTCATTATATGTACTGGAGCTTCATTAAGGACCAAGGATGTTCACACAACCAGTTCTCTTTCTCACCAAGTCTTCCCCAGACAGGCTTCCTTCTACATATAAGTTCTTCTGACAGTCTTTCTGGTCTCCAGTGACATTTGCTGTATCATAATGAAGATTGCATATTGAAAATGAGCACGATCTAGTTTACTTATATGTATAAGCTATTTCTTATTTATTTATTTATTTGAGAGAGACAGACAGACAGAGAATAGGCACACCAGGGCCTCCAGCCACTGCAAACAAATTCCATATGCATGTGCCACCTTGTGCATCTGGCTTAATTAGATCCTGGGGAATCGAATCTAGGTCCTTTGGCTTTGCAGGCAAGCAAGTGCCTTAACGCTAAGCCATCTCCCCAGCCCATATAAACTATTTCTAAGGAATACCCTGAAAAAAGGAATTGTGTTTTTCATACTCTAAAAGCCTTGTGGTGGGTGGGTCACTGGACCTCGCTGTCTTCCCAGTGTGGCCACACTGAATAAATCACCTTTTTCTGCTTTTGACAAATAAATCAAATTAAATTAACAAGCCTCACTGGATGCTTTGTGCTTCCACTTTCTTATGTAGCAAAGATTTAAAGATAGCTCTCCAGCTTACTATGCCTGAATCACATCTGGATTCATCCCAAACTCTGTCCAGTCCATCCTGGGCTACCTAAATTGGCCTGTGGTGCTCTAAGGAAAATTAGTGTCTTGACTTCACCAAACTTCAAATAGCTTAAGATAATAATAAGTATTATTAAGTAAGGCATTCTGATGTACCAGGCACTATTCTAAGATATGCACATTAATTACTTCCCAGCAATTACTGGAGAGAATGGCCATTATTAGCATCATCCTTACATTTAGCTGCACATTTCACATAGCCAGTAAGAGACAGAGCCATGCCCTTAACCATCCTGCCATGATGTCACCCAACTGCAGGGGTGATATTTAGAAGCTACTATGGGCTTGGGAAGGTAAGCTATAGACCAGCAACTTCAGCATCCTCTCACCTTGGTAGAAGAGGTGGCAGACCCAGTAAAATAAGTTCAATAAAAGGTGGCACCACTCCTTGGTCTATGCTGAGAAGTGGCACCAGATGGAGTTCTGGGTCTGGACATTTTATCACTTTGTAAGAATTGCCAGGAAGTTTGGACTCACAAAAATAATAATAATAATAATATGAATGGTCTCTGCCTTGTAGTGGGTGAGAGTTTTCACTTTTCTCCAACAATGTCGGTTTGGAGAGACTGCTTGCATTTGTTTGTGTTGCCAGTGCCAGGAATAGGTAATAATAACGCCACCTTGTGACTGACCTCATTCAATTCCCAAGTTTCTCTTGAATTGTTATCTTATTGCCTGTACACAATGCCTTCCTGGTGTGCAGATAGTCAGTGAGGTCACCAACCCACACAAGCGAGCTCTCACTCCACCTCTGGGCTTCTGCCGGGGCCGCCTCTCCCTGCTTGACAAGCCCTGCACACTGTTCACAGTTGCCTCTGGTCACTCCTTCACATCCATTGGCTATTGGTGAACAGGCTATTGTTTTGCTCCTGAGTGTTTTAAATAGCTGCTTTTGCACATTTCATTTCCCCTAATTAGGTCAGAAGCTTCTCAAGGACAAAGATTCTATCTTTCCTTTATTTCATTCTCAGCCATTCTTAGCATTCTTTTCATCTATAACAGGTTGTCAGCAGACCTTTGGTGCTTGACTTTTATGTTCTCCACCCAGCCTCTAAGAAAAGAAAAAAAAAATCCCGAAATTACCGAAGCAGAAAGGGAGAGGAGTGAGGAAAAGGTCTGGACATTCTTGCCTTCAGAAAAATAGATCATTCTTTCTGGACACTTTTGTAGGAGATACTCAAGGTTGATGACTTTCTTTTTGTATGCGTATGTGCATGGCACGCATGTATGCCTTCATATGTGGATGTGCACATGTGTGCGTGCAGGATGTTCACATACCACACATGCTTGTGGAGGCCAGAGCCTGACATCCAGTGTCTTCCTCAATTGTCTCAATTTACTGAGGCAGTCAGTGTCTCACTTAAAAGCCTAGATTGCCAATTTGGCTCATCTAGCTTTCCAGCTTGCCCCTAGGATCCCTGGCTCTGGCATTAATGTGGGTGCTGGGGGATCCAAACTCTGGTCTTCACAATTGCCAGGCAAATGCTTTGCTGAGCATCTCCTCCACCCTCGCTTTTATTTATTTTGAGACAGGGTCTCTTATAGGGATGTGCTACCATGTCTATCACACCCGGCTACGCTGACTTTGGAAAACAAAAAGAAGAGTCTCATTGAAGGTTTACCAGGTGCTGGCTGTCTTACAGACATGATCATTTCAATTAATCCTCACATCAACCACAAACAGCAAAACTGTTTGTCTCCTCCTGGAGATTGGCTGTCTGGAATAGGAAGTAATTTTCCCAAAGCCTTTTATCTAACAAGTAATGAGACTAAGATTCAAAGCTGGTCTACTTCCAAAGCCTATGATTTTCCACTCAACTGCACATCCCTAGGCTCTGCCCTGGGGTTCACTTACCCATCCCTTTCATGCCTTTTCTATTTCACTGGTTTATCTACAAGTTGCATAACATGGACTCCAGGGAAGTCTGATAATGGCCTCCCAGAAAAAGGGAACAGAGAAAGAAAAAAAAAAAAACAGCAACATCAATGAAAAAGAACAAAAGTCTGCCGGGCGTGGTGGCACATGCCTTTAAGCCCAGCACTTGAGAAGCAGAGGTAGGAGGATCACTGAGAGTTTGAGGCCACCCTGAGAATACAGAGTGAATTCCAGGTCAGCCTGGGCTAGAGTGAGACCCTACCTTGAAAAACCAAAAAAATAAAAATATAAAAAAAGAACAAAAGTTTGCTACCTCACAAACTAACTATGATTAGCTGTTTTTGCTAATGCTGTTTCTTTTTTTTGAGACAGGGTCTCATGTACCCTAGGCTGGACTCCACTCCTTATGTAGCTGAGGATGGCCTTGAACTCTTGATCCTCCTGCCTCCACTTCCCAAATGCTGGAATGTGCCACCATACCTGGCTTAGGTAATCTCTTTACTTCATTATGGGGGCTGGAGAGATGGCTTAGCAGTTAAGGCACTTGCCTGCAAAGCAAAGAACCCAAGTTTAATTCCCTAAGACCTTCAGATGCATAAGGTGGTGCATGCCTGTGCATGCCTCTGGAGTTCGTTTTCAGTGGCTAAGGCCCTGGTGCACCCATTCTCTTTCTCTCTCTATCTGCCAATCTTTCTCTCTCTCTCTCTCTCTCAAATAAATAAATTAAATATTTTTAAAGTCTTCATTATGCAAATGAGAAAATTGAAGCTCAGGACGTCATGTGACCTACCAGGGTCCCTTGGTAATTAAGTGATGCAGCCACAGACTCCAGGACTAGCAAATACCAAATCAGAAGAACAGGGTTTCACAGGAAACAGGTGATTCTATGGCTGGGAAGATGGCTTAGTGGATAAAACCATACAAGTGTGGGTACCTGAGTTGGGATACCCAGACTCACTATAAAGGCAGGAAGCTCTAGCAGGCTTCTGTAATTACAGCATGCCCACAGGGGGATGAGAGGTGGAGACAGGAGGATTTTCCCAAAGCTCATGGACACCAATCAACAATGAGACCCTGTCTCTCAGAGGAGAACTAAGTTATCCTCTAACCTCCACATATGTACCATGGCATGTACACACATCCACACACAAAGAAGTAGGAGATCCTACTAAAGTGCACACAGCTTCAGAGTTTAGAACACTGTTTTGATAATGTTATCAGGTCTCATGAGGAACAAGCAAGACTCTAAAAGCCATGAACTTCTCACACTGAGGGTGTCAGGCGTTTACTCGGCTATGGTTCATTGACACCCATGAAAGAAGCACAAGAGGTCTAAGGACAAAGCTACAGATCTAGCTATCCTCAAAGACCAGAGAGCCTTTGCATGTATGGCTCACACATGCTGTGTGGTGATGGAAGGCCCCAGAAACCACCAGCCCTGTTGGATGAGTTAGTGGTGTCAACACTGGGACATGGAATGAAGCACACTGGATCAACACTGTATGCAATAAGATAAGAGAAACTATTTTTAGGTCAGACATATGGAGGCTGCTTGTGGCTTTCCCCATTCTGCAATCCTACATTTGCTTCTGACAACAGCTGGTATGTTCTCAGCCTTCCCTCCTCCCCGTCTGTGCCATTGGTTCATTGACACCTTACCACCACCACGAGGACTCTAGGCAAGTGACTCAGCTAATCACAGCCATGTGTTCCTGATCACAATGGGGAGCTCTGATGATCCTGCTCAGTGGACTTTTGCTTGAACTCTGTTTGCTCTTTGGTTTGAACATGGCAGGATATTGGCCTGGCCTTGCTAACGGCCATGTTGCTTCCCTGCAGAGCTGACAATAATTTGTCATAGTTAGGGTGCATTGTGTATATGTATGGGGGTTGTCAACTGAAAGTTAAACACACATAAATAAACCATGATAGAGAAAGAAGAGGTACAAAACCTTGCAGGTTGTATCCCACCTGAATCCAGCCTAGCAGAGAATTTTCAACTCCTTGAGCTCAAAATCAATTTGAGTCTCTTTTCATATCACTTGTAAGAGTAAAAGTCCTAGGCTGGGGAGATGGCACAAAGTGGCACATGTCTCTGGAATGCATTTGTAGTGGCTAGAGGCCTTGGCGTGCCTATTCTTTCTATGTGTCTTTGCTGGCAAATATATAAATAAAATATATATTTTTGAAAAAGTCTAGTTTTAGCCAGGTGTGATGGTGCATGCCTTTCATCCCAGCACCTAGGAGGCAGAGGTAGGTGGATCACAGTGAGTTCGAGGCCACCCTGAGACTATATAGTGAATTCCAGGTCAGCCTGAGCTACAGTGAGACCTTAAAAAAAAAAAAAAAAGTCTAGTTTTGACATTACTGTGAGATTAGATGAGGTTATATGTCTGACCCTTGCCTGCCACATTGCAGGCTCTTGATACACATATAGCAGAACCTACTAGAATGAGAAAGAGAACTTGCTTAACAGTTATGTCTTGCTCATCTTTTGTGAATCCATGATGACCAAGGAAAAAATAAGGTTAAGGGTATGTCACTATAAGAAAAAATATATATATGAGAAAATTATATATATATGTTGGATTTTTCAAGGCAGGGTCTCACTTTAGCCCAGGCTGACTTAAAACTCATTCCCCCAGGCTGGCCTTAAACTCACAGAGCTCCTCCTGCCTCAGCCTCTCAAGTGCTGGGATTATAGGCATGCACCACCACACCAGGTAGAAAACAAATGTTTTTGTCCCACTGTTAGCATGTTTCCTTGGTTTTATAATCCAAGAAAGAAGACAACTTTTCTCTTCTGGAATTCTAGTGGGATACAGAGGATACGTTGCTGGTTGCTGAGCAAAGATAATGTGACTGTTGTAGCCAGGTGTCATGAACTGAATGTTGTGTTCGGCAGAATTCAGAAGTTGAAGCCCATCCCCCATGTGAGGGTATGTAGAAGATGGGGACTTAGTGCCCTTATGTGTTCTCGTTCTCTTTCTTGTTTTCCTCTCCCTTTCATTCCCTCTCTCTCTCTCTCTCTCTCTCTCTCCTCAAAACAAGAAGGTAATCATAGGCAAATCAGGAAAAGAGCCCTCACCAGAACCTGACCACACTGGCTTTCTGTCTGATCTTGGACTTCCAACCCCCAGAATTGTGGGAAAAGTAATTTCTGTTGATAAGTCAATCAATTTTGCTATGGAAGATTGAGCTGATTAAGACACTAATTCACTCTTGCTTTCTCACTGGACACATAATAAAATGAGATATTATATCATGAAATAATACAATGAAAATTTTTAAAAATGGGCTGGGCGTGGTCATGCATGCCTTTAATCCCAGCACTTGAGAGGCAGAGGTAGGAGGACCATCATGAGTTCAAGGCCACCCTGAGACTATACAGTAAATTCTGGGTCGGCCTGGGCTACAGTGAGACCCTACCTCGAAAAACCAAAAATAAAATAACAGGGTAGAAAGGGTACCTTATAGTATGGTGGGTGCAGATGAATGGGAAAAATAAATAGTTTGTAAGTTATCCAGAGTTCTAGAATTGTGCTGTGAATTTATGAACTTCTTATTGCAAGAGAGAGAGAGAGAAGAAATGGTAAGAGTCAGCGAAGAACACCCTGATTGGTTTAATACCTGGGAAGTTAAGAAACTCCCAGAGTTCAAAGGTAACATCAATTATTTAACATTATATAAGGTGTGACTCCTTCATTATATGATTGATGCCTTAACAAACATGCCCAGTGAATAAGTTCAAATTAGTATGTTGAACCTTCAAAGCAGTCATTCAGCTGCCACCCTTTGCTCATCACAGCTAATGAAATGTCTCTGGGTTTCCCTTTCAGGCGTCTAGCACCTTGCTTAAAGGCTCAATATCTTTGTTCTATGAGAGTGGATGTGATTTAAAGGAAATGATTTCTCACTATTGAGCCCTACAGATTTTCTGCTGGGTGTCTCAGAAACCTATCTCTACTCACAACTGCCACTCACTCTCAAATGGATGAACAAGTAGGGCTCAGAGAGGCTGAATAACTTGCACAGACTCCTAGCTAGCAAGTAAAATAACTTATTAACTATATATAAAATAATTATGTAACTAGTAACTTTTAACTTATACCTGAGCAAGTTACCTGATATATATGATGATGAGCTACATCTATAACTTTAGGGAAAATCTACATTGTGCCCAGAAGTTAAATAACATGGATATTTCACTGGACAACATGATTAGTTATTGTGTGTGTGTGTGTGTGTGTGGTGTGATATTTGGGTGGTATATGCATACATTTATGTGTATGTGCAGATCCATAGTCTGTCTATGGGCACACGTGCATGTAAAAGCCAGAGGAGAACTTCAGTGTCGTCTTCTTCTTCTCCTCCTCCTCCTCCTTCTTCTTTTTCTCTTCCACATACTTTTTTGAGATGGAGTCTCTCACTGAACCCAGAAATGCTGTTCATAGTCAGACTGGCTGACCAAATCCCAGCAATTCCCCCGTCTCTGTTTCCTTTAGGACTGGGGTTACAGGAATGCATGGCCATACCAGTTGTTTACTTGGGGGCTAGGGATGGAAATTAGGGCCCTCGCAGGCCCTCATGCCTGAGTGGCAAAAGCTCTTACTCACTGAGCCAGCACCTCAACCCATTTCAGGTTTTTTTTTGTTGTTTGTTTTGTTTTTTGAGGTAAGGTCTCACTCTAGCTCAGGCTGACCTGGAATTCACTGTGTAATCTCAGGGTGACCTCCAACTCTTGGCAATCCTCCTACCTCTGTCTCCCAAGTGCTGGGATTAAAGGCGTGTGCCTCCATGCCTGGCTTCCACTTCAGGTTTTTAAAAGGTATATGTGTGTGCATGATCCTGTACAGGTGAATGTGCCAACATTCAGTTAGTCCTCACCTGTCCACCTCATTTTGAAGCAGAGTCTCTTGCTCTGCTATTCTTGTGCTCTCCACAAGCTCCCAGGAAATTCTCCTATCTCTGCCTTGGTCAGCGTGCTGGGATTACAGAAGCCTGCCATGGCTTCTGGCTTTTTATTTGGGGTGTAGGGATAGAACTCAAGGACTCCAGCTTGAATGGTGAGCACTACTGAGCCATCTCCCCAGCCCATTTCAGTTTCTAAAGCAATAAAAGACCACTCTTCAAGGGAGGATCACCAACTCTCTCTGAAGGAAAGAAATTAAAAGTAAGCCGCCCTTGGTGGCACACACTAGTAATCACAACACTTGGGAGGCAGAGGCAGGAGGACTGATGCAAGTACAGGACCAGCCTGAGTTACATAAGAGTTTCAGGACAGCCAAAGTTACAGGGTGGAATCCTGCCTCAAGGAACAACAGTTAATAGAAACCCCACAATGTTTCAGATAACCATAACCATAATGACATCTCAAGAGCTAGGCTTGCAAGGGGTCTGTGGTGAAGGAAGTCATTTAAATACATTTTTATACTTCTACTTACACTTTTTTTTCTTTTTTGAGGGAGTGTCTCACTATGTAGGTCTGGCTGGTCTGGAGTTCCTGATTTTGTTGTTTGTTTGTTTGTTTGTTTGTTGGGGTGGGCAGGATCTCTGTATAGCCCAGGCTGACCCGGAATTCACTATGTAGTCTCAGACTGGCCTCAAACTCATGGTGATCCTCCTACCTCTGTCTGCCAGGTCCTGGGACTAAACATGTGCGTCACCACGCCAGTCTGGAGCTCCTTTTATAAACCAAGCTGGCTTCAGACTTTCAGTGATTCCCCCTTCCTCTGCCTCTGTCTCCTGAGTGCCTGGATTACAGGCATGCACCAACACAGTTGGCTAAAAATAGACAGTTATTTATAGTTACAGTTCAGATAATGTTATGAGTATGCACTGATAATAAAAACCTTTGGGGCTGGAGAGATGGCTTAGCGGTTAAGGCATTTGCCTGCAAAGCCACAGGATCCCGGTTCGATTCTCCAGGACCCACGTAAGCCAGATGCACAAGGGGGCGCATGCATCTGGAGTTCATTTGCAGTGGCTGGAGGCCCTGGCACACCTGTTCTCTCTCTGTCTGCCTCTCTTCTCTCTCTCTCTCTCTCTCTCTGCTTGCAAATAAATAAATAAAAAATTTTTTAAAAACTTTGAACTTTATTAATAATGATAAGTAGATTAATACCAAATTATATTGAAATAAGGCCTCAATAGTAGACTGTGACAAAGTAGAGTAGAAGCAATACAGTTAATTATTCTTTTTAAATAATTTTTTATTTGATTTTTTCCAAGCAGAGAAAAAGAGGCAGAGAGAGAGAGAATGGTGCTGGGCTGCTTGCCAATGCAAATGAAGTCCAGATGCATGTGCCACTTTGTGCATTTGGCTTTACACGGGTACTAGGGAATCCAATGTAGCCAGCAGGCTTTGTAAGCAAGTGCCTTTAATTGCTGAGCCATTTTCTTGGTACTTTAAAAAAGAATTTTTTTTGTTTTGGGCTGGAGACATGGCTTAGAGGTTAAGGCGCCTGCTTCCTAAGCCTAAGAACGCTGGTTCCAATCTCCAGGTCCCACGTTTAGCCAGATGCAAAAGTAACGCAAGGGCGCAATGCCACACTTGACCACAAGGGGGCGCACGCATCTGGATTTCGTTCACAGCAGCTGAGAGGCTGCTGGCACGCCCATCTCTGTCTGTCTTCCTCTCCCTCTCAGTCTGCCTCTCTCTCTGTGTCTCTCCCCCCCAAAATTAATTTTGTCTTTATGTTCTATTAAATGCCTAGGGATCCTACCTCCCTTAAACAGCATTACAAATAGAAGGGCATGTGATGAATAGTTTCTCCTCGTATGCTCTCTGGGGTTTTCACTATTGCTTTTTTGCGGCAAGTCCAACAGAATTGCCTTTTTTTTTAATGTGGGAGAGAGAGAATTGGTGCGCCAGGGCCTCCAGCCACTGCAATTGAACTTCAGATGCATGCTCCTCCTTGTGTGTGTGTGAGACATTGCACACTTGCATCACTGTGCATCTGGCTTACATGGGACCTGGAGAGTATTGTGCTGAGTTCACAGAACTCATGAAATGAGTGGCTTCCCCTCAGGGAGCTTGTAGTCCAGTGAAGGAGACAACAAATACTACAAAGAATGACACTTGCATAAGCACCATGGAAGCCCAGTGCAGGAAGGAGTCAGTTTGCCCTGAAAAGGTCAATGACTATTCGCCAGAGGAATAAAAGGAACACAAGCTAACTTTTAAAGTATGAATTGAAGCTTGTGGTGAAATAATTCTATGTCAAAGGACTTAATCACAGATAGGAAAACACCTAATGAAGGGCTATAGGATGGGGTCAGGTTGTTCATGGAAATGGGCAATAGGGCTTAAGTGACAGCTGTTGGGAGAGTTCAAGATGGTGATGGATCAAGTGAAGATAAACCTAGCCATTTAAAGGTGTTACGCAGAGGATATGGAAGTTTCTTGATGGTGGTTGCCAGGAATATCCTGTGAGGGCTGTTTCTTCTCCATTCTTGGGACTTTCCCTGGATGCATTTGGCACCAGAGAGCAGCTGCTATCGCTGACTGCTGTTAAACAAAGTCTCGCTGGCATGGAATTCAGGCGACTGTAATTACAGATAATGGGCCTCAATTTGCCTGTCAGGAATTCGCACAGTTGGCTCTATCGCTGGAATTTGAATATTTTACATCCCGCTTGTGCATCGAAGTCAGACAGCAGAGGAAACAGAAGTGGTAAGGGATTCCCATCACCTCGATAAATTGGTCTTGGAAATGGCCAGGAGAACTCTGAAGCATGGTCTTTCCCCATGGAGGTAGCTTGTCCTAAGAAAGCTCCTCACAAAATATATGGAGAGCCACTATTGGGCACTGGGCCTGTGAAACTAAAGAAACAGGGCTTGCTGTGATGGTGATAATGTGACATTTTCTTAGTCCATGGAATATTGGAAAGACTGTGTCCACTGCACGCTGGCCTTTAACTGAGGCTCACAGAGCATTCTATCCCACTATCAGCAGTCACTCTAAAGGAAAATCAGAGACTTGAACATGAATATTGTGTTTCTACTTAGGGCAGTTATCTTGGAAGCATTTTCTTCACTACTGCTTTTGTTCCTTATGTCCCTTCTGGTCCAGTGCCCACCAGTTTTGCTTCCCACCTGTTATGTTTTAACACTTAAATGTCTTGAAAAGCTCTTGTGTTGAACGTTTGGTCCTCAGTTGAGCAATGTTCAGCTGTGGGTCCTTGTGATAGTTTTGGGTTATGGTGTCATGGATCAAACAATTTATTTGGATCTTAAAAATATTTTTAACTAGTTTATTTATTTATTTATTTATTTATTTATTTATTTATTTATTTGAGAGAGAGAGAGAGAGAGCAAAAGAGAGGACAGAGAGAATGGGTATACCATTAGCCACTGCAAACAAACTTCAGATGCATGTGCCAACATGTGCATCTGGCTTCCATGGGTACTGGAGAATTGAACCTGGGTCCTTAAGTTTTGCAAGCAAGCACCTTAACGGCTAAGCCATCTCTCCAGCCCTCCCTTTATGGATTTTTAACTTAGTGGGATTTGAGGGAGGAAGTTTGCTACAAAAACAAGCTTTCTTCCCTTCCCTGCACCATGAGAAGAGAAGCTCTGCTCCTCCACATTCTCCCTGCATGATGGTTTGCCAAACTGTCACGCATGACAGGGCCAAGTGACCATGGATAAAACCTCTTGTGGTTGCTTGAATGTGGAATGTCCCCCATAACCTCATGTTTTGAATTCTTAATCCCCAGCTAGTAGCAGTTTGGGAAGGTGGAGTCTTGCTGGAGAAGGTGTGTTGCTGGGGGTGGGCTTTTGAGAGTTATATCCCTGCTTCCTCCTTGCCAGAGCTCAGCTCACTCTTGTTGTTTCCTGCCATCTGCTGTGACAGAATGTGATGCCCAGTCTCTGCCCATGCCTAGCTTTCCCCTGCCGTGATAAAGCTTCCTTTCAAGACTGGAAGCTAAAATAAACCCTTTCCTCCCAGCAGCTGCTTTTGGTCGGATGTTCTGTCCTAGCAGTGTGAAGGCAACTGCAACACCCCTGAAACTGGGGTAAATTAAATATTTTCTCCTTTTAAGTTGATTTCCTCAGGTCTTTTGTCACCAAGGATAAGAAGCTTACTAACATGCCACCATTCCAGGTTTGTCTTATGTTCTTGTCCCAAGACTGATCTATTTATCTATGTAACTGACAGATATTTATAGTTGTACTTGGCCATATGCCAAGAATGTTGTTTAATATATATATGACTGGAGAGATAGCTTAGTGGTTAAGAAGCATGCCTGCAAAGCTTAAGGACCCAGGTTTGATTCTCCAGGTCCCACATAAGCCAGATGCACATGGTGGTGCATACATCTGGAATTCATTTGCAGTGGCTACAAACCCTGGTGCTCCCATTCTTTCTTTCGCTCTGTGTCTCTCTCTCCCTCTCTCTCTCTGTCTCTAATAAATAAATAAAAACATATATATTGCATGTAATATATAATGTATATTTTAACCCAGATCCTGAGTGACAGAATTGTAAGTGTGACTCACCATATCTAGCTATGAGATAATATTTTACTAAGCACTCGATTTGTACTAGACAATTCATGTGTATGATTTCTGCTAATCCTCACAATAGCCCAAAGAGATGGATCCAGAGAAGAGAACCAAGTCACAGTAACTCTACAACTTACATGAGATTACTGTCAGAAAGCAGAGGAGCTGCAAAGGACCGAGTCCTTTTTCCCAGTTCCTTCTGCTTCACCCAGAATGTGGCTTCTGCCTTATTGCCTGGCTCTCATGAATCTATTTCCTTTGAGTATTCTCATAGACCGAGTCAATCCCTGGGACCCAACCACCATGACACCATTCATACCCCAGTCCTCACTGCAAAGCAATTTCATTCACAATTTCAGAGGATGAAATTCCCATCTTTTTGTAGCTGTTTTTTTTTTTTTTTTTCAAGGTAGGATCTCACCCTAACCCAGGCTGACCTTAAACTCACTCTGTAGACCAAGGCTGGCTTCAAATGCTTGGTGATCCTCCTACCTCCGCCTCCCAAGTGCTGGGATTAAAGGCATGTGCCAACAAAACCTGGCTGAAAGTTCCATCTTCGGCCTGCTCTGTGATGCAACATTCTCAGTGCTTCAAAGAGCCTCCTCATAAAAGTGGATATAACAATATTTGCCATTTATTAAATGCTTTCTAGTATGCCAGACACTTTATATCTGCTATTCTTAACCATCATGCCAGCCCCACAGGTAAATATCATTACTGCTATTTTACAGATGAGATAACAAAGGTCCAAAGAGGCTAAATAACTTTCTGGGGCTGGGGATATAGATCATTTGATAGCATGCTTGTGCAGCATGTAGGAAGCCCTGGTTTCAAGCCCCAGGACTGCTTAAACTGGGACTGGGTGATAAAGGCCTGTAATCCTAGCACTTGGGAGGTGAAGTCAGAAAGTCAGAAGTTCAAGGTCATTCTCAGCTGCTTGGAGAGTCAGTGGTCAGCCTGGGGATACATTGACGCTGTAGCCAAGAAAAAAAAAAAAAAATAAAAACTACTTGCACACAATAATTCAAACACTCTCACTCAAAAATCTGTATCTTTTCTTCTATTTCTGGACTCTTCTAATGTATACTCAAACTAGGACAAACCTTTCCGAGAACTTGGAAAAATTGCAGGAGATGTAAGAGACTAGGTTTCAACTTGAGTCAGTGGGATTTATATTGTTTTACTTTTTTGGTTTGTTTGTTTGTTTCTCCCTATCTCCAATCTATTCTCCTCCCTTCTTTCCTTCCTTCCTTCCTTTTATTTAATTAAGAAAAAATCACACAATGAGTAACAAAGACAGCAGACGCACTAGACTTGGCCTCCTGTCATTTCTCAAATCCAAGTTCCACCCATACACAATTATGACTGTTGACAATAAAATCCCAACCCAGTGTGAATCAGCACAGAGAAAAAGCAAACGAGGGCAGGGCCAGGGCTGGGTGCTCAGAGTTAGCCCCAAAGTTATGAGTCAGAGAAGTCTCAGAATCACCTCCTGCCAAGTGAATCCCAGGCCAGGGCTTGCAGAGGTGCAGCTGGTTGCACAAACTCCAGCCAACTGGAGTGGACTGCCCGGGGAACAAGGGCAGCACTGATGTACTGAAGGGACACAGGCTGGACAGGTCACCGGAATTATAGTCACTGGACCAAACCACACTGGAGCTACTGCAACACAAACATCCCTAAAGCCACATAGGCAGACGTATACCTGCTTAATATGGTCATGCCCTGTACCCAAACTTCAAGAAGCCAGGAATAAAACATCCAGAATGGAGGCACGGATGTTCATATTTTCTTGTTATGTTTGTTTTGTCTTGGTGTGTGTTAGTATATATTGTATGTATGTGTATATGTGCAAATGTGCATTCCATAGGCAGGCATGTTGAGGTCAGAAGAGAACATCAGGTGTCCTCTAAATCACTCTTCTTCCCCTCCCCTCTCCTGAGTCAGAGTCTTGAACTGAACCTGGAGCTCACTGGCTTTCTGTTGGACTGGTTGGCCAGTAAGCCCCAGCAATCCTATTGTCTCTGTCCCCCTCAGCACTGGGGCTTCAGGAGTACATGTGACACTGGGGATTGACCTCAAGGTTTTGTGCATGCTAGGCAAGTGTTATACCTACTGAACTACATCCTCAGCCCCCAAATTCATTCATACTATTAAATAATACCTGCAATGTGAACTGGCCAAAAATAAAATATCAATACTACTAGTGTGTTCTGTATTAACCGTATGAGTTTTTAGAAACTTAAGATGAAAAAAAGTTTCTCAAAATTTGTTCCCAGGTTGGGATGTAGCTCTGAGGTACAGAACTTGTCTAGCATTGATGAGACTCTGAATTTGATCTCTAGCAAATACACATGAAAAAGAATTTTTTAAGTCCTTGGTTCATGTTCTCTCCATAACCTCTAGGTCAATCTCTCCCTCTCTCTCTCTCCCTCTCTGTGTGTGTGTCTTTCTCTGTGAACCTGAACTTTATGAGTAAACTTGGGATTCAGAAGGTGTCAGGACCATCTTGTGCTCTGTGGATCTCAATCATCTGCACTTGTTTTTTCTTTCAAAAGATAGATGATGGGCTGGAGAGATGGCTAATCCCAGCACTAAGGCAGAGGTTGCCTGCAAAGGCCAAAGGATCCATAGTTTGATTCAGCCTGGACCAGGACCCACATAAAACCAAATGCAAAAAAAAAAAAAGATAGATGGGGCTGGAGAGATGGCTAAGGCGTGCATCTGGGTTTGATTCTCCAGGACCCACATGGCCAGATGGAGGCCCTGGTGTGCCCGTTCTCTGTCTCTATCTCTCTGCTTCTCTCTCCCTCTCTCTCTCTCTCCCTCTCTCTCTCTCTCTCTCTCAAATAAATAAATTAATTTTAAAAAAAGACCAGAAATGCTCTCCTCACTCAGATTCTCCTGGGAAAAGAAGAGGGAGTTGTAGATGGAGGTTATGTGGAGAACAAACAGTATTTAAAATGTTTCTTTTTGTGGTGCTGAGATAAAACTCAGGGCCTTGGGCATGTTAGACAAGTGTTCTGTCACTGAACTATACCCCCAGCCTAAAAACAGGTTTTTGATTCAAAAGATGTGGAAATATATGCATTTCAACTCTACTGTTTTCCAGTTACATGAGTTTTTGGCAGTTTCTTTATCTCCATTTGTAATAGAGAATACAAATTTTACTCTGGAAAGTTGTTGAGGCTATTAAATGAAAAAAGAAAAGCCTATTAAAGTGCCCAGGGCAACGTCTGGCTCATAGTTAATTATATCTTGGTCCCCCATCCTCCTAGGTGGCCTGAAAGAGTTTGTTTGTTTTTGTTTTGTTTAACAGAAAGTCTTTTAGAGAACACTAGAGCCATTTCTTTTTTACTGTCTAAAATTCATTGATCAGAAATGCACTGATGGGACATACTGAGACACTGTGTGTTCAGAAACAGACATGG
This sequence comes from Orientallactaga sibirica, assembly GCA_036365145.1. Taxonomy (NCBI): domain Eukaryota; kingdom Metazoa; phylum Chordata; class Mammalia; order Rodentia; family Dipodidae; genus Orientallactaga; species Orientallactaga sibirica. The sequence continues at coordinate 10,940,823 of JAEOAD010000031.1, read as the reverse complement.
CAATTCAATTATTTTATTTGATAAAAATTATTAAGTACTTATCTTGTGCTATGGATTTAACTAGGAGTTAGAGATACATAAATGAGGCTTGGGAACCAGACTAGAGGGGAAGCAGACACATAGACCATTGTTTTCAGATATATAAAAGTAAACATAGAGTTCTGAGCACATCCCCAGAAGAGCATCTAATTTGGATTCTCAAGGACTGCATGAAGAGTGTGTGTGTGTGTGTGTGTGTGTGTGTGTGTGTGTGTGTATGTGCTGCGCACGCACACACACACACACAGGCATACACACTAGCTAATAAGGCATGGTGGGAAGTGAGGCAGAAGGGAGTCTGAGAGGACAAACAGGAGCAGAAAGAAGCTGGGAACTAGCTCTGCCAGCAGAGGGAACAGTGTATAGCTAGGTCTCAAGCATGAAATCACCATTAGTTCAGATCCACAAGGCCATGGGCATGTGTGAAGAGGAGTAGAGAGGCAGAGGCTGGGGAGCTGGGCAGAGGTCAATCACAAAGGATCTGGAGAGGTCAGCTGTGTAATTTGGGTTTGAACATGAAATGTTTGGAGAGTTTTGGAAGCCTTCCAAGCTGGAGGGTGATATGATCAGATTTGCTTCCTAAGATTGCCATGCAGATTTATGTTTGTAGATTTGACTTGTTTGCATGAACATGCTGCCTTCCCCAGCTCCATAGACAAAAATATAGATAAATAAGTAAATAACATATTTTTGAGAAAAGTTGTCAGAGAATCTCATATCAGATGGCATTTTGGGGGTGATAGAAGATTCTGCATTTGAATGGGAATATTGACACCGAGAGAGTTCTGAGGTCCTTACCAAAGCTGGAGGAGGCAATGGCCCTCACTTTGAGAGTCAGGTGTGAGAGTCTTTTCAGGTCAAAGAGAAGAAGGCCATAACTCAACCCTGAAACTTATCAGCAGTTTATAGTCCTGAAGTTCCGGTAACAATGCACACCAATGCTTGCCTTCTATTTCCGGCCCTAACCAAAGCTGTCAGCTTCTCACTTTTGAAAGAATTTAGCTCACTTAATTAAAAAAAGATTATGTATGTGAGAAGTCTGTCGAAGTGCCTTGAAAACTTCGTGAACTCCCAAACATTTGTGACTGTTTGTTTTTAATCATTGTCACTTTTCTTTTTTATTATTAAATTTATTGTCAGGGTTTTTATACTTTCAAGGACAGTTTGAAGTTGGGAGTGGTGGCTCATGCCTGTAATCCAAACACTTGAGAGGCTGAGGCAGGTAGGACTGCTGCAGGTTCAAGGCTATGTACGGACTAAGCTGTCTCAAAAACTGAACAAACAACAAGAGGACAATTTGACCTACGAGTCAGAACCCATTTATTGGATGCTCTTGCCCACATCCAACCAGATCTCAGCAACAGGAAAGATGTGGAGATCAGAATTAGAAGGTAGATTAAAAGGAAGAAAAGGCCTAAACCTTTTGTGTTGCAATCCTTGATTGCCTTCATTCACTGGAAGGCTTTTTTAATGTGACATTTGTCTTGGCAGACATAATGTCACGTACTAAGCAGGTGATAAGTGGCATAACTCTATAGAGGGTTCAGGAAAGCAAGTCAGAGACAAACAACAAGCTGGAATGTGTAACTGTCAGCACATACAGGCCAAGGTCCCCACATAAAGTTATTTTGAAGGTTCCTTTCTGACTTGGCAACTTTGTTGAAGTTAGACAGGCATGAGATCACTTGTAAAGTCAGTTTAAGAAAGAGAGAGAGAGTGTGTGTGTGTGTGTGTGTGTGCACGCACGCTATGTGGCTGTTGTGGTTTTGTCACTGAATATTTAAAGTTGAAAATCAAGAAGGAGTGTTGTGCTTCAAGTGAAAAAGAAGAGGCAGACATCTTCAGGAGGAGAACAGAGAGAAAGAAAACAGATTTCCAAAATGACCTGCTATCCACTTCAAGAGACCAGCTAAAATTACTCCAGCTGGAGTGTCCTGTGTCACAAGCTTTGTCCCTAATATATGCTGAGGCCAAGTCCTCCCCACGTGGTACTCCAGCCCCAGCTCATCTGGGAATTATACACCCACTGGGGTCTCTAGGTCAAGATTTAAGTGCATTAACAGAGGGCCTCTTCAAGCTAATGTGACGGAGATCCATCAAATCCAAGCTGAAGCCATAGAAGAGGAAAGAAAACAAAATTAAACTATCCTTTTCATAACCTTCAATGAATTCTCACAAATTGAGATGCAGATGTGCAATTGAAAAAAAAAAAAAATCCCAGTACCTTCTTTCTGGATGAATCAGTTTGTGCATGTGGGAAGTTTTGGCTTGGGCAAAGCCCTTGCTTTGTGTGAAGGGAAATGAACGTGAGGCTAGAGGAGAGGGAGGGCGTGGGAGGGAGGTGAAGGAGCTCTTCTGCTCCGCATCTGTTTCCAAGGTTCTTTCAACTGTGATGGAAGTTCCAAAAGGAAAGTCAGACTCAGTAGCACCTCCCTAAAAGCTGGTGTTACATAGGCCTCTTCTCAACACAGCTTTGGAGGCGGAGTTCTTCCACCGGCCTGTGGCCTGTGACATCTACAGATTGGTCAGGTGCCAGTGAGGTGGGAGGACAATCTAGGGACAGATCAACATATCCACAGGGGCACGACTGAGGCAAGGTTAGGGTCTGTTCTGGGCATGTAAAGCTGCCCAGTCCAAAGAACATGGTATCAGTCTGGATGACTAGGGCAGGCGTCAAAGGACACCTGAAGGTTGTCAGCCTAAGATTTGGTCTTACTAAGGGATGGAAAATATATAAAAAGGAATGGTTTGGGGAAAGAAGGTTTAATCATATGTTGACTGTTTTCTCAACTGCTTTTCCCCACCTGCTTCTGGACACAATACATCACCTTTATCTAAGCACATAGCCTTGCCCACATTCCCAGCTCATGTGGTTCAAGCGTAACACAGGCACCATCTTTGGTTCAATGGGCAGACATGTGAAGCATGGCTGAATAAACAAAGCATCTCATCTCCCAGGCTGCCAGGATGGGTCTGTTATTTTCATATAGAAGTGACTGTGAAGTGTAATATGGTGGTGGGACGATAGAACTTTAAACTATGTTTGCATAACAATTTGTGTAATTTTATAAAGTCATGAAGGAGTGGAGGATGGTCAAAGGTTATGAGGACCTAAAAGTTCTTCAGTGACTTCCTCAAAGTGCTATGGTACTAAACTAGTGATCCAGGGATGGACACAGGATCATAGCTAGCCAATGAGCGATAGCTCTGACCTTTTTTTTTTTTTTTTTTTTTTTTTTTTTTTGACGGGGAGAGGGGGTAGTTCGAGGTAGGGTCTTGTTCTAGCCCAGGCTGACTTGGAATTCACTATGTAGTCTCAAGCTGGCCTCAAACTCATAGTGATCCTCCTACCTTGGCCTCCTGAGTGCTAGGGTTAAAGGCATGCCTGGCAGCTGAGATTTTTTTTTTTTTTTCATTTTTTGGTTTTTCACTCTAGCCCAGGCTGACCTAGAATTCACTATGTAATTTCAGGGTGGCCTCGAACTCATGGCGATCCTCCTACCTTTGCCTCCTGAATGCTGGGATTAAAGGCGTGCACCACCACGCCCGGCAGCTCTGAGATTTTTGATTTTGATAAACATATTGAGATCTATAAACTCATTTTGTTGGGGATACAAAAGTTATAGAATGGGAGCCTGAAGCATCTGATGGCCATCCTGCCACTACAAGGGAAGAGCTTTCTTAGGAAATCAAGAAGGAGGAGAACAAAGTCGAGAGAAGGTGTTGGTAAAGGAAATAGGGAGAGGCTGGTCCATGATGGTATCATTGGGTTACCTGGCTCACTTCTTGCTCAAAATCTATCTCTGGCCTTAAATTTTTCTTTTCCATTTTATTTGAGCCAGTGAACCAACATAATCTTAATGAACATAAAGATGATGTTTTGGGGCACACACGTGCCAGTGGAAAAGTATAAATAGTGCCTGGACACCCTGTCAATTACCTTTAATACTGACAGAAAGATTTGGGAGCAACTGATATAGTTAAAACAATAAGAGTTAACATTTAATACTTTGTCTTTTGCTTCATGCCAGGAATTGTTCTAAGGAGTGCTGTATTTATTCTCATATTCTACCCACAGAAAATAGGTCAGTAAATAGCTGATAACTGTATTTTACAGACAAAGATATTAATGGGCATACAGGTGAAGTTTAGTGATGATGGTGACTCCAACATGGTCCCATTGAGACTTTTTTTTTTTTTTTTTTTTTTTTTTTTTTTGAGGTAGAGTCTTGCTCTAGCCCAGACTGACCTGGAATTCACTATGTAGTCTCAGAATGGCCTCAAACTCACTGCAATCCTCTTACCTCTGCTTCCTGGGTGCTGGGATTAAAGGTATGCACCCCTGTACCTAGCTTGCTCCCTGATGTTATTTCATGTCCTTGTTTGATTGTCTCCTCTTGAGTGATGGCATGTGAATTGGAGATGAAATTATAAGTGTACGATGAGATCCCTTCTTTCCTTTCCTTACAGTTTTCCACTTTGCTTTCCTCTCCATTAACTCTGAGGGGAAAAATTATTGTAGTCAACACTGAAATTTCCCATGTGGGGAAAGATTGGTTGTATGATCAATAGTCACAGGATATTGCTTAGACCTGGCTCTTCCAAAGCTGGAAGTGGTGGTATACACCTGTAATTCCAATACCCAGAGAGCTGAGATGGGGGATCTCAAGTTCATGGCCAGCCTGAGCTAAAAAATTACAACTTTGGGGCTGGAGAGATGGCTCAGTGGTTAAAGTGCTTGCTTAGAAAGCCTGATGGCCTGGGTTTAATTCCCTAGTACTCATGTAAAGCCAGATGCACAAAGTGGCACATGCATCTGGAGTTCATTTGCAGTGGCTGGAGACCCCAGTATGCCCATACTTTCTCTTGCCTTGCAAATAAATTTAAAAAAAAAAAAAAGCTGAGCATGGTGGCACACACCTTTAATCCCATCACTCGGGAGGCAGAGGTAGGAGGATCCCACCATGATAGGATATATTCTCTCAAAATTGTAAACCAGAATAAACCCTTTCCTTCCTTAAACTGATCTCTGTCAAGTATTTGGTCACAGCAATGAACAAAGTGACTAATAAACAGGGTAAGCAAGGAATCAGTAAATAAGCATCAGTAGGTTACTGAGCTAGACAAATGGCTTAGCGGTTAAGGCACTTGCTGGCAAAGACAAAGGACCCAGGTTCAATTCCCCACCCTGAGACTACATAGTGAATTCCAGGTCAGCCTGAGCTTGAGTGAGACTCTACCTTGAAAAACCAAAATAAATAAATAAATAAATAAAATAAAATAAAATAAAATAAAAATAAATACAACCTGTCTCAAAAAAAAATCTATAAACATACAGAACAGTTCATGATCTCTTGGCCCCACTGTTTTAGAATTTGTGATGATGCTGTGCACATCATGGTGAAAGCACATGGTAGAAGGAAGCTGATTACCTCATGGCAGTAGAGAAGCAGTGAGAGGAGGGGATAGTGATCCAATATCCCTTTCATAGCATACTTCCAATGATCTAACTTCCAACCGTACCACTAGACTCCAGAACCTAAAGATCCCATCATCTTCCAATAGCATTTCTTGACTAGCAACAAAGCTTTTAAAACATGGACTATCAGATAACATTGAAGATCCAAACCTGGGGCTGGGGAGATAGCTCAGCAGTTAAAGGTGCTTGCCTGCTAGCCTGGATTTGATTCTCCAGTTCCCACATGAACCCATGCATCTGAAGTTGATTTGTAGCATCAAGAGGTCTTGGCTCACTCATTCTGTCACTATCTCCTCTCTCTTGAAAAATAAGACTATTTTTTTAAAAGATTAAAACCAGAATACTCAGTCTGAAAAGCCACACTGTGAGCAGCCCTAAGTGGAGGCTCAAATAGCAAGAAACTGAAACTTCCTGCCAATAAGCAGAAGTGACTTCTCTGTCCCAATCCTGAGACTGCAGCCCCAGCTGACAGCCACACTATAACCTCATGACAGACCTGGAGCCAGACACTGCCAATCTAAGTGCCTATGGGCTCCTGAGTCTCGGAAACTTTGTGAGATAATTCAAACTAAATGGGGGTGTGTAATTTGTTATACAGTAGTCAATAACACCTTACTAGAGGCACGTACTCTGTGATCCCATCTAAATGTGCTCTTGGGGAGACAGAAAAGACAGCCAATCATCAGTTGTTTGGAAAACTGCATAGGGGTGAAAATAAGCTGGGTACATGAAAACCTCTAGAGCTCAGAGAAATGTTCTGTTTCTTTCGTTCTTTCTTTTTTATTCATTTTATTTTATTTTATTTTATTTTATTTTATTTGGTTTTTTGAGGCAGAGTCTCACTCTAGCTCAGGCTGACCTGGAATTCACTATATAGTCTCATGCTGGCCTCAAACTCACAGTGATACTCCTACCTTTGCCTCCAAAGTGCTGGGATTAAAGGTGTATACCACCATGTTCTTTTTCTTACTGAATGGGTAGTTACCCATTCATTGAATTCTACAGTTAAAGTAAATGCATTATAGGTATACTTTACCTACTTAAAATGGGTTTTAAGGAAAGGGGGTGTTGTGTCTTAAATATAAAATGTCCCCCATAGGCTCATGTTTGAATGCTTTGTCCCCATCTGGTGGTGCTGTTTGGGAAGGTTGTAGAACCTTTAGGAGGTAGAGCCTTGCTGGAGGAAGTAGGTCACTAGGGATAGTAATATAGTCTGGACTCATTTCTGTTTTGCCTCTGCTTCCTGGCTGTGGATGTGACCAGCTGGCTTCCTGTCCTGCACCACGCCTTTCCCACCATGATAGGATATATTCTCTCAAAACTGTAAACCAGAATAAACCCTTTCCTTCCTTAAACTGCTCTCTGTCAAGTATTTGGTCACAGCAATGAACAAAGTGACTAATAAACAGGGTAAGCAAGGAATCAGTAAATAAGCATCAGTAGGTTACTGAGCTAGACAGATGGCTTAGCGGTTAAGGCACTTGCTGGCAAAGACAAAGGACCCAGGTTCAATTCCCCAGTACCCACATAAAGCCAGGTAGATGTACAAGTTTGCTCATGTGTCTGGAGTTCGTTTGCAGTGGCTAGAGGCCCTAGCGCATCCATTCTCTCTCTCTTTCTCTTAAATAAATAAATAAAATATTTTAAAAAAGAATCAGTAGGTTAAGTGTGATGATAAAAAGTCAAGAAGAGAGATGAAGCTGGGCTTGGTAGCACATGCCTTAATTAAAGGCACATGCCTTTAATCCCAGCACTGGGGAGGCAGAAGTAGGAGGTTTGTCATGAGTTTGATCGTGAGGCCACTCTAAGAATACAGAGTGGATACCAGGTCAGCCTGACCTAGAGTGAGACCATACTTTAAACAAAAGAAAAAACAAAAAGAAAAAAAAAAGGAGAAAGATGGGCAATATCCTAACCATGTATCTGAGCTGGGCATGGTGGTTTACACCTTTAATCTCAGTACTCAGGAAAAAGAGGTAGGAGATCTCTGTGAGTTCCAGGCCAGCCTGGGCTACAGTGAGACCCTACCTCAAAATACTGAAAAAAAAAAAAAAAAAAAAACCAAACAAACAAACAAAATCACCCCATGTATCTGGGTGAGGCACTGTGTTTATTTCTCAAATAAGTTTAGCGTATATAAGGACTACAGACAAAGTAGGACGTTTACACTATGAAGTACACTCTGGAGGACGCTGAAACAAGTGACAGTAGGCAGGAAGGGGGAGGGCTAGACAGCATTCTCCAGAAGTGGAAGTGCTGTTTACATTATCAAAGTTAGGCCCTGTTGTTTTGTTTTTGTGTTTTGAGAACCTTAGAAGTTTTTTGTTTGTTTGTTTGTTTGTATGTGTTTTCTTAAAGAATATTTTTATTTATTTGAAAGCAAAAAGAAAGAGAACATGTGTGTGTCAGGCCCTCCAGATTTTCAGCATCTGGCTTTACATGGTTACTGGATAATCAAACCTAGGCTTGTCAGGTTTTGCAAGCAAGGGCCATTAACCGATGAGCCATCTCCTTAGCCCCTTGTTTTCTTGTTTAATATTTTCATTTATTTGCAAGTAAAGAGAAGACAGAGAGAGAGATAAAGTATGGGCACATGGGGGCCTCTTGCCACTACAAATGAACTCCAGATGCATGCATCACTTTATGCATCTGGCTTCATGTGGGTACTGGGAAATTGAACCCAAGCCATGCAAGTAAGTGCCTTTAACAACTGAGCCATATCTTCTGCCCTGTTTTTAAAAAATATTTTATTTATTTATTTGACAGAGAAAGAGGGGGAGAGAGGGGGGAGAGAGAGAGAGAGAGAGAGAGGGAGAGAATGGGCGCACCAGGGCCTCTAGCCACTGCAAACAAACTCCAGATGCGTGTGCCCCCTTGTGCATTTGGCTAACATGGGTCCTGGGGAGTCAAATCTGGGTCCTTTGGCTTTGCAGGCAAATGTCTTAATGGCTAAGCCATCCCTCCAGCCCCTGTTTTTTTTTTTTTTTTTTTTAAGCAGGGTCTCACTCTAATCCAAGTTGACCTGGAATTAACTGTGTAGCCCATGGCAATCTTCCTACCTCAGCCTCCTGAATGGTGTCATTAAAGGAATGTGCCACCATGCCTTGCTCTTGAGTTTAGATAAGTTTTATGTAATTTTTGTGCAAAATGACACTAGAAGTAATTGTTTCTGAATTCTCTGCTAAGGTATTCAGTCTTATTCTGTAAGCATCCAGGAGCTATTGAGGTATCTGAAGCCAAAAAGTGAGTAGTAGGGGAAATACTTAACAAAAATCATTGCTTCTGCAGCCATGTGAGTTAGTTGGAAGGTATTACCAACAAGGAAGTCAGGAACCATCTGCAATCATTCAGGCAAAAGTTAATAAATAACCCCAAGAGAAGCCAGAAATGGAAGGCTGGAGTTCCTTTGTGGCAGAATGAGAAGGCAGATGCTGGAGATGTCTGGCTGGCATTGAGTGAGGAGCAATAAGGATGAGCCCACCTTTTATTTTTTTATATAAAATGTTTTTATTTAGTTATTTGATAGGAATGAGACAGAGAGAGAGAGAGAGAATGTGAGTATGCCAGGCCTCTAGCCACTGCAAACAAACTCCAGATGAATGCATCACTTTGTGTGTCTGGTTTTATGTGGGTACTGGGGAATCAAACCTGGACTGGTAGGCTTTGCAAACAAGTGCCTTTAATTGCTGAGCCATCTCTCCAAAGATCTCACTTTTGGAACAGAGTGTGTGGTCCAGCAGGTGAAGAGGTAGCCTTGCAGTAGCTGGGAATGAAGATTAAAACTTCCTAGGAGGAGCCGGGTGTGGTGGCGCACGCCTTTAGTCCCAGCACTCAGGAGGCAGAAGTAGAGGATTGCTTTGACTTTGAGGCCACCCTTTGAGGCAACTACATAGGGAGTTCCAGGTCAGCCTGGACTAGAGTGAAACCCTACCTCGATAAACCAAATAAAATAAAATAAAATTAAAAAATTTCCTAAGAGGGATCTGATTGGAGGTGAGATTTAGGAAGAATCTATTTTCTTTTTTTCCCCAATATTTAATTAATTTATTTTATTTATTTGAGAGAGAGAGATGGGGGGCAGGCAGAGAGAAAGCAAATGGGCATGTCAGGGCCTCCAGCCACTGCAAACAAACACCAGATACATGTGCCCCATTGTGCATATGGCTTATGTGGGTCCTGGGGAATTGAACCTGGGTCCTTAGACTTTGCAGCAAGCCATCTCTCCAGCCCTATTTTCTTTTCTTTAAGGAATCAAGACCCCTTGCAATGGTTGACATTGTGGGTGTCTCAGTTTGGGCTCCTTTTCCAAGATGCCTTTTTTTTTTTTTTTTTTTGGTTTTTCGAGATAGGGTCTCACTCTGGTCCAGGCTGACCTGGAATTCACTCTGTAGTCTCAGGGTGGCCTCGAACTCTCGGCGATCCTCCTACCTCTGCCTCCCAAGTGCTGGGATTAAAGGCATGTGCCACCACACCCGGCTCCAAGATGCCTTTTATTGAATAGACAGATAATAGACACTTGTTTCAAATGAGGGGTTAGGGTTTCAACAAATGACTTTTTTTTCTTTTCTTTTTTCTTTTTTATTGACAACTTATGGACAATAAACCATGATATTTCCCTCTCCTCCCCCCATTCCCCTTCAGAACCCCACTCTCCATCATATCCCCTCCCTCTCTCCATTACTGTCTCTTTTAATTTGATGTCATCATCTTTTTTCTCCTATTATGAGGGTCTTGTGAAGATATTGCTAGGCACTATGAGGTCGTGGATATCGAGGCCAATTTCTGTCTGGACAGTTGCATTGTACCCTTCCTTTGGCTCTTACATTCTTTCTGCCACCTCTTCCGCAATGGACCCTGAGCCTTGGAAGGTGTGATAGAAATGTTTCGGTGCTGGACACTCCTCCATCCCTTCTTCTCAGCTCTATGTTGCCTTTTGAGTCATCCCAGTGGTCATTACCATCTGAAAAGAGAAGCTTGTCTAACCAGAAGTGAGAGTAGTGTTAATATATGAATATGAACATTAAGTGTAGTGCTTTCAGGGCAGTTTGGTGGAAATAATATATACATTTAGCCAGACAAGAGCAGGCTTTATACACCCTGCCGTAGACTTTTGATTAGGTTTTTCAGTACCGGCATGTATTCCCTCCCATAGAGAGGGCCTTCTGTCCAATTAGAGAGCAGTTGGTTTCCCACAGAGCAGACATGCCACTACTGTCAACAAATGATTTTTTTTTTTTGGAGAGAGACACAGAGAGACAGACAGAGAGAGAAGGAGAGGGAGACAGATAGAGAATGGGCGTGCCAGCAGTCTCTCAGCTGCTGTGAACGAAATCCAGATGTGTGCGCCCCCTTGTGGGCAAGTGCATCTGGCCAAACGTGGGACCTGGAGATTGGAACCGGGTTCTTAGGCTTAGCAGGCAGGCGCCTTAACCGCTAAGCCATCTCTCCAGCCCAACAAATGAATTTTAAGGGGACATGCATATTAATGGCCATCCCATCCTTTCTGAAAATGGGTTGGATAGACTCAGGAAGTGGTTCTTAAAATACATCTTTAGTAAGTACAATATGACAAATTAATGCACTTCCCCCAAACTACTAATTTCATGATTAAATAAGTTTCAGAAATATAAGGCAAACAAAGCTTAAATTTTGTTTTTTCAATGCAAGACTTCACAGAACCCTAAAAGGTAATGCTACTTGAAATGAAAAAATTATAAAATTTGCAGGGAAGTGGATGGATCTGGAAAAGATTATACTAAGTGAGGTAATCCAGGCTCAGAAAGTCAAATGCTACATGTTCTCTTTCATATGTGTATCCTAGATTTAAATATTTAGATTTGCATGTGAGTTAAAATAAAAGTCTATAGTAGAGACCAGGAAGCTAGAAAGAGGCTATGAGGAGGGACGAGAGGAGAGGACTTAATGGGAAGGAGGGTATAGTAGATATGTAAATAGAGGTGCAGAATGCTGTGGGGGGGTAGTCTAAGGGGAGAGGATGAAAGAGAGGAGAAAGTAGAAGGAGGGTTAATCAAAATTTAAGATTTACCAGGCATGGTGGCGTACGCCTTTAATCCCAGCCCTCGGGAGGCAGAGGTAGGAGGATCTCCATGTGAGTTCAAGGCCACCCTGAGACTACTCAGTGAATTCCAGGTCAGCCTGAGCTAGAGTGACACCCTACCTCAAAAAACAAACAAACAATAATATTAATAATAAGATTTATGAATAAGCCATACAGAAACCTATTTCTTCACCAACTAATAATATATATGATTTAAAAAAGAGTTTGGGCATAAGTATCTTGTGGAGGTGGATAATGTTGTGCCCAGAAGCCATAGATTATTATTAGAAAAATTTCAGTGTCAGGGATGGGATATCTTCCCATGAGCTGTTGGTCAGGGTGGCTCCTGATGCCCTCTCCCCCGCCCCAATTAAGGGTATTCCCAAGACTCTTGATTGCCTACCAGAACTAGATGGTAAGACTTCATTGCTGAAGACTACATGCTTGGGCTGCAGGTCATTGAGAAATCAATCCTGGAGCTGATCTGGACCTCCCCCCACCCCAATGAATAGCTGTCAGGATGCTGAAAAGACTTCTGCAGCCTGTGGGGGAGAAAAGTTATGACAGTCTTAACCAGCAGTGGACCCTGCATGCTCTACAGATGGCCAGCCAGGCTAAAGGTACCAACTGGTACAATGGTGGCATGTCTGTTATGGAGAAAACCAATTGTTCTTTGAATGAACTTGAGGGACTCTCCATGGTTGGGAATTCATGCCTGGTAATGTCAACCTAGTCAAAAGCCTATGGCTGGAGAGATTATAAACTCTAAGGGAGTAATGTATACTGTAGTCTGGCTAATTGGATGATATATTATACTCACCAAACTGCCCTGTAAATACTTATGGTAATGCCCATATATTAATGCTATTCACTTTTGGTTAGAGAAGCTTCTCTTTTTAGATGGTGGTGACCACTGGGGAGGCTCAAAACTCACCAAGTGCTGAGAAGGGACAATGGTATGCTCAGCACCGAATGAAACATTTCTATCACACCTTCCAAGGCTCAGTGTAAAAGGTTGTGGAAAGAATATCAGAGCCAAAGGAAGGGGAGGCATGCTTACAATACTGTCTTCCAGACACAAAGTTGCCTTGATATTCATGACCTCACAGTGTCTGACACTATGTACAAAAGACCTATCTAATAGGAGGGAAATAAACCCCACTGACATCAAAATAGAAGAGATACTAGTTGGTGAGAGGGAATTTGGGAGGGGAAAGAAGAGGAAGGTAGTGGGAAGGGATTATGATACGGTGTATTGTTTATATTTATGAAAGTTGTCAATAAAACTTTAATAATGCTACTAGGTACCATTAATCCCTCAGAGGAAAGTAATATAGAATAAAGCACTTCTTTTTAAAATTGTGGTACAATATACATACTAAGGACTGGAGAGGTGGCTCAATGGTTAAAGGCACTTGCTTGCAAAGCCTGACAGCTCAGGTTTGATTCCCAAATACTCACATAAAGCCAGATGCTTAAAACAGTGCATTTTTCATTTTTATTTCATTCATTTGCAGTGGCAAAAGGCCCTAGTGTGCCAATACTCACTTTCTCTCTCCTTGTTAATAAATTAATAAGAATACTTAAAATAATACATACCAAGATTTACCATTTTAGCCACTTTTAAAAACAATTTTATTTATTTATTTATTTATTTATTTATTTATTTATTTATTTATTGAGCAAAAAAAGGCAGATAGAGAGGGAATGGGCGTACCAAGGTCTCTAACCACTGCATATAAACTCCAGACACATGGGCAGCCTTGTGCATCTAGCTTATATGGGTACTAGGGAATCGAACCTGGGTTCTTAGGCTTTGCAGGCAAGTGCCTTAACCACTAAACCGTCTCTTCAGCCCTTTAAAAATTTTATTAATTTCATTTTAGCCACTTTTAATGATACAATTTAGTGGCATTATTACTTTCCCATTGTTGCAACAATCACCTCCATTCATCCACAGAACTAGTTCATCTTCCCAAATTGAGTGGAGTTTCTTATTTGTAACAGTAAAACTGGCTTGAACAAGTTGCAAGATTCTCACAAAAATTCTTCCTAAATAAACCAGGTGAAGTTCATTTCTTTTGGTCCTTCCTTTTTTCCTGCTTGTCACCCTCTTTCATGCTAGGCCAGTACTCTGCTAAGGTGTAAGGTCAAGGTGTTGAGTGGGACAGTGTGTGAGTGGGACAGTGTGTGAGTGGGACAGTGGCCACCAGTTGTTTTAATGTATTGGCTCATCTTGTTTGGTGCAGAGACCCATGTTTCCTTCATGCCCTGTAATTCCAGCTTCTTATGGTGTGTGCATACATGTGTGTGTGTGTGCACATGTGAGTGTGTGTGTATGTGCCTAAGAGACTTGCTTGGTCCCACTTTCAGTGATGTCCAGTAGCCTAGCCTCAGACAGCACAGCTCAGAGCAGTCAGTATGCTCAGAAGACTTCCCTGTCTTTAGGTAGGAGGTGAAAAGTCTGCCGACAGTCCCAGCTAACATCTCACCTGCTCTCCAGACATACAGGGTCAGAAGTCATACAATTGTTCAACTGGCCAGACCAGGCTGGGACATCTCCTGGGCTTCAACTTGCTGCTCAGAAAAGGTGCGTTCTTTCCTGCCCCTAGCCCCATGGTAAGTATCCTCGGCCTGTTTTGGGCCACCTGGCCTTCAAGACAACACAATGTTATTCAATCTCGGTGTACACCACTTTAATGTTATTGATTTATTAAATGAACGCTCTGTCCTGCTGCCACCTCACTGAGATGTTTGTAATGGTTGTGGAAGTCAAATCAAAATGCTACAGCACTAAAACCTTTAGCTTCGTAGCAAGGTACCATCCTGCATGAAAACTGTGATCTTCGATTGGTTAAAACCAGAGACATCTCAATCCTGGGACAAAGCACCTGACCAAAAGCAGCTGATGGGAGGGAGGGTTTTATTCTGGCTTACAGTCTTAAGGGGAAGCTTCATGATGGCAGGGGAAAGCATGGTATGGGCACAGGCTGGACATCACCTCTTCGACAGCAGGTGGAAAACAGCAGTGAGAATAAGCCTGGATAAAGCACATCTTACTTTCACTTCAGCAGACAATGCGTTTTCTGAGGAATAGCTCCCAGAAGGAATGTTCCAAGGAAGACAGTTTAAGAAAAGCTGGCTGCAGTCATTGGTTAACAGTTGGATTTAGGTAATAATTTTTCTCTTTTACTCATGTGTTTAGCTATTTTTATATTGATCCATTTATTGACTTGTTTTTTGGTGTGTTTTTATGTGTGTGTATCTATGCATGTTTGTATGTGATTATGCATTTGTGTGTGAGTACATGTGCACATGTGTATGTGTGGAGGGTTGGGTGTCCTCAACCATGCCTTACCTTAGAGACAGGGTGTTTCACTCATTCAGCTGGACTAGCTAGCCAGTGAGCCCCAAGATTCCCTGTCTCTGTCTCACCAGTGCTAGATTACAGGCATGCCCCACTATGCCTATCATTTTACAAGGGTGCTGGAGATCTGAACCCAGGTCCTCATGCTCATGCAATAAACACTTTACCCACTGAGCCATCTCCCCAGTGTATTATTTAAGTTTTTTGTTTGTGTGAGAGGGTCTCACTGTATATTGCAGGCTGGCCTCAAACTTGTGGTATGTACTTCTACCTCTTCCTGCTAAGTGCTAGGATTATAGGTGTGCATCCCCACACCCAACTCAATTTCTCTTTTTAACAGTGCAAACTCTGTATAGGGTTAGAAAAACTAACGCAGTAAAGATGAAAGCAAATTTAAAGAAAAAAAAAAATCCCAAGAAAGCTTGAGTTTAGCTTCATGTGAGTTGTTGGAGTCCATTTCCATTAAGTGGTGTTTAAGGCTCAAAAAACATGGTGTTTCTCTAACTCCAGCTTCAGAAACCTACCATTACAAATAATTGGGCATAATTATGAGAGCAGCTGAATAAACTGGAAAAGGCTGGGCATAAAGAGAAAAGCCAGTGGAGGGAATGTGCCGTACTGTGTCTGCCCATCAATCTCTCTGAGGCAGGGTGACAGTCCCCATCTTCTCCTCATTGGAACCTACATTGGGAGTAAATCCCAAACCAAACCTTACCAAATAAAAATAACATGATCCCAAAACTGACTCTTTTTTCCCTTTGCAGTTATTGGCCTGGAATCTTTGGATCTTTTTATGCTGCTAAAACTAAATCCTTTTGACTCCACATTGAGAAATATGGCAATAACTTGAGGTCACAGTGGTCCCTTAATGCTGAGGTTTTTCTGATTCTCTCCGTCCATCCTCCTAGCAGTCCCTAGCCCTTCTACCATTGGAAATATAATAGTGTTAGAAGGTTAATGTGGTCCCCTGGGCAGCCTGTAAGCAAATCTATTGCTCAGGGGTCATTACAGAAGGAAGCAAGGATTTCAGAAATGAAATAAATTGTACTATCAATAAGTAGTACATCTGGTGTATATTAATTAAAGGCTGGGTCATCTCTGGGAGTAGGAGACTGGGTGTCTGCTGAATCTATCAGGGAGGACAATATGAGACAATGTGTACCTTTGTCAGAGAGTCTCTGTTACCATTGTGATAGTGTGCATGTTCCCGTGTGTTTTTCTAGTTATTACTTTGCCTTCAAGTCATATTGACTACTACACTATTATTTTATTGTCTCCAGAGAGAGAAAAGGAAGAGGGAATTAAAGTGGACACAACACTTGCACTGTGCTAGTCAATGTGCTAAGGGCTGTGCACAGCTCATTTTATGTATTTGTCATTGTAGTGTGCCACTGGGAGTGATCCCTATATAGACAAAGAATTGGAGAATCCAAGGTCCAAACCAAGCTCTAATTGCTTATAAAACCTTGGTGTATCTGTTTCATACAAGAAACACTTACATTCTGATTCCCTGACAGCAGGGAATTAAAGCATGAATGAACATAACCATTCTGGAGAACTGTTTGCAATTAATGTATATCAGGACTCCAAAAATGTTAACATTGTCTGACCTGGAAATACTTTTTATAAGTACCATTCATTGCACATTTACCTGTAAACCAGCATATAATCCTAACCCATTTGTTTAATTTATGCATGCAGAATTTCTGAAATGTGTTGTAGGAATGTAGCATGGATCAGTTGATTAAGAGGCTTTACTAAGCACCCACTCTGAAGAAAGGCTGAGCACGCATAGCTCTAAGTGGAGTAGGAAAGGAGGAGAGAGGGCTGAAGTGAGGGAAAATCTGGGTCTGTGCTACTCCAAATTAGGTATGGCAATTTCCCCCTTAGCCTCTGTTCTTGGAAGATAAACTGTGTTAACAGGTAAGTGTGGGATTTGGAGTAAGTTACTTGACCTCCTAAACCTTCATTACTTTAAATAAAGGGGGAGGTGGTCACAGTACCAAGCTAAGGTTATTGTGAAGAATAAATGAGGTCTGGAGAGATGGTTTAGCAGTTAAGGCACTTGCCTGCAAAACCTAATAACCCAGGTTCAAGTCCCCAGCACCCATGTAGAGTGAGATACAGTGATACATACACCTGGAGTTTGTTTGCAGCATCTGGAGGCCCTGGTGTGCACATTCTCATTCTTTCTCTTTCTCTCTTTGTGAAAATAAAATAAATAAGAATATTTCTTTAAAGAATAAATGAGCTAATGCAAGTGAAAGATATACAGTGTACACATTTGGGTTTGGAAGGAACTCCCAGTAGAGAAGTGATTAGATAAGCAGAGTGTTAACTCCATCCATGGAGTAATTCATTTATGACTTCATAGTTGAATGGGATATGAGGAGGTGGGGCCTGGTTGGAGGAAGTAGGTCAATAGAGATTAAAACTTTGGAGGAAATATCTTGTACCCAAGTTCCTTCCTGTTGATGCTTTGCCCCATCACGGCCCAGAAACAGCACAATCAGCCAAAGATGCACTGAAGCCCCTGAAATGGTGAGCCAACACAAATCTTTAGGGCTCGAGAGATTGCTTAGTGGTTAAGGCACTTGCCTGTGAAGCCTAAGGACCAAGGTTCCATTCCCCAGGAAACATGTAGGCTAGATGCTCAAAGTGGTGCATGCATCTGAGTTCATTTGCAGTGGCTGGAGCCCCCTGGCATGCCCATTCTCACTATCTGCCTGTCTCTCTTTCTCTCTCCCTCTCTCTCAATAAATAAATAAAATATTTTAAAAATAAAAATAAAAATAAATCTGTAAAGTCTCAGTATGTATCCCCACCAGGCTGTCCTTAAACTCCTTATCAGACTGCCTCAACTTTACAAGTGCTGGGATTACAGGTGTGTGCCACCACACCTAGACTTTAAAGTTGTTCTATGAGGCCTTTTGTCACAGCAATAAAATGCTGACTAATACAGAAACAACCAACCTGCCCTTTGTTGACCAAAACAGTAGTCACAGTTTTCTGAGCACTGAAATGTGGCTACTCTGAACTGTGACATGCATAAATGTAACACGCACAGTGGGTTAGTTTGAAGACTTTATACACCGAAAATGTGAAATGCCTTGTTAATAAATTTCTATGTGGATTACATGTTGAATATATAGCATTTCAAATATATTGACTAAATAATTTAAAAGTACTTTCTCTGATTTATTTTACTTTTTTTTTTTTTTTTTTTGGTTTTACGAGGTAGGGTTTCACTCTAGTCTAGCCTGACCTGGAATTCACTCTGTATTCTCAGGGTGGCCTCAAACTCATGGCGATCCTCCTACCTCTGCCTCCTGAGTGCTGGGATTAAAGGCGTGCGCCACCATGCCCGGCTTATTTTACTTTTTAAGTGTAGCTCCTAAAAAATCTTTAATCGTACATATGAATCACATATATTCGACATTGTTGGGCTTGAAATGGAGGAAGGAATGTTCCTTCTACTCACAAGAAATGAAACTTCAGGTCTAGAGTGCAAAACATCCTACGTAGCACTGTTTCTCTCGTGCTCACCCTCATCCTCATCCTCATCCCCCACTAAATCTTTTTGTTGTTGATTGTTCGAGGTAGGGCAGGCTGACCTGGAATTCACTATGTAGTCTCAGGGTGGCCTTGAACTCATGGTGATCCTCCTACCTGTGCCTCCCAAGGGCTGGGATTGAAGGGATGTGCCACCACACCTGGCCCACTAATTCTTTGCTGATCATTGTTATACTGCTTACAATCATTTGAAGATTCTTCTTGGCTAAGGTCATATTTCTCAGCATGGCAGCATACTACCTCATTCACAACCTGTCTTCTACTCTTCTTCAATCTCACCTCCTATACTCCTTTGTTCTGCACTTTTTTCAACTTATTTATTTAATTATTTTATTTATTTATTTTAGAGAGAGAGAATGGGCACACCAGGGCCTCTAGCCACTGCAGACGAGCTCCAGATGCATGTGCCACCTTGTCATCTGGCTTACGTGGGTATTGGGGAGTTGAATCTGGGTTCTTAGGCTTCGTAAGCAAGCATCTTAACCACTAAGACATCTTTCCAGTTCATTTTATTTATCTCTCCAACCTGGCTTCCAACTTTTTATGGAGTTCTGAAGATTGAACTTGGGTACTGGCATTTTTTTCTTTAAAAAATTTTTTTAAATTTATTTTTAGAGAGAGAGAGAGAGAGAGAGCGAATATGGATGTGCCAGGACCTCTAGCTTTTGCAAACGAACTCCTGATGCATGTGCCATCATGTGTGTCTGGCTTATGTGGGTACTGGGGAATCAAACCTGGGTATGTAGGCTTTGCAGGCAAGTGTCTTAACCACTAAGTCATCTCTCCACCCCCTTCTTTTAAAGGTTCTTACACATTTATCTCCCCCTCCTCTCTCTCTCTCTCTTTTTGCAGCATCTGGAGGCCCTGGTGTGCACATTCTCATTCTTTCTCTTTCTCTCTTTGTGAAAATAAAATAAATAAGAATATTTCTTTAAAGAATAAATGAGCTAATGCAAGTGAAAGATATACAGTGTACACATTTGGGTTTGGAAGGAACTCCCAGTAGAGAAGTGATTAGATAAGCAGAGTGTTAACTCCATCCATGGAGTAATTCATTTATGACTTCATAGTTGAATGGGATATGAGGAGGTGGGGCCTGGTTGGAGGAAGTAGGTCAATAGAGATTAAAACTTTGGAGGAAATATCTTGTACCCAAGTTCCTTCCTGTTGATGCTTTGCCCCATCACGGCCCAGAAACAGCACAATCAGCCAAAGATGCACTGAAGCCCCTGAAATGGTGAGCCAACACAAATCTTTAGGGCTCGAGAGATTGCTTAGTGGTTAAGGCACTTGCCTGTGAAGCCTAAGGACCAAGGTTCCATTCCCCAGGAAACATGTAGGCTAGATGCTCAAAGTGGTGCATGCATCTGGAGTTCATTTGCAGTGGCTGGAGCCCCTGGCATGCCCATTCTCACTATCTGCCTGTCTCTCTTTCTCTCTCCCTCTCTCTCCAATAAATAAATAAAATATTTTAAAAATAAAAATAAAAATAAATCTGTAAAGTCTCAGTATGTATCCCCACCAGGCTGTCCTTAAACTCCTTATCAGACTGCCTCAACTTTACAAGTGCTGGGATTACAGGTGTGTGCCACCACACCTAGACTTTAAAGTTGTTCTATGAGGCCTTTTGTCACAGCAATAAAATGCTGACTAATACAGAAACAACCAACCTGCCCTTTGTTGACCAAAACAGTAGTCACAGTTTTCTGAGCACTGAAATGTGGCTACTCTGAACTGTGACGTGCATAAATGTAACACGCACAGTGGGTTAGTTTGAAGACTTTATACACTGAAAATGTGAAATGCTTTGTTAATAAATTTCTATGTGGATTACATGTTGAATATATAGCATTTCAAATATATTGACTAAATAACTTAAAAGTACTTTCTCTGATTTATTTTACTTTTTTTTTTTTTTTTTTTTGGTTTTATGAGGTAGGGTTTCACTCTAGTCTAGCCTGACCTGGAATTCACTATGTAGTCTCAGGGTGGCCTCAAACTCATGGCGATCCTCCTACCTCTGCCTCCTGAGTGCTGGGATTAAAGGCGTGCGCCACCATGCCCGGCTTATTTTACTTTTTAAGTGTAGCTCCTAAAAAATCTTTAATCGTACATATGAATCACATATATTCGACATTGTTGGGCTTGAAATGGAGGAAGGAATGTTCCTTCTACTCACAAGAAATGAAACTTCAGGTCTAGAGTGCAAAACATCCTACGTAGCACTGTTTCTCTCGTGCTCACCCTCATCCTCATCCTCATCCCCACTAAATCTTTTTGTTGTTGATTGTTCAAGGTAGGGCAGGCTGACCTGGAATTCACTATGTAGTCTCAGGGTGGCCTTGAACTCATGGTGATCCTCCTACCTGTGCCTCCCAAGGGCTGGGATTGAAGGGATGCGCCACCACACCTGGCCCACTAATTCTTTGCTGATCATTGTTATACTGCTTACAATCATTTGAAGATTCTTCTTGGCTAAGGTCATATTTCTCAGCATGGCAGCATACTACCTCATTCACAACCTGTCTTCTACTCTTCTTCAATCTCACCTCCTATACTCCTTTGTTCTGCACTTTTTTCAACTTATTTATTTAATTATTTTATTTATTTATTTTAGAGAGAGAATGAATGGGCACAGGGCCTCTAGCCACTGCAGACGAGCTCCAGATGCATGTGCCACCTTGTCATCTGGCTTACGTGGGTATTGGGAGTTGAATCTGGGTTCTTAGGCTTCGTAAGCAAGCATCTTAACCACTAAGACATCTTTCCAGTTCATTTTATTTATCTCTCCAACCTGGCTTCCAACTTTTTATGGAGTTCTGAAGATTGAACTTGGGTACTGGCATTTTTTTCTTTAAAAAATTTTTTTAAATTTATTTTTAGAGAGAGAGAGAGAGAGAGAGAGCGAATATGGATGTGCCAGGACCTCTAGCTTTTGCAAACGAACTCCTGATGCATGTGCCATCATGTGTGTCTGGCTTATGTGGGTACTGGGGAATCAAACCTGGGTATGTAGGCTTTGCAGGCAAGTGTCTTAACCACTAAGTCATCTCTCCACCCCTTCTTTTAAAGGTTCTTACACATTTATCTCCCTCCCTCTCTCTCTCTCTCTTTTTTTTTTTTTTTTTTTTTGCCTGCTTGTTTCCTTTGCTTGACTGTGAATTCCTTAAGGATAAAATACCTTGTTCTGGGCTGGAGAGATGGTTTAGCAGTTAAAGTGTTTGCCTGCAATGCCAAAGGATCCTGGTTTGATTCTCCAGGACCCATGCAAGCCAGATGCACAAGAGGCACATGCATCTGGAGTTCGTTTGCAGTGGCTGGAGGCCCTGGTGTGCCCATTCTCTCTCTCTCTCTCTCTCTCTCTCAAATGAATAAATAAATAAAATATATTTTTAAAAAACCAACCTTGTTCTTCACCTGTAATCTCAGGACCAGGTCTAACAGTAAACTGTAAACTCTCAACAGCTATTTTGCTAGTAGGTCAGGGATCTGACCAGGGACCACCAACTCCTGAGTGATGTATCAGCTAAAACTCTCCAAATGCAAAGTGGCAGAAACCTCCACTTGGATTGGCATTATAGGTTTAAGAGACTGAAAAATCCACACGTTATTCCAGCTCAGGTGTTGCAGAATTCAGTTCAGCCAATGTTGCCAAGACATTGTTTTCTTCATCTCTTTTACCTTTTTTTCTGTGCTGGCTCTTAGATGTTCTTAGAGTTCTTTCTCATGGTAATAAGATGGTTGACAGGCATGGGATCCCAGACCCTGGTCAGGGCAGACAAAGATTCCAGCCAAGAAAGACCCTGATAGTTTAAGTGAGAGGTAAGATTTATTTCTGTTGCCCCTGATTGCCATCTTTGGAGTCCTGTATCCAATCCTGAACTAATCACCAGGCCTGTGGAGAGAATGCCTCTATTGGCTGCGGTGGGTCACATGCTGAGACCATGGAATTAGGGCTGTGGTAGAGTTGGCTTCACAACAAACAAGGGGCTGCAAGTGGAAGTTCCCAAAGCAACATTAAGACATTGCTACTACCACAAAAGCATGAAAATGCCCACCGCTGAACAAGAGCCCTTTAACGTTTGTCTTAGTAGTTCTTTTACGAAAGTGGACATTTCAGGAACCATGGGTCAAGAGAAATCCATGTTTTTCAAACAGTTCTTCCAACAATGTTGACTTTGATCTCGTTTCTTTAGTATTTCCAGGAATT
Organism: Orientallactaga sibirica; assembly: GCA_036365145.1. Taxonomy (NCBI): domain Eukaryota; kingdom Metazoa; phylum Chordata; class Mammalia; order Rodentia; family Dipodidae; genus Orientallactaga; species Orientallactaga sibirica. The sequence goes on along the minus strand of JAEOAD010000031.1, from coordinate 10,918,097 downwards.
CTGTAAATGGGCTTTATCTTTGTTATGTTTTTAGGTATATGACCATCATGTAAATCAGTTTGAGAGATACAAGTCAGCTAGAAAGATACAAAATACTACTCACTGCTCTGACATCTTTTCTGGCTTATTGAGGGGAAAATAAGAGAATGATTAAACCTGAAATCTTTCTGTGAAACAGGGTGCCCTCTGCAGAGCCACTGGTGCACTCTGACGATCAAATCTTTTAAAAAATATTTTATTTATTTACTGGAGAGAGAGAGAAGAAGGAGGAGGAGGAGGCAGATAGAATGGGCACAGCAGTGCCTCCAGCCACTGCAAAGGAACTCCAGTCACATACGCCACCTTGTGCATCTGGCTTAGGTGGGTCCTGGATAATATTGCCTGGGTCCTTTGGCTTTGCAGGCAAGAGCCTTAACCGCTAAGCCATTTCTCCAGCCCTGAAGATCAAATCTTTAGTAACAGGGACAATGAACTTGGATGTGCTTCATAATAGCTCATTGTGTACAAATTCACTCATGTAAAAGTTTGAATCCAACCCTGACCAGGTCCTGTTATAGGTAACGAGAGAGAGCTGGGTTAGCAAAGCTCATGTTAAGGAGCTTACATCAGAATGGAGAAGATGGCCAACACACACATAGATGCACAAAATAAATACGATATTTTCAGTTTGGGGATAGATACCATGAAAAAGAAAATCAAGTACTATGAAAGAGAAAAACTAGGTGACAATGGGCTGCTTTATTTTATTTAGTTTCTGAGACAGGATTTCATATATTCTAGGCTGGCTTCAAACTTACTAGTTAACCAAGGGTAACCTTTAACTTCTGATCCTCTTCCCTCTATCTCCCAAGTGTTAGAATTGGGGCTGGAGAGATGGCTCAGTAGTTAAGGCACTTGCCTCCAAGTGCTAGAATTACAGGTGTGCATCACCATACCTGGCTTATGTGGTTCTCAGTTTTGTTCATGCTAGGCAAGCACTCTATCAACTGAGCTACATCTCCAGCCAGGCTTCTTTATTTTTTAGTTTTCTTTTAAAATTAGCATGCACATTAACATACATTGTTGAGCATGTAATAATTGTACATATTTGTAGGGTACAGTGTTACAATTTTAATATATGATTACAGTGTGCAATGATCTGTACATGGATGGTAACTAGCATTTCCATGTCTTCATCATTTCTTTGGAGCTTTGAGCTCTTCTAGTTCTTCAATTATTAACAAGTTATTCAAAATTATAGTTGCTCCATTGTGATGCAGAAAACTAGAACTTTCTGTCTCTAATTGCATTTTGGTACCATGAATGCAATCTTCCTCTATCTCCCTCTCCTGCCCCTCACAGCCTTTAGTAATCGATGTTATGCTCTTTTCTAGTTGAGAGCAACATTTTTAGTTTCCACATATGAGAGAACATGCCATATTTGTCTTCCTGTGTCTGATTTACTTTACTTAACATAATATCCTCCAGTTATATCCACTTAGCTACAAATGACAAAGTTTCATTTTTTGTGGCTGAATAATATTTATTTATATATGTTATATCTTCTTTAAACACTCATCTGTTGCTAAATACCTCTGTTTATTTCATATCTTGACTACTGTGAATAGTGCTGCAATAAACATAGGTGTGCAAGAATCTATTTGGTATGGTAATCTCAGTTTTTTGATATATACCCAGAAGTAGAATAGTTGGATCATATGGTAGAACTATTTGTAGTTTTTTTCCTTTTCCTTTTTTTTCTAAAATGTTTTATTTATTTTCAAACAGAGAGAGAGAGAGAGAGATAGAGACAGAGAGAGAAATATTGAGATTGATTATGGGTATGCCAGGCCCTCCAGCTACTACAAATGAACTCCAAATGCATGCATCACTTTGTGCATTTGGCTTAGGTGGTAGGTACTGGAGAATTGAACCCAGGTCATTAGGCTTTGCAGGGAAGTACCTTAACCACTGAGAAATCTCTCCAGTCCTATTTGTTGGTTTTAAAATATATATATATTTATTTGAGAGAGAGAGAGAGAGAGAGAGAGAGAGAGAGTATAGGTACTCTAGGGCCTTTTGCTGCTGCAAATAAACTCCAGATGCATGCTGTACTTTGTGCATCTGGATTTATGTGGGTACTGGGGAATCAAACCCAGGCTGTCAGGCCTTGCAAGCAAGTGGTTTTAACCATTGAGCTATCTCTCCATCCCTATTTGTTTTTGGAGGCACTCTTCCATCATATTCTCTATAATGGCAGTAGTAGCTTACATTTTAGAATGAAATCAAAACAAGCACCATGGTCGTAAGACTTAGCTGCAACAAAGAAGACATGTTTTACACAATATTCACGTATATGAGCACCCACTTTCAAAGACTATAATTGTGAATATAATATATAGCAGGTCATTTTAATTTCTGTCTTTTGGAAAATGTAAAACATTCTAACACAGGCTTTTTTTTTGTTTGATTTTTTTCTCCCAATTTATACTGTTTTTACTAAATGTAATAGCCCAGTCATGACATGGAATAAATGTCATTTAAAAAATGAACTGCTATCCAGGCATGGTGTCTCAGTTGGTGGAGAAAAGAGGACCAAGAGTTCAAGGTCATCTTACCTACAAGGAAGCTCAAGGCCAGCCTGGGCTACATGAGACCTTATTTCAAAAGCCTGAAACAAGAAACAAACAAAAATGGGCTGTTGTTAAAGTTGGTGTAACTCTGAGGCTGTCTTGGTAAACTTGTCCAACAGTGTAAGTAAAATTCCTTCAGGGTAGCATTAGGCTCCATTGAAAAATTATTTACAACCTTGTGTGGAGAAGCCATGGTGTATGTGAAATTCACTATTAAAAGATCATCCAAGAAAAGTCACAGAATTACATGGTTAAGAAAATACTTAGTGGACTGGGGATGTAGCTCAATGGTAAAACATTTGCATATACTAATATGCAAGGGTCTGGGTTTGATCTGTAGAATGGAAAATATTCCATTGTTGTTATATCGCATGCAACATATGCCAATTGAATAATTATAGTGAGGATGAAGCTTGTGAGTCATCCATTTTCATGTAAATTAAAAAACTTGGGCTGGAGAGATGGATTAGTAGTTAAGATGCTTGCCTGTGAAGCCTAAGGATCCAGGTTCGATTTCCCAATATCCATATAAGCCAGACACATAAAGTGGCACATGCATCTGGAGTTCAACAGTGTTTGCAGTGGTTTGAGGCACTGGCATGCCCATTCTTTCTCTCTGTCTTTGTCACTCACATAAATAAATAAAATAAAAATAATAAACATGGGACCTTATCTTAGCACTTAGATGATCTAGTACAAAAGCAGCACTAAGGTTCTCGTGTCGCTGTTCTAGTTACTATAGGCAATACCCTGCTCCCTGCCTGACTGGAATTTCTATGGAGCGGCTGAGAATCTATTACTTTTTAAACCTACTGTCTATGAATTGCCTGGAAAGTTAAATGTATGTTTTGACTGGTTAAATCTTAAATTTAAATTTTCTTGAGAAAAAAAAAAAAAGAGTGGCCAAGAAAACTTCTCTGAGTCAGGACATTTGAGTTGAGACCTGAATGATGTGAGATACCAGTCATGTAAATAACTGTTAGGACTTCCCAAGGGGGGCAATGGGGCTCAGCTGTTTATAGTAGACCCCTGCCTCTCAAAATGGGTCTTAAACTGGCAGCATCACTATCAGCCAGGAGCTTTTTCAGGAATGCAGAATCCCAGAGCCCCAGATTTACCCAGTGCTGCCTTTGTACTAGATCAACCACAGATTATCAAACATTGTGTTCAAATGACTTCTGGGTTAGCCCTTGGCTTTCCAAGATAATGAGGTTCCTCAAGGAGTGACCAGCTACTTGTCTTGTGGTGGGCTCCTCTGCAGCAGAATTAGGACTAGATGCAGAAGTTTTCTCTTTGTGTGCCAACATTAAATTATGTATGTGTAATATATATATATGCTACTCTCACTTCTGGTTAGACAAGCTTCTCTTTTCAGATGGCGATGACCACTGGGATGACTCAAAAGGCAACATAGTGCTGGGAAGAAGAGACGGAGGCGTGTCCAGCACTGAAACATCTCTATCACACCCTCCAAGGCTCAGGGTCCATTGCAGAAGAGGTGGCGGAAAGAATGTAAGAGCCAAATGAAGGGTATGACTCCTTATAATGCAACTGTCCAGACAGAAATTGGCCTTGATATCCATGACCTCGCATTGCCTAGCAGTATCTTCACAAGACCCTCATAATAGGAGAAAAAGATGATGACATCAAATTAAAAGAGAGACTAATGGAGAGAGGGAGGGGATATGATGGAGAGTGGAGTTCTGAAAGAGAACGGGAGGAGGTGAAGGAAATATCATGGTTTATTGTTTGTAAGTATAGAAGTTGTCAACAAAAAATTATGTATTTATTTAAATATTTAGCATGTAGCCCAGGCTTGCCTAGAATGTGCTATGTAGCAGAAGCTGGCCTTAAAACACTTGATCCTCCTGCCTCTACCTCTCAAGTGCTGGAGAGCACCATCATATTGGGCTTGGGCCAACTTTAAAATATATACATATAATTTTATTTATTTGAAAGAAAGACAAAGAGGCAGACAGAAACAGAATGAGTATGGGCATGCCAGGGTCTCCTTCTTGCCACTGGAAACAAACTCCAGACACATGTACCACTTTGTGCAGGTGGCTTTACTTGGGTACTAGGGAATTGTTAAACCTTGCAAGCAAGTACCTTTAACTGCTGAGCCATTTCTCCAGCCCTCAACTTTTAAATATTGACAAAGAGAGATTAGAGTGAGTCTGAGAGAGGATGAACAGTGGTTTAGAAATAATTTCACAGGAAAAAGTGGACCTGCTTTTGTTTGCTCCCACCCAAATCAGTCTGTAAGGCTAAATTAAGAAAAACAAGTGGGCTGGAGAGATAGCTCAGTGGTTAAAGGTACTTGCTTGTGAAATCTGACAGCTTGAGTTTGATTCCCCAGTACCCATGTTGAGCTAGATGCTGAAGTGATGTCTAGAGTTTGTTTACAGTGGCAAGAGGCCCTGGCATGCCCACACTCTCTTTCTGCTTGCCAATAAATAAAAAAAAAAAATACATGTGAGAACCAGTCCTATCCACAGAGAAGAAAAATTACAACAAATGTTAAGGGTTACAGCCATTCAGTAATGGAAGGGCTAGTTGCAAGCATTAGTTACTCACATGTCCTGTTTCAGGTAAATTTGCCTAGCTTAGGGTTCTTAAATGGTAGTCATTTATATCTTCACAAAATATTTTGGGGGAATATCCTGTAACTATTTTTAAAAACGGATTTTACTATGAAAGGTATTGATTTCAGGTTTTATATGTATATGCTTTGGTTTCCCACCATTCAGATCAAAACGAAAAGTCAGCACAGCAGGGTTTCCCTCCTCTTCTTCCCAGTCTATAATCTACCCCTAGGTAACCTCGGTTTTTACTTCAAGCACTGTTTTTTGAACTGCATAGAAAGCCTCTCCGTTTTTAACTTAACATTTGCATTTTTTTTTTTTTTTTTTTGGCTTTTCGAGGTAGGATCTCGCTCCTAAGAAACCATGTAGTCTCAGAGACTGGCCTTGAACTCACAGCGATCCTCCTACCTCTGCTTTCCCGTGTGCTGGAATTAAAGGTGTGCGCCACCACGCCCGGTGATTTTTTTTTTTTTTTTTTTTTACTACTTTCTATTGATCTAAGAAATGACGTTCGTGAAACAATGGTTTGACACGATAGGCATGTTCCCCCCTAATACATATTAAAATCGGTAACTAGGAGAAGTTTCTTCTTACACAGTAATATAATCTCCTGGGCTACCACTAGCACACATGCACATTTTGCTTCTCCAAAGCCACTAGACGATTTCTGAGGTCTTTTGCAACTCTTACGTTTTGGTTTTGTGATCCAGTAGCAAAAGTTCACAGAATGCACTGTGACCATCCGGATCCCGCCATGGCACCATCCCTCAGAGAGAGAGAGAGAGAGAGAGAGAGAGAGAGAGACACACACACACACACACACACACACACACGTGGAGTCCCTAGCAAAGAGTCTTCTACCTTGGACTCTAACATGACCCCATTTCCTGATTTGAAGTGGGGGAGGCGGGGAAGAAAGTCAGTTTTTTAAATGCACCGTAAATGCTACGACTTAGGTAAGCAGCAGGCACCCAGAGGAAGCAGGGCGGTTTCCGGAGATGGGGCGGAGAGCAGAAGGTGGGTGGGCATTTCCACCAGCAGCAGCTGCCAGCCACCCGACTTTGATCACTGCGCCGCCAGGCCGCCGCGGCGGTCAACCTCAGTATTCCCTAGCAACCGGAGCGGGACGGCCCCGCAGCCTTCCCATTGGTTCTCACTGATCTTGATGGGCAGTTCTACCGTGCAATCCCAGCTCTCAGACCTGGACTCCGCGCGTCCTCACGGGAGGGATGGTAGGCGGGTTACGGCCCTTCCCCGGCTGCCGCCACTCCCATTCCCCGGGCGGCTTGTGGCGCATGCGCGGGTGGGCTGAGGCTGTGTGCTCGGGCCGTCGCGGAGCGGGAGCAGCGGCGGGCGGAAAGTGCCAGGGCTCGGTGGACACTGCTGCGCTCGCTGCTCACCTCGGCTCTCCGCCGCCTCGGCCCAAGGGAGCGGCCGTGACTAGTCTTTCCGCGCGAGCTGCTCCGGCTCGGCCCGCGGGGGAGCCCCCGGGAGCCGCACGGTAAGAGCGCGACTTAGTTTGAGGGAGTTTGCGGGGAGTTTGGCCACTGTGAGGAGGGGGTCTGGCGGGGAGCGGGGCCCTTCCCCTGCGGCCGCCGCTCGGGCCGGGGCCGGGGCGGGGCGGGGCGGGGCCGGCGTGTGGAGGGGCGCGCGGGCGGCGGCGGGCGGCCGACCCCTCCTCTCGTATTGTCTGCTCCGGGGCGGCGGCGCGCCTCTCGTAGCACGGGCTGGGGCTGGGGTGCGGTGCGGTGCAGTGCGGTGGGGAGCCCAAGTCGGGGGCCCGCCAGAACTCGGGACACCCGGCCCGGCCATCGTCCCCTCTTCCGGTGCGCCCCGCGGAGGCCTCGGGACCGGGGATAGGGGCGCGGACACTCGCTCGGTGGGTCGTGCCGCTCGGTGCGAGTCCGCCGTCGCTGCCCGGGGAGCCAGTCCCCCGGGTCCACTCGGATGGTAAACACGGCGTGCCGCGCCCGCCGCCGGGGCCATTTCCGCGCCTTCCATCCAGGGGCGCGGCGGGGACTTGCAGCCCCCCGGGGGCAGCCGAGCGAGCGGTCCGCGCGCGCTCCGGCCCCAGCCCCGGTGCAGGCGGCTCCGCAGCCTTGCAGCTCAAGTGCGGCTGCACTGACTCTCACATCCAAGCGGAAGAGTTGTTTTCGGTCAATACGACACACTTGACACTTTTTTTAGTGTCTGCGAAGCCAGCCACTATGTGAGACTTAAGGCTCTTAAAAAAAAAAAATGATGGGAGAAAAAGCCTCAGTTTTCTTTTTATTAAGGAAAGATAAATTTGTTTAAAAAAGAAATCTTACAGCTCAGTGATTCCGTCACATTAAGTTTCTGTAGCCTACTGTGAACTCGGGAATTCACAATGAAAGTTGGATTGAGCTGTATTTTGGTGTTCAGTCTTTGCTTTTCCACTGCATAGTGAAGTTATTTTGAGAGCTTTTTGCTTTGGGCAAATACACAAAGCAGTTTTGGTTAATACTCTCCCCAATCCTATTTTATTTCCAAGAGAAGCTATTTTACTCAGTTTTTCTAAAAACTTCTGGATTGTCCACATCAGGACAAATGCTGCAGTTTTTGAAAGATCATTTTAAAGGCGTTATGGTCAGTTGAGACAAATCCATTACTACCTTCACGGTCCCTGGGGATTTTGCAGGCTGCATTTAAGTGCATATCTTGTTAAATTTTGGGTATTTCATTCCACTGCATTCTGTTGATGGAAGAAGCCTGTGATAGAATTCTTTTTAAATAGAGCTAGCTCAAATATCTGTCATTCTGATTAGTGTCACTTAATGTTAATTTCAGTTATATCCTTTTGTTATCTGTTCGACTAAAATTTATGTTTGAAAAATACTGTTGATGATTTTTTGTTTTTTCATGTTTATATATGAGTAATATGAAGAAGTAAGTGTTCTTTAGTTTTCTGGTTTGTTTGACTTTTCTTTACTGGAAAACCATCTTCACCTGATGAAGTCAGAGGAAAATATTCTTCAAGACATAGGGATCAAGGAGTTCCAATCTTTGTCCTGAGTTTTCCTTTCCTGGTTGGAAGATTTTGTGTGATTGTGGTGGGGGAGGGAGGTTGCCCTAGGTTGGAAGGAGTTGTGGGGGAGGGACATAATGTAAACAAAGACTGCCTGCAAAACTGTGTGCCAGGTACACCACCAGTTCCTTTCCTTTTCTGGGCTTTGATACCATATTATACATACTGTTTTAAAGAATTTTTTAGAGCTTATTTGCTCAATCGGAGGTTAATTATATACAGTATAAATGGACACCTCGTCTTTTAACTCTTTAATGATTCTAATAGGCCTTATTTTGCTTTGTTTTCCAGGACAGTGTGGACATTCAGCATGGGATTTTTTTACTGGCTAGTTAGAGTGTACATAGGAGAGAGCCATTAACTGTCCCAACTTGTACAAAGTGACAATTCACTTGTACATCGGTGGTGAAGCTAAGTTTACTTGAGGAGAATTTGTAAGCTCCCTCCATGTCTCCACCCCCTTTTTAAGAGAGGGTTTGGCTGTGTAGGGCCATCTTTGAATTCCAAGACTTACCTCAGCCTCCCTATATGTGTGTGTCACTATGTCCAGTTATTTAACCCTTTTTTAACGGTTTGATTTGTTCTTGAAAAGAAGTGGGGTTTCAGCTGGGTGTGGTGGTGTGTGCTTTTAATCCTAGCACTCAGGAGTTTGAGGCCATCCTGAGAATACAGAGTGAATTCCAGGTCAGCCCGGGCTAGAGTGAGACCCTACCTTGAAAACAAACAAACAAAAAAAGTGGGGTTTAGATGGTGCAGTGTGGATTTCTGAGAGACTACAACTTAGAAATCTATCCTCTTGGTAATACTATTGAAACTGCTGGATCCATTCACAACTCTGCCAAGGTAGCACAGTTGAGAAGGAAGTACACTCTCTGGAGCTAGGTAAATTTGAGTTCAGAGCCTTATATTTCCTTTGATTGCCTCACTTGAGCTTGTTATAAAGGATCATAACATATGTTATAAACATGCTCTTAGAATGTGAAACTGTAGGAGAGACTTAGCACACTGTCCAACATTAAGTAGGTGGCTATTTCCTGATAACTGTAATAATAATTTTGATACATTTTTACATGACACAAAAAAAGTATTTTTAAAGGGCCTGGGGAGGATGGCCCAGCAGTTGAAGGTGCTTGTTTGCAAAGGCTTTTGACCAGGGTTCGGTTACCCAGCACCCACATAAAGCCAGTTGTACAAAGTAGCACATGCACCTGGAGTTTGTTTGCAAGTGGTAAGGGGCCCTGGCACGCCACCTCTCCCCCCGCCCCCGTGCTTGTACAAATAAATAAAATTATTTTTAAAGTTTTTTTTGTAAATGATGCTTCTGAGTATAGTTGCTTAACATTTTTTCCTAAAGAAGGAATCCTGAGACTTGAGTTTTACTCATTTGCAGTTTTTTTTTTAAAGATGCATTTGAATAGGATGATAGAAGTAATGATGGGTCTGTTAGTCTTCCTTTGGGACTTGAATGGCTTATAGGATAGAATTCTGTGCAGCTGTAGGGTGGGAACTTGAAGAGGTGGATTGTTTTATGTACCTGTGATAGAATATGTGAATTATAGTCCATTCAGACTTTCCTTCTTATTTTATCTTTTGAAAATAGCATAGATTATAACAACATTTCTCAAATTTGCTTAATATTGAACTGGAGTGAGTGTTTACACAGTTAGAAGAATGCACAGTGCAAAGACTTGAGCACATCTCTTCCCTTTTAAGCTGCCACTGTGACAGAAGGAAGCAGTGATTTATAAGTCATCCATACCAACTTAGTTTAGCATGCTTTATATACCAAACAGAATAATAGATGTGTTTCAGAGCTGTTTATCTGAAAAGGACTTTTGATCAGACTTACAGACTATGGGTAAAACATCCCTACCATGTGGACTTGGGTGCTTCCTTTTAAAGTTACTTTTTGAGTACAAACAGGTTTGATCCATAGCTATTACTCATGGGAACAAGCATCCATTTGGACGTGGTTGTCATCATCTGTGTGTATCTTGTCTTACCATTGTAAGTGGGCAAGACAGAAGGAAGCTGTTAGTGAAAAGAAGTTTATGTAACACACATGTCTTCAGATTTAGACTCTCATCAGTCCACTTTGGGTTGACTGGGACATGGTGGCTCCAACACTTCTCTTGCTGGGAGGTTGGACCAGATAAAGTGATATAATTGAATATTTCTACAGCAATAGGTTGCCTTTTCTTCTTATTGCTTCACAGCTCCATTTAATATTTGAGGATGTTTGTGTGGATATGAATGGTAGATGGGAGAAAAAGTGTGTAGGGTTCACCGTTCATGTCATAGTGCAGCCTTTTCTGTCAGAAATGTATGCTTTTGTATTTTCACTTTCAGATCATAAGCTTACACTTACACATAGTGCTAGTCTTTGCTACCCAGAATGGTTAGGAATTAATTGCTGTAGCACACTATAGCTTAATTTTTTTAAAATTTTATTTATGAGAGAGAGAGTGATTATAAGTACACTATGGCCTTCAGCCACTGTAAATGAAGTCCAGGTCCATGTGCCGCCTTGTGCACTGGCTTACGTGGGTCCTGGGAATCAAACCTGGGTCCTTTGACTTCATAGGCAAAATGTCTGAACTCCAGCCCCACATTAGCTCTTCAACTAATGTTAACAAAATATATCAACATAGAGAAAAGGTCCAGAGGAGTTAGAATATTTCACAGGATCCCCCACCCCATGCATCTCTCCTAAAGCACACCATCTAGAGCCACATGCTCTGACATTGCCACTTATATCCTATTTATTTTCAGCAAGTCACCTTACCTGTCTCAAACTTGGAATTCTTGCTTAAAACACAAAATTAATATTCTTACTACATACTACTGTTGTGAGATGCACAGACCAGAAAGCACTGCACAGATGCTGTGTGGTGATGCACTTTCATTGCTTGAGTACTGGTTTAGGTAACTCAAATCATAGTCCAAAAGGAGAAAATATCTTTCTATCTTTATTAGAATTCCTTGTATTTTATTATTATTTAAAAATATATCTATTTATTTGAGAGAGAGAAAGAGGCAGAGAGAGAGAGAGAGAATGGGCATGCCAGGACCTCCAGCCACTGCAAACGAACTCCAGATACATGTGCCCCCTTGTGCATCTGGCTTACATGGGTCCTGGAGAATCGAACCGGGATCCTTTGGCTTTGCAGGCAAACACCTTAACCACTAAGCCATTTCTCCAGCCGAATTCCTTGTATTTTATTTAAAAAAATTTTTATTTACAAGGAGAGGGTGGGAAGAGCATGTACATGCACCAGGACCTCTTGCCACTGCAAATGAACTCCACATGCATGTGTGACTTTGTTCCTCTGGTTTTATGTGAACACTGGGGAATCAAACCCAGGCTGTCAGGCTTTGCAAGCATGTACCTTTAAGGGGTGCTCCATCTTTCCAGCCCCTGGAATTCCATTTAGATAGTAATTTACATTTATTTATTTATTTATTTATTTATTTATTTATTTATTTATTTATTTATTTATGAGAGCGAAAGACACAGAGAGAGAGAATGGGCGTGTGCCAGGGTCTCCAGCCACTGCAAACGAACTCCAGATGCATGCATCCCCTTGTGCATCTGGCTTACGTGGGTTCTGGAGAGTTGGGCTGGCATCCTTTGGCTTTGTAGGCAAATGCCTTAACTGCTAAGCAATCTCCCTGGCCCTAGCTGGTAATTTAAAATATTGTAGATCTTGAACTATCCTTCTTGCTTGGGAAAATTGACATTTTTTTTTAATTTTAATTTTTTTTACTTTTGTGTCTTCTCATACTTACTTCTTACAACATATATGCCGTGGAATATTATTTTAAAATCTTAAATTTTTTTGTTTATTTTTATTTATTTATTAGTGAGAGAGAGAGAGAGAGAGAGAGAGAGAGAGAGAATGGGTGCACCAGGGCCTCCAGGCACTGAAAATGAACTCCAGATGCATGTGCCACCTTGTGCATTTGGCTTATGTGGGTACTGGGGAATTGAGCCTCAAACTAGGGTCCTTAGGCTTCATAGGCAAATGTTTAACCACTAAGCCATCTCTCCAGCCCCTGGAATGTTATTTTTTAAAAATTTATTTATTGGTGAGGGGGGGCATGCCAGGGCCTTCAGCTACGGTAAACAAACTCTAGATGCATGTGTCACCTTGTGCATCTGGGTAATGGGGAAACGAACCTGGATCCTTAGGCTTCACAGGCAAGCACCTTAACCACTAAGCAATCTCTCCAGCCCAATGGCATGTTTTTTAAACTAAATTTTGGTTCGTCGTCCTTACTATTAGATCCTGGTTGTGGACTCACCTGCTTGAAGTCAGGTGAGACCACAGTGAAAAGTGAACAGAATGTCAGAATGTTTCAGAAGACTAAGGAGAGGCCAGTGTGGTTGCTTGAACTTTACTATCATGATTACACCTGAAATTTAACAGTAGTTTACTCAAATTTTCTCAGGGTAGTGTGTTTTATGTGCTAGATTTTTATACTTTATTGTGCATTTGTTATTTAATTCTTGAACCTGTGAAGATAAAATAATTAACCCATTTTAGGATGAGAAGAAGCCCCTAAATTGAACATGGTTTTGGCCATGTAGCTAGTAGGTCACTTAAATCAGTTTTGACAAAATATTTATAACAGCATAGTCAAAGCACCTCATCATTTTCTAGGTGTGTTTACCTCCTTTCTTGGAAGTGCCCTCAACTGTCATCATCGTTCTACCAACCATGGCAACCCCTTGGGGTATTCTGCCTTCTGGCACTGTAGTTTTGTTTTGTCTTGGCACAGATGACCTGTTGCCAGTTTTTGTAAGTAAGGTTTTAATGGGACATAGCCACATCCCTTTGTTTACATACTGTCTGTAGCTCTTCCCCCCCTCCACCCCCTGTAGTTGCAGTCTAAAGTAAATACAGAGACCCTGGGGCTTTGGCAGTTGAAAGTGGTTCCTATCTGGCCTTGTATAGAAATAGTTTGCTTATCCTTGTTCTAAGTAACTAAATCCAATTATTCACAATACTGTATTATTCAATGTGTATTCAGTTCTCTCTGCTATTAAAAAAGTTGAACCAGGGTAAAATAAAGATCTAAGTACATTGTTATGCCTCTTTAGTATCTATTTTTTTCATTCTTTAAAAAAATGTATCATTTACACTAATAATTCTCTCATTTTAGTGTAATGTTTTCTAAGTTTTGGCAAATGTGTATGTTCATACAACCACTGCTTGAACTAGAATAGTTCCTTCATTTCCCCTCCACCAATTCTTCTGAACCCTTTTGAAGTCAATCCATTCTTCACACCCAGACCCAGGGACCACTGATCTGTTTTGTCTTCATCCTTTTTTGCCTTTTCAAGAATGTCATATAAAGGGAATTATATAGAATGTAACTTTAAAAATATTATCTAATGACTGATGTTGTATTTTCTTTTTTTCTTAAATATTTTATTTATATATTTATGAGAGCAAGAATGAGGTAGGTAGGTAGGTAGATAGAGATAATGGGTGTGGCAGGTCCTCCAACTATTGCAAATAAACTCCAGACTCATGTGCCACTTTGTGCAAATGGCTTTATGTGGGTACTGGGGAATCAAATCCAGGTCCTTTGTCTTTGCAGGCAGGTACCTTAACCACTAAGCCATCTTTCCAGCCCCCATGATGTTATATTTTCATGTGATAATTTGCCATTCATTGATGTGTCTCTTCAGAGTTGTCCACTTAAAAAGATGGGAGTTGATTGTATATATTACAGGTATGTGATTAATACTTGAAAATGTTCTCTCTTCGCCTGTTGCTTATCTTCTTATTCTTTTTGATGTTGTTTTGAGACGATTTCATGTATTTCCATGCTGGTCTGGAACCTTACATAGTGAAAGACGACTTTGAACTTTTAATTCACCTTTCTAGTGCTGGAACTACAGACATGCCACCACACACCAGATTTAGGGTACTGTAGATTGATCTCAAGGATTCATGTGAGCTAGGCAAACACTCTTCCAATTTAGCTATAATCCCAGCCCCCCCCTGCCCTTGAAAAAAATCAAACAGTGCTAAGAATCAGATCCTTGGCCTATTCATGCCAGGTAAGCACTACTGAGCTGTATGTCCTCAGATTAGTGGTGGTTGTTTTACAGTGCTGGGAATCTCACCCTGAGTCTTGGGAATGCTAGCCATTGAGCTAGTTATACATCTCTAGCCATCTGTTAGTTTTGATTGGCATTGGGTTGATTGTATAAATCTAAAGTAGAATTGCTACCTTCTTAATATTGAGTCATGAACTTGGTACATCTGTTTATTTAGATTTTGCTTGATTTTATTAGTGGTAGTATAGTTACAGTAGTTTGTGCATGTTTTGTAAGCTTTCTACAGTAGGTAGTTTCCCTATCTGCAGTTTCATTTACTCCTATGAAGAGGAGTATGGTATTTTGAGAGATAAAGATGGAGCTCATGTTCACATACATTTTATGATAGGAATTTTTATTATTAGATGCTTATTGTATTAGTTTGTGACATTATGTACTTATAATAAAAGTATGATAAACTACCATTGGTATGTATGTATAGGAAAAATAGTATGTGTGTATGGCTTAGCCTGGTACTCCTTAGTTTCATGCATTTGCTTGAAGAATCCAATGAGTAAGGAAGGGACTACTATATGAAAGTAAGACAACAAACGTGCTGAAAACTTCTCTGTGTTTGCTAAAAATATTATTATTATTAGTTTTTTTTTTTTGAGGTAGGTCTTGCTCTAGCCCAGGCTAAGCTGGAATTCACTGTGTAGTCTCATGATGGCCTTGAACTCATGGCAGTCCTCCTACCTCTACCTCTTGAGTGCTGGGATTAAAGGTGTGCACCACCATGCCCAGCATTAGGTAGCTTTTTAGAATATATTGAGAGAGAGAGAAAAAGAATATGGGTGCTCCAGGGCTTCTTGTCACTTTGAAAACATGCTCCAGGTGTGCATGCAGTATGATGCATCCATCTTTATGTGGGTACTGGAGAGTTGAACCTGGGCACACAGGCTTTGCATACAAGTGCTTATAACTGCTAAGCCATCTCCCCAGTCTGTATGAGCTCTCTTGGACATTTTCAATCTCTCTTTTTTAAAAAAAAGTATTTTATTTATTTGAGAGATAGGTGGGGGAGGCAAGCAGATAGAGAATGGGTGCACCAGTGCTTCTAGCCACTGCACATGAACTCCAGATGCATGCTCCACCATGTGCATCTGGCTTACGTGGGTTCTAGGGAATCAAATTTGGGTCCTTAGACTTAACAATCAAGTGCCTTAACTGTTAAGCCATTTCTCCAGCCCCCCATAATGGTTTTTTAATGTGAAAATATATATTAATTTAATATGATAGAAATGTATTATTTATGTATACTTCAAATATATATGTACACAGCATAGTCTAAAAGGACACTGTTGGAAAATGTTGAGTTATGGGGCAAGAGAGATGGCTCAGTGTTTCAGGTACTTGCCTGAAAAGCCTAACCATCTGGATTCTATTACCCAGTACCCATGTAAAGCAAAATGCACAGTGGCACATGTGTCTGGAGTTCATTTGTGGCAGCTGGAGGCCCTGGCATGCCCATTTTCTCCCTTTTCTCTGTCTTTGCTTGCAAATAAAAAAAAAAAAAAAAACTTTAAAAATGTGAGGCAAGTACAAGGTCTCACATGCCCACTAGGTGGCGCAAGCGTCTGGAGTTCTATTTCAGTGCCAATTCTCTCTCTTCCCCAGCCCCCCCACCCCCGAAAACAAATGTTGAGTTACTTTTGTGGAATGAGAACTTTTTTTTTGGTCTGGGACATTGAATCCAGGGCCTCATGCATATAAGATAAGAGCTCTGCCAGTGGGCTACATCCCCAATTTCCAGCTCAGATGGTACTTAAAAATTTTTTCTTTTATTTGTAAGCAGAGAGAGAGAGAGGGAGGGAGAGGGAGAAGAGCGAAGAGCTACAGACAGAGAGAATGGGCACTCTAGGACCTCCAGCTGCTGTAAATGAAATACAGATGCATGCACCACTTTTTGCATCTGGCTTTACATTGGTACGGAGGAGTTGAACTCAGGTCTATAGGCTTTGCAGGCAAGCTTTTTAACTGCTGAGCCATCTCTCCAGCCCATCAGATGGCACTTTTTAATCATCTGATTTATCTAGTGTTTATATATTTATCTTTACTTTCATTTTTTATAAAGGAACCTAACTATTTTTGGAGAGTTAACTCAGTTGGTGATTCTTAGGAGGTAAGTTTATTTATGGGTGTTGACTATAGTAATTTATTATCATTATTATTATTTTTAAATTTTGATGTCGGATCTCACATAGCTCAGGCTGGCCTCCAACTCACTATGTAGTCAAGGATGACCTGAACTTTTTATTTATTTATTTATTTATTTATTTTTATTATTACTTTTGTTTGGAGAGAGACACACACACACAGAGAGGGGGGCGAGGAAGACAGAGATGGGAGCGTCAGCAGTGTCTGAGCTGCTGCGAACGAAATCCAGATGTGTGCGCCCCCTTGTGGTCAAGTGCGGCATTGCGCCCTTGCATCACTTTGCATCTGGCTAAACGTGGGACCTGGAGATTGGAACTGCTGGAGATTGGAACCAGTGTTCTTAGGCTTAGGAGGCAGGCGCCTTAACCTCTAAGCCATCTCTCCAGCCCTGAACTTTTTTTTTTTTTTTTTTTTTTTTTTTTTGAGGTAGGGTCTCACTCTAGCCCAGGCTGACCTGGAATTCACTATGTAGTCTCAGGATGGCCTCAAACTCATGGCGATTCTCCTACCTCTGCCTCCCGAGTGCTGGGATTAAAGGCGTGCGCCACCACGCCTGGCTGATGACATGAACTTTTGATCCTCCTACTTGCACCTCTCAGTGCTAGGATTGTAGGTGGGTACAACTGTGCCATGTTTTATGCAGTGCTGGGTATTGAACCCAGGGTCTTGTGCATGCTACGCTAGTACTCAACCAATTGAGCTATACCTAGCTCTTAAATTTTGTTGCAGCATCTCATGTATCCTAGGCATGCCTTGAACTTCTAATCGTCCTGTCTCTACCACCTGAGTGTTAGGATTGTAGGTGTCTGCCAGATGTCCAGTTTATGCGATGTTGGAGATTGAACCCAAGGCTTTTCTTCTACATGCTAGATAAATACTCTGTCATCTGAGCTGTATTCCTAGCCCCTTGGTGATGTTTCTGAGAAACTCTAGCCTAGCTTGTCCCAGGACCTCCCTATGTAGCCCATGCTGGCCTATGGGGATCCCCCTACTTCAGCTTCCTGAGTGCTGGAATTATAGATGTGAGTTCTCATACTCAAGCTTTTGAAAATTTGACCCCTTAATCATAGATGACAATCACATAAGAGAATATGGGTGTTTTTAATATGAGGACACAACAGCCACTGGGGAAATGGTTAGTACATATTCGTCCCATCAGGCTATTTTAACACCCTTTTGTTCCAAGGGGACTTTTATGTTACATTGTAGTAGACCAATAATCAAAGAAACTGTTTTTTGTTTTTTTCTGGCTTTAAAATCTGAATTACATCACTATTCACCTTGGTTTTTCAAAGTATTTTTTTTCAGCTTATGTGGTGAATATGTTGGGATCATTTTTTAAAAACCTGCAATGATTTTGGTCCCATCACCAAAAATGCTTCTTGGTCTAGCCAGTTGAGTTCTGTTTTTATTTCTGAAGTGGGTGCTTTAATGGAGTGAGACAAAAGAGGTGCATTGTGGCATTGCATGGAGTAACTTCTGTTGCCTTTGGTACTCAAAGGAATTTTTTTTTTTTGCTTTTTTTTTCCTTTCAGAATATACAGGAATTCTACACGAGAATTTGTACTTTAGTTATTTATGAAATATTGTGGCAACAAATTTTGGGAAATAGAGTTTAAGTGCGTATTTGGTCACCTGAAGCCTTGGGGCCTGGTGAAGGTACTTTTGTGTTTTGATATATATATCAAACACACACACACATACACACACACAATATACCTATATCTCAGTAGTTAGGAATGGCCAGTACTTTTGCCTGGGCCTTCCTTCTAAAATGTTACTGGATGTATGCTTCAAGCTTACATGATAGTGTGTTTTCAGTCTGGAGAGAGCTTTTGAGAATATTTTCTGAAGGATGTTTTGTAAAAATAAAGTCACTGTAAAGGGAAGAAGAACTTTTTTGTATGTTCTTTTACTTAATTCTTTACAATAACCTTATAAGGTAGATATTATTCTTTCCCTTTTTTGATGGAAAAGGAAAAAAAAAAACCCTAAAATTCAGAGATTGAGTTTTCTTCTGTCAAGTTAGTAAACTGTGACTTTTCACCTAGGACTTTGTGACTTTAAACATATGCTGGTTTTATTGTATATACCATAAACCACTTTTTTTTTTTCACTCTGATGTAGTTATATCTAAAGTAGCCAGCTTAAAGTTTCAGATTGTTCTTGTAAATAAAAACTCACTTTAAAGTTTTTGTCTAGAATTCTTAAGAACATATTAGGCTTTTATGTTTGTGCCTTTAAAGTAGCGTGAACTTGCCAGAAGAATTGTGTTTTTCCTCACATGCTTTGTGGATGGAAATTAATAATTAACATTTACACACTTGTTCACATTTTCAAACAGTTTTACAAACACTTAATTGGTTCATGTTGAACTTTACACTGTAAGTTGAAAAACCAGTTTTTAAGGTTCACTTTAGCAGTCCTGAAGTGTTAAGGGCGAAGCAGAAAAATGCAGGTGTAAGCAGCTTTTCTCACTTCTATGGTTTTTGTTAAATCTTCTGTTTGATGCAAGGGAGTGAAGTTATGGACTGGAAAAAGACATAGATAGAATGACAGACATGGGTGGTTCATTTTGAATGTACCTTTCTGTTCTATAGACCCTTGAAAATAAATTAATTCATTTCTGAGAGCATTTTGAAGACTAGGATGTGATAGGAGCAGATTGAAAAATGAATGGACCTATTAATAAATGTTGAATTTCTGGGAAGAAAACACTTTTCTTCCCATTCTTTTAGGCAATAATTCTGTGACTGGATACTGTGCTAGTTTCCTCATTACCACTTGTCCCTTAGTCCATCTCCTCTCCCACCCCAGGAAAATGGCTTTTGCTTGGCATGGTTGTATAGCTAGAAGAGACACTAGTTCTAGTTAACTGTCTCAGCTGTGAAATAATTTACTAGTGACTCACTTTTTAAAATAAAAAGACTTAAAAAATTATTTTACTATATAACATGTTAGTCAATACACCAGATACTATTTTCTCAGTTTGCAAACAAGACGTGGGATAACATTTCCCCTTAGATTCTCCAGAGTCTCAATATGAGGCCTGTCTTACAGGATTCAGTTTCTTAGGACATCTGTGATACTGTGCATGAGAAGACCAGTGGTGCTAAGTAAAGTACATTTGCTAAGTTTTACCAGGGATCCTTGCTCATGGCATTTACTGTTTTCTTCTAATTTTTGTTAGTATGTGTTAGTGTATTTCTTCATGAGTATACAACAAGATCTGGTTGAGAGATAGGTTTGTGTGGTTACATGGAATGTCCACGGAAGGGTGGTTAGCATGTTACTAACCTGCTATTAGATGTTAAAGTGATCTGTTTTGGAGTTACAGTAATCTAGAAGAAAAGAATGTGTAGATTTATGACAAACACAAGCTAAAGCTTGGTTTTGGACTGGAAGTGAATGCTTCACATTAGTTTTGTTTTCTATTACTCATTTTACTGCTGCTGGCACTATGGTATGTCAAGATTCTTATCACATAATATGAGAAAAGATGTTTTGAAAGAGAAACTGCCTCTAATACCTGCTTGTAGGCACACCGGCACTTTTATTCTGCAAGCCTACCAGCTTGCCTTTTTATTGAATCCTAGAGGTGGCCAGAGCAGGATATAAAGCTTAAGCTCTTGGACAAGAAATGGAACAGAGGATGTTTTCATATTACTGAGTAGTCTTTTTCAGTGAGTGTCCTTTGCTTGGAATAGATGATTTTCTTACTATTGTTGCTAATTATGTTACTATACTTTATATATTTTTTTCCTCATACTGTGCAAAAAATAAGACCATTTGATAAATATTGCTTCTGAGTGGTTCCCTAAGGGGCAATATTCTGTTCATCATTGGTTATAACACCAACATTCAGAACAAGTTAATTAATCTTTAGATAATCTTGTCAGGGAAACCTTAGTATGTGGTGGCAGAAAGGAGAAAAATTATGAGAGCTTGACCATGTATATTTAATTAAACTTTTATCACGAGTATGACATGTTATTTTAGTGTTGCCATGTAGGAATGGCCCTGAACTTTCCCCTTCATTAAATAATGTGTTTCTTCCTTTTTTATATCTTCTCTTTTTTAAGATTAAAAAAAATTATTTAACTACTGAGCCTTCTCAGCCTCTGTCTTCTCTTTTTGATTATGAAATTTATAAGTGAAATGAGTTGCTTGTGGGTGGTGAAAACCTTTACAACATTAAATATACCCATGTTTAAGCTTTTCATTCTTTGTATCCTTCTTCCAAGGCTTGTTACCTGGGAAAGAATATTGCACAGCTGGATCTTAACTGATGCTGTATGTTAACTACAAATAATTGAGATTGGCTTAGGGAAGTATTTAAAATATTTAAAGCTTATCCTTTTATTTATTTTTTAAGAGACACGTATCTTTACTTTTATCAGACATTATACAATTATAACCCACACTTGAGATTCTTTTCAGACAGATTAGTTTTAACCTCCTGTTTCAAAACCATCCCCAAGATTCCAAGAGATAGCCCATCACCCTTTTATTTTTAAGGATGTCTGAAAGTTACATTTACTTAACTTTCTGAAAAGCAAACTTTCTTTTGGAGTTTTTTTTTTTTTTTTTTTTTAAATAGGATAATGTACGTATATAATTTAGACAAGATAGTCGTTTTCTTTGGAAACCTACCTGGTTGCACCAGTATCATAAACTGTAGAAATAAACTGAGTTTCTGAAGATGGTTTGCTAGGATGTGGTGTTTTTTTTTTTATTTATTTCTGTTTACATTAAGGATTTGGATGGTATGATTTTCAGTCATTTTCTTTAAATTCTTTCATGTTGTCTTTGCTTACTGTTGATACCTCAGATTGCTCAGTGAATATTAGGGAAGGTCTATGCTCACTAGGTTTTAGCCTCCTGGGGGATAGATTTTAGCTGCTTTGCTCATCCATTGCTGTATCCTAGTACCTGGCATTGTGTGGAGCACATACTAGTTATTGCTTAGGAAATTTTTGGATTGATGGAAGATGAATGAATTTTTGCCCAAACTATGTGATACTTTAAAATTAAAATCTATCCTGTTGAGAACGAGCATATTTTGATTTTTCTTTTCTTAGCATTAGCTTGATTTGAATGAATTTAAAACATCAATTTTAAGGGAAAAGAAGACCACATATTTCAGCCAGTATTACCCAAGACTCATGGTAAAATTTGTTCAGCTCTTCACTAGTTTTTTTGTTTGTTTGATGTACCACTTTACATTTTAACCTGTTCAACAGCTTTATTATTGACATGTGAATGGTTGAACTGAGCACCTGCATAATTCATATATAACTCAAACAGTAGAATTGATCCTTGTATACATATTATCCAGATTTTAGAGAACTAGTAAGATTTTGCTATTCTCTGTATATATTATTTAAAAACTACCCATTTTATTGAGATAAAATCTATATACCATGATATTTTATATGCCATAAAATTTACCTCTGGTTTGTTTTAATATATATATTATTTTGAGATAGTGTCTCTCTCTAGCCCATTTTGACTTGGGAACTCATTCTGTAATCCCAGGCTTGCCTTGAATTTACAGAGCGATCCTCCTACTACTGTCTCCCATGTGCTGGGATTATTTATTTAAGTTTTATTTATAGGAGATTTTATTTTTAATTATTAGAGAAGGAAAGAAGGAGAGAGAGAGAGAGAGAGAGAGAGAGAGAATAAGTATGGGTATTCCAGGACCTTTAGCCACTGCAGACAAACTCCAGATGCATGTACCAGTTGTACATTTGGCTTTACATGGGTACTGGGGAATTGAACCCAGATCCTTAGGCTTTGCAGGCAAGCACTTTAATGGCTAAGCCATAACTCCAGCTTTAAAAAAATTCATTTGGGGCTGGAGAGATGGCTCAGCCATTAAAGCACTTGCCTGCAAAGCATAAGGACCCTGGTTCGATTCCAGTACCCATGTAAAGGCAAATGTACAAGTGGCACATGCATCTGGAGTTCTTTGCAGTGGCTAGGGGACCTGGAGTGTCCACTCTCTCACTCTATCTCTGTCCTCTCTATCTTTCTCTGCTTGCAAATAAATAAAATAAAAAAGTTTAAAAATATTTATTTGCATGTGTGCGTGTGTGTGTGTGTTTGTGTTCATATGCATGCATGCACACATTTGTGCCAGGGGCTCTTGTCACTGCAAATAAATGCCAGATGCTTGGGTCATTTTTTTTTTTTTTTTTTTTTTTGCATCTTGCTTTTACATGGGTGTTGGGGGAATTGAACCTTGGGCCATCAGGCTTTGTAAGCAAGTACTTTTAACTGCTGAGCCATCTCCACAGACCCATTTTATTTTATTAATATTTTTTGTTTTTTTGAGGTAGGGTCTCGCTCTAGTCCAGGCTGAACTAGAATTCATTATGTAGTCTCAGGCTGGGCTTGAACTCAACAGTGATCCTCTGCCTCCTAAGTGCTGGGATTAAAGTCATGCAACTCCATGCTTTGTATAGTAGAGAATGAACATATCAGAGTCTGTAGCCCCTGTAAATGAACTCCAGATGAATGCTCCACTTTGAGCATTTGGCTTTATGTGGCTACTGGAGAATCAAACTTGTGTTGTTAGGCTTTGCAGGCAAGCACCTTAACCACCGAGCAATTTCTCCAGCTCCTTAATATTGTTTTAAAATTTTTTCTTTTTTCTTTATTTATTTTATGAGAGAAAATGTGAATGGGTGCACCAAGGCCTCTAGCTACTGCAAATGAACTCCAGGTGCATGCATCAGCTTGTGCATCTGGCTTTATGTGGAAACTGGGGAATCGAATCTGGGTCTTTAGGCTTTGTGGTCAAGCACCTTACCTTCCGAGCCATCTCTTCAGCCCCTCCTTAATATTCTTAATAGTGATTTTAAATGGTGTTTACATCCTAATGCATAATACAATATAGCATGAAATGTCTCTGCCAAACATGGCATAATCTGTTCCCCCAGATACCAATCAGACAACTTAACTCAAAACAAATGAGTGCTGAGTAGCCTGTTTTCTCTACAACAGAGTAATTACAGAAACGGGACTGTAAACCCTGTCAAGCACTTTTGTATGAAATCTGAGGTTTCTGTTAAATTAGACATGGAAAATTAAACAGCTGCACAGATTACTGATCTATGCAGTTTATGGGTTCTCCCTTATTTTTTTTTCAGATGTTGATTTCTCTTTAATAGTAGCACAAGAATGTTATGATTTATGTAAAGTTATTTTTGATTTTATGTCAGTAACTTTTTCCCTTTAAGGGCTAATTTAAAAATATATATATTTCCACTTTGTTTTTTGTGAAGAAAACACTGTTAAGGTAATTGAATATTCTAACAAACTTTTTTTTTTTTTTTTTTTTTTTTGGTTTTCAAGGTAGGGTCTCATTTTAGCTCAGGCTGACCTGGAATTCACTATGTAGTCTCAGGGTGGCCTCGAACTCATGGCGATCCTCCTACCTCTGCCTCCTGAGTGCTGGGATTAAAGGTGTGTGCCACCACGCCTGGCCCTAACAATTTTTTTGCCTAATAATTCATTTGGTAGTGTCTTTCAGAATGTTGAATTTTTCATTCTTAAAAAAAATTTTTTTTTAGTATTTTTATTTATTTGAGAGAGAGAGAGAGAATGGGTGCACCAGGCCTCTGGGCATTGCAAATGAACTCCAAATGCATGCGCCACCTTGTGCAACTGGCTTACGTGGGTACTGAGGAATCAAGCCTCAAACGGGGTCCTTAGGCTTCACAGGCAAGCACTTAACCACTAAGCCATCTTTGCAATCACTTTTTCATTCTTTTAAATTCATATAATCATAAAAGTTTTCACTGAAGCCCAAGGATATTTGGTACACTTTTTTTTTTTTTTTTTTTTTTCCGATGTAGGGTCTTGCTGTAGCTCAGGCTGACCTGGAACTCACTATGTACTCTCAGGGTGGCCTTGAACACATGGCGATCTTCCTGCCTCTGCCTCCCAAGTGCTGGGATTAAAGGCGTGTGCCACCACCCCTGGCATTAGTACATGTTTTTTCATGGTCCCTACTATACACATTGCGTCCTAGCTCCTGAATTCTCTGAAATACCACAGTTCCCACTCCTACCTGTGGTGGAGTATTATTTTGGCTGCTTTACCAAAAGTGCTGTGCCAGTATAAAGATCACCACTTTAGTCTCTAGCTCTGCTGGATATGTGCCCTTAAATGGAGACATGTCTTTTTTTTAGTCAAGCCTAACACACTGACTTTTTTAGAAAAAATATATTTTATTTATTTATTTATTTGATAGAAAGAGAAAAGAGAGAGAGAGAGAAAGAGAGAGAGAGAGAGAGAGAGAGAGAGAGAGAATGGGCATTCCAGGGCTTCCAGCCACTGCAAATGAGCTCCAGATACATATGACCCCTTGTGCATCTAGCTTATGTGGGTCCTGGAGAATCAAACCAGGATCCTTTGGCTTTGCAGGCAAATGCCTTAACTGCTAAGCCATCTGTCTCTCCAGCCTTTTTTTTTAAACGAGAGAGAGACACACAGAGAAACTATGAATACTGGCATGCCAGGATCCCCATCCACTCTAATTGAACTCCTGACACAAGTGCCACCTTGTATGCATGTGTAACTTTGTGCATGTGTCACCTTGTGTGTCTGGCTTACGTGGAATCTGGGGAATTGAACATGGGTTCTTAGGCTTTGCAGGCAAGCACCTTAACCGCTCTCTGAAGCTCAAGATATTTCTTTTGTGAATCCAAAAATAAGTAATGGTTGCTCTGTGAGCTATCCAAGAACCCAAGTACAGATTCAAAAGAAGAAATGTGTATTCTTCTTCCTTAGCATTCATGTTGAATTGTTCAGGGACAGATTTACTAAATAATAGCTGTCATTTGTTGAGAACCACCATCACCCTGTGTTACAGCATATCATATCTCTCAAAGCAAGGCATTTTTGATTTTGCTAAAATAGGAAAGTGAGGCTCAGGGAGTTTGTAATTAACTAACTTCGGATATACTTCCTTCAGAATTTTATTATAGGGTTGAATGATGAACAAAATAAGATGCAGTCACTGCCTTTGCAATGGTTATAACTTTATTTTTTCATTACTAGTTGATAACAACAATATTAATTGATAGTTGTTGCTGTTTATTATTACTTACCATGTGCTAAGCTTTTGTACTAAGTGCTTTGCTAAATGTAGTTTAATCCTCACAGCTCCAAGAGATATAGTCTGTTATTACTAATTTTAAACATTTTATTACTTGAGTGTGCATGTGTACGTGTATGCATATTGGGCACACACCTGGCATTCTGTGTGTGTGGCCAGAGGACCACCTTGGAGTGTTAGCCTTTTCTTCCCACTTTGCTTAAGGCAGGGTGTTGGTCTCTCTCTTGCACTGAGAAGGCCAGGCTACCTGGCCAGCAAGCTTCTGACTCTGCTTCCCATTGTTGTAGACTTGTTGGGATTGCTGACATGTGCACCACTTAGCTTCCAGTTTTATGTGGATGCTGGGGATTCAAACCCTAGACAGCGGGCTTGTGGAGCAAGTGTCTTTAGCCATTGAGCCATCTCCCCAGCCTTTATTACCCATCCATATTTTGTGGATGAGGAGTCTGATGCTCAGTAGATAAAACTGACTTAGGTTCAAATAATATGACAGAGTTGGGACTTGAAAATAGGTCTGTGACTAGAGTCCCAACTCTGTCTGCATGCCTCAGTCTAGCAACAGTTGAAATACTTAAGTGAAAAGGACAGCCATTGTGAGCTGTGATTTTTGGCAAATTTGTAACTTTGACTTTGCTAGTAGATTGATTGATTGTTTTGTTTATTTATTTATTTATGAATGACAGGGTCTCATGTAGGTCAGGCTGGCTTCACTATGTGGGTGAGCATGACCTTGAACTTTGGGACCTCCTTCCTCCACCTCCCAAGTACTGGGATCACAGGTGTGGACACACACAGTAGGGTTTCTTTTTATGATTCAGTTTATACCTTATAATCTCTTAGGCTAGGGTTCATTACATAGTTCTTAAGCTTCATAAAAGACTATCTATTTATTTATTTAAAAGCAGAGAAAGAGAGACAGAGTGGTCACACCAGGGCCTCCACCTGCTGCAAAGGAACTCTAGATACATGTTCTGCTTTGTACCTCTGGCTTTATGTGGGTACTGGGGAATTGAACTCGGGTCATTAGGCTTTGCAGGCAAGCACCTTAACTGCAAAGTCATCTCTCCAGCCCTGATAAAATATATTTTTAAAAGTTTTGTTTATTTGAGAGAGTCAGAGAGAGAGAGAGAGAGAGAGAATAGGTGTGCCTGGGCTTCTAGCCACTACAAACGAACTCCAGATACATGTGCCCCCTTGTACATCTGGCTAACGTGGGTTCTGGGGACTTGAACCAGGGTCCTTTGGCTTTTCAGGCAAATGCCTTAACCGCTAAGCCATCCCTTCAGCCCAAAATACATTTTTTAAATGATAGAGTGAATGAGCAAGTGAGAGAGAGAGAATTGGCACACAAGGGCCTCTAGCCACTGCATTTGAACTCCAGATGTGTGTGCCACTGTGTGTGCATGTGCGACCTTGTCCTCTTGTGTCACCTTGTGTGTCTGGTTTACTGGAGAGTAGAACATGGTCCGTAGGCTTCGCAGGCAAGTGCCTTAACTGCTAAGTCATCTCTTTAGCTTATACATTTAAAAAAATATTTTATTTACTTATTTATCTATTTGAGTGAGAGAAAAAGGCAGAAAAAGAGAGAGAGAACGTGTATGCCAGGACCTCCAGCCACTGCAGATGAATTCCAGATGCGTGTGCCCCCTTGTGCATCTGGCTTATGTGGGTCCTGGAGAGTTGAACCGGGATCCTTTGGCTTTTCAGGTAAATGCCTTAACCACTAAGCCATCTCTCCAGCCTTAGCCTATGCATTTTTAAGAAGTTGTATTTTCATTACAGTAATAATATGAAGTCCCTTTAGATACCAAGAATTGAGTTCCTAGTCAGCCTGGGTTAGAGTGAGATCCTGCCTTGGAAAAAACCCAAAATCTTACTAGTTCTGAATAATACAAGGCAGATGAAAGCAACTTGAAAAAAAAAAGGAGTCACTGATTCCATGGTCTTTTCTTTTGGCTACTTCTTAGTTGTCAGTGCAGATTAACTCAGGTGATGAGTGTTTGAGAAAAGATGTGTAGAGGTGATAATGAGGTAAGGGTTCCTTTACACAGGTCTCTCAGAGATGTGATCTATTGCCATTTTGTTGGACGTCCAAATGCACAGCAGAGTAAATTTATCCTACTCTTTTGAATTTAGTGTAGTCATTTTTCTGTGAGATAGGATGAGTTAATTGGTCTCAGCTGTGATAGCACTGATTTTCAGGTTAGTGTTGGTTAAGATTTCCTACTGTAGCTCTGTAGGAAGAGTGAATCGCACAGGAAGTTGTAAGTTAGGGGCATAAGGCTATCATCTAGCACTGCTGATACAAAAGGGTCTGTTCTGTTGGATGTTCTTATGTGTATTTCTTCACTGACTTTCAGTCTGTTATTGATGACTGAGTGTTGTGGTTTGAATATGAAGTCCCCCTCAAAGGCTTGGGCCCTGGCTGGTGGTTCATTTGAGAGGTGATTGAATCATGAAGTCAGCATTGATGAGTTCATATTCGATATGCTATTAGGAGGTTGGACCTGGCTAGAAGACTAGGTCATAGTGGCAGGCATGCATTTAAAGGGCATGTCTCGTCTCTGGTCCCTTCCAGGCACTCTTTGCCTCCTGGCTGTCATGGGGTGAGCAGCTTTCCTCTGGTGTGTACTTCTGTCTTGCCATAGGCCTCAGGTTAGTGAAGCTAGCCAACCATGGACTGAAACAGGGGCCAAAGCAAGTCTTCACTCTTCTTAAATATTTTTCTCAGATATTTTGTCACAGTGATGAAAAGTGACTAACACAGAGAAAGAATAGTTTAAATCTGTTAACTTATATCACCAGAAATAGAAGTAGAAATAGATGAATAATTAGTGATTCTAAAATAATATTCTGAAATATGTAGATGGTTACTCAGTTGTGGTAAGATACTTTCAGTATCCTTGGAATCATTGCTCCATTTTTTGGATATTTGAGGATGTCTTCTGCCAACCTGAATTGATGAGAATTTTATAGGTCTCCCAAAGAGTACGTGTTTTAGAAATGTTTTTATGTCCAGACCACCTCTAACTTTTTTGTTGTTTGGAGTGCATTATTTAGACTTGAATCTCAACAGGGTGCTTTCTACATGTTTTCGCTCCCTGGTATCTTGAAGTACAGATTAATTGCTAATGAAGCTAGTCAGCTTGTCTCAGCATTCTTGTGAAAAGCCATCATTTTGGGGATGCAGAAAATGGAGTAAAGACCATGTAGCATGTCAGACAGTGAATAGAACCATTTGTTTAGGTTTTAATTTCTTTTGAGGCAGGGTTTCACCTTAGCCCTGGCTGAAGTGGAAATCACTCCATAGTCCCAGGGTGGCCTTGAACTCATAGTGTTCTCCTGTCTTGGCCTACTGAGTGCTAGGATTAAAGGCATGTACCACCACACCCAGCTTTGTTGATGACTTAACAATTTTTTATTATTAATTTTTTAAAAAGTATGTATTTGAGAGAGGCAGACAGTGCCTCTAGCCACTTAAGCTCCAGACATATGTGCCACCTTGTGCCTCTGGCTTATGTGGATACTAGGGAAACAAACGTGGGTCCTTAAGCTTCACAGGCAAGTGCCTTAACCACTAAGCCATCTCTCTAGCTCCTTAATTAAATTTTTTTTTTTTTTTTGGTTTTTTGAGGTAGGGTGTCACTCTAGCTCAGGCTGACCTGGAATTTACTATGTAGTCTCAGGGTGGCCTCGAACTCATGGTGATCCTCCTACTTCTGCCTCCCGAGTGCTGGGATTAAAGGCTTTCTTTCCTTAATTAATTTTTAACATAGGTTGTAGTATGTTCCCACCCTCCCACTCCATTTCCCTGAGGGCCCTCTTCAGTAGAGTTATTGGTGTTCACTGTGGGGTAATTAGGACCTTTGTCTCTAGTGGGAGCTGTGCCCCAGGGTGTTTCTACCCTCCTTGTGGCTCTTACAGTCTTCACACCCCTTCTTTCACAATAGTCCCTGAGCCTTGACAGGTGTGTTATTGGATGGTGTTGGCTTTTCTGCAGCTTCTGTATTTCTGTTATGTGTTTCAGTTTACCACAGTGTTTACTGATATTTTACTGAGTGTGGATGTTGGGCTAGCATTGGGAACAAAGCTCGTGTCACTGCTTCCTCCGCAATTCCTTCTGGACCCCAGTAAATGCGGTAAAGGTGGCACATCTTGTTGGGAGCCTTCTGTTGTCTTTTTCTTGTGTTGATGGATCTTGGATCTACCCAGTATTGTCTGTCATCTGTAAGATAAAATGGATTCTCCAGCCAATGGTGAGAGCAGCTTCAATTAAAGGGGATATGCCTAGAAGCTTGAGGGACGTTTCTCAACTTGTACAGGAACACTAGGGGCTTCTCTCTGGGTAGTGTGATTATCCTGATTGTGGGTGCTACCTTGGTTCCCAGGACCCACTAGGAGTTTTTTTCCACTGGCAGGCCTCATGGCCAATCACAGGGCAGTTGGTTACCCACAAAGGTATTGCACAAGTGTGTAATTATTATGTAATTATTATGTGAGTTGCAAAGCCTCCTATTTAGTTGTGCTGTTGGTGACCACTGTCACCCAGTAGCTTCCATAGCACTTTCCATCACCATGGGGCTTTGCCCGGTGAGAGCTGTTTTTCCTCTCTGTTCTCTTGGGACTAAAAAAAACTTTATTGACAGTTCTTCTACGTGTACATAATGTATTTTGATCATAATTCCCTTTAATTTTTTTTCATTTGTTGTGTTCTGCCACCCCACCATAGTATTTTCAAGTTTTGAAGAGTATCAGGATGAGACTAAGTGGTGCTATACAGAGTAGTTCTACTTTTTTCTCTTTTTCTTTGTGGTTTTCCTTTACTATTTGCTTTGAAGAAATAATCCATTCCAGCCGGGCATGGTGGCGCACGCCTTTAATCCCAGCACTTGGGAGGCAGAGGTAGGAGGATTGCAGTGAGTTCAAGGCCACCCTGAGACTACATAGTGAATTCCAGGTCAGCCTGAGCTAGAGTGAAACCCTACCTCAAAAAAAAAAAAAAAAGAAAAAAAAAGAAAAAAGAAATATCCATTCCAAACATCAGTATGGAAGCATCTGGACAGAAACATCTTGAAAGTGAGGCTAAGATTTAGTACTTAGCATATCTATCCTTTGATTGGATGTCTTTGTCCTTTGCCATTCTTCCAGTGTTAAGAAAATGTTATCCCAGTTACCATATATACAATGTGCCAGTTACCAAATAACCATGCAATGCAATGGATAATTGTGGTGTTTAACTATTTGGCCATACCCTGATGTTATCTACACATGTGATATTTCTCAACTAAATAGTTAAAAATTACAGCATTTCCACCTCTCTTTGAGATTAGAAAATCCTCATGAGAAGGTACAGAAAAATATTCATTGCCTGTCAGAATTTATATTAGCTGCCATTTTGTTTGAGTACATTATGGGCTTGACTCTGAAAGAACCAAAGGAGAATAATACACATTCCCACGTCAGAAAGAACCTATCTTTGAAGAACATATGTTTGCTCACAAAACAAAGAGAATGTTTTTGTCAGGTATATTTAAGTTCATTGAAAAAAAAGTGTACACAGCTACAAGAAATGAAAAGTTTTGGATATTTACTGGGACATAAAAAGTTGCAGTATAATGGGGGTCTGGGACCAGCTTTGTGGTGTTTCAAGAAGATGAGTGATTGCCCTGGATCTTTTCATCTCTCTCTCTGTGTGTGTAGTGTATTTACGTGTGTATAGATGTGCATGTCCCCTGTGCACACATGCAAAGGCCAGATGAAAGTGTTAGGTGTCCTCCTCTGTTGGTCAATTCTATTTTTCCTTGACATGGAGTCTTACTGAACCTGGAGTTACTGGTTTTTGGTCAGTCTGGCTAACTAGCAATCCCTAGTGATTCTCTGGTCTCTGCCTTCCACAGGAGTGGGGTTGTGTGTGACCGGCTTACCTGTGTATGCTGGTGATCAAACATGGCAAACCAAGCCCTTATGCTTGTGCAGCAAGTGCTCTTACTTACCACTGAGCCATCTCCCCAGATTCTGTGCTGGATTAAAGCATGACTAGAAATTTGCCAGGCATGTGTTGAAAAGAAGGAATGGCATGATGGCCCTGAAGCTATGTAGTGTGAACTAAGAACAGACATTACAAAGCTTCGTGCATTGGAGCACAACGAACAAAGATGTATAGAGTTATTTAGTGTGGCTAGGATGTGATTCACACAGTTAGGCTGACAAGTAAAGCTGGAGAGGGTGTTGCTAGGGAATTCATTTGGTCCTTCTGAAACAAAAGAAAGAGTAGCTCATTATGGGAGGAGCATGGGAAGTTATAACTGGGAGAAGGGCACACTTCCTTGGAGAGAGACAAATCCAGTGTACTAGCTTAAGACAGGAATTGTGAGGCTCAAATAAACTGAGTATATACAGGGTCAGATAGATGAAACTCTGGAGTAGATGTTGAGAAGGAAGATGGTAGTTGCCCAGAATAATTGGAAGAGTTTCTAGGAAGGGTTCTTCTGTGACAGATATTGGACTGGGGCCATGATTCTGGAGTGAGGATGGCTATTCTGGAAGAGGGAATGTTTGAGTTTCATTTGGATTGCCTCTTTCTAAACAGTTGTATTTCTTACTTGTAAATCATTTTAGAGTTTATTTCTCCAGAAAATATCATCTGTTTATTATGCTGGTAGCTGACATTCTAAAAATACTGAAAAATTTTAATGATGGTAAAAATACATACTGCATAAAAATCCACCATTTTAACTATGTATGTAGTTCAGTAGCAATTGTTATATTTATTTACATTGTTGTATAACCATTACCCCTGTTTGTTTTCATCTTTTCATTTGCAGAACTGAAACTATTAAATAAATAACTGCCTCTTCTAACCAGCCCCTGCCAAATACTATTATTCTTTCTGTCCCTATGAATTGGGCTAGTCTAGGTAATTCATATCAATAGTGACATCCAGAATTTGTATTCTTGTGACTGATTACCTCCCTTTGTATAATACTTTTTTTTTTTTTTTTTTTGGTTTTGCAAGGTAGGGTCTCACTCTGGTCCAGGCTGACCTGGAATTAACTATGTAGTCTCAGGGTGGCCTCAAACTCTTGGTGATCCTCCTACCTCTGCCTCCCAAGTGCTGGGATTAAAGGCGTGCGCCACCACACCCGGCTTCATAATACTTTTTGATTGTTTTTTGTGGTAGTGGGAATTGAATCCAGGGCCTTGTGCTTGCTAGCTCTCTTCACTAAACTAGCTACATTCCCGTTCTGCATAATATCTTTTTTTTGTTTGTTTTTTGGTTTTTCGAGGTAGGGTCTCACTCTGGTCCAGGCTGACCTAGAATTCACTATGTAGTCTCAGGGTGGCCTCGAACTCTCGGCGATCCTCCTACCTCTGCCTCCCAAGTGCTGGGATTAAAGGCGTGCGCCACCACGCCCGGCCTGCATAATATCTTTAAACTTCATATATGTTGAATGTGCCAGAATTTACTTCCTTGCAAAGGCAGAATAGCATTCTATTGTATGTATGTACTAAATTTGGTCTATCTATCTGTCACTATGTAGGGTTGCTTCTACCTGTTGGCTATTGTAAGCAAGTAGTGCTAGTGTATTTGTGTGCAAGTATCTTGTTTAGTTTTTGCTTTCATTTCTTTGAAGTATATATTTAGAACACCCCAGTTGGCATAATATTCATACCAGTCATGTCTTCTCAGTGAAAAATAATACAAGCTTTACTTAATGCCTTTGATGAAGGTGTAAACATTAATTTTGTTGAATTTCTCTTTCAAGCATACATTTTTAAACTCAGAGCTTCAGCTGCACATGAAAAAAAGCTTTATGGACTGAAGAGATTACTCTGGTTAAAGGCACTGCCTGCAAAGCCTGACAGCCTTGGATTTGATTCCCCAGTACCCATGTAAAGCCAGATGTATGAAGTGGTGCATGCATCTGGAGTTCATTTGCAGAGGCAAGAGGCCATTCTGCACCATTCTCTTTCTTAAATACATTTAAAAATTTTTATTTATTTTTTTATTTGAGAGTGACAGAGAAAGAGGCAGATAGAGAGAGAATGGGTGTGCCAGGGCCTCCAGCCACTGCAAACGAACTCCAGATGCATGTGCTTGTGCATCTGGTTTATGTGGTTCCTAGGGAATCGAGCCTTGAACCGGGGTCCTTAGGCTTCTCAGGCAAGCACTTAACCACTAACCCATCTCTCCAGGCCCTTAAATAACTTTTTAATAAAGCCTTTATATCAATACTATTTTCCTTTATTGAGAAATGGGTTTACACACATGCTGATTTTTGCTTGTTTCCAGGCTTCTTTTTTTTTTTTTTTATTTATTGACAACAAAACATACTTACATACCAAAGGTGCGTATTTTTCCCTCCCCTCCCCCCTTCCCCTTTAGAACTCCACTCTCCATCATATCCCCTCCCTCTCTCCATTAGTCTCTTTTTTTAATATGATGTCATCCTCTTTTACTTCTACTATGAGGGTCTTGCGGAGGTATTGCTAGGCACAGCAAGGTCATGGATATCAAGGCCAATTTCTGTCTGGGCAGTTGCATTGTAGGAGTCGTGGCTCTTCCATTCTATCCGCCCCTCTTCCACAATGATCCCTGAGCCTTGGAGGGTGTGACAGAGATGGTTCAGTGCTGGGCACTTCTCCATCCCTTCTTCTCAGCACTATGTTGCCTTTGGATCATCCCAGTGGTCATTGCCATCTGAAAAGAGAAGCTTCTCTAACCAGAAGTGAGAGTAGCATTAATATGTGAATATGAGCATTAAGTGTAGTATTTTCCGGGCAGCTTGGTGGGAATAGTATATACATTTAGATAAGGGCATGCTTTATACCCCTAAGGCTTATGACCTTACCTACCATAGACTTTGCTTAGTTTTTTCAGTACCAGGTATGTATTCCTCCCGTAGAGAGGGCCTTCAGTCCAATTATAGAGCAGTTGGTTACCCCACGAGTAGACATGCCACTATTGCACCCGTTCAGTCTATGGGCCTGTCTGGCCAAATTTGAATATTCAGCATCCACTGTTTTCACTGCTGATGACTTCTGTCTCCCATACTCTGCATGCAGTGCAGCTTTTTCCAGCTTTCAGTTGGCTGGTCTACAGGGAGAAGGTTTTCTGCTCAGCACCAGCTTGCTTTCTCAGTGACCTTGCCTCTCAGGCAAGAGATGTCTTCAGCAATAGGGTCTTACTATCTGTTTCTCAGGGGAAACCAAGGGCTTTGGCAAAAGCCTTTAATGTTTTGGAGGCTACCGGGACCTCCTTGGCCAACAACTCACTGGAAGGTATCCCATCCCAGGCACTGAAAATTTTCTAGTAACAGTTTACAGCTTCTAGATGTACCATTATTCAAAAAAGTAGTTTTACATAAGTCTTATTCACAATCTTTTGAAATTAGATTGACCCTCCCCTTGCCCTTCTTTTATGCATTCTCTACCCATGGCCTTGGTTAGGCCATTCCCCTCCTTGTAATCAGTCCTTCCACTTACATATGTGCTATACCATACACTTCAGTCCTTCCCTTTCCTCC
Organism: Orientallactaga sibirica; assembly: GCA_036365145.1. Classification (NCBI taxonomy): domain Eukaryota; kingdom Metazoa; phylum Chordata; class Mammalia; order Rodentia; family Dipodidae; genus Orientallactaga; species Orientallactaga sibirica. The sequence goes on along the minus strand of JAEOAD010000031.1, from coordinate 10,882,928 downwards.
GTCCCTTATAGCCTTTTACCAGCTTACTGGTTTCTGGTACCAATTTTTGGTTCCAGTTCACACACAAGTCTGTCTATTTGTAGCTAGGATCCACATATGAGAGAGAACATGTGACGTTTGGCTTTCTGAGCGGGTTACCTCACTTAGTATAATCCTTTCCAGATCCATCCATTTCCCTGCAAATTTCATAATTTCATTTTTCTTTACCGCTGAGTAGAACTCCATTGTGTAAATGTACCACATCTTTATTATCCATTCATTTGTGGTGGGACATCTAGGCTGCTTCCATTTCCTAGCTATTGTGAATAGAGCGGCAATAAACATGGTTTTGCAAGTATCTCTAAGGAAGTGAGAAGAGTCTTCTGGATATATGCCTAGGAGTGCTATAGCTGGATCATATGGTAAATCTATTTCTAGCTGTCTCAGAAACCTCCACACTGATTTCCACAATGGTTGGACCAGGTTACATTCCCACCAACAGTGTAGAAGTGTTCCTCTTTTTCCATCCACACCAACACTTATTGTCATTTGTTTTCTTGATGGAAGCCATTCTGACAGGAGTGAAATGGAATCTCAAAGTGGTTTTAATTTGCATTTCCCTGATGGCTAAGGATGTGGAACACTTTTTCAGATGTTTATATGCCATCTGAATTTCATCTTCTGTGAATTCTCTATTTAGTTCCATAGCCCATTTTTTAACTGGGTTGTTTGAATTCTTATTATTCTGTTTTTTGAGTTCTTTGTATATTCTGGATATTAATCCTCTGTCAGATGTATAGCTGGCAAAGATTTTCTCCCATTCTGTAGGTTGTCTTTTTGCTCTACTCACAGTGTCCTTTGCTGTACAAAAGCTTTGTAATTTCATAAGGTCCCATTGGTTGATTAGTGATTTTATTCGCTGAGCAATTGGGGTTATATTCAGAAAGTCCTTACCTATGCCAATATGTTGAAGGGTTTCCCCTACTTTTTCCTCTAGCAGGTTCAGAGTTTCAGGTCTGATATCAAGGTCCCTGATCCATTTGGATTTGACTCTTGTGCATGGAGAAAGACAAGGATCTATGTTTATCCTTTTACATACCGATGTCCAGTTTTCCCAATACCACTTGTTAAAGAGGCTATCTTTTCTCCAATTAATATTTTTGTTTCCAGGCTTCTTTGTGTCATTCATACTGTGCCTTGAAGCCAGAGTTAGCACTGCTGTGGCCATTGCATAATTGGCAAGTGTCTTTCAGGTTTGTATTATATAACCAGGTGTGGACAGGGGGCAAATTTAAGTAGCTATAGAGATTACCTATTCATCCCTCAAACTATTTTGTGTTAGAATAGAATTATCAATTGTGTCAAAGATTTTTTAAAATGAACAACAAAATGAAACCTTATGAATAGCTGTACAGTAAACTTAGAGAAGGAGTATAATCGCTTTCTCTTTTTCCCTCAAAAGTAGACAGTTTTTAAAATTTATTTGAGAGAGAGGAGAAAGAGAGAGAGAGAGGAGAAAGAATGGGCGCACCAGGGCCTCTAGCCACTGGAAATGTACTCCAGAGACAAGTGCCACCATGTGCACCTGGCTTACATGGAATCTGGGGAATTGAACCTGGGTCCATAGGCTTTGCAGGCAAGCACCTTAACTGCTAAGCCATCTCTTCAGCCTAGTAGTCAGCTTTTTATTCCAATGATAATTATCCAAAAATTTTCTGTGCACACATAAAAATGAATTTACTGAGGTGTAAATGATGTTCTGACTGAATATAGTAGGTGGACATCTATTAATACAAATGGTATGATAGAGCATTCCTTTATGTAATTGAAGAAAAGTTAAGGAGCTCCAAAAGAGAAGAGAGTTGGCAAGTTAGCAAGCTACATGTTTTATTAACTCTTATGCCAAATAAGAGTTGGCAAATTCTTCTGACATGGATGCATTTTTAATATGAATGGTTAATTTGTTCTTGTTTTCACAAAGTCTATGAGAAAATGACAAATTATAATGATGACCTAACTCTGAAGCAACTCTTGGTACCTGTCCAAGCCTTCCCGTTGTATATAGTAAATATGTGTCTGTATAGGACTAAAATGGTCTAGGAGGAAAGTTAGTCTTCTGTTCTCTGAAATTCACTTGGCTACCAGACATCAAACCCAGGACCTTATGCATGCTGAGGAACCCCCCTCCATTTTTAAAATTCTTTTTTTCTTTTTTGTGATAGAGTCTTACTCTAGCCCTGGCTGACATGGAACTCACTCTGTAGCCCCAGAATAGTTTTGAACTCACAGCATGTGCCACCACACCCAGCTTCCTTTGTTTTTTGAGAACAAAGTGTTGCTATGTAGCCCAGGCTGTCTTTGAGCTTCTAAAAAATTTTTATTTATTTGAGAGGGAGGGGGAGGGAAAGAAAAATACAGATAGAGAAGAGAGATAGAGAGAGGGAGGGAGAGAGAAAGAGAGTGTGTGTGTGGGGGGGAGGTAGGGAGAGAATGGGAGTGCCAGAGCCTCTAGCCACTGCAAATGAAGTCCAGACATCTGGCTTTCATAGGTCCTGGGGAAGCAAACCTGGGTCCTTAGGCTTCCCAGGCAAGCTCCTTAACTGCTGAGCCATCTCTGCAGCTTTGAACCTGGGATCTTTTTATATCTGCCTCCCCAGTGCTGGGGTTCACAGGGATGTGTCATTTCACTATGCTTCTGGGCTTCTTATATATGTTTGCTGCTTTATGATGGAGAAGTGACATTCAAGAGTATAAGGGAGAGTATTTTGTGAAACATTTTGATTGGTTTTCTGAAGTTGGTATGGTTTTCTTAAATTTGGTTTGGGATGGCAGGCAAGTTACTGTAGAAATTGGTATTTTTTTTTTTTCAGGTAGTCTGAGAAATTTTGGAGATAAAAGCTTATATTTGTACTTAAATGAAGATGAGTAGGTTATAGTTTCATGAGAGAGCTGATCCACTCATAGCCAAGTAGTTAGCATGCATAGTCTTGATCTTCAGGGGTGAAGACAAGTTTTTAAGCAGTTAGTCAGTAAAGGTCTTCAGAAAAATTTGAACCAATGTGAGTTATGGACACAGTCCAGAGTGGCGGGGTCTACATTGCATTGGGGAGGGGAGTGAGTGAGAAAGCACTCTAAACCTTTGAGAGCGTTAAAGGTGATTAGGGTGGTGGTATCTTATACATCCAGAATTCACTGGACTATGCGCTTAAAAAAGTGGACACTTAAGAATTAGTTTAAACAACTCTTCATGGTGCAGTTTATGTTTAGCACTGTGTGCTAGGCTTTTGGAGAAGGAGTTAAAAGCAACCTAAGATTTGGTCTTACTAAATGTTTTTTGGGGGGATGAGGTAGGGGAGAAGGGTAGGGCTTCTTTGCTTGAATAGAATTCGGTTCAAGACTCACTTGTAGTTAGCCACATATAGTGTCTTGACTGGTGCTTTTGTTCATTCTGTTTACTTACTGTTTCCTTCCTGGGACTGTCATTCTGAAAGTTACCCAGTTAATTAAAATGAAGTCACACCTTTAACCTCTCCCTAGTATAGCCTTGGACCTGACTGGTAACCACAGTAATTTTGGAGACTAGTGGTTAATGAGTATGGCCTAACTAGTTAGTGGGAAAAAGGAATTTTGAGAGAAGTTTGATAATTTTGATTTTCAGTACATGTAAAATATCAAATTATATCTATGGGGAATTTTGGTGTATGTTTGAAACTAACTCATCTGAATATCCAAACGTCCATTTCTTTAGACTCTAGCAGTGTTGTGGTTTCCCTATTGTCATGCTTCATTCCTCTCTCATTTTTGTTTCCATGGAGATTCTTCCTCTGCCCTGGTGTTCAAAAGTTAATTTTCAGACTTATTCTACTTACATGCTCCCTTAAAATTTTACTGTAACATGTAAGCTGGCTTTCCCACAAAGGGCTATTGTATTAGTTATCCTTCCAGTGCCTGAACAAAATAACTGACAAAAATCAGCTTAAGGGTAGTTCATTTCAGCTTACAGCCCATCATGGCAGGGAAGGCATGGTGTTAGGAGCGTTTAGTGCAGCCTAGTTCAGAGGAGTACATTTGAAGTGTTCCATATCCTCACGTGTAGTGGCTATAGTGCTTGTGCAGTGGCCACAACTCATTTTATTTGTCAGCATACAAGTATTAAAGCGGCCAAGGCTTAAGCATCAACCCAAGGTGTGAATTTTTTTTTTTTTTTTTAAGCTTATAGTGTGCAATTATTGTCATTAATTAGCTTAGCAAAATGATTCATTAGAGCCGGGCGTGGTGGTGCATGCCTTTAATCCCAACATTCTTGAGGCAGAGGTAGGATTGCTGAGAGTTTGAGGCCAGCCTGAGAATGCAGAATGAATTCCAGGTCAGCCTGAGCTAGAGTGAAACCCTACCTCAAAAAAAAAAAAAAAAAAAAAAAAAAAAAGATTAATTAGAGAGTGTTGTAGTTGCCTTGTCTAACGCAGGTGTAGGTTGTCTTTCTAGTATTAGCCAATTTACTCTTCAGCCAGTTAAAATAGATAAGTACTATTTAAAAGGTAAAAGCAATTGTGCTTAGCCTAGAGATTTTAAGGTATTTGTAGTTATTCTTAATAATAGAAGCTATATGTGGCTAGGATTAACTTTAAACACAAAGGAACCAATGAGAATCTTATGAGTTTTAAGACATAATTAAATTTGATAAGCCGCATTATTTACATGTGTAGAGTTTAAAATAAGAAGGATCTGGTACTCAAAGATCTCATCCTTAAGGGTTTAATTAGAATAATTGCTTCCATAATGGTATTTTTCCCATTTGATTGGAATTGAGAAAAAATTGGAAATAATAGGAAGAGTCAACACAGTTTTTGTATATCTTATTATGAAAACTGCTTTAGTTATTTACCCCATAGGATTTGCAAGATTTGTACTGTGAAAACTATGTGCATTTAGAAAAGGTTTAGGGTACTGAGAGGATAGACTTATGATAGCCTTAGTAGTGTCACTTCATAAAGTATTGTCCTTTTGATGGTCTGTGACTTATCCTTATTCCTGTTTCTGATGAAAACTCACTGGCCATATTGATGAGCTTGACTTGTATTCCGTACTTTTTATTTATATGCCAGCTTGCTTCTGCTTTCAAAGATAATAACTTTTAAAAAGTGGTGTTTGTTTTAGAGAAAGAAAGAAACCAGTTTGAAACATTCAGATGCTAAACAGTCTGAGGCACATAGAATTGAACTAAATTAAGAGAAAATGTCATTTTAGATTGCATTTTAGCTCTTGTAGTCTATTAGTGACTCTTACAGGGTGGGGAAAGTTAAACCTAAAAATAGATGAAGGCTTGCCTGTACATTTGAAGTTGTGAACAGCTGGTGTAACTTTGAACTTTCTTGCCCCTCCTAACTGAATAGTCTCCCTCCATTCGTTACTCCCTCCCTCCCTTCATCACTCCCTCCTTTCTTTCCTTCTTTTCTCTTTTTCTTTATCTCTTGAGGTAAGGTCTCTCTCTGTAGCTCAGGCTGACCTGGATTTCACTATGTAGTCTCAGGGTGGCCTTTAACTCATGGTGATCCTCCTATCTCTGTCTCCCAAGTGCTGGGACTGAAGGCATGTGCCACCATGCCCAGCTTCCTTTCTTTTATCTGCTTTATTAAGAAGTCTTCTTTTGCTCTCATGACATGTTTAAGAAAGTTATGAAAAGGGCTTGGATTAGATTACAGGAAGTGGAATAAATGGTAGAGAACATTTGGTAATTTCTGACATTGTCAAAAAAGGGGAAATATTTGGCTGAGAGGTGGCAGATGTTTTGATGGAGGAGTGTATGTATGTGTGTACATATCTTTTTATTTATTTTTGTCTTTGTCTCCTCTCCCGTGTGATCCCTACACTCATGTCCTTCTGTACTGCAATTAGAAGTGGTAAAGGGGGCTAGAGAGATGGCTTAGTGGTTTAGGCGCTTGCCTGCGAAGCCTAAGGACCCAGGCTTGATTCCCCAGAACCCACATAAGTCAGATGCACATGGTGGCGCATGTGTTTGGAATTTGTTTGCAGTGTCTAGAGGCCCTGATGCACCTATTGTCTTCCCCACTCTGTCTCTCTCAAATAAATAAATAAAAATAATTTTTTTAAAAGACTGAGTTAAAATCTTTCACAGGTCCAAGGAGGGTGGTAAAAAGAACTTTTACTTTATAAGCTTATTCTTTTTAAATTTCTGAATCAAAATTTGTTTTTCAGTTTGTATGCATTTTTAAACAATAAGGAACATCTGGTTTTCCACTGTTCCTTTGCTCTGTAAGGGAGCTCTCTGCCCTAAGTTCTATAAGTCCACTTACTGAAAACAGTACATGAATGTAGGTGTTCTAAAATAGGCCTTTTAAACTTTCTAATCATGACTCCTTTTCATCTGAGAAATTTCTACATAATCCTGGGTATGTAAGTATGTGAAATAGGTATACAAATCACATATTTCCTGATGATAAACTATATATTGAAATAAAAACATTTTACCATTTAATAAAGGCAAAAACAAATTTTTATGTTAATGAGATGGATGTGCTTGTGTGTTTTACCATAAAGAATTAAACTTTTGCTGACTATTTGGTACTGCTTAGCATTTTTCATAGTTGATTGATATTTTTACTTTGAGTTATGAGATTATTGCTTCATAAATATCTAGTGCAGAATAGCCAGAAGTGTGTTTAGGTTGGTAGAAGAATATTGGAAGTCTTTGTTTCCTGTTATTGAACAATTAGAAAAGTTGGTATGTAGAGTAAAAATTCTGCAGTTCCTAACATACAGTAGTTTAGAATTTGAGTAGAGGTTTTAGGCAGCACTCTTTGGTGGTGTGTGGTGTGATGGCATCCAGAGTGCTTCAGATAAAAAATTGTGGGACGTTGTGTATGCTGTAGGGGTGAGTGCTACCAGAAATACCTCAGATTCATTATCCATTTGATTTTGAGTTCATGTTTGCTCACTGTGTATTTTAAATCTTTTACTGGTTCTAAGTTTTTTGTGATACCTACAGTAAGTTTTGTGAGCTCATACAAGATTTCAGCCCACAGTTTAAGAACCTGGGCTCTCTTCTATTGATGTGGGATTTTGGGGTTCAGGAAGGTCTTCCAAGTTCATGAATTCTAATTATGGATCCTATTTATTTTATAACAAAGAATTGATAAAAATGAAACTCAAGAAGAATAAATTATGAATTAGTAAGCTTATTTAGGGGGAAATAACAAATTTTGTGGTTTATTTAAGGGAGATTGGGATTTAAGAAGTCTTGAGCAGAGTCATAAACATGTGGGAAGTAGGAAACACTCTGTCATGTGGAAAACACTGTATAGTTTACATTTAAGAAAAATTGAGGTTTTTAGAGAAAGGCTAGAGTAGAGCCATAAACATGTAAAGGGTAATTCATAAAGCTTATATAAGAGAAACTGAGGCTTTCATAGAAAGACTGGAGTGGAGGGCAGTTCATAAAGCTCATTTAAGAGAAACTGAAGTTTTCAAGGAAAGACTGGAGTAGAGCTACAAGCACGTGAAGGATAGAATCTAGGAGCTTGTGTAGGAAGACTTAGAAGAAACACACATAGCATTACCTTGTGCTTCCCCATTGAAGGAAGTTAAGAGGGCACATGATGGGAACTTAAGGAAGACTAGCAGAGGGGGATAATATCAAAAGACCAAGAAATCCAGATGAGAAATCTTAAGGAGTAAAGAGAGTTGTACCTGTGGTTACCCTGAGTTTTGAGCAGTTACACAGGTCACAGGCTTAGAGTTAGTGAAAGCATCCATGTGGTAGATCTGGAGAGTAAGGGAAATACCCACATGGTAGATTTAGAGACCAAAGGAAAATAATACATGTAATTAAAGTGAGAGTTTATCTTAAAGTACAAAGCAGAGGCAAGCAGAAAAGTTCTTCCAGACCAAGACAGAGTATTATGCTCTCCCCCCCCCGGTGGGGATAGAGGCCAGACTCATGTATATTCCTGTGGACCAAGTGAGGAGAGGCAGGCAGAGAGAGAATCCAGAGAGAGAGAGAGAGAGAAAGAGAGACAGACAGACAGACAGACAGACAGGAAGAAGGAAGCAGCCTTTATAGTATATAAAATGTATTTTGTCAGATTCAGGTATGTAAGGGGAAGACCTGATTTGTTTGTAGATTTGGAGTGTGGGCCCCAGAGCCAGCCCATCTAGGTAATATGTTAGACTGTGGGCAGTACGGGGCACTATAGCTGGTTATAGATCTATATTGATCAGACATTCCTATCAAGAGTTCCATTCTTGTGCTGGGTGAGGTGACATGTGGGATGGCATCTCCTGGTTTCTCCCTGGGCCTCAGTTTCTAACTCAGCATGCCTAAAAGCAGCTAGCTTTCTCCATGGCCTTCATTATGTCAGCATTCCAGAGCTCTTTGTTTCAGTTACAGCTAGAGGATTGACAGGAATACTACAAATGATAGTGGGCACTAGTATGCTCCCTTCTCTGCAGAGGATTTTTTTTGTTTATATTTTTATTTATTTGAGAGAGGGAGGGAGGGGTGGAAGGGAAGAGAGAAGGTACACACATGTAGAGGAATTACAGGGCCTCTTACCAACATTGCAAGTGAACTCCCTATGCGTGGACTACTTTGTGCATCTAGCTTTATATGTGTACTCAGGAATTAAATGTGGACCAGCAGGCTTTTGCAAGCAAGTCCCTTGAACCACTTGAGAATCTCCCCAGCCACAGATAACTTACTTACATCATTGGAATGATCAGTGTGCCATCAAATGTGTATAGTACTAGTGGTTTGGTTTACATATACAGGACCTAAGCTTGCTTTCAGGGAACATAACACTTACAAAAAACTTAAAACACCAGGTAATCAGTGATTACAGTGTTGAGATGCTCTGCTAAGAGACTTGAAAATATACTTTAGAGATCATGGAGGAGGGCCACCTGACCCAGATTCACAACATCTGGAAGAATTAGGGGTTGTTTTCTGGAAGAAGTAATAGTTTTATTGTGCTGCTTTGAAGGAAATGGGGAGGCGTTACCTGGAGAGTAGTAAAGAAGGCTTAGAGTTAGTGTAGGAAAAGCTTGGAGACATGAGATCATCATCGTTACTCTTCTGTTTTTAGATTATATATCATTTTGACTCATTTATAACTTGTCTCATACTTTGAACAAAGTTTTTGTTTTTTGAATTGTGGAGTTGTTTAGCAAGGAACCTTTATTTACCCTACCATACCTAACCAGACCTTTTCCTGTACATACCTGCACAGATTCTACATTAGGAAAGAACCCAGTCCAGCTCTTTTGTCGAGAAGTGAATATCATTGTACAGTTTCCTTCCCCTTTTTAATAATAGTGCTGAGGGGGCTGCAGTGATGGCTTAGCGGTTAAGCACCTGCCTGTGAAGCCTAAGGACCCTGATTCGAGGCTCTATTCCCCAGTACCCATGTAAGCCAGATGCACAAGGTGGCGCATGTGTCTGGAGTTCGTTTGCAGTGGCTGGAGGCCCTGGTACACCCATTCTCTCTCTTTCTCTGTCTCTCTTCCCCTTCTTCTCTCTCTGTCTATTGCTAATAAATAAATAAAAATAAAAAACATTAAAAATATAGTGCTGGGGAGGGGGCAGCTGGAGAGATTATTCAGTGGTTAAGGTACTTGCCTACAAAGCCTAAGGACCTGGGTTTGATTTCCGTTACCTACGTAAGCCAGATACACAAGTTGGCACATGCATTTGGAGTTCGTTTGTAGTGGCTAGAGGCCCTGGTGTTCCCATTCTCTCTCTCTCAAATAAAGTATTTAGAAAAAAAAAATTAAAAAAAAATAGTGCCGGGGATTAAACCCTGGGCCTTGTCCATGATGCTAGTCTAGTGTTCTGCCACTGAGCTATATCACTCACCCCAAATAATTTCTTACAGTGCCCCAAAATCCATTTTGGCAATTCAGATGCTCTGAAGTACTGAGATTAAAGGTGTGTGCCACAACACCTAGCTAGCAGTTCTATGTTTTGTAGTTAGTATTGCCTTTATGTCACTTACAAAGTAAAGGTGGGTTATAAATAAATTTTTAGGCATTAAAATTATGTAAGATTAAAAAATCTGTTCTTGGAAAGAAAATTCAGATTGTCAAAACTTTAACTGTTCATTTAATGCAAGTCTTCTATGGCCATAAGTTATGTAAGATGTAATACTCCTTGTTTATCAGTATAGGAATTAAGGTAAAGCTTTTGAGAGAGCTGATATTAACTGGTAGAATAGATAAATTTTCTTGAGCTGGCGAGTTTTTAAAAATATTTTTATTTGTTAGCCAAGCGTGGTGATACACACCTTTAATCCCAGAACTCAGGAGGCTGAGATAGGAGGATCGTGGTGAGTTTGAGGCCACCCAGAGACTGCATGGTGAATTCAGGGTCAGCCTGGTCTAGAGTAAGACCCTACCTCGAAAAACAAAACAAAACAAAATTTGTTTATTTGCAAGCAGAGAAAGAGAATGAGAATGGGTGTGTAAGGGCCTCTAGACATTGCAAACAAACTCCAGATGCATATGCCCCTTTTGTGCATCTGTTCTTACGTGGGTTTTTGGGGAATCAAACTCGGGTCGTTAGGCTTTGCAGGTAAGTGGTTTAACTGCTCAGCCATCTCTCTAGCCTCAAGATTTTGGTTTTTGTTCAAAAGGACTGATCAAGTTGTAAAATACTGCTATGTAGAAAGAAAGGAAATGATACATCCATAAGATAATGACTTTCTCATGCTATTTTTGAAGATTCTTGTAAAAGGGAAGCTCTGAAAATACTTGGAAGAAAGATAGAATCAATGAAGTATTGACTTATCCAACAGGGCTTTTAATATGATGACAATTGTTTCATTGTATAATTTCCAATTTTGGTTCTTAAGTGCTTTAAAAGTCTGTTTTCAGCATCTTTAAAAATATTCTGTTATTTTAGTTAGTACTGACAGGTTTTCCTGTTAGTCTAAGTGTAAAGTTTCACTATAGCATGGGACCTTGAATTAATAACCCAAGTGTTAATTAAGGCAGTTAGCTAAAAGAAGCAATGTTCATCCTATGAGGGGGAAAAGTTAATCATTTATAAATTTATGAGTGAGTCTTTGCTGTTTAGGGGGCTCTGAGATTACTGGTAAAGCTCATTCTAAACAAAAATAGGTAAAAATTTAAAGAATTTATGTTCATACAGATTTCTGTGGATCTTGTCTTTGTGACTTTTTTTGGTATATGTGTTAGCTTTTTCTCATTTAAAATACCTGTGATAAATTATGAAGAGAAAAGGTTTAATCTGGGCCTACTGGTTTGGAAACTCCAGTCCATTATGTATTGGCCCCATCATGGCATGGGCTTATGGTGGACCAAAGTTGTTTACATTATCAGCCTGGAAACAGAAGGGAAGAAGAAACCAAGGCTTGCTAGCCTTGATCTTGGTAAATGTAGCAGTGAACAACAAAAGAGACCCTGCCTCAGGAAAAAATGTCGAAAGTGAGGAATATAACCCAGAAGTTGTTCTCTGACCTCCACATGTGCTCCACAATACTCCACAAGAGTATTATGGGAAATACTCTTGTGGGAAATACTCTTGAAATCACCTGGTCAAATTTGTTAATTTTATTGGATTTGAGGGTCAAACAGACAAATCTGTTAAGCATGATTACAATACAAATAATTTTGAAAATATGTGTTTAGGCCCAGCAAAGCAGCTTGGAAGTGTTGATTAAAAAAAAAAAAAAAAAAATCTTGGCTTAAGTAGAAGCATTATTTGACATTGTAGTTGTTTGTATGTCCTCCAATAGACTTAAGTGTTTTATGAATGCTTGTAACTTGGATTTCTGTCTACTTGCTGGGAGAGGTGTCATTATGGGCAGATCCTGGTGTCCAGCCCCAAGGTGTGTTTGAGGGCAGATCTGTTTCCCAACCCAAAGGCATGGAGAGTAAGTAGTCTGAGCTCTGCTTTCAGTCCTTGTTTTGCTGCTGGTTTTGTGCTTGTGTGAGGTGCTGGTGGTTTCTGTCTGTTTGGATCTATGAAAGTGGACCAGCTTCTTTTGCTATTATCTAAGCTTCAGATAAACTCTTCCTCCTATAAACTGTCTCTGGTTGGGATGTTCAGCCCAGCAACATGGAACTGACTACAACAGTCCACCATCTTTTTTCAGTCATGAGTGACATGGCTGACACAATTGCTACATTAATCTTGAATTGTATTGATCAAAGTATAATTCAGAAGAACCAGACACTGGTGGTAGGCAAGAGAAAGTGACCACACCAGAAGCTTTGGAATATTAATATGTTTACCCTTGGATCTATTTTCAGACAAACAGTACAAGCTGTAGTTTACAGTCTCACCTGGATTCCCAGTGCTATTTGACGCTAGAAGCCCCAATCTGCTTCTCCAGGTGCTGATTGTAACTGTTATTCTTGGCCATGAACAACTCCTAAGTCTGGCTTTTGCCTTTTTTCCTTCATGTGATTCTTTAGCTTTTTCTACTGCATACAGGTGACAGTAGTAACTTTTACCCCCATATAGGCTTGATTAGGTCTTGGTAACTTTTAAAGTTGTGAATGCTGAAAGTTGTTTTTCACTGATTTTAAAGTCAATCTTATAGGCTTTTGTAAAAATAATATTAATGTGTAACCCCTTTCCTTCCAGGTGGCTTAGAAAGGAGGTTTAAAGGATCGTACATTTTACTTGTGCTAATAAGGTATTGTTTCTAAAAAGGACACAAAAAAATTGTTACATAGCACAGTCAGCATTTGAACACCTACTATATTACTAGGCACCGTATTTTGATGTATTAGTGTTGTTGTAATCTTGCTGTCACAAGTGGTAGTTGTAGAAATGTCTAAAGCATGGTATACCTGGTAAAGAAAAGTGAAACAGCATAGTCATCAGAGAGGGCGCACAGTCAAAAATAAGGTTAGAAGAATCCATCCAATTCTTTTTTTTTTTTTTTTAACAGGGAATCAATTTTAAAGACTTTTTTTTTTTCAAAATTGGCTCCTACTTTTAAGTTATTTCCATTAAAACACTAAGACTTAAGTTCATAATCTTATGTTACTAAATAGCTTTTCCAGTTAGAAATTAGTTGAATTGGTAAACTAATTTTTGTACTGAAATGTGCTGAATAATTTTCTTCAATTATCGAAAGAGATTGTGTGACACAGCATTTTTTCTCATATAAGAGGAATATGAATGGTTTCAATCTTAGTGGTTTTTGGTGGATTTATTTCTTAAAGGCTGTATGTTGGTTGGGAGAGATGGCTTAGTGGTTAAAGGCACTTGCTTGCAAAGCCTAATAGCCTGGGTCAATTCCCAGTACTTACATAAAGCCAGATGAACAAAGTGGTGCATGTGTCCGCAGTTTCTTTGCAATGGCACTAGGCCCTTGTGTGCCCATTCTCATTTTCTCTCTCTGTTTGCAAATAGATAGAATTATTAAACAGGAAACAAAAGCTATATGTTGTACTGAACCAGCCAGCTATACACTTAGACTGTCTTGAAGTTTAGCCATTTTGGCTTGTGTTTTTGAAGTGATTCTGTGTCTTTCTATGGTTCTGCTCTTCCTTTGGTTTTCACCTTCATTCTCATCCTAATCATTATATAGAATAATAAGCATTTGAACCCCTTCTATCCTACCAGGCATCATATTTTTGTGGCTTTATATTATATTAGTTTAATATTTATAATATCAATGTGAGAAATACTATTTTAATTTGTGTTTCACAGGTGAAGAAGTAGAAACTTTGAGGGTTCAAATACTTGGCTCTAGGTTACAGAGAGCTCAGATTCAAATCATTTCTGCCTTCAAAGCCCATATATATATATATTTGATATACTTATTAAATTCATTATACTCAAATGCTATTTCAATATAAGGACAGTGTAAACATAATAGGTTAAAACATTTTTGCATGTGTATGTAGTGTGTGTGTGTGTGCATGTATATTTGTGGGCCTATGTGTGTACACCTATGAAGGTCAGAGGTTGACATCATGTGTTTCCCTGTCACTCCCTACCTTATTTTAAAATTTTTTAAATTTTTTATTTTACTTATTAGAGAGAGAGAAAGAGAGAGAGAATATGAATGGGTATGCCAGGGCCTTTGGTCACTGCAAATGAACTCCAGATGTATGCACTACCTTGTGCATGGGTCCTGGAGGCATTTTATTGTTGAGCGTGGGCTTATAGATATTATAGCCAGCTCCCCCCTTGCCAGTGTTTGGCATACTCTCCTATTGCTATCGTCAACCTGACGTTGGTCAGGGGGTGTTGTCCACCCTCTGCTCATGCCATCCTTTCCCCCTGCCATTACGGAGCTTCCCCTTGAGTCTGTAAGCCAAAATAAGCTCTTTTTTTTTTTTTTTTTTTTTCCAAAAGCTGCTCTTGGTCAGGTGATTTCTGCCAGCAGTGCCAACCTGACTGCAACAGTAAAGTGGTACCGAGGAGTGGGATTGCTGCTAGATCTCTGACTGTGTACCTTTGGCCTTTTGGAGCTGATTTTCAAGAGGTTTGTGAAACCTTGGCCTGAGAGACGCCTTGCAGTGCTATAAGTACAGTTTGATGGACTATTCTGGTCAGAGTTGAAAGAATGGAGTAAGAACTATGGACCGTGAGGTTTGGCTTGTGAGGGTGAGAAAGAGCTTTGCTTGGACTGGGCTAGAGGCAGTTTGTGTGAGAGGCTTGCTTGTCATGCCTGTGTTCTGAGAAGTTGTGCAAGGTTGCATTACGTAGAAATGGACTGGTGTGAGCAGATGGATATGGCACAGAAAAAAAAAAATTTTTTTGGTGAACTGTAGCCCATTCAGATGCAATTGAGAGATTACAACCTTTGAGAGTGGGCCAGCTGACCTGCACTGGGGCAACAGGAAGAATGTAGACCCTTTTGAAAGAGGCCTGAGTGCTCAAGGAGTGTCCTGTTTTTTATTCCTCCCTGGATTGACAAATAAACACCCTAGCTGGTATTATGGAGTATAAGAAATGCAGGAAAGAGAGGAGGTTCATTGAATTTGCAACATGGTCTTGTGTTTTGGAAATGGTCATTGGCAGTGTGTAGCAGGTTTGCTGGATGCCTGCATGGAGACATGATGGAGCTGTGAGGATGAACTGTGGGGTTGTAGTGGAGACCTAGTGGAGAACCGGGACCATGAGATTGCTGCTAAGGAGAGCTGCTGGCCCCGGATGAAATTTTCCAGGACTGTGAGTAGCCTAGCTGGAGGGGCGGAATTGGAACTCCAGAGACTTGTTGCTGGTTAGAATTATCAGACTTAGAGTCTTGTCACTGACTAGAGTTATTGGTCTTGGAGCTACAGAATTTGATTTGCCCTGGTTGTTTTAAATCTTGTATTGGTTGAATATTTCTTTGCTGTGCTCAGTGCCATCTTTTGCAGTGTGAGTGTTTATTCTGTGCCATTATGGGTTGTTTTTTGGGGGGGGGCAGATTTTTTTTGGTATTACGGCTCAGTTAAAAGATCTTGGACTATGGGAATGTTTGAACATCATTGGGATTGAGTAAAAACTATGGGGACTTTTAAAGATGAACTGAATGCATTACATTTCACATCATGGATGGTTATCAATTTACAGGGGCCAGGGGCAGAATGTGGTGGTTTGATTCAGTTGTCTCCCATAAACTTAGCTATTCTGAATGCTAGTCTCCCCAGCTGATGGCGATTGGAAATTAAAGCCTCCTAGAGTGGTGTATTGTTGGGGGTGGGCTTATGGGTATTGTAGCCAGCTCCCTCTTGCCATTGTTTAGCACACTCTCCTGTTGCTATTGTCTACCTTATGTTGGCCACAGGGTGATGTCCACCCTCTGCTCATGCCATCCTTTCCCCCTGCCATTAAGGAGCTTCCCCTCAAGTCTAGAAGCCAAAATAACCTTTTTTTTTTTTTTTTTTTTTTTTTTTTTTTCAAAAGCTGCTCTTGGTTGGGTGATTTCTGCCAGCAGTGCAAACATCATGTGTTCCTAGTGGGAAACCAAGAGCCTTGGCAATGGCCTGTAATGTTTTGGGAGCATCAGGTTCCTCCTGGCCAACAACTCACTGTATGGTATCCCATCCCTGGCTCTGAAAAATTTCTAGTAACAATCTATGGCTTCTGGGTGTGCCCTTGTCCAAAAAAGTTGGTTTACATATGACTTACTCATACCCTCTTAGATTTTGACTAATTCTCTCCCCTTTTCTTTTACTCAGTCTCTTCCCGACTTCCCCTGACTTCACTTACATTTATTTTATACACACACACACACACACACACACACACACACACATACATATTTGAGAGAGAGAGAGAGAATGGACATTCCAGGGATTCCTGCCACTGCAAACAAATTCCAGATACATGCGCCCCTTGTGCATCTTGCTTACATGGATCCTGGAGATTTGAACCCGGGATCCTATGGCTTTGCACAAATGCCTTAACCACTAAGCCATCTCTCCAGCCCATGGTTATTTTTTTTTGACTATGTCCAACTTAGATTTTGCCTGTAGTGTATGTATATGTGCAGAAGCATGTACACCCCATGTGCACACACACTCTTCTACCTTATCTCCTTGAGAATTTTTTTACTGAACTTGGTTAGATTAGCTGACCAGTGAGCCCCAGTAATCCTCTTGTCTCTGACTCCTCAGCATTGAGGTTTTATATTTACATGGATGCTGGGGATTGAACTCACATTCTCCTGTTTGGGCAGTAAGCACAGGTGGAACCATTTTGCCAGCCCCCATTCTTTTTTTATTTTTTAAATTTAAAAAAAAATTTTAATTTTTATTATTTATTAGAGACAGAGGGTGAGAAAGAGAATGGGTGCACCAGGACCTCTAGGTACTGCAAATGAACTCCAGACACATGCGCCACCATGCACATCTGGCTTACGTGGGACTTGGAGAATCAAACCTGGGTCCTTAGGATTTGCAGGCAAGTACCTTAACAACTAATACATATCTCTAGCCCCATTCTTTTTTAAAAAATATTTTATTTATTTGCGAGATAGAAGCACTGGGGGTAGGGTGGGGGGTGGAGTGGGAGGAAAAGAATGGCCTCTAGCCACTGCAAACGAACTCCAGATGCAAGTGCCACCTTGTGCATCTGGCTTACATGGGTCCTGGGAAATTGAAACTGTGTCTTTAGGCTTCACAGGCAAGTGCCTTAACTGCTAAGTCATCTCTCCAGCCCCCAGTTTTTTTGTCGATTCATTTAATAGTGTTTTTTTTGTTGACAGTTTTCATACATGTACATAATATATTTTGATCATAATTTTTTCCCATTCTTTTGCTCCTGTCCCTTTCACTGAAGGCCTTCTTGCCAACTAGTTTCTTTATTTTTTAAATTTTATTTTAGAGAAAGCAAGAGAGAGAGAGAGAGAGAGAGAGAGAGAGAATGAATTGGTGTGCTAGGGCCTCATCTACTGCAATCAAACTCTAGACACTTGCACCACCTAGTGGGCATGTATGACCTTGTGCTTGCCTCAGTTTTGTGCGTCTGGCTTACGTGGGATCTGGAGAGTTGAACATGGGTCCTTAGGCTTTGCAGGCAAGCACCTTAACCACTAAGCCATCTCTCCACCTCTCTTTTAAAAATATTATTTATTTATTTATTTGAGAGAATGGGGCACCAGGACCTCCATCTTTGTGTATGTGCCATCTTATGCATCTGGCTTCATGTTGGTACTGAAGATTCAAACCCGAGTCCTTAGGCATTGCAGGCAAGTGCCTTAACCTCTGAGCTAGTTCTCTAATCCTAGTTCCTCTATTTTGAGAATCCCTGTTAAAATATTTTTATTAATACCCTGTCAAATTTTTGTTTTCATTTGATCTCTTTATCATTTTGGTAAGTTCTCCCCTCCCCCATTTGGGATTCTTTTCTTTTTCTTAGACAGGGTCTCACAATGTAGCTTAGACTGGCCTGGAACTTTCACGTCCCAGGTCAGTCTGTAACTTGTGGCAATCCTCCTTAACCTCTCATCTACTTGAATTATAGGCATGACTATGTCCAACTTAGATTTTGACTCCTGAGAGCATTATAACCATAAATGTATCAGAAATGCTAAGACTTGTATAGAGAGGCTCAAGCACAGCCTGGGGCACTTAACATTGTTTAGATGCATGGCTGGATATAAATTGAGGAACCAGGTGAATCTGGAGAATCTAAAAATACTTCTCTGGTTATACCAACAGTGATTAACAACTTAGGTTGAGAACTGGCCTCTTTCTATTCATATCTCAGGTCTGCCAGCTCTGTAACTTCAAGGCAAATTAGCCTCTCCAAACTTTAGTTTCTTCTCCTTAAAACATAGGCAGTACCAGTACCTTCCTTTAAAAGATATTACAAGGGATATAATGTAAAGTACTTAGCAGTGTTTTGCACATAATTAGCTTCAAATGTTGTCTTATTGCTGTTGTGTTGTTTGGCATCTCAGTGCTTGGGAAGGTGGAAGCAGGAGCATCATAAATTGGAGGCCAGCCTGGGCTATACACAGAGCACCTTGTCTCAAAAAAAAAAAGCACACTGTTAATCCCAGCACCCTGGAGACTGAGGGAGGAGGATCACCTTGAGTTCTAGGCCAGCCTAGGCTATACAGTCATTGCCATGTCACCCTGGACTAAAGTAATATAATGGGAGTTTGGGGGTTCCTTGCCAATCAATTATACCAGTAGGCCAATGCACTAACAAATTTAGGGTACCCCAGATTCTGGTCTTAAAAAGGAGTGAGGAAGGGAGAAAACTAAGAGATAAGGGAAGATCAAGTGGGGAGAAGAGAAGCACACCACGTGGAGCCCAAAAGTCCATGTAGGCCACATGTAGCACAGGAGCCCGTGTAACTGAACATAGACCTTAGGGGGAAAAATGCGAAAGGATTTTAAAATGTGTGCTTCAAAGAAAGATCAAAAGTAAAGACAATAATAAAAGGAAAAACTGTGAGCTCTAACCTGTCTGAAGACCCAAACAACAACAACAACAACAACAACAACAACAACAACAACAACAACAACAACAAAACGTTGCTTCCAACTCTGAAGACAGGAAAAAATGGCCCACTCTCTCTGTGGATCTAGAGGGATATAGAATTTGTGCCATCCTACCTGGACACACCTACACCAGGTGTCCCAGCCAATTGGCCTGGGCCTAGTGAAGAAATCCACCCATACCTGGGCAGGGTGCATCCTTGAGAGAGATCTAATTTGGTGAGATGGGCAAACACTAAATCCCAAAACTGGTGCAGGCAGGGTGGGGGGGTGGAGGCAAGGTAAGATAGGCGTGGTCAGCAAGAGTGTGATGTCCTAAGGCCCCTCCCTTTAAGGGGTGTCCTGATCCTGCCTAATTAATCTAACTGCCTACTCTGAACCCCCCCCAACATATTTTCTGAACCTTTTGAACTCTGTTAATACTTCTGCTATTCTTAATGAACAATGCTGATTGAGTTGAGGGTAGTTGGAAGTTTTTTTTTTTTTTACAGAACTGGCTTGTAAAATATGTGAGAATGCACCTAATTTCCTATCTGTCATCTATCAGTTTATAGTGATAAGAGATTGGTGTTTTTGCCTTTAATTTTCTAGGAAAGTTCTAGGTTTAGAAGATTTTGTTAAAAGTTCTTTTCAATATTGAAACCAGGAAGTGCTGTCTTAGACATAGGTGGATTTAAGGCTTATAGCACAGAATTTTCATTCATTGTGAAAAATTGGATTTTATTGTGTTAATGTAAGGTGAACTAGCAACTGGGTGAAGTGGCACATTATGCGTCACTCTGATTATCTGGGTATGTAACTGTTTGTGTTGCCACCTCTTTGTAAGCAGTGGCAGTTTTGCTTTCCTAGCCTGTCTTGATTTATTAGAGAATGGGAACACCTCAGGACCAATGTTTTGTCTAGTCAGTTTACAGGGTCCTTAACCTTCATTTTTGGCCTGAATCCAATTCTTGGAATGTTTTTATTATATTCAACTTCATATTATTAGCTAAGCTGCCAAAACATAAGGGAGCTTGTGTTAGACAGTGTGGCCTCCTTAAGAAGAAGCTGTCACTCACCGAGTTACTTGGAAAGCCCTGTAGAGGAAAAAGAAACCCAACTAATTGTTCACGTTAATGGTGTCCTCTGTTCATCCTTTATGTGTTAGCGATTATTTTGGCTGAACCAGTTTGTATCCCTGAGAACCAGTCAGAATGCCTGTGCCTTTCCCTCCATCAAAGCAAACATTTTGGACATCTACATATCTAGCAGGTTTCCGGCTACCTTAGTGGTTACAAACTTTTTTTTAGCTCCTTGTTTATTGGGTGTATTTCTGTTATAGATGAAAACTTTTTCTTAATGTAAATCTCTCCTGTCTTGGAATTTGTGTTTTGAAATGCTGCTGTTAGGCTGTTACATGTAATATGTATATGTACTATACAATGTATGTGTACTGTATGTAAGCATTATATATGTATATGTATGTAGCACATGTGTGTGGTATGTGTGAGAGAAAGAGAGAGAGAGAGAGAGAGAGAGAGAGAGAGTGTGTGTGTGTGTTTGTGTGTGTGTATGTTAGAATTACTTTATCATTGCTGGGGCAGAATACCTGACCAGAAGCAACTTGAAGAAGAAGTGTTTATTTTGGCCTACAGTCTGAGATTATAGTCTGGCATAGTGGCAGGAGCTTGAGGCAACTGGTCATGTTCAGTCCCACCTCGATTAACCTAATTAACATAATCTGTCTCAGAGGCTCCAAGATGATTCTAAGTCGTGTTGAGGTGAGAATCAATATAAACCATCACACTTAAGTACATTGCAAATTCATGGATTCTAGCAATTAGTAACTTCACCTTGATACCGAAGAACTGATGTAAAATTATTTTTCCTTAATTTTTTTTTTCAAGGTAGGGTCTCACCCTAGTCCAGGCTGACCTGGAATTCACTGTGTATTCTCAGGGTGGCCTCGAACTCACAGTGATCCTCCTACACCTGCCTACCAAGTGCTGGGATTATAGGCATGTGCCACCATGCCCTGCTAATTTTTTTCTATATTTATTTATTAAAGAGAAAGAGAGAATGAATGGGTACTCCAGGGCCTCTGGCCAGTGCAAAGGAGCTCCACATGCATGTGCCACCTTGTGCATCTGGCGTATGTGGTACTGGGGGATTGGATTTTGGTCCTTAGGCTTTACAAGCAAGACCCTTAACTGCTGAGCCATTTCTCCAGGCCTCCTTTTTTTATTTTTTTTATTTTTTAAAAATTTTTATTTATTTATTTGCAAGCAGAGAGAGAGAGAGAGGGAGAGGGAGAGGGAGAGAATGGGCACGCCAGCGCCACTAGCCACTGCAAACAAACTCCAGATGCATGTGCCCCTTGTGCATCTGGCTTACGTGGGTCCTGGGGAATTGAACCCAGGTCCTTTGGCTTCACAGGCATATGCCTTAAGTGCTAAGCCATTTCTCCAGGCCCTCTTTTTATTTTTTGAGATTGTTTTTTACCATTGCTGCCTAGGTCTCATCTCTCTCTTAAAAATCTTTTTATTTCTAATTTTAAAAAAATTTATTTATTTATTTGAGACAGAGAAAGGGGTGGGGATAGAGAATATGGGCGTGCCAGGTCCTCTAGTCACTGCAAACAAACTCCAGATGTATGTGCCACCATGTGCTTCTGGCTTATGTGGGACCTGGAGAATCAAACCAGGGTCCTTAGGCTTTGCAGGCATGTGCCTTAACCACTAAGCAACCTCTCCAGCCCTATTTTCTTTTTTTTTTTTTTTTTATCAGAGACACATGTGCGTGAGAGAATTGGCACACCAGGGGCCTCCAGCCACTCGTCTTGTACTCCAGACACATGTGCCATCTTGTGTGCATGTGCGTCTTTACATGCTTGCATCATCTTGTGTGTCTGGCTTATGTGGGACCTGGAGAGTCTAACATGAGTACTTAGGCTTCACAGGCAAGTGCCTTAACTGCTAAGCCATCTCTCCCACCTTCTCGCTATTTTTGATACTGTGTTTTGCTGTATAACCAAGGCTGGCCTATAACTTGTGATTCTCATATATTAGGGTTTACTGGGTGAGTCACCATGCCCTTTGTGAATCTCTATTTAAATGTTTTCACTTGTGGTCAGGTACCACAAAGAGAGCATTGTGAGTGTTCAGAGGCGGGGAAGATGTCAACAGAGTGTTGCATTGTAGCTTTCACACACTTCACTTTTTTTTTTTAGGAAAGCTACTTTCTCAGAGGGTTCCACTTATTCCCGCCATGTATACCATTTGAAAATGTTTAATTTCCTCTTTTCCTAACCTGTACCAAGATAGTGATGGCCATGTAGAAGCCAAGAATTCAGTTTAGGGATGGCTTAATCTAGAACTTAAAAAAGTTATGGCATGGTTTTAACCGTGAAAGTGGACTTCATTGACAGGGCCACAAGAGCAACTATAAGAACCAGCAGTTTGATAGGAAGAGAAACTACAAAAAATATACTTAAGATCTCCAAGGTAAGCATTCTAGTCCCAGTGGAAAGTTTGAATATTTCTGTGCAGATTTTTTTGTTGTTTTTTTGTTTTTTGTTTTTTGAGGTAGGGTCTTGCTCTAGCCCAGGCTGACCTGGAAGTCACTATGTAGTCTCAGGGTGGCCTCAAACTCATGACAGTCCTCCTACCTTTGCCTCCCGAGTGCTGGGATTAAAGGCGTGCTCCACCACGCCCGGCTTAGAATGTTTTTTTACTTGTGTGTGTGTGTGTGTGTGTGTGTGTGTTGCTAGGGCCTCTTGCTGCTGCAGACAAATGCCATATGCTTTCATCACTTTTTGCATCTGGTTTACATGGGTGGCTTGGAAATTGCACCCTAGGATGGAAAGCTTTACAAGCAATTGTCTTTAATTGCTGAGCCATCTTCCCAGCCCTCTGTCCAGATTTTGTGTTAAGTTTTCATAACGTGTATATTGGTGTTCTTAGTAGGCTGAAAGAGGGGTTTGGAAGGGGCTTGTCTTAAATCTTGACCTTACTGCAGAGAGTTGTTATACTTTGCTTTCATGGTTTGCCTTTAAAAAGGCCTCCACAGACTATGAATAGAGATTTGATCCCTTTGGCTTTGTAAGAAGATCTCTGTTACCCTCTCCCTTCAGGGCAATAATGAAATTGTATTTAACATACAAGAGTTGGTAAACCTAGGATAGTAAAGCTGTCTTACATTAATAATTTAAGCATGAGAATAATGGAACCCTTCAAACATTTTTCCCTACTATAATTTCTAACTATATAAAACATTTATTATGAAAATTATTGTTTGAAAGTATGAAGAAAAATCTTTTTTCTATTGCCACCATCCTGACTTTGACTCAGTAATCCTTTTAGTTTTGTGTGATTGATATAGGGGCTCTGGACAACGTGCTTTCTTGAAACACTATTTGGTTCTCTTGATGTTTTTCTTATATTTCTCAGGAGGGAAAAGGCTGGGAGCTAATATTCTACAAACAACATTGTGAGTCAGGCATTGTACTTCACAAAGCTCTATGGAGTATTGAAATTACATCAAAATGGTATTAAACTCAATTTCCCCTTACACTCTTCCTGCCTCCTTCCTTCTCTTGTACAGGTTTGAGTTAAATAACTTGCCCACATCCTTTTGCTTATGTGGGACAGATCTGAAGACCAGGAGCAAAACTTAGGCACCTTACTGTTAAAATTGTTCTGTTTTCTTTCATTCTTTGAAAGGCTGAACAAGGAAAGGATGAAGTAATTCTTCCTTTCTCTTACTTTTCTGGTTCTTGTGGTCTCCTTTTCATTCCCTGTAAAAACCAGAAACATTACAATCCCCTTCTGTCTTCAGATTAGGAATTGTTTTCCTCTTCTCTTAAGACTCTTAGGAGGTGGTGGTGGTGTGTGTAGGCAAGCCAGAGGACAAGCTTTGGTGTAATTCCTACTTTTTTCAGGCAGAGTCTCTTACTGGCCTGTGATATGCTAGTTTAGATTTTTCTGGCCTGTATCACACTTCCTGGCACCTCCCTAGCAATAGATTTATAAGTGTGGACACTGCCTTTTCTTGTGGGTTGGTTTTAAGGATTGAATTTAGGTTCTTAAGTTTGCAAGGTAAACATTTTACTGACTTGAGCTATCTCCCCAGCCCATAAGATGCTTACTTAGTTTTAACTTTGGTGAATACTATTAGCTGAATAGGAAGAAAAGAAAGCTCTTTTTTCTTTTTTGTTAGAGAGAGAGAGAGAGAGAGAGAGAGAGAGAATGAATTGACACATCAGGGCCCCAGCCACTACAATAGAACTGATGCTTGTGCCACCTTGTAGGCATATGTGACCTTGCACTTGCCTCACCTTTGTGTGTCTGGCTTACATGGGATGTGGACAGTCGCACATGGGTCTTTAGGTTTCTCAGGCAAGTTCCTTAACTGCTAAGCCATCTCTCCTGCCCACAAAAGCTTTTTTTAGTTTTGGTTTTTCAAGGTAGGGTCTCACTCTAGCCCAGGCTGACCTAGAATTCACTATGTAGTCTCAAGCTGGTTACAAACTCACAGCGATCCATGTGTCTCTGCCTCCTGAGTGCTGGGATTAAAGGCATGTGCTACCATGGCTGGAGAAAGCTTGAATTTTTAAAAAAGAAAATTCTTTGAATTGAATTGATTCATCAGCAATTTTAATTGATTTAAATTTTAATTGTATTAACTAATAATGAGCTGTGTACTCCATATGTTATGTGGCTTGTCTACTTAACAAAGATCCTTTCATGATGTAGTACCATTCCTTATTTTTCATGATAGAACCAGAAAGAAGAGTCTAGTGATATGATCAGAGATAAGTATTTAAAGAACCTGTTTTTGTCCTCCTAGTACCCTTGTCTTAGATCCCCAAGCTATTTACATTTGTGCTAATAAGTAAGAAACATTAATTGCAATGTAGTGCTTTTATGGGTGTGGCATAGAGGCAGCTGGATAGGATAGGTAGATACAGTTATTTATGATTCTAGAGCTACCTTTCCCCCCTGTTAAGGAGGCATTTACAACTTTGAAGGCAGTCTCTTCAGCCAGAACATCCCATTGACCCTTTGGCTTATCAAATAGCACAGCTTATTATAAACCACTGCTTATTTTGTTGCCATAGTATCCTTTTTGAAAACACAAAGATAGTTGATATGTTTGTACAGGAATTCAGCGGTTTCCTCCTGCAAGGTGACATTTGCTGGTAGAAATTTTTCTGTTAGTGATTCATGCATAGGCTTGAGGCCATAATGAGTACAAAAGGAGGTGGGATTTTGGGACTCTGGTCAGTTAAAGAATTTTCAATATTAACCCACTCTGTTAATTGCTAAACTGTTTTGTGTAATGATTTAGGGCTTTCCACTTAAGTCAGTTACTTGTTATGAATTGTATTTATTCCTGACAGATGTTATTTATG
The DNA here is from genome assembly GCA_036365145.1 of Orientallactaga sibirica. Taxonomy (NCBI): domain Eukaryota; kingdom Metazoa; phylum Chordata; class Mammalia; order Rodentia; family Dipodidae; genus Orientallactaga; species Orientallactaga sibirica. The sequence continues at coordinate 10,857,619 of JAEOAD010000031.1, read as the reverse complement.
GGCTGAACATTAGAGCTTAGGCTACAATGGAGCACTTTACTGGGAGACCATTCTCACAAAACACAAATCAACCAAAAGTGAGAGACTACAGTGATCGCTTTTAATACTTTGGGATCATTAAATGTTGATGAGTAATGATAATAGGTGTTTGATGAGATATGAAAATAAAATCATAAAGGAACTAAAAGTGATGATGTTTACCTTTGACTTGGCTTCAGAAGGAATGCACCCAGGAGCAAGTGCTGCTTAGATGAAACACTACTGCTGTGCATTGTCATGCTGCTTTTTTATGTGTTAAATAGTAGCAAACAAGATACCATCCTCTTACAATGTCTACAGGGACTATAGACTCCATTTTACCTTGTCTCAGAAGACGTGGCCGCAGAGGCTTTGTGGGCATGAAACTAGTTAAAACTTAGCAAGGGTAGCCCTAGGACTAGAGCAGCACTTCCTGGGGATGATATGCTTCTGTTCTCTTTGGCTTGCTCTACAATTTTCCTTTTGGACAGTTAACTTCCTTGGAGGGTTTTTCCTCCAGCCCCTTCTCAGGTATTGTTATCATAGAAGAAAGTGAACTCTGTATATGGTACAGTCATCATGACTGATGCTATGTATTTTTTTTAGAGCTGAGAAAATTATAGTAGAGAAAGTTGTGTAGGTGTAGCAGACAGCTTCAGGTTCGCTGAGATGAACTTCCAGACCAGGCACAGTTATGGAGGAAGGGATATTATTTATTGAAGCTTACAGATCCAGGGGAAGTTCCATAAAGGCAGGAGAAATGGCCTGTTCTCACAGGACCAGTTAAGAGAGAGAAAAACCAACCATACACACTACAGCAAAAGTCACACAGCACACTTCAGGAACTCCTATTAGGCACACTTTGCATATCTTTACAATGGAATCTCAAACCATCACCACACCTTAAGACTGGCCCCCAGTGACATTGCCTCTAGCAAGGTGATTGCAGATGCAAGCTATAACTAATAAAATACTGAATATATTGGGGACCATATATTCAAACTACCACAGTAGGGTCTTGTATTGTTTCTATTTTATACCTTGTTTTCTATCAGAGTACTTAATAATTGAAATGAGCTGCTCCCTTCTTCCCCTTCATCTTCATATACTTACTCAATCAACAAACTCCTATCTTTTGATTGCTTATAAGCAAGGGACATTATCTGATCAAAAATAGTTCTTTGGAATGGGCCTCCTTATTTTATGTTTCCTAAAGATGTTAAGTAACTATAGTGAACGTTGTCTTAATGCAGATAGTGGGCATTGTGCTTGAGGCCTCTATAGTATTTGAGAATATGAACAGCTTGATTCCTTACCACTCTGACAGGGCTTCATCTCTAAATCTGTGTTCACAGTGAGCTGGAGGCTGTGATGGCATTGCTGAGAGTGGGCACAGAGAAAACTGATAAATTATAATTTTAGAGACTTGGGAAAAATAAACTGATACCTCTTAGGGTTTTTAGTAATCATTGATTCAGAGGTAATTTAACCAGGAAATCTGGTTATTTAGAATGTTCTATTTTCTGAAATATTATTTAATTGCATTTTCTTACCTGCATGTCATATTATGAAGTGGTTTATGTGGTATTGTACTGATGAGCATTCATTTAACTATGTCTTCCTTCAGACTGCCATAGGGCTGTGCATTTACCTTTATTATGCCATTTAGTTATAAACTCTCTTAGAGGGAAAAGATATCAATTATCTATGAAAAAGGTCACCCTGTAATACAAGTAACTAAGATAGAAATGGAGGGAGCCAAAGATTATTTATATGTGTCTTATTTTAATGAATGCCTGAAAGTTAGTGTCTTTTTATTTTGGCTTAGTTGGTGAGTGGCCTGATATTGCAAGTCTGTGTGACAGCAGGAAATTAAGCTACTTGACATTAATTTGGGCCTTGGGGTTTGCTACTATGGCCTTGCTACTATGCAGAAAGCAGTGGGATTTAATTTCATCAAATCCAAGATTATGGTAGATTTGAACCTTGTGATAAGGTGCAGACTAGATACCTTTAAGAGACAACTGTAAGGAAGCTGTGGTGCAGGGGCAGGGTGAGGATTTGAGCAGTGAGGATGGATAAGTAGACATAGTAAAGATAAAATAACTAAGATTGATTGAGGTACATTATAGGAAGAGCAAAGCTTGGTCAAGGAAATAGTTGCATGGGAGTTTTAGGGTGAGACCATTAATGTGATAAAAGTCAGTAAACTGGGGCATGGAAGAAACAGTGTGTATGTAATATCCATAGGGATAAGGATATGGACCTTGGGAAAGAAATTAGGGTCAGAAATCAATGTCAAGAAATTTGCCAGTAAGCAGTAGCTGAAACTAAAAGTGAGGGAATGGATGAAAATTTTATGTATGTATATGAGAACAATCTGGAGTTAGCTATGTAGCCCAGTAAATGTATATGCTCTATTAACTTCTTCTCTCCCTCCATGTAAGTGTGTGTTTGTTTTGGAGTTAGGGTCTCATTCTGTCTAAGCTGTCCTCAGACTCACTGTGTAGCTGAGAAGGACCTTGGACTCCTAACTTCCTGCTTCTACCTCCCAGGCCTGCACCACCATGCAAGGCTCTTTTGTTTGTTTGGAGACAAGGTGCTCATAAATATCCCTGTCTGGCCTGGAACTCACTGTGTGGACCTGTTTATAGGTATAAGTCATCACAACTGGCTAGTGTAAAACCCTTTTAACAGAACCTGGCACATGGTAAACTCAAGCTATAGTTGCTGGCTGTTACCATTTTATACTCTGGTTGTTGTTCTAAGTGGGTCACAGTAGTAATTTGGTACATTTAGAGTTTAGTAATTCATAGTTTAAACTTTCTCTCTCAAAATCTTTTCTATGCTACTTGTAATTTTAAAACTAGGGAGTGAAAATTGATTTAAGTTTCTGTTTTCTTTTTAACTTGCTCTGGCTTTGATGGAAACTGGAACACCTTTATAAAGTTTTTAGTTATCGATGAGGTAGAGAGAGTAACCATAGCAGCAATAGATTTTGTGCCTTTTGCTTTCTTATCCCTTGTTATCCTCATCTGTGATTGTGCTACTCACAGTGCTATGGGGACTGTTGTGGGGTCCAGTGGCTGCCTGCACTTCTCTGATCTTTCATGTTCAGTGCTCCAGCTAGCTGTTGTAATTATTCAAAACTTTCAGAAGGAAACCAAAAGAAAACAGAAACTGTATATTAGACAACTAGTTCTGTGCTGTCATTTATTCAATATAATGAACCCTGAAGTTCATTGTCATTGGTGGAAGAGGAGGAAGTACAATAGATAAAAAAACTGGGAGAACAGAAAAGTTCTTCATATAGTCTATGGCAGCTCTCCAAGAACCACCTCAGTTGATTATTCGCATATTCTGCGTTCATCTTTCTTACAAGCAAAAATCAGAAATGTGTAATTTCTTAATTCCTTGCATATATACACTGGATATTTTAGTTAAACCTTTTGGTTTTGGATGAGAGATGACTATTAGTAAGGTGTTAGAGATGAAAACTAAAGCCAGGTGTGGTGATGTATGCCTTTAATCTCAGCACTAGGGAAGCAAAGGTAAGAGGCCAACCTGAGACTACAGAGTGAGTTCTAGGTCAGCCTGGGCTAAAGTGAGACCCTACCTTGAAAAAAAGAAAAAAGTAAAAAATAAACAAACAAAATCAGAGATGAAAACTAAGCCTGTCCACTACCTCTTCATTTGAATCCAAATTGTAATGACCAAATAATAAAGACCCCAGTGTGTAGGACTCTTTTCTATTTTCATATAGCTTACATTGGCAGCTTCTCCTACACAATAAGTCTCTTCAGCTCATGCCAAATTCTTGATTGTGAACTCATATTAAGCGTCTGAACTGTTCCTTAAAGTTCCATATATGGATCTGTGGAGGACCTCCTGATTCCATTGAGTACCAAGAACAAAAATTATAATGTATTGTGGTGGTTTGATTCAGATATCCTCCATAAACATATGTGTTCTGAATGGTTAATCTCCAGCTGATGGCAATATGAGAATTAGAACCTTGTTGGATGTGTATTGTTGTGGGCAGGCTTATAAGTTGTTATAGCCAGCTTCCCCTTGCCAGTATTTAGCATATTCTTCTGCTGCTGTTGTCCTCTTGATGTTGGCTAGGAGGTGATATCCAGCCTCTGCTTGTGCCACGTTTTTCCCTGCCATCATGGAGCCTCCCCTTGAGTCTATAAGCCAAAAACCAAACCAATAAAACCAACTTTTCCTCCACAAGCTGCTTTTGCTCGGGTTCTCTGTGCCAGCAATGTGAAACAGACCACAACATGTATTATTTGCCATGTACCTGAAAACACGAAGTTAGGGAAGTCTGATTATTTGAAGGTGGTGAAAAGGACCACAATGGAGAAATGCAAGTGCTCAAGTGCTCTGTAGATGCTGGGGGGTCAATGGAGGAGGTGTGGAAAGAGGCTGGCAAACAGCCTTTCCCATAGAGCCTCCAGAAAGGTTGATAGCACTGCTGATACCTGGGTTTAGAATCCAATGATACCAATGTCACATATCCAACTTACAGAACTATGGATTTTTTTGTTGTTTTAAGCCACTAAGTTTGTGGTAGTTTGTTCTGACAGCAACATAAACAAATATATTACTGCTTTTAACTCTCATGTGTTCCATGTTGTTTTTTTTTTTTCAGTGTTTTTAAGGTCTGCAGGGACAGGGGAGTATATATTTTCATTTCTGTGTTGAGTACCTGCCACAGTGCCAACACACAGTTCACATTCAGAGTTTTTTAGTGTTTGAATTAATGTTTTTTTTTTTTTTTTGGTTTTTGCAAGGTAGGGTCTCACTCTGGTCCAGGCTGACCTGGAATTAACTATGTAGTCTCAGGGTGACCTCGAACTCTCGGCGATCCTCCTACCTCTGCCTCCCGAGTGCTGGGATTAAAGGCATGCGCCACCACGCCCGGCTGAATTAATGTTTTTAATGATGTTTATGCTCTTTGACAGTTTTTCTTATCTACCAAAATCCTCTAGATTACTTTTTGAGTTATTATTTTCACTTTTGAATTGTGTATATGGGCACACTTCTGTTAATAGCTTCCTTCCTTCCTTCCTTCCTTCCTTCCTTCCTTCCTTCCTTCCTTCCTTCCTTCCTTTCTTTCTTTCTTTCTTTCTTTCTTTCTTTCTTTCTTTCTTTCTTTCTTTCTTTCTCTTTTCCTGTTCCTATTTTCTTTATGGTGGATCTTTTCCTGATAATGGTTTGTTGTTTCAGAATGATGTTATTTGCACATCACTGTTTAGGGTAACATTGTGTGTTGAATCCCTCTGGAGAAAAGTTTATCCAGTAAATCTAATGTATTAGGAGTTTATTAATTTCCTTAATGCTTCTTTGTTGGTATGTACTTGTCCTTTAAAGAAGTTTGTACAAAATGCTTTGGTTATTTCCAATACATGAACTAAAGTAGATTTCCTTTTTTTTTTCTCTTTGTTAAACTGCGGCATTCCAGTTAATCTTCTATAAGTAGTCTATTCACTAACCTTGTTTTAGTTTATTAAACATAAAGTCTAGATGAAATATAAAAACAAGTCCATGAAGGCAGTTCAAAGTAAGCAATGACAGATTCTGGAGAGCAGTTGATTTGTAGAGGATGAGCAAGCAAACACTGGGGTACATTTCTTGTTTGTCCTTTCTTTTTTTCAACCCCCTTCTCCCCCCCCCCCCCGGGTAGGGTCTCACCCTAGCCCTGGCTGACCTGGAATTCACTCTGTAGTCTCAGGGTGGCGTTGAACTCATAGTGATCCTCCTACCTCAGCCTCCCAGTGCTGGGATTAAAGGCATGTGCACCATGCCTGGCTTGTTTGTCTTTTCTTAACAGATGACAGGCCTTGTCTACCATCTGAGGTTAGCTGAATGTCTATAAAAGCCTGCCTGATGTCAGTTCTTGATGTGTTGTTCCTTTCTGGGTCTTATAGATACAGTGTTGTGTGAGCAGCAGAATAAGCTGTAGTCAAGACAGAACTGCACAAAGTCCTCAGGTAGAATTTGTTGATTTTTTTTTTTTTTTTAAACATGTGAGGGGTGCTTTGTAGTGAATACTGGGTCTTTTTGTGTATGCTGCTTTCCCCTATGCTTTTTCCCCCTTTTCTTTCCTTTCTTGCTACCCTCTTGTTTCTGGGAAAGGGCAAAAGGGAGACCAAGTACATTTGAGCTAGAATACCTACATGAAAGGCAGTGAGTTCTGTTGGTACAAAGTCAGCCAGAAAGCAACATCTGGGGTGAGTTTTGTTGAGTCATCTTCTTTGTCTTCATCATCATCATTGTATTTATTTACATCATATGTACTTTACTTAGGTGATGCTGTTAGTGGTGGTGCTGGGTTTTTAGTCATCATTGAGGTGTCTTGGTTGAAATGTGAAAGCCATATTTTTGTGATTCTAACATTAGTCTTTTTAGAAATGCATATCTGCATAGTTCATGCCCAACTTTTATATACTCAGTTCATAGAGATTGTTTTAAAATTTTGAAATACTGGACTGGAGAGATGGCTTAGTGGGTAAGGCACTTGCTCGTGAAGCCTAAGGTCCCAGGTTTGATTCCCCAGATCCCTTGTAAGCCAGATGCATATGGTGGCACATGCATCTGGAGTTGGTTTGCAGTGGCTGGAGGCCCTGGCGTGCCCATTCTGTCTCCCTCCCTCTCTCTTTAAAATAAATAAAAATAAAATATTTAAAAAATCTTTGGAATATTGTCACTTGGAGAGATAACTCAGTTGGCAAAGTGCTTGTCTTGGAGCTTGAGGATTTGAATTCCCAGCACCCACTTAAAAAAGTGGCTTGGAAGCCGGGCGTGGTGGCGCACGCCTATAATCCCAGCACTCGGGAGGCAGAGGTAGGAGGATTGCCGTGAGTTCGAGGCCACCCTGAGACTACATAGTTAATTCCAGGTCAGCCTGGACCAGAGTGAGACCCTACCTTGAAAAACCAAAAAAAAAAAAAAAAAAAAAAAAAGTGGCTTGGGAGCTAGGCGTGGTGGTGCACGCCTTTAATCCTAGTACTTGGGAGGCAGTGATAGTAGGATCTCCGAAAGTTTGAGGCCACCTTGAGACTACATAGTGAATTTCAAGACAGCCTGAGATAGAGTGAGACCCTACCTCAAAAACAAAAAAACAAAACAAAACAAAAAAGCTTGGAGGGGGGTGCTTGGCAGGAGAAGATAGGAGGATCCCAGTGACGTGCTGACTAGCCAGCTTATCCTAACTGGAAACTTCTAAGCCACTGACAGACCCTATATAAAAAAAAAAAAAGGTGAAAATTATTTCTCAGGAACAACCTGAGATGCTACTGTCTGGCCTCCACATGCACACACATTCATGTGTACCTACATGTACATGAACATATAAAAGGTTTGAAATATTGCTCCACTCTTCTGTTCTCACTTCTTTCCTTGGACCTCCTGCAGGATTGCTCCTCTCTTTGTATAGAAGCATTATAGTGGGACAACTAAAGGGGTACATCTGGCTGACCCAGAAAAGAGGGTGTTGTTTTCTGCTTTATCTGATGTGATTTTATTCTTCATAAATACTTAGCCATCTCCCTTGCTGGTTCTCTTGAGCCTGTGTCCACCCATGTATGGGCACCAGTGGTATTGTAATGAGCATTAGAAATCCAGTTACTGATTTTGGAAGGAAATATAGTCATTGAAAAAAGCATTGGGGTTAGATTCACTTTACAATTCATTTTACTAATTTGGAGCAAGATATCCATAACCAAGTTCTCTGAGCCGTAATGTCCCTTCCATAGGAACCCTTCCTATGTAAAAATACAGCAACATTAAAAACAGTATTTTACTAAAGATGTATGAATGGCTATCAGGCACACAAAAAGATTTTCAATATCATATTAAGTCATTAAGAAGCAACCAAATTAGCCGGGCGTGGTGGCGCACACCTTTAATCCCAGCACTCAGGAGGCAGAGGTAGGAGGATTGCTGTGAGTTCAAGGCCACCCTGAGACTACATAGTTAATTCCAGGCCAGCCTGGGCCAGTGAGACCCTACCTCAAAAAACCAAAAAAGAAGAAGAAGCAACCAAACTAATACTATTATGTCTCTACACAGCCATCACAATTTCTTTGTATCTGATTAAAAGCTTACATGTTTAGTTTTCTCATAAAGAAAACTGCAGAGTCAAAGTGACAGGTACCAAACATTAAACAGAAAAACATGGTAATATCAAAAATGAGGTGCTAGAGAGATGGCTCAAAGATTAAGGCACTTGCCTGCAAAGACTAATGAACTAGGTTCGATACCCCAGAACCCATGTAAAGCTAGATGCACACAGTGGTACATGCATCTGGAATTCATTTGCAGGGCTGGAGGCTCTGGCACGCCCATATTCATTTTTATCATTCGTTCATATCCTCTCTGCCTCCCCCCTCTATGCAAATAAATATTTTCTTAAAAACCAATGGAGGTGCAGTTTCCCACTGAGTTCTTGAAGCCAACATTATTACCCTGAAATCAAAACTAGACAAAGAGATTCAAGACAAGGCCTTCATAAACACAAACCAAAAACAAATTCTTAAAATGTTGCAAATCATATCCCAGAATTGGAGGGGGGAGGCATGGTGGGGCAGGATCCTGCCTTTTAATCCAATCTGCAAGCCTATGTCTTTTGGTTGGGGCATTGAGGCAATTGATATTAAGAGTTATTATTGAAAGGTACATATTTATTCTTCTTGGTTTGTAGAGCTTCCTGTTTTCCCCTTACTCACTTGTTTTAACTGTTATTTGAGTATGGCTTCTTTTTTCCTTTTTCCTCATATGTGTGTTTTGCTTTCTCGTCAGCATGAATGATTCCTTAAGTATTTTCTGTAGAGGTGGCTTAGTTGTCATGAATTCTTTTAGTCTGTTCTTGTTGTGGAATGTCCTTATTTCTCCATCAATTAGATCAATTTACATATTCTGTTCTCTCCTTCATCCATTCAACTGGTGATACTTTTCAGAGTTTTTTATTTGACTGATTATGCTTTTCAGAGCTAGAATTTCTCCCTGGTTTTTCTTCAGTATTTCTATTTCCTTACTCATGTCTTGTAATAAACTCCTTATTTCATTAAGCTGATTTCCAGTGTTCTCTTGGAATTCCTTCAGGAGTTTGTTTTCTTTAAATCCTTTGATTTCTTCTTTGATTTCTGTGAGTATAAATCAAATAATTTTTTTGAAATATTTGTCAGGCATTTCATCTAAAACAGTCTCATTGGGGGCCATTTCTGCTGGATTTATAATTTTTGGTGGGATGGTATTATCTTGATTATTTGTGTTTCTTGTATTATAATTTTGCGATTTTTGCATCCTGAGGTGATGCTTGGGTTTTGTAATAATCTGCGGTGCTTTTAGATTTGGAAATCCCAAGTGTATGTACCTTCAGAGTAGGAGTTTAAGGTTCCAATTTAGCCGTTGTACTCCAATCCAACCACAGAAGTAATCCTAGATGTTGAGTTTGCCTGTGATTCAAGTATTCTAATGGGCTGGGTGGAACAATTGACTGGCAAATTCTAAACTTAAACTGAGCTATATACACATTCGATAAAAACCAGCACAGATTATGCAAGTGTGGGGATTAAAACAAACAGCCTTATAAAGCAAAAATCCCTAAGGGTGTGTGTTGCCCTTCACCCTTAATCCTGTCAGCTGGGAAGTTGAGATACCTGTTCTGAATTGGGTTCCAGGTCACCCTGGATCTGAATCAGACCCTGCCCCCAATAATGACAGAAGCAAAAGACAAAGGCCCTGTGAATCTGAAAGCATCAAAGGCAACAATAGTCAACACCAAAATACAGCTTAATTAAAAATAGTAAAACCAACCAAGAATATGTAACCCATAACCTGCCCTGACATGGAAGGAGAGATTAATACTTCCAGTGCAGTCCTGTGTATCTACTTTTTTGTCAGTTGGCTTCATTACCTTTTGGGTGTTTGGGGTGGCTTCAAATCTCACAAATGCTGAGTTCCCACCTCTATTCCTCTGTATTGTGCTATGGAGCTGGTGTTCTGATCAGTTGTGCTGAATACTCTGCTGCTGGGGCTGAATGTGTTCTTCAGAGGTTCGAGGTTCTGATAGTTGGGGGATAGGAGAATGCAGGAAGCCTGGGGTTGTACTGGAACTACTCAGTTGGTCCCACCTCTATCTCTTTCAGCTGCTCCTTAGCTGATCTCCACTATCTTTCCCTCAAGTTTCTTGACTTTGCAAGGAGGCTGATGAGGTTGGAAAATCCCCTTGTTTGGTCTCTGCTCCTGCAGCTCTGTGCTGGGCAGGTGGCACTGGGCGGGTGGTGCCAGGAGGGTGCGTGGATTGGGGGCTGCAAGTACCTCAGTGGGATTCTGGCTGTTTTCCTCCTTTCTGGTGGATCTTAGTCTCTCCTGCTTCTTCGTTATGGCTAATAAAAACCTGTACTCCTTCACTTTCCAGAAGTAGAGTGTATTTTGCTGTGGCTTTGCTTAAATCCCTCACTAGGCTGGTTAGGAGTGGCTTATATGCTGCCATCTTACCCAGAAGTCTAGTATTTTATTTTTAGTCTGGTAGCGTGATACCTCCTGAGGTGTTTCTTTACTGAGGATAGTTTTGGATATCTAATGCCTTCTGAAGTTCTATATGAATTTTGAAACTATCTTTTATATCTCTGTGAAGAAAGTTGCTGAAATTTTAAGAGGTATTGCTTTGAATCTGTAAATTGCTTTTGGTAGAATCACCAGTTTTTTAATTATTTACTTTGAGAGAGAACGAGAGAATGGGCATGCCAGGGCCTCCACCTGCTGCGAACAAACTCCAGATGCGTGTGTGACATTGTGCGCTTGCATCACTGTGCATCTGGCTATGTGGGACCTGCAGATTGGAACATGAGTTCTTAGGCTTTGCAGGCAAGCACCTTAACTGCTAAGATATCTCTCCAGCCCAGAATGGCCATTTTTATGATGTTGATTCTTCCAATCCATGAGCATTAGAGGGCTTTCCATTTTCTTGTGTCTTCCTTGATTTTTCTTCAGTGTTATTATGTTTTATTGTATAAGTCTTTCACTTCCTTGGATAGTGTCGTCACATTCCAAGATTTTATGTGTGTGTGTGTGTGTGTGTGTGTGTGTGTGTGTGTGTGTAGTTTTGTGGCTATTGAAAACAGAACAGCCTCACTGATCTCTTTCTCCATATGTTTTTTAGCTACTGATTTTGTGTGTTGATTTTGTATCCTGCCACTTTGCTGAAAGTGTTTATCACCTTTAGATGGTTTTGGGTGGAGTCTTTTTGGTCACTTATAAAATTATGTCATCTGCAAATAGGACTGGTTTGACTTCTTCCTTTCCAATTTGTATTACTTTTATTTCTTTCTCTTGTCTTACGGCTTTGGCTAGGACTCATTGAAGAGTAGTGGTGAGAATGGGCATCCCTGTTTTGTTCCAATCTTTTGTGGGGACTTGGAGTTTTTCCCTACTTAGTATGATTTGGGCCTTTATATATAGCCTTATCATGTTGAGATGTGGTCCTGCTATTCCTAGTTTCTCTAGCATTTTGATCATGAGGTGATGCTGTATTTTCTCAAAGTCCTTCTCTGCATCTCTTGAAATGCTCATGTGGTTCTTGTGTTTATTTATGTGGTGTATTATGTTTATCGTTTTCTGTATGTTGAGCCATTCCTACATCCCTGGAATGAAGCCCACTTGATTAAGATTTATAATACTTTTTATGTATTCTTGACTTCATTTTGCAAGGATTTATTTAGAATTTTTGTTTGTGTCTAGGTTCAGCAGGGATATCAATCTCATTTTCCTTTCTTATTGTGTCTCTGTCTGGTTTTAGTATCAGAGTAATGCTGGCTTCATGGAAGGAGTTTGGCAGCATTCCCTCTTTACCAGTTATGTGACATACCTTGAGTTTTAGTTCTTGGATGAAGGTTTGGTATGATTTGGCTGAGAATACATCATGTCCTGGACTTTTTGGTTGGGAGGTTTTTGATTACATGTTCAATGTCACTGGAAGTGATAGGTTTGTTTTGGAAGTTTATCTACTCAGAATTTAGTTTTGGTAGGTGGTATGTGTCTAGAAATTCATCCATTTCTTTCAGCTTATTGCTATCAGTTGTAGCTCTCCATTTTCATTTTTGGTCTTGTTACTTTAAGACTTCTCCTTTTTTCTTTTGATTAAATTAGCCATTATATCAATCTTGTTTATTTTTTCAAAGAACCAGCTCTTTGTTTCATCGATCTTTTAAAATTGTTTTCTTAATTTGTAATTCATTAATTTTTGGTTTGATCTTTATTATTTCTTTTCATCTGGAGCTCTTGGGATTAGAATATTCTTGATTTTTTTCCAGTGCCTTTAGATGAATAGTTGTTACTAATTTGGTATCTGTCTTTAATATGAAGGCATTTAGTGCTATGAATTTTCTCCTTAGGACTGCCTTCATTATATCCCATAAATTCTGGTGTGATGTGTTTTCATTATCATTCAGTTCTAGAAATTTTACCGTTTCCTTTTTGATTTCTTCCATGATCCATTCATGGTTTAAAAGTGAATTCTTCAGTTTCCAGGAGTTGGTATGTTTTCTGTTGTTTCTTTCATTGATTTCTCACTTTAATGCATTGTAGTCAGATACAGTTCAGGGAGTATGTCAGTTTTCCTGAATTTATGGGGTTATGCTTTTGATCAGCTTTATTAGAGAAGGTTCTATATGCTGCTGAGAAGAATGTGTATTCTGTCAAATTAGGGTTGAATGTTCTGTAGATGTCTGTTAGGTCTTACTGGTCTACAGTTTTGTTACGCTCCTAAAGGTGTTGTTAAACTCCATTATTTCCCTATGGATTTTCTTCTTGGATGATCTATTGATGCTACCAGGGTATTGAAGTCCCCTACTGTGATATTTTGGGATTTATTTCGGTTTTGTTACCAAGTAGATTTTGCTTTATAAAATTATGAAATGTGATACACCTGTGTTTGGTATGTGTAATTTCATGATTCTGATATTCTCTGGTGGATCACTCCCTTGATGAATAAAAAAAAAAAATGGCCTTTTTGTCTCTTGATTAGTTTTTGTTTAATGTCTATTTAGTCAGACATTAGTATAGTCACACCTGCTTGCTTATTTTTTTCTGTTTGGATAGTTGTTTTCTATCCTTTCACCCTGTAATGTCTGTCTTTAACAGTAAGGTGGGTTTCTTATAGACAGCAGATAGATGGATCCATGTTTCTGATTGGGGAGTTCAGACCATTGATATTTAGAGTTCTAATTGTGAGGTGTGAATTATTTCCTGTCATATTGAAGGCTTGGTGGGTTTTGGTTTTGTGTTTTTTTTTTCTTTTTTCCCCCTAACATTTTATTTTTTTTTTAATTTTTTTATTGTCAATTTTTATACTTACATACGAAAATGCACAATATTTCCCTCCCCTACCCCCATACCCCTTTAGAACTCCAATCTCCATCATATCCCCTCTCCATTAGTCTCTCTTTTAATTTGATGTCATCATCTTTTTCTTCTATTTTGAGGGTCTTGCGAAGGTATTGCTAGGTACTGCAAGGTCATGGATATCAAGGCCAATTTCTATCTGGACAGTTGCATTGTAAGGAGTCATACCCTTCCTTTGGCTCTTCCATTCTACCCACCCCCTCTTTCGCAATGGTCCCCAAGCCTTGGAGGGTGTGACAGAGATGCTTCAGTGCTGGGCACTCCTCCTTCCCTTCTTCTCAGCACTGTGTTGCCTTTTGGGTCATCCCAGTGGTCATTGCCATCTGAAAAGAGAAGCTTCTCTAACCAGAAGTGAGAGTAGCATTAATATGTGAATATGAACATTAAGTGTAGTGCTTTCAGGGCCGCTTGGTGGGAATAATATATACATTTAGCCAGACAAGAGCAGGCGTTATACCCCTAAGGCTCATGACCTTCACTGCCATAGACTTTTGCTTAGGTTTTTCAGTACCAGGTATGTATTCCCTCCCATAGAGAGGGCCTTCGGTCCAATGATGGAGAAGTTGGTTACCCCCAGAGCAGACATGCCACTATGGCACCCGTTCAGTTATTGGGCCTGTATGGCCAAACTTTTTTATAATTAAAAAAATACTTTTTTATAATGAGAATGGGCATGCTAGGGCTTCTAGCTTCTGCAAACAAATTCCAGATGCATGCACCACCTTGTGCATCTGGTTTTATGTGGGTACTGGGGAATTGAACTTGGGTCTTTTGGCTTTGTTGACAAACACCTTAACCCTAAGCCATCTCTCCAGCCCCTTGTGTTGAGTTTTATACATTTTTTCATATCTGTTTCAATTTTGGTTATTGTTTTTCCCTCTTGTAAGTTCTTGAGATTGGTTGTTGGACTCTTCTATGTGGAGTGTTACCTGAATAATTCTCTGTAGAGTTGACTTTTTGTTCATATATTCATAGGGCTGACCTTTTACATGGAAAGTTTTTCTTTTCACCTTCTATTATGAGGGATACTTTTTCTGGGTATAGTAGTTTGGATTTGCAGCAATAGTCCCTCGAGGTATACTCCATTCTAAGCTCTTCTGGCTTTTAGAGTTTCCATTGAAAAATAAGAGGTAATTCTAATGGGCTTACGTTTGTACGTAATGATCTGTTTTTCTCTTTTTGCTTTTAGCACTCCTTGTTTTTATTGTGTAGCATTTTAATTATAATGTGATGTGGTGAGTTTCTTCTTTGGTGTCCTATCTATTTGTTGTTCTATGAGCTTGTATTTGGATGGGTCTTTCTTTTGCAAGGGTAGGAAAGTTTTCTTCAATAACTTTGTTGAAAATGCTCTCCATGCCTTTGGCCTGTAATTTTCCTGCTCTTTGTATGACCATGATATGGTTATTTGGTCTTTTTAGTGTATATCATAATTCCCTCATATTCTGCCCACATGGGTTATTATTTTTTTAATCAAAGTTTTTGGACTCCCGATCCAATTCCTCTGTCTTGTGTTCAAGTTCTGAAATTCTGTCCTTCACATGATCTGCTCTGTTGGTGAGGCTTTCTCGGGAGGCTTTTAAGAAGGCTGTTTGATTTTTGTCCTCTGTTGTATTTTTGTGCATCATTTCTTTGCCTCTATTTAGTTCTATTATCAGGTCCTGGTTTGACTTTTTTTGTTGTTGTTTCTTGGAATTCATGCCTGCATTTGATCATTTCCTCATTAAGCTTATCCACTAATTGTTAAGGCCATCTATTTGTTCACTCGAGTTCATATTTAGATCTCTCTGCTGTTCTGTTGTGTTGAGAAGTGGAGGCTATGTGCTGTTGTTGATGTGTCTTGCATTTCATTTATGTGACTATCTTTGGTGATCATCTTCCAATTCTGAAATCTGCTTGTTCAGTGTTACTTACTGCCTAAGGACTTTGGAATGTGATCTGCACTGGGGTTCTGTGGGGCACAGAGTTGATGCCTTAGGCCTGACAGGCAGGTTGCTTTGAACTGAAGTTGTGTGGATGCTGTCTGTTAACAGCTACTGGTAGGCCTGCAGGGTAGCATCCTCAACTAAGGATGATTTCTCACATAAGCCACAGAAAGGGTCCCACATGCTGTGCAATTAGTCCTAAGAGGGCTAGGGCTGCAGCCATAGGTTTGTCTGTTTGGGTATTCCTGCCTAATGTGTTTTTTCCAAGCTTGGAAAAAGTTGCTGGGACCTCCCAGAGTGGGGCCCCAAACTTGCCTGCAATTAGCACTTCCTCACCTTTTTTTTTTTTTTTAATTTTTTATTATTTTTTTTGGAGAGAGACACAGAGAGAGACAGAGAGGGAGAGGAAGACAGATAGAGATGGGCGCGCCAGCAGTGTCTCAGCTGCTGCGAACGAAATCCAGATGTGTGCGCCCCCTTGTGGTCAAGTGCGGCATTGCACCCTTGTGTCACTTTGCATCTGGCTAAACGTGGGACCTGGAGATTGGAACCAGTGTTCTTAGGCTTAGGAGGCAGGCGCCTTAACCCCTAAGCCATCTCTCCAGCCCTTCCTCACCTTCTTTAAGCTAGAGAGAGAGTGTGTGTGTCAATGTCGGATGCCAGGAGAAACTTCTAACAAAGTTGAGATCATTTGGTATAATTGGAGCTAGCTGATAAGCCTTTTACTCTGTTCTCTCAACATTTACCATGTTCCTATTTCTGTACAAACATGAGCTTGAAAGTGTGTGTTGGGGACAGAGAGAGGAGTTCAGGAGAAGAAGATTGTGAAAAGAGCCAGCAGTCAGTCTCCATTCTCAGCCTTCATCTTAGGTTAGGATCTGTCTGGGGTATGTAATGGGACAGTTTTGCTGTATAATAGTTTTGCTGTAACAGCACGTGGTGAATAAAGAGGGAAGATGGGAATCAGTTTTTAAAAGTAGAGAAACTTTCCTATGAGCTGTTATTTCAACAAGTAAAGGCTGAGAATCTGTTGGCTTATGGCTTTTATTCATTGCTACTTCTTGCTGATGGAGAGCCAGCTAGAAAGGCAGCTGTTTTTGATCCAGAGTTTGATAGTTTAAACATCTTTTTCCTCTTTAGTTGCCCAGAGAGACAATTGCTATTACCTGAGACTTTAACTTAAAAATTTCAAAACAGTGGCTATTTCAGTGAACTCTGTTTCTCATGGATTTTGCTGTTAGTGGCAAGTGAGAGAGAAGGATTTTATGTCCTCCTTGTTTCCCTTCCTGTGTTTTTGTTGGTTGTCTTCTATTCCCTGTTTGATGTAGTGAAAGGTGACACCCATGGAGCACCTATGCTGAGTCACCACTGCACTGAAGCCGCAGCCTCTCTCTGAGGTATGGAACCAGCTGTTGCCTGCAGAGGGAGATGGTCTTCACCTAGCAAAGGCTTGGGCTAGCTGTTTCTAAGACCACAGCAGTTGGTTATTTCTTCAAGGGGCAAATGTTATTTATTTAGTTGATTGTATATTTTGGCTGTTTGTAGGTTTTTGGCCTTTCGTCAATCTCAAGTCTAGCCTGCTTCTAACTATGACTAATCTAACGCAGAATCAACTGTTTGCTGCAGTCTTGGGAGCCTTTTGAAGAGCTAGATATTTTATGTGGGGAATCATAAAGCCAAGGTCATAGTACTCTCTGGAAAGATTATTTGTGCTATTTATAGTTTATTTTATCCACAATCTCAAATACTTGTTGAATTAACTCCCTTTGCTCCATTTAAAATACCTAGTGTTTACATACTTTATATCTCTTTATCTCCTTCCAGATTGAATTGCTATCTTGGTGGCCTGGGCTCTCTGAAGAGCCTACACACATGCTTACATAGCCTACTGTTTCTTCACTCCCACCTTCATATCCATTACAAAGCAGCATTTTACTTTAGGACAGCATCCTTTGAAATCTTTAACTTTTTTTTTCTTTTAAATTAATTTACTTTATGATTGGAAAGGCTTTCAGGAAGACTGGACAGTTTATTCTCATTGTGTGCTTATTATGACCAGATCGACTCTTGGAGCTAATAATTAGCACTGCTATAACACTGATTTCAAAGAGCACCTATACATGTTTTTGGATGTTTTTAAAGTGTATTTTTAGCTGATTTAGTTTTGTTTAGACTTGCCATGCATGTTGGAGTCAGAGAAAAGAGCAAGTCACACTTTCTCCTGTGCAATGATAGTTGAGAAACAGTTCTTTCAGAACAATTGTAAAATTTTGTCTTTCAGTCCTCAGATAGATGCTCTCCTAAACTGATAAATCATGTTATCCAGAAGCTCTGTGTTGACTGGCATCTATATTGTTAGTTAGCAGTGGGAAGGGTACTCTTCATGTGAGTTTATGTGACTGATCCTAGCTTAGTTCTACCAAAAATAAATTTAACAGTTCTTCCATTTTAAATATTCTCTGTTCTATGTATGTTAAGAACCAGTACAGACCAAAGATGACTAGAACATCCTCATTAGAAATAATTTCCATTTAATCAACTAGTAATGTATTTTCTTTTTTTCTTTTTCTTTTTTGGAGAGACACAGAGAGAGAAGGGGGGGTGTGGGGGGGGGAGGAAGACAGATAGAGATGGGTGTGCCAGCAGCCTCTCGGCTGCTGTGAACGAAATCCAGATGTGTGCGCCCCCTTGTGGTCAAGTGCGGCATTGCTCCCTTGCGTCACTTTGCATCTGGCTAAACGTGGGACCTGGAGATTGGAACCACTGTATATTGGAACCAGCGTTCTTAGGCGTAGGAGGCAGGAGCCTTAACCGCTAAGCCATCTCTCCAGCCCTAGTAATGTATTTTCAAAAAAAAAAAAAAAAATCTTGTGTCTAGCATTTTCACTGTGTTAACGACGTTGACAAATTTCTTTTATTTGAAGTCTATTGTTCAAAACATATTCTTCACATGTTAAGGATTTAACATTGTGGAATCATTGAAGGCAGCGTTTATTGTCAGGACATGGGACCTGTGCTTGTAGTTTAAAAGTTAACAATGACTATTTTCGGTATCTGTTTTTGACCTTTTTTTCCTGCCACTTGTGGAACTCATCTGATAGTACTTTTGTCATATAATATTTCCAAAAGGGTGCACTGTATCTCCCCTTGCGCTCATTCCTAACAGAATGGCCACTGCAGGATTGGGATTCCTCTAACTCACTCGTGTCTGCATGCATGTGAGAGCCCGCTTGCCTTGCCTATGTTTAGATTCTCCAGGGGGTTTATAATTAGTTTAACCCATTAGGCTGCTTTCTCTCTCTCTCTCCCTCTCCCTCTCCCTCCCTCTCTCTCTTTCCCTCTCTCTCCCTCTCTCTCTCTCGCTTTCTTTTTGGATGATAGAAGTTGGAGAGGATAGAGGAAGTATAAAGGACTGAATTTGGCAGTCCCTGTACCGGATATCTATTTTAACCCTGGTAGAAGTTAATTTGCATACAGTACAGCTGTGTGTGAAGTTTTCTAAATTTAAAGTTTATTCTTACTACCATAGGGATAAATGTCAATAATGGCTGAATTTATGATTTTTCCCTTGTCTGGATCTCTGGGCCTCTTATAGTTCCATTTCCTTTGGATAACAGGATACAGCTGGTGGCAAAATTCTCACCTGTGGATTGGCCTATGGGAGTTTTCCTCTCCATATAGATATTTGTAAAGCAACAGAAACCATATTTGCAGAAAACCACAGGCCTTTGTTAACACTACAGGAGAATTCACATAGTATGTGTACATTCTCTTTCTCAGATCTGCTAGCCATCATGAGGAAGCCTAATACATTGTGAAGTAGCACTTGGTCCTTCTCTTAGCTTTCATGGTGTCCAGTTAGAAGATACCCAGTCCTTCATTCCATTCCTTATCACCCCTGTGGCAGATTAGCCAATTCCTTGAGGTTAAGTTTCCATACTGTTTTTAATGATCTATTATTAGCCTTCTGAGACTAGATCTTTATTTTGGTATGCTGTTTTTTTTTTTGTTTGTTTGTTTGTTTGTTTTGTTTTGTTTTTTCAAGTTAGGGTTTCACTCTAGCCCAGGCTGACCTGGAATTCACTATGTAGTCTCAGGGTACCCTTGAACTCTTGGTGTTCCTCCTACCTCTGCCTCCCAAGTGCTGGGATTAAAGGTGTGCACCACCACACCCAGCTTTTTTTTTTTTTTTTTTTTTTTTTTTTTTTTTTTTGGTAGTTGGACCTGTAGCTATGGATCTCTTTCTTTGTCTTTGATATTCATGTCAAGTTTTTCTTTAGTATTTATTTCGGGGCTCAGTACTATGTCAGATAGTATGGCATGAGTGGTAGTGATGAGGCTACTACAGAATACATATACAGTGTGCTAGATAAAGTTAGCAATTGAGGAGAGAAGTCAAACACAGAAACAAACAACATTAAATAAATAAATAACTAATAAATTTAAAAAATAGTCACTTAGTGATTGGTTTAGATTATTAGCAAGAATCCTTTAATCATAGTCAGAGGAAGGGAGAGAGCATTAGTGTGAGCAAAAGACTTGAGGACTGGGCTGAGGTGGTGTATAATAATGGGGTGCAGGAAAGAGGAAGGCCAAGTAAGGCAGCCTGGATAATGAAGATCTTGAATACTACTCAGGTACCAGAATAATAGTGAGGACAGTGTGGATAGTATCTGAGTGCTCCCCAATGATAAATGGTATATTTGCTAAAGTATCATTTCTATTAGGATCTACCTTTCCCTCAGTATTACTCTTTATGTGCAATTATGCTTGGATGCAGTAGTTAATTGTGATGAGATTAGCACTGAAATAGTTATGTAATCTGCGCCAGATAATCAGAACAGAAACTTAACAATGTTGAGTATTTTCCTGTGGCACAATTTTTTTTCATGTGCGTGATGTTGCATGCATGTGTATGTGTGTTGTATGTGTGTGGGTGCACATGTGTGTACAGGTGTCTGCACATCTGTGGGCTGTGTGTGGATGTCAGAGGTTAACACTGGGAGCTTTCCTCAACCATTTCTCTACCTTATTTAGATAGGGTCTTCTGCTAAACTTAAAGCTCACAAATTCAGCTCCACAAGCTAGCCTGTGGCTTCAGTGATTCTCTGTCTCTGACTCCCCAGTGCTGGGATTGTAGGCACACACCCAGCATTTTTTTTAAAAAAAATTTTATTTATTTGAGAGAGAGGAAGAGGCAGAGAAAGGGGGGGGGAAGAGGGAGAGAGAATGGGCACGCCAGGGCCTCCAGCCACTGCAAACAAATGCCAGATGCATGTTCCCCCTTGTGCATCTGGCTTACATGGGTCCTGGAGAATTGAACCGGGATCCTTTAGGTTTGTAGGCAAACACCTTAACCACTAAGCCATCTCTCCAGCCCTCACCCAGTTCCTCATGCTTGCATGGAAGCACTTTACTCATGGAATCCCTCTGGTCCCCATTTTGACAATATTATTCATCCTCATTTTATAGGTGAGGAAAATAGAAGTTGATGAATCCCTTCTGCAACTCTTTAAGCCTAAATGCTACATCTATAGACACACATGGCAGAACAACAATTAAACTAAATATCTTTAAACCACCTGCTGACCACCCATTCTATGGATTGATATTCTGAAAAACATAAGCTAGGTAAAGTGTATTCTCTAGACTGATTGCATTTTAGTTGCCCCTCCCCTCCCTCCCTCCCTCCCTCCCTCCCATCTTAGCATGTTGCTATTATAACCCTATACCTTGAGCTGCATTAAGAAAATGGGTTGGTATCTCACAAGTCCCCTTTAAAAGATTGCTCCAGTATAGGAAGAAAGAGTGCTGCAGAATGAAAGGGGGGATGAGTGGATTCCAGAGAGATTTTCTCAGGGTGATAAGATTTTGGTACTTAGTCTACAAAGCAGAGGCAGGCAGATTGGCAGGGATTCCTCTTGGAGAAGGAGCTTGATCTGGTCTGCCTCTGAGACCTCTTCTAATGCTCAGGTTTTGTGACCAGTGGGATGAGGAACCCAGTGCCTCTGCAGAATGATGGGAAAGCCAGTTGTTTGCTTCACCTTAGAGAAACCATGGTGATGCTGGGTATGGTGGCACACGCCTTTAATTCCAGCACTCAGGAAGCAAAAGTAGGAGGATCACCATGAGTTTGAGGCCACCCTGAGACTACATAGTGAGTTCCAAGTTAACCTGGGCTAGAGAGACCGAGACCTCCCCCCCCCCCCCAAACCTGGCATCATCATACTGGTTGTAAGCTGCAACAGGTTTTTGTCTCTCTTTGGGTATAATAAATTGAGGCTATGTGATGACAAACATCTTCTAGCACTAGTTTTCTTTTTTAAAGTAGAGTTGGAGTGTTTATTAAGGATTTAAAAATTTTATTTTTATTTATTTGCAAGCAGAGACAGAGGGGAGAGGAGGAGGGAGGGAGGGAGAGAAAGAGAGGAAGTGAGTGAGTATGGATATGCTAGGGCCTTTTGCCACTGCAAATGAACTCCAGATGCTGATACCCCTTTGTGCATCTGGCTTTACGTGGATACTGGGTTTTTGAACCCTGGCCATCAGGCTTTGCAAGGTAGTGCTTTTAACCCCCCCTTTATAGCCCCCCCCTTTACATTTTATTTTTTACTTTGTATGATATATATTTGCTTTTGGTTTTTTTGAGATAGGGTCTCAGGCTGACCTGGAATTCACCATGTAGTATCAGGGTGGCCTCGAACTCATAGTGATCCTCCTACCTCTGCCTCCCGAGTGCTGGGATTAAAGGAGTGTGTCACCACGCTGGGCACTTTTTATGATATTTTAATACAGATTTTAGGCATAATGGTTGGGAGAGGTACTCTGAAAGAAAGTAATACACACAGGTATAGATATGGGCCATGATTAAATGGCTTAGCATTAGTTATTTTAGTGTCTTTAAAATTACATCTCAAAAGATTTTTAGGAAGCACTTTTCTCATTACTGCTTTTTAAACTATTTTTTAATATTTTGACTTTTATGCATGTATATAATTTATTTTAATCACATTTGCCTACCTTTCCTTCTCTTGTTTTCTTCCAACTCCCATAGAACCACTGCTTCTCATCTATCTGCTCCCCTATCTTGTGTGTGTGTGTGTATCTGTGACTCACTGAGTTTAATTAGGGTTGAACATGGGTGGGGGAGGTATTTACTGGAGCATAGACAACTCTAGTACTACTTTAGGAATTTTTGAGTCTACAGTTGTAAATAACAGACATTGGGACTGACCTTAATGAAGAAATACTGAAAAATTGTTGATGTATGGCTGTAATTTCTTTAGTGCTCAGCTATGGCATAGTGCTTTATGTGTTTCTTCTCCTTCCCTCCCTTGGTTTCTAAGGCTAGGTAGCGTTGAGGCATCCAGATAGACAGAAGTGTTTCCCTTGACTCTTTTCATCATACTCCTCTTGCACTGTGTTGCTTTCCACAACTCATTGTGCAAGTGTGTCTTGTACTTACTGTTCTTTCTGCCCTGTGCTCCTTCTGTGTCCACTTGGTGCAACCTGCTTCATGATTTGCCTCCTCCAGTAATCTGTCTGGGCCTCTACCTTCTAGAAAGTTTATTGTTTTTTCCTGATCCTTGTATCTTTACCATTCTTATTACGCTGTAATCTTATTACAATGTAATTGAATTGTTTACATGTATCTATCTTGCTAATTTGGTGGAAGCCATAAATGACTTATCTCTAAAGTTTAGTAACTAGTTTAGTACATAAAATATTCTAGGGGCTCAGCAAAATGAGATTTTCTATTGTTTTTATATGTACGACATTATGTCATATGAACACTTGAAAAGGAGGCCTTACGTACATTCGCCTATATGAATTTCAGAGTAATCTGTTCTGACTTTTTTATTTTTGGTAGTAATGGGGATTGACCCAGAGTCTCCTGCATGTTAAGCAGTACTCTACCCCAGAGCTACACTCTCAACTCAAAGTTGTGATTTCTGTGCACACATTTGTGCCTGTGTGTGTGAGTACATGCGTGCGAGGCCTCTAGCCCAAGCTGACTTGAAACTTACTCTGTAGTCCAGGCCATTGTTGAACTCTTGAACTTACAGTGATCCTCCTACACCATCCTCCTAAACTGCTGAGATTAAAGGTGTGTGCCACCATGCTAAGCTTTAATTTCTTTATTTTAAATTATTCATTACTATGGTGAGAATTCTGATTTTAAAAATTTTACAATAGTTACTTTGATTCATGTGTATGTGTGTTTGCTTGTCCTAAATTCATGATCATTCTACCAGTTGGGTCTTCTAGCATTGAAAAAGAATAGACTAGATGAGTGAATATTGGCTTTTTATTTTTTATTTGCATATATGAATGTGTGTATGATGTGGACATGTGCCTGCTACAATGCACTTATGGAGTCAGAGGATAACCCTAAGGGTGTTTCCCCTTTCCTTCTGTCTTCTTGAGACAAAGATCTTTCTTGCTGCTGATGGTTGCACGCTTTTGAATTCTCCTACTTCTACCTCCATTGCTGTAGGTGTTCGGATTACAGACACATGCCCTACTTTGCCCCTGACTTTTTTGCATTTGGCTTTACATGGGGACTGAGGATCAAACTTACGTCAACAGGCTTCTAAGAGACTGCATTTAACAAACTCTTGGTCATCTCCCCAGCCCATTTGTTTGCATTTTAATTTGCTAGATTCTTTTGTCTTATGGTAAAGTATTACCAGCCTGTATTCCTACCTACCTTCTGTGGTTTGTAGGGCATCTCTTGCTCATTTGTGATAAGTGCTTTTCTTTTTTAAACTCTTGGTTGTTAGTAAGTGCTGTGTCATGTGATAGTTGGGAAAAGTAAGGCAGGCTGCCAAGTGAGAATCAGACTCGTGTTGTAGAGTTTAACAGAATTGTTTCTCGGTAAAACATGGGTGATGATTGTAGAGAATGGTGGAGTAGCAGATCTGGGCTCTTGATTTGGACTATGTGTTGTTGGAGGGCAGAAATCTGTATATTTAACAAATCTTTTAACTGATGTTCCAGTGCACTGAGGTTCAGAAAAGCTGCTTAAAACCACCTCCTCAATTATTAATCAATGAAGCTGTAAACAAGTAAAGCATTCATGAGACCAATAAAACTTTCTTACTTATTTGGGAAATAAATCTGGTGCATATGGTATTTTATATGTTTTGGTAGAACTGTGTATCTTCAATAGAATAACCCCATTCACTCTATATACTTGTTATCTTTTCCTTGTGTTTAGAATTCTGTGATCCTGCTGGGCATACACCTTTAATCCCAGAACTCTGGAGGCTGAGGTAGGAGAATTGCTATGAGTTAGAGGCCAGCCTGAGACTAATTCCAGGTCAGCCTGGGCCAGAGCAAGACTCTACCTCGAAAAACCAAAAACCAAAAAAACAAAAAACAAAAAAACCTAGAATTCTGTGATCCTACTTCAAGTCTATCAACTTCCCCAACATAACATGTTTATAGCAACTAACCCATAGCCCATGCTCCTAAGAATGTAAGCAAGACTCTTTGGATTCTACATTGACTCTTTTACAAGAATCCAGAGCATACATGTGTTGAATTTCCTTATTTACCTACACTATAATTTTTGTGGGTTTCAAAGAATTGACTGTAGCCCAGTCTTTGGTAAGAGTCTTTGGCCAGGAGAATTTTATTTGATGCACATTCTGTGATAGCAGTATTCTGTAGGTAAAAGTCCCCATACACTTAGTCAGTCGCAAACAACCTGCCCTCCCTTGTCAGGACTGAGGCAGATGTGGGGTGTGGTTTGCTTATCTATCTTTGTTGATTTGAATCACTAAACCCTATCAATTAATGTTGCAGTATTGTCAGATCTGGACAGCTGCTAATGTTTTGCAAATGAACTGAAATGACTAAGCTAAAAGGTACTAGAGAATTTGTAGTGTAATTACTGACAGTGATGTTGGTTTGTGACATGCACACACATATGCATGTGCACACAAACAGAGAGATACACATTCAGGGATATTTCATTATAGGTAGAAGTCTATTACAGGCTTCTTTATAGTAGTGAATTTGATTTATGTTAATATATGTATTGGTGCACCTGTTATCATTTTAATTGCTTCTGAACCCAAAGATAGCAGTTTTTTTTCTTTTCAGTTTTGCACATTTAAGAAACACTTTTTACTCAACTTGCAGTTCAGTTGTGATATGTTTAGTAACAGAGGATTTGAAACAGACGTGTTGTATATGATGTATTCTTCTTGAGTACAAAAGTAAATTTTTAATAATTATGGGTAAGAAACAGATAATTCTGGAAGGAAAATTACCTATAATCCCCAATGACCCATACATTTACTGTGATGGATAATCTTCATTGCCAGTTTAACTGGATTTTGAGTCACCTAGCAGACACACTTCTGACTTGTCATTGAAGGCATTTCCAGAGAGGTTTAACTGAGAAGGGAAGATACTTTGAGTGTACCATCTCTTGGCCTGGTGTCCCTAACTGAATGATAGGGAGAGAGTGACAGGAGGAGAGGGCAAATATGAGACTGAGAGCACATGTGTACCATGGTGCACACATAGAGGTCAAAGGACAACATTAGGTGTTAGTCCTCACATTCCACCTTGTTTGAGGCAGGATCCCTTGTTCATTGCTGCATATGCCAGGCTAGCTGGGCCATGATCCTCCAGAGGATTCCTTATGACTAGCTCATTTTTACTACTGATTTGTAGATTTGATGAACATACTTAATACTGCCACATCATTTAAGTCTCCGAGTTTTGATACTTCTTAGTCTTTCAGATGTTAAATAAACTTTAGTCTGTACTTCTCGTGTATTAGTAGCTAATTTGAACTTGTGATTTGCTGTAAGCTGTTTACTGGCTACTGGTTAGGAAAAAAATTGCAGTGTTTGATAAAATTAGACAGATATAGCACATTTTATTAAACTTCCCTTTGGTAAAGGCTTAACCAAAAACCTGTTGTTAAAATACAGACTTACAGTTCATATTTTTGTATCAGACAGTTTAGAATCTAGGGTCTCCCACCTTTTGTCCTAGATGTTAATTAATTTACTCTTGGAAGGACTTTTTGTGGGGGAGATAAGATATGGGGGAGTGAGAGAATATTGTCTTCTATGGAGAAGAAATAACTAATATAAAGCTGTTTGAATTTGCCAATCCTTTTCTGGAGTCTCTAGTCATTACTTTGATTACTTTTGACAGACAGATTCTTCTCAACTGCCTGTGTTGCCAGCATAACAATGACTGGCTCTTGACCAGTGTAGGAGGGCAGACACATTGTCATCCCTCTTTAATCCCTGTGTTGGAGCAGGCTGTACGAGTCTGGCTTTACAATATGTCTAGATGAGTTCATAGTTCCAAACTGTTCCAATGGTGGCATCAACCCTTCCTTAGATCTATGTGAGCTGAACCCATGCTTTTATCCAAATGCAGAGGCAGCTAAGACAAGTTGATATTGTGATCCTTAACACAGGCATCTTGAGTTTTCTTGGCAAATCATGAAACATAAGAGGACTGGTAAGTCCTTGCTGCTTCTTCTTTTCTTCTTCTTCTTTTTTCCCCTCATGGATTGCCAAAGTATTAATTTCTAAGTCAGTTTAACACTTTTGAGTGTATGTTAGCAGAAACACTTCAAAGTTAGTCAAGGCACAGTGATTCATAAATTCATAGGTTATTCTAATTATGTGTTCCAAGCAAGTGTGAACAGGTCCTGAAAAGCTGATTAAAAGGCCAGAAACTTAAAATGAATACACGTAAACCAAGTATACAAACCAGCTGGGCGTGGTGGCACACGCCTTTAATCCCAGCACACGGGAGGCAGAAGTAGGAGGATCGCTGTGAGTTCGAGGCCACCCTGAGACTACATAATTAATTCCAGGTCAGCCTGGGCTGGAGTGAGACCCTACCTCAAAAATCCCCCCCACCCCCAAAAAAGTATACAAACCTGTTGCTCTTTTTTTTTTTTTTTAATCAATGTTTGTTATTTGAATTTGATGGACTTGAAATAGGCTAACATTTTCTGTTAAAAGGGTTGGTTAGGGTACATTTCTCATGCTTGTTTTTTCAGCGTAGATTTTGGGGGGTGATTGTAGCAACTATGGGTATAAAGTCACTAAGTGAAGGTAAGTGGGGAGGAAAGAGTACCCTGAAGTGGTGATTAGTTACATTGTTGGGGTTGGCTGAGAGAATGAGGAAGGATGACTGTGGAGGAGGTGGCTCAGTCAACATGGAGAGCCAACTGTCTCTCAGTTTATGGCCTCTGCCTGTGACCACTGGTTGTCCTCCTGACCAACTGCATGTTAATTGCTTTTTGGATGAGCCCTGATCCCAGTGAGCTTGATCTGGGACAGATATGTGAGGGGTTTTATACCAACAGTCGTGTGTTTAGATTATGCATGGTCATTAAAGTGCTGTTCATTGTTCTGAGCATTTGGCTATTGATAATCTCTAATTAATGCTGTTTGGGCTTGATTTTATTGTTAGTGACATTTTTGAAGTTTGTTAGAATATACAGTATGTGTGATACTTCTGTACAGTGTATTTTGCTGATTTGTATGCTTTTTGCTTACCAATGATGTGTAAGAAACTTTTTGAGATGAAGTTATCACTTACGTCTCTAGACTTACTGGGGATGGGAATGATTTATATTTAAATTCAGGGTATTTGTTAAAGGGTCCTGCAATTCTGAAGTTCCTGTGATATACCATGTTGAATTTTTAAGAACATGCTATTTTTAATATTCAAAAATATATTATACCATCCTGGAAGTCTCTAAAGTTCCAATAAGATTTTTGTGAGAATTTGTCTAGTGAGAGATGTAACCAGGAAATTTCTCCATTAATTTTAACATTAATAATTTCTTTTAGCTGTCAGAGGCAGGGTTATTGACTGTTTTCTCTAAGAAAAAGGGCAGCAAGCCAACAAGCTCTAGTAGCCTTCTCTTATTTCCCTTCTCCCAATCAACCTGGTCTGGTTTGGAGGCTGTCCTTTGAGAGTTTGGGAAATGGTGTAAAAGCGTAACTGATGCTACTTGTTCTGCTTTGGTAAGGAAATGCTTCAGGTATCCTGTTGGTTATTGAAATGTCACAGTGGCCTTTGCTTTTTGGGTGAATCCTGATCTCAGTTGGCTTTATTTTTTATCTGAAAAATCTCTACCCTCCAGAAAAGACAGTCTAAACACACTTCTTTCTTCCCAACCTTCTAAGGAAGAAGACTGGACATACAGTAGACTGATTACAGATGGTGCTTGCAGAGGTCTTTAGGTGGCGTTTTACATTTTTGTTGACAACTGTTGATTTTATTCTCATCTATATTTTCTATTTTTGTTTCAGTGTCCTGGGTCATGAAACTTAATCCACAGCAAGCTCCATTATATGTGAGTAAATAATGCAGTTTCTTTTGATTTTGTGCTTTTGTTTACTTGTTATAATAAGCTTACACTCTCATGCTGATAAAGATTAGTACTAAAGGATGACTGTGTATGAAACTGAGCTGTGAACAAATAATATCCCAAGACTTGTGAGGTGATATCACTCAGGGGGGTAGGATGTATATATGGAACATTTTTCTTGTGTTCATCTGCATAGCATTTCTATAAAAATGATCTTCCTACTGCCACTTTAGTTACCCCCTGTTACAACTAGGTGGCACTCTGTCATTGGCAAGAGTTCTGCTTATCTTGGGTCTGGTAAAAGCTAGCATATCAATAGATAAGTGGACAAATTCCGGCTGGACAAAGTCAACTCTCAATGGCTT
This sequence comes from Orientallactaga sibirica, assembly GCA_036365145.1. Classification (NCBI taxonomy): domain Eukaryota; kingdom Metazoa; phylum Chordata; class Mammalia; order Rodentia; family Dipodidae; genus Orientallactaga; species Orientallactaga sibirica. The sequence continues at coordinate 10,828,532 of JAEOAD010000031.1, read as the reverse complement.
CACCTTCTTTTTTATTGTCGTATGAGTGAATAGCCAATTCACTGAGTGAAATTGGAAGGGGAGGGGGAATGTCTGTTGGTGAGGTGCCCAGAATGAGCTATGAGAAGCCAGTGGATTTAGTCCAGTTACAATTATTTTGGATTTCGATTTCCAGAATTATAAAGCAATACATTTATGTTTCTTTAAACTGCTGATTTTATGATAAATTGTTATTACAGTCATATGAAACTAAGAGTAATATTTTGGGAAAATATACTTGTGGTAGTGTAAATGAGGGTATGGCAAAAAGATCAGTTGAAATCTTTTTGATCTTGCCTTCATGGACCTTGTCCAATATAGAATATTTATAGAATGGACACACAGAACATTGCTTTCACTATTCTAACTTAGACATAAGGAGGTAAGGTCTGAATATGTAAAGTGGTACAGCTCATGGATAGTGACATTGTGATAAGAGCTTGTTTTTTTTTAGTGTGAAATTACTATAACTTTATTGTGCTTCATTTTGTTAGAGAAGCAAATCTCATCTCTAAGGAATATTCTTAGTAAAGCTTAGTGTATATGATTATTTTTTAAAGGAATTAGGATGTAATGAAGAATACTTTAATTTTAGATATCAAACATACCTGTTAGCAGTAATACTTCTTAGAATTTTTAAAAATTTATTCATTTTTATTTGAGGCAGAGAGGGGGAAAGAGATAGAGAGACCAGGTGTGCCAGGGCCTTCAGCCACTGCAAACGACTCCAACCTTGTGCATCTGGCTTACATGGGTCCTGGGGAATTGAACCTGGATCCTTTGGCTTTGCAGGCATATGCCATAACTGCTAAGCCATCTCTCCAGCCCAAGAAGGTTGGTTGGTTGCTTTCTTTCTTTCTTTCTTTCTTTCTTTCTTTCTTTCTTTCTTTCTTTCTCTCTCTCTCTCTCTCTCTCTCTCTCTCTTTCTTTCTTTCTTTCTTTCACCTTTTTTTTTTTTTTTTTGAGGTAGGGTCTCTGGAATTCACTATGTAGTCTCAGGGTGGCCTTGAACTCACAGCAAATCCTCCTACTTCTGCCTCCCTAGTGCTGGGATTAAAGGCGTGCGCCACCTCGCCCAGCTTATTTCTTATAAGTACAATAAAATCTTCAACCCTTTGCAGCTTCTGATACTACTGGAGGATCAGCTTCATCCAGACAGGAGATGGGAAAGTTGGAGGAAAGAACTGACAGTGGACATTTAATATTGAGTGAGCTTTTAAAAGTATGGATCAAGCTGGCATGGTGGATTATGCCTTTGAACTTTGCACTTAGAAGTTTGAGGTATGATGAGCCCTGTGAATTCAAGAACAGACTGGGTTATAGAATGAGTTCAAGGTCAGTGTGGGTTATAGTGAAACCCTACCTCAGGAAAAGATAAGTATGGACTAAAGACTAGAACAGGTTAGCACAGGGCAGAAGAATATATGTTTATGTGCTTCGAGAAAAATAAAAATAACACAATTGTTTTCAGTTGGAGAAGGTGAAGGGAAGAAGTAAAACAAAATAGTTGCTGTATAGGCCGTAGGTAGGAATCAAACGATAGGTCTAAAAGTGGAAAAGCAAGATAGGGAAAGATAAGGTAAGAAAACAAAACTGAGGGCATTAAAATGGGTATAAATTCAAAGCTCATTTATTAGGAAAACCAACGCAAAAAAATCTAAATACCTAAATGAAAACCCAGTAAAACCTCTCAGGTCAATAAACATAGCTAACACAACAGAAGAGTATATGTAGAAATTATTAAACTGGAAAAAGCATTTGTCTTATCAATAACTTGTTTAAGTCACTTATTAAAAGAAATGGAGAGGTGGGGGGAGGGAGATGCTCAGTTGATACAATGCGTGTTGTACAAGTATGATTACCCACATAATAATGGTGGGCATGGTTGGGCTTGGTGTAGTGCCTTATTTCCAGCACTTAGGAGGCTGAGGTAGGAGTATCACTGTGCTTTTGAGGCCGCCTGAAACTACATAATGAATTCCAGGTCAGCCTGGGGTACAGTGAGGCCCTGCCGCAAAAAACAAACAAACAAACAAACAAACAAACAAACAAACAAACAAACAAACAAACAAACGAAAAAATATGTTAGGCATGGTGGCACACTCCTTTAATTTCAGTGCTGAAGAGGCAGAGGCAGGCAATCCCTGTGTTTTGCTGGCTAGTTTGTCTAGCCAAGTTTGTGAGCTGTAGGTTCAGCAAGAGACCCTACTTCAAAAAATAGGGTGGAGTCTACAGCCAATCCCTGATGTGCTGGGTCTTGTCCAGCCTCTCTCTGGAACACATACTACAGTGCTTGGATGTTTAGGGTCAATGACAGATTACCCCTTTTAGGAAGCTTTTCAAGAATGACTTGTAGGCATAGCATTCTCTTTGTTAAGGACTTTTTCCTATAGTCTAGATATATGAAGGACTAATTTTCTATATCACATAGTTAACTAACTTTGGTTCCCTTTGAATTTCTTGAAAATGATGCTCCAGTACTCCCTTACATTGGGGTTTGTCTTGAGAAGACTGATGCCAGCTTAATTATCTTCCCCTTTGAGATTATTGGTCTTTTTTTTTTTTAAGAGTGAGAATACCATGTGTATTGTGTGTGTGTGCGCGCGCGCATGCACACACACATACTCCTAGTATGTGACTCAGAGTTGACTAAGAGTTGACTATTCCAGCATAGTTGTTTGGGAGTTTTTTTTTTTTTTTTTTTTTTAAAGATAGGATCTCATGTATGCCAGGTTGACATACATTTGCTGTGTAGCTAAGGATTACCTTGAACTTCTGGTCATAGAGAACTTTTTTGAGCCTATCTAGCCTCCACATGAATGTACACATATGTGTACCAACACAAATGTGAACATACATACACACGTAACACACACGACACCCTCCCAATAAAAACAAAACATTCAAATAGGCCCTAGTAAGTTCAGTAGGCATACTGGCATATTCTCATAGTACAGTAGTGACATAGTAGAGGAAACATAAGCTGAAGATAGCTCATTGAGTCTCAATGGCCAGGGACAGACTTTTCCTTGCAATGATGACTCAAATCTGTTTTGATTTGTCTCTAGGGTGGGTTTACCATTTTTTTTTTTTTTTTTTTGGAAAATGTTTAAAATCATTAGTTACAATAAACATATTTTCTAAGTATTTAAAAAAAAAAAAAAAAAAAGGGGTGTGGTAGCACATGCCTTTAGTCCCAGCAGCTGGGAGGCAGAATGTGGTGGTTTGATTCAGAAGTCCCCCATAAACTTAGGTGTTCTGAATAGTAGGTTGCCCTGCTAATGGCAATTGGAAATTAAAGCCTCCTGGAGATGGTGTATTGTTGGGGGTGATTTTGGGTGTTATAGCCAGTGTTCCCCATGCCAGTGTTTGTCACACTCTGCTGTTACTGTTGTCTGTCTGATGTTGGCCAGGGGGTGATGTCCACCCTCTGCTCATGTCATCATTTTCCCTGCCATCGTGGAGCATCCCCTTGAGTCTGTAAGCCAAAATAACCCCCTCCCCCCCCCCCCAAAGCTGCTCTTGGTCGGGTGATTTGTGGCAGCAGTGTGAACCTGACTGCAACATAATGTTGGTACTGAGAGTGAGGTTGCTACTGGACACCTGACTGTGGCTTTCGCCTTTTGGAGCTGAGTTTTCAAAAGGAATGTGGAAGAATATGAAACCTTGGCCTAAGAGACACCTTGCGGTGCTCTGTAAGTATAGCTTAATGGACTATTTTGGTCAGAGTTGCAAGACCTGAATGCAGTAAGAACTATGGACTGTGAGGTTTGGCTTACGAAGGTAAAAAGGAGCTTTTCATGGCCTGGGCTAGAAACAGTTTATGTGAGAGGCTTGCTGTTATGACTGTGTCCTGAAAAGTTGTGCAGGGTTGCATTGCATAGAGACGGACTTGTGTGAGCAGAGGGATGTAGCACAGAAAAAAATGAAATCTTTGAGCTGAAACTTCTGCTTGTTCAGCTGCAATTATATGAGAGATTACAACCTTTGAGATTGGGCCAGCTGACCTGACTGGGGCAACAGGAAGAATGTAGACTATTTTGAAGGGGTCTGAGTTCTCAAGGAGTGTCCTGTGCTTCAAAGACTGCTTTATTCCCCACTGGATTAACAAATTGTCACCCCACCTGGTATTATGGAGTATAAGAAATGCAGGAAAGAGAGGGTCATTGAGTTTGCAACACAGTCTTGTGTTTTGGAAATGGCCATGGGCAGTGTGAAGCAGGTTTGCTGAATGCCTGCAATGAGACCCAATGGAGGCATGAGGATGGACTGTGGCTTGCAGTGGAGACTCAGTGGAGTGCCTGGACCACAAGAAGGCTGCCAAGGAAAGCTGCTGTCCCTGAATGAAGTTTTCCAGGACTGTGAGTAGCCTGGCTGGAGGGGTGGAATTAGAACTCCAGAGACTTTTTGCTGGTTAGGATTATCAGGCTTAGAGTCTTGTCACTGGCTAGGCATGTTGGTCTTGGAGCTACAGAGTTTGATGTTTGCCTTGGTTGTTTTAAATCTTGTATTGGTTGAATATTTCTTTGCTATGCCCAATGCCATCTTTTGCAGGGTGTTTATTCTGTGCCATTATGGTTTTTTTTTGGGGATTTTTTTTTGGTATTATGGTTCATTTAGAAGACTTTGGATTATGGGGATGTTTGAACATTGTTAGGATTGATAAAAAAAATATGGTGACTTTTACAAATGAACTGAATATATTGCATTCCACATCATGGATGCTTATTAGTTTATGGGGGTCAGGGGCAGGATGTGGTGGTTTGATTCAGGTGTCCCTCATAAACTTAGGTGTGCTGAATGTTGGTTCCCCAGCTGATGGCAATTGGAAATTAAAGCCTCCTGGAGGTGGTGTATTGTTGGGGGCAGGCTTATGGGTACTATAACCAGCTCCATCTTGCCAGTGTTTGGCACACTCTCCTGTTGCTATTGTCCACCTTATGTTGGCCACGGGGTGATGTCCACTCGCAGCTTATGCCATCGTTTTCCCTGCCATTGTGGAGCATCCCCTCGAGTTTGTAAGACAAAATAAACCCCCCTTTTCTCCATAAGCTGCTCTTGGTTGGGTGGCAACAATAGGAACCTAACTTGCAACATAAACTCAAATCCCAGCCTCACTGACTATCAGAAGTTAAAGTGAGGGCATTGATTGGAAAAGAGTGGGATCCTGTGACTTGGGATGGTGATGTGTGGGAAGACCCTTAAGAATCTGGGTACATTGAACTCTCAGATTCTGAAGAAGTTGTTTTGCATGAAAATAAGACCTTCCCTCCCTTAGCAGCAGTTGTATCCCCACCTCCATACCCTGAAGTATTACCCTCCCCCCTCGCCTGAGGGAATTAATTCTTCCTTGTCTGAGGAATCAGCAGGACCTACTGAAGTTCTTCATTGTCCACCCATCTTCCCCTCTAGGCCTATAACCAGACATAAGGCTAGGCAGGCCCCTAAAGGTGAGATAGAAAGTGTGACACAGAGGAGGTGATGTACACTCCTAAAGAACCTCAGGAGTTTTCTAACGCTTTACAAGCAAAAGCATGGGGAATATGTGTGGGAATGGATTTTAAATGTGTGGGATGATGTAGGAAGAAACATAAGATTCAGTCAGGCTTAATTGACTGAAGTGGGCCCATTGAGCAGAGATTTTAGTAATACTGCAGCTCGTGCAGTTGAAAGAGATGCCAAGAGTTTAGTTGGTTGGCTGAAGTATGGATCCAAAGATGGCCTATTGTGAGTCAGCTCCAGCTGCCTGATATCCCTTGGTTTAATGATGATGAAGGGATTAGAAGGCTCAGAGAACTTGGAATGCTGGAGCGGATTTGGCATGTAAACCCATCTTTGCCCCCACAATGGGAGTGTGCAGAAGATGTGCCCTTCACTAAGACTACAAGAAACAGATTTGTGAGGGGAGCACCAGTGTACTTAAAGTGCCCCATCATTGGTCTTTTATGTAAAGAAGACATCACAGTGGGAGCTGCAGTTGCTGCATTAGGTGACTTAGATGCAATGGGTCTAACTGGATCTCAGGGTAACAAGGGCCGAAGTGGCAGCACTGAATCGCCAAAGGCAAGGTGAGCATGTTTTTCATAATAGACAGCATAGGCAGAATTATGCACATAAAGGTATGACTTGTATGGACCTTTGGCACTGGCTGATTAATCATCGTGTTCCCAGAAATCAAGTAGATAAGAAGCCTACTGTGTTCCTGTTTAATCTGTATCAGTAGAAAAGTTCTAGAGCCAAGGAACATTAAGCCACTTTGAATTACAGCAACAGAGAATCAAGTCCTCTTAATCAGTTTCCAGACTTGAGCCACTTTACAGATCCTGAGCCCCTTGACTGAAGGGGTGGCCAGGTCCCCTCAAGGAAGGACCCTCCTACAACCGCCAAAACCTTCAATATTAAGCTTACTCCTATCCTTCCTCAGAGGGACCTGCAGCCTTCTGCTAGGGTAACTGTACACTGGGGAAAAAGAAATAATCAGACCTTTTGGGGCCTACTGGACACTGGCTGTGAATTTCCATTGATTCCAGGAGACCCCAAAAAACATCGTGGCCCTCCAGTTAAAGTAGGTGCTTATGGAGGTCAGGTGATCAGTGGAGTTTTGGCAAATGTTAGACTGACAGTGGGTCCAGTGGGTCCCCAAACTCATCCTGTGGTTAGTTCCCCAGTCCCAGAATGCATAATTGGGATCGATATACTTAGGAGTTGGCAGAACCCCCACATTGGTTCCCTGATTTGTGGAGTGAGGGCTATTATGGTTGGAAAGGCCAAATGGAAGCCATTGAGGCTCCCACCACTGGGGAAAAGAATGAATCAAAAATAGTATTGCTGGGCTGGAGAGATGGCTTAGTGGTTAAGGCGCCTGGCTGTGAAGCCTAAAAATGCCCATTCTCTTCTTCAGGTCCCACGTTTAGCTAGATGCAAAAGTGATGCAAGTGTGCAATGTTGCACATGCACACAAGGGGGTGCACGCATCTGGAGTTTGTTCACAGTGGCTGAGAAGCCCTGGTGCACCCATCTCTCTGTCTCTGTCTTTGTGTGTCTCTCTCAAATTAAAATAAAAACAAAACAACAGTATTGCATCCCTGGAGGGACTGCAGAAATTAATGCCACTATAACTCTCCTATTTGGCCTGTTCAGAAGACAGCTGGATCCTGGAGAATAACAATAGGTTATCAGAAACTTAATCAGGTGGTGTCTCCAATTGCAGCTGCTGTACCAGATGTGGTTTCTTAAGCAGATTAACACATCTTCTGGTACCTGGTATGCAGCTATTGATCTCGTGAATGCTTTCTTCATACCTGTCCATAAGGACTACCAGAAGCATCTTGCCTTCAGCTGGCAAGGTCAGCAGTATACCTTTACTGTTTTACCTCAAGGTTATATTAACTCTCCAGCCCTGTGTCATAGCTTAGTGCCCGGGGATCTTGATCGCCTGTCCCTTCCACAACGTGTCATGTTGGTTCATTATTATGCTGATTGGATCAAATGAGCAGTGGTGGCAGCCAGTCTGGAGTTGCTGGTACAGCATATGCGCATCAGGGGATGGGAAATAAATACATCTAAAATTCAAGGACTGTCCACCTCATTGAAATTTCTAAGCATTCAATGGTGTGGGGCATGCAGGAATATTCCTTCTAAGGTGAAGGATAAGTTGTTCTGGTTCTCCTACCACTAGAAAGAAGTACAACATGTAGTGTGTCCATTTGGATTTTGGAGAGAGCACATTCCTCACTTGGGTGTGTTACTCTGTCCCATATACCAAGTGACTCCGAAAGCTACTAATTTTCAGTGGGGCCCAGAACAAGAGAAGGCTTTTCAGCAGGTCCAGGCTGCTGTGCCCCTTGGGCCATATGATCCAGCAGATTCGATGGTACTTGAGGTGTCGGTGGCACATAGGGATGCTGTTTGGAGCCTTTGGCAGGCCCCCATAGGTGAATCACAGCATAGGCCCTTAGGATTTTGGAGCAAGGCCCTGCCATCATCTGTAATTATTCGCCCTTTGAGAGACAGCTCTTGGCCTACTGTTGGGCCTTAGTGGAAACTGAACATTTGACAATGGGCCATCAAGTTACAATGTGACCTGAGCTGCCCATTATGAGCTGGGTGTTATCTGACCCACCAGGCCATAAAGTTGGATGTGCACAGCAGCAGTCCATCATCAAGTGGAAGTGATACACAATCAGGCTCCAGCAGGCCCTGAAGGCACAAGTAGGTTACTGTGCTCAAATGCCTATGGTTTCTACTCCTCTAACAATGCCTTCTGTCCTCAAGCATGCACCAGTGGTATCATGGGATTGTGTCCTTTGATCAATTGACTGAGAAGGAGAAGACAAGGGCATGGTTTATAGATGGTTCAGCATGTTATGCGGGCACCTCCCAGAAGTGGACCGCTGCAGCATTACAGCCCCTTTCTGGGAAAACTCTGAAGGACTGTGGTGAAGGGAAGTCTTCACAATGGGCAGAACTTCGGGCAGTGCACATGGTTGTGCATTTTGCTTGGAAGGAAAAATGGCCAGATGTGCAGTTATACACTGATTCATGAGCTGTGGCCAGTAGGTTTCCTGGGAGTGACCAGCCAGCAACTTGGTGGCAGGTTGACTACATTGGACCACTTCCTTCATGGAAAGGCCAGCGTTTTGTCCTTACTGGAATAGGCACTTATTCTGGGTAAGCATTTGCTTTATCTGCATGTAGTGCTTCTGTCAAAACTACCATCATTAGGCTTACAGAATGCCTTATCCACCATCATGTTTTTCCACACAACATTGCTTCTGACCAAGAAACTTACTTCACAGCCAAGGAAGTACGGCAGCGGGCTCATGATCATGGAATTCACTGGTCTTACAATGTGCAAGCCATCCTGAAGCAGCTGGCCTTTTAAAGAAACAGCTACAGTGCCAACTAGGTGGCAATAGCTCGGCAGGCTAGGGGCGTGTCCTCCAACAGGCTGTATATGCTCTGAATCAGTGTCCTATATATAGTACAGTTTCTCCTATAGCCTGGATTCACGTGTCCAGAAATCAAGGGGTGGAAATAGGAATGGTCCCACTTACCATCACCCCAAGTGACCCATTAGCTAATTTTTTCTTCCTGTTCCTGCATCCTTACACTCTGCTGGCCCAGAGGTCTTGGTGCCAGAGGAAGGATGCTTTTGCTAAGAGGCACAAAGAACATTTCATTGAACTGGAAGCTAAGACTTTCCCCTGGCCACTTTGGGCTCTTGATGCCCTCCAGTCAACAGGCTGAGAAAGGAGATACAGTGTTATGATCCAGACTACCAGGGGGAAATTGGACTGCTCCTTCACAATGGAGGTAAAGAAGAGTATGTCTGGAGTGCAGGAGATCCTTTAGGGCTCTCTTAGTGTTACCAAGTCCTGTTAACAAAGTCAGTGGACAACTGTAACAACCCAATCAAGGCAGTGTGATAAATGGCCCAGATCCTTCGGGAATGAAGGTATGGTCACCCCTCCAGATAAAGAACCAAGACCTGAGGTGCTTGCTGAAGGTGGAGAAAATACAGAATGGGTAGTAGAAGGTAGTTACAAATACCAGCTAAGGCCACATGACCAGTTACAAAAATGAGGACTGTAATTGTAATGTTTCGGTCCTCCCTTGATACGTTGTGTTTATACATATCTACACCAATATTAAGATTATATCACTAGCTAACAGTTGTTGAATTTATATTAGACTTATTATATTAGAGACTAAGCATTTCTCAATGAACTTTGCTTTGTGTTGGGGGGAAGATTTTGTGTTAACAGTTGTATGTGGGATAGTTATATCATGTTAGGCGGAATTATGAGTGTGTTACTGTTTTCATTTGGAAATTAAATATGATGTAAGGAGATAATGGTTTGGTGTCAAGTTGACAAGGGGGTGGACTTGTGATGGTTAAGGTGTTGTTTAGTAATCCACAGAAATCCCTTTCGGGTGGGTCTCTGAGGTTGCTTCCAGGAAGTATTAATTGAAGGAAGTACTTCCCCCAGAGTGAGCCCTTCCTCTAGAGTGGGAGACCCCTCTCAGACGGGAACTTTATATAAGAAAACTCTGGGTGAAAAGAGCCCTGTCCTTCCACTTGGCTGCTGGAGCTGCTTGCTGCCTTCCAGCTCAGACTGAAGACCAGCACTGACTGAAGACCAGCATCAACTGAATACCTGGGTGTATTGAAAACCAGTAGCTCCTCACGATGCCTCCAGGCCTTCAGTGCTGGATTGGGACTGCTGAGACATCTGGCCACGTGGACTGAGCAGCTACTGGGTTCCTTGATTCTCTGGCCTGCAATTGCTATTGGATTACAGTAAGCTAGTCCAATAAATTCCTTTTTAAATATAATTCATTCTAGTGGTTCTGTTCCTCTAGAGAACCCTGGCTAATTCAGAGAGGTAGGAGGATTGCTGAGTTCAAGGCCACCCTGAGACTACGTAGTGAATTCCAGACCAGCCTGGGCTAGAGTGAGACCCTACCTCCAAAAACCAAAAAAAAAAAAAAAAAAAAAAAAAAAAAAAGCGGGGGAGTTGGCTGTAGTGGTGCATGCCTTAATCCCAGCACTCAGGAGGCAGAGGTAGGAGAATTGCTGCCTGCAACTAGAGTGAGTTCCAGGTCGACCTAGGCTAGAGTGAGGCAATATCTTGAAAAAACAAAAACATATTTATTTGCAAGAGGTTGTGGTGGTAGGGCAGGGAGAATGAAAATGAATGAATGAGAATGGCACATCAGGGCCTTAAGCCACTGCAAATGAATTCCAGATGCGTGCACCACTTTGTGTATCTGGCCTTGTGTGGGTACTTGGCTTTGCATGCAAGTACTTTTAATCACTGAGCCAACCAAGCTGCGTTATGGAACCCACAGCTATTTTGTAAACCATGAAAATCTTAAAGCACTTGCACAAATAAGATACTTTAACAAATTTAATCTTCATTCACATTTCTAGGATTTAAATATTTCAATTTAAAATAAGTTTAACAGATAATTTATAGGAAAAATATAGTCTTCTATTCATGTCATTTACTTTTTGTAACATTTTTTATTTATATTATGTATTTTTTGAAGCATAAGGAAAAATACTTCTATTCATTCCTTAAATGCCCATATTAATAAAATCACATTGTCCATGTGTAATATCTTGACAACATTTGAGTTACGTAATGAATACTACTGTGTTAAAGGATAGGTCAAATATCAAATGACCTAACATTGGGGGAAATGCTACTCATTCCTCTTTTTTTAACTTTATTGATTTCAGCACATGCACATATGCAAGGATACAAAAGAGTGTCTTGGGCTGGAGAAATGGCTTAGCGGTTAAGGCGTCTGCCTGCCAAGCCTAAGAACGCCCGTTCAATTCTCCAGGTCCCACATTTATCCAGATGTGTGGCGCAAGCGTGGCTAAGAGGCCGAGAGGCTGCTGGTGTGCCCATTCTCTCTCTCTCTCTGCCTCTTTCTGTTTCTCTCTCTCCCCCTCAAAAAAAAGGTGAGAATCTTGCATTTTCACAATGATAGTAATATGTTATGTACTTTATGTCTTGAGCCATTTGAAAGTTGTAGTCATTGTACCCCATTTCTTTTATGTACAACATGTCTTTCCTCAGAACTATGACATTGTTATTCCTAACCACAGAACAATGAATATAAAATAGGGATTGTAACATTGATATAATACTCTTAGATTATTAAGTCACAAGTTGACATTTTTTTGATAATGTTTTGTCTAGTATCCCTCCTTTTCTTTCTCAGTTTAGGCTTCCATGCAGAATTACCTAGTAGTTAAATCCCATTAGTCTCCTAATCATTAATAGTACGTAAGTTTTTCATGGTTATTGGCACCATTAAAAATATAGGCCATTTACTTTGTAGCAGTTTGTGTTTTCTTGTGTTTGGTAGGAGCATTACATAAACAATGCCCTTCTGTTGGTGCATCATAGCTATTTATTAGAGACTTTGGTCCCTTGGTTAAGACGTTGAATGCAAAGGACTTGAGTATTATAAGAAGGTGATGAAATTAGTTGCTCATTTTCTCTATTGAATGTTGTCTGTGATTTGGATGCATCTTTTACATATTGGATTTTATTAAAAATGGGGTACCCTGCTCTGTGCAAGGTAAGCCTTCAAATACAGGTTATTACAGTTTGAATGTCAAATTGTATAGGTTCATTTGTTTGAACACTTGATCCCCAGCTGGTGGTGCCGTATTGGGAGGTTGCAGAACTTTGGGAGATGGGGCCCAGCTGAGGATGTGGGTATTTGGAGTGTGGTCCTTGAGGGTTATTGTCCATCCTCACTTTGGGCACCATTCTCCATGGTAAGCCTTTGTATACTCTTGCTTCCATGGAGCCACCTGCTGCTATACCTGCCAGTTATGGATGCTATTCCCTCAGACTTTGAGCCAGAATAAACTTTTTCTCCTTTAAGTTTCTTCTTTTTGGATACTTCATCACAACAAGGAAACAATCACATATACAGGTGAAATAACTAGTAACAGTAGAGAGCATGTTGTGAATAACAGATTTCTTTGGGTTAGAACAGAACTTATGTCCTCACTGATACAATTTCCTTCCATGGTGTCTCTACCTCCTGAAAGATAGACCACCTCAACAGTGCCAAAGGCTATGAACAGGCCTTCAAAATACAGCCTCTCAAGGACATTCCAGAACCAGACCAAAACAGGGTATCTGATAGAATTGAATTTCAGAGATGCATCCTGTGAAATACCCAGTGAAAAAACATGCTGGAAATAGCATCTATTCCCTTGAGTCCTGAATTCTGTGGGACTTTGTTCTGTACCATTTTTTGCAGCAAACTGTATTACTGCTAATATTTTTGTGAAAACAATACATATAGACTTGGGCTCTAGCATCTTCTTACTATACAGCTAAAAAAGCATAGCCTTTCCCCAGAAGTGTAAGGATACAGGGATATTGTCAGTTGGTGAAAGAAAAGCCAAGCACCTGAAGGGGAGAGGTTGGTATTTTTACAATACAACAGACTCAGGCCCTGCCATCATTTTCATGTAGTAAACATTTGACTCAGCAGCTGGACATTAGCAACAGTAAATAAAGCCTCCTCCAGACTAACAGCTGAAAAGGAAGCAAGATTTTTAGTTTTCTGAAGGAGGAAATAAAGGCTTTTTGATACCTCTATCCTAAGCCTAGGTACAAGGAGACAGTAGGCGTTAAGATATGTGGATGAACTCCATACTTGATATGCCAGACAGACAGACATAGAGACAGAAACATCTTCATCACTTAGCACCCAAACAAACATTTCCACAATCAACTCTGCCTGTGGGAAGGGATTTAGTGTCAGGCCTGGAGAAAATTGGTAACATAGCAGTTTTACTTTGGGGGTAGCTGAGCTTGTCTTCTGGAAGAATGAGGATGCCAAGCAATAAAGAGAGGGAGGTACTTGCCTATAATTTCATAGGGAGCTATGAAAAATATGCTTAGATAGCAGAATTTGCAAAGAGTCAGCCTAGTTAATGCCTGGGAGGGTTGGCCATTGGTTGGCTTCAATGTGAAGCTGAACATGCACAGAGAAGTTATAATATTTATAAGACTTGGAATATTTAGGCTTGGAGAAAAAAATGTACCAATTGGAAGACTGGTGAGAAATATTTGAAAACACTGCATGGAACTCCTTTCTTAGTGTAGGAAACAGGAGAAGATCAGTTAGAATGTTTTAATGGCCTATAGAAACATTCTATAGTTTTTAGTCACTGAAATCCCTTATAAGTGGAAGAAGTAGTCAAAATCAAACAAGCTTTATACCTTTGGAAACAGTGAAGTGTGTTTACTCAGTGAAATATGTAGCCATGTACTTCACCATTATATATAGAGCTTCCTTAAAAAAGATGGTGACTTATTATCGTGGTCTAGTGAGGTCAAGGACCAATGCCCTGGAACTTTAAGGTATTTCTCCTTAAAAATGAGTCCTGTCATTCTTTGATGCCTTTTCTATATCAGAATACTGTTCTTTACTGGTTTCCAAAGTGCTCCAGTGGGTTTTGTAGTCTATTTTGTTTTTAATACTATGCATAGCTATAACTCCAGAGGAGATTGCTTGGGACAGACACTGATCCAGCTGGTTTATACTGGAGGCTAATGATTTGATAACTAGAATGGTGATAAGAACACATAAAGATAAAGAGGAAAAAGTAGGGGTGCATTTCTCAGGTTCTCTGGTTGTAAATTGCTTTTGTATGTGCCTAATTAAAAAATATTTCTATTTATTTATTTGAGAGAGAGAGATACAGAAATAGGCAAGGGGGGGGGAGAGAGAGGGAGAGAGGGAGAGAGGGAGGGAGAAAATGGGCACGCCGGGGCCTTCAGCCATTGCAGACAAACTCCAAATGCATGTGTCCCCTTGTGTATCTGGCTTATGTGGGTCCTGGGGAATCAAACCTGAGTCCTTTGGATTTGAAGGCAAGTGCCTTAACTGCTAAGCCATTTCTCTAGCCCCCTAATGTTTTTTGAAGGGTGCCTGTCAAATATGTCTGTACCCCTCAGAAAAGACAAAAACATTTTTCTTCCTACAAAGTAAATACTTTTAAAAGTTCTTTAAAAATGTGATGAGATACTCAGATGTAAGATATAATTCTGTTCTGAGACAGGCTCCAAGTTAATCTATGGGCTAGTAATCACTATCTGCCATGTGTTTGGGATAAACCCACATTTATTAGATTTTCAAGGGGAAGAGCCATTCCAATTGCAAAACAAATTTCCAGAACCCCAACAGATCTGGCTTACTACATTCTCCTTTCTTTCTTTTTACCCTAGCTCCAATGGCTTTTTTGCATGTAATAGCTTCTGAGAGAAGGCAAAAACATCCTTTGACAGTACAGGAACATCATAAGAAAAATTATCTGGTGCTGCTAGATTTTCCTTATTTAATGTGCAAAACTAAAACTACCTCTTGTGATTTTAACTGTTTATATTAGGTAGAATAGGAACAGATCCATAATATGTTGTTTTTCTCTCTTTTTCCAAGGGCTTAAAAGTTACAAAAGGATACAAGTCTTGGTTGAGAACCTATTTTGGGTAAGGGGCTATAGCCAGTATTTGTTATATATAAAATTACCTAATTTAATATTCACAATAAGCAGGTCAAGCTTGGTTAATATTTCCACTTTACATCCAGGGAAGTGAAGGTTCAACCAGCAGATGCTATGGAAATGGCTTCATATGTTATGTTTAGCTCAAATGTATATTTAAATAAAGAAGGAAATCAGAAGAGCATATCCATTTGATTACATGTAGATCTTGAGGAGGAATGATATCTGGTTGCTACATTGGATCTCTTTACTGCACTTATGTTCTACCTAGCTTCATGAATACCTAAGACTGCCCAAAAATTTGATGTGGTTTGTTCACTCAGATCTCAGAGCCCAAATGCTATCCGAAGATGAGACTGCCAGTATAGATTGCTTAGAGAAAGAAAGCTATAAAAAAATCTTTTACCATTAAAAATATATTTTCAAAAATATATTTTAGAATAAGTATAGCTTGCATAAGTCAAATTTTTGAAAAGCCACGGAAGTTAGTTTTCTGCACTTAAATGTTCTTAGTTGCCTCATTATAGGGAAAAGGACCAGTTTAGAAATGGCACAATTTTTTGCTTTCTGGAAATGTGTTTCCATAGCAGGAGCTGAAATAACTGGATTGATTCTCACTTTGCTCCCACAAAGAACCGTTATCAGCTCTTGAATGGAGTACCTGTCTTGATAATACATTTCTGATGGGTCTGCTCCAACATTTGTTAGACTGGTGGCCCTGCCCAGCTAGATCTGAGAATTTTATTTAAATAACAGCTAATTAAAAAAAATTCTTTATTTGCTGGGTGGGAGGGAGAGAGAGAGAGAAAAAAAAGAAAGAGAGAATGGGTACTGAGGGCCTCTAGCCTCTGCAAACAAAGTCAACATGCATGCTCGCCACTTTGTGTATCTGGCTTTATGCGTGGTAAATAACAGCCTTTTGTGACTATTGCCAGAAGAAATGGAAGTCAAGTGTTTCTCAGTCTGGTTTTACAGAGCAAAATTTGTTTCCTTCTCTTGAACTTTTAAATCATTTTCCAGAAGTTTGCTTTCAAGCTAATTGGCTTTACATTTTTAAGTAGTATTTTCTTATTTTTTTCTTAGCATTTTAGAATAGATGGTGCATAGGTATAATAAGGGGCAAACTTTCAAATAATATTGAGGGGAATTAAAATTTCCATTTAATACTAGCAAAGAGAAACCTTGCTGGCCAGTAAAGTTTGAAAAGTAGTATTCTGTATCTCTAATTCATGTAGAACAGATTATATATATATATATAAACTTATTAGATGATCTGATCTTAGAAGAACAGATTTTTTTTTCAATGGAAGCAAGGGTGGCTCCAACACATGACTAAGTTAAATGACAACGCAAGCAATACTTACTCGAAGACTCAGAGAAGGCAGTGGATCTTATAGCAAGCAGAGAACGATTGTTGACAGAAATGATCCAGAGCCTTCAGCAAGGATGGCTATATCTTGGTAGAAATGAAAATTTTCATGTACCACTCCTTAGCTACAGAAATGCTAGAAATGGCCCAGCTAGGCAGAATTAGGTAATTGTGATGCACACTAAAGATTAGCTATGAGCTAAATAGAAAAAAATGCTAGTTTTTAAAGCCCATGATTGAATCAAATTACAGTTTTAAGTAGAGTTTTGTCTCCAACATGGACAATTATGTCACCCTTTGGAATTATATGCATGAAGTAGAATGTTATTTTAGAAGGACAGATACATGGTTACTTTCTA
This sequence comes from Orientallactaga sibirica, assembly GCA_036365145.1. Classification (NCBI taxonomy): domain Eukaryota; kingdom Metazoa; phylum Chordata; class Mammalia; order Rodentia; family Dipodidae; genus Orientallactaga; species Orientallactaga sibirica. The sequence continues at coordinate 10,811,734 of JAEOAD010000031.1, read as the reverse complement.
AGGCCAATTTCCTGAGTATAAATTATATAATAGATTATGGAGTCAGTGTCAAGGTGTTCATTATTGCACTGCATTGGTTATCTTTTTGAGGTGGTGGTGATTGTCAGAGGACTATTCAGTTAAGGGTGCCAACCGTTCACATTATTATATTTCTTAGTATTTTTACACCATTTAGAATTTCCCAGAATTTCTTCCTTGTGTGGTCATGGATAATTAAAACCAGACTGCTTTAAGTAGGTATAGTGTAGGTCTAGGCAAAAAGAATTAGGCTTACATAGGGTGTGTGTGTGTGTGTGTGTGTGTGTGTGTGAGAGAGAGAGAGAGAGAGAGAGGAGGGAAGGAGGGAGGGAGGGATGGAGATGTGGTGTGTTTTCATGGATGTTTAGGTATATGTGTAGAGGTGTGGTGGTTTGGATGTCCCCAAAAGATTCAGGAGTTATATTCAAGCTTGTAACTTGATGTCACTTTGGGTGGATCCTAGGTCCAGCACTAAGGTATTTGGGGGCAGATTTGGAACTTCCAGCTAAAGATATATAAAATGTTTGAGTACTGTCTGGGTTCCTGGGGTATACTTACTTAACTTGTGTTGGTGGTGGTTGCTTTTCTCTCTGCATGGATCTGTTAAAGGGGGCCAGCTTCTTCTGCCATTATGGAACTTCCCCTTGATCTGTAAACTTTAATAAATCCCTTCATCCCATAGCTTCTGCCTGGCTTGGAAGTTTATCCCAGTGACCTGGAGCTGTCTACTGCAAGGGGTATGGGTTCACATATGCATATGTGTACGGCGGGTTAGGGGAGAGAGCAGAGGACAGTCTCAAATGTTGTTGTCTTCTACTTTTTTTGGATACAGGAGCTCTCATTGGCCTGGAGCCTACCAAGTAGGTTAGACTCACTGGCCTATGAACCCCAGTGATCCTCTTGTCTCCTCCCTCTGTTGGCATTGGGGGGTTCCAAGTATGCTCCATACTCCCCATTATGCTTGGCTTTTTATGCTGTGGACCAAACTCAGAACCTTTTGCTTATACAAAGTGCTATTACCTGCTGAGGAATCTCCCCAGCCCCTAAAAAGCAGTTTGACAATAACATTTATTGGTTTTAAAACACCGAGCAAATGGACCCCCTCTGTATAAGCCAGTTTCAACTCTCTGTAAACGCAGCATCAGTCATGTGCCTTATTTGCTTTGACCCCCCACACACACAAAAGAAGAAAAATGAAAATTAATCTTTTCAGGATTAATTTCCTTCTCTCTCTCTTTGAGGTAGGGTCTCCCTCTATCCCAAGCTAACCTGAAATTTACAATGTCTCAGGGTGGCCTCAAATTCACAGGGATCCTCCCACCTCTGTCTCCCTAGTGCTAAGATTAAAGATATGTGCTACCATGCCTGACTTTTTTTTCCCTTTCTTGTCTCATCTGTGGAGCCTTCACCCTCCTGTGAATTCTATCTGCGCCCCCCACTCGTTATGCACACACTCCTGTAACATTCCAACATGTTAGGTTCATTTCTCTGTGTGCATCTTCTCTGGCTACTCTGCGGTCTGCTTCTTGCAGGTGAGATTTAAGAATTGTTTTTATTGCTTTCAGTTTTAGTTGTTTGGATCACAACTACCTGTGCATAAAACTGGCATGGTGTTTGTGTCTAGGGTTGTCCCAGTATTGCCAAATTGAAATCAGGAAAGAGTTTTGCTCCATGTGTGAATGGTTATAAATGTCTGATCAGCCAGAGAACAGGTCTTTTTGTTGTTGTTGTTTTTAGTAGTGGTGATGAGTGTTGAGGTTTATGACCCTAAAGGACAGTGTACTATACTTCATCAGTTCAGATGTAAAGCCACATGAGAACTTGGTTACCTGGAACCAGTGACAGTGGTACTTTACTTTTGTCCTCTGGGATTGAACTTTTTAAGAGATCTAGTGAAAACCTGGGACTGACAGCATATGAAAAGTGAGTTTTCACAAAAACTATATAATACTTCTGTGCTGTGTGTGGGCTGTTAATTTGGTACTTTCAGTGTGCTTTCTAGCCATTCTATTTTATCGATCTAAAAATCAGTGAATTATGAGTTTTTTTTTTTTTTTTACGGACGAAATTGTGACAGATTTGTGTTTCAGATTCCACTGTGGGGCTGGAGAGATGGCTTAGTGGTTAAGGCACTTGCCTGCAAAGCCAAAGGACCCAGGTTCAACTGCCCAGGACCCACGTAAGCCAGATACACAAGGGGTCACATGCATCTGGAGTTCGTTTGCAGTGGCTGGAAGCCCTGGCATGCCCATTCTCTCTACCTGCCTATTGTCTGTATCTCTCTTTCTCTCTCTCTCTCTCTCTCTCTCTCTCTCTCTCTCTCTCTCAAATAAATAAAAATAAAATATTTTTTAAAATTCCACTGTGCTCCTATTAAGACAACAGTTTTTTAAAAATACTTTATTTATATGGAAGAGGGAGAGGGAAGAGAGATATATAGAGATTTAGAGAGAGAAAGGGCATGCCAGGGCCTCTAGCCACTGCAAACAAACTCCTGATACATGTGCCACCTTGTGCACCTGGCTTATGTGGGTACTGGGGAATTGAACCTGGGTCCTTAGGCTTCACAGGTAAGTACTTTAACCGTTGAGCCCAAGACAAAGATTTTCATTGGGACTTGTTCTGTCATGTGAGTCATGTCATAGTGCATAAAATCATCCCACTGAATCTTTCAGAAATCTATAAATGACTCCATTTGCACAGAACATTGAGAATATTTTTTATCAGCAGGGATCTAGACTTCACATCTTAGTGACAGGCATATAGATTAATACACTGATGGTGGTGTACGTCTTATGTACTTTTTCTCATTCTTACATATTTTTCCTCCAGAGATCCTGGTTTGCTTTCTTCTTTTAAATTTTTTTAATTAAAAAAGTCTTTTTATTTGTTTATTTGAAATAACATATACACACACAGTGAGAGAGAGAGAGGGGGGGAGGGAGGAAAGAGAGAAAGAATGGGTGTGCAGGGCCTCCAGGTGCTGGAAATGAACTCCATATCCATGGACCATCTTGTACTTCTGGCTTATGTAGGTCCTGGGGAATTGAACCTGGGTCCTTTGGCTTTGCAACCAAGTGCCTTAACCACTAAGCCATCTCTCTAGCCTGACATAGATTGGACATCTTGTGTACTTTTTTCTCATTCTTATACATTTTTCCTCCAGAGATCCTAGTTTGCTTTCTTTTTAAAATTTTTTTATTTTTATTTATTTATTAGCAACAAACAGAGAAAGAGGCAGAGAGAGAGAGAGAGAGAGAGAGAGAGAGAGAGAGAGAATGAATATGGGCATGCCAGAGTCTCCAGCCACTGCAAACAAACTCTAGATTCATGCGCCACCTTGTGCATCTGGCTTACTTGGGTACTGGGGAATCGAACCTCAAACCAGGGTCCTTAGGCTTCACAGGCAAGTACTTAACCGGTTGCTAAGCCATCTCTCCGGGGCTTTTGCTTTCTTTTTTTAAAAACTGTTTTATTGCAGGGGTTTCAGCTTAGGGGGAGTTTAGTTTAGAGTACCTGTCCCTAAGTAAAAAGAATATAATTTATACTCTTGGAGTTTTGTTTGTTTACTCTTTTTTAAATCAAGAAAGAAGCTGTTGGCTCTTGGAGCCTTTCACACTCTATGTTTGGATTAACTGCTGACCCCATGTTATATACAGAGAATCTGGCAGCTGGGGTGGAATTCTCAGCTGTCTGTCTTTGTTTTGTCCACAGAAGGAAATGTGAGTTTTATCTCACTGCTCAGGCAATGTCAGGCACATTCCTTTTTATGTTCATAGGCTACAGTCTTGTTACAGGTTCATTTCCCTATTCCTGATACCTTGAATTTCTAAAGATTAGGAATGAGCTGAACTTACTCTTACTGAACATGGAAGTTTCAATCACCTTTGGCATTCCAAAATTGTACTTTAAATAAAGCTTGTTAGGTTTTGCTGACATAGTCTAGTTCCTCTACTAAGTACAACCATAAGATGCTAGGCTATAGTTATGAATTACAGCTATTATTTTTCTTTGCAAATCTCTTTACCCACGTCTGTGGGTCATTATACTTGGCCACATCTGACTCTCAGCATTTAAAGTGATTCTGCTCCTTAACTCTTTATTTTATTTTATTTTATTTTATTTTATTTTATTTTATTTTATTTTATTTTATTTTATTTTATTTCATTTCATTTCATTTCATTTCATTTCATTTCATTTCATTTCATTTCATTTGTTTGAGAGAGAGAATGGGTGCGCCAGGGCCGCCAGCCACTGCAAACAAACTCCAGATGCTTGTGCCCCCTTGTGCATCTGGCTTACGTGGGTCCTGGAGAATCAAACTGGGATCCTTTGGCTTTGCAGGCAAGCCATCTGTCCAGCCTAGCTTTTTTTTTTTTTTTTTTTTTTTTATGAGAGAGAGAGAATATTGACACGCCAGAGCCTCTAGCCAATGCAGGGAAACTCCAGACACGTGTGCCACCTTGTTTGCATGTGTTACCTTGTGTGTCTGGCTTACGTACGGTCTGGGGAGTTGAATATGGAAAGCTTCGCAGTCAAGTGCCTTAACTGCAAAGCCATCTCTCCATCCTGCTCCTTATCTCTTGAGTCAAGATAAGTGTTTAAAAAAACAAACACTGAGATCCAAACCCAGTTTTTCTGGTTAGTATAGCATTGTTAGTAATTTTTCAGTTTTGTCATGATGCATATGTGTGCATGTGTAGTACCTTTATTGTTTTAAAACAGAAATCATACACAAACATTTCTTTTTATTCAACACTGTATTGTACGTATACATTGTGCCATATGTCCTACTGTTATTTTTATATAAGGATCCTAACAACTTTAGGAGATGATGATTTTTTGCTTTAAAGACAAGGAGAATGTCGGAGCACTTGCCATTGTGTGATCATGCAGCTAGTAAGGGACAGAGTTAGAACTCAAACCAAGTCTCTCTTCACATTTCTACTTAGTGTCCATTCTTTTTTTTTTTTTTTTTTTTTTTGGTTTTCGAGGTAGGGTCCAGGCTGACCTGGAATTAACTATGTAGTCTCAGGGTGGCCTTGAACTCTCAGCGATCCTCCTACCTCTGCCTCCTGAGTGCTGGGATTAAAGGCGTGCACCACCACGCCCGGCTTAGTGTCCATTCTTGATCCTGTCTGGTCTAGGAAGGAACTGGACTATTGCTTAGGAATTGTAAAATAAGTAAATTGATGGCATTACTAAAGACAGAATAAGACTGACTAGTTAAATTAGTTTGGAAGAAGGCAATAATTTAGGAAAAAACTCTAAATCTATGTGTACAGAGTGTAGAGTGCTAGCTAGCACCATTGCTTCTCAGGATATTACAGTATGCAGTGGAACCACCTAGAAGGCTTATTAAAATAAATTGCCAGACCATGCCACAGGGTTTCTGATTCACTAGGCATGGAATCTGAGACTTTGGATTTCCATTAAGTTCCTAGACAACACTTGGCTGGTCTGGAGAAGTCCTGTACAGAAAAGTTTAAGGCCTTAGGAATTAAGTCGATACAGGATTTGAATTCATCCACTACCACTTACCTGTTATGGGAGCCTTAGTATCTTCTGAAAAATTCAGCAAGGTAATAGTGCAAGGTTTTAGTTAGAATTAAATTCACTTTTAAGAGTGATGGCAATGTCTAGCATATATTTGACAACTTACATATGAAGTACTTTGAGAATGCTTCACTATATTACTTCGGTCTTTAGCAGTATTTGTATTCCCACATAAAAAGATTCTAGTACACAGCAATTGATCAGTTAATATTTCTTTACTTAAGAAAGCCTGAGAGCCTTTTGTAGTGGCGCATAGCTTTAATCCCAGAAATCAAGAGACTAAGCTAGAAGGATCACCAAGACTTGGAGGACAGCCTGGGGCTATAGAGTGAGTTTCAGGTCAGCCTGGGCTAGAATGAGACCCTGACTTTTTTTTCTCAAAAAAAAAAAAAAAAAAAAAAAAAAAAGAAAAAAAGAAAAGAAAAGAAAAAAGCCTGGAAATGTGTCATGTACTATAGACAGATTGTCACTGAGCTTTAAGCATTTGGGAACTGACTGCGTGTGGTGGCACATGCCTTTAATCCCAGCACTGCAGAGGCTTGAGGTAGGAGGATCTCCAAGAGTTCCAGGCCAGCCTGGGGTTACAGAGTGAGTTCCAGGTCAGCCTGAGGTACAGTGATACTCTACCTTGAGAAAACATCAACAAGAAAATATTGAGGAAATGTAAATTTTTTTTTTTTTTTTTGGTAATGGTAGCTAAGAGAATAGTTATGTGAAGTGATGGAATTATCTTTTAACTGCCTTTGTTTTCAAGGCCATGTAGTTATTTCCTATTAATTAGAAAGCTTACCTAGATTATAAAAGCTGTGTAATATACTCTCAAACTAATATGGTAAGCTTTAATTTAACTTTTTATTCTTTCATTCTCTTAAGATTTCAGAGTATTTCATAAAGCCAGTTTGCCATCCAGTTAAAAATTTGCATCCATTATTAAAACCAAAAAATTAATTTTTTGCCTTATTTGTCTATATTTGAGAAGTGTGTTTTACTAGAAGAGATTATAAAAGAAGGTAGAAATAAGGAGATTCTGAAATGTGGACTATTATGATTTACTGGAGAATTATATGATAGAGGGTAGCTTTTGTACCTTTATTTTATATATTTTATTTATTTGAGAGAAAGAGAGAGAGAGAGTGAAGGAAGGAGGAAGAGAGGAAGAATGGGTGTACCAGGTCCTCTAACCACTGCAGACAAACTCCAGATACATGTACCACCGTGTACATCTGTCTTATGTGGGTTTTAGGGAATTGAGCCTCAGTCCTTAGGGTTTGTAGACAAGTGCCTTAACTGCCAAGCCATCTATCCAGCCCAACATACCTTTTTAAAATACTAATAGTATCTTATATGGTTGTGAGGGAATTGCATGGGAACCTAAATCTGTGTCAAACATTTCTGTTTCATATATTTGTAGTGCTAGGAATTGAACCCTGGGCCTCATATATTTTAGGCAAATGTTCTACCAAATGTTACACCCTGTAGTATATAAGGCATTTAAAATAGTGTTGGTACATAGTAACATTTAATGAACTAGTCATTATTGTTTTATTCTGTCCAAATGTGTTACTATAATAGGTACAGGTTTTTGTTTTTTAAATCTTGATAGAGCTTACAATCCAGCAAGTTCAGAAAAGATTTGATGTAGTTGAGTAAAAGAGTCAAATATGCCAGACGTGGTAGTGCATGCCTTTAATCCCAGTACTCAGGAGTCAGAGGTAGGAGGATCGCCGTGAGTTCAAGGCCACCCTGAGACTACCTACTGAATTCCAGGTTAGCCGAGCTAAAGTGAGACCCTACCTTGGAAAACAAAAACAAAAACAAGCAAACAAACCAAAAAGAGTCAAATGTATTAAACACTAGCTTGAAGTCAGGAATGGGACAGAGGGAAGCAAAATTCAGAGTCCTATGATTTCAAAGCTCATGGTTCTCTCTCAGTACCACCCACCCTCACAAAGATCTTTTTGTTGTGTACCTTCTAGCCTTCCTTCCTAGTCCTGTAGTTGATAGTGTCATACTTTCCATCTTCGTGTATCTCTTCCAGTAGTTTGCTGTGTACTGACTTAGAAATGATAGGTGACCAGAGGTGATTCAGTGTGTGACCTTCTGGATTTTCTGCCTAAGTATTTCTGTGCGGATTGCCTAAATCTGTTGGGTTCAAGGAGTGGGAGGGGCCTTATCTACATGAGGTGATGAGGCATATAATGTTTGCTGGATCAGGAAAGGAGACCTTGCATGTGCAAAAGGAGCCCTGACTTCTGATTAGAATAGAAAGATCGTGTCTTATTTCATGCTTTATTGCCTTCCTCTAGTATTAGTATGACAGATAAAGGGACAAGCATAACCAACCTTAAAGAAAGTTGTCAAAGGGAAGCTTAGTATGTCTTTGAGCTGTCAGGTGTTTGATAGATTGTGTTCTTCAAGAGAAATTCTATGTAGGAGATGTAGCTGGGGACACAAACAAAGGATAGATTGTCAAGTGCTGTGACTAGAGGGGACATGCTCAAGATTTAGCATTTTATCCTGCTGGCCTTTTGGGTCTTCTGTGTTTTCTAGTGTGTTTTTCTACATGACTTCCTCCCTTCGTAACCTCCTTTGACATTTTGACTGTCTGAGTACAAGACACACTGATCTTTAAGCAGATGAGCAGGTCATATACACAGACCCACATGGAACCCATCATTGAGCTCTACTCTTGACCTTCCTTGTCAGGTTGAGGGGTGGGAAGAGCTAAGGCCCTGCTCCCCTCCAGCAAGGGGCAACTATCCATTCCCAAGCTTGTCTTGGGGACTTTCCTTTTGGCTTTATGCCCTTTTAATAAATGTTTATCAGTTAACAAAAGCGTCTATCTTTTCTAGTGTGTGGAGGAATAGCTTAGAAGCCTGCAGAACTGTCTTCATTGATGATTTTGGAGAAAAACCAAGAGACCCAAAGATAATAAATAACCAAAGATACTAGGTGAATAAATATGAGAGATGGATGAATATGGAAATCAACTCTAGGTGTCCCTCTTTAAGTCAGCAACAGAACAGCAAGAAAATAAGCTGCTTCCACATCTAACTTCAGAGGGGAGGGAACCATACTACTAGTGGGCAGACACGGGGGCTGATGTTATATAATTAATTCTTAGCAATAATTAAAAATCTTTATGGTCTCTGTATTTCAAATTGGTATTTTCCTACTCCAAAAGGGAAAATATCTCTTTAAGTGTTGATCCAATTATTTTAGGAGTTCCACAGAATTGTGAGATAGTCCTGAGAGAGGGAGAGGCCTGTTTGAAAGTCAGCATCCTCCTTCCTACCAATTTAGCTTTGCTTAAAAACAGAATGAAAGCAGAGTTGGACATTAAAACAGGAAAAGCTTGTAAGAACTTAAAACTAGTTTCTTTTTAGGGTAACATTTCTCATTAAATGATTTCTAAACTTGTAATTTGATTGATTTTCATCTGAAGTTTCAAAATTCTCTCTTTTAGGGGGAAAATGCTACTACACAGTAAACTCAACAGATTTATTGAGCGCCACCTGCTGGTTTTGATCCAAAAAACATGTGGTCCCTGGAAGTCTTAAAAATTTGCCTGTATCTTAGCATTGCAGAATTATGAAATTGGAAGTTAATAGCAACTTGGATTATTAGTATTACTGTTTTTTAAACATTTTATTGTTATTATTTATTTATTGAAAGAGAGAGAGGAAGAGGCAGATAGAGAGAATAGGTGTACTAGGGCCTCCAGCCACTGAAAACAAACTCCAGATGCATGCAATCAGCTTGTGCATCTGGCTTTCGTGGGTTCTGGGGAATCGAACCTGGGTCCTTTGGCTTTGCAAGCAAATGCCTTAATGACTAAGCAATCTCTCCAGCCCTAGTATTACTGTTTTTAAAAGATTTTTTATTTTTAAAATTTATTATTATTATTATTATTATTATTATTATTATTATATTATTATTATTATTTGGTTTTTCAAGGTAGGGTCTCACTCTGGCCCAGGCTGACCTGGAATTAACTATGTAGTCTCAGAGTGGCCTTGAACTCACAGCAATCCTCCTACCTCTGCCTCCCTAGTGCTGGGATTAAAGGCGTGCGCCACCACGCCTGGCTAAGAATTTTTAATTTATTTTAAGAGATTATTGTGTTGGAGACAAGACTTAGTGGTTAAGGTACTTGGCTGCAAAGCCTAAGGACCCAGGTTCGATTCCCTAGTACCCATGTAAACCAGATGCACAAGGTGGCACATGTGTTTGGAGTTTTTTTTTTTTTTTTTTTTTGAACAATGGGTAATGGGTTTTTCCTTCCCCTCATAAACAAATAAAATAATTTTTAAAAATTAAAAAAATGCCGGATGTGGTTGCACATGCCTTTAATCCCAGCACTCGGGAGGCAGAGGTAGGAGGATCTCCTTGAGCTTGAGGCCACCTTGAGACTACATAGTGAATTCCAGGTCAGCCTGGACCAGAGTGAGACCCTACCTTGAAAAACCAAAATAAATAGATAAATAAAAATTAAAAAAAATCATCATTAGTATTATCATTTTGAGGTAGGGTCTCACTCTAGCCCAGGCTGGCCTGAACTCATTCTATAGCCCTAACTGGCCTCATACTCATGTTGATCCTCTTACCTCAGCCTACTGAGTGAGCCACCATACCCAGATTTGTAGTTCTAATTAAAGCAAGTTACTTTGGGGCTGGAGAGATGCCTTGGTGCTTGCCTGCAAAGCCTAATGACCCGGGTTCAATTCTCTAGTATCCATGTAAGCCAGGTGCACAAGGTGGTGCATGTGTCTGGAATTTGTTTGCAGTGGCTAGATGCCTTGATGGTGCCCCCCTCTTTCAAGTAAGTAAATAAATAAAAAAGTTATTTTAGCACTGAGGAGAGGGATGCTTTTGGCTGAAATAAACATATGCAAGGTCATTTTAGAGTTCTTATTAGCCAGTATCTTTATCTGGCAAAAGATTAGTGTGGTTGATAAAAAAAGAAAAGCAATTTTAAATGTCAAAACTGTACACATCAACCCAGGTCAGCATCTGTCATGTCTGTAATTTATGCTAAAATCAATAAATTTCTCAGTTGATTACTTTTTATGTTGCCTAAGTTACTTTGAGGCATCTTTTAAAGTTTTTCTTTTTAAAAAAATTATGATTTGCAAGGAGAGAGGTAGGAGGGGAGAGAGAGAAAGAAATGGGCAGGCCAGAGCCTCCTTCCACTACAACTGAACATCAGATGCATGTGCCATTCTGTGTAGCTGGCTTTTTGTGGGTATTGAACAATTGAACCCAGCCATCAGGACTTAAGTGGTTAAGTGCCCTTAACCACTGAGCCATCTCACCAGCCCTGAGGCATCTTTGAAGAAAGGCTATGTATGTAAAAATGTCGTTTGAATAGGCTTTATACCAAGGGAACTGAATATATGTATTTTTCTCCCATGAGAGCTATGAGAAAAGCTGTAAGTAAAATGGACTGGAGTGGTCCTGCTCTGTTCTCTTTTTATCAGTAGTCTTTTTGAGTCTTAGTATTTGATGACTTTTTAAGGACTTCAGAGCTCAAGTTTGGTAACTCAGAACATTAGATTGTAGATGTTTTGATTTCTCATCCACTCATCTTATTTAAAATACACTGAAGACAGAGAAGCTGATAATTTACAGCTAGTTGGGAATTCATTTGTTCATTCAACATTTATTGAGCACCTAAAATTTCATTTTAGGCACTGATTTAGCATTGTAGAAAACAAACATGAACCTTGCCCTCAACCCCTCAACTCAGATAAGTATACTGTGTTAGAATGTATATATTTATATATAATATATACATCATAGGTATTAAAAATGAGTCACAGTAACAGGTGCCATAGGAAAAAGTTACACAGAGCAAGATACATGAAAAGAGTCAGGTTGGGAGAGCTCTTAATTCATCATAGTCAAAGAAGCTATCAGTGATATGAACACATTTGAAGGACAGTGATCATTAATGTCAATGATAATTGTATTTGATTTTTAATAGCCATGGTAATGAAGTACACTGGAGATGTTACTTCTCCATGGCTCCTCTTGATTTAGGGTACAGTGTTTAGAATTCTTTCCTCTTGTCTCTTACCTACATGTTTCTGATGGTCAAGCCATGCACATTGCTCCTTGACTGCCATTTTATTCTCTGTGGGCCCTTGCACATCCTTTCATTTCCTTTGAAAGGATTTATCCTTTGTCTGCCTACTGGGCTCATGCTTGTTTTCCAGTTTTAGTTTTACTTTCTCTGTCTGTTCCTTCTGAGGAAAAGGGAGCATAGTTTGCATCATATGAACCAAGCAAAATAAAAGTTTGGGCTGAGTTGTAGCTGCTTAGTAGAGTGATTTCCTAGCATTTGTAGGACATTAGGTTCTCCAATACTAACAGCCCGTGCAAACCTATACCCTGTGAGCTACTTGCTCACCATCTGTTCTTATAAACAAAGTTTTATTGAACCTCAAGTATGCCTTTTTTCCCCCAATATGTTGCCTATGTCTGCTTTTGGGCTAGAAAAGTAGAATTGAATAGTGTGAAACTGATATATACATGTTCCACAAAGGCTAAAATATTTACCATCTGGATCTTTTCAAGAAAAGTTTGCCAGTTCCTCTATCAGACTTGAGATCAGTTTCTGCATAGTAGAAACCCTGCTCTAATCTTCAGAGAGTGCCATGTCCTTAGGATGAGAACAGAAACTTGTCCAGAAACCACAGTAGAGGCAAGCATGTTCCCCAGCATCTGACTTTGCCTTCACCCTAAGACAGAGGGCTTGATATTCTTCTGGCGAATCAATTTTGAATTCACCAGAGCCTAATGACAGGTGGTGGTCTTGTGGATGAGAGCACAGTATTTTGGAATAGGTGTTGTCAGCTTGTTTCCAAAAGCAGCAATAAGTGGGTGTGAAGGCAGTATTGTTGACTCCCCTCATCAGCCCCCACACCCTGTATCAGGCTTCTGCAGTCCTCACTGGTACAGGTGGGCATTTGTCACCAGAGAAGCTTCCAGTTTGCTTCATCTAAGATCCCTGCTCAGGAGTAAGGACCAAGAGTGTGGACCAAAGGCCTTGGGAGGATAGAAACCTTCTTTTGTGACATTTTTGCTTTGTCCATTTGCTATCTTGTATCTTTGATTTCAGTATGTTATAGACAAAGCATTTCAAACTGAAATGAACTGGGAGGACCAGACAGTGAGCTTTCCTTTTTCTCAGGTACTTGGATATTTTAGATAAGGGTTTGGGAAGGATCACCCAAGTATTCATCTAAGGGGGGAGATGGTGGTCTTCCTCTTTCCATAATTTCCTTGCTATGTTTTTTTTTCCTCACAGAGAAACCATAGTAATTCTTTTAAATTGTTAATGACATTATGTTGCTTTCCCCCCACACTCCCCATAGTGATTTGAGATCATGTTCAAAATAAAGTAGGAGCTTCCTCACTAGGGCTTATGATCTCCTTAGCCATAGGCTTTTGACTAGTATAATTGACTGACACAGTGCCTTAGCTTGACCTCAGTATATACTTACAGGAAGGCAGGGGGAGGGTACACTGGGCACACAATATTCTTACTATGTCTAGCATTTTAAGCTTCAATTTTATTTTATTTTATTTTATTTTATTTTATTTTATTTTATTTTATTTTATTTTATTTTATTTTATTTTATTTTATTTTATTTTATTTTATTTTTTTATTTTATTATTTTATTTTATTTTATTTTATTTTATTTTAATTTTTGGTTTTTCGAGGTAGGGTCTCACTCTGGCCCAGGCTGCCCTGGAATTAACTATGTAGTCTCAGGTGGTTCAACTCAACAAACATTGAGCACTTTCTGTAGGTCAGGCCTTTAAAAGATTTTTTTTAAGTTTCCTTTTTTTTTTTTTTTTTTTTTTTGTTTTTGTTTTTCGAGGTAGGGTCTCACTCTAGCTCAGGCTGACCTGGAATTCACTCTGTATTCTCAGTGTGGCCTTGAACTCATGGATATCCTCCTACCTCTGCCTCCCGAGTGCTGGGATTAAAGGCATGTGCCACCACACCCGGCCTTCCTTTTATTAATGTATAATTTTATTGACAACTTCCATACTTACAGACAATAAACCATGATAATTCTCTCCCCTCCTCCACTTTCCCCTTCACAACTCCACTCTCCATTGTATCCCCCCTCTCTTCATTAGTCTCTCCTTTCTTTTGTTGTCATTTTTATTTTCCTTCTATTATTAGGGTCTTGTGAAGATACTGCTAGGCACTGTGAGGTCATGGCTATCAAGGCCAGTTTCTGTCTGGACATTTGCATTGTAAGCAGTCCTACCCTTCCTTTGGCTCTTACATTCTTTCTGCCCCTTCTTCCACAATGGACCCTGAGCCTTGGAGAATGTGATAGAGATGTTTCAGTGCTGGACACTCCTCCGTCTCTTCTTCACAGCACTGTGTTGCCTTTTGGGTCATCCCAGTGGTTACCACCACCTGAAAATCGAAGCTTCTCTAACCAAAAGTGAGAGTAGCATTAATACGTGAATATGAATATTAAGTGTAGTGCTTTCAGGGAAGTTTGGTGAGAATAATATATATATTTAGCCAGACAAGAGCAGGCTTTATGTCCCTAAGGCTCATGACCTCCCCTGCCACAGGCTTTTGATTAGGTTTTCAGTACCAGGCATGTATTCCTTCCCATAGAGTGAGCCTCCAGTCTAATTAGAGAGCAATTGGTTTTCCCCAGAGCAGACATGCCACTATTGTACCTGTTTGGTCATTTGGCCTGTCTGGCTAAACTTGAGGCTTCCAGTTTCCACTGTTTTCACCACTGATGACTTCTGTCTCCCAAAGGGCTGCATGTTGTTGGGGTCCCCCCTAGGGCCAGTCCAGGAGGGACAGCAGGGTCTCTGCCAGGTTGGGGGTGAGAAGCGCGGAATCATGACACAGACTCTGGGAGTTGGGTGAAAGCAGGCAGAGGGCAAGCTGCAGCAAACTCGTTTATTCAAAAAAGTGTAGGGGGTTTTAAAGGGGCTTGGCTGGCTAATCATTGTATGGGGTGGTTCCCTTTTTGTGACCAATGACAACCTGTCTCCGGACAGATCATTTCGTAGCAGATTTCTCGCGAGCATGGGACTGTAGCTGTTGTTACGCCAGGCCTGTGCAGGACGCCATGTTCACAGAAGCCACTTCCTGGTTTCTTCTGCCATTCGGTCTGGCTAGGGCCAGACCTGCATTGTGCCGTACATATCCTCCTTTTTCTTTTTATTATTGGCAACCTTGGGAGGCCTGGTTCTTTGCCAAGCCATTGTTGAGCCCAGGTGCCTGTCTTAGGTTGCCCCATCTCGTGGAGTCATATCCGTCATTGGCTACCCACCATCCTAGTGAGAAAACCCGAAGGGTGTGGCCTGGTATGGTTTTTTGCCAAGCCACTGTTGAACCCAGGCCCCAAGGGATCATTACATGCAACAGTGCCTGTCTTAGGTTGCCCCATCTTATGGAATCTTACCTGTCACTGGCTACCTGCCACCATAGTGAGAAAACCCGAGGGGTGTGTGGCCTGGTTTCTTCTGACATTTGGTCTGGCTAGGGCCAGACCTGCATTGTGCCAAAACCCAAGGGGTGTGGCTGGAGGCATGGGAGGGCCAAGTAGTGGTGGCTCTGTGCCGTGCAAACAGTCCCAGCATGCGAGAATTACTATAGAACCTGAAAAAGACTGGGGTAGGACAGGTTGCTGGGTGACTCTCATGAACTCACCCTTAGCATCATGATTAGTAGCATTGAGCGTCCTTAATGGTAGCAGATCAATGTAATCAAAGGAGTTGGAAAGGAATTTATGGCTGGTTGGAGGGTAGCATTACTATAAGAGGCATTAATAAGCAAAAAAGGCAAAGGTATGGCTAAGGAGAAGTACGTGCTTGAAGGGGGAGGAATACAACGAAATAGAATGGTTAAAATAAAGCCTAGGAAAAGCATGGGAATCTAGGCCCACCGCACCAAACAAGTATGGCCTAAGAAGAGTTGTCCGAAATGGTTTCTGGGAAGTGGTAGTAAGGAAAAAAGGAGATAAAAGGGGGAATAAGTTTAAAGTCCCGTATCTGGCCTGAGGGGTTTGGCATCATCCTCTTCATCAAGGTTTATCCCTGTGTCAGTGGCTGGATGGATGTTTCTGGCAGGGATGCAGATTGGGATCTGTGAAGTTTCTGGAAAGACACAAGCATACCCTCGGCCCTGTGTTAAAAGAGGGTGGGGCCCCTTCCAGATATTAGTAAGAGGATCCTTCCAGTGGACTAAGGGTAAGGGCGTTGTGGTTGGTTGGGATCTCCAATGTTTGTAGGCTGGGGAGAGTCCTGCCTTGTCAAAGGTGAGAAAATTGAGGGTAAAGAGAGCTTCCACTAGGGCCAAGTGGGGGTCCTTGGGCGACATAGTGGACTTTTGTTTTATAATTAGATCCTTTAGGGTCCAGTTAGTTCTCTCCATGATGGCTTGTCCTTGTGGGTTGTAGGGGATCCCAAGGGAGTGTTTTATTCCCCAAGATTCCTTGAAGGATGTGAATTGGGCAGATGTGTATGCAGGGCCATTGTCAGTTTTAATTGACCAGGGTACACCCATGACCAATGTAGTGGTTTTTGTCGCCTTAATGACATGGGACGCCTTCTCCCCTGAGAGAGCAATAGCAAAAGTAAGCTTAGAGTAAGTGTCCACTATGACATGGACATATTTGAGGTTACCAAAAGAAGGTATGTGGGTAATATACATCTACCGGATAGAATTTGGGGTTAGGCCTCTAGGATTGACTCCTTGAGGCTGTAGGGGGCCCAAGGGGCCTAAGGGGGCGCATGCCTTACAGATACGGGTTAAATGTTTGCATTGGCTAAGCGAGAGCTCAGGGTATAGGGTTTTTAGATTAGTGGGGGATAGGTGGAACCTTTGGTGTAAACGTCTAGCTTGTTCTAAAGGTGGCAAGGAGGAGACAGCAATAAATTTGTCTACCTGCAAATTCCCATCAGCAATAAAGCCAGTCAGACCAGTGTGTGAGTGAACATACTCAATAAAACAAGGGTATGATCTGTTTTCCATCTGTAATTGTGAAGTGGAGATGGCGATGTCTATGGGATGATGAGAGGGCCTGGGATTGGCTAAGGGCAGTACCTTTGTCATTTGAACAGCGTAACTGCTGTCAGAGAAGATGTTGATGGGCTCTTGTTGACAGAGCTCTAAGACTCTGATGATGGTATATAGTTCCCCTAGCTGGACTGAATGGGGGTTAGGGAACTTAAGGGCCTCATCTGGTTGATTGGCTCTCTTAATAATTAGTCCATAAGTATGTTTATTGCATCTGTAAAGGCTGAGGCTGCTAAGGGTATTGGCTGACTGGAAGGCCTGGAGAAATAGTTAGTCTTTATGGGCAAAACCATTAGGGATTGAAGTAGTTTGTGAGCGGGGAGATGATTGTATATCTCATTGGGGAATCCCGCCATTAGGATGTGGAAAAGGGGGCCCTCCCTAAAAAGAGGTTGAAGTTCCGACATGGGGATGGGCAGTTATTTTTGGAGGGTTCTGTATTATAGATTTTGTTAGTGTAGGTATGTGCCTTAATTGCTGTTAGGAGAATTGCTTGTAGGTTGGTGGTGAGTTTATGGGCCTGTGCCCATGAGGGGTATACCCAGTAAAGGGGCGATTGGTTTTGCCAGATGACTCCCAAAGGCACCCCTGCCGTCCAAAGGATCACATTTAGTATTGGAGCAGATGGGTCATGTCTCGTGAGGGTCATTGAAAAGAGGTAGTGGGATATTTTATGTAACAAATTTTTGGAGTGATCGTTTAGAGGAATTTTCCTTTAAGGGTTGTCAGTAACTCTAAGGAGGTCATAAAATGGTAGGAGTTCACTAGGAGGGATGGGTAAAAAAGGTTTGAGCCAGTTAATTTGGCCACAGAGTTTTTGGAGATCATTGAGGGAATAATGGTCCTTCATTAGAAGGTGAGAGGTAAGTGGTTGTATAGTAGTAGAAATTTTGTACCCTAAAAATCCAAAAGGGTGCACTGTTTGAATTTTTTCATTTGCTATGGCAAACTCAAGTTTTTTGAGGTCCTCAATGAGTAATTTAAAAAGGTCCAAAAGGGCAGTTCTTGAGGTATGGGCAATCAAAAGATCATCTATGTAATGAACAAGAAGGTATTTAGATTGTATTCTTGCTGTGGCAGAGGATATAAATGTTTGGCAAATAGAAGGACTGTTTTTCATGCTCTGGAGAACTCTTCATTGATATCTTTTAGCTGGGATAGAATGGTTGGTCTCCCAGACAATAAAGGCAAAATAGGGCCTGTCCTCTGCTGCTAAAGGGATAGAGAAAAAGCAATCTTTAATATCTAAGATAACTATATGGTGGTTAGTTGGGATGGCTCCAGGGGGGGAGGCCTGTCTGAAAGGAGCCCATTTTTAACATATGTTTATTAACCTGGCGAAGGTCTTGGAGCAGTCTATGTTTACCAGTTTTCTTTTTAATGACAAAGATGGGGGAATTATGGGGGCTAATAGAGGGCTCAATATGGCCAAGAGCAAGTTGTTCTTGAATAAGGGATTTGAGAAGAGTCAATTTAGGTTCTAGTATAGGCCACTGTTCGACCCAAATGGGTTCTGTGGTATCCCCACTCCAGGTGTATGGGAGCGGTGGGGGATTGGACAGTGGCCTCTAGAATTGCGGGTGATGATGAGTGGTGGGTGGTTTGGTGGGGTTGGGTTGCCCTGAGAGGCCAGTGGTATCATGGATGATAACATCATTGTAAAAGGCCTGGTCATCCGTTGTTATGACAACACCCATGTTAATAAGGAGATCTCTGCCCCAGAGGGTATTGGGGACATTTGCCACCAAGGGGAGAAATTCCCCCATGTTGCCATCATAGTCTTTCCATGTAACTGGTCTTCTAACTTGTCTAGTAGTCTGTTGTCCCCCAACACCCCTAATATTGGGACCATCTTTATAGGCCCAATTGGGCATGCGGAGTGCATCATTGGCAGAGATAACAGTAGCATCCGCACCTGTGTCTACTATGCCCTTGAATTCAACCCAGTCCAAAAGGACAGAGATGCGGGGTGAATGGTTGTAAATGGGCAGGGTCCACCTAATATGGGGGATTACCTTCTTATTTGCGGGGCTGAGGTTGCCCCTGTGGGAGTTTAAAGGCAGGGAATTTCTTCAATCCTTGGCTCAATGATATCCCCTTGGCCATTTAGGGCAGGGGGTTTGGGGCCTTAAAATAGGCTTAGTTGTCTTTGGACAGGTCCTCCAAAGGTGTCCTGGTTGGCCACAGCCCCAGCAGAGGGGTGGTTGTTGGGTAGGCTTTTGACCCATGGTCAGGGTTTGTATTGAGGCAGCCAGGGCCTCAATGGGGGCAGACATGGGATTGATACCTTTGGTAGCTGCAATCCATTTATGGAGATCCTCATTGCGCACAGCAGCAATAGCATTATGTGCTGCCGTGGTTGCTCCCTCCCATGCCAGTTGCTTATCTAAAGCATCCCTGGCGGGGCCAGGGGGAGTGCATTGGTCCACGGACTCCACCACACGAGAGAGGAAATCCGTGAAGCTCTCGGATGGGCCCTGGACCAGGTTACAAAAATAGGTATTCGGCTTTTGTGGGAGGCAGGCCTCCCTTTGGAGGGATAAAGATTTTACTTGGTCAAAGTAGGCATGCCCACTGTGGCTTGTGATACAGGGTCTGTATAAGGTCCTGTGCCAAGGAGCATGGCCAGTGTAATTGGAATTCCACTCCTAAGATTTTGGTAGACCTGGGATTCAGCCAGGTCACTATAGGCGGCTTTCCATTGGAGGAATTCAGGGGGGAGAAGGACCGCCTTGAGGAGTGAGTACCAGTCATAGTAAGTCTGAAGGTGGATGGCCCATTGTAAAAGGACTTGTGCAAAGTAAGAGGAGTCAATGCCAGATTCTTGGGCTGCCTTGTGGATGAGGGCCAGATCAGAGAGGGGGGGGGGTACCATGGTCTGGCTGTTGCATCTGGCTCTATGTTAAGGGGGAAGGCGGTGAAGGGGCGTGTCAGGGAATTGGCATTTCCCTGGATGTGTCCTGGTCTGGGGGGGGGGGCTTGCAAGGGTAAAGGGGGAGGGATGTTTGTGAGTGTGGCTGTAGCAGGAGGTTGTTGGGGTGGCGGCCTATTATCATTTAAAAGTTTTACTTTCTCCTCATCCAAGTTATGGTAAGAGGGGCTGGGAGGGACGAGCGTTGAAGACCCAATTTAGGTTCCTCCTTATAGCGTTCATTGTGGGCACAAATGACTTCCTCCAAAGTGGAGCCTTTAAGGCCAGCAATTATGGCAAGGAGGATAGGAAAGAATGGGGCAGGGGGTGTGTGCCCATCGTAAACCTTGAGTTTCTTTGCGAGGAAGAGAATGCTGGACCAAACGGAAGTGTCCCTGGACTCATCCATGGTGCTAAAACAAGAGTTTCATCCCAAAAGCTATGGAGGTCCTTTTGTTTTACTTTTAAGCCACGTTGCAGGAGGAGGGCCTTACGTGCCTGCAATTGTGGTGTCCTCTGGTAGGGAGGGAGGTTGCCCATTATGGTGTGGTGTTTGTTTTGGGGGAGGGGGGTCTAGGATGGGACACTCCTTAATCAAAGAGACTGAGAAAATAATAACCCAGATCCAAAACAATAGCCCAAAGGATAATCATGCAAACCACAAGTCCTAATGCTGTGGCCAGCTGAGACATTCGGATAGAATGTTTAGGAACCACGTGTCCTGTGCTTAACGGGGGGGACTTCCCTGGGTTGTTACTCCACAGCCAGTGTTGTTACTCCACAGCCGTATGCCCACACGGTGTCTCCAGGGAAGCTCAGCCAAAGGCCTTGCCTTGGTTCCTAAATCAGGTTGGTCAGACCCTTATGTGATTTCACCAGGACGAACCAATAATGGAGGGCCCAACACAGGATTTGGGACTGTGCGGCGATGTGTGCCTTCCTACGGGGAAAAGGTCGAACAAAGGAAAGGGGGGGGGAGGATGGGGCTGCCCTCAGGCTACCCTCAGCACACAGAACAGCAAGGGGTTTTTCTCACCAATGATTAAGAAGGGGGCGTCTTGCCAACGCGTGGGGTGGGGGGGTTGCTCACCGATGACCAAGGATGGGGCATCTCACCAACACCGATAAGGCAGAGGGTCCCTGTTCAGGCGCCAGATGTTGGGGTCCCCACTAGGCCCAGCCCAGGAGGGATGGCAGGCTCTCTGCCGAGTTGGGGGTGGGAAGCGGTGAATCACGACACAGAATCCGGGGCTGGGTGAAAGCAGGCAGAGGACGAGCTGCCGCAAACTCGTTTATTCAAAAAAGGGGGCTTTAAAAGGGGCTTGGCTGGTCAATCATTGTATGGGGTGGTCCCATTTTTGTGACCAGTGACAGCTTGTCTCCAGACAGATCATCTCGTAGCAGATTTCTCGTGAGCATGGGACTGTAGCTGTTGTCACGCCAGGCCTGCGTAGGAGGCCATGTTCACAGAAGCCACTTCCTGGTTTCTTCTGCCATGCGGTCTATTGTGCCATATAGCATGTAGTGCAGCTTTTTCCAATTTTCAATTGCCTGGTCTACAGGGAGGTTTTCAGCTCAGGACCAGCTTGATTTCTCAGTGACCTTGCCACCCAGGCATGAGTCTTCAGCAATAGGGTCTTACCATCTGTTTTTCAAGGGAAAACAATGATACTGGCAGTAGGCAGTAATGTTTTAGAGGCAACAGAGACCTCCCTGGCCAACAACGCACTCCCTGGAAAGCATCCCATCCCTGGCACTGAAAATTTTCTAGTAGTAATCAATGGCTTTTGGATGTGCCATTATCCAAAAAAGTAGGCTTTCATATGTCTTATTCATAATATCTTGAATTTTGATGGACCTTTCCCTCTCTCCTTCTTTTACTCAATCTCTTCCCTTGGCCTTGCTTAGGCCATTCCACTCCCTGTAATCTGTTTTTGCTTACATTTATGCAATACCATCCCATTAAGTCCTTCTCTGTCCTCCCTGTCTTGTAACCTTTTCCTAGCTTACTGGGTTGTGCTACTGATTTTTGGTTCCAACTCACACACAAGTCTGACCACTTGTAGCCAAGATTCACATATGAGAGAGAACATGTGACGTTTGGCTTTCTGGGTCTGGATTATCTCACTTAGTATAATCCTTTCCAGGTCCACCCATTTCCCTGCAAATTTCATAATTTCATTTTTCTTTAGCACTGACAGCTTTGTTATCTATTCATCTATTGAGGGACATCTAGGCTGGTTCCATTTCCTAGCTATTGTGAATAGAGCAGAAATAAACATGGTTGTGGATGTATCTCTAAAGTAGTGAGAAGAGTCCTTAGGATATATATCTAGGAGTGTTATAGCTGGGTCATATGGTAAATCTATTTTTAGCTGTCTCAAGAACCTCCACACTGATTTCCACAATGGCTGTACCAAACTACATTCCCACCAACAGTGTAGAAGGGTTCCCCTTTTGCCACATCCTCGCCAACATTTCTTGTCATTTGTTTTCTTGACGTTAGCCACTTTGACACGAGTGAGATGGAATCTCAAAGTAGTTTTAATTTGCATTTCCCTGATGGCTAAGGATATAGAACACTTTTTTAGATGTTTATATGCCAGCTGTATTTCTTCTTTTGAGAACTCTCTATTTAGTTTCATAGCCCATTTTTAAATTGTGTTGTTTGATTTCTTATTGTTTTGTTTTTTGAGTTCCTTGCATATTCTGTATATTAATTCTCTGTCAGATATATAGCTGGCAAAGATTTTCTCCCATTCTGTAGGTTGTCTCTTTGATCTATTCACAGCGTCCTTTGGTGTAAAAAAGCTTTGAATTTCATGAGATTCCAGTGGTTGGTCACTGGTTTTGTTTTCAAAGCAACTGGGGTTATATTCAGAAAGTCATTATGTTGAAGGGTTTCCCCTACTTTTTCCCCCAGCAGTTTCAGAGTTTATGGTGTGATAATAAGGTCCTTGATCCATGTGGACTTCTTTCTTGTGCATGGACAAAGACAAGGATCTGTTTTCATCCTCTTACATATAGATAGCCCATTTTCCCAGTACCACTTGTTGAAGAGGCTGTCTTTTCCCCAGTGAATTTTTTTTTTTTTTTTTTTTTTTTTTGTTTTTGTCAGATGGCTGACAAGAACATTATAGACCAATCTTCCTCATGAACATAGATGCAAAAATTCTGAACAAAATATTGGCAACCAGAATACAAGAGCGTATCAGAAAGATCATTCAACCTGACCAAGTAAGCTTTATCCCAGAGATGCAGGGATAGTTCAACATATACAAATTGATAAATGTAATATTCTATATAAATGGACTGAAGGACAAAAATCACATGATCTTCTCAGTAGATGCAGAAAATGCATTCGACAAAATCCCTTTGTATTAAAAGTCCTACAAAAACTGGGAATAGAAGAAACATATCTTAACATAATAAAGGCTATTGATGAAAAACGTACAGCCAACATAATACTAAATTGGGAAAATGTGTAGCTTTTCCACTAAATTCAGGAACAAGACAAGGGTGTCCTCTGTCCCCACTTTTATTTAATGTAGCACTGGAAGTCTTGGCTATAGTAATAAGGCAAGAGAAACTCATAAAAGGGATACAAGTTGGAAAGGAAGAGATCAATTTATCATTACTTGCAGATGATATAATTCTGTACATAAAGGATCCTAAAATCTACCAGCAAACTGTTAGAGCTGATAAACTCATTCAGCAACATAGCGGTATACAAAATAAACACACAGAAATCAGTAGCTTTCCTATATACTAACAACAAACATGCGGAGGATAAAAATCAGGGAATCTCTTCCATTCACAGTTGCCTCAAAAAAATAATAAAGTGCCTAGGAATAAACCTAACCAAGGAAGTGAAGGACCTCCATAATGAAAACTTTAAAACACTTAAGAGAGCAATTATAGAAGACACTAGGAAATGGAAAGACATCCCATGTTCATCATTGGAAGAATCAATATTGTGAAAATGTCAATCTTACCAAAAACAATCTAGACATTTAATGCAATCCTCATTAAAATTCCAATGACATTCTTCAAGGAAATAGAAAAAGCAATCCTGAAATTCATTTGGAAGCACACACACACACACACAAAAAAACCTCTCAAATAGCCAAAACAATTTTGAGCAATAAAAGTAAGGTCAGTGGTATCACCATACCTGATGTAAGCTATATTACAAAGCCATAGTAATAGAAACAGCATGGTACTGGCACAAAGACAGACACGTAGCTCAATGGAACAGAATAGAGTGCCCAGATGTTAATTCAGGCAGTTATAGCCATCTGATTTTCGTTAAAAGAGTTTTTGAGTATACAAAGTTAAGCTGGTACAGTCTTTCTCCCAACTGCATTGTAATGGGCATGTAATGGGTCTAAGATAGTCTGCCTTGAATCTTGGAAACAGTATTGACTATTGGCATTTCTCTACAGAAGCTTTCCTGATCATATGATCATATGTCTCCCAAGTAGCATTTGAGTATTCATGTCTGCACCTGGCAAAGCTGACATGTGCTACTCTATGACACTGTGTCTATATGCATGCCTGCCATTGTTCTTGGAGGGCAGAGACCAGGTAGTATTGGTAATTTTAGTATTGATAATAGGATAGACAAATTATGTAAACTACAACCATGGTATATTCAGCATGAATGGATGAATGAATTAAGATTATGGTAATAAGAACAGAATAGAATGGAAAGTAAAAAATAGATTAGTGCCAGCCTTCAGGTAAGTTTCTGCTAGTTAGTTTATCTGCTAGATAGACCTGGAATAAAAACTTTTTACAAGGATATTCTGGGGATATGGCCCAGGGGTTTAAAGGCACTTGCTTGTATGCCTGCCAGTCTTGAGTTCAATCTTCTTCAGTGCCCTCATGAAGCCAGATGCAAGGTGGAGCAGGAGTCTGTAATCCCAACTCACCCAGGGAAATGGGAGGGTGGAGCAGGGGAATATAGTAGCTTTCAGGCAGCTGTAAGAGAGACCATGTCTCAAAAAAAGGTAGAAAAAGATAAAACACTTTCAGGCTGTCTTGACCTCCACACACGTGCTGTAGCAAGCATGTACCTGTGTGTATATCATATACATACACAAATAATAAAAACAGAAAAGGAATATATAGCCTTGGTATTATGATGGAATAATAATGTAAGATGTATTAAAGGAAATGTTTGAAGAACAAAATAATGTATTTTAAGGCTTTTATAGCAACATAAATGTTTCATATAATAATTTCATGATTTTAAAAATGATCTCAATACTAATGAATGGTAATGAAAAGTATTTGCTAGCAATAGGTTATTTGAAAAATAGCACACTAGCTTTTTACCTAATTAGACCATATTAACAACCTTGTCAGAGTATATTATCTTCAGGCTTTTGCTATTACCAACTACTGCTTTCTGAACATGGGACATACATATTTTAAGTTTTTAGTGTGTGAGTCTTAAGTTGTGGCTGCCATTATTAGACAGGGGTGCAGTAATTCTCATAGTCTTTCTAAAAGTTAGCATTATTGTTGGGGCTCCCTTTCATCCATAGGACCCATTTCTAGGCTTGAAGCACTAGAAGAAAGATATTTTTACATGACATACTACATATACATAAAGGTACATTAAAAACTGTAGACAAGGGACTGGAGGGATGGCTTAGCGGTTTGCCTGCAAAACCAAAGGACCCTGGTTTGATTCCCCAGGACCCATGTAAACCAGATTGCAGAAAGAGGCATATGTGTCTGGCGTTCGTTTGTAGTTGTGGAGGCCCTGGCACACCCATTCTCTTTCTGACTTTCTCTCTAACTCAGATAAATAAAACTTAGAAAAAATATACTGGAGACAAAAAACAAAGCAGTTCCTAGTTGTGTTTCTATTTTTGGATCTCTGTCTTTATATCCTTACCTGTTTTGGTTCTGCTAAGCTCTGTTTTCTAATTTGTGCTCTCTGGCTGGCCTTTTCTTGCTTGGCTGGTTTCTCCAGAGCATCTTGTAACGGGGTGCTTGGGGTCCAGGAAAGTCCTTGAAATCCAAGCCCTAGGTTTGTTTCTAATTTTTTTTTTTTTTTTTTTTTTGGTTTTGTGAGGTAGGGTCTCACTCTGGTCCAGGCTGACCTGGAATTAACTATGTAGTCTCAGGGTGGCCTTGAACTCTCGGCAATCCTCCTACCTCTGCCTCCCGAGTGCTGGGATTAAAGGCGTGCGCCACCACGCCCGGCTTTGTTTCTAATTTTAACCAAAGAATTGAATTTTTAAAAAGACTGAAGGATAATTATTAAATTATTATATTTATTGAGGGAAGTACAGAGCCAAGGAAAGGCACCCATGTGGCTAGAGATCCCACATGGAGGGCATGGAAAAACCATGGAAAGAAAAGAGAAAAAAAAGTTCAAGGAACTCCTGCCATGTGGGGAGCTAAAGGGGATAAAGAATCCCTGTGGAGAGTAAGGACTAGAGGGCTCTCCCCTTGGCTCAACTGGTTGGGCCTGGGGCTGGCTGCTAGGGAAAAACTTACTTGCAACTGGAAGTTCCCAAGTGGTCAAAGAGCCTGCTCTTCCCTTGCAAAGGTATTTATAACCTTTTAGTGTTGGTCTGTCTTCTGGCTCAGGTGAACCAGAGGGACAGCTGGTTGGTTAGGGCTTGGGGCTATCACACAAAGAGTTTAGCCCAGACACCAAGTTCCGGGGGCTGAACTTGACCAACCACAATGTTTAAAACTTATGAAAGACCTCCCTCCCAGGATGGGTCCTGGTTGTCTAAAAACTGGTCTAAGGGAACTAGGCAAAAAATAAGAAGTCAGATCAGCTTTGATTTCTAGTAAGTGCAGACTTTCCTGCCTTTTTACTTTTAGGGGCCCAGTCACCCTAACTGCCTACTCCTCAATCTTTTTTTTTTTGGGTGGGCGGGCTCCCATGTTGCCCTGGAGAACTCATCTACGGTCAAGGCTGAATTCTAACAGTGCAGATTGGTGTTCTTCCTTGACTGATTGTGAAAGTTTACATCTCTGCCTGTCATTGGGCATAAAGACCATAGGTTTTTGTCCTGCTGGTATGTGTGACGCTTAAGATTTGAAGCTCACCATCTTTTCTCACATGTCATTCACATAAACTTGGTTTTTCTTTAACAAGATGGACTCCTTTTTCTGTTAATGTTGCTTTAGGTTCACTTTCATCCTTTTGTTTTACAGTCCCCAAAGTGGTCATCCTAGAGGGAGACAGATAGAGAATGGGCGCGCCAGCAGTCTCTCAGCTGCTGTGAATGAAATCCAGATGTGTGCGCCCCCTTGTGGTCAAGTGCGGCATTGTGCCCTTGCGTCACTTTGCATCTGGCTAAACGTGGGACCTGGAGATTGGAACCGGGTTCTTAGGCTTAGCAGGCAGGCACCTTAACTGCTAAGCCATCTCTCCAGCCCTGGGGCCCAGTTTTAAGGGCACTGTACAGATATTACTGTTAATGTCAGAGCTCTGTATACATCTAGGCTGAGAGTGGCCCACATTCTCAGTCCTTACTTCCTTTAACTTAATTCCTTTGAGGTTTGCTTTTTTTATTGTTTTGTTTTAAAAACTTAGAAATAATTTTGAGGGGCTGAAGAGATGGCTTAGCTGTTAAGTGCTTGCCTATGAAGCCTAAGCCCCCCAGTGTGAGGCTCAATTCCCCAGGACCCACGTAAGCCAGATGCACAAGGTGGTTCATGCATCTGGAGTTTGTTTGCAGTGCCAAGAGGCCACTTTCTCTGCCTCTTTCTCTCTCTGTCTGTTACTCTCAAATAAATAAATAAATAAATTAGAATTTAAAAAAAAAAGAAATAATTTTGAGTTGAATGTTGTGACATACACCTTTAGTCCCAGCATTCAGAAGACTGAGATAAGAGATTGTATAAGAGTTGAGTTCCTGTACTAGAGTGAGGCCCTGCCTTGAGAAAAAAATAACAATAGTTATTATTTTGAAATTATCAAAGTTATTTTAAAACTATATAAACAGTTCAAAAAATAGCGTGGTGTGAACATCCATGTATCTTTTACTTACAATGGCGCCTAGTTATTTTGTTTAATTTGCTTCTGTCATTTATATCCTAGCTATAGGTATCCTGTCTGTAGACACTGACCTCCTTCCCCCAATTATCTCAGTAAATTACTTGTGTCTTGACACAAGAATCAGGATCTTCTTTTCAAGTCACAGTAGACTTAGATACTTCTTACAGTACCATTTTTTTAATGCCATCTTCAATCTGGAACAGAACCATAAGCCTGCTTTTTTAAAATTGCACTGCCAGTTTTGAAGAATGCACGGTGTTTAAAAGACTGCTTCTTAAGGTTTGCTGTTCCTTGTGATTAGACAGGTTTTGCTCTCCTGGTCAGCATCCTTCATAGGCACTATTTTGTCCTTCTTGGGCTGTCACATCTGGAGGAAACAGAGCCCACCTGTCTTCATTGGAATGTTCATTTTGATTACCTGGTCAAGTCATCGATATATTTATTTACGGAATAAGCACTATATTTTTTCTCCTTACTACTAATAAGAAATACATAGAGCGACACTTGAAGATGATGTACACACTTTGTTCCTCACCAGAATTTTGCCCAGGGATGATAGTTCACTGATAATTCTTGCCAGGATCACCGTTACCAACAGTTACACTATGATAATTTTATTATTTTAGCAATCCCTTCCCTTTACCCTCCAGTATTCACCATTCTGCTTTATAGCCATCCCTTCTATTTAATTTGGCTATCTTTATTATTAGCATAGACTCATAGCTTCCTGTTTTTGTTTTTTTTAAGGCAAGCCCAATAGACTGGCCTTTTTTTTAAATGGGGGGACATGGGGGGGGGAAGAGAATGAATATATTAGTACTCCAGGGCCTCAGCCACTGCAATTGAACTCTAGATGTGTGCATGTGTGACCTTGTGTGCCTGAGTCATTGTGTGTCTGGCTTATGTGAGACCTAGAGAGTTGAACATGAGTTTCTTAGGCTTCACAGGCAAGCACCTTAACCGCTAAACCATCTCTTCAGCCCATACCGTCTTGTTTTTAAAGAAGTGTTTATTACTAATTATTCTCAATTGCTTCATCTTTAAATAATCTCAGATTTATTTAGAAGGAGCCACTTCAGTCTAACCTTTCTGCCCCTTTTAGTTTTTAAATTATTTTTTAAAGCAGCTCCCTGTTTTCTATCAAAGCAAAATGTTCCCTGCTCATCTATACAGACCCTGACACAGGCATGTCTGAAGACCCTTTGTGACTTTTAGTATGAGTGGTATTAATGGTGTCCTAAATCTGTGCTTTTCATAAAATTGCACAAGAGCACTCACTGCATTGTGGCTTAGGGAAAAGCTGTGGCTCACATGAGTTTTTACTTGCTTTACAGAGTATTATCAATTTCCAGTGCTGCTGTGTGAAAGGAGGGAAATGTCTGGGAATGAGGTGGTCCCCTGCAATGATGTCATCTTACAAAAAGTCAAGGCTTCAGAGCAGCATTCAAGATTTATTTAGCATTACTTCCTTGTTTTTAGTTTGCCTATATGTGTGTTGGGTTTAAATCTTGTCATTTTACAAACTGGGATATTGACTTCAAGTTGATAGAAAAGTTGTAAAGAAATCTCTTAATATCTTAAACTCAAGCATACTCTTAATGTCTTGCTACATTTACATAATCATTCTATATCATCTTTTTTTCCTGAAACATTTGAGGCTAAGTTTTGTAGACTTTATGCCCTTTTACCCCAAATATTTCATTGTATATTTGCTTAGAAGAATATAAAATTGTAGCACAATTACCAAAACAAGGAATTGAATACTGGTACTATGTATATTGTAAATGTAACCTCATTCAGATTTTCAGTTTAGAAAGCTAAGTGAAAAAATTTCAATTATCATGTAAAGTAATGGGTATAGTTGGATTCCAATGAAATTTCAGATTTCATATAATTTGTACTTTGAAGATTCATTTCATTCTCTTTAATCATTTAAAAAGAGGAAAAGGATTTCTCAGCAATTCCTGAGCAATGTAGAAACAAGCAGGAGTTGGGATGTGACCTGTGGATTATAGTTTGCAGCAAGTGAAGTAAAGGATGAAACTTGTGCACTTTTCATTTGTCCCAATGTATAAAGGTATTCCATCCAATAACATGAGAAATAGACAGTTCTCATAGTGCCTCAGACATTTATACTGGTTGCATCATGGTGATGGACAGCAAACATTTCACCAGTTTAAGCTGTTCACAATTACTTACGTGGAGGACCATGAATGAGAATGAAGTGTAATTCTAGTAGTGATTGAAATTCGTGATATTTGATTTGCTGACAGTGACATTCTTTGAGTTAGGGTACTTTGAGCTCTCCAGTGTAATAGTTAGCTTAATTATGAAATAAGCCCATGTGAGTTACAGCTTATTTGGGCTTTTGGTTCCCTCTGACTTCATTGTATATTGCATTTAGTAGATTTGAGCACTTAGTCTTTTACAGTGCTGCATAGTCACTGGGATTAAAACAAGAGAGACATTCTTGCTCTTGGAAATACTTTGAACTCTTGTCTCAACAAAATCAAACTGCTGAAATGTTTTTACCTATTAGACTTAATCCTAGGTTTTCAGTGTTTAGTAAAAATCTACTGGCTGCTTTATATGCTTATAGGTTTAGTAGTGTGGCCACAGGGTGGCATGGTTCTCTCATGGGCCTTATTGTTGCTAAAATGGAAAAGAAAAGAATGTTCTAAATAAATAAAAATTCTTCCCTCTAAGTTTGATGTTTCAAAGTGGCCAGGCTTTCACTAAATTGTTTTTTCCATAGTTCATTATTATGATTTGTGGAATATTAAATCTCAGTGTCTTAAGTTTAAAGTTTTGTTAGCTTATGGTTGCAGCACAAATTGAGTGTTTCTAGTTGAAAGAACAGTAATTAGGACTATATTTTATAGAGCATACTTAACTTAGCTCTAAGCCTCACCAAAAACCTTAGAAAACTGATAAAAGAATATCTGCAGCGAAAGGACAAGGATTTCTTTTTCGGTAGTCACAAAGGCATGCACAGATTTCTTGGCACAATGATGTTAATGGAGGATGGATATATAGAACATGCATACTAGATGGTCAGGATACAAAAGTGTATCCTACTAGATGCAGAATTCAATCTGTTTTCATGTATTAATTATAAAGGGAAAAATTTGCTTGCATTCATATACTCAAGGAAAGTTCCGTGTAGTAATCTAAAATCTTTGTAAGTGGATGTAGCAGTTACCTTCTTGTTGCTGGGACAAACATATGACCAAAGCTGGTTATTGGGGAGGAAAGGGTTGGTTTCAGGCTTACATTTTTGAAGGGAAATTTCATCATGCAGAGAAAAGCATAGCAGAGTTCACATCTTCATGTATCAGTAGCATAGAGGGAAAGCAGCAAGAACAAGCCACTTCTGAACATCCAGTGAGCAGCACTTGTCAACCCCAAGGTCCAACCTCAGCAACACATCTCTTTGAGCAAGGTTCCACCTCCCAAAGGTTCTACCAATTGGGGACTGAGTAGGAATCTTGAGGCTCTTTGGGGGGGGGTCATTTTACACGTGGAATTTGAGTTCACACTATTATTTCCACACAAGTCTTTTAGAGTCTTTCACCTTTGTTGGAGAGTAGGTGGACTGGGTAATTAATTGTGGGATGTAGAATTTAGCAAATTAACAAATTAATGTTGCA
Source organism: Orientallactaga sibirica (assembly GCA_036365145.1). Lineage (NCBI taxonomy): Eukaryota > Metazoa > Chordata > Mammalia > Rodentia > Dipodidae > Orientallactaga > Orientallactaga sibirica. Next base: position 10,780,490 of record JAEOAD010000031.1, on the reverse strand, counting down.
TAAGGAAAGCTGAAAAACATTCTATGGTCATGTAGCTGTCTTAAAAATGATCTCATTCTTAACCTACATTGTTATCTTGTTTGCTGTTTAACAACCTCCACTAAAATGGAAGCTTAAAGAATACAGAGACCTTACTTATTTTCAGTCTCATTTTGTATTCTCAATGCCTAAAATGGTACCCACTGTTTCTGGAAATGTAGCTCTGTGGTGGAGCACCTGTCTAGCCTACACAAAACAAAACAAAAACCTAGAATCAGAAGTTCAGTTTCAATTTACACTTGAATTTTCTTTAAAAGTACTTTAGAAAGGTAGGCTCCCAGAGGAACCTTGCTAACACAAACTTATTAAACATTTTCCTTTCCTAGGGTGACTGTGTTGTTACAGTACTGCTTGCTGAAGAGGATAAAGTTGAAGATGATGTTGTTTTTTACTTAGTATTTTCGGGTTCCACTCTTCATCACTGCACAAGCACTCGAAAAGTCAATTCTGATACATTAGAGACCATTGCTCCTGGTAAGTATCTGAATGAATCTTTCATAGATCCTTTACTGGCCTTTTTTTTTTAATTTAAATTTTTATTTTCCCCTTTTTTGACAAGGTTTTGCTCTGTAGCTGAAGCTGACCTGAAACTCTATCCTTTTGCTTCAACCTCCCAAGTGCTGGGATTACAGGCCCACACAACCACACCTTGCTTCTGTACTAATGCTTAAACATTCTCCTTTTTTTTGGTTTTTCGAGGTAGGGTCTCATTCTAGCTCAGGCTGACCTGGAATTTACTCTGTAGTCTCAGGGTGGCCTCCGACTCATGGTGAACCTCCTACCTCTGCCTCCTGAGTGCTGGGATTAAATGTGTGTGCCACCATGCCTGCCTTTAAACAAGTTTTAAAAAACAATTATTTATTTGAGAGAGACAGAGATAGATACAGAGAAACAAGACAGACAGTATGGGCATGCCAGGACGTCTCCTACTGTGAACAAACTCTAGACATAGGAGCCACTTTGTGCATCTATCTGGCTTTACGTGGGTGTTAGGGAATTGAACCTGGAGCATCAGGCTTTGCAAGCAAGTGTGTTTAAACTGACCCATCTTCCTAACCCTTGAATACTTTTTAAAATGTTGATTATATAGAGGGATAGTAAGAGTAAGTCAGATTGACAAAACTATTGTCAGATCTTTAATTACATAGGTACTATATTTTGTTTATCTTTCCTCTTCACACAACTCTGAACTAACTAGAAATAAGTGAAACAGATAGATGTTATAATTATAAAAACCAGGAGCAGCAAAAATGTTAATTTATGTAATGTTGAAATTTGGAAGAACTTAAAGCTCTAGAAAATTAAAAATTCTCGTGTGGTTATCATGATGGGACTGCAGCTTTTATTTTGAATGTCATGGTGACAAAACCAAAAAGCTCAAATACATTTAGTAAGCATTTCTCATCTCTGGAATACAAAAATTTATGTCTTCTAAAAAACCAAATTTGTCTTCAATTTACAAATCCTAGGTCATTATGGAATGAAAGTTTAATCAGCATTGATTGTATTTATAAGTTTAAACAATTTTTAAAAATTCTGTAAAAGTCATGTGGATATTGTTATTTTTAGCACACACAGATGATAAAGAAATACTTATCTCTTGGCTTGTCCCAGCATGTGAAGTTGTGTTGATCTTAGTTTGGAGATGAATTTCTTTCCACAATTGGACTTGCTTTAAAGTTAACAGTTGACTGATTTTTATCAGAATTCAGAAGAGGACATTTTCAGGGGAAATTCCTAATAATATTGACAGTTTAATTATTTCCTCTTGAAGAATAAAATGGATATAGTTAAACTGTCAACATGTTTTAGCAGTTATGTTTTGTTGTTTGGGCATCATCAGAATTACTAGGAAGCACTTTGACTATCTGGTTTTACCACTTTGGGTCAGTTTGCTGTTTTTTCATTGCTATGTTATTTCATGTAAATGCCTTCATGTCTGGTACCTACAGAATTCTTTGGATTATGCCCTTTGGGGAACTAATGTTATGGCAACTGAAAATCACATTAAAAAATTTATTTATTTACTTATTTGGAGGGGGGAGAGAATGGGCTCACCAGGGCCTGCAGCCACTGCAAACGAACTCCAGACACATGCACTACTTTGTGCACCTGGCTTACATGGATACTGGGGAATTGAACCTGGGTTCTTAGGCTTCACAGGCAAGCACCTTAATCTCTCCAGCCCTGAAAATCACATTTGTTTTTATCTAACTGTTAAAAAATGATTCTGAGAAACAGGATTTATGAAGATTTGTAGACAGTTAATAGGAATATTTCTCACAAATTTCTAGGGATAGGAAATACAAGATGGTGGCCAGGATAGATAACAATTTCCTTTCTGAAGTGTATTAGATAGCCTTCTCTGTTACTCCACAGCCATCTTATTTCCTATGATGCATATCATATTGGAAAAGCTTATCTGGAACTTGAGATCTGCTCTCTAGCAGTTGCCATTCAATATCACCATCTCTAAACTAATGTGGATCAGCTCTTTGACTAGTCATTCAGTCCCTGAATGGGCTCTTACTAGGAGTAGAGATAATTTTTTTATGGATTTTTCCTTCTTAATTAGAAGGAATTTAGGAGTAAAATGTGTGGAGTACGTGTCTACACCTGTATATATGCCATGCAGTGTGCTGCATATCACCTAGAAGAGAACAAGAAAGCATATTAAAGTAGATAGTGAGAAAATATAATTTGAGAAAGGGCAAGAATAACATAGATGTAGCATAGAATAGCATAGGGTCCAAGCTGTGATAAGCAATAACAGCCGCTCTTCCCCTGGCAGTTTCTTGGTGAAGAGACATCTCCCTGTATGCTGCTAAACATTTACCAGCAGAGTATTCTTCAATTAAAAAGGTGGCAGTTACTGTCTTTGGAGTCACAAACTAACTTCTTTTATGGCAGACTGGAACCCTAAGGTTATGCCAGATTCTTGTACATTTGCTGAAGCCTTTTTTTTCTATGAGAGAGAGAGAGAGAGAGAGAGGAGAGAGGGAGAGGGAGAGGGAGAGGGAGGGAGGATGAATGAATGAATGAATGAATGAATGAATGAATGAATGAATATTGGTGCTCCAGGGCCTCCAGCCACTGTAATGGAACTCAAGATGAGAGCGCCACTTTCTTTTTATTTCCAGCTACATTTCAGCTACATCCTCTATGTGTGTTGGAAGCTCTGTTGACTATTTTAGAAGAGAAGGCTCCTGACTGCATCTCCCCCCTCCTTTTTTTTTTGCCGTTGTGTTTTAGCCTTTCTGTTTACTTGTCCTTTTTCAGCTTCTGTCATTTGGATTAGTTATGCAATTTGTTGTGGAGGGCTAGAGATTGGGTCAGGGAGGGAGATCACCATAGTTTTGCCTATTTTGTTCATATCACGAGGTTAATTTTTTAGCCAAGAAAAGCTATCTTAAGTCTGCTTTCATGGACGTATTAAAATTGTACCTTCCCTTTCTTCATGTCCTTTCTCAGGGAGTTTTTCCTAATAACATCCACAACCACCTCTGCTTAGTGTTCCCTGTTCTTCTGCTGCTTTGTTTCTCCATGCACTTGACAACTTCTCACACTGCATGATTTGTTTATTTGCCTTCCTTTGTTCTTGTTCCAAAGAGAGGGCAAGGGTTTTGTTTGGTCACTGCTGTATGCTGTGAAGGCTGCTGCTTGGAATCCCCACTGTTTAACAGATTGACTTGTGTTTCAGTGCTGAAATTATCCTCATTTCCAGAAGCTGGTCTTCTAGAAAGGTGTGGGAGCATATCCACACCCTCCTTGACCTCTTTCTGGGTGTGGGAAACTGCTCAAGGAGTCTTTTTTACAAAAGAAATTATTTATTTGAGAGAGAGAAAGTGAGGGAAAGAATGGGCACCACAGGGCCTCTAGCCACTGCAAACAAACTCCAGATGCATGTGCCCCCTTGTGCATCTGGCTTATGTGGGTCCTGGAGAGGCAAACCAGGATCCTTTGGCTTTGCAGGCATACGCCTTAACTGCTAAGCCATCTCTCTTAGCCCCTGGTCTGTGACTTCTTGAATTGAATTCTTAGCCTGGTACAGGAGTATGTGTTCTCTTTCCAGAGCTACTTTGGATGGATTCTGTGCATCAGTTGGTAGTGACGATAGCCTTAGATTTCCTGTCTTCTCAGGACAGTGTCAGATTTATCATTATTCTTGATAGAAAGTCTGTACATTTTTGTGTATCTCAGTAACTGGAGAAACAAGCGTAGTCTTGCTTGTAGCAACCATCTCACATCTTTTTGTGCAATAGTCCTGTGATTCCTGGTTATTTGAGCTATGAGAAGAAAGATGAGCATTGTGCCTTGTTAGTGTGTGTATGTTTAACCTGCCTATGCTGAAAGACGTTATTTTTCAATAATTATTTTTATTATTTATTTTCAAAGAGAGAGAGAGAGAGGGAGAGGGAGAGGGAGAGGGAGAGGGAGAGGGAGAGGGAGAGGGAGAGGGAGAGAGAATGAGAATTGACATACCATGGTTTCTTGCCACTGCAAATGAATTCCAGACCCATGTGCTCTTTGTGCATCTGGCATTACATGGGTACTGGGAAATTGAACCTTGGCCAGCAGGCTTTGCAAGGAAGTGCCTTTAATGGTTGAGCCATTTCCCAGGCCGTGTGTTGTTTTTAATGCCATTTTTTACTCCTCTAGTTTTTCTTTGAGTTCTTTGTATAATTCATTGTCAATGTTTTATAACATTTTTGCTCTTACTAAAACCAGATGATTGACTGTTAAAAGGCAGTTACACTTCGATGTCAACAACCTTTTATCAAATAAAAATTTTCTGTAAAATTGATTGGAAATATGAGACATTTCCAAAATGTCTTCTAAAACAAAATTTAGACTTCAGATACTTCAGTTGTAATCATCTTGGGTTTTTCTACTTTCTTACTTTTGGTAGAGCTCAGGTGGGTTAGCTGGATGTGGTTAGCATATGCCATTAATCCCAGCACTTGGGAGGCAGAGGTACAAGGATTGCTGTGAGTTACAGGCCAGCCTGAGACTACAGAGTAAGTTCCAGGTTAGCCTGGGCTAGAGTGAGACCTTATGTTGGGGCAGGGGAAGTGGTTGTTTTGAGACAATATCTCACTTTATATACCAGGCTGGCCTTAAACTTGTAGCAGCCCTCCTGAGTGCTGGAAATAAAGATGTGAGTCTCTATGCTTTGATTATTTTATTACTCCTCACCTCTATCTTTTCCTAGAAGGACATTACATTAAAAAAAGAATTTTCACCACTTCTGTTCAACATAGTAGTAAAAATACTAACACAAGCAATAAGGCAGGAGAAAGATAAATTGGAAAGGAAGATGTCAAACTAACCCTGTTTGCAGATGACATGATCCAATACATAAGTGGCCTGAAACACTCTACCATAAAACTTGTAAAGGTAATAAATTCCTTCATCAAAGTGGCAGGAAACAAAATCAACACACACAAAAATCAATAGCCTTCCTGTATGCAAAAGATAAATATACAGAGAAAGAAATCAGTGAGGCTGTCCCATTTTCTTCAGTAGCCACACAAAATAGTCAAAATACCTGGAATAACACTAACCAAGGATGTGAAAGACTGTATATAATGAACACATAAAATGCTAAAGAGGAGTACATGAGAAGATGGAAAGATTTCCACGTTCCTGGGTAGGTAAAATTAAAATTGTGAAAATGGCAATCCTACCAAATATAATATACAGATTTCAGTGCAATACCAATAGAAATCCCAGCATAATCTCAAAATTTATATGGAATGGCAGAAGGCCTCAGATACTTAAACATATCCTCAGCAATACCAGCAGTCCCATTGAGGAGGGGCCTTAGTGGATGGGCGCAGGGAGGAGGAAAAAGATGGTACCAACACATGATGTGTCCACACAAAGTTTTCTGTTTGATGATGATGATGATAATAATAATAAAGGTCCCACTGCTACCCACTCTGCAGAGGGCTACTCATGTGAAATTCATGCAGAGGTTAATTTTGAGAAACTATATTTGAGAGAATTCTCTGAGTCCTCTTCAGTTTTATCCCAGGACATTCTTCACAGTTCTCCAGAGTCTTCAATTGGTCCTATTACTGAAGACTTTACATTAATGTTTTGAAGTCATTTGTTAACTGAGGTCACCTTGATTTTAAAAAAATTTTAACCCTGGTCTGTGACTTCTTGAATTGAATTCTTAGCCTGGTACAGGAGTATGTGTTCTCTTTCCAGAGCTACTTTGGATGGATTCTGTGCATCAGTTGGTAGTGACGATAGCCTTAGATTTCCTGTCTTCTCAGGACAGTGTCAGATTTATCATTATTCTTGATAGAAAGTCTGTACATTTTTGTGTATCTCAGTAACTGGAGAAACAAGCGTAGTCTTGCTTGTAGCAACCATCTCACATCTTTTTGTGCAATAGTCCTGTGATTCCTGGTTATTTGAGCTATGAGAAGAAAGATGAGCATTGTGCCTTGTTAGTGTGTGTATGTTTAACCTGCCTATGCTGAAAGACGTTATTTTTCAATAATTATTTTTATTATTTATTTTCAGAGAGAGAGAGAGAGAGAGAGAGAGAGAGAGAGAGAGAGAGAGAGAGAGAGAGGGAGAGGAGAGAGAGAATGAGAATTGACATACCATGGTTTCTTGCCACTGCAAATGAATTCCAGACCCATGTGCTCTTTGTGCATCTGGCATTACATGGGTACTGGGAAATTGAACCTTGGCCAGCAGGCTTTGCAAGGAAGTGCCTTTAATGGTTGAGCCATTTCCCAGGCCGTGTGTTGTTTTTAATGCCATTTTTTACTCCTCTAGTTTTTCTTTGAGTTCTTTGTATAATTCATTGTCAATGTTTTATAACATTTTTGCTCTTACTAAAACCAGATGATTGACTGTTAAAAGGCAGTTACACTTCGATGTCAACAACCTTTTATCAAATAAAAATTTTCTGTAAAATTGATTGGAAATATGAGACATTTCCAAAATGTCTTCTAAAACAAAATTTAGACTTCAGATACTTCAGTTGTAATCATCTTGGGTTTTTCTACTTTCTTACTTTTGGTAGAGCTCAGGTGGGTTAGCTGGATGTGGTTAGCATATGCCATTAATCCCAGCACTTGGGAGGCAGAGGTACAAGGATTGCTGTGAGTTACAGGCCAGCCTGAGACTACAGAGTAAGTTCCAGGTTAGCCTGGGCTAGAGTGAGACCTTATGTTGGGGCAGGGGAAGTGGTTGTTTTGAGACAATATCTCACTTTATATACCAGGCTGGCCTTAAACTTGTAGCAGCCCTCCTGAGTGCTGGAAATAAAGATGTGAGTCTCTATGCTTTGATTATTTTATTACTCCTCACCTCTATCTTTTCCTAGAAGGACATTACATTAAAAAAAGAATTTTCACCACTTCTGTTCAACATAGTAGTAAAAATACTAACACAAGCAATAAGGCAGGAGAAAGATAAATTGGAAAGGAAGATGTCAAACTAACCCTGTTTGCAGATGACATGATCCAATACATAAGTGGCCTGAAACACTCTACCATAAAACTTGTAAAGGTAATAAATTCCTTCATCAAAGTGGCAGGAAACAAAATCAACACACACAAAAATCAATAGCCTTCCTGTATGCAAAAGATAAATATACAGAGAAAGAAATCAGTGAGGCTGTCCCATTTTCTTCAGTAGCCACACAAAATAGTCAAAATACCTGGAATAACACTAACCAAGGATGTGAAAGACTGTATATAATGAACACATAAAATGCTAAAGAGGAGTACATGAGAAGATGGAAAGATTTCCACGTTCCTGGGTAGGTAAAATTAAAATTGTGAAAATGGCAATCCTACCAAATATAATATACAGATTTCAGTGCAATACCAATAGAAATCCCAGCATAATCTCAAAATTTATATGGAATGGCAGAAGGCCTCAGATACTTAAACATATCCTCAGCAATACCAGCAGTCCCATTGAGGAGGGGCCTTAGTGGATGGGCGCAGGGAGGAGGAAAAAGATGGTACCAACACATGATGTGTCCACACAAAGTTTTCTGTTTGATGATGATGATGATAATAATAATAAAGGTCCCACTGCTACCCACTCTGCAGAGGGCTACTCATGTGAAATTCATGCAGAGGTTAATTTTGAGAAACTATATTTGAGAGAATTCTCTGAGTCCTCTTCAGTTTTATCCCAGGACATTCTTCACAGTTCTCCAGGAGTCTTCAATTGGTCCTATTACTGAAGACTTTACATTAATGTTTTGAAGTCATTTGTTAATTGAGGTCACCTTGATTTTAAAAAAATTTTTAAATATCATATTTATTTATTTGAGAGAGAATGTGTGTGTCAGGGCCTCCAGCCACTGCAAATGAAATCCAGACCCATGCAGTACCTTGTGTATCTGGCTAATATGGGTCTTGGGGAATTGAACCTGTGACCTTTGGCTATGCAGACAAACACCTTAACTGCTAAGCCATCTCTCCAGCCCCACCTTGACTTTTGGAAAAAAAATTTTTCCTGAGGCAAGCCCAGCAAACTGGGCCTTTTGTTCTTAAGAGAGGGAGTGGGGAGGGAGGGGGAGAGAGGAATGAGAATGAATTGGAACACCAGGACCTCTTCACTTTGTGCATTTGGCTTACATGGGACCTGGAGAGTCAAACATGTGTCCTTAGGCTTGGTAAGCAAGTGCCCTAACCACTAAACCATCTCTACAGCCCAGAATTAATTAATTAATTAATTAATTAATGCAATAAGCTTGAGTTTTTATCTTACACCCTATGGGAATTCCACTGAATTTCTAGGTGCTTTGTTTTCTTAGTTGATTATGGTAAAGAGCCCCTGCTATTCCCCTTTCCTGTTGCTCTTCCATTAGAGCTGGAAATTCATTCCTTCCTGATGTCTCATGCCATATAACACTGAAGTTTAGGACATTGAGGGAAGTTCACTGAGGGAAATATGGAATCAAATATTCAAGTCTTTTAAAACTTAAAACTAAAGGGAGAGAGATTATAAAGTCTGGAGCAGTGACACATGCTTATAGTTACAGCACTCAAGAGGTAGAGGCAGAATGATCAGAAGTGCCATCTTCTGCTTCATGAGACCCTATCTCAAAAATCTAAAATGAAAAAAAAAAAAAAAGGACTGTATTTAAAGAAGTTGTAAAAGTTTTAAAGTAAATTTGTATTGCCTGTTTTCAATTGAAGGGGTAGATATATGCAGTTCATCTTTTATAAAAAAATTATTTTTTTATGAGAGAGAAAGAGAGACAGAGACAGAAAATGAGAGAGATAATGGCACATTAGGGCTTCTTGCCTCTACAAACAAACTCCAGACACACGTGCCAATTTGTGTATCTGTTGTTATGTGGGTACTGGGGATTTGAATCCAACACTAGCAGGCACTGGCAAGTAAACGCCTTGAACCACGGAGCCATTTATCCCTGGAGCCCTGCAGTTCATCTTTTATGCTCTTGAAGTGTTTGAATGTAAGAAGCATGCTATAAACAAATAATATGTAGTAATTTTTAATAAAAATATGTTGAAGACTTTGAAATTAGTATCCTTCCTTAACTAAATCCATCTTTGCACTAATCATCACTAAGACAAACCAAATTTTGTAATAAAATATTACATTCTAAATAAATACCTTTGAGGTGGCTGGTTCAGGATATAATTTGCTATGAAACACGGAACTCTTTCTCTCAATAATGAAAAACATTACCTGTGTAGTGGTGGTCTCTCTCTGCTGGTTTTACCTGTGTGGGGGTGGGTGGCTGTCCTCTATATGTATAGCATGTACATGTGTGTATGCATTTGTTAGGCATGTAGAGGCTAGGGTAGAACATAAGATGCTCTCCTCTACTACTCTTCTGTATTGTTTCTTTAAAATAGCCTCTCACGGAACCTGGAGCTTCAATTTGGGGGGGCATTCTGGCTGAGCAGCAAGCCCCATTGATTCTTCTGTGTCTGCCCCCCACACTGGGAGCTTTAGGCATGCATTGCCATACTCAGCCTTTTTACATGGGTGCTGAGGATTGGACTGAGTTCCTCATGCTTGCATGGCAAAACCTTTTACTCACTGATCCATCTCCCTAGCCATGTTTTTTTGAGACAAGGCCTCACTTTGTAGCCCAAGCTATTAAAGGTCTTCCTGAATACTGGGATTATAGGTGTCTTCCACCAGGCCTGGCAAAATATTTTATAATATATGATAATAAAATACCTCATTATTGCCGCCCTATAAAATAGTGAAAAGAAATTCAGTGTCCTTTTAAGGCAATTCTTGGGATATTGGAGTACTCTTGGGAATAATGTTTTATTAGGTTTATTTTTATAAATCAAACCAAAGTTTTAGACAAAGCGTAATGATTTCAGAATCAAAAACAAAATAGGATGTTGATTAGATACTGCATACTATTTTATGAAAGGGGTCTTGATAGAATCTGTCATAAATTAACCCTTTTCAGAACATCTATTAAGTAACTTTTGGAATGCATGGCAGCAATTCTGGTTTAGCAGTGAAACTATAAATTTTTGTTAATGTTAAATTAGATTCACCACTTCTGTATTTTTCTTTTCTTTCTTAGGTGTAAAGGAAGATACCTTTTAAAGTAGATTAATCATGAAAAGAATAAGCAGCTGCCATGTTCATAAATCCCTCAGACTCAATGAAAAATTGCAAGTCCAGGTCTTTTCAAGTGGTCCTACATTTATAACATGATATAGCTTTCATTTCTTGTGAACCAGAACATTTAATTTTTAGCAGCAGGCGTCCAAAAATTATCAAGCAAGACACATTTGAAAAATTGTAAGGCTATTTCTTGACAGCTATGAGTATGTTTTTATAAAACCTTAACTTCTTATCAATGCTGGTGAATCTAAATAATGAAAAAACAAAGCATTAACTAGATGAAGGTGGAAAATTTTATTGTATATTGTACTAATTCTGTTATAAGAAATTATATATTTTATTACCTTGGAATTGCATTCCTAGAGCATACATTACAATAAGACTGGTATAACTCTAGTGAGTATAAATTAGATAGGGATGGTGTGTCAAAAATTCATACTCTTTGCATATAAAGTGCAGATACACATAAATATATGGCATACCAATGAAATTAAAACTTCTGATGTAGGGGTCATATAGGGGAAAATGTCTAAAAAGGCTCCTGAGAGTGATGGTAATGGGAAAAAAGACTGAGAGGTGCTGTTAGAGGTGTAGGTTGGAATATAGGAAATTAAATTAAAAAATTAGCTAGTCCTTCTTCAAAGAGCACATGATGTAATTACTTCCTGTGCTTGCTGTTTTTTTCCTCTGTAATCAAGTATTCCTATACATATGGAGACTTTTTTAAAAAGAGATTTTTATTTACTTATTAGGGATGGGGTGGGTTGGGGAGGGAAGGAGGGGGGAGGTAGGCAGGCAGGCAGGGAGGGAGGGAGGGAGGGAGGGAGAATTGGGCAAGCCAGGGCCTCGAGCCACTGAAAACGATCTCCACATGCATTTATCACCATGTGCATCTGGCTTACGCAGAACCTGGAGAATCAAACCTGGGTCCTTAGGCTTTGCAGGCAAGTGCCTTACTTACTAAGTCATCTCTCTAGCCCCATATGGAGACATTTTATAGACTTAGCGAATCTGTACATTTACTGTTACACTTTTCCTTGTAATCCTTTCTCAGAGTGTAGATCTATAGACTGAAAGTTTCTTTCCTGTACTGTTTCCTAGCCATTTCATAAGGAAGAAAAACATACCACATCCTTAAATACTTTGAGGAGGAAAGCCATTATATTCCCCACCACTGACTACTAATGTATCATTTCTCTTAGAGGATGACATCTGTGTAGGAGTGGCCTTGGCTGACCCACCAAGTACTTTTAAGCTCCCTTTTTAGATAGCGGTAAAACAAAGGCTTGATTGTTTCATCCTCAGAAGAGAAGGCCCAGATGAGATGTGTTCCACTTTTAGCTTTATAGGAAGTGAAGTAATTCTTGGGTCATACTTTAGTACTTTTGTTTATGTATAGCAGTTTTTCTGTTTCCATGGGTACAGAGGCTTTGTACAGTGATAAGCATGCAGGGAAGCTCTCCCAACCTTAGTCATACAAACCTCTGACCTGTAGGGCCTAAAAAAGAAACGCGTTTGATGAACTTAAGAGGAGCATGAACCATTTTTTCCCCTTACCCTAGATGCTTTGTGTTTTTATGTACTCGTTTTCCCCTTTATTTTTTTCAGTCCTTGCAGTTGTTAGCCTATGCTGGCTAGTAAAACTCTTTATAAAGGAATCTATTGTCCTTGAGTTAACTGAACAACAGCATTTTAGTAGCTAATAATTACCACTTGTTTTTTATGTCAGGTGCTTTGTACATGGCCCTTTGATACTTATTTAGCAATTTACGAGGTTTTTGGTAGTCTCATGAGCAAAGAAACAGTCTTCAAGGCTGAGTGACTTTCTCAGGATAACCAAACCTGACTGCAGGGAGAGCCTGGGGTCCCAACCTAGCATTTTCTATCTCTATAGCTGACTGTCCATATTTCATTACTTCTTATAATTTGTCCAGCTGGGAACCATCACTCTTAACCAGTAATTTTTTAAATTCTGTTGTAAATGAACTGTACCTGATAGATAAATTCAGGGAAAAATTGAAAGGATGCATTTGAAGTTTAGGCTTTTTCTTTTATAATTTCTCTCCTTTCTCTCTCCAAATCTTCTAGGGATAGCTTCCCTTAGAAAGTCAGTGAAAATGTCAGAATCTAACTCTAAAAATATCTGAATCTGTATTTTCCTTTCTTATTATCAGGAAACTAAGTACAAAGAAAAACACCACGGAATTAGCCGAGAGTCTTGCTATTTCACTTTCATACTATACCTTCTAGTTAAATTGTGATTATTATATCATATTGGATGTAATTCTCCATTCCATGTCTTTGGAGAATAGTTACAGATTTTTTTTTTTTTGAGGTAGGGTCTCGCTGTAGTCCAGGCCCTGAATTCACTGTGATCCTCCTACCTCTGCCTCCCTAGTGCTGGGATTAAAGGTGTGCACCACCACGCCTGGCTGAATAGTTGTAGATTTTAATTTCCTGCACTTGTTATGTGCGAAGGCAGATGTAAGACTAATATAGTTCCTACCACCATCACTATCATGTGTCTAGAGCAAGTTTACAACAGTAAAACATTCTACGTGTGCATATGCAGTGATTTTATTTTTACTGTTGGGTCCATATTATACAACCATTAGTTCTAAAACAATACTAATTCCCTCCTCCCAGATACTTTGTCTGAAAGGTTAAAGGGCTTTAAAACCAATCTTGAGTTTAATAGAGATGTAGAGCTCTGCCTGCCAACCTTTTGTTGTTGATTTCCAGGCTGTGGGTGGGTAACTTTGTTCTTAACTGGTAGTAGCGCTTGTAGTTTACTGTTTAATGAAGTCCTAGCTAAGAAATTCTCACTTCACTACATTTTAACCCAGAAGTTTTCTTTTGAAAAATAAGCCTGTAATCACACCAAAGAATTTCCAGGTTTATGTCACATCTTATTTTCACTGACTCACAGTTTGACTTTCAGATTGTGAATTTATGTTGTCTGAAATTAAAGTGGATGGTTCTCCTAGATATCTGTTCCATGGTCTTCCATGACCTAACATTCGTTTTAGTTTTACACAAATAGAGTTGACAGTGCCTCACTCATATACTTTTCAGCTCTTCACAGATTCTTCTGCCAACGCAGCAGATAAGTCCCCATGCACATTCTGTCTCCTTCCTTCCCTTTGTCCCTCCCTCTTACTTTCTTTTTGTGCAAGTGTGTACATACAGAAGGTGATTTTATGGACCAGTAAATGATGCTTGCTTCTTCTAGTGACTCCTTTTCTGATTCAGGTTTTCAGATTTCTTTGCATAGGTCTGGGAAAGAAGATTAGTAAGAAAGAATAAGGATTCTTTTGATGGCTAAGGGCAAAGGTTATTGCTATTTTAGATTAACATAAAATCTTCTCTAGAATGTAGCAGGTTTAAAATTTGAAGAAAAATTGAATTTGGATCTCAAATAATTTATAACATCATATACTCTACCAACTTTTCCTTGCCATGATAAGGTTTCCCCTTAAGACTATAAGCCAAAATAAACCCTTTCCTTCCATAATCAGCTTTTGGTCAGGTGTTAGGTCCCAGCAACGAGATGGTAACACCATTTGTCCTTTTCTCTGGGCTACTGGAGTCCTTTTCATGAGGTCCTTCCCTACAAACCTGTTGGTTCCTCTGCATCACAATACTGGATGATTTTTTCTAAATGAGACTTCAGTCATAAACTAATACCAAAAAAGATTTAAATTAAGTATTGTAACACAATTCATTGAAAGATTTATTAACTTGATACATGCATGAGGAATGGTAGTAGGAAAATAATAAGTTTTGATTCCTATAGTTTAACCACTATGTTTTTACAAGAGCAGAAAACTATATATAGTGAAACAGTGTGTGTAAGTGTCCAATCTGATCCAAAGTGTTTCAGGTAGCATTTGTTGGCATTGTGATGGCATGTGTAGTGCCAAGTGTGCATGTATGATCAGAACCAAGGCTACAGTGAAGACTGTGATGTAACACTAAGTTAGTACTGCCTAAAACACCTTACATTGATTTTGAATTAATTATGATTATTCTACATTCAGAAACCTTTTACTCATTTGGCAAATGAGGAAAATAATATCTGTTGGTTATTGTAAGCAGTAAATAAATTTTTATTTGTAACACTGGAAATAGTGTACCTGTATTATATAAATGCTTGTTAAATAAGTCAGGAATGAAAGGAAAAGGACAGTATATCTGAGTACTACAGAGAAACATCCCTAGGCTTTAGAGAGTTTGGAGCAGAATGCCTGTTAAAAGGCTGTCCTTTTTTGAGTGTATATGTGTGTGGTGTGCATGTGAGTTCACATGTGTGAGGGTCATTGTGTATGTGAGGGGTATGTACATACACATGTACATGTGAAAGGCAGAGATTGACATCGTGGGTCTTCATCACTCACTTTCCACCATATTTCTTGAGACAAAGTTCTTAGTAAATCCAGGGGTTAGCAGTTTGGCCATACAAGTTAGATGGCAAGCCCTGGGATTTCTCTTGTCTCCCTACCTCACTAGTGCTGAGGCTACATTTTTACATGGTTGCTGGGGATTCAAACTCAGATCTTCATGCTTGCTTTGCAAGCATCTTAACCACTGAGTATTCTTCCCAGCCCTTAAAAAGTCCTTTGAAATACTATGTTGTGAAATCTTCTTCCTTTTGCTCACCTATGAAATGCACTGCCCCCAACACCTCGTTGCACCGTGTTTCCTGTGGAGTTCAGCCCAGTTTTCTGCAGTTTGAATCTTGCCTGTGAACTAAACATAGTATTGGGTAGCTGAGACTCTCAACTTACTTTTTCCACTTTCAAATGATGATGGTTCAACTCAGTGAATGACCACTTGCTAGTTGATGAACAGAATAGTTAGATGTTCTAATCTAGACCATTTTAAGAGATGCAGGGTTTCTTTCACTCTAGCTCAGGCTGACCTTGAACTCATAGTGATTTTTCTACCCCAGCCTCCTATTGAGTGCTGGCATTAAAGGCATGCCACCACCAAGAGAAGCTGCCCCTCCCACCCCCAAGCTGACCTTGAATTCACTATGTAGTCTCAGGCACTCACAGTGCCCCCCCCCATCCCCAATCTGCCTGCCAAGTGCTGGGATTAAAAGCATGTGCCACCACGGTCAGCAGCAAGAGAAACATTTTATGTCAGAAAAACAATAGAACTATAACTCGAGTCAGTTGGATAGCTTCTGCTGACATTGATATGGGTAGCGCAGTCTTCAGCATGTTTTCCTTTCCTGATTGGGTTTACTAGTCCCATAGCATTGTAATCACCCTTGTATGAACCAGGTGATATTATTGAAGTTTTCACTGCCTTAGTGATTGAGACAAGGAAACAAAAACCTGCAGATCTGGGAACAATCTTATGTAACTATTAGATGTTGGATTGCTAGTAATACAAGGCAAAACCAGATAGGCTTTCCTTTTCAGAGTGCTTTCTGATTTGATTTATTGTAATGTAGTGCTAGTAAGATAGGTGCTGGGTGTTCTGTGCCATTCCTTCCCTATCCCTGTGTGAAGGGTGATTTTTCCTATTTTATTGTAGATCTACTTCAGTTTGGTAGGCTTTAGACTTCCCTTTGCATGCCAGGCCTTACCAGATCCCAGAACTTTCATTTTACAGTTTATTTTAAATTGGACAGAAATAGTTGATACCTGTTCTGTGTGTCAAATAGTACATTACAGGCATGATGAAAACGGTATACATAGTTGTTGTTTGTTAAGGGATGTCATTCATATTTGTAAATATCTGTAAATAATTTGAAAAGCTAAAAATGGAATTTTAAGAAGTGGGGAGAAAAAGTATCTGAGCCCACAAGAAGGAAGGATTTATTTTAGGAGAAATTTTTTATGTCATGAAAAAAGAACCACAAAAATTCACCAAGGTCCTTCTTTTATTCATAGGCTCAAATTCTACTTTGTTTGTTGTATATGCTTCTTTAGGTCATGACTGCTGTGAGACCGTGAAGGTGCTGCTCTGTGCTTCCAAAGAGGGCCTGCCTGTGAGTGTGGTGGCTGAAGAAGACTTCCATTTTGTCCAGGATGAGGCATATGATGCAGCTCAGTTCCTGGCCACCAGTGCTGGAAATCAGCAGGCTCTGAACTTCACTCGTTTTCTGGACCGATCAGGACCCCCTTCCCGAGATGTGAACTCTCTTGATGAGAAGGTGGCACTAGCATTCAGACACCTGAAGCTGCCAGCTGAGTGGAATGTGCTGGGGACAGATCAGACTTTGCATGGTAAGAATTTATACAGCCCATGAGCAAACTGCATTAGTATTTTGGATGTGGCTGCTTTTATGTGGTCATTAGAGTCAAGTCTTCCATAGTAGTTGTCCATATATATGTATATAATAATGAAATACATTATCCTGCTTATATCCTGAGTGCAAATTGCAAATCCAAACTAAAAATTTAGATACCTGAATAAATTAGAATTACTGTAGTGAATTGTTTTCTGAGCAGTTAATTCTGTTCTTCTAGTGAAATGACTGAAGAAAGACTACTCAGGTAGAGTGTGACACATCCTTGTAGGTCTGAGTCAGGTTTGGTCTTTACACCCAAAAAGGTGATCTATTCTTCAAGAGTAGAATAGCAGAGTAACCTTTTGGTGTTAAATTTTGAAAGACAGGGATTTTGATATTCTGAAGTTCTGTAGCTAGAAGTTGTATGGAGGAGATGCAAGGGGAGAATGAACACAGGATAAACTTTGAGAAGCCCTCCTTGTTTAACCAGGGTGTTGATTATATCTTTTGGCCCTCTATATATAGGCCTGTGTTTTTAAAAAACTGATGTTATAAATATTACATTTGTCTTCTTAATCAGACAAGGTTGTTCCCACATAACTAGTTTTATAGCAAATGATATTTAAATGTAATGATTACAAATATACACACATATATTTTTATTTTGAGAGAGAGATAATGGGCATACCAGCAGCCTGTCAGCTGCTGTGAATGAACTCCAAACGCATGCATCCCCTTGAGGGAAAGTGTGGGATTGCACTCTTGCATCACTTGTGGGACCTGGAGAATCCAACAGGCGTTCTTAGGCTTCCCAGGCAGGTGCCTTTACTGCTAAGCCATCTCTCCAGCCCAAATACACATATTTTTAGTGAAGTATACATTATACCTGGGCTATAAATAACATCCTGTTTCTATCCTGAGCGCAAATTCAATTGAAAACTTTAGAACTTTCACAGATGGAGATCAAAATGTTTGCTTTAATACTGATGAAAGCTACATTGGGAAATTGGCCCTAGAGCTCCTATCAGAGTCTTTGCTGATACATTCTACTCCATCTCCAATAGAGCATACAGTCACAGATGCTATATGGAGCCTACTCAGCTGTATAGTGAGCAGAAATCTCCCTCTTCACAGGTGAGATAAGAGTGAGTTAGTCTCTGAGCAGAAATGCCCCAAAGGTGAAGAACATTAGAGTATACTCAGTTCTTCTCCTGTTGGATCCCTTAAATATGTTCCTCTCTCCCATGGATAAGTGGTAAGAAGGTACTTGCTGGCATTGATTCTCTTAAATTTGAATTTAAAGGTAAGCTGGTAATCAACCAGCGGATTGGCAAGTGTCCCACTCTACCATGAACATACTAACGTACCACCAAGACTGGCTTGCTTGGGGGAAATATGAAAGTGTCTACCAAATCAGAAAGCATTTGTCATATCTTTTTCTTATTAAGACAGTAGCCAAGAAACTTCTTTTAAGGGCCAAATACTTGACACTTATATAGTGTTTGAATACCTACACAGAAACCAGTTTGATGGAGCTTAATTCCTCTAGATAGTGCCTCCCATTTCTGTATTACATGGGAATTATTTCTGGTTCCCTTTAAACATCACTATTATTGTTGAACTACATTATGTTTTAGTGAGTGTTAGTACTTGTATAGTTTTGTTTTCTTTTAAGAAAGCCCAGAACTTAGTGTATGAATGCTATAGTGATTAAAATAGAAGCTATTAAAGAAAGCAAAGTGTATCACTTCTCTCTGGGCTGTAACTTCCCTGTCTTTAATAGGAAGAAACTGGCCAGTTGTAATTTTTTTTTGTATGAACTTTTTCATACATAAAATTGTTAAAGTAATGCTAGCAAAAACTAAATCAAATTAGATACCTTTACGAAATACAAATGAAAACTGCAATGTGGTGTCATTATACACTTGTAAGTGCACAGTAGTGTCAACATAATTGTCAGGTAGCCAGCCCAGTGGACTCATTGAATACTTTAGGGAAAATGGGGTGAAGCATCCTTAGGGAAGTTTGTTTGTTTGTTTGTTTTTTGTTTGTTTGTTTTGGGTTTTTTTGTTACTTGTTTTTTGAGGTAGGGTTTCACTTTAGCCAGGCTCGCCTGGAATTCATTATGTAGTCTCAGGGTGGCCTCGAACTCATGGTGATCTTCCTACCTCTGCCTCCCAAGTGCTGGGATTAAAGGCATGTGCCACCATGCCCGGCAGATATCTTAATTTTTGTGTCCTCCCCATAGTAATGTATAACAAAGTGAAAAGAAAATATCACGTTAGGGATGACAGGCTTAAAAACATTGCTTAGAGAATACCAGCACATTCTACTCCGTGTAGTTTATGGTTTGTAGATCTTCAGTCTTAATCATTTGGTTATTTAGTTACCACTGTCTTTTTATAGTGTTTGATAGCTCTCTGTGGAGATTTTTTCTTTGCTGTACTAGTGTTAGTGTATTTTTCTAGCCATCCTTATTCTTGAAAAGTAAAATGATTGCGTACAGAAAGATTATTAATCCCCCATTGTTCCTCCCCCCTTTGTGTCACCTGGCAAAAGATGATTAACTCTGAACTCCCAAAGCAAGCAGTACCTAGCAGCAGCACTTAACTTCCGAGGTTTTGCTGCCTCTCAAGCTCGGTTTTGTCACAGGTCCCATTTTCTCAAACTGGCCTGTTAGGAATGTTTCCTATCCTCATGCAGTGTGAAGATTCCTGCATCCTGTAGGACTACATTTTACTTAACGGAGTGTAGTGAGAAGTAGAAAGTGATTTGGGGATCTTGTAGCTGCTGATTCAAAGAATGCTGTCAGGGCCTGGAAAGATGGCTTATCAGTTAAACACTTGCCTGTGAAGCCTAAGGACCCCGGTTCAAGACTTGATTCCCTAGTACCCATGTAAGCCAAAGGCACAAGGTGTCACATGCATCTGGAGTTTGTTTGCAGTGGCTGGATGCCCTGGTGTGCCCATTCTCTCTCTCTCTGCCTCTTTCTGTCATTCTCAAATAAATTATAAAAATAAAATGTGTGTGTGTGTGTGTGTGTGTGTGTGTATATATAAAGAATGCTGTCAGAAGAGCTGGTAAGTGGATTGATAGGATAGGGAAGTACAAGTAGTCCATGATTATTATGCCATTCGTGGACTCTAATATCTGTTTAGACAGAGAATCTTGTAAGTTGAATAAGATGCAGCCCCTCCAACTATCACTTCATGGTTGAACACTTATTGAGCCTATCAGTTTTCTTGAGCCTCTGGATGTAGAAGTACATCCCTTGTGAAAGCAGACAGCAAGTGAGATCTAAAGTGTTTTCTGCCCAGCTTGCTTTGGTAGATATTTCCATGTAAGTATGGTTGTTGTCATTTGACTCCAGAATGGTCTCAGCAGGCTCACTTCCCAGCTTGTGGTACTATTCTGAAGGCCATAGAGCTTTTAGGAGGTGAGGCCTAGCTAGAGGAAGAGATCACTAGGGGGCAGGCCTTTGGAGGTTCTGTCTTCTTCTGGTTCAGGCCTTAAGCTACCTACTGCACTGAGATGTTCCATGTGTGAACTGTGAACTCTGCCACTCCCTAAAACTGTGAGCCAGAATAAACTGTTATTACTGTCAGGTATTTTGATCACAGTGACATGAAAAGTAATCAATAAAATAGTTAAAAATGAAACTAATCAACACAGATTCTGTGAATACTGTTTCAGCATAAAGAAAGGAAAAAATATGAGTGTTCAAATGGAATACCCTTGAATGATTTTTTTTTTTTTTTTTGGAGATAGACCGGGGGGGGGGAGAGGAAGACAGATAGAGATGGTCGCACCAGCAGCCTCTCAGCTGCTGCAAACGAAATCCAGATGCGTGCGCCCCTTTGTGGTCAAGTGCGGCATTGTGCCCTTGCGTCACTTTGCGTCTGGCTAACCGTGGGACCTGGAGATTGGAACCAGCGTTCTTAGGCTTAGGAGGCAGGTGCTTTAACCACTAAGCCATCTCTCCAGCCCCCTCTGTTTTTAAATATTTTATTTATTTATTTGCTTGAGAGAGAGGGAGAGAAAGAGAGAATGGGTGTACCAGGGCCTCCAGCCACTGCAAATGAACTCCAGACACACGCTTCACCTTGCATCAGGCTTATATGGGTACTGGGGAATTGAACCTGGGTCTTTAGGCCTTGCAGGCAAGTGCCCTTAGCTGCTAATCCATCTCTCCAGCCCCAATGAAGTCTTGGGCAGGATGGAATGAATATAAAGGGTATAGGCTGAAGCTCCCCTCAGGCTAAGTCTTGGCAAGGAGCCCTGCTTTGTAAGTCTGGATTGAGTCAGGCCTACCTACAAATTATTCAGGGTAAACTTCTCTTATGAATGAAGATTTGGGGCTCTAATTGCATCTGCAAAAGAAACTATCAGGAGGGCAAAGAGGAAATTTGTGGGAATGTTGCAGAGACATTCAGAGCTCCATAGTTTAATAAAATTCATATTGGAATAAAGAGCAGAATTGATAATGTGGAAATCTAGGTCGTGGTCTAAAAAATAAGTTACATAACTCTCCAAATTCAGAGGAAAAAGACAAGAATCAGAAAAGAAAACATAGACATAGAGAATGAAATGGAGATTAATTGTGACTTGTTGACGCTTCATAGCTTAATTTTAGGAACAAAAGCAACACGGCATGCAGATTATAGTATAACTTCAACAGGCTCAATGAAACTTTATTTTCACCTTTTTTGCCTTCACTTTTGCAAACCTAATTTGCATGACTTTTGTAAAGAGCTAATAAAAATGTATGAAAACAAACACATTAATATTGATTGGGCTACTACACAATAAAACAGAACATGCTGCTGATACACAGCAGCAATACGGGCAAATATTCAAAATGCAGAATACAAGAATATATATTGTATAATTCCATTTGTATGGACTTTTTTTAATAGACAAAACTAATCAATGGTGAGAATTTCAGAGCAGTGGTTGACTCTAGCATTGAAGTCAGAGCTTAACTGGGAAAGGGCACAAAGGTTAGATGCTGATAATGTTTATCTTAATAAGCACAGGAATTTTGTCAAAATTTATCAAATGGAATGTTGTACCATTTGCATTTTATTGAATGATGTCAACCATTAAAATTATAACCATGTATTAATAAGTTCTAGCCAGTTATAGGCTGAAGTGTTTTAAGGTCGAGTTAGGCTGATTGATTCAGCTACTTTAAAATGCATTTGAGAGCCATGCTTGGTGGCACATGCCTTTAATCCCAGCACTTGCTAGGCAGAGGTAAGAGGATCACTGTGAGTTCGAGGCCACCCTGTGACTACATAGTGAGTTCCAGGTCAGACTGCACTAGAGTGAAACCCTACCTCAAATTTAAAAAAAAAATTTTTTTTGAGCCAAGTGTAGTGGTGCACACCTTTATTCCCAGCACTTAGGAGGGAAAGGTAGGAGAATTGCTGTGAGTTTGAGGCCAACCTGGGACTACAGTAAGTTCCAGGCCAGGCTGGGCTAGAGTAAAACCCTACCTTGAAAAACAAAAACAAACAAAAAAGCATTGAGGGCTAAGGATGTAGCTCAGTTGGTTGAGTGCTTGGCTAGCATGCATGAAGGCCTGGGTTTGATCCCCAGCATTACATCAATTGCAATGTGGTGGTACATGCCTAGAATCCCAGCATTTGGGAGGTGGGGTACAAAAGGATCATACTTCAAGGTCATACTTGGCTACATGAGTTTAAGGCCAACTTGAGATACATGATATCCTGTCTCAAAAAGAAAGAACAGAAAAGATGAGGGCTACTGAGATGGTTCAGCTGTTAAAGGCACTTGCTTGTAAAACTTGCTTGCCCAGATTTGGTTCCCTATCCAGGTGTCCCCCTCCTCCAAAAATTAAAAAAACAATGGCACAAGCATCTGGTGTGGAAAGAGTCCCTGGCATAGGTGGCACACACTGGCTCATATAAACAAATACACTTTTTTTTTTTTTGGTTTCTCAAGGTAGGGTCTCAATGTAGCCCAGGATGACCTGGAATTCACTATGTAGTCTCAGGGTGGCCTCGAACTCTCAGTGATCCTCCTACCTCTGCCTCCCGAGTGCTGGGATTAAAGGCGTGTGCCACCACGCCCAGCTTCATATACACATTTAAAAAAAAGATTTAATGAATATGTAGAATGAAAGATAGACTAGTAATAATGCAAATATTGGAAAACATTAACTGTAGGAGTTGCTGAATATTTGGTTAACATGTATATTTGAAAGAATAATAATACGATGGTGTGGGAAAATTTGAAAAGGTGTTTTTTTAAAACCACACACCTAGCATGTGTGCGTAACCCAAGAGGCAGTTGAATAATGGAAATCAGTTGTTTTAGGCTTGAGACAATTTTGGAATTCTGATTCTATGATCAATTTATTAATTTCAAAGATTTATTTGCAAAATAAAGATGAGAGCTGAACAAAACAACAATGAGGGTAAAGATGGAAAATTAATATAAATTACATAGCTTACTACACGGACTATAGTAGTTCCTCGCCCTACATTATTTTTCTTCTAAAATCTTGTCTGCAGAACAGAGCTATGTAAAAGCAGATGTAGCACCCACTGCTGAAGACTTGAGAGAGTAACCAGGGGAAAACATAGTACACGCATGAAGGTGTTAGATTCTGAGCAGGTGCATGGCCTTATTGTTGGAACTCCCAAGTACCAAGCTGACTCAGAATAAATAAAAGACCAGAAAGGGTGGGTGATGAAAATAAAGCTACTCTAAGGAGGTGTCACTCAGTATGGCTGGAATTAACCAGTTCAGGAAAAACCAAAACAAAAATAAAAACAAAAAAACCACATATTTCCTAGTCAGTAAGTACTGTTCAGCTCTTCTGTTTTTGATAAGATCAGAATGTTTGTGAGCAATTGTAGAATGCAAGTCAGATGATATTTGATCTTTTGTGAGAAATTTTTCTTTTTTTAAAAAAAACTTTGCCACCTCTTCTTGGTACTATTTATCAAAATTTATACTTTCAAATGTAAATATATTTCTAGGGCATTGATTTATGAAGGTTTTTTTTTTTTCTTCATGGTGGTGGTGTGATTATTTATTTTTCCTGATGGTATTGAGGATCAAACTCAGGGCCTGGTGCATGCTAAGCTAAGTTGCTGACCCTGCAACAATGATTTATTTTCAGCTATGTACCTCTGCTTGAAAGAATTGACCTGTGTATATGTAGTTTTATAGGAAAAAAAATAAATGATGAAAGACAAACTTACCTTTAAGAAAATTTACATTGGTAATAAGAAACAACTCTGTAATGTACAGATGATATTAGAAAACAGTGTGATTCCATATAAAGCCACAGTTTCAAAAATGTGTCCATTCTTATTGTGATACTTATATAAGATTTCAGAATAAGAGAGACATGAATGCTCAGTGGATAGGATGGAGGACGAAAGATGAAAGCTAAGCTGAGAAGAAGAAAACTACTACAATCCTATGTGGCCTTAGCGCCTGTCATCACAGCTGGGCACAAGAGGATGGTGAAGAAAAAGAATGTTGCTAGTGAACCCAGGATGTAATTTGAAGCCCAGGAGAACAGGGCCAAGAGCAGGGAAAGGGAGGAGAACTGCATTAATGAGAACCCTACAGCTGGTCATTAGGCTAGCATTTCATCTGCCCTTCTCATTTGTTACAACAGCTCTGGGTAGATGATGGTCTCTTGCTCTAGAGTTTTGGAAAATGAAGCTCAGGAAGCAAGTGAATCATGCCTAACGAAACAGATGGTTAAATACCAAGTTTGAACCCAGATTTTCCTGATTCAAAGCCCTCCCTCATTCCACCACTTTTAGAGTGACTCATTACACCAAGAAGGAGCCTTCATTTTAAGTGAAGTAAGCCCAAGCACATGCTTTCATTTCTGAAGTTATTGTGTATTGGCTTACAAGTAGTCTCATTATGCCTGGAGATGCATTTCTTTTTCTCATTAACCAAACAAAAAGCTCGCAGTGCCAGCAATTTGATAGGCCCTTAATGTGGGGGACTGAAAAAGACTTGTGTATACTTAACAAGTAGAACCTGTTTTTAGTGTTTAACTAGCCAACTCCTTCTTTTTAAAAGTAATTATAGCATTTAGGATACACCCATGTAAGTCCTCCAACTGTTCACCTTAGATCCCTATCTTGCAGGGCAGTATTTGTTTCTTTTTTTTTCTTTTAAGAAAAATAATGTGTAGTTCTTTATAACCTTCCTTACCCCCATGAAAAAGTCATAATACAAAAATGATAAGCTTTTGTGGGTCCATTTCCTTTTGAAAGTTTTGCATCTGATACTTTTTTTCCTAGCTTTGTCTTGTCTTTACCTGAGAGCTGATTTTCCTTGGCCATTATAACTTGTCTGTATTTGTGCTTTTTTGTTAATAATTGTTAAATTCTTATTTTCATGTTCTCCCCCATTCACAGATGGTGGCCCTCGGGAAACATTGATGCATTTTGCTGTGAGGCTGGGACTGCTGCGATTGACATGGTTCCTGTTGCAGAAGCCAGGTGGCCGAGGAGCTCTCAACATCCACAACCAGGAAGGAGCAACTCCTGTAAGCCTGGCCTTGGAACGAGGTTATCACAAACTACACCAGCTTCTAACTGAGTAAGTGCTCATTCTCTTCTCCTCCTCTCATCACTAGTCCCACCCCCTGTAATAGTCCAGCCTACACTGGCTTCTCAGTGGGAGTTTGCCACCCTCTGCTCTGTACCTTGCCTGCCACCAGAGGTTTGCAAGCTTGCTCCTGCTAAGGACTTAATGGTTTGAAAGACACAAACGTGAGTTTACAGTTTTTTTTGTCTCCTGTCTCTCTGCTTTCATAGCTTCTTACCGCTTGTATTTTCCAGAAAACTCAGAAGAGTCTTCTTGTGTGGGTAATGTGACCCTGCCAGCATATACATTATCTTGCTGTTAGTTTGTGAGAAAAGTTTTTCTGAGCCATATATTTTTTCTGGCATGTCTTCAAGACTTGAAAGAATTAATTAGAAATTATTACTTTAATGATATAATTACATATAGAAATAGGTAAAAATTTGAGTTTTGGTTTGAATGCAATATCTGTGAATAAAATTCAGAGCAGTGGATTCTTATAAATAGCAGTTAAAAGCAATTGCATTGTTGTGGAAATGTGCACTGGGAAATCCTGTTTGTCTTTGGGTTCAATTGTTCTATGTTCTGGAGGAAGACTGTTAGTCAAAACATTTCAGAATTTTTTTCTTTAAAAAAATAAATAAAAGCCAGTACTATATAATAGCCAGTGATTATCATTCAAATATTTATTTTTAATATACTTTCATGATCACCATAAGTTTTCTATCTCATCTGAAAAAGAATAAACCCTATTCATTCCCAATTGAATGTAAATCCTTGTAAACTGAGGCATTTCCAAATTCTCAGATCTTTTGCTTGAGCCAGGTTTTAGATACCCCCCCTTTATTGTCTGCATGTGGACAAGCTAATCTGGAAGAGCCACAAAGGTATTTCAGAATGTAAGTACAACTTAACAGTTATCTAAGCTTTTTTTTTTTTTTTTTTTTTGCTTCATTTGCCAAGCCTGTCACTTGGCTTGTCAAGCCAAGCATAAACCTACTTTGCTAGACACTTTGCAGTGGGTGCTAAGATACAGCATTTGTAGGAGGAGCACTCTTCATCTCAGGTGAGTTTGGATACCTGAGCTCTGCCGTGATAGTATTCCAGAGAATGCTCATTAGTGCTCCTTCATACTTCCCATCTGGCTAGCAATTATCTTCATTCTATTGTTTGCCTCATGGTCTCAGGAAGGGAGGCCTTGTTCTAGAAGTTGAAACAAGTAACTCAAACTATTGTCAAGTTCAAATGCAGTTCCTCATTTGATGTTATATCTTAGAGTTTTTAGTGGGAAGCAGAGTTGGTTAAGGACTGCCATCCAAATGGGGAAATACAGTGATTGCAACAGCTTCATTATATGCTTGGATCAGGATGTCACAAGACTTATTGCAGCATAGCTTTGAAAAAACTGGAATATGTTTATTCTTGGGCATTTTTTTTTTAAACTTAAAGTATGACCTCTGTTACATGTGGAAGACCACTTATTTCCTTTTGAAGGAAGAGTGGTGAGGGAAAATCAACCAGAGACATATCCCCAAATAGAGAACTTTGATAACAGAATATGAGCATCTTGTTGCAGGTTTTGCCCTTAACATAAATTCTTCTGGGCAGTTTCTATTTTGAAACCAAGGAAAAGTGCTGAGTCACAGCTAGCAATTAAAATAAAAAGTTTAAAAAATAAATAAAAATTTCAACTCTGAAAAAAAAAGGAGGGGTAAAGAGGTGATTCTCCTAATTCTGTCAACCTTACTGGCAAACTTTGGTAGAATTTCAGCTATAACAGGTCAGGAATGTTACCTTATTGTGATAACACATAAACACAGAGAACATCAAATTTACTCCTTCCGTCATTTTTAGGTGTACAACTCACAGTATTGTGTAACCTCACCACTCTCCAATCCAGAGCCTCTTCATTACCCCAAACAGAAATTATACTCATAAAGTACTAACTCCAATTCACTCTTTCCCTAACTTCCAGTAACCTCTGTTCTACTTTCTGTTCCTTAAGAGCTTCCGCGTTCTAGCTACCCCTCTTAAGTATGAGGATTGTGCAGTATTTAACATTCTTTGTCTGGCTTCTTTCACATAGCACATTATCTTTAAGATTCAGCCATGTTATAGCATGTGCCCAAATAAAGTGTGTTTTAAGACTACTACTAAAAGAGATTTTAAATGTTCTCATCACAAAGTGAAGCAGGTGAGGTGATTGCTTTGTTAAGTAGGTTGATTCAAATGTTTTCACAGTGTGTACATTGATCAGAAATCACAGGGCTGGAGAGATGACTTAGTGGTTTAAAACACTTGCTTGCAAAGTGTGAAGGCCTCGGTTCAATTCCCCAGTATCCACATAAAGCCAGATGCACAAAGTAGTGCGTGCATCTGGAGCTCATTTGCAGTAGCAGGAACTTCTAGTGCACCTATTCTCCCACCTTCTCCCCTCCCCCTCTAATATATATGTATTTTTAAAAAGTCATAGTGTACCTTACAAATATTATTTGTCAACTTACAAAAGGCCTACATACAGCCAAAAGTAGGAATTAACCTAAATGTTGATCAACACATAATGGGTAAACCAAACATGTAAACCAATTCTGTGTACCATCATCTTTATTAGATGAGGAAACAGGTCCAAAGAAGCAAATAGACTGGGTTAGGATAATGAGGTAGTGGGCCAAGAAATTGATGCCAAACCTCTTAAGAGGCTGTGCTTTCCATTCCCAAGATTCTTTCCAAAGAGGTCTAAGCGTAGACTTCATGGGATGTGTCTTCCTTTAAATATAGGCAAGTTTATGGCCATTTATGATAAAGAGTTTGTTTTAGGAAAGTCACAAAGGGGTTTGTCAGAAGTTAAGAAGTGCAACACTGTCTGGTGCTATCTTTCTAGTAGATACTACGATCTTTAAATGTTGGTTATCTTATGCCTTTTCTCCCCACCAGAAAATTATTAGTCTCTTCCCATACAGTTCTATTTCTTTCATCAAAACTGTTTGTTCGTTTAGTTTTTTTATTATTTTATTTTAGTTTAGTTTTTTTTTTTTTTTGAGAAAGAGAGGGAGAAAGAGGCAGAGAGAGAGAGAGAATGGGTGCATCAGGGCTTCCAGCCACTGCAAACAAACTCCAGACACATGCACCACCCTGTGCATCTGGCTTACGTGGGTCCTGGGCAATTGAACCTGGGTTCTTTGGCTTTGCAGGCAAGTGCCTTAACCACTAAACCATCTCTCCAGCCCAGTTAGTTAGTTTTTTTAAAAACAAGGTCTCAAATAACTCATGCTGTCCTGAGTTTATTATGTGGTCCAGATCAGCCTTGAACTCATGGCATTCTACCTACCTCAGCCTCTTGAGAGACACTGTGCCTAGTCTTCATCATCTATTTTTAAGTGAGATAGGATTAGGTACATTTTACCTGTTTTCGTAAGTAACTGTATTATTCTACTTCTATCACATTGTTGTTAAAACCAAATGAAATTTGTACATAACCATTGTTAAAGTTTATAGTAATCTATTTGAAAGTTTCTTATAATTATGTATAATAACATCACTCCAATTAAGGCCACTGACCAGAATAACTCAAATACTAGTTGATCTGCCAAAAATTATTTTTGTAATATTTATCCTACTTTCCTATGAATTAAAAATAGTAGAGAAAATGGGAGAATTTCAGAGCAGTTACTTTTGCAAGCATTTAAAGAAAAAAACATTTGCACTTATGTGTGTGTGTGTGTGTTGTGTGGTACACCAGGGTCTCTTACCACTGCATATAAATGCCCTTCTGGCTTTATGTAGGTGACTGGGGAATCAAATCCTGAGCCTGCAGGCTTTGCAAGCAAACACCTTTAACCATTCACCATCTCCCCAGCCCCAGCAGTTACTTTGAATGCAATTGAGTCTGCCTCTGTGGAGCCCTTTTATAGTTTGTTTTACACAAATCATTTTAAATGCCACTATCTTCACAAGAAAAGGATTTTTTTTAAGCAAGGTCTGTATCCTAGGCTGGGCTAGAACTAATAGTGATCCTTCTGCCTCAACCTCCTGAGTGCTGGGACTAAAGGCATGAGCTACCACACCTAGCAAAAATATTTCTTTAAGATTTTCAGCATTAGAGTGTTGACCTAAAAGTGTTGAATTATTTCAGCTGCCCTAAATGCCAGTTTAAAAGTATTCATCTTCCAGCTGAGCACGGTGGTGCACACTGTCAGTCCTGGCACCTAGGAGGCAGAGGTAGGAGGATTGCTGAGAGTTCAAGGCCACCCTGAGACCACATAGTGAATTCCAGGTCAGCCTGAGCTAGAGTGAGACCCTACCTCGAAAAAAAGTATTCATCTTCATAAGCTTTATCTGATTTTTAGTATCAGCTCAGATTTTTATTTGTTGAATGCCCACACTGTACTATCACAGATATTATTTTAGTTCAGCCTTAAGATGGCCTTCCTGAAGTGAGTATTACTTATATTTTTTGAAGGAAATATGGTGCCTCAGGGACCTGACATAAGTAAACCCCACATTCTTTCCTCTACAGAAATTTGACAGAAGAAATTTAGGAAGACACAGGGTGATAGAACATTTAACTAATTACAAAAGGGTTATATACTTTCCATTTAGCTCTAGCCTGTTTATTTCCCCCAGAAAAATAGGGTCCTCATTATAATTCATAACTTTACATCATAGTAACTTTACACGAGTGTTTTAAAATATGATTGGTCACCCTTAAGCTATTATTTGAGATTTTGAATCTCACAAAGCTTGACAAGTCCGTAGAGTATTATTCCTATTTTATAGTTGAGGAAACTAAGGGAGAGAAGTGAAGTGGTTCACACCCATAATCCCAGCAGTTGGGAGGCTGAGTTAGGAAGATTGCCATATGAGTTCAAGGCCAACCTGGACTGCATAGTGAGTTACACATTAGTCTGTGCTAGATTGAGACCCTGACTCAAAAAAGAAAAGCTTGATCTTAATTATGGAGGAACACCTCAGCATTACCAGGTATTATACTGTGCTTTCAGTTTAACTGCTTTGTCCTGGCACATTGACAATATCTTTAGTTAGATCATAGACAATTATAATTCAGGAAAGTCTTTAGTAGCATGTTTTTAGAAGGAATCTTGTTTTAAAAATTTTAAATATGTGCACCAGTGTCTCTTGCTACTGCAAAGGAACACTTGTCTGACTTTACATGAATGGCTGGGGAATTGCAACCAGGCCAGCAGTCTTTGCAGGCAAGTATCTTTAACTGCTGAGCCATCACCCCAGCCCCTAGAAGGAATTTTCTATTAGTATTCTTAGTTATGTGAATCACAAAAGTCCTTTCATTGCTTAGGTTGCTTGGCATTGTGTAACAATTATCTTGATAAGGTTTTCTTTAAATATTGAGTGTCTGCACTCACCAAAGGATTTGTGTTCTTGAAGTATTCTTTTTTTTTTTGTTTGTTTGTTTTTCATTTTTCGGTTTTTCAAGGTAGGGTCTCACTCTAGCCCAGGCTGACCTGGAATTCTCTATGTAATCTCAGGGTGGCCTCGAATTCATGGCGATCCTCCTACCTTTGCCTCCCGAATGCTGGGATTAAAGGCTTATGCCACCATACCTGGCGAAGTATTCTTTTTATAATCTCATTTTGAATGAAAAAAATTCCGTTTTGATATTAAGGAAAACAAATTATATTTGGAGACCTACTTTCCTTTCAAACACATCTTTCCAAATTATGGTTCCTTATTGATAGAGGATGATTTATCATAGTTATACATGCTTTTAGATATTTTGTCTTATTATCAAATTTAAACATGGGTGTGTTGACACTTCTCCTTTTTTCATGTAAAATGTGAATAATTTGCACATAAAACTTTCTGTTGAAAGATGCATGACTAGGTAGAGTGAGATTTATAATTTTAGATATTATTTGACTTGGTTTTCTAAGTCCTAAGATACTAACTCCTAAGATACGAAGGCTAATAAAAATCTACTGTCTATAATAATTCCTTATGCTATTAATTTTTTTTATGAACATTTGTTGACTTAAAAAGATAAAATGCTCCTAAAGTTATCTAGCCAGTATAGTACATTTTCTCAGTGCTGATATTGTCAAGTTAGTTCTCAGTTCATTTGAAAACTCATAATTGTTTCTGCAATTAACATTAACAGCTTTTACATTCACTAATTACTAGAGAGAGCATTTTATTCATACAGTAAATGTATACTGTGTACTTTCTGGCCAGTAGAATTTCCTAATATAAAGCACATAGGGACATTTGTATTTTAATTATGTGAACCGTGTGTAGAGCATACTTAATTCCAACACTTACTTTTATTTAGTGGGTCAGCCTCACAAATAGGGTGGCCTAAATTTTCATTTACTTCATAACTGACAACATCAACTTTTAGAAGGCATGTAAATATTTGATGACAAAGGTTGCAAAACTCAATTTGAGTGTAATTTCTGTGGGCCTCAGTTTTCTCATATATAAAATGGGAAAAATATATCCCTTATAGATCTGTTAGGATTAAATGAAAACATATTTCTAAAGTTCTTAGAACTTAGCTAATATCTGCTTTGGAGAGCTAGGAAAGATTAATTGACAGTGTTTTTGCTTTAAAACATCTCTTTCTTGCCACCAACCTTTCCCCTGTGTTTTCTGGTTATCTTTACTCAACAGTTATGATACTTTTCCTTGAAACAGCAGGGAAATTAAACCTTGTTTTCCTCTTGTACTTTTGGTGAGATAAATAAGGATAGTTGTCTGACAGTTACCTTAAAAAAAGATCCCCATGCCTTAAAAATAAAAATCTAATAATGAAAAACTTCCTTTTATTTTGTTCATTAGGGTCAATACCAGCCCTATTAGTATATCACAGAGTCATAGTTTGTTTTCATTTTGAGTATCTGAAGTCTGGGCTAACACTTGTCATTCATATTCCTTTGATCCTCACAACATAGTGTTCTGACTTCACAGATGAGGAATCACACAAATGGTACTGTTGGAGTAAAGACTCAATAATCCTTACCATGTTCTAAGTATTACTTTGTGAGGTTTTCTTTTTCTAATCATTTTATAAATCAAAGCCTTGAGCAAAATACTGATAAGAGAGAGACAGTAGCTGCTCCATTGTGCACTCTTACTGAGTTCTTTTCCTGTATGCTCCCACCTATGCTGTGGTTTGGAGGGGTTTTGAGTTTTGTGTTTATATGTTGGTCCTTAGTGTGATGGTCTTAAGAGGTGGGGCCTGCTTAGGTCATTGAAAAGTACACACTGGGAAGAAATTAAAGTAGTTTTTGAGGGATATCTCTCATCCTGTTATAAAAGCCTAAATCTGACCCTTGAAGCAATCTTTGGCTTTCTGCCTAGTAACATGTCCTCTTGCTTTCATATGTGCATTGTCATGTTGATGCTATCCACCTTGAAGTGATATAGCAAAAAAGACCTTTCTCATAACCAGTGCTATGATAGAGGCTTTGGCCTCTAAAACTGAAAGCTAAATAAACCTCCTGTATGTGTGCACATTTAGCCTGAGGTACTTCATTATAGTAATGAGAAATGAACTCCTATACCCTCATCTGCCTCCCCCAAAGGCAGGAGAAAGCAAATTAGGAGTTCATTGCTAAGATCCTACTGATATGCATATATGTAAATGTTTTATCTGATAATACCTATCCTTGCAAGTGAGTCCACAACAGCTAGCTAGCTAAGACATAGCTTTATTTTAAGTAGAGCTATTTCCCTTCTTTGTTTCCTCTTGTCCCTCTTTCTGGAATTTCTTTACCCCCTCCCCCGGTTCAATTCAGTGGACTTAATGGTAGATTTTGAAAACCTTACTGAGGTTTGGCAATGTTATGGTGATGTGGTTTCATGGAAGGTATTGCAATAGCCCTTAAATAAGGAACTGTATGCTGCAGTTCCTTGTCAGAAGTAGGATCAGAGCAAAACACGTACTTTGCGAGGGCTGACCTAAGTGTTTTTCTCAACTTTTAAAGTGATAGTATGAAGCCAGAACTGAAATAGGATGGGCTTGCGATATTCATGGTGCATGGGCAGACATGAGTGAGTATCAGCTTCTAAATGATCTATTGTTTCATCTTCATTAGTGTTTTTCTCTAGCTTTTCGTTGCAATTCAACATGAAATGGCTTTGAACTTTCTCTGAATGACTAACATGATTAGGACCAGAAAATTATTTTCTCTGCCCTTAATTGAGCCAGGTTTTACATGTCTGTTAGCATCAAGCCCCACTGTTTTCTGGAGTGGCAACATACTGGGCAGGGTGAGAAGGCATATAGATAGGTTGGTTCACAGTTGCATAGAAGCTGGGATGCTGGGAATTAGTTGAAATTCACTGTGTGCTTATTGAATTTTGCTGCACCAGGCCAGTCATGGGTACTCAGTTGGGTTTACAGCCTTATCTCTAAGGAATGGCCTTTAATTTGTTTTATTCTGAAACCTTGAAAAAATTGCTGTGGCTTCTATATAACTTATGAAAGCAGAAATAGGACATATAGTAGATTGGCTTTTGGTATGTACTATATCAAACTTGTAGTCTGTATAATTTGAATGTAGTCATAATATGAAACTATTGCAGTGACAGGTATGATAAGTAGTGAGAAGAGACACATAGTTCTAGAATAGGGTTTGTGTACAAATTCTGACCTTTCCACTTACTACTTGTGTATTCTGGGATAAATGATCTCTTAAAATCTGGGCTTTCTTACATGGAAAATGTAAATACACTGATAGCAGCCTCAAAATTGTAAGGATTAAAGACAATACTGTCTGGTTCTAAACTAATAATACTGTTAACTTCCTCCTTTTGGTTTTTCTTCTTTTGCCTTCTCTCTCTCTTTAATGCTTTCAAACAACACCTTTCAGACCTCATTTCCTAGCATCTCCTCCCATTACTATCCCTGCACAGTTACTCTGGCCCTAGCCGTATAGGCTAGCTTACAGATACTTTGTATTTGCTGTGCCAGTTTCCTGTCCCATTAACTCCAATTGCAGGCTCTTTGATGTCATTTAGGTCAGTTGTCATGTCTCCTTTGATATCTTTGTCTATACCCTTAAAAGAGTAGATACCATATTGTGTCCCTCCATAAGCCAAGCTATATATCAATAGGAACCTTGATTCCTTTTTTTAAAAAATATTTATTTATTTTGAGAGAGAGAAAGAGACAGATAGAAAGAGAGAGAATGGGCATGCCAGGGCCTCATCTGGCTTGTGTGGGTACTGGGAAACTGAACCTTGGTCCTTAGGCTTCTCAGGCAAACACCTTAAATGCTAAGCCATCTTCCCACCCAGGAACCTTGATTCTTTACCACTATAGCTCTAGTATCTAGGAACATAGTAGATACCTTATGAACATAATTGTATAATTGTTAGACTTTATAACTTTTGAGGAATGTGTCTTGAGGTGTCTTGATTTCAATTGGAAAATGGTGCTGGAAAAAAAAAAAAAAAGGGTGTGGTGGTGCATGCCAGCACTTGGGAAGGTTAGGTGTATGAGGATCACTGTGAGTTTGAAACCAGCCTGGACTATAGAGTGAGAGACCCTGCTTAAACAAATAGAAACCATTGGGAAAACCATACCAAACTAAAGCAAGCAAGCAAACAACCAATAAATGCTTTAGGTACAATGCATTTACAATACAGTAGCATGCTATCTCTGATGTTACCTTTCCAACAAGATTTTAGAGACATTGTTTATCTGTAATAGAAAAGGTTCAGTATGAATAATTGAAACATATTTATATTGAACCTAATGTATTTTCAGACGCTGAGGATAGTATTTCTTTATATGTTGACCCAGTCTCCTTCTGTTTCATAAAGCTTACTTTTGCATATTAGGCTTCATACAGAGTAACTTAACATTCTCTACTAATACCTTCTGAAACCTTTGTATATGCTTTCTTGTTATATCATATGTACCTTTTGAAAATGTTTCCTTTTTGTTTTCTCATTGCTTAAAATTTACACTTTGAGTTTAATAATTCCTTGGGTATTTCAGAATGTAATCTTGGGTTGAGGAAAAAAGCTCAGTGGTTAAAGGCACTTACTTGCAAAGCTGCCAGCCCAGGTTTGATTCCCCAGTTAACCATATAAAGCCAGATGCACAAAGTGGCACATACTTCTGGAGTTGATTTACAATAGCAAAAGGACCTGTCATGTTCTCTTTCTTCCATCCAGTTACTAACCAGGCCCTACCCTGCTTAGCTCCTGAGATCAGACGAGATCGTTCAGGGTGGTATGGCTGTAGACTCTTTTTTCCTCTATCTTGCTCTTAAAATAAATAAATAATAAAGAAAAATATGTTTTTATAAATCTGAGGGAGGGGGATTTAATGTAAAACCAGGTTTGGTGGCTCACACCTTAATTTTAGTACTCAGGAGGCTTAGACAGGTGAATAGTCTTGAGTTCAAGACCAGGCTGGTATACATAGTGAGTACAGGACATCCTAGGACACAAGTTGAGACCCTGTCTCAAAAAAAAAAAAAAGGTTGTAATGTAAGGAAACATACTGTGTTTAACTTAGTTTTTAAATTGTTGCAGTCAGGTTCGCATTGCTGGCAGACAACACCCGACCATGAGCTGCTTGTGGGGGAAAAAAGGATTTATTTTGGTGACAGGCTCTAGGGGAAGTTCTATGATGGCAGAGGAAAATGATAGCATGAGAGAGGGTGGACACCACCTCCTGACCAACATCAGGTGGACAATAGCATCAGGAGAGAGTGCCAAACACTGACAAGGGGAAACTGGCTATAATACCCATAAGCCCGCCCCCAACAATACACTGCCTCCAGGAGGTGTTATTTCCCAAATCTCCATCAGCTGGGAACCTAGCATTCAGAACACCTACGTTTATGGAGGACACCTGAATCAAACCACCACATAGCTCATCAATTCATATAAACTGCTAGATACACTAAAGTGAGAAATACGTTGCTAGGAATAAAGGCATAATTTTCTCTCATTCAGATCATAGATCTATGAAACCTTGGTTGACTTACTTAAATTCCATCTATGCAAAGAACATTGGTCTTGTTACTTGGAAGATTAAATGTGATTTTACTGTTTTTGACAGTATTCTGATAAATTGGATAATACTTTGTAGTTGTATTGTTCTGCTGCAAACTATAATTTGCTCCCAGTATTTCACATTTGATTTTAGTGAATCATGTCAGTCAATTATACAGGTTCTTTGTGTTGTGACTATGCTCTAGATACTTTTGATTTAATAATAGTAATAATAATAATCACAGCCATAGTAACTATTTGGGAACCAATGCTTAAAACCACTCTTGAATACTGCTGAGTTAATTTTCAGCTTTGCTTAGGCATTGTTTGAAGAATACCTCTGGGAGAAAAATTAAACCTTGTCCAGTGGATATGTAGCTGCTACCATATATGCTGTGTCTTCTCTTTCTCTTGCTAGTAACCACTTAACCAGGATCTGTTGACATTTAATTTCGTTTTCCCAGTTACTTTTGTCTAGAGATTTTACTTGTGTGAATTGGAAAGAAAACTTTATTCCTCATAAATAAATTTTCTGCTAATACACTTAAATTTTCTTGTGCATCCTGTTCTCATGGAGAATGATGTTACAAAGTTGCGCAAAAGTAGCAAAATAGAAGATAGAGATCATGAAAATCACATCGAATGTGAAAAAAATACATTATGATGTTTTATCATTTTGACTGCTCGACAGGATTAATTCATTCTAGAAATAATTATGAGAAATGCTGATTAAAGTCAGTAAACCTAAACATACTCAGTGTCCCATAAGCTTATTGACTGCTGTGAGTTAATGACAGTAGCCTGATAAGTTCTCGAGTAAACCTCATGACTGAAGGCTGAAGTCCTGTCAGATCAGTGAGTAAAGATTTCTTTTTCTTCAACTCAGAAAACTAGTTTATAGTGATGACTTTTTCTTGGCATGTATGTTTGTATTATGTGTGCATTAATGCATGTGTTTGTATGTGGGTGCTTGGGAAAGCTAGAGAACACCCTCAGGTATGCTGTCCACTTCTTTTTGCAATAGGCTCACTCATTGGTCTGGAGCTCACAGATGAAGTTAGATTGGCTGGCCCATTGAGCTCCAGGGATCCTACTTTCTTTGCCTCCCCAGAGCTGAGATTAAGAGGTGCATACTGCCACACCTGGCATTAATATGTATGCTGGCGATTTCACTTGGGTCCTCATGCTTACAAGATAAACACTTTACTGAAGGAGCTGTCTCCTCAACCCCAGTGATGATTTGATTGTGCTTAAAAGTTGTTTATTTCTAGAACAGATTTATTTATAGAATGTGGAATCTTCATAGAAGTTAATAACCACTGGGTTTTGCTATTCATCAGTCTAATGAAATTGTTTCAAATGATTTCAATAAGAAATTGGTGCACATTTATTCTTCCATAATTAAGTTATTTGAATTGGTGAGCATATTGGGTCTTTGGTCCATGAGAAAGCTAAGGAAACTTGACATTTTAAAGACAAGCCTGTCTTCCCTCTTTGTATCTGTCCTTGGACATTAACCTTTCTTGATCTTTTATATTATCTGTTTGAAATTATTTTACCCACTTGTATTTTTCAAGTTACAGATGATTTTGTAGACATTTCCCATTCTCCATTGTAGAATTTGATTTTAATCAATAACGATTATATGCTAATTCCTAAAGTTTCGGGTGCTTGTCACTCTCATGACTTAGGTAAAGATACAAATTCTGTCAGGAACCGACCTAGCTTCTATATGAATGAACACTTGACAATATGAACTATGTTGTCCACTCATGAAGATTTTGATTTGGAGTTTTACAACACTTAAACAGATCAGTCTCATAGTCTGGACCCCCCCCCCCCAATAAATTAAAAGATGTCATGAGTGTGTGAAAAGTGCATGATATATGTATATAACAGCCTGTTATTTTCTAATATTAAATGTAAACAACTCTATGATAAAATTAGGCGGGGGACAGAGAGATAGCAGTTAGAGACAATTGCTTGCAAAGCTTGAGGGCCTGGGTTCAATTTTCCAGTACTCCCTAGCTTCTGTGTTGTTTTGAGATTAGTAGTAACATTCATTTCTGCTTATAGCCACACATAGTTTATAATCCCTTAGATGACCTAAGTCATCTGGAGAACAAGACTGACAAAGAGAAAAGTACGAAGTAGAAAGTGCTTAATGAGCATTGTTTCTAACACTCTATTTGATATACCTGGTATTAATTTTGGATAAACTAACTGCTGGAGTCTGCACTCAGACTTCCTTGTCATGTTTTAGTTCCCCTTTCAGTGACTCTCCATGACACCTGCATTTGCTATCTTTGTCCTCTGATACAAGCTAACAAAGGTTTTTTATCCATAATTTAAATTATATAATATTAATTCATTATTCCAACACCGTAGTATTTTATAGACTTGTATTTTTACTTCTTATGCTCTTATCTGCATTTGAAACTGAAGTATTTTATTATGGTTATTTAAGGCACTTGACTAGCTGGATGTGGTGGTGCATATCTTTAATCCCAACACTCAGAGGCAGAGGTAGGAGGATCTCTGTTGCAGTCAGGTTCACATTGCTGGCAGGAATCACCCGACTAAAAGCAGCTTGTGGGGAAAAAAAAAAAGAGGTTTATTTTGGCTTACAGGCTCAAGGGGGAAGCTCCATGATGGCAGGAAAAATGATGGCATGAGCAGAGGGTGAACATCACCCTCTGGTCAACGTAAGGTAGACAACAGCAACCGGAGAGTGTGCCAAACACTGGCAAGGGGAAGCTGGCTATAATGCCCATAAGCCTGCCCCCAACAATACACCGCCTCCACCTCCAGGAGGCGTTAATTCCCAACTGCCATCAGCTGGGAAGACTAGCATTCAGAACACTTAAGTTTATGGGCGACACCTGAATCAAACCACCACAATCACCATGAGTTCGAGGATACATTGAGACTACAGAGTGAAGTCCAGACCTGGGCTAGGGTGATACCCTACCTAGAAGACGACGGGAAAAAAAAGCACTTGACTAGAATTTTAAAAATAATTTTTATTTATTCTTTAATAAATGCAAAGAGATTCAAAGACAGAGCAAGTGTGTGTGTGTGTGTGTGTGTGTGTGTGTGTGTGTGTGTGCGTGTGTATACCACAGGGCCTCCTGCTGCTCCAAAGGAACTCCAGACCCATGTGCCACTTTGTGCATCTGGCTTTACCTGGGTAATCGATCCCTGGACTCTCAAAGTTTGTAAACCAGCACCTATTTTTTTAAATTTTTTTGTTTTTCTTCTTTTTTTTATTGACAACTTCCATACTTACAGACAAGAAACCATAATTCCCTCCCCTCTCCCACTTTCCCCTTCACAAATCTACTTTCTATTATATCCCCTCCCTCTTTCCATTAGTCTCTTTTATTTTGATGTCATCATCTTTTCCTCGTTTTATGAAGATCTTGTGAAGGTAGTAATAGGCACTGCAAGGTCTTGGGTATTGAGGCCAGTTTCTGTCTGGACAATTGCATAGTAAGCAGTCCTACCCTTCCTTTGGCTCTTACATTCTTTCTGCCACCTCTTCCGCAATGGACCCTGGGCCTTGGAAGGTGTGATAGAGATGTTTCAGTGCTGAGCACTCCTCCATCTTTTCTTCTTAGCACTGTTGTGCCTTTTGTGTCATCCCAGTGGTCATCGCCATCTGAAAAGAGAAACTTCTCTAACCAAAAATTAGGGTAGCATTAACATACAGGTATGAACGTTAGATACAGTGCTTACAATGCAGTTTGGTGAGAATAATATATGCATTTAGCCAGACAAGAGTAGGCATTAAAATAGGCAGGATAGGTAGTTTTATGTGATGTAGAAGTATAGGCTCTTCTACTAGCTTTACTAGTTTTAAGTGTAGCCTCTTAGCTGCTCATAAATTCATTCAGCTTCCATTTCTGTGTATCAGATCATCACTAGATAGGAATGTTTTTATTTTTTTATTTTTCTGAGGCAGGTTGTCTTGTCCAAGCTGGCCTGGAATTCACAGCAAGACTCCAGAGAGCTGCAATTAAAAGTGAGAGCCACCATGTCTTGTATTCACCTGATACTTTAGAAAATAAATGGGATGATAAAAGTATATGAATCAATACCTGCTATATTGTTAAGCAGTTAGTAAAGATTAAAACCCTCCATCCTCCCCATACACCAGGGTCCCACAAACAAATGTCCGTCCAGCTTTACATGAGTGGCTGGGGAATTGAACCCCTGTTCAGCAAACTTTGCAAGCAAGCACCTTTAACTATTGAGCCATCTCCCTGACCCACTCTTCTTTTTTTGTTAGACACTTGTACAATTCCTGATACAGAGAAGCTAAATCTCACTATATTATAAATGAGACTCTTTCTACTTAGACCTTAATACCAGTTGCTCCTTCCATCTTACTGCCCTGGAGTTTAGTCTCTGGAGAAGTTTCAGGGAAATATAGCTAAATAAATTTGAGGTGACTTTGTATGGCAGGTAGACACTGAAAAATTTGGGCATAACTGTCAGTTCTTAATTGTTCATTTGAGGACAGTGTGCTCAGTTTGAAAACAGCTAGGCAGCAAGAATTTGGGCTGACCATTTGTCCTACATTTGGTCAGAAGCTCATCAGTGCTCATGATTCTGTTGGGTAATTCAGCAGAGGACTTTGACTTTTTTTTTTTTTTTTTAAGTCGGAGAATGTGTAATGAAATATGTTCCACCTGGAGGGATAATTCTTTTGACTCACCTAGAAAGTTTCTCCTCTAAAGACCTTTTGCTTCATTTTGTTTTTGAATGGCCCTAAATATTTTGTCCTGTGGCATTTGTGTAAGGATTAGTCCTTTTCACAAAAACAGAGTATGGACTTTGGGGCGGGGATTCAGATGTACTCAGTTTTTAGTAGGAATGTGCTCAGTACGGATCCTGTTAATATTTATTGACCCCAACTGCTAGGCATTTTTATATAATTTGTTTACTACTTTAATTGCCACAGCTTTTTAAAGGAACTATTACATCCTTTTATAAATTGCAATATGTGCTTAATGAGGTTCAGTGTATAACTTAAATTGTTCTTGTAAGTGGTAAAATTTGATCTTGAACACAGGTTTAATCAGATTGCTAGTGAGTTAGTATTTGAGCCTCAACTTTCTCATCTCTGAAACAGGAGTACTACTGTTTTGAAATGTTGATATGGAGATTTTTGGTACACTTAAATGAACTTGTTATGATGCTTGTATCTTAGTCAATACCGAAATAATAATAGTTTCTTTCCTTACAGTAATAGAAGTATAATGTAGTAATAGTAATGACAGAAGAGTGAAAAATTAACACTGCTTTTGTATGGTTTAAAATATTTTGTATCTTTTTATATTGAAAAATTTTTTACCTCACAGAAAAGATTCAATAGTAGTATA
Organism: Orientallactaga sibirica; assembly: GCA_036365145.1. Lineage (NCBI taxonomy): Eukaryota > Metazoa > Chordata > Mammalia > Rodentia > Dipodidae > Orientallactaga > Orientallactaga sibirica. Next base: position 10,738,631 of record JAEOAD010000031.1, on the reverse strand, counting down.
ATGACTTTGTATGTATTCATCTTAATTCACTGTTAACATTTTGTTAAATTAACTTTTACCTGTGTATATCTATGCATACATATAGATACAATGTTTTTTTTTTATTTTTAGTTTTTATTTTAGAGAGAGTGAGAGAGAGGAAGAAAGAATTGTCATGCCAGGACCTTAGCCACTGTAATTGAACTCCCAATGCTTGTGCCACCTAGTGTGCATGTGTGACTTTGTGCTTGCTTCACCTTTGTGCATCTGGCTAATGTGGGCTCTGGAGGGTCAAACATGAGTACTTAGGCTTCGCAAGCAAACGCCTTAACTGCTAAGCCATTTCTCCAGTCTTCTCTTCCTCCTCCTCTTCTTCTCCCTTTTCTTCCTCCTCCTCTTCTCCCTCCTCCTCCCTTCTTCCTCCTCTTCCTTCTTTTTCCTCCTTCGTCCTCCCCCTTCCTCCTTTTTCTTCCTTCTTCCTCCTTTTTCCTCCTCCTCCTCCTTTTTTTTTTTTTTTTTTTTTTTTGAGGAGGCAGGTTCTCATAGCCCAGGCTGACCTGGAACTCATGGCAATCCTCTCACCTCACCCTGCTGAGTGCTAGGTTTATAGATGTGATCCACCATGCTCAGCTACATATAGATATAATTTTACCATACTCTTTGAGAGTAAATTACAATTATCATCACCTTTTGTTCCTGTTCAACCTGTATTTCTTAAGAGTATTCAGTTAGGAAGTAGTGCATTTATGAAAAATAAATCTTTAATCCCAGAATTTGGGAGGTAGAGGTAGGAGTATCGCTATTAGTTCAAGGTCAGCCTGGGGCTGCAGAATGAATTCCAGGTCAGCCTGGGCTACATACCTCAAAAAACAAAACAAAAAAAATTAAAAATCAAATAAAATAAGTTAGTCACTTTAGTCACTGCCTGGTGGCACATGCCTATAATCCCAGCAGTGGCTAGGCCAAGACAGAAGGATTATGAGTTCTAGGTAAGCCTGAGCTACCTACTGAGAGCCTATCTTTAAAAAAGAAAAAAAGGGAAAAATAGTAATTTACATTAATAGGACACAGTTTACATTCAGTTTTTCCTCTTTTTTGTAAGTTTTTCTCCCATTGATTTTAATTGCCATAGCCTTTTGTCACTTGAATTTTTCAATCCTTGATTTTAAGCCTTGACTGCTCATTAGAGTGAGTTCTAGAATTAACTTCTTTAGGTTATCTGCCTGTCCCTTCACAGAGTGATGATCTCAAACCATTTTAAACATGTGGAGGAAAATAGCTGATAATTCTTACTCTTTTTACATAAAGTGAAAGCCCAAGAAATATTTGAGAATGATAACGTGTCTAGAGATTTTGCAGAATAGCAGAAAATAGCAATTCAGAAGATACATGGTCTTGTCCTCAAGTTGAGTTACAGATGGGTGAGGAGATGATTATAGTACAGTGCGATGCCACTGAGAAGAGACTGTGAAGGGAGCCCTTGACCACTGCTGTACATCCAGCTTTGTTTTTTAAAGTAGGAAAAGAAATTTAGCTTGAAGTTCCTGAAATCAACGGCTTCATTTAAAACAGGATTTTATAATTATATAGATAAAAATAGGCATGGTAGTTTCTCCCTGTGTAGTTGACTTCTAGAAGTTTGAGTGTTTCCCCAACTTGCTGTTAAAAAGTTGGAGTACCTTATATGGTTTTGAGTGAATATGTTTTTCCTTCCCAGTATAATTGACTTTAGTTAGCATACAGCATACCTGTGTACAAGCAACTCTTAGTAAGTCTTGGTACTATTGAAAACCAGGCTAAACCATCTTTATACTTCCTCATTATTTGGATTGTAGCATAATATTTACTTTTTTTTTTTTTTTTTGAGAGAGAGGAGGAGAGGAAGACAGGTAGAGATGGGTGCTCCAGCAGTCTCTCAGCTGCTGTGAATGAAATCCAGATGTGTGCGCCCCCTTGTGGTCAAGTGTGGCATTGCGCCCTTGCGTCACTGCATCTGGCTAAACATGGGACCTGGAGATTGGAACCAGCGTTCTTAGGCTTAGGAGGCAGGTGCCTTAACCACTAAGCCATCTCTCCAGCCCCTGTTCCACTTTTTTCATGGACTATGAAAATAGGTGTGGGCCACTAGTGATAGTATGTGAACCCCTGATGAAAAGAATACTTGTGTACTAGTGGTAACAAGAAAGAAAAAGCATACAGATTTCTTCTTCTTTCCCTTCCCTTCTCTCCTCACTTCCCCTAAACTTTTTTTTTTAATGTTAGACATGAGTAGCACACATATAGGAAGCTGAGACAGGATTTCCATGAGTTTGAGGCCAGTCTGGGCTGCGTAGTAAGTTTAAGACCAACCTGGGTTACATATAATGAGACCCTGTCAATAGAACAAAACAACAAAAAATATTTTAAGATCTCAGGGGACTGGAGAGATTGCTCAGCAGTTAAGGTACTTTCCTGCAGAGCTTAACAATTCGGGTTCAATGCCCTTGTATCCACATTAAGTCAGATGCAGTGAGTGAAGCATACATCTGGAATTCATTTGCAGTGGCTAGAAGCCGTGGTGTGCCCTTTCTCTCCCCTGCCACCCCCTCCCCCCCAATAAATAAAAAGAGAAAAAGAAAAGAGCTCAGATTTCTTTCTTAATCAAAAGAATGTCCTTAAGGAATATTCTTATGGTTTTCATTGCCATTTCTTTTTTGTAAATTAAATTAAATTTATTTGATGGGGGGGGGAGGGAGGCAGGTAGATAGAGTGGGCATGCCAGAACCTCCAGCCACTGCAAACGAACTCCAGACTCATGTGCCACCTTGTGCATTTGGCTTGCATGGATACTGGGGAGTTGAGTCTGAGTCCTTAAGTTTCGTAGGCAAGCACCTTAACTGCTAAGCCATCTCTCCAGCCCTTCATTGCTATTTCTGGTTTCTTGTGAAAAGGATAGACATTTGTTCTATACTTGAATCATTGAAAAGATATGTAAATTTTTGCTCTAGAGACTCAAACAGCAATCGGATTAGGAAAAATGTAACACTATACTTAGAAGATAAACCTATTTGGGAATAGAATTTATATTAATGAGAAATCGCTTGCAGGGAAAATGCTGGAGAGCCTGACTCCTGGAGCAGTTTATCGTATGAAATCCCTTGTGGAGACTATTCTGTGAGGCATCATCGTGAGTTGGACATCTATATGTTAACCTCTGAGTCTGAATCACATCATGAACACCCATTTGATGGAGACAGTTGTACTGGACATATTTTTAAACTTATGAATATCCAACAGCAACTAATGGTAAGAAAAAGTCTTAATTTTTAGGGGGGTGTGTATGCACGTATGTGCACATGAATACACATATTCATGCATGATTGTACATGTGCCTGCCTCTTCTCTTGAATATTGCTGTAATTAGAACATAAAGATCATGAAATCTGAAAGCTGTTGCCACTTAAAATACAGAATCAACATTAGGATAGTAACAGTAGGGAATTGAGATTTTTAAACCATTGGTGAGTTTCTGAAGCAATGAGATAGATACTCATACACATTGTAAATGTAGAAATATGCTACAATAAAACTAAGAAAATTTCCTGGCATAATAAGAAATGTCTGTGTTTGTTTTACTGTTTTTTAGAGCTAAATAAGGAAAAATAGTTTCTAAAATTGTTGCTAAAAAAACAAGAATCAAATTTGCTCCTCAGTGAAAGCTTTCCACAACTGTTTAGTGAGTAATGAGAGTGTTACTATATTTAAATTAATAGTTGATGGTTAAAAGATCATCTGAAAGGATAAACATTTTATAATCCACTCAAGTCTTGAAGATAAAGTTGTTTCCAGACATAAAAACATTACAGGCTCCTTGGTAGCGTTTATTCTGGAGAACATAGACGTCATATGGGTGCATCTCTCCTGGCCATAACATCTGAGAGCTTGTTTAGATAATCTTCCCACCCATTTTATTTCAGAGCTGATTTGATTTGGAAACAGCTTGAAAATAATCTCATTTAAGGCCATCTTGGTCAGCTCATGCCAGAGACTTCTTTGGGAGTAGGCATTTCTGAGACATAAAGGCCAGAAAACTCCATACTGGGAGTACATTATGTGCATGCCTCCACCTTTCAGAACCATGTTTGTTTCACAGTTGTTACTTTATTTTTCTTTGAACAGATTGTTTAGGAAATCCTTGCATTTTTATTTAGGATACTTCTTACTCAACGAATGTAGTCTACTTGAAAAAAAATCAGGTAGAAAAACATGAGAAATAAACACAATGACTACAGTCTTTATTTTTTGTTTTTAAAGACAGTTCTCGTGTATTCCAAGATAGCCTTGAACTCTTGACCCTCCTGCTACCAAGTACTAGGATTATAGGGGTTTATCCACTGTACCTGGCCTCATTGTCATAATTTTTAGGAGGAATGGAAACAAACTAATTTTGAATACTTAATGAGCAGCGCATATGCATTTTTAAGTGCAGTTCCATTTTCTCATGCTCTCTAATAGAAGGACTTCAGTGTGAATGATGCATTTTAATCTGATGTGTAAGCTTTTACAGTAGCTTTAGTAAGTGCATAGGAATAATCTGACGATACAGTATTTGGTATTGGCTGCTGGAACAGATGAATGAAAGAACAGATGACAGTAGAGATCAGATTATTGCATTAGTTCAGATATTGAAAGGCAAACTAGATGTTTTAAAATCATTATGTACTACTAAATAGTATAAAAATCTCTGAATTTTGATATAAACTCACTAAGGTCAAACTATTTGGTTTTCTTTATTTTTCTTGACCCTTGTCTGCACATGTATTTAAAAAAATTTTTTTAATGATAGAGAATTGACACATCAGGGCCTCTAGCCAGTGTAATCAATCTCTTGATGCATATGCCACGTTATATGCATTTGCATCACCTTGTGCACATATATTTTTGCATAATTTTATAACCTTTGGTAAACTAATTTTTTTAAGAAATGAAGGATTTATTTTGTCAACTAAATTTTTTTGGTGTATATGTATTCAGGTTTACATATGAGTGGGCATATATGTGTGCTCCTGCATGTAAAGGCCAGAAATTGGGATTGCTGGAATTAAAGGTACAGACTTCTGTTAAACCCAGCTTTTATATTGAGTGCTAGAGATCCAAGCTCATGTCTTCATGCTTCTGTGGCAAACACTTTACCCATTGAGCTATCTCCTAGCTCTCTAACTGAAAATCTATTTTTCCAACTTTGTTTTATATTTTTTTCTGCTTCTGCTATAGTCCTCATAGTTTATATTATAGCAGTTAATTTCTTCTATCAGGTAAATGGACCATGATTATCCTAACCATTCCTTTCTTTTGGGTGTATTTGTTTAAAATTAAAAGTAGGGCTAAGGTGATATTCAGTGATTAAAGGCACTTGCTTACAAAGCCTGCTAGCCTTGATTTAGTTCTCCAACCACCCGTGTAAAACCATTTGTAGCAGCAATGGAACTAGGTGTACACACATGTATGTACTTGTCTACACACACATGCATACCTACATACACACAACCAAATAAATAAGCTCTAAACAAGGCATGGTGGCACTTGTCTGTGATCCTAAGGAGGCCAAAGCAGAAAGATCACAACAAATTTGAGAAAACATGGTCCTCATAGGAAATTCTAAGCCATTTAGGCTATAGGGAGACCCTATCTCAAAAAAACAAATTAGCAAACCAAAACTAACCCTTTAAGGTTGCAAAAGCCATTTTTGAAATGACTTGCTTGAAATGACTCAAGCAACAGTGCTCTCTGACAGTTTAAAAGTTAGGTATTTATTTTATATGTTCTCATTTAACCAATACTTAGTATTGGACATGGGAAGTAATGATTTTATCAAAAATGGAAATGGTATCAATTGTGCCACTGCTAAAATTATTAAAATAGTTGACCTAGGTTGGGTTGAATGTATGTAAGGATTAAAGGACAGTACATTAACTCCCCAGTAAACATTTATGACGTAGGGCCATCTGGCTTCATCTTTTCCTTCTTTATTTTTGGTAAGGTCTTGTTCTAACCCTGGCTGACCTAGAATTCACTATGTAGTCTCAGGATGACCTCGAACTCACAGGGATCCTCCTACCTCTGCCTCCTGAGAACTGGGATTAAAAGTGTGCACCACCATGCCCAGCTTGGCTGTATCTTGTGTCTGAAAAAAGTTTGTGACACTATTTAGGAATTTAAAAAAAAAAAAAAAAAAAGAACTGTGTTTATGTATGGGCATGTCCTTCCATGGTACACTTGTGGAGGTCAGAGGACACTATAGGTGTATCTGTGCTCTTCCTTCACCTTCTCTTAGACAAGGTCTCTTGTTGCTGCAAATGAACACCAATCTAGCTGGCTCTGGAGTGTCATATTCTCCTAACTCCTCCTATTGTCCTAAAGCATTGGGATCACAGGTACTTGTGTCACTTTGTGTCTAGCATTCTGTGGTTGTTTGGGGATTGAACTTGGGTTGACAAGCTTTGCAAATAAGAGCTTTAGACATGGAGTCATATCACAATCCTAGGATTTGATTTTACTTATTAATTTAATATGAGGCAGATGCAAGTAAACTCTACCCATGTAACTAGCCCTATATTACATATCTTTTTCAGCTACTCATTTTCAAAGATATTTATGGTGCTTTTTATAAACAAGATTTTTGAGGCTTAATTTTAGTCTACTTTCTGGAATAAGTTTAAAGTATGGAAATCAGCCACTGGGTGTATTCTAAGCAATTTTTAACATCTCAAATGTATACATAGATATGAGAAAAAACAGTGGTAACAGAAAGAAAAGTTAGTTTGTGTTGGTTTAGATCAGCACACCATGTGTGACAATATAAGGGCCAGAAAATCAGTGAACTCTGTCATATAGGTATTTGCTTACAGGTATTAGTGACATTTTTTTTCTTAGGGGCACCTTTGTAAAGTCTTTTTGATTTCTTCATAGAAAACAAACATCCAGGAGATGGACAGTCTTATGCCTTTAATGGTGACAACACAAGACTCGTCTGGTCTGCCCAGTGCCCCAGAAACAGATGGCCCATTGTTTCCCTGTGCCTCAGAACACACAGACCACCTGCAGCTTGCTGCTTCTGAAGTGAGTAAGAGTGCTCCATGCTGCCAAGGGAGCCCTGTGGGGAAGATTGAAAGTTGCTGTGATTTGTCAAGTGTGGTTGAAGAAGAAAATTCACACTCTCCTCGTAGGAGGAAAAATAAAGGCATGGAGACAAAAGCGGAAGAGATGGAATCAATATGTGTTATGGACTATGAGTCTGTTTGTGATCAAGACAGCTGCCTTCAAAGCATACTTGACTGTGGAGTAAAGGATGCTGACATTCTGCCATCCTATGGAAACAGAAATGAAAAAACTGGAGCAAAAGCTAGAGTGGTCTCCGATCAAGATTCTGGGAGCCACAGAGACAGTGTGCTGCAGGGAGACTTGGTCACAGGGCTAGGTACATCCCAGAATTCCTCTGGAAGGGAATTGGCAAACAGTTCAACAATTGCTAGTGTTCCAGAAAGTTTAGGAGACATGGAACAGAGTCTCATGAACCTTGCTGCCACTACCCAGATTAGTGAGCTTCAAGCAGGAGAAAGTACAAAGAAAAGATGTGAGAATTCTAGCATTAGCACAGCTGGGAGCTCTGATGTTAAAATCGTAAGTGAACCTGTGGTTAAGTCCAGGCTTCCAAAATCTGCCTGTGCCATCAGCACCCTCACTGATAACAGGCCTTCTGTTGAGTCTTCACTTGAATTGAGCCGTGGAGAAATTCCCTCTGAGAAAACAGGAATGGAAAGACAGCTGAGAAGCTGTGAGGTGAGAGATGGTGGCCCAGGTGATTGGGACTCTTTGGCATCTTCAACTGTAGCAAGAAAAATTTCAGATGCATCAGGCCCATGTGAGACCACATCACCTTTGGATTTAACCTTTTCTGGCCTCAAAGAAGATGTGATGCCAAGCCAGAAACAAGAATCAAATTCATCTCATGCTCAAAGCCAAAATAGCCAATCATTGCTTGGTTCTACAGCTGGGGCTGGTAAACTTTGTCCTGAGTCTGCATGTCAACAGGACACAGTGACTTCTAGTAGTGAGATGGTTGTAAAACATTATAGTGACAACCAGCCTGAAAACCTAACAGGGCAGCCAAATATGGAAGACCTGTGCACTGCCCTCTGCCCGGAAGACCCACATGCTGATACTGTCACTTCTAACCTTATGAGAGATAGTCAGGAATGTACGGAGTTTAGTCCTCTCAGTGTTTTGAATAAAAAGGAACAAGAAAAAGATTTGAAACAAGATACGCCGTTCCTAAATGTGCTTGAGGTTGTTTCACATCTGTCTCCAGTTGTCCCTCAAGCTGAAAAAGAACTGGTGCTATCAGACAGCACTTTCTCTCTGGCAAGCAGTCCTGGCAGTGAATCAGTAACCAAAGATGACGCACTTTCTCTTGTCCCCTCCCAGAAAGAAAAGGGAACAGTAACTCCTGAACAACATAGAATTATAGTTAGTGGAGATGTCCTAGCTGGAGGAGATTCGAATGGTCTTGATAAACAGCTTGTGGAAGACCAAGAAGCAGGTCTGTTCACACCCTTGTCTACTGGAGCACTTCAGTCCATCATGGGGAACACTAATCCTGTAGGCCTTAGTGGGGAGCAAGAGGATCCGGGCTGCATAGCAACTTTTGAGGTGACAGACTCTCCTTTACCAAGTGTGGATAAAGCCTCTTTGGTCTCTGACTCAATTCTGCCTGAAGAAGGAAAACTTCTGGTGATTTCAGAAAGCTCTGCAGTTCAAGAAAAAGAAGACAAGGATAAAGCAATGTCATGTTTCTCCATTAAGGAAGACACACTTTGTTTGGGAACATCACAGGAACAGCAGAGAATACCACCTCCTGGGCAAGAGACACCTAGATTCTGTGAAAATCCTGTTTCAGCGGTCTGTGCTGAGGATAAAGCACCACCACACAATAACTCATTGGGCACACCCTCTGCCTGTCTGAAGACAGAACCCAAGCATAACAAGGAAGTGGCTACACAGGTCTCACTACTGACTGAAGGTGGGGCCCCACAGAGCCCTATGCTACCAGGAGCAAGTCTGACTGCAGACTCAAAGCAAGAAGCCTTAAGTACAGAACCAAATATCTCATCTCCATTTCCAAGTCTTCTGTCAAGTGGGTCTGACATGGTATGTGGTGGAGTAAAGAATACTCAGTCTCAAGGGCAAAATAGTGTTTGTGAGGTAAGCAAAAATGTGACAGTGGATGTTGTAGTGGTTAATGCTTTAGAAGCTGCTAAACCTAGAAGGAAAGGTACATTACATCATACCAAAGACATCCCAATTTCAGAATTTTTGTTGGACCGGGAGAAGACTCTGACTATGTGTGTGCCAGGAAATTCACCAGACAAATGTGTGACTGGCATACAAGGAGCTTCAGCTTTGAAGATGATACCTCTTGACTGCAAGGAAGGGAAGCAGGAGGGAGCAAATCTCAGCTGTGGAGGTGACTCCAAAGAGACCCAAGAGGATGATGAAGTACTGCAACCTCTTGTCCAGGAGCTCCCTACAGAGACTGGGCTTTCAGTTCTCCCTGACAGGACCTTCCCAGCAGGTATGAAACAAGTCACCCAGGCCTCAGCCCAGGGAAATGAAAGTAGTGTCACTTCTCTACATTGCATGGCCTCAGACCAAGCTGTGCATGTGCCTAAGGGAGCAGACCCCATAGAGGAGACTGCCACTCGTATAGTGAAGGCTGTCATTGAGCAAGTCAAGGCCTCCAGAGTGCTGATAGCTGAAGGAAAAATCAGTGACGTATCACTGTATAGTCCTGAATCAGGTTCTCAGACCGAACAACTTAAGAATGCTTCTGCAGAGGGCGTGAGTGCTTTTGCCCTAGGGAAGAGCCTGCAAAAGGACAGTACTCATGAAGAAGCCACCAGGAACCTTACAGGATGTCTTGTTACAAGGGAGGAACCAGAGAAGATTATTTTTCCTATTCACAGATCCAAATGGGCAACAGGTAAGAAAATCAGGATATAAAAATAGTAGTTTAAGAAACTGATGCACTGTTAAAAATACAGACATCTTTGTTGTTTTGAAGGTCTTGCTTGCTCACTGGTATAAGTTGCCAAGTTAGTAGTCACTACCATCAGGAGTGACATTTTGGGTTGGACAGATTTTACTTCCTGTGTTATAGACTCATAGCTTGATTGTTTAAAGCCTACAATTACTCTGTCACATTGGAACCATTACAAACCTGGAAAACAGTACCTAGATCTCAGACACTATTAAATAATGAAGGCAATTAGCCTCTTTCTTTAGAATCATAGAGCATAATGCTGAAAAGAATGTCTTTCATTCTGAGAAAATTTTAAGTCTGAGTGGTTCAGTGAACAGCTTTAGGTACAGTTTTAAACCAACATACAAAATGGTATTAGGTCATTGGTTAAGTTGCCGTGGGTGTGCTCCCTCCTTTTCCTGCCTGAGGAACAGACCTGCAGGCTCATTGCCTGTTGCTTTTGGGCAGAGTCTGGGAATTCAGGACCCTGCACAGCACAAGGGATAGGATGCAGGATTTCCGCCCAAGCCCAGTCTGCTGAGCTGCTGTCACTGGGCAGACCGTGTGTCTGCTTATCTTGGTGAAGCAGCTGCACAGAGCAGATTGCTCACACAGCAGCCTGTTCCGTGTATGGGTAATCATGTCCAGAGACAGCAAAGAGAAACCACTATTGCTCAGTGGAAATAAACTATCCGAATAAAACTTTTTACTGGGGTTGAGACTAAAGCTGAAACTGGAGTCAGAATTGGTCTCGGTCTTTTCTTCTGAAGTTCTTAAAGGTCAGTTGGATGTGTACTTTTATAACACCACCTGCTACCAGCTATAGACAGAGGACCTGTCTCCATGTCTGCTCCTACGCTTTTGTAGGTAAGAGGTACCCTGTTTTGTTCTTATTTATTTACTTTTTGCTGCTATGTTTAACTTGGCAGTGCTTTTAAGTGTAAACTATCTTAGGAGTGTGGGTGCTTAAAAGAATGAAAAATAATAAGTTACTTAGGAAGAAGAACAATCTAAACACAATGGTTATTTCCCTAATAAAGTATTTTTAGTTGTTTTAATCTCCACCTCAGGTGAGTGATTTAAGGAACCTGAGGAAGAATTTTTGGTGATTTCTGCGTTTTTAGATTTATTAATGTTTTAGATTGACTACCATCTCAAAATTTAAATGAGGTCTCTAGTTTTTAAAATAAGGCACAACAACAAGTCTATTTTGGGGGCCCTGGCAGACTTACATTCAGAAACATGGGAGTGGCTGTAAGTTGATGCCTAGCTATGTTCTTTTCATTTGGGTGCTCTTTGGCCACCCAGTCTAGAATTATTTATCCTTCTGTTTCTGTGGTCAGAATTTTAACTTGAATAACTATGAACTCTGTCAGATTTGTGTCTGTAGTGCTTAATGAGAAAAAGGAAGAATTTCAGGCCTGATCTTAAGTAATACACAGCTGTAGTAAAGATACTAAAAAATGATGTTTATAATTTTAAAATTTTAAGAAAGAAGATGAGAAATTTTGATATGGGTTTTAGGTGGGTATATTTTTTGGAGATGAGTTACTTGTTTGGCTACCAAAAGAAGTCATAATAGGATTGGTGCTCCTTGTCTCCGATTACAAAATAAAAGTAGCCAGTGGTGAAGAAATGGGTACTTTCTTCATGAAATAGCCAGGGTTGAGGAAAGTCCCTGGTCACATTGCCTAAGAGAAAAAGCACCTGAGTGTGATCTCATAGCCAAATGGTATTTTCTGTAAGGTTTGCATTCCATTCATGAATTGTAGCTGTCTTGTCTTCTTTTATGAGTGAGAAGACATAGGTTTAGCTGCTGATGGGAAGAGCCAGTAGAAAGAAGAGAACATGATCCTTGCCTCATCAAAAACATCACTGTGTGTAGTTGGTGCTTGGCTAAGCTGTACTATTTACACTCCTCAGGTCTCAGTAATCATTGTTTACTGTTGTGACTGCCATTTACTTGCCAAGATACATATTTTCTGTTCATAGGTATAGGAAAATTAGGCTGTGTCAAAAAATCACAACCCCAGAAGAATAAAAGTTATCTCCCCCTCCACCCCATAGTTATTCTGAGTCACTTAGAAATGTTTTGTCCAAGGGGTACTGTAAAAGAATTACTTACTCATATACTTTTTAAAAAAAATTAGTGATTTTAACAGGTTTTGATTCTCTGGGCAAGCAAATTTGTCCACTCATTTGTAAATTACTGGTAAGATTGTATAATTCTAAAGGCAAAGAACAAAGAGCCACAAATGCTTATTTATAGGAATGCAACTTATCCAAATCAAGGAGACCTTTGATCAGGTCACTCATGCTGCTAGAGGAGATCTTAATGTAATTTATTTTTTGGTGGAAGAAACCTCTTTACTTTTCTCATTGTTACAGGACTAGCATTATAGGTAAGTAAGAGCCACATGGACAAGAAATGACAGCTCCATTGGTACTTGTAGTACAATGAATCTTGACTATTTAGTTGTCTTTCCCTGTTAAAGAAGTGGTAGAAGCCTAAATTTGCCTTGACCATGCTTTTTATCACTTCCTGTATTTGCTTGATCACGTGGAGGCCAAGTAACAAAAACCACAACTGTGGGTCTGTTGAGTATGGCCAGCAGTGAAAAATTGTATAATTCTTGAGAAAACATGTAAAACAGTCTTTTTTCCTAAGAAAAGGAGTTGCTAGGATGATGATGATGATGATGTTTTTGACTTTAAAATAAAATAAAAAATAAGCTGGGCGTGGTGGTGCATGCCTTTAATCCCAGCACTTGAGAGGCAGAGGGAGGAGGATCACCACCTGAGACTACATAGTGAAGTCCAGGTCAGCCTGGGCTAGAGTGACACCCTACCTCAAAAAATAAAATAAAATAAAATAAAATAAAATAAAATAAAATAGAATAGAATAGAATAGAATAGAATAGTAATAAAATAATAAAATAAAATAAAATAAATTAAAAAAATAAAATAAATGTAATAAAATAAAAGTCCTATTTTCTCAGTTGCAAGGATGAGTTGGATCAGGATGTATAATAGATTCTAAAAGCCCTACTTATCCCAGAGGCTTTGTGTTGTGCAAATCTCTCTTACTTTTTTAATGGTGGCCAAGGTGGACTGCCTGATCTCAGTTGTTACTCTGCATGTGCCCTTATAGGTTATTACTTTACTTTCCACATGCAGTTAGTGCCATGATCATAGATTTTCAATGGTGAAAATGACATTTGGTAGACATTGAGTTGAAACTTACTACTCATTTAAAGGAATAGTCCTGTGATAAGAGTAGCTCAGACTCAGGGTCAGAAACGCCTCAAGCTCCTGACAGTGCAAGGATACTTTGCCATTTAATGGAAAAAACAAACAAAACACTTGAAATCTGGAGTTCTTTATGTAAATACTAAGGCACAGAAACCTTTTCTTTTTCTCTTCCAAATGCACTCACTGTGTAACCCCTTTGTTCTCTTCAGAAATGCCAGACACTAAAGTGCCTTGTGAAGAGGTGGCTGTAGGAAATGGAGAGACTGCACCCAAGATGAAGCAAGGCCCACTGACCCAGGCGGTGAGTGGTATCTATAGTCTATGTGAGCAGAGTGGGTTTGGCTTGGTTAGTATGTCTGATTTATGACCTTGATTTGTTGTTGTAGGGTAGGGGCACAACAGTAGTCTTCAGCTTCTCTTATTCTGTTACTGAAATGAGGGAGTGTTATTGAATGTGCCCCTTTATTGATGGTCATACCACACTGCAGAGTTTTGGAATGGCCATTCCTCCATGAATTCCCATGAAGGTAATAATGAGAGACATTTTCACATGAACACAGACTTTGACATTTGTCACCATGCTTCCAATGTCACATTGATGAGAATGACCACAAAAGGGTTTTTATATCAGAAGTGAGCATTACCTTTTTTTATAACTGTTGTAGTGATTTAAAATGTAAAATGTTGCTACTGACAAAGAAAAGAAAGTTTAGTAAACTTTGCCTAACAGCTTTAGAGATAAATTCACATACCTCCAAATTCACCCATTCAAATAAATGTGTTCAGTGGTTTTTAATATAGTCAGAGTTGTGCAGTTGCCCCTGCTGACATTCTTAACATGATTGCATTATTATCATCTCTAAAAGAAACTTCATGTTCACCAGGTCCCTCCTGTTCTTGCCCTTCAGCTACTGGCAGTTGGTCACTAATCTACTTTCTCTATATCTGCCCTGTTGCAGTTAGCTGGGACAAACATCCAACAAGATACACTTTATGGGAGGAAGAGGTTATAAATACATAAATAAATAGATAAATAAATAAATATAAATGAACACAATGAATAGTAGAAGAAGCTGCTTCCTTTCATAGATCCAATCAGAGAGCCACTATCAACAGCCAGCACCAACAAGCACAAAACAGCCAGAGCTCCAAAACTGCTCTCCACACACCTTAGTACTGGACTCGGATATGCCCCCAAACATACCTTATGGCTACAGTCCAAGATCTACCCCCCCATTGACACCACCTCTAGCAGGACTGCTGGAGACCCAAGTTACAAGCTCAGTTCTTAATCAAAACACCAGAGTCTATGGGACCATACATCCAAATGACCACATGCCCCTTCAAGAACTTCATGTAAATGAACTACACAATATGTGCTCTTTTTTGCCCAGTTTCATTACTTAGCATAGTATTTTGAATTTTCCTTGTGTTGTAGCAGTGATTGTTATTTAACTTTCTTTTATTGCCAGGTAGTATTCTATTTTGTACATGGACAGCATTCCAGTGTGTATTTGGAATGTTTCCAGTTTTGGGCTATTAAAAATAACACTGCTTCTGTGGACATATATGTATAAGTTTATGTATACATGTTTTCATGTAGCTAGTGGTGGAATTGCCTTACTCACCAAAAATATTCTTTGTTCGTTTTTAGATTATTTTTCTTTTGGTTTAAAACTGTTGACTTTTATTTTTATTTATTTATTTATTTGAGAGAAAGAGGCAGAGAGAGGGAGTGAGAGAATGGGTGAGCCAGTGCCTCCAGCCACTGCAAATGAACTCCAGATGGATGTGCCACCTTGTGCATCTGGCTTTTGTGGGTTCTGGGGATTCAAACTGGGGTCCTTTGGCTTTGCAGACATATGCCTTAACAGCTAAGCCATCTCTTGAGTACTATTAACTTTTAAAGCAAGGACACTCAAGGTTGTTGAAAGGATAGTGTACTCTGAGTTTAAATTTGATTTTAGTCAAAGAAGAACATTGAGAAAATAGAGAAATAAGTTATTGAACTCACACGGGCCTTTAGAAAGTCAGATTTCCTTGGCTAGACTTGATAGTGAACAATTTTTTATTTTTTTCCAAGGTGGAGTCTCACGCTAGCCCAGGCTGACCTTAAATTCACTCTGTAGACCCAGGCTGGCCTAAAACTCACAGTCATCCTCCTACCTCTGCCTCCCAAGAGCTGGGATGAAAGGCGTACACCACCATGCCCATTGACAGTGCAACTATTTTTGTTCTTTCAAGGACTAAGTGGCATTTTTTAAAGTTAAAGTTACCATATTTGCTAAAGAGACCTGTATCATCCTGAAATGTTTGAAGTATATGACTGATAAAGAAGCCTCATTTATTGGAGTGCAGTGTTATGAAGGTGCTGGCTGTTCTAACCACACCTTTTTTGCAGCTAATATTCATGACTAGCTTCTGTGTGGCTACTTGCATGTTTCTTTGTTGCAGAGCTCCTCATGAAGCTAAGGAGCAAGCTGTTATCCATGAAATCAAATGTCTGTGGATTCGCCTATCCCCTCTTCTTTCCCAGTCCTTTCTTCTTGTCATTTTTCCTGTAATTTTAGGAGTTAAGGCAGAGAGACTACTCCTGGTTGGTCAGCATGTCTCATTTTCAGGTCAAAGAACAGAATCTGGAAGAATCCTGTAACTAGCATTACACCCAGGTAGAAACAGGGGAATGTGGAGCTTTGCTTCTAACTTAGGGCTTAATAGGGCACTTCCGTCCCTGCCTCTTTACTCCCAGCCCTGATTGGTGTGGGTATTTTATGGAGCCATGGAATGGATTTGGGTCTTACTGGGGGAAATCTCCATACCTTATGCTTTGGGTCTGCTTCCATTGGTATAGTTGAAGAAGGATTTTCAGTTCTTATGAATTTTCAGGTCTCATTAATGGAGGGTTTTGTGGTGACAGCATTGTTTAGAATCTGACCATTTACCTGTCCCTGGTGCTGTGCCACATTCATTCTACTTGCTGTGAGTTGAAAGGACACAAACTTTAATTTTTTCTGTTTTATTTTCTCTCTTCTTATGTAATATTTCTTTTTATATTCATAATAAAGATTTTCACTGAGTAAGGAGAGAGCAGAGGTCAGTAGTAAAGTTTCAGACTTTATAGGACAGTTTCTGTCATTGCTTATGAACTTTGCCATTCATAGTATGAAACCAGCAAGAGACAAGTTGCAAGTGAGCAAATGCAACTGTACTTTAATAGATCCTTATTTGTGGACACTGAAATGTGAATTTTATATGATTCTCACAGCATGAAGTATTCTTGTTTACAGAATTTTGCCTGATCATGTAGAAATGTAAAATCTGTTCCACTTTTTTTTTTTTTTTGAGAGAGAGAAGGAGAGGAAGACAGATAGAGATGGGCGCTCCAGCAGCCTCTCAGCTGCTGCGAATGAAATCCAGATGCATGCACCCCCTTGTGGTCAAATGCGGCATTACACTCTTGCGTCGCTTTGCATCTGGCTAAACGTGGGACCTGGAAATTGGAACCGCTGGAGATTGGAACCAGCGTTCTTAGGTTTAGGAGGCAGGCGCCTTAACCACTAAGCCATCTCTCCAGCCCCTGTTCCACTTTTTTCATAGGCTATATGAAAATAGGTGTGGGCCACTAGTGATAGTATGTGAACCCCTGATGAAAAGAATACTTGTGTACTAGTGGTAACAAGAAAGAAAAAGCATGCAGATTTCTTCTTCTTTCCCTTCCCTTCTCTCCTCACCTCCCCTTAAAGTTTTTTTTTTTTTTTTTTTTAATTTAATGTTAGACATGAGTAGCACACATATAGGAAGCTGAGACAGGATTTCCATGAGTTTGAGGCCAGTCTGGGCTGCGTAGTAAGTTTAAGACCAACCTGGGTTACATATAATGAGACCCTGTCAATAGAACAAAACAACAAAAAAACGTTTTCTGGTGAAATCTCTAATTACTAAACTATGAATTGGGTTGGCGGGTTCTAGTTCTGTCTGTCCTAAGTAGAATTTTTTTTTCAAGGTAGGGTCTTGCTCTAGCCCAGGCTAACCTGGCACTCATTTTATAGTCCCAGGTTTGGCCTCGAACTCATTGCAATCCTCCTACCTCTGCCTCCTAGGTGCTGGGATTAAAGATTTTTGATTTAGCCACTGTCGAATTCAGATTTCTCATCTCTGTTCATCATTTTAGCCTTAACCTTCTAGCACCTGTTTGCACTTGGAAAAGGGTTAACTGGGCTTGTGGTTGTAGTTGCAGATGGAGGGGCATTTATTTAATATCATTTAATCTTAACTTTCTGACATGTCCAGGCTATGTGTCAGACTTGGGAATAGGCTGATCATTGCTTCATTGACTCACTGTCTTCCAAATATTATGCATAACAAATGATTGTGTCTTATGACTTAAAAACTGGAACAGTGAGGAATTTGTGGCAATTTTGTAGTAAATGTAAATATCAAATCCATTTTAAAGGAAAAAGGAACAGTTGAGTTCCTACTTTCTTAGTTCAGGGATTTGATGCCAGACATAAAAACCAGGGAGTAATTTCTCATTCCTTACACCTACTTAAAATGTCTTATAAACATTTTAAAGAATAAGTGTGGAGCTGGGTGTAGTGGCTCATGCCTTTAATCCCAGCATTCGGGAGGGAGAGGTAGGGGGATCGCTATGAGTTCAAGGCCACCCTGAGACTACATAGTGAATTCCAGGTCAGCCTGGGCTAGAGTGAGAGCCTAAATGCTTTAAAATCATGGTTCATCAAGATTTTAGGTAATATCAAGATTAATATTTGCTTACATTCTCAGGAAAATCACAGTGTGTGTGTGTGTGTGTGTGTGTGTGTGTGTGTGTGTCAAGTGCTACAGATTTCTGAAATATCACGGTTGAAAATTGTTCACAATTTAGGATGCAAATCCATTTATATAAATAAAGATCATGCACATAATCATCTTATGGTTTTGATTTGTTGAGTATTGTCAAAGTTTTTAAATTATTTATTTATTTATTTATTTATTTATTTATTTATTTATTTATTTATTTAAGATAGAGAAAGTGAGGCAGAGAGAGAGGGAAGAGTGAGAGAGAGAATATGAATGAATGAATAAGGGCACACCAAGGCCTCTAGACACTGCAAACAAACTCCAGATGCGTGCACCATATTGTGCATCTGGCTTTATGTAGGTTCTGGGGAATCGAACTTGGGTCCTTAGGCTTGCAGGCAAGTGCCTTTCCAGAGCAACCTTTCCAGCCTGCCAAAGTTTTAATAGTAGTTACAGTTTAATATTCAACATTGCCTCCTCTTTTTTGATTTCATGCCTTTGAGTTTACCTTTTATTAAGCCTTTCCTCTTGAGCAGTGATTGTGTGTCTGTGTATGTGTCTATATCTGTCTGTGTGCCTTACTATGGCATACAAATACAGCTTCAACTTAACATTATTACATTTAGAAACTTCACATTATAATATCTTCTTTACCTTTTAAGTAATGAGTAGCTTATGATGATTGAGACTCAGTTACTCCTCCTTGAAATCATGTCATAAACACCTCAGAATTAATATCATATAATAATTTAAGTTGGAAGACATGGAACTTGTTTTAGTTCTGAGGGCTTAAAGATTGTCAAACACCTTTGGTTTATAAAAGAGAAAGATTCAGGATAATTAAATGCCGTGCCTTGTTTTATAATTACTTAACTGTTGGTGGGGGCTTTTTTTAGCAAGTGCCTTTGAATGATATGTATTCATACTAAAATTCTAAACCCATTGCATTATACTCTCATGCTTTCTGTAGTAATTGAAGAATTTTTTTTTCATTTTAGCTAATTCTTTTTTTTTTTTTTTTTAATGTAATTTGGTTTCCTTTTGGAGGTAGAGCTTTACTCTAGCTGGCCTCAAACTCACAGCAATTCTCAGCCTCCCAAGTGCTGGGATAACAAGCATGAACCACAATGCCCTCATATATTTTTTCAAAAAGTCTTATGTTTTATGTAAATCTGTCTAGCTGCAGCTAAACATCACCAAGATGTTATTTGTCCTAAGATCTTGTTTTCATAGCAGAACTTAGTAAGATTTCTCTAGATCTGAATTTTTCATTTTTGATTTTGTCTTATTCAAGGCAAGGTCTCACTCTAGCACAGACTGGCCTCAGACTCAAAGTGATCCTCCTACCTCTGTCTCCCAAGTGCTGAGATCAAGGGTGTGTGTGTGTGTACCACCATGCCCAGCTGCATTTTTTATTTCTCACAGAATGATATGAAAAGATAGAGGGCACATGCTAAGTGGAAAGCAGAAGATGATATTGAATTTGTACATCTAGAAAACAAAGCCTCTTTGAACCATTAGCTTTAAAAGCATGATCCACTGGAATCTGGACACAGTTTCACATTTTTCTGTCCCTGCCCCTGTGGTATCACTAACATCTCCATGTTTAGGGATCTTTGTAAGATATGCCCAAGTTCATTCAGAAAGAGCTTGTCTGCTTACGTTATCTTTTCATTGAGATATCTCTGAACTGACTCATTTTCCAAATGCACATTGCGTAATCTTTTTAGCCATATTGGGACAGTTAATCCTGAAAGTCAGTGTATCTTGTCAGGATACCCTTGGGCCTAGCAGACAATGCTGAAGAGTAAATATGTTCAGGGGCAACTATAAAATCCCATATGTTGAGATTTAGGTTATTGAGAAAGTGTACTCCTCATATAATATACTCCTACAATCAAGAAGCATTTTCCTTTAGAATTACGAACTTGTCTATAGTTATAATACTTAGAGACGTCAAATGAACTTAACTTCCATTCTTAAGTATTTCCCCAACAATATTACCGTATCTTCAGAGTTGTGGTCATTCCACTGTTGATCTTGAATCTCTTCTAGTTAATATCTTGAACTCTCTATTCTCTTATTAAATGGAAACACTGTGTATTCTTTTTCTCCTCTCCAGGGGGCAAACTTTCATTTCCAAAAGCCCAGGTGTTTGTATAAAACTTTTCAGTTTCTTTTGGCTGGTCATAAATGTTATGCTCCTTTGCAAGATGAAAAGATGGCAACTGCCAGGGTATTGGTAACTAACCTGACAAGCCGTGACACTGATATTCAAAATTGCTTACTTGATCTACCCCCCACCTAAGACTTTTCAGTTTTCAAAAAGGTCCTCTTAAGAATGCTACTGTGGTAGCTCTCATCCATAATCCCTGTAGCTGTTTTCCATGTTTGTGCTGGTTTTGTTTTGCCTGCTCCCAATCTTAATATTCTGCTTCAAAAGTTTTATAATTTTAGCTTTTATTTTTAGGATTAGAATTTGTCTCAGTTTTACTAGTCACATTAACAACAGCTTTGTGTTTTGTACAGTAGGATTAGATCCTAGCTGTATGGAAAATACCCGAGAAGCTTTAATGGGAGGGCATCTTGGTTTGTTGCACTCCCCCACTAACAAAATGAGAATCCTAAGTTTAATATCTAATCCTATTGAAACTCAGTTTTCTCACCTCTAAAATGGAAAATGAAGAGCCAGGCATGGTAATATACCTATAATTCAGCACTGAGAAGGTTGAGGTAAGAGAATTGCCATGAGCTCCAGTTCATCTTAGGCTAGAGTAAGACCTGGCCTCTTTGCTATCATATTTGCCCATATAGTTTACGGTCTTTGTGTCCTCTAGAAAAAGGAAAACTGGCTTCTTTCTGAGTTGCCCACAATTTTTCTGTACTCTCACTTGGCATTTAAGAAAACCAGGATTACCTCCTTAATCCCTCCTTTTGTGTACAACATTATAGCTAGCTCCAACCACAAGGAAGCTTACTCCTCAGCTTTTTCATGCAAGATTTTTTTTTCAGAGTCTCCCTCGCGGTGTCTCCTGAAATGAAGAATTTCCAGGAGAATTTTTAATGGTTTCTGCAGATTTTCAATATAGCTGTGGAAAAGACATGCTTCAAAAAGCCCCAGACTATATGGCCACAAGGGGCAAACACCAGCCTTGTGTAAACTAGCCAAAGGCAATGTATGTAAGGATATAATTTCATTTGAGGCATGGTCTCACTGTAGCCCAGGCTAACCTGGATAGAACTCACTCTGTGGCCCAGATTGCTTGTCAACCAACTGTGATCCTTCTCTGCCCGCCTCCCAAGGGCTGGGTGTGCTTAAAAAAGCTTGAGCTACTCTACCTGGCTTGGCTCTGCATTTTTATACAACCTAGACCAACTTAATTCCTCTAGTGTTTATTTTATCTTGTATATACTGGTTAGATAATTTCTGGTGCTTGTTCTAGCTGTTACTTTTTTTTTTTTAATTATGAATCATTGAGTCTATTTAGGGAGAAATCATAAATTGTAAGGTATATATAGGCACAGTTCTGGCTCTTAATTTTTGACCTGCATACTTATGAAATGATTGTGATAAACTCATAAGTGTTGGGTTATATCCTAGGTGTTGAACCAAAGGACAGTCATGAGGGACTTTAAAAAATCGTTTTTTCTCTAACAACCAAATTTGTAACTGATCACTCTTTTTCCTTAAGTCCCTTCCATTGCTTTGGAGTTATAGGTTATATAAGTACTTTCAAGAGAATGTATCCATCCTCACATTCCCCTCCTCTTTCTGGGGCAAAAGAACAAAATCTAAGTCTTGCCACACTGTTCATGTTGTTGACTCCTAATTCTCTTTTGTTCATTCTTACTTCATTATATTAGCAACCAGAAGTGAAGCATAAAGGCAAAATTATGGAGCCTAGTAGAGTAAGGTTTTAATTCCAATTAAATTACACTTGAGTAACTCTGCTGTACTTATGTAGAGACTTGGGTTCCTCACTTTAAATTTGGTTATTGATGTCTACTCAGTTATTTGTTCTAACTAGAGTTAATATAGTTCCAGCATGTGATAGCCATTTTATAAGCTTTAGGTTAAAATATTTATGTTCATTTATTTGCAAGAAAAGAGACAGGAGATAGGAGAGAGAATATGAATGGATGTACCAGAGCCTTCCACCACTGTAGATCAGCTCCTGATGCATGCACTACCTTGTGCATCTGACTTTATGTGAACAGTGAGGAATCAAATTCAGGCCATCAGGCTTGGTAATCATGTTCCTTTAAGTGCTAATTCATCTCTTCAGCCCCTTAGACTTCATTTTAAACTAACTCAGAATTTATCAGGCCTTCTATTAAGACTGTGGACAGTAATTTTAGAATATATATATATATATATATATATATATGGTGTTTTTATTTAGTTGGGAGAAAGAGGCAGACAGAGAATGGGCATGCCAGGGACTTCAGCTGCTCCAAACGAACTCCAGACACATGTACCACCTTGTGTATCTGGCTAACATAGGTCCTGGGAAATCGAACCTGAGTCCTTTGGCTTCAAAGGCAAGCACCTTATCTACTGAGCCATCTGGCCAGCCCCTAGATTGTAGATTTTTTTAAAAGGTCTTGGAAGAAATTACCAATTATATCTGGCTACATTGGTGATCAGTTTATTTTGTGTTCTTTCTATTTACTCTGAGGGTGAATAATTTGTTTAGCACTTGAGTCAATAACTGTTCCCTGAACATCAGATACACTGATATGAAAATACTTACTGTCTACATTCAAAGGCTTATATTTCAGTGTGGAAAAATAATTATTAAATGAATAGATGATATCAAATCTGAGTTAAAACAATTCATTGTTAAAATAAGAGTAATTGAGTTCTTTATATTTCTCACTGAAATAGATACTAAATTTCTTCTCTCTAAGGAAGCTTAAAAAAAAGAGAATGGTGTTTTATTCACTATACATGTTAGAAATACAGTCTTTTATATAGCCATTATTTCTGCCAATAGATGAAGGACCATCACTAGGTAACCTTATAGAAAGAACTGCATTGCTTCTGAACTGGAGCTCTGTGTTCATCTTACTAACAAACCTGAATTAGAGCTAGCTGCTGCTTTTGCTTCTTAAATGAGGAGGCTTCTATGGAAGAAAAAGTAAAAAAAAAAATGTTAAATGATATGTTGAGAAAGGCATAGAGTACCTGGGTACCTATAATTTGGGCAGTTATAGACTTAGGTAGTCATAATGTTCTCTTTTTAAAATGACTATTTATGGGCTGGAAAGATGGCTTAGTGGTTAAGGCACTTACCTGCGAAGCCTAAAAATTCATGTTTGAGGGCTGGAGAGATGGCTTAGTGGTTAAGGCCCATGCCTGTAAAGCCTAAGGACCCCAGCTTGATTTTCCAGGTCGCATATAAGCCAGATGCACATGGTGGCGCATGCATGTGGAGCTCGTCTGCAGTGGCTGAAGGCTCTGGCATGCACATTCTCTCCACACCTGTCTCAAATAGATAGATAGGTAGGTAGGTAGGTAGGTAGGTAGGTAGGTAGGTAGATAGATAGATAGATAGATAGATAGATAGATAGATAGATAGATAAAATCTTTAAAAAAAAAGAATTCATGCTTGAATCTCCAGGTCCCAAGTAAGCAAGATGCACAGTAACACAAGTGAGCAATGTTGCACATGTGCAGAAGGGGTGCATGCATCTGGAGTTCGTTTGCAGTGGTTAAAGGCCCTGATTTGCCCATTCTCTCTCCCTCCCTCCTCCATCCCTCTCCCTCCCTCCCTCTCTCTCCCTCCCTCCCCCTCTCTCTCTCAAATAAATGAATTTTTTTAAAGTACCTATTTACGTCTTGCTGGCTACCACAGAAAGAGTAAGGGCACCTGCTATAGATCTAGATTCAGGAGTACTGATTTCAGATGTTTTTAATCTCTGAAGATGTCTATGGGTTGAATTTGTTTGTCTAGTCATTTAACAAGATAAATACTTTTCCTTGGTCCAGGTATTATGTCAAATATCTAGACAGTTTTGAAAAGCTATTCACCTCTGCCTTTCAGTAAAGCAGGGACAATCAGGTACAGTCACAGCATGTGAATACAGGATATGCAGTATGGCAAATCGGGCCCCAGTAACATGCTTATGTAGCACAGAGAGAAGAATCCTTGAGAAGTACTTAACTGAAATGTAACTATTTTTTGGGTAACACGAAACACAGGTGGTTTAGTATTCCATAGGAAATTCAGGTAACTACTGTTGTTCTTTGCAGCCTTTTATTCCTCTCTTACTTAAAAAATATTTTATTTATTAATTTGCAAAGAAAGAGAGACAGGGAGAGAGAATGGGTATGCCAGGGCCTCTTGCCCCTACAAACTCCAGATGTATGTACCACTTAGTTCATCTGGCTTTACATGGTTAGACTTTGCAGGGAAGTGCCTTAATTGCTGAGCCAAGTCTACAGCCTGGGAGTGAATTTTACGTACAAGTCACTCTGTGGTATGATCTGAGTAAATTCCACATCCCCACTGTCTTCTTTTCAGCAAATGACATCTTTCTTTTTATATGTGTTTATTGTAAATTACCTTCTATGAAATATAATGAAAATTGTTATCTATTAGGCAGGCATCTTTGGTTCCAAATGAGCAGCCTGCATGAGTCATATAGGAATCTGGTTTTGTTTTCTGGCAGCTACCTTATGGACAGATGTGAGGAAGGGAGCAGAATAGTGCTTGATATTTCCTTCACTCAGGATATAGCGTGGTAGCCTTGGGAAACAGAATCAAGGACCTCCCTTCCTCCCTTTCTCCCTCCCTCCTTTTTGAGACAAGGTCTTAATCTGTAGCCCAGGCTGTCCTTGAATTCCTGGTAATACACCTGCCTCAGCTTCCAGAGTGCTGGGATAAAAGCCATGGCTTATCACCCCTGGTGGTTTAATTCTCTTTTCAACACCCATTATCTTGTTTGCTGTGAAGATAAGTTTTGGAAAATGTGCTTGTGGTCAGTTTTATTTCTGACATCATCAATTTATTTATGAAACATTTTCTTCCTCCTATGTTTTTCAGTTTTTCTCATGCACTATCTACAAGCCAAGCTTGAGTAAAAGAGCCTGTTAGTAGGGGAAATGGCCTGGGCCAACCTGCAGGGAGGATGTGTGATAAGCTATACACATGTAGTGTGCAGTGTATATTTGTGGGCAACCATATGTTCATTCTAATGGGCTCATGATTTCCCTCATTCCACCCTTATAAGACCAAAGAGTATGTGATGCCTCAGAGCAGCTCATAACGGGAGGAAAGAAGAAAGAAAGCACATATATATCCATGCATGTGTCCCTTTAGACGATTGGAACAGAGATTGCAACCTTAAATTGTTCTTTTGGAGTGTGTTCTCTTCCTCCAGCTGTTGCCCATTTACAAAACTAAACTGAGCCTTTTGTAGACATTTAGTGATTTGTGTGCTGAGCATTGTAATGGAAAGCAGGGTGCTGCCCAAAGTGGGTAAAGTAAGACAATGGACTGTCCCTCAAGAAGCTAAGACATGAATCATACATTGATACCTGGCACAACTGAGAGAAGGGATTGTCTTCTGTTTAGGTTTCTCTACACTTTGTCCCCTGTGTTCACTTCTGATGACATTACACCTTCAGACATGATGTGGAATTCTGCTGACATGTTTCACTCACAGATTTTCCTTGTTGACAGCATTGCTTTCCTTCAAATAGGGAATCAGTCTTTTCTTTCCAGTTCCAGAAAGTGAAGCATGTGTCATGATTGTTTTGCCATAGAGCAGTTCCTGTCTATAATGCCCATGTTCAAAACACAATAAGCTGTGTTCTTCCTTTGGAGTCATTAGATTTCCCTAATGGAATGATGAAACACGGGAAATAGAGCTTTGACATGCTCTATCATTAGTGCTGAAACCTGGTGTTGGGTCTGTTTCACATCAAGCTGAAAGGATTCTTTTTTCCTTGTCTGAGACTTTTCTTTGCTTCTTGAGTCAGGAAAAGGAATTAAATTTTGGCTTTTTAAAAATTGCCATTGAAGTGGAACCCATTTAAAAGAATACTTGTCCTGTGTGTCTGTGTGTACGTGCATGCAGTGCTTTTTAGTTAAGACTGTGTCCTATTGATTTGGATAGCATTCCACCATTATCACTTCTTCCACAGCCTCTCAGGCTACTAGAGTCACTAGAGGTTCTAAGGGAAGTTGGCTGTGACAAATGCAGATGATTGACATCTACTACTTAGTCAGTTACCCTGATTGCTTAGTTTTGATCTCATACTGGAAAATACTATGCTGTACTTTTTGTTAAAATTTTTTTTAAATTTTTATTTATTTTTGAAGAGAGACACAGAGAGAGACAGACAGAGAGGGAGAGGGAGACAGATAGAGAATGGGCACGCCAGCAGTCTCTCAGCTGCTGTGAATGAAATCCAGATGTGTGCGCCCCCTTGTGGGCAAGTGCAGCATTGCGCCCTTGCATCACTTTGCATCTGGCTAAACGTGGGACCTGGAGATTGGAACTGGGTTCTTAGGCTTAGCAGGCAGGCGCCTTAACCGCTAAGCCATCTCTCCAGCCCACTATACTGTACTTTTAGCTGGCTTTGGGTTTGATCGCTTACAATGCCAAGTTTTCCAGCAGTAGCAGGATCATTATGAGTTTGACTGGCCACTCTGGGCTAGAGTGAGATGCTGCTTCAAAAAATATAAAAAGGACCCTTCTTGAATGTGCTGTGTTGTTCTGTGCTGCCTTCTTCATTTTCTATGTCACCCTGTCATGCTCTTCCCACACTGGATCATGGATCCAGTAGAACTGTGATATGGCTCATGTGCTTTCTGTACTGCCTCTTCTCAGTTCTGCCTCAGGCATGTTTTCATAGGCACACTGTCTCATACACAGCAGGCACTTAATGTTTATTGTATAGTGAATGACTTCAAAGACACAGGGATACAGGAACTGTTAGCAAAGCAGAACTTTCTATATTGCTTCTCTGAATTCTGTTTGTAGAGCCCATTTACTTTACCTTATCATTAACTTTCTGCCCTTTAGAATATTGATAATCTTAAATAGTCCCCTTTTGAGCTAGGCGTGATGGTGCAGGCCTTGAATCCAAACTCTTGTGAGGCAGAGGTAGAACGAGCACTGTGAGTTCAAGTCCACCCTGGGCTACAGAGTAGTTCCTACTTAGCATGGGCTAGAGTGAGACCCTGCCTCTAAATAAATAAATAATTAATGAATAAATAAAAAAGCATTCAAAGTAGACAGAAATTCTTCCATTTATTCATTAATTTCTGATAGGATAATTTATTAGTAGTGCCTCTATTATAGTGGCAAGACAGATACCCATTTTCTTAGTGCCTATATGTCTGTCAGAAATTTATAGGCTATGTGATTTAAAAAAATAAAACAGGCCAGGTGTGGTGGCACATTCCTTTAATCCCAGTACTCAGGAGACAGAGGTAGGAGGATAGCTGTGAGTTTGAGACCAGCCTGAAACTGCATAGTAAATTTAAGGTTAGCCTGAGCTAGAGCGAGAACTTACCTTGAAAAAACAAATAAGTAAATAAATAAAACAGATTCTGAAACTTGACTGCCTGTAACAGTTTGACCTACTCGTAAGAATAGGATTCCTACTTGAAAGACCCTCTGTAGGCAGACAGATGAGTATAGAGTATAAGTTCCCCTTACTCACTACTTCACTTTCTGCGGTTTCACTTAACCTGCAGTCAATTGTATTGAGTGGAAAATTATAGAAATAAGCAGTGCATATATTTAAACGTGCATGCTATTTAAAGTACTATGTTAAAATTTCATGCCATCTTGTTTCATTCACCCAAGGCATGACTCAACCCTTTGTCTCGTGTGCACTCTGTATATACGACTCCCCGTGATTCACATAGTAGCCATCTTTATGTGATAAACTGTCATGGTATTCCATTGATTGTGTTTGAGCAGCCCATCTTTATTTAGTAATAACTCCAAAGTAAACGATGATGGTCACACTTAACATTGATACTATGTGGTAATGCTGTAAGACATGTTGGTAAAAACACAATATAGCATTGGTTCCAGGCATTCAGAGGTGATCGTGGATCATTTGACATTGTGGAAGTGATAGCATTTGAAGGAGTCTTAAAGGCTTCACTGTTTTAACATATATGTGGAAGAACATCATGGCTGGATTTGGTCATTAAAGTGTAAAATCTAGTGTGTGATCAAGTAGAGGAGGGAGGGAAAGAAAAAGAGAAAAGGGGGGAAGGAACATAGTTGTAGTGCTAAGCTTCTCTGTGATTCACCTCTTGAGAGCTAAATGCTCCTTATCCCAATGGGTTACACTGATATTCAGCCTTGTGGATAGGGATTGTTGCAGGGACATTTTAAGTTCAATCCAAATCAGGCACTTGGGGATTGGCCAGGAAAAAAAAAAACAAACTATAAATACTTTTTTCTTTCTTTTCCCTCTAAAGCTCAACTCCTTCATGTATTTTTTTCAGTTGTGTCCTGAGTTTTTAAAGAACTCTCTTAAGCATCTTGGCATTCAGGTGGCCTTGTATCTTCTCCAGTACCCCTGTCTGCTCTCTGGTACCATGGTTCAAATCTGTCCAAAGGAATCATAGTGGTCTGATTGAGCAGAAGTGTGTGTTCTTTCAGTTCTGACAGGTTGAAATTTATCATGACTAGTTTGTCTTATTTTGTATGTGTCCTTGTGGGCTAATGCAAAATGATCTCTTTAGTAAGGTAAAAAGTAACTGCTTATAAAGCAAGCATATTTAGAACTAATAAAAATATTTCACAGCTATGGTACAAGTATGTGGCGTACATTAATACATTCCTCATAACAACCTCTTTCTATTCTAGCTGGCTTTATTTTATCCCTATTTCACATATGAGAAATGGGAAACAGAAGGGGTTATGTAATTTTCTGCAGAGTTTATGCTCTTAAACGTGCTGGCAGTTTAAGACTCAGTAAGTTGCTCAGTCACCTCTTTGCATTCTGTGGTGTTGACTTTGTGAACACTGTTGCTTGTAAACATTTAAGTTAAGGAGCATTCCTCCCTCTTTATTTACTTACTTACTTTACCTTTTTTTTTTTTTTTGGCTACTATGAGGCAAGATCTATAGCTTAGGCTGGCTTCAAACTTGCTGTGTAGCTGAGGCTTTTCTCTTTTTTTATTCCTTTTTTCTGTTCTTTTTTCTTTAGAGGGAGAGAAAGAGAGAGATAATGAGAGAATGGGAGCACCAGGGCCTCTAGCCACAGCAAATGAACTCCAGATAGATACATGCGCCACCATGTGCATCTGGCTTATGTAGGACCCAGAGAATCAAATCTGGGCCCTTATGCTTCACAGGCAAGTGCCTTAATCATCTCTCGGAATTCTTGTTTTTCCTACCTCTTCTCCCAAGTGCTGGGATTACAGGCATGTGCCACCATGTCTAGCTTCTCCCTGTTTAAATGTGACTTTGTGATAAAATTTCTTCCTAATTATATTCTCTCAATTTAATATGATGCAAATACTATCTTCTTTAAAAATTTCCAGAACATTAAAATATATGTTCTAGTTGAATAAAGTCAGCAAAATAGAAGGTTTAAATAGTAGTGTCTAAATGAGTAGAATCAGGTTTATTGTTTAGGAATTGCACATCCCAAACCTAACCTAACAGTTATCATTTTTTTTTCATATTGGATTTTTCTCTTTTTTACCTCTTGTTTTGTCTTTGGGACAGTTGCTTTTTAAAAATCATGTTACATGTCTACAATTTTGGAAAGCATGACTATACTGTGCTGTGTTTGCTGGAGGATGAGGAAAGTCTTCCATGGGAAGCTGAATCATTTTTTGGCTTGTTTAATGGAATGACTGTACTAGAGCTATTATTTTTTGTTATGAAGATAAAAATCAAAAGAACAGTAATTTCCTAAAGTAATACATGTTCATGTTATAGGGAGATCAAATTTTTCCTAAACTTAGTTATTTTTGAATAGTTTTCTTAGCTGGTTAGGACAGCCTTTCTCTCCCTGTCTGACCCTTCCTTCCACTGTGTGTGTGTGTGTGTGTGTGTGTGTGTGTGTGTGTGTGTGTGTGTTATTGTGGTCATATGTGCCATAGTGCACATGTGGAGGTCCAAGGACAATCCTAGGTGTCAATCCTTACTTTCCATTTTGATTGAATCAAGATCTCACATTTTTTTTGCCAGGACTACTGGGAATTCTGTTTCTGCCTCTCTTCATGCTACTCACCTTTTGTGTATATTGATACTGGCATTTTTACTCTCTTATTAATTAACTGGATTTGGTCCGCCACTGGGAAAGTATGTCTTATATTGTTTTACCACCTTGGAGGGGAAAAATGGCTGTGCTTTGAGGAGCTCATGTCTGCTTAGAGGCAGAAAAACATGGAGTACCAGTGGGCAATACAGGGCAGAGCACCAGGGTCTAGAGGCCATAGTACTTTGAAGGAAAAGTATAAGGGGAAGGGGGACTAGGTGTAGATGAAGAGAGCTAATTTAGGATAGTAGGATTTGAAGAGTGGATTGTGGTTAAGGTTGCTTGAGGGATAGGATCACAGAAACCACTGTTCTATACGCTAGAGGAATTGAAGTAGGACACATCTTCATTTTGGAACTTGGAAACACCATCATATACTGACCTTGTGTAATAGTAGAAAATGACATGGGATCAAGATCCTAGAGCATTATGAAATTTAGACAACAAGAGATTAAGCTGAATAAAACTGAAGACATTTTTTTCTTCCTGAAATGCTACACAAATGATACTGGTTCTGTCCAAATTCTTTATTGTAATACCTTTCTGTGCAGTTTTGTGTTTTTTAATGAGATCATAGATGAATGAAAATTGTTAACCATGTTTAAAACCTCTTTCCTTCCTTCCCTCTTTTCTTTCCATTTTATGTGAGCACTAGAAGTGGAAAATATAATGTACAAAATATTGTTTCACTTCCTTTTTCTTTCTTCTCTGAATCCACTCACATCCTTATGATCTATAAGACAAACTTTCTTAAGGTCAGACTAACAATGTGGTAGAGCAAGAAAGCACTTTAGATATGATCCAGTATTGAACAACTTTCATTTTTTTATTCTGCAAATACAGATCCGAAGAACCACATTAATGTGTTCCAGGGTCTCAAGGACACACAGATAGTGGCTCAACTAAGACAATTAAGGATTCTTGATGTTCACTACAGTCTCTTGTATTCCCTGTGGAGATTATATTGATCATTGTGGAGCACTGGGCTAGTCCCCAGGCAGGTGCTGATATCTTCTGTTCTTTTGGGAATTTCAGGAAAAATGTTGAGTGGCTTGAGAGATCCCCTCTCTTCTGGCCATTGGTGTTGGTGTTGGATTTTCAGCATATCCACGAGGTGGTGACCGAATTCATAAGCTTCCTTGTGGGACTTTAAGACAGACTCTGTCCTAACTGGAGACTAAGGAGCTACCAGTGTTGATCTTTGGATGTTTAAATCTTGTAATTAAATAAATCAAGAAAATTTTGATTCATAAACAGAAATGAAGTAAACTAAAATTGTGTGACAATATTCTTATTTTGGAAGCTAGGAATCCATGTTGGGCCTATGGCAAAAATAAGATAATCTAACAATTCTGGTTTCATCTCTTAAAGAACTTAGTGCTCCTTGTTGTAGATAAGAGGGTGGGATGACAGGCACCAAGAGAAGGAACATTAACCTTTTAAATAACTACTGTTATAGTGCCCATAAATAATGTTCTGTGACAAGTTCCCAAAACTAAAGGAACAGGGAAATATCCTCAAAATCTCCTTTAACTTTGTAAATCTCGGTTCTGGTTTAGATGTGAAATGATTGGTTGCTGTGTTTCAAAATCCTAACAGAGTAAGTTTTGTGGTTCCAGATGTTTCTGATGAAAACTTGGAATTGTCACATCAGCAGCAAAGCACAGCCTGCAGTTAGTTCTGTCTGGTGTTGGGGAGCATGCTGAACAGATCCAGGGAGAACAAAAGAGGCCTCTTCACCCAGAGTATTTATTCTTCAAGAAGGAACAAAGTAGCATGGACACTTTTTAATAGGTTTATGTGTGCAGAAAGGGTAGAAAAACCTACATTTCTAGCACAAAGCCAGCAGACAAAACTAAAAAGATGAACCTGTGTCTCAAACAGCACTCTTGTAGTTCAGAAAATTGTAATTATGTAAATGTTCCAAGAACAGACCTTGTTTTTTTTTGTGTGTTTTATTTCTTTTGTTTGCCTCTTCTGCATAACACAAAGTATCTATTAAATGGAAACAGATTATCTCCATTTAAGTTACTAGTTAGATGGAGTTTGGATAGAAATGCTTTATAGTGATTGAAGCATCTCTGATCCCTAGAGAGGTGCCTGGGAACCTTGGAAGCAGGAAACATTTGATTCTAATTAGAGCAAAAGGGAGTGGCAGTGAGGAACAAACCATATCAAAGCCAAAAGGGGGAGGCAGCTTTGTGTTCATATGGGAAAAGGCAGAATTCTAAATTCTAGTTTGGTGAAAGTTGAATAAAAAAAAAAGATGGTAAAAGGTCAGTTTATCTGTACATCAGAGTCTATAAGATCATTTCCTCTGTGCCCTACGTGACATAGTTGTGAGTGTTTGTAAATCCTTGGCCAGATTTCCATGCTTTTGGTTGGTCTGTACAAGTTTTATTTACAGCTTTTTAATCTGTAATTGTTGTGCTTCTACTGTTTTTAGCATTGTCCCTACTGAGAAGTAACATATGCTTCACTACATATGTTGCTGACATGCAGAGCCAAGGTTTTTTTCATTGCACAGTAGAAAGGGAGGTGAGGTACTTGTGAGGAACAAGGGAAGTAGAAGGCTGTAGTTGCCCATAGCTGAAAGGATGACAGAAGCACTTGCAGCCTTACCTGGTTTGTTGTATTTCTCTCTTTGAAGCTGGTTACCAGCTTAAATATCTGATTTGAGGAAAAGATAACTTGTTTGTACCCCTTTTATACACAACAAACCAACAACAACAACAACAAAAAAAAAACTTCCACTGCCTTTGTTTGCAATGATGACAGAAACTGAGATTTTAAATCTGTTTTCTTCCTTTCTTTTGTGGTACTTGAAGCCTTGTGCTTGAAGCCCAGGTCTGGAAAGAGAAAATGCTCTTTTCCTCCTTTTCCTTTCTTCTACTCTTGGCCTTCCTTGGGTCCTCTTCCCCCTCTCAGCTCAGTTATAATCGAAGTAGGAGAATATCTAAAGTAAGTGAATTCTGGAATCCATACTGAATAGGGCAGCAGCTAGAAAGACCTAGAATGTGGGGAAACAGACAAGTGAAGTAACAGCAATATATTTAGGGCCAGTTAGTGAGAGAGAATTGAAGATGGAAAGACTCTTAGTCACAAGAATTGTCATACACACACGTTCATTCCCCCCCACCCCTTTTAACACTTTTCTTTAAAGCCCCTCTAGGGGCTGGAGAAATGACTCACCTGCCACACAAACTTGAAGGCCTAAGAGAGCCAAGACAACCTGAGTTCCACCCCCAGCACCCATGTAAAAACCTGGGCATGGCCACACACTCCTATAACCCCAGTTCTGTGGCTATGGGAGACATGAGAATCACTGGGGCTATTAGGATGGTAGCTCCAGGTTCAGTGAGAAACTCTGGCTCAAGGAAACAGGTAGAAGAACTATAGAGAAAGATGTATTACATTGTCCTCTGTCTCTACAACACATACATACAGGTCTCACATCTGTACACACATTCATACATATATACACATACCACACCACACAAACTACATACACCCACACATTAAAAAAAAAAAAAAAAAACACTTCTATTCTGCACTCCCCCAGTCCTCAAACAAACAAAACAAAACCTTAATCCTTGATTTCTAAATCTTGCTAGACATTTTTACAGCCACTTGCAGATCTTAGAGACATAACTCTGAAATATTTGCCTAACATTACTAAGTCATTGGTTTCTATTCTACCGTGTATGCTTTGGGTAGATTCAGTGCTTTAGGTTTTTGGTGTTTATGGTAATGCTCCCCTTGCCTTCTTGCAGTGCCTTTTTCTTAGGAGATATGTGAGGAGGAGGAGGAGGAACAAGAGGAAGCGGGTTGGAAAACGAAGCCTTGTTTTTTTCTCTGTAGATGAATCATGTTCCCACTGCAGCAATTAGGTTTTCAAACCTCCAAGGCTGCGGTAGAGCTGAAAGGGCAAGTAGTGACGATCTTGAGAGAGAAGGAAAAAAGGGTGGGGAGATGGAGGAAGTGCTGGTGAGGCTAGCCAGGGAGGGAGGATAGCTGGAGGAGTGGTCTGTTTTCCTTTGGCTCTGCTGTCCTTAGATATTTTCAATTTAAATCAAAACCCAGCCCAGCTGCGTGGTGAGCAAGAAACAGACTGTAAAGACTTACTTTGGAAAACATTTGTGCTTTTTTCCCTTTCCTTCCTTCCTTCCTTCCTTCCTTCCTTCCTTCCTTCCTTCCTTCCTTCCTTCCTTCCTTCCTTCCTTCTTTTTTCTTCTCTGTTCCCATAAGGGGGGGGGGATTGGTTTTCATTTTCTTTGTTATTGTTTCAAGGAAAAACAATTTAGTGTATTTTCTCATGCCATCCTTTTGCAATAACCATTTTCCTCTCCCCATTCCCATCTTTCTCTGTTTGTGGCAAAGTATATACTGGCTTTTTACTACCTGCTTTGGGTCTTTTTCCTCATATGTCAGCCATTATGCTTAACCAGTTCATTCTTAGTTTTTCTACTGGAGTTGTCAGCAGTGATGGAAAAGATCTGCACTTCACTTTCAGTCAAGATTTGTACAACGGCAATCTTGAGGAATTCATTGCTTATATTATGAATTATAAATTCATCATATCAGTGCTCTGAAGTTGCCAGAAAGTTCTCTTTCAGTTCATGGAGTTGGAATCTGCTTGATTTTTTTTTTAATTTCATTTTTGAGTCTGAGGGTTTTCTATATAAAGAAATCTGGAAGCAGAGCTCTCTTCCCACCCACTGTGAGAAATTGGAACCTTGGACTTGAGCGAGCATATTGGTCCCTGAGTTAATAGTGGATATACTTCTGCATTTTGTCTTTTTTTTTTTCCTGCATCTGTACAAAATGTATGAACGGCACAAGAGGCGCTATAGTCTGTGTGACATCTCCAAGGTGGACAGGACTGTGGATGTGGTATTGCTGAAGGTAAGAAAGGGCCACTCCTCATATATTCTGAAATTCCCCAGGCTATGTTCTGTTTGTATCCAGTAACAATCGTCTCTGTGCTTCCTACACTTGGGAAGAAGTGTGAGAAAGTCTGGATTAACCTGTTTTGAGAAAGACAAGGGGGTGATTATTTAAAGTTCTTTAAAGTAGGACCTTAGCAGAAACAGTGGGTGTTTGAGACTCTCCATTAAGACAATTATTGTAATGTAATTTTGGTTGCTTTAAAGTGATCTTATGTTCCAGAGAACCTCATACTACTTTTAAAAAGTGAGAAATGTACTTTCAGAATTGCTTTTTCACAGGGTGTGTGCTCCTCTATTCCTACTTCTCCCAATGCTCTTCCTCCTCCTCCGCTTCCTCCTCCTACTAATACTCCTGCTTCCCCTGTGTCTGGGTCATCTCTGTCTTTCTTTCTTTCTGCTTTTCTTTAGGTTCTTCAGACTTGTGTCTGGGTATTTTCTATCTGTTGTTCTATTGCTGTCTCATTCATGGAGACAGAGGGAGAGAGAGACCACGCTATTTTTTTTTTTTTTTTTGTAATGGTCTCCCATCAATCCACTAATTGAAGCAGCAAAAGTGCCCTTTAGGTGTGACTACTTTTCTGAGGAAGCTTCTAGCTCTGTTGATATAGCTATATTTGTTTTTTAGACATTAATGTTGAATATCTTAAGCAGGATGGGGAGTGGAGGCTAGGGATAGTCTAAGTTGCTCATAGAAGGCATCCTAGTATAAAATTAGTAAGGACTCTTCCAGCCGGTAAGATGGTAGTCTGGGAATATTGGACAACTCAAGGAGCACATTGAAAATTTAGTGATGTTCTTGCAAAGTCAGG
Source organism: Orientallactaga sibirica (assembly GCA_036365145.1). NCBI lineage: Eukaryota > Metazoa > Chordata > Mammalia > Rodentia > Dipodidae > Orientallactaga > Orientallactaga sibirica. Next base: position 10,702,535 of record JAEOAD010000031.1, on the reverse strand, counting down.
GGAAACTGGAAGCCAACCAAGTATTTCACAGATGCCAAAAGAACTTCAGTACTTCAGAACTTGACAGGGTGAGGTGAATGGTATAAAGAGGGAGTGCTTTTCTAACAAAGTGTTAAAATAACATATAAGTCAGTTATGGGTAGAAATTATGGATGGTGGTATATTGTTGGTATATGAACTCAGATAGGTACTTGAAACTTTCTGTTTTTTTCTTTTTCTCCCCTCCCCCCTCCCCCCCCCTCCTGAGACAGGTAGCCAAGGGTGGCCTTGGAACTTGAGATCCTCTTGCCTCAGCCTCCCAGGTGCTTGTATTACAGGTGTGGGCTACCACACTCAGCAACTGTCAGATTCTTTTCTCTAGAGTGAGGCTGACAAATGAGCTCCAAAGGCTAGACACCAAAGCCAATGAAATTATATATTGGGCAGAGGCATTAGGAGGAGGAGGAGATACGGATTTGTGATGGGAAATTGTCATTGTCTCCCTTGATCGCTGTCATGTGGTGGCTTCATTTGCCAGATACACTGGACAAGACTTGGTAATATGGTTTTGTGTCTACTTGTTCCAGGGTATTGGATTTAGTTTCTCTGAAAAGTGATTTTATCTGAGAGATCACAGTTGTGCTTTAAAATTTGTGTCCTTTTTAGGGTATATTTAGAAGAGGCTAGTTTTTTTTGGACTTTTATTTGCCTAATGACTTATAATTTAATGGGACATGGAGAGCAGAAAAGTAATTGTGTATGTCACAAAGAATATCATGCACTTAAAAAATGTTTTTATTATTTATTTGAGAGAAAGAGGTAGGCAGAAAGAGAGGAATATGGGTGTGCCAGGGTCTCTTGCCACACTGCAAACGAATTCCAGACACATGAGCCACTTACATGGGTACTGGGTAATTGAACCCAGGCCATCAGGCTTTAACCACTGAGCAATTTCTCCAGCCATATCTGGCATTTAAAAAGAATGCGTATGTATGTATGTATGTATGTGCTCATATACATGACATGAAAGCAAAAGGGGCACTATTTGAAGGTGAAGGTTGGTAGAAGGAACAGGGGAGGGCAAAGTACAATAATATATGTAAATATAAGAATGAACCCCATTATTTTGTACTTTCACTAAAATAGTAAAATTAAATGAAAGAAATGCTAAAAATATGTGTGAGCATGAGAACCTTATATGAGTAGAACCAAACCAATATAGGCTTATTGGCTCATTAATGCCACTCTTTATTTAACAAATCCTTTTGTTGGGTAGTGACTATTTTATCCCATATTTGTATGAAGAAATACTAGAAACATCATTGAGAGCTATACATTTCAAAAATACTATGTACCTATTACATGGCAGACATGTGCTAAGTTCTAGGGGTTACTGGTACATCTTTATCCTATTATAGATTAAAGACAGTAACCAGAAAAACAAGTGCGAACTGTTTAAATTGGACAGAAATCAGTATAGGGAATAATGGAAACATACAATAGAATCATCTTTAGGTAGATGGTCTTTCTTTTGTGCTGACATTTAGAAAGCTGATTTCTAAAGGATGAAAAGATGCCAGCCATAATGACTGGGAAGCAGCAAATTAATTGTGAGAAGGCTGGTGGTCTAGCAAAAATAGCCCTTGACAGCCATGGTGTGAAGATGCCTGCCTGCCTGCTTGGTTTGTTTTTAAAGTATCATTCTGGTGGTATGAGAAACAGGCTTTCATTTTGGCAATCCAGGCACTGTCAGATGATTTGGTGGACTGAAGTGCAAAAAAGGGAATAGCTATTGGAACAAAGGCATCAAGTGTTTACATTAAAAAATATATTTTATTTGTTTATTTATTTGCAAGTGGAGAGAGAGAGAGAAAGAGAGAAAATGAATAAAATACAGGTATTCCAGGGCCTTCAGCTGCTGCAAATAAACTCCAGATGCATGTGCCACTTTGTGCATCTGGTTTTTCTGGGGAATCAAACGTGGGTTGTTAGGCTTTCAGGCAAGCATCTTAACCACTGAGTCATCTCTCCAGCCCCGAATATTTACATTTTTGGTTGTTGTCTCCTTTTATGTCTACAAAAACAGACTGGTCTAGCCAGTAATTCCCTGGTTTCACACCTCATATGTCATCATAATTGGCTACAACCTCAGCTCAGACTGTTTCCACAGCCCATGCTTTTTCTTGATGTACTAGGCTCTTTGGGTTGATTGGCCCATTCCTTTTATTACATGAACACGTATATCAATTTATATACACAAACATGTATGTGTGCAAGCAAGCATTCTTTTCTGTCATATCCCCAGTGTGTTATATACTCTTAGACATTATGCTGAAGTTCTTTCCAAGTATGGGAATTCTTTTTAGGGTATGATAGCACATGAGTTCATTTTGTCATACAGTTTTTAGTGGGTTTCCCCACAATTTTATTTTCTTTTCTTCCTGTTCTCCAATTATTTTCACATCATTTTGAATTTATTTATCCTCTGTTAGTACTTATAAATTACTGTTGGATGTTGAATGCATATGCCTCTTCTCAAGTGATTGTGTACACACTCTTGCTCAAATGTTTTTTTTTTTTTTTTTTTTTTTTTGTACTAAGGAGTCTGCCATTTTACAGGTATTCATCATTGTTCCTAAGCATATAGAAGGATATCTCTTGAGTCACATCAAAAGCTTAATAGAGAGGCTGGAGAAATGGCTTGATAGTTAAGGCATTTTCCTATGAAGCCGAAGGATCCCGATTTGATTCTCCAGGACCCACATAAGCCAGATGCACAAGGGGCACATGCATCTGGAATTCATTTGCAGTGGCTAGAAGCCCTGGCATGCCCATTCTCTCTGTCTGCCTCTATTCTCTCTCTCTCTGCTTGCAAATAAATAAATTTTTAAAAAGCTGAATAGATATTTGTTGATGGACTGAATTACTAGTTTAAGATCTTTAAGATATGATTCACAAGTCTTGTGTTATATAATTTGTGTTTAGTAAGTTTTGTGTAAAGAGTCTTGAAATTGCACTAGTCCAAGGTCTAGAGTGTGAGCCTTTCACTTTGTTACTCCACATTTACAGATCCAGTTACTGCTGTTGCATTCCAATCCCTGTGAAGTAGTGTGGGCACTTCCCCTTTTGTTACATGCCCTCACTTTCTTTGGAATGTTCTTAGTTCTCTTCTTTAACATTGGTCACTTCTATATGGTTTCTTGTAGTATGTGTTTGCTTGCTTGCTTGAGAATGGGGCTCTCTTGTGTTCTGGGTTGGCCTCAAAATTATTACAGAGCTGAGGCTGAACATCAATCCCTGATCATTCTGCCTCCATCTCCCAAGTGCTGGGATTACAGGTATGCACCACTATACCTGGCTTGTGTAGTTTCATAGAAGCTCTTCTCCATCCAGGCTTTCTGAAATATTTTATAAGTAATAAAACCTGACTAGATAGTGTTCCTTGGTCCCCCAGCCCATACATGTCCCTCTTCCTCTGCAAATTACATTTTCTTGGTTCCTTTTTCCTGATGCAGAAATGGCTTCTGACTCCCATAATAAATGGTTGTTTACTATGAATAATATGTTAAAATGAAATATAAAAGAATTTTAATTGTTGGCAGACACCTTTTGGTTCCAGTCTTCCCATTTTCCCAGCATCCTTTAAAAAGCTTTTGCTAACTTCACATGTTGGTGACTGATGGAAACTTTTATAACCGTGCTTTGAGGAAGGGAGAGCATTACTAGGGGAGAGCAAATATCTAGAGCTTACTATAAAACTAGCATACCAAGGTAGGGGGGAAGAATAGGGATCAACAATATATGGCCAAATTTGTTGATCTGATATTAACTCTTGGTTGACACTGAGCCCTTTTAATTTTACTAATTTAATACTTTGGGTACTTGGAAAAAGAAATCATCCATTAATAATATTTTGTAGCTAGTAATTTAGAGTGTTAGCTGAATGAATGATTAAAAGATTTTGTATTAGTCAGGTGTAGTGGCACACTCCAGAGGTAGAGGTAAGAGGATCGTCATGTTTTGAGGCCAACCTAGGACTGCATAGCGAATTCCAGGTCAGCCTGGGCTACAGTGAGTCCCTACCTACAAAAACAAAAACAAAAAAGATTTGCAAGTGTTTTGTATGTGACATGAAAATCATTTACAGTGATTGGCATTATTCTCCATTCACAGTACTTCGGCAGGCGTCCTTAGCTAAAGCTCACAAGGAATAATCTATCTCTAACTGCCATGTGTTTCCCAAAGAAAGTTACATCCTTAAAGGTTGCCTACACATTGTAGCCAAACAGAATGCCATATAGAAGAAGAAGTGTGAAGACAGCCACGCATAGCTTCTTTGTCACAGTCCAATTCCCTGAAGACTTTGACTCAAGTGTTAGCTTACATGTCCGGATGGTGGGAGATTGTTTCCTTTTGTTCAGACTTGTAACTTTGGCTGGTTCTCCTCAGACAGTTGCAGGGGAAGTAAGCATGGGCAGTGGCTGGGAAGACTGGGTATAATCATAATCTATATTATTAGGATGTTCACATAAAAAGTAGCACCGACTCTGCCAGAAACAAAAGACATTTCCCTCTCCACTGAAAATACATGCTGCTTTACTTTCAAACTGTTGGGTATGGGTTAGATCTTCTTAAAAGGTCCCTGGACTTCTTTATAGGAACAAAAAAATTACCTGGATAGGACTGGCATTTCTTCTAAGGGGCCTTTCCTTATCCTATGTTGTGTATACACTGTAACTCACCAGAACGTTGGGTGTTGAATGCTTTGGCTGTCCATGAGCTCATTTTCGTGGCAATTCTATAGACAGAGGAAACCCAATAAACAGTATTTTATAGCCAGAGATTCACTAGTGTCTTTGGAGTGACTTCTCTCTCCAGATACTTAAATCTGTTTTTTGGAAAAGGGAGGGTGGTAGAAGGTATTAAAAAAAAAAAAAAAAAAAAAAAGCCTGTTTTTCCCTTTCCAGCTACTTGTTACCTCTCCTATCTAGTCAGTTTCCAGTCCTGTATTTTGTTGATAGCTTAATGATTGCATAGAGGCAAAATCTTCATGGCGGAGGTCTCATAATCATCTTCATTTTTCTTTTAACTTTCATATTATTAGCAGTGTCTATGCTGATGTTTCTTCCTATTCTGTCTTCCAGTTCTGCTGACCATCCACATCTTTTGCAAAGCCTATTCAGAAGTGGCTAATGAGTTAGAGGTCTAGTAAAAGGAACCACCTTTTTTGTTAATGTAAACATGTCAGCCTTAGAGATAGCTTTTGGAAAAGAGAATAACATGAGAACAAGAACTACTGTTAACTTTGACTTCCCTCAGCACAATTTTGGAAGTTACACCATGCATGTCCTTCAGGCCTAGCATTGTATCTGACCTATAAGAAGTACTCTGAAAATACTTGAAACAGACACCCCACCCCTTAACCCCCGTGTGGCTTTTAAGTTGCTTGGTGGTGTTTGTAGAGTTGTAGATGTATAGAACTGGAACTAGTACATATTTATCTGTCACGAATGGTCTGAAGTGGGGCACAAGTGGGGAGATACTCCCCTACAAGCAGCTTACATAGCAAGTATTATGTTCTTCACCATGAATATGATCTGCTTGGTATCACTGTTGTACAGGATGTGGTTGAAAATGCTGATGCATGTTTTGCATTCTTTCCACACTTTGTGTGGCAGGGGGATTGTCTTCTACTTGATGGCATTGACCATGATTGGTAGCATCTGGCTGAGATTACTGGCTTAACTTTGGCTTTGTGGGCTGCCTGACAATTTTTCTTCAAATAAGCTTGCATATCTCTTAACTATTAAAGTGGTGATAAAAAACAAACACAACATAAATTTACCATTTTAACCATCTTAGGCATACTGTTCAATAATGTTCAGAGCAGTTACATTCTTGTGTAACCTTTAGCACCTTTAGTCTCTAGAAATTTCACTTTCCCATAGGGAAACTTTGTACATGCTAACCAATAATGTCATTCCTCCTTCCCCCAGTCCCCAGCAATTACCATTCTTTCTGTCTCCAATTTGACTATTCTAAGTACTCATGGGAGTGGAGCCATGCAGTATTTGTTTGTTTGTGACTATCTTATCACTTGATATAATACCTTCAAAGTTCATCCAAGTTATAGGATATGTTAAAGTTTCTTTCCTTTTTAAGTATTAGTAACATTCTGTTGTAACATCATTTAACATATCTATTAGTGTTTTGGGTCCCCCCCCCCCCAGGTAGTGTTTTACTCTAGCTCAGGCTGACCTGGAATTCACTATGTAGCCTAAGGGTGGCCTTGAACTCACGGTGATCCTCCTACCTCTGTCTCCCGAGTGCTGGGATTAGAGGAGTGTGCCACCACACCCGGCTTCTTTTAGTTTTTTAGGCACAGTCTTGATCCAGCCCAGGCTGAGCTGGGACTTATTCTGTAGCCCAGGCTGGCCTCAAACTCACAGTAATCTTCCTACCTCAGCCTCCCCAGAGCTGGGATTAATGGTGTGAGCCACCATTCCCAACCTAACATAGTATTTTATCCATTCATCTAGCTGTTAATCATTTGGGCTGTTTTTACTGTCTAGGTATTGTGAATAATGCTTCTATGAACATTGGTATATAACTATCTGCTTAAATCCTTCCCTGATTTTAATTCTTTAGGGTATATTCTCAGAAATATGATTACTGATTCATAAAGTCATTGTGCATTTAGTTACTCTGTTTTCCAAGGTGACTGTTCGTTTTACAACCCTACTAGTAATGCAGAAAAGTTCCAGTTCCTCTGTCCTTACCAACACTTGATATTTTCTCTTATTTTTTATAATAGCATAATGAATATGAAATGGTGTCTTGGTTTCTTAATGTACACTTTTGTGTTATATATTTTAAAAGAAGCCAACAATTATGTGCTTTCTAAGCTACTCCCTTGTGCAGATTTCTACATTTCTTAAGGTAGTTTGAGAAGTATAATACTGATCTTGTCATTCTCATGCTTATACCTTTGCTAGAGAATAAAGCCTGCTTTCATTGTAGCTGTATTTCCTATTGTCCTTTCTTCAACTTGTGAACTTTATTGGGTTTTTTGCATTCCGCATAATATTAGAAGCTAGTCTCTAGTCTGATTTATACGCATAGGTTCCAGAGCTCCTGATTGTGACACATACACACACAGTACACATGCCTGATGAAGGTTCCATGCCTTCTCGTAGATTCCTAACAGTCTGTGACTCATGGCTGTGAAGTTTAGCTCTGGAGTGTCTTAACTGTTTTCCTCATACTGCTTTCACATGACTGGAATTTCCTGCCTTAATCTCTCTTTCTCATGCATGTTGCCAAATATTAAGGCCTGCCTCATATACTGCCATTTTAGTTGAGCTTTTCTCAAATCCTGACCTTATTTTATTCATGCTAGAGGCGTTGTTACCTCAGTAGATTTCATTTGTGTACCTCTTATCCTCCACAAACTAAATGGTATTTCTCAACCTTCAGTCCATGGTTTGTATGTTTATCCCACCAACTCTGACATTCCATAAGCTCATGGGTTATTTATACATCTATCTGTGTTCCTGTGATATAGAGACAACATAACCTATGACATTTTTATATGTTAAAAATTCCCTAAATTTTGGGTTATGGGTTCTATTGTACACTATCCTCAACATCATGTCTTACTTATCTTTCTCTGATTTGTTGTATATAGTTTCTTACCTAAAGCTGTACATGCTGACTAGCTGTAGGATCAGCGTGCTTTGTATTTGACAGCAAAATATCTATAAAAAAAAACTTGTACTATATTTCCAAGTCCTTTCCTTTTTACAAAAGTCACAAGTTACTTAAAATAATGCTATTTTTCAATATAGGTTTTACTTTTAAATGTAAGGGCAAACTTGTTCAAAAGAGGGAACCAGGTAAAAGTGTACTGGCTCAGGTTTGCATGTTTTCTGGTATACTTGAGACTGAGTTTTCTCAGCCTCTCCTTGCTGTTGAACTGCTGGTGAATGAAAACACAGGCTGTTAAGTAGGACAAAGTCAAAAACAGATAAGCAAAAAAAAGATGTCCTTGAATTACGGCATTTTGATGTTCAAAAAAAAATTGATAATTCACAGTTCTCTAATAAGTTTCATCTCAGTATACAAAAAATGGCACTAGTTTCTCACAAAGCTGTAAGAAGGGCACATCTGTGTACAGTACATTCTAAATATTAAAAGACCAGGTGTCTGGACATGACCTTTACAGCTAGGAACTTATAGTAGAGGTGTTTTCCTTTACAAGATTGAGGCTGTAAGTATTTTAGCATGGATGGGGTGGTTCATCAGACTAAACATATCTCAGAGTAGCTAGTGACAACTGAGGAGGAGAGGGAGTGATGTCCTCCAGTAACTTAACCACTGCTGGGTTGTCTATTCTCCAGTAAATAACCCTGCACCCATGATCATGCAGGTGGCCTTAATGTAACTCAGTGGATTTTAAAAAAGAAAAGAAAGCCGGGCCTGGGGGTGCACGTCTTTAATCCTAGCACTGGGGAGGCAAAGGTAGGAGAATTGCCATGAGTTCTAGGCCACCCTGAGACTACATAGTGAATTCCAGGTCAGCCTGGGCTATAGTGAAACCCTACCACAATAAATAAATAAACAAACAAACAAACAAAAATAAAAAAGGAAAGAAAGGAAAAGAAAGCATGAAAGTAGAATGAGCATTAAATAGGGAGAAGTGGTTTGGGGTCAGATTGTTATCAAAATGAATTGTATGAAGGTGTCAAAAGATTAATTTAAAAAGACCATGATTCTGAAAATATAAATAGGTGGTTTATAGCATCAATTCTCTTAAAGCCTGCCCTCCAGAAACCTCACAGTTGTAACATTCAGTAACAACACTTTTTAATAAATATTTTTAATATTTTCAAGGAGAGAAAGAGAGAGAATGGGTATGCAAGGGCCTCTTGACACTGCAAATGAACTCTAGACAAATGCACCATGTTGTGCATCTGTTTTTATGTACTGGAGTACTGGGGAATCAAACCCAGGCCATCAGGCTTTGCAAAAAAGTGCCTTTAACCACTGAGCCATCTCTCTGGCTCTTTTATATTTTTATTGTTATTTTAATCAGATTTGCCAGCATGGTGGCTCGTGGCTATCCTCCCAGCACTAGGGAAGCTGAGTTGAGACAAGCCTTAGCTACAGCTTGAGCTAGACTGAGACTCTGCCTCATACAATAAAATCAGATTTGACTTCTCTGCAGTGGTTGGCACAGTGGACATGCCCTCTCCTTTTAGCCCTCTGCTTCTTGAACTTCAGTGAAACTAATGTCTCAGTGCCCTGATCCCACATCTAGCCAGCATGGGCTAGAGTGAGACCCTATGCCAAAAAACAAAACAACAACAACAAAACTGAACAGTTTTCTCAGCAGAAAAAAATAGTAATGCCTGTTTTTTCAAGACACATCTGTCCGGAAGGGGCCCTCGCCGGCTCTGCGTGCTCATCGCGGCCCTGTGGTGATCTTCCGCATGGCGTGGAGCAAGGAATCTCCAGGGCCCCTGCAGTATGTGTGCCAGCCCTTTACTACCTCCTGAAATAACACCACCATATTCGGAACAGTCACAGGCCATGAAACTCCAAACGGTTCATAGGTGTCACCTTCCCTGATTGTGCTGCCCAACTGGCACCCCAACACATGGCAAAGAATAGAATCTCTTGTCGGACTGAGACAGTTGATCCTGAAAGGGCCCCGTGGGGCCACCAAATTAATAAAAGCGAGTGAAGTGAACCGAAGGTCAGATGAGTCAACCAGCCATGTTTTTTATGAGAGACTGATGTGTACCACTGCTTCACTCCATTTGATCCTGAAGTTCGAACATCGATGAATGGTAAACAGTATGCACCAGATGTGCACTGAAAGTTGCCGAAACCAGAGGGCTTTGCAGGGATGAACCCTGACCAACTCACTGACATTGTGGCTAAGGTGGTGGCAAATAGAGAAGAGGTCGCCTAAAGGGAAAGTGAGAAATACCTGGAAATGGTTAAAATTGGGTCATTAGCTCCTTGGGGCAAAAGTTAAAACAGGATCCCCAGGCCATCCCCAACTGGGAAGGAAAGTCACAGCAACCCCCTAGACAGAGACCAATGTACCTATTGTAAGAAAAAGGGCCTCTGGAAAGGACAAATGTCCAGAAGGGAAGGAAAGGAGACAAACCTTTTTAAAGGGTCCTCAACTATGGGGGAACCAAGCCAGCCACTATAGCAGTCTCCATGCAGTTCAGGGTTCCTAGTATCATGGCTGGGAGGCTGATTCTGACTGAAGACAACTGAGCTCACTTAGGATGGTTGCCCAATAGTCCATGGTCAGAATCGATCTAGGGGTGCAAACTATAGACTTTATGTTGGATACTTGTGCAGCCATCTTCATTGTGCTCACCCCCCACTGGGAAATTCACTAAAGACTATCAAAGGGGTGACAGGGCCACTGAGAAATAACCAGTTCTGTCAACCATGCAACTGGTAGGTGGAAAGCTGCTGGGTACTCTAGAGATTCTTGTATGTGCTTGAGGCCCCAGGACCCCTCATGGGAAGATACTTGCTGTTGAAACTTGGTACCATTGGTGACCATAGACTGGAACTGTAGAACTCCAGGCCCCCTACCAATATTAACCCGTCCAGGACCTCTAAAATGTCTGCAATGCGACCAAGTAATCCCCAAGCTATACACCTTGCTGAACCTGACAACCCCAACTTTCTTGTGGGCAGGAATCCTGGAATAAAGACAAGATTAGTCTAGGAAACAAACTAGCAAACCAGACCACCAAACAGTTTTTCTTGAAAATAAGGCCTGACCCATCCTCCTAGAATATCAGAATATCCAGGGCCGCTGCAGTTGGCCTCCAACAGGGGCAGCTGGCATTTCCACAGTGGCTGTTGCCCTTCATTGTTGTAATAAAGAACAATCCATCACTGTTGGGGTTTACATCGCCCCAGTCAATCCCTTGTTCCACAGAGCAATTGTGGAAGGTACATTGGTAGCACGTACTGGATAAGTAAAGGACGACTGCATCCCACCTATCCTTGGGTCTAGTTCATTTAGCAAGTCCTGTGGTGTGGGATTTGAAGGTCATTGAGCATAAGGAGGAATGCTTGGTATTTCCTGAATGAGATACATAGAAATGCTGACTTAGCAGTTGTAAGCATTGCATAACTTTTTTTTTTTTTTTTTTTTTTTTGCCCCTGATGGACAGGTTTATATGTTGCAATGTGATGAAAAGCCCATTTAACTTGATTGGGAATCACTGAAGCCCAAAATACAGGCTGCTAGTGTTGCCTGCTTATTTGATAGTTAAAACTATGTCAAGTGGTTAGAATTTTTTGTTTGGATCCCTTCCAAAATGGTGTATCTGGCAAAAATGGCTGCTGCTATAGTTTGCAAGAATGTAGTTTTTTTTTTTTTTTCTTTTCCTGTGTCTTGATCACATTTTTGCATCTCATCTCCAAAATCATTCGGAATGATCTGAGCCAGTATGAGAAGACACAACCAAAAGATAAACCTTCTGTGGTAGGGTCTATTTGGACCCTTTTCCTATGGTCCTTTTAGTGAACCCTCTTTACTTGATAATATTGCTTTATTTTCTACCATACTAACAAGCAAAATTCTCTGGAATTTTCAGTCTTACTGAGTTTGGCTTCATTAACTATACTGTAATCTTACAAATAGTTATTAAAGTTCTGTTGACAGAAAAAAATAGTAATGGCTGATAAAAAAATTAGAGTCCTTTAGAAGTTGACTATTTTATAAATATTTTTCTCCTATCTGTAATTTTCATTTACCTAATGATGACTTTTGTTTTTTTGTTTTTTGTTTTTTAGTTTTTTGTTTTTCGAGGTAGGGTCTCACTCTGGTCCAAGCTGACCTGGAATTAACTATGTAGTCTCATGGTAGCCTCGAACTCATGGCAATCCTCCTACCTCTGCCTCCTGAGTGCTGGGATTAAAGGCGTGTGCCACCACGCCCGGCTAACGATGATTTTTGAAAAGCAAAAGTTGGGGATGGACACATGGCTTAGAGGTTAAAGTGCTTGCCTGCGTAGCCTAAGGAACCAGGTTCTATTTCCCAGTACCCACATAAGCCAGATGCACAAGGTGGCACATATGTCTGGAATTCATTTGCAGTGGATAGAGGCCCTGGTGCACCCATTCTCTCTATCAGCCTCTCTAATAAGTAAATGAAATAAAATATTAAAAAAGAAAAGCAAAAGTTGGGTTGGGGAGGTGGCTAAGTGATTAAAGTGCTTGCTTGCAAAGCCTGCTGGTCTGGTTTCAATTTCTTCATGCCCACACAGAGCCAGATACACAAAGTGGCGCATGCATCTAGATTTTTGTTTGCAGTGGTAGTAGCCCTTGGCGTCATGCCTATTCTCATTCTTTGTTTTTCTGCTCCTTCTCTCCCTCTCTCCCTCCTCCTCCATCCCAAATAAATAAAAATATTTTGTAAAAAAAATAAAAAGAAAAAAAGAAAAGCAAAAGGTTTTACTGTTGATGTAGTTGACTTCATCAGTTGTTTTTAAATTTAATTGTGTATGTGTGTGTGTGTGTGTACGTACATGTGCACACATGCTACAGTGTGGGTGTCAGAGAACATCTTCAAGGGGCCTGTGCCTTACTTTCTTTGAGACAGGGTCTAATTGCTGCTGCAAATAAATGTCAGGCTAGCTCTTCTGAACATCAGAACTTGCTGGCCTTGGATGTTTAGATGTTTCTGGCTCTGCTTCACCTTGTAAATGCATTTGCCACTGCATACTGTTTCATATGGATGGTAAAATGATTGATTGAATCCAGGCCAACAGGCTTTAGAGCAAGAGCCTTTAACCACTAAGCCATCTCACCAGTCCCCAGATTTGTCAGTTTTCTTATTTAGATGTATATAATCCATTTTAAGGAATTATTTTGTTGTTGTTTTTGAGGCAGGGTTCCATTCTAGTCCCACCAGACTTGGAACTCCCTCTGTAGCCCAGGCATCAGTTCAAAACGATCCTCTTACATTAGCCTTTAGAGTGCTAGAATTAAAGGTGTGAGCTACCAGGCCTTGCTCTGAGTTCATTTTTATAGTTGCTCTACGGTTTGGGATTTTGGAGAATTTTATTTGTTCACATAGGGATTTCTTAATATTACTGTAAATAATGCTGCTTTAACTTTCAGTTTTAGATTCTAATTGTGTAGTGCCAGCATGTAGAAGTAATAGGACTGGGGGATGGGTGAGAATACTGACATTCAGTCTGCAACCTTGAAAATTCACTCACCATAGTAACATTTGTTGTTACTTAGGATTTATTACATAGACAGACATGCCATCTGTGAATACTGTTGCTTCTGCCTTTCCAGCTGTAAGCATTTTGTTTTTCTGATTTAAGTCACTGCATAAATATCCAGAGTAGTAATGAGTGGAAGTGATGAGAGTAGCCATCTCTGATCTCATTCCTGATTAGAGATCAAAGCATTTAGTCTTATTATTAGGTATAATGCTAACTGTAAGTTTTTTTTAGTAGATCCTTATAGGCTGACCTATTTATTCTTTTATTCCTAGTATTCTGGGCATTTTATCTCAGATGTCAAACTTTACCAAATTGTTTTATTTATAACTTTAGTTTGTGAATTTGTTAGCCCAAGCTTTTTTGTTGTTGTTGTTTTTGTGTTTTTAATGGTAGGAAAGTTTTAATTTTGGCTTATGGTCTTAAGGGGAAGTTTCATAAATGGTAGGGGAAATACCATGAGCAGAGCCTGAACATCACCTCCTTGCCACAGCAGGTAAAAAATAGCACTAGGAGAGAGATCCAAAGTCTAGCCAGGGGCAGCTGGCTATAACACCTAGAAGCATGTCCCCAGCAACACATCTCCTCCAGCTAGGAACAAAACATCTGTTTCAAACCACCACTCCATGGCATACTTGTACTGAAACAAGTAAAGACCTTTTAAGACAGTGTTATATGATAAGTACCTCAGGCAGTATCAAGTTCTCTTAGCATGTTTGGAAAGTTTGTATCAGACTCTATTTCTGCTTAATAAAAATTACAGGAAGCCATTACTTTAGACGAAGCTAGTGCTCTAGACTGCAACAGATCAGGCTGACAATCAAAATGGAGTTACCTGGATTAAAGTTTTACTTCCCCCACCTGAAATTAATCTATTATCTGACTCTAGGTAGAAATCAGTATTTGAAACATAGCAGAAATATTTACCAACAAGACCAAATGTCACTTGGCATGATCAGGAAGTTTGCTGTGCCTTAATCCTTCCACACACACACACACACAATAAATAAATAAATAAATAAATAAATAAATAAATAAATAAATAAATAAATATTAAAAAGGTAACATGAACTAATGTCTAAATTGATTTTTTTGAATGCTAAAGTAACTTGTATTCTTGGAATTAATACTTGGTCATTATATGTTTATCTTTCACAGATCCTGCTTAATTCATTGTAACTAAAATTTTGTTCATGATTTGTGTATTTGTGTTCTGAGTAAGATTTATAGTGCTTTTCTTAGGTCTTTGTCTGATTGTGGTATTTGAATAATGTTGGGCTCAAAAAGTAAGTTGTGGAACCTGTTGTGGTGGTGCACACCTTAACCCCAGCATTGGGAGGCTGAGGTAGGAGGATCACTGTGAGTTTGAGGCCACCCTGAGACTGCAGAGTGAATTTCAGGTCAGCCTGGGCTAGAGTGAGACCCCACCTCGACAAAGAAACAAACAAAGAGTTCTGGAGATGGCTTATCAGTTAGAGGCTCATGCTTGCAAAGCCTGCCTGCTGAGTTTTAATTCCCCATCCACCCATGTAAAACCAGTCAGACACTCATTTTCAGTGTCAAGAGACTGTGGTGTACACACACACACACACACACACACACACACACACACACACACACACTTTTAAAGTGAGGTGTAGTCTGTTGTTTCTGAGTCTGTTTACTTTAGGAATATCCTCAAAATTTGTATTATTTCTTCCTTTAACACTTGTAGGAATTTACCACTACAGCCATTTGGAGTTCCCCTTGAAGGAAAGTTTTAAGCTGTGAATTCAGTCTTTAATAGAATTAGATTATTCAGATTATTTGTCTTGAAAAAATGTTAGTTTTATGAATGTTTCTACTTCATCAAACATAATGACAATGAATTTTTTACTGTAAAATAGGACTAGGGAGAAGACTCAGTGGCTAAGCTTACACTAAACTTATTCATAGCATTCTTTATCTAGAGATCTGTGGTTTCCCTATTGAATTCATAGTACTGGAAGTTAGTAACTTTTCTTTTGTTTTTTATCAGTCCAACTAAAATATTACTGATACTATTGGAATTTGTAAAGAATCAACTTTTCTCCTATATGTATTGCTTTCCCACGTTTCATTTATTTTAATTTCTGCCCTTTATATTATTTATGTTGCTTTTTGTTGGATTGATTTGTTCTTTCATAGTTTCTTAAGGTAGAAGCTTGGATCACTTATTTGAGAGCTTTTTAAAATAATGTTTTAATTTTCATTCAGAATATTCTCTAATTTTATTTTAGTATTTCCTGTGTCGTCATGTATTGGTGCTTATTTTTAAAGATTTTTAAATATGGGAAGTTTGAGATCCTTTAGATTTTGGTTTCTGATTTCATACTGTTTTGATCAAAAAGCATGCTTTTTTATTCATTCCTCTTAAATTTACTCATTTTATGTAATAAAGTATGTAGGCTTTATTTTATTTTATTTTTAAAATTTTATTTATTTATTTGCAAGCAGAGAGAGAGCAAGAGAAGAGAGACAGACAGAGAGAGAATGGGCACACCAGGGCCTCTAGCCATTGCAAACAAACTCCAGACGCATGTGCCCTTTGTGCATCAGGCTTACGTTGGGTCCTGGGGAATTGAACCTGGGTCCTTTAATTTCACAGGCAAATGCCTTAACTGTTAAGCCATCTCTCCAGCCCAGCTTTATTTTATTTTGAAACCTGTGCATCAGTATATAAACACTTGAAAGGAATGTGAAACCTGATATGGATGTTAGTTGTGTATTGGTTAAGTCAGATAGGTTTGATTTCTCTGTAGTTTTTTAAAATTCTTTCCAGTTCTTTGTCTACTTGCTTTTATTAATGACTGAGTATAGGATATTAGTTTTTAATGATAATTTTAATAATTGTATTATTTTCAAGTTAATAAAGCCAGGTGGTTGGGAATTATTTAAGGCTAACGTAAAAAAAATGTATTTGGGGGAAGGGAGAATCTTTGGATTTTTGCAGTCAAACAGGCTTGCATCCCAGTGCTGTTTCTGCTGTTTGAGCTTGTGTCTTCTTCAGTTCATAGAAACGTCTTGCAGCTCTCATGATCATTTGATGAGATAATAAATACAAAATTCTTAACATAGTACCTAGTATATAGTTATTCTTAAATACAGATTTTATTTAAATTTTTGTGTGGCTTTTAAATTCAAGAGAGTGGGAGAGAGAGAACACACCAGAGTCTTTTGCCACTGAAAATGAGCTCCAGACCCATGATTACTTTGTACCTTGTGTGGGTACTGAGGAACTGAACCCAGGCTGGCAGGCTTTTCAGGCAAGCACTTTTAACCACTGAGCCATCTATCACCCAGCCCCCTATTTTAAAAGTTATATAAACTGGGATTCCAGTATACTAATTTTAATATTTTTCATTTGTTAATTTGCTTCACTCTTAGGCTGCTCTGTGGCTTTTAAGAAAGGGCTGGAGGCCAGGTATGGTGGCACTTGCGTTTAATTACAGAACTCGGGAGGCAGAGGTAGGAGGATTGCCATGAGTTTGAAGCCACCCTGAGACTACATAGTGAATTCCAGGTCAGCCTGGGCTAGAGAGAGAGACCCTACCTTAAAAAAGGGGGGATGGGCCAGGCGTGGTGGTGCACGCCTTTAATCCCAGCACTCGGGAGGCAGAGGTAGTATTGCCATGAGTTCGAGGCTATATAGTTAATTCCCAGGTCAGCCTGGGCCAGAATGAGACCCTACCTTGAAAAACCAAAAAGGGCGGGCGGGGTTGGAGAGATTGCTCAGTGGTTAAGGCACTTGCCTACAAAGCCTAACAAGCTAGGTTTCAATTCCCTAGTACCCACATAAAGCCAGGTACACAAAAGTGGTGCATGTACCTGGAGTTCTTTTGCAGTGGCTGGAGACCCTGGCACACCCATTCTTTCTGTCTGTCTCTCTTTTCTCTATCTCTCTCTCTGCTTGAAAATGAATAAAAAATAAGGCATAAACTTTCTGGAGCTAGAAAAATAATTCTACATCCCTTCACTGTCTGAAACAAGTTGCTTTTCTTTTCCAGATTAACCGAGAAGAAAGTTGGTGTACCATAGAGCCATGCCCTGATGCGTCATCTCTTTTGCCTTCCAAGCAGAGCTCAGGTAGGCAAAGATGTTACAGCTTTCTATTTGCTTGAATAACTGAATCCAAAAATGTCCACAGTTCCTTTCTAATAGGAGATCATTCAGTTTCAAGATAAGCCATTCCTGAATGTGTTGTACAGTAAATCAGAGGATGGGATGCATATGATTTCAGTTGATAAGCCTAAGGCTTCACAAAATGCAAAAGTAGTTTCTTTTATATTAGAATCATTAGTAATTCTTAGTAATAAGCTTCATATGTGCTTTATGATTGGTGAAGGTATCTGGTTCTGTGTATTTACATATTTTTTTGTATTTTTTTTGTATTTACATATTATATGCAGTTACTTTGCGGCCCAACCTTACGGTTCATAAGTGGAATCATCTAGGCAGTATATACAATATCTTCAATGTGCACAGTATCTTTTTTCCTGTTCTTGTTCTGATTTACTCAGGCTAGGCTGTCTGTCACAAGTCCATTCATCAGAATCTTTAAAAGCTTCTTTATTTATCCTAATGGGTAGCCAAAATTGAGAAGACTTGGGAAGAATTATCAGGAATTGGTCCTTTCCTTAAATGCTCATGAGATATTAGTAACAACAGTTGGAGGTATAATGTTCTTTAACTTTGGCTTGTTAATGGTGAGGCACATTACTTAGTAGTTAAGGAGCCCCAACTTTAACCCAGATTTCAGCCACCAACTATGTGGTGAAAGAAGCATTCTTGAACATCTGTCATTCATTGTCTCCCATGTATAAGTATGACGAAGCTGTCTCATTTCAGGGAGTGTTGTACAGATGGCACAGGGAGTAACTATCTCTGTGCATGACCTGTGCTTACTATTAAAGCTGCTGGGTAATAGCAGTTTACATTTTGTATTCTCAGATCTCCTCCCAACAAAGCCTGTGTTACCCTTTCCAGAGTTGACTGATCTGCTATAGAAATTTTACTGAGTTCTTATCATTTGCTGGTCTTTTTAGAGACAGTATATCTTGTATAGGTGCTCTAAAGTAGTATTGGGTTGAAAAACAAACTGTTAAAGAGAGCAAACTGTTCTCAATACCTTGATTCTCAACTCTGACTTGGTTACAGGAAATATTGAAAACAAATACAGAAAGTTTTGTCAAACTTTTGAGAGAATTGTTAAAGGGTATCATGTTACAGCCATGTTTAAGTTCTCCACATTCTAAAGTGTTAGAACTAAGTAAAAGCATTCTACTGCCTATGTTTTGGTTCTTTTAACAGGCCGTTTTTCTAAAGTGGAAAGATCTAATAAGTCTTGCAATTTAAATAGTCATAGGACAGAAGTATCGTCCGACATTATTGCTTAATTTATTCCTTTAAAGAACTGATCTTGAGTTACAGAATCTTCCCAGGGCATATTCCTGAATTGTTTAAAAGAGCCCTTTCATTTTTATTCCCAGAATAAACAGTTTGGTCTTTATAATAGGGTGATCATTTTGAGGACTCTTCTTGACCAAATCTAAGATCTGGATTATGCTTCTGAACTTTAGACGTGAGGTTGTGATTTTGATTTGAAACAGTTTTTTGAGAATCATAAATCATGTCCACTTTTTTAAAAACTTAGTTAACACTTTCTCATAATACCAATAGAAGTAGTCTATATAGAACATTAACTTTTCTTTTTTAAATAATTATTTATTAGAGAGAGAATGGACGCACCAGGGTCTCCTATCACTGCAAATGAATACCAGACACATGTACCACTTTGTGCATCTGGCTTTATGTGGATACTGGGGAATTGAACCTGGGTCATCAGGCTTTGCAAGCAAGTACTTTTAACTGAGCCATCTCTTCAGCTCCATATGCTTCAGTGTTACATAAATATAAAATAGAATTGCAATTGTCAGGATTTGGCAAAACCCGGGGGATGTTACTGATTTGTTTTCCTATCCTTTCCAAATAGAATTTGTTTGCATATTCAGACATGTGTTATTTAAACTCCAAGATACATTCTGAGAAATTTGTCTGACATTGGCCAATTTCATTATTGTGTGAACATCAGCCTTCTGCACACCTAGGCTGCATGGTGTACACTTTTGTAATATGCATTTTGTCATTGTGGTATGGAAATGAAGGCCTGCTTGCAAAAGTTGAATTATTTCTTGCCTGCAATATTTTAATAAACCAGGCGTGAATTAAAGCCAGAATTTAAGCCAGAGTCATCTAATTCAAGACCAGTGCTATTTGCCCTTGTTGACACTTGATATGCTGCTCTACTGGATTCATTGGGGAGGTGATGTGCAGGAAGAAAGGAAAGATTCCATTACTTTTGAAAATTACCAACACATGTGACATAGGGCATGCATTAACTTTGCTAGCAGGGACCCTACAATAGAGGTCATGATGAGGTTTCAATGGTTTTTACTCTTTCTCTTCCCTCCTTTGATTTTGTTTTGTTGGGGTTTTTTTGTTGTTGTTGTTGTTGTTTTTATTTTAAATTTTTCTTCATATTGTTCTTTCCTTGGTAGCCCAACAGTCAGTTTTATCTCACACATGAGGAAATCTCTTGGGCCGGGGAGATGGTTCAGTGGTTAAAGATACTTGCTTCTTATAAATCCTATGGGCCTGGTTTCACTTCCCTGGAACCCATGTAAAGCTAGATGCACACGGGTGCATGCCTCTGGAGTTTGTTGCAATGGCAAGAGGCCTAGGTATGCCCATGTGTGTCCTCTCTTCCTTTGTCTCTCAAATAAAGGGGTGTGTGTATGTGTGTGTGTCCCTGTATGTCCATCCATCCCCTCTTATCCCAGACTTAGTTTGTGTCTTGTACTGGCTTGGCTTTATTTTCTGAATGAGGCACTCCAACTCAGGCTGAGTCTGGATTTTCCTGTGAACTTTCCATTAGAGTATATTGAGTGGGTTGGTTTTCCAGTCTGGAATTTGGACGTGGTCTTTTGATTGCCAGCTGGAAAGCTAGTAGCTCAGTGTGGTTGCTGTGACAGCCCTTTCTTTTCTTGGCCCGCCCTTCTGTTTTCCCCTTAACCACAGTATAGAGGGTTTTTTTTTTTTTCTTTCTTTCCATTTTTCCAAATGGGAAAAGGAGCAGGAGTAGAAAGGTCAGGATTCCAGAATACTTGTGATTTCTAGCCTTTTAAAAGCAGTACTATTACCAATGGACTAATGTTCTAAAATTGTCTGTTAATTAAGCTCATTATCTTAATGGAAAGATTTACAGATTCATTCACACTTTTTGCCTCACTTTGCTCTATTATCATTTACATAATTCTATAGTGAATTTATCTGTAGCTTGTTAGTTTATGGCACATTGTGTTATTTGCCTTATAAGCATGAGGACCTGAATTCATATATCAGTGCCCATGTAAAATGTTGGACGTTCTGATGATGTGTACCTATAATCTTAGCAGAGAGAAGATAGAGACAGAGAATTCTTGGGGGTCCACTATCTTGCTAGCATTGCTCTAAATTCAGCCAGAGACCCTATCTCAAAGAATAAGGTAGGGAGTGATTAAGATAACCAATGTTGACCTCTGGCCTCTCTCTACTCACAAGCATACACACAAAAAATTAATATATTCATTTCTACCACAAGAGTATCAATATCCCACTATGTAAGCACACAGAAAAATATGTTTTTATTTGGGTACTTTCTAGGGCCTAGCCAAATGCTTAAGTAATGGAGAAGTACCTGGCTGATCCAGGATAAACAAGTTATTATTAACTACAAATTATTGATTCAGATAAAAAACTTAGCCTCAGTCTGTCTTTCTCCACAGTTTTACTTCAAACATAAAATCAAAGGAGACCCTGAAGTTACCTAGTCAGTCTACACCCTCACCCTGTGTGTTTTCTATCGTATTTTGTGTTTTCTTCTTTAGTATTTTGAATAGTTGTCCAGTCTCTGCTCCACCCCTTTGGGTGAAGTGATACCCACTACTTTTTTAATACTGCCTAAAGCCCTGAGAAGAGCAAAGCTCTACAGCTTACACTGGTGCTCTTTATTCTACAAAGCCACTCTGCATCTGTCCTTTGCATATGCTCTTCATGTTCCTCCACAGATTAAATTGCATGTTTTTACTTTACTGAATTCATTACTCTGTACACTTTTTTTGTTTGTCAGAATTCTAATATAAACATTGCTTAAGAACACAAATAATGTGGTATGTACAGCATATAATAACAAGACCATCCCCATTTTGTTTTGCAGTACACTGAATAGAGCCATTTTCCAGAGCTTGTTTGTCTTGTCAGTATCTTGTATTGCCAACCCCTTGGATTTGCTTTCAACCAAGAAAAAACCTCAAGATAGAATCCTTATGAACTACTGTGTAGCCAGGTTTTCTACCCTGTTTCTCATTATTTAGAGTCACCTATAGCTTTGAGACAGTGTCCACATGTCCATTCACATAACACAAATACTTGCTAGAAGAAAATTCATCCCTCATCTTCAGAACTTCTTGACTCTTAGTTCTACTGTCTATAAATCTCTTAAGAATCCTTGCTACCAGGCTTTATGTCCCATTTGTTTATAAAATTAGAAGGGAAAAATAGGTTAAATACCTTGGTAATTTCAAGATACTAAGTCTTGAGGGTTTCTCCTCCTGTCAGAGTTCCCTTCCTAGCTACTGAGTTGAAAACATTTCAGATGAGAATTATTTCTAAGTTTAATAAACTGACATGTTTATTAGATATCACCCCTTTTGCCTTTATTATATCACAATATTCTATTTAGCTGGGCATGGTAGTGCAAACCTTTAATCCCAGCACTTGAGACAGAGGTGGGAGGATCACAGTGAATTTGAGGCCACCCTGAGACAGTATGTATAGTGAATTCCAGGTCAGCCTGGACTAGAGTGAGACCCTACCTCTAACAACCAAAAATAAACATTATATATGTTCTGTTTATTACAAGAAAGAGAAAAAATGAGTATGGGCATGCTAGGGCCTCCTGAAGAAAACTCCAGACACTTGTACCTCTTTGTGCATCTGGCTGTATCTGAGTACTAAGGAATCAAACTTGGGCTGTCAGGGTTTGCAAGCAAGTACCGTTAGCTGCTGAGCCACCTCCCAAGCCTCCTATACCACTATATTGAAAAGTTAATATGTTTCCAAAAAGAATTTTAGCCTCAAAATTGAAATTGTCTACTATCTTGCCACATAACTTGCTAGTAATAGCCTTAGGATTGTGGTGACAAAGGAAAAACAATCTCTTAATTACCTGGAGGAAAACATTTCCACTTAGAGTTCTAAATCATTCTTTTCTCTTTCTTACATGAACATGGCAACTATGTGAGTCCCATTGGAACTTTGTCAGACTAATAGATCTGAAATCTCCTAATTTGTCTGGTTTTGTTCTAGCTATGTAATATCTAAAAAGAAAAGGAAGGGGTAAACAAAAGCAAGAAAAAGACTGGCTGCAGGTATGAAAAAGAAACTGAATTTTTAAAATAGTATTGGTGAAATAAATTTTCTTTTTCAGAATGTGAGAACTTCTTGGATGTTGGGTTGGGTGCAGAGTGTACCTCAAAACAAGGTGTGCTTCAAGGAGAATCTGGGAGTGATTCTGACCTCTTCCATTCCCCCAGTGATGAGATGGACAGCATCAGCCTCTCAAAGGTATCAAGGCGAACCTTCTGTTCATTTTTTCCTCACAACTCTTGATCCCAGCTGGCCTTACTTACTCATTTTCACCTTTTCTTCCTCTTGTACTCATTGTTTCCTCAAAGCAGATCATTTCCCTTAATATATGACTCCTGTTAGTAAGTTATGATCCACCTAGCCATACAGACTTCACTCACTGATGTGTGTAAGTACATACTCCCATTAGAATAAGGAAACTCCAGATTCTCAGAGCTTAGCAAAAGAAGCACTGACCAAATTTATTTTCTATAAAATCATGGCTGTTTGCATGAAGATTTTAAAGCTTCATATTAACAAGCCATTGAGGTCTAGAGGAATGGAAGTTCTAAGTCAGATGACAGTGAATACCCTTCAGTGGGCAGGAAGGGACCACAGCTCAGACTGTATGATGTCATGTGTATAAACTAACCATAGAGTCATTTCTGATTAATGTGTTGAGACCTGAAGCTCACTGCTGATCCTGGTGATATCACCTTTTTCATTCAGCCTGTTTAATTGCAACTTTCAAGATCTCCCTAGTGAAAAGCCCATTCACAAGCACAGCTCATACTTGCATATAATTTGAAGCTGAAGAGTGGGGGAAGGGCACCTTATGCTTCCTTTGCTTGTTTCACTCTGCAGCAGGCTGTTTTGTCCCCTAAGAACAGAGGTCTTTCCCACTGCAGAGAGGGCAGTCATACTACTCAGATGCCACATGTGGTTTTCTCAATATTAAGGCCTAAAAGGGTGGAAGCCTGTGGTGCTTGTAAAGACTGCTCCTTCTGGTTAGAGAAGTGAGAGCAGATTTGTTAATGTTGATAGTGTGATACTCCTGGGTTTGAGTTTTTCCAGAAGAAAGATGTCATGGAGTTCTCAAATCCTGGTCAGCATACTGAAGCGTCTGTATGCACCTTGTGCACCTTCCTTGTCATTTTTTGTCTAGCAGCTCCTATGTTCCCTTTGGCCTATTCACTTTGTTCCTTTCATCATTTTCCCAATGTCCTTGGAAAAATTTAGGGTGCAAACAAGACTTATGCCTTGTTACTTGCTGGCCAGGCTGATTGGTGCATGTCTATAATCCAGACACTAAGTAGGCTAAGTTAGGAGGATCTTCAGTTTGAAGCCAAGGCAAAACTGTGTCTGCAAGAGAGAAAAAAACTTGAGGGAGGAGAGGTCTGCCTTTGTCTGAAGCTGTTTAGGAAGTGGGATAACATCTTTATGTTTTGTTTTAGGTTTTTGGTTTCTTTTTATGTTTTTGTTCTTTCAAGGAGGGTCTCATTCTAGTCCAAGCTGACCTAGAGCTCACTTGTAGCCCAAGGCTGGACTCTAACTCAATGAAATCCTCCTACCTCATCCTCCCTCCTTGCTGGGATTAAAGGTGTCTACCACCATACAAGGCTGAGAACTTGTTGTTTGTTTATGGGGCGGGGGAGAATGCACGCCAGAGCCTTATGCCACTGTAAAGGATTTATGTGCCACTTTGTGCATCTGGCTTTATATGGGACTGGGAAATCAAATCCAGGACATCAGGCCTTGCAAGCAAGTGCCTTTAACTCCTGAGCCATCTCTCCAGCCTTATACTTTTTTTTGAAAGAGACTAAATAATAATTCTTTTTAAGTTGAAACATGGATCCCCCCCAAATAAGTTTCCATGTATATACATCTTGTACTTTAGTGTCTAGAGAAAGGCAGAGCTTCATGTTTATTCTTAGAAATATTTGCTTGTTCCCTAAGATCATCCTCTTTCTAAAATCAGCAGCATAAAATTTATCCTTTGTTTTTAAAGTAAGAAATCTTGGAATTCTTGTAACTAGCTAAGAGAGAAAGTGTGTGTAAGAGATACATAATACAGGTCATTCTGATTAGGTACCTAAGATTCAAAGATAAAATGTTGCACACAAATAAATTAAGAGATTTTGTCATGAATTAGAATGTGAGCTGTTATTTTCAAAGACACAGTAAAATGTCTTGTATATAATATAGATAATAAAAATTTGATGAATACATGAATGATAGTGAAAGAACTATTTTAGCAATATGAAACATACACAATTCTTTTAAGTGTCATAATAAGATATGAGATTCATAGCAGTTTTATATTTCTTATATCTAATTATATGTAATGTTTATCTCTCTAAGTAGATGAATGATTATAAATATACTACTGATTAAGAAAGCCAAACGGGGGCTGGAGGGATGGCTTAGCAGTAAGGCCTTTGCCTGCAAAGCCAAAGGACCCAGGTTCTATTCCCCAGGACCCACATAAGCCAGATGCACAAGGGGGTGCATGCTTCTGTAGTTCGTTTGCAGTGGCTAGAGGCCCTGACGTGCCCTTTCTCTCTCTCTCTCTCTCTCTCTCTCCTCCCTCTCTCTCTCCCTCTCCCTCTTTCTTTGTTAAATAAATAAACACACAAAAAGAAAGATACTTGTGTTTAAAAAAAAGAAAGCCCAAACAGATTTTTCTCCTCAATATTTTATTATAAAAACATAGAATCAAAGCCAGGCATGGTGGCGCACGCCTTTAATCCCAGCACTCGGGAGGCAGAGGTAGGAGGATCGCCATGAGTTCAAGGCCACCCTGAGACTACATAGTTAATTCCAGGTCAGCCTGGGCCGGAGTGAGACCCTACCTTGAAAAACAAAACAAAACAAAAAAAAAACAAAACAAAACAAAAAAACCATAGAATCGTATAGAAACATTGACAAATTTTGCTGTGAGCACCCATATACTTACCTCCCAGATTCTTCCTTTAACTTTTTTTTTAAAAAAAAAATTATTTTTATTTATTGTTTTAAGAGCGACAGAGAGAGAGAGGCAGATAGGTAGAAAATGGGCAGGCCAGGGCCTCCACCCACTGCAAAGGAACTCCAGATACATGTGCCACCTTGTGCATCTGGCTTACATGGGTCCTGGGGAATCGAGCCTTGAACTGGGTCCTTAGGCTTCACAGGCAAGTACTTAACTGCTAAGCCATCTCTCTAGCACCCTCTAACTTTTTATTGCATTTGCTTTATTACATATCTATGATTCTATATACCAATGGTGTACTTAATTTTGATGATGCATTTAAAAATAGGTCTCATATATTTCACTGTCGATACTTGGAATTTATTGTTTTTCTTTAGTTGAAGGATTTTAGAAAGTTCCTTTGTGCCCCTTCTCAATCTTCTTTCAACCCCTCCAGCAGAAACAAAAAAATTTTTCCCTCTTAATGAATTTTCTTTGATTCAGAAATTCACATAGGGCTGGAGAGATAGCTCAGCAGTCAAGGCACTTGCATGCAAAGCCTAATGACCTGGGTTCAAGTCCACAAAGTGGCGCATGCATCTGGAGTCCATTTGCAGTTGCGAGAGACCCTCGCACACCCATATTCATTCATTCTCTCTCTGTCTTTCTCTATCTCCTTGACTCTCTCTGCTTGCAAATAAGTGACATATTAAAAATTAGATTCATATAAATGGAATCTAAAGAATGTAAAGTACTAGGAAGAGGAATTTTTGGATCAAATGGTAGGTGGGTTTAGTCTTAAAAGAAACAGAGGGCTGAAGAGATAGCTTAGCGGTTAAGGTGCTTGCCTGCGAAGGAAGCCTAAAGACCCAAGTTCAGTTTCCCAGTACCCACATAAGCCAGATGTATAAGGTAGTGCATGTGGCTAGAGTTTGTTTGCAATGCCTCTCTGTCTCTTTTTCCCTCTCCCTCTCAAATAAGTAAATATATAAAATATTAAAGAAAAGAAATAAGAGTTCAACATACTCCACATCCTTAGAAACATATTAAATATTTGTTTCACATTTCTGTTGTCTATGTAGCATTTATCTCATTATGGTTTTGATTTGTGTGTCCTTGACAGCTCATGGTGTGCATACATTCTCAAGTGTCCATTGGCAACTCATTCATTTTCTTTTATGGAGAGTCTATTCATACCTTTGCCCATTAAAAAAATAACAAAGTTGTTGTTCCTAAGAAGTGAAGTTCCATATATATCCTGGATACTGGTCCTTTGTTAAATTTATGCTTTGCAAAAAGTTTCTGGTTGTCTATGGCTTGCCTCTTTTGTAAAAGTGTCTTCCAAAATTCTTATTTTGTAATTTCTAATTTGTTAAAATATAATTAAAATGTCTTGTGCTTGTTTTGCTTTGCCTGCTGACATTCTTGATGTTCTGTTTAAAAGTTTTATAACTTTTAAAAATATTTTGTTTATTTATTTATTTGAGGGGGTAAGAGGCAGAGGGGGGGGGCACACCAGGGCCTCCAGCCACTGCAGACCAACTCCACACGCATGTGCCACTCTGCATCTATGGGTACTACGGAAATCAAACCTGGGTCCTTATGCTTCACAGGCAAGTGCCTTAACTGCTAATCATCTCTTTAGCCCTTAAAAGTTTTGCAATTTTATCTTCTACTTTTAGGATTAGGATCCTTCTCAGTCTTATTTACTAGCCACATTGCTAACAGTTCTGTGGTTTAATAGTAGGATTTGATCATAGCTGTATATAGTATCACCTGAAAAGCTTTAAGGGGTGGAGAACAATCTGACCCTTGTTCCCCTGCACACCACTAGCAAAATGCGCAAAATGGTGGCTCATACCTGTAATCCCAGTATTCGAGAAGCTGAGATAGAAGTTGGAGGCCAGCCTGGGCTATAGAGTGAGTTCCAGCTCAGCCTGGGCTAGAGTAAGACCCTGCCTCAAAAAAATGTTTTGAGGAAATAATATTTAATACCCCAAATATTGGTAGGGATTACTAAGTTCATAAATCTCCACACGAGATACGTAGCTAATAATTATAAATTTATCTTATTTGTTTTACATATGTATTTAGTAATAGTTTCTAAGATTTTATGGGATAGCATCACTTTATTTTGACCCTTTCCATTCATTTTTATCTATATAATTGTGTTCTAATTCTCTCAAGTTTGTTTTGCCTGTAGTTAAATAGAACAGTGTCTTTGAGCCATTTCATGACTCAGCTCCTGCCTCTCAAATGGAGCCATTCATTTAAGGTCAGTACTTATAAAGATTAGCTACCCTCATGCCTTTGTGTTGCTTAGAGTGCTCCTTCCTTAGGAGCATTCTGTCTTTGACTCGTTTGAACTTTGGCTAGTCTGATTGCTTTTGCAGGTTTTCAGTTTTGCACAAGCCCTTAGGCAAAAGATGGTGGCAGAGATGATGCTCTGTGCATTGGTGTGTGGGCCAATCCTCCTGCATGCAGGAGATAAAGCAATTAGGAAAACTCAAAGGAGGTGGTATTTAGGCGAGTCTCAACTTTCCCAATATTTTTCATTTCTAACATGTACAAATGAGTCCTACCCACTTCATTTCTTAATTGTACTTTTTCTAAGTTTCTTTTACTTCTTTGTTCTTAATACTTCCCTTCCTGCACATTACAAATTAAGTGATGGTAGAGGTAAGCTTGAATTATGCAAACAAGCACCTTTCACCACTGAGCCATCTCCCCAGCAAGGAGCTTGAATTATGTCATAAGATAACATGTAAACCAATTGTTTTATTCTTTTAAATATTTTCATTTATTTATGAAAGCAGGGAGAGGAAGAGAGAAAATGAGAAGGAATGAGTACATCAGAGCCTCTTGCAGCTGCAAATGAATTCTAGACACATGTGCCATTTTGTGCAATCTGGTTTTATACAGGTACTGGGAAATTAAACTCAAGCTGGCAACATTGCCATACATGCACTGCCTTTAACTGCTGAACCATCTCCCTATCCCATAAAGCAATTATTTAAATTGATCCCATGGCACCATTCTTCTAGGCATTTGGGTAATACCAAGTCCCTGAAAGTCATTTTTCTAAGGAAATATTTTAAATAATTTGTCTCTTTAGACAAAGAGTGAAAAACACTCAAGAGAACTCTTAAGAAAGATTTTTAATTGTAGACATGGAACATTCTGTTAGGTGTCAAAGCCCTAACTTTTCCCACTTCTCATATATACATGGAAAAACAGTGGTTTGGAAGCTGGGCATAGTGGCACGTGCCTTTAATCCTAGCACTCAGGAAGCAGAAGTAGGAGGATCACTGAGAGTTCGAGGTGACCCTGAGACTACATAGTGAATTCCAGGTCAGCCTGAGCTAGAGTGAGACCCTACCCCAAAAAAACAAAACAAAAATAACAGTGCTTTGGGAGAATGGAGGAAGTAATAGTTGGTAGATATCTCTAAGCACTAGTAGGTTCAAGGACTAGAAGAGAATTTTCCTTTACAAAGAATTTGAGATTCATTAAAATGCAGAATTTTGTCTACTCCCTATCATCCATGATGATATTGCCTTTCCCCCAGCCTTACGTTAATTTCAAACCTCTTTAATCCAAAACACCATGTACTTATGTCTTTAATATTAGAGCTGAACATAGTCATTCTTGCCAGCACTCAGGAGGCTGAGGCAGGAAGATCTTGAGGTCAAAACTAGCCTTGGGCTACATAGGGAGACCCTATCCTTGAAGTCATTTTTGGTATTAGATAGAAAGACATAGTGAAAGCCTGATCTATCAGTTAGGGTCAACATGCCTGTAGCAAAGACCACACTTGTATTTGGGTTTGATTTCTAGTTAGCTACTAATAGTTTTTATCATGCAATGGTGAAACATGGTAAAATTTGAAACTCTTTTGCGGACATGTAAAAATTTGGGAAAAGGTAATTTAGAGCTTTCTTTGCAATCAGTCTAAGATTAAAGAAAACTATTGGTCATATGTAATAATTACATTGTCTCAATTTTGAATTTTGATCTGTTTATCATTAAGACATGGCCAATAACGCATATGAATTAAACCATCTAATAAAGATACTTGAATATAAGGGAGGGTAGTAGAAGGGGGAATATGATCAGGTTATATTGTCTATATTTTTTTAAGAATGATTTTTAAACCACCACACTTTTCTTCAAACATGTCTAGGATGTGGGGGAAAGGAACAGTTCAAGGACCAAGGAAGGGAAGGGAAGGGAAAGTGGCCGGGGAGAGGGAGAAAACACCACATGGTCTGGGAGCCCATGTGGAAGAACAAACATGGGTCCAGAAAGAAATGTGAAAAGGGATTCAGAGAGGAAAGAGAAGAAAGCACAGAGAGCCCCTGCCATGTGGTAGTAGAGGTCAGGGAAAACTTACCAGGACTGAAGTTGAAAGACCTGTTGTCTATATTTATGGAAGTTGTCAATAAAAAATTAAATACTTGGCTATAAGACTAGTATACTCTAAAGCTCATTCTTCAGAAATGCAAGGTTGAAGACATCAGATGGTTATGAGGAAGACTCCTTGGTCATTTTTAAGTGAGATCATAGTAGAAAGCATGCATCAGGAAATATTCTAGCACTCAACAAGGAAAGAGATTGTGTTAAGGATATAATCTAGTCAGATCTTTTAAAAATCTATATAAACAAATCATCAAAGTTTTTCTCACTTTGTTTTAATATATAAAAGTATAGATACTTACTTTAAAAGTTTCAGATTGGCAAAGTGCTAGCTTGTTTATTGTATATTTTATTCTCTGTTTCAAAAAAATGGCCCTGTCAGACTAGGTACCACAGTGACGAGCTCCTCTTCCTGTGTGTGAGGTATTTCCAAGCTGGAAAGGCTAACTTGTAAGAACATAGGATAAATGGTACTAACTCAGAGCTTTTGCTTCCTAGGGAGCCTTTCTCAGGTATTTTAGAACAAGTTTGCCACATTTTGGTTATTGATGTCCATTCTGTTTGTGTCCTGGTATTGTTCTGAGACTTAGAAATACAGGCAACCAAAGGGGTGTGTGTGTGTGTGTGTATTTCTTAGGACTGTTGGAACAAATTACTACAAACTGGGTGGCGTAAAAAAAATTTATTCCCACACTTGGGAGGCTAGAGGTCCCAAAGTCAGTATGTCAGTGAGCTGGCTTCCCTCCTATGGGCTATGAACAGGCATCTGTTCCATGTTCTCTGCTGGTTTCTGGTGCTTGCTTCATTCCTTGGCATGGTGCCTTGCCAGTCTCTGCTTCTGTCTCATAACGTACTCTTCCTGTACTCTTGTCTTCTGCATCTCAAAAGGTCATCACTCATGTTGGGTCGAGGACTTATCCTGCTCTATTAAAAGACCTCATTTTAGCTAATTATGGCTGGAAAAACCTATTTCCAAACAAGGTCACATTCTGAAGACATGTATTTGTAGAGGACACTGTTTAACCCAGTAGAGAGAGCTAAGAGATTTTGGAAGTGGCCTCCAAAGCTTACAGTTATGACTGTTGAACTCTTTAGGATTCTTATTTTCATTTCAGTCTTTCATTAATTTTATTTTTTTTAATTAATTTTTTTATTGACTTTTATACTTACATACAAAAAAAACCACCTGATATTTCCCTCCCCTCCCCCCATTCCACTTTAGAACTCCAGTCTCCACCATATCCCCTCCCTCTCTTCATTAGTTTCTCTTTTAATTTGATGACATCATCTTTTTCTTCTTATTTTGAGGGTCTTGTGGAGTATTGCTAGGCACTGCAAGGTCATGGATATCGAGGCCAATTTCTGTCTGGGCAGTTGCATTGTAAGAGGTCATACCCTTCCGTTGGCTCGTCCATTCTATCCGCCCCCTCTTCCGCAATGGTCCCTGAGCCTTGGAGGGTGTGACAGAGGTGTTTCAGTGCTGGGCACTCCTCCATCCCTTCTTCTCAGCACTATGTTGCCTTTTGGGTCATCCCAGTGGTCATCGCCATCTAAAAAGAGAAGCTTCTCTAACCAGAAGTGAGAGTAGCGTTAATAGGTGAATATGAACATTAAGTGTAGTGCTTTCAGGTCAGCTTGGTGGGAATAATATATACAGTCAGAGGCTGGGGAGGTAACTCAGCAGTTAAAAGCACTTGCTGCTTAAGAATGAGTGTCTCCTGAACCAGAGATCATCAAGTTGGATTCCTCAGAACTCACATAAAAAGCTGAATATGGGACAGAGGGTTGGCGTGAGGAATACTAGAGAATTACTGGAGTTCATTGACAGTAGCCCTGCGTTGTGGGAGAGATCCCATCCCAAGAAAGTAGAGTTGAGTGATAGAGATGGGAATTCAACATTCTCCTCCTGTCTACACACACATGTACATGCAGTATACTATACACAAAATTACTAGGTTGTCATTCACGTCTTTGAGAGAGTCTCAGGTAGCCCAGTCTGTCCTGGAACGCCTTACTCTTCTGCCTCCATCAAGCATGTGCTGTCACATCCAGCTAATTATTTTAAAAAATACCTATTGTACTTTAGAATTTACTTTAATGAAAGAATTTTATTTTGTAACTTGACCCAGTGAAAAGACTTATCTTACTGACTATAAGATATTATCCTCATAGATTTGTTAACATTGATTAAAACAACACAGTAGGGATGCTTGAGTTGAAACAACCTGGTTTCACATCTCAATTCTGCTGCCCACTCCAGAGTACAAGAATCTATTACAGTCTGGGTCTCAGGTTTTCTGAGCTTTCCAGTGAGCCTTTTGGGTTTTCTCAGTTCGTTGCACACATTATTTCTTTCTTTATTTTTTCTCTAAGGTGAATTTCCAGACACATGCACCACCTTTTGCATCTGATTTTACATGGGTACTGGAGAATCCAACCCAGGTCCTTAGGCTTTGCAGGCAAGCACCCTAACCACTGAGCCATCTTCCCAGCCCCCATCACACATTTTAAAAAACAGTTTAGGACATTGGCTTCTTCTGAGTGAAGATGAGCTCATGCATAAAAGACAAAAGATGATTTAGTGTTAAGATGTTAGTAAAAGTATTAGTTTTAGGGGCTGGAGAGATGGCTTAGCTGTTAAGTCACTTGCCTGGGAAGCCTAAAGACCTAGGTTTGATTGCCCAGTTCCTATGTAAGCCAGATACACAAGGTGGCACATGTATCCAGAGTTCATTTGCAGTGGCTAGAGGCCCTGGTGTGTCCATTCTCTCCCCCTCCCTCCCAAATAAATGATAAATAACTAAATAGTATTTTTAAAGTGTTACTTTAAATAAGAAGTGTTACATTGAACCTTTAAAAAGACTCCCACGTTCAGAGTTTGTTTTCCCATCCAAAGCTGAAAAAGCTTGTTAGTTCTCCTAATTATTTTGTTTTTCTACTTATTAGAGAGAGAGAATTAGCATGCCAGGGCTTTCAGCCACTGCATACAAACTAAATGTATGTGCCACCTCATACATATGTACCACCTTGTACACATATATTTTCATTTTTAAAAATATTTATTTATTTATTTACTTATTACTTATTTATATATGTATTTATTTATTTATTGGTCAGGGGACATACCAGAATGAACTCTAGACACATTAGCAATATTTTACATCTGGTTTTATGTGGGTACTAAGGAATCAAACCCAGGACATGAGGCTTTGCAAGCAAACACGTTTAATTGTGGAGTCATCCTCCCCAGCTCCTATTTTCATTCTTAATTAAAATATAGCAAAAGGACTGGAGATATGGCTAAGTGGTTAAAGGTGCTTGCTTGCAAAGCCTACCAGTCCAGGTCTGATTCTTCAGTACATACGTAAAGCCAAACACACAAAGTGGTAAATACATCTGGAGTTTGTTTACAGTAGCAAGAAGCCCTGGTGGGTGCTCACACATGCACGTGTATGCATGCACACATGTACACACACACAGTACACACATGTAATAAATAAATAAATAGATAGAAACATTTCATCAGGTACCTAATTTAGCAATATTTTGTTACAAAATAATACCATGCCTTTTACTCATCTTTGCTCTCTTATCCAGAGCAAAGTAAAGATATTAAGAGACTAACATGCATGTCATCTTGGGCAACCACTTGACCAGTCAGAGCTTTAAATTTCTCATCAAGTTAAATACTTGCTTTTCTCTAGATTTGTATTATTAACATGAAATATTATTTTTGTTTTGTGAATATTTAATAAGTGGTAATATTTATTCTTGCCACGTGTAACTGAGCATGTAAACATGAGTCTCTTAGGTACTTAAATCAGTTTTTTTCATTTTCATTTATTTACTTACATGTCTGTGTGCATGCACACAAGCATTCCAGGGCCTTTTGCTGCTGAAAATGAATACCAGACACTTAGGCTACTTTTTGCATCAGGCTTATGTGAGTGGCTTGGCAATTGAACCTGGTCCTGAGGCTTCACAAGCAAGCAAATGCCTTTAACCACAGACCCATCTTCCCAGCCCCTTTTTTGGTGCTTTGTGTAACATGAAATTGAACTCATCTTTTCCTCAGTGGCCGTGTTATATGTTTTGGTGTCTTTCAGCAAGAAGAGAATGTCAGGCTACTAGGAAGAGGTTTTTGCAAATCCTCCTGGGTTCTGGAGGTTGGCCAGAGAGGAAACATTGTCACTTTATTAAAGACTACATTGCCAGGAATATCTCCTGCATCATTCATCTTTATAGCACTCAGCCAGTTCAGTGAAATGAGAGGCAGTAGCTTTCTTCCATTTATGTATATGGGACAGACTTTCAGTGGAATCACAGAAGCTACTAGACATTTTTCAAAGGGGCACTTAAAAATCACCTTGTACTCAGTTTTGGAATCTTTTATTGCCTGTTGTAGTCATGCAGAAATCATGTTTCTTGTAGTGTGGTACCTCTAGTCAGAGGACTGAAAAAAGTAAACCTTATACATTCCTTTATTAGCGGACAAAGAGCTTTGAATCTAATTACAGTCATGCTTCTGTGAAGCCATTGGCTGTTCTTCAATAACTGAGTCTATAAGATTGGTCCTGCTGGCTTCAACCCTATGTGCTTTCTCTCTATTTACAGCCCAAGGATGAACAGTTGGTCTGTGATACCACAGGATCCAGTTCTTCTACTGATGATACAACTTCCTTAGATCAACAGTCTTATCATGGCAGTGATCTGTCACTCCCTCACGTTTCAAAGTTAAATAGGTCCAGAGATCATCAAAACTTGGATGGCTTCTACAGCCATGGGCCAGGAACTACTGATGAAAGTCGAGAGAGTGAGAGTGAGCCTGCTGGCTTAGGTGAAATGGAAGAAGAAGAGATGGATAGCATCACTGAAGTGCCTGCAAATTGCTCTATTCTGAGGGGCTCCATGCGTTCCCTGTCCCCATTCCGTAGGCACAGTTGGGGACCTGGGAAGAATGCAGCCAGTGATGCAGAAATGAACCAGCGCAGGTAAGATGGCCTGCTCATTTAATATCTTGCTGCCTGCTTTCTTTTGAGAAGTTTCTGATTTGGAATTTATTATTGGTGAAAAGATTTTAGAAGACACCATGGTTGAGAAAAAAACAATACAAACTTGCAAATGGATAGCTCATTGTTCTGACTCCAGCTCTTTAACGTACATGGAATAGATGACCTTGGGCAACTGCTTAACCAGTCTGAGCTTTAATTTTCTTATTTGTACTTGCCTTTTCATATATATGTAGCACATACATGAAATATTACTGTTATGTGAATATTTAACAAATGATAATATTTATTCTTGCCACATTAATTAGGAGGGGTAGGGGACATAGCTCAGTGGTTAAAGGCACTTGCTTACAAAGCCTGCAGGCCTGGTTTTGATTCCCTGATAACCACATAAAGCCAGACACACAAAATGAGGCATGTATCTGGAATTTATTTGCAGTGGCAAGAGACCTTTATGCACCTATACTCACTCTCTCAAATAATAAAAATAATAAAAAATAGTGGAGGAAATAGTTTCACATCAATTTTTAGTTAAGAAATGAAGATGAACTCTTAAAATGCTAACATATCTAAGTTATTCAGTATGTGCTGAGAATTAAAGCCATGTTGGTAATACAGAAATTTGATGATGCCTAAATTATCAGTGTCTAATGATCAAGAGAGTACAATACTCCTGACATATAATAACACTGTTGACATTTTCCCATATGTCATACATTTGGGGAACTTTTATAAGTGTGACCCAGTTTTAATCCTCAGTTTGGCAACAGTCTACAAATGGGATTTAACTTCTCACCACTGGCTGCCTGCTTGAGTTTAGCAGGCTTTAAAGAGCAAGTGCCACCATGCCTGCTGTTTTAAAAAATATTCCTTTACTTCCTTATTATATTATGGCTATAAGTGCATGTAATCTTAATCATATTTATCACCATTTTTTTTTAATTGGTGGATGGAAGAGACAGGGTCCAGTAGCTGAGGCTGGCCTTGAACTCCTGATCCTCCTACTCCTACCACCTAAGTGCTTAGATTATAGGTCACTACCACTATGTCTTGCTGTTCAATTATTCTTTTAATTAGCCAGTAAGTATTGAACATTCACTGTATTATGACAGGCACTGTCCTTGGTTCAGCAAACACAGAAGTAAGATAACAGTCATGAAACTCAGACTAAAATCCAGCACTTAGTTTTCTAATTTTTTTCAGACTTCTTTTATAGCACATTACCTCATATAGTCTTAATCCTCACCATGAGTCAGGCGTTATTTTCCTCATGTTTGCTCATGAGGAGACTGGTGGTACATTTTATATCACTTTCAGTCAAATCCAGGTTTCAGGTTGTGTGGTGAAATGCTCTTGTATAATACAGATTATTCTGTGGTGCAGTTTGGGATGCTAGTAAGAAAAGTCAGCAGTGTTCTTTAAATTAGTATGTTGTATTCATGAACATTAGAATTCCAGGTTATAGAAAAATCAGTTTGTAAGGCATTCTGTCCCAATTTTATACATGATGCTCTTGTTGACAGTAGTAGAAAAACCTACTGACATTGGAAATGATCCCTGCAGCCTGAATGCTCTCCCTGAAACAAGGGTAACTACTTGATAGGACTTCCATGTCTTAGTTTATAACAGCATAGAAGAATAAGGGCTATTTTACATAAATCGTCCAATTCTTGTTATCACCTGCTCTGAATCCCTTTGTCATGAATGATTTAAAAGCCACATGTATGGTGAGCATGTAGCTTGGATAAGGAAATTATATTTTCAACAACTGTGTGTTATGAGATTGCTTGTTAGAACGTACTATAAAGGTTATCTGTCTAGCACCTTGGGATAAAATGGAATAGAAGTTGGGTTTTAATTATTACTTTAATAGTTTGACTAATTCTTACAATATCACTTGCATATTGTGTGGCCTGAATTTGAAAGTGTGAACCCCCTTTTAAAGTTTGGCCCTCTTTGTTCTGATCTCTTTTAAACAGTACTTTTTTTCTGATCCATGTACTGTTCTAATTTAACCAACTTCAAAATTTGTCATATTCTTGGAGCAGAAAGCGAACAAAGTTACACACACTCCCACACAGAAGCCTTTTTGTCAGACATTTTTGGTTCTTATATTTTCCTCATTCTTTCTGTTTCTTCTGTGCTGTGGCTGTTTGTCCTTGGGATTGTCTCTTTCCAGTGTGGTCTCTATTTGTGTCATACATTTGTATCTCAATTTGGTTCACCTGCATCACTGACCTCTTCCATCATTCATTTTCAGTTCAATGCGTGTTCTTGGGGATGTTGTCAGGAGACCTCCCATTCATAGGAGAAGGTACAGAGTTCATTAAATTGATAGACTAACCATGTCATCGCTGAGCATGTACTAACAAGCACTTCATTCTGCTTATTATTTGGGACCATGTATTTTTAAATAGTCATTTCTAATTCAGGCAAATAAAATGTAGGTATTTATTAGTTGCTTATGGCCATTCCATATTAAGTAGTTTCTTTAAAGCCAGTTTTTCTATCCTAAGTGTAAAATAGTATACATTTATATATTTATACATATAAATATACATACACAGACACAGTCAGATGACCTTGGTAATCAGCTCTCACCTTATTAGAGTTGAAATTTTTGCTACATTGTGCCTAGCTAATGAACCTTGAGGAATAATTTTTTTGATGCATAAAAAAGAGACTAGCCACATACATATGTGTGCTCACATACAGGTTCTAAAATATTTTCAACACATTCTTTATAATAATATGATGAAATACTTAAGGGCAGATGGCAGTTTCTCTTTCTCTATTGATGTATTTGAAAAAGCATTAAATAAAAAGAAAGAAAGAAAAATATTAAAGAGACAGAAGCTGGTCTTTGTCTTTGAAATGCTTATTAGGTAAAAAAATGAAGCTAAAAGCTGGGCATGGTGGTGCACACCTTTAATCCCAGCACTCAGGAGGCAAGGTAGGAGGATCACCATGAGTTCAAGGTCACCTGAGACTACAGAGTGAATTCCAGGTCAGCCTAGGGTGGAGTGAGACCCTACCTGGGGGGGTTGGGGAGAAGAAGCAACAACAGCTAAAGAATTATTTGATGATTCCAAATACTAAGTTTTGTTTAGAGAGATCAGTGACTTTTTCTTCCATTGTTTGTGATCTTCCTACTTCATCATTTCAAGTGGAATTTTGGGAAGGAAGTTGAGCTTACAACTCAAATTATCTCGACCTTTAAATGATCGTGACTTTGGTTTAGTTGTTACTCTGGAGAATACATTGTGTTAAATGTCCTTTTCAGTTGACAGTATATAAAACTTCTAGAGATCTATTTGTCCACCTTTCTAGTAAAAGCTCTTTATTAAGGACTTAAGAGTTCATAATGACAAATTTCTGGATAGTCATACATAACTCCAGTTACCCTTCCTCTTAGTGAAAATATAGGAAGAGCATTATCCATCATTTTTAAAGTTTATAAAATTGAAGCTTTCCAATAATTCTTAATGGGAGAAGTCATTTTTTTACAAACTAGAACTTTCTAACTCTCAAAGCAAAAATATTCTTTAAGCCGGGTGTGGTGGCATACACCTTTAATCCTAGCACTCAGAGGCAAAGGTAGGAGGAGCGCCCTGAGACTACATAGTGAATTCCAGGTCACCTTGGGCTAGAGTGAGAACCTACCTCGAAAACAAACAAACAAACAAACAAAACCCTCTTTAATTATGTCAGGAAGACAGGAAAGCCAGACCATATCTAATAAACCACTTGCAGATTTCTCGATCCTTAAAAAGCTATCACATGTTTCTCCACTTGTTCCCCTGTTCTTCATAGTCAATCTTTTCTCAGTCTTTCACATCATTTTCATAGTCTGAGAGTGAAGGGGATATTTAAAACTCAAAAAAAGGTTATTTTTGAGAATGATTTGTCAGTGTGGATTGAGTTACTGACTTGCCATATTCTGTTTTAATAACAAATTGGACATTTAGGCATAATGTGCCTATCTATTCACAGTTTGAAGATTTTAAATTGTTATTTTAAAGATTTCATCTTAAAAGAGCCCATAGAAAAAAATACTATAACCTCCTTCCATTTTCTTTATCTCTTGTCTTCTGCCCAAGTTCCCACTTGGCCACCAGGGAAAGGAATTAGGAGAAAGAGATGGATGTTTTTGCCATCAGCAGACCTTCCCACCTACAATGCTGCAGCGGGGAGCACAGTGGCATTACTGTTATCTAGAAGCTCCCCCCCACACACACTTTTTTTGAAAACAATTTTAAAAAAGCATATCACTTAGAGCTTTACAGCCCAAGTAATTTTTAGATGACAGTTTTTGTTAAACAAAAATCTTTACCTAAGATAAACAAATACTCTACCCTCCTGATGCAATTCCAGTCATAGAGTATCTATTCATTGCACTATTTATTTAGCCAATTCAACCCCACATTTTCTGCCTGTGCTGTATTGGGATAAACACAGATGTGAATAACCAAGTATGTTCTATGAATGTTGGGGAAATGGATGCAAAATTAAAAGATATACTCTCTCAAATAAGTAAAAATAAAATAATTTTATGACTGGAGAGATCGCTTAGCGGTTAAGGTTTTTGCCTACAAAGCCAAAGAACCCAGGTTTGATTTCCCAGAACCCATGTAAGCCAGCTGAGTAAGGTGGTGCATGCGTCTGGAGCTAATTTGCAATAGCCAAAGTCACTGGCATGCCCATTTTCTCTCTCTCTCTCTCTCTCTCTCTCTCTCTCTCTCTCTATCTTCCCCCCTTTCCCTCCCTCCCCCAAATAAATAAAAATAAAGTTATATTTTAACTTAGTACCATAGAATTCAAAGAAATGTTCATTATAGTTAAAATATAAGGCAGTATACCATTGTTATGTCTCTTATTTAGTGGATGAGCTTATGCAGCATCTTTTGTTGGTGGATGTGAATGTTGACTACCTTATAGGATTTTTATGAACAGTCTGGTCTAACTGGATCTTAATGGAAGCACATGAAGGAAAGACATCTGATGACTCATCAAGCACACAAAGCACCATTTTTCTTTCTTCCTTTTAGTACAGGCTTAGAGATAACTGTCCAAGGGTCATGTGGGTCACTGGCATGCATAGGGAAATTGTCCCGGTAGTGGAAGTTGGAGCACCTCTTTGAGATTATCTACAGAAGCAGCCATGAGCAGGGTGGACTCTTTGCCAAGGGATCAATAGAAGGAATTCTTGGGTTTTGGGTTAGACTATTTATGCTACAAAGATCTTTCCTAATATTTTCCAAAACATTGTCTTCTAGATGGACATCAACAGAGTAATACTGAGTTTCTCTAGTTCTTTTTCTGGTCTTTCTAAATTCTGTGTTACATTCCTAAATTTTTTTGATGGTTACATAAGTCTGTCTGTATGTCCTTTCTTTTTAAACCTAATAACCCCAAACCTTTTCTCCCTCCATTTCTGTTTCTGCCTTTGATGTCATCTCCAGTATGAGTTGGTGTCCCTCTGGTGTACAATACTCGGCTGCCTTGAATGCTGACTTTAATTACAGAAGGTACAGTATTGGTACTTGTCCAGCCACCAAATGGGGAACCATAAAATATAACTTGTTGCTTTTGGCGTAGAGCTTCTTTGTGGCTGGAGTGCATGTGGGCAGTCTGCACTGTCTGTGAGCAAGTGTTCTGCCTTTGCTATGAGCTACACTAGTCCAGAAGGCATGTAACCTAAGAACAGAATATGGCCCCTGCTATGTTGTAGTTGTCTCACGTGGCAGTCCATTGGCATGTTTTCTGCATTGATTTGCCTCTGTGCTATAGTAAACCATGCCTTTTATTGTTTTGGTCTTTCCACGTTCCCAGATTCTTAGGAAAACCATGAGAGAATCAAGGCCACTAATAAGATGCCCTGATTTTTAGTATGGTACCAGATCCCTCCAAGGTCTTTAGGTTCCAAATCCAGATTTCTCATAATTTCATATTCTTCTTTCAGTAAAGCAGCCAGGTTTAAGTATTAAAACATGTTCATGATTAAGTTTTGTGGAAAGCATAGAACTGGTTTTCTTAGGCTTTTCAAATAATTCACAATAGGAAACTAAATTTCTTCACTAGACATTATTCTTGAGCCTACTACTGAAAAAGAGTTTTACAGAGACATTGAATTGCAGTCAGTTGTGATTTCTATTGTCATATTGAAATAAGAAAAACAAATCTGTTGTTTAATTTACCCACAAGAGAAAATAGCAACATATGGCTTTAATTCATAAATAATTTATGAAGAAAAAACTAATAGCCCTTCTGGGCTGGCATGCATGAACTTATTTGTAGCATTTAACTGTATATTTTTCCTAGAACAGAGGTAATTGCATAGTTTCAGTATGTTCCCAAATACAGTGCTAGCTGGTTATTAACTGAGAACATGTGCTACAACTGTATTCTAAGGTCTTGCTTACTTGAAAGAAGTTTTTACTGTAGTTATTAGAGGTGTGAGTTACTCTGGCTTAGCACCCCCAAAAAGGATAGAGGACCAATCTCCCTTTGTAGCCTCTTGGCTTACAGAAAAGAACCACAAAATCGTAACCAAGAAATCTCTTTTAAATATTGCAATCTTTACTTGCTGCTTTTTTTTTCTTTTGCCCATATCAAGACTGTACACTCTTAGTATCCATAGACTTTCATGTCTGTGCTCTAGCATTTTAATATGCCTGTCTTCAGCTAACAACTGTCAGGAAGCCTGGTATGCATGATGCTCATGAGTGAGACTAGGGTTTTCTGGGTGGAAGTCCACCTGGAAAGTTGTCAGGGTCAGCTAGAATGTAGTTTAATGTAAAGTTATAAAGGGCCATATAATGAACACACAGGCAAGTTGCCCACTTTGCCCATACTTTGTGACATTTGGTATTAATTGAGTTTTTTGCAAGATTAATTATATCACATCAATAAAAACACAAAAATAAAAGATAAATATTGTCTGTCCTATGGTGTATGGAAAAACTGAGAAAATGATCTTAGCTACTTCAAGACTGAGATAAGTTGAATGAGGTAAGGAAAAGTGTTCTTTTTCAGCATTCTAAGACTACATGTGGTAAAGGTATGTGGTACTCACTTATTCTGTGCCTGATAGTCTTACTAAGAGAGAATTAATGTACAAACAAAGGGTATATTTTATCTTTCCATTCTGACACCTACAAATAGACTGAATTAACTCTTGGGCTTTGTGTTCAGTTTCAGTCTGGAAGGCTTGACAGGAGAAGCTGCTGCTGGCATTAAGCCATGTTCATCTCTACAAGTAAACTCTGCAAACTCCAAAGAACTCAGACACCCTTTTAGTGAGGAACGGGGAGACTCTCTGGGGTCACTTTCAGAAGAACATCTGGAATCAGACCGGAGAGAACATAGGATGTTTGATCAACAGGTAAGGCTGAAATAGATACTTGTTGCTAGTGATGGGGCAAAATTAATTC
Organism: Orientallactaga sibirica; assembly: GCA_036365145.1. Lineage (NCBI taxonomy): Eukaryota > Metazoa > Chordata > Mammalia > Rodentia > Dipodidae > Orientallactaga > Orientallactaga sibirica. The sequence continues at coordinate 10,660,009 of JAEOAD010000031.1, read as the reverse complement.
TCAGAGTATGAACTCAATTACTAAAGTATGATCTCATGTTCAGAAAATAGAAGGCAAGACTTCTGTTAGTATAAAACCAGAGATGTGACTACTAAGGTATCAAATAATTCTTTGAGTTTAAGACAAAAAGAAGTTTATAACACTAAGCATTAATCAAGAATATCTTCAGTCTGCACTGATTTAAATAATCTGTCAAAGTAAACATTTAGAATTAGGAAAGTATTCAGGCTATATGATTTCATTTCTTCTCTGTGGGGTTCTTTAACCAGCTCAGTAGAAAATAGAGTCTTGCCGGGTGTGGTGGCACACACCTTTAATCCAGCTCTCAGGAGGCAGAGGTAGGTGGATTGCTGTGAGTTCAAGGCCACCCTGAGACTACAGAGTGAATTCTAGGTCAGCCTGTGCCAGAGTGAGACCCTACCTTGAAACCCCCACCCCCCAAAAAAATCAAGTCTTGAAGTATTGTTACATGTCATTATTAAATTTCACAATTTGGAAACACATGTTCCTTGGTTCTCCTTCCTAGAAAAAGTATATATCTATATTTTTCTCAAGGATACTCTCCAGGAAATGACGTTGAATCAGTCTGCAGTTCCATATTCAGTATTGGTATTTAACGTTGGGTTTCATGGATGCTAAGCAAGTACAGTGCCTCTGTGCTGCCACCCCAGCCCAACTAATCCACTCTCGCTTTTTGTCCCTGCTAGAATTCTCTAGAGAATGTCTATACACCCTTGCTTTCTGTTTGTCACCTCTTAATCATCTCTTAATTTCCATTGCTACCATTCTGACAAAGGGCATGGGTTGCCTTGTCAAACAAAGCAAGTGACTTTCTCTTAATTCTCATCATTTTTGTTCTCTATTGTCACCAATTTTGATAAGCCCTAGGCCAGTTTTTGAGTTGAGAATTTGCTTTGTATGCTTTTGTAGTTTCCTACTTCATCCCCAGTTCTCACGGAAGTTCTGTGATACTGGTATTTCTTCCTGACTTTGCATTAATTTCTGGAAAAATTGTAGAGTAACTTAAAGTTCCTCCAAATGAAGCATTTATTGTTAAACAGACAAAAATAATATACTTGCTTTGTCATTGTTGATGAGTTTTTGTAGAAGCCTAACAAAGCATTTCTTTGTTTGCTTAATTTATTTATTTTTGACAAGCTCATACATGTATATAATTATTTTGATCATATTCACCCTAAGAAAACATTTCTAATTAAAGAAACAAACATTAATCTGTTCTTTGGCTTGATGATTGGAGTTTGTGTACACATTTCTTTATTGCACTCAACTGCATCACAGTGACTTGACCAAATATGAATGCACCACTATACAATTACCTGAATAATGAATGTATCCTTTCTGCTACATGTGGCCTGAAGAATAGACAGCTTCTAATTTAGTCACAATTGAAGGTCTAAAACAAAGTTACCACTTAAAAAAATGCTTCTTTCCTACTTGTCCTACTACTTTAGAAAAAGGACATCTGGGTGTAATTGTGGACATCTGTAATGCCAACACCTGAGGCAGAGCAGGAGGATCATGAGTTTCAGGCCAGGTTCAGTTGCATAGCTAGAAGATAATGATAGGAATGAAGGAAAAATGCTTAGTGATATTATCCTGGCTAATGGGATAGAAAACAACAGGAAGGATTTTTAGGGAGCTGCTGCTAATTGCAACTTTAATAAGAATAAACAGCCCTTAGCAATCTGAAAAGTAAATTGCATTTCAAGCCTGTAGAACCATTTGGAAACCATTTGTAATTCCACAGAAATAGCAAAATTAAGGTCTGGAGAGATGGCTTAGCAGTTAAGGTGCTTGCCTGCAAAGCCAAAGGACCCAGCTTTGATTCTTCAGGACCCATGTAAGCCAGATGCACATCATGGTGCATGCATCTGGAGTTCGTTTGCAGCAGCTGAAGGCCCTAGCGCACCCATTCTCTCCCTCCCTCTCCCTCTCCCCCCACCCCTTTCTCTCAAATAAATGAATGAATGAATGAATGAATAAATGTTTAAAAGAAATAGCAAAATTATAAGTTTGTGAACAGAGTTGCAGACTTGAGGCCAGTTTACCCATTGAGTTTCATCTCAAGCCCTTAAGTGTAAGTGCTTCTAGTCCCCATAAATGAGTTGCCTAATGCCATGTAATTGTTGGCTAATACTGGTGTCACTGCTTCTTTCTGTCTTTAAACTGGAAAGGTTTTAATGAAATGTGTTTTATTTAATGCTGTTTTTAACACCTTTTCTGAGCCTGATATTTCTAGAAATTAGAAAGATGGCCCTGTTTTTGAGCAATTAATTACCACTGATAATATCTTTGACTTAATTTTTGACATTTCTAGATAAAGGTCAACATTTTAGTGTCTTAGTGTGCATAACCTTCTTGGAACTTGCTTCTTAGCCGTAGCTCATCTTGTACACAACCTTAAAGTGGGTACTTCCGCTCCTAGTATCTCTCTGATCTAGTCAACTTGTCTGTAGCCAACTTCCTGTTGAAAGTTTGCTTTTCACTGAGGTCATTTTGTAAGGTCTCAGAGTTGTATTTAAAAACATAGCAACTATTTGCCTCAGATTCCATGGTTACACATGAAGTGCTCTAAATAAGCAGAAATCTGTGGTCCAGTTTAGTCCAGTGCCTGCTAGCAGTCGATTTTTGTTGTTTCTCTTTCAGTGTGTGTTAGTCAGGAGGAAGTAGATTTCATCCTGTGAAATGAAAGGATTAGTGATATTTAACTTTGGTTAATAGAATGAGCTCTCTCAAAAAAAAGAAAAAGAAAAAGAAAAGAGGGGAGCCTCTTATCACCAGAAGTGACAATGAGATGTTTAGCTTGTGCATTTGCTTATTTTATATGGCCTTGAGACTGCTGTAGATTTAAATTGCCAAATTACCAGTAACAGTCTCAGCTGAGAAAGTTACCAAATGTTAGTCACCCTTGTGTTCATGTAAAATCATTGTAGAAAGAGGAAGTGAGAGCGCCATTACAGATGCATATGTTTTTTAAACACTTGAGTCTGAGTTTCCAAGTCTTGAAAATCAGAGTATTACTATTATATATCACTACACTTCTGAGGGTGTTTTGATTTTACAAGAACCATCCTCATCGACAGCTCATATTGATTGCATAACCAGCATGTATTTACTAAGCACTTACTAAGTTTGGAACATTAGGTACTGTGACAGATAGAAAACCACTGCATTGGTGAGTGAGTATTTTATCACTGCTTCAGATGAAAAAGTTAAGGCTGGAAAAAGCTGAGTAACTTCTCAGAAGTTGAGTAGCAGAGGCAGACTAGAATCCAGTTCTTTCTTCACTTGCTTGTGACTTAGTGTAAATTCTGGTCTTATGTATAAATACTTGAATATGTACTTAGAACCTCTTTCTGACCTTTTTTTTTATTCCCATAGACATGTCATAGATCTAAGCAACAGGGATTTAATTACTGTACATCAGCCATTTCTTCTCCATTGACAAAGTCCATCTCATTAATGACAATCAGCCATCCTGGACTGGACAGTGAGTATACTACTTTTTCAAAAAATAAATATATAGTAACCATTTTCTTATCATTTCTTCTTATTTTGAAGCTCTACAACATTACCTTCCAACATAAATAGAAATGTTAATTACACCTTTTGCTACCAAAAAAATTTCTTAATAAATTACATTCATTATATACTTTTTTATTGTTTTAAATTTATTTATTTGTTGTATTATATGTGTATGTGAGACACAGCACATATGTGGAAGTCAGAGTGCAACTTTTGGATTGATCCTTGCCTCCCACTTTATTTGGGGAGCAGGATCTCTGGTTATTCCTCAGTCCATTGATTCAAGTGCTTCTGAGAAATTCTCCTACATCTGCCTCCCTTCTCACTGGGATTACAGAAGTCTACCACAGCTTCCAGCTTTTATGTGGAGTTTGGAGATCTGAACTCAAGTACTCAGAGTTGTATAGCAAGTGCTTTTGTCCACTGAGCCATCTCTCCAGCCCACACATTCATTATATTCTTGAGTATATATAGAACATAATTTTTAACTTTTTATTGACATCTTCTGTACATAAAGACAATATACCATGATCATAATCCCCCCTCCCACCACCACCTTTTCTTTTCTCCTTCCCAAATCCCCTCTCCATTGAATCCTTTTTTTCCAACTGGTCTCTCTTTTATTTTGATGTTATAATTTTTCCTCCTGTTATGCAAGTACTGTGTAGGTAATATCAAAGGACACACAATTTCTAAAGAAAGTTAACTTTGATGGGCAGGGGAAATGTCTCAGTGGTTATAGATGCTTGCTTGCAAAGCCTACTGGCCCAACTTTAATTTTTTTAAGCTTACTTTGAAATAATTTTAGACAAAAAAAAAATGGGTCACAAATAATTCTCACTTGGAAAAAAAGGTTAGAAAAATAGTATAAAGAGGCCTGTATATTCTTCATAAACTTTTCTCAGTGCTGCAACAAAACACCTGACTTAAGCAACTTAAGGTAGCAGTGGTTTGCTTCAGCATACAGTTTAAGAGTATATATAGCCCATAAGGCATGGCTCCCGGGCAAGCATGAAACAGAGCAGTGAATGCTGGTGTTCATCCTGCTTTCTCCTCCTTATTCAGTTCTAGACCTCAGTCCATGGAATGGTGCCACCCACAGTTAGGGTAGTTCTTACCACCTCAGTGGACCTGATCTAGAAAATCCCTCATAGACATGCCCAGTTTGTTTCAAGGTCCGAGATTTCTACCAAATTGACAGTGTCAACCATCATAGCCCTTGAATGCCCAAATTTTACTCTAATTCTTATTTTTCCAGCTCACTCCCTTTATCAATCTGTTTAAAGCTTTTTCAGAGACACATGAAAAAAGTAGGTTATATACACAGTAAGTAGGTTATATGCACAGAATTCCTTTATCTCTAAATATTTTATTATATATTTATTAAAAATAAAGATTTTTTTTTAGCCTAACACAATAATTACCCAGATCAGGATGTTAATACAAATAAATATGATTTAATAAGACCTTATTCAAACTCTAAATTTTCTCACCTAATCCTGGGTACAAGATCCTATCCACTGGTGGTAAGGAATGTATAGAGATGTTACAGTAACCATAAGCACAAGGCAACAAAGAGTGAATGCAGCTCTGATGTGTTTTGTATTTCATCAGTTTCCCCTTAATATAATCAGATTTAAATGACAAGAATATCTGCCCTAAGTTGGTGGTATGTTCAGTGTGATATCCTGGCTGAATGAAGGTCTGATCTTTTTTTTTTTAGGTAAGGTCTCATTCTAGCCCAGACTGACCTAGAACTCACTCTGTAGTCCAGGCTGGCCCTGAACTCAGTGCAGTTCTCCTACCTCTATCTCCCTAGTGCTAGGATTAAAGGCGTGTGCCACCTCACCAGTCCCTAATGCTTTATTCCTAGTGCTAGGATTAAAGGCGTGTGCTACCTCACCAGTCCCTAATGCTTTATTTTTTATATTTTAAATATTTATATATTTGTTTGAGAGAGACAATGGGCATGCCATGGCCTCCTGATGCTGAAAACGAATTCCAGACGATGTATGCTTCACTTTGTGCATCTGGCTTTATGTGGGTACTGGGGAATTGAACCCAGACCAACAGGCTTTGCAAGTAACTGCCTTTAACCTCTGGGTCATCCCTTCAGTCCTGTCTACTCTTTTTTTTTTAAATCAATATATATTTTTTATTTATATTATTCTGATTTTACATTCATAGTATTGGTTCCATTGTCCTCCTCCCCTTCCTCCCACTTTCAGAGGGGCCTTCATCAATGGGGAATGTGGATCATGCATTGTGAGTTTGCTCAAGAGTTCTGGTGGATAGGCCCCAGTCTCTGTGCATAATGCCCCAACTTGTGACTCTAACAATCTTTCCGCCCCCCTCTTCCGCGAAGTTTCCTGAGCCACATTGGGGTCATTTTAGTTCTGCTTCCTTGATGAGGTTTTGGGAGCCTCTGTGTCTCTGGATATCTGGCTTATGATTGGAGTTGGATGTTCTCTGTGTTTATCTCCTTCAGCCTTTTTCTGGTGTTGTGATCGCCTTGAGCGCTGTATTCTTGCCCTTCCCCTGCGTTGTTCTATGGTTTCAGCTGGTGAGGTGTGGTTAGCTGATCCTCCCTTCAGGTTCATTGTCCACCTGAAAAGAGATAAGCAAATTCTCCAACGGAGAGAGAAGTTAGTACTAGATAGAAGGGACAACCATATATGTTTTGGAGGGAACTTTATATGCATTGGCTCTCTTCTAGCCCACATTTGGTGGCCTCTAGATCTTGGAGACTGAGCTCATTTTTGTACATGGCTTTGACTTATTTCCCAGTTCCAGCAATGAGTTCCATTCCACTGAATGGATTTATTAGCCAAATCAAGAGCAGTTGGTTACCCACCATGGCTGTTTGCCACTACTGTACTTGTATGATCATTACGTCAGATTGTTTCCTGCTGGGTATCTTAGACTGCAAGTTGTTTGGACCAATGTCAGACATTTTCCCCCAGTTGCTCGTGTAGCACCCTCTGGTACTAGACTAGCTAACTGTCTGGGGACTGACCTTCTTCCAGATTCTGGCCAGGTCTCTCTGTGTTTGGTCTCACACACGTATGCTGTCTTCGACAGTAGGGTCTTACCATTAACCTTTGGTGGGTCACCAAGTACTCTGACAGAAGTCTGTCTTTTTTTTGGAAAACCTTGTAGGTGTTTCAGATCAACAGCTCATTGTGGAAGTTAACCCCTTGCTGGCACTGGGAGTTATAAGTCTGCACCTAGGAAGGTGAGGGAGGAAAAAGATATATAATGTAAAAGACAAAGTGAGTATAGAGAGGAGAGAGAGGGAGAGAGAGAGAGGGAGAGAGAGAAAAGAGAAAGAGAAGCAGGACAAGATTAAAGTTGGCCTTCATCATGTTCTCTCCAGGTTCCTGTGGTTCGAGTATTCCCTCTGTAGGCCTGCTGAAGGATCACTGTTTTAGCCTGTTGTTCAGAGTAAAGGGTTTTGTAGTATTTTTCCCTTTTGGGTCCCAATTTGTATCCCCCCCTTGTGCTCCCTCCCACCCTCTGATTCCCTCCCACCATTACCCTCCCTCCATCCCATCCTCCTTCTTGTCTCATCCTCAGAGTGTTTATTAGGTTTGGCCACATGTCACGTGGAATCCGGTTAGGGGCGACAGATAAATGAGACCATGCGACGATTATCTTTTTGTGCTTGGGTGAGCTCACTGAGGATGATCTGTTCCATGTTTGACCATTTTTTTTTCTTTTTTTGAGCGTTAACTGGAAATGAAGACAAAAAGATGATTACCTAAATTTGTCTTCCTTTTTTATGATTAGCATTTGAAATACAATGATGTAAACTGGAGAGATGGCTTATTGGTTAAGGTACATGCCTGCTGTTGCAATCAGGTTCCCATTGCTGGCAGAAATTACCCAACCAAGAGTAGCTTGTGGGGGAAAAAGGTTTATTTTGGATTACAGACTCGAGAGGATCGAGAGATGGCAGGGAACATGATGACATGAGCAGAAGGTGGACATCACCCCCTTGCCAACATCAGGTGGACAACAGCAATAGGAGAGTGTGCCAAACACTAACATGGGGAATGTGGCTTAATACCCATAAGCCTGCCTCCAATAATATACACTGCCTCTAGGAAGCTTTAATTTCCAAATGCTATCAGCTGGGAAATTAGCATTTGGAATTCCTTAGTTTATGGGGGACATCTGAATCAAACCGCCACACCTACAAAGCCAAAGGATCCCAGTTTGACTCCCCAGGATCCACATAAGCCAGATGTACAAGGTGGCACGAGTATCTAGAGTATGTTAGCAGTGGCTAGAAGCCCTGGTGTGGTCATATTCCCCCCACATCTCTCTGCCTCTTTCTCTCAAATAAATAAATAAATAAATAAATAAATAAATAAATAAATAAATACAATGATGATCCATTCTCAAAAACTCTGACAAAACTCACAGAACTGTGACTGTAGAATTAGTATTCCTGTTTTTGTTCATTTTGGTTTGAGTTTCCATTTAATTTTGTCTGGGGTTTTGCTAGCATAAAATAGAAATAATAACTAAAGAGTTATAGTGGAGTTGATGAGCTCTAATGCTTGAGCTTAGTAGCCCAAGAAGCATAGACTAGGACATCTTGGTTCTGAGTCCTGTGACCAGCAAATGTGGCACAGTGAAGATCAACCCCTGTAAGTGATGATAATTGATTCTATTCCAAGAGAACAGATCCGTATTTTAGATGATTGTGGATACAGTACTTTTGTTCTGTTAGTGGTGGAGGTGTTGTCATCCTAGAGCAAGTTTGTTGTTGTTTCTATTGTTGTTACTGTTTGGGGTTGTTACCCAAAGACCATAAATAAAGTGGCTCACTCCCAAAAATCAATGTCAAGAGTGCTGGCACATGAAAGTTGCTTCCTGTTGCTGGAAATTTTTCTGCTCTGCTCCCCGTTGGCAGCAGTAGAGCTTTAAGTGGCTGGGCCTGTAGCTCAGTGGTAGAGCATTTGCTTATCACTCATGACAAGGCCCTAGGTTCGATCCCCAGTACTGGGAAGGAAGAGGAAAAAAAAAAAAAAAACCCACAAGAATTTAATCATTTCATCACAAGCTGTACCTATTTTCCTAATTGTCATGTCACATACATGATTTAGAAGATTGATTGATGTTAATGTCACTATTTTTCCATTGTCTTTCTCATACATAATTTATTAATTTCCTACCATGTTTCTTACTCTTCTCTAGAAACATGATAAATATTTTTGGAGATATTAAGATTCTGCACATAAAGTGGAATTTTAAGGCAGTCTCAATACTTATGTTAGTGTCCACATGGTCCACTGTCTTAAGAATCAGGATAGCTGGATATTTCATAATCTCCCTTAGGCTCCCAATATCCAATTTTAAATACTCTGTGTAGAAGCTAGGCATTGTAGCACTTATCTGCAATAACAGCACTCAGGAGACTTAGGCAGGAGGATCTCCTGGGATACATAGTCCAAGTAACATCATATAACTGATATTTTTTTCCTCGTAGTCCAGACTGTTATTGAACTCACTGTGTACCCAAGGATGACCTTGAACTCAGGCTTTCACCTCCCGGTGCTGGAGCTTATTACAGAAACTCTATGTAAATCACTTCAACTATTATCTGGAGATAATATGCTATGGCTTAAATATGAATTTAAGTCATCAGTATATTTCCTGTTGTATAATAAGCAAGTGTTGTTTTTATGGACTATATGCGATAGTTGACAGTGACCCAAAACAATGCCAAAGTCTGTTTCTCTCTAACTAGAATTTAAGCAGTGTTGCAGTCAGGTTCATATTGCTGGCAGAAATCACCCAACCAAGAGCAGCTTATGGGACAGAAGGGTTTATTTTGGCTTACAGACTTAAGGGGAAGCTCCATGATGGCAGAGAAAATGACAACATGAGCAGAGGGTGGACATCACCCCCTGGCCAACATCAGGTAGACAACAAGAATAGGAAAGTGTGCCAGACACTGGCATGGGGAAACTGGCTATAACACCATAAGCCCTCCCCCCACAATACACTGCCTCCAGGAGGCTTTAATTTCCAATTGCCATCAGCTGGGGAGAACATCGCTTTCACAATACCTAAGCTTATGGGGGACACCTGAATCAACCCTCCACCTTCTGCCACTGGCCCCCATAAACTGATAAACACCCATGATGTAAAATGCGATGCATTCAGTCCATCTTTAAAAGTCTTCATAGTTTTTATAGTTTTAATGTTCAAACATCCCCTTAGTCCATGGTCTTTTAACTGAGCCATAATACTAAAGAAATCCCCCCAAACCCATAATGGCACAGAAAATAAACACTCACACTACAAAAGATGGCATTGGGCATAACAAAGAAATATTCAGCCAAAACAAGATTTAAACAGGGCAAACTCTGTAGCTCCAAGTCCAACAACTCTAGTCTCTGATAAGTCTCCAAGTCAGATAATTCTAACCAGCAACAAATCTCTGGAGCTCCAATACCACCCCTCCAGCTAGGCTACCCACAGCACTAGAAGACTTCATCCAGGACCAGCAGCTTTCCTTGACAGCCATCTTGTGGTGCCAGCATCTCCACTGGGTCTCCACTGCAACCCACGGTCCATCCTCATGGCTCCATCAGGTCTCCATGAGGCATCCAGCAAACCTGCTTCACACTGCCCATGGCCATTTCCAAAACACAAGACTGCATTGTAAATTCAATGACCCTCTCTTTCCTGCATTTCTTATACTCCATAATACCAGGTGGGGTGCAATTTGTTAATTCAGGGGGGGAATAAAGAAGAGTTGGAAGAACAGGACACTCCTTCTGCATTCAGACCCCAATGCAGATCAGCTGGCCCAGTCTCAGTGGTTGTGATTTCTCATACAATTGCAGCTGAACAGGCAGCAGTTTTGGCCCATATCCCTCTGCTCACATCAGTCTGTTTCTATGCAAAGCAACCCTGCACAAGGTCTCAGGACACAGGCATAACAAGCAAGCCTCTTACACAAACTGCTTTTAGCCTAGTCCAAGTAAAGCCCTTTCTCACCCTCATAAGCCAAACCTCACAGTTCATAGTTCTTACTGCATTCAGGTCTTTCAACTCTGACCAGAATAGTCAGTCCATCAAGCTGTACTTAAGAGCATTGCAAGGCTTCTCTTAGGTAACGGTTTCAAATCCTTCCACATTCCTCTTGAAAATCATCTCCAAAAGGCCAGAGCTACATAATCATGTGTCTAGCAGCAAATGACGCCCTTCTCAATACCAACATTACTGTTGCAGTCAGGTTCGCTTGCTGGCAGAAATCACTCGACCAAGAGCAGCTAGTGGGAAAAAAGGTTTATTTTGGCTTACAGACTCAAGGGAAAGTTCCACTATGGCAGGGAAAATGACGACAAGAGCATGGCCAACATCAGGTAGACAACAGGAACAGGAGAGTGTGCCAAACACTGGCATGGGGAAACTGGCTATAACACCCATAAGCCTGTCCCCAACAATACACCGCCTCCAGGACCTTTAATTTCCAATTGCCATCAGCTGGGGAGACTAGCATTCAGCCTACCTAAGTTTATGGGAAACACCTGAATCAAACCTCCATATTGCAGTGTCATAGAAACATGAACATGTTCTCTCATGGCCTTGCAAGTGGTTGTGTCTTATAAAGCATGTCTGGTTAGGATTGGGATCAACACTGAAGTCATCCTTGCCTCACTACTTTCTAGTTCTTAACTGTGCCCTTGTCTTCTGCTGAAGATTTCTATCATAGTTTTTGACAGTTATAAACATTTGACCAGTTTTGAAAATGAATATCCTATAAGCTGTTACTGGAAATGTCTTGTTTGCTTTTTCTCATCTAGGAAATTTAAGGCATTTGTAAGTTCTTACCTGTTTCAATGACCATCAATGTTGAAAATACTGAGTAACAAAGTGATAAAATATTTGTGTCATCTTTGGTCTTGATGTGAAAATAGACAAACTGCAGCTCACTTAGGGTGGGAAGGCTGTGGTAGCTCCTGTCTGGAAGGAGAAACATGGTAAACACATTTTGCTGGCTCTGCTGGGAGGCATGCCAGGAGGAGGGCTATGAGAAAGCCACTCCAATTAGAAAGGTGTGTACCTGAGTCTTGTCTCCCACATGCTAAGAAATTCAGGTGTTTTTCTTAATAGAATGTAAGGATAAACTTTATATTTGCATACATAGAATAAACTATATGTTCAATATGACTTTGCTCCAATATTTTAGTTGTATGGTTTTTAAAATTTTTTTTATTTGACTATTTGCAAGCAGCAGTGAAAAAGAGAGATAGGAGGAGAGATAGAATAGGCATGCCAGGGCCTTTTGCCACAGCAAATGAACTTCAGATGCATGTGTCAACTTGTGCATCTGGCTTTATGTGGATACTAGAGAATCAAACCCAGGCTGTCAGGCTTTGCAAGCAAGTGCCTTTATTATATTTTTAAAGTTTTCATTCATTGCTCTCATCCAGAAGATGCTACAAACAGTAGACTGTATTTCTCAAAATTCTAATTGTATTAAGGGGTGATGATGTTAAAAGAGAAGTTGTACCCATTAGATACTTTTCCCTTGGTTAGGCATGGCTTGTTATCATGAAGATGATGTTCATCAGTGACACTGTATTAGTCAGGGTTCTCTAGAGGAACAGAATGGACAGAATGAATTGTATTAAAAGGGGATTTATTGGATTAGCTTACACAGTCCAGCAATAGCAGGTTGCAGGTCCGAGAGTGAAGAAACCCGGTAGCTGCTCAGTGCACGAGGCTGGAGGCCTCAGCAGTCCCAATCCGGCACTGAAGGCCTGGAGGCTTCCTGGAGAGACGCTGCTCTTCAGTCCACCCTGGTCTTCAGTCCACACTGGAGAGCAGCAACACCAAGCAGCAGGTACCAAGCAGAAAACACCAAGCAGCTAGTAGCACCGGCAGCCAGGTGGGAGAGAGAGAGCCTTTCTTCCCAGAGCTCCTTTTTATCAACCAGCCCCCTCCTCCAAGAGGGGCCGCCCACTCTGGGCCGCCCACTCTGGGGGAAGGCTTACCCCTGGGGGCAGGATTCTTCCTTTAGTTAATCCTTCCTAGAGGCAGCCTCAGAAACACACTTATGAGGAATGTCTGTGGATTCCTAAACAAATCAAGTTGACACAAACTTAACCATCACAGACACTTAGACTTCTTCTTAATTATTCACTCAGGACTGTAAGTTTGCCCGAATTCTTACACATGTTTTGATGGAAACATTAGCTTGTTATTATATAGCCTATGTTGGGCTATAAAGCCAAAGTCTACCTTGAAAATTGAGCTATGGCTATTAGATATGATTTGTATTCATCTAAAAAGATAAATCACTCACCTGACCAAAAATAAGAATGTACCACAAGGTGTAGCCTCAGTGCTAAGGAGAGTACTTCATCTTAATTTTCTGTACTTGTTCTCTCTGTCAGTGATGGGTGGAAGCTTAATGAAATATATATATATGTGCTTAGCAAAAGTTCCATTTGGAGAAAATAACATTGACAGAAATATCAGAGAGAACAAAGCTTTAGGCAGACAGACTTTGTATTGATCTTCTGGTTGAATTATAAGAGTAAATATGTACTTAGTTATGTATATACATATGCATATATAGGTATATGTCCGTATATATATTTTTATGTACTTCACGTTTTTAAAAAACTGTATCATTGTTTACCAGAACTTCTTTCAATATGTGTTGAAGATTTCCCTACGTAGCAGGGACACTATTTAGATATTTCCACAAATGATGTTTTCTTTGTCATCCACAAACTTTTTAACCTAAGGAGGTACTCCTAGATTCCATATAACAAAGCAGTTCATTTTCATTTCCAAAATTGTATGAGTGTGCATTCCCACCAATAGTGAATGAAGGTTCCTATTTCCCACAACCTCACCAACATTTATTGTTGGTTGATTTTTTTTAACGATTGCCATCCTGACTTGAGTAAAATGGAATCTCATAGTTGTTGTGTTTTTTTTAATTTAATTTTTTTTATTTTTTTTATTTTTGGAGAGAGACGACACAGACAGAGAGAGAGAGAGAAACAGATAGAGAATGGGCGCACCAGCAGTCTCTCAGCTACAAATTTCATCCTATCATGTTTCCTTACTGCTGAGTAGAATTCCATTGTGTATATGCACCACATCTTCATTATCAAATCTATGGGTATCTGGGTTGATTCCAGTTCGTAACTATTGTGAATTGAACAGTTATAAACATGGTTGAGCAAATATCTCTGCAGTGAAGAGTGGTACCCTTTAGGGTAGATGCCCAATAGAGGAATAGCTTGGTGAGTTGGTAATTCTATTTTCATTTTTTAGGAGTCTCTATATTGATTTCCATAGTGGTTGTATTGTATGAGTGTGCATTCCCACCAATAGTGAATGAGGGTTCCTATTTCCCACAACCTCACCAACATTTATTGTTGGTTGATTTTTTTAATGATTGCCATCCTGACTTGAGTAAAATGGAATCTCATAGTTATTTTTTTTAATTTAATTTTTTTAATTTTTTTTATTTTTGGAGAGAGACACACACAGAGAGAAAGAGAGAGAGAGAGAGAGAGAGAGAGGGAGGGAGGGAGGGAGGGGAGGGGAGACAGATAAAGAATGGGCACGCCAGCAGTCTCTCAGCTGCTGTGAACAAAATCCAGATGTGTGCACTCCCTTGTGGGCAAGTGCGGCACTGTGCCCTTGCGTCACTTTGCATCTGGATAAACGTGGGACCTGGAGATTGGAACCACTGGAGATTGGAACCAGCGTTCTTAGGCTTAGCAGGCAGGCGCCTTTAATAAGCCATCCCTCTAGCCCCTCATAGTTGTTTTAAGTTGCATTTCCCTGGTGGTTAAGGATGTTGAACATTTTCTTAAGTGAGTATTAGCCATTTGTATTTCTTTCCTCGAGAATTCCCCATTCAGTTCTCTGCCCCATTTTTTGAGTGGATTGTTTCTCTTTCTCTTTTTTTAATTGTTTAGTTTTTTTGTGTGTGTGTGTTCTTTGTAGATTTTGGCTATTAGGCCTCTGTCAGTGGTATAGCTGGTGAATATTTTCTCCCATTTTGTGGGTAATCTGTTGGTTCTGTTTATGGTATGTTTGTCTGTACAAAAGCTTTTAAGGTTTATGAGATCTCACTAATTGAGTGATTGTTTAATTACCTGGACTACTGGGATATTGTTCAGGAAGCCTTTCCCCACTCCTATATCATGAAGAGTCCCCCCTATTTTTACTTCTAGGCAATTAAGAGTTTTAGGTCTTATGTTGAGGTCTTTAATCTGTTTAGAGTTGATTTTTATGCATGGTGAGAAGACTGGGTCTAGTTTCATTTTTCTACATGTGATGATCCAATTTGACCAGCACCAGTGAATGGTATTGGCTCCTTTGTTAAAGATCACAGAGCTGTGGTTGCTTGAATTAAGGACTGGTTCTTCTATTCTGTTCTATTGGTCTGTATGTCTGTTTTTGTTGCTATGGCTTTGTAGTAGGTGTAGATTGGGTATGGTGATACCTCCAGAGGTGTTTCTTTTGCTGAGGATATTTTTGGATATCTGAGGCCTTTTGCCATTCCATATAAATTTTGAGATTATTTTTTCTATGTCTGTGAAGAGTGATGCTGAGATTTTTATTGGCATTGTGTTAAATCTATATAATGCTTTTGGTAAGATTGCCATTTTCACAATATTAATTCTGCCTATCCAGGAACGTGGATGGTCTTTCCATCTTCTCATGTCCTCCTCAATTTTTTTGAGTGTTTTTATTTTTTCATATATAGGTCTTTCACTTCCTTGGTTAGTGTTTTCCAAGGTATTTGATATTTTGGGGGCTATTGAAAATGGGACAGCCTCACTGATTTCTTTCCCTGTATGTTTGTATTTTGCATATAGGAAGGCTACTGATTTTTGTGTGTTGATTTTGTATTCTGCCGCTTTGCTAAAACAGTTTGTCACGTTTAGAAGTTTTATGGTAGAGTGTTTTGGGTCACTTATGTGTAAGATCATGTCATCTGCAAATAAGCCTAGTTTGACATCTTCCTTTCCAATTCATATATCTTTCTCCTGTCTTATTGCTTGGGCTAGGATCTAGTGCTATGATGAAGAGCAGTGGTGAGAGTGGGTACCCTTGTCTTGTTCCCAATCTTAGTGGGAACTCCTTGAGTCTTTCCCCATTATATGACTCTCTGTTATATCCATAAAATTGGGTACTCTTAATTCCCTTCTACTTGCTGACCCGAAGTTAGAGCAGGCTACCATTTTGCATAAAAGAAAGCACCTTTGGCACAGTAACAACAGAGTCTAGCTTTAAATAACAGCCTTATTGTCATTCAATATACTTTCACTAATAAAATATATTTGACAAATAGACACAATAAAAAACTTATTTTATACTCAGAGAAATAGGAAAGTTGCAAAAATCACTTCAATTTTGACTCTTCAGAAATTGTCACATCACTTTCAAACAATACTGCAAAAAGTCAGGCCATGGTAGTAAACAAACATCTCCATAGTTCTCTTCTATTAATAACAAAGAATTATTTCTATCACTAATAAAGAATTGGAGGCTCAGAACAGCACTGATCTCAGCTAACATGATGAATTCCTTAAAATGTAGAGGCCGAAGACATCTTTGAAATTAATGTCTTGTATTTCTCAAATACACCTGTAAAATGATGAAGGGGAGCTGGTTTATGGTCCAATACATTTAAGTAAGTTAGAGTTAAACAGGTTTGAAATGCCAGTGTTTGTGATACACTGTGCTTCCAAAATGTATTAACCAGAAAGCTGTAGCGGTGTGTAGTGCTATCTATAGTGGTTTGTGAAACTATTATTCTATGGAGTATAGTATGAAAAATATTGGCTGTTTCTATCCATTAATTGCAACCTATAATCCCTGAGCATGGTATAATACATCAACAGGTTATTTGTGCTTTCAAATAAAAGTCTAGCTGTAATGTTATTGACTTCAAGTCCTACTTTACAAGCTAAATTTAATGACAAGTGTATTTTCTTCTGTCTGTAATGTTGTCATTGAAATGATGTTTTTCTTTTATACTCATATTCTGATCATTGGTGAATTAATTTATTTTTCCCAACCACATCAAGAGGTCCTAGAAACTGAAGAACTTTTTTTTTTCCAGCAGGAAAAATGCCAGAAACATAGGTGCCATAAATATTCTTAGTACCTAATTACATTTGTGTTTAGTTTTTAATTTATGCTACAGAAATCTACCTAGTTTTTGTCTTGGCCAGATTTGGTGTTGGGTATTTTTCTTGGTTTTTGTTGCTATTTGTTTGTTGGTTGTTGGTGGTGTTAGAGTTCTGAGCAGGGCTTTGTATGTACTTAGCAAGTGCTCCATCACTGAGCTATAGCCCCAGCAACCAAGAATTATTTTTTTGTTGTTGTTGCTTTTGTTTGCTGGCTATTTTTCTGCACAATGGACTTGACTTTTTTTTTTTTTTTTACATTACTAAGGTAAATTATTAGCTAACTGATTAAAAGGCATCCAAATCCTGGCAACTTGAGAGAATTTAGTGGTGTTCATGTCATGGAAAGCCCCTTGGTGGGAAAAGTTTTAAAGCCATTGATTGAAACCACCCACTAGATATTTTTAGGAGCTGTGAATAGTGTCTCACTCTAGATCAGGCTGACCTGAAACTCACTGTATAGTCCCAGGCTGGCCTTGAACCTCCACCCACTAGATTTTTTTTTTTATTGACAACTTATATACTTACATACAAAAAGCATATGATATTTCCCTCCCCTCCCCCCATTCCCCTTTAGAACTTGTCTCTGTCGTATCCCCACCCTCTCTCCATTAGTTTCTCTCTCTCTCTTTTTTTTTTTTTTTTTTTTGTTTTGGAGAGAGACAGAGAGGGGAAGACAGAGATGGGCGCGCCAGCAGTGTCTCAGCTGCTGTGAACAAAATCCAGATGTGTGCGCCCACTTGTGGTCAAGTGTGGCATTGCGCCCTTGTGTCACTTTGCATCTGGCTAAACGTGGGACCTGGAGATTGGAACCAGTGTTCTTAGGCTTAGGAGGCAGGTGCCTTAACCCTAAGCCATCTCTCCAGCCCTAGTCTCTCTTTTAATTTGATGTCATCATCTTTTTCTTCTATTATGAGGGTCTTGCGAAGGTATTGCTAGGCATTGCAAAGTCATGGATATCGAGGCCAATTTCTGTCTGGGCAGTTGCATTCTAAGGAGTCATACCCTTCCTTTGGATCTTCCATTCTATCCGCCCCCTCTTCCGTAATGGTCCCTGAGCCTTCGAGGGTGTGACAGAGGTGTTTCAGTGCTGGGCACTCCTCCATCCCTTCTTCTCAGCACTATGTTGCCTTTTGGGTCATCCCAGTGGTCATCACCATCTGAAAAAAGAAGCTTCTCTAACCAGAAGTGAGAGTAGTGTTAATATGTGAATATGAACATTAAGCGTAGTGCTTTCAGGGTAGCTTGGTGCGAATAATATATACATTTAACCAGACAAGCTCAGGGTTTTTACCCCTAAGGCTCATGACCTCCCCTGCCAGAGACTTTTGCTTAGGTTTTTCAGTACCAGGTATGTATTCCCTCCCATAGGGAGGGCCTTCAGTCCAATTATGGAGCAGTTGGTTACCCCAAGAGTAGATTTTTTTTTTAACTAAGGTATCATAGGTTCAAATGCTGATAGTTTCACACCTAGATTCTGCAGAATTGGGAAGTAGTTCACAGATGTCCTCCTTCTTACAAAGCTGGATTAAACTTCATGCCAAATTCATGCCACATTTCTGCCTCTTTTTGTATCTAATTTGAAGGTGTCAGCTTTAATTTTTCTTCCTTCCAAACCTTTTGAAGGAAGAGGCACTATACTCTGACTTGTAAACACTTTCTGCTTTTTAGTTATGACCTAAACTTTCAAATAGCTTATCTGTCATCAGGGTAAAATCCTTCCATTCTAATGTTTATTCTGTATGTTTTGTTTTCTAGATTCACGGCCTTTCCATAATACCAGTGCTAATCTGACTGAGAGGTACTGTATGTTTTTTTTTTTTTTAACTCCTCTTCCCAAAATGAAATGAAAAAAAATCTGAACTATCTTATCACATTTAACAAGTATGCTAAATCGTTTGAGCTCACTGGGTTCTGACTTCCTTGAATGACAAGTTTGGAGCAATTAGAAGTTGTTTTATAATGAAGGCTATGTCTTTTAAAACATTGTTCTCTACGTTTATTCTTTATAGTGTCTTCATGATAAAGATTATTATTTGTATCTGTTCATGTAAAAGTACACTTACGTTTGTCTTTGTGAATTTATAAA
The DNA here is from genome assembly GCA_036365145.1 of Orientallactaga sibirica. Classification (NCBI taxonomy): domain Eukaryota; kingdom Metazoa; phylum Chordata; class Mammalia; order Rodentia; family Dipodidae; genus Orientallactaga; species Orientallactaga sibirica. The sequence continues at coordinate 10,641,181 of JAEOAD010000031.1, read as the reverse complement.
TTGCTTATAAAGATCGTCTGTGAGGGGGTGTAGTGTATGCAGATTGTGCACTCTATGCAGTATGTGTATGCAGAGGCCAGAGGAGAACATCAAATGCCCTTCTCTATCGCTCTTCCACAAGTATTTTCTTGAGGTAGAGTCTCTCCCTCAACCCAGAGCTGTTATCTTTTGGTTAGTGATTTTTCTAGTTTCTGCCTGTCCCCACCCCAAAATGAGTACAGCTATGTGGGACCACACCCAGCTGCTTATGGAGAATATTTTTTAATTTCTAAATACTGTACCTTGTTTCACAATGTGTGTGTGTTTCTTTAGTTGTGCAGTACCACTACCTTCTCAGTCTTAAAAGCTTTAAAGCTGCTGGGCATGGTTGTACATGCCTTTAATCCCAACACTTAGGAGGTAAAGGTAAAGGACATGAGTTCAAGGCCAGCCTGGCCTACAGAATGAGTTCCAAGTCAGCCTGGGCTAGAGTGAGACCCTACCTTGAAAAACCAATGACCCCCCCCAAAAAAAAAAGCTTTAAATTTGGGCCCTGGGTTTTTATTCAGTAGTAGACCATTTGCTTAGCATACATGAGGCCTACCCTGGGTTCCATCCCTACACATAAAAAGTTGTGTGTGTGTGTGTGTGTGTGTGTGTGTGTGTGTGTGTGTGAGAGAGAGAGAGAGAGAGAGAGATACCACTGTCTAAATAGAATTGGAAGGTTTTTTTTTGGGGGGGGGTTGGTTTTTTTTGTAATTCTGAGTAACAAACCCAGGGCCTTACATGAACTAGGCAGGTACTCTACCATTTGTCTACACACTAACATGAATTGATTCTTGACCTACCAACACATACAAAATTTCTATTGACTTGTTCATCTTTCTCTCTTGATGAGTATGAGATGAAATACTCTAGTGTAAGCCTGAGTGGGGTTCTTACTGTTATAAGTGACCCTCCTTTTAACAAAGACATTAGTTGTGTTCAGTGATCCAGAGCCTGGTCTGTGAGTGCCTGTGTGCTATGTTTATTTCTTTTTCTTCCCTTTAGACAGTGTTTTTTTAAATTATTTACTTTAATTTTACATCCATGTTGGTGCCTCTGTTAGCCTTCTCCCTGACCTCCCTCCTCCAAAGGGACCCTCCTCATTGGGGAATGTTGGTCGTGATTATGGGGGTAGCCAACATTTATGGGAGAAAGGCAAAGTCTCTGTGCATAATGACCCAACTTGTGGTTCTAACATACTTTCCGCCCCTCTTCTGCGAATTTCCCTGAGCCACATTGGGTTTATTTTAGTTCTACTTCAGTGATGAGGTCTTGGGAGCCTCTGTTTAGACAGTGTTTTTATACCATTTCATTTTTCTCTTTAAAACAAGTTGCTTTGCTTTGTCAGCATCATCAGTACCAGTGCAGCCACTGTAGGGGTCTGCTTATGGTTCTGCTTGTACTTACTCTCACAGAGGCCAGCACTACTGTTCTGTGAGAAGGTTATAAAATGACTCTTGTAAAACACCCAAAGAAAGATGGCTTCTTTGTCCATATAATGAATGATTTAAGTGTCCAGTATATCAACTATACAAATTTCCTGAGGTCAAAATGGTCATATTGGATTTCATGTAGGCTTCCTGAACAAGTAGATAAGTAAATCTATGTCTCTGACAACTTCTCAAGATGGATCTCCTTCCATACGTCAAGTGTATCCAACTTGTGGCCCAACACATTGGTGGATGACAATGCCATGTTCAAATGTCAAAAGGTCCACAACCCCTATTCTACATTCTGTCTGATATTGTATGTAACTCACAGAGAAGTCAGGAGTCTTAATTGTAAAGTATATCAAAAGATTATAAAAGATGTGTCTACTAATGAGGAACCTGGATATGTAGTGAGTCCTAAGAATTGTTGTTGTGAAACTCTTCCCAGGCAGTACTCCATTATTCCATTAAGGATGTGAATTTCTTTTCAAGCACCTACTTATCGCAAAGGAGGTAGTACATCCAATGCTAGTTCTTAAAGTTTTTTTTAACATGGGTTACTCAAAAGTCTTTTAATTTTTGTTGACAACCTTTGTACATATACACAATATGTATATACATGATCATAATTCCTTCTAGTCACCCATCTTTGTTCTCCCTCCTTTATACTCCCTCCATTGAATTCCCATCTTCTTTCCAGTTAGTTCCTAGTCTATTTTTTCCTCTCCTATTATATGCAGGTCATGTATAGGTAGCATCAGCCACTGTGAAGTCATGAATGCCAAAGTCACTTCCCTCCTCTTCCTTTGGCTCTTAAATTCTCTTCGCCACCTCTTCTGAATGGTTCCTGAATCTTGGAGGGTGTGCACTGAAAAGTTTCGAATTGAAATATCCATGGCTGTTGTCATAAAACATGAACAGTGTTCACTGTGGTCCTTGCAGCCCATAGTGTTCTTACATAGTGTATGTAACCTTTCAGCAGACTCTGCATCTTACTCTCTTTCCAATTTAACTTCTTTAGTTAAAAAAATATATACCTCTTTTTGTTTTCATTTAGTATAACAGAAGAAAACTATAGTTTCCTGCCTCAGAGCCCTTCCAAGAAAGATTTTGAAGGGAAGAGTGGAACGAAAGTTAGTCGCACATTCAGCTACATCAGAAATAAAATGTCCAGCAGTAAGAAGAGCAAAGTAAGTATCTTCCTGTGTGACCACTGCAGTCAATCACCTATGAGTTCTTGCTGTAGGCTGCATGTATCCAAACTAATTTAATAGTGGGGCCAAAAATGGAAATAATTTCAGATGATGTGTAATCAAAAATGACTGAATCTATGAGGCCAAACATTCAAACTATCACAGATGGACTCTTGAAAGCACAAGCTAATATTTCAAGAAAATATTAGTAATAGAGTTAGTGATAAGAGGTACTACCACTAGCTGTTGTGCTCTGTGTTGAGAGCTGTTAATGCACCAACTTTTTTTTAATTTTTAGAGTGAGAAAGAGAGGGAAAGAGAATTGGCACGCCAGGGCTTGACCACTGCTGTCGAACTCCAGACGTTTGTACCACCTAGTGGGCATGTGCAACCTTGCTCTTGCCTCACCTTTGTAGGATCTGGAGAGTAGAATATAGGTCCTTAGGATTCTCAGGCAAGTGCCTTAACCACTAAGCCATCTCTCAAGCCCACACAACTGTTTATTTACTCCTTTATAAGAGCCTTATAAGGTGTAGGCCTTGCACCCTTCTTTAGGAAGTGCCTGTCTAATGTGGATAAAAGATTTAAGCTCATATTCCTTGGGCCTCTGTTTGTGCACTCTCAACCATAATTTGTGCATCAGTAAATCCAGTTTAAAATGCAGTGTAAGGACTTCATGCTGAGCTCAGGGGTTAAAATGTATAATAGGTATTTACTAGGTATAAAGGAAGGAAATTTACACACAGAAACTTATAAGAACTTTTTGTTCTTTTTCCTTTTTTGGCTTTTCAAGGGAGGGTCTCACTCTAGTTCAGGCTGAACTGGAATTAACTGCTGGAATTAAAGGTGTTTGCCTCCATGCCCAGCAAGAACTTTTAAAACTTAGTTAGGTGTGGGGATGGGGCAAGCCTGAATACCTGCATTTTCAATCCCAGACTCCATGTAAAACCCAGAATATACTTCCCCTGAATTCTAGTCACTTACTTACATATTTTTCCCCAAAAAAATAAGAAATAACCAAATAGAATTTTGAAGGGATTGCTGACTATATCTGTGTATGTTGTATATGTAGTTATATACACATAAGCACACATGTATATGCACACATGCTTAGACGTAAGTACCAAACTCAAGATCGTTGAATAAAAATGCACCCTTTTCTTTCCTAAGCTTTTCAGGCATTCAATTAAATGGGCTAACAGAAACATAACTAGTGTATTTTACCAGTTGTGTTAGCTTTTGTTACTATTTCAAAACACCTGAGATGATGAACTTGTAAGGAGGAAAGATTTGTTTTTGTTTGAGAAATTTTCAGTTTATTATCATTTAGCCGTATTGCTTTGGGCCAGTGATAATACCATATCTCGTGGTCAAGCATGTGCCAGAGAGGTTTGTTTGTTTCATAGTGGCTGGGAGGCAAAAGGCAGGGTAGCAGCTTTGGCCCCACAGTCCCCTGCAATGATACACCCAACTCCTATAAGCTAACTTGATTCCACTAGGCCCCACCTCCTATATGGCCCACCATCTGCAAGCACATGGACCTTGGGGGGGGGGGATATTTCAGATCCAATCCATGACACTAGATTTTGTGAATAAGAACATTCTTTTAGCAAGTACTAGCTTTGGTTAGTAGGGATTTTTGCACAAAAACCTACCAAAACTGTTCTTTCTTCATTTCTCCTACCAAATACAGGATGGAGAGAGCCAAATCATTACTAGCATAATTATGCATTTAATATTTTAAATATTTTTATTTATTTATTTGAGAAAGACAGACCAGAGAGAGGCAGATAGAGAATGGGCACTCCAAGGACTCTAGCCACTGCAAACAAACTCCAGACACATGTGCCACCTTGTGCATCTGGCTTATTTGGGTCCTGAGGAATTGAACCTGGATCCTTAGGTTTTGCAGGCAAGCACCTTAACTGCTAAGCAATCTCAACAACCCTATATATTTAAATTAACTTTATACCTAGATTTTTTTTAGAATTTTTTTTTAAAATAGCATCAGAGGATAGAACATTTATGGGTATTCCATATGCTGGCAGCAATAACATAGAAAATTAATCTGTTTAAGTTTTCACTGCATGGCTGAACAGTAGTTGGCATTAGGAAAAGAAAATTCTCTTGGGGGGCTGAAGAGATGGCTCAGCAGTTAAATATGTTTGCTTGCAAAACCTGACAGCCTGGATTTTACTCCCCAGTACCCACATAAAGCCAGATGCACAAAGTGGTCCATGCATCAGGAGTTCATTTGCAGTGGCAGGAGGCCCTAGCACCCCCATTCTCTTCTTCTGTCCAAATAAATAATTAGTTTTCAAAAGAAAATTTTCTTGGAAATATCAGTGTAAATTATCCAAGTGTTATTGGACCATTTCTATATTCTCAGTCATTTGGTAGGTATTTGAAAGCATTGGAAAGAAGTTCATAACTAACTTTGAAAAATTCTGTGAAAGGCTAATATGTGAGTAGAAGCTCCCTTTCTGTCCACCTCTCCACTGGCATGGATATTTTAGGCCAATGCAGTGGACACATCACTGAGCTTGTTTGAAGAGGTAATAGAAACATTGAAGAAAAAAAAAGTCTTAAGACTGAATTTAGAAAGTGAAACCTGACCTTTAAAACAGTCTCACCCCAGCTTCCTCATTCTACAAACTGAAGCACAGTAAGTATGTTTCAAGTCAAGGGCTAGATAGTATATCAAGTAGAAACTGCTTGTAATCTGACTTTGGCAAGTAGCATTTGACATGCCATGCCTACTCTTCAGCAGAATCAATAAATAAGTATTCCCTCCCTTTTCTTTTCATTTTCAAATCTCAAAGGACTAGAGTTAGCTAGAAGAGGGATGATGAGATGCTACAGGAGGAAAGGCTGTTTGTGTTCGAGTGGAATTGCATGTCACCACAAAGTACTACTTGGCCTCTTGCTTGTAGTCCTTTAACACTCTTTTGCAATTGAGCTTGGTTCCTCTTTCAGACTTGCCTTAAAGATTTGATCTTTGAGGGCTCTGCTGTCTCGAGCAGTGAAAACAAAAAATTACAAATTCATAACTGTAGATTGCAGTGCATTTCGCTTTATCAGGTGTTTAGATTGCCCCAGTGGCCAAGGGTGTCATAATATTTTCTTTCATAGCTTATGGTTGCTAGCTAACTTTAGAAGCTGCTACAGAACATCTTGGCTTTGTCTCTGTAGACACAGACAATAAAATAGTTCTGTATCCACATTAACAAAAATAAAAGTTAAATCTATTCTTTTTTTTTACTTTTGAATAATGCTACTTCTCCATATTGTTGAAAAATTAAATATGCTACATGATTTTTCTATGAAAATAATACAGTTTTACTTCTGTTAACTTGTTTGGGATTTGGTTTATTGCTTTGTTTTCTCCCCAACCCCTTGCCCCAGTGCTAGGGATGGAATATAGTGCTTTGCATAAGCTTAGCTAGCACTGGACCACTGAGGTACATCTCTGTCTACCCTTTGCTTTTTGAGGAAGAGTCTTGCCATCTCAGTGTCACCTGGTTTTGAAATTTCTGATTTCTTTATGGATAATGTATGTTTATATGAAAATAACTTAAAGTTACAAGCCTAGGTTGATTACATTCCACATGTTAAGCTGTGACATGAACAGTTTGTAAATACTCAAAGCAACCTCAAATCAGCCATTAGACAGCAAATGTTCACGTTCCTTGGCAGTGTGTGTTGCCTATAGCAATATGTATATAGTGTTTTATATATAATTGTACAAGAGAAATTTAGTTATTAGCATTAACATTTCTTTTGAGAATTACTAATAACGTGTTTAACCTATCCAACAAATGTATTGAATGTTTATGAGAACTTAAACAGGAAGTAGAACTGGCAGACAGGCAGCTTCTTCTTTTGTCTTAGTGTCCTTGAGAGGTTAGTACTGCTTCCTGCTAAGTGAATGTGCTTATTACAAATATTTAAAGTTCTCATTCACTGTGTTCATGTTCATGAATTAAACCACAGGTTTTCTTTTTTCTGTTGAGTTTTCATCTTTACAACAATGGTTAGGAATTAGAAAATGGTTAGGAATCCTTAGCCTGACTCCAAGTGGGTGTTTGGGTGTGGATGGGTTAAATTCCTGCTAATGTAGAATTTAACTTTATAGCTCCAACTCGTCGATGCTATGCTCTGTATATAAAAGAACTGTACCCATCATCCTTTCAAAGGTGGCCTACTAGAGAAGATTGTGGTCCCCAAAAACTTAAGTCAATGCTAGGTATAATTCTATCATTCCTTCTTTAATTAAAGATGTGCGCCTTGACAGCTGTTTAATCACGTTATGCTTCCATAATTATCTAGAATGTCCTCCGACTTCTAAGAGTTGTAATTACTATTCTAAAAGGATAGGTTTGTAAAATTGAAAAATGATTTTCTTTTACAGTAGCCTAGAGTTGTTCCTAGTGTCTTTTCACTTTAAATATTGTTAGATTCTTTTTCTACAGCACAGAACCCATTTCCTTAGTTGTTAAATATGGGCAAATCAAACTTGAGAAAAACATAGTCAACCATTTAGTCAACCATTTTGCCATGGGCAACTTTACTAAAATATTTTAACTCCTTGTATTATACATTTTGGAGTGTGTTTTTAAAAAGCTGTTTTAAAAGTTTGGCCTTGATCTGTGCCAAAGTTCCCATATTGCAACATGTGCACATGGTATCGACATGCACTCTGGAGGGATTTACATTTTTTTTTCATTTCCTATGTCCTTTAAACTAAGGTGGTTGGTGTGCAGCATTTAAACAGTTAAGATTGCCTCAAGGAAATAAGCAGCCTCAGCCCTCCCTCCTTTCCTTTCTCAACTAGTCTTTGGCTTCCTCTTATGGTTTTACTAATGGCAGCTCCAAGCTACTGAACTCTGCCTGCTGGCATGAGCGCCTCCTTCTGTGAGCGCACATTTGCTGGCATGGGGGTGGAATCATGTCTGTAAAATGGGGTCGGCTTCCCGAAGTTCCTCTCATAACAGTGCGACTCATAGGACTAAAACACGAGGAGGTAAGAACCTAACTTCTTTAAAGCATGGAATTATAATAAACAGAGTGGGCGACATGCTTTGTTTGTTTTTGTTCTTGGAAAAACTAGTCTGGAGTGTTGCAGTGCATGAGGAAATTATTGCTCTTTTTTTTTTTTTTTTTCAGACTTAAAGAGCATTACAAGGTTTCTCAGAAAAACCTAAATACCATAGAGCCTTATTTTGTTTCGTTTTTTTAACCATTGGAGCATGCGTACTTTTAACCTTTCAGATAAGTTTCAGCTTAGTAGCTTGTGCATGGAGAAAAGTGTAGCAAAATTTAGTTGAAGGAATTATTTGAGAAAGCTCAAATGTCGATAATTTATGTTGTGTATACTTTAGTGTTTTTAATTTTTGTTTAGAAGACTTTCCTATTTTGTAGTGTGGTTTTTCTCCTGTCCTCTCTGTTTTTTATAGTTTAGATGTATAGCAGTTTGGCTTTTAGGTTTCTCTATATGTAGTCTGTTAACAAAGGACTTCACATGGTTTAACAGTTATTTACTATTTCAGTATAATTGGTTCTGAACAGAAAGTCAGAAGACCTGAGTTCTCTTTTTATACTGATCATTACTTTGTGACATTTTACAAGGCAAGGCACTGTTCCAGCCCTTGGCAGTAAGTATGGTGAATAAAAGCTGAGCTTTAGTGAACCAGAACTGGATGTTAATTCCAGCTTGAACAGTTGCTAGTGTATGCTGTCAGATACATTACTAACATCTCTAAGCCTTAATCTCTTCAGATACAAAAATGGAAAGGAAAAAAAAAAAAAACACTTTGGGATAGCTCAGCAGTTAAGGCACTTCCCTGCAAAGCCAATGACCCAGCTTCAGTTCCCCAATACCAACAGATGCACAAGTGACACATGCATCTGGAGTTTGTTTGCAGTGATTAGAGGCCTTGAAATGCCTATTCTTATTCATCCTCATTCTCTCCCTCTTTCTGCGCCATCTCTCCTTGCAAATAAATAAATAATAAATAAATAAATTATAAAAACTGGGCTGGAGAGATGACTCAGCTGTCAAGGCACTTGCCTGTAAAGCCTAATGACCCAGGTTCAATTCTGTAGTACCCAAATAAGGCCAGATGTACAAAGTGGTGCATGCATCTGGAGTTCATTTGCAGTGGGTAGAGGCTCTGGCACATCCTAGTTTAAATTATTTATGAAAACAACTGGCACATAGGAACTATTGAGACGTTTGCTGTTATTATCCTCTCATTTGTTAAATGGGAAGTATAATGCCCATAGTTGTTGAGTCAATTAAGATATATATAGATGACATTGTCTTAATGAAGTGCTTAATGTCATGATCACTAACTTTGAAGAGAAAACTCATTTCCCAAGTATTTTTCTAGATTATAACTATTAGTATATGGTAGTAAGTAAGATTCTTACCTCTGACTTGTAACTTTTGTGGGGCGGTAGCATATGGGTATCTGCATTTGTTATGAATGTTTACATGTGTGTAGGGGTTCACATGCATATATAAAAGGCAGGGTTCCATTGTTATCCACTTATTTACTGAGGCAGGGTTTCACTTGAACCCAAAGCTCACTAAAGTGGCTAGTCTAGCTAACCGGCTTGCCTCACGGATCCCCTGTCTCTGCTTCCCAAGTGCTAGGGTGACAGGTAAACTGTCACAGCCACCCAGCATTTATGTGGGTGCTGAGGATCTGAATGAACTCTGGTACATAGCAGGTACTTTATCCACGAGCTATCAGCCTATAAATTGTACCTCCTCACAGTCCAGTTAGTTTAAAAAGAAATTATTTTGTTTATCTTGATTAGTCATTCTGAGCACTTTGTCAAAGAACACATGGAAAATACTTTTATGGAAAGACTGGTCCCCATAGTGTTGACCTTGTAGTCATCATGTGAACTTAAAGTGTTTCTCATTGTTTCTAGTATATCATTAAGTATTAAACACTCCAGGATTTGTTCAAGTTTCAGGTTTTAAATTTTTCCTCTTGCCTCTGTAAGTTTTGATAACAACCCCTCTTAGATTGAGTCTTGATGTCACAAGAAAACCCTCTGTTTTCCATCTGTCTCCAGAACATTAGTAGCATTCCTTTACTACCTGAAGTGACATAACTGAGCAGTTTGGTCTTCAGAGCTCCTGCTCCCAGTCTATGTTACTTTCCCCCCACCCAGTCTAAACTCTCTTTGCAGTGTCCCATAAACTTTCTTCCCTCTTAATCATTAGAAAGCACCTAGTGAATGGCTCGGCAGCTTATTAATAGAGATCAGAGAGCAGGTCTTAGGAAGCCTTGTGTCTTCAAACTAGAGACACTGCCTACCTCGTTTATTTTACTGGGCTTCAGGGGAGAGGGGTGAGCAGTTAGGCCTTGGGAATTCCATTCTCTGGGTCCCTGTCTTTAAAATGAAATGATCACTGCGTTAGCTAGCTTGAGGCAGAGGGTAGTTTTGAGGAAAGTTCCTAACAAGACTTTTTCTTGTCTTTCCATCCCTCCTGTTCTCCCTGTCTACCTCTATATCATTGTCCTTGCACCACGTTTTTATCTCGTCTTATGACAAAAGTTCCTTTCTGTCACTAGAACGAAATTATACTTTTGTGTTTGGTTTGGAAAGTAATAAGCTTGATTGGATCTAGAGTCATGTAGGAAAGTCCTGGACATGCCTATGGAAGATTTTCTAGATTAGGTAAATTACAAACAAACGAAAGTCATTTTCAGTGAGGTATGAATCATTATAATTTGTTGATACTTACTGGTTGCTAGGCTTTACATATATTGTTTCATATTTTAAAAAAATACACTTGATGCACCTATTCCATTTTGTAAATGAGAAGACTGAGGTTCTAAGAGATAATTTAAGTAAGGTGCAGCATTAGTAAGTTGTAGTGGTAGAAGTAGTAGTAAAACTTAGAACTGACAACATTCTCCATTCTTAACTGCTGTGCAGCTTTTAGCCTTCCTCCTCTTAGCAACCTTCTGTCCCCATTTGAACACCTTGCCAAAATTAATATCTACAACCTTTGAAATTCAAGTTAGCAAAAACTATACAGGGGCTGGAGAGATGGCTCAGCAGTTAAGGCACTTGTCTGCAAGGCCTACAAACCAGGTTTGATTCCCCAGGACTCACATAAAGCCACATGCACAAAGTGGCACCTCCGTCTGGAGTTCATTTGCTACTGCTAGAGGCCTTGGTGCACCCATTCTGTCTGTTTCTCTTCTCTTTATCTCTCTCTGCTTACAAATAAATAAATAAAAACATTAAAAAAACTGTACAATGTGGGTATTTAATGGCTCTGACTAGAGTAAGGGAGAAAATACCATAGAGATCCATTATTCTGCAAGCAGGTTGTAGAAGTACAAAAGATTGCTCTCAGTAATTTTTCACACTTCAAGGTCATCGTTCCTCTCCTTCAGTCTAATCCCAAAATTGCTACCGTTTTTTTCTTCTGCTCTCTCCCTAACTGACCCTAAATTAATTGCTTCCTATATGGACTTTTCTGTCTTACTAAGACTTCTCCCTGCCCCTGGCTCTGTCTACTGTTTCTATATAAATAATTCCTAAGTAAGCCACTGTCAGAGCCCATACATTTTGCTACTGGTAGCTTATACATTCACAAGTTATTAAGAAAGTTTTGCCCAGGATATTATTTGTTATTTTTCTCCAATATAGTTACCACTCTGTTGACCACATGCCATCTGTGTGTTCAGTTAAGAGGAAGGCCTTACAGTGTTCAATTAACTGTTGATTCTTTTTTTCAACAGGAAAAGGAAAAGGAGAAAGATAAAATTAAGGAGAAAGAAAAAGATTCTAAAGAGAAGGAGAAAGATAAGAAGACTCTTAATGGACATGCTTTCAGTTCCATTCCTGTGGTGGGTCCCATCAACTGTAGCCAGTGTATGAAGCCTTTCACCAACAAAGACGCCTACACTTGTGCAAGTAAGAGGCCTACTTGTTCCTCTCATCAGATGCGGCTCTCTTGCCTCAGGAAAGCTGGTTCATTTCTAGTTTCCTGTCCATCCCACCCCTAATCTGTTCCTCATTTATGTGGAGAAGTAGCCCTAGTTGTATTTTTCTTTAAACATCATTGAGGAAACTAATTTTTAGATATATATGCCATACAACCTATATATTTTTCAGGTTTTCCAAATTCAAAGGCTCAAATATTGACCATAAATGACCCGCTATTGCAGAAGTCTGTGGCAGCATCAGAATAATACATAATGCATAACCTCAAATCCCAAAGCTTCCTTCCAACAGTTCTTGACAGATTATATGTTTGCTTTCATATTTTCCCCCATTTTCTCTGAGGATGAAACCCAGGGCCTGGCTCATACTATAGGTAAACTCTGTCTCTCTCTCATCTGAATCTCTAGCCCTTGTACATTTACTTTTGAATCTGAACTTTTGATACATGTTCCACATTAAGCCATGCTGGATATCAAGAGAATATGTCTGCATATGCACAAATGTTTCATAATGACCTGATGCTGAACTGCTTAAAACCACCTTCAAATTGAGTCTGTTAATGAGAGCATATTCCTGGTTTTGATAAGGCACTCTCAAGCAGGAGTCAGTTGATTTTCTGTCTACAGGATTTAGATAACAAGTATCTTAGGCTTCTGGGGGCTTGGGGGAGCATTTGGTCTCTGTCATGGCTGCTAATTCCATAGTTGAAACACCCAAGCAGCTATAGATGTGTAAACCAAGGAGCATGCATGGGTTTCTTCCCATAAAACTTCATTCACAGACAGTGACATTTAAATCTTTGCATAGCATGTAATATTTATTGTTTTGGTTCTTTTTCAGCTATCTAAAAGGTAAAAGCTATACATAGCTCATAAAAAGCCATGCATAAGGGACTAGAGGGATGGCTCAGCAGTTAAGGCACTTACCTGCAGAGCCTAACGACCCGAGTTTGATTCTCCAGTACCTATGTAAAGCCAGATGCACAAAGTGGCACAAGCATCTGGAATCTGTTTATAGTCTCTGGAGGCCCTGGCACACCCAATCTCCCTGTTTCTTTCTTCTCTCTCTCCCTCTTTCTGCATACAAATAAATAACAATTTTTTTAAAGGCATACATAAGCTGCAGGCCAGATTGTGCACACATATTGTCATACATAAATCTGCTCTAAGGCAGTACATTTCCAAATTTGTTGTTGCACACAGAAAGTAATGATACTTGTAGACATACAAGGGTAAGACAAGGAAGCTGCTGTGGTCCATCAGAAGTGATTGGCTTCTGGAGGGCCAGTACACTCAATAGAAGTCTCTGGTGATTGCTTCATACTGACCCTGTAACAAGTTCAGACAAAATAGTGACTAATTCAGACTCAAAGGAGCAAGTCCCAGACCTGATGTCATGAGATCTTTTTTTCAGTCATTTGTGTTGAATGTCCCAAGTAATGTTACTAATAATAGTTAACCTACTGAAATAGGAAATTTTCAAGCAGATTCAAAGCTAGTTCAATAGTAATTTCCACTCACTTGCTCTTGAATACAAAAGGAGTGAGGTTACTGCTAGCAAAGAACCTACTATAGCCATTGTAACTTTTATAAATGACTGGCTTAGTCTTACAGATTCTTACAAAATTAATTTTATGGGTATACTGTATCTCCAAAGTAATCTACAGCCAGATTTGGTTTACTTACTTTTTTTTGTTTTGTCTTGTCTTGTTTTGTTTTGTTTTGTTTTGTTTTGTTTTGTTTGTTTTGTTTGTTTTACAAGGTACAGTTGTACTCTAGTCCAGGCTGACCTGGAATTCACTATGTAGCCTCAGGGTGGTCTTCAACTCATGGCGGTCCTCCTACCTCTGCCTCCTGAGTGCTGGGATTAAAGGTGTGTCATCATGCCCAGCCTTACTTACTTTTGTAAAGGAAAAAAAAAACTTGAAGTATTCATCTCTATCTGTATGAAATCCTGAAGATTGAGATCTACCACATACATTATTGCTAGCCTCTATGTATGATTAAGAAAATTGGAAATTTCTACCTCCTAGTAATTAAGTTTCAGGTGACCATTAGTAAACAAGAGGCTGTCTCTGTCTAGTATCTGTCCAGTGAAATGATGGTGAACACAATCTAGGAGGATACTTTTTTAAGACTTGGTCAAATGTCTAGAGACACAGTCTGTCTCTCAGTTCTGGAGTTAAGTTGCTTGTGTACAGCAGGAATCACCAAACATTTTATTTAAGCACAATTATCTATCATTGAAAGCCTTTTTAGCATTTTAAGTAAGGAAATAGTTATTTAAGGTAAAAACTACATACAATCCTTCCTCTACTTATAAAGAGCTCATTCTAAGAATAAAGAAGCCTCAGCTTTACTGTATTTCTTATCTTCTGGTTATTGGTATGATTAGTTTTAACTTTTGTTCATGGTTTCTTGAAAGAATTTGTATAGCTCCTTTTTGGTTTTTCTCAAGGTGGAGTCGCACTTTGCCCCAGCCTGACTAACTCTGTAGCTCACAACTGGCCATGAACTCAGAGCAATCCTCTTACATCTGCCTCTCAAGTGTGGGGATTTAAAGTGTGTGCCACCATGCTCAGCCTCTTTTTCATTTTATTTAATATAAAGCAAAGTAATACAGTCCTTTTTCATTAAAACAAGATGAATATATATATATATTGGTTTTTCGCGGTAGTATCTCAGGTAGCTCAGACTGACCTAGAATTCACTATGTAGTCTCAGGGTGGCCTCGAACTCATGGCAATCCTCCCACCTCTGCCTCCTGAGTGCTGGAATTAAAGGTGTGCGCCACCGCACCTGGCTTATATTTTTTATTTAAATGCTTTCCTTATTTATTTAAGAGAGAGAGAATGGGCATGCCAGGGCCTCCAGCCACCACAAACAAACTCTATAGGTAAGTGCCATTTTGTGCATCTGGCTTTACATGGGTACTGGAGAATTGAACCTAGGTCCTTTGATTTTACAGGCAAGTGCCTTAACTGCTAAGCCATCTCTCCAGCCCCTTCATCTATGTATTAACTCTTTTAATTATTTCTGTTTATGATACCATATTAATTACTGTCTCACTGTGACAAAATTCCTGACAGAAGCAACTTCGGTCCATCATGGCTGGACAGGCATGTCAGAGTTCATGGCTGTGGGAGCATGTGGTGGAGGCTCCTCAGATCTTAGTGGATCAAGAATCAGCAGGTGTCACCTTCACAGCCCTTCTCTAGTAGCCTACATCTGCCAGCAAGATGCCATATCTCAGAGGTTCTGCAACTTCCTTAAACAGTTCTACCAGGAAAGGACTAAATACTCGAAATACAAGCCTGTGAGAGGACATTTCACATTCAAACATTATCAGACATCAATTTAAATGAGAGCTGTAGTGGGCAGGAGTACAGTTCAGAGCCCTTGCCTCACATATATGTGGTCCTGGGTTCAGTTCTCATCACAGGTTTCAGTTGATGGGGGATAGAACTGTAACATTTTTCTCTCATATCCCAAACAATTGTTTTGCATATTCTCTCTTATCTTCCCCACTAAAATGTACTTACTTTATTTGGGAATCCTGGTGTTAGAAAAACATTAAAAGGCCTTAGTTCTGGATTTGCAGTATGAAATTAATTAATATTCAAGGGAGTTTATCATTATAGCAGTCTAGACATCTGCTTTCTTCTTTAAAGCATAAGAATGTTTGGGGAGCTGGGTGTGGCGTGTAAGATCTGAGAACTCAGGAGGCCAAGGTAGAAGAATTGTGGTGAGTTTGAGGTCAGGCTGGGCTACAGCAAGTCCCTATCTTGAACACCCACCCCCAGAATGAATGTTGGGGAAAAATATGCACCCCCCCCAAACCAACTTAGAGCAGGAGGGGTTTACTTTAGCTCACAACTTTAGTATTTTCACTTCATCATGGCTCGGGGGGCAGATGAATAAAACAGCTAACCTCATGGTGCTAGCAAACAGAGAACACTAGTGCTCTCTGGCTTTCTTTGTTTCCCCAGTATCTCATCTGAGACCACACCCTATGTGATGGTGGTGTGCACATTCACGGTGAGGTAATCCTGGCTAGAAAAGCTCTCGGAGGAGCATTTCACTACACTGTTGTGTATTTCTCAACCCAATTAAGTTGATAATCAATATGAAACACCACAAGTCCATCCCTTTCCAGCTTAGAATTCAAAAACATCTCTTAAACCATTCCATCTCTGGTCTGCTAAAGTACATGTTAATCTCGTAATGCCAAAAAGTACATATAGTCCATCCAGTCTTAACAGCTCCTGCATTGTTCAAAAGTCCAAATTCAAAGTTTCATCTAAAACTCAAGATACACTTTTAGCCATGACCTGTAAAATCAGAAAGGAAATTATGTACTTCCAATATACAATGACACAGAATATACATGCCCATTCAAAAAGGGAAATAGAGCAGAATAACAAGACCTAATCCAGACCGAAACGCAGCAGAGCAAGCACTGAATTTTATGATGTGGGCCCCCAACATCTTTTGCAGTCTTGCCCCTGTAACATTTGCTGTTTATGTCCCACATGGCCTCTCTCTTAGCCTGGCTTCATTCATTGCTTGCCACTCTCCTTGGTGGAAATTTTATGTTTCTGGGGCTCATTTGCAACTTTGATTTTATACCCACAACTTCAGTGCATTGCCATCTCAGGGGTTCCCTGCTGGTATTCTAACCATGCTACATATTATCTGGCTTCCTAGTTCTTTTTTTTGAATTCTGGATGGAAGACTGGATCCCATAACTTTTGCATTCTGCATGCCTTCAAAAACAGCATCACCTGAATGAAGTGTAGGTCTGCCAGGCCCCACTGGAACATAGATGCAGTGGTCTTTTTATGCCCATATGGCTGAACTTGGGCAAGTGCTGCCGCAGAGCTTTCTTCTCAAAACAAAGTTTCAAATGAGGTAAAACTTCTGCACTTTAGAGTCTGGAATGGGTGGGAGTCTAGCTAATTCCTGAGATGCCCACAGGGTACCTTTGCTACTATCTCAATGCAAAATCTTTCCCTTCTTTTTAATGACCCTAATGTTGGTCCCAGCTTGAACATGATTTTAAACCCTTTCTGTTCTTTCTCTTAACTTTTTTTTGAGTTTTCATACATATATGTAATGTATTTTGATTATAATCCCCTCCCATTACCTTCTTTTGTCCCCTCCCATCTCCCTTCCACCAACCCCCTTTTTCCAACTAGTCCCTATTCCTCCTTGTTGTTGTTTTTTGAGGTAGGTAGCCCAGGCTGACCTAGACATTCATTATGTAGTCTTAGGCCAGCCTTGCACTCATGGTAATCCTACCTGGGGCTCGCGAGTGCTGGGATTAAATGTGTGTACCACCATGCCTGGCTTGTCCTATTCTATTTTAATTCCTTGTCCTATTCTATTTTGATGTCCAGAAGACAGTATTCCAAAGCATCCCCCCCCCCCAATCCTCTGGCTCTTATATTTTTTTCTGTCCCCTTTTTGCAATGTTCCCTGAGCCTTGGCGGGAATGATAGAGGTGTCTCCTTTAGTGCTCAGACCTCAGCAGTCACTTACTCTCAGCCCTTTGAGAAGTTTGGACTCTTCCCCAGTAGTCACCATCATCTGCACAAAGAAGCTTCTCTGACCAGAGGTGAGAGCAGCATTTATCTTGCAGCTCCAGCAGCCCTGCTTTGGTAGTACCTACTACATTTGTCTGTCTTGTGTCATAAACATTAAAACCAATCAGAGGAGGATAGTCAAAGAAGCTCATAGTTTAAACAGGACTTGAATGTTACCTCAATATATATCCACATTTCAGAAATGCATTTTTAGTGTGCAAACCATCCCACATCAGAAAGTAGGAGCCCGGTGCTTAAACTACAACTGTACGCCCTGTTCTGGGAGAGGCAAAAGACTAAGCATTTAGTGATGGCATTAAGGACTGTGCATGACAGTATGCAGCTTGCTTCTTATAAAAAGCACTTGGGAAGATTGCCAAGAGTTCAAGGCCACCCTGAGATTACATAGTGAATTCCCAGGTCTGCCTGAGCTAGAATGAGACCCTACCTTGGAAAACCAAAAAAAAAAAAAAAAAAAAAAAGTGAGGTGCGTGGGGATGGAGGCTTTGTAAGCAAAGGAACAGTGTATAGTTATATTCCCACAACAACAGTAGTAACTGGCTGATTCTTCTGGCTTCCTAAAGGACAGCTCACAATGCATGTATCAAACCCTGTCTGTTAACTTGGCTGGAAGTAGAAAATATGAGTAATTTGAGAACTCGGAATCTTTGCCCCTCATCTCCCACTCACCATCAGGATCTTCTCAGAAGCATCAGGAAATTATAGCATCCCTGCAGTTAGCTATCTACCTCCTAGGAAACCATTGTGCTCTTAGAAGTAGCTTTCCTTTTTGGTTAACATCCACCTGCTACCTGTTTTTCTGTCCCCCAAGTGGAGCTTCATACCCTAAGTAGCTTCTCTGTCAGGTTTGACTTGAGGTTTAAAAAGTTAAAAGTAGCTGGGCGTGGTGGCACATGCCTTTAATCCCAGCACTCAGGAGGCAGAGGGCAGAGGTAGGAGGATCACAGTGAGTTTGAGACCACCTTGAGACTACGTAGTAAATTCCAGGTTAGCCTGAGCTAGAGTAAGACCTCTACCTCAACAAAACAAAAATTTAAAAAGATCACATACATCATGTATTATAGTGGTTTATATTGACTTTCTCCTATCTCCTAACCTACATGGGTCCAACTACTTGCAAATACTAAGATGGAACAGGATGGAATGTGTTCAAATAAGTCAACATCTCTGAACCACTGGATCACTCAGAAACATAAGTGAAAACTGATGTGGTCATGATGATAGCTATAAGAAATAGCAAGCAGCAGAGCCTCTGCATGCTGTCTTGATCTCTATCTATTCCTAGACTCATAAGGAAAGTGTGAAGCCTCTGGTCAGGAATGTCTCAATCTAATTGAATTTAGGAGAAACCTCAATAGGATTTTGTTCTTAGTCCAAACTCCTGCTTTAGAATTAATGGGGAAAATAAATGAGTGTCTTTCTAGCTATTCATTCATATATATATGTATGTGTATATATATATATATAGGACAGAGAGAGATTGAGAGAGAGGCAGATAGAGAATGGGCATGCCAGGGCCTCCAGCCACTGCAAACGAACTCCAGACACATGTACCACCTTGTGCATTTGGCTTACATGGATACTAGAGAATAGAACTAGGATCATTTGGCTTTGCCAGCAAGTGCCTTAACCACTAAGCCATCTCTCCAGCCCCCAAAGTATTCATTCTTTATCATGTGTCCTTGAATGATCACCTATTCTTTCTGGTTCCCACAAATAATTGTTTTTGTAGACAGCTTGGTGGAATCCTTCAGAATAAAATGTTTCAAGTTTTTGAGTTTTGCCAGTGGTTTCATTTTGTTTACCTTTAGCATACATTAAATTATATTGAGATTATTTTGGGTCAACATCTTTTGAGTATTTTGTGATAAGTTGTTTCTGGTGGTTAAAACAATAAACAACAACAATAAAAACAATAAACAAGTAGACTAGCTACAACCTAAGTAGGAAACCAGTTAAAATGTGTGGTAGTTGGGTTTTTCTTTGGATTTCATTACAAGAAACAGCTCACTAGGTGGGTAGTTTTCTAGCATTTAGAGTCCATTGCTTACTATGAGATAATAAAATACATATAACTGGTTAGAGGAAGGAAGTGTTGTTTGGGGAAAGTGGTGAAGTAAAGTCCATTCTTACTCACCTAGAACACTCATTTTGTTTTGATGTTGACTGTTCTTATGAAGGCTGCTATTAAAGACAGTTCAGCCAAGCAGGGCGTGACACACACCTTTAATCCCAGCACTCTGGAGGTAGAGGTAGGAAGATCACCTTGAGTTCAAGGCCACTCTGAGACTACATAGTGAATTCCAGGTCAGCCTGGGCTAGAGTGAGACCCTACCTCAAAAAAACAAAAACAAAAACAAAGCAGTTCAGCCAAGATGGTTTGGCTCTTTTTTTGTGGCTTTCCACTTGTTTTGTACATCAGCACTGTGGTTATTACACTATTTACTAAGAACATTTACATGCTTTTTACATATAAACACTATTGATCCAGACCAGGTGATGCCTAAAATACCAAAAAATTAAACAAGAAGTTTTAGGATAAGTATTGGAATATGCACTTCTTTTGTTTTTAAATTTTTATTTATTTATGAGAGGGGGGAGCAAGGGAGCGAGGGAGAGAATGGGCATGCTAGAACCTCTTGCTGCTGCAAACAGTTTATGGATACAGCTTTATGTGGTTTTGGGGAAATTGAACCCTGGGCAGGCAGGCTTTGTATGCAAGTGCCTTGAACTGCTGTAACATCTTCCCTGCCCTGTAATATGTATTCCTTGGTTTATCATATATAAAAATATTTTTTGGTGGTGGTGTTTTTTTTCTGTTGAGTTGAAATGATAGGAGGAAAATGTATATGGGTGGATGTATGTATGTGCATTATATATTCTTAAAAGTAATTTAATTCTTAAGAAGGATCAGATCATTTTTTCACAGATAGCTTTTGCTGCTCAGATATGTCCTAGTAAACAGAACAGTCAGGATTCAACAAATTTCCTAATGACAGTTAGTGACTAAAATATCTGAGAACCCTTTCTTTGACACTCCAGCTGAGAATAACAGCTCAGAAAGGTCAATCTTTCTTTTAGTAAGCAGTGCTTTATTTCTGTAATACTGATTTTCTTAAGCTAATCTAGCAGATGATTTATTTTCTGCTGAAAAAGAATGAATACATAGTTTATCAAAGATCTGCCATGGGTCATGCCAGAGTCAGAAAAAAAATGTACCAACAGATAGATGATAGTCCACTTATACTGGATTTGCTCCATTCTCTTTTGTTTGATGTTTTCTTGTAATGAAAAAAAGATGATGAGGGCTGGGCTGGGCTTTTGTTTTTTAAAAATCTATCTATTATCCATCTATCTATACATCTATTTGAGAGAGGGGAGGAGGGAAAGAGAGAAAGGATACATGTGCAAGGGCTTCTTGCTACTACAAACAAGCTCCAGATGTATCTGTCTCTTTGTGCATCTGGGTTTATGTGGTTATTGGGAAATCAAAAACCCAGGCCACCAGGTTTTGCAGGCAAGCACCTTTAACCACTGAGCTATCTTTCCAGTCTTTGGCTCTTTTAATTTTAGAAAAATGTAATTAGGTGTCTCTGTAAGCCACTTTACTTGAGACCTTTTTTAAAGAACTTTGAAAAATGAAAGCACATTGCTTACTACTATTAGAAAATCCATTTAAAAAGTGCAAGGCAAAATATTTTTATGAAGCAGAGTTTGGATTTATTGAGAATAAGTTGTTTGGTTTGATTTTTGGTTTTTAAAAATATTTTTATTTCTTGCAAGTAGAGAGACCATGGGTGATTATGGACACATCAGGGCTTCTTGACAATGCAAACAAACTCCAGCTTGAATGCACAACTTTGTGTATCTGGTTTTACCTCAGTACTAGAGAATTGAACCCTTGGCCAGACTGGCAGGCTTTTCAAACAGGTACTTTTACTGAACCATCTCCCAAAACCCTTGTTTTGTTTTGTTTTTGTTTTGTTTTGTTTTGTTTTGTTTTGTTTTGTTGTTTTGTTTTGTTTTGCTTTGTTTTGTTTTGTTTTGTTTTGTTTTGTTTTGTTTTGTTTTGTTTTTGAGGCAGGGTCTCATTCTAGTCCAGGCTGACTTGGAATTCCCTCTTTATTCCAAGCTAGCCCTGAACTCATAACAGTCATCGTATCTTAGCCTCCTGTATGCTGGGGTTAGGCTTGAGCCACCACGCCTGGCTAGGAATAGGTTTTAACATAGATTTGAGTACTGCATTGAGGAGTGGTAGGCAAATAGAAAAAAAAGACAGTATACACCACAGAGTGATTGCAGTGCAGGCTTATCAAGACAGAATCCAAATACATTTTTTTATTTTTTTATTGACAACTACCATACTTACAGACAATAAACCATAATATTTCCCTCTCTTCCCCCACTTTCCTCTTCACAAATCCATCCTCCATCATACCCTCTTCCTCTCTTCATTAGTCTTTCTTTCATTTTGATGTCATCATCTTTTCCTCCTATAATGAAGGCTTGTGAAAGTAGAGCTAGGCACTGTGAGGTCATGAATATTAAACTAATTTCTGTCTGGACAGTTGCATTGTAAGGAGTCCTACCCTTCTTTTGGCTCTTACATTCTTCCTGCCACTTCTTTCACAATGGACCTTGAGCGTTGGAAGGTACGATAGAGATGTTTCAGTGCTGAACACTCCTCCATCACGTCTCAGCACTATAGTGCCTTTTGCGTCATTCCAGTTGTCACCTCCATCTGAAAAGAGAAGCTTCTGTAAGCAAAAGTGAGGGTAGCATTAATATATAGATAAAGTGCTTACAGGCAGTTTGGTGAGCATAATATATGAATTTAGCAAGACAAAAGCAGATGTTACACTCCTAATGTTTACGACCTTCCCCAACATATGCTTTTGATTAGATTTTCAGCATCAGGCATGTATCCCCCCGCCCCCCATAAAGCAGGACTCTAGTCCAATTAGAGAGCAGTTGGTTTTCCCCATAACAGACATGACATGATTGCACTGTTCAGTCTTTTGGCCTGGTTGGCCAAACTTAAGGCTTACAGTGTCCACTGTTTTCACCACTAATGACTTCTGTCTCCTATAGGGCTGTGTGCAGTGCAGCTTTTTCCAGCTTTCTGTCAGCTGGTCTACAGGGAGGAGGTTTTCAGCTCAGCCCAGATTGATTTTGTAGTGACCTTGTAGCCCAGGCTTGTGGAGTCTTCAGCAATAGGGTCTTACCATCTATTTCTGGTGGAAAGAGCCTTAGCAATAACCTATAATGTTTTGGGGGCAGCAGGGACCTCCCTGGCTAACAATTCACTGGAAGGTATCCCATCCCTGGCACTGAAATTTTTCTAGTAACAGTCTATGGCTTCTGAGTATGCCATTATCCAAAAATGTAAGTTTTCATATGGCTTATTCACAATAGCTTGAATTTTGATTGATCCTTCTCCCACCCTTCTTTAACTCAATTTCTTCCCCTGACCTCACTTAGGCCATTCCACCCCCAGTAATCTGTTCTCCTACTTACATATATACAATACCATTCCATTAAGACCTCCCCTCTCCTCCCTCCCTTATAGCCCTTTTCTAGCTTACTGGCCTGCTACTGATTTTTTTTTATTCCAACTCACACACAAGTCTGAGCATTTGTAGCTAGGATCCACATAAGAGAGAAAACATTAAACATTTAGCTTTGGTTACCTCACTTAGTATAATCCTTTCCAGATCCATTCATTTCCCTGCAAGTTTCATAATTTCATTTTTCTTTACCGCTGAATAGAATTCTATAGTGTAAATATACCACATCTTCATTATCCATTCACCAGTTGAGGGACATCTAGGCTGGTTCAATTTCCTAGCTACTGTGAGTAGAGCAGCAATAAACGTGGTTGTGCAAGCATCTGTAAGGTAGTGAGAAGAGTGCTTCGTATATATGCCTAGGAATGAGATAGCTAGTCATATGGTAAATCTATTTTTAGCTGTCTCAAGAACCTCCACACTGATTTCCACAATAGCTGGACCAGATTACATTCCCACCAACAGTATAGAAGGGTTTCCCTTTTCCTCATCCTCGCCAACATTTATTGTCATTTGTTGTCTTGATGGTAGCCATTCTGACAGGAGTGAGATGGAATCTCAGAGTAGTTTTAATTTGCATTTCCCTGATGGCTAAGGATGTGGAACACTTTTTGAGATGTTTATATGCCACATGTATTTCTTCTAAAGAGAACTCTCTATTTAGTTCCATAGCCCATTTTTTAATTGGGTTGTTTGATTTCTTATTGTTTGGCTTTTTGAGTTCTTTGTATATCCTGGATATTAATCCTCTGTCAGATGTATAACTGGCAAAGATTTCTCTCCCATTCTGTAGGTTGTCTCTTTGCTCTATTTACAGTATCCTTTGCTGTACAAAAACTTTGTAATTTCATAAGATTCCAGTGGTTGATTAGTGGTTTTATTTCCTGAGTAACTGGGGTCATATTCAGAAAGTCACTGCCTATGCCAATATGTTAAAGGGTTTCCCCTACTTTTTCTTCTAGCAATTTTAAAGTTTCAGGTCTGCTGTTAACGTCCCCGATCTGTTTGGACTTCATTCTTGTGCATGGAGAGAGAAAAGGATCTATTTGCATCTTTCTACCTATAGATATCCAGTTTTCCCAGTATCATTTATAAAAGAGGTTATCTTTTCTCCAATCAATATTTTTGGCATTTTTTTGTCAAAAATCAAGTAGATGTAGCTGCCTGGATTTACATCTGGGTCCTGTAGTCTGTTCCATTGTTCTACATGTCTGTCTTTGTGCCAGTACCATGCTGTTTTTGTTATTATAGCTTTGTAATATTGCTTAAAGTTGGGTCTGGTGATACTGCCAGCCTTATTTTTGTTGACTATTCGAGGGGTTTTTTTTGTGCTTCCAAATGAATATTAGGATTTTTTTTAATTACCTGAAGAATGCTATTGGAATTCTAATAGGAATTGCATTAAATGTGTAGACTGCTTTTGGTAAGATTAACATTTGTACAATATTGGTTCTTCCAATCCAAGAACATTGGATGTCTTTCCATTTCCTAATGTCTTCTGCAATTTCTCGCTTGAGTGTTTTAAACTTCTCATTATAGAGATCCTTCACTTCCTTGGTTAGGTTTATTCCAAGGTACTTTATTGTTTTTTTTGTGTGTTTTTTTTTTTTTTTTTTTTTGAGGCAATTGTGAATGGGAATGATTCCCTGATTTCGTCATGTACATGTTTGTTGTTAGTGTATGGGAGAGCTACTGATTTCTGTTTATTTTGTATCCTGCTACATACATTGCAAGGTTCCAAGGTCAGCTTGTGGCAAATTGAGACCCTGACACCATGAATGACAGAAGAAGAGACAAAGGCACTATAAATCAGGAAGCAACAAATGACAACCACAAAATATAGCTTATTTAAGAATGGCAAATCCGACCATCCATGAAATTTAACACATAATCAGCCCTGGTATGGAAGGTTCCAATGCTGATCTATACACCAGGCTTTGTGACAGGCATTGACCTGGTGTAAGTAGGTCCTGTTACCTTTTGGGATGGCTTTGGTCTCAGCTGTGCTGCGTGCCTGCTTGGATCCGTCTTTGCTGCACTGTGGGCTCAGGTAGGCTGGTTGAGTTAATGGCTTTTCCTGCTGCTCAGGCATTTTCTAGCAGCCGTGCAGACTGGTGCTGCTGCTGGAGCTGCTTCTGCCTGCTTCTGTGGTCTCTAGATCTCTCCTACTCTGTTGTGGTTGATAATTTCTTATACACCTTCACTTTTCAGTAGAAGAGTGTATTTTGCTAGGGGTATTTTTCTTGGTTTGGTTTGGTTTGGTTTGGGGTTTGTTTGTGTTTTGGGTTTTTGTTGTTGTTGTTGTTTTGCTTATTTCCCCCTTAGGCTGCTTTGGTGTGGTTCCTATACTGCCATCTTACGAAAAAGTGCTCCCCAATTAGTTTTTTTTTTGTTTTTTAAATAAATTATTTTATTTATTTATTTGAGCGAGGGAGAGGAAGAAAAAGAAATAGAGTCTTCACCTACTGCAAACAAGGCCCGCAGCCACTGCAAACAAGCTCCAGATGTATGCGCCACCTTGTGTATCTGGCTTGTGTGGATCCTGGGGAATCAAACCTAGGTCCTTTGGGTTTGCTGGCAAGTGCCTTAACCGCTAAGTCATTTCTCCAGCCCCCAAATAATTTTTTAAATTTTTTTACATTTACTTTTGAGAAATGAAAGTGGGCACACCAAGGCCTCTTGCCATTGTAAATGAACTCCATATGTATGTGCCACTTCTTGCATCTGGCTGTGCATGGGTACTGGGGAATTGAACTCGGATTTGCAGGCTTTTGCAAACAAGTGGCTTTAAGTACTGAGCCATCTCCCCAAGCTCCCAAATAATTTTTCTTTGATTTTCCTAACAACATTGTTTGTGGCTTTAAGATGTATTAGACTTGTCTTTAATTGTTATTTTCTTGCCTGCTTCTAAACAGACAATATGGTTTTAATCCCCTGACTTTAGCTGATGTCAGTAGGGCTAGCAGTTTCTAAATTATCTACACATAGCACTAAATCTGATGCTGCAGATTGAGTCCAAGACCCTTGGACATGTTGAGTGTTTTTCAAGTAGGTACTTTAGTATTCAAGTAGATGGACTTGGGAACTATTTATCACTAAGATTTGTGGTCATAATAGAGGACATATTAAAATTACAGCTGGGTTGTGGGTTTGTTGACATTTCTCAGTTAACTGTCGGCATGAATTTATGTGAAAAGCTCTACTAGAAGCACATTTGAAATGTTATTTCTACTTCTATGATTCACAAAGGGGGGATTGTTTTTAAATCTCAAACAGTGGCCTGAGGACATAAAAACTGTAGAATTCTGTTTAAAGGAACAGTGCCCCTCCTTTGAAAACTACCATTACTTAGTCCTCTGTGGGCTATTGGAACTGCCTAGGAAGAAAGAAATAGGAAGGATCCAACTTGAAAGACAGTTCTTCCCATAGTATTCTTGTTGGTCACATTTGCACATTAAAATTAGTGGCAAATTCTCACACAAATCCTCCACCTCTGATATTGCCTTACATACCTTATATATTAAAGATTTTCCTGGAAGCAAAATAAAAATGAACTTTCATAATAGGGATGTACAATAGTAACAATATAATTGTAAATAATTTGAAATTTATCACAAATATGGTAATTTGAAGTTTGTATAAGATAAGGAAATATTTGTACTTAGAGGGTAATAGTTTGATACACCAATACTTTTGATTTTGATTTTGCAAAATACATGGAAAAATTCCACTCCCACTCAACATGAAAATAAAGCTCGGGGTTTAATTCTGAGCATCACAGAAGAGGTAGGAGGATAGATATATCTTGACATAGAACTTCAGGTTACGTTTTAAGAAATAAACAATAATAGTTAAAATTGAATTACCAGTTTTTTCCTCATTCTTTTTATTTTCCTCAAAGATAAGCACTCTCATGAGTTGGTATATACTTAATTTGTAGCTTATAATTTAATTTAATTTTTTTTCTAGTTAGGGTCCTACTTGAGTTCAGGCTGACCTGGTACTCACACTGTAGTTCCAGGCTGGCCTCGAACTCTTGGCAATTCGTCTACTTTGGCCTTCCAAGTGCTGAGATTAAAGGTGTGTGCCACCACACCTGGCCTCATACAATTTTTTATTGTTTGTTTAAGTAAAAGGGATCAAGCAGTGTACCTCATTTTGTAATTTTCCATCTTCACAACATTGCATTTTGGGGAAATCAATATGTGGATTGCATAAGATATATTGACTTATAGCTGTTTAATGGTACCCTCTTAGTTTTACTACTTAGTATAGATGGTGGTTTTCAACTTCTGTTACAAACAGTACTGCGGAGGACCTGTTTGTTTTTTGACGTAAAGTCTTGCTCTAACCCAGGCTGGCCTTGAACTCAGTGATCCTCCTACCTACGCCTCAGGAATGCTGGGATTAAAGGCGTGCACCACCATCCCCACTACAAAGGACATCTTTGAGGTTTGTGTCAGTAGGTTCTAGCCCAAGATGGGGTAATTTATAAATTGGGCACATACTTCACTCTATTACATTGTTAAGTGACTCTTCAAAGTGAGTGTATCAGTTTTAGATCTAGTCTTTGTCATATCCTCGTCATTACTTACAACGGAAGAGATGTGGTCCTTTCTGTTTTACTTATGAGGAAGCTGAGCCCTATGGAAAAGGAACTTGGACCAGGTTCACGGTGATTAACAGAACCAGATCCTAAACAAAATTTAGTGTGACAGCTATT
This sequence comes from Orientallactaga sibirica, assembly GCA_036365145.1. NCBI lineage: Eukaryota > Metazoa > Chordata > Mammalia > Rodentia > Dipodidae > Orientallactaga > Orientallactaga sibirica. The sequence continues at coordinate 10,613,660 of JAEOAD010000031.1, read as the reverse complement.
TGTCCTTTTCTCCTTTTTGTGTTGACAAGTTGACGGTGTTTCATATACTGTAATGAAGGTCCTGTGGGGCACTTGATTTAAACAAAATAGGCTGTAGGTCTACACATAGACATTAGAATGGATGTCATTACATCTACTGAGTAAAATCATTCCTTTATCAGAAGTGCACTCAGTATAGAAGAGCCTGACATAATCCCAGTACAGCAAGACTGCTAGTACTCTGGAAAGACCTGTGAACAAGTAGGTGTTACAGAAACTATTATAGAAGGCATGGAAAAGGCCTTTGGAGTCTGAGTTTCTGATAGTCTTATTCCTAGTGTCCTCATCTTATCCATCACCCTCTATCATCCTCCCTCCTCCATAATCCTTAGGTCTGAGCTTCAAAGAGCATCTTGGTCTATAAGTCAGTCATTCGTTTGCTGGGATAGGGCCTGTGTTACTTCCTGAAGCAGCTTGTGCCTTAGTGAATACAGCCTGTGGTTGATTTTCTGAATGAGCCTTTCCCTGGAGACACACCTCATCAGCTTTCCCTAAAGACAAGTCTTTTTTTGTTTGTACTTTGCCTCTGGCCTCTTGGCACAACTTATTTTTATGACTTCATTATAGTAGGAAGAGCTGATGATGACCTTATGAAACACAGCTTTTGTGGATTTTACATCATTGGCCCTTGCAGGTGAGGGAATGAGAAATTAAAAATATTTTGAGATAAAATTTTGTCCTTGATAAATTGTAGTCTCTGCTGTGTCTTTCAGGAAGTCTCCCACCTTCTCTTAAGTGTGTGCTTTGAGGAGTTGTAATGTGTGGTTCTTGACTCAGAGAGTAGGGTCCAACAAGCTCACAGTAGCTGTAGTCTTAAGCAGAAGGACACAGGCAGGTAGATTTTCAGGTCCACATCTTGTACTTGGTTACAGTATTAAAATTGTTGTGATTGCTTTAAGTAGCTTTTTATATTTTATTATAGTTTAGACATACATCTTAATAGCAGACATTTAAACTTTTAAGTTTTCGTAACTTCTAGGGCTTCCTTCTAAGAAGTTCCAGAGTTCTCCTTTTTGTTAATCAAAAACACATCCACTTGTTTCTTCTCCAAATAATATCCCAAGCATTCTTCCTAGAAGAGGACCATGACATGTCATGTCAGTTACAGTGACTTCTCATGAGGCAGTCAAGGATCTATCTACTTTCTTGCTGTGAACATAACATGGTTTGTGCTTTCTTTCTAGATTGCAGTGCTTTTGTCCACAAAGGCTGCAGAGAAAGCCTGGCCTCCTGTGCAAAGGTCAAAATGAAGGTAAGTTATTGCTGGCTAAAAGAAAGCTTAAAATTTAGCAGTTAGGCCTAGAGAGATGGCTCATTGGTTAAGAGTGCTTCCTGTGCCAAGTATGAGGTCCCCAAGGGACCTGAGACCATTGGACCCAGAACCCACATAAATAGCTGGGCATGGCCACACAATCTGTAACACAGTCCTGTGGGGAGTAGAACCAGGAGAATCACTGGGACCAAGCTCTGGAATTTGTGAAGAGACTATCTCAAGAAGCAAGCTGGTGAATGGAAGGTGGAACACCTGATGTTCTCGTCTGGCTTTTGTGTGCGTGCGCGCGCGCTCTCTCCCTCTCCCTCTCCCTCTCCCTCTCCCTCTCCCTCTCCCTCTCCTCTCTCTCTCTCTCTCTCTCTCTTACATGCACACACATGCAGAAAAATTCAGTGGTTTAAAATAGCAGAATTCTCACAGTTTGGAAGAAATTAGGTTATAGTAGGCTATATTTATTTTAACCTTTTATTACCTACCATCTTTTGAGACCAAAGTAATCAAAAGATTTTCACTATCAGTTCCCTTCCTGATTAACATACTCAGGAATTTGAGACTTTCAAAAAAAGGGAAATGCTAATTTGAAATCCCACCATAAGGAGACTAAAGCAGGATGATTGGCCTTATTTTGAGACTTGCCTGGGCTATACAAAGTGAGACCCTGTCTCAGAAATTTTTAAAAATAAAGAAAAGGAAATGTCTTCAGAACTTCTGCATGCTATATATACATTTCTCTGTGTTGCCATGAAAGTGGTTCTTTTCTTAACCATGTCTGCAGGTATACTCTGTTATTCAGCCTCTAGCTTCCCCATCTAGGAGCATGAGGGCAACAAGTGGAAATCAGAGGCTTGTCACATACAAGGCACAGACCTGCTGTGTTCAGACCCAGCCGATAATCTGGGGGCACTTTTCTCCATAGGTACATGTGGATGGCTGTGATATCATGACTCAAGAATAGGAAGTACACCTGCTCTGGGTGTGTGAACAGTGTCATAATATACCTCCTTTATAGTGACCTTTAAAGCTAGACTTTGGGCTTTGGACATGTTTTTGAGGTAGTCTTTGTGGCTTTCAGTGTTTCAGTTAACCACAAAGTATATCTCTTCCTTGTCAGAAGAGGTTCTTCAGCTGTGTCTACACAGATGCTCATCATGCTGTGTGCTTCATCACTAAGCACCTTATCTGGAGCAATGGGCTCAGTCTTGAGTGTGTATCAAGGGCTTACCAAAAAATGATCTGGGCTCCCCCCAATACATTCTGGAGTGCGGCTGACGAGGTTTTAGTTCTGAGGAGTTTCCAGGTGATCCTAATCAGACTCAGACCTCACTAAGAAGCATTAGACTAAGTAAAGATGGAAAACTGCTGTGTTCTGGGTCATACTTGGCACATGGATGTACATTTTGACTTGGGCCATACTATCTATCTATCTATCTATCTATCTATTTATTTATTTATTTATTTATTTATTTATTTATTTATTTATTTGGTTTTTTGAGGTAGGGTCTTCCTCTATCCCAGGCTGACCTGGAATTCTCTATGTAGTCTCAAGGTGGCCTTGAACTCATGGTGATTCTCCTACCTCTGCCTCCCAAGTGCTGGGATTAAAGGTGTGTGCCACCACACCCAGCTCTTAAAATTTTGTTTGTGTGGTTACCTAAAGGTTATATTTTTCTACCATTTGGGATTTATAAGCTATTCCTGAGACATTAGAAGCTCCGACAATCCTCAGCACACTGGTATTTCCTCTCAACCAGCACCCTCAGTTCTCCTTATCCCACTTTTTTCTCTTTGTCATAGTACTTAGTACCTCTGAATTCATGCTTTTTATTCTTCATTCATTTACATGTTTATGCTCTAGACTTTCCCCCCAATAGAATAAGCTCTAAATTTGCCAAGTAACCTGAAAGCAGTAATCTTTGACAAATCAATAGAATAGATACAGTATCTAGGATTATGTCAGGTTTATAACAGATGCTGAATTTAGGAATGATGGATGGCAAAGATTCATCAGGGAAAGGTGAGCTGACCAGGATGTACATGGTCCAGATGGTCTCTTTCTCTATATCCCCTACTGTTTCTGTCATGTTGTCTCTCAGTATTTTGAGCTCATGATCTTGATAAGGTTAGCATATTCTGTATATAGCAGGTAGAGATGTTCATTTTAAATTGGAAGTATTATGTTTTCTCTTCATGAATTATCTTATATTAAATTAAATGCTTGTCTATAATCCTTTTCTTTTTTGTGGGGGGGAGTTGAGGGGAGAATAGTTTATTGAGTACACTGTAAGAGGGCAGTGAGCTTGCAATAACTAGTACCACCTAACTGTAATTTCTTAAAGTAATTTTGAATATGCCCCCACTAAAGTCTTAATGAAGACTGGTATTTTTACCCAAGAATGTAACACCTTACAAGTTCTTGTTATTGGAGAACAGAAATGAGAAGGGCACAGATGGTACTCTTCGGGATCTGACGGTCCAGTGGGAAGATGGACAGACAATTCCTGTAAGGCAGGAACAGCTTTGGAGGATATGTGCAGGGTTTTCAGGGGTTCCAGTCAGAGCACTGGTGGCTGGGTAGCTATATTAAATCATCTAAAAATGGAAGAATGGCATTCCTAGGCAGGTGAGAAAAGCATTCCTGGGAAAAGAAACAACACTTGAGATCTGTAGTGCTTGGCAGGCACAAAGGATGGCAAGCGAGAGGAAACACAGCTGGTATACAGGACATTGAGGGTCAATGGAAAGGATGTTGTAATGCTTCCTTTTTACTAGGCTGCTAAAAACTCAGCAAAGAGTAAGTTGTCAATTCAGTCTTCATGGTTTTGTTTTTTATTTTTTCCTAGCAACCCAGAGGGAGCCTTCAGGCACATGACACATCATCACTGCCCACAGTCATCATGAGAAATAAGAGTAAGTATCCTGGCAAACCTCTCAGAGTCCTTTCTGACTTCTAGTTCTGGACTTAATTCTGTTTGTGAGTTTACTATTTCTAACCAAAAATTTTAAATATTTTTATTTAGTTATTGCACTCATGTGCAAGTATGTGTGAGCACTGCAGGGACTCTTGCTGCCAGATGCTTGCACATGGGTACTGGAGAATTGATCTGGGTCAGCAGCCTTTGCAAGAAAGAGCCTTAACCTCTTAGCCATCTCCCCAGCTTCAAACCAAGCTTTTTGATGATAGCCTTAACTGCAGTAACAAGACCCTATGGCTATGTTATACAATACATTAAGCCACTATTTTATCCTTCATATTCATTGACCAGTAGTTTAGCATTGCACAGTCCAACCCTCTTTCATAGTATAAGCTGAAAGGTGGCACTGTAGCCCATGTATGTGAGCTGGCCACCCCCATGCAACTTGATCTCCTCAAGGCTATGTGAGTGAGATTGTTTTCCTCTTTTCATTATTCATTATCTATTTCATTTTCATTTCTCCTGTAGTATATTTAAGGTATATCTTTCTAATCTGTTGCATCTTTATGTCTCTCAGGAAAAAAATACATTTTTGTTCATTGAGTTTAAATTAGATGATGACTTTTATGTATTCTTTTTTTAATATTTTATTATTTATTTATTTATTTGAGAGAAAGAGATACAGAAATAGGCAGGGGGATAGAGAGAGAGAGAGAGAATGGGTGCGCCAGGGCCTCCAGCCATGGCAAATGAGCTCCAGATGCATGCACCCCCTTGTGCATCTGGCTTACGTGGGTCCTGGAGAATCAAACCTCGAACCGGGGTCCTTAGGCTTCATAGGCAAGCATTTAACCACTAAGCCATCTCTCCAGCCCGACTTTTATGTATCCTTATTCAGTGATATTTTCATAAGCATATATCATGTTTTAACTATTAGTTCTTTCAGAAACAGGATATTTAAATTGTTTTCAAATATTATCATAAGTAATGCAGTAATGATTATCTGCTTAGCTGACTCAGTGGGAAACTGTGAGACTTTCCTAAAACAATGAATGGTTCTTTGTTTTTGTTTGTTTTTTTTTTTTTTCATGAGTTGGATTTTTTTTCCTAGGCATGTGTATGCATGTTATGTGGCGTGTGTGTGTGTCTGTGTCTGTGGAAGCTAAAGGTAGAGGTCAGATGTATTCCTCAGTCACTCTTATTTTTTGAGGCAGGATCTTTCATTGAATCTGGATGATTCATCTAGACTAGCTTAGCTAGAAATCCCTGGGGATCCTCCTGGCTCTGAATCCCAGCACTGGGATTAAAGGTACAAGCCATCGTGCTCAGTATTTTACATGGGTGCTGTGAGTCTACACTCAGGATTTCATGTTTAGGTAGCAAGCACTTAACCAACTGAGCCATCTCCCTGGCCCCAGCTAAGTAGGTACACAGATTCTTGGGCCTTAACCCTAACCCTATGACTCAGACCCTATAATGGATCTCAGTGATACGGGTTTTAATAGATCTTCAAGGTGATTTGTATGCCCATTCAGGCTTGAGAATCAATGTTTAATGCCTTATTTATCTTCAGTACTTCCAGAGAGTGTGATTTACTCAATTTTTTATAACTCTTGAGAATGACTACTCATCTGTACCCACATGAAGCATGAGCTCCTTTTTGTCATAATTGTCTTGTTGCTGTCCATCTTTCCATATAGATGACCAGAAGAAGCACTTTGCACACTTCCTTTAACATGTCTAATCTTACTTAAACTTTTTTCTGTGATATTTTCTGTTTCAAAAAACTATTTTTTGCTGGGCTTGGTGGCGCACGCCTTTAATCCCAGCACTCGGGAGGCAAAGGTAGGAGGATCGCCGTGTGTTTGAGGCCACCCTGAGACTACATAGTGAATTTCAGGTCAGCCTGGGCTAGAGTGAGACCCTACCTTGCAAAAACAAAAACAACAACAACAAAAAAAAAACTATTTTTTGCCATCAGTTAAAATAATTATCTTTTTTAATGCCCATTATGTGCAAGGTCCTCTATGAAGATTAATTCTGACCCTCATAAATATTCTTTCTTACTTATAGGGTATATTAATACTACAAAGTAATGGATTACATTTTATTTCCATACATATAATGTGCTTCAGTCATACTCACATATTACCTTTTCTTACTCCACCTCCTTCCACATCCTTTATAGTCTCTGCTTTAACTTTCATGTCTCTCCCCCTCTCCTATTTTTCTAAATTTCACATGTGAGAGAAAGCATGAAATATTTTTTGGAACTGTCTTATTTTATTTAATATGATGTCCCGTTCCATCCATATTCCTGCAAATGTAATTTTAATCTTGTTTGTGGCTATGCATTTCCTTTAAAATTCATCTGTTGATTGTGGGCTGATTCTTTAAGTTGCCTACTATGATTAGTGCCACAGTAAAGTGATATGCAGGCATCTCTGTAGTGAGATTTTAGGTATATAGCCCAGAAGTGGTATCGCTGAATCATATGAAAGCTTTTCTCGCCCCCCCCCCCAGGGTAGGGTCTCACTCTGGCCCAGGCTGACCTGGAAGTCACTATGTATTCTCAGGATGTCCTCGAACTCACTGTGATTCTTCTACTTCTGCCTCCCCGAGTGCTGGGATTAAAGGTGTGCACCACCGTGCCACCATGCCCAGCGGAAGTTCTATTTTTAATTTGTTGAGGAACTTCCATACTAATTTCCCCCATGGCTGAAACTAATTTACATTTCTGCCATCAGCATATAAGGATTCCTTTTTCCCCTGAATTCTTGCAAACATTCATTTATTTTTGTTTTCTTGATGCCAGCCGTCTAGCTAGGTGTAGCAGACAGCTTCTGGTTCGCTGAGATGAACTTCCAGACCAGGCACAGTTATGGAGGAAGGGATATTATTTATTGAAGCTTACAGATCCAGGGGAAGTTCCATAATGGCAGGAGAAGTGGCCTGTCTTCACAGGACCAGGCAAGAGAGCAAAGTCCCCAGCCATACAGCACACAGAGCAAAACTATAGTCAAGGCACAGCACACTTCAGGAACTCCTATTAGGCACATTTGCATATCTTTACAATGGAATCTCAAACCCACCACCACACCTTAAAATCCGCCCCCAGTAACATTGCCTCTAGCAAGGTGATTGCAGATGCAAACTATAAACTAATAAAACACTGAATATATTTGGGGACATATATTCAAACTACCACATTAGGGAAAGATGGAATCTCAGTATTATTGTGGTTAGAAGTCCACATTGTAGATTGAGGTCATATGGGTTTGATTCTAACCATCATTACGAATGAACTGTGTAACCTTGAATGTTTTAAACCTCACTATGCCCCATTCTCCTCCTGTAAAAAAAAGGTGGGGGCTTAATAATAATATAATATGATAGGCTTAAATTAGATAATTAGAGTATGTCTGTCAGTCCTTAAGTGCAACCCATTTATCATAAATGAGCAAACTGAGGCTTGTTGATACTAAATAACTTACCTATGAGGACTGTGAATTTGCTTCAGATACAGAAAGGTGCTTTTTATCATGTTTTTCATCCATTTATTTAGACACAGTTTGCTCCGCACAATTTTCAGAGCTCTGCAGATCAATCTGGTTCATGTTTTCACTGGTCCCTCATTTATATATCCTCTACTTGCTTTTTTCTCCTTTTTGCATTAATTCTATATGATTATTTCTACCTTTATTCATATAATTCTTCTAATCTGAATACCCTATTTTTCTTTTGACCTGTTCACCTTACTTTTTTTTTTTTTTTTCTGCCCCCGAGGTAGGGTGTCACTCTAGTTCAGGCTGACCTGGAATTCACTATGTTGACTCTCGGTGGCCTTGAACTCACAGTGATCCTCCTACCTCTGTTCTCCTGAATGCTGGGATTAAAGGTGTGCTCCACTATGCCTGGCTTGTTCTTACCATTTTTAAGAACTACTTTCTTTGTCACATTTTATCTGCTTACTGTCTGTCCTTCAGAAATACTTAAGATATGCTCCAGACCATAACCCTTCTCTGGAAGCCATATCTCATACTTTCTGTGTACTCCCTGCAGCAAGGATCTGGTCATTTTGTAGCAGAGCCTATTTTCTGGTGTTTGATTATGTCACCTTTGTCTAAACTAAAAAGAATATGAATTGGAAATCCGTGAGTATATTAATACTTAACAATTCAAAAGCATCCTGAAACACTATGACATTATAACGACAACCCCATTCTTATTTCCCTTAGTTCTTGACACTTCAGAAGTGGGCAAATAATAAAATTCATGTCTACAGTAGGGGTTCTACAAGGAAAAAATAATTTGACACCATATGCCAGTGTGGTTACTTATAGAGTTCCAGTATCTTGTTTGCTTATATTAAGGAGAAATGTGCACTAAACAGTATTAGGCTTCTTTATCCATAAAGGAGTTGGTCAAAATTTGTGCCTTTTGTTTTGGCTTTTGGTCTTTTGAGGCAGCGTCTCACTTCAGCCTAGGTTAACAAAAAACTCACTCTGTAGCCCAGAGGCCTTGAATTCGTGGATCTTCCTACCTCGCCTTCCAAGTTATTTTAGTTAGTGCAGAAGAATCACTTGAGGATCCCACAATGTATATTGGCTCTCAAAGAACCAAGAACAAGTCTAACAACCACTTAAGATGTTAGATGGTGTAATACCAAAGAATGGTTATCTCTCTCTAAGATTCTTTTTACCCTCCAATTTCTTTCAACCTAAATTTTTCAATACATAATCCTTTCACATCGCTTACTTTCAGCTTTACACTAAAAGTAACCACTCTTAGTTGTTATCTTCACAGAGTTTCTATATTAAAATAGACTAATGACTAGTGTTATTAACTATTCTTGGTTCTTTTTAAGTATGTAAAGTTTCCTGTTTTACTTTGTTCTACAGCTTGGTTTTAGTTTTTATTTCTCCCCTAACTACATGATTGGCTTATGTGTAAGTACACAGAATCTCCTTGGTTTGTTAATGGTACATATTCTAATATGCATAGGTAACTAGAACTTTTGATACTCGTTGTTATCTCCAATCTTTTGTTGCTTTTATGAGCAACATTACAGCGAGTAACTTCAGGTATATATAGTCTTTCAGAAATAGACCAGTATATATTGCAAAATCAACATGTTCTAAACATAGAGTTACTGTATAAAAGAACTCATAGGCTTTATAATTTCAGAAGCTGTTGCCAAGCTGTCCTTGATAATTTTTTAACCAACTTATACTCCAGTTTTGCTTCTGTGTGGCATTTGTCAGATGAGTTAGCACTAGTGGGGCTTGGTTAGGTGGTTGTTCAGTTTCTATCCTCTCTTTCTTTGCAGCCTCACAACCCAAGGAGCGCCCCAGGTCTGCAATTCTTCTGGCTGATGAAGCCACTGCTGCCCCAATGTTTTCTAATAGACGGTCCCAGCAAAGTGTCTCCCTCTCCAAAAGTGTCTCCATACAGAACATTACTGGGTAAGTGGTTTAAAAATGCATGGTTGATATCTATGTGATAAGAGCATAGTATTCACTTCATGTGACAAAAGAATCTTGTAGAAACAAATGCCTAAAATAACAGGTTGGTGCCAAGTTGGATAATAGGGACAAGGAGGTTGGGGATTGTATTTGGACTATTGTGTATAGCAGGGATATCCTTTAACCACCGTTTTCAGGCTGGATTACTCTAGACATTTCTATGATTAGTCCCATGTTTGAAGAATCTGAGTCTGAAAAGGTGACTTAATTATGACTGTTCATTTGTAACTAGTTTTCCTTCAAGGTGTCATACTTTATTTTGTATTGCTAGTATAAACCTAATTGTTTTTAAATATGCTTCCCTACCTTTTAAGTTAGCTTCATGGAGATGAATTCTGGGCCATTTACTACTATTAGGTTCCCACTTACTCATTTGCACTGAGTTCCTTATGTGGTCCTCTCAAAAGTTGCTGTGACCACTAACTAACTGTTCAGGTCTTGGTTATCAGGTAAGTATTAGCTCAAGACTGATTATGATGCTGTTGACTATTTGGAGTAAGATATCCATCAAGTAGGTATAAATAATCTTAAATGTAGACTCGTCATCTCTTACATGTATCCTGATGTAGGTGGAAGGATGCAAAGTGTGCTTTGTGATCTTCCTGTTGGCTAATGTTTCCTCCTTAAAACAAAAACAAAAAATCATGTATTTTTGTTTTGTTTGTCTTTGATTTTTATGATCTCTTTAAGTCTTCAAAGTTGTAATATTACCTAAATTTCTTGACATTGTGACTTTGAAATATTGGTTTTTAAATAAAATTTAGTGTTTAGCTTGTTGTATCATGAAACAAGCATTTATTCTCTGCCTACTGTCCTAGCTTGGGGGTTGAGTTTGAAAAAAATCCCAAAAACAGTAATTGAAAGCATTCAGTTTATAGGTTTTTAGGGAACAGGAGAAAAAAAATTAATGGTTATGCTTTTAAACAGAAATTTCTTACCTAATGTGTACATGATTTAAGGACAGTAAATTCCCTTGCTGTTTGTCTCTTTCAAAAAGGTGGGGAACGTTTTTGCAATATTCTTCCAAACTGGTTTAATACTGTTTCATTTTGCTGTGTACTGAAGTAATTTGTCTTGCATCATCCTACAACTTAACAGCCAACTGTCACTTTGGAGTTTTGGAATACTCATTTAAGAATGTGCACCACAACTTATCAGAATATACTTGACAATATATACTTCTTATCCCCAGAGTTGGCAATGATGAAAACATGTCAAACACTTGGAAATTCCTGTCTCATTCAACGGACTCACTAAATAAAATCTGCAAGGTCAATGAGTCAACAGAATCCCTTACTGATGAGGGTAAGAGGAAGTCTGGGCCTGTATTATATTAAATACTGTAGAGATTTTGTCAATGCTAGCCTACTATTTCTTTGTAGAAGTGCCTGCATTTTCCTTCCCCTAAGTGTAAAGAGTCTCTAAATTGCCTGTAAAGCATCAAATGTGTTATAATGAATTATAATCACACCTATCCTGTTGTTGGCTGTCTGTTGAAAGTCATCATTGATTTTAATATGGGCATACTCTGGTACTGTTCCTTAGACTTTGGACACATTTAGTGCTAATCTCTTGGTACAGTTGTAAGCCTGCTCTCTTACAATATGTAAAGGTAACAGGACCCTCAAAACTCCTAGAATTGTCTTAATCATGTTTGGTTTATGTGGTTTATCATTTCTCAACCAATCTTGAGTATGAAATCTATAACTCCCAAAGCAGACATTGATCCTTTCCTAGTACCAGGATATGTTCTCCTTGGCTATCCTTTATATTTCAAAAATATATTTTTTTATTTTTATTTATTATTTATGAGGGGAGGGCAGAGAGAGAGAGAGAAAGAGAGAATGGGCATGCTAGAACCTCTAGCTTCTGCAAACAAAATCCATGCACGTGCACTACCTTGTGCATCTGGCTTTACGTGTGTACTGGGGAATTGATCTTGGGTCCTTTGGCTTTGCAGGCCTTAACTTCTGAGCCATCTCTCCAACCCTATCCTTTATATTTTAATAGTGTCTTCTTGTGAAATCATTTATCATCCTGAGGAAAAGCCAGCCTTTTAGAGGTCTGAGGTTGCTTTTTTGTATTTTGAGGAGTAGGTACAGACATGAATGAAGGACAGCTAATGGGAGATTTTGAGACTGATTCCAAACAGCTGGAAGCAGAGTCGTGGAGTCGAATAGTAGACAGCAAGTTCCTAAAACAGCAGAAGAAAGACGTGGTCAAGCGGCAGGAAGTGATTTATGGTGAGATCCTTCATTTGCTTTGCTTATATTTGATGTGCATTGACTGGAAAAATGAATTTATGAGTATGGGGGTATCTTAAAATTTTTCATTAAAACTTTTGAGGCGAGGAGATATGATATTGTTTGTATCCTTTGGTCCCTTTTGCCCTGGTGTCCCATTCTATTTCTTTCACATTAAATAGTTTATGTTTACATGCTTATTTGTTTACTTATGCATACTTAGTTATATAGGAATTTGAGAAAATTATCTCTTCTAAAAGTGCAGCTAAGTACTTCAGCAATAGTGGTAAATAAATGAAACATCAGTCATTTATAAGAACCAAGAATAAAGTGAATAGTGAGTGGTACTGAATCCAGAAACCATTTGAGACTGTCATTATACAATATAACTGATTAAAAGAGAATGTTAGATCATGTGCAAAATAGAGTAAGATGATGCTTTAGAGTAGTGGCTATTCATTCAGTTTTGAAGTTTCAGTGGGACACTAAGCTAACTGTATGAGTATAGTGGTGATCTCTGAAGGACCCTGATCTCTGTTCTAGAGTTGATGCAAACTGAGTTACATCACATCCGCACGCTCAAGATCATGAGTGATGTGTACAGCCGGGGAATGATGACTGAATTGCTCTTTGAGCAGCAGATGGTGGAAAAGCTGTTTCCTTGTTTGGATGAGCTGATCACTATCCACAGCCAGTTCTTCCAGAGGATCCTGGAGAGGAAGAAGGAGTCTCTGGTGGATAAAAGTGAAAAGAACTTCCTCATCAGGAGGATAGGAGATGTCCTTGTAACTCAGGTGAGCAGCAGGGAGGTCTCAGGTTCTTCTGGTGCTCCACAGTAACAGTGAGGCTTTCACATTTCAGAGCATTCACCATTTATCCTTTGTAGGCTAAGGGAAGTGCTGACCTGGAATTCACTATGTAGTCTCAAACTGGCCTCAAACTCACAGCAGTCCTCCTACCTCTGCCTCCCAAGTGCTGGGATTAAAGCTGTGCACCACCATGCCTGGCTCCTTTTCTTTAAAATCAGGACAGTAGGATTTCTCTGCTTATGTTGTTTTAGAAAGTTAACAAGTGGTTATATAAATTTCTAACATGGTAGATATACAGTTAAAAAAATACCATCATCAGAAACGATGTAGTTTTTAAAAAGTCAGAGAATAGGGCTGGAAAGATAGCTTAGCAGTTAAGGCCTGCAAAGCCAAAGGATCCTGGATTGACTCTCCAGGACCCACATAAGCCAGATGCACAAGGGGGCGCATGCATCTGGAGTTCGTTTGCAGTGGCTGGAGGCCCTGGCATGCCCATTCTCTCTCTCTCTCTCTCTCTCTCCCTCTCTCTCTCTCCCTCTCTCAAATGAATGAATAAATAAATAAAGTATATATTTTTAATTCAAAGAATAATTGTTAGAAATCTTCAACTTTCCTCTGTGGCTCTTATGAAAAGGATCTTATATGTCTTAAAATAAGATGAAACATAGAAAATCAAGACTGTGAACTATATCATAAAATGTGTTATTGTCATTAAGGTATGATAAGTTTTTAATCTCACTACAAAGAAATTCAGCTAAACATTTTTATTTTTTTAGGTATGTTTATCATTAGGCAACGTTTAATGTTTCTCCACCACGTCCCTAGTCTCATGTTGATGTGGAGGCTTAGTTGCTGGATGTTGTCTTGGAATTGGTTTATTTAGGGGAGTGGGTAGTTCTAGGGATTGAACCCAGGAACGCACACATGCTACAGAAGCACCCTACTACTGAGCTACCATCTCTAGCCCTATTTATTTATTTTGAATCCTGAGACAGTCTTACTAAGTTTCCCAGGCAGTCCTTGAAGTCAGGATCCTCAAGCCTGACTATGTATTTGAAATTTTGGTTTTTCTGTATACCTTTGAGTAGGGAGTATAGCCCCACTTCCTTAATTTATCAACATGTTCATTCACTCTTCAAGGATGTATTGAGCAGCTATTAACCACCAAATAGAAGTGCATTGATGAATATTACTTGGACCTGTGCCTCGGGGAACTCCTAGGAGTAAAACAGGTTCAATATGAACCTGCATGTAAGATTTTTGCTTTTTCCAAATGCAGATTGACCAAGGGCCTGCAATACAGTCTAGAATAGGACCCTACAAATGAAGATCTTTCTTCCCCAAACATCCCCTTTTCCAAATATTCCTTCCCTCCCTCCCCTGCTTTCTGCCTTCTCAACAGGTACTTCCTTTACCCTTGACTTACATTATCATGTGTAACTCCAGCTATTCCCAGTAAGATCTTTGATGCACATAGTATCCATTTGTTCTGTATGCCATTGTTGGAATCAACCTTTTAGGGTCCTTGGTTTTTATGGTAGTTAGCAGATACCTACCATCCCTCTGCCTCTGTTTATTGGAGACAAAATGCTTTGCACTTTGGCAGGAGCGGGGCTACCAGGCAAAGATGAACTTGTCTTGCTACCATAGTCAGCACTTAGCATGTGTCAAATAGATCCCATGCAAAAGCTCATTGTTTCATTTCAAGGTCAGCATATTGTCAGATGACCTTGTAGATTGCATGTATTTGGGGATTATTAAGAGCCATGCAGAACAGCTGATGTTCATCAACTCGGTTTTGTATATGTGGTGCTGGAGTTTGAACCTTGCAGAAATGGCCTCATTATTTTGCCTACATAGTAATGTCATTGTTTTTCATTTGGTGGGGGGTGGTTGTATCCAGGGCCTCATGTGTAGGCAAGTGCTATACCACAGAACTATGCCCTCAGCCCCTATCTAACTTACTATGATCAAATTATTGAGATTATCTCATGAAAACTTTGTAGTGAAGCTCTGTTCACTGTGTGTTCATGACAAGTAGATGTTAAAATGCATTTTCCATTTCTTATGTACATAGTGCATGGTAATTTCTGAGGGGTTTTTAACTAAGTATAGTAGCTTTGTTGAGATATGTGCTATTCTATATAATATGCCCATTTAAAATATATAGTTAAGTAGATTTTAATATGTTCACACTTGGGTAAGCATTGCCACAATGGATTTTAACAGTTAAATCACCTCAGAAGAAAACCTCACACACATAAACACCAAATTGCACCAATTCTAAGTAACCACTAGTGTATCTTCTTTCTCTATGGATTACCATCTAGTCTTTTTTAAAAGTGGAATGTAACAATATGTGTTCCTTTGTAAATGGCTTTTTTTTCCACTTGGTATAATGCTTTCAAAATTCTTCAAAATTGTAGCATATAATGTTACACTACTTGTTTATAGCTGAAGAATATTCCATTGTATGGATACTGTATTTTATTTATCCATTGATACATATTTTGGGGGTTTTTTTTGGGGGGGGGCGGTTGAGGTAGGGTCTCACTCTAGCTCAGACTGACCTGGAATGCACTCTGTAGGGTGGCCTCATGGCGATCCTCCTACCTCTTCCTCCTGAGTGCTGGTATTAAAGGCGTGCACCACCATGCCTGGCTCATATTTGTTTGTTTGTTTGTTTTTCATTTTGGAGCTATCATGAGTAATGCTGCTATGAAAAATTTATATGTGTAAGTTTGTTTGGATGTATTTTTTTATGTCTCTGTACATATACATGTAGAAGTGGAATTGCTGGGTCTTAGGACAACTTAGTAATTAACCTTTTCCAAATTGCTATACCAATTTAATCGTTTGGGGTAATTTGTTATTAAAAACTGGTGTTTTTTTACAAATAGAATGGAAACTTGTTACAAAATGATTCCCTGAATTGTGGCATAACTGCTGTTCTCGTTTCTCTGCAGTTTTCAAGTGAAAATGCAGAACGCTTAAAGAAGATATATGGCAAGTTTTGTGGGCAGCACAACCAGTCTGTCAGCTATTTCAAAGACCTTTATACAAAGGATAAGCGCTTTCAGGCCTTTGTAAAGGTATTGATGTGAAACATGAAAATCCCCACCACTGTCAAAAGTAATTCACCACTCAGTGTTAGCCAGAGCCTCCTTCCTCGCATGGCTCCTCACAGTCTGTTTGCTTCCTTGCAGAAGAAGATGAGCAGTTCAGTAGTGAGGAGACTTGGAATCCCAGAGTGCATATTACTTGTAACCCAGCGGATCACCAAATATCCAGTTTTATTCCAAAGGATATTGCAATGTACCAAAGGTAAGTCTCCTTTTAAACTCAGTCTTGTGTGCCAATGGACTTTCTGGGTATCAAGTAGTACTGGGGACCTCTAGTAGGCCTAGAGGAAATCCTGTATCTACTGTGTATAGTGTTTTGACACGGGCTGTACACTGTGGCCCCATCTGGCCTGAAACCTTTACTTTGTAGCCCAGGCTGGTCTCATTTATAGCAGTCCTCCTCCTGCCTCAGTATCGAGACTTTTGTGATTATAGGTATGAGCCACCATGCCCAGATCCTGTGTCTTACATGGAAAATATTGAAAGTGTTTTTGAGGCTATTTCATTTTATTACAGTTTTTGACTTTTTTTGAGGCAGGATCTCACTGCCTTAAATTTGTGATCCACCTGCCTTGGCTTCCCAAGTGCCTCCCAAGATTGTAGACATGTACAGCTATACCTGGCTGATAAACAGTTGTGAGTAGAAACTTGAAATATAAGCCAGGCTGTGTATCACAGGCCTGCAACCACAACTAGTTAGTAAGCTGAGACAGGAGAATTACAAGTCAAACTTAAGGCCTGCCTGAGTTAGTGAGGCCCTGTATCAAAATAAAAAGTGAAAAGTGGGCCATAAATAAAGCTTAGTGGTAGGGGGTTTACCTAGCATGAACAAGACCTTGGGTTCAGTTTCCAGTACTCGGGGAGCAGGGATCAGACAGGACTTGGACTGTTAAATTACTACACTTAGGGTTCTGTCAAGAGTTCAGTGTCCTGAACTTAGTTTTCTTAACACTGGATTGGCTAGCAATTCCCAGTTCCCACTGTCTCTTCCCTATAAGTACAAGAATTGTAGCTGTCCCATTTAACAAGCATATAGTGGTTCCTCTCAGCTGAGCCTTCTCTTAGACAGTTACATTAACGATTACAAGGTGTTAACATTAAAGATTAGGTAAAGATACAAATAAATAAATTGTTGCTATGATCTCTACTTCTCTTCCTCCCTAAAACTGGGCTTCTTTTATGTCTTTTTTTTTTTTTTATAAAGGGAGAAATCCACCAATCTTTTTGAGGTAATTTTTTTATCTTAGCTGGGGGCAGGGGGAGAGAATTAGCACACCAATCAAACCCCAAACGCGTATGCCACCTAGTGGGCTTATGTGACCTTGCACTTGACTCACCTTTGTGCATCTGGCTTATGTGGGATCTGGAGAGTCAAACATAGGTCCTTAGGCTTCACAGGCAAGAGCCTTAACCACTAAGCCATCTCTCCAGCCTCCCCCCCACTTTATTTTTGGTTTTTCGAGCTAGGGTCTCATTCTGGTCCAGGCTGACCTAGAATTAACTATCTAGTCTCAGGGTGGCCTCAAACTCATGGCGATCCTCCTATAGCTGCCTCCCGAGTGCTGGGATTAAAGGTGTGTGCCATCACACCTGGCTACCAGCCCCATTTTTGAGCATATAATTGTATATTATCCATAGTATTGAAAGCTTCTAACATCCTTTAGAATTCAATTCCTGACAGCAGGGCTACAGGCATTTGGCCTGGTGTGTTGGCTTCCTTCTAAAAGCATAACCACAGAGGGAACACATGAGAGGAGGAAGAAATTAGGACTCCCTCCCCTGATGCACTTGCTAAGAGGAACCATTAAAATCAGAATTGTTCTCTTCTCCCTAGATAATGATGTGGAGCAAGAAGACCTAACTCAGTCCTTGAGCTTGGTGAAGGATGTGATTGGAGCTGTAGACAGCAAAGTGGCAAGTTATGAGAAGAAAGTACGTCTTGGTGAGATTTACACAAAGACTGATAGCAAGTCGATCATGAGGATGAAGAGTGGACAGATGTTTGCAAAGGAGGATTTGAAACGGAAGAAGCTGGTGCGGGATGGGAGTGTGTTTCTGAAGAGCACAACAGGAAGGTTGAAAGGTAGGCCTCAAACCACTTCTGTTTGCATTTGTGTGCCTGAGGAGAACCAGAAGATAGAGGTTCTTCTTTTGGGATTTACCACCAAGTTTTTACTTAGCCATGTCCAGACACTTAGGAGCAAAAACCATTTAATTGCAGTCATATGTCAAAGAGGATATGTTTGAGATAGCTTAGTACAAAATCTTTGAAATGCAGTAAAAGAATAAGGAACAGGTGCACTTGAACAAAAACTGAAAGAGTTTAATAAAGATTAATATACATGTGCAGGCCAGGCATGGTGGCACACACCTTTAATCCCAGCACTCAGGAGGCAGAGGTAGGAGGACCACTGTAAAAGAAAAAGAAAATAAAAGATATATATATTCACATGCAAGTTGTTAGAGGAGACCTCTCCTCTTTCCCCTAAAGAGAGGAGGAGTGACTATGGTGTTGGATGTCTATAGTAGAACAGTCAAC
Organism: Orientallactaga sibirica; assembly: GCA_036365145.1. Lineage (NCBI taxonomy): Eukaryota > Metazoa > Chordata > Mammalia > Rodentia > Dipodidae > Orientallactaga > Orientallactaga sibirica. The sequence continues at coordinate 10,595,198 of JAEOAD010000031.1, read as the reverse complement.
AGAAAGGAAGCACAAAGGATGACTGTTGAGTCTGCAGTTGAGAACATATTGCTTCCAAAAGATCTTAGATCTGGATATTCTGGCACCTTAGAGAAAGACAAAGTTAAATCAACTAAAGTGTTACTACTTTACAGTATTTGTGTTAAGCCAAAGTAGATCATAAAATATTATCTTCATTTGGTTTATTATTTTCAATTTCATTGCTCACCTACAATAAAAGAAATTAGGAGGGTTATTCCTTTAACTCATGTGTATACCTTACTTTTATTTTAAAAAAAAAAAAACAAACAGTTTTATCAAGCCCATACTGATTGGGATATATGAACTCTGACTTCACAATAGTTGGAATATCCCTGCCCTTCTCCTGGGCTCAGAGCTGAGGACATGGAATAGACCAGGCTCGGCCATGCTGTTTCCTCACTGTCATGCTGAAGTGAGAGGGTTTGCATGTTTTTCTCATATTGAAGGAGTAAAGATCCAGGTGACTATTGTCATAGCACTCAAGGACCATAGCACAACCTTATCAGGCTTAAAACAATAGTATAAGACTTCTTAGCAGGCATCTGGTTTCAATCCATGAATGAAGGAAAGAGGTGCTTGTTCTCCAGTGTGATGAGTGCTGGAACAAAGGAGGAGAAATAGCAGTGGAGTCAAGTCTCGAAGGATGGAAGAGTAAGGTGTTGCTGGGGGTAGGGAACATGAGCGTGGAAGCACGGAGTTGGGAAGCTCTCAGAACCCAGGGAAAGGTACATATATGGGGCTACTAGAAGACAAAGTGATTGAAGGATAGGTGAAGAAACTGCTAAGTACGGCCAACAAGGCACATGCCTCAGGCTGAGGGGTGGGCAGTTTATACTCTTGATGGATTGTGGGGTAAAGAACGGGGCCAGAAGGCTAGAGAGATGGCTTAGGTTAAGGCACTTACCTGCAGAACCTAAGGACTCATGTTCAACTCTTCAGATCCCACATAAGCCAGATGCACAAAGGTGAGGCAAGCGCGAGGTCACACATGTGCCCTAGGTGGTGCAAGTGTCTGGAGTTCTCTTGCAGTGGGTAAGGCCCTGGCATGCCAATTCCCTCCCTCCCTCCCTCTCTCCCTCCCACCCTCCCAAAAAAATTAAAACTAAAAATTAAAAAGAATGGCACCAGAGTGGAAGGGTTTTGCACAGAAAAGGAATAAACTGGATATCAGATGTTTTGATGTTTTATCTTTTTTTTAGCAGAACAGCTAGGGGCAGCATAGAGTACATCAATAGTGATAGAGGCATCTGGAGACTGGTGGGGTGATTCAGGAAGCACCCATCAAGAGCTGCTCTGCAATAGAAGGCATAAAAAAGAACAGAATAATTTCAAAAGTATATCTTGCTACTGCTCAGCAACAGTATGTTTCAGTGTTCTGTGATAAGTTCATTCCTGCTAGCGCTAACTCCCAAGCTCAGACTCCTTCACATGCCACTTTGCAGTTGTCCTTAAGCATTCTGGAAGTAGAGATGCTCATCCTTTCTTCAGGACCTGAATTTCCTAGAGCTGCTCTTGTGTGTAGCCAGCACTTTATTCTTTCATTTACACAAATAAAAATGAATAGATTTCATCTGTTGGAATAAAGTTGTGATCAAGTGAGTGGCTTAAAATGTCTTCAGCAGAGATAGAGGTCAGTGTTTAGTCATTTTCACTCCCATGTGAACTTGTGCCAAGAACAGCCAGTACTGTTTTGAGCACCCTTTGGAAGGATGGGATTGTTCCCTGATCACTGACAATGATCATAGCAACCTTAAGATTCAACAGAGTTGTAAAACACTGTTTGTAGAACTTTTCTTTTTTTGGCAGGCACCTGAATTATTTTAAAGTAAACTTAAAAAAACATAAGCTTGTGAAAACTAATGATAATGCCTGGAAAATTACTGTCATGTAGTCCGAAACATTAGACCTCCCAGAACTGAGACACCCTTGCTTCTGTCTTCTGTATAGCTTTGCAGTGGATTCCAGGGAAAGGAAATTGTGGTTGTGGCAGAAGTTGAAGAAAAGCGTGAGAGGGTCTGCATCAATTTGGCCATCCTTTCCAAAGAAACATAGGCACTGCTTTCCAGAGGGTAGACAAATGTAGAGATCAGCCTGTTGGCTCTTAGCACGTGGCCTCAAGATGCCACATTGTTCTTGAGGGAGTAAAGAAAAATGTACTCACAGAGGAGAAGACAGAGCATAATTCTTTAATTCCTGAATACAACTAGAATGATAACTTGTTTTGTTTCACTTTGGGATGTGGGTAGTAGAGATAGAACCTAGGACTGGAGTACTCAACTTATTTTCACTCTTTTAATTCAGACAAAGCCTGAATTGAGAATTTTTGACCTGTATGTATATATTTTTATAATTGGCTTACAAAATAATGGGTTTGCTATAGCATTTTCATACACATACAGCATTGTACTTTACTCATATTCACCCCACCACCACACCCACCCAGCAACTCTCCTCATCTCTCATTGGTCCCCTTCTCCCCCAAATAATCTTCTTTCTGCTTTCATGTCACTGTGTGCTGTGTGTGTGTGTGTGTGTGTGTGTGTGTGTGTGTGTGTGTGTGTGTGTGTCCCCTGTTTAATCTAGATCTGCATATTTTTTCTCTCTTTCTCCTCATTTCTCTTTCTTGTACCACTCCCCCTTTGGTTTTGATTTAATGGAAAGAGAAGGCTATTGAAGCAGACTAATGAGAAGATGCCTATATTTATTTCTACCTATGAAGCCAGTATGTATGGTGGAGGGGCAATGTTGTTGTTGTTGTTGTTGTTGTTGTTGTTGTTGTTGTTGTTGTTGTTTTGGTGATAGGAAGAAATCTCCTTTCCATTAAATTTAGCTATATTAAATATATATATACATCAGATATGTCTAACCCATGGCCCATAGACTACATAAGGCCCAACCCATTTATAAACGACAGTGTCATGTTTCAATATCAAAAGGTTAGACACCCTTACTATACATCACCTCTTGGCAACTTTCCTGGCTGTTGTTTCCCATTGCTGTAATCAGAAGTTGAGAAAGATCACAAACCCTGGGCTGTGAATACAATTTGAGGAGAGTGCTCACCTAGCATGCATGAAGCCCAGGGTTTCAGCCTCAGCACTGGAGAGGGAAAAAATCTGAGAAATACTTTATGGACTATGTTGCTAAAGATTGCTTACTATTTATCATCTGTTGAAAGTCAAACTTACAATTTGCCAAAAAGGATATATCTTTTTTTTTTTTCCGAGGTAGGGTTTCACTGTAGCCCAGGCTGACCTGGAATTCACTGTATAGTCTCAGGATGGCCTCAAACTCCTCCTATCTCTGCCTCCCAAGTGCTGGGATTAAAGGTGTGTGCCAGCATGCCTGGCTTAGGACATATCTTTTTAAGACTGGGTACTTAAACTATTCTGAGACAAGGTTTTGGTCCCATTTGAAATGCCTCTGAGATGGGGTAGATAGGCCTATTGGTAAATTGCTTGCCTCATAAACATGAGGATCTGAATTCAGTCCCCAGAACCACAAAACAAATGTCAGTCATAGTGGCTTGCCCATGTAATCCCACCACTGGGGAAGCAGAGGCAGGTGGATCCCTGGAGTTTTCTATCCAGCTAGTCTAGCCTAATTGATGAACTCCAGGCCAGTAAGAGACCTTGTCTCAAAAAGAAACAGATGATGCTCCTGGGGGTGACACTGCAGAGGCTGTTCTCTGTCCTCCACATGTGCATGTATATACACAAATAAAGCGCCTTTGAATACAAGCACTCTGCCAATTATTTTATGTGTGATCCTCTGGTGTCAACATATACTATAGGGGTTTAAAGAGTTCAACGTTCAAATATTGTCCCCCGAATTTTCCCAAAACGATGAGGCACAAAGTGATACATTTATTTATGCAGTGTGAGTTATTCATTTCTCCATTACCAACATCACAATGGAATTTGTGTGGATTTCCACTTCAGATCCAGATTTTACATTTTGCTCTCTGGTTTGTATTCTTTCATCAGAAAAATTTCCTATTTCAGTGTATTTATTGCTATCATAAAATGTTAAACATAGTACAAGTGAGATTGTTTGCTGCACAAAGATGGAGACCTAGATTCAATCTCTAGAACCCATATAAAAAGCCACACATCCCGTGCATGCCTATATCCCAGTGCAAGGGAGACAAAGATAGGAGAGCTCACTGGCCAGCTAGTCTGACTGAAAATGTCAGCTCCAGGCTTAGTGAGAGACTATCTCAAGGAAATAAAATAGAAGAGCCACATAGAAGTGCACCCAATGTTCTCTGGCTTCTGATCACATGCACACAGAGTACGCATGTCTGTGTGTATAACACACACACACACACCCTCAAAAATAAAAAATATAATCCAAAAGTATGAAAAATAAAATGTATCAAAAAGCCAGTGACCAGCTGAGTATGGTGGCACATTTCTTTAATCTCAGCACTGGTTAGGCAGAGGTAGGAGGATCATTGTGAGTTCAAGACCAGCCTGAGACTGCATAGTGAATTCCAGGTCAGCCTGGGCTTGAGAGAGACATTACCTCAAAAATCAAAAAAAAAAAAAAAAAAAAGAAAATCAATGACCAAAATCTGAATTTTAAGTTTAAATACTTTGCCCAGGCTGGAGGGTAGGGGATATGTGATCTCAGACATAGATTGTTACACATGGCTAAATCTGCTTCAGTAGAAAGCCTCTGACTGGTTCACTGTTGAGCAATCATTCATGCTCTTCCTTTCCCCTTTTTTTCAGAGGTTCAAGCAGTTCTGCTCACTGACATTTTAGTTTTCCTTCAAGAAAAAGACCAGAAATACGTCTTTGCATCATTGGTAAGCTGAGTTGTTATTCTCTTATGTTTGGAACTAATAGTATTTAAACATCTAGGTTAGGTGTTATTCCTTCCCACAGCAAAAGAAAAATAATTTTCTTTTCCCTCACAGTACTTTTAACTGCCCTGAGCAGTACTTTTGTAGGGAACATAGAAAGATTCATGATATAGAAAACATAACTAGAACCCTAAGGCCATCTTTTTAGAGAATGACTAGGTGTTTTTCTCTGTCTGAAAGTTGACAATGTTTTTTAAAAGCCATACTTAAGTTTATGACATTGCTCTTACCTTGCATCAGAGTCATCTTCAGGAGTTAGAGCATTGCATGCATGTTTTATGTATGCTCTCTCCCCTTTGTTTAGGACCATAAATCAACAGTGATCTCTTTAAAGAAGTTGATTGTAAGAGAAGTGGCTCATGAGGAGAAAGGTCTTTTTCTCATCAGCATGGGGGTAAAAGATCCAGAGATGGTGGAAGTCCATGCCAGCTCCAAAGAGGAACGCAACAGCTGGATTCAGACTATTCAGGATACAATCAACACCCTGTAAGTTAAACAGCATGACCCCCCACCCCAGCCCTTCCAGTATCTATGTGGCTTTAGAGTGGCCAGTGATCTCATAGTGGAAATTTAGGGATTTTGTTTGTTTGTTTGTTTGTTTGTTTCATTTTGTATTGTTTTGTTTTGATTGCATTAGTAACAGAGATGAGGATGAAGGAATTCCTAGTGAGAATGAAGAAGAAAAGAAAATGTTGGACATGAAAGCTCGGGAGTTAAAAGGTAAAGTGTTTAGAAGTAGTCCAAGCCCTTTGTCTGTAGTTGCAAATGGTTGCTGGTGGTCTCAGCCCCTGACTGTTCCTCAGCCTGAAGCTGTGTCAGTCTGCTTAACACAGAGATGAGTTGTTTTCAACAAGAGGGTAGCAGTAAGAATGATTTCATAATAGATCAGGGGAATATGTATTCTCTGGTCTTGGTGTCAGTATTCTTGGAACCTAGTGAATTTTTTTGTACCTTGTCACAGAGAAATTTGTCAAATTTCATAGTTACATCTAAAATTAAAATTGGGGGAAAAAAGATATTTGAAAATTCTGTTAGCGTGTTTTACTCTTCCTGCCAGTACCTGGTTTTCTCAGTACACAGATAAGCTATGAGATGCTTGGGAAGAAGGGACATAGTACCTATAGCTTCATGCAGTCCCTTATCCACTTCCCTACAAGAGAGCTACTCTGATCCCCATTAGGTAGTAAAACTCTTGAGGCCCTCAAAGGCTAAACAATTCAGAGTCAAGTATGTGCATATTGGGCAACTCAGCCAGAATTTTTAATGCCTATCTTTTTGTTTTGTGCTTGAGACAAGATCTTCTATTTAGTCCAGGCTGGCCTTCAATTCTGGGTTCTCAGCCTCTGAAGTTCTGGGATTACATGTGTGACTCTCAGGGCCTGGTACTCTATTTTTCCCTTCACCAGTGGCTTGTTGGATTTTGTAAAGACTGCTCTGGGTGAAATAAAGCCAGAAGTCAAGAAAACACAGCATCATGAAACATAGCTAGAATGCACACTGCACAAAGTGATAGAGTTCTGTTTTACTGAGGGTAGGATGGTTGAGGTCAGAGCCAGAGTTCTATCAAACTTACTGGCCCATCATTGGAATGACATGACTAAAATCCTCCTCCTTAACATTTGTCAAGCATCTAGAGCGGTACTAGAGATGTAGATTCCTAGTACACTATAGCAAAGGATACAAAAATGAATGGTAGAGCACAGAGTGGCCCAATAGACAGTGTAAAGTGTGTGGATCTGAGCTGCACCTGACTAACAGTTACCATCAAAGAATAGTTAACATGAAAAAGGACTTAATGTGTCTACCAAGGAATGACAGGTTTGGTATATCTGAAGAGTCAAGATTAAGTGACAGGAGAGTCTTGGTCTTAAAAGGAAAGTAAGAAATGTTTTTAAATTTTTAATTCAAAAACATGTGTTGAAGCCTTTTGAGAGAATTGCTTGAGGGAGTGGGGGAGCCACTGGAAATATACTACTTGGGAGACTATTAAGATAGGTTAATTGAGGATAAATGAAAGAGGGGTGTAACAAAAAATATATGAGTGGTTGGACAAAATATGAGGAGCCAAAATTTTCTCCCAGGGGCTAAAGAGATAGCCAGTAAACATGTTTGCCTTCAAAGCATAAGGGCTTGAGTCCCCAGAATACATGTGAAGGAAGTTGGGCATGGTAGTCCATGCTTGTAATCCCATTGCGGAAAGACAAGTAAATTCTTGAGGCTCACTGACCAGCCAGCATAGCTGCCTTGGCAAGTTCCAGGCCAATGAGAACCCATCTCAAAAAAAGGTAGGCAGCACCTGAGGTTGTGCTCAAGTTCACCACAATCACGGAAACATGCGCACAACAAAAATCTCTCCTGCTTTTCCAAATTTGGTAAGGTGGAAGATAAAGAGTGCTCTCAAGGGAAGAAGTGGATTAGCTAGAAAAACAGATTGGTTTCTGGCAGCCTGAGCGCAACTCATCCCCTCATGACAGTGGAACCTGGTAGGTTGTCTGGTGCTCAGAAAAAAGTAGGATTGAAGATGTTTGCTGGAAATTAAGTCAGCGTACAGAAGACAGTTGAAGCAATGGGAGAGAACCTGCCATAACAGATGGAGGACCCACCAAAAGTGTTCCGCAGAAGAAACTTGTCCTCGTGGCATAGCAGGGAAATTGTTTCAAAATGAGGGAACAATTACCAATGCTAGGAAGGAGTTCTAGATTCAATAATGAAGGCAAGTACAGAAAGACGGAGCCAAAGCCAGAGAGCAGAGGGTTGAAAATAGGGATGGAAACCATGTGTGCAGACTTGTTAAATCCGAAATGCTGATGTTTGTGAATAAGAACCCATGATGGTTTTTCAGGTACACTCTATATAGAGAGAGAAAAACTTGATATTGCTTTGATGATAGAAATGAGATAAAGAGCCATTTTCTGTCTTGGCCCTTGCCAGAAACTACCACAAGGTGGTGCACACATCTCAGCCATCTTAGGATGGCAAATAAAATCACTTTTCCATTCACTCCACAGAGCAGCTTCAACAGAAGGACCAGCAGATTCTCCTCTTACTGGAAGAAAGGAGATGATTTTCCGGGACATGACTGAGTGTAGCACTCCCTTACCCGAGGATTGCTCTCCAACTCAGAGCCCCAGAGCACTCTTCCGTTCCAACACAGAGGAAGCAATCAAAGGAGGACCCTTAATGAAAAGTGCAATAAATGAGGGTAATTTATTTTCTGCTTTGCCCTTCTTCAACCTGTCCTGGAGTGGCTTACACACAGATGTTACCTACTAATTTCTACCATGTTACTTAAACATGAAGAACCAGTATAGAAAACTACACAAAAGACATCTTGCCCTATAGTACACTGTCAGGGCGACATCCTTTATAACCAACTACCCAGGGGAAGAAATACCTGAAAACCTCTTCAAATGACCTACCCCTTTACATCTCCTTCTGCTCCACACAAGCAGCTGCCCCAGCTTGCATCAGCTATCACTCACCCACCATTCTCTCCTTTCCATTCAGTGTATCTTTGAATCACCTGAGCTTTTTGAACTTCATGTTGGATTTTTTTCATACAGTATTCTTATTCTCTTATTTTTTAGAGGGGTCTCACTCTGTAGCACAGGCTGTCCTAAACTCACTATATAGACCAGAATGGCCTTGAACTCATGGCAGTTGGCATGCCTCAGTCTCCTCCCAGTGCTGGGATTATAGATGTGAGCCACATACCCAACTTAGAAAAGTGCCTTGAATTGCAGTCCTAAGTACCTTCGCTATATCCCAGTTTTGGTTTTCTTCAGAAATCTACTTACCCACATGGTACATTATCTTTGTCTAGCTTCAGGATTCATTACTTACAATGTTCTTTTACCTCTTGAGTCATTTTCTTTTGGTATATTGCTATTCTGTTTTAGTTTCCTTTCTGTAATAAATTTTTTCTTTCTACTTATTTGGGTTTTGTGACTTTTCCTTCCTTCCTTCCTTCCTTCCTTTCTTTCTTTCTTTCTTTCTTTCTTTCTTTCTTTCTTTTTTCTTTCTTTTTTCCTGTTTGTTCAAAACCCAGACTGGCTTCAACTTTTCTGTCTTCCTGCCTCAGCCTCCTGGGTGCTGGGATTATACACATGTATTAATACACCCTTACTGTTTTATTTTTTATAATTTTGTTTTAAGCTCTTTCATGTTTTGTGTCATTTTCTTAATGTATTATCTCATTTATTTGAAAGACACACTATGGTGTGCATTTAATAGGAATTTACAACTCTTCTCTAACGCTATTTTCATTATATGAGATTTGACTTCATATTTCACTGTTACTTATTTTGTATGAAAAATTTAGGTTCAGGTAGTATTACTTCATAATGTGTTTTGTGTAGTACTTTTTTATTTTATTTATTTGAGAAAGAGAGAGATTGGGTGTACCAGGGCCTCTTGCTACTACAAATGCATTCCAGATGAATGTGCCTCTTTCCTGTGTATCCGGCTCTATGTGGGTACTAGGAAATTGAACACTGGCTGGCAGGCTTTGCAAGAAAGCATCTTCAACCACTGAGCCATCTCCCAAGCCATGTGTAGTGTTTTCTTAAAAATATTATGCCTGTTATGACAGTTTCTGCTTCTGATTCTCTTCCTCGTTCCAACCGGATTTTCTCCTTCATCCCTGGTTGTTGCTCTCTAACTCAGTTGTCCTCATTTTTAGTCTATTGTATGTGGACCCTGCCCTAGGAATGAACTCAAGTTGGTTAGACACTTAAGCTACTTAGCATCTTGAACCCACTTGCTGTCAGAGAGGCAAAAACCTTGTTAGTGGCTTACCTTTCTAAATCTAGAACCCATACCTTTTTTAGTAAATAGCCACCTTCCCTGTATAGTTTCACATTTTCCTGGCACATGGATGTAAAGGTGAATGTTGGTCTCCAACTGTACCATCCCCCAGGAACCTGTAGACAGAAGGATTTACCTGCTCTTCGGAATTTTCCAATCTGATCCCTGTGCATATTATGTTACCATACTATTTTTCCCTTTTCATTGACAGAGATGATGTCAGCTTGCATGTTTTGCTTCCTTTTTGCAGTGGAGATCCTTCAGGGTTTGGTAAGTGGAAGCCTAGGAGGTACACTTGGGCAGGCCATCAGTAGCCCTGTTGAGCAAGAAGTTGGGATCAGCCCTGTTTCCTTGCCCCGGAGAGCAGAGACCTTTGGAGGATTTGACAGCCATCAGATGAATGCTTCCAAAGGTGAGCCATCCTTACTGCTCACAACTAACATGATCTGTGTTCTGGTAGCTCAATCAATCAATAAGCATCTTAGATTCTGAAATGTTCATGAGCCCCTGTCAGAGTCGCATTCATTTTAGGTACTAAAAGATTTTTCCTTATCTAGATAAGTTGTATATAGCTGAAGGAGTAATAATATAGGTTGAGCATCTCTTATCTGAATTTTTGAAATCCAGAATACTCCAAAATCCAAAACTTTTTGAGCACCATGACACCACATGTGGAAATTCTACACTTGACCCAGTGACAATTTGCAGTTGGGACAGAGACATGCTAAAAATATTATTTTGAATTGCCTTTGTGGATGATGTATATTAAAGTATCTGTGTGATATTGGACATGGGTCACCTAGTTCTTCTTGTTGCCTCCCTGTTAGTGAAAATGTGAATAATGGCATAGCTGCCACCAAGTGACTTTACTGTCTATATTATCTATATTGTAATCTTTTCTTGACTGGTCTTTATTTACAATTAAAAACAAAAATACAACATATGCACACCCTGTTTGTTTTTCACTTAGGAGGTGAGAAAGAAGAAGGAGATGATGGCCAAGATCTTAGGAGAACAGAGTCAGATAGTGGTCTAAAAAAGGTATTTTTTTTTTCCTCTCTTGAATAATACATATCCTCCTTGGGATCTCCTTAGATTCATGACCTTGGAAGTATTCCACTTAGATCTTGTTTTATATGTCTAATTGGTGCTCATAGTGAACTACTACACTGTTTTTAGGGAGTTGAGAGCCCTGCCTCGTTGGTGCTTTGTCCGTACTCCCAACCTAGACTGCCCTGTTTCATTCCTATCTGTTGCTGCTATGCCCTGACAGAACCAGTTTCATTTAGAGATGTGCTTGATGTTCTAAACCATCCCAAACAACTTAAAACTTCAGATCTTCCCTGCCTTCCAGTGAAATGTTATGGTAGAAAAGAAAGAAAATGGGAAAACACAGCTTAACTTAGAAATAAATTGAGGATAATTTTTATATCAGTCTCCATTTTTTAAATGTATTTTGTGGGCTGGAAAGGTGGCTTAGTGGTTAAAGGCTCTTGCTTAAATTAATTTTGTTGTTTTTTCTTTTATAGGGTGGAAATGCTAACCTAGTGTTTATGCTTAAAAGAAACAGTGAGGTAAGGATTTTATGAGCTACATAGAATATGTATTTGTTAAAGTTAAGAATAATTCTTTTTGTTTTCTACCTATAGTCTATATGTCCAAATAGTAAATTTGTCCATTTCTTTGGCTTAAAGCACTGTCCTGGAATTTTGCCCAAGTACCACCTCTGATTCTCTGGCCTTAACATACCTCTTGCTTTTACTCAACTTTGTCTATACAAGGGTTAGGAAGCACTGTGGGTGGCTTTCTTCAGCTTATTCCTAGTGAGTTAGAAATTATAGCAACATTTCCCATAGCATAAACCTTATACCAAAGGCCACTAATCTGGAGCATGGAAATGTAACTTGTTGCTAAATCTCCATAGTACTTTCTTATCCTTGTTGAACTTGCCGTTCTGAGCACTTGCTTTTGTATGAAGGATTCTTCTGTCCTCCCTGTGGGGAATCAGGCCCTAGGTTTTAGCTGAGGGAAGGTATGTTTAAGACATTTTATTGGTTTAATAATTTCAAGTAACATTTCGTTTGTGTGTGTATTCATGTGTGTGTAGTTCAGTATAGTCCCGAGTGTTGCTCCTTACCTTCTGCTTGTTTGAGGCAGGGTCTCTGATGTTTATTGCTGCAAATGCCCAGCCAGCTGGCCCACCAGCTTCTGGAATTCTGTCTTCACCTCCCATTACCCTGTACAAGGTCTGGGATTAACAAACACTACTACATCTAGACTTTATGTGGGTTCTGGGAATCAGAACTCAGGTACTCACATTTTCACTGCAAGTGCTTTACCTATTGAGCCATCGCCCCAGCCTTCAAGAAACCTTTCTTCATTTTGCATTTATTTGATTCAAATAAGATTGTTGGGAGGGTGCATGCACATGGGGTGGGGATTGAACTCACTGCCTCACTCATGGTGTGCATGCCCTGGACTCTTATTTCCAGCCCCTGCATTATTTGTAATAGTTTATGCAGTTGACCACTTGTTTTTCTTTTGTAAGTTGCTAGTTTTTGTTTCTGCACTAGGTTATTTTTCTTTACTAATATTGAAGAGCCTTTTCTAAAGATTTTTTTTTCATTTGACTGTTTGTTTCCTTTGATTTTGTGTATGATCTCTTCTACTGTGCTTGTGTTTGGAAAACCTTCCATGCTTCAAGCAAAAAATAGTCCTGTATTTTCTCCTATCTTTTAAAAAAATCTAATTTTATTTATTTATTTATTTATTTATTTATTTATTTATTTATTTATTTATTTATTTATGAATGAGAGAAGCAGATAGAGAATGGGAGCACTAGGGCCTCCAGCAAATGAACTCTGGATGCATGCACCACTTTGTACATCTGGCTTATGTGGGCACTGGAGAACCAAACCTTGATCCTTAGGCTTCACAGGCAAGCACCTTAACTGCTAAGCCATCTCTCTAACTCTGAATTTTTTGTTGTTGTTGTTCTTTTGTTTTTCAAAGTAGGGTCTCACTCTAGCTCAAGCTGACCTGGAATTCACTATGAAGCCTCAGGTTGGCCTCAAACTCATGGCGATCCTCCTACCTCTGCCTCCGAGTGCTGGGATTAAAGGCATGCGCCACCATGCCCAGCTCCAGCCCTGAATTTTTTGTTTTGTTTTGTTTTTAACGTATGATCTAAGGCCCCAGCTTCATATTTTGCAGGCATTTAGCCAATTTTCTCAGAGCAGTTAACTGAATATTTTTTCTTTTCACCTTGACTACACATGCCGCTTGTACACTAAATTGTTAGGCTTCATCTCTAGGCTTTTTTATGCCAGTCATTTTAAATAGTGAACTTTGTAAGACATCTTAATGGGTGCTGATATCCTTTTACACACACACACACACACACACACACACACACACACAGTTTTCCTCTTTTTGTATTGGTTGCTTGTACTCAGTTATTCTTTGCTTTATTTTAAAAGATTGCATTAAAATAGATTCACTTGTATTTTAAGGATGCTGTAATATAACCATGTGATGTGATGGATTCTGAGAGTCATAAAACCTGAATGATTGTTTCCATTTTGTTTCTTCCTCAGCAGGTTGTCCAGAGCATTGTTCATCTTCATGAACTGCTTAGCGCTCTGCAGGTACATAGCTTCATCATTTATTTGTGCACTTTCTTGGTTAAAGAACAATAGCAAAGAGTTTCCAGAAAGTATATGGTCAGGTTTGACAAAATTGAATTCTGCTCCTTTGACATTCCTATTTGATAGCTGTCCAGGGTTACCCTGGAGCATTTTGTTAATGGACCAAACCCTTAAAACATGAGATGAGGGAGGGTCAAGGAGGTGTTCCAGCAAGTGACTCTCCTCTTGGACCTGAATTGCATTGCTTTCTTCTCTGCCACCTCAGGGCGTGGTGCTGCAGCAAGACAGCTACATTGAGGACCAGAAGCTAGTGCTGACTGAGAAGGTGCTCACGAGGAGCACATCCCGCCCTAGCTCCCTCATTGAGCAGGAAAAGCAGCGCAGTTTGGAGAAGCAGCGCCAGGACCTGGCCAACCTACAGAAGCAGCAGGCTCAGCACCTGGAGGAGAAGCGCCGCCGCGAGCGCGAGTGGGAGGCTCGTGAGCGGGAGCTGCGGGAGCGGGAGGCACGCCTGGCTGAACGTGAGGAGGCAGTGAGCTGTGGGCAGCAAGACCTGGAGAGAGATCGGGAGGAGCTCCAGCAGAAGAAGGGCACCTACCAGTGTGACTTGGAGAGGCTGCGGACTGCCCAGAAACAGCTGGAGAGAGAGCAGGAGCAGCTGCGGCGGGATGCAGAAAGGCTCAGCCAGAGGCAGATGGAACGGGACCTCTGCCAGGTACCAGAGCCTGGGCCAGGCCCGGAGACAGAGAGGAGGGCCGCCTTCTCCTGATGCTATGAAAGCTGGGCAATGGCTGAGGGCCATGAAGGGCTTTGTGCCCTAGCTGCCTCAAGAAAATGAGCAGAGTGATGCCTGTTTATATGGCATTTTTGCTTTACCCATAGAGGGGCACAGGGCGAGGAAGTAAGTCTTTATCTACCTTTTGCATCTCTAGGAGACTGAAGAAATCAGTGGAAATGTAGAAGGCTTGGGCTAAGGTGGTTAGTGGGCACTTGGAATTGGCTGGTATATCCCTCAGCCACCACCAACTTGGACCAGTGTAGTCTCAGTGTGTCTGAGAGAGTGATGGTCAGCCTGTTAGCTGTACCACATGAGAAATCAGTCACCTGAAGGGGGCCTGGTGGGGATACACACTGAGGATAAAGGAGTCCTCAGAACCTGCAGTGCTATGGCCAGGAGACAGCAGCAAGTGCTTCTAACATGTGTGCAGAGTCAGCAAGGAACAGTTAACAGAAGGAAGAGCCCAGCCCAGCAAGTGATGGGCAGTGCTCACCTTTCTGGTACACAGATGATACTGTCGTGTGGGAGTATTCACACTTACACTTTGCTTAATGCCCAGATTAACTTTGCTCCTTTGGGAAAGCTTTTGATTGTTCAGCACACTGACTCTGAGTGATAGTCCATGGTTACTCTAGAACATGAACACTGGTGGTAGATGGAGAGCCTGGGTGTGCAGAGACCTCCCTATCTTTAAAACACCACACTGCTATTTGTTTGACTTTGGGCCATGAAAGACAATTAAAATTACATCTCCCAGAGTGGAAGACAATGCTGTCTTTCTGTAGAGCTTTTCAAATATATGGTGAGGAGCAGAAAATGGTTCTGTTATTTTCTCTGACACCAGGATATGTCAGGAACTTTAGCAATGGAAGATTTGTAGACAGCTTGAGGCAGCACAAGCCTTATGGTCAGATGATCCTCTTTTTCTGTGAGGGTCTTGTTGAAGCACAGCTCTTTTACTGTCTGCTTAAACAGAGTGTGCTGTGTGTTCAGGGAGTGAGAGTTCTTCTCTAAACTGCCCATCAAAGGTACTAGGCATCCTTTATGATACTGATGTTAGTGTGAAGGTGATGCTTTTAACATGTCCATAGATTGTACTTGAAAGAGAACAGTAAATGAAGTCCTGAGCCTTTTTAAAATGAGCTCTGTAGCCTATGGACACAGGTAAACTTGTAGCCAACACTGTTCCCAGTTGAGTTCAGCCAGTGACTGTTGATGGCCACCAGTCTGCTAAGAGCTTCCAATCTAAAATGCCTTATCTTGAATATGTGCAGGTTTCACATCAGCATACCAAGCTAATGCGGATCCCGTCCTTCTATCCCAACCCAGAGGAGTCCTCCTTATCATCTGTACCTTCCATAACCAAATCAGGGTCACTGGACTCAGAACTTTCAGTGTCTCCTAAAAGAAACAGCATCTCTCGGACACATAAAGATAAGGGGCCTTTTCACATGTTGAGTTCAACCAGCCAGACAAACAGGGGACCAGAGGGGCAGAGCCAAGCCCCATCAAGCACCTCTACCCGCCTGTTTGGGTTAGCCAAACCAAAGGAAAAGAAGGAGAAGAAAAAGAAGAGCAAAGGAAGCCGTTCTCAGCCTGGTGGTGAGTCACCCACACTATCTTCCCATGGCCATAGTGTCTGTATTCTAAAGGAGAGAGTAATGGCACAGGGACCTAAATAGCTGTGCAGTGAACACTAAAGCTTAAGGGAAAGTTAAGAGAGAGGTTTAGAAGACTATCACTGAGGAATTTGTTAACTAAATCAATTCAAAACCCCTGTCGTGTACACACAGGGTCAGCTGTCCAAGAGCCCCTGTTTACCTGTTGTTTCACAGATTAGATTGGGCAGGAAGTGAAATGAAAATGACATTGTTCTCTGGATTCCTTTTTCATTCTTGGTTTTACTGTTGCAGATGGTCCTGTGTCAGAAGTATCAGCAGAAGGTGAAGAGATCTTCTGTTGACCACTTTCTTTGCCAAAGTGGCTCCTTTCTGACCCTAGCCATGGCCATAGTGCCTGGTACCATGTTCCTGTTGCCCCTCGCGCACAAGTCTCTTACACTGGACGTCCACTGACCTTTAGCGTCCAGTCTTCCTGGGCCACCCCAAGTCCTGGATGAGAGCATCATCTGTGTGTCAGGGTGTGGAAGGATGCCCAGACTCCACTTTAGCTGTGACCTGTGACTGTCCAGGACTCAGGTGTGGGGCTTGCCCTGTTCAGAGT
This sequence comes from Orientallactaga sibirica, assembly GCA_036365145.1. NCBI lineage: Eukaryota > Metazoa > Chordata > Mammalia > Rodentia > Dipodidae > Orientallactaga > Orientallactaga sibirica. The sequence goes on along the minus strand of JAEOAD010000031.1, from coordinate 10,578,853 downwards.
GTTAAACTGAAAATAGTGGCCCAGAAGTAGGTGGTGGTTTAGAACATGTCAGGAATCCCTAAAGGCTCATAGAGTTTCCAAATGAGGTCTGAATTTTGGCCTTTCATTTGGGGAAACACACCCAGAATCAAAGAGCAAGTAATGTGGACTTCGTCTGTGTACAGTGACCATTTGCACATACACACAGGGTAGAGCAGAGTGTACACAGTCTATTGTAGACATCAGGGTGGTTTAGCCCAAAAGAAGCATCTGACTGGCCAGGTGGTGTGCAGAAATAGTCAGTATTTCACCATGTATCTCTCTTAAGATTGGATCCCTTTAAACCACCCCTCTGTACACATCATCCCTTTTTGCATGTATTTTTCATTTCATTTTAGAAGGGAAGACAAGAGTTTGAAACCAGTGAGATGAGGCTTGGTATATATGAAATGCACATGGTCTACACTGCCTGTATGTCCACTTAACAGGATGAACTTTAAAAACAGTATCTCATTTCTTCTACAAATCCAGACACAGTGCCTGTCCAAGATGCTTGCCTATATGTTCTAGGCTCAGAGGAAGTAGAGAGGCCTCACCACTGTCCCTAAAATATGACACTTTTTGGTTGTCACTGGCCCCGAAGGCCAGCCCAGCAGCTCCCCCAGGGCAGCTGCCATTGCCTGGGTCTCCCTGTGGGAGGTCGTGTTCCCACTCGGCTCACACAGCTACCTGCCAGGCCCATACTGTGCCCTATAGCCTCTGTGGTTGGAATTCCCTGCAAGGGAATGACTGATTAAGAAATAGGTTCAGATAAAGGCATTAATTAAGTCCATGTGTTCTGATAGTTTAGCCTGTACAAAACCAGGAGAGGCACTGGCCCTTGAGTATGGCTTGGCATACTATATACTCTCTGTCACAAGGCCTCATGAAATACGGTTTTTCAGGTACAAAGTTCTGTTGGTTATTAATTGTGCTCTTACCCCTGGAGAATGTCACAGTTGCTGCCAATTTCTCTCTCCTCTTTCCTTTTCCACCGTGTTTTAATTCTGTGTTTGCTTGAGGCTTTCACCAGCTGGTATTCGCAGGATAGTTCATTGGTAACGTTACCCTGAGATTCTCGTGTCTGCCCTGTGGGGCTCCCCACGAGGGAAACCCCATGCGGTCTGTACTTCACAAGTGGCCTTTAGTTCCTGGATTTGCCCCTCAGAAGCATGGGGCTTTGAACGTAGTTATGAAAAAACAAACAAACCTGCAACTTGGTGCTTGTTGATGACTGCAAGCTGGCCTTGCACATGAAGATATTTATCTTTCAGTTTATTTGAAAGAGGTCTGGTTTAAAACTTTTAGCCTAAAATTTATTTATTGTGTGTATGTGTGTGTGTGTGTGTGAGTGTGTGTGTGTTTTGTTTTCCTTTGAAGGTGAACCAGTACTGGCCCAGCAGTTTGAACTATCCTTTCAGTTCAGATAGAAGTAGCGGCAGCCCAAGTGCCTGAAGGTCCTGGGGAAAGCAAGGCTGGAACAGGGGCCCAAGTTTGTCCCTCTCCCTCCCCAACTCATCCTTTCATAGGGGAATGTGGTCTACCTTATTTGGGAATTTAAAAACTTGCCACCTATAAGCTGAAAGCCTGTTTGAGTCATAGAAACTTCAGCAAAAGACTTTTAAAACCAAAATCAGCTGATAGTTTTTTATATTGAAACCATGATGTACCTACCTCCCAAGAGACCCTTAAAAGCAAAAAGTTAAGTTGCTTCCTTCCGCCAGTCCACATTAGTTCTGTCACATTAGAAACATGTCCTGATCTTCCTCAGGTCCACCCAGGCTTTGGCTGTTGTCTGTCAGTGCTGGAAGGGGAGGCAGGGCCAGACTCCCAGCTAGCAGTGATCTACCGAAACCTGCCATTCCCTGTGCAGGGAAGGTCAGTGACCCTGCCCCAGGCCACTTCACAGAAGCACTGTGGACACCATGACTACTGTACTTCCCTACACGACTTTTCCTGTCTTCCAGGTGTCCTACACTCTCAACACGCTATGCGGTTTTTAGCTTGGTTTGGCTGTTTTAAAGGGATTTCCTCTCTTTCCATACTCATTAACTTAAACCCATATGGTCAATTCCATTTGGGCATCAAGGTGGTAATCCTGCATTCCCCTACACCATGCAACTTCCTCCAGGAAAAATCAGTGGTACAAAACAAACCACTTACTAACAACTGCTTCACCCTTCCGCAACATCTGCTCCCCACAAGGGCTCTGTGCTTGGGGAAGTGATTGAGGTTGTTGCTGCTTGTGCTTTTTGCATATTGCCCTGAGGAATGCTGTAGCTCTGAATGTAAAGACTCATGGGCTTCTTTCCTGTGAGAAGGGTTATTTCCTGTACTTTCCCCACACTAGGAAGCCATGTATCTCCATCAAGCTAAACAGCATCTGACCTTGCACTCGAGATTTGGCAGTCAGGTGGGGATCCCCCTGACTTGCAGAATCTAGTGAACCTCCTGGAAGAAGACTGCATCTCCTCTCAACAATGATCATCTCAGTAATTGTCATCCCATCTGGGTGACGTGTGCACTTTAAATGCTCTCTCATCAGTTGGCTTCATTTTGAGACAATCAACTATGTTAACTGCCCTTCTTAAAAATTGGGAGGGTTAAAAACATGCCAGTTGCCACATTCAGTCTTTGCCAACATTCCTTGTACCCCATAAGAGCAATCTATGGGAAAGAATACTCCCCAAAATACTTTGGAAAGGTACGAACCAAATCGTTCCTCTTCTGTCTCAGGGTTATACCACTAAAAGTTTCCCTTTGCTAACCCTCACCTTGACCCCATTCTTTTCTTCCCTGGCTTCAGTATTAGTAGTGAGCACAGAACAGTGAACCCTTGGTGTTTGGTTGGTTGTTTGCTGGGGGGAGGGGAGGGTTAGTGTGCAGAGGCTTGTGTAAAGACCAGAATTGTGAGCCATAGCGCAGAGCTTGACCCAGAAGTGACTCTTCATAGGAGTATTTGATATTTCCTCCTTCCATCCCTGAGGCCCCTGTTCACCAGTTCTTTCTTCCCAAGGTTTTTGGTATTTTCCTTGGAGCTGAAGTTGACTCTGAGGATGGGCGGCCATTTGTGTTCAGAGGACAGTCCTGAAGAGTGGGTTGCCATAGCCAGATAGAGAGGGTGACTCCAGGGTGACCATACTTCAGAAGGGTATCCAGTCTCCGTGTGTGAGTGCTTTAGAACATGGGCTCCTTTGGTGATGCAGTGACCCTGCTGCTGTCCTGAGACGGGCACAGTGTGCTTGGACTTGGTTCCTCACTTTTATTCAGTAGTATAACACTCCTAGCCAACCTGGGCTTTGGAGTCTGCTGCCTGCTGGCCAGGTTTGAAATTAAAAGTATTCTAATGCCACCAGAAAAGAGGAGGAAAAAAAGGAGATGGCTCAGCATTGAAGGCACTTGCCTGCAAAGCCTAACTACCCAGGTTCAGTTCCCCATAAGAGCCAGATGCACAAAGTGGTGCATGCCTCTGGAGTTTGTTTGCAGTGGCTGGAGGCCCTGGTGTACTCATTCTCTTTGTCTCTCTTTATCTCTCACTGCTTGCAAATAGAAAGAAAAGAAAAGAAAGAAAGAAAGCCAACCAGAGGCCTTTCTCTCACTTGCTTGTTTAATTTGTCAAAATCCTCCCTCTTACCAGTTAAAAAGTGAGCGGCCCTCACTTCAAATCCCCTGCCCTAGAAACCAGGCAGGAGCCACTGTGCCATAGCCCTTCACAGAGGGCCTGTTGCAGGAAGCACAGAACCTGTATCCCAGCCGTCCCCTTCCTTTGGTCACTGCCTGAGTGAAGGGATGCCACCAGCTGGTTTGCCTCAGTGTCACTATGCAGTAAGCACCTATACCTATGCTTTCATTGGTTGTCCCCAAATGCTGTATGAACATTTCTGTGCTAAACCTCATTAAATAAAAAGAAGGGTTAAAACCCAAGTTGCTGTATATTAATTTGTAATTATGTATAAAGTGAAGCAGTTTAAAACTGTAAAGATTTTCAGTGTGTTTGCTGGACTCTTGCCACAACATACTGGCTTTGTATTTTATTTATCTTACTTTGTAGTTATGGCTTCAAACTCATGTAAAGTCCCCCTTGGTCCCTTCAAAAAATAAATTTTCTTTGAATTCATGATTCCTGCTGTGATTTATTTACTCCTTATAAAAGGTGTGCTTACCTTCCCCACTCTGTCTGGAGTCTGCTCCCCAGTGGAAACTTACTTCCATACCATTGGGAGCAGTTACAAGCAGAGCAGACTTCCAGCCCCAACAGTGGGCTCCTGGAGCCAGAGCCGAGCCGACTGGCTCAAAGCCCCCAAGGAGCTGATGGATCTGCCCTGAAAACAGATTCCAATCAGACTGGCACTGAACCACCTCAGTGACGGTGCACACTGCTGTACACTCTCATGTCAGCCCCCCTCTGTGAGCTCTCCACCCTATCCCAAAGGAGCTTTGCCTAAACTCAGGAAGAAAAGTCTTACTTTGTGTGGACTTTTCTTTGGGGAGCTGCACAAGGGCAGAGGTGTTTCCACCAGGCCTGATGTCCAGCATTGTCCAGTGTGTGGCTGGCCTATTTGCAGAACCTGGGCTCAGGTCCCCAGCCTGGCTTTCTACTGTTGTGTCTCAACCTACCCAATGTGGAAAGGCCCTTCTGTTCCAGTGGACCTTGGGGGACTGCCACTCGGTGATGCAGATGACATGGATGCCTCCTGAAATTCCCACTCTGCTTCTAGCTCCTTACCCAGCATCCCAGCCTCAAGAAGGAAAAGAAATCCTGCCAGGCTGCCAAGGGTCTCCCCTTTGTCCATGAACTTAGAAGTGCACATTTCTGAGCAGAGGCTTTTGTAGCCCTGGCAATAACCACCTCCCCTGAAAACACTGGAACACTGGTCTCTTTTTACCCGCTTCCACACTTGGCTGTCACTGGGTTCTGGCAACCCCTCCTCCACTGAGCAGCCGGCCTGGCCCATCTGCACTACCCATTGCCCTGGATGCCCTCCAGGTTCCCATGGCCTCTGTCGCCTGCACTGTAGAGACGAGCTGTTGTCTGGGAGGCAAGGAGGGTTAGCAGAGGCACTAATCATAAGTAGGCCCCAAGAACCCTGGACAGCAATTCCACGTGTGTTAGATGTCTTACCGGCTCCTGAGGGGAGACCATTGCACACAAGGCCTACATCACAGCACAACCCTGACCTGTGCAACAGTGGCTGCCACTGTTAGTGGGTCTCTTACCTTGAGAACTGCCTGTCAGCTGGAGCAGCCAGCAATATCGTTCTTTATATGGGCCCTGTACTGAAGAAAGCTAGTATGGCTTCTCCCACAAAAGAAACAAATGAATTAATTAGGAAATTAAGAAGGAGGAGAGATTAGAAGCTACAAAGTTTCCCAGGAATAGCTTGCAGAAGAGGAAGATGGCACGTGGTTCTGTGGTTACCTTAGCAGCCACTACAGAAGGGGAACTGAGACAGCTGACCTGCAGACCTATGGAGGTAAGATTCCTAAAATCATGGTGCCTGGAAACTATCAGTCCTGGCTGCATTCTGCCACCCATAGGTGCCTGGAGCCCTCTGAGAAGTCCTGGGAAGGGAGTGGTCAGGCGCCCTACATTTGAGGAATGTGGGCCATGCAAGGGCTCTGTGCCCCAGAATGATGCTGTCTGCCAGCTCCCCCTCTTCCCCTACACCCTCTACCATCTGGGCTCCTTTGGTATCCAAGTCAGAGGCACCCCCTCACAAGCTTTTCATATGCTAATTGCTACACAAAGCTATTTGAAAAGTCTGTACAAGTTTGAGCTTCATCTCTCTCCAGGAGCCTTTGGGCAACTTCCAGAGAAACCAACTTCTGGGCAGGGGATGAGGTTCCACGGAACAGCCCGCAGAGACCTGAGCCTGCAGTTCTCTCTCTCCCTGTTACACCTTGCTTTGAGCCATCCTGAACCGTCCACCTCAGCCTCAGCCTCTGAGTTGTGAAGTGGCCGGTGACCTAGACAACTTCAGTTAGTCCCAAGCTTTGCCTAGGTCCCTAGGGTCCAATGGAAAATGTGATCTTCTAAGCCCATGCTGCTTGCCCTGCCAGCCAGGTATGCAGAGAGGGGCTCTGGCGAGGACCAGGCCTCCCATTCTGTGTGTGGAGGCTATAGAGGACACAGGGTGAGCAATGGGGCAACACAGACTGAACCAGAGAAGCTGGGGACAAATTTCAGCCCTGTTATGTCACTGAGGGAGAACTAGGAGCAAGGTAGTCATGGACAAACACCTAGGTAAGGCCCAAAGAAAGGACAAGGGGATGTCACCTGGCCTGCCATGACAGAACTAGAATTGAGAATCTGATTCTGTCTCATCCCTCTGTGACAAGTGCCCCTAATTCTTCCCCAATCTGACATACTTAGGTATGGTGGCCCCTCTTAAGCCAGCCCCTTGAGTCCAAAAACAAAAAGCTCACTCACAGACTTCCTTGAGGAGGCTGACAGAAAAGCCCACCGCAGTAAGCTATGAGAGGCTTGCCAGGTGGGCCAGGATCTTGGCTGCTCAATTCTCCTCACCTGACCCTCAGACGCCTCCTGGTCTGGTAAGTCCCTCCCCCACCCCATCCTGGCTGTAGGACTGGGAGAGGAATTCTTTCCTTTTCGCTTGACTGTCTTCTGAGCTATGGGACCTGTACTAACTGATCCCTTAGCTTCCTTTCTCCTAATACGAAGGAGAGAGCCTCCACACGCTCCTGTTCCACTTCCCATATAGGTGTGTGCGTGTGTGTGTGTGTGTGTGTGTGCGCGTGCGCATGCTGTATGTCTGTGTGTGTGTGTGTGTGTGTGTGTGTGTGTGTGTGTGTGTACGCGCGCGCGCGTGCGCTCATGCATGCTCTGGCCCTTGTTCAACTTCCCTGGAAATCCCTTTCACATTGTCCTTCCTCTCCCATACTCAGCTTCCCACATGGGCTCTCAGATCCTGCCCTACAAGTGTTCATGTGTAATTGTCCTTGCTTTTCCCTGGGTACCAATTTTCCCCAAAGAAATCTCACAATAAATAATTTAACTCTCAGAGTCCATTTCCTTTGATAAAATGGACAAGGATGTCAAAGTTGGGGTTCACAGATATCCCCAAATTCCATAACACCACTGCCCATCTTGGAGGGTTGTGGCCCTATCTAGGGGGAGGATCAGAGATGACATGACAAAGGTGGCAGCTCCATACCCAGGCCCAGCATGTTGTGAGCATATAGACCAAGTGGCAGCAGCAACTTGTCACACCGGAGCCCTGGATCAGAACTGACTCCAGGCACTTCTGTTCTCTGGGCCTTTGTGGAGATGGCAGACTGCTTCAGAGTCCACATCTTGTTCTCCATCAGCCCAGGTTGTCACTTCTAGACCTTTTCCAGACAGCCAGGACAAACTAAGCCACCAATCCCTCTAGCCCCACATCACTGAACAGGTTGCAGCTGACACATACCCACCCAGGCTCTAGAGCTGTGCTCAAGACTGAGCCCCACCCCCACCCCAACCCCCAACATGCCATGCCTTCATTGCAAGGCTGGGTGCTGAGGAGAAGCTGCAATAGAACCATGCCAGGGACCCAAGCCTTTACCCCTTCACCAGCAGGGCCAGATATTCTTGAGGAAGCCTCCCCAATGGCAGTCCAGCGGGGGAAGGGTAAGTCTCACCACATCCAGAGGAGCTCTGTGGTAGAAGCCTGTACTTATGATTTCGGGTTCATCTCAGTTAAAAAAAATAAAAATAAGGGCTGGAGAGAAGGCTTAGCGGTTAAGGCATTTGCCTACAAAGCCAAAGAACTCTGGTTTGATTCCCCAGGACCCACATAAACCAGATGCACAAGGTGGTACATGCGTCTGGAGTTCATTTGCAATGGCTGGAGGCCACTCACTCTCTTTCTCACTCTCTCTCTCTCATAAATAAATAAAATATATTTTAAAAATAACACTTAGGCAGGAGGTCGGAGAGATGGCTTAGCAGTTAAGGTACTTGCCTGCAAAACTTGATGACCTGTGTTTGATTTCCCAGTACCCATGTATAGCTGGATGCACAAAGTGGCATATGTGTCTGGAGTTCATTTACAGTGGCTAGAGGTCCTGGTGTGCCCATTCTGTCTCCTCTTTCCTTGCAAATAAATAAAAATATTTTTTTTTTTAAATTCTTAGGATTTTGCTTCATTGGATGACAGGCACCTTCTATCTGTGATCTTCTGGGACTCAACACCCTGTAAGGACTCGAGTCTTGCCATTTATGAGTGATCACACCAGCCCACAGAGTTAGGTGACTGGCCCAACAGAGCCAGGCACAGAGGGTGGTTTTTTTGTTTTTGTTTTTGTTTTTTGAAGTAGGGTCTAACTCTAGTCTAGGCTGACCTGGAATTCACTATGTAGTCTCAAAGTGGCCTCATGGTGATCCTACCTCTGCCTCCTGAGTCTTTTTTTTTTTTTTTTTTTTTTTTTTTTTTTTTTTTTTTTTGAGGTAGGGTCTCACTCTAGCCCAGGCTGACCTGGAATTCACTATGTAGTCTCAGGGTGGCCTTGAGCTCACTGTGATCCTCCTACCTCTGCCTCCCAAATCCTGGGATTAAAGGTATGTGCCACCTTCCCCAGCACATAGGGTGGCCTTTTGTGTCAGAAGAATAAGGACTTGTTGAAGACTAACTACATCAAGATCAACATATAAAAGGTGGTGATGGGGAAAACAAAACCTTTCCAATACTGGCTACAGGTAACAGGAATGCAGGAGCAGAAAAAACCAGCATATACAAGAGAGGGGTGCTATGTAAAGTGACCTATGAAGAGCCAGCAGGCGCCATTCTTTCAATAAGATGTCTGTTACTTTCTGAGACACAAGAACCTGGGAACTTCAGCTGGCAGTGGGGCATCCTCTAAAGTCCTCTGATTCCGTCTTGGCTGCAAATAGGATTTTTCCTGTGACCAGTGTTTTGTGACGGTGAGAGGGAATACCATTAGGGTGAATTGACCCCTGAGAGTAAAAAACGCAGGAGGGCTGGAGAGATGGCTTAGCAGTTAAGGCACTTGACTGTGAAACCTAAGAAATCATATTCAAATCTCCAGGTTCCACCTAGCCAGAGGCACAGTAACACAAGCATGCAATGTTGCACATGCTCTCAAGGGGGCGCACTTTTCTGGAGTTCATTCACAGCAGGCTGAAGGTTCTGGTGTGCCCATTCTCTCTGCCTTCTCTTGAAATAAAAATAATTTTTAAAATAGGAGGAAAGTCTGCACTTACTAAAATAAAAGATGATCTGACCTATCTCTTGCCTAATTCACTAGACCTGTTTTTATTATTATTTATTTATTTATTTATTTATTTATTTATTTATTTATTTGAGGGGGGAGAGAATGGGCGCACTAGGGCCACCAGCCGCTGCAAACGAACTGGCTTACACGGGTCCTGGGGAATCAAACCTTTGGCTTTGTTGGCAAGTGCCTTAACCACTAAGCCATTTCTCTGGTCCCTAGACCTGTTTTTCCACAACCAACCAGTACCCCTCCTGGGAGAGAGGTCTTTCATAGAACTTTAATCATTGTGGTTGGTCAAGTTCAGCCCCCAGAACTTGGTGTCAGGGCTAGCCTCTTCTGAGACAGCCCCTAGCCCTAACCAACCAGCTCTCCCTCTGGTTCACCTGAGCCAGAAGACAGATCATCACTGTAAGGTGGGGAGGGCAGGCTCTCTGACCACTTGGGAACTTCCAACTATGGGTGAGTTTTTCCCTCAGTAGCCAGTCCAGGCCCAGCCAGATTGAGTTGAGGGGAGGGCCCCCTAGCCCTTACTCTCCACATGGGTTCTTTATCCCCTTTAGCTCCCCACATGGCAGGAGCTCTTTAAACTTTTTTTTTCTTCCCATGGTTTTTCCAGGCCCTCCATGTGGGATCTCTAGCTACATGGGTGCCTTTCCTTGGCTCTGTACTCCCCTCAATAAATATCACTTAATAATTATTCTTCTCAGTCTTTTTTTTTTTTTTTTAGGCCCCATGTTTAACTCTCCAGATCCACATAAGTCAGCACAAGGTGACACATGTGTGCAAGGTTGCACATATACACAGGATGGCACATGTGTCTAGAATTCAATTGCAGTGTCTGGAAGTGTGATGTGCCAATTCTCTCCCTTTCTCTGTCTCATAAAAAACTTGACTATACAGCCGGGCGTGGTGGCGCACGCTTTTAATCGCAGCACTCGGGAGGCAGAGGTGAGTTTGAGGCCACCCTGAGACTACTAGTAAATTCCAGGTCAGCCTGGACTTTAGTGAAACCCTACCTCAAAAAAAAAAAACAAAAACAAATACTATTTAAAATTTATTTTATTTATTTATTTATTTATGTAGTGTGTGTGCACCATCATGCCAGGGCATACTTCTGGAGGTAGAGGACAACCTTCTGAGACAGGGTCTCTTGCTACCACAACTGCAAGCTTTATATTGCATCAGGCTTTACATAGATGCTGGGGAATTAGACTTAGGCCTGGACAGCTTCATAAGTGTTGGGGGGGGGGGCGGTGAACGTAAAGATTGGAACATTTTAATTTGCACAATTGTGGTAGTGGTGGGGCTTTCTGGGTAGTTTTTGCAATCACTTCAAATTCAGTATGGGAAGAGCAGTCACTTCACCAATGTCACCCCGTTTCATTCCTAAAGGTCAAACAGAAAGGTCACTTTCCCAATACCTCAAATAATGTTTGTAGGAACTGAATTTCATGTGTTATATTCCTTTTCTGCATTTGTTTGCAAAGCCTGCTGGCTTGGATTTGATTCCACAGTACCCATGTAAAGCCAGATGCATAACATGGCACGTGCATCTGGAGTTCATGTGCAGTGGCAAGAGGCTCTAGTATGCCCACAACCCTTCGTCTTTTTAAATTCAATTCTTTGATTAAAATTACAAACAACTCTAGGGTTTGGGGTTCAAGGACTTCCCCGGACACCAAGCACCCCCGTTACAACAGAAGCCACAGCTTGTTAATTATCTGGGCCCCTTGGGTATTTCTGTCATTATTGTTTATGCAACACTGTCCCTGAAGGGCTGTGGGTGTCACACACACAAAGTGGGGTGGTTGGCCTAAGAGCAGTGGTTCTCCAGCCAGGCTGGCCACACATTAGAGGCACCTGGAACTTTCAGACTCACTGTCAGGTTACAAGGAACCATCAGGGTGGGCCTGAGTTACTATGCCCAGAACATTCTAATCTTCCAGGTACCAACCCAAAGATAAAGGGGAGCAGCCCAGGCTTGGTGGTTGCAGGCTTAGAAGTCAAATTAGAAGTCAAATATCTGTCGTATAAGCCAGGCACTCTCTCACTCTGGATAACCAGGTTTCCTCCCACCCCCATCCAGAACAGGCTCTGCTAATGGGATCCAGACCCAAGGGATGTCATCTCTGTGGTTGAGACCCCAAGTCCCTCTGGAGGCTGCTAAGCAGCATGGTAAACAAAAACACGAGGGAGAATGGGAGATGGAGGCTCGTGCTATGCCCATATGGAGTGTGGGGTGACAGTACTGGCGGCAGCCCAAGCTGAGAAGGACCTGGGTTCCTGGATGCACAGCAGTGCAGGGTGTGAGGGTGTGGGTCGAAACCAGGGTCAGCCCATTCCAGCTGGCATGGGCCACCTCGTCTTCAAATTGTAGGTTGTGGTCCCAATCACAGCCCCTTAGGCTCCTACCCATACTCCCTCTCCTATCTATTACTGCCCACCCTTATCTGCAAGGCTATTATCTTAACAGAAGGTACTTGTAGATTAGGATCACTGAACTCACTTTTTGTCCCTGGGCAAACTCAGAGTATGTTGAATTCTTCCCTGCATTGGGTAATACCACCTGGGAAGGCTCCAATGGCTGTGTTGGGACTTGAGCCCTAGGGAAACCTGGCCTCATGATGAATAACTAGCTTCCTTTCTAACACCCCATCTCAGAGTTAGTCTGGCCCTGGGGCCATGTTCCAGCCCTGCTGGGCAAAGACCAACCAGGACAGCCAGCACCCTTTACCATGCTCAACGTAGCCCAGCCCACGGATGGCCCACCTACAGTGCCACAGCCAGACACTGAAGCAGGGGTGGTCTGACTTCTACCCTGTTAATCCCACCAACATTAGCTGGAGCCTGAGAAGCAGTGGAACCAAGCCTGAACATACATGAGATAGATCAGAGCCCAGCTACATGGTGCCTTGACTACCCATGTGAACATTTAGCTTCTGAGCCCACTGCCCACTGTGTGGTTTGATTCAGGTGTCCCCCATACACTTATGTTCTGAATGCTAGGTCTCCAGCTGGTGGCAATTTGGGAGTTGGATCCTCCTGGAGGAAGTGTATTGTTGGGTGCATGCTTATGGGCATTATAACCAGCGTCTCCTTGCCAGTGTTTGGCACACTCTCGTCACCTTCTCTCTGTCCTTTCTGTTGGCTGGTGTGCAGACGGAATCGTAGGAGATGGAGGGGCTTCGTGGACTGGGAAACAGCCTCCAGTGGAAGTTAGAAAGGCAAGTTCCTGGGTCTGCTCACTCATACAGGGACTACACAGAAAGGCGCCACCTCACTCCTCCTCGCTGTGGGGTAAATTTGCCAAACAAAGGCACCTGCTGCCTGGAGTTCTGAGCCCAGGCCAACACGGAAGTGACCCTGTCCACCGTCATCCCACTCCTGGCGGAGGAGAATGGGGGAGGTCCCAGGTTGTGAGGCCATCTCTACTACTGGCTATTCCTTAGTCATACAAATGATCACAGCAGTCTGAGTGAGGTTATGTAATGCCTCAGCATCTGATGCATTTCAGACAGTTGACACTGCACTTGAGCTTGTGGTTCTGCACTGAGTACCACTGAAGAGGAGAGCCAAGGGGCAGTGCATGGTGTGACATCACAGCCTTGGGCTGCATGGAGGGGGTGCCTCCAGTTGACCACCCAATGCCATTGCAGGTGCATCCACCATGCAGGCTTACTCTATGTTTACAGTTAGTATGGAAAGGTGAAGGACACCAGCCTGCAAGGACATTCCATTCCAACATGCAAGGGCCAACTGCACTACAGGGCAATGTGACAACCTGACAGCCATTAGCTGAGGTAACTGTGGCCATCTTCATGGCTTTCACACAAACATGTCACGGGGGCCATGAGGCATAGGCCTCTTACTATGGAAACAGATGGAATTGTTTTCTCCACCTGGAATCACTACACAGGGCCTTAGGAGGGAATGACCTTCGAGGGGAGGGGGGCGGACAGGGGAGGCCAATGGTGATTCCACAAGCACATCAAATAACGTCCTCTGATGCTGGTATGTGAAAAGAAGTCCTCTCCTGGTTGGTCGCCTGCAAAGCCATAGACGGAAGGTTCTAACTGGCAGCTGCTAGGCCCTGGCCCGGAGTCTTGGCCTAGGTAGCCAAGACAGTTCCCAGCACCCAGGAAACCAGACAATTTTCTCAACTCTTTTATTAAGTTAGAAAACTGATAAAAGCAACACAAATCTCAGGGCAAGCACCACAGTCAAGTCCTTTGTGCTATGAGAAGTTGCTGAATCTTGATGAAGCAGTCCACAGGCCAAGAGGTCACTGGCTGTGGCCTGCAGTTCCTCTGCCAGCCCTGAGGACCGGGGGCCTCGGGCTTTCCAGCATGGCTGTACCTGAGGTGGAACGGATGATGAACTCAGGCCTCTGACTACGGGCCAGGAGCGGCTTTGACTTGCAGTGCTCTCCCGGAGCACAGCCATGGGCAAACCAAGCCCGTAAGTCCCACTCCCCAGGAGGCACCGGCAGGGCCAATGCTAGGCTGAGACGTGGGGACAAAGGACTGGTTATGTAACTGAATTATACAGGGGCCCCAACTCCCTATCAATAGCACAGCCCACTCTGGAACTACAATTCTGATCTAGTCAGCACATACAAATGGCAGGTGGCCTGGGAAGCCACAAACTAGGGTACCCTGTTCACCCCATGCCAGGCACAAAGAACACCTGTCCCCTCCACAGGTGGACAGGGCAAGCAAGAGCTTGGAGTCTCTCACACTGGTTCAAAAGCTGACCTCAACACACCTGGTACTGGGGACACTGATGAGGGCTTCCCCCAAGGTTTGTGAAGTGACAAGGAACAAACGTTTTGGGAATTCTCTTAGGACCCTTTTTGTAATTTCTGAGCTCAGGGAAAAAGTGGGCAGAGCCCAATGCTGAGGGTCTGGGTACATTTGCTAATGATGCAGTTTGCCCTATGAGTTTCTGCCACTTTTCAAATCCACCTTAGTTAGGCTATGCTCCTTAAGGCTCAGGAAATACGGGGTGACATTACTTCCTCCCACAGGCAGCCCTGCAATAAAGGTGTTGGTGCCTAGGTTTCCAAGCCCAAGCCCTTCCAGGCCTGCCTGGTCAACAGAGGTGACCTCAAGGCCCTGTCCTCCCCTAGGCCCAGGGATCCTAGCAACAACAGGTGTGCCCCTCTGGAAGGCCCTCTACACACAAGCTCCTGGCAGCAGGGAGGCCTGGGGTGTCAGGCACTGGGGAGGCTTTACTTTTCTTGCCTAAAGCTCAGAACTGTTGCCACCACCCAGAGCTGATGCTGTTGGCTTCCGGCCTGGGGCAGGCTGAGCTTCCCATGGTCCAACTGTGGTTAAGGCCACTCTGTGACAGTGGAGCCAGAGCCGTGGGGGTGGGGAGAGCCACCCAGAGTCTGTGGGGAGAGGAGGAGAGGATGAATATGTGACACACCACTCTGTCCTGCTCTAAAAGAAAATGATACAATCAAGAGGCCAACTAGCAGGGCTGCATCTGAAAAGCCCAGCCCATAGCATAGCCCTCCACTCAGGAACCTGAGCTGAGGTTTTTCACCTGCAAAGAAAGACACATTTATTTGCCGCCACTCCCTCCCTCCATGTTACCTGTAAGGCCTGCCAGCACCTGGGAGGCCCTGGGAACACAGCAGGACAGACAGCTACTTTCCCTAGGCACTGGCTTTCCCTGAGAGATACCACAGACTTGATGACAGAGTGTGACACGTCTGAGAAGAGCTACAAATGAAAAGTAACTTTTGAAAAATGAGATCACAGAGCTGCAAAGACAGCTCAGTGGGTAAGAGCACATGCTGGGCATAGTGTGACAGCCCGAGTTCGTTTCCCCAGAACCCATGTAAAGCCAGACATGGCAGCACAGACTTCTGTAATCCCAGTGAGATGGGAGGTTCAGGAGACTCCTGAAGCTCATGGGCCAGTTAACCTGGTACACAGATGTCCTGTGACCTCCACAAGCGTGGCCTGGCATGCACATGCTTGCACTCACAAATGAAGATGCACAAAGAGATCGTTCAAAGGGAGGCCTGAGCCAGCACCTTTATTCTGGTGAAGGGAGTGGGAAGGAAACCGTATTTCACCTAAGACCTGACAGATAGGAATTATGTGTAGAAGAGTGTAGAATTATGTTCAGGCAAAAGGAGCAAAAGCACACACGGGTCCCGAGGGGAGAATCCAGCACATGTAAGCACACTCATTTGTAGCCTGGACAGATACTAACCACCCAGACTCTCGATGGCAGGCCGTGTGATAGGCTGTGGGGACAGAGTGGTAACTGAGGAGGAACTACCCTCAGATCTGTGAAGCTCACACTCCGTGTACATTCTCAATCAGTGGCCTATCCACACGAAGTGTCAGTGTTTGCCCTGGTTAGATGTCTACCCACCCAGGACTCAGGAACGAGATTCCAGCTCCTGAGCAGATCAAGTTCAGACACCCCACATGCCAGGACTGTGCCAACAGGGGGAGGGCGAAGTCCTCAGGACAGCAAGGGAGAGAAGACTGAACCGAAGAGAGGAGGAGCCAGACACGGGGCTTCCCAAGGCAGTCCTATCACCACAGATCCCACGGGACAGAGTTACCAAGAGAGGGGCAGAGGGCCTGGGAGTCCCCCATAGGGCAAGGAGGAACCTCTGTGGGAGGAAGACCAGATGCTGCCCCAGCACTGATGTCACCATCACCAATGCTGGTAGGTGTGTGTGGCTAGAGCGATCTAGCCTGCACAATGGTGTGAGCTTTATGAATATGACACTACCAAAACAAGAGTTTCCTTTAGTTGTCTGTATGCACTTATGAAATGTTAAGAGTGAAAAACATTCCAAGCATTGGGTATCTCTGGAAGTTTCCTATAAGTGACGTGTTCTCCCACTGCTGCAGCTCCTGGAAGCTGCCTGGCATTGCCTTCTAGACACCTGGCAAGGCAAGGCAGCGGCTGCAGCCCTTCAGCTGGGCTGGTGAGGACTCCCAACTTCCCCAGCCTCCACACAAGCTGAGTGCTGAGGTCCCCATACCCTGGGATGCTCCGGGATGGGAGACCTAGTACTCTGGGACTGGCAGCCACACAGTCATGGTGGCATGTCCGCTGGGCCAGCACCAGCAACCCACATGCTGGCCTAAGATCCCTCAGAGTCAGGGCTGTGCGCCTCTGCCTGTTAGCCCTGGGTGGTTCACATATTGGTCAGTGTAGTCCCTGGGCTCACCCCAAAGCTCTCAGTCTGTATCCACTAACTCTGGTAGCCTCCACCTCTGTGAAACAGGATGATCCTCCAACCAAGAGAGACATGGGGTCAGCTGTACCACTGTACATGACAAGCCCCAGAAAAAGCCCATCCCGCGGGTGGCTAATACAGGCGCCAAGTGTCTGCAGATGCTGCTCTATTCCCAGGTCTTGCACAGGCACAATGACTGCTGTGTGGAGGAATTCCCCAGACATTCTCCTGCCAGCTCAGCCCACTTTACAAGGCTGGAGGAAACACTCGATTTTGCTCTAGGTTCTGTAGTGGTTTTTGTTTTCTTTTTACTATTTAATTTTGTTTTTTGTTTTTTGTTTTTTGTTTGTTTTTTCGAGGTAGGGTCTTGCTCTGGCCCAGGCTGACCTGGAATTAACTATGTAGTCTCAAGTGGCCTTGAACTCTCGGCGATCCTCCTACCTCTGCCTCCCGAGTGCTGGGATTAAAGTGTGTGCCACCATGCCCGGCTTTATTTGTTTTTTTTCGAGGTAGGGTCTCACTCTTGTCCAGGCTGACCTGAAATTCACTATGTAGTCCCAGGGTGGCCTCAAACACTTGGCAATCCTCCTACCTCGGCCTCTCAAGTGCTGGGATTTAAAGGTGTGTGCCACCACATCCGGCTATTTATTTATGAGAGAGGAGGAGGCATACAGAGATTCGGCATGCCAGGGCCTCCAGACACTGCTGATGAACTCCAGATGCCTACACTACCTTGTGCATCTGGCTTACATGGGTACTGGGTAATCGAACCTGGGTCCTTAGGCTTCACAGGCAAGCACCTTAACTGCTAAGCCATCTCTCCAGCTTGGTTTGCTTTTTGAGACAGGGTCTCTTGTAGTACAGGCTGGCCTCAAACTTGCTACGTAGCCAAGGATGACCCTGAAATCCTGATCCTCCAACTCCCTAGTGCTGAATTACTAGCATGTGCCATCACATTGCGTTTATCTGGTGCTGGGGATGAACCCAGGACTTGGTGCATGACAGGCAAGCACTCTACCAAATGAGCTACATCCCCAGCCTGGGTTCCTCATTGGGTAACATCTGTAGAGGTAGGACATTGTGGGCCAGGCTGTCCCTGCAGCAATGACTAAGCTCCACAGGGTCTGGTGAGCTAGGTCCTTCTCAGAGCTGGGCTTGCAGCCCCTGACTGGAGTCCTACATGGAGAGACCTCAGCACCTGTGAAGGAGGACTGAAGCTCCCCAAACCTGGCCACATGCCTGGCACCCTACTACAACTGCTCAGGCCAACGGCAGGCAGTGGAGGCAAGGAGCTGATTCTTAAGTGGCTTTCAGGGAATCTCAGTAGAAAAGGAAAAGAGAAAAGATGTCCATGCTGGTGCTCCAACCAATACTTCAAGTGCGTACTTGGGGCGGAGAAAGCAGGCATGGGGATGACAGGGGGCACAGGATTGCTCAGCAGGTATGCAGGGATTAAGAACAGTAGCCCCTGGAGCTACTTAAGCAGCTGTCAGGATAGTCAAAGAACACCAGGCATAGATGACGCACCTGGGGACCAGGGGCAGAAGCTTCTCCCCAGGACCCCCTTGTACTTGTTACTTGGCAAGAGGGGTCAGGACAAGGCCAGGAGTGAGCACATGGGGGAGGATGGGAGATGACAACAATGGAGACTCCATCTGCGAGAGGTACTGGGCTGGGCATTCCAGGTGGCAGCTCACTGGTCGGTGCACTGCTCACTGGGAGTGCCTACCCCACTGCAGGTGCACAAGGCATGCTGTCCATTGGCCCGTTTTGGCCTTGACCCTTGCCGGGGTGCTTAGCCTGCTCCTTCTGAACTTTGTTTTGGTTCCCAGGCTCAGCCTCTTCCCATAGAGGCCCACCTCCCACACTGCTGGACAAGTTGGAAAGTCTCTTCCAGCTCTGCTGGTCCACTTCCTGGGGAGAAGCTGAGCACAGGTGGAAAGGATTCCAGAACCCAGGGAGGGCCAGGCATACCCAGGGTGTCAGCTTCCTGCTGCAGTGCAGGGTTACAGGCCCTTTTGCAGTGAGGCCCACTGGTGGCCAGCCTTTGAAGAGCACCAAAGCTCAGGTGTTCAGCCAGAAGCTGGACAAAAGGAGGAGCTGCGAGGCCTCTGGTAGTTGCTGGGGCCTGCAAGAAGGACTTGGCTGAAGTACAGGTGACAGCTGAAGCCTAGAAGCAGCCTTAAAGTTAAGCAAAAGAGTTCAGGAAACCAAGGCCCTGGAATCCTCACTACTGCCTTGGGAAGGCATGGACTGGGCATGGCCTCCCATCCAGATCTGAGGCTGGCTGGGTTGTAACCAACTGTCTCTTTGCACCTACTTCCTCATCCCTGAAACATGCACTTGCCCTTGACACAGCAATGACAACTGTGGGCATGGGCCAGAGATATGAGGAGGTCCTCGCAGCCCACAGTAACAGAGCCATTTATCACTACCACCCTACCTAGAAAAGGAGACTTGGAAGCTGGCCCCTCATTGTCGGTGTGTGGGAGTGCATCTCATGGTGTGTATGGATGTCAGAGGACTTCCATCTTGTTTAAGACATGGTTTCTGGTTTTGCTGCTGGAAAGGCAAGTCTACCTGGCCACTAAGCTTTGGGATTCTCCTGGCTCCACCTCCCACTGCTGTAGGCATGTTGAGATTACACTCATGTGATTACAAACATTGCTTCCGGTTTTACTTGGGTGCTGGGGAATCAAACTCAGACCAGCAGACTTTAACCACTGAGCAATCTCCCCAGCGCCCCTTGGTGGATCTCTAGTGGAGAAGTGTGTGTGAAAAAGCTTCCATCCCCACTTACCTGATGAGTAAGCTGAGCCTATGCAAGTTCAAAAACCTATCTAGGGGCAGGAGAGATAGCTTAGTGGTAAGACACTTGCCTGTGAAGCTAAGGACCCATGTTTGACTCTCCAGGTCCCATGTAAGCCAGATACACAAAGTGATGCAAGTCGCACATACACACAAGGTGGTGCACATGTCTGGAGTTTGATTACAGTGGCTGGAGACCCTGATGTGCCGATTCTCTCATAAAAAATAAAACTAAAAAAAGCCTATCTAGGATCAAGCAGCCAGGAAGTCAGGGCCAACAGGCAATGAGAGCCTCCTGAGAAAATAGAAATTACCCAAAGAGAAATGCCTATGCAGGTCTGTCTGACCAAGGTACCCCCACCCATGGGACAGGGACAGATCACAGAGAATATGACAACATTGGGAAGGTGGTCTGTGTCCCTCTGAGGAAGAACTGCACTTAGGTTCCCAGAGGTGCTCAGCCTCCACTCCACAAGTGACCCCTCCCCTACTTACTAAGACACCAGTGCAGGGACAGGCAATGTCAATACCCTCTTTGAAGCTTGCACCCCTACAGACCTAAACATTTGTCAAGGTCAGAATTTCTCCCAGAGTAAGAGCAGATTAAAAATAAAAATAATAATAATAATCATACCCTTAAAGAGAATAAAGTGTTCCTTCTAAACTGTCTTTAGGAATCCAGACACCCTATGCTTACAGACTGAGGTCTGCAGGCCTTTTAGGGGCCCCCAAGGCTCAGCAGATCTGACTTAGCCTGAACGAGGCTCCACTCAGAAAGCCCAGCTCAGAAGCACTGCTCTTCCGTGTAGGCTCTGATGCTCTCAGCCCAAGTCAACAGCCTTAGTAGCTGGTTCACTGAAGCTTGGGATGCCCCCTGATATGGTTTCTTGGCTTGAACTGAAGGGGCGTGCATGGGGCCTGCAGAGGAAGGGGCCGGCTGGGTGGAGGGAGGCAAGCCTCCCCCTCTGGGCCTGCCTGCAGTGACCAGCACCTTCACCTGACCATGCTGGCAGCCCAGACCCTCCCTGAGAGTTCTGCCAGCTTGGTCCAACACCATCTTCCAGCCATGGCACTGAACATTGGCTCTGCTCGGCAGAAGGGGTGGTGCCAGAGCAGATCTTCCTTCTGCTGCCTGTTTCTGTCACCAGGATCTTTCCAACCCAGGCCTGGCCTAAGTCCCTTTGGGGTATCTCTTCATCCCTCTCTCCACTCTTCAAAGATAGCTGATGTGTTACTTGGCTCTCTCAGTCTATTGCCGTCCGCACTTCTTGTCTTCATAACTTCACACACTCATGATGCTATGAAGGGAGTTAAGGGCACCTGTTCTGCTCCAAGGGTGTGAGGGGACACTCATTTAATTGGCACAGCTGCCTGTTTTGAGGAAGGCCTTCCCTTCACTTCATACAGACATAGAAGAAAGATACCCCCACATACACCGGCAAGCCCACAGCTGCAGGAGGAGGCAGGACTCAGCCCAGAATGTCTGTCCCTGAGCCCTGGCGCCCTGCTGCTCACCCAACCCTCCTTGGGAGACACTGTAGTCACTACCCAGAATGAGGACCAGCCAGAGGGGCTCCCTGGCCCTTCTGAGGGACTGAGCAGTCCAGGCTTCAGCCTCACCTGTCTGGGCTCTGCAAGTGCCCCTCAAGCAGGCAGGTGCTTCCAGGTGCTGACAAAGGCTGTGGGGATGAGCGAGTAGGGCACAGTGGTGATGCAGTTCCATGTGTCCGAAGTAGGATCATAGCAGTCCAGGGTCTTACACCTCTGGGTCCCAAAGTAGCCACCCACTACATACAGCTTGTTGCCTGAAGCCAGGGCATGGCAGGACATGCGCTTGGCAGTCATGTCCCCAATCCGCGTCCACTGAGTGGTCTCGCAGTCGAAGCGGTAGGCTGAGGCAGCAGTGAACTCAGTGTCTCCTCCCATGATGAAGATCTGGCTGCCAAGGACAGCAGCAGCTGTGTACCTCCAAGGCTGGGGGCACTCCGCCTTGATCGTCCACCGGTTCTCCAAGGGGTCATAGCACTGGACTTTGGACACCATGTCTCGGTGGATACTGGTCCCCCCAAACACAAAGAGTTTCAGCTTGGCACTCACCACTGCAGCATTGCTGACGCCATCCCTCAACGGAGCCACCATGGTCCACTTGTTGGCCCCAGGGTCATATTTCTCCACTTGTTTCAGGGAGACAGAAGGGGAAGCTGGGAAGACACCTGCCAGGGACGTATGCCCCCCTACCACGTACAGACAGTTCTCCAGCTCAGCTGAGCCATGGCCAAAGCGGGCAATCAGCATGGGTGCTGCCTTGGACCACTCCTCGTGGACAGTATCATACACCCAGACATCCTTGGAGACCCCGTTCTCAGAGCCTCTGCCTCCAGTCACGTAGACCTTGCAGCCGATAGCCGAGGCACTGAACTCCTTCCGGGGGCTAGGCAGGTCTGCCTTGGGGATGATCTCCTTGGCCTTGTGGTCTACCTGGTAGATCTTGTCACACATGAAGGTCTGGCCTCCCAGAATGAGTAGTGTGTGACCCGCCTTGCGTGGCCGGGCACAGGGGCTAGTGACCACCCCGTCATTCTGCAGGATCCTGGTCTTGCAACGGAGGGCCTCATCTATGATGAGCTTGGTGCGCTCATCCGCCATGAGGAGGGCCTCACTGGACACAGCCTCCTTCAGGCAGTCAGAGGGCAACAGGGCCAGCCGCACACTGCGCAGAAGCTCTGGCAGGTGGGGCTTCCGCTGTTCAAGGTCATGCTTCACCCACTGCAGGATGGCCTCAAAGACGACCCGCTCATCCTCGGTCTCCAGCTCGTCGCTGGAGATGAGGTCCAGCAGCGTGTCCTTGGACAGGCTGTTGAAGTCCTCGCTTTGGCGCACGGTCTCGAAGTGCACGAGGCACATGCGCCAGGAAAACTCATACAGCCTGCGGCACTGGTGGGCATCAGACAGCAGCATCATGCCCAGGCAGTTGGAGGGGAAGAGGTTCTTCTCCAAGAACTCAGCTGCTGCATCCCGCACGTCATGGAACTGCAGCATGTCCCCTGCCTCCAGCAGTGACTCAGCATTCTCCTCGTTGATGACAATGCGCGAGGAGTAGGCAAAGTCTAGCAGCAGCTCCAGCACCTCGGGGTGCAGGTTATCCTGGAAGTTGACTGTGTCATCCCGGCTTTCTCGCAGGCCATGGCTGAACATGGCCTCAAAGTAGCGGCTGGAGGCGGCCAGCACAGCACGGTGACAGGGGAAGGCACGGTCACCGGCCCACAGAGTGACATCGGTGAACATGCGGTGCTTGCGCAGTGTGTTCAGGTGGGCCAGCACACAGTCGGGGTGTGAGGCCTTATGGAAGAGGGTGATGTTCATGGAGCCCGTGCTGCTCCGTGACTTGCGGGTCTCATGGACGCTGACTGACATGGTGTGTCAACCTGCAGAAGGAGCGAGACTGGTGAGATGGAATTAATGGCTGAGGGCCCTCTGGGCAGCTCATCCATTACCCCAGACTCCCATACAGCCATCTCCCTCTCCTCTCTGCTCAGCTCTGAGGCACCAAGGCCTGCTCCCTCAGCCATATCACTAAGAACAATGCAGGCAAGAGGGTCCTGGGCCTCACCTTGCCCTGGGACATGCATCTTTAGTCTGGAGATGAGCCACCCCTGGGCGAGATGAAGCTGGGGCACGTCCTGTGGAAATGAGCACATGCAGAAGGTGTTCTTGACTTGGTCAAGCCTAGGTCAGGGTCATGCTAAGCAGGGCGTGCTGTGACCAGAATGTCCCCTAAGTCCTCTGAAGGAAGCACCTCTGCGAGTCTGGATAGCAGGGGCAGCTGAGGCTCAGCTACTCAGCTAGAGAAGCTACGCACAGTGCGAAATCCAGGATCCCAGGTGGCCTGCCTGGTTCTGAAGCCTAGTCTCTGCAGGGATGGAGGACTTCTGACACACATCCAGAGTCTTCCCCACGGCCGCCAGCTCCCAAGAGACCCAGTCCTTCCTGAGCCGAGCCCCTCAAAGTAGCAGCTACACTCACCCTGAGACAGATCCTTAAGTATTCAGTGAACAAACATACTCAAATCACCCCCCCTCCCCAGCCACCAGAATGTGAGAGTCTGGAGGTGAGGAAGTGGCTGGCAGCCTGTGGCTGGCTGGGAAAGACAGAGGGGTAAGTGCTACACCACAGCACTAATAAGATTCACATACCGAAGCAGCAGGAACTGCAGGAGCCCTCCAGGTCCCTCCTGGCAATTGCAGGATCCAGGGCAAGGGCAGGGCCCAGCCTCACAGGCTCAGAGCTGCTCCCTGAAAGCAGACTGACACAGGTTTGTTGCCTGCTTGCATCTGGAGGATTTCCAAAGCACTCACGAGACCCAGCTCAGAACTGTGACAACAGGGGTCATAGGGCAGGCTTCTAAAGCATATGCCTCCAGATAAGCATCCTCAAAACAAAACTAAATTGCATTCCAAAAGCCTGTGCTACCTTCCTCCTGCTAGTAATGGGGAGGAGGGGACAAAGTTTCTTGTGCTTTTTAAATTTTCCAAAGTAATTTAATTTTCCTCCCCTTGACACCCCCCACCCGAAGACAATTTTCCTATTCAGTATAATCTGTACAGGAAGGAAGCGATTGCACGCGCCAGTGAAGTAGAAGTGCATTCCTCTCCTCACCTGGCAAAGAACCAAGGAAGGCACACACCACCATGATGAGAGCCACCCAGGCCAGACCCTGGGGCTCCAGCAGGGGAACACAGGAGCCAGGCTGCTCACGCTGCCATGTTCTTCCTGACCAGTACTGGGCTTCAAGTTTGAGGTCAGCCCATCTGAGGATGGGGGTGAGGACACTGTCCTAGGCTATACCCAGGGGTTCAGCTCCGCCACCCGCCTTGGATAGCACTTCCTTCTCTGTATCTCAGTTATCTCTGTTCAGGCTGCCAGGATTCACTCACTGGTGATCATTCCTCAAACATGTCCTTTATGCCATGCCTTGGGTGGGACATCACAGAGATAGAGGGGCCACACGGACCTGACCAGACAGGCTTTTCCGATGGGAATTGCCCAATCTGAATTCTGACCCTGCACATGTTTGCCCAAACCTCGCTGTGATTGCTAAATCTTCACTCCGGCATCTGCCCCTCAAACATGGACAGACACCTTCCCCAGTGTAGCCTTTCACCCAGTGCCTCTGTCCCTCCCCTCCCTGCCCCACCCTGTGCCAGGCCACTCTGAGACATTCAGTGCTTGTACTCTGCAGAGCACATGGGGAATAGGGCAGGGGCATGGACAGCCTAGGACCAGGAAGGACTCCAGTGTGGGCATCAGAGACACCCAGGGCCAAGCTCCCCTGTGCAGGGGCTTCACTTGCCATCGGACATAAGAGGCG
The DNA here is from genome assembly GCA_036365145.1 of Orientallactaga sibirica. Classification (NCBI taxonomy): domain Eukaryota; kingdom Metazoa; phylum Chordata; class Mammalia; order Rodentia; family Dipodidae; genus Orientallactaga; species Orientallactaga sibirica. Next base: position 10,554,206 of record JAEOAD010000031.1, on the reverse strand, counting down.
AGTCCTTACCTTCCCCACAGCCCAGTGGGGTTCCCTGGCCCAGACTCCCTTCCCATAATCCCTTCTTCTTGTGTCCCAGGCCCCAGGTTCTGGAGGTGGAGGTCCAGAGGGTCACCTTTATGTTGCCCTGTCCTAGGCACTGACCTCTGTGGGGTCAAACTGCCACGGAGGCTCAGGGTCCCCCAGCAGCTAGTATCCTGCCAAATGCATGTCAAGAATATGTGCTGCCAGGCATGCTGGTGAATGCCTGTAATGCAAGCATAGGGAGGCAGAGATAGGAGGACTGCCATGAGTTTGAGGCCACCTTGAGACTACACAGTGAATTCCAGGTCATCCTGGGCTAGAGCAAGACCTTTAAAAAAAAAGTGACAACTCAAATGCCAGCTACTTGCATAAACCCCAGCTGGTTCCCATCCCATGCCAGCACCAGCCTGGGGAGAAACTCTGTGCCAAAAGCAGTCGAGGTACCTGCTTGGCTGTCTCTCTCTGGCTGGACCCACCTTCCAGGAACAGCAACTGCTCTGAGCCAGTTTTCAGTAGCAGGGGGCACCCATTTTCTCACTAGCTGTGTATTCTGAACAAGGGCAGAAGAGCCCATCTGTAGATGAGGGTGCTGCAGCCCAGACATGCCACTCTGTACTGTCTGCCCAAGTGCACTGGACACCCAGTAAAGTGGAGACCGAGTATAATGCTCACTGGCATGAACCTTGACATAAAGAAGAGTCTAGCACAGCAGTCCCTCAATTTGACAGAAGGGCCCATCTGTCTCTTCCTCTGACCGTGATGAAGCCCTGAGAGACAACATGGCACAACAAATGCATCCTGCTGAATGCCCCACCTGATCCTAGTCCAGCTACTTTCCAGGTCAAGACAGGGAACCTCCCCTCCTAGCACTGACACCTTGGGTGGCTGAGTATGCTGAATCCAAGGATAACCAAAATGGTACATCACTGGGCCCCTGAAAGTGGCTGCAGAAAGAAAACAGGCAAGGTTTTGGCCAGTCAACCTTCACCATCCTCCTAGAGATAACCACACCTCAGACAGCTGAGAGACCACACTAAAACATGCATGAGACAGTTGGGAGACCATGCTAAGACATGCATGAGACAGCTGGGAGACCACACTAAGACATGCATGAGACAGCTGACATGCATGAGACAGCTGAGACAGCATGGAGACAGCTGGGAGACCACACTAAGACATGCATGAGACAGCTGAGAGACCACACTAAGACATGCATGAGACAGCTGGGAGACCACACTAAGACATGCATGAGACAGCTGAGACCATGCTAAGACATACATAAATAGCTGAGACCACACTAAGACATGCATGAGACAGCTGGGAGACCACGCTAAGACATGCATGAGACAGCTGAGACTATGCTAAGACATGCATGAGACAGCTGGGAGACCACATTAAGACATGCATGAGACAGCTGACAGACCACGCTAAGGCATGCATGAGACAGCTGACAGACCATGCTAACATATGTGTACTGGAGCATCTAGATGGGCTGAGGGTGTTGATGGCCTGTACCAGGGCTGGGCATAAGGTGGATGACAGATCTGAAGCCACCTGCCTGTCATGTGAACCAGCACCAAGGGAGGCCGAGCAGAGTCCCTGTTCCCGAGGAGCTAGAAGCCATCCGCTCCTAGTTGTCTCTTTGCTGAGGACTCTTGCCACCAAAAGTCTTGAGTAGAAAAAGGACTCACAAGGACATTGGTTATGAGCAGCAGCCCATTTTGGAAAGGGGTCTTATGGTATGGATCCCACCTTTTCAGCTGCACGAGCCCAAATAAATTGGTCTTGGGGGATTATTTTTCAGCACCTCAACATTCACATATGTTGTGTCCCCAGCTCTAGTATGGTCTGCCCATAAGAGTCATGCAGGGTGTAGTGACCCAGGAAAGCAGGGTGGGCAAACAAGAGGGTAAGAAGCCAGCCCAACTGGCCTTCTCTGAGCATGGCTGCATAAACATCCTTGCCCCTGGTGTCATAGGCAAGCCAATACATGGTGTAGCAGTTCTGATGACATAAGGGGCATCCAGGCTTTGGTGGACCTAAGATGCAAATAGCAGCACAGCATGGCCATGCCTCAGACTGGAAGTTCATCACCCTGCTAAGAAGATCATCCAAAGCTGTCCTGTCAGACCTCACCTACAGACACAGACACTGTTCAGACCAAACAGCAGCCAGCATACTTCTCCTTAGCATCCTTGGAAAGTTAATCAAAGCACACCAGGAAACAAAGTAACTGAAATGTACCGGAAATCCAAGAAAGCTGGGGAAACCCTTCAGAACAATTGTTATTCATGAGATTCCTGCACTGGAGAGCTGCAGGCCTTCCCTCTCGGAGAAGGACCACTAGGCCTGACCTTTGAGCACCTTTCTGCCAGGCAGGCAGCACTAACCTTTCCTTTCTCTCTTTTACTGGCCACAGCTTAGTGGAACTGCAAAGGGAGCTCCTGGGCACTGACCTGCTTCCCTGGAGGTCAGAGGGAGCTAAGAAATGGGTGTTCAGCTAGAGGGCTGTCCTGCTATTAGGTGGGTCCCAATGGTATTGGCTCAGAGTCACTTCTTAAACTGAGGACTATGGCCAGCTTAGAGTCCACCTGGCACACATCAGAAAGGGTCTCCAACAGTGAGGCAGTCTGCACCCAGACCCACGCCTCAGATCGAAACACACCAGCTGTCAGCCACATCAGATCAAGGGCCTTGCTGCAGTGAGCATGCTGCATGGTGGCTTGTGGCCACCAGCAAGGGCGGCACCCACAGCAAACAGCCCTGCCCTGTCTGGCACCCACTCAACACCACGTGAGTGGGATTCCACAGTGACAGCAGACCCACAAGGCGGGGTGACTTTACTTTTTTTCATCTTCCTACTGGACAGATAAGGAAGCAGGCTCAAAGGCCAGCAACCAGGAACCTAGGCCTGACTGTAGACTCTTCCCAAGAGGAAAGAAGTGTGTCAGTGGTGTATTTTGTGAATGAGGGAAGGAAAAAGGTGGAATGACAGATGCCTCCCCTCCCACTTCCCCCTCTCCTGATGGCCACCAGGCCAGTCAAGGCTTCAATCTGTAATCCAGCCAGTAAAAGCACTCTGATCCCTGGAGGCTGTGCCACATCTGCAAGTGGGGGTGGGGCTGGGGCTGGGGCAGAGCCAGGTTCTGGAAACCACAGCAGCTTTTCATTTGGCTTGCTACAAATACAATCTGAGGAGCCAGGAAGCAGTTCCATGCTGGCACTCTCTCCTCTTCTTGTCAGCCTGATTTTTATTTATTTTTTAAAATATTTTATTTATTTTATAGGGCTGGAGAGATGGCTTAGCGGTTAAGGCGCATGCCTGCAAAGCCTAAGGACCCTGGTTTGATTCTCCAGGTCCCACGTAAGCCAGATACACAAGGGGTGCATGCATCTGGAGTTCATCTGCAGTGGCTGGAGGCCCTGGTGCGCCCATTCTCACTCTCTCTCTCTCTCTCTCTCTTTTTCCCTCTCTTTTTCCCTCTCTCTAATAAATAAATAAATAAAAATAAAATATTTTTAAAAAATATTTTATTTATTTTATAGAGAGAGAGAGAAGAGAGAAAATGGTGTGCCAGGGATTTCAGCTGCTGCAAAGGAACTCCAGACACATGTACTGCCTTGTGCATCTGGCTTATACATGGGTACTGGAGAATAGAACCTGGGCCCTTTGGCTTTGTAGGCAAGTGCCTTAACCACTAAGCCATCTCTCCAGCCCATGGGCCTGAATCAATCACACAGGGAGGACCAGTGGGTCTAAGTGAAGGCTGGCCACTTGTTTCTGACCTTGACTTGGTCATTTGCTATGAGAATCTTAAATTCCCATGAGCCACTAGGCAGAGGTGATGGGGTGGCATGCTTCCCACCCACCTAGCCAGGCCATGGGTGGAGAAGGAATAAAGCAACAGTAAGTAAGCAAACGAGGGACATATTCTTACTTCCTGTGTGGAGAAAACACGAGGGTACAGAGGGGTACGTGAGAGACACTCAGAAGAGTGGGAGATGGTGATGCCAGCCTGAGGAGAGAAAGGAGGGCTCTGGGCTGATGAGCAACAAGTACAAAGGCTGGAGAAGTGAGGCTACCTTCAGGACTCACAGGAGGGAAAGATCATGTGAGGCCACTGCAAGTCAGGGTCACCCCCAGGCCTTGAAGGCAGGCTTTGTAATGGCTCCTGTAATTGTCCGTTCTGGGCCTGTCTCTTATACCACTCACTAGAAGAGAAGCAAGCCACATAAGCAGAAGCCAGACAATCCTGAGAAGGCCAAGCTATGAGGAATCCCAAACTTGCCAAGCCAGCTGACTGCTGCCTAGCCTCCCCTGGCTTTTCACATCACCTCAGCCCAGCAGTAGACACTGGGGGTGGTACCTCACCCTGGATATCCCAGTGGCAGCCGACATGGGAAAGGGGACAAAGAACCCCAGCATGCAACCAGCACTGGTCCTGCAAACTGGACCTCACTGGCTGCAATGATCCAGATCACCCATCTCCTGCCATCTTTAGTCTAGGTCACACACATGCTGAACAAGCACTTGACCACTGAGCCACACCCCCAGCTCAGGACACTCAATCTAAAAGTCTAAGACAAGCTCTGGTTTAGGACCTGCTGTGCTGGATACGAGGCTGTGCAGAGGGCTAAAACAATAAATGTCAAGATGGCATGGTCTCATTGCTTGGGCTGCACATACATGACAAACGCTAGCAGACAAGCAAGATGGCAAGGGCATGGGGAGGGGAGGGAGGCCAGTAAGTCGTTTGCACTGTTCTCTCAGAGCACTGACCCACCTGACAATGGGGTCCTGAAGAGCAATCAAAGTTTCTCCATGCCAATGCTTAGGAACAGGGACCTGAAGACAGCTCAGCCACTACTGTGTAGCTTTGGAAAGCTAATTCGCCTGTCTGGGCCCATGTGCCTCACTGGCAAAGTGCTGCTAAAAACAGCAGGCACTTTACAGGGCTGTGAGAACCCAGCAAGATGAGCAGTGGGAAGCACCCAGGGCAGCCCCAGGACACTTGAGCTCATTTGCCAGCTTTCACTGGTGCCGTGGCTGTCATTGCACTGCCCTAGTGGAGGCCGCAGCAGACACCTGACCTTATCATAGCCCACGCTACACTTTCATTAAGGGGTTTTCCTGGTCCATTCATTTTTTTAGTCATCTGATTTTTGTATTGAGTATGCATTATTTTTATATATAAGAAACATTTTGAAGGTTTTGGTTAAGTATGTTGGATGTGGGTTAGTCCTGGAACTGCAACAATGAAGGAATTCAACAACACTAGCACTGGCTATGGAAATCCTAGCTCTCAAAAGGCTGAGGCAGAAGCATCACCACAAGTTCAAGGTTAGCCTGGGCTACAGAGAGACTGAGTGAGTTCCAGGTCAGCCTGGGCTAGAGTGAGACCTGCCTCAAAGAAAACAAAACAGGGGTTGGAAAGATGGCTGACTTGTTAAGGTGCTTGCCTGAGAAGCCTAAGAACCCATGTTCAATTTCCCAGATCCCACAAAAGCCAGATACACAAGGTGACACATGCATCTGGAGTTCGATTGCAGTGGCTAGAGGCCCTGGCATGCCAATTCTCTCTCTCTCTCTCTCTCTCTCTCTCTCTCTCTCTCTCTCGGAAGGAAGGGAGGGAGGGAGGGAGGGAGGGAGGGAGGGAGGGAGGGAGGGAGGGAGGGAAGGAAGAAGGGAGGGAAGGAGGAAGGGAGGGAAGGAGGAAGGGAGGGAAGGAGGAAGGGAGGGAAAGAGAAGAGAGGAGAAAAGAGAAGAGAGAAGAGAAGAGAGAAGAGAAGAGAGAAGAGAAGAGAAGAGAAGAGAAAAGAAAAGAAAAGAAAAGAAAAGAAAAGAAAAGAAAAGAAAAGAAAAGAAAAGAAAAGAAGCTACTCAGTACCAGAGATGTGCTGAGCTGGGGACTGCAGTAACAGCTCTGGGGTGGTGATGCCCAACTATGGCTCAGATTCCTGCCCCACTCCGGAGTCGCATCAGGAAGCCCACAGGTCCACACTGAGAACCCTAACCTAAGCAAGAATGTTTTAAAATTTTTATTTGTGTGTATGTGTTCTTTGTAAGCAAGCACCTTTAACCACTGAGCCATCACCCCAGCCCTCCACTAAGCAGAAATTTAACAGAACAAATCCAGTGACTGTGCCAGAGCCACAGATCATTCTAGATACTTGTGGATGGCCAAACAATGGACCCTCTCCCCCGATGCTTCCACCTTTCAAACATGGCCTTTCTATTTATTTTAAAATACCTCATGGTGCTGGTGCTTAGTGTGTAGAGCACTTGTCCAGCTTATAAAGGCCTGGGCTCCATGTCCAACACCAAAAATACAACCCTCCCCTGCTGATAGTCTCTATCTTTATTTTAAGTGCAATTGATCAGAACTGTTTATGTCCTCACAGTACAGATATTTACTTTGCTTTTGTTTTTAGCTGTTTTAAAATGAAAAGATTTTATTTTGTTCATTGAGACAGATCTCTCTGTGTAGCTCAGGCTGACCTTGATCTCCTGATCCCACCACATGAAGTCTTTGGGAAATACTTTGGGGTCAGGGAGTCATAAGAATCATGGTAAAAGATGCTTTGGGGGCTGGGGGGGGGTGGCTCACTGGTTAAAAGCACTTGCTTACAAAGCCTAATGGCCTGCATTCAATTCCCCAGTACCCATGTAAAGCCAGATGTACAAAGTGGTGCATGTATCTGAAGTTCATGTGCAATGGCTGGAGGCCCTGACGTGCCCACCCTCTTTCCCCCTCTGATTGCAAATAAATAATGTTTTTTTTTAAAAAAAAAAAAAGGTGCCTCTGGTCTCAGTCTGGTATGGTTCTCTGCCCCACTCTAGCCCTTGGCCTTGCTCACCCCACCTGCCCTGCCTTGGCCTCGTGCCTCGAGGGTAGTTTATTAAAATAGAGAGAGGACCAAGGGAAGAGGTGGTATCTATTCCACATGCTTTTGTTTTCCTCTTCAGATGGTCCCCTAATGTCCCTATCTCAAAAGCTCCCTGGTAAGGGTGGGACCAGAAGTCAATGTCCAGCCCTGAGCTCACTCTGACAGGGAAGGGCCACACCATCTTCCACCCTCCTATACAGGCATCTCCCAGCTACACACAGATGTACATTGGGCCCATGGCCATAAACTATAGTACACCTTATGAGACATGGCTCTCAACCCCACTTGCATGCACCAAGCCAGGGAAGGGAAGAGAGAGGTAGGAACTGCCTCAGGAGACCAGCCTGAGCTTCAGTACACCAAAGTCCTCACTCTTTTCTTTTTCTGTTTTTTTTTTTAATATTTATTTTTCATTTGAGAGAGAGGGGGGCAAGTAGAGACAGAGAGTATGGGCATACCAGGGCCTCTAGCCACTGCAGAGAAAACCTCCAGATGCATGCATTACCCTGTGCATCTGGCTAATGTGGGTTCTGGAGAACTGAACTTAGCTCCTTTGGTTTTGCAGGAAAGCAGTGTAATTGCTAAGCCCTATCTCCAGCCCCCTTTTTTTCAGGCAGGGTCCTCATGTAGGTAGCCCAGGCTATCATATAGTCATGTACTATAGGATGACCTAAAACTCCTGATCTCCTGCCTCTACCTCTGGAGGGCTGGGATTTCAGCCATGTGCCACTCCACCTGATTGGTGCTACGTTGGGAATCAAAACCAGGCCTTCACACATGCTAGGCAGGCACTCTATCAACTGAGCTCATTCCTTTTTTGAGACAGGGTCTTATTATATAACCCAAGCTGGTCTGGAACTTTCAATCTTCCTGCCTCAGCCTCCCAAGTGCTGGAATGGCAGACAAATGTCACCACCCTTAGCTCCACCCCAGCAACGAACACATCCAGTGTTAATTCAAGTAAACTTGAAGAAGGATGGCCACTTCAGCTTCTACTGTGCACAGCCAAGTCCCAGGCTAACTGCAGCCCTGGTCACCACAGAAGCAGGGCTGTTACTCTGTTCTGACAGACGCTGCTGAGAGTGACGCCTTCTCCTCCTGTGCTACAGTAGAATGGCTCAGGTACCCACTACACTGGCCCGTAGCCAGGGCAGCAGCCCTGCCTTCCCAAGGGTGGTTCAGAGCAGGAGGGAAGGGGTCAAGGATGAAGAAACACATGGTGGGAAAATCACTAGGGAATTCTCGTTGCTGACGGAGTCCAGTGAACTGTGTGACTACCAAGTATCTAACACCATGTTGGCCATTTTCTACAAACTTTTAAATTCTTTTAGTATGTGTACAAAATAAGGAATCTACTTATGACAGTTTCTTATGTACTTTGATATTCCACCCCCCCACACGCACATGCACACACTATCCCTTCCTCTCCCCAAAGCTTTCACAATATACATGTTACTAAATCTAAATCTGCAAATGAGAGAACACATGTGATATTTTATCTTTCTCATTCTCTATCACCCTCTCTTGTTGGCCATTCTATATATTTAATCCTGTCTCTTAATCAGGATGGGTGAGGTTAGGATGCAGTAACCAACATCCCGAGATGGCAATGGCTTTACAGGACGGAGACCGGCTTCTTGCTGGCGGTACATGCTTCATGGCTGTGGCAAGCATGGTCTCGTCACTGTCACTCCCAGGAACCTAGATGAGCTGCTGCCGAAGGGGGAAAAGCTTAGCACTGGTGAATAAGTGCTTGACCTGTTCTGATCTTGCTGACCAAAACCAGTCACACAACTTGACTGGGCCAGAGAAAGCTGGAGGTACAATCCTATTATGTGCCTCATTATTTGTGCAACTCCCAGATGAGAAACAGGCTCAGAGACAGCTGATAATGAAGGGCTTTATGTGTTAACTCTGCTAACCCCAACCTCGGCTTACAGGTTAGGAAAGCAGGCAGGCAGATGTTAGGAAATCTACCCAAAGCCCCATGGGGTGTGGGGCGGAGCCAGGTTTGGGTCTACCTCCACAACCTCACTATGTGAGAGCAACATCACAAGGCTAGGGAAGGGGTGACATCTAAACCCAGGCCCAACTCACTTCCTCCTGCACGAAAGAAGGCATTGTTTGCCACCGGATTCTGGTGTTAAGACAGTCCTCTTCACCCACCCCAAAGAGCAGTCTGTGGCACTCAGCTCTATACAGTCAGGAACATCGCAACTGGAAGGATAAGCCATGTGCCCCAGCTCCCCACAACAGGGGAAGAGTTCATGTCTCTTCTAAGTGTCAGGGGAGGAGTGGGCAGCAGTCTCTCAGGCCAAGGTGTGCTCTGTGGTCAAAGGGCACATTAGGGACAGGACCTGGCAGTCTTCCTGGACTTCTCTAGCTACACAAAGACAGCATAAATTCTGATTAATTCTTCACCAACTTGCTTTCACTAGGCAAATTTAGGGTGAAGGTGTAAGGGGGTGTGGGTGGATAGAGTAACAAGGCTGAGAAACATTGTGACAGACTCTTTCACTTGGGTTTCTTGTGTTCAGCTTTGATCCTGAAACCAACATTTCAACACTGTTACAACTGGGCCCTCTGTGGGGATCCATGGTTAAATTACTAGTACTATGTGAAAAAAAAAAAAAAAAAAACTAACTAAAATTTGAACACATCGTTGCAAGTATAGAAGACTATTTTACACTGTTTGCCTTATCTTAGCTCAGGGTTGCCATTTTCCTTTCCTTCCCTCACCACTGAGCAGAGACCCAGAGGACCTCCTGTGGGCAAACCTGGACCTGTAGTATCTGGCACCTCATGAAACTACACTTCTGCAGTTGCCAACTATAAATTTTAATATCTCTAAAATGTACAACTGGGATTTACAAATTTATCCATATTTCATATTTATTTATTGTTACTTTTTATTCCAAAACTGAGTAATATCTTTGCTTTAGATGAATTATTGCTGTCATTTGAGACAAATTCCCTGCAGAAGAAAGACAGATATTGGATATATTGCCCCATAAGTTGTTGACCATCAGGCCATCTTATGTCACCTCTGTACCAAAGAGGCTTCTTCTGGCTGGGGAAGGTGGCACAGACGCCTCAGAGTCCCTCAGGACAGAAAGCAGGTACCAACCAGCACTTATCCCTTAAAGTCTACTCCCCTCAACTAGCTTGAGCCCCCAGAGCAGGGAGTCATCTGCAAGCCCAGCTGTAGCTGCAGATGGGTGTGGGGCTCTAGCCACAGTGGGGACAAAGAACTGGGTGCTCAGGTTCCCCATCTGGTGAAATCACTTGTTTCTTCTCACTTATCCAGAGTGAGCCAGACAGAGTGCAAGGAGCAGAGGCGCCCCCTCAGCACTCAGGACACCCTGCATGGCTCCTCCCTTGTGCACACACAGGCACCAGGGGACCCAGGGAGAGGCTGACCCTCCTGCTGTCTGGTCCCACAGATGGAGCCATTAAGAGCAGGCTGGCCTAGATATCACTTTCCATGAGCCAACTGCAGTAAGGAAAAGAAAAAAAGACGAAAGCACCAGCAGCCATTTCCTGGCTGGGGACTCCCTTCGCCTGTCTCCCCAGGAGCCAGCTTCCCTACAGATCTGCTCCTCAGGGAAGGCCCAGGTCTCTCTGCCAGGAGTGCCAGGGGAAAGGCGACTAGTTGTACTGCCTCTCTAGAGCATCTAGGAAATGAGGTTCAAAATGACCACTGCAGAGCCTCTGTCCCAGCTCCTCCACTCCCAGGACAGGAGCATCCACAGTCAGCCCTGTCATAAAAGGACCAGGCCAGACAGCCTCAGTGGTCATGAATGACAAGTCCATGGGGTAGAGCACTGTGAGGCAAAAGCCGGACTGTGGAACAGTGAGTGGCACTAGGTGATGAAATGAGAAGAGCTGTGTATAGGATGCCATCTTTTATAAGTGCTAAAACCCAGCTCTGCATGCAGTTGCATGTGTGCGCGTGCGCACACACACACACGCACTATACGCACACCCCTTGACACAAGCACAGCCTCTCTGGCAGACTGTGTTCATCATGGCTACGAGGGAAGGAGAGGAGGACAGACTCAGATTTCACTGTCTATGCCTTTGAACCTGAGAACCTCTGTGTGAGATCCAGTATTACTTATCAAATGTCTTGCTGCTGTGACCCTTCTGCCCATGTTTCAAGAGCCTTACATGCATCTTTCACTCCATACTGGCATCAGTGTCCCAACGGCACACACTGACAAACTGAGGCTTGAGGAAGAAAACTAAAATGCACACATCTAAGATTTGGTTGGAGTCTGTGTCAAGACCAGATGAGCCTGGGACCTCCCAAATTCCATCACTGCCTCCTCTGGGCAAGGAAGCCTATACCCCATATTCCCATTCTCAGTGCCTCAGTTTTCTCACCTACAAAATGGGCATGGAAACTACACCAGCCTCAAAGGACTGCTGAACAGTTAACTAGAGAATGCTAGACACAGGGCCTAACCCCACTTTCTGCTCTGTGGGCAGGGGCTTCAGGGACAGCTATTCTCAGATTCTCAGTCTTGGGGTTATCTTTTTTTTAATTTAAAAAATGATTGAAGGGGGATGGGGATGTAGCTCAGTGGCCAAGGGCCTGGCTAGTATGAACAAGCCCCTGTGTTCAATCTCAGCATCATGAGAAAAGAAAACAGTAACACTGAGGACCCGGAGGGTCTGTATTCATGTGACTTTGCCTATGGACAGTCACAGGACCTGAAAAATTAAGAAAGGAGCTGGGGAGATGTCTCAAAGCCTGAGGACTGGTCCAGATCCCCAGAATCCATGTAAAGCACAATGCTGTGCTGCTGGTGTCTCCACCCAGCACACCTATGACAAGAAGGGAGGCAGCGACAGGACTGCTCAGAAGTTCAAGAGCCAGCTATCCTGGCAAACATAGTGGTGAACAATGACTCTGCTTCAAAACAAGGTGGGAGGCAAGGCAAGGACCAATACCTGAAGCTGTCCTCTGACCCCCACATGTGCACCATGACATGCACCCCCCCGTCACACATATAAACATGCAGGTACAAGCACACATGTGTGCGCGCACACACATACACACATCATCTGCCCTCCCCAAATAAGAGCAAAGAAGGAATATGTAGTCATACATAGGGTTGTCTTCATAAATCAATTTCTCTCAGAAACCCTTTTTTACTGGCAACATTAGCTTAATTCTCCTATCACTTTAGCATTCAATTTGCTAAAATATATGACTTCCTCTATAGAATGTAAAGAAGACCCAGTCTCATCCAGACAAAGCCTTTCCAATAACCATGGATACTCTTCTCGGCAATGATAACAAAACTTGACCCATGGCTGTTTAAGGCTCACTGTGATGTAGAAGTATCAGTGAACTTTTGTACCCTAGTTTCTTCCTGCACTTTGAATGGCCCGGCTTTGTAATGCAGTCCATGGGTCATTTGGAAAACACTGCACCCAGGAAGAAGTGACCAAGGCAGACAATGTCCTAGTATTACTGTGAAAACAGTTTTCAGCTGGGGCTTTCAAAGGAGCCTCATATTGAGAACACTGGAATACTATTTTCTTCTCCTTCACATTAACCATGCTTTGGAGCAACTTTCTAGAGGTGTGGAGGCTGCAAAGAAAAATGAAATTATGAAGTTTGCAGGGAAATGGATGGATCTGGAAAGGATTATATACTAAGTGAGGTAACCCAGGTCCAGAAAGCCAAATGTCACATGTTCTCTCTCATATGTGGATCCTAGCTACAAATGTTCAGAATTGTGTGTGAGCTGGAGTAAAAAATCAGTAGCAGAGGTCAGTAAGCTAAGAAAAGGGCTATAAAGGAGGGAGGAGAGAGGAGGACTTAATGGAATGGTATTGTATATATGTAAGTAGGACAAATAGGTAAGGGGAAGAGATTGAGTAAAAGAAGGGTGGGGGAGGGTTAATCAAAATTCAGGAAACTGGGCTGGAGAGATGGCTTAGTGGTTAAGCACTTGCCTATGAAGCCTAAGGAGCCCAGTTCAAGGCTCGATTCCCCAGGACCCATGTAAGCCAGATGCACAAGGTGACGCATGCATCTGGAGTTCATTTGCAGTGTCTGGAGGCCCTGGTGTGCCCATTCTCTCTCTCCCTCCCTCCTTCTCTCTCTCTCTCCCTCCCTCCCTCTTTCACTCTCTGTCACTCTCAAATAAATAAACAAAATTTTAAAAAATTCAAGAAACTGTGAATATGCCATATGAAAACCTACTTTTTTTTGGGTAATGGCACACCAGAAGCCATAGATTTGTTACTAGAAAAACTTCAGTGCCAGTGATAGAATACCTTCCAGTGAGTTGTTGGCTAGGGTGGTCCCTAATGCCCCCAAAACATTACAGGCTATTGCCAAAGCTCTTGGTTTCCCACCAGAAATAGAGGGTAAGACTCTATTGCTGAAGATTCTATATGCCTAGGCAGCAAGGTCACTGAGAAATTAAGCTAGGGCTGAGTTGAAAACCTCCTCCTTGTAGACCAGCTGACAGAAATCTGGAAAAAGCTGTACTGCATGCAGCCCCATAGGAGACAGAAGACATCAGCAGTGAAAACAGTCCTGGACACTGCTAGCCTCAAGTTTGGTCAGCTAGGCCAAATGACCAAACAGGTGCAATAATGGCATATCTATTATGGGGAAAACCAACTGCTCTCTAATTGGACTGAAGGCCTGCTCTATGGGAGTGAACACATGCCTGGTACTGAAAATCTAATCAAAAGCCTGTGGTGGGGGAGGTCATGAGCCTTAGGAGTATAATGCCTGCTCTTGTCTGGCTAAATGCATGTATTATGCTCACCAACAGTCCTGTAAGCACTTTTACTTAACGTTCACACCCATATATTAACACTACTCTCACTTTTGGTTAGAGAAGCTTCTCTTTTCAGATGGCAGTGACCACTGGAATGACACAAAAGGCCCCAGAGTGCTGAGAAGAAGGGACAGTGGAGTGTTCAGCACTGAAACATCTCTATCACACCTTCCAAAGCTCAGGGTCCATTGTAGAAGAGGTGGCAGAAAAAGGGTAAGAGCCAAAGGAAGGACTGCTTACAATGTAATCATCCAGACAGAAATTGACCTCAATATCCACGACTTCGCAGTGTCTAGAACTACCTTCACAAGACCCTCATAATAGGAGGAAAAGATGATGACATCAAAATAAAAAAGAGACTAATGGAGAGAGGGAAGGGATATGATAGAGTGTGGATCTGTGAAGGGGAAAGTGGAGGGGGGGGAATTATCATGTTTCATTGTCTGAAAGTGTGGAAGCCGTCAATAGAAAAAGTTTAAAAAAAAAAAAACTTAAAAGAGCTAGAGAGATTGCTTAGCGGTTAAAGCCTAGCCCACAAAGCCTAAGGACCCAGGTTTGATTCCCCAGTACTCATGTAAACCAGATGTACGAGGTGGTGCATGCATCTGGAGTTCATTTGCAATGGCTGGAGGCCCTGGCATACCCATTCTTTCTCTTTCTCTCTCTCTCTCTCTGCCTTTCTCTAATAAATAATAAATATTTTTATAAAAACTTTTTAAAAAGGTGGAGAGATGGCTTAGTGGTTAAGCACTTGCCTGTGAAGCCTAAGGACCCTGGTTCAAGGCTCGATTCCCCAATACCCACATAAGCCAGATGCACGAGGTGGCACATGCTCCTGGAGTTTGTTTGCAGTGGCTGGAGACCCTGGTGTACCTACCCATTCCCTCTCTCTCTCTCTCTCTCTCTCTCTCTCTCTCATCTTTCTCTGTCTGTTGCTCTCAAATAAATAAATAAAAATTAAAAAAAAACAATTTTTAAAAAATTTTTAAAAGGGATGGAGAGATGGCTCAGTGATAAAGGCACTTCTTGTAAACCTGACAGCCTTGGTTTGATTCTCCAGTTCCCAGGTAAAGCCAGATGCACAAAGTGGCACATACATCTGGAGTTCATTTGCAGTGGCAGGAGGGTCTGACATGCCCATATTCTCTTTCTATCTGTTTCTGTCTCTCCTTTTCTCATATAAATACTTTTTTTTCAAGTTAAAAAGAAAACTAGAGGGAAGAAAGAAAGCAACAGGAGGGGATTATGATCAAGATACATTAGGTACATTAGTAAAAACTGTCCATAAAAAAAGGAAAATCTGCTGGGCATGGTGGTATCTTGAATCCCAGCACTTGGGAAGCCGAGGTAGAGGATCATCAGGTGGGAGGATCTCCATGAGTTCAAGGCCACTGTAAGACTATAGAGTGAATCCAAGTCAGCCTGAGCTAGAGAGATCTTATCTCAAAAAACTAAAACCAAAACCAAACAAAAAAAGAAGAAAAAAAAAAAGGAAAATTATAGACACTGGAAGCTGTTGTTAAGGAAGCCCCCGTCCACACACACACACCACCACCACCACCACCACAAGAGAAGGTGTGTCCATGTGCAAACCTATCTTGCTTTACACATCAGCCCACAATGTGTCATGGTCCCTGCCTCAGCCCATTACAGCCTCCCAGACCCTAATGGACCAAGCAAGCCCTGACATTTTGCTTGTAATTGTATCTTTCCATAAAAGTCCTTGTTGGTGTGGTAAAAATAGTGACTGCAACTTCCTGCACCACAGATGCCAGCACGGGTGACAGTGCCAGAGAGGAAGCCTGACCATCCAGCCTTATTCCCACTTGGTGTCACACCTGCCTACAGCCAAAGCAACTCCCTCAAAATAGCTTCAGGGTTTGGTGCTCCTTCACCCCTTCCAAAACACTTGGCCCCCAGAATGGATAGATGTGGGTTATGCCAACACTACCTTCAGCCACTCACCAGAGCCCTCTGGGAAAGTCCTACCATCCTGTCACCTCCCTGGCCCTTGATCTTCCTGTCCGCCAGGATGAAATGGTGGCTATAACAGGAGTCATCTTTAAGGCCTAGTTCTGAGTAGTCCCAGGACAGCAATTACAGCCAGACTGAGTGGGAGCAAGCACATCCCGGGATGATAGGAGCTCAATGCTCCCAGGCCCTGGAGTTCCAGCAGAGATGCATTACTAGGGGAAGATGTGCACCCTGGCTATCCTCTGACTCCTTGGTCACTGGGCCTGGCTTTGCACAGTCCTCAAGTTCTACAGTTCCTTTGCCACAAGTCTCCACACTTCCTGCTACACTCCTTTCGCCCAATCAAGTACAAGTGCCCTTTTGGTAAATCTTCCTCTTCTTTTAAAGCTCCTTGTTATAAGGCCACAGACAGGATTTCCAAAGTAACACATGAGCAATTCACAAGGTTTGGAGCTGCAGACTGGGGCTTCCATCAACAGGTACCAGGGCTCAGCCTGCAGCACCAATGTCCCTTCCTGTGATAGACACAGGAAAGAGTTGGGCCAGCCCTGCTGGCTCACTTCTTCTCTCCTGCAGGTGGACAGAAGATAACTGGCTGGCTGGACAAGCCCCCTACAAGGTACCCACAAGCCCAGCCATATTATGAGTGGATTTCTCTCACACCCAGTGCATCACATCTAAAGCCAGCTTCACTTCACCTAAACAAAGCCAAGTGACCCTCCCTTGGAGATGCTTCAGAAGCACTTCACCTCAGTCACAGCCTTCAGACACCTGGCTCCCACCAGCAGAAACCATGTTTGCAGCACTTCTGAGCCGAAAATGAACTTTCAGGAATGTTCCCCACACAGCACACAGCAGCTCGCAGGGGGGCAGGGCAGCAGGGATTAAAGGGCCTCATTTCACAGATGAGCACACAGGCCAAGAGCTTTCCCCAATCCCCAGCTGAGGCCAGGAGACCAACAGCAGGCAGAAACCAGCCCTGGCTAAACCTTGATCCTTTGGAAAAACAAAGGTGGATTAGAATCAACAGAACAGCTGGATCACTGGCTTTAAAAAAAAAAAAAAAAAAAAAAAAGGAATGTCACCACCTCCACATTAAACCTAAAAATGCGGATGAAAATAAGTTTTCCCACTACCAGTAGTATAAAAATAAAAAAAGTATTAGTGAAAGGCATTTGGCTTTAACCATGCAAATAGTCACCTTGCTCATAAAGATACATCATCATGGACTTTCAAGACTTTATTGATGGCACAGGGAAAAGACAGGCACTATCTGAAAGTCTCTCATTGGGAGGCATGGGGATGAAAGGTGTGGGCTTAGGGTGACTCTGAGTGGTGTGGTATGTGTCTGTGAAAAGGGAATGAGCTCCTCTTTATACTAATAGAAGCTGTGGAGTACTCAGTTGATCTAAAGGACAGAAAATCAAAATCCACACATAATCTCTGCCTGTAGACCCATGCCAAGCAGGGGGTGGACTTTCATACCACATGGTTTTCTATACTGGTCATTTATAAAAGGAATCTTAGTATTTACTTAAGTTTAAATGAAATCATTTAAAAGCACAATATTTTCCTTATTCTCCCAGAGAAGTCTCTCAGAAGACTATGAACATCCTGCTTGCCACCTGGCCCTGTGCCCCATGCCCCCTGTCTGCTGTATGTGCCACCCCAGCCTTCTGCACTTGCTGTGTTCCCAGCCCAGCCCACCTCCCTCAAGTCTTCCCATGACTGGCTCGAGTGTCACACCCAGAGGCTTTCCTCCATCTGCTGTCTACCTGGTTCTCCCCACAGCACCTATCTTCCATCTACTTGCCCTGCAGCCCTTCTTACAACTGCCTTTACTGCATCTACCTACAGTCTGCTTCCTCAGCACAAGGGCTCCAGGAGGGCGGGGCTCCCCTTGTCTGCTACTGAACTCCAGAGTCTGGCAAAGGGCAGATGATCAAACTTATCCAATATACACACTTGGAATCAAGAGACTAACAACTGGCCAGGTGCTCACCTCTTCTATGTGGACACCAAGACAGATTGTCCCGACACGCCACACACACTCTAGCTGGGTCATGACCATGGTCTGTTTCTCTTGCACACCAGATGCTGAGCCCAAAGCACAAACCCTCTTTGAGCCTGACTTTGTTTCCCAGCATTAAGTCCAAAGCAAGCCATTCAGGAGTTAGATAAGTGGATCATGAATAGAGCAGGGTGTGTTTCTCCCTCAGCTTTCCAAGGCTGGGAATTCACAAGAGAGGCATTCATGAGTGAAGGAATTCTCGCTGCCCAAGTTCTCACGGGTCCAGCTGAACTTAGACTCTGGATTCGGGTGCAACTACCACAGCTTTCAAGAAAAAGAGCTCCCTGGCTCCTGGTTCTCACTCCTCCCCAGGAAAAATTGGCCTGGCTACTGCAAACCTGGCAGGCAGCTAGTCTTGGGGGTTGAACAAGGAAAGCGCCTCTTATCTTAATTAGGAAATTAATTCCACTTGGCCTAAATTGATCTGTGGTCAGCCCCTCCTTGGGGGCCCAATAGGAGCAGGCAGAAAATTAGCAAGGCTTTTTGTTTCCCTCCCATCCCTGCATCCTAACTCCTGCCTACCCAGCTGACATAGAAAGTGACGACCTGGCAGAGGCGGATGGAGTGACAGCCAAGATGTGGTCCTTAGGCGAGCAGCAGCAGCCATAGTCCTCCCACAGCCCTGCTCATGGGGAGGAGCCACCCAACTGGTCTTACAGGCACCTCCTTGCCAAAGCCTGGCACTCAGTCCAACCCCCCTACCCCCCACCCCGCCCCCGTGCTCCCTCATAATACCTCCCGCTCCTCTGGGCTCATTGTCCATCTCTCTTCTAGGTCACCTTGGCTCTGTGCCCAAGGCCATCTTACAGGCAAGACTGCACCCTTTAGAAGTGGGGGTCATCACACCAGGTGCTCCCACATACCATCCAGTTCTCTTGTCCAGGACCAGCCAGAGTCACCCACATGCAACCTTCCTTCAAACCCATACCTGCTCCCTCAAGACCGAGATGGTACTTCCTTGACTCAGTCCTATGGTTTGGCTAGCTCCCCTTCCATGGGCACAGCCTGGCCTCCAACCAAGGAAGCAGGCAGGGGAACTGGGGGATGCTGGAGGGAAAAGAGCCCTGCCCCTCTGGGTTACTGAGAGGAGCTGACTTAGTCTGTACTCGAGATAAGGAGAGTGGGAGCTTACTCTGTTTCTACAAGTGGAAAAATGAGGGCCCAGACAGGCAAAGTAACTTTCCCAAAGCCCACAACACACATCACAGGCAAAACTGAAGCCAGAACCCATCCAACGCTGAACTCCTACCTTTTGTCAGACTCTGCCCTCCCCACAGGCTGACTCTCAAATTCTGTCTGTCCACAAAGGTCCAAGCCTTATAAAACTGCTAACATCATAGCCTCCAAGAACCTTTGAGATGCTACAGTGAGACATTTAACACAAACACCATAGAAGAGCATCTACCCATTTTCCAGAAGAGCTACCTGAAGCTCAGGGTGGTGAGGAGACCAGCATAGAGAGTCATACAGCAAGACCTGCCAGCAAGGTTCCACGGCAGAGGGATTCTACACTAGGATGGTGGAGAGGCAAAGGTATGGCCGTGATTGTGCTAAAATATGGTGGCCCATGTGAGCCTCACGTGGACTCTGTATAGAACTCTGGTTACAGGAACGGGGTCTCCCATACAACCTGGCCTTGGACTATGTAGTGGAGGGTGACACTGAACTTCTGATTTTTCTGTCTCCAACTCCTAAAGTGCTGGGATTACAGGAATGCCCCCATGTCTAGTCTTCTTGCAGTGCTGGGAATGGAATCCAGGGCCTTGAGCAGGCTAGGTAAGTCCCCCAGCCCACAGAGCTGCTCCTTTACAAAACATGTGAAGCTAGAGAGATCACTCAGTGGTTAAAGGTGCCTGCCTGGAAAGCCTGCCGGCCTGGGTTTAATTCCCCAGTACCCATGTAAAGACAGATGCAAAAAGTGGCTCATGTGTCTGGAGTTCATTTGTAGTGCAGGAGGCCTTGGTGCACCCATTCTCTCTCTCTCTCTCTCTCTCTCAAATAAATAAATAAACATTCTAAAAATAAATTTTAAAAAACTGTTCAAAGGCTGAGGAGATAGCTCAGTGGGTAAGTGCACTTGCGACAAGTACAAGAGCCTGTTTGATTCCCAACACCCACATAAACAGTTGGACATGACCATGCACATCTGTGACCCCCGTCCTATAGGAAGCAGAGACCAGAGAATCATTGGGGGCTGGGATGGGGGGAACTGCAGTGTGTTCAAGACAAAGACTCTGTTTCAAGGAAATACGTGGATGAGCATGAGTGATAACAGACAGAACACCTGAGGTTCTCCTCTGGTCTCTGCGTGCTTGTGTGTGCATCTGCACATACCTGTGCATACACTGGCCCCCCACAACAATACACATGCAAAAGCAAATAAAAAAGCAGGCCAATAAACCACAGACACCTATCCTTTATCATCCCAAAGGACTCTGAAACACAGCCAAGGAAGGCTCAGCAATTAGAAAGAGAAAGGAGGATGGGATAGGAACCCCAGGGAGGCCTGGAAGCTGGCTGCAGAGCCTCAAGCTCAACCTCCATACTGTTCCCTGAGAACAGGGCAAAGGGACAAGGAAGCTGGGCATGACATGGCCAGTGCCCACTCAGTGTCAGACACCATTCCAGGGGATCGTAGGACCTTATATCTTTATGAGGTTATGGAAAACTATCTCGGGCCAATCTAATTGAGAGGCTGAGCTCCTCCAGTGGCTCTGTACTGAAGAGACCCAAGGTGGAGACTTTACCATGGCAAAGCCCCTCTCTGTCCTCTAATCCCTTCAGTATTTGCTCCCAGATCCTAACCGCTCCAGAGAGACCTAGAAGGTGTCAACTCTAGATACATTTAGAACTGGTGTGGGGACACTACTGCTCAGGGGAGGTGATGGCTTAGCAGAGAGGGAGAAACCTGCAGGGGAGAGCCAGATAGATGCCCACTGATAACTCCTGCTGTGACTAAAAGTTGTCCCTTCCCTTTCCCCTCAGGAGTCTCAACTATGTGTTTCCTGGCGGGGGGCGGGGGGCGGGGAATGCTCCAATGCAGCTGACCAGCTGAGGCAATCCAATTATAAAATTTACCACATTAGAAGAAAACCAGAGAATCTCAATCGGTCAATTCATTTGCGGCAGGCCAAGGTTTGCTGCTGCCAGGTTGGCTGGGGGCAACCTGGGCGGACCACGCCCACACTGACTCGTTATAGATGGACCCACTGCTCAGTCAGTGGGCTGGTCTTCACCTCTAAGAGGAGAGGTTGCCTGGAGAAGCCACAGGGTCTCCTGTTAATCTGAAGTGCTGCCCACACTGGTTACACTACCATAGCAGAGAATGAACCTCTTATCACCTCCCACCTGCCTTCTCCCTGACCTCACCTGCACCTGGGGCTGCCAAGAATCTGAACTGGCTCCAGGAGATTGTGGGTGGGTGACAGTAGAAATGGCCGCTGCCCAGGACTTGAAATCTGGGCTGTGGCAGGCTTTGCCATCTGTTCTTAGTCTTCACCACCAGTGGCCCCCCTCTGTCCCCTCAGCTCCCCCCTCACTAGGGCTTTCTTCACACTGTGATGTGTCAAAGCCCCTAATCCATGTGCTAACACCCTTTTGTCTAGGGTGTCACTAAAGGCCAGGGTCTCCTGGCAAGTCTGCTCAAGCAGTGAATCAATGAATGAATGAGTGACTCAAACCATAATATATGCTCATTCCTCCCATGCTTCTCTTAAATGACAGGAAGAATGAAAGCCGCTTTCACTGCAGACCACAGCGTCCCCACACAGGGTCATTTCTCTTCTTTCTTCCTGCTCTCTTCTCCCCACACCGGGTGCCCACAGGCTCAGGATGCTATTAAGACGCACTGGGCCACTGAAGCTGCTTCCACTATGGAGCGTGCAACTTGCCCATAGCTCTTCTCACAGCACCACACACTGAACCCAGCTATAGTCTGAGACCCAAGACAAAAAGGTTTCCTTCAGTCCTCTCTTTCTTTTTAAACAACCTCCCAAAAGCCATTTGCGAATAACTCAAAACCAAAATAAGTGTGAACTCAAGGACCACTCTGAAAAACCAAACCTGCTCCAGGGTGAGGAGGATCTTGTGTCCTCCCCCTACTCAACCCCAAATACAAGCCTTCACCAACACCTCCTCCCCCAAAAGACCTAACTACAGCACTGCCACCTATGAAAGGGGAGACTAAGACAGACCAGAGTGAAACCAAATGGCTCAGGCACCTGGCATACCTTATCTTGCCCAGGCAAGAAGGGAGGACCAGTGAGCCTGGGTCAAAGCAATTGGGACACTACAGGACTCCACAAAGTCCAGATGCACCAGACGGGTCTTGCGTCCAACCCCCTCCATTTCCTTTGATGTCAAGTCTCTGTAGAAATTCTTCTTAAGGTGGGCTTGGTGTTCCAACCTAATGTATGATATCAGCACTGAGAACGCTGGGGCAGGAGGATTTCGAGACCAGCCTGGGCTACACAGGGAATTCAATGCCATCCTGCCACAGTGGAAGAAGCTGTATCAAAACCAGCCAACAAATGACAATTAAATTCTTTTACTCAGACTGTGGGAATACACTTTGGGCTCCTTGAAGCAGTAACATTAAGAGATGCCTGGGGTCAGAATCCTCAAACGGAAAAGCTTCTAAGGCCGCCCTAAAGACCAGCTTGAGCGAGGGCCTGCTGAGCGTAGCGGGGAGTCCCCTAGGCAGTACAAAGTGTGGGAAGGAGGGACTGAAGCAGGGGGAAGGGTGAGGAAACAGGACAAGACTTTCTCTAGACCGGCCAGGTTGGCCATCACCAGGGTAGGTAGGTGGGTGTGACTCTGGGAGGAAGACCATTTCTCAGTAGCTGTCTGGGGACGGACACACACATACACACACGCACGCACCAGCCTGGCTCGCACCCCCGCTGGTGTCCTGGAAGACAAGTCGCCTCCTCTTTCTAGGATCAATAGTAATTTAAAAAGAAAAAAAACGAGAGTCTGCGGACTCAATGAATCAACCACTCCCAGGGGAAGAGCAGCAGCTCTCGCGCGCAACATCCATTTACAAAACACTTCATTCCCTGGCCGGGAGCTGGGAGCCGGTACTCCAGGCATGGCCGAGGGGAGCCCGGGCGGGCGGGCGGGCGGGCGGGCGGGGGGGCTGGGTGGCCGACGACAGTCCCTCCATTGTCCCCGACTGCGATGACCCTGGCGGCTCGGGAGAGGCCGGCTGCCAGCGGAGGCGCTCTCCTCCGGGCTCTCCACGTGCAGCGCGCCGGGGTCCGGGTCCCCGGAACGGCGGTGACCAGTGGCCGTGGCCCCTCCACCCTCCGCGCCCGGCGGCCCGGGGCGCACACACCGGCTCCGAGGAAGGCGCCCCCAGCCCGCCCCAGTCCTCACCGTTGAGGCGCAGCCGCCCGGAGATCTCGGAGACTCCTGGCCGCCCTCGCGAGCTCCGCAGCCCCCCGCCTCCGCCGCCGCCTCCCTCGGCCGGCCCGTCTCAACCCCGAAAGCGTCCCGGCGCCCAGCCGAACAGGCGCCGCCAACAAACTAGTTTCTCCGGCCTTCCCGCCCCGCCTCCCGGCCCAAAGCGAAGCAGCCACTCAGACGCTGCGCCTCGGTGACGGACGGGCGAATCAACCCGTAAGAACAGTCGTTAGAGGAGAAACGGGTGGGTGCTCGGGCCGAGCCGGTACGGCGGGGAGGCGGGGCGGGGAGAGGGAAAGGACTGCCACCAGATTCTTAAAGGGACAGGGGACTGCCTTACGCGGCGCGGACCAGACTTTGGGGCGGGGACGGGCTGGGGAAGAGGAGGAGGGGGAGGCTAAACATGACGGTGTTCTAGAGCTTTCCTTAGAGCGGAGCCTTTGTACGTGTCACAGGCCTCCTTCTTCTGTCCCCGGGTCAGGCGGTTAGAGGTCTTTCCAGACCTAGAACGTAATTGTCCCGATATTCACGGAAGCCTTCCTTTTTACTCCGAGCTGGCTTCATGTTTGGGAATGTCACCGAACCCCAGTTCTACTGAAGATCAGCGTATTTCGGGGAAGGGGACGGGAGGCAGCTTCAACTGCCTGTGTTACTTCGCGCTAAACTCCTTTTGTAACCCAGCCTTCAGATACTCATTCATTCGTTGACTCACCTCTCCATTGATTCCTTTCACGAAGGGTTCCTGGACGCCTCTGTCTTGTGCTTGTCTGGGGTTGGGGGGAGCTGTCATTCCGCGTCCTTGCAATCTGGGTCCCTTCGCAGTCAAGGAGTAGGTGCAAGCTCCTCTTAGCATTGTTTAAGGGATTCGAGGAAACAAATTCTTAGTAATGAGTGTGCCATAAATGCCCTTTCTCCCCCCCCCACTGAAAATCAATAACTCAAGCAGCTCGCTTAAGGATACGACAGGACTAAAGAAAAGTGGTAAGTGCCACAGAGCCGCGAGGAGAGTGGGGGGGGATCCCCGGGAAGCAGAGGTGGCACTGACAGCAGGTAGCAAAAGGAGCTTGCGGAGGAGGAGGAGGGGAGGGTGCAAAAGATTTTGGAAGGCAAGTAGTAAGGTGACTGGTGGAAACTGGGAAGAAGAGTCCAGGGCAGAAAGCTGATTACACTGGAAGTAAGAGGACCTTGCTTCAAACACGATGAGTTGATAGAGAAGATGCCTCCAGGAGCAGCGTTTGTGGGGGGCGGGGGAGGGGGAGCCCTCTGTTGTAGAGGCAAACAGCCGGCGCTCAGGGTTTGAAGCCCAGTCTGCCCCTCCAGAGCGGTATATACCACAGGCCCGTCGCTTTGACTGAGTGCCTGGTTCTTACAGAAGGAGGATTCTCAAACACTTTGCATGGGAGTATTGTAAAGATCAAATAAAACAACGCAGGCAATGGGCCTGGCATCTAGGAAATGCTCGATAGTGTCTCCATTTAGCCCCAGATCTGGAGACCTTTAAGACACAAGGATTTGGATATTTAAGAGCAGGGATGGCTAGAGGTGAGCAGCTGGCCAAGTGTGCTGTTAAGGTACTTTCCAAAAGGAAAGGGCGGCATCAAAATAATAGTTCCATTAAAGAAATGACAGCTCGCATTTACAGTTTTAGCACCCTGCCAATTTTCTGTTGCCACGGTATTTATATAATTGTTGGTTGGCTGAGGCTTCCCATGCAAAATTGAATCTTAGTAAGTTCATAACCATTGCTTATGATTCCTGTGAAGTTATACATGCGAAGCATTTAAAATTTGGCCCACATTATCATCTTTCCCCTCTTCAACTCTGAAACTTAAATTAGGTAGTGGCATATATTCAAATCAAATATAGCCAATGGAACAGAATCAGTGCAAGAACACATGTTGAGCGATCTTCAGGGAAAGGACGAGAAGGGGAGGTAAAGCTTGCTCTACCATCTGTTTCAGTCCTAGTGTGGACCCTGAAGCACACCCACTATCAAAGCTTCTGCCTGCCCTTGCAGCCCAGCGCATAGCCAGGCCAGGTCTGTGGGGATCCAGAGACCATCACAGTCATCTGAGTCCTTGGTGCTATACCTAAGTTGTCTTCACCACCTTAAAATATTACCAACAAAAACTTATATCAGCTGGAATTTGCTTGTACTGCATATGATAGAAAAGCCAAAATTAAATGTAACTAAATAACACAGGAGTTTGTTTCTGCAAGAGCAGTGCAAAATTGTGGGCTTTTATGTGAGTATATTCCCTCTCCAAGCAAAGTCAGGGTTCTGTTAACAAGAGAGAAGAATAGGTGCCTGGTGTTGACCATCAGTCCGGCCTCACCAACCCCCCCCCCCCAGGTTTGCCCTCTACCCAGTATTGCTGGCAAATTAAAGCCTTAGAATTCCTGGGCTGATGTGTAGAACTCCATCCTTATTTGTTAATTGACCATTGAACTCTTCCTTCTCCTTTGAGCTCTCTGGAGATTCTGTTCCATCACTTTGGCTGGTTTCTCCTCACTTCTCACACTTTCAAATATTGGAAGATGCAGGAAGTGAGGGCAGATAACAGAGAAGATCTTGTCCCTTCCCACATCCACACACTATGTGCTTTCATGCATACTCATGCCCAGTGTTCTTATAAACATGGGCAACTCCCTATCCATTCTGCTGCCCTGACTTCCCTATGAGCTCCAGGCGCATAGTTGCATCAGCTTACTCCATAGCTCCCTATGGATGCCTGGGACCCTTCAGCCTGCTGCACTGAGCTCCTGATAATGCTTTTCTTCTTGGGAGGTTCTGTGAGTACTCAATCCTTCCTTTACTCACATGAAAGCTCTCATCACCATTCTCTCATATTACATGTCAGAAACTCCTTGACAAGTGTAAACGCTATATTGCTATCCCCAGTGGCTCAGACTGCCATCTTCCTGCCTCTGGCACTTTGCAGCTGACTGCAAGCATATCTCCTAGCTTCTGCCCTTGTCTCCTGGAGTTCCTGCTTAGCACAGAGGTGGGGAATCTAGTTAGAACACCGTCTCCTATGTCCTCCACCCCTTTAAATCCTCTAGTACCTTCTTTCCTCACCTAGAGAGAAGGCCAGGTTCTTACATTGGCACACATCTGCCTTGATCTGGCTGCCTCCTCTCCCCACCCCAGCCATGTTGTGTCCCAGCTCCTTGACCCTGAGCTATCTGCTTAGGACCCAAAGACTCTGTGCTTAACCTGACACCAGACAGGCCCACTTCCCCTCAAGGGTTCTGCCTTTGCTAACTCTACCAAGGCTACTTCCCCCCAGGTGGCCCCTTGGGTCCCACCCTTGAGTCCCTTAAGCTTTCTGTTCCAGTGTCACCTCACATACAGGCCTTCCTGACTAGTATGAAGTAACCACTGTCCCATGACTGGTAACCCCTGGCCTTACTCTGCATCTCCACTTCTTGCCACCTGATAACTGCTGACATGATATGAATATCAAAGCATGTGTGCATGCACACACAGTGTACAATAGCAAAAGCAAATATTTTGAGAATCTCCATGAGACCAAAGATTTCCTGGGAAAATAAAGGTTATCAGAACTACCTAAAAATTATGTAAAAATCATAAATAACTCAATAATTAAAAGATCAACCCTCCAGGAAGATATATAGTGATTGCAAGTGTGTACACATCACACAGTGGGCCTCAAACACCTGATGTCTACCCCATGAAGCTGAAGGGAGGAACAGGTGGAGCCACAATTAAGAGTAGAGGATTCTATACTCTTTAGCAGCTGAGTGCACCCATTTCCTCCCTTCTTGCAAATAAATAAATAAAAATAGACATACTCTCACCAAGAATATAGAAGCCCACTTGTAATCAATCAACCAACAGGTTTTGGTTGACTCCATCCAGCAGCAAAATATGGGTCATATCCTGAGCCATAAAACAAACATTGCCAAATTTAAAAAAAATTGAAGATACACAGCATGTTCTTCAAACCTAGTGGAATCAAACTAGAAACCAGTAACTGAAAGATAATCAGAACAATCCCTAACTATATAGGAGTTAACATAATTTTTAATAATCCATGGGTCAAAAGAGACATCCCAAAGGAAATAATAAACATATGCTATAAATATAAACAGATATATTTCAAAACAATACAATATTAAAAGCCACAGGATTGGGACAAAATTATAGTTAGTCCATGGGAATAAGGTATAGTATAGTATATTATAGCACAGTCAGGCAAATAAAGTTAATTACTGCCTTCTTCAAAATGTGTAGAAGAGAATGTTGGGCTGAGGAGATAGCCCAGTGGATAAAGTGCTTGCCCTGCAAGAGTGAGAATCTGTGTCTGGATCCTAAAAACCCATGGAAATGTTGGGTGGGTGTGGCGGCCCACTTGTAATCCCAGCACTCAGGAGGGAGGCAGAGACAGGAGAAAGTGGCTAGCTAGATTAGCTGAATGGGCCAGCTCTAGGTTCAAAGTGAGAGACCCTCTCTCAATAAGTAGAGCGCAGTTGAGGAGAAAGACCCAACATCAACTTTTGGCTTCTACAGACATGCACACACATGCATGCATACCTGTACACACACATGAACTCACATGCAAATATGCCTACACATATGTGCATACATATACATACACACACACACACACAAAAAAGAATGTTTCTAACACAAATGATAAATGTTTGAAGTAATAGCACACATATACATGTATCAGTCATCACAAATATGAGCAACTATGTATCCGTATTTTTTAATTTTTAAAAAATTTATTTGCAAGCAGAGAGAGATAGAAGAGAGACAGAGAGAGAATGGGTGAGCCAGGGCCTTTAGCCACTGCAAATGAACTCCAGACACATGCCCTTGTGCATCTGGCTTATGTGGGTCCTGGGAAACTGAACCTGGGTCCTTTGGCTTCACAGGCACAGGCCTTAACCACTAAACCATCTCTCCAGCCCCTGCATCCATATTTTTTAAAGACCACAAAGTCCAACCTGTTGCAAATAGAGGGGCCAACTTCTTCATGTACAGGGTTGGCCAGGAAACAGAAGAGGAAGTGTACAAGTCAAAGAGAAGCAGAAACAATAGAGTTAGTTTCAACACACAAGAGGATTGGTTTGCTGGCACTAGTGGCCCATGTCCCACACTTTCTCCCTCACACAGTAAGACCAGATTGTCAGAAATCCTACACATTGCTGCTGGGTTGACAGAGTCCTTATATCTCCTTCTTCCAACATATTTTTTTGGTGTGGTGTTTTGTTTGAGCTAAGGGCATCCATAGGCTTGTTCTCTACCATTGAGTTACATTCCCGGCCCATTCAACATAATAGCATACTATTTTCAAGATTGACATGACTTGTGTGTGTGTGTGTGTGTGTGTGTGAGAGAGAGAGAGAGAGGGGGGGGGAGAGAAAGAGAGAGAGTCTCACTGTGGCCCAGGCTGACCTGCAATTTATTCGGTAGCCTAGACTGACCTTGATATCATGGCAATCCTCCTACCTCAGCCTCTCATGAAAGGTGTGAGCCACCACACCCGGCCTGACATGATATCTTTAGAACCATATATTAGACAATTTCAAGAAAAGGACCAATTTCTCAAAAGCTACAATAAGTGGGGTCTGGAAATATGGCTCGGGTGGTAGAATGCTTACCTGCCGTGCATGAAAACCTGGGTTTAATTCCGAACACCAACCATGTAAAGTGATATTAGTGGTGTACACCTGTAATCCCACAGCACTCAGGAGGTGAGGGCAAGAAGGTCAGACATTCAGTCATCTTTGGTTACATACCAAGCTCCAGGCCAGCCCAAGTGACATGAGACCCTGACTCAAAAAAACAAAGACCAAAAAACAAAACACTTTTCCACTAACTATCAAACTCAACTAAAATGAAATAGACAATCTGATTGGTCCTGTCATGCAGAAGAAACAGAATCATTAACTTCAAAGCTTCCAGAAATGAACTGTCTAGGCCCAGATAGCTTCAAATCTGCTAGACGTTTAAAGAATAAGAAAGCTGGGCATGGTGGTTTACGTCTGTAATCTCAGCACTTGGGAGGCTGAAGTAGGAGGACTGTTGTGAGTTTAAGGCCAGTCAAGGCTAGAGAGTGAGCTATGGGTCATCCTAGGCTAGAATGAGACTGTCAAAAAAGGAGGAAGAAAAAAAAAGATGAAGACAAATAAGAAATCATGCCAGTAATGTACAGGGTCTGCCAGGAAGCAGAAGAGGAAGGGAAGGCGTCAAGGAGAAGCAGAACTAATAGAATATATTTTCATCTAAATATATACACACCTATATTACATATGCTTTTATTTTTGTTAATATTTTTATTTGTTTGTAATTACAGGATAATGAGAGAGAAAATAAGAATGGGTGAGCCAGAGCATCTTGCCTTGGCAAATCAACATCAGATACCTGCACCACTTTGTACATCTGGCTTTATTGGAAACTGGGGGATTGAACCCAGGTTAACAAGCTTTGCAATCAGCTGTTTCTAACCACTGAGCAATCTCCTTTGCCCCAAGATTACATGTACTTTTATAAAAGGAATTATTAGGTTGGCTCATCACTGCCTCTCTCTCTCTCGCTTTCTTTCTCTCAAATAAATAAAAATAAAAAGCACTTAACAAACTCTGGCATCTATTTGTGTTCAAAGTAGAGAGAGCTGAACTTGAGAAAGAGTATCCATGAGAATTCTACAGCCACCTTTATACTAGCACTGGAAGTCTGACTGCTTTCAGATATCAGAGACAAAGCAGAGACAGAGACAAGTTTACAGTAAAGTTGATATAGAAAGACACAAAAACGACAAGGGCCAAATTAATTTTGAAAAGAATGGAGTAGGAGAAATAATTATACCCTCAACATTTATGTAGCTGCAATTTTAAAAAATGGTGCATTTTATTGACTAGGAGACAGACACATAGATCAGTGGGGTAGGCTAGGGAAAACAGGAACTTGCTCAACTTAGCTCAACTGTTGTTTGATAAAGATGTAGAATCAACTCCATAGAGAAGAACCCCCTTGTTAACAAATGGCGCTGAAGAAACTAAAACAAAAATTTTTTTTTTTTTTTTTTGGTTTTTGAGGTAGGGTCTCACTCAGGCTGACCTGGAATTCACTATGTAGTCTCAGGGCGGCCTTGAACTCACAGTGATCCTCTTACTTCTGTCTCCCGAGTGCTGAGATTAAAGGCACCTGGCTAAGAAACTAAAAACTTAAAACACACACACACACACACACACACACACACATGCACGCACAATGAAATAGTAAACTTTCCCTAAATCTAATATCTTATACAAAAGTCCTCAGTTTAAATGTAAATACAAAAATATGAACTTTTAGAAGAACTAGACACAAGTCTTTTGGATTTGTGGTGAGGCAGAGTTCTGAGACCTGACATTAAAGCATGATTCATAAAAAAGAAACATTGGTAAATCAGACTATCAAATAACAATTTTGGTCTATGAAAGTCCATGTGACTATAATGGAAAGACAAGTTTTATACTAGAAGAAAATGTTTGCAAAGGTCTCACTCTAGCCTGAGTTGACATGGAACTCACCCTTTTGTCCAGGCTGGCCTCCAACTCTTAAGCTACCACACCCGGTAGTAATTGTAAGGTCCTATGTGGTTGTAAGAGAAATTCAAGATTTAGTACCCAGTCTTGTAATGAGTTAAAATAACTCTTACTAAAAGCCACACAACCAGAAGTCTGGGGTAGTAATAACAATTACTGATTTTTTTTTTGCAATGGTTATTTTACTTTAAAAGATTTTCATTTGCAAATAAATTTTAGCAACTTTTTAGGAAAAATATTATCATCTGCCTATGGATTAATTAACAATAATTGAAATAAACTCATTCATTTTCTGGAAGAATTTATTTTATTTTATATATATATATATATATATATATATATATATATATATATTTTTTTTTTTTTTTTTTGGTTTTTCAAGGTAGGGTTTCAATCTAGCCCTGGCAGACCTGGAATTCACTATGTAGTTTCAGGGTGGCCTTGAGCTCATGGTGATCCTTCTACCTCTGCCTCCTGAGTGCTGGGATTACAGGTGTGTGCCTCCATGCCCAGCTATGAAAGAAGATTTTAAACTAAAAACATACGGAGGAAGAGAAGAAGGGGAAAAAAAATCCTATTTTTTTCCCCTTCATTGCTGAGAAGGGAACAAGCTAGGAACATCCTGGAGGATAAAGCAAAGTTTCCAGCAGGGAACATGGCAGAAGGTGGAGATGGTGAAGGCTTACCTGATCTTGAATTTGTCCCTAATAGTCCTAGTTCCAGAATCTTCCTTAGCCAATTGCTGGTGCTCAGAAAATGAGCCAAAGAATGACATTTGTGAGCCTAAGCAAAAACCAAATTTCTACAATGTGATAGAAGTATCAAAGAACATTCCCCTCACTTGAGTTTTCTGATGGCAGATTTTGAGTAGGGACTGGTTGATGTTGGGAAGGTAGTGGGAGTTATGATGCGAGTAACTCTAGGGAATCGTGACTCATTCTCTGATGTTGAAAACAGAGAAACTAAAAGAATGACAGAGTAGTCCTTCAAAAAAAAAAACACCTTAAAAAAACTTTTAAAAAAGTATTGATATTTGTGCAGAGACTTTTTGTTCTTTCAGAGTAGCTTAATTTCTACTATTTCATTTAATCCACATCTGGAGTGGCTCCGAGAAGGATGTGAACTGGAAGACTTAACTTGGGATGTCAGCGGGGCTCTAGGAAAAGCTTCAGAAGGCCCTAACACTTCTCTGTTGAGAGGCTACACTGCCCAAAAATGCACATTAAAGTGTGTCTACCTGCCATATTAAAATTGTTCACTAATTACTATAGAAACAGGCAAAGGATGCATTGGAACCAATGGTGGGAACACCAGACTTGGAAGACTTTCATGGGGCTGTTGGCAAAATAAGTGATGGTGAGAGGCAGCAAGCCAGGGCTTAGGAGGATGAGTAGGGGATGGCTTTTTGTAGTTTCTACCATGCCAAGGAAATATCCCCAAATTCTTCAAAGACACACTCTCCTCTCCTTGACAAGGAGAAAAGCTCTTCTCCCTTTTGAACAATGAAGATACAGTGTTCGTTCCAGTGCCAACAGATGCATGTCAAAGAGAGGAATGGCCACGTCCCTCACCCTGAGCAGCTAGGGCTCCTCCCTGCAGCGTGGAACAGCCTTCACTCTTAGGCTGGATGTGGGACTCCATGTGTGATCTGAATGTCGAAAGTCCACTCTTGAAACCACTCCGCTTTCCTCAGCATGTCTTCAGAAGCAGCCTTGTGGAACTATTTCTATTACTTATTTTTATTTCCGTCTATGCAAAAGCTCAGATTATCCTTCCAACATCACTGCTCAGGAAGGAACACTAGTTATTTAAAAGGTTTTGTACTTAGAGGGAAATTTACGGCAGGAATGGGATCTAGAACTCATTGCTTTCTGCAACATTAACATTTTTATTGTGTTGTTTTGCTTTTAAGTAAAAAAGCAACAAACTGCTTATCCAGTGTTCATGGACTCGAGTCAGGATTTTTTTTTTTTTTATTTTATTTTCCAGGTACGGTCTCACTCTAGCCCAGGCTGGCCTGGAATTTACTATGTACGTATGTAGTCTCAGGCTGGCCCCAAACTCACAGTGATCCGCCTACCTCAGCCTTTCAAGTGCTAGGATTAAAGGTGTGAACCATCATACCTGGCTCAAGTCAGGAAGTTGTTAGTGCCGTTACAAATGGTATTTATTTTGCATTTTCTATTAGTTTGTTGCTTCTATCTAAAAATATAACTGATTTTTAAAGTGACTTTTATCTTCAAGGTCTCTGATAAGTTGACTTACTAATTATAATAGTTGACATCAGAATCTCTGTGGATAATAACGGTCTTATTTCTTCCTTTCTGATCTCTGAATCATACTTTTTCTTGTGCCTTACTGCATTGCCTCTGGGACATGGTTTGTTTGTAGCCATTAGCTCCTCATTCCTGGGACAAATCATTTGATCAGAAGCAGCTTATGGGAGGAGAGGATTTAAAAAAAAAAAAAACATATCATTGTCAACTTATATAATTACAGGCAATAAACCATGATAATTCCCTTACCCCCAACTTTCCCCTTCATAGCTCCACTCTCCATCATACCCCCTCCCCCTCTGGAGCAGAGGATTTATTTCAGGCTTACAGTTTCTAGGGAAAGCTTCTTCACGATGGAGGAAGCTGCCTTACTTCATTACACATTTGCAGAAGACACACACACACACAAACACACACACACACACACAGAGAGAGAGAGAGAGAGAGAGAGAGAGAGAGAGTCAAGATGGAGCTGGCTCTGAACACACAGTGAACTGGGCTACTCAATCCCAAGGTGCGTCCTGAGCAACACACCTCCTCCCGCAGGGCTTCGTGTCCTAAAGGTTTCAATAGCAAGGAGTAAGTAGGAAGCTTAATCACAAACACTTGAGGCTATGGGGGACACTTTACATTCAAACTAACACATGGTTGATAGCAATGTTCACAGGCAATCTTGTCTTTACTATGGCTTTAGGGGAAAACACTTGGTATTTCACATCTAAGCATACTATTTGGTAATAAATTTTGTAGACACTCTGTAGGGATCCCTCGTATATACCATTCTGGGTTCTCTACTTTACCCCCACTCATCTTGTTCTAGCTGTGGCTGGGAGAAGTCATCTTTTCATGGGGTCTGATCAGTGCCACATGCATGCTTTGACAGGGTCTTTCCTCAGTGCTCTGTGATTCTTCTTCATGCCCAAAGGGTCTCCCTGATACATCCTGGGTCCCCAGTAGATGTCCACATAGGTGTAACTCCTAGTCCTAGCATTGCCAGTTAATCAGCTCTTTTCTCCCCTCCTCTATTGAGAAGCCAATGACCCCACCTTCTAGGCAGTGTCCAGCTGTCAGTGCCTCCTCAAGTCAGCACTCCTACCCTTTCTGTTTACCTGCTCCAATTCCCTAAACTTCAAACTCTTGGGGTAGCCTTGAACTTGGCTGTCTGGGAACCTCAGACCAAGATCACTGTCAATAAGTGTGACTCTAAAAAGCTGACTCTTTTTTTTTTTGTTTTGTTTTGTTTTTTTCCAGGTAGGGTCTAGCTCTAGCTCAGGCTGACCTGGAATTCACTATATAGTCTCAGGGTGGCCTTGAACTCACGGCAATCCTCCTACCTCTGCCTCCCAAGTGCTGGCATTAAAGGTGTGCACCACCATGCCCAGCAAAAGCTGACTCTTAAAACCAGAAATTTAGAGCTTATTCGCCTAGTTGAATCCTTGAGGACCCAATAGCAATAATACTGTGTGTGTGTGTGTGTGTGTGTGTGTGTGTGTGTTTACAGTGGTACTGTCAACTAGCATGTGGTAAGTTTAGATATGGTACAAGTAGAAAGCCCGGCAGGTCATAGGTGATAACAGTGGTACTTAGATGCTGTGGGCCAATGATAAGCACGAGCAGTGTGGAGCACACTTGTAATTGCTAAATTAGCCGTGGGGAGCCTTAAAAAAATACCAGTAGACTCAGGGCAGCCAACTGCTAAGGCCAGGTACACTTGGAAAGGGACAAACAAGAGACTAATGTTCTTTTTAAAAATGTCTTTATTTTCCATATTATTAAGACATATACCATTTTTGTTGTTTTTGATATGAACTTTCCTAGGAAATTTCTCTTGTGCCCTTTTAGTCACAAGACTAAAGGCATATAAGAATGTCATCTTGTGCTATTATATCCATATTCTGTTTTATCCATTTTATTCCTAATATGTTTTTTTGGCAATATTGGATTTTTATTATTTTAAAAAAACTTTATATTTATTTATTTGAGAGAAAAGAGGTAGAGGGAGAAGGAGAGAGAGAGAAGGAGAGAGAGAGAGAGAGAGAGAGAGAGAATGGGCACACCAGGGCGCTAACCACTGCAAATGAACTCCAAATGCCTATGCTACCTTGTGCATCTGGCTTACATGGGTTTTGGGAAATTTAACCTGGGTCCTTTGGCTTTGCAAGCAAGCACCTTAACTGCTAACCCATCTCACCAGCCCCCCCATATGTTTTTATAAACAAAGGGAATCAGGGCTTTAAAAAAAGTTAATGTTTTCTCTTATTCTGTATTGTATTTACAATAAAGGAAAAATTTTTTTTAACTGAAGTGTTAAATGAATAACAATGGTAAACAACACAGTGCATTTATAGTTACAAAAATGTTTATTCAGATAGATAATAAAACAAATACTTGGAAAAAATCCTTTGAAAACAGGCCTAGGGCCATGGTGTTCTTCTGCTGCATCAGTTTTGTTAAGAAAAGGCCAGGTTTGGAGGCTAGAGAGATTGCTCAGTGGTTAAAGACTTTTGCTTGCAGTGCCTACCAGCCCAGGTTCAATTCCACAGTACCCACGTAAAGCCAGAGACACAAAGTGGCACATGCATTTGGAGTTTATGTGTAGTGGCAAGAGGCCCTAGCATGCCCATTCTATCCCCCTCCTTCTCCTCTCTCTCATAAATAAAATATATACACACACAAAAAAGAAAAGACCAGATTTGAAAATGCCCTCCATCAAGAAATG
Source organism: Orientallactaga sibirica (assembly GCA_036365145.1). Taxonomy (NCBI): domain Eukaryota; kingdom Metazoa; phylum Chordata; class Mammalia; order Rodentia; family Dipodidae; genus Orientallactaga; species Orientallactaga sibirica. Next base: position 10,518,479 of record JAEOAD010000031.1, on the reverse strand, counting down.
ACATAGTGGGGGCATTCTCAGGAAAGGCTTATGGGGAGTCCTTCAGGAACAGTTGACTGCAGCCAAGACTAATGGTTTGGTTTGGTTTTTACTATTGAGGGCTTATATGTTTTAAACTTATTTATCATCATCTTATGGTTAAGGATGGAGAGCAGATCAACTGTTGTATCATTTTACCATGTGGGTCCCAGAGCTTACCGAGACCAGGTAGAAAGAGTTTCTGATATATCTTTGGAGCAGGCAGTGAGGCAGGAAAAGAGCCTTCCGCTGGGCACTGCTCTGGACAGGTGTGTTTAGCTGCAGCCTTGACACTTGAGAAGGGTGAGTAAAGAAGTTGCTGTTGATTGTGAGGCAGGTGTTCTTTTACTTTTACTGAACCGCATAGGGTTCTGGATGCACAAAAAAATTAATGACAGGCTGAAGAGATAGGTTAATAGTTAAGGCACTTGCCTACAAAGCCAAAGGACTCAGGTTCAATTTCCCAGGACCTATGTAAGCCAGCTGCACAAGGTGGCACATGCATCTGGAGTTCGTTTACAGTGACTGGAGGCCCTGACGTGCCCCATTCTCTCTGTCTCTTTCTCTTTGTCTCAAATAAATAGATAAAAATAATACATTTAAAAAGATGAATGATATTTTATTATTTTTTTTCTAGGTAGGGTTTCACTCTAGCCCAGGCTCACCTGGAATTTACTATATAGTCTCAGGATGGCCTCAAACTCACAGAGATCCTCCTACCTCTGCCTCCTGAGAGTTGTAATTAAAGGCATGTGCCACCACGCCCAACTCATTTAGTTAAGGGGAAGAAAGAATGGGTACACCAGGGCCTTCTGCCACTGCAAATGAACCCCAAATGCATGTGCCACTTTGTGCATCAGGCTTTATATGAGTGCTGGAGAATCAAACCCAGGCTGCTGGGCTTTGCAAGCAAGTGCCTTTAAAGCACTGAGTCATCTCTCCAGACCTTTTTGTTTGTTTGTTTTTGAGACAGGGTCTCATATAGCTCAGGCTCACTTTGAACTCACTGTATAGCTGAGGATGACCTTGGACTTCTGATCCTCTTACCTTCATCTGTTCAGTGCTGGGCTGACATTTATTTGAAGCTTCAGTTTTATTATAAAACAATTAAAAATACATTAAACAACAAAATTTTCAAGGCAAGAAAACTCAAAAAGTCCAAACCAAGATATTATGTGTTATATACTGACAATTTATGGTAACCTTGCATGTGCCATACATGTTCTCCAATGCTTTTATCACCCCTAAGACCTAGATATGAAATAAATATTTGTCCTAACAGAAGACACATGTTGCTTGTGCCCAATCAGTAATCTCATGATCATTAATCCAATGGCATATTTATATCAAGCACTGCCCTGGTACTGAGAATAGGCCCATCCCTATTGTCAGGAAATTTCGAGTCTGGTGATATAGGAGAGGTAGACCAGCAAGGAGATAGTTAACAAAATGATATGGTGCTTGCTATTATAGTGAAATGCACAGATGATCAAGGATTTCATTACCATAGCTAACAACATACATTTTTATTTGCTCACTCTCACAGTGCATATATTAAAACTGAAGCAATGCAGAAAAAACTTGGCTTGGTCCCTGAGGAGAGGGACTCATGGGGCACTTTTATTTTTGTGAGGCAGCCTGCTATAGTGGGAATAAGCCTGAACTTGTTCATTAAAGGTCTGGGTTTGATTCTCATTGTATTCTTTGCATTCTGCAACTCTCTTAACCCTCTCTAAACCTCAGTTTTCTTTTGTGTGTGTGTGTGTGTGTGTGTGTGTGTGCAGAGTGTATGTGTAAGTGTGTATTTGTATATGTGTAAAAACCAGAGTCAACATCATATGTCTTCCTCAATGGCTCTTCACCTTGTTCTTTGAGACGGGATCTCTAACTGAACAGACAGTTCACTGATTAGGCTAGATTAGCTAGCCAGCAAGCCGTAAGGATCCTCCAGTCTCTGCCTCCTCAGGGCTGAGATTATAGTTGTGTTCCACAATACCTGGCATTTTATGTGGGTACTTGCAATCCAAATTGAGGTCTTTATGATTATGTAGCAAGCATTCTACACATTGAGCCATCTCCCTAGCCCAGATTTCTTCATTGTTTTAAAGCAGAGGAAAAATCATTGCTGAGGTCATTCAAGGTTGAATAACCCACAGAGTGAATTCTAATGATTCTCTCATGGGAGCTAGCAGTTGGGTGAAGGTGTCACTCTGTTGAATAGTTGGACTAAAAAAAATCAAAGCCTAAGGAGGGCTTTTCTAAGGCTCCAATGTAAGATACAGAAGTACATTCTTGGGGGTCAATCCTGTCAAGTTTAATGGCGAAGGAGTAGTAAAATGCCTTTTACTTCTGAAATCAGAGGTGCTGGCTTCTTGCAACACACTCTCTGGAATATTCACGCAGAACTGCCTCACGAGGAGCAAGCAGAAATGCAAGCTCAGATACTGGTGATCAGTTCGACTTACCAACACCTGTTGAAGCTGGAGACCAAGCTAGGGACCATTAAAACAGCCTGACCACTGGAGATTTGGTATTAGAGTCCCAAGGATGTCTTTAAAGAAACTGCTTTTCAATCAGATTTAGTCAGACACTGCATTTTTTGTTTAAGATACATTCTGCAGGTTGAGCATCTACCTTGTCCAAGTTCATGTGCAAGTCTATGCAAGGAGATTCAGAGATGAACCCAGTTCTATCTCCCATTTTGAAATACACGCTGTTCACCACTCCTCAGGATTCCATGTGGGGCAGGAGTTGAATGATGGTGAGTTGAGATTTATTTATTTATTTATTGCTTGTGATACAGTATCCATAAAGCTTATGACCTTCACCCTTTGGGAGTGTATGGTTTTGTAGCGTGGAGTTACATTGTTGTGTAATTGATCTCCAGAACTCTCTTCATTTTGTCAAGTTGAGACTCTCTGTACCCATTCCCCAACCACGTGACTATTCTAGGTGACTCCTACAAGTGGAATCATATAGTAGTTGTCTTTTTGTGATTGGCTGAATTCGTATCATGTCCTCACAGCTCACCCTTGTAGCGGAAGGTATCTGAATTACCTTCCTGCCTCAGGCTAAATAACTGTGGACTGAATGTTCCTTACTTCCCCATATCTCTGGGCTGTCATTCTAACCCCCAGGATGGCCATATTTAGAGTAAAGGAATAACTAAGGTTAAATAAGGCCACAGAAGTAGCCTCCTTATAAGAAGAGATCAGAGAGCGAAGTCTCCCTCCAAGCTGTGTGTAGAAAAGCCATCTGAGGACACCGTGAGCAGGTGGCTATTTTCAAGGCATGAAGAAAACCTCACCTCACCAGAAAGAGAATCAGATGGATACCTTATCTTGGACAGCTATCCTCCAGAGCTGTGAGAAAATATATTTGTGTTGTTTAAGCCAGTTGGTTTATAGTGTTTTATTATGGAAGCCTAAGCAGACTGATAATAAATTCACACACACACACACACACACACACACACACACACACACACACGATATCTGAGTTGCTTCTGCCTCTTGACTATACTAAATTAAGGAAGCTGTTTTAAACATGGGGTGTAAATATCTTTTTAGGTCCCTGTGTTCAAATTTTTGTGAGTATACCCATTGCTGAAACATCAATTTATTTATTTATTTGCATGTGTGTGTACACTAGGGTTTATTGCCACTGCAAACAAATGCCCATTCGGATTTCCATAAGTAACTGGAGACTTGAAGTTGACTTGGTAGCATTTAAATCGAGTTCCTTTAACCACTGAGACCTCTCCCCAGCCCCTGTTTTTAGTTTTTTAGGGACCATACTGTTTTCCATAGTGCTTGTACTATTTCACATTCCCACCACAAAGGTTGCAGTTTCTCCATGTTCTCACTAGCATTTGTTATTTTCTGCTTTTCAAACAGTAGCCATCTCAGTGGGGATGGCATGGTGGAGGGCTGTATTTTCAAGGAGTTGAAATTCAGCCACTCTTTACCTTTTCCAAAGCAGATCTGACAGACTGATGAAAGCTCTATGCCTTCTGCCTAGGGCAATTACCAAATTTTGAAACAAGTGTAACTGAGTTCCTATAAGGGGTCATGACTCTCAGATTAAAAATATTTGATCTGGGCTAGAGAGATGGCTTAGCAGTTAAGGCATTTGCCTGCAAAACCAAAAGACCCAGGTTATATTCCCCAGGACCCACGTAAGCTAGATACACAAGTGATTGGATGCCCTGGTGTGCCCATTCTCTCTCTCTCTCCCCCCTCCCTTACCCTCTCTTTGCCTCTTTCTTTCTCTCTCTCAAATAAATAAAAATATTAGCTGGGCACGGTGATACACGCCTTTAATCCTAGTACTCGGGAGGCAGAGGTAGGAGGATTGTCATGAGTTCAAGACCACCCAGAGATTACATAGTGAATTTCAGGTCAGCTTGGGTTAGAGTGAAACCCTACCTTGAAAAAATAAAAATAAAAACAAATTAAAATCCTCGATCTATCCTAACAGTGTTCATGGGCCAGTAATTGTCTTTTCCGTTTCTTCCATATACTGTGCATTAACATGTGCTGGGTGCTGTGCATAGGGTATATATTTTCCATTTTACAATAATACCACAGTGGAGATTCAGTTACACCTCCCACTTTACAGACGAAGAAGCAGGCATGTAGAGGTAATGCCATACAGACAGCCCAGGGAGGGAGGAGCTTTGAACGTAAACACTTCAATATAATGGAGGAAATCTGATGTTAGGTGAGAAAGCAACACTGGGTCAGATGCTGAGGGCTCCTCCCTCATCTTTGCCTGAAGTACATATTTGCAATGCGTGGCCTTGCATAAGCTTGTCCACACATACTCTTTGGTAACCTTTACATACTTTGGGATAGATCTGTATCCCTAACATTTCCCAACGCGTTAGTGATCCCTTTCCTCCAGGAGTCTAAGGGGGTAGCGCTGCATTTCAATGATGAGGTCAAGAGAAGAAGACCACCTCAGCCACAGCAGGATGGCCAAATCAGTTAGTTCTATGGGACAAAGAAGTGGGGAGCAAAAGGAAAGATGAGCTAGGTGTGGCGGCGCATACCTTTAATCCCAGCACTCGGGAGGCAGAGGTAGGAGGATCGTCGTGAGTTCAAGGCCACCCTGAGACTACATAGTTAATTCCAGGTCAGACTGAGCTAGAGTGAAATCATACATCAAAAAACCAAATAAAAAGTGCTGGAGATAAAAAAAAAATTAAAAAATAAAATTCAAATTAAAAAAAAAAGTGCTGGCTCAGAGATTAAGGCTTGCAAAGCCTAAGGACCAAGTTGGATTCCCCAGTACGCACATAAAGCCAGATGCACAGGGTGGCACATGCATCTGGAGTTTGTTTGCAGTGGCTAGAGGCCCTGTTGTACCCATTCTCTCTCTCTCTACCTCTTTCTCTCTTTCAAATAAATAAATAAAATATTTTTTAAAAGGAAAGATGAAAAGGAGCTTTTTGCTTTCTTTTTTTAAAAAAATATTTTACTTTTATTTATTTATTTGAGAGAGAGTCAGAGAGAGAGAGAAAGAGGCAGAGAGAGTGAATGGACACATCAGGGACTCCAACCACTGCAAACGAACTCCAGACACATGTGCCACCTTGTACATCTGGCTTATGTGGGTACTGGGGAATCAAACCTAGGTCCTTAGACTTCTCAGGCAAGTGCCTTAACCACTAAGCCATCTCTCCAGCCCTTGTTTTCATTAGCATTGCCATGGTTACTGCTCCTGGCTTCACAGCTCCTGAGTTGGCACACCCACAGTCCATACAGGAGTGTATCCATCTTCCCAGGGCTACTTGTCTGCTCTTGAAACTCTGGTCTGCAAATGGCAGCCACTACTGAACCATACTATCTCCTGCTACAAAGACACTTCCTTGGCTTTGGACTCAGAGCAGGGGTGTCAGGCAGATTGTTGGCTTCTCAGACGGCTTGTAGAGTTCCTGAATGAAGCCTATGTAACTATTTATGGCTGTGGCAGCTACACATTACAGAGCTGTGGTCCTGCTTGGCGCAGCGTGCCAGATGGCTGTTAGTACTAGCTGCTTCCTTCCATCCCAGAATATTGTCATCCACTGAGCCAATAGTACAGAAGCTGATATCGAAGGCAGAAAGTGATGCACAAGAAGTCCCAGCACCACTCTCAATCTTTTTTTTTTTTTTTTTTTTTTGGTTTTTCGAGGTAGGGTCTCACTCTGGCTCAGGCTGACCTGGAATTCACTATGTAGTCTCAGGGTGGCCTTGAACTCTCGGCGATCCTCCTACCTCTGCCTCCCAAGTGCTGGGATTAAAGGCGTGCGCCACCACGCCCGGCTCACCACTCTCAATCTTAAGAGTGACCAGGGCTGGGGAGATGGCTCTGCTTACTGCTTACGCTTTAGTTGGACACCCCAAAATCCAGGTAGATGCCCACGGTTATGGGTCACTAATGCCAGTGGAGAGCGGGGTTGAGACTGGGAAATCGCTGAGGCTCACTGACTCAAAGTGACAGCTTCCTGTTGCGAGACTGACTTCCTGTCTAGGAAGTAGCAGAAGAGTGATAGAGAAGAACATCCAAAGTCACCTCTGCTCTCCTCACACATGTGCACAGGGCACACACATCTACACACACACACACACACACACACACACACACACACACACACGAAATACTATAAGCTGGATGAGTGATTCGAAACAATAGAAATTCATTTCTTCTTGAGGCTGGACAGCTGACATCCAGATATTGGTAAGGCCATGTTCCCTCCAAAGACTCCAAGAGAAGAACCTTTTTTTGCGTCTTGTAGGTTCTGGTGGCTGTCACTAATCCTGCCATTCCTTGGCTGTGAGCACATCTTTTCCATGTCCACATGGCATTCTCTGTCCACATGTCTGTCTCCACTGTCCCTCACCATCTCTGTGGGTCACTTCTTACAAGAATATCTTTATTGGATTAGGTCCTGACATTATCTATGATGTTCTCCTTTTAACTTAACTACTCCCATCCATAAAGAGCCTACTTCTGCCAGGCATGGTGGCACACACCTTTAATCCTGGCACTTGGGAGGCAGAGGTAAGAGGATCACCATGAGTTCAAGGCCACCCTGAGACTACAAAGTAAAATCCAGGTCAGCCTGAGCTAGAGTGACACCCTACATCAAAAAAACAAAACAAAACAAAACAACAAAAAGATCCTACTTCCAAACAAGAACCTGTTCTGAATTTCAGGATGGACATAAACCTAGCACAGAGAATATATCCCAATAGCATGTGGCTCTCAGATTTTGGTGTGCTCTCAAAACTCAACCACACTCAAAGCTTAAGGTGTTGTGAAGCAAGTCATATACTCACATACTTAAGAGAAATTCTCATCTGTGCTCAACCAGATGCATGATCAAGTTTTCGTTTGTTTCTTTAAAGCAGCGTCTCACTCTAGCCCAGGCTGACCTGGAACTCCTTCTGTAGCCCAGGCTGGCCTCAAACTCACAGAGATCCTCTTACCTCAACATCCTGAATGCTGGGATTAATGATGTATACCACCACAACTGGCTCCGCAAATAATTTGTAAAAACTTATTTATTTATTTATTTATTTGTAAGCATAGAGAGAGGAGAGCAAGAGATAGAGATAGATAGATGGAGAGAGAGAGAGAGAGAATGGGGTGCTCCAAATGAACTCCAGATGCATGTGCCACTTTGTGCATGCTTTATGTGAGTACTGGGGAATAAAACCCTGGTTGTCAGACTTGCAGGCAAATGCATTAACTGCTCAGCCATCTCTTCAGCTCTTAAACAATTTATTTATTTATTTATTTATTTATTTATTTATTTATTTATTTATTTATTTATTTATTTATTTATGAAAGAAACAGAGAAAGGGGTACTTCAGGTCCTCTTGCTGCTGCAAATAAACTCCAGATGTGAATAAGCTACATTGTGTATCTGGCTGACCTGGAACTCACTCTGTAGTCCCAAACTAGTCTTGACTTCATGATGATCTTCCTACCTTTGTCTCCTGAGTTCTGGGATTAAAGGCATGTGCTGCCATGCCCGGATCCACTAGTTTTTTTGTTGTTTGTTTGTTTTGGTTTTGGTTTTTTGAGGTAGGGTTTCACTCTAGTCCAGGCTGACCTGGAATTCCCTATGTAGTCTCAGGGTGGCCTCGAACTCACAGCGATCCTCCGACCTCTGCCTCTCAAGTGCTGGGATTAAAGGCATGCACACCACACCCGGCTTTTTAAGAAATATATATTTATTTATTCATTTGAGAGAGAGGACAGAGAGAGAGAGAGAGAGAGAGAGAGAAGAGAGAGAAAACAGGGGCACCACAGCCTCTTGCCATTGCAAACAAACTCCAGATGCATGCACCCCTTGTGCACCTGGCTTACATGGGCCCTGGAGAGTTGAATCAGGATCCTTTGGCTTTGCAGGCAAACACCTTAACTGCTAAGCCATCTCTCCAGCCCCCACTAGTTTTTTTAGTTTACCTCGAGGCAACTATCCATGTGCTGTAGGAAATTTTGGAGAGAAGTATCTGAATGTACTTCTTGCCACCATGCCTCTCACATCAGCCACAGAAGATGGAAGTCAATGCAGTTAGCTTTTCCAGTCGATGACTGCAGGTCCTTGGAAGTGGCTCTGTGGCAGGTGGGGGTAAAATCCTGTAAAAGAACACACACGCTTCACTGCCATGGCTGCACAGGGCTGGCTCAAAGATGACACCAGCGGAGGACTCTGCAGCTGCTTTTCTGGCCAGGGCCCCTCAGGTACCTCCATGGACGTCCAAGGCAAAGAATCCACTCAGCACCTTCTTACCTGTGAAGAGGAAATAAGGCGGTTCCAAACAGCGCAGTTGGTTTAATCTCATCAAATGATCTCTTGAGCACTACTAAGTGCAAAGACCAAACAAATAGATCTGTGTGTGTGTGTGTGTGTGTGTGTGTGCGTGTGCATGTGTGTGTGCGCATGCGTGTATGCATGTTTGTATGTATGTTGGTACATATACAAGTGTGTGGAGGCTGGAGGTCGACGTTGGATGTCTTCCTCAGTTGCTCTCCTCCGTCCTTTTTTGAAGACAGGGTTTTTCATTGAACTTGGATTTTACTGATTAGGCTGGGTTAGTTGGCCAAGAAGTCCCAGGGATCCTCCTGTCTCTGCCTCCCCAGTACTGGGATTATAGGTATGTGCTGTCATGCCTGGATTTTATATAGGTGCTGGAGATTCAGACTCAGGTTTTTGTAGCAGACAGCTTCAAGTTCGCTGAGATGAACTTCCAGACCAGGCACAGTTATGGAGGAAGGGATATTATTTATTGAAGCTTACAGATCCAGGGGAAGTTCCATAATGGCAGGAAAAGTGGCCTGCTCTCACACGACCAGGCAAGAGAGCAAAGCCACCAGCCACACAGCACAGCATACTTCAGGAACTCCTATTAGGCACACTTTGCATATCTTTACAATGGAATCTCAAACCCACCACCACTTCTTTTTTTTTTTTTTTTTCTTTTTTTATAATTTATTTTTTATTTTTATTATTCTAATTTTACATTCATAATGGTGACTCCCTTACTCTTTTTGCCCCCTCTTCCGTGAATTTCTTTTTTTTTTCTTTTTTTTTTTTTATTGACAACAAAACATACTTACATACCAAAGGTGCGTATTTTTCCCTCCCTCCCCCTTCCCCCTTTAGAACTCCACTCTCCATCATATCCCCTCCCTCTCTCCATTAGTCTCTTTTTTTAATATGATGTCATCCTCTTTTACTTCTACTATGAGGGTCTTGCGGAGGTATTGCTAGGCACAGCAAGGTCATGGATATCAAGGCCAATTTCTGTCTGGGCAGTTGCATTGTAGGGAGTCGTACCCTTCCTTTGGCTCTTCCATTCTATCCGCCCCCTCTTCCGCAATGATCCCTGAGCCTTGGAGGGTGTGACAGAGATGTTTCAGTGCTTGGCACTTCTCCATCCCTTCTTCTCAGCACTATGTTGCCTCTTGGATCATCCCAGTGGTCATCGCCATCTGAAAAGAGAAGCTTCTCTAACCAGAAGTGAGAGTAGCATTAATATGTGAATATGAGCATTAAGTGAAGTATTTTCCGGGCAGCTTGGTGGGAATAGTATATACATTTAGATAAGGGCATGCTTTATACCCCTAAGGTTTATGACCTTACCTACCATAGACTTTGCTTAGGTTTTTCAGTACCAGGTATGTATTCCCTCCCGTAGAGAGGGCCTTCAGTCCAATTATAGAGCAGTTGGTTACCCCACGAGTAGACATGCCACTATTGCACCTGTTCAGTCTTTGGGCCTGTCTGGCCAAATTTGAATATTCAGCGTCCACTGTTTTCACTGCTGATGACTTCTGTCTCCCATACTCTGCATGCAGTGCAGCTTTTTCCACCTTTCAGTTGGCTGGTCTACAGGGAAAAGGTTTTCTGCTCAGCACCAGCTTGCTTTCTCAGTGACCTTGCCTCTCAGGCAAGAGATGTCTTCAGCAATAGGGTCTTACTATCTGTTTCTCAGGGGAAACCAAGGGCTTTGGCAAAAGCCTTTAATGTTTTGGAGGCTACCGGGACCTCCTTGGCCAACAACTCACTGGAAGGTATCCCATCCCAGGTACTGAAAATTTTCTAGTAACAGTCTACAGCTTCTAGATGTACCATTATTCAAAAAGTAGTTTTACACAAGTCTTATTCACAATCTTTTGAAATTAGATTGACCCTCCCCTTGCCCTTCTTTTTATGCATTCTCTACCCATGGCCTTGGTTAGCCCATTCCCCTCCTTGTAATCAGTCCTTCCACTTACATATGTGCAATACCATACACTTCAGTCCTTCCCTTTCCTCCGTCCCTTATAGCCTTTTACCAGCTTACTGGTTTCTGGTACCAATTTTTGGTTCCAGTTCACACACAAGTCTGTCTATTTGTAGCTAGGATCCACATATGAGAGATAACATGTGACGTTTGGCTTTCTGAGCCTGGGTTACCTCACTTAGTATAATCCTTTCCAGATCCATCCATTTCCTGCAAATTTCATAATTTCATTTTTCTTTACTGCTGAGTAGAACTCCATTGTGTAAATGTACCACATCTTTATTATCCATTCATTTGTGGTGGGACATCTAGGCTGCTTCCATTTGCTAGCTATTGTGAATAGAGCGGCAATAAACATGGTTTTGCAAGTATCTCTAAGGAAGTGAGAAGAGTCTTCTGGATATATGCCTAGGAGTGCTATAGCTGGATCATATGGTAAATCTATTTCTAGCTGTCTCAAAAACCTCCACACTGATTTCCACAATGGTTGGATCAGGTTACATTCCCACCAACAGTGTAGAAGTGTTCCCCTTTTTCCGCATCCACGCCAACACTTATTGTCATTTGTTTTCTTGATGGAAGCCATTCTGACAGGAGTGAAATGGAATCTCAAAGTGGTTTTAATTTGCATCTCCCTGATGGCTAAGGATGCCACCACCACTTCTTAAGAACCGCCCAGAGACAATGCCTCTAGCAAGGTGGCTGCAGATGCAAACTATAAACTAATAAAACACTATTGGGGGCCATTTATTCAAACTACCACACAGGTCCTCATGCTTACACAGCAAGCATTTCACTGACTAAGCCACGGCTTGGCCCTTGTATTGCAACTAGGATCTGAAAGAGTCACTGGCCTGCCACCCTTGGCCGTGTAATTCAACTATGGAAAGGCAGTGGGCTCTGGCAGCAGGAAGTGCTTCTCCTGTGTACCAGCTCTTGCAGGAAGTGCCTGAACTCAGCTTTTTAATAAAATTAGAGCTAGAACAAGGGTGTCTGGACTGGGGCAATTGTAGTCACTCCATGGGGTGGAGGATGGTTAGAGCTCCTCACCACATAGAGCTGCATCCTCCGGCTCCTGGACCAGCTGAAGAGGGGGAGATACCATTTCTCTGTTTCATCTGAAGCCATCTTGAGATCTGGAAAGGCCATTTATAGGCTAAGGATACAGAAAGGGAAGGGATTGAAGGGGGCAGGGGTCCAGAGGGTCAGGGGAGAGACAGATGAGGATGTGAGATGCTTCAGAGTCTCCTGACATTAATTCTTGCTGTCTTAGAGCATGCTCTCTATTCTCCTGTCCCTCCCCAGGGGAATGTGAGGGTGAGACTGTGGATCACTCCTAGAGAGAAGATCTAAAATGATCCCCCAATTGAGGACCACAGAGGGTAGCTGGCTTTCCTCCTATCTCTGAGTCAAAGCAAAGGAATCTCCAGGGCCACATGGAAACTTGGTTTCTTTTCTGGCAATGGCTAAGGGGCACCTGCTTCTGTGAACTTCAAGACCAGTCCTTGGTGGAAATTGCAACAGGGCCAGGCCACATGGGAATGTTTCTCAAGGACAAGAGCAGCTGCTTTCTATAAGAAATGTAAAGGCCATTGGGTTGTACTTCCCGAGGGTTCTGTTCCCTGTTCCCAGCACAGGGTCACTGCAGGGCAATCTGACCATGACTCAATGTCCTCAACACTCTCCTCCCAAAGGCAGATGAGTCAAGAACCCACAAGGCGTGCTTCACAGGTGAGTGGCCTAGTCCAGCCAGCACCCTTTCATTTCTGCACTAAGAGATGGAAGGGGACAAACACACCCTGAAGTCCCACTTTTTCTGGGTGCTGTGCAAGGTGCCCTTGTTTTACACTGGTGACTTCCCTCGCCATTCACTGCCCTGTAGACAAGGAGACTCAAAAGTTCAGAAAAAATTCTTCTTTTGCTTTTATTTGAAGTTATTTTATTTGTTATCATTTATTATTTGTTTGCAAGGAGAAAGGGGGCAGGGAGAGAATATACCAGGGCCTCTTGCCACTTGCAAAAGAACTCCAGATGCATGTGCCACTTTGTACATCTGGCTTTATGTGGGTGCTGGGGAACTGAACCCGTACGGGCAGGCTTTGCAAGTAAGTCCCTTTAACTACTGAACCATCTCTCCAGCCCTATTTGCATGTATTTTATGCTGAATTTATACCTGTGCCATACACTTTTTGGTCTTTTAAAAAATTAATTATAGCCGGGTGTGGTGGCGCACGCCTTTAATCCCAGCACTTGGGAGGCAGAGGTAGGAGGATCGCCGAGAGTTCAAGGCCATCCTGAGACTACATGGTGAATTCCAGGTCAGCCTGGGCTAGAGCAAGACCCTACCTCGAAAACCAAAAAAAAAAAAAAAAAAAAAAAAATTAGTTATGGGGCTGGAGAGATGGCTTAGCAGTTGCTTGCCTGTAAATCCAAAGGACCCAGGTTTGATTTCCCAGGACCCACGTAAGCCAGATGCTCAAGGTGACACATATGTCTGGAGTTCATTTGCAGTGGCTAGAGGTTCTGGAGTGCCCATTTTCTCTCTCTCTCCCCTTCTCTCTCTCTTTCAAACAAACAAAAAAATTAAAAATTAATTATGAACATTATTGAGCTGGGTGTGGTGGCGCATGCCTTTAATCCCAGCACTTGGGAGGCAGAGGTAGGAGGATCACTGTGAGTTCGAGGCCACCCTGAGACCACATTCCAGGTCAGCCTGGGCTAGAGTGAGACCCTCCCTCAAACCCCCCCCAGAATTAATTATGAACATTATTGTATGAACATATCACATGTTGGTCATTTGTACTCTTATATCCCCTTTCTCTTGCCCTCATTCTACTGAGGGAGCTATCTAACAGTCTTTTTGATGGGTACCTTCTCTTTTTAGTCAAAGATCAGTGGGAGCTTTTCTCTAGAGTCTATAACCTTCCTATCCATAAGATTCTGATTCTCAGTACCAGGTATAAATTCTCACTGAGTGGGCCTCATATCCAATCAGAAAGCAGCTAATTACCTGCATAGGCTGTGTTGCTGCCATACATTTTAGTCTCTGCACTTCCTTCTGGAACATCTTTTTCTTCTTCACATCCTTCTCTTCTGGTTTCAGAACAACCTGCTGCTTCTTGGTGAGGTTGGTGAGGGAGCTCAGTTAGGGTCTGATCCAGCCAGGAGCTCTACAAATACTGTGACACATCCTGGATAGTCTATTCACCTGGAGTGACCCAAAATCTACACCTAAGACTTCTGTGTGGACTAGAAACTGTCTCTGTGTGATCCAGTTAAGAATAAGAGTCAGCACAAGAAAGAATAAATCCTGGCCTAGAAAGATGGCTTAGCCGTTAAGGTGCTTGCTTGCAAAACTAAAGGTTCCAGGTTCAGTTTCCCAGTACCCACATAAAGCCAGATGCACAAGGTGGTACTTGTGTCTGGAGTTCATTTACAGTGGCTAGAGGCCCTGGTGTGCCTATTCTCTCTCTTTCTCTCTGCCTCTTACTCTCTCAAGTAAATAAATAAGTAAAATATTGTTTTAAAAAAATAGACAGTACTTCAAAGAAAGTGGAAGAGGTTTGGAAATTCTTGAGAGAAAGACAGGCAACAAATGGGGAAGGAACAGAAACCTATCCAAAAGGGGAACCAGGTGGCCTTGGTGAAGTCATGCCTTGAGACAAGCCCACAGCCCTCCCAAGCCTCAGTTCCACTTGTATGTTCTGGTGAGACAGTGACTCCTGCAGGTCAGCAGTGGGGAGATATCCCATTTTGTCACCCTATATGACTCAGAGGGCAGTGCCCAGGTGACATCTTAGGAGGAAAACTATTGTTGAAAATCAAGCTACCCTGGGAGTGCGAGAACAGAGAACCCCACAATTCAGGGAAATTGAATTTAACCTGCCATAGCCCTGGGAGGCAGTTGTAGAGAGATGGACAGCTGGTCAGATGCTGACAAGATGAAAAGTGCAGGTGGCAGGAGGCTCAGTTCAGCCAAGTGCAAACCTACCCTCAGTGACCAGGCTAGAGCCCATAAACGGGGAAGAACACTGGAGTGGGAAAGCCGACAGCCCGAGGCCAGTGGATGGATCAACCTCTTGAGTCATCTCTCGTCCCTTCACTGCAGTAGAGCCCTAGAACTCTCAAGTTCATCTGTTTAGAAGGTCAATTACTACTTAGCTTTTTGAAGCACAAAGATAAGCCCCACAGCATAGATCTCAGTTCTGTGCTGCTTCCCATACTCCCAATGCACTTGGGAGATCCCACAAGTTGAACATTAGCCACACTGGTGGGTACAGCCTTGGGAATCTGTCGAGGGCAAGACAACCTGTCCAAATCAGACTACAAAGCTAAGTGTGACAAGCTGATGTCCCACATATGCAAAGAAGGGAAGTTACTAAAGAGAAGACAGCTCTGGCAGACATTGAATGCTTGTCCAATACTGGCTGAACACCAGCACAAACTATAGGAAAGACAAGAGTATGCAACTTCAACTAACATCCCCTTCTGCATATCATTGGTAGTCTCCAAGCTTCAAAAATGCAGAAAGGCGCTATTCCAGTATTTTACCTCCTCTTCTTCCTCTCTTTCCTTCTTTTTGTCTTCTTCCCCTTGCCCCTTATTGCCTTCCTTATTTTCTTTCTACTACACTTTGGCAGTAATTTTATTTGTGTTTAAAAATATTTTTCATTTTAATTTAATTATTAGAGAGAGATAGAAAAAATGGGGGTGCCAGGGCCTCTAGCCACTGCAAACAAACTGCAGATGCATGCACTACCATGTGCATCTGGCTTACATGGGTTCAGGGGAGTTGAACCTGAGTCCTTAGGTTTCACAGGCAAGTACCTTAACAGCTAAGCCATCTCTCCACCCCCAGTTTTATTTTTTTAAATATTTATTTATTTCCAAGAGGAAGGGGGACAGGAAGAGAAACAGAGAGAATGGGCACAATGTGTATACCAGGGGCTTCAGCTATTGCAAACAACCTCTAGACACATACATCACCTTCTGCATCTGGCCTGTGTGGGTACTGGGGAATCAAACCTGGATCCTTAGGCTTCATAGGCAAGGACCTTAACCACTAAGCCATCTCTCCAGCCCAGAAGTTTTATTTTTTATCATATTTAAACTAATCTTTATGCTTTTATATTTTTAAGTTTATCTAATTGTGTTTAAACTTTTTTATTTATTGGGCATCTTTCTCTTTCTCTTTCCTTGGTTTTTCTCTGTGTTTTCTCATTTTCTTTCTCTTTATTAATATTTTGACTTTACCTGTTTTATTGAAAAAATCCACATTTTATTATTATTAATTTTTCAGATTTTACTTTCTTTCCCTTTCTTACCTTTATTTTTTTTTTTTTTTTGGAGAGAGTCAGAGAGAGACACAGAGAGAGAGAGAGAGAGAGAGAGAGAGAGAGAGAGAGAGAGAGAGTATGGGCGTGCCAGCAGCCTCTCAGCTGCTGTGAACAAACTCCAGATGTGTGCGTCCCCTTGTGGACAAGTGCGGCATTGTGCCCTTGCATCACCTTTTAAGTCTGGCTAAACGTGTGACCTGGAGAATCGAATGGTGGTCCTAGGCTTAGCAGGGAGGTGCCTTAACCACTAAGCTATCTCTCTAGTCCCCTTTATCTCTTTTTTGAGTCTTCTTATTATGAGATCTTTTTTGCTTCTATTTTTTCTAAATTCTTAGTCTATTTTCTTCTTTACAAAATTCTTCTCCAGTACTCTTCTTTCACTTTCTTTTGTTTAACCTGTCAAAAACATACATTGGGCTGGGCGTGGTGGTGCATGCCTTTAATCCCAGCACTCAGGAGGCAGTGGTGGGGGATCACGATAAGTTTGAGGTCACCCTGAGACTACATGGTGAATTCCAAGGTCAGCCTAGATTATAGTGATACCCTACTCCCCACCCCCCAAAAAACTCAAACCACAAACCAAAACAAAACAAAAAAAGCACACATCGGAGAAAAACAAAACAGCCATTTTAATAAATGATGCTTAGAAAACTGCATTTTGACATGTAGAATAATGGATCTAGATCCATATCTCTCATCCTGCCCAAAGTCAATCCAGATTAGATAAAGAACTTCATGTAAGGCCTAATAAAGAAATGAAAAATATTATACAATTAATAAATGGGATAATGAACTGTGTAGACATTTCTAAAGAAGAAACACAGGGCTGGAGAGACAGCTTGGTGGTTAAGGCACTTGCTTGCAAAGCCCATGGATCCAGGTTCAATTCCCCAGTACCCAAGAAAGCAAGATGCACAAGCAGGAGCATACATCTGGAGTTTGTTTGCAGTGGCTAGAGGCCCTGGCAGGCCCATTCTCTCTTTCTCTATCTGCCTCTTTCTCCCTCTCTCTCAAATAAATAAAATAAATAAAAAAGAAGCACAAATGGTCAATAAATACTTGAAAAAGTATTCAATACCATTTTTCATAAAAGAAATGAAAGTTAAAACTACAGATAGAGACAGACACTGAGGATACTCAAAATGCACCAGAACAGAAATCCAGAAGCTGCTGAGAGCTCAATGGTAAAGTAGACTTAAAATACACCCACCAAAGCTCAAGGAATTTTGTAGACAAGGGAGTGGAAAGATTGTAAGAACCATAGGGTAGGAGGGAATATTCAGAGGCATTGCCCCCCTGACAATGACTGACTGCTGTTCTCACAACTTATAACCCACAGCTCCATGGTGAATATCAGTAATTCCACCAAGGAGGACCCTTAGTGAAGTGGGAGGAGAGAGGAGGGAAATGGTGGTACCAACACATGATGTGTCCATACAAAGTTTCTAGTTAATACATAAAAAAGATGTGAACCTTTTGTTTTGCATGACTTTGTGGCATTTTCAGGTCAAGAGAGTGGTGAAGCATTTTACTGGTATCTTAGCACTTAGCAGAACAGGAAAGAATACACATGGTTTGGTTGATGTGTCATTTAGCATGTTGTGTGACTGAGATTCATGGTCAGGACAACTCCTCACTGTAAGGTCTTCTAACATGTTATGAGTGCCTAGGTCATGTCTTTATAAGTATGCTCCAAGTCTGTCTTACACCTCCCCCAACTATGAGTGTCTGAATAATAGAGTTCTGTATAGGAACCAGTTATTCCTGTATCACTAACATCTGATTTGTTTCCAAAATCACAGTGGAAGTGTCTTGCAACAAAAAACACTTATAGGGCTGAAGAGATGGCTTTGCAGAGAAGGTGCTTGCCTGCAAAGCCTAAAGACTCATGCTCTACTCTCCAAGTCCCACATAAGCAAGATGCACAGTGATGCAAGTGTGCAAGTTTGTACATGCACACAAGGGGGCGCATGGGTCTGGAGTTCCATTTCAGTGGCTGAAGGCCCTGCTCCAGCAATTCTCTCTCAAATTAAAAAAAAAAAAAAAAAAAAGGTCAGGCCTGGTGTGGTGGCACACGCCTTTAATCCCAGCATTCGGGAGGCAGAGGTAGGAGGATCATCATGAGTTCAAAGCCACCCTGAGACTACAGAGTGAATTCCAGGTCAACCTGGACTAAACCCTACCTTGAAAAACCAAAAAAAAAAAAAAAAAAAAAGGTCAGTCTGTTGGGCTCACCTCAAAAAAAAAAAAACATAAAAACACTTATAGCAGGAATGATAAAATGAAAGTTAGGAAAAAAAATTAAGAAAATCAGCCATTTTACACAGGCATTAGAGGGACTAGGAGATATGGCTTCACCACCACCAGCACCAGACTGGGTGGTGATATCATGAGTTATACAGACATCCCTCAGTTTCCATGGGTGATTGGTCCCTGGACTCTATGAGAACGGCAGAATTGATGGACACACAAGTACTTACATCTAATGTGGCATAGTGTTTGCCTCCGACTTTCACTCATGCTCCCGGACTTTAAATCACCTCTAATGACTTGAAGTACTTACTAAAATGGAAATGCTTTGCAAACAGCTATAATGTTTGGGGAACATAACAAGGAAAAAAGCATACTTGCTAGGTACAGATGTAGTTCCCCAATGCTATGTTTTGTTATCATTTATTTTCACAGACACATTGCGAACACTATTTTAGACTGGCAGTTGCTTGAGTCCATGGATGCAGAACTTGCGGCTGTGGAGGGCCCACTTTCCTTGTGTGGTGGTGCCTTAGGGTTTATAAGGAGCCCTGTGAAGCAGCTCAGTCATGTGGGAGAGATGTCAAAGGCTCTGGAGTGACTTTTAATCTGTAACGTGGCAGGGTGGGGAGCAGGGTCCTCACAGACGCAGGTGGGAGCGGCAGCTGGGAGCACTTGTGTCTGCTCAGAGCCGGGTGGTTGTGTCCCTCAGAAAGACATAGTGGGGCTGATGACCTTCAGTGGTGCTTAGGAGAGGGTCCTGTGATATCCTTCAGGGTGGGTTGAAGGCCCTTCACACAGCTGCTCTAAGTGAGTGCTCTAGCTGGGAAGGACAGGGGCTGCTTCTGCCTGGGCATGCTTCTACATGGGAAGACAGATGCAAACACAGAAACCCAGTAGAAGGGCCTTCGCAGCAGCCGTTCTCCACCTGCCCAGCTGCATCCCACTCACCATATGTGCTGGATGAATAATCAGCTCCAGATGACTGCCCATCTGACTGCTCTGCTCTGCAGCTTCCCTGGAGCTGGAGGGCTTTGTTCTCCCAATGTCATATTCCCCAAGAAAAGTTGCATGGGGGACTCAAGGGTTGGGGGCAGTGCTGGCTAAACAGACTTTCCCTCCTGTTTGCTCTGGGGAAGACATTATTTCTGCCTGAAAGATGAAATGCCAGAGGCTCAGCAATATTAAGTGACTTGTCCAAAGACACCCATATAGGAATGCGTCAAGTCTGGCTGGAGTCAAAGTCTGAGCTGGTTTTCCTGAATGCAGCCTCTCAGTTAGTCAGGCCTGATTCTGAACATCAAGCCCTACCTTCATGGATGGAAATGCAGGCCAGCCCATTCTTTGCATCACTCGGGATCTATGCAGGGGCAACTGTCAATCATGTGATTTCTAACCCTGGAAGCCCGAGGCACTGGCCTCAGCTGTTCATGTCTGAGACTACACAATCTTCATTTCCTCTATGCCCAAGTGAGCCTTTCACTTTCTCAACATGAATATTAGCCAACGCCGTCCGGTTGCCTGCAGTCATTTTGAGGAGCCTCGTAGATCCCAAGCCTGTCAGTTGGAATTCCTGACAGTGCACATCCATTGTTCTTTCTTTATCTGGTTTCTGCTGCTCCACTCTTCACAGCTGTAACCACAGAAGGGACCCCACAAAGAACGATGTGCATGGCAGTGTCTGGTCTGAAGGTTCCCAGCTGCTGGCAGAATCTCACAAGCATGTTCATAAAGACAACTGAGCCCCCACAGGTCTCAAAACGTGTCCACAGAGCTACAGTGAGCACAGACGTATCTAACCACAATCACATTACCCCCCTCCCCAACCTAACCAGTACTCCCGCCCCCAGCCCTGCTCAGCCTAGCATAGCAATAGATACTAAAATATTGGTGACCCTGCCTTTACATATAATGTGTATTAAAGCCATGCACAGAGCAGAAGCAAAAAGGACAACTTCCATAACATTTACATATATATATTCATATATTGTTTATTAAGACCATATCATCAAGGAGCAATATGAAAGGAAGCTGTCAGAATAAATACAAAATGAACTTCCAGTCATATCTTCCTCTACCCCAGAGAACCTGCTTCCTTCCCACCTCCTGAGTGGCTGCACCTCTTTGGAGAAATGACATTCTTTTTTTTTTCTTGGTTTCTCGAGGGAGGGTCTCAGTCAAGGCCAGGCTGACCTGGAATTCACTATGTAGTCTCAGGGTGGCCTCAAACTCATGGCGATCCTCTTACCTCTGCCTCCCAAGTGCTGGGTTTAAAGGCATGTGCCACCACGCCCAGCTTGAGAAATGACATTCTTGATCAACTTCCCTATGCACACTAGGTGTCTCTGAGACAGTCTTTTTGCTTTGCTTTGTTTTTTGAGACAAGGTCTTCTGTATCCTGGGCTGGTCTTAAGTACTTTGTAGCACCTGATCCCTCTGCTTCTACTTCTGGGATTACAGGTGTTTGTCACCACACCCACCTTAAGTGTCTTTTTATTATTATTTTTTTGCAATGCTGGGGACGCCCCCCACCTGGGTCTCATACACTCACACCTGCTCCATCGCTGCCCTGGGTGGCTTGTGTTCCTCCCTTGTTTACCAGTGGGATTGGAAAACACCCAGTGACTCACTGGGGACACATAGGGAGCAAGTTGGGAGTTTCTGAGGCTATTATATCAAATTACTACAGAGTTGGGGGGTTAAGTTACAGATATTTACTTTTTTTTTTTTTTTTTTTTTTTGAGGTAGGGTCTCACTCTGGCCCAGGCTGACCTGGAATTAACTAGGTAGTCTCAGGGTGGCCTCGAACTCTCGGCGATCCTCCTACCTCTGCCTCCCGAGTGCTGGGATTAAAGGCGTGCGCCACCACGCCTGGCATGGATATTTACTTTTTAACCCTTCTGGAGGCTGAGAGCCCAAGACCAAGCATGTGTGGAGCTGGCTTCTCCTGATACCTGTTCCCTTGGCTTGCAGCCGGCTGTCTTCACTGTGTTCCTACGTGGTCATGTCTCTGCTACCTCTTCCTTTTCTTATAGGACTGCAAGTCATACTGGATTAGAGCCCTAACTTCATCTCCCAGTAGACACATCCTGAGGTACTGGGGGTGAGGCATTAGTCAGTGGAATTCAGCCCCTGCAAGTTCCCAGGCCTGAGCTCTGAGTCACTAGGCTTGGCTGGCCTGGGTGTGTCCCCACAAGGTAACCCTGCTGTGACCTTCCAGGTACAGTTCCTGCAGAATTTCCATGCTCCTTATAGATTGTCACATCCTCCATCCGAGATGTCGTTCTGTCCCAAAGCTCCTGCCAGGAGCATCCTTCCCCTTCCTCCCAGCAGCAGACTCAACTGCCATCTTCTCTGGAATCTGGGCTGCTCTGTGGAGAAGCAAGCTGAGTCCTTCATGCCCAGCTGAACGGGAGGCCAATCGCTCAGTGGTGTTCAAAGTCAGACTAGGGGCTAGGGAAATGGCTCAGTGGGTAAAGTACTTGCCATGCAATTATGGGAACCTGAGTTTGGATCTTCAGAGCCCATGTTAAAATCTGGGGGGGTGGCACTCTAATCCCAGAGCCCCAGAGGTGACGACAGGAGGACCCGGAGATTCAGTTCTTAGCCAGTCTAGCTGAACTGGTGAGTCTGAGGTTCAGTGAGAGACTCTGTTTCAAAAAATAAAGTGAAGACCAGTTGCAGAAGATCCTGGATGTTGAACTCTGGCCTCCACACATGTATGCACACATATGACCCTGCACCTGCCCGCATGTGTGTGCTCACAAACACACCATGCACACATATACACACACACCAAAAAGGTTAAAAAAAAAGTCAGCTTGGTCCTTGTTTGCCAAGCCTGAACCCAGGGTGGGGCCTGCCAATGTGGGCGCCTGTTAATAATATGCACCAAGACTCCCAAGTACTGATAGCCTTGCACCCTTGCCTGAAGTGACTTTCTTTTTCCTTCATTTCTGTATAATTTGGTAGCACCTCTCACATACAACTCTGTCCTACAGATATTTTTGCATTGGAGTCATTTTCCTGTTTAGAAGGTGAGTTATAAGAGTACAGGGATTTTGTTTTTCTCTCATTGGTTCATCGTTTCCTTCCTTCCTTCCTTCCTTCCTTCCTTCCTTCCTTCCTTCCTTCTTTCCTTTTTTTCTTTTCCTTTCTTTCTTTCTTTCTTTCTTTCTTTCTTTCTTTCTTTCTTTCTTTCTTTCTTTCTTTCCCCTTCCCTCCCTCTCTCCTTCTTCCCTCCCTCCCTCTTTCTTTCTTTCTTTCTTTCTTTCTTTCTTTCTTTCTTTCTTTCTTTCTTTCTTTCTTTTCTTTCTTTCGTACATGTACTTACTCCATAAATACCTGGATATGCCATTGTGTTCACTGAATTAAAGTCTGGTGAATGACTGCATGAGTGACCTGTCCCCTCTGCCCAGGCCAACCATGCTCTTCCTGTATCTTCCCATCTCAATACTCCTTTTTCAGCCTGTTTCCAGAATTAGGTCGACTTAGAAATGGGTTCAAGTGTTGGGTGGAAAAGGTATGCCCTATGTGGGAAGATGGCTATGTACAGTTCAACTCGGAGTTCTCTTTTGACCTTCAAGTCCATTCTTGGCCGGAGCCAGCCCACCCTTGTTCTGCAGGAGCCTTCCCTCTGTGTAACTTTTCCGTGCCCTGGAAGGAAGCTCACAGAATGCTGTGCAGCAGGAAGAGTCCTCAAAGGTGGGAAGGAGCTGAATGGTGTTTGAATGCTGGAACCAGAACCCTCGGAGCAGACAGACACCTCGGTTTTGCCTAATGACTCATGAGGAAACATGTGTCTGTCTGCACACATCAGTTGCAGCCGGTGGCTTCTGGGAGGCAGAGTGTCAAATATTAAAGACATACTGTGGTGGTTTGATTCAGGCGTCCCCCAAGAACTTGGGTGTTCTGAATACTAGGTTCCCAGCTGCTGGAGATTTGGGAACTCACGCCCCCTGGAGGCAGTGTATTTTGGGGGTGAGCTTATGGGTATTATAGCGTTGCCCCTTGGCAGTGTGTGGCACACTCTCCTGTTCCTATTGTCTACCTGACGTTGGCCAGGAAGTGATGTCCATTCTCTGGTCTTGCCATCATTTTCCCCTGCCAGCATGGAGCTTCCCCTCAAGTCTGTAAGCCAAAATAAACCTTTTTTTTTCCCCCACAAACTGCTATTGGTCAGGTGTTTCCTGCCAGCTATGAGAACCTGACTGCAACACATGTCAAAGTGCCCCTCTCCCGCTGTGAAAACCTCAAAATGAACCAGTAAAGCAACTGACTTGATTTTGTGCAGGCAGTGACAGGAGGGGTAACACTCCAGACCTGAGAGTTGGGTGGCTTTCCCTCAGACTTTTGGGAGGAGGCCAATTACAGTGGGGCGTTTTTACACTTAGCTCAGATAACCGTGGCATGTTTATTTCTAAGGCGATCTAGGTTAAGGGGACAAATAGTTCAGTCAATCTTTTTTTTTTTTTTTTAGATTTTATTTTTATTTATTTATTTATTAGAGACAGAGAGAGGGAGAGTGAGAATGGGTGTGCCAGGGCTTTTAGCCACTGCAAACGAACTCCAGACACATGTGCCCCCTTGTGCATCTGGCTTACGTGGGACCTGGAGAATTGAATCAGGGCCCTTAGGCTTTGCAGGCAAATGTCTTAACTGCTAAGCCATCTCTCCAGCCCCTCAGCCAATCTTTTATAAGACAGGGAACAGGTAAGTGTGTTTCTGAGGCTGCCTCTAGGAAGGATTAACTAAAGGAAGAATCCTGCCCCCAGGGGGTAAGCCTTCCCCAGAGTGGGCGGCCCAGAGTGGGGCCCCTCTTGGAGGAGGGGGCTGGTTGATAAGGAGCTCTGGGAAGAAAGGCTCTCTCTCTCCCACCTGGCTGCCGGTGCTACTAGCTGCTTGGTGTTTTCTGCTTGGTACCTGCTGCTTGGTGTTGCTGCTCTCCAGTGTGGACTGAAGACCAGGGTGGACTGAAGAGCAGCGTCTCTCAGGAAGCCTCCAGGCCTTCAGTGCCGGATTGGGACTGCTGAGGCCTCCAGCCTCGTGCACTGAGCAGCTACCGGGTTTCTTCACTCTCGGACCTGCAACCTGCTATTGCTGGACTGTGTAAGCTAATCCAATAAATCCCCTTTTAATACAATTCATTCTGTCCATTCTGTTCCTCTAGAGAACCCTGACTAATACAGATTCTGGTACCAGAAGTGGTTCTAGAGAAACAGAATTGTAAGGATGGATTTCCCTAGTAGGCTTGGTGCTCTGTGGAGTTGGTTCTCCAACTCTAGTACTACTAAAGGCTCTGCTGGTAATAAGGAGAGCACTTTAAGTGGTAATAAGGAGGGCACTAATAATCCATGGTGTGAACTATTTAACGAACTCCGTGAAATAGATGTATTTAGTGATTCTGAGTCATATCTTGTGAGGAGCAAGGAATTTAGTGACTCTGTATCTAGAACTTTTGAATATTTGTGGAAAAGTAAGACGAATGATGATGCTGGATGGTTTCTTCTGGCATCTCTAGATAAACTGTTGAGAGAAAAGCAGAAGCTCAAAAGGAAAATTCCAAGCTTAAGACCCACGTACATGATCTGAAGGTTTCTAAGGGTGCCCTGGAGGAAAATCTCCTGTCTAGTCAGAACAGGGCTCGAATTGCAGAAAACCAAACTCAAGCTCTCATTGTAAGATTGGCTAACTTGCAGCGTAAGCTCAATTCCCAGCCTCACAAACTATCAGAAGTTAAAGTGAGAGCATTGGTTGGAAAAGAGTGGGATCCCATGACTTGGGATGGGGATGTATGGGAAGACCCTGAAGAATCTGGGGACATTGAACTCTCAGATTTGAAGAAGTTGTTTTGCATGAGAATGTGGCTTCCCCTCCTTTAGCTGCAGGTGCACCCCCACCCCCTGAGGGAATCACTCCTTCTTTGTCTGAGGAAGCAGTAATGACCCTCCCTGCAGGATGTGCTGATGCTTCTCAGAGCCCACCCATCTTTGCCTCAAGGCCTATAACTAGGCGTAAGGCTAGGCATGCCCCTAAAGGGGAGTTAGAAAGCGTGACTCAAGAGGAAGTGAGATACACCCCTAAAGAACTTCAGGAGCTTTCTAACTTGTACAGGCAGAAGCATGGGGAATATATGTGGGAATGGATTTTAAGGGTGTGGGATGATGGAGGAAGGAATATAAAATTAGATCAAGCTGAATTTATTGAAATGGGCCCACTAACCAGAGATTTTAGATTTAACACTGCAGCTCATGCAGTTGGAAGAGGTGCCAAGAGTTTATTTGATTGGTTGGCTGAAGTATGGATCCAAAGATGGCCTACTGTGAATGAGCTTGAGCTGCCTGATATCCCTTGGCTTAATGTTGATGAAGGGATTAAAAGGCTCAGAGAACTTGGAATGCTGGAGTGGATTTACCATGTAAACTCATCTTTAAGCCCGCAATGGGAGCGTGCAGAAGATGTGCCCTTCACTAAGACTATAAGAAACAGATTTGTGAGGGGCACCAGCACACTTAAAGTCCCCAATCATTGGTCTTTTATGTAAAGAAGACATCACAGTGGGAGCCGCAGTTGCTGCATTAGGTGACTTAGATGCAATGGGTCTAACTGGCTCTCGGGGTAACAAGGGCCAAGTATCAGCACTGAATCGCCAAAGGCAAGGTGGGCGTGTTTACCGTAATGGACAGCGCACACAAAACAATGCTCGTAACAGTATGACTCGTGTAGACCTTTGGTACTGGCTGCTTAATCATGGTGTTCCCAGAAGTGAAATAGATAAAAAGCCTACTAAGTTCCTGCTTGATCTGTATAAGCAGAAAAGTTCCAGAGCAAAGAACCCCAAAGGCCACTTTGAATTATAGCAACAGAGAATCAAGGCCTCTTAACCAGTTTCCAGACTTGAGCCAGTTTACAGATCCTGAACCCCTTGATTGAAGGGGTGGCCGGGTCCCTTTGAGGAAGGACCCTCCCATAATCCCCAAAAGTTTCAATATTAAGCTTAGTCCTATCCTTCCTCAGAGGGACCTACGGCCTTTTGCTAGGGTAACTGTACACTGGGGAAAAGGAAATAATCAGACTTTTCGGGGCTTACTGGATACTGGCTCTGAATTGACATTGATTCCAGGAGACCCTAACCGGCATCGTGGCCCTCCAGTTAAAGTAGGTGCTTATGGAGGTCAGGTGATCAATGGAGTTTTGGCAAATGTTAGACTGACAGTAGGTCCAGTGGGTCCCCGAACTCATCCTGTGGTTATTTCCCCAGTCCCAGAATGCATAATTGGGATAGATATACTTAGGAGCTGGCAAAACCCCCACATTGGTTCTTTGACTTGTGGGGTGAGGGCTATTATGGTTGGAAAGGCCAAATGGAAGCCATTGGAGCTCCCTCTACCAAGGAAAATAGTGAACCAGAAACAGTATCGCATCCCTGGAGGAATTGCAGAGATTAATGCCACTATAAAGGACTTGAAGGATGCAGGGTGGTGGTTCCCACCACATCCCCTTTAACTCCCCTATTTGGCCTGTTCAGAAGACAGACGGATCTTGGAGAATGACAGTGGATTATCGGAAACTTAATCAGGTGGTGACTCCAATTGCAGCTGCTGTACCAGATGTGGTTTCTTTACTTGAGCAGATTAACACATCTCCTGGTACCTGGTATGCAGCTATTGATCTTGCGAATGCCTTCTTCTCCATACCTGTCCATAAGGACCACCAGAAGCAATTTGCCTTCAGCTGGCAAGGTCAGCAGTACACATTTACTGTGTTACCTCAAGGTTATATTAACTCTCCAGCCCTGTGTCATAGCTTAGTTCGCAGGGATCTTGATCGTCTGTGCCTTCCACAAGGTGTCACATTGGTCCATTATATCGATGACATTATGCTGATTGGATCGAATGAGCAGGAGGTGGCAGCCACTCTGGAGTTGCTGGTACAGCATATGCGCATCAGGGGATGGGAAATAAATCCATCCAAAATTCAAGGACCTTCCACCTCTGTGAAATTTCTAGGAGTCCAGTGGTGTGGGGCTTGCAGGGACATTCCTTCTAAGGTGAAGGATAAGTTGTTGCACCTGGCCCCTCCTACCACTAAGAAGGAAGCACAACGTCTAGTGGGCCTATTTGGATTTTGGAGACAGCACATTCCTCACTTGGGTGTGTTACTCCGTCCCATATACCAAGTGACTCGAAAGCTACTAGTTTTCAGTGGGGCCCAGAACAAGAGAAGGCTCTTCAACAGGTCCAGGCTGCTGTGCAGGCGGCTCTGCCACTTGGGCCATATGATCCAGCAGATCCAATGATACTTGAGGTGTCAGTGGCAGATAGGGATGCTGTTTGGAGCCTTTGGCAGGCCCCCATAGGTGAATCACACCGGAGGCCCTTGGGATTCTGGAGCAAGGCCCTGCCATCATCTGCAGACAATTATTCTCCCTTTGAGAGACAGCTCTTGGCTTGCTATTGGGCCTTAATAGAAACTGAACGCTTGACAATGGGCCATCAAGTTATTATGCGACCTGAACTGCCCATTATGAGCTGGGTGTTATCTGACCCACCAGGCCATAAAGTTGGACGTGCACAGCAGCAGTCCATCATCAAGTGGAAGTGGTATATCCGTGATCGGGCTCGAGCAGGCCCTGAAGGCACAAGTAAGTTACATGAGGAGGTTGCCCAAATGCCTATGGTTGCTACTCCTGTTTCAATGCCTTCTGTCCCCAAGCATGCACCTATGGCATCATGGGGTGTGCCCTATGATCAGTTGACTGAAGAGGAGAAGACCAGGGCATGGTTTACAGATGGTTCAGCACGCTATGCGGGCACGTCCCAGAAGTGGACAGCTGCAGCGTTACAGCCCCTTTCTGGGACAACTCTGAAGGACTGTGGTGAAGGGAAGTCTTCACAATGGGCAGAACTACGGGCAGTACACATGGTTGTGCATTTTGCTTGGAAAGAAAAATGGCCAGATGTGCGATTTATACACTGATTCCTGGGCTGTGGCCAATGGTTTGGCAGGATGGTCCGGGACATGGAAGGAGCATGATTGGAAAATTGGTGAAAAGGACATTTGGGGAAGATGTATGTGGATAGAGCTCTCTGAATGGGCAAAGGATATAAAGATACTTGTGTCCCATGTTAATGCTCATCAGAAGGTGACCTCATCAGAGGAGGACTTTAATAATCAAGTAGATAAGCTGACACGTTCTGTGGACAGTGGTCAACCTCTTTCCTCAGCCACCCCTGTCATTGCCCAATGGGCCCATGAACAAAGTGGCCATGGTGGCAGGGATGCAGGTTATGCATGGGCCCAACAACACGGACTTCCACTAACTAAGGCTGACCTGGCTACGGCTGCTGCTGAGTGCCAAATCTGCCAGCAGCAGAGACCAACTCTGAGCCCCGATATGGTAGTATTCCACGGGGTGACCAGCCAGCAACTTGGTGGCAAGTCGACTATATTGGACCTCTACCATCATGGAAAGGGCAGCGTTTTGTCCTTACTGGAATAGACACTTATTCTGGGTATGCATTTGCTTTTCCTGCACGTAATGCTTCTGCCAAAACTACTATCCGTGGGCTTACAGAATGCCTTATCCACCGTCATGGAATTCCACACAGCATTGCTTCTGACCAAGGAACTCACTTCACAGCCAAGGAAGTACAGCAGTGGGCTCATGATCATGGAATTCACTGGTCTTACCATGTGCCCCACCACCCTGAAGCAGCTGGCTTGATAGAGCGGTGGAATGGCCTTTTAAAGAAACAGCTGCAGTGCCAACTAGGTGGCAATAGCTTGGAGGGCTGGGGCGTGTCCTCCAGCAGGCTGTATATGCTCTGAATCAGCGCCTATATATGGTGCTGTTTCTCCTATAGCCAGGATTCACGGGTCCAGGAATCAAGGGGTGGAAATGGGAATGGTACCACTTACCATCACCCCAAGTGACCCATTAGCCAAATTTTTGCTTCCTGTACCCACAACCTTACGCTCTGCTGGCCTAGAGGTCTTGGTTCCAGAGGGGGGAGTGCTTTCGCCAGGAGGCACAAAGAACATTCCATTGAACTGGAAGCTGAGATTTCCCCTGGCCACTTTGGGCTCCTGATGCCCTTGAGTGCACAGGCTGAGAAAGGAGTTACAGTGTTAGCAGGGGTAATTGATCCAGATTACCAGGGTGAAATTGGACTGCTCCTCCACAATGGAGGTAAGGAAGAGTATGTCTGGAGTGCTGGAGATTCTCTAGGGCGTCTCTTGGTGTTACCATGCCCTGTTATCAAAGTCAATGGACAACTGCAACAACCCAATCAAGGCAGTGTGATAAATGGCCCAGATCCTTCAGGAATGAAGGTATGGGTCACCCCTCCAGGTAAAGAACCAAGACCTGCTGAGGTGCTTGCTGAAGGTGGAGGAAATACTGAATGGGTAGTAGAAGAAGGCAGTAACAAATACCAGCTAAGGCCACGGGACCAGTTACAAAAACGTGGTCTGTAATTGCCATGAGTGTTCCTGTCTTACCTTGTTAAGAGTGTTTGTACATATGTATACTAATATTAAGATGTTTTGTTCTTCCTCTACTTCTCTATTAGGTAATTAATACTGATTAAGATCATATTGCTAGTTAACCACTGTTGAATTTATATTTGACTTGTTATATGAGACTAAGCCTTCCTCAAGGAACTTGCTTTGTGTGTGGGGGGGATGATTGTGCGTTTCCGGTTGTACGAGGGATAGTTATATCATGTTAGGCGGAATTATGACCTTGTTACTGTCTTCATTTGGAAATTAAGTAGAATGTAAAGATATATGGTTTGGTGTCAAGTTGACAAGGGGTGGACTTGTGATGGTTAAGTTTGTGTCAACTTGATTTGTTTAGGAATCCACAGACATTCCTCATAAGTGTGTTTCTGAGGCTGCCTCTAGGAAGGATTAACTAAAGGAAGAATCCTGCCCCCAGGGGTAAGCCTTCCCCCAGAGTGGGCGGCCCAGAGTGGGCGGCCCCTCTTGGAGGAGGGGGCTGGTTGATAAAAAGGAGCTCTGGGAAGAAAGGCTCTCTCTCTCCCACCTGGCTGCCGTGCTACTAGCTGCTTGGTGTTTTCTGCTTGGTACCTGCTGCTTGGTGTTGCTGCTCTCAGTGTGGACTGAAGACCAGGGTGGACTGAAGAGCAGCGTCTCTCCAGGAAGCCTCCAGGCCTTCAGTGCCGGATTGGGACTGCTGAGGCCTCCAGCCTCGTGCACTGAGCAGCTACCGGGTTTCTTCACTCGGACCTGCACTGAGCAGCTACCGGGTTTCTTCACTCTCGACCTGCAACCTGCTATTGCTGGACTGTGTAAGCTAATCCAATAAATCCCCTTTTAATACAATTCATTCTGTCCTAATCCTGAACTAGGTTTCCATTCTGCCATGGGGACCTCATGCCTCAGTGGGGTTGCAGGTTTATTTTTAATAATAATTATTATTATTATTTTAACCCCTATTAACAAGGGGTTGTGGCTTATGCATTGACCCCATTCTGCTGGGGACCCGCAGTGGGGTCAGTTATTTTGTGGG
Source organism: Orientallactaga sibirica (assembly GCA_036365145.1). Taxonomy (NCBI): domain Eukaryota; kingdom Metazoa; phylum Chordata; class Mammalia; order Rodentia; family Dipodidae; genus Orientallactaga; species Orientallactaga sibirica. The sequence goes on along the minus strand of JAEOAD010000031.1, from coordinate 10,487,556 downwards.
GGAGGGAATGCCTCTGGGCATGATGTCTCAACCTGTAGTTCTTACAATCTTTCCACCCCCTTTTCTGCAAAATTCCCTGAGCTGTGGTGGGTGAGTTTTAAGTCTACTTCAGTGATGAGCTCTTAGGAGCCTCTGGATCTCTGCTTTGGTAGGTGTTGAGTATCCTCAGGGTCTGTCTCCTTCACCCTGATGCTGATTGTCAGGAACAGCATGGAAGTAGCACCTTGCTCATCTCTCCATTCCTCTGTGGATTCAGCAGTGGCTTGGCTGAAACGTGAGAGGTAGTTTGTCTCCTCCCATTTCACTACCTTCCAGAGGGACCAGGGAACTGGAAGGAGCCAGGAAACAGGGATCTGACCTACTCACTCCAGTGCAGCGCACCCTCCAGCGCAGGGTATCAGGGAATTGGGGACCCAGGGGCACTTCCATAGGTCAGGAAGGCAGAGCAAAGGGCCTGCTTCTCCAGCAAGCTTGCAGGGTCCAAGCAACCCTAAGCCAGCCACAGGGGGACCTACCTGGACCAGTAAACTGGGAGGAGCCAGGAACAGGAATCTGGCCTACTCACTCTGTGTAGAGCGCACCTATTATTATTATTATTATTATTTGCAGCACTGGGGAATCAAACCCAGGTCAGCAAGCTTTGAAAGCAAGTGCCTTTAACCGCTGAACCATCTCTCCAGTTCCCAAATTTCATATTTTTGATGGACACAGATTGTTTGTATATAGCAACGAGGCAGAATGTGATATTTTGAGATATATATTTATGTGATTAACTCATGCTCATTAGCATATAGATCACCTTAAAACTTTTTAAAACATGTGCATATGTATGTGCATGTGTTCAATTGTGTGGGGGGGTATATGTGGGGGCCAAAGGACAACCTTGGCTATGGTTTCTTAGATACCATCCATATTTTTTGAGACAGGATCTCTCACTGGCCTGGAACTTGCCAAGTAGACTAGACTGGCTAATCAGTGAGCTCCAGGGATCCTCCTGTCTCCACTTGCCCAGTGCTAGGATTCAAAGCACATGCAACCTGCTGCAGGCACCATCACATTGCTAGACAAACATCTGACCAAAGCAGCTGATGGGAGGAAAGGGTTTATTTACAGAGTCCAAGGGAAGTTCCATCATGGAACAAACTGGCTCACTTCAGCATGCATCACAGGAGAGAGAGAGGAAAACACCTGTCTAGAGTTCAAACTGCTTTTCACACCTTAGGGTGAGTCTCGAGATCTGCCCCCAAACACACCTTATGGCTGGACTTTAAGATCTGACCCTAGTGACATCTCCTTTAGCCTGGATGCTGGAGACTCAAGTTATTGACTTAATCAAAAATACCTCAGGCTATGGAAGACATACATTCACCTTCAAACCAGCATGTCTCCATACCTAGCTTTTTTTTTTTTTTTTTTTTGGTTTTTCGAGGTAGGGTCTCACTCTAGCCCAGGCTGACCTGGAATTAACTATGTAGTCTCAGGGTGGCCTTGACCTCATGGCGCTCCTCCTACCTCTGCCTCCCGAGTGCTGGGATTAAAGGCGTGCGCCACCATGCCCGGTCATACCTAACTTTTTAACATAGGTTCTGGGAGTCAAGCTCAGGTCCTCAGGCTTGCAAGCCAAGCACCTTACTGATTGAGGTATTTTCCCAGCCCACCACCTTGAAATTTTATAATTCTTTATGATGCTGTGTTACTTTTCTATCACCATGATGGAAAATCACTGAGAAAATATTAACTGAAAGGGGAGAAAAGATTTATTTTGGCTCATGGTCCACAGTCACTCGGCTCTATTTCTTTGGACTCTGGGGAGGCAGAGCAGCACAGCAGGGAGTATATGGTGGAGCAAGGCTGTGACCTCAAGATATGGTAGCACAGGAAGGAGGGGAGGGAGCCAAGGACAAGATATGGTCCTTCAAGAACCTCCCCTTCAGTTAGGTCCCACCCATCACTTCTCAGTAGCCACCAAATGATGCTCCATCAATGGATCGATGCACCAAAGAAGTTGGAGCCCTCATGACCTGACCACTTCACTAGAGCCCCATCTCTGAGCATTGCTGTACTGGGGACCAAGCCTTCAACATGTGAGCCACTGAGGGATGTTTTATATCCAAACCATAGCAGCTAATTCCAAATGCCTCTCTTCTATTTTGAGATCTATAATCACTGGCAACCATATCCCCTACTGAGCCACAGCACGCCCGAGCTTGTTCCTCTTGTCCGTAACACTGTTTTCATTGACTGCTCCCCTTCTGCCCTCCCCAGCTCCTGGAAACCATTATTCTACTCTCAACATCCACTAGGTCAAATGTGCCTGATTTGTTTCACCTAATATAATGGTCTCTAGGTGTAAGCATGCTGCGAATGGCAGGGTTCCCTGCTTTTTATGGTTGAATGGTCTTCCAGCATGTCTATGTACCACACATGCCGGACATGTGGGCTGATTCCATATCACAGCTATTGTAATGTTCCTCAACAAACTAAAAATAGGGCTGGGGAGATGCCTTAGTGGTTAAAGGCACTGATGTGCAAAGCCTGTTGGCCTGGGTTCAATTCCTTGGTATCCACCTAAAGCCAGATTCACAAAGTGGCTCATGGGTCTGGAGTTTGCGTGCAATGGCAAAAGGCTTTGGCATGCCCATTTTTTTGTCTCTCTCTCCCTCTGCTCACACAAAAAAAGGTGTGAGCCACCTTGCCTGACTCATTCAAAATCAAACAAACAGACGACTAAAAATAGAACTAAAACATACAACTAAAAATAGAATTTGACCAGCAATTCCACTATTAGGTACACACTCAAAGGAAACAAAACCAGCATGTGAAGAAGGCAGATTCTTTGAGGTAAGCAGTCTCGCATGATGAGGAAGGGAGGAGTGTTTTGGCATACGAGAGACAGAGGGGTGAATGTCTTCACTGTTTTCTACATCATCAGACATTTCCAGTGTTCCACTCTGCTGGGTACATCAGGAAAGTTTTGAATTACAGACAAATTGCTAGACTAATCTGGTAAGAAGACCTTAAAGAAGTCCTTTTAACTAGGCAGAGTTAGGGATGGGGAAGGTCTGAGCCTCAGGAGAAGTACAGAGGACCCCTTTCTGTTTCTAAGAAGAGTGAGAAAGAGGGGGGAGGGAGAGAGAGTGAAAGAGCAGGGCTGTGTGGAGGTGGTGTGGGGAGTGTGACATTAGGACCAGGTTGTGGATGAGGAATTGCAGAAACAATTGTGTAGGTGTTTGCTTCTCTCCTTCTGATGTCACAAGCACTTTTGTGTCCATTCACAAATCCAGTTCAGCATTCTGTTTTTCTTTTTCTTTTCCTTTTGTGGTACAAGGATTGATTGAACTCAAGGTCTTGCCAGGCAAGCACGCTACCACTGAGCTCTATCCCAGCCCATTTCTGTGCTTTTGATCTGTAGATATCTGTACTTTTTGGATTTCTCCTTTGTACTTCTTGTAACCTCTTAATGGTTCTCTCATTAATACTGAGTTAAGGGGCTGGAGAGCTGGCTCAAGTATAAAGTGCTTACAGTGCAAGCCTGAGGACAGAAGTTTGGATCCCCAGCACCCACATAAATGGCAGGTGGGCATAGTGGTTACCCATCACCCCAGTGCTCAGATAGAGGCAGGGATTTTTTTTTTATTTTTTCAACTTTTATTGACTATTTTCATACATATGCATAAAGTATTTTGGCCATAATGCTCTCTCATTACCTTCCTTTTTCCCCTGCTCCATGCCCCCTCCATTGAAACCCTTCTTTCCATCCAATCCTTTTATTTTGTCTTTTTTTGTCCTCCTTTATCATACATGATTGAATATTGGTGGGCTGATATTGTGCAGGTTGTGTGTAATGACAGCCACTATGAGAGTATGAAGTAACTGCCACTTTATGTACAGAAGATAGTTTTCCAAAGCATACCTCCCCATGCTTTGGCTCTTACATTCATTTTTCCACCTCTTCTGCAATGTTCCCTGAACCTAGAAGTGTGTGAGGAATCGTTAGTTTTGATCACGCCTCTTATTTATAGAAGATCAGAAGACTTGATGACAAATATTGTGTGGTAGAGTCAGGCCTGTAATTCAGATCTCCTCTCTTTTGTGTTCAACAATTATTTTTCTGCCCAACAGCAATACTTCTTTATGAAAAATTCATACAAATACATTAAATTCAGCTGGGCATGGCGGGAGGCAAGGCATTCTTAAGCAAGCTGGCTGACTAGAACCAAATTGGAAAGCTCTGGGTTCAAGTGAAAGACCCTGCCTCAGTGAAAAGGGAGCAATCAAATGAGACACCTGATGCCAATCTCTGGCCTCCATCTACACACACGTTTGCGCGCTCACACACAAACACCTACATGTATACATAAACACATACACCACACACACACACACACCCCACACATGCAAAAAAAAACCCAATGAGTTACATAAAGTTTTAAATGTGTGTGCACTTTGTATCCATAAGGAGAAGCATAGATTTTACCTTTTCTTGAAAAATTATCTTAGCCACTGAAATACTTGGGATTACTATTGACTGATAAGAGGAAGTTATGAATAGTGTGGTCAACATAATGTGTAAGAAAAATGGCACCAGACATGGTGGTGTGCACTAGAAATCCCAGTATCTTGATGCCACTCTCTCCAAGTCCCTATTCTCCTCCCACATTACCAACGAATAAAAATATTTAAGACAACTGGAGGAACACGACTCAAACCCTGGGACATACCATCCTTTCTAACAGAATTCCCACAGAACTCTCATTCCAGCAGCTCTAGAGTCAGGAAATGACTCGGCATAAAATCCTGCCTCCTAGCAGTGGGGGGTGGGTGGAGGGATCGGGTGGCTAGCCTTGTAAGGGCTCCCAGGAGTCCACGGCAGTGGGCCTCCGCTGGCCTGTTGGGTGGAGAGATGAGACCCACGCTTGGTTCAGCCTTCTAAGGACGATTTCTGAGACTTGTGGGTTGTGGCTACAGGATAGGGTCACTTTGAGGGACCACTGGGTTGTAAGAGTGCATTTGAACGGTTACACCGTTCAAGTACTTCAGTCTGGGTCTGGTGGCTGGGGAACAACAGACAGGCAGTCTTGTGACATGCCTGGGTCAGTTAGAGCTGGGGATGCTTTGAGTTGAGGAAGGGCTCAGGGTTTACACAGCTGCTCTAGCCCCACCTGAAGAAGCTGCTGCAGCCTGGGCAGAATCCTTAAAGATGCTGGGTGAGGAGATAGGAGGCCTCCATCAACTGTCAGCTCAGCCCAGGACACCTCGAGCCCCTTTGCTCTTGGGGAAGTGGGCAGGGAAGGACCAAACCCCCTTGAAAAGCTGCTGTTGTCCCTGAGAACCCGCTGGACATCCTCTGCCTGGGAGGAAACGGACGGCTTAACTCTTTCACTTGCACTGCGGTGGCACTTTCAGACTGACGACCCGAACGTACGCCACGCGGAAGAACGCTGACCCCCTTGCTCCCGCACGCTGCCTGTCTCCCTCGTGGGCATCAGAACCTCTGCGCGGTCAGACAGCAGGCGTCCACTCACACGGTCCACCCAAAGAGGCGGAGCCTCGGCGCTCCTCGCTCTGCGTGTCCCGCAGCGGGCTCCGAAGCTCTGCGCTCAGCACGCTGCGCGCGCGCCCTCTGGCGGCGACACGGGCGCATTCTCTCCAGCCCTCCCTGCAAAGCTTCCGGTCCACGTTTCTGTCTTTGACATCCCACAGCTGACTCTCATTAATCCGGAACCTCCGTGGCTCCATCGGGACTGAATAACTCGGTTGGACGACTACAAGGCGACTTGCTAATGCAATCAGCCAAAAAAGGAGGGCGTAGAGAGCTGGAGGGAGGGGGGAGGGAGAAGTATATTCAAATATAAAATACGCGTGGTAGTATCTTGTTTCTCAAAATTTGACTATGAAAAACGTCAGTGACACTTAAAAGTTTAAAGAGGGCTGGAGAAATGGCTTAACGGTTAAGGCGCTTGACTGCAAAGCCAAAGGATCTAGGATTGATTCCCCAGGACCCAAGTAAAGCCGGATGCACATCGTGGCGCAGGCATCTGGAGTTCGGTTGCAGCCACTGGAGGCCCTGGCGCGCCCATTCGCTTTCTCTGTGCCTCTCTCTCACTCTCAAATAAAGAAATAAAAATGTTAAAAAAAATTGAAAAACTTTAAAGAATTTTACAATAAGCACACACGTTTTAACATTTCAATCTCTTTCATTGCATATAAATTCATATATATATATATAAATTCATATATATATATATCCCTTTTCTCCATCCTTTAAACCATCTTTGTTTTCTGACTCATTTCAAAGCTGCAAACATGAGAACACTTCCCCTCAAATACCTGACCACATACATCGCCCTAATTTTTTTTTTTTTTTTTTTTTCGAGATAGGGTCTCACTCTAGCCCAGGCTGACCTGGAATTCACTCTATATTCTCAGGGTGGCCTCGAACTCAGGGCAATCTTCCTACCTCTGTCTCCTGAGTGCTGGGATTAAAGGCGTGCGCCACCACGCCCGGCTGCCCTTAGTTTTTTAATCATCTTTTTATTATGAATATACTTTGTACGGACACATCATGTGCTGGTCCCTCATTCCCCTCCTTCCTTCCCCTGTTGCACTCAGGTTGCTCCTTAGTGGGGTTGCTGGTATTCCCCATAGAGTTGTGGGTTATGAGTTGTGAGAGCAACAATCAGTCGTTGGGGAGGGGGCAATGCTTCTGGGTTTGCCTACCAACCTGTGGCTCTTACAATCTTTCCACCCCCTGTTCTGCAAAATTCCCTGAGCTGTGATGGGTGTGTTTCAAGTAAACTTGAAAGCTCTCTCTTCTTTGGTAGGTGTTGAGTATCCTCTGCATCGATCTCCTTCACCCTGGCACTGATCATCAAGCTCCCCATGGAAACAGCATTCTTGCTCATCACACCAGTTCCTTTGTGGTTTCACCTGGGCCTGACTGAAGTGCATGGGGTGGTTTATGTCCTTGGGTCTTGCTACCTTCTGAAAAAGAAAAAAAGGATTCTTCAATGAAGAATGAAGTCAGCATAGGTTAAATGGGATAAGCATTGTTAATTTAGGGAGATTTTAATGGACGTAGTCTCTCTTTTGGCTAAAAACTAGTAGAAGTTTATTAACAATAAGACCATAATATTGGTCTCCAGAGGATTCTGACCTGATTCCAAGTTCTAGCCATGGGTTTCTTTCCACTGAGAGGATCAATTAGCCAATCAGAAAGCCATGGGTTACCCACCAAGGCTATGTGCCACCATTGCACTGTCTACATCTTGTCAGGCTGGTTGTTTCTGAGTATCTTTGACCCTTGCTTGCTCACATCGGATGGATACTTTCCACCATGTAGTGCTTTCCAGCACTAAACAGGCTAACCATTTGGGGTCTGACTCCTTTCTGGATTCCAGCCAGGTCTCTTAGTGTCTGTGTCTGCAACATATGGTGTCTTCAGCAATAGGGTCTTACCTTTTACCTCAGGCAGATAATCAAGTGCTTTGACAGAAAGCAGTCTTGATTTGGGGACTTGGTAAGTCTCTCCAATCAACAGCTCAGTGTGCATAGCAACAAATTACTGGTACTGAGAGTTATAGGCCAGAGCCACATGTTTTAAGGTTAGGCTTCATCCCACCCTCTCCAGGGCCCTTCTTTTTAGATGATCCCCCTATTCTCCTGCTGTGGGTTAAATCTTTTAGTCTACCTTCAAGGGAAAAGGTTTCTAAGATACTAGTTCATTTTGGATTTAGTTTTGTGTTTATTTTCCCCCAACATCCCCTTCCTCTCCCCACAAAACCTTGCATCTCTATTGTCTGGGCCTTCAGTTGCTTGTCAGGTAGGTCAGCAGCTCAAGTTGTTTCAGGTTAGGAACCACAAATGAGTGAAAAAAATCCAGCATTTGTCTTTCTGTGATTGTGTGAGTTTGCTGAGTATGATCTGTTCCAAGTCCATCTATTTTTCCTACAAATTTCATTGTATCATTCCTTCTTACAGCTGACTGGAATTCCATTGTGTAAAGGTATACCACCTCTTCATTTATCCATTCCTCCAATGATGGGCACCTGGTTTGATTCCAGTTCTTAGCTATTATGAATTGAGCAGCTATAAACATGGTTGAGAAAATATCTCTGCAATGAAGCATGGAGCCTTTAGGGTAGTCCAGTAGGGGAATAACTGGGTCTGTTGGTATTTCTATTTTCATCCTGTTCAGGAGTCTCTATATTGATTTCCATAGTGGGTGCACAAGTTTGCACTCCCACCAACAGTGAATGCACCCTCAGTTTTTTTTTTAATTTTTAAAAATTATTTTATTTATTTTTTGGAGAGAGACACAGAGAGAGACAGAGAGAGAGGGAGAGGGAGACAGATAGAGAATGGGCGCGCCAGCAGTCTCTCAGCTGCTGTGAACGAAATCCAGATGTATGCGCCCCCTTATGGTCAAGTGTGGCATTGCGCCCTTGCGTCACTTTGCATCTGGCTAGACGTGGGACCTGGAGATTGGAACCGCTGGACATTGGAACCAGTGTTATTAGGGTTAGCAGGCAGGCGCCTTAACCACTAAGCCATCTCTCCAGCCCCACCCTCAGTTTTTAAAGAAACAAGTGGAAGAATTGCCAAAGCTTATATCTGTTACACAGTTCACATTCTATTTTTTTTTTTCCCTGTGGTGGAAGGCTGAGACTTGGGGATCTCAGACTGCCTATCTCCTTCCTCTTAATCATCAAAATGTCTGCAGGGAGAGATAGCAGGCGTTGACTCAGATCAGCATAGTAGCAGTAAGATATTAGCAGATCCTAGTGGTACAAAATGTGGATTTCAATTTGCTTTTCCTATTTTTCTCTTATAACTTTGTGAAGTAGATATTTGAATCCCATCTTATAGGTGAGGAGGCTGAAGTGGGTAAAGGGTGTGTAATGGATGGAACACTGATGCACAGAAGTGCCCTTTTCTTCTTTCCTTTGGTGGCTTCTCTTTGTTTGTATCAGATGTTCCCACAAAATTCTTGGATTTTGAATGCTTGGTTCCCAGCTGATTGCAATATGGAAAGTGGAGCATTGCTGGAGGAGGTGTGCTGTTGGGGGCCGGCTTAGAGATGTTATAACCAGCTCCCCTTGCTAGAGATTGGCTCACTCTCCTGCTGCTGTTGTCCACCTGCTATGGCAGAGGTGATGTCCAGCTTCTGCTCTACTGTGTTGCCCTCTGCCATCATGGAACTTCCCCTAGAGACTGTAAGCCAAAATAAAAAACTTTTCTCCCATCAGCTGCTTTTGGTCAGGTGCTTTGTCCTAGCAAGGAGAAGGTGACTGCAACAAGATCCTGTGTTCTCTCATTCTTCCCCAGAGGCATCTCCTGCTATTGGAAATAGACCCCTGGCTGCAGTTTCTCAAGTCACCTCCCCATTGGTACTGTATTTTATTCATTTATTAATATTTTTTTAAAAGTCTGGAATCCTTTTTCATTTTGGTAACATTCATACAATGCTTATTTGTGAGTGTGGTGCTGGAGATGATATGTGGGGCCTCAGGTTTATTAGGCAAGCACTCTACCACCGAGAATATTCCTAGTGCAAAATTTATAACCTCAACCCTTAATAAGTGTACAGGTGAGTTAAATACCATTGCAACGCTGTGCATCCTCAGCACCATCAATCCCCAGAACTCTTGTCATCATGTGGAACTGAAGCTGTGTACACATTAGACACAATCTGCCCAAGCCCTTGTCCACCACCATTCTGCTTTGTGTCTCAGTCCATGTGACTACACTAGACACCACATAAGTAGACTCGGATAGTACTTGTCCTTTTGTCATGGGCTTATCTCACTTAGCTCAGTACCCTAAAGGCTCATCCATGTTGTAGCATGTGTCAGGCTTCCCATGTGTTTTAAGGATGAATAGTATCTCCCTGTATGGATGATATACTATGTCTTCCTTACCCATTCATCCATTGGTGGAAACTTGGAATGAATTAGTTGCCTTATGACTATATGAATCTCCAAGGAAGTGTAAGGGTCTCTGTGGTCTACTTGGCTCAGGATGGAGTCAGTGCTAAAAGAATATATTCAGTGTATGGATGAATCCAATGCACTGCTCAGGTGAATGTCTTCCTAGTTAGTCTCCAAGCTATCAGATAACTCATGGATGAATTTCAGAGCAATGACACTGGGTAGATGATAACTATTGGTAAAATCATATGATGGTCATCTGTATCATGGCCATTGAAGGGAGATAACAGACAAAAATATGCCAGGAGAAGATGAATTGTTTCAGTGTTTTTCTCTGGTAGGAATGAGTCTTATTTGGGTCCTGGGGGATTACTCAGTTGTGTGGCATTCTCTACTTGCCCTTTGCCATAGAAGTTGCTGTCCTCATGCTACCTGTTGGCTCTGTGTAGTAGATCCTGGGTTCTAGGTTGCTCTGTAGTAGGATAGCATTAGGGTTTAGATCTTAAATGTTCCTCACAACTTGTATTGGGAATGGAGAGATGGCTCAGTGGTTTAGATGCTTGCCTGCAAATCCTAAGGAACTGGGTTCCCCAGTACCCACATAAAGCCAGATGCACAAAGTGGCACATGTGTCTGGAGTTTGTTTGCAGTGGCTAGAGGCCCTGGTGTGCCCCATTCTTTCTCTCTCTCTGTCACTCTTCTTTCTATTTCTCTCTGCTTTCAAATAAATAAATAAATAAATAAAAATATTAAAAAAAAACTTGTATTGAAGGATTGGTCCCCAGCTGATGACACTACTTTAGAGGTGGTAGAACCTGTAAAGGGGCCCTAGTGGAAGAAAGGTCATCAGAGTATGACCTTGAAGGGAATCTTGGGACCCTGGACCCCCCATGACTCTCTTTTGCTTTCTGTCCACCATGAGGTGACAAGTCTTATTCTACCACATGCTCCCTGCCACGATGTTTTGCCTTATCATAGCTCTAAAGTGACAAAGCTGAGACCATGGACTGGGGCCTCTGAAACCATGAACCTAAATCAACCTTTTCTCTGTTGGAGTTGTTGCTTTCAGGCACTTTGTCACAGAATTAGAAAGTTGACTCACACCAATACCCAAGCCAATCAGGGCGATCCCACCCCTGTCTTGGCTCCTATCTTAGAGAGCAGTGGAGGCCCATGAGTGCTTGTCCTGTCCTGGCCTCAGTTTTCTTCCAGAGAGGGATGTGATGTAGCCCAGCACTGCTGGTGAGGACATCCTTGCTGGGAGCTTTGTGAAGGAGGTGGTTGGCTCTCTTGAGACCTTTGGGACTTACCCTTTGTTATATAACTTTTAAAAAATATTTTTAAATTTTTATTTATTTATTTGAGAGAGGGGAGAGAAAGAGAGAGAGAGAGAATTGACATGTCAGGGCCTTCAGTCACTGTAAATGAAATACAGATGCATGCACCATTTTGTGCATCTGGCTTATGTGAGTTCTGGGGAATTGAACCTCAATCCTTTGGCTTTGCAGGCAAGCGTCTTAACTGCTAAGCCATCTCTCCAGTCCTGGAAGTCACTCTTTCTTGTCCTAGAAACATCAGCCTGCACAGACACACCTGGAATCACTGCAGCTCACGTCTTTTCTGCCGGAGGAAGAAGGGGTGAGTCCAGAGAAGGGCAGAGCTGAGCCAAGGTCCTGACCAGACTTGTGGTTCCTTCCTTGGCGACTTGCAGTTTTGTGAGCCAGAGAATCATCTCCTGAATCACCCAGGTGGAGCATTTTCTATTATTTGTAGCCCAAAGCATCCTTTGCCTGTGTCTGATCATGGACCTAGCATTTTGTTTAGCACTTTGGAAATATTTCTAATCTTTACAATATTCAGGGTTGTCAGGAACCTCCAGGTGCCTTTGTGGAAATTAGCAATGGGAGCCCCTCCGGGAAGAGTGAGCTGTGTGTGATCCACTCACCTCTTACTTGAGTGCCATTGGGAGGACACATAAGGAACACACTGTGAGGTGGTGTGGGGAAGCCTGATCACATGCCCACATCAAGGCATGGTTAAGTCCACTAGTCAGAGAGGGGATTGAGGTCCAGAGAGAAGAAATGAGACATGACTGGCTCAAGGTCTCATGTTTGGCCACAGGCAGAGCTGAGAACGAGAATTATGTTTTTCAAAATCACACCAGATTTTACAATGATGTGCAGTCTTAACTATATATAAAAGGTTTTAGATACAATTGAATAAAACAAAAAAAATCATAAATGGAGATATGAGAGTGTAGCCTTTCCTTAGGTAAAGCTTGCCAAAATATTTCATTATGCTTTAAAACAAACAAACAAACTAACAAGCAAACAAAAAGTTTTTTAAAATTTAATTTCTCTCTTTCTCTCTCTGAGAGAGAGGACAGAAGAAAGGTTGAGATTGAATATGGGCACACCAGGACCTCTTGCCACCTCGAACAAACTCTAGACACATAAGCCACTGTGTGCACTTGGCTTTACGTGGGTACTAGCAAATTGAACCTGGGATGACAGACTTTTAAGAAAGTACCTTTAACCATAGAGCCATCTCCTTAACCCCAAGGTTTATTCTTTTAATAAAAATATTTTGCGGGGCTAGAGAGATGGCTTAGCTGTTAAGGCTTTTGCCTGCAAAGCCAAAGGACCCTGGTTTGATTCTCCAGGACCCACGTAAGCCAGATGCACAAGGGGGCACATGCATCTGGAGTTCATTTGCAGTGGCTGGATGCCCTGGCGTGCCCATTCTCTCTCCCCCCACCTCTTTATCACTCTCAAATAAATAAATAAAATATATTTTAAAAATATTTTGCAAAATTTTTACATTGACATGCACACAAATGCCACATTTTCTCCCTCATCAGTGGTTCCTGAACTGGAACAGCTTGAGTTACACACAGACAACTTGAAGAACAGACAAAAGGAATGGAAGGGTTTGGGGGGTGCGGAACAGGAGGGAGGGTGTAGATATACACAAAAGCAAATCCAAAATGAATTGGTACCATAGTAACCTTCCTCCTGATAGCAGACTAAAAACTATAACCCTCAATAGAAGCACGGAGGGATTGTCTGATAAGAAGGGCCCTGGTGAGGGTGGGATGAAGCCTAACCCTGAAATATTTTGCTCTGGCTTATAACTTCTATACCAGAAATTGGTTACAGTCCACATTGAGCTGTTGATCAGAGAGACCCATGAGGCCCCCAAAACCCGATAGGCTTCTGTTCTTGATTACCCAAATGAGGTAAAAGTTAAGAACCTGTTGATAAAGACACCACAGGCTGCTGAAGCAGAACTTGGAATGATCCAGCTGAATCTGAAAGGAAGCCAGTTCCCAAGATGGTTAGCCTATATAGTGCTGAAAGATGCTACATGAGCTGCTGGGGAAAAATGACCAACAATGTTAGGAGCAAGCAGGAGACGCTGCTATATGAAAATAAGCAACCTAACAAGATGAATACACCTGTGCAATAGTGGCCCACAGCCTATGTGGGTAACCAATGGCTCTTTGATTAGCTATGAGATCTACTCAGTGGCAAGGAACCTGTAACTAGAAGTAGGAAACAAGTCAGAACCCTACAGAGGCCAAGATAATGGACTCCAATGAGAAGCTCCCACTATCCTTGATCCAAAAGTGATGCTACACTCATCAAAATCTTTCTAAATTAACAATGCTTAGCCCCTTTAACCTAACCTCATTTCACTGTCCATTGGAGAATCTGTTTTTCTTTTTCAGAAAGCAGTGAGAACTGAGGAAAATCACAATCTGCCAACAAGACAAGAATAGATAGCTGACTCCTTGACAGGAGATGAACCACTCCTAGCACAGCAGCCAGGGCCCAGGTGAAACGACAGAGGAACTGGCGAGATGAACAAGTGTGCTACTTCCACAACAAGCCTGATAACCTGGGCCTGATGATGCAGACAGACACTGAGGATACACGAAATGCGCCAAAGCAGAAATCCAGAAGCTGCTGAGAACTCAACACCAAAACAGAATTAAAGTACATCCACCAAGGCTCAGGGAAATTTGCAGAAGATGGGTTAGGAATATTATAAGAGCCATCGGGTGGGAAGGAATATCCAGAGACATAGTCCTCCTAACAATGACAGACTGCTGCTCTCACAACTCATAATGTACAACTACATGGTGAATACCAGCAATCCCACTAAGAAGGGCCCCCAGTGGAGTGGGGGCAGGGAGGAGAGAAATGATGATATCAACGTATGATGTGTCCACACAAAGTTTCTACTTAATAATAATCAAAAGGAAAACAAAAATTTTTTGCATGGCAGTGTGTGTGTAAATTGCATGTTTCTGTGTATGGGTACAAGCATGTGTTAGCGCACATGCATGTGGAGACAAACGGACAACCTTGGGTGTCATATTCAGGTACATCACTTACCTCCTTTTGTAAAAGGGCTTGACCTATGGTCCAGAGCTCACTGATTAGGCTAAACTGTCTATTCCTGTCTCTGTTTCCCCAGCACTGCTATCACAGGTGTGTGCCCCCACACCTGGCATTTATAGGGGGTTCAGGAGATCAAATCAGGTCCTAATGCTTTGCAAGGCAAGCACTTTACTGACTGAGCTACCTCCCTATCCTGAAGACAGGTTTATTGTGGTAGAATTCATATGCCATATAGATCACCCACTTAAAATGTTTATTTCAGTGGTTTTTGCTATAATGTACCCACCACTATAGCCAGCTTAAAACATTTACATCACCCCTGGAAAAAGCCCTGTATCCCCAAAATTCAATCCCTCATCTTTCCCCTAACTGTTCATGGTCTGTGGCAGACTTTACTGTCTGCCTCAAGTTTTGCTTATTCTGAGCATTTCTTACAAATGCAATCATATGGTTGGTGATACTTTGGGGCTGGCTTTTAAAAAATTAATATGGTATTTTAAAATCTTAATATGTCTTCAGTGTTTGCTCAGCATGTATCAGCTCTTCATTCCTTCCTCCCTCCCGTCCTTCCTCTTTCTTTCTTTCTTTCTTTCTTTCTTTCTTTCTTTCTTTCTTCCTTCCTTCCTTCCTTCCTTCCTTCCTTTCTTTCTTTCTTTCTTTCTTTCTTTCTTTCTTTCTTTCTTTTTCTTTATGGTTTTTCATCTTTCTTTTCTCAAGGTTTTTTATCTGGAATTTTTATTGATTTTTCAAGGTAGGGTCTCATTCTAGCCCAGGCTTTAATGGCCCTGAACTCATGGTACATACCAAAAACCCCACCTGATATTTTTTATTTTATTTTTTTATTTTTATTTTTTTAATTTTTATTGATTTTTAATCCCTCCTCCCCATTCCACTTTAGAACTCCAGTCTCCATCATATCCCCTCCCTTTCTCCATTAGTCTCTCTCCTAATTTGATGACATCATCTTTCTCTTCTATTTTGAGGGTCTTGCAAAGGTATTGCTAGACACTGCAAGATCATGGATATCGAGGCCAATTTCTGTCTGGGCAGCTGCATAGTAAGAGGTCATATCCTTCCTTTGGCTCTTCCATTCTATCCGCCCCTCTTCCGCAATGGTCCCTGAGCCACTGGAGGATGTGACAGAGGTGTTTCAGTGCTAGGCACTCCTCCATCCCTTCTTCTCAGCACTATGTTGCCTTTGTGTCATCCCAGTGGTCATCACCATCTGAAAAGAGAAGCTTCTCTAGCCAGAAGTGAGAATAGCGTTAATATGTGGACATGAACATTTAGTGTAGTGTCCCCAGGGCAGCTTGGTGGGAATAATATATACATTTAGTCAGACATGAGCAGGCTTATACCCCCAAGGCTCATGACCTCACCTACCATAGACTTTTACTTAGGTTTTTCAGTACCGGGTATGTATTCCCTCCCGTAGAGAGGGCCTTCAGTCCAATTATGGAGCACTTGGTTACCCCAAGAGTAGACACGCCACTATTGCACCTGCTCAGTCATTGGGCCTGTCTGGCCAAGCTTGAATATTCAGCATCCACTATTTTCACTGTTGATGGCTTCTGTCTCCCCATACGCTGCGTGCAGTGCAGCTTTTTCCAGCTTTCAGTTGGCTGGTCTACAGGGAGAAGGTTTTCTGCTCAGCACCAGCTTGCTTTCTCAGTGTCCTTGCCTCTCAGGCATGAGATGTCTTCAGCAATAGGGTCTTACTATCTATTTCTCTAGGGAAACCAAGGGCTTTGGCAAAAGCCTTAATGTTTTGGAGGCTACCGGGACCTCCTTGGCCAACATCTCACTGGAAGGTATTCCATCCCAGGTACTGAAAATTTTCTAGTAACAGTCTACATCTTCTAGACGTGCCCTTATTCAAAAAAGTAATTTTACATATGTCTTATTGATAATATCTTGAGTTTAGATTGTCCCTCCCCCTGCCCTTTTTGTATGCATTCTCTTCCCATGGCCTCGCTTAGGCCATTCCCCTCCCTGTACTCAGTTCTTCTACTTACATATGTGTATTACCATACACTTAAGTACTTCCCTTTCTTCCCTCCCTTATAGCCTTTTACCCGCTTACTGGTTTCTGGTACCTATTTTTGGTTCCAGTTCATACACAAGTCTATACATTCTGTATTTCTTTTTATTGTGACACATATCATGTGTTCATTCACTGCTGGGGAAAAACCATTGAGTAGGAAATTTTTTCCACTTACTGGATGCTGTGGTTGTTACAATGAATGCTCACATACATAGTTTTGTGTAGATGTGTTTTTCCATCTCCCTCAGGCATGTACGTAGGTATGGGAGTGCTGAGACTCTATCATTCATCATTTGAGGAGCTTTTAGATACTGTCCTGCTCTTCGGTGAGGAGTGCTAGGGGTGCAGGTGTTTGATCTGATTTTTGCAGAAAAAAATATATACATACACATATTTTTTTGAGAGAGAGAGATTGAGAATGGGCACGCCAGGGCCTCCAGCCACTGCAAACTCCAGACGCATACACCACATTGTGCATCTGGCTTACGTGGGTCCTGGGAAATCGAAACCGAGTTCTTTGTCTTTGCAGGCAAGCACCTTAACCACTAAGCAATCTATCCAGCCTTGAAGACTATATTTTGTTTTTCCTCATTTCAGCCTGGATTTAATTAGGCAGGTAGTTCATTCATTCATTTATGCACAAACATTTGCAGAGCACTTCCTCCATGCCAGATGGTATTCTAGCTGCTACAATTATAATTCCATTGAGTCCATGGTCAAGAAAGAAAGATGTTTAAGAAGATGCAAAATTTTACCTTTATCCTCTTGGGAAACTTAGGACAGCAGAATATTAAATCATGATAAAACAGGTATCAGGAGGAAGGCATGCAAATATATGTTTTAATTGATGTAGGAGCCCCCATAAAGCCCCTCCCAACTAAAGTAGCAAAAACAAATGTCTTTTTTCCCCTTTCTGTCTGTATGAACAATGAAAGAGAAAATGTTGGCAAAGTAATTAAATATGTGGGGGAGGCTAAAGGAAGATAAGAATGATTTTAACAAGGTCTGTTTTGTAGAATTCTCATATTGACCCCTCATCCCTGATGATGAGAACATTACTCTCTTGGTACAAGGAGGACATCTCCCTGTGGGGAATATCTCTTGAGTTCAGGAAGAGGAGGAGGGTTAGAGTGCTCTTGTTGTTCTGTTTATTTTTTTATTTTTTTAATTTTTGTTTTTTGGAGAGAGACCCAGAGAGAGACAGAGAGAGAGGGAGAGGAAGACAGATAGAGATAGACGCATCAGCAGCCTCTCAGCTGCTGCCAACGAAATCCAGATGCCTGCACCCCCTTGTGGTCAAGTGCAGCATTGCACCTTGCATCACTGCATCTGGCTAAACGTGGGACCTGGAGATTGGAACCACTGGAGATTGGAACCAGCATTCTTTTGGCTTAGAAGGCAGGGGCCTTAACCACTAAGCCATCTCTCCAGCCCTGTTCTGTTTTCTTTAAGGAGTGTTGTTATCTCAGAACAATCCTTATGCCAAAGCAGCATAGTCTGGGGCAGCACTGTCACTCTTTAACGTGTAAGCAGATCTTTGGTGTTGGAACACTAGGCAAGGCCATGTTTTGAAAGCTGAGCCAGCATCTTTAGTGTCTACATAGTTACAGAACACATCTTGAGATGAACCATAGGCACAACCCTTATGAGTATAAAGGAAGAAAGTCCATAGGTACCCACTGTTTCAGGGACAGAGAGGGGCACTAGATTTTTGCCTGGCTCTTAAGGCCTCTCAAAGTGCTGGGCTATTGGAGGATACAGTTGGGAGCAATTGTAGGAGTTGGGAATGTACCCACTTTCACCAGAAGCCCAAGGGCCTAATGAGAGGGAAAGAACTGCTACCCAACCCCTCTTGGGACTTAAAAGATAGGGAGATCTGTAGGAGTGGGCAAATGAGGGAACTGACCAAGGGAGGGAAGGTCACCAAGGGTCTCAGAGTGTGGACTCCTCTCCTATCCCCTCCTTTCCTGATCTTGAATGTGGCTGTAGCTGTGCATCTAGTCAACTTGACATATCCTGTTGCTTTAAGAAACAATGACAGAGCTGGTGACTATGAATTAGAGCAGAATAGCTTCAAGTTCAAGTATAGCCCTTCACTCTTACTTGTACAGATGTGATCTAGGAAGGGTCTTAGCTGGACAAGGCAAGTGGGACTTGCCTACTACACTGGGACAGCAAGGACACTAAGTGACAGTACAGACTCACTGTGTTGATGGCCTGGCTGGACTCTCCAGACCCTTTCTTTTCCCTTCCCTTCCCTTCCCTTCCCTTCCCTTCCCTTCCCTTCCCTTCCCTTCTCTTCCTTTCCTTTCCCGTCTGTATTAACTACTTTTCCTGTTGCTGTGACAATATCTGACCAAAGCAACTTAAGTAAGAGAGAATTTATTTTGGCTTGTAATTCCTGAGGATACAGTCCATCATTGCAGGGAAGCCAAGGAGGGAGAAGTATGAGGTGGCTGGTCACACTGAATCCACAACCAGGAAGTAAGGAACAGATAGTAAGTGGGGCTAGGCTTCAAGGTCCATTTCCCAGTGACCTACTTCTTCGAGCAAGTCTTCACCTCTTAACAATCTCAGAACCTTCCAAAATGTCCACAAGCTGTCGAACAATGGTTCAAATTTATGAGCCTATGGAGGAATTTCACAGTCAAAGCACAACACCTTTCCTTCTCCTTCCCTTCCCTTCCCTTCCCTTCCCTTCCCTTCCCTTCCCTTCCCTTCCCTTCCCTTCCCTTCCCTTCTCTCTTTCCCTCCCTTTCCCATTATTTCCTTTTCCCTTTAGGTTCTTCTCCTCCCTCCTTCCCTCCCCTCCCCTTCCTTCTCTCTTCCCTTCTCCTTCTCTCTTTCCCTTCCCTTTCCCTCCTCCCTCTTCCCCTTATGGTTCCCGTCCCCTCCCTATTAGTAGAGTTTCATTTGCATGAAGTTCAGACAGAAAATTAAAGGGAACACTAGCTGAGTCCACACTCATAGTTGAGTATTTTTAACATCTCTTTCTTAGTAATTGATAGACCAATTGGCCAAACATATCAGTAAAGTTATAGAAAATTTGAGCACTATTAATTACCTGTACCTCATTGACAGTTATAGTACACTAAATCCAGAAAAGAGTACATTTCCTTTTCAAATGCACCTGGAATGCCTAGCTAGACCATATGCTGAGTTCCAATAAAATTCAAAAGATGAGAAAAAGGTAGGAACTCAGCTGTGCAGGTTGCCAAAGCAGCTCACCACATCATGATGTAAAGTGTGAAGAGGAGAAATGGGGCTGGAAGTGGGCATTTGCATATCTGCAGTTGATCAGGGCAGCATTTTACACCAAAATTTGTGGACATCTGGACTCAGAGGAGCTGGAGTGGCCTGTCTCACTGACTTGGAAAGAAAAGGAGATTAATTTCCAGCTCAGGCTTTTCTGGTCCTTCAGCACCTGGGAAGAATGTTAACAGTTCATAATGGAATTCATAATGTTGAGATGTTCTTAACTAACAGGGGATTTGTTAAAGAAGCATGCTGAGTTATGAACTACGACACTGTATACTTCTGCATAAGCAGAGCTGACTGTAACTGTGCAGTCACAGAATGGGCTCTGGAGGTTACTACAGGTGATACCTGGTTCTGTGTCTCCCAGAGTGGAACTTTCCTGCCCCAACTCCTGCTCCCCTTACTTTTCTGTACTTTAATATTGTCATCATGATATGATCAGACTGGCCACAAGGACTGCCTTGGCTGTTTTGATAACAAAACTAGTCAATGTGATTGATTAATCAAGTTCTAACTGGATCATCGATGTTATTGGGGCTGTTATAGGAACACCTCCTTGGAGTCCCTAGAAAGGATTTTCTTATGACACTTGGACATCATATATAGTTTTCTTTTTTGCTCCTCATTTCTTTTTCTCCTGTGAATCTCCCCTACCACCACAAAATGCAGACACCACAGTTACTGTTGTGATGAGAGAAGGTGATAGCATAGCAAAGTGTAGGTTCAAAGATAATCTCCTATGTGGGACCAGGCTGTCTAATACAGAGTGCTAATATATATATTTTTAGCAAAAACCTTTGGAGTTTCCCTACAGTGGGTACAGAGTGACCTCAGAGTGTCAGTCCAACTGTCTAGTTTTGGCTCTCTCTTGTGTTAAAGGTGCAGTACCTGTAAAGTAACTTGGTTTGACCTCTATTTTCTTTTTCTTTCCATTTTCATTTATTTATTTAAGAGAGAGAGAGAGAGAGAGAGAGAGAGAGAGAGAGAGAGAATAGGCATGCCAGGGCTTCCAGCCACTGCAAATAAAGTCCAGATGCGTGTGCCACCTTGTGCATCTGGCTTACATGGGTCCTGAGAAATCGAACTGAGGTCCTTTGGCTTTGTAGGCAAGTGCCTTAACCACTAAGCAATCTCTCCAGCCCTGCTTTTTCTTTCTTTTTTTAAAAATTATTTATTTATGAGAAAGAGAGGGATAGATATATAGATAGAGAGAGAGAGAGAGAGAGAAAGAGGCAGAAAGAGAGAAAAGATTGGCATGCCAGGGCTTCTAGCCACTGCAAAAAAACTCCAGACGCATGCGCCACTTTGTGCACCTGGTTTATGTGGATCTTGGGGAATCGAACCTGGGTCCTTTGGCTTTGCAGGCAAGTGCCTTAACCACTAAGCCATGTCTCTAGCCCTCTATTTTCTTCTTTATCATCCAGGGCATTTGAGTGGCACTTGCCTCCTTCTTGCCCTTTCTGAGTCTTGAAAAAATTTTTTTATTCACAACTTCCAAAAATATAAACAATATACCATGATCATAATCCCCTCCCACCACCCTCCCTTTTCACTTTCCCACATCCCCCCCTCCACTGGATCTCTTTTTCTTTCCAAATAGTCTCTCTTCTCTTTTGATGACATCATTTTTTCCCTACTATTACACAGGTCTTGTGTAGGTAGCAGCAGCCTCTGTGAGGTCATTTGTACCATGACCCTTTTGTGTTTGGAAGACCTTATTGTAAGCACTCTTTTCCTTCCTTGGGCTCTTGTAATCTTTCCACCACCTATTTCCCTTTCTGAGTCTTATTCAGTCATTTGCAATGGTCATAATACATACCACAAGATCATGGAAAATTTATACAAATACATACACAATTGACACCATGGTGGTCAATGGAGTATAAAGGTTACCTTTATTATTCCTTTTTCAATAGACATTTTTGTTATTGTGTATGCCCTGCCATTATTAACACATCAACACAGATCTTCAAAATAATTTCCTTTAATCAAGCTCAGGGCCAAGTGTTTTTCTTAGGTTGATCATCCTCATTTTACACAGGAGCAAATGGAGTCTCAGTGAATATGAATGACTATCCCAACTCACAATGCAAGTCATGAAGGGATCCTGACTCTACCACGCAACACTGTGTCATGATCGTTAAAAAGGGGGTTTGCAAGTTTGTTGGTTACACAATCAGTTTCTTGGCCTTTCATTAACTGTGTGTCGTCAACTTCTTCCAGTCACTTCTAGCTACACACTGTTCTGGGACAAGATAAAAATTTGTGGTCCCCTCACTCTGCATGTTTATTCATTTGATCACCACTGATGTGCCAGTGATGTCCCTGTGTTACAAACACAATGTGCCACATTCAGGCATGGCTCAGGCTCCTGAACAACATCTTGATGGCTCTGCACATACTGTTTCTGAAGTGGGATGGAGCACAGCTCGGTAGATGGCGAGGTATGACTCAGCTGCTCAAAGTGGAGGAGAATCACCCAAACAGACAGAACTGTTGCTCTAAAAGTCTTTTAAAAATGTAAATTTTGGACCTTTTTGTACATGTATATAATGTATTTATATGCATTACCTTATCTTATGTCCTTTCTACTCCTACTGTCCACCTTCTTCCCAACAGGCCCTTGCTCCTATTTTTATATCTATTTAATCTTTCTAGTTTTGGGGACTCACTGAGTTTAATTACATACAAGCATGCATGAGGGGTTATTTATCAAACCATGGGCAATTTACCAGTGGCTGCACCATGGAAGAAAATGTCTCCCGCTCACCCAGAAAACATTAACTGTCAGTAGCTCCACAAGGAGGCGTGGGGTATCCTGAGCTCCTCTTCCATCCATTGAGGAATGTTGGCTGGCCCCATCATGTGCAAGTAGCCACAGCTGCTGTGAGTTCATGAGTGCACTGGTCATGCCATGTGTAGATGACAGAGTTTCACAGCCTTCTTCTCTATCCTAAAGCTTATATTCCTTTTACCCTCTCTTCTGCAATGTTTCCTAAGCTTCGGAGGGGTATTATAGATGTCTCATTTAGGGCTGAGCACCCAGTATACACTTATTCTCAGCATATGACTTCCAGTCTTAATGGAGTTTCAAATCTTTTAGCCTTTGATTTTTGCGTATTTCTTCCTAAAGAAAACACAAGCAAACAAATGTGACTTCTCTTCCTTCCTTCCCACTCCATCCCTTCCTTCACTGTCCTTACATCTCTACTCACTTTTGCCACTTATCTCCAGTCAGAGTGGAAGAAGTGTCCTTCTTCCCGTGTGCATTGGTTAAGGTCTATACAGGAAATAGAATTCACTCAGATGGTCAAAGTCAGGAAGTTTATTTTATTATATTATATTAAGAACATACTTTGATTGGATACATCATGTGTTGGTACCATATTTTCCCTCCTCCCTGCTCCCATTCCACTCTGGGCATGACATCCCAACCTATGGCTCTTACAAACTTTCCATCCACTCAAGGAAGTTTGTTTTTTTTTTTTTTTTTTTTTTTTTTTTTTTTTTTAAACAAAGGGTCTAATCATGGAGGTGAGAACAGTATTTCAAGGAACAAACAAAAGATGTCAAAACATCCATATGAAAGCTGTCACCATCCCGGGGTTGAAGACACCAGGGGATGGAGTCTTGTCACTACAACCCTTGAGATCTGGCGCTATGGCAGAGGCCACCATCATGGAGGGACTGGGCTTCTACCAGAGGGGTGGAACAGAGACAGCCTTGGTGATACCACCACTGGTGAGCCCAACAGGCAGGTGGCTGTCCTGTAAGTCCATGAGCTGCAGTGTGTAGGGGTGAGTCTCCAAGGGGCCCTGGGCAGGGCTGAGAAGGACAGAGACTGGATCAGGGTAGAGGAGAGAGCATAACTAGCCTGTGGCATGAAGTGGATTGACCGCCATGGGACAGTACTAAGGACTGTTTTTATTCTTTTATTTTTTAAAAAAATATTTAATTAATTAATCAATTTATTTATTTATTTGAGAGAGGAGAGAGAGAGAGAGAGAGAGAGAGAGAGAGAGATTGGGCCTCTAGCTACTGTAAACAAATTCCAGATGCATGCACCACCTTGTGCATCTGGCTTTACTTGGGTATGGGGGAATTGAACCTGGATCCGCTCTCCATCTCTCCAGATTCCCCCCTTTTTCTTTTTTTGTTTTTTCAAGACAGGGTCTTGCTTTAGCCCAGGTTGACCTGGAATTTACTAAATAATCTCAGGCTGGCCTCGAACTTGTGGCGGGCGGTGTCCGGGGCCTCACCATTCACATTGAAGATGGCGGCTGGCACCTTGCCAAAGGGCGTTGAGCTCGAGTCTTGTCAGTAAACAGGAAGTTACGGTGATTGGCTAGGAGGCATATCCTCATTGCATCAACGTATCGGCTTCAGCCAAGTTAGCTTTCTCACCTAGCAACTATGTTATGATTGGTCTTCATAGGATATATAAGCTGTGCTATTTCCTGTAATAAAGGTGGTGTGTGTGGTGGTGGTCTCCCATCCAAGCAAGCAACAAGAGTGGTGCGTGTGTCATTAGCGTCCCAAATGGTCGGCGACATTTGGTGGCCCGTACGGGGACCCTCTATCAGCACCAACTTAAGGTAAAAAGGGGGCAAATATCTATGTATAAGACAAGGGTATGAAAAAAGAAAATATAAGAAGGCTGTTAACAGATATTAGTGGAAGGTTTCCTTCGAGGAAACGCAGCAAGAAGGTTTCCTTAGAGGAAACGCAGCGAGAAGGTTCCTTAAGAGGGAACATTAGCGAGAAGGTTCCTTAAGAGGGAACATTAGCGGAAGGTTTCCTTAGAGGAAACACAGTGAAAAGATTCCTTAAGAGGGAATGATAGCTGGCCAATTAATGTATATTTGTTCGTGTGTTTTATTAGTGTATAAAAGTTGGTTAACCTCATGTGGTGTATTTGTGTTGTAGTGTGTCTAGTCATATTACATAGGGCAAACGAGAATGAGACTCTCCCCTTGGGGACCCTGCCCATACGGGCCCTAATTCGTTCTTGTTTAAAGTCTCCAAAACCTAGGATTCAGAAGCAGTTAAAAGAAGGGGAAAAATTTTTAGAGGAAGTGAGAGAAGAGTGCTCGAGTAAAACATCTAAAAGAAAAAGTAAAAATTCAGACTCAAAAACAAAACAATGAGGAGGAGCCGGAGCTTTCAGGGAAAAAAAAAAAAAAAAAAAAAAAAAAAAAGGTTTAGCCAATTGCATTTAACCCCTAATGCCCCACGCCCTCCGGCGTATAATCCTACTGAAGGTGTTCTTTGGAGCTGTCAGGTTGTTTTACTTGCGGTTCACGCCCACAATTTGAATAGTGGAATGATCTTGATTTTAGAAGACAGTGAAACAGCTTAAGGAGTCAGTGATGACTTACGGGGTACACACAGCCTTCACCTTTTCATTGTTAGACAGTATGACTACCCAAAATCTTACCCCCGATATGATTGGGCTAATCTAGCAAGGGCATGCTTGTCTGGGGGACAATATCTGATGTGGAAAGTAGCCAACCAAGAGTTATGCGCTGACACTGTCCGGCGCAATGCAGCTGCCGATAATCCTCAATCTAGATATGTTAACAGGTGACTCCAGTATGGACTGGATGTCAAGCCACAACGCAATCAGTGTTTCTTGACAAAGGGCATTCCCTCACCTTTTCTCCAAACTTTCTTACTTATAAGAATGAGTCCTTTGGTAGATATAATTTCACTAAACAAAATCCCACCCAAGCGATCACTCCAGATCCCTTTGATGCAACCCCATGGGCGCATGCACAGATATATCTTCAATGTCTATGTTATCTGGAGGGTTGTGGAAAAACTGCTCTTACCAACAGAACTTTTCTGCCACGTTTGAAGAGAATGTGAAGGTAAATTGTAGTAAGACCATCCAGCAGTGTATCAACAGATTAGTGTAGCAGCCACTAAAGCATGGAGAACTCTTTCGGGTACTGGGGATTTACAAGGACAACTGTCTAAGGTTATTCAGGGCAATAATGAACCCTATGCAGATTTTGTTGATAGACTTATTCAAACTGCAGGGCGTATTTTTGGAGATGACCTCTCTACAGAGGGCTGAGGGCGAAGCTCGTCAGTTTTGGAGCATTGTAAAAACGTGGCCTTTTCCTTTTCCACTTTCAAATTCTAGTCTTCTCCCTGCTCTCTTTACTACTAACTCCACACTAGGGTTACCTATGGTGCCTTTTTCCACTGAATTAGCCTCTTTTGATAATGGCTTCTATTTCCTAGCAGGTTCCTTTTGACCATTGACTTTAGATCCACACCTATATGTGTAAGACCTCCTTTTATGTTTCTAGTGAGCAATCAAACTGTTATTAATAACACTCTTGCTTGTCAAGCGAGTTCTTGTTTTCTTTCAGAATGCTGGAATGCCACTCAATTTCCATTGGGCATGCTGATGCGTATCCCCACCTACCTGCCTGTTCCTGTGGTCATTCAAGAGTAAGAACTGTCGGTGTTGCTACGGCCTAAGAGAGACTTTAGAATTACTGCAGCTATCGTGGTTGCTCTTGAAGCTTCTGCTGCCACTGCTGCAGTAGCTGCTGTAGCTCTAGCTAAGGCCATCCCAGCGGCCCAAGCAATAAACAGCTTATCTGAGAGGACTGCTTTGGCCCTGATACCCAGACAGAAATCAACCAACAGTTGCATGCAGACATTCTGCTAGTAAACCAATGAGTTGATCTCTTACAAGAACAGATGGACATTGTTGTATCTCAATGGGACTTGGGACCACAAATTTGATAATCCTACTAGGACGTTAAGGGGTCAAATAATTGTTATTAATAGTGCCCGTGTAGAGGTTACTTCTGTAATGTAAATTGCCTCTTTCTTTCAATCTGTGATTAATTGGGGAAAAAAAAATTGGTTTGGTTTTCTTGCTTTAGGCGGCTTGCTATGTGTTGTATCCACCTGTTGTATCTGGTGCCTATTCAAGACACGCCAATGCCAAATTCAAGAACGCTTATTGCCATCAACATGGGTTCTTCTCCTCAAGTGTGGATTAATTTGCTGGACCCTTAATGGATCCATGCAGCTCCTCTCCTTCGGGAACCGCACGAGGTGTCAGACCTGTGCGTCTCAGTTGTCACTGAGAATGGGTACCAAGCTGGGTGCGAGGCAAGCACTGCAAAGGAAAGTCATTTTAGACTGCTTCTGACTTCCTTGAGGAACATGTCTGATTAGCATGGAGGTTGGCATCCTTAATTTTGCCTCCCCTCTACAAAAGATGTCAAAACTTTAGAGGAATCAGACCACTGTTCCCCCCAGTTGGTTAATGCCCTCTGTCTATTTAGACACTGCATTTGGGAGCTAATTGCTGTTTATAAACAAAAAGGGGGAGATGTGGCGGGTGGTGTCCGGGGCCGCACCATCCACATTGAAGATGGCAGCTGGCACCTTGCCAAAGGGCGTTGAGCTCGAGTCTTGTCAGTAAACAGGAAGTTACGGTGATTGGCTAGGAGGCATATCCTCATTGCATCAACGTATCGGCTTCAGCCAAGTTAGCTTTCTCGCCTAGCAACTATGTTATGATTGGTCTTCATAGGATATATAAGCTGTGCTATTTCCTGTAATAAAGGTGGTGTGTGTGGTGGTGGTCTCCCATCCAAGCAAGCAACAAGAGTGGTGCGTGTGTCATTAGTGTCCCGAATGGTCGGCGACAGAACTCACAGTGATTCTCTTACTTCTGCCTCTCAAATGCTGGGCTTAAAAGCGTGAGCTACCTTGCCTGGCTGTTTTGTCTTTTTTCTCTCTTTCTACCTTCAGTCACACACTGATGATCTTGAACACTTTGAATATAGCTAGCCTCATTTCAAGATATTAAAAGGTCCAATTCAATCTGCAGCCATCCATTCCTTAGGCAGTTCTAACAGCCTTCATAACTCAGCCTTCACTGTTCACTCATGACATGACAGAGTCTTCTCTCTTCCCATCTTGTGCAGCCTCACATCACCAGCTGGCTTTGCAGGCTGGGATGAGGATGGGAGGAACCCTGAAGTGAAGTCTTATTCTGTGCTTTCTGCCTCTTGGCCTGTGTCCCTACAATGCCTCTTACCTGGGATGATTTCTGAAACTCCTCTAACTTGAAAACTCCCAAACATTGAGAATAGTTCACTCATTGGGTAGCCTCCAGTGGGCTTCTAGGAGGGGCTGTCTTTACCCCTTTTGTACTTCTAGCTCATCCACCCATACTTCTGGTATAGGAAGGCTGATGTTAAGGTAGAGAGCACTGTTGTGTCATTAGGAATAGTATTAGTTTCCTATAGCTGCTGTAACAAAACACCACCAGCTCAGGTGCTTAAGCTCACATTCATTCTCTCATTGTTTTGAAAGTCAGAAGTATAAAATCAAGGTGCCAGCAGTGCTGTGTTCTTCTGGAAGCTTCCAGGAGAGTCTGTCTCCATTTTCTCTTCCTTTTCCAGCTTCTAGACACCACTTGCTTTCCTTGGTCCATGGCAGCTTCCTGTAGCCCTCCAGTCTCTGCTTCCATGGACATATCTGCTTCTACTCTCTGACTCTCTTGCCTCCTTCTGTTAGGATTCTTGTGTTGCTGTTGGGCCTACAAGAAAAATCCAAGGTAACAGCTCCATCCCAGGAGCCTTGATCACATCTGCACAATCCTTTTACCATACAAGATTCAGATTCCTGGAATTAGGATGTGGAGATCTTGGAGGGACATTATTCTGCCTCCCCACACTAATTGTGCTCCCTTGATGCCATCTCAGAATTTGGCTCAGTGTTCCATTCTCCCTGCTTATCCTGAGTGAGCAAGAAGCTCTGTCTTCTGACATGGTGAGTGACAGCAGCAAAGTTATTACACAGCTCCAACCTTCTTTTTCCAAGCTGTGTTGTTAGCTCTAGGTGGCAGGTATTAGGATTCATCATAGTTCACTGCTGAGTCATACTGGTAGATTGTGGGGTTGACTAGCTGTCCCCAAAACATGTTGGGACAATGTGTTGGAGAGGGAGGTGTTACAGGTTAATCCACCCCCTCCATGTTATCTGTTCCTTTTCCTAGGGCCAATCACCCACATTTAAACCCACCTCACGTTTCCAGGGTATTAAAATATATTTGGTTTTATGCTATGCATGTCTTTAAAAACTGAGGAGAAGCCCACGCTGAACAACTCTAAACCAATCATATGGTTTTATATCACACAGTTTGCAGGAAATAGAGTTCTGTGGAGTCAGGCTGACTTATCCAGCCCTAGAGAATAGACATATTCCAGAAATATCCCCACACTTCCAGCCCTCCTCCTGGCCCTCCAAATTGCCTCAGCATCTATTTACAACTCAGAGGGTGGCTTGCCTGCTGATTTCTCCCAGGACTGGGGAGGCCGGAGCAGGTGTTGTCTGCTGATGTGGGCAGAGTGGGCCCTTCCTTTGCTCAGGCAAATTCTATCTGGGTTTTATATACTGGATTTTGGGTCCAGCCTTCCTCAGTAGGAACTGAAGGGATGCTGAATAGAAACTTCCTTGAGTGTCTGGGGGGTGATTAATGTTGCTCATGAAAATGTTTGCATGCAGTGCCAAATTAATGTTTTAACAAAGATTTACGTACTAGTTAAATATTTTGACAGAGAAGTGAAAATAACTGTAAAGACCACTCCATCTGGGTCCCCTTATTTACTGCCTGAATATTTACACGGCTCCTTTAGAAATTTCATGATCTAGGAATTAATGCACAGAAAAAGAGTCTATCTTTTTGGCCAGAGTTGGCGGGGGCAACTACTTGTTCATCACAAATTCATCTCTTCCCTCCCTTTCATGCCCAATTCCAGTGACACGCACCTCCCCAGCAATACTAGAAAACCTCAGCATTTTAAGAAGGTGTGGCTATTATTGGAAACCTTGATAGTATATAGTACAAATGATACAAAAGAAGCTGTTGTCCAAGCAGACGGAATTTTAGAACGGTAGAGGTTTGAGAGCAAGCACACATAACTCTTTTAGGAGTCCATGCCATATTTTAAGGGGATGTTGGAGAGTCAGAAAAGATGTCCTGAAGCCAAGAAGTTCTAATGCTGATGTGGAAATGTATATACAAGGGTGGAGATTTTAGATTGGGGTCATAGCACAGACCTGCTTCTGGTTTGAGTTCTGTTTCCTGGCATGTCCACAGAACTGCTAGATACCATGCCTTCCCACCATGATGGATTGTACCTTCTCAAACTGTGAGCCAAAGTAAATCTGCCCTCCTTTAAAAGGGGCATCTTTTAGGTATTTTATCACAGTGATGAGAAAAGTAATTAACAGTCTTCCCTCTCCATCAGCTCTCCCTTCCAGAGCTTAGGCCATACCCCTCCGTTCTGAAGCTATCAATCTCAGATAACAGAGACGTTTCCCCTTGGCATCATCTACATGGCCTTGCACACTCTTCTCTGTGGTTCATATCTTTTTGTTTGGGGGGGGTATATGTATGCATGTGTGGTGCCTGTGCATATGTGTATGCATGTTTGTATGTGTGTGTACATGTGTATGGAGACTAGAGGTTGAGACTAAGTGTCTTCCTCAATCACTCCCCATAGTTTTTGAGACAAGTTCTCCCAATATACTTGGCGCTGATTGCTACAGCTAGATTAGCTGGCCAGCAAGCCCTTAGGGACATGCCTGTCTTTGCTTCCCCAGGGCTGGGATTACAGGTATGTACTACTATGTCTAGCTTTTATATGGGTGCTGGGAATCTGAACTTAGGTCACCATGCCTGCATAGCAATTACTCTAATCACTGAACTATGTCCACAGTCCTTATTTTTTTGATTCTTTAAAAATTTTATTGACAACTCCATACATATACACAATATATCATGATCACAATCCTCCTCTGCCACCTTCCTTTCTTCGCCTTCCCAAATACCCCCGCAATTGAATCCCTTCTTTCCAATTAGTACCTGGTCTATTTTTTTTTTTTTTAATATTTATTGACAACAAAACATACTTACATACCAAAGGTGCGTATTTTTCCCTCCCCTCCCCCCTTCCCCTTTAGAACTCCACTCTCCATCATATCCCCTCCCTCTCTCCATTAGTCTCTTTTTTTAGTATGATGTCATCCTCTTTTACTTCTACTATGAGGGTCTTGCGGAGGTATTGTTAGGCACAGCAAGGTCATGGATATCAAGGCCAATTTCTGTCTGGGCAGTTGCATTGTAGGGAGTCGTACCCTTCCTTTGGCTCTTCCATTCTATCCGCCCCCTCTTCCGCAATGATCCCTGAGCCTTGGAGGGTGTGACAGAGATGTTTCAGTGCTGGGCACTTCTCCATCCCTTCTTCTCAGCACTATGTTGCCTTTGGATCATCCCAGTGGTCATCGCCATCTGAAAAGAGAAGCTTCTCTAACCAGAAGTGAGAGTAGCATTAATATGTGAATATGAGCATTAAGTGTAGTATTTTCCGGGCAGCTTGGTGGGAATAGTATATACATTTAGATAAGGGCATGCTTTATACCCCTAAGGCTTATGACCTTACCTACCATAGACTTTACTTAGTTTTTTCAGTACCAGGTATGTATTCCCTCCCGTAGAGAGGGCCTTTAGTCCAATTATAGAGCAGTTGGTTACCCCACGAGTAGACATGCCACTATTGCACCCGTTCAGTCTTTGGGCCTGTCTGGCCAAATTTGAATATTCAGCGTCCACTGTTTTCACTGCTGATGACTTCTGTCTCCCATACTCTGCATGCAGTGCAGCTTTTTCCAGCTTTCAGTTGGCTGGTCTACAGGGAGAAGGTTTTCTGCTCAGCACCAGCTTGCTTTCTCAGTGACCTTGCCTCTCAGGCAAGAGATGTCTTCAGCAATAGGGTCTTACTGTCTGTTTCTCAGGGAAAACCAAGGGCTTTGGCAAAAGCCTTTAATGTTTTGGAGGCTACCGGGACCTCCTTGGCCAACAACTCACTGGAAGGTATCCCATCCCATAGTACCTGGTCTATTTTGATGTCATCATTTCCCCCTCCTATTATTCATGCCTTGTGTAGGTAGCTTCAGCCACTGTGCAGACATGAATAACAAGGCTACTTTGTATCCGAAGACAGGATTGCGAAACACACCTATGACTATTATATACTTTTATATATATATATATACTATTATATACTTTCCACCACATCTTCTGCAATGGTCTCTGAGCCTTGGAGGGTGTGATTAGAGATGCCTTACTTAGTGCTGAACATTCCACTGTCACTTCTCAGCACTTTGGTGAGTTTTTGAGTCTCCCCAGGGGTCACTGCCATCTGAAAAGAGAAGCTTCTCTAACCAAAAGTGAGAGTAGCATTAATATATGGGTTCTCTCTTGATTCTTAAAGCCTCAAATTGGGCTGGAGAGATGGCTTAGTGGTAGAGGTGCTTGCTTGCAAAGCCAGAGGACCCAGGTTCAATTCCCCAGTACCCACGTAAACTAGATGCACAAGGTGGCATAGGTGTCTGGAGTTCATTTGCAGTGGCTGGAGGCCCTGGTGAGCCCATTCTCTCTCTCTCTCTCTCTCTCTTCTTTTTCTTTCTCATGTAAATGAATAAATAAATATATATTTAAAAAAACAAACACCCCTCAAATTATGAACAATGGACTTTTTCCTTTTGGTGCTAAAATTCATTTGGTGGTAAATCCTGTCTGAACCAAGCAGCATGAGGTGGTTGCCTTTCTTTATTTCTCTTGACTCCTAAATTTGACTGCAGAAATACACATGTAACCAATGATGGGTTATTTCCCCGACTCTTTTATCCATCTGACAAATTCAGGACATCTAAACCTCATCTGGTCCCATTGTTTCCATGAAGGGATGGCAGGCAGGCCAAGCCTCTCTTGCTTCCACTCCCCTCAGCATTCCTGTGCTGTATTGGCAGGTCTGTGAAGCTTAAGAAAAGGAGTCTGTATTGTCATCGTTATGTACCACAGGCCTCAAATAAGTCATGCCTTCTGCATAATAAATCTTGATTGACAGATTATCATTTGGAGATACTCATAAGGGTTACCCTTTGTGGTTTGTGTCAACAGAAGTCATCATGGAGGAAGGTGACAGGGCATAACAAAGGGGCTTGAACTGGAGATGAGCCTTGGCTGGAACAGGTGGATTCGATCATGCTGGTGGGTTGTGGCCTAGCAGGGAAGAGGATTCTGTGGCAGGTATGGGCTGCTGTAGTTTCCATACCCAACCTGCTCAGACTCTGCACCACACTGGAACCTGGGTATAGTAAGGTCAGGAGACCTCAGTTTTACTGATATCAACTTCCTGGTACATGAAGGGATGGCAAGTTCCTTTTAGACACAAAGGCCATTATTAAATGGATAAACCAATCAAATGATACAGGAGAAATTTATTTATTTCTTTTTTTAATTATTAATTGTTTTATTGACACCTTCTATACTTACATACAAAAACATATGATATTTCCCTCCCCTTCCCCCATTCCACTTTAGAACACCAATCTCCATCATATCCCCCTCCATTAGTCTTTTTTAAAATTTGATGTCATCATCTTTTTCTTCTATTTTGAGGATCTTGCGAAGGTATTGCTAGGCACTGCAAGGTCATGGATATCGAGGCCAATTTCTGTCTGGGCAGTTGCATTGTAAGGAGTCATACCCTTCCTTTGGCTCTTCCATTCTATCCACCCCCTCTTCCGCAATGGACCCTGAGCCTTGGAGGGTGTGACAGAGGTGTTTCAGTGCTGGGCACTCCTCCATCCCTTCTTCTCAGCACTGTGTTGCCTTATGGGTCATCCCAGTGGTCATCGCCATCTGAAAAGAGAAGCTTCTCTAACCAGAAGTGAGAGTAGCGTTAATATGTGAACATGAACATTAAGTGTAGTGCCCCCAGGGCAGCTTGGTGGGAATAATATATACATTTAGTCAGACAAGAGCAGGCTTTATACCCCTAAGGCTCATGACCTCACCTGCCATAGACTTTTGCTTAGGTTTTTCAGTACCAGGCATGTATTCCCTCCCATAGAGAGGGCCTTCAGTCCAATTATGGAACAGTTGGTTACCCCAAGAGTAGACATGCCACTATTGCACCCATTCAGTCATTGGGCCTGTCTGGCCAAGCTTGAATATTCAGCGTCCACTGTTTTCACTGCTGATGACTTCTGTCTCCCATACGCTGTGTGCAGTGCAGCTTTTTCCAGCTTTCAGTTGGCTGGTCTACAGGGAGAAGGTTTTCTGCTCAGCACCAGCTTGCTTTCTCAGTGACCTTGCCTCTCAGGCAAGAGATGTCTTCAGCAATAGGGTCTTACTATGTTTCTCAAGGGAAACCAAGGGCTTTGGCAATAGCCTTTAATGTTTTGGAGGCTACCGGGACCTCCTTGGCCAACAACTCACTGGAAGGTATCCCATCCCAGGTACTGAAAATTTTCTAGTAACAGTCTACAGCTTCTAGATGTGTCATTATTCAAAAAAGTAGGTTTACATAAGTCTTATTCACAATATCTTGAATTTAAACTGACCCTCCCCCTGCCCTTCTTTTACGCATTCTCTTCCCATGGCCTCTCTTAGGCCATTCCCCTCCCTGTAATCTGTTCTTCTACTTACATATGTGCAATTTATTTCTAATCCACAAGGAGTGTGGCTTTATTTTTGTCATTGTATGGTCATCCCAGGTACTGCAGCTATCCCTGCCTTCTGTAGGTGTAGAATATGAGATTGGCTGCCTTCTGATGATGCTCTCAAATCCAGCTTGTGAGAAGGAATAGGCTATGAAGAACTTGAAATTGATATTTGTGGACAGATCTCTAGACTATTAAGGGAGAGGGCCAGATAGCTAGCAAAACTAAACACATAAACATTTCCTCCCATCCGAGGTTATGAGGTTGGCGGCTGCAGGATGATTAGTCTCCCACGAGGGGGCACTCCTGATCCATGCTTCAGATGCCTGAGCCAGTCTCTATGGTAACAAGTGTACAAATTAATGGGGAATTGGCATGGGGGAGCGGTGTGTGTGTGTGTGTGTGTGTGTGTAAGGAGGTTTTGAGTGTTCAGAGATGCCTTCTTTGTGCAGCAGGGACTGCTGATTTCATATAACCAGCCTGGAGTAGGTACCAACATATGATGAGTCCATACAAAGTTTCTCCATAATAATAAAAAATGAGATAGGGAATCAAGGAGACATTATAATACCATTTCAGGAAATATGGACCAGGAAAGCAGAGAAATCACTACTCCTAACAAGGTGTTGCAGTCCGGTTCACATTGCTGGCAGAAAACACCCGGCCAAGAGCAGCTTGTGGGGGGATAAAAGGTTTATTTTGGTTTACAGACTCGAGGGGAAGGTCCATGATGGCAGGGGAAACTATGGCATGAGCAGGGTGGACATCTCCTCCTGGTCAACATCAGATGGACAATAGCAACAGGAGAGTGTGCCAAACTCTGGCAAGAGGTATCTGGTTTTAATACCCATAAGCCCACTCCCAGCAAAACAATGCCTCCAAGAGACTTTAATTTCCAAATTGCCATCACTGGGGACCTAGTATTCAATACACCTAAGTTTATGGGGGACGCATGAATCAAACCATCACACAGGTTAACAAACTGCCTCTGTCTGGTCGGGAGTCCAAAGCTCTGTGGGGTGTGTGGGTAGGAAGTGAGGGCCTGGGGAGCTGCAGTATGCGGTTGCTTTGTGTAAGAAATCACCCCAAGAGCTCAGCCTGGGGGTGGAGGGAGCTGGGGCTTCTTGACCTGTGGGTCTTCTAGGGAGGTAATGCAAGAAAGTCTTACATATGTCCAGACAGCTTGTTCTGCTTGTCACTGTCCATCTAGACAGTTATGGTAGCTGTCTT
Organism: Orientallactaga sibirica; assembly: GCA_036365145.1. Lineage (NCBI taxonomy): Eukaryota > Metazoa > Chordata > Mammalia > Rodentia > Dipodidae > Orientallactaga > Orientallactaga sibirica. The sequence goes on along the minus strand of JAEOAD010000031.1, from coordinate 10,452,136 downwards.
TTGGAAGTGGGCAGCCCGTGGTCTCTGAGTAAAATCTATTTCTAGAATGTCCTGCTGTTGGTTAGCCCTGGTTTGATCAAATGCCTGGTTCTCTAATCTTTCGCTCACACTTTCCCACTGCAGGGTGCTGGGTGTGCCATAGTCCTTACTATGCTCAGCCTTGGGGATTCCAGGGTTTTTACATCCATAGGAATTCTGGGGTGTTGCGGGGCTGACAGGGAGTGAATGCCTCTGAGGAATGCAAGCAATGTATTCTGAATGGAGCCTCTCAGCTGCTGGGGGACTTGTGGAAATGCCTTCTGTGTGGGTCCTAACTAGGGTCCTGGGTCCCAGGTGGGAATGGGCTCATCACTCTTGGGTGAACAGGTTATAGCTCTGTGTGTGTGGGGGGGGGGAGCAGGGAAGGGAGCTCTTTTTGATTTAGAGTTTTGTGCTTTTTTTTTTTTTTTTGAATTCTGACCTCTTCAGTGAGACTAAATCCTACTTTAATTTTAGTTGGCATGGAAAGAGAAGGGAAATAGAAAAGAATAATAAAAAGATTCATTGTCATATCTTTGCAGAGCTTTACAATCATATGCTCATTGCTGGGGTTTTACTTGGATAACTGATTTGGATACTTTAAAGAATATTTTAACATTGAAAATATGATGAAATAACTTCGTATTTACAGAAAAATTATAAAAGTATTACCAAAATTGCTGTAGATCCTCTCCTCATTGTGACAAAATGTTGTTCCCTCTGTCAGCATATAGGTATGTGATGTTTCTTTACTTTTGAGCTACATGTTGTGGTGTACCCAGGCTGATTTTACATTCATAGTATTGGTTCCATTATCCTCCTCCTGTCCTCCCTCTTCCAAAGGGACCCTCATCAATGGGGGAATGTGGGTGGTGCATTGTGGGGGTCATCAAGAGTTCTGGGGGGTAGGCCCCAGTCTCTGTGCTTAATGCCCCAATTTGTGACTCTAACAATCTTTCCACCCCCTCTTCCACGAGTTTCCCTGAGCCATATTGGGGTCATTTTAGTTCTGCTTCAGTGATGAGGTTTTGGGAGCCTCTGTGTCTCTGGATATCTGGCTTAGTAGGAGTTGGATATTCTCTGTGTTTATCTCCTTCAGCCTTTTTCTGGTGTCGTGATCACCATGAACGCTGTATTCTTGCCCTTCCCCTGCATTGTTCTATGGTTTCAGCTGGGGCCCTGGTGAGGTGCGATTAGCTGATCCTCCCATAAGGTTCGTTGCCCATCTGAAAAAAGATAAGCGAATTCTCCAACAGAAAGAGAAGTTAGTACTAGATAGAAGGGATGACCATAGATGTTTTGGAGGGAATTTTATATGTGTCGGCTCTCTTCTAGCCCACATTTGGTGGTATCTTGATCTTGGAGACTGAGCTCATTCTGTGTACCTGGTTTTGACTTATTTCCCAGTTCCAGCAATGTGTTCCATTCCACTGAGTGGATCTACTAGCCAAATCAAGAGCAGTTGGTTACTCACCATGGCTGTTTGTCACTACTGCACTTGTATGAGCATTACGTCAGGTTGTTACCTACTGGGTATCTCAGTCTGCAAGATGTTTGGACCAATGTCGGACATTTTCCCCCAGTTGCTCGTGTAGCACCCTCTGGTACTAGACTAGCTAACTGTCTGGGGTCTGACCTCTTCCAGATTCTGGCCAGGTCTCTCTGTGTTTGGTCTCACCTGCCAAGCTGTCTTTTAGTGCTTCATGATTCTCTTGCCTCAGCGTCCTAAGCACTGGCATTGCAGATGTGGCCCATCCTCCTAGTTTGGAGACAGGTAATTTTAAAGGTAGTACTTTTTAATAGTCTCTTTTCTTTTAACTATTTCATTCACACTTTTCTAAACCCAAGAAACTTCCTTCATATAACCAAAATTATCAAAAGCAGGAAATTAACACCCATATTTGTGTCTGATCAATGGGCTTTACTCAAGTTTCTACAGTTGCTTCATTAAAAAAAATTTTTTTTTTTAGGTAGGGTCTCACTCTGGTCCAGGCTGATCTGGAATTCACTATGTAGTCTCAGGGTGGCCTTGAACTCACAGTGATCCTCCTACCTCTGCCTCTCGAATGTTGGGATTAAAGGCAATGCATCACCATGCCCGGCTTCATGAGTGTTTTAAAATATAAAGAAGCCATTTTCATGGTCCAGGAGCTGTGTTTTTAGATTGTCACATATGTATTGAGATGACATATCCTTTTCGTTTCTCTTTTGCTGGCGATGGAAGCCAGGGCCTCGTGCACACTAAGCCTGAGCTGAGTCTCTGAGTTTCAGCATTAGTATGATTAATACATAAAAGGCCTCACCAATGGAGTAGTTAGGACTGCAGAGAGCTTTTTTCCTATAAAACACTCAACACACCCTCATATTTTTATATTTACATCACTGAAGTTGTAAGAAACTTTTTTTTTTCCTGGGCAGAGTCTCACTCTAGCTCAGAATGACCTGGAATTCACTCTGTAGTCCTAGGCTGGACTCAAACTCACAGCAGTCCTCCTTCCTCTGCTTCCTGAGTATTGGGATTAAAGATGTGTGCCACCACGCCCAGCTATAATAAACTTTTAAAGACAGTTCATGATCTAAACTTTTTCAACCATTACCAACATCCAGGAGGATTCTATGACTTTCTTGAAAAGTTAAATTCAGACAGCTGTGAGTTCACATATAGTTGTACTACATGCATAAGAAGGCACATGTTCCTTTCTCTCATATTCCCTCAATGGTGATACCTTGCAAATGAATAGCACAATGTCACAGCCAGGGTTTTGGCATTAATGCTTTGGGATTCAGAGTAAGGGCCAAGGCCATTGACTTTGTACAGGCACACACACTTCATTCCCTTCTCCACAATCCCTGGCAACCACTAACCCATTCTCTAGGTTTATAAACCCCTAACCCATTCTCTAGGTTTATAAACGTATCACTTCAGAAATGTATATGTCAGTGTGGTCATACAGTATGGAATCTTTTTAGGTTGGCTTCTTCCTCCCAACCTTCTTCTCTGGAGACTCATGGATGTAGAAATTAATTTGCTTTTTTTTTTTTTTTTTTTTTTTTACAAAGTATCATTACTGGCAAGGTGTACAGAAGAGAGCAGTGGGGGAAAGGGATGAATAAGAACCAAGTATAATGACACACATGTATGACAATGCCATCTTTTACTTTGTATTTATTTATTTGCAAGCAGATAGATCAGAGAGAGAAAGAAAGAGAGACAGAGAATGAAAGAGTGTGCCAGGGCCTCTAGCCACTGCAAAGGCACTCCAGATGCATGTGTCACTTTGTGCATCTGGCTTCACATGGGTACTGGGGAATCGAACCAGGGTCCTTTTGGCTTTGCAGGCAAGCGCCTTAACCACTGAGCAATCTATCCAGTCTACCACCCATTACTTTGTGTGCTCACCTAAGTGATCAATGAAGCAGTATATTGACTAGTATTCTACAGCATAGATGTACCACAGCCTATAGTTTTCTTTCTTGAGCTTATTTTATTTGGAAACACATCAGGATGCACAAACTTCTCCAGCTTGAGAGAAGTCAGACACATCTGTTTCTGCCAAAAGTGCAATAGCTAAGAAAAAATAGTTTTGAAAATCTTTATAGGAGAGATGAAGAAATCCTCAGATTTTAGTGTTGCAAGTAATGAGATAACTGAAAATAAAAACAATCTTCCAAAACAAGATTATTGATATGTGAACATTTCCCATTAGGGCTTCATTCTGGAGTAGCGTCATTAACAGTCTCTCTTGCTAATGCATATTTCTCCCCCAAGTTCCTGATTCTATAAAATTAAGAAAGACCAAAGAACAAATATTTATTTGGCAAATTACATTAGTGTGTCTTGGACTTTGCATATTTTCTTTATATTTATATTTTGCATTTTCCATTAGAATGTTGGAATTAAGAAAGACACTGCTTAGTGGTTAAGGCACTTGCCTGCAAAACCAAAGGACCCCACTTCATTCCTCAGGACCCAGGTAAAGCCAGATGCACAAGGTGTCCTATGTGTCTGGAGTTCCTTTGCTGTGGCTAGAGGCCCTGGTGAGCTCATTCTCACCCCCCACAAATAAATAAATAAACATAAAATATTGAAAAGAAAGATACTACAAACACTGTGTGTGTGTGTGTGTGTGTGTGTGTGTGTTGTGTGTTTCTATAAAGGAAGCTGTGGAGGAATTTTAATAACGATGGAAAAATACAAGTTATGCCACTACAGGACAGTTAGAATGTTGGCACATGAATGAGATATTTATTGGTCGACATTTGACTCTTCCTTCCACATTCCTAGAATGTTTGCATATTCAAACTGACCCTAAACTCAAACAAGTTCTTATCGGGGAAAATGGGAGATCACTTTCTATTTGGAGCCTATTTCTACTGCCATTTCACTTCCATTACCGCAGAGGCAGCTGGCGAAGGAAGCCAGCGTGCAAACGGGCAGTGGGTTTGGAGATGTTTTGCATTGGAACATCCTGGAACCCTTGGGTCTGCAACTTTGAGGAAGCTCTGGGCCCATCAGCATGAAGGTAAATCCACTCTAGGTTGCTATACCTCCAAACCGAAGGCATAGTTTAGCGTTTTTTGTTGTTTGTTTAAATCCATGACAACTCTGATCCCAATAATTTACTTTCCCTAAGGGTCTGCACTCCTGGAGAGTTAGAGTTAGGTCATTCAGTATCCTGGGATATTACTCATCTTCGGAACATCTATTTTTCTTGTTTGTGGGGATGAAGGTTACAGAAGCCACCATGTTTGTGGATCTGTGGCAGATGTGTCTCGCAGTTGCATGTCGGTCCTCTGTCCTCAGGACCTCGGGCGTCCTGCCCTCGGCTGCTGTCCCGCTTCCTGCTGAGCATGCATGCTCCAGGCGGACCAACACAGCTTGCTCTTCCTTCCTCCAGCGCCTTAGCATCGGTGTGTGTGTGTGTGTGTGCGCGCACAAGCGCGCGCCCAGAGGAGCACCCTAGGTAAAGGCGGTGGCCAGCGTTGTCTCCAATCCTGAGTTTGAGGTTCAGGACGACCGCGATGGGGCAGTAGCGCCTCACTTCTCAGTCCAGCCCACCGGGTGTGGCTCAGACCGCTGCCCACTCTGCAGCGCGCCTTGGAATCTTCGGGAGCACAGCTGCGCTCCAGCTGCTGCGCCTTCTGCGGTCCGGCCCAGACGAGACGCACCTTTGCACCTCGGAGCCAGCAATCTCTTCCTTACAGAACCTCTCAGGGTCTGAGAATGTTCCTGGACGGTCTGTGTATCCTGATTTTCAGTGCATCCAAGAAGAAATCACAGATTGCCTCTACATCCATTTTTAAGTTTCTAGAGAGAAGAAATGCATTTTTACATTTCTTTGGTACACCATAATCTTCTGGGCCAATGCCCCTCCCCCCACCCGCCCCAAACCGCAGGTAGCTTGTAACTAGGCAGTCAAGGTGTCAATGTGTTTGCTGACTATGGGGGAGGGGGCAGGAGATAGGGATGTAAGACCCAGGGCTGCTCAGTGCCTGGGCATTTCTCCATATGCCCACATATTCCTCAACCCTCAGCAGGACTATATACAATTTCAAAGACCCTTCTGTTAAACCGACTTTTATTCCTTCCCCATCCCTCTGTTTCCTTATCTATCAGATAGAGATCATAGTAATCCACATTATATAATTGCCCGACCTTTATTCCTTCCCCATCCCTCTGTTTCCTTATCTATCAGATAGAGAGCATAGTAATTCACATTATATAATTGCCCACAGTGCCTGAAAGGTCCATACTGTGCTGGTAGTGTCTTTGGGGCCTGAAGGATTACCAGAGTCCAAGCCAGACACAGTGGTGTGTATACCAGTGGTTCCAGCTACTTGGCAGGGTGAGGTGGGAGGTTCTCTTTGAGCCCAGAAATTTAAGACCAGCAGAGGCAACATATCCAGATCCTCTCTTGAATAAAAACAAACAAATAAAAGCAGAGTCAAATATACAGGTAGAGATGTGAAGACCTGAAAGGTGATCTGGTAACACTGTAGAAAAACCTCCTGCCTTCGGGTTAACCAGCTTGATGGAGGTCACAGCGTAAGAGCGCAGTGCAGCTCTGCAAGCCTGCTGGTGCCTGACTTCCTAAGGGACCCATGCTAGGTGCTAATGAAAAGTGGTGTTCTCCAACTTCCAAGCTTCCGCTCGTGGTGGTCCTTTGACTTTGCATTTGTGCACCATGTTGTGATCGTAAACCCCTCTCACATCTCTCCTTCCATTAAATGTGTGTGGCACAGTGTTTAGGAGCACAGGGTGTCTGACAGGGACACAAGCCACAGCTGCAAAGCTTCTTCAGTGAGGAATGAAGACTATCTGGTGACTTTTGGGACATATTTTGTGCTCTTTCTTCTATGTTTCACTGTCCACTCAGAAATGGTGCCTCTCTGCAGTACAGGGAGCAGCGTGAACCTCATACCTTGAGTACCATGACCATTCCTTCCCTTGCCCTGTGACCTTGTCATTCAGGAAAGGGTTTTGCCATGCTGTCACTTCATGGCTTCCAGCATGGCTTCAGGCCCTCACACTGTGGACAGGGAACAGAAACCCATACCTGCAGCCTGTAAGAGACTCAGGTCCCCAGTCTGTTCGAGGTCAGCATTAGGCTACATGGCTCTGGGTCCACTGGCCTCTTGCTCTCTAAATATTCATTCTGTCATATGACATGCATGGTTAGAGTGTGCCCTACTGAGGGAACAGAAGCACTTTCATCTCCTGGGTGGGTAGCCCCATTCTCTAAGCTCAGAAATCAGCTTTGCTGTCTGTGGAACTTGAAAAGGCCTCCTTAAGACTTATGGGACAGAGTTGAAGCCTACAAAGTGGGCACTAAACCCCCTGAAGCCCTCCACCCCAAGAGCACTGTGTCTGTGCCTCTGTCCCATTCACAGAAAGTCCACTTAAAAATATTTTTTATTGCTGGGTATGGTGGCGCATGCCTTTGATCCCAGCACTTGGGAGGCAGAGGTAGGAGGATTGTGGTGAGTTCGAGGCTACCCTAAGGTTATGTAATGAATTCCAGGTTAGCTTGGGCAAGAGTGAGACCCTACCTTGAAAAACCAAAATAAAAAAAAATAAAATAAAAATAAAAATAAAAAATTAAATAGTTTGAGAGAGAGAGAGAGAGAGAGAGAGAGAGAGAGAGATATGCCAGGGTCTCTTGCTACTGCAAACAAACTCCAGTAGCAAGTGATAAGTTGTGCATCTGGCTTTACATGGGTATTGAGGAATTGAATTTGGGCCTGCAGATTTTGCAAGCAAGGGTCTTTAATTGCTGAGCCATCTCCCCAGCCAAAAGTCCACTTTTGACTCTTTGCTCTTCGGCTGATTCTGTCCTCTGGGTGGATGATGTTCCAGTGTTCACACGCCACCCAAAGCCAAGCATTCCACCTCCCCCCCCACCCACAAAGAGAAAGAAGCTGCTTTAGTCACATCATCAATCCTCGAACAGCTTCATCTTCAGACTCAACTGCCCTGCTCCGAAGGCTCTAGTGTTTCCAAGAATGTTTTCAAGATGTGCCAGGAGCGCCTACCCCAAGGCAGAACATCCTCTTGCAAACATGCCCAATGCCCACTGGTGGGCAGCATCCTCTTGAGGGAATGATGTCAGCTTGAACTTAACTAAAATTAGCTGCATGCAAAACTTAGTACCAAGGATGGCAAATAAAAACTACTGCTGTTCATCCAACTCAGTGAAAGACTCAGGTGGTGATAGGACCAGTGACCCAGTGTTCCTCACTGAATTAGATCTGTGCTGCAGACCTCAGCTGGGCAGGGAGAGGAGGAGGAGGCTGAGGGTTCAGAACTTTCTTAGAGCAGGAAGTCTTGTGCTTGGACACATTCACAGGCTTCTCTCCATGTTGGCTGCTTTCTGATAGTGCCCAGCTGAGTGAGCAGGGTCCTCACTCCTAACTGCACAGCCAGGAGAACTTTCACAGGTGCTGTATGTACTCATTTGAAGCTGAGATGTATCTCCTGCAAAGAAAATTGTGGCTCGGTACCTGTGGTGGCTTGATTCAGGTGTCCTGCATAAACTTAGGTGTTTTGCATGCTAGGTCCCCAGCTGATGGCAATTTGGGAATTAAAGTCACCTGGGGGCTATGTCTTGTTGGGGGGCGGGCTTATGGGTGTTATACCAGCTTCCTCTTGCCAGTGTTTGGCACATTCTCCTGTCACTGTTGTCCACCTGATGTTTGCTAGGGGGTGATGTCCACCCTCTGCCCATGTATCTTTTTTCCCTGTAGTCATGGAGCTTCCTCTCGAGTCTGCAAGCCAAAATAAACCTTTATTCCCCCACAAGCTGCTCTTGGTTGGCTGTTTTCTGCAAGCAATGTGAACCTGACTGCAACCGTAAAGTTGGTATGAAGAAGTGGTATATTTGCTGCTAGAAATCTGACTGTGTGACTTTTGGCATTTTGGAGCTGAATTTAAGAGGAATGTGGAAGGATATGAAATCTTGGCCTAAGAGACACCTTGCAGTGCTGTAAGTACAGCTTGATGGACTATTCTGGTCAGAGTTGAAAGACCTGAATGCAATAAGAACTATGGTGAGGTTTGGCTTATGAGGGTGAGAAAGCGCTTTGCCTGGACTGGGCTAGAAGCAGTTTGCATGAGACCATGACCATATCCTGAGAATTTATGCAGGGTTGCATTGCACAGAAATGGTCTGGTGTGGGCAGAGGGATATGGCACAGAAAAAATGAAATCTTTGGGCTGAAACTGCTGCCTGTTCAGCTGCAATTATATGAGAGATTACAACCTTTGAGATTGGGCCAGTTGACCTGTATTGAGACAACAGAAAGAATGCAGTCTTTTGAAGGGGCCTGAATGCTGAAGGAGTGTCCTATTCTTCAAAGTCTGCTTTATTCCCTCCTGAACTAACAAATTGGCACCCCACCTGGTATTAAAGAGTATAAGAAATGCAGAAAAAAGATGATCATTAAATTTGCAACATGGTATTGTGTTTTGGAAATGGCCATGGGCAGTGTGAAGCAGGTTTGCTGGATGCCTGCACAGAGACCCAATGGAGCCGTGAGGATGAGGGGTGGCTTGCAGTGGAGACCCATTGGAGGTGCCAGGACCATGAGATGGCTGCCAAGGAAAGCTGCCAGCCCCAGATGAAGTTTTCCAGGACTGTGAGTAGCCTAGCTTGAGGGGTGGAATTGGAACTCCAGGGACTTGTTGCTGGCTAGAATTATCGGACTTGGGGATTTGTCCTTGACTAGAGTTGTTGGACTTGGTTCTTGATGATGTTTGCCCTGGTTGTTTTAAATCTTGTATTGGTCGAATATTTCTTTGCTATGCCCAGTACCATCTTTTGCAATGTGAGTGTTTATTCTGTGCTGTTATTATTATTATTTTTTGTATTGTGGTTCAGTTAAAAGATCTTGGACTGTGGGGATGTTTGAATATCATTGGGGTTGATAAAAATGATGGGGACTTTTAAAGTTGGACTGAATGCAATGCATGTTACATTATGTATGGTTATCAGTTTATGGGGGCTAGAGGCAGAATGTGGTGGTTTGATACAGATGTCCCCCATAAACTTAGGTATTCTGAGTGCTATGTCCCCAGCTGATGGCAATTTGGGAATTAAAGTCTTCTAGATGCTGTGTATTGTTGGGGGCAGACTTAGGATGTTATAACCAGCTTCCTCTTGCCAGAGTTTGACACACTTTCTTGTTGCTGTTGTCCATCTGATGTTGGCCGGGAGGTGATGTCCACTCTCTATTCATGCTATTGTTTCCCCCTGCCATAATAGAGCTTTCCCCTTGAATCTATAAGCCAAAATAAACCTTTTTCCCCACAAGCTTCTCTTGGTCTGGTGTTTTCTGCCAGCAATGCGAATCTGACTGCAACACTAGCAGATTAAGGGACAAAAAGTGGTTTCTGAGCCTTGACAAAAGAACTTCTGATTGAGTAGATTAAAGGTCAACCCTGAGATGGGAACTTTGAAAACCTGCCTCAGGTGTTTCTGGCAACCAGTTTGGGATAGAACCACTGGTTTAGGTGATGCTTGTATCATTCAGCGAATGCTCACATTTTTTGAAGTGTCTGCTTAATAATAAACCAGTGGTGTTCATTCCTGACTGCACGTTATGATCACTGGGGGGCTGGAATCTTTAAAAGTACTGCTACCTGGGCCACATCCCAGACCAATTAGACCAGACGCCCTGGAGTAGAGGCTTCAGCATTATGAGCTTTAAAGCTCCCCAGCTGAATCTAATGTGCAAGTAAGGTTCAGAACCTTTATGTCAAACCTTGAAAGAAACAATTTAATCCTGAGCTGCATCTGAAGGATGCATTTAATGATTCTCTCTGTCTTTTTTTCTCTCTTCTCACATTTCCCCTTTCCTTTCCTTTCCTTCCCTCTCCTTCCCTCCCTCCCTTCCGCTTGCTTGTCTGCCTGACTGCCTGCTTTCCCCCACTCTCTTTTTCTCTCTCTCTCTTTCTTTCTTTCTTTCTTTCTTTCTTTCTTTCTTTCTTTTCTTTCTTTCTTTCTTTCTTTCTTTCTTTCTTTCTTTCTTTCTTTCTTTCTTTCTCCCTTTCTCCTTTCCTCTCTCCCTCCTCTCTTTTACCTTTAATCTTTCTCTTTTTTTCTTTCTTTCTCTCTCTTCCTCTCTTTTTCCTTTCCTCCCTCCTCTTTCTTTCTTTCTTTCTTTCTTTCTTTCTTTCTTTCTTTCTTTCTTTCTTTCTTTCTTTCTTTCTTTCTGCCTGACTTGTTATTCAAAGTGTAAGTTATCCAGTGTGGTTTCTGTGCTGTCAGTCACATCAGCCAGGTCTTCCTTGTATTGGAACTGTAGGCTTCCACAGTGGTTGGCAATCCCCCTTCTCCTCAGCTGCAGCACTGATATGTTGTCTCATTCGGCTCATGGAAGAACAGAGCCTTCAGCTCTTTTCCATGTGTGCTGATATTGACGTGGTCTCTGCTAGTAGGTATGTGTGCATGTGATCATTTTGATTACTGTGGATGGGGAGGGAGTGGTTCTAAGTCCCAGAGAGGTGACAGGTAAACCTTCAGGGCAGATGAAGCACTTACCTGCTAGTGGCTGAGTCAAAGCACCTGACAAAAAGCAGCTGATGGGAGGAAAAGGTTTACTTCAGTTTCCAGTGAAAGTTTCATCACGGAAGAGGAAGAAGGGCAGAAGAGAGGTTGGGCACCACATCTTGCCACAGAAGCTTGGCCATAGCAGCAAGAGTGAGTGAGTGAGTGAGATCTGGCAAGGGAAAGCTGGGCTATAACACCCCAAAGCCAGAAACATACCTCCTCCAGTAAGCCTCCACCTCTCAAATTGCCACCAGCTGGGGACCAAGTATTCAAAACACAGGAGGCTGTGGAGACATCTGATTCAAACTACCACAGCAGATGAATAACAACAACAACAACAACAACAAAGCCCATCCCACTGGGTTAAATGGCATATCTTGGGTCAGCAAGCAGAGCAGGCTGGGTCTTAGTCCCTTATTTTTCAGCCGTGCAATGCTATGTAGGGAATGAACTACACATACCTGAGTGGTGGGCATATGTAGGGAGGCCCTTAGGAATCACCTGGATTAGGTGGTGAGGGTGGTTCCCAAAGGGAAATTGAGCTGTTGTTTAATTGTTCCCCAACATGGGAAATGGATGTTTTGGGAGCAAAAACTAATGTGATCTTTACAACTTGGCAAGACAGACTGTTGTTATGACTTTAGCCAATCTCTGCCCACATGGTAGTGCCAAGGACTTGTATCTAATCAAGTCTGTGTCATAACATCCTGTGTCTGAAATCCCAGCCCCAGCCCTCCTTTAAGGCTATTGCCATTCTCTTCTGTGAGCCTCTGTCCTGATGGCTAATTATTCCAGGGTGTGCACCTGAGGCCCTGGGGGGAGGGTGATTGAGTAGTGACTGATGGTAGGAGTTGAAGGCTGGAATACGTGGAATGGGGCATCTACATGCACAAGAGGCTCTCTGGGGTGTGAAGTGAAGCTTGGCTGTTAAGAACAGAGAGTGCACTGGTGTTAATAACCAAGGGAGTGATAGGCAGGAAGGAGCCAGCTCTCTCCAGCCTGCCACATGCCACTCAACAACACTCATGAGAAGTTGAATGTCAATTCTGGTTAATGTGAAAATGTGTTTGTCAAAGTAGGAGGTTAGAATGTGATTTAATGGTATATTGGATTGATTTCTAACTTTTTTTTTTTAGGTTTTTGGTTTTGTGAGGTAGGGTCTCACTCTGGTCCAGGCTGACCTGGAATTAACTATGTAGTCTCAGGGTGGCCTTGAACTCACGGCGATCCTCCTACCTCTGCCTCCTGAGTGCTGGGATTAAAGGCATGCGCCACCACGCCCGGCTTGATTTCTAACTTTTAAATATTTGGGGAAAGAGTAAGTGGTCTGTTAGTGGAACTTTCATCCCAGGTGCTGCATGTTAGTGATGGGCTTAGGTAAAACCAGTATACTCATCTTTGTTAATTGGGCTGCTAAACTAGATATCATAGACTGGCTCATAGTTCTGGAATCTGAGAAGTACAAGATCAAGGTACCAGGTGATGTGGTATCTGGTGAGGGACCTCTTTCTAGTCTGAAAATTACTTTTTTGGTTTTGTAAATAAATAATATTATTTATTTGCAAGGAGAGAGAGAGCGAGAGAGCGAGCACATCAGGGCTTCCTGCCACTGCAAGTGAACTCCAGACTCATGCACCACTCTGTATATCTGGCTTTATGTGGCTACTGAGGAACTGAATCCAAGATATCAGGCCTTGCAAGCTTGTAAGCAAGCTCTCTTAACCACTGAGCAATCTCTCCCACCCTGCAAATGGCTTCTTATTGTTGGACCTGGACCAGGACTGAGACTAACCAAGGCAGTGTGAAAATGAAAGAAAGAGAAACCGGTGGCCTGGGTTTGATTCCTCAGTACCTATATAAAACCACGTGCACAAAGTGGTGCAGATGTCTGGAGTTCATTTGCAGTGGCAGGAGGCTCATACTTTCTCTCTCTCTCCTTGCAAATAAATAAAAATTAAAAAAACATTTAAACGAGAAGTCTTATAATTGTGCTATGAGAGATTTATGTGGACCACAGATCTAGATAGAACACTTAATGGTGTTGTACCTGGACCAGGACCAGCATCAAGCCAGGCGAGGTGAAAATGAAAGAAAGAGAAACCAACCTCCACTGCAATAGGCGATCCTTTATTCAGAGCAAAGAACAGTGAAGGACAGACAGTCTCTTGGTGGGATTAGAGACTGCGCTCAGACACAGCTGAGCTGGGTTTTTATGAGGTCATAGGTGGGGAAAAGGGAGAAAAAGAACAAATGGAAAAGGGATAGAGGGGAAAAAAGGGTGGTGGTGGGGGAACCAGGCCTTCTGCCCACATGGCCTCAGGGAAAGGGTCTCTGCATATCAGATGTTCTTATTGGAGAAGATATTTGAGGTCTTTTGTGGCCCAGAGACTTTCTGCGAGATCTATTTTTCTGAGCCTTCACTGAGGTCAGCTTGCTGGGTCACTCTGTGTCTTATTAATTCTTCACTTATCACTGTGCCCTCACCTGAGGGAGAGAAGCAGCAAGGTCACCCAGCCCATTCAGGAGAACACTGTCACTGTGACTTATTTACTTCCTGATCCACTAGGAATTAAGATTTCATCACGTATGTTTTGGAGAGACACAAACAAAAACCCAGAAAATGTCCAAGATCAGGACATCACGAGCTGGAGGTCAGAATACAGATCAACGTGGTGATAGTCACATGGGTGGCAGGTGTTCTACAGTGATTTCAGGAAGGCTTCCATGGCCTTGACTTTTTTTTTTTTTTTTTAACTCTTCTGGAAAGAACCTTGGCAACAGAGCCTATACTTTCCTAGGACTCCTGAGGGTTGACTGGGCTCCAAAGGACCAGGGGCTCACGGACCATGATATAGGCCAAGTGTTTCTTTGCACCATTTTTAACACTTTTTTAAGCCCCGAACTTTGCCTTGGCTGGTAGTTCTGGGCTTTCTGTTGGGTGCAAATATGGTTGAGTGCTGTGTAGTAGAGATGGAGAGAAAGATCTGTCAATACGAATCACATTTCTTGGCAAAATCATTTCCCCAGGTTCATTTCAGTTAAGACTGAATCTATAATCACTTCTTTTCTTCAATTAATTATAATAGGGGCTCAAAGTACAGAAAACTAGGACAAAGTAGAGAGAACAGGAATCCCAGCCGGGTTGTTTTATTTTGGCTTGAAGAGATACTTCCACCTAGGAGAGAGATTTGCCAAAGATTTTGTAAATAAGACAGACATCAGAGAAAAAGAGAAAAGCTACATAGGGAGTTTGTAGGGACAGGCCTTTGGAAGGAAAGCTCCTCTCCACACCCAGCTAAAAGGGAAAAGGGTCTGATGGTGAGTGTGTGAGGAAACCTTCACAGGGACAAATGACAAGAAATAGTCCCAGCATGATGGTGACACGGTGATCATGACCTACTCACTCCTGGCATGTTGAAAGTTTTACCGAAGTTTTGAGTAGAGTAGATATCTGATGTTATCACCATGGTTACTGCTGAGATTGGCCAGAGTCTGTCCTTCGAATATAGCTGTGCCTATGAAACCTGAAGCCCTCAGTCTGCGCCTCGCACCCTCCACACCCACGTTCCCTTGGTGCCTGTCCTTTCTCAGTCTCAACAAGTTGATTCTGGTTCCTTCTGATCCTGCAATGTCAATGGCTGGGAGTAAGTCACAGGTCGTCGCATCCCCTCCTGCACGAGCCAAGAGCCACCTGCTGAGACTTTGGGGAGGTGAAAGTATTTGGGAGAGGTTCAGGGTATGGGGAGATGATGGTGTGGGCCTGTAGATCCGGATAATGCTACTCATGCCAGGCTCCTTGGGAGGTGCCAGAGCCAAACCAGCTAATGTGAAGAGTTTCTTCTGTAGGCCTGTGCAGTAGTGTCCCAGGGCTGTCACAAGTAGGCACAGATTTCGTAGCTCTAAACAACAGAAATGTATTCTTGCACCACTCCAGAGGCCAGACGTCAGCTCAGGTCTCTGACAATGCCCCACTCTGTGTTCAGGAGGTGGAGGAGACTCTGCAGTGGCTCTTCCAGCTTCTGCAGATTCCTCAGGTGTCGTGTGTTTTATGGCAGCATGCTCCAGTCTCTGCTTCCATCTTTACGTGGCCCTCTTTGTCCCCCTCTGTGTCCTTTTCTCTTATAAAGGATGCTCTCATGGGACTCAATCAGTGTTAACTAATTTTCAGCCTTAGCTGAATTATATCTGCTAAGGTTCTATTTCTAAATCATGTCACATTCTGACATTCCAGGAGGACATGGATTTTCAGAGAGACACCTCTAGGAAGAAGCTTGCTGCATGCTTTTAGAGATGTCTTCTGTCTCAGAAATGCTTGTATGTGCTTCAAGGGTTGCTGCAGAGGTATTGAAGGAGTGGGGAGAGGTGTCAGGCAAGCATATATTGACTGCTGATGAACTGCCAGATGTTTATTACATATTGACCCATCAAAACACTGGTTTTCAAAGTATAATAACCAGAACCACCTATAACTTACTAGAAATACAGACTTTCTGTTGGCTTGAGACCTGGGGCCAGGCAATCTGTTTTAACCTTCCAGATCATTCTGGAGGCTTGCTTAGGGGAGAACAACTTCCTTAATATTATAAAATCTTCTGAACAATGCCAGGTGTTATCAACACCATTCAAATGAAGAGCCCTCAGGAGGTAACATAGTCAAGCTGCCCTATGCAGGAAGTAGCACCTTGAAGCTGAGATGCAAACCCATTTCCTTCTCATCCAGCACAGCCCTCAGAGATTCACCCACATCCATCCTGTGTGGGAACAAAAGGAATCAAGATTTAAGTTCAGGCTTCTGTTAACTTGTTCTTCCTTCTGATAAGGAAATCAACCCACTTTCATTCTCACTATCTCCTGAGCAAGGATGACCGTCCTAGGTTTGCTTTCTAAGCTTCATGAAATCATGAAGGTGTGTCCAACTTTCTGTCATTGTGACTTGACATCATTATCTACAACAGTCACACAAGCACCATGCAATGAGTTACAAAAAAGATCACACACACACACACACACACAAAAATCTCATAATGTTTTAGGTAAGGTTACAATTTTGTGTTAGGCTTCTTGCAGATCTATCCTAGGCCACAGAGGACTGAATGTGTGCCCAAGGGCTACATGTTGGACTTGACTGTGAGACCCTCTGGGGTTTGAACACCTGGTATCAAAAGAGTTCACTATCATTTTTAGGGACTTCATGAATAAGAAAACAATGTGGACAAGTCAATATTGTGCAAAAATAGCAATAAAATCCCATGGAATGGCTTCCTGACTAATTTTGTAGAGTAAAATCAATGAGTTCTGTTAGGCCTGGTGGTTTGAGAGGTGGAGGACCTGAGCATCTGGGTAGCCTGATGAAAGGCGGAGGCTGCCTTTCAACGTTACTCACCTTGGGAGGGAGTCAGCGAATGTATACTGTGTGTGTCTAACCTCCAAATGTGTTAGCCGTCAGGCTGTTCTGGGCATTTTACACATGGTGATCCTGAGTGTGTAGCTTCCACCCACCAAGCCACTCACATCCACATGATGGCAGTAGCCACCAAAGCATCACACATACCATCTCTGCTGCTTTTCAATTTGGGCCATTCTAGTTACAAAAATATCTCTGTAATCTGGAAGAGATCATGAAAGATTGTCCTGACCCATCCACACAGGAATGGATGTAAATGAGCTGCTTATAAAGGCCTCTGGGAAACAGCTCCCCAAATCCTAGGTGTTGACTCGGTTGATTAATTAATTGATTTACTTAATATTTATTTAGTGTCTATCCTCCCTACTTTTCATTCTGAAAATTACAAACCTATAGCAAGGGTACTTGCTCTTCACTGGGATTCCTCAAATTGAACAAATTTATATTCCTCCTCTCTGCTCTGTTGCTCTTTCCCTGCCTCTGGTTTGGACATATTTGACATACATATCTTAAGAGCAGACATTTCTGTACATAACCACAACATTATTATTACAACCAAGAAGTTCAACATTGATACAATCATAGTATCTAAAATATACTCCATAGTTAAATTGCTCCAGTAGTCTCAGCAATGTTCTGAAAATGCATTCTCAATCCCCTCTCTGGAATCCATTCAAGAAGCATACACTATATTTGCTAGTCATGTCTGTTTTATCACTTTCTTTTCTTTTCTTTTTTTTTTTTTTTTTTTTTTTTTTTTTTGGTAGGGTTTCACTCTAGCCCAGCCTGACCTGGAATTCACTATGTAGTCTCAGGGTGGCCTTGAACTCATGGAGATCCTCCTATCTCTGCCTCCCAAATGCTGGGATTAAAGGCATGCACCACCACACCTGGCTCTCATCACTTTCTTTTTTAAAAATATTCTCTTCTTATTTATTTATTTGAGAGAGAGAGAGAGAGAGAGAGAGAAAGTGAGTGAGAGAGAGAGAGAGAGAGAGAGAATGGGCATTCCAGGGTCTCCACTGCAAAGGAACTCCAGACATATGCGCCATCTTGGACATCTGGCTTATGTGGGTCCTGGGGAATCAAACCTGGGTCCTTTGGCTTTGCAAGCAAGTGCCTTAACCGCTAAGCCATCTGTCTAGCCCCACTTTTTTTTTTTTTTTTTTGAGCTGTCCTCTCTCTTTCATGGCCTTTGGCATTTCTTAGCAGTTCCACACTCATTGGAATTCATTATGGAATGCCCAGAATTCCAAATTTTGGGTTTGTCCTATTGTTTCTGTATGATTTGACATGGTTTAAGTCCTTTGACAAAGATTTTGCCTGAAATCTGGTGGCTTCTCTGTGCCATTACTTCAGTGGATACAGAGAATCATATAGTCTTGTCACTGATGATGCTAATCTGGCTACCTGGATATGGGACTAAGCACCAGACAGAGTTCTTGGTCTAGTCCCGTGACAGTGGCGATCCTAAACACTCACCCAAGCACCTCTCCCAACTGTGCAGCCTATCCACTACCCACACTGCCTCAGGGGATGTACTGATGGTTAACCAATGCCTTCTCTTGTAACCCTTCTGTGGTCACCAATGATGCCAAGCACAACTGCTGGACCCTGTGGTGTGGCTGTCATAGCCCCAAACAATGAGATGCCTGCCTGCTTCCGACTTGTGCATTCTGCTCTAGCCACTAATCTGTTTCTTGTGGGCTTGGAGAACCCCAACTGCTCATTTTCAGTTCTTCCTTATCATTCAGATTTAGGGTCACATGTCACAGTTCCATGTCTATATTGCATCCTTCTTTTTGTGACATGCATGCATGCTTGTGTGTGTGTGTGTGTACACTTGTATGTGCAGATTTGTGCACCCTGGGTATGCCTATGGATCCCAGAGGAGAGCCTTGGGTCTCCTCTATTGCTCATTCACATGTTTCCTTGCAAAGGAATCTCTTCCCTGAATTGGTGGCTGTAGTTTTGTGGGTCCCAGCCATTCTTTGGTCTCTGCTCCCCATAGGACTGGGGTTAAAGGCATGTGAAACCATGCCCAGCTATTTTTTTTTTTTATGTGCAGGATAATCAAACTCAGGTGGCCTCAGGCACTTAATCCTTGTGTGACCAGTACCTTTAATCACTAGGCAGTCTCCCTACACCCCCAATATCCTTTTTAAAAAATTGTTTTCTGTGAAGTACAGATCACCCAGTGAAATGATCTTTTTTTATTCATTCCCTTACTGTATTGCTCACCCCATCATTTAAAGGCTCACAAGACCCACTAAGGCCAGTACCTAGGTTGTTTTGCTCATGGCCATCTCACCACCCAGCTTCCTGTCTGGCATACAGTAAGCACCCAGGCAATGCATGGGAGTGAGTGAAGTCAGCTCCGTTGTCACACTGGGCATTGTTTTAGATTCTGAGATGGGGAAACAAAGAAGATGAGGTTTCTGCTTACAACTGGCCATCGTTTTAGTGGAGCTGACTTGGACTCTTAGAGACTGGTACGGTGAGGGAGGCAGGGAAGGGCAGGGGTGCGCCTCTTAGGAAGGAAATTTCTGCCTGTGATGACTGTACAGTCATCTCATTTGCATGCGGCTGAGGCAGATTCCAGCTTAAGGTGCTGTGATGTCAGCATAGGAGCAGTTTCTTGGGAGACAGAAGCCAGACAACCTCCTGAGCCTGACTGGTGTCCTTTGTAAAACCTTTGGATCCCTTTGATTCCAGTATCATCTGACCCCCAAAGTGGACTGTTGGTGGGTAGGAAACTTACCTCCAGAATTAGTTACTGTTCTCGTGATCGACAGAATACCTGATGAAAGCAACTTAAGGCGGGAGAGGTTTATCTTGGTTCATGGCCCAAAAGCCTTGGCTGCTGGAGCTTGGGGCAGTGGGCCATATTGTATACACAGTGTTTGCTCCTAGCAGAGAGCAGAATGTCAGCGCTCCCTTACCTCACCCGGGGACCACAGTCCATGGCATGGATGGTGCTGCCCACAATTGGGGTGGGTCTTACTACCTCCATTAACCCATTCCTGAAACTTCCTCAGAGACTTGCCCACGTTTGTTTTCATGATGGCTCTGAGTCCATTCACGTTGACAACTGAGATGAACTATTACACCCCTTAACCTGCTGGGTCTCCCTAATGTCATCTGTGAAACGAAACTAATAACATTCATCTCATGCAATTGTGTCAGTAAATGTGACCAGACTCGGCCAATCGCACACCACCTTCTTCAAATACAAGGAGTTATTTGTATTCAGGGTTAGTTCTTCCCAAACAAAGAGATCTTAGAGCCTGCGTCTTCAGAACTTTCTGTCTGAAGCTTGCCCAGAAAGAAAAAACTCATTTTTTGTTGTTGTCATTGTTTAGACTGCTTACTTGGAGGAAGTCTTGGTATTTTGAGCTGAAGGGTCAAAAAATCCAGAAGACAGAAGTTTCAGGGTTCTGTGAGAGTCCTCAGTAGCCTGGCAGTGG
The DNA here is from genome assembly GCA_036365145.1 of Orientallactaga sibirica. Classification (NCBI taxonomy): domain Eukaryota; kingdom Metazoa; phylum Chordata; class Mammalia; order Rodentia; family Dipodidae; genus Orientallactaga; species Orientallactaga sibirica. The sequence continues at coordinate 10,432,199 of JAEOAD010000031.1, read as the reverse complement.
CTCTGCAGAAACGCAGGTCACTGGTGGCATTTGCAATCACTGCTTCTGGTGCTGCACATCTGCAGCCCTGCCCGACCCTGCACAGCTGCCCACCTGCTGCTTTGGAAACAAGGAGCAGAAGCTAGGCTTAGGCCTGTCACTGTCACCATGACAAGCGCACTGCGTATGTTCTCCGGATCAAAGAGCTTGGCCGGGAGGCTGGTGGGCAGGTGCAGGAGGGCCTGGATGGGGAACAGAGGGTATTTCTGTGTCCCCTTTTAAAAATTGAGGCATGATTCACATACCAGAAAAACCTGCCCTTTTAAAGTGCACAGTTCAGTTATGTTGGGCCTATTCAGTGTTGTACAACCACCACTAGGATCTTCCTTGTGAGCATCTTTATCAGGCCAGATGCTCATCAGCAGCTACTCAACATTCCCAACCACCTTTCCATGCACTTGTCCATTCTGGACATCTCAGGTCAGTAGAATCATATATTTGCCATTTCATGACTGATTTCTTCCACTTAGTATAATGTTCTCCAGGTTCATGTATGTTATAGCATGCGTTAGTACTGCATTCCTTTTTAAGGAAGAATAATATACCGTCAAGTGGATATGCCACATTTTATTTGTCAACTCCTTCATTGATGGACATGGGTTACTTTCACTTTTTAAAAAAATATTTTTATTTATTTATTTGAGAGAGAGAGAGAGAGAGAGAGAGAGAACAAGGCAGAAATAGGGGGAGGGTGAAGGAGGGAAAGAGAGAGATAGAGAATGGGCTCAAGAGGGTGTCCAGCCACTGCAAGCAAACTCCAGATGCCATGTGCCCCCTTGTGCATCTGGCTTATGTGGGTCCTGGGGAATTGAACGTGGGTCCTTTGGCTTTGCAGGCAAATGCCTTAACCGCTAAAGCCATCTCCCCAGCCCACTTTGACTTTTTGGGTGTTGTAGACAAAGCTGCTATATTAATTTGTGCACACATTTGTGTATAAAGCTACACTTTAATTTCTCTTCCATGCATACCCAGGAGGAAAATTGCTGGCATCTCCATTTATCTAGCTAGTTGTATTTCAGCCAATAAAATATGATGAATAACCATGTCCAGGCCTGGAAGTGGTGCTGGACATTTTTACAAATAAGAGACAGAAATCCAAAAACTTCAATACCTCACCTAAACATACATACCTGGGATTCACACTCATTTCTGTCTGGTTCCAAATCCCAGCTTTGGAATTCTGGTGCTCTTACCTGCCTTCTGGCTGTGGGATATTGAGTGACTCAAGGAGGTACTTTCTAGACTTGGAGGTACTTGTCTATAAGGAGAGAAGAAAGTTGGGCTTAGTTTGGGATGAGGACCGAGGTAAGAGGAACAGCTGAGGGAGTAGGGCCCACCATAGTGGTGGAAACAGGAGGAGGCACAGGGAGAGGTTTGGTCCCAAGTATTTATAGCTTTGGAGTTAGAGCCAATGACAATCAGTGATAAAGGAAAGGCAATGACATTTCAGTGGAGGAAGATGACTTTAAAAGTGTTAGACCACCCACTAAGAGAGATCAGAGCTGGGCTTCCTTCCCAGTGGGGGATGAGAAACTGAGGCAGACTCTTGTGTGAATACACTTGTCACGGAGCATGGCTTATTAAAGCTGGGACTCACCACTCCATAAGGGATCAACCTTGGCTGCTCAAATGCTAGGCTTATGATGTCATGACTTATTCTAGGCCATATCTACTTATCCTGATAATATAAGACAGGAGGTGAGTATTGAAGTCAGGGCTGTTTTCTTCTTGATGCCTTAACGTCCAGAACTCCTGACCTCTGCTGAGCTCTGTAGGGCCTGTCTCTGATCTTCCTTCATGATGTTCACCCTCAGTTTTCTCCGTGAAGCCCACGGTCAGACTGTGAATTGAATGCAAGTAAATGATCAGCGACTGTAAGTTAGTTTTCTTCTTATTGGGACCAGATATCGGATACAAAGCAATTTAAGGGAGGAAGGGATTATTTTGGTTCATGGTTTGAGTGTGAGCAGGCATGGCCATGGGAGTGGCCCTCAGCTGTGGCAACAAGCACACTAGGCAACCGCCTGCTCTCATCTCAGCAGACCAGGAGGCAGAGACTGGAAAGGATGCAAGGCCTGCTCTCAGTGACTCATTTCCTCCAACAAGTCTCCACCTCCCGAATGTTCCATAACCTCCCAAAACAGTCTCACCAGTTGGGAACTAAGTGTCCAAACGTATGAGCCTATAGGAGACATTTCATATTCAAACCCTAGTAGAGACTGAGCTTGCTCTCTGACACACTAGTTGTGTGATCTTGGGTAATTCTGTTTTCTCCTTTTTTGCATTTTTATTTTTAAATTTTCATTTAATTATGTGAGAGACAGAGAGCGTAAGTATGGGCACACCAGGGCCTCTTGACATTGCAATCAACTCCAGGCACACGTGCTATTTGTCTCTGGCTCTACGTGAGTACTGGGAAACCAAACCTAGGCTGGCAGACTTTGCAAGCAAGTTCTCCAACTGTTGAGACATTGCTCCAGCCCTTCAACTTTGTTTTAAAAAATAGTCTAAAGGTCATTGTAGGAATATGACAGCAGGAAGCTAAGATTTAAACAGGTATAGAGGCTGGAGAACTGGGGAAAATTACAGAAAAGAGAATGGAAAGAATGTCAGAGCAGGAGGATGGGGAGAAGTGCTGTGAAGCTGGCATCTGGAACAGGCATGCGCCATCACACCCATGAATTCACAGCGCAAGCTCTGCACATGGGGACATCAGTCAATACACTGTGGTAGATGAAGACTCAAACCCTCCTGAGGAGCTGATAATGACAATTATTGATTGCTGGGGGTCGGGGAGAATTTTGCTTCTATAATGTAGCCACTGGTAAGTGGTGGGAAGAAGAAAGGGGTCAGCTGGTGTGGCAGGGAGAAAAGAAAGGGTATCAATGATGTATATGACCAAAGTGAAAAAGTATATATCTGTACATGCCATTGTCAAAGTACAAATACAAAAAAATAAAAAAGCAAGCAAGCACGCAAACAGTCTACAGACTTCTTATTTAGGGTGATTCTATGATGCAAGTGGAAAAGCAAAGGAAATGGAGTAGTCAAACAACTTTTAGAGAAACAAAGGCACAGAGTTGGAAGATTTATACTACCATAGTCAAGGCAGCATGGTACTGGAGAAAGGATAGATGCCAAAATCAACGGGGTACAATAGAGTCCAGAACTAGACTCACAAGTGTATGGTCGGTTGGTTTTGACACTGATGTGAGGCAGGCCGATGGAGCAAGGGTAGTTTTTTCAATAACTGATGCTGGAATAATTAGATATCCATATGCAGAAAAAAATAAACCTTGCAATCTTGTATGTTATCCAAAAGCTAACTCAGGATGGATGGACCATAGGTAGACCTAACATAAATATTTTGTGTGTGTGTGTGTGTGTGTGTGTGTGCAAGTGCATGAGTATGAGTGTGAATGAAGACCAGAGGACAAACGCAGTTGTAGTTCCTCTCTCTTTTTTTTTTTTCAGACAGGGTCTCTCATTGGCCTGAAGCTGGTCTAGCAGGCCAGATTTGCTGGCCAGTGAGCTCCAGGGATCCACCTGTCTGTACCTCCCAGTGCTAGGATCACAACCATGTGTTACACACATAGCTTTTTTTATTTGAGCTGTGGAAATTGAACTTAACTGACTCAGCCATCTCACCAGCCTTTTAATATAAAATTTAAAACCACAAAACTTCTAGAGGAAAACAGAAGAAAATCTTTGTGACCTTGAGTTAGGCAAAGATTTCTTAAATAGGACACAAAAAGCATTATAAAAGAAAAAGCATAATTTGGACTTCATTAAATTTAAAAGCTTAACCTTTTTATTAAAAAAAATCAATAAATAAATTAAAGGAAGAAACTCCACAAAAAAATTAATAGCTTGTTCTCTCCAGAAGATACGGCTACGGAAGTGAAAAGACAGGCGTCTGAGAGAACATCTTGGCCAAACACATACCTAATAAAGGATTACTGTGCTTTTGTTAACTGTGTGACTAGAGACCTGAAATATGGATGCTTAAAACTTAATAATATTAAGAAGGTAAATAACTGGATTTTAAAAAATTGGACCAAAGGCTTGGGCAGATACTTCACCAAAGAAAATATTTGGTTAGAACCTAGCATAATCAGATATCAGTCTATTCCTTTTAGACTGTCTGACCACACCCTTTATGCCCCCATCTGACAACATCACTATTGGCCATGATGTGGAACTGGAGTACTCAGACACTGATGGTGGTAACGGGAAGTGGCATTGTTACTTTTGAAAATAGCTTGGTAGTTTGTAACAGAGACAAAAACATGCATTTTTCCAATCCATGAATCCTATACCTAGGTATTTGCCCAAGAGAAATGAAAATATTTACCGACCTGTACGCAAATGCTATAGTGACTTTATTCATAATCACCCAGTTGGATACACCTCAGCTGTGTACTAGTAAAAATACTGTGGCAGTGTCAGACATGGAAATAGGCTCCTGCATGAAAAAGGAGAAATGGCGATACACACAGTGGCCAGGGTGAATGCCAAGTGTATTATGACAAATCAAAGACACTGGAGTCAGAAGGCTGCATGTACGCTTCCACCCACATAGCATGCTAGAAAAGACAGATCTATAGGCACAGGAAGCAGATCAATGGTTGCAAGGGGCTGTGTGTGGGTGGGTGGGATTGATGCCAAGGAGCAGGACGACACTCTTTCTTTAGGGTCACAGAAGTGTTAAATGTCTTGATTATGGTGGCAGCTACATGACTGTGTGCATTTACCAAAATGTGTAGACCTGTACGTTGAAATAGTAGTCCTTGTAGGTCAAACACAGTCCAAGAGCTGCTATTTCACGTAGTCTAACCTATGTCTGTCACACTAGGCTGATGTAAGTGGCAGAGCTAAAGTGCAGGAAGGCAGATGAAAGTGCTTTGTAGTCCGCAGAGTAAGAAGGGCCGCACACTGGTGGAGCCATCGCTGGAAGGGAAGTCTCTGTTCATCACAGTGAAGGGAAAAGTATTGCTCCTGGCTTCAATTTCCCTGAATGGAGCTGGCTCATGCAAACTTACATCTCCCAGTCCTTTCTCCTAAATTAGATCTCTCTCTGGGGTGGCCAGCCTCGTGCGTGTATTCTGAGCAACACCATTCCCTCTGGACTCCAGGCTTCACATCTCAGTGCCCTTTTGTCTGCCTGCCACCTCAGCTGCCAGTGGCATCCCATAGACATTTCCTCTGAGCTGACAAGTGAAATGCCAATAATTCTTTGTCAGGCGGAAGCTACTCTCACAGCAAACCACTGAATGGTCATTTCAAAGGGGCCAAAGAATAGAAGCATTCTAAAACTCCCCTTGACAAGAGAGATTTAAGAACACAGAAGAGTTTTATCAGGCTGTACTGTGACTGGATGAACATTCAATGGCACCTATTACATGCCTGGTGATGACACTCTGATATCTTCATGCTTTACCGCCCAGTGGCTTTGATTTACCCCTCACAGGCAGAGTCCGTGTCAAGAACCATTTCCTTTCATGAGGGTAGGTGGTTGCACAGAGTACAATTTGTCTTCAGAAAAATAGGTTCACTTTGAAGCCACTTCCTCCAACACTACTCCCTTAAAAAAAAAAGTCAAGCAAGAAAAGCTCTTTTTATCTCCTTTGAAGGTCTTCTGCTTGGAGCTCAGGTTAGCCAGTCCACCGGACTTGGCTGGTTCCTGAAGCGTTTCTAGCGGAGATGTGATTTCAAGCAAAAAACAAGCACACTAGGGAAAAAAAATCTTGATCTTTAAGGACTCTTTCCTTCTAGACTCTTGAGATTGTAGGAATGATATGATCTCCGGAAATAAAAAAATCCTAGTTTTGAGAAACCTTTAATTTTATCATATCTTAGAGAAAAAGGAGAAAGAGAAGGTCCTGGATCATCACTTTCCATTTTTCTTTTCTTTTCTTTTCTTTTCTTTTCTTTTCTTTTCTTTTCTTTTCTTTTCTTTTCTTCTCTTCTCTTTTCTTTTCTTTTCTTTTTATTTGTTAGAGTCAGAGAAAGGGTGGGGGGAGAATGGGCATGCCAGGGCCTCCAGCCACTGCAAACAAACTCCAGATGCATGCTCCACCATGTGCCTCTGGCTTACATGGGACCTGGAGAATGGAACCGGGGTCCTTAGGCTTAGCAGGCATGCACCTCAACCACTAAGCCATCTCTCCAGCCCCCCTTTTAATTTTCTACAGGAGATCCAGGCCTTGAAGGGATAGTTTACATTTCTTATTCCACCAATCTGGAACTTTCTTGAGCTCTATTTATGTTCTCAGCTTGTAGCACAGCACTTGGACTAGCAGGGAAAAGGAAGGAACTATTATTGAGCATCTACTGCATACGTGGCCCTGGGAATGAATACATTTATCACATATATATATATATATATGTGTGTGTGTGTGTGTGTGTGTGTGTGTATACACATATACATATATATGTAATATTTTATGTGTATTGATTTGCTATTATAAGAACAATGCTGTGTAACAAACCTCCCCAAAACTCAGCAGATTAAACAAATGTCAATCACTTATTACTGTTCATATTGTCTGAGCTTTGCCTGATCTGCGCTGGGCTGGGTGTGGTTGAATGATGCTTCTCATTGTATGTGTGCGATAGCTGGGCTGGCTTTGTTTTAGAATCTTGTGGTTGAGGGGGCAGGGCTCTGATACATGTATCTCCCATCCTGTTTCTGGTTCCAGCACTCTAGTCCAGCATGCTCTTCTTTTGGCTATGTCAGAGAAGCACCCAAGGGGGCTTATGGCCTGTGCTAGGAGCTGGCACATTGTCATGTCCCACTTCATTTCACTGGTCAAACTAAGTTATATGGCAAAACCCAAAAGTCTGGGGGTGGAGAATCATGTAGTAGTTGTGGTTTCAAATTTATATGACAGAGAATGGAAGGAGAAATGAAAATGAAAGCTGCGAATGTCGTCTTCAACAACACGTGTAATCCTGATGCTATCCCTGTGTGATAGAGATGGTTTAATACCTCACTTCATGAAGAAAATATAGGTCAAGGAGGTTGGATCTAGGTTTCAATGCCTGATCTTGTTCTGACATACCACATTTTCTGTCTGAGGTGCTTCCTGGTCCTCAACAAATATGTGTTGTATAGAAGGTAATGATTATAAAGTCACCCATCCAACTGGAAATTTAAAAAATGTCACCCAAGTATCTTTATCAAATTAAATTCTGTTTGGTTGGTCCGAGGTATTTCCTTGGGTAGGTATTCTGGCTCTGTGGCAGGCTGGTTTTATTCAGTGCTTCACAGCTGAGCTGTGTTAGACTCTTGGTTACACCCTGTTCCTTCTAGAGCAATGAGACAATAAGACATACTGTGGTAGTTTGAATATATGTCCCCCAATATATTCAGTGTTTTATTAGTTATAGTTTGTATCTGCAATCACCTTGCTAGAGGCAATGTCACTGGGGGCCAGTCTTAAGGTGTGGTGATGGTTTGAGATTCTATTGTAAAGATATGCCAAGTGTGCCTAATGGGAGTTCCTGAAGTGTGCTGTGGCTTGACTGTAGGTTTTGCTCTGTGTGCTGTGTGCCTGGTTGGATTTTTTTCTCTCTCTTGCCTGGTCCTGTGAAGACAGGCCGCTTCTTCTGCCATTATGGAACTTCCCCTGGATCTGTGAGCTTCAATAAATAATATCCCTTCCTCCATAACTGTGCCTGGTCTGGAAGTTCATCTCAGCGAACCTGAAGCTGTCTGCTACACATACCAAGAGGGGTCCACATGCAACAGGGTAACCATCCACCTCTGTTGGGCAAAATAACTCTCTAATTTTATACAGTTTACTTATGGCAACTTTAAGCTTGTTCTGGAAGGAGTTCTACATCAACATAAACTATGCCAACATAAAGAAGCACGTCTTTCTCAGCTGCCAACTTTCTAAATTATTGTGCTCGTCCACGATGGTCACAGACATGGTCAGACTCTGTGTCCACTAATGCTGACTCAGTCTGTGGGTGGCTAGCCAGATGGTGAGCTATGAGCGGGGAGCCTATGACATCATCTGGTGCCCTCAGGATGTGGTGTCACTCAGGAGCAGGTCAGAGTCTGAGGAGATTTCAAAGACAAGCTGAAAGTCAGTGCTGGTGATTCAGGAAGTGGCATTCTCCTCTCTGAATGAGCAAGGAGTGCGGTGAGGCGGCCTGCAGGAGCCTGCATTCTGCTAGAAACAGACATTGTGTCTCTCCTGTCAGCGCGCTGTTATTTCTCTGCCCACATGGGCTCACAGAAGGCTCCACTCAGCACAAGATCCCATAGAAAAGTGGACAGAGACAAATAGTCCATGAGACGGTGCTTCGAGCCCAAACCTTAGACAGAAGCATCTTGATTTTGGGGGATAGAAGTACTTTGTAGGGGGCAAGTTTATCTGGAATCTTCTAGCATATGTTGCTTTATCCAGTACCAAAATTTCAACAGTTGAGCTGGGCGTGGTGGCGCACGCCTTTAATCCCAGCACTCGGGAGGCAGAGGTAGGAGGATTGCCGTGAGTTCGAGGCCACCCTGAGACTACATAGTGAATTTCAGGTCAGCCTGGGCTAGAGTGAGACCCTACCTTGAAAAACCAAAAAAAAAAAAAAAAAAAAAAATTTCAACAGTAACCTCTAGCATCATGATTATCTCTCAGGCAAATAAGCATTTGCCCTTCTCCTGTCCCCTTCCAGAATCCTGTAAACAGAGTTCCCTGTGGTATTTCTTTTTCCCCAGTGTGTGTGTGTGTGTGTGTGTGTGTGTGTGTGTGTGGGCATGTGTGTATGTATGTTCATGTTATATGTGTGACTGCAGGCATTCATGTGCCATGGTGTATGTGTGGAGGTCGGAGGATAACTTTCTGATGTTGGTCTTTGCCCACCTCATTTGCATTGTTACTGGCTCCATTCATCAGTTTAGCTGGTCTATGAGCTTTTGGTGGATCCTCTTGTCTCTGCCTCCCTTCTTGCGGTAGGCGTGGCTGTGAGTACAGACACCGCACAGTGACTGGCTTCTACACAGGTTCTGGGGATCTGAACTCATGTGTGACAACTGCTCTATCGACTGAGCCATCTCCTTAGCCTCCCTGTGCTATTGCTGAGACTTCTCAGTGATCCATCTTTCCCGTGGCGGGTATTGGTGGTGATATCATTCAGAGACGAGTGAGATACTTATTTTGGGGAGAAGGATGAAATATATTTTTGGGAAAACTGAGCAATTCCCAAAATGTGTGTGGTTGAGCGGGGCTATTGAAACATCAGTCATCTTTCTATACTTATCCCTACAACCACTGTAATAATCCCTTGAAGGGTGAGAAGGAAGTGGGCTTCCTGGTGAACTCTGTTCAATCTGGGCAAGTCTAAAAGAATCACTTGCTGCTGGCAGAGCTCATCAGTGACTTCTTCCAGAGGGAGGACAAATATGAGTATATTGTTGTTCAAGTGTATTGTCTCTTAGGAGCTGGTTATCTGAATGGAGGGAAGGAAATGGGAATGAAAGAGGGAAACATGAAAGAAAACAGCACTTTCTGAACATAGACTAGTACCTGACAGTTTTTTTTTTCCTATTATCCCATTTTCCTCTTTCCATAAACATTTGGGTTTGGAGTAGGTACTTCCAGTCATTTTACAGATGTAGGTCATATAAGTTAGCCAGCCATATAGTAAATAACAAAAATACAGATTCAAATGAAAGTCTTTCCAAATGCCCACCTGGCCTTTGTTTACGTCTGTGTAAAAGGCACCTTTCCTCCTTACCAGACTGGACTACGCATTCCTTCCTCCAATCCTTGAACCAACCATGGCATAGCTGCACTGCTTTTGAGAGGAATGGGCTCAGTTTCCCCCTCCGGCCACCATTGCTTTTCAGCATTCAAATCCCCAGATTTGTTAGGAGTTCAGTTTCCATTATCCCTCACTGCAGGTGGTCAAAGGATGCTTTTAACTAGCGTCTTTCCAGGCCCCACCATTGTTCCTTTAGCTGCTCCCAGCCTTCATTAGCAAAATGAAAATAATATTATATAGCTCAGTGACTTTAACAGGACCCACACAGCAATCTAACCAACAGAGCAGTTGACCTTGGAGTGCTTCCTACCTGGGAAGCATGGATTCTAAAGCAATGACATATGAACAACCAAACCAAACATGCTTGGTGAGTGAAATATGCACACCATGTTCAGGTGAAGAAGTGAATAGTATGGTGTTAATTCTGGAAAGTCCCAAAGCAGACCATTCATCAACCTCTCTAAAACATTATTTATTTATTTATTTTTGCACATGTATGTGTGGGTATGCATGTGTGTATGTGTGTGTGTGTGTACGTGTATGTGTACACATGTGTGTGGAGGTCAGAGGTTAATGTTAGGGGTCTACAAGAGTGCACCACCATCCCTGACATTTTATGTGGGTGCTGGGGATCCAAACTCAGGTTCTCACGTTCTCACAACAAACTCTTTATACCCATGGAGCCATCTTCCCAGTCCCCATGCAACTCCTTCTTGCAGGAAAGTTTAGCAAGATGAAATGAAATTGTTCCATGAGAAAGCCAACACGTACTCACCTGTGCAAACTTGGCTTGTTCCTCTATGTACTTCATATGTGAAATCCTTCCCTAGCTGCTCTCTTGTTTTAGTGTTTCGCAATTTGAAATTGTTCAGGTAGCTGATTCCTGAGTCAATTGTTCACGAATGACAAGGTAGCTCCTACTACTTCTAGCGCCTTTTCCCAGGGGCTACTCTCGAGGCTAGCACCCCACGCTTCACTGCTTTCAAGCCTTTTCCTCCTTCCATGGGGGGACATTCTTTTTGTCTCTTCCTCTATAAAGCTTCTATATTTTTTCATTTTCCTACTATTTTAATTTTTATTTATTTGTGGATGTGTGTGTGTGTGTGTGTGTGTGTGTGTGTGTACACCAGGGTCTCTTTCCATTGCAAATGAACTCAAGATGCTTGTACCACTTTTTGCATTGGTTTTACCTGGATGACTGGAGAATTGAATCTGGCTATCAGGTTTTGCAAGCAAGCACCTTAAACTACTGAGTCATCTCCCCACTCCCACCCTTCTTATTTTAGTATGAGACACATGCTGGGGGAAGGCTCATGTTGAGTAAGTAGCTGAGAGCCACTGAAGGTTTGTGAAGATGGGTTGTCTCTTCCAGTGGGAAAAGGAGGATGCTGTGATGTGGGGAGCTGAATTTAGGGAAGTCATTTAATAGTCTATTAACATTTGAGGAAACATGCTAGGAATGAAAGTTCTCTTCTGAAGCCGGGCGTGGTGGTACACACCTTTAATCCCAGCACTCGGGAGGCAGAGGTAGGAGGATCACCATGAGTTTGAGGCCACCCTGAAACTACATAGTGAATTCCAGGTCAGCCTGAGCTAGAGTGAGACCCTACCTCAAAAAAAAAAAAAAAAAAAAAAAAAAAAAAAAAAAAAAAAAGTTCTCTTCTGGAATTCCTTAGTCCCCAGGTGTGAGAAGGGACTCTCAGTCTTTACCTTAAGGATACCATCTGATTTTAGCTCTTATATAAAGCTACCAGTGATGTGGGTATTTGTTAGCCTCATATGAAGTAGAAGTTCTAGGAAGGAGGTTTGGTCTCAAAAAGGAAGAAAAGTAATTATAAATGAAAGGAAATATCTCAGTCTTACATTAAGAAAGTGCTATAGGGTTAGAGAGATGGCTCATCAGTTAAGGTGCTTGCCTGCAAAACCTTTTCCCCAGTACCCACGTAAAGCCAGAGGGACAAGGTGGGGCATGCATCTGGAGTTTATTTGCAGTTCCTAGAAACCATGGTACACCTATTTTTTGTCTTCCTCTCTTCTATCTTTCTCTTTACTTGCAAATAAATAAATAAGTAAATATTAAAGAAAAGACGGACTCAGATGGATGGTCCATGTTTTGCAAAGAATTGGATGTGAAGTAGGAGGGGTAGTGTGCCACCATGTATAAGGAATCCATCCAATCTCTATCTGTTTTAGTTGTGAAGGAAATTACCTCTTAGGAAAGAAAATATTCTGCTTGCCAAAGGTGAGAAGTTGAAGGCCTAATTTAATGACAGTCAAGAAACAAATGTCTCTGTAGCATAAAAGGCAGACGTTGGTTATAGTGAGTACAAAGAGAAAGAGACATAGAGGAAGCAAGAGAGAAAGCAGAGAGGAAGGGAGAGTGTGGATGATAAGGGTGCGTTCCAGAGCTTTTAAGAATCCCCATTCTTGGGCTGGAGAGATGGCTTAGTGGCTAAGGTGCTTGTCTGTGAAGCTTAAGGACCCAAGTTGGATTCCTCAGTACCCGTGTAAGCCAGATGCACAAGATTACACTCACCTCTGGAGTTTGTTTGCAGTGGCTAGAGGCCCTGGCACACACATTCTCTCTCTCTCTCTTTCCCTCTTTCTTTCTCTCTCAAATAAATAAACAAAATATTAAAAAAGAATCCCCATTCTTTTTATTATTATTTTTATTGACAACTTCTTTAATTGTAGACAATATCCCATGTTATTTCCCTCCCTTCCCCCACTTTCCCCTTTGAAACTTCACTGTCCATCATATCCCCTCCCCCTCTCAATCAGTCTCTTTTTTCAGTTTGATGTCATGATCTTTTCCTCCTGTTATGATGGTCTTATGTAGGTAGTGTCAGGCACTGTGAGATCATGGATATCCAGGCCATTTTGTGTCTGGAGGAGCACGTTGTAAGGAGTCCTACTCTTCCTTTGGCTCTTACATTCTTTCCGCCCCCTTTTCTGCAATGGACCCTGAGCCTTGGAAGATAGGTTTGAGATGTTTCAGTGCTGAGCACTCCTCTGTCACTTCTTCTCAGCACCATGGTGCCTTCTGAGTCATCCCAAGGTTGCCACCATCTGAAAAGAGAAGCTTCTCTATCCAGAAGTGAGAGTAGCATTAAGAATCCCCATTCTTAACAGTCCCATGTAGTTGAACTGATTTGCACTTATGTGACATAAAGGAAATTTGAATTTTCTTTTCACTGTGTAGCACAGGCTGGCCTCGAAGGCATGGTGATCCTCTTACCTCTGCCTCTCTAGTGCTGGGATTACAGTTGTGTGCCACCACATCTGGTCCAATGGGAGGATTATGAAGATCACACAAACCAATACCAACCCCTTCCAAATCCAGAAACCAACCACAAGTGAGCTGAGTTCCATGCCCAGGTTGATTCTGGAGACAAGGGTACTGCATGCCAGGGTTGGTGGTTAACTGTTATCTGTAGGGACTTAAATTGGTGATGGGTCCTGAAATTATAAACTTTTCAGGAACACCCAGAAATCTTGGAGGAGGACCTTGCACTTCCACCATCAAGAAGTAATGTTCCACTTGGTCCTATCTGATTTCTGTAGTAATTGGCTGGACTACATATCTCAGAGCTTCTGTTTGATCTGGGACTCTGACTTAGAGGAATATGATACTCTAATTGGGAGTAAGGCAGAGATGTCTGACCAGCTGAGCTCTGGCTTGGGAATTTCTGGACCAGCTGGGATGGCCTGGGTTCTGGGTTGATCTTGGTAGGCAGGTGTGTCTTAGGAAGCTGGGGCAGCAGGAAATGCTGCTGGTTAAAGAAAATGTCTTGATGCTTCCTTCCATCTGTAGTCAGGATGCTATTCTTTTAAAAATATTATTTATTTATTTATTTATTTCAGATAGTGAGAGAGAGAATGTGCACTCCAGGGCTTATGTGGGTCCTGGGGAATTGAACCAAGGTCCTTTGGCTTTGCAGGCAAGTGCCTTAATGGCTAAGCCATCTCTCCAGCCCCAGGATGGCATTCTTAAGATTCTTCCTTCTGACCTCCGTCTAAAGTTCATTAGCTATTCCCCAACTCAGTGCTTCTCAAACTCGAACATACATCAGCGTTGGCTAGGTGGCTGTTAAAGCTGCACACTGAGTTCCATCCCAAGCTGTCTGGCAATGGGACTTGAAAATTTGCATCTTTAACAAACTTCCAGGTGATACTGCAGCTGCTGACTTGGCAAACACGGCCTGAGAACCACTGTTCTAGACCAGCGCTTTGCAAACTTGGATGTGCCAAGGGATCACCTGGAGATGTTGTGAAAAATGTAGATTCTGAGTCAGCAGGAGCCTGGTCATTTGCATTTTTGGCCTGCTCCTAAGTGATATTCTTATATCACCCTTGGAGTAGCATTGTCCCAAACCATGCTGTCTTTAATCTCTGCTGGCTGAAGGTCAAGTGCTTCTACCCCCTAGGATTAAATACCCCATCCCAGCTGCTATTCTCAATTGCTTTGTGAAGTCATGATTGTTTCTTAGGCCATATGTGTGTGTGATTCCCTGCTCAGTACAACCCACCCCAATTCCCTGCTAGGAGCTGAGCTGCCCAATCAGCTGTGGGAACACCTGTTCCTTTCCACAGCGGTGCTGTGGGGACAGTTAAGCCTCATCAGGCTCAGGCTCTTTCTGGCTGTTGGACATTCCACTCTCTTGCTCCCCAGGGCCTGCTCTGCCCACTCTATGCTGGCAGAGGCTGCCTGAATGCCAGCTGTTCCCTTGCCCTTGAAACCAGCCCTGGTCAGCCTCTCTTCTGGCTTCCCTGCTGTCCCTGGACACTCCCAAGTGATTCCATACTGAAAAAAATGAGCCTGTGACAACCTGGGCCTGCAGCTGCTCTGGAAAAGGGCAAGAGGAACTCGGGCATGGTTCACAATAAAGAGGGATTGAAAAGATAGGAACAATGCTGAAACAGAAGGGATAGGCATGAATTTGTGCTTCATGTGATGTCTATTATTTTCAGGACTCAGAAAAAGAAGGATCTAAGCCTATTATGCAGCACAAGTAAATGAGGGAGAGCTTCGTATGAGGTGAGGTAGTAGAAAGGAGAATGGGGCTCTGCAGACCTGTGTTGTAGCCTTTTTCCTAATATGAACTGTAGTATTCTCATTCATTAGAGAGATTTGGATGGATTTGCCTTGCTTAAAATGTCACTGTTGGGAACTGGGGAGAGGGTTCCGAGAGGAAGGTGCTTGCCATGTACATTCATATAAAGTCTGGGTGTGGTGGTGCATGCCTGCAATCCCAGCGCTGGAGTGGTGTACACAGGGACTTCCTGGGCTCACTGGCTAGCTGGTCTAGCTGAATCAGTGATCTCTGGGTTCACTGAGAGACCCTGTCTCAGAGAATAAGGTGGAGGGCAACTGAGGAAGGAGCCCTGACGTGGACTCTGACTTACCTCCACATGACCACCCCCCCACACCCATGTACATACACAGATGCATGCATATTTGGACACACACACACACATGAGAAGAGAGGGTTGGATTGATCTACTTTGAGTTAATACATAAAGTCATTAGTGGAGCATGATTGGAGCAGGCTGGGTGAGTCCTCGGGCCATGGAATTAGCTCTAGATTCATCTCCCTGCTTCTTCTGCTTGAAGCTGCAGGAAAGAAGACACTACCATATCACTCACTGCTGTGAGCTGCTTCCTGGGAGAGTTAAATGCAGTACAAAGCAAAGAACCTAAAATAACTGTTAGTGCATTAGTGGATACTCAAAAAGCAGAAGCTAATAGTGTGATAAGTTCCTGCTTCGTCTACCATGCTCCATTTAGTTGAGTTAGACACAAGTGCCCAAGAATGTATGATTTTTTTTTTCTTACTAGAAATCACTTTAATTCTGTGCTGCCACATGTCACCTTTGGTTTGTGCCTGCTCAACTCAGTCTCCAAGAAAATGTGTCCAAATCAAATCTTATAACAAGAAGGTAACAACAATCAAAGCAGCAGGTTGCCATACTTGGCAAGTTTTAGGGAATTACTTAATATGAAAGTGCTGGAAAACAGAAACATACTTGACCCAGTAGCTCTTGTGGGCCCTGTACGTTGGAAGAAATGTTTATGGATCGGATGGGTAGTTTGGGGGTGAAAGGACTTTTTATCTTCTCTTGCTCTGAATTGGTCATGGGATATTGAACCTAGTGAATACTCTTATTAAATGGATCTTCTTTTTTTTTTTATTTTATTTATTTATTTATTTATTTATTTATTTATTTATTTATTTAAGAGAGAGAGACAGAGAGACAGAGAGATACAGAGATGCAGAGAGAAAGACAGAGAAAATATGCATGCCATGGCTGCTAGCCACTGCACACAAACTCCAGACACATACGCTACCTTGTGCATCTGGCTTATGTGGGTACTGGGGAAATTGAACCTGGGTCTTTAGGCTTTGCAGGCAAGTGCTTTACCACTAAGCCATCTCTCCTTCTTTTTTTTTAAACAAGCATGACATTTTAAAGTGTGTGTGTGTGTGTGTGTGTGGTGGGAACCAAAGCGCTTCTGTGGCGATCTTAGGACAATGTTGGGTGTTTGTCTTCTATGAGACAGGATTTCCCTGTTTTGCCCTGCACACACTAATCTAGCTGGCCCATGAGCTTCAGGCTTCTGTTGGCTCCAGCTCCTATTGCCTGCATTGGCATGTGCCACACTTTGTCCAGTTTTATGTGGATACTTCAGATATAAACTTGGGCTGGCAGGCTTGAAAGCAAGCACCTTTAACCACTGAGCCATTTTCCCAGCCCTTAAGTGATTCTTGATTGAAAAATGATGTTCTAGAAATGTACATATCCCGCTCCTGGAATATCACAGTATACCCAGGATGTGAGTGGCATATCCATTTACAGCCTGGTGTTTTGTTTACTTAGTTCTCATCTGGGGCTGCTAGAAGGCAGGATGTTTGATTGCAAGCAACAGAAATCAAGTGCAGCAAAGCTACCCAGAGGAGGAGTTCTGTGGAAGGATGTCAGGAGTTTGTAGAATGCTGCAGGCAGGTTGCAGAGTCAGAGTTCGCAAACAAGACTTCAGGACCTAACTGACAGGGCATTCCTGCAGGGATGAATCTGCTCTAATGAGCCAAAAGATGGACGCATGTCTTGTTATGTAAGCCTGACCTCTCCATTGCCATCCTCTCAGCCAAGCTCATCACACAATGCTGTGTGATGCATCCCTTGGAAACCCTGATATCAGTAGCTCACAGGAAGTATCACATCAGAGGACTAGCCCATAGACTGTGCCCATGCCAAGCACTTACGTTAGTTGCTGCTTTACTTCTAGGCCAGGTCAGTTTATAAGGACATTCATGTGACTCATATGTTTAATGTTGCTTCTGATACAAATCTTTGGATATTGGGTACTGGATTTCTTGACACTTTTTATGTTATTATGTGGTCATTTAGTACCTGCTATGGTTTGGATAAGTTTCCTTTAAAGTCTCTGTTAAGGGGCTGGTGAGATGGTTTAGTGGTTAGGGCACTTACCTGCAAAGCCTAAGGACCCAATTTCAATTCTCTAGTACCCACATAAGCCAGATGCACAAAGTGCACATGCATCTGGAGTTCATTTGTAGTGGCTGGAGGCCCTGGCACACCCACTCTTTCTCTCTCTCTATCAAATAAATAAATAAAATATTTTTTTTAAAGTCTGTGTTAAAATCTTGGTGTCTAGGATGATGCTGTTGGGAGGAACTGTGGACCTTTGGGATGTCAAGCTGCAGGGAGATTCTTCCATTGTTAGGGTCATCCCCTTGAAGGGAACTGTGGAATCTTACTCTGCTCTTCTGAGGAGCGTGGCTCACCCTAGCATGTGTTTCCCCCCCGATGTGCTGCCCTGTGAGATGCCCAAAGCAATGAGGCTGATTGACCTCCAGGTTCATGAGCTAAAATAACTCTTTATTTTTTATTTATTCTTTTTTTTTTTTTTTTTTTTTTGGTTTTTCGAGGTAAGGTCTCACTCTAGTCCAGGCTGACCTGGAATTCACTCTGTGTTCTCAGGGTGGCCTCAAACTCATGGCAATCCTCCTACCTATGCCTCCTGAGTGCTGGGATTAAAGGCATGTGCCACCACACCCGGCTAAAATAAACCTTTAAAAAGTTTATTACCTCAGGTACTTCATTAAAGTGATAGAAAGCTGACCAATACAGTACCTAATCTGTTTAAAAGATTTTACTTATTATTTATTTGCAATCAAAGAAATAAAGGGAAAGACAGTGAAAGAGAAACAGAGAGAGAGAGAGAGAGAGAGAGAGAGAGAGAGAATGGGAAAGAGAGAGAGAGAATGGGTGCACCAGGACCTCTTGCCACTGTAAATGAATTTCAGATTATATGTGCTACTCTGTGCATCAAGCTTTATGTGAGTACTGGGGAATTGAACCCTGCCTGAGCCATCAGTCTTTGTAAGCAGTGCCTTTAACCCTTAATTCATCTCTCTAGCTCTCTATTATGTTTTTGAATGTATGTGTGTGTATATGCATGTGCAAGTGTGCATGTATATGTGTATGTGTGCATGTAGAGGCGAAAAGGAAAAGCATGACCCTTTGTTTTTTGAGACAAGGTCTTTCATTGGCCTGGAACTTTTCAATTAGGCTAGACTGGCTTGTCAGCAAGCTCCAGGGATCTTTCCATCTCTACTTTCTTAGTGCTGGGATTACAAACATGTGCTACCACACCTGACATTGTCCTAAGGGTTCTGGCGAACAAACTCAGGTCCTCATACTTGTGAGACTAGTACTTTACCAACCGAGCTATCCCTGAGTCCCCTAGTATGTTTTAAACTAAATGCTTAGCCCAGTATCACTGCTAATCCACAGAACAACCCCAGATGGTTGCTTTGGCCACCCACTGCAGAGTTATTTCGGCAGGATGCCACACTCACTGCAGAACACAAATAGAAGATTATGACTCTCTCTTCCCCTGAGCTCCATTTTCCAGTTGTATTCTGAAATGGCCAGAAGAGCACCTACATGGGTGTTTGTCATTTTAAACTGTATAATACATATAATGTACATGACCTGTAATAGGCAAGAACATAAAAGGTGAGAACGGAAATAACTTTTATTTTTCTTCTGTGTAATAATAAATGACTAAACCAGGGCACTTTTGGGTGCTGGGGATTGAATTCAGGGCCTGTGTATACGAGGCAAGTCCTCTGCCATGGATGTCCATCTCCAGCCCGTATATCACAGCTTTAAGGTGAAGGAGGATGGAAGAAAAGGAAAGAGTGGCATGTTTCCTAGCTCTTAGGTCCTTCCATGTTTACACATTTGGTTACAGTATGGTCCACTCGTATGCTCCCTCCTTCCATGATTTGGCTATCTATAGTGTGACTACTAGCTCTGCCTTTCAATTCAGGAATGATGTGGATATCATTTTTCTTATAACCATGTGTTTGGTATGAAAACAATGAAGCAGATGCCTGTGAGACAGCATTGACAATTTCTTTCTTTACAGCATACTGCTAAAAACAAGACCAAAAAGGGAGAAAGGGAGAGAGGGAGCATAAGAGCTGGAGAGGAAGTTTAGCTGGGACTGACTGGCCCAGAAGTGGTGCCTGACACCTCAGCAAGGGGATGGTATGTCATGCTGGTTTACCGTTCAACAAAGCAAATTAGGGCAAGTTGATTTTCACAATACGAAACTGGGTCACAGTTTCCAGAGTGCAAGTCAATACCGTGGGGATGGTACAAAAACTTTTCTGTGTGTGTGGTTTTTGAGATTGGCTCTCACTGTGGAGCTCAGGCTGGCCCCAAACTCTGGATGCCCCTGCCTCCTAAGTGCTGAGATTACAGGCCTGAGCCTCCATAAAAATTCCCATCCTTAATGAAGGAACAGAAGAAAATTATGCATACAGTATACATGTGCACATAAATATATACATCATATACACATGTACATGCAAATACACACATATGTATATAAAATTAAGTTTCCAACAGAATAACTTATATGGACACAATTCATTAGAGTCACCTATTATTAATGGAAATTAACCCATCAGCATAGTTTATTTGAGGTCCTTTTTCCCAGCTGCCACCCACTACCTCCTGGGGCAGCTAATCTGTTTGCCTCCTGGTCTACTAGATCACAAAGCCCTGAGATAAGTCCTCAACTGAAGAAGAAAGACATATGTGTAAGTGGGTCTATTGTACCTGGCTTGTGCCTCCAAAGATGCTCAAGTTTGGACTTTGGATCTCTGAGCTCAGCCTGTATCAGAGCCCCACAGGCTGCTGGCTCCAAGGTTTGCTCCTGAAGTGAAACATTTGCTGAAGGAGCCTTGGGGCTTTTCTCAGTCTCTGTCCCTTCCTTGTAATCCATTGTCTCACTTGTAGAGCTCTGGTGCCAACTGGCTGGGTCTGATACAGTGCCATGAGGTTGCTGTGGTCAGTAGACACAGACTGCTGAACCCCTCAGAAGGCTGTCTGGTGCCAGCTCCTCTCTGGGCAGGGTCAGCCTGCCAGGAGCAAGGTGATATGTCCCACTCCCCCTCTCCACTTGTAAGTCTGCTTGGGAAAGGACTCCAGAAGGCTGGCTCTTCACCTAAGCTTCTGCGGAAAGCTCTCCTTTCCCTCTAGGGGCAGGCATTTTCTCTGGTCATTAAGCACTCCGTGGTGTCTGTCATTTGATTTGAGACCCACCTGGAAAGCTCTGTGGAACAGCTTGGTCACTGTACAGGATAAAGAGGGCAAGCATTATCTGTGCCCACCTTCATCCATCTGCCCTGTTTGGAGAGAGGCCAACCAGAGAACTGGAGAAGGGAAAAATATTTCACTTCATTTTTGGTCATTTTCAAACTCCCAAACAATAAAATTAGGCTTAAGAGAATGATACTCAACTCGTGAACTCTGAAAAAAAAAAATGGGAGAAGTGTCTTCTAAAGCTTGCTTTGCTCCTGTCACCCTTCCACTCAAAGCCCTGCACTCTCTCCTCCTCCCCAGAGGCAATTCAGTGTATGCTCTCTGTAGCCCAGGCCCGGTGTTGGAGGTGGGCCAACTTTATGACCATACCTCCTGTACTGTGCCCCGAACCATCCTATTTTAGCGCACTGGGCTTTTCTCCATTTCCCAAACACACCTCCTCTTGTTTAGCTGCTGCAGTCCTTTACCCAGATTTCCCTGTGCTCCTACCCTTCTTTTGAATTCTGCTTAATTTTCCCAGCTAGGTTCTGATATCACCTCCCTGGGGGAAGTCTGCTGTCTCCAGTTGGAGAGAATATCTTCTTTTCCCACTGAGAGTGTGTGTGGTAGTTTGAATAGATGGCCCCCAATATATTCAGTGTTTTATTAGTTTGTAGTTTGCATCTGCAGCCACCTGGCTGGAGGCAATGTCACTGGGTGGATCTTAAGGTGTAATGGTGGGTTTGAGATTTCAATCTAAAGATATGCAAAGTGTGCCTAGCTAGAGTTCCTGAGGTGTGCTGTGCTGTGCTGTGTGGCTTTTGGCTTGTGGCTTCTCTCTCTATGTTTGTTCCTGTGAAAGCAGGCTAACTTCTTCTGCCATTATGGAACTTCCCCTGGATCTGTAAGCTTCAATAAATAGCCCATCCGCCATAACTATGCCTGGTCTGGAAGTTCATCTCAGTGAACCTGAAGCTGCATGCTACAGTGTGTATAACGTATCTCTCTTATTCTTATTGCTGCATTTTGTGTCACTTGCATATTTTCTTCTTGAAATCCTATTTCTAACTGGGTTCCTGGACACTCCATTGCCTTGTGCACCCAATCATCAATTCTGCTGAAAGCATGGACTCAGGGATCGAGCCCTTCTCACACCCTTAGATGTGACTACCATGACTTCCAGCAGGTTTCTTTGTTATGGTCTGCTGGTTTCAAAGCCATTGTCTTCAGGAAGGGCAGAGGCTTTGTGTTTGTGTATCTGTATCATTAGTTCAGGAATTTTCTGAGGTATAAGCAACCATGTTGCTGTTATGAGGTACATTGCACTACCAGGTACATTGCAAATGCTTAAGAAACAAGGAGTGAATGAAGAACAAATTATGCTCCTGAGTGTTGGATGGGATGGAATGTCAGTAAACAGGTTTGGTTGAGGGATGTCCCACAGTCTTTGACTCACACACAGATATCCCACTAGTGGAAGATAAAGAGGTCTGGCCCCACTTTACAAATGCATAAAATAAAAAAGGATGATTTTGTTTCTAAGTTTCCATTAATGAACCCATTTTCTCCTAAATTGTTTTGCTTTTGTCCACCAATGAAGCAAGCACCTTAAATAGGCAGAACTTCACAAGTGAGAACTCTTACCTCTTAAAAATGCTTTTGAAAAATTATTTTTAAGGTTTATTATATTCACTGGAAATTTTATATATGTATATTATATATTTTTATGATAACCATCTCCCATTATTTTTGCTTTTCCCCCTTTCCTACTTCTCCAACTGAACCCCTTCTTTTTCTTTATCCCCTCTTTTACTTTGATGGTATGTGTGTGTCCCACTGAGTTCTGTTCAGGCTGCTTGCATGAGCATGGGTGGGGGTTATTTATCCGAGCATGCACAACTTATTAGTGGCTACACTACTGAAGAAAATGTCTTCTTCTTTCTCTAGTAACCATTAACAGATAACTCCTCAGGGAGAGATGGAGGCCCCATGCTTCCCTCCACCATCTGTAACGGAGTGTTGATGAGCCCAATACTGTGCACGTGGACCAATCATAGAGCACTTGGTTACCCCATGCCACTGTTGCACAAGTGAGCACATCTTGCTTGGCTGGTTGATTGGGTTGTGTAGCATGCAGGGTTCACCACTGGGTAAGATTACAGATGACGTTTCTGTCCCAGCAACCTGCACAGCACTTTCCAGCACATGAAGGTTAGCTAGCAAGGAAGAGGCTTGCAGTTCAGTCTCAGTTTTATTTCTCAGTGAGGCCATGCTGTGCCTTTCTCAATAGGGACTTATAATCTAACTCTGGTGAGTAACCAAGAGCATAGCCAATAGCCTATGTTGTTTTGGATGGCTCAGGGGCATTCCTGACCAACAATTCACTGGGAGGTATCCCACTACTAGCACTGATATTTTCCTATAACCAAAGGAACAGTATTACTTACCCATGAAGCATACTTATGTTCAAAGTCTTTAGCTAAGAAAGTAGGTTTCCATATGGCTTTTTATACACCTTTATGTTTTTACTTTTTTAAAATTATTTTACTTGCAAGTGTGTGCATGCGTGGGTGCTCCAAGACCTCTTGCTGCTACAAGCACCAGATGCTTGTGCCACTTTTTGTGCCTACTTTACGTCTGTGACTTGGGAATTGAACCCAAGCTGGCAGGCTTTGCAAACAAGCACCTTTAACCTCTGAACCACATTCCTAGCCCCCATGTTTTTTTAAATTTTTTATATTGTTCTCTAGGTTTGCTTTATTTTAGTCTTGTTTTAAAGTGAACAGATGAATATATGCTATTGCCAATTAGGCAGAACCTAACCAAAAAGCTTTCCACCTGGGTGTGTGATCCGTGATCCCTTTCATTCTCTGCTTTGTGTGCACCTCAATCATCACACTACATGACCTCAGGCCCATGGTTCAGAATCAAGGTGAAAATCTGCTTAGACATAAAAATCAATGGGAGGAAAAAAAGTAAGCCTGATTTAAAACTATGAATTACATAATTTGGGGGAAGAGCACACATGAATTCTTCCTTTGAAAGCCATGGAAGGTGAAAATTTGCAGTGTTAATTCAACATTTGAGGGAAATGACAATAATGATTATGTTTGGAAATTTCTTCCTGTCTAATGGTTGGAAAAATGTACTTAGACAAGAAGTACGGTGACACATACTATATTTTCTCTTCCTCCTTTTTTTATTTAAGACCTCTTGAGTCCAGACAGTTTGTCTTCTTGCTGTATTACTATATTCAGTTCATTTGGGAAAACACTGTCATTGTCTCAATAGGTCTTGTAAGTGTTTTAATAAATTTACACCAGCCTTATCTTGCCTTCAGGAATAAAATAATACAAAATTATAATGACAGGCATTTCTTTGGCCTTTGTAGTTCCATTTTCCTTTTGGTATATCCCTACTTGAGGGACATAAAATTCCAAGCTTCAAAGTTGCATTTTTCCTGGGAACAGAATCCTTTTTCATGGGAACTCATTTCTTTCTATAGTCTGTCTCTCCCTCCTTCCTTCCTTCCTTTTTGATACAAGGTCACATGTAGCCAGGCATGCCTTTGAAGTCCTGGTTCTCCTGTCTCCACCTTCTGAGTGTTAAAATGATATCAGTATGTCTCCACACTGGCTCTGTGGTGCTTCTAAATGGGACCTGGCTTCCTGGGTAGACACAGCATTAGGGAACTGCTAACCTGCTGGTTAGGGTAAAGTTTATGAAAGTAGAAAGGACCCGTTTGGACAGAGGGAACTGGATTACACATCATCCATGTAGTTATTTCTGTTAGGGAAGTAAGGTAAGAACTGAATTGTTCAGAACATGGCAGCCTGTGGTCCACAGATAAATTGTGATAGGAAGAGCTTTGGTCCTGGTCAAGGATCTTCTATCTCAAATGCATGGGCCAAGGAGTGGTTCATAGTTAGGATTTGGGGGAGTGATCTGGAATATTTGCACAGTGTAGAATGTGTCTCTCAGGAATAGTTCATTATAACAACAGTAAAATAATCAATTCTATTCATAGCTGCAGCAGTTAAACGCTGCAAAGCATCTGGATTTCATGACAAGTTTTATGAATTTGTCACAATATAAGGGGTGCATTGTGAATGCAATAACAAATACTGCTGGGTGTGGTAGCCCACACTAGTAATCCCAGTATCTGAGGCAGGAGAATAGTAAGTTGGAGGCAGCCTGGGTGACATAGGGTTATCTTGTCTAAAAAAATAAACAAATAAATATGGTGCCAGGGCAATGGCTCAGTGGTTAAAGGTGTTTGCTTGCAAAGTTTGCCAGCCCAGGCTTCAATTCCTTAGCCACCCATGGAAAGCCAGACACAAAAAGTGGTGCAGGCATCTAGAGTTTGTTTTCAGGTGAAGAGACCCTGCTGCTCCCAAACAAACACACACACACACACACACACACACACACACACACACACACACACATTACTGGGGAGGCAGAGGCTGAAAACTGCTTACTTAGTACCATGATTGCTTCATAGAACGCATTGGGGTGGTGGACCAGGCGGCAGTGTGCATCTGTGGTGTGGAGCCAGTGGTCTGCTCTTGGAGTTCAGGATCCGTAGACACCTAATGTCCTAATGTCAAAGGCATATAATGTCATTTATATCTCTCTTCTAGAAACCAAATCTCTTATTTCTCTCATCTTTTCATACTGTAGACATTGCTAGAACCCACTGCTCAGGCTCCATCATGGTTCCTTCCAGTTCAGCCTAAAACATGCTCTGGGCTGTTCCATGCCTTGAGGTCAAGTCTTTCTCTTGGCCAACTTGTCAGATTCCTTCCTCTCCCCCTCCCATTCTTCCTCTTTACTAATCTTCCCAGAGCTTCAGCTCTAGCTGGTACCTCTCTCTGACACATTCAGCACACAGCACAGCACAGCACAGCACAGCACAGCACAGCACAGCACAGCACAGCATGGAGGAGAGAGCAGCCATGAGGTACAGACCTGCTTTCTCACCACTTGGCCTTCATCTATTTGCCTGGGCTCTGAGGAAGTTGCTTATGATTCTACTGACTTGGCTCCATTCCAGTAACACGAAGCCATAAACCAACAGAATAGCAAGAACTGAGTCCCTCCTTGAATGAGCTCCAGATCTGGTTCCTATCATTATAATAGGATATTGATTGCTATTTGGGATACACGCCCATGTGCTCCTCAGAGAAAGTTAGAAGCTGTACACACACACACACACACACACACACACACACACACACACACACACACACGGAAGAATCTGTCAGTCATGCAGGGAGAAAGGAAGCTCTTGCTTTCTTAGGAAGACTGGTTAGCATCTTGCTGTGTGCTTCTTGTAGCTTATTCTGGGGTGGTCCACACTGACTTCCCCCTGACCCTTCAGAACCCCTTGCTCCTCCTGCCTTCATATCGAATGAGCCTCCCATTGGTCATCTGCTTTGATGTTTGGATATATAATGGCTCACATTTGAACTTGGATCCCCATCTGGGTGGTGTTTTAGGAGGTTATGGAACCTTTAGGACATGTTGCCTAGCTAGCAGGAATGGGATGCTGGGGGTAAACCTGGAAGGTTATATACAATTCTAGTTCATGCCTGGGACTTTTTGCTTCCTGATCCAAGAAGTGAGGAGCTTCCGTCATAAGTGTCTGTTCTATGAACTCTGTCATATCGTCCCTGCAATGATGGATTGACACTTGGAGTCAAATAAGCCTTTTTAATGCTGCTTCTGTTAGGTACTCTATCAGAGAGTTAATACGACAAGCAACTCACAGATCTACCCAAGGGTCAGAATCTTGTCTCCATGTGATGTGAATTTGGATGCTTGGGCAGAAGTCAACTGCAGGCTTGTTAGTGCAGAAGGCTGCCTCCAGCTCAGAGTCAGCTCTCAGACTATCAGTTCCATTCTGCTCCACCGAGGAGCCCAGAGTGTGCCATGCTGTAGAGACAGACAAGCATCAGCTGTCATGGGCATTTAGTTCCAGGTTATCAGATGGGCTCTATTTTCAGGGCCCGTCCATCTCCCTGTGGTACACTGTGGAACCCAGAGTTCTTCATATGCTCACATTGCAGTTGTCATAGCAGTATTTTCAACCCTGCTCAGTGAGGACCCAAAATCAGGGGAGAGAAGAAACAGAATCGTTTGGAGAGCAGCCAACTCACAAGCGGAATGAGTAACATTTGAAGTGGAGGTGGTAGGCTGTTTTCTCAGGATCTGAGCAGACCTTCAGCAAATGGCACAAATGGACAGTTCAGTTTCGTAGAAACTCCTCCAGCTTTGAGATTTTTCTAAGTCAAATTTAGAACAATATGGAAGGTATATAGACGGGGATGAAGACCTACTTTTGTTTGTTAGAAATAACAGAAACTCAGAATCACAAGGGAACTTCTCAGACCACAGTGCCCTCACTCTATCAGGTATGCTGGAGGCAGGAGGAAGGCTGGCCAAGGGCTAGGCTGGGGTACTAGCTGTCTAACGAGTGGCCAAACTGGAGCATCACTCATGACAGAGTTTACCAGCAGATGTGAACTCCGAGGTAGTGACACAATTCTACACTTGTCCATTGGAAGTTCTGTGGTGACCTGCTTCCTTGAGCTTTCCCAGAAAATCATAGGAGTAGCTTAGTGCTATGAGGAGGGCCATTGGTCACCTTTGTTGTAAATAGTCCTCATTTCTTCTAGGTGCCACTTTTTAAATTTTTAAATTTATTTTTATTTTTTATATTTATTTATTTTGGTTTTCTGAGGTAGGGTCTCACTCTAGCTCAGGCTGACCTGGAATTCACTATGTAGTCTCAGGGTGGCCTCAAACTCTTGGTGATCCTCTTACCTCTGCTTCCTGAGTGCTGGGATTAAAGGTGTGCACCACCATACCTGGATTTTATTTTTTTTATTGACAAATTCTATACTTATAGACAATAAACCATGATATTTCACTTCCCTCACCCCTTTCACCTTCACAATTCCATTCTCCATCATATCTCCTCCTCTCTCCATTAGTATCTCTTTTAATTTGATGTCATCATCATTTTTTTTTCTATTGTGAGTGTCTTGTGAATGTATTGCTAGACACTGCAAGGTTATGGATATTAAGGCCAATTTCTGTCTGGACAGTTGCATTGTAAGGAGTTGTACCCTTCCTTTGCTCTTACATTCTTTCCACCATCTCTTCTACAATGCACCCTGTAGAAGGTCTGATAGAGATGTTTCAGTGCTGGGCACTCCTCCATCCCTTCTTCTCAGCACTATGTTGCCTTTTGGGTCATCCCAGTGGTCATCACCATCTGAAAAGAGAAGCTTCTCTAACCAGAAGTGAGAGTAGCATTAATATATGAATATAAACATTAAGTGTAGTGTTTCAGGGCAGTTTGGTGGGAATAATATATACATTTAGCCAGACAAGAGCAGGCTTTATACCCCTAAGTCTCATGACCTCCCCTGCCATAAGCTTTTGATTAGTTTTTCAGTACCCAACATGTATTCCCTACTGTAGAGTGGGCCTTCAGTCCAATTAGAGAGCAGTTGGTTTCCCTCAGAGCAGGCATGCTACTATTGCACTCATTTGGTCATTTGGCCTGTCTGGCCAACCTTGAGGCTTCCAGTGTCCACTGTTTTCACTGCTGATGACTTCTGTCTTCCATAGGGCTGCATGCAGTGCAGTTTTTTCCAGCTATCAGTTACTGGCTGGTCTACAGGGACAAGGTTTTCTGCTCAACACCAGCTTGATTTCTCAGTGATCTTGCCACTCAGGCCAGTGAAGTCGTCAGCAATACGGTCTTACCATCAGTTTCTCAAGGGAAACCAAGGGCCTTGGCCTGTAATATTTTGGAGGCAACAGGGACCTCCCTGGCCAACAACTCACTGGAAGATATCCCATCCCTGGTGCTGAAAATTTTCTAGTAACAATCTATGGTTTCTAGATGTGCCATTATTCAAAAAAAGTAGGTTTTCATATGTCTTATGCAGAATATCTTAAATATTGATTTACCCCTCTCCAGCTTTCTTTTACACAGTCTCTTCCCTTGGCCTCGCTTAGGCCTTTCCCCTCCCTGTAATCTGTTCTTCTACTTACACATATACGATACCATCCTCTTAAGTCCTTTTCTCTACTCCCTCCCTTGTAGCCTTTTTCTAGCTTACTGGCCTCTGCTACCGATTTTTTATTGCAGCTCACACACAAGTCTATACATTTGTAGCTAGTATCCATCCACATATGAGAGAGAACATGCGACGTTTGGCTTTCTGGGCCTAGATTACCTCACTTAAGATAATACTTTTCAGATCCATCAATTTCCCTGCAAATTT
The DNA here is from genome assembly GCA_036365145.1 of Orientallactaga sibirica. Lineage (NCBI taxonomy): Eukaryota > Metazoa > Chordata > Mammalia > Rodentia > Dipodidae > Orientallactaga > Orientallactaga sibirica. The sequence goes on along the minus strand of JAEOAD010000031.1, from coordinate 10,403,463 downwards.
CATAATTTCATTTTTCTTTACCACTAAATAGAACTCCACTGTGTAAATGTACCACAGCTTTATTATCCACGTATCTAATGAGGGACATCTAGGCTGGTTCCATTTCCTAGCTATTGTGAATAGAGCAGCAATAAACATGGTTGTGCAAGTATCTCTAAGGTACTGACAAGAGTCATTAGGATATATGCCTAGGAGTGCTATAGCTGGGTCATATGGTAAATCTATTTTTAGCTGTCTCAAGAACCTCCACACTGATTTCCACAATGGCTGTACCAGACTACATTCCCACCAACAATGTAGAAGGGTTCCTCTTTTTCTGCATCCTCACCAACATTTATTGTCACTTGTTTTCTGGATGATAGCCATTCTGACAGGAGTGAGATGGAATCTCAAAGTAGTTTTAATTTGCAATTCCCTGATGGCTAAGGATGTAGAATACTTTTTTAGATGTTTATATGCTATCTGTATTTCTTCCTTTGATAACCTTCCGTTTAGTTCCATAGCCCATTTTTTAATTGGTGTGTTTAATTTCTTATTGGTCTGTTTTTTGAGTTCTTTTTTAATATTCTGGATATTAATCCTCTGTCAGATGTGTAGCTGGCAAAGGTTTTCTCCCATTCTGTAGGTCGTCTCTTTGCTCTTTTCACAGTGTCCTTTGCTGTACAAAAGCTTTGTAATTTCATGAAATCCCAGTGGTTGATTAGTGGTTTTATTTCCTGAGCAATAAAGTCATTGCCTATGCCAATATGTTGAAGGGTTTCCCCTACCTTTTCCTGTAGCAATGTCAAAGTTTCAGGTCTGGTATTAAGGCCCCTGATCCACTTGGACTTGAAAAGGATCTATTTTCATATATTTCATATATTGTACATATAGATAATCCAGTTTTCCCAGCACCACTTGTTGAAGAGGCTATCTTTTTGCCAATGAACATTTTTTGGCATTTTTGTCAAAAACCAGATAGCTGTTGCTGCCTGGATTAATATCTGGGTCCTCTGTTCTCTTCCATTGATCTATATGTCTGTCTTTGTGCTGTTTTTGTTTTTGTTACTATGGCTTTGTAATATAGCTTAAAATTGGGTATGGTGGGGCTGGAGAGATGGCTTAGCAGTTAAGGCGCCTGCCTGCTAAGCCTAAGAACATCAGTTCCAATCTCCAGGTCCCACGTTTAGCCAGATGCAAAGTGACACAAGGGCGCAATGCCTCACTTGCCCACAAGGTGGCACACGTGTCTGGACTTTGTTCACTGTGGCTGAGAGGCTGCTGGCGTGCCCATTCTCTGTCTTCCTCTCCCTATCTCTCTTTCTCTCTCTGTGCTTCTCTCCAAAATAAAAATAAACATAAAAAAATTGGGTATGGTGATACCAGCAGCCTTATTTTTGTTGCTCAAAATTGTTTTGGCTATTCAAGGTTTTTTGTGCTTCCAAATGAACTTTAGGATTATTTTTTCTATGTCTGTGAAGAATGCCATTGAAAATTTAATGGGGATTGCATTAAATGGGTAGATTGCCTTTGGTAAGATTGACATTTTCACAATATTGATTCTTCCAATCCAAGAACATGGGAGGTCTTTCCATTTCCTTGTGTCTTCTGCAATTTTTTGCTTGAGTGTTTTAACGCTCTCATTGTAGAGATCTTTCACTTCCTTGGTTAAGTTTATTCCAAGGTAATTTTTTTGTGGCAATTGTGAATGGGAGAGATTCCCTGATTTCATCCTCTGCATGTTTGTTGTTAGTATATAGGAAAGCTACTTATTTTTGTGTTTATTTTGTATCCTGCTATGTTGCTAAAAGTGTTTATCAGCTCTAACAGTTTGCTGGTAGAGTCTTTAGGGTCCTTTATGTATAGAATCATATCATCTGCAAATAATGATAATTTGATCTCTTCCTTTCCAATTTGTATCCCTTTTATGAGTGTCTCTTGCCTTATTGTTATAGCTAAGAATTCCAGTGCTATATTAAATAAAAGTGGGGACAGTGGATACCCTTGCCTTGTTCCTGAATTTTGAGGAAAAACTTTAAGTTTTTCCTCATTTATTATTATGTTGGCTGTAGGCTTGTCATAAATACCTTTTATTATGTTGGGATATGTTCCTTCTATTCCCAGTTTCTGTAATACTTTTACCATGAAGGGATGTTGGATTTTGTCGAATGCCTTTTCTGCTTCTATTGAGATGATCATGTAATTTTTGTCTTTCAGACCATTTATATGATATATTACATTTATCGATTTGCATATGCTGAACTATCCCTGCATCTCTGGGATAAAGCCTGCTTGGTCAGTGTGCATAATCTTTTTGATATATTCTTGTATTCTGTTTGCCAATATTTTGTTCAGAGTTTTTGCATCTATGTTCATGAGGGAGATTGGTTTGTAATTTTCTTTTTGTGTTCTGTCTTTGTCTGGTTTTGGTATCAGAGTGATGCTGGATTCATTGAAGGAGCTTGGTAGAATTCCTTCCTTTTCTATTTTATGGAAAAGTTTGAGAAGCAGTGGTGTTAGTTCTTCCATGAAGGTCTGGTAAAATTCACCAGTGAATCCATCTGGGCCTGGACTTTTTTTTTTAATTTTAGAGAGAGGGGGGTTGGGAATGGGCATGCCAGCAGCCTCTCAGCCACTGTGAATGAATTCCAGATGCATGTGTCCCCTTGTGTGCATGTGTGACATTCTGTGCTTGCATCACTTTTGCGTCTGGCTAAACATGGGACCTGAAGAATTGAATGGGCATTCTTAGGCTTCACAGGAAGGTGCCTTAACTGCTAAGCCATCTTTTCAGACCCTGGACTTTTTTTAGTTGGGAGACTTTTTATAACTGCTTGGATATCTGTGTTTGCTATAGGTCTATTTAAATGGTTTATCTCATCTTGATTTAATTTTGGTAGGTCATATGAATCCAGAAAATCATCCATTTCTTTCAGATTTTCAAACTTAGAGGCATATATTTTCTTAAAGTATGTCCTTATGATTTTCTGAATTTCTTTGATATCTTTTTGTAATGGTGCCTTTTCATCACTAATTTAATTAATTTTTGTCTCTTTCTTCTGGTCAGATTTGCTAAGGGTTTATCAATGTTGTTTATCCTTTCAAATAACCAACTCTTTGTTTCATTGATTCTCTGGATTGTCTTCTTGGTTTAGAATTTGCCAGCAGGTTGTTCTAAACTTCAACTGAGCAACATACACATTCAATAAAACCAACACAGTATACAAGTGTGGGGATTAAAACAAACAGATAGTCATATAACACCCAATTCCCTATGGGTGTGTGTTGCTCTACACCCTTAATCCTGTCAGCTGGGAGGTAGAGAATTCTGTTCTGAATTGGGTTCCAGGTCATCATGGATCTGAATCAAACCCTGCCCCAATAATGACAGAAGCAAATGACAAAGGCCCTATAAATCTGAAAGCATCAAAGGCAACAATATTCAACCCCCAAATATAGCTTATTTGAAAATGGTAAAGCCAACCAAAAATATGTAACCCATAACCTGCCCTGACATGGAAAGAGAGATTTGCAATTCCAATGCAGGCCTATGTACCTGTTTGTTTGTTTGTTTGTTTGTTTATTTATTTATTTATTTATTTATTTATTTATTTATTTATTTCAGCCTTGTTACCTTTTGGGGTGGATTCCAATCTCACCAATGCTGAATGCCCACCTTGATCCCTCCATGTTGTGCTGGGGAGTGGGAGTTCTGTTTAGCTGTGCTGGATGCACTACCATGGGGCTGAATGCTGGAGGTTCATGGTTCTGATGGCTGGGGGATGAGACAGTGCAGGAAGCCTGGAGTTGCTCATGCAGACCTGCCTGTATCCCTTTCAGTAGCTCCTTAGTTGATCTCAGCTATATTTATTTCAGATTTCTGACTTTGCAATGATGCTTGATGAGGTTGGAAAATCCCCTTGTTTGGTCTCTGCTGCTGCTCTATGTGCCTGGCGTGGATTGGAGGCTGCAAGCGCCTCAGTGGGATTCTGCTTGTTTTCCTCCTTTTTGGTGATCTTGGTCTCTCTTGCTTCTCTGCTATGTTAAGAATAACTTATACTCCTTAACTTTTCAGAAGAAGAGTGTATTTTGCTGTGGTTTTGCTTAAATCCCTCCCTAGGCTGGTTTGACATGGCTCCTATGTCGCCATCTTACCCGGAAGTCCCCACTTTCAGATTTTAATTATATAGTCGGTATTCCATTCCTCTCTCTTTCCCTCTGTCTGGATCATTGGTTTTCTTTGTCCATGATAAAGTCATTGGAGCGTGTTTGAACCTTTGACTGGAAATACTACCCTCTAATGATTGTTAAGCCTCAGAGGGGCTCATCTCATCCCTATGACATTTGGTGTAAGTTGTAATAGTGTTACAATAAAGGAATACCAAACAGTTTACAAAAAATACACCCCAACCAAGATTCTGAGGCACCCTGTTAAGCAAGGCAGTCCCTAGAATGAGAAGTCACAGTGCTGCTACAGTGAGCTGCTGTCATGGGAAGATAAATTGAGGAATACAGGTGAGAAATGGTGTTATGTTGTTTAGCCACCTCTGGGGTTGCCTGGGGACAAAGCTGATCGTGAATCAAAACAGCAGCCTTGAGGGCATCCTGCCATTGTACTCATGTACTCACACTGCCTCGTTTTAAAGTACAGGTGTGAACGGACATGTCTCCAGCTTCCAAGTGTATGACCTGCAGCAATGTCTGTCAAGTTGTAGTGTTTTTTTTTTTTTCATGAAAACTAGGTAGACTTGAACTCAGGACATATGTGCCTTGAACTTACTTCCTGCCTTTCAAAATATTAACTATAATTTTCCACATGTCTTGAGTGTAGTTTTGCTTGATCCCTATATGAAGTGGTAAGTGTACTGTGGTAGCCCCCATACAGTGATAGGTATCATACAGCATATTTCCTACATGAAGCAACCAAGGCAGAGAGCAGAGAAGTGCCTATTCTGGTTTACATAGCTCATGAATGCCAGAGTCTGGGGCATGAGCTCCTGTTTTCCTGATTTCCAAGCACTTTGCTGTTTTGCCAGATGCAAACTATTAAAGAACCAAGACACTTTATTTGGAAGTAATAAGGGATCCTAAAAATAGCTTCAGCACTCTTTAACCAATTTGAAAAAGCAAAGAAATTGACTCAAATAAGCCTGAGATGGGCAGGCTGTTTTGTTGTATCCCTTCATTCACTTTGTTAATAATATTTGGTGCCATATTTATATAGCAATAAAAATACTTGAGCTATGATGCAAAATAAAAATGACACATCAACGTGGTTCCCAAATGAGGAATTCATGGTAACTAAGATTGTGGAAGACTGATTAAATGAAAAGAAACATACTTACGTGTCAAAGGCTATATTAGGAATGGTTGATCTTGAGTTTGACTTCTCAGAGATGCTGGGTTTGGTGATGGTTGGTGCTGATGGCTGACTGGACACCAGGGAGCATGGTGCTTTTGTGTGTGAACTAAAATAATGTTCTGAAAAGAAATACACCTACAAATATGAAGAAAGACTTATTTGACAAAGTGTCAGACTTATACAAGGTAAAGAGAATAGAATAATAAGCTATAGCTCTCTGTTCCCAGTTTAAATATTTGTGAATATTCTGCCATTTTTGTTAATCAATCTCCCTTACACACACATTCACACACACATTTTAATTCACACACACACACACACACACACACACACATTTTTAAATGCCTTTTTTTGAAGACTTTTTGGTTTTCGAGGTAGGGTCTCGCTCTAGCCCAGGCTGACCTGGAATTCACTATGTAGTCTCAGGGTGGCCTCAAACTCATGGCGATCCTCCTACCTCTGCCTCCCGAGTGTTGGTATTAAAGGTGTGTGCCACCATGCCCGGCTAAGACTTATTTTTATTTCATTTATTTATTAGAGTCAGAGAGAGAGAGAGCAAACAAATGGGTGTACCAGGGCTTCTAGCCACTGCCACCTTGTGCATCTGGCTTATGTGGGACCTGGAGAATTGAACCTAGATCCTTAGGCTTTGCAGGCAAGTGCCTTAACTACTAAACCATCTCTCCAGCCTTCACTCACTTATACTTTTGAGGACTAGGGTGCTACACAGGAAATTCCAAACATCTTACTCCTCACTTGAGAATACATTTGTATGTACCTCCAACAGATAAGTAAGATAATGACCACAATATGATTATCACAGCACAATTAACCACCATTCCTGAACATCACAAAGTACCTCTTCTAGGTTGAATGTTCCATGATTGTCCCAGAACATTGTCCTTTGGATCAGATGCTTCCAATCCAATGTCAGACTTGCTGACCACACCTCTTAGGCCTTGGATCTATGATAGTTTCTCTTCTGTATGAAAAGGCAGTAAGGGTAGAGACTCCATTAGATTTAGGTAAATTAAATAATACTTCAGAGATGAAGACATCTATGTTTCATAAAGAGCCACTTATTCTAGGTCCTAATTCTTGGACAAAACTGATGTCATGAAGAGTGACTTTGATCTATCAACACATGATACACTCCTCTACCTCATGTTGGGGGTTCCACACATGGAAATCACATATGGAGTAATGTAAGAAGTCCTTTGTGTACCCCAAATAACTGCACAAAACCTATCATCATCATGAAGGGTTTTAGGCAGAGAGGAGGCACTAATGCTGTGGCCATTTTATTTTGTTTTTCACATATGTCTAAGAAGTTTCATTTTATATTGATGTAGTGCACAAAAAGTAGAAGGGATAGGAACCACTTCGGCCTGGGGGTACATGCCCGAATCCCTGAATTTGAGATGTGGAGGAAGAGGATGAGGAATTCAGGCCAGCCTCAGCTACACAGCAAGTCGAGAACTATCTGGGCTACATGAGACCCTGTCTCAAAAACAAAACAAAACAAAACAAAACAAAACAGACAACAACAATGAACAGGAGGTCTGAAAACATGAGAAAATGAGGAAGGATGGATGACATCTACATGGTCAGGCAGAAGAAAATTTAGAAGAAAGCCAAGAAATAGAGAAGCTGTAGAATCTAGGGTAAAACTGATACAGTGGCCGAGAAACTTCATCTAACTTTGAGCGAACATCTCAAGCTCACCTGTTTATTTATATACAATCTAATTTAATTATCACAGCAACCTTATGGGGTAGGTACTCTGTACTCTGTATTTTATAGAAAAAGGACATGAAGAATTGTTCTTAAAGTTATCTAGCTGGGGAGAAAGCCCAAGGAATGTTGGCTCCATGATCAAGTATAGGTTATGTGTAGGCGTGACTGTATATCGAGAGGAGGTGAGCCCTTGCATTATCTACTGAAATAGGAAAGAAACCCCATGGCCCATTTTGGAAAGACTTACCCATGCAATAGGGAAAATAAGAAGCTTGGAGGGTGCTGGGAATATAGCTCAGTTGGGGCTGAGGCGATGGCTCAGTGGTTAAAATTGCTTGCCTGTGAAGTCTGCATTCAATTCTCTAGCCATTCACATAAAGCCAGATACAAAAAGTGGAGCAAGCATCTGTCTGTTCTTGCAGTGGCAAGAGGCCCTGGCATGCCCAGATACATACACATGCACTTGAGTAAACCAAAAGTTAAGAAAAGTATAGGTATAAAGTTTGGAAGTAAGTGCTCCAAGAAAATTTATAAGCCAGAAGCACAGAGATAATACAGAGGCAGTTAATGGACTGATTTATCTGGAAGTATTGTCTGGTAACCTGTGTGTGGTACCAGTATTTCCCAGTCTCTTTCTTGGCCTGAGTTTCTTCTATGATGTTTTAAACAAAATTCCATGAGGTCATTGCAAGTAAGCTTTACTTTGGAATTTTATTTTCTGTCTTTCATCCTCTGTATTTCAAGATGGGGTTATTTAGGGGTGGGTTCCCATCACGTCCTGGAAGTTATTTACTACTGAAGAAGTGACCTCTGCATTTGCTTTCCCCCCACCCAAATGAATATGATTGGATCCCTCAGGCTAGGTAAATTCTGTGTGATAAATGTCTTAACTGACTATTAATGAAATTTTGGGACTTAGAGAGGTAGATATTTCATCATTAAAGATGATACCTTTGGGCTCTACTCAACTTCATGTTACCTTTCTGAGACTCAGACTTCTAGGGTCTCCTGGAGAGTCAGGAAATAGAGAATTCAAGCCAGATGTCACTGTCACATGTGCCCAGCATAGGCAATTTAGTAAAGGGACAGATAATCCACAACGATTCATCAAGTCCTTTGGACTTCAGCAAATACATTTTGATATTCGTGATACATTTCCATAAGTAATGTTGAATGTACTGTATATTAAAGGGTAGGGGCAATGTTTAGGATAAATATTTTTGCTATTTAAAGAAGTTACCTTCAGCTCTGCAAAATGTTCCTAGCAATGATTTGTTTCCTGATAATTTCAGCTAACCAAAGTCTTATTGTGCTTTTGCAAAAAGGGTGAAAAAAGAATCTTTTGTTTCATTGGCAGAGAAAGTTCTGAACCTCATGAACTGGTCTCACCTGGCATGACATTCTGTGCTTACAATAATTTCCCCAGCACATTAATTCTTTATTTCATTCCCAGACACATCAGTTAATTAGCTAATCTGGATTTTGATTCACACATATTAAATACCATCTCTTTTGAATGCACAAAGACCCCCTTATGTGAAATAAATGGCATTATGTCCAAAAGAATGGTGTTAGATTGTCTTTTACTTTGGGAGAAAAGGAGGTAATTAGTTTGATATATATTTTTCATTCATGAATGCTAATGCCATTTTCACTGCAGAAGGAAAGGTGAATGGCTGTGCCTGGGCACTGCTCCTGGTTTTTGTCGCTCTGACATTATATAAAGGAGTTTGGGGGAAATGGAGTGGGATAAAAGGACCTCTGTTGAATATATGGGTAAGTAGAGTTTTTAATACTTCAATAAAATCTTTAAGAGTTTGTAGTTTATATAGTTTTTCTGAAAGGTTGCCAAGAGGGAGATTTTCAATACATTGGTAGAATGAGGGATTAAATGCATATTATTTTGAAAGAGTTTGTAATTTAATACAGCATTCTCACAAGTTAAATTTATATCAATAAAATACCAGGTGGAGAATGGGACAATTTCATTTCCTGTACATAGACGACACGGGACAGTTCTAGAAAGAATGAACATATCCTCATGGGCTGCCCTTTCAGACCTTTCTGTTCATTTGCAAAAGCAGCCTGGGAAATTTCTGCTATCCTTTGGAGTTTGAGGCAGTGGAAAAGCTGTGGTCAGATGTGATGGATCACACAGCCAATTTGCTTGAAGTTTGTGGTTCATTAATCCAGCCTTTTTGAATTTCAAAGGACCAAAGTGATGTCATTTGGAATGTACATCACAGAAAATTAATGGGGTTCCTTAGTCAGAAGTGAACACCCAGACAATGAGACAGGGAAGAAAGGGATTGGTGTGGCTGATGGTTGAGGAGTGGGGAATCTGATTTCCACTGGGAAAGTTGCTCTCATTATTCAGAGCCCACCCACCCCCCAAGCAAGCTGTCAGAGACCTTCTTTGTAGAGTAGCCCTGTTCATTGTGAGAAAACACAGTGTGGCTTGTACCAGTGGTTCCCCAAAACTCCGCAGACTGAGGCAGTTAGAAGTCTTCATCTAATTCAGAAATGTAGACCTGCCTTGTCTCCTGCCCCCTGTCTCTCAGTTCATTGCCCCATCTGGGTCATACTGCAGGTTGGGCTTAGGGATGAGAGCCTAGCCCATTAGAATATGATGCTTACATTGCATGCTCTGGGACGCAGGCGGGGTTGTAGAAGGGAGACTTGAATCACTGCCAAACAGGCAGTCTGGGAAAGCAAGCTGAGAGGAGATCCTGGGAAAGATCCAATGGAACAAGTGAATGGGAAGGAATGGGCGTTTAAGGAGCTTCGCCTCTGCCAAGCTGGGGGCTAGCTACAGTCTCATGGTTCATGGGATCATCACAGGCACCATCTGTGATATCAACAGAAACACAGTGCTTGACACAGGGAAATAACAGCACAACCCACTGCAATAGTTCCGCTAGATGATAGTATAGTCCTGTTTAAAAATGAGGACAGAGAGCTTTGCTCAAGAACAGCAAGAGAGCTCTGTTCTTTGTACTTTTGTATACTGAAAAAAGTGCTCTTCAGATGTTAGGACTCAGCACCACATCCCTGAAGCCCTTGATTTTGGAAGTGCCTGAAATAGTAGTGACGTCTTTGTCTTTTGAATGACTCATTGACTGTCATTCAAGAGAGGCTGGCGGTGCCCCAGCGGGACTGTCATCTTGTATGAAGAGAGATAAGGATTTATACATGTGCACACACCATGTAAGATTTGAAGCTTATTATCTATTAAAAAAAGGTGTGATACAAGGTTTTGCAGAATTCTTTTCCCCATGGAAATCTTAATTTTGGTTTGGAAGCCTTAAAAACTCCATTAGGACTTAAAATATACTGGCATTTTTATTGGGTAACCATATAATCCAAAAGAGTGAAAAATTTGTCTGCTTGGTAGTGCAGATAGTGGGCCTATTTCATACTAATAGTTGAATGTAATGTGATAGTAGTTTTGTTGCCTATATGTTTATTAATGTTTGAGTGCGATTTGAACTTGCTAGCATGTTTTATGACTCCCTGTAACTGTAACTACTCTTTCACTTTAAATACATTTATGATATTATACCTGTATTTCAAGACATAATAAAAGTAATTCTGTAAAAAATAATTCAAAGCAGTTTTATGCATTCTTGTTTTTGTCCCTTACTTCCACTTAGGTTCTTATAGTCCTAGCAGTAACCACTAAAGAAGATGGTTCATAAACTGCTGCATTTAAATCCAGAAAGAATAAGCTTTAGGAAAGGACCTGGGTTCTGTGCTCTTTCTCTCCTGGCTCAATCTTTCTTAGGTGGGAAAGTTCAGGGTTTCTCTGCCCGTATTGTGGCCTCATTTCTTGACTGGACCTGGGCTTCTCATTAGTCTTGAGATGGTAGCCACTCCCCTGCAGGTAAAGAATTCAGGTATAAATCTCTTACTGCTAAGGAGTTAAAGCAATCTTATATTATAACAATAATATCACCCTCAAAACAGCAAGCAGTGGTTCACATAATATTGTCTATGCATTGTCTATATTGGAATTTCCCTGACTTTTTTTTAACTTTTTAAGCCTATAATTTTGTATTTATTGGATCTGTCTGAGAATTATTTTTGTTTTCTTTTTAAATTATTATTTTTATGTTTTTTTAAACAAAGGTTGTAGTCTTCCCTGACTGTTTTGAAGATGTTCTCTGTGGTTATTTTAAGATTCAATTATGGAATATTTTTCTTTTATCATTTTTTAAATTAGCATGCAAAACAATGGACTTTGTTATGAGATTTTCATTGTACCTTGTTCTTATTTGCTCCCTCGGTGCCCTCATCATCACCTACTGCTGGTCTCCTTCCTTCTTCCAAACAGTCCCCCTTCTTCTTTCCTCTCTCTTTCTCTCTGTCTCTCCTTACACACACACACATACACACATCTAGACTTTGCATATGAGAGCAAACATGATATTTTGTCTTCCCTCCATTGTCCTTTCTTGTTCACAACTCCTATCTTCTTTTACATCTTTCTCCCTGCATATAGTCTTCCTTTTACTTTCACGCCCTGCGTGTGTGTGTGCGTGCGTGTGTGTGTGTGAGTTTGTGTGTAGCTAGATTCCACACAGGATGTAAATATGTGATACTTGTCTTTTTGAGTTTCTCTTATTTTGCTTCTTAAGCACAGATACCATCTTGAGACTACCTCAGGGCCCTTTGTTTGCTGTGAGTCTAGAGCCATAGTCACCAGAAATTATGGCCCAATTTGCTTGTGGGGACTTCATAAGGGGCAGGGTTTAACTAGGGATCATAGCCTTGATCACTCTCTTTCTAGTTGTCTCTTTTTTAATTTAATTTTTATTTATTTATTTATTTATTTGAGACAGAGAGAGGGAGAGAGATTGAGAGTGAGTGGGAATGGGCCTCTAGCCACTGCAAACGAACTCCGGATGCATGTGCCACCATGTGTATCTGGCTTAAGTGGGACCTGGAGAATCGAACTGAGGTCCTTAGGCTTCTCAGGCATGTGCCTTAACCACTAAGCCATCTCTCCAGCCCTCTAGCTCTCTCTTTTTGTGTGCATGTGTCAGGTCTTTTGGGAGGGGTATACTGGCACCCTAGTCAAGTAGTTGCATCTGTGAGAAATAGAGTGGTAGAGAATTAAGCAAAAGGAATGGATGTTAGACAGTCCAGCCCAAGTTGAGAAAAAATGGATATGTGTCTGGTTCTCTATGTCTTCCAGAACACCAAGTATGTAGCATGTTTGCACCCAACAGGAGGATTGAGCCATTGGTTTCCAATTAGGAAAATGTGACAATTTTCCTTCCTAGCTGGTGGGAGAAGTAGGAAGGAGATGTTTCATACAGATTGTGTGATGTTGGGACAGGCCTAGGCATTTGTGAGACTTCTGGGAATGAGTTTTGATCCATCAGCCCAGGCAGAGGAGAGCACTCTGGTGGAGTTGAAGTCATCTGAAAGATTCACTAAAAATGCCATTTTGCTAATCTGAAAGAATTAGGCCCTTTCTGAAATATATTGATATTCTTATCTGTCCATGTTGCTCATAGTAATATCAATAAATGGAGTAACAAGAACAAGCATGTGAGTAGTATTCCATAGTTACAAGAACATTGTTAGGGTGGGTTAAAAGTGTTTGCTTGCAAAGCCTGATGACCTGAGTTCAATTGGTCAGTACTCAAGTGAAACCAGGTGAACAAAGTGATGCATGTGTCTGGAGTTTGTAGTGGCAGGAGGCCTTGGTGCACCCATTCTCTCTGTCTCTGTCCCTCCCTTTCTCTTTCAAATAAATATTAAAAAACATTTTCACAAACATTTCTTTAATTTTTTTTCAAATACTTTGAATACTTTGGCTTTTTAAAATTATCAAAGATTTACTGAGTTCTTATTATAGATCACAAACCAGGCTGAGTACTTTGTATTACCTTATTCACTAAAATCCCACCTCTTTTTTTTTTTTTTTTTATGGTTTAAGGGACTTATTCACTAAAATCCCATTCTTGTTGTATCAAGCAGCATTCACTAAAAGAATTAGAGTAAGTACATGATTCATTTTTTAACTTGGGAATTGTTTTATAAAATTATGGTGCTGGTTCAGTGGTCTTTGCAAGGCTGCCTCTCAGCCTCATGTTGGAGCTTGACATTCCCAGCTAGGTGGTCAGACATGGGGGATAACAGCAGGCTAAAATTCCATGTGTATAAGTGGAAACCCCATAAGGACAAACTGAACCATATACCTCTCTGTATTGCTTCTGACCTTGTTAGATGAAGGTATCTTGCAGAAATCAAGGCCTCCATCACAGAGTTGAACACATACCCAGGACCCAGGAGTCAGAGAAGTGGGAGAAAAATCCAGAGGTGAGGCGAGCAGCCACATCTCTAGCTGTGGCTTCATGCCAGAGAGCTGAGTCCATAGATTAACAGCAGGTACATGGCCCCCAAATGATAACATATTTGTGTTGCTTATAGTGATCGTCAACGTGGGAGGACCTAGACTCACCTGTGAGGGATCATCTTGATTAGGTGAATTGAGGTGTGAAAACCCACCTTAACTTTGGGCAGGACCAGTTGATGGGCTGGGATCCTGGACTATATAAAAAGAAGGGCAGGGGCCTGGAGAGATAGCGGGTAAGCACTTGCCTGTGAAGCCTAAGGACCCTGGTTCAAGGCTCGATTCCCCAGAACCCATGCAAGCCAGATGCACAAGGTGGCACATGCATCTGGAGTTGCATTGGCTGGAGGCCCTGGCGTGCCCATTCTTTCTCTATCTGCCTCTTTCTCTCTGTCTGTTGCTTTCAAATAAACAAATAAAAATAAATAAAAAAATAAAAAATAAATAAATAAAAAGAAAGGTGGGGGGAGTTGAACAGCGGCACTCATTGCTCTGCTTCCTTACTGCTGGACTGAATGTGACCGGCTTCTGCTGCCATGCTCCCTGCCACGATGTAACCTGGAGCTGTAAGCTGAATCCCTTAAACTGATTGTTGTCAGGTCTTTTGTCTCTGCAGCAAGGAGTTAGTCAGCTACAAATACAGTCTCCCTTCTGCCTTCTAGCTCTCCTGAGAGTCTCCCTTTGTAGGCATCCCTAAAAAGGAAGCACACAAGACAAAGGAGTTCAGCCTAACCAAGTGGGTACTTTTGCTTTTTTTTGGTGTGTATATGGTATGTGAATATATGTGTATGTGTGGGCACATGTTTGTGGGTGCATATGCATATGTGTGAGCATACATGCAACGGCCAGAGGTTGGCATGGTTATTTTCCTCCATCACTTTCCACCTTGTTTACTGAGGCATGGTCTTTCATTTGAGCTCAGAGCTGGTCAGCCAAACTAGTCAGCTTACCCCAGGGATTTCCTGACTCTTCCTCCAAACAGCCACCATGTCTACCCAGCATGTATACGGGCTGCAGGGGATCCAAACTCTGGCCCTCAAGCTTGCGCTGCAGGCACTTAACTTACTGAGCCATCTCTCCAGCCCCGAAGTTGACTCGAGTGAAGTTCATTACACCTGTTCTGCTTTGAGATGGGAGACAGATGGGGGATGTGCAGGGCTGGACGGAAAGGGGTGTGACCCTAACGTAGAGGAGGTGGCGTTGGTCAGCAACACTCAGACTATAAGGCAATCTGGGCCTTTTTGTGACTCCCTAGATCTTCTTAACTGCAATAGGTGCTTCGTATTGTAAGGCTTGACCGGCTGCTCACTTGATATACTCAGCTAAATTTTTGCTTAAAATGGGGACAAATTGTTTTAAAATTGAGTAGTTAACAAAGAAGCATTGGAGTACTGGCTTAATTGTGCTTCAGGGCCATTCATGCATTCAGCAGCTGTTTGTGGCTCTGCGGTGTTGTTGTGCTGTGACTTCTGCTCTTTAGGGGATGACGTGGGGCAGCAGCTGCACTTGGGTGTCCCAGTTGCAAACGGCCAATTGTTACACACCTCTTAGCCTTGTAGACTATGCATGGCAGACTGTTGGTCTCAGCCAGGTGGGTACCTTGCCTGTCATGGCATCTTCCCTCAGCCAAGTAGACTTTTGGCTGCTGAAAATATCTTCGCAATGTCAGACTCTGCTAAAGATATACCTGGGCAAGCCTGACTCTCATCTACTTAGAATCGCCCCCAACAACCTGGAACTTGGGCCATCTGCTGTTTGGGAATCTGTCACTATGCATGCTGCAGTGTGAGGAGAAGGAACTGGTCTGTGTGGGTCTGAGAAGGACAGGGAGTGGATATGCTCAGGAGCCTTGGCAGGGTTGTGTGAGTTGGAGCTACCTCTGAAATTAGTAACAGAGAATAAAATCCCAGCAAGCATGCAAGCAATCCCTGTGGACAGGCACAGGAACAGTTGGATCAGTAGAGTCAGTTCTGCAGACTAGGAGTGAGCTCCATGTTCTGTGTCTTTGGGGCAAATATCAGCTCTGAGCTCTAGGACCAAGATGACTGGTCATGCCAGATCTGACTTCAGTGTGCTCTCTGAAAGCATCCTGCCATTCATAATCTGTGGCCTTTGATCACTGCTTATTGGAAGAAAAAGCTCCGTGCTTCCCCATCCCCAGCTGGGAGGCAGAGCTCCAACAGACAGACCTGAAAGGCAGCTCCCAGCCTGTCTAGCGAGAGCTGAGAAGAAATACAGTTCACTTTACCAGCACACCGTACTCATTGGCCCGGGGCAGGGGATGATTTTTCTAGGCTTTTTATAGAAGTAAATCCTGATAACTTCATTTAATGTCTCACTCTTTATTCTTGCCACCAGGGGAGGTGGGGTGACTCTCAGGAGTTCAGATCACCTGCATGGCTCAGCCTGTGACAAATAGGCTGAATCTTGTTCCCCCAGAAAGGGTAAACTTCAGACCTGTCTGGGGTTCAGAGGCAAAGCTTTCATCTTAAAAAAAAAAAAAAAAAAAGAGTCAATTTCTTCTTCTCAGAAGATTTAGTAGGTTATTCTATGCATTATCAGTAAACTAATCAAGTCACAGCCTCTGGGCACCTAGAATTCCCCTCGAAACCAGTGGGATACTTGAGAGAATGAACTTTTTTTTGAGGAACATGTTCTACTTTGCAGCAGACAGCTCAAGTGCATGCACAGCAAAGACAGATGACCCAGCCTGAGGGCTGTACCGTTTCTGCCCCTTTTATGTCTCTTTACTGCTGACTAGTAAGTCCCCCCCGCCAGCCCCCAATCAAAGGTATTCAAATCCCTCAAAACCAATTGCACATACTTTATAAAGGTGTGTGTGTGTGTGTGTGTGTGTGTGTGTGTGTGTGTAAGACTGATTATTTCTTTCCCTAATTAGCAGGAAAGTTTAGAACACAGGTCCATGGTACATTATACTTAAGACCTGCAGAATTATGCTCCAAAAACCACACAGTGGAGTGTACTCAGTGATGTGTCTGTGTGCATTTGACCTCTCATGCAGCCCGCCCTAGGGATTCTAACCTGACAGGTGCTTCCAAAATGTGTTTGTGAACAGACCCAGCAGAAGGTTTAGTGGAAGAGCCCTTGACTGTGAGTAGGTCTGTATTCACCCCCTGCTGTCTGAGAATAGGTCTGGAGTCCTTTTCTCTATTTTTTTTTTCCCCTCCGGGATTCAGCATCATTCACTCTTTCTGGTATCTGCCCTTTGACTCTTCCATTTCTGATTTCTCTCATTTCTACTTTGCTAGCTCCAAACTCTACCCATTTTGTTTGAGGCTAAGACAGGAAAGTAGCCCTTATTATTTTGTTCTTTTCAGTTGGGTATGTATGGGCACGTGTTGTGCCACGATGCACATGTGGAGGTTCGAGGGCATCCTTGAGGCATTTGTCCTCTCCTTCCACTTTGTCTCTCTCACTGTGATGCTTTTGTTTTGTTTCTGCCACTTCATGTGCACAGCAGTCTAGGTGGCCTATACTTTTCCAGATTCTCCTGGTCCCATTGCCACAGGCACACTGGAATTGCAGGTGCACAGGTGTGCCAGCTTGTGGGTGGCTGGGAAAATGAACATGGCCTGGTATGCTTGCATTCATATGCCTTTAGCTGCTGAGCCATCTTCACAGCCTCTGTACTTATGTGGTTTTTTTTTTTTTGAAAATAAACTTCCTCTTTCCCTCCTTGTCTCTCTCCTTTCTTCTTCCTCTCTTCTTTCATAGACCTCTATGAATACCAAGAATTGGGCCAACCAACAACACAGCTATGAAGTCCAGTAATAACATGCTTTGTACTTTGAGGCACTCATCATTTTCCAGAGCTGACACCCATTTATCTTCACTTTAAAGCCTGGTATATGCATCTAGTCACATGATTCTCTATTGTTTTGAATACTACTTCAGCAACAAGCTTGCTAAGCCTTCTGCCCCCCTGTGGTTCTCGGTGCCTCTCTCAGCAGTGTACTCCGTGGTGTAGATGAGCTTTCTCACCCAAAATGCAGAGATGAAACTGCCTACTTTCCAGGCCTGTGGAGAGCTCTGAGTTTCATGATGTCTGTGTGTACAGCCCAGTGCCTGTTCCGGAGTAGGTCTCAGTAAGTGGTAGCTAATGGGATTACTGCGGCTAGAGCAGTTCGGTAAATACTCCTTCAGTGCATTTGAAATGTGTCGACAGATGGGCAGAGACAGGAGGTGAAATTCAAGCCTGTTGACTTGTTAGTAGAGTAGTTCCAAATCAGAGAACAGAGCAGAGGGATGTTAAGGCTGCTTTGTTCTGCTGTACACTGGCATTCTTATGCAAAGCTGAGGGCTCAAGAGAACATGCAGAACTATGAAACGAGCAGGTTCAGCCTCAAGCTAGGTTTGCTGAGATGACCACAGATACCATGACACCCAAGTGGCTTGTATAACTTGTAGTGACATAAGAGCAGTACATATATAAAGCAGACCTCACTTTGTAACAGACTGTATTTGCTCCAATTTCTGATAGCAGCAAGTAAGAAAGTGTTAAAAATGGGTGACTTAAGCAACAGAAAGATATTGTCTCACCATTCTGGAGATGAACGGTCCAAAACTGCAGTAAATATCAGGTTTGGTCCCTCTGAGGCTGTGGAGGAAAAGCTCTGTTCCAACGGCTTCTCTTTGGCTTGTAGATGCTCATCTTTCCTCATGAGTCTTCCTGTTATCTTGCCTCTTCTGTCCAAATGGTTCTGCACCCAAATTTGTTCATATTAAAAAAAAAAATCTTTCTATTTATTTGAGAGATAGAGTGAGGGAGGGAGAGAGGAAAGAGACAGAGGAGAGAGGCAAACAGAGAGAGAATGGGCACATAGGGGCCTCCAGCCTGCAAATGAACTCCAGACGAATGCCCCACCTTGTATATCTGGATTACGTGGGTACTGGTGACTTGAACCTGGGTCCTTAGGCTTTCCAGGCAA
This sequence comes from Orientallactaga sibirica, assembly GCA_036365145.1. Taxonomy (NCBI): domain Eukaryota; kingdom Metazoa; phylum Chordata; class Mammalia; order Rodentia; family Dipodidae; genus Orientallactaga; species Orientallactaga sibirica. The sequence continues at coordinate 10,385,072 of JAEOAD010000031.1, read as the reverse complement.
GTGCCTTAACTGCAATGCCATTTCTCGAGCCCCTGTTCATGTTTTAAGAACACCAGCCATAGTGGATTAGGCTACATTCTATTGATCACCTTTGAAAGACCCTATGTCCGAATAAGCCACATTTAAGATCCTAGAGTTAGGTCTCATGAGTTTTGAAGGGGCATAAATCATGTCATCATACAGATCAGGACCAGCTGTCATTCCCCATTCCTTACAGAAGAGGGATGGGCGCAGGGGACCTTGGTATTGCTTGGTCAATAAGAGGAAGCACTGGGTAGAGTCTTCAGATTCCTGCTGCTCTTAAAAGCCTTGGGCCCTATCAGAATGGAGATGTGAGAAGTAAAATGAGAACAGAGCTCTGGTCAGAATGTATTCCCGTCCAGGGTGTGAGCCTCACTTTGAGGTAACAACAAGTGGACATGGTACTCAGACTGAAATACGGCTCTGTCTCATCTAACATATCTATACTTCCAGTGAAAATGGTGGAATTTCTATATCAGAAGCCATTGCCAATACTAACAATTATAATCAACATCTCCACAGCTTAAAATTGATAGCACTTACGCTGAGAAGAAGGGATGGAGGAGTGCCCAGCTCTGAAACACCTCTGTCACACCCTCCAAGGCTCAAGGACCATTGCGGAAGAGGGGGCAGATAGAATGGAAGAGCCAAAAGAAGGGTATGACTTCTTACAATGCAACTGCCCAGACAGAAATTGGCCTCAATATCCATGGCCTTGCAGTGCCTAGCGATACCTTCGCAAGACCCCCAAAATAGAAGAAAAAGATGATGACATCAAATTAAAAGAGAGACCAATGGAGAGAGGGAGGGGATAAGACGGAGATTGGAGTTCTAAAGGGGAATGGGGGAGGGGAGGGAAATATCATATGTTTTTGTATGTAAGTATAGAAGTTGTCAATAAAAAAAAATTGCCAGCACTTAGAAATGGCTTAGCAGTTAAGGTGCTTGCCTGCAAAACCAAAGGACCTAGGTTCAATTCCCAGGACCCATGTAAGCCAGATGCACAAGGTGGCACATGCATCTGGAGTTCTTTTGCAGTGGCTAGAAGCCTTGGCATGCCCAGTCTCTATCTGCCTCTTTCTTTCTCTCTACTTCTCTCAAATAATAAATAAAAATAAAAAAGTATTTAAAATTGCCAGCACTTTGTAATTTACAAGTCTATTCATATGCATGCCATTTTCATCTTTATGATGATCCTGTGGGTAGTGTACAGATTCATAACTCCTTATCAAAGTCCTCGAGGCTAGATATATTTCAGAATTCAGAGCCTTGCAGACTTGAGAAATTATAAATTATAAAATATCCCTACAGCAAAACATCAACTAGGTCACACAAAACTGTAAAGTAAAGATTAACAACAACCTTTTGTCTATTTGGGTCAGATTTTGTCACTGATGAACTTTGACAAGCTTTTGGGTTTTGGAGCCTTTTAAGTTCTAGATGGGTTGGTAGCTCTCAGGCCTGTTCTTATGATTGTCTGTTGCAGAAAGCAAGGTTAAGTCACACATGTCTGGAGAGGTGAATTAGGCTGAGTGAACTCAGGACCCCACAGGTCTGAGGAAGCCTGGGGAAGCCCAAAGCTCTGACCCAGCAGTTATCTGTCAGCCAAAGGATCTGATGGCAGACTGGGCAGAGTTCCAGGGCCGGGGCTGAGTGCTCAGAGATTCTCTGCAGCTAGTTGCAGGTTGACTTGACTTGGCGCATTTCTTGGAGTTGTACTGAGGAACCAATAAGCTAAGGAGGTACGCACTGGCTCAGGTTTTGTGGATTATGAAGCTTAAAAGATTCGAAAGTCTCTTTCATGGAAAAGTTTCTGAAAGTACAAATATCAGATTAGGTACAAAGTGAACTTTTCTTCAGAATAAAGAATCTCAATGGATTGCCAACATAAAAACCCGCTAAACACATGGGCAGGACTGTGTGAGAGGACATGGAGGGAGACCATTCATTCTTTCTGCTCAGTTTTTCCATAAACCTGAAATCACTCAAAAAGCCCACTCATTACAAAAATACGAAGCCACCAAATAGCTCAGACACCACATAATCCAGAAAACATTTTTAATATGATTTTTAAAAATTCATTTGAGAGAGTGATAGAGAAAGAGAGAGAGAGAGTGAGAGAACGAGAGAGAGAGAGAAAGAGAATGGGCACACCTCCAGCCACTGCAAATGAACTGTAGATTGTATGCTCCAACTTGTGCATCTGGCTTATGTGGGTCCTGGGGAATTGAACTGAGGTCCTTTGGCTTTGCAGACAAATGTCTTAACCACTAAGCCATTTCTCCAGCCCCGGAAAACATTTTTGTTAATTAACTACTTGCACATTTACTCAATATAATTTTTTTCAGTAAGGATTTTGGCTGCCTATTCTTTGATTTCTTTTTCCCAAGACAATGATTTTGTGATATTTTTTATGGAGAGACTATAAAAATCATATTCTGAAGATGATGCAGTCTTTCTTTCAGCATGGTTGATCAAATTGCTTTCTTTTTATTACCAAGAGCCCAGAAATGTTCCTTTTAGCTTTTCATGGCTTTATTGGTAATAGGTAAATTTTGGAGATTGTTGACACATCTGAAACACCTCTGCCAACCTTCTTGCATAGAAGAAGCCTCATGTTGGCCTCACAGTCACACCAGGAAAGAGAGCTGCCAGAACCCATTTCAGATGATCCATCCACATGTGGTGGAGAAGGAGGACTGGTTGGACTTAGTCTGGTTCTCATGGGGACCATCTATCTAAAAGCTTGATGCTATTTGCCTTCCCCAGGAGCCCTAAGGTCAGCCTTGACATGGCTTTGAGAACAACCCTTAGCTAGGAAGGTTTATAGCAGGCCTTCCTTCCCCATGAGCCGGTTCTCATTTGCATGTCTGCATCATTCATGCTATTCTATGTGATCTCTATTTGCTCCTTAGAATGCAGGCCTTGTCTGACTCCAAAGGTCTTCCCTTTGGAGGACTCTGTCCTCCTGGACACTTCTTCATGAAAGGTGCTGACACTTGTCTGCACACACACACACTCTCTCTCATGAGCTCTCTGAAGATAGATGCATGGTTTTCCTGTTTGGGAACCCTTCACTCAACATTTGTGTGCCATGAAACTTACTTTAAAAACTGAGGAGACGACTGCACAGATGGCTAAGCAATTAAGGCACTCGCGTGAGAAGCCTATGGACCCATGTCTGACTCTGCAGGTTCCAAATAAGCCAAACACAAAAAGTGGTGCAAGCGGGCAAGATTGCACATGTGCACAAGGTGGCACATGTGTCTGGAGTTCGATTGCAGTGGCTGGATGTCCTGGAGCACCAATTCTCTCTCTCTCTCATAACAAAACGAAGGCTAGTCTGTTGGGCTTGCCTGAAAAAAAAAACAAAAAACAAAAAACCAAGGAGAATTTTGTGTTATTATAGTTGAATATATAGTTTGCAGTATATAAAGGAAAGAAATATATCAAGGAAAGAAATTTATTTTTCACACTTTTTTTTATTTCTGATAAGTCTAAAAGCATGGTGCAGGCATCTAGTGAGCACAACGTCATCCACTTATGGAAAGTAGGGGGCGAGTGAACTTACATCCTGTGGGAAGCCGGGCTCTTTGTGACAACTCACTCTCTTGATGATGACATTAGTCAATTCATGTGGATGAAGCTCTGGTGTTGGAAACACCTTCCAGTAGGCCCTGCCTCAACACTGCTGCATGGGGAAAGTGTCCGTGTGAGATTTGGAGGGACATTTAAACCACAGCAGATGTGTAGGGCTGAGTTAGCTTTATGGCTGAAGATGATCTGGGAGTTCCAAGTGCAATGTGCACAGCTGCTTCTGAGCTTGATAGAGGGAGGAGACTTAAGGGCTGAGGGTGGGGCGCTTGTCATGTCCTGGTATTCATTTGCTAAAGCTATTGTAACATGAGCTGGTGGCTTAAGAAAGAGACAGTGATTAACTCACAGTTCTGGAGGTTCAAAGTCTGAGATCAAGGTTATCTGCAGGGCCTTGCTCGTTCTGAAACCCATAGGGCATCCTTTCTTGTCCCTTCCTAGCTTTTGGTGTTTTACTGGGAATCATTACTATTCCTTGGTTTGTCAATGCATCCTTCTAAGCTATCGTCACATGTGTTCTTCCCATGTTCTCTCATACTATCTTCCTTCCATGTGTAAGTTTTTTCAAGTTTTACCTTTTCATATAATCAGTTATATTGGATATCAAACCACAGTAATGACATCACAACATTTTAGGTTAACATTCAAAGACTCAATTTTAAAATAAGGTCATAAAACTGAGGTTGGTATTTTAACTTTTTTGGGGATTGGGTTTCCAGATGAGTGGAAAGGACATGTTTCAACTTTTAATAATTCCCAGAAGTTTCTACTCAGATGTTTTGGATATTCCATGGAGAGGGGATGGGGTCCTGTCAGTGACAGAAGAGATTCTGGATAGGCTTTGTAGCATCACCCGAGTCCCCAGCTAGTGCCTGTGCAAGAAACAGAACTAGGGAAGAAAATGAAGAGGGAGGATGGAAGAATGAGTGAACACATTCTGTGGAACTAGCCTAATAACTTCATCTTGACCTTGCCTGGACAGATTGTTTCTAGATGCTTTGGATAGGATGCTTCCAGACTGGACTCTGCATGCTTACAATCAGGGCACAGACAGATGTGTGTTTGTTCAAGGCTCGGCTCCACTCTTTCAACTATAGGATATAGGCCAAGTTGCTCAGACTCCAAGAATCTGCTTTTTTCTTTGCTATCATGAGAATGGCAATAACAATCTCTCTCTCTCTCTCTCTCTGTGTGTGTGTGCATGCAGTGTACACGCATGTGTGTGCATAGGGCAGAGATTGACATTGTCTTCTTCAGTTGCTCTCCATCTTGTTCTTTGAGACAGAGTCTCTCATTGAATGTGGAGCCCACTGAGTGAGCTAGACTAGCAAGCCAATAGACCCTAAGCATTCACCTATCTCTGCCACTCCAGTGCTGGGATTATAGGAGTGTACCACCATGCTGGGCATTTATGTGTGTGGTTGGGATCTGAACTCAAGTCCTCATGCTTATGTGGCAAGCTCTTTACCTACTGAACCATCTCTACAGCTCCCAGTAAAAATAGTCTTATAAAATTGTTAAATATTAAATGTGATAAGATGTATGACACATATAGCTCAGAATAGGCAGTGTACATACGCAGTAGTGATGCCCAGTTTTTTTTTTTTTTTTCGAGGCAGGGTCTCACTCTAGCCCAGGCTGACCTGGGATTCACTCTGTAGTCTCAGGGTGGCCTTGAACTCATGGTGATCCTCCTACCTCTGCCTCCTGAGTGCTGGGATTAAAGGCGTGAGCCACCATGCCTGGCTCAATGACCAGTCATTTTTTTTTTTTTTTTTTGGTTTTGCGAGGTAGGGTCTCACTCTGGTCCAGGCTGACCTGGAATTCACTATGTAGTCTCAGGGTGGCCTCGAACTCTCGGCAATCCTCCTACCTCTGCCTCCCGAGTGCTGGGATTAAAGGCGTGCGCCACCACGCCCGGCTCGACCAGTCATTTTTTAATGCTCATATCTCACTTGGTCTCTTGCATGATTTTATCCTAGTTTGTGAATTTGATCTGGCTCCTCCCTCACTGTCTCTTTATTCCAGCTACAGTTTATCAGGTTGTGCTCAACTACTTCTGGTAATAAACTTGCCCAGTCCCAACTTAGGCACAATTTGCAGCAAGCCCGTCTTCTGAGCTAGATCAGTTCAGTGGCTCTGTGGATTAAGTCATGTATTTGCTCTGTGTACCATGTGCCCTTCTTTGTCAAAAGGAAATACTGGCCGGGTCCTATATATAGTTCTTGTCAGGCTGTCTGGTTTTGTGTGTCTGTGAATGCAGATGGTAATGACTATTAGTGAGTGTTACTGCATGGTAGCAAAGCAGTTTTATTTTTGTTGTTACTGACACTGATGGGGTGTTGAAGAACTGGAAAGAAGGGCAACATAAGAAATTAGGCATTGGTGTGTAGTCCAGAGAAAGAGGAGCTAACACTGCCTATGACCAGGTTTTGTTTCATAGACTCGGCTCTTTGGTCTGTGTACAAATCATGCCACACACGTCAATGCCTTCAAGGAAGGGTGCAGCTTCTGTTTCCCAGGATGGGAAATAGATCCAGAGAAGTTACATAAATCACCAGAACTCTCATTGTTGGTGAAGAGGAAAGCCAGAGTTTGAACCTAGGATCCCTGACATTCAGGACCCGGTGGGAAACCTGCTGGATCCCACAGGAGCTGTGACCACCCACATGTTGGTTCTGTGCAGAGGTGGGAGCTGCCTTAGGCTTGAATGATGCGACGCTAAAACAAGTTCTTGTAAAAGCAACAGGCCGTGACTAAAGAACCAGGGCCCCTCTGGCCTGCCAAACATGTCTGCATGAGAAAACGAGCTGTTAAGAGGATAATGAACTCAGCCTCTCTGGGAAGTGAGCAGGCAGCTGGTGCAAAATGTTCCCATGCAGATTTAGCATCAGTGTCAGAGCCCCACGCAGCCTGTTCTGCAGGTGAGACAACGGGGGCTCACTCTAAGGAAGAAATATGTGTCTTCTTTCAGTCCAGGACCCCGGAGTAATTATGATCATCCATGGAGGCTCACAGGCTCTTTGCCTTTAAGTATTTATACTAAGCAGGTGCTCTCTGCTCATGAACTCTCTCTCAAAAGGATATTAAAATGAAAATCAGTTCTTTCTTATTGAAGCTGTACAACAACAATGGCAGTGACTCCCACTCTGCTAAGTGAGATGCTTATAAAGAAGAGAGTAGAAAACTGGCTTGGGAACCCTGCATCTTCACCCCACTCCCACAGGGTATAACAAGGGGGATGAAGAGAAGACTGAAGACAGTAGAATGAAGACTAGACTGAAGGGGAAGAGAAGGAAAGGAAGTTGGAAAATTTCCTTGGGAAGTTCTATGATCCCAAGGTTAATGGTAGGAGGGACAGTAATGGGATATGTAAAGTGTCTTAGTATGCATTCTCTATTTATTTAAAACAATCTTTGTCTGGGGCTAGAGAAATGCTCTAGTGGTTAAGGCAGTTGTCTGATAAGCCTAAGAACCCAGTTTTTGTTTTTTTTTTCCAAGATAGGGTCTCACTCTAGCCCAGGCTGACCTGGAATTCACTATGTAGTCCCAGGGTGGCCTTGAACTCTCAGTGATCCTCCTACCTCTGCCTCCCGAGTGCTGAGATTAAAGGCCTGTGCCACCAAGACCCAGTTTTAAAAAATATATTTTATTTATTTATTTGAGAGAGAGAGAAAGCTGGACGGGGGGAGGAGAATGAGTGCACCGGGGCATCCAGCCACTGCAAACGAACTCCAGACGCATGCGCCCCCTTGTGCATCTGGCTTACGTGGGTCCTGGAGAATCGAACCGGAGTCCTTTGGTTTTGCAGGCAAATGCCTTAACCACTAAGCCATCTCTCCAGCCCCCAGGACCCAGGTTTGATTCTCCAGTACCCAGGTAAGCAAAATGCACAAGGTGATGCATGAATCTAGAGTTTGTTTGCAGTGGCTGGAGGCCCTGGTGCACCCATTCTCTCTGACTGCCTCTTTTTCTCTCTACCCCTGTCTCTTAAATAAATAAATAAACAAATAAATAAAATATTTAAAAAAATCTTTGTGTGTATGCATGTGTAATGTTTACTTATGCATGTGTGAGATGTGTTCCTGTGTGAGTCCAGGTACACACATGCCACAGTGTATAGGTGGAGATCAGAGGACAACTCTGTTGTTGATCCTTGCCTTCCACCTTGTTTGAGATTGTTGGTACCATTTAATGGTACGTGGGAGGACTCAAAATGATCATGCAACACACAAGATAAGAGTTTGAAGGAGGGATTTCACTGTAGTGAAGCTCTGTCTTGACTTTACTCACAGCTTTTATCATTAATTATTATTATTATTATTTTAGAGAGAGGGAGAGAGAGAGAGAGAGAAAGGGAGAGAGAATTGGTGCACTAAGCCCTCAGCCACTTTAATAGAACTCCAGATGCTTGCACCACCTAGTGGGCATGTGCAACCTTGTGCTTGCCTCACCTTTGTGCATCTGGATTACGTGGGATCTGGAGAGTTGAACATGTGTCCTTAGGTTTTGCAGGCAAGTGCCTTATCCACTAAGCCATCTCTCCAGCCCTACTCACAGCTTTTATGAGAGTTTTAGGAAGTAAAAGCTAGGGGGAGTCTAGGCATCAGACAGATTACGAGTTCACATCAGTTCAGATCATGAGTTGTTGGCTTATCAGGAAATCTTTGGGGAAGCTCATGAGTTCCTTGTGTAGGAACATGTCCCTCGACTTACCTTGTGTAAACATTAACCTGTTGCAAATGATCTTGATATCCACATGAGACTGGGTCTCTGTTTTCACCACCATGTATGTCAGGCTATCTAGCTTGTGAACTATGAATTCTCCTGTTTCTGCCTCCCCTTTTGCCTCAGTAGGGCTGGGATTGTAGACATTCCCTATTCTACCTGACTTTATGTGGGTTCTGGGGATCTGAACTTGGGTTGTCAGGTTTGCTCAGCAGTGAGGCAACTTTTCTTGTAAATTGGGAGATCTTGGGTCTCTCCAGTATTCTCTGCCATCTGTAAAATAAAACAGATTCTCCAATCAAGTGTGAGAGCAACTGTGATTAAGGGGGGTAAGCTTATAATTTTGAGAGACATTTTGATGATGATATCTACTCAACTTGTCTAGAGAACAATGGGGCTTCTCTTTGGAGGTTGTAAGTTTCCTGCATGTGGGACACTGGCTTGGTTTCCAGCTCCAGTTGTGAGCTCTCTCCCACTGAGTGGACCGCATGTCCAACTAGAGGGCAGTTGGTTATTCACATGGGCTGTGTGCCACTATTGCACAAGTGTGTGTTTCCCGTCCATCTGGTGGGTTGTGTAGTTTGCAGGGTCTCCTGCTTATTTGTACTGTTGGTGATCATTATCACATGGTAGTTCCCTCCTCTTTAGCTGGCCCATTTTAGGAGCCATATATGAGAGAGAACATGCAGCATTTGTCTTTCTTAGTCTGTGTAACTTCACTTAGGGTAATATTTTCCAAGTCCATCCATTTTCTGGCATATTTCATTTTTCCTTGCTGCTGAGTAGAATTCTTTCTTTCTTTCTTTCTTTCTTTCTTTCTTTCTTTCTTTCTTTCTTTCTTTCTTTCTTTTTTTTTTTTCTTTTCTTTTCTTTTTTTCTTTTCTTTTCTTTTCTTTTCTTTTCTTTTCTTTTCTTTTCTTTTCTTTTCTTTTCTTTCTCTTTTTATTGCTTGGGATAGGACTTCCAGAACTGTGTTGAAGACCAGTGGTGAGAGTGGGCACCCATGTCTTGTTTCCAATCTCAATGAGAATGCTTCAAATATTTCCCCATTTAGTATGATTTGGGCTTTAGGTGCTTCATAACTAGCCTTTATTATGTTGAGATATGGTCCTTTCATCCTTAGCCTCCCCAGTGTTTTGATCATGAAGTGATGCTCTATTTTGTCACAGTCCTTTTCTGCATCTATTAAAATGATCATGTGGTTCTTGTGTTTGTTTATGTGGTGTATTATGTTTATTGTTTTTCATATGTTGAACCATCCCTGCATCCCTAGGATGAAGCCTACTTGATTGAGGTGGATAATGCTTTTGATGTGTTGTTGAATTTGGTTTATGAGGAGTTTTTTGAAGATTTTTGCATCAAAGTTCATCAGAGATATCAGTCTGTAGTTTCCTTTTCTTGTTGTGTCTCTGCCTGGTTTTGGTATTAGAGTAGTGCTGGCTTCACAGAAGGAGTTTGGGAGCCTTCCCTCTACAAGAAACCCATCTCACTATCAATGAACAGATAAAATTTCTAAGCAAACCTATTACATCCCATGAAAAACCTCCTGACAGAAAGTCTAGAATCTGATGGATTTTTAGCCAACTTCTACCAAACCTTCACTGAAGAACTGAAACCACTCTCTCATGTTATTTTATAGGTTAGAAAAGAGGAAATGTTCCTCCTGCCACCACCATGCTTTGGCTACTGCCGCTGCATTTACCAGCACCACTACCTCACCACTGCTGCCAGCTTTTCAAAATGATCCCTGCTCCTTCTAACCCCCATAATGTCCACCATAACACTATGTTTAGTAGTTATTTATATTCTTATTTTGCATGTATATGTGTGTGTAGTATCTGGGAGTGTGCATATGCATGCTCGTGTGTATGTATGCATGTGTATATGTGTGTGTGTGCATATGTGATTGCATGTGGAAGCCCGAGGTTGATGTTGAGTATCTTATTTGATCACTTTCCTCTTGTGATCATTTACTTTATTCCCCAGGCAGGGTCTCTCACTGAACCCTGAGCTCATCTATTGCATTAAACTAGGTAGCCAGCAAGCCTGGGAAATTTGCCTGTATCTATCTTCCCAGCTCTGGGATTCTAAGTTTGTACCACCATGCCTGCCATTTTACACGAGTGCCAAGATCCACACTCAGGCACTTAGGCTCCTATGGCAGCCACTTTTCCCAGTAAGTCATTTCCCTAGCCCTACTTCTTCTTAGAGCCTAAATCCTTCATTACATAATGTCAACTGTTGGACAGCAGATCTCTCCCCTTCTTGACTCCCTAACCTCCAGCACGGTGCCTGGTACAGAGTAGGCGGGCTCATGCTGAGCATCTGTCATAGCCTCAGCAAACATATTTCATGCCTATGTGTAGCTTGAAACCTAGACCAGTAACGAGGGTGCTGGAGGATTTGGTATGAAGTGTACTTTTCTATGTGTCTATGATGGCCAATCTTGATTGTCAGCTTTGTTAGATTGAGAAACCCCTGGAAGATTAATAAAGCACACCTTCGGTGTGTCTGTGAGGGCATTTCCAGAGACTTTTAGGTCACGAGGGCTCTTTTCTGGTGGACACGTGAATTTGGACAGGCCACTTCCTCCTGGGCTTCAGCCTCCAAGCGTGTGGCACTCTCATGCATAACCTACAGAGCTGAGAAACTCATAAGGAGGAGATATGTTTTTAAGGTGGGGGCCAAACCTCCCCTTTTCAACCTTATAAGCCTTTCTATAATAATATTATACGAGGAGATGACATTAACTACAGTGAGGCTACAAATGTCCTCAGGATGCAACACTGATGGGCTCCTGTATCTCCCAAGAAGTCGTCTGGTCTCCCCATTGTGTACAAGACAATGTTCTCTTACCATTGTAGCAAATGACCAAGATGATCTTTGTGATTAACCAGGTCTGGCAGGAGCCACAACAACTACTGATTATTTATATTATCCCTGCTGGTAATCAGTAGAAAATGCCTCTCAAGATTTTAGGAAACCAGGTGGGCCAGCCTGTTCATCTCTGTTAAATTCTTCTCTTTAATCCCCATTAATCACAAAGCACAGAAAATTTGTGGAAAGTTCCTTGAGAGACAGGAAAAGCTAAAAGGATGCCAAATAATAGTGCAGAAATAGAAGGACAATATTCTGAAGTTTTTAAGAGAGACTTGTTAAAAAGGAGTAGAAAATTTGACATGCTTCTATATGCTTTATATATATTTATTTGAGAGAGAGAGAGAGAGAGAGAGAGAGAAATGTGGGAGAGTGAGCAAGTGAGAGAGTATGGTGACAGGGCCTTCAACTGCTACAAAAGAACTCCAGATGCACGTGCCACCCTGTGCATCTGGCTTGTGTGGGTTCTAGACAATTGAACCTGGGTCCTTAGGCTTTTCAGTTAACTGCCTTAACTGTCTCCCAGTTCTTAACTTTAGATATTCTTATTTCTCTTGGAGTGTGTAGGTTCAAGCAAAACATTTATAAAAGTTATGACAAGTTAAGTTTTCAGATTTTTTAAGGGTGCCATTGAGAATGAGAAGAGATTGGAAAGGAAGAATGAGAGATGTGTACTTGCTGAAAAAAATGGGATCAAGCCGGGCTTGGTGGCTCACGCCTTTAATTCCAGCACTTGGGAGGCAGAGGTAGGAGGATCGCCATGAGTTCGAGGACACCCTGAGAATACAGAGTGAATTCCAGGTCAGCCTGAGCTAGAGTGAGACCCTACCTAAAAAAAAAAAAAAAAGGAATCAAGTATAACCCATAAACTTTTTCCAAGGATCCCTGATCCAGGGTTAAAGATGGACCACAGTCACGTTTTAAATGTATTTCACTGCTTCTGTCTTCCTCTGCTCACTGGAGGATTTGGCCCCACTCCAATTCCACCCACGTGTCCATGGTATACCTAGGACACGCACGTTTGCCCTCCCTGGCTCCTTGCATGGTTTTGGATGCCTCCTCCATTGGCTTCTTGGAACTTTACAAATCTCATTTGGAGCCCAAGTAAACACAGCTTTAGTGCAAGCTGAGCTCTGCCTTGCAACACAATTTGTTTTCCCTGACATATTTTCTAAGAGTACTTAAGAGCTTTGTTGAGCAAAGGGCAGCAATGCAGTTACCCAGTGGGCAGGCAGCAGCTGCTCCCCTGGCCAGGACTCATGTGCTCCCAGGCTGACTTTGGAGCCCATGGGAAGGGCAATCCATGGCTCAGAGAGATTCAGTGCTTCCTGCTTCCTCTTCCACTGTGTTCAAGTGTGAAGCTGGAAAGACTCTAAGAGGTAGAAGGAAACTGGAGGAAGGAAATGAGGGCTTTTACATAAGATCTAAAGGACCCCTAATACCAGTTCTGTACTGTTTGCTCAGTGCTGAGCTCAGCTTTTCCGTCCTCTGTGCCAGGCACAGGTGAACCTGGGTAAATAGAAACAGATCCTGCCAGATCTCAGGGCTGTCAGTGAGATGAGGGACTGCACGATAAAGAAAATGCCAAATAGTTTCCCTCTAGAACAACCCTCGAATCTCCTCAGACTTCCAATGTCCTCCACTGCCTGCACAATATTGTGATGACTTCTAGACTGGCCTTCAGTTCTACTGTTTGACTCCCTCCATTCCCCTGCCTTTTCTAGGATTCTCCTGGTCACCCTTTGTCGTTCAGCACCCATAGGTCACAGCTAGAAAAATATCCTATACTCCTGTGATGCTTAACTTTTGTCAGCTTCATTATATTGAGAAACAACTACATTAGTAAAGCAGACTTCTAAGTTTCTCATGGTGTTTCCGAGATAATTAGATCAAGAGGCCTCTAACCCAAATGAATGGATTCATCCACCAGTGGCTTTAAACTTTGAATAGACTACCAGGGGATGGCAGAACTGCTGACAAGGAGGGGCCCTCCTCTTCCACCTAGCATGAAGTTCCGCCTCATCATGGTCCCAGAGCCAAGCACTGAAGATTGAAATCTGAAATCATGAGCTAAAACAAATCCTTCCTCCTCTACATTGTTTCTATCAGGGCTTTTGCCAATGACGAGAAAATTAACTCATCTACATTCCATTTTCAATGACTCCCTTGTTCTTCCCTCATGAAATGAGGGTTTTCCTGCCGGCCCTATCTGTCAAAGCCCTGCTCTCCCTATAGCTGATCCTGTTTAGAACTTCCATCATCAAAGTCTTCTGTTCTCACTTTTTTTTTCTTTAGGACACAGAACATCTTTTTTTTTTTGTTGCTGTTGTATTTTTGTTTTTGTTTTTCAAGGTAGGGGTCTCATTCTAGCCCATGCTGACCTGGAATTCACTATGTAGTCTCAGGGTGGCCTTGAACTCATAGCAATCCTCCTACCTCTGCATCCTGGGTGTTGGGATTAAAGGCATGCGCCACCATGCCCAGCAGAACATCTTTTTATTTTTTTATTTTTGGAGAGAGACACAGAGAGAGACAGTCAGAGAGAGGGGAGAGGGAGAGGGAGACAGATAGAGAATGGGTGCACCAGCAGTCTTTCAGCTGCTGTGAATGACATCCAGATGTGTGCACCCCCTTGTGGGCAAGTGTGGCATTGCGCCCTTGTGTCACTTTACATCTGGCTAAACGTGGGACCTGGAGATTGGAACCCGGTTCTTAGGCTTAGCAGGCAGGCGCCTTAACTGCTAAACCATCTCTCCAGCCCGATCTTTTTTTTTTTTTTAATTTATTTTATTTATTTGAGTGACAGACAAAGAAAGAGGAAGAGAGAGAGGGAATGGGCATGCCAGGGCCTCTAGCCACTACAAATGAGCTCCAGATGCATGCACCACCTTGTGCATCTGGCTTATGTGGGTACTGGGGAACCAGACCTCGAACTGGGGTCCTCAGGCTTCACAGGCAAATGCTTAACTGCTAAACCATCTCTCCAGCCCCTGTTCTCACCTTTTGTGGCATCACTTCCATTGTTTTCTACAGGGTTGCAGCCATACAGAGGAAGACAAAAACCACCCTTTAAGGGCCCTGATGTAGGGCCACTTGAGCCCCTGACCCCAGGGGCTGTGACCTTGAGAAATAATTGCCCTCTAGACCTTGGAGGGTATGTTCATGAAGACACAGGGACAGGAGTGATCTGTGCTTGGGTTTCTACTATCATCTTTCAGAACCTGGCTGTGATAGTCACACACAGGGGTGACCTTCAGGTCACCTCATAGCCATTCAGCTGTTTTGTCTGATGCTTTCTGACTTTTGTTCCAGATTAATTTTGAGAGAGCTAAGGTCATTATCATCTCAGCCTTTCCCCCTCATAGACTATCTTCCATAGTTTATAGATCTCTTATCTGTCCATCTGTCTGTCTGCCCGTCTGTCATCTGTCTGTCTAGAGCAGAGTCGTATTGAGCTATGGGTGCCAGCCCAGGAGTCGTGAAACCTCAAATGACTCCTGTGGGTTAGGCTGAGATCCCTGCAACACTGGAGAGAATAAGATGGAAGGAAAGCTCTTTGACCCTGGTCATTGTCATAGAAGATTTGATACTGAGAGTTTTCCAAAGGTGATTATACATGTGACCATTGCTAACCTGGGTTAACTTTTTCACCTGGGTTAACTTTTTCATTCTTTGCCTTCTCTTACCTATAAATAACAATGATGTCCAATCCCTGAGTGGCTTGTTTCATCTCACAGATGTGTCTGATGAGTCTAAAGCCTGGCCGGTGTACGTGTAAAACAGCTGCAGGAATCTGAAGCTAAGGTTGAAGAGACTGCATAAAGTTGAAAGAAAAGAACAACTGGGAGAATGAGACATGTAAACAGAAGCTCATGCTATTATTTTCTGTTGTTTTTTCAAATATCTTTATGGTTGGAAAGGAGAAGAGATTCAGTGGACGGGGTATTCAGAAGGGGAAAAAGGAGGGCGATGGGAGGGGACTATGATAATGATATATTGTCTATATGTATGGAAGTTAGCAATAAAAAGTTAAAAAGGAAAAAAAAAATCTCTCTCTGCCCCCTCTGTGGGTGCCTGTTTACATATGCATGTTTCTGTGTGAGTGCAGACCCACATGTGCCACAGAATGAGTGTGAAGCTCACAGGGCAACCTTAGGTGTAGGTCCTCTTCTTTCACCTTCTTTGAGACAGGATTTCTTGTTGTTTGCCACTGCCTATGCCGGGCTAGCTGGCTTGAGAGTTTTGGGGGATTCTCCTGTCTCTGTGTCCCATGTGCTATAGGTGCATTGGAATTACAGGTGAATGCTACTGGATCTGGCTTTATATGGCTTCTGGGGATCCAAACTCAGGTTATCACATTTGTGCAGCAAACCCTTTCACCCACTGAGTCATCTCCCAAGTCTTTGTTTTTATTAAAGGGTTTGGGCTACCCATTATGGGAGAGAGAGAGAGAGAGAGAGAGAGAGAAGAGAGAGAAGAGGCAGATATATAGAGAGAATGAGCAAGACTCCAGCCACTGTAAACGAACTCCAGACACATGTACCACTTTATGCATCTGGCTTTTGTGGGTAGTATTGGGGAATCTAGCCTAGGTCCTTAGGCTTTGTAGGCAAGTGCCTTGACCACTAAGCCATCTCTCTAACCCTCAACTGTCATTTCTAAATAAGAGTCCTCAGAGTTTTTCCCTAATTGAATAGGCTGTTGCCTGTTGTGTCCTTATTCTCTCTGAGCCAGCATATTTATGTTCTGCTCTGCACCGACCTGCAGACCTTTACAGAGAGGAACATCTATTTTAAAAGCCCTCCTTAATTAATTTTTCTTGTCTTCCTCGAGGAAAAGATAACTGTGGGAGAGGGCAGCAAGAGAGAAAGGTGAGACCAGACTCTTGATTAAGAGAGGCCCTGCAGTGGGTGGGAGGTAAACACACATGGAAAGAGTGGGTTTGGGGGAAACATGAACTAGATCCATATCATGCGGCAGTTTTGGCATCCTTTTTTTTTTTTTTTTTTTGGCCTAGTTCTTTTTTTTTTTAAGCCTTTAACTCCGACACACTTCCCTTCTTCCTCTTTTTTCATTTGTCAGTTCTGAGTGTTGTGCTTTGAGTCAAGAGAAACAGACAGCTGGTATATCCTTCATTGCTTCAGTCACACCAGGGTGTTTATGTTCGCACTTTGCCTCCCATGAGTGTGGTGGGTGCTAGCGAAAGCACGGAGGTGTTCTGAGCCTTGGTGGGAGGGGTGGCAGACCAGCATGGGAATGCCTTTCTCCAAGTTCAAGGTAAAAAATAATGAGATCTAGACAAGTGTGTGTGTTGAACAGTGTCTGTATGTCAGGGGAGGGAAGAAAATAAAGATGGTCCAAATCAAAGGATATTTGGGATTACAACAGATGGTTACTTTGAAAGGAGGCTGGACCACCATCATTTTAAAGGCTGCCATGGGCTATTAGGGGTAAATGATTTGTGTTGAAATTTACAAGGATTAGATCATTACAAAATTCACACATTATTCATTAGCAAACTGAGGCCTGACTTCTCTCTCATAGTTCTCTGGTTAGCTTATGTCTCAGAGCAGCATTTTTAGCCTTGGCTGGAGGTTGTAATTTCTTGTGAGCTTAAAAATTGATATTGGGACCACTCCCAGAGACTTATTTATTTGATATGGAGTGAAGTCTGGGCCTCACTCTGTGTGTGTGTTTGTAGATGTGTGCGTACATGTGTGTATAGTATGCACTGTATGCATGTGTGTGTGAAGATGTGCATGCTCTGTGTACATGTATTGACCAGAGGATGATGTTGGTGTCTTCCTCAATTTCTCTTCTGTCTTATTTTCTTGAGACAGAGTCTCTCACTGGTCCTGAAGCTTAGCATTTTGTGGTTAGACTGGATGGCCAGTGAGCAATAGTGAACTTCCTGTCTGTGCTTCTCCTCAGTGCTGGGTTTATAGGTGTGTACTACCATGCCGGACTTTTTACATGAGTGCTGGGGATCAAACTCAGGTCCTCATTTTTGAGCAACAATCGCTCCTACCCTCTCTCTGAGCCATCCCCCCAGCCTGGCCTCAGGATTTTTAAAAGCTCCCCAAGGTGACTGTAATGCAGCAGCATTCGATAACCACTGTCTGAGAGCTACAAAGTGTGGTGGGTGAGTCAGCAGTCAGCAATAGCTAAGGAATTGGCAGATGTGAAACTTCAGGCCCCTCCAGACTCCACACCGAGTCAGACTTTGCAACTGGAAAGACCCTCAGGCAATTGTGTGCACAGCAACAGTTAAGAAGTAGTCTGTGTCCCTAGGCAGGTGAGACTGGCCAACAGCTTTGCTGAGTGTGGGACTGGAGAGAGCCCACGGAGTGGTTTTGAGGTCAGCTCTATCAGGGTTCAAACCTTTGCAGTTTTGCTCATCCACTGTGAGGTCACAACTTATTAGGCAGGTTAGTATGATGCTCAGTTTCCTCAGCTATAAGATAGGGACAATGAGTCCTTCCTATCTCACAGGATGTCCATGACGAGAAGCTGCCTGGGACATTAGCATGACAGTGCCTGGCATTGTAATGATGAAGATGTGCTGATTTCACCTTTAGGATGGAAGGATTAAAAAAAAACTTTTTATTGACAACTTCCACAAGTTTCAACAATATTCCATGATCATAATTCCCTCCCACTACCCCTTTCCCCTCCCAAATCCCCCTTCGCCTGAATCCTTCTTTCCAATTAGTATTTCTTCTAGTTTGATGTCATCATGTTTTGGATGGAAGGATTTTTATCAAACTTAAGTTCCTTTGGTGATGATATGTTAAGTGCATGAAGGGGAGAGAAAAAGAGGGCCAACTTGGTTAGGCCATAATAATATTTTTGTCTTGACATTTTGATAAAATCAACTCTGAAAGAATTTCCAGCAAGCATTACCTGAGATGGACAGTTACTAAAAATGCAACCTCTTTCCCCCTTTCTCTTTAGAGACCTATTCTGTAAATGTACTAGGGACATCAGAGACACATCACCTCCTTTGAGTGCCACCGGTTGTATCCCTTAGTGACCCTTTCCCTCCCCCCTGGGTCAGCTAGACTGCTTCTGTGAAGATGGAGCCAGGCTTCTGCTTTGTGGTGACCAGTCTGGAACCAGCCCTGGAGTTTCTTGGCCCAGCAAAAGAAATGCAGTCCTCAGCAGCCTGCTTCAATGACTCACTGCTCTAAAGAACATAACTCACATATCTAGATTAGAAGCTCATATATTTGCTGGAGACGGTTGCAATGTGTGGGGTGTTACTCACAACCAATTAAGACCGTTTGTTGAGTATGACCTCAATTTCAGCCAATCAGGTCACTCCTAGGCAAGCTGGGCGTTCCACAGGCTTCTGGTTATTTGTAACTCAATAGAAGGACAAGGTTCAAGGACAGTAACTGAGGAAGAAGAGTTTTGCAAAATGGGGAGGGAGGTACGACCTGACCAGAGGTTTCCATGATTGCACAAGTTGGAGACCACTGCCTGTCACATGGTTCTCATGGAGACAGCATTCAATTAGCATTTTCCAGACTTGAATCATCATGCTGTGAAGAAAACTCTGCAATTTAATTTTCTTTTGAGTTTTAATAAAGGTATTTGCTATGGATTCATGATTTAAACTAATGTCTGCTGAACATCTGTTTAAACTAATACATCATAGAATAAACTTTGGGAGCTGCCCAGAGAATTCTGAATTCTGCAACAGCTATGCCTCTGCTGTTTGTATTGCCCTCAGTCAGCTTATCTCTTAGCTTAACTGGTTTCTGGGGCTATTTTATAGAGAATCATTATGGGTAGCATCTTTGAGCAGGTTCCATTAAGCAGTACTTTGGAAGGTCAGAAGGTGATGGGTTTCTGGCAATCTTGGAAGGAACACTGTAGCTGGAGGGAGGAAGACTATGCAGGGTCTTCTGGGCTGTAGTAAAATGTGCCCCCAGGTGTTATGGGAAGTCTTTGAGTAATTTATGGTAAGGTGCCAATATGACTTGGTATAACTGCCTACCAATTACAAGATGGTCTCTAGAGAATTCACACTAGAAGGGAGAAGGAGAGATTATGCCTTTCAAAGATGACCACAAAGATTATCTCCCATTTTTCTAGAATCTTTGCGGTTCTATAAAAAAAAAAAAAAAAAAAAAAAAAAAAAAAAAAAAGAAATCTAATTGACCTTCACTTGAACTTTGGCTGTCTTGACTTCCTCTTTATCAGTAGAATGCAGTGGATGACACTGAGTGACTATCAAGGACAGATCACAAAAGGTGACAGCAATTTCCACCGTGTTTTGTGGAACTTGTGTTTAGAGCTTGAAGTGTCATGAACTATATCTGACCTTCCCTCCTCCATTCGTTGCCATGTTTCAAGGACCCCAAGCCACACAGAAAGATTCTGTGTTGTCAGTGGGCCCGGCTTTGAATTCTGTCAGCCTGTGCAGTCATAGGTGAGTTTATAAACTTCTAGAACCTGGCCATTAAGGCAGGTTCAGACATTGGATCTTGCCAGCTAAGGGAACAGACACTGGGGAATAGATTCCAGTGTCCATACTGTGTCCTTATCACATTTGCCACCCATAGAATGGTGAGCAGATTAAAGCAGTTGTCCTAGGCTGCTAAGCATTAGGGTAATCTGCTGGACAGCAATAGGAAACAGAGTAGGGAGAACATTCTATAGACTGTTACCATGGTTCAGGTAGGAGAAGAGGGCTTCCGTTTAGAATCTTCCATCTCCAATAGGGCCATGCCATACACATGGCTATCCAAAACCAGCATGTCAGGTTTATTATTTGCATTATGCAACAGGTAGCTATGGGGAGCCATGGGAGTCTCAAAAGAGATACACGCCTTTTCTGCCATGTACATGTGTGGTTGTGTGTGTGTGTGTTCATGTGTATGTGAGTTCATGTACATGAGTGTGTTACATGCTTGCGGAGGCCAGAGATTGGCATTATGGGTCTTCCTCAGTTGGTCTCCTCCTTATTCTTTGAGACAGGCTCTCTTGCTGAGTCTAGGACTTATTCTGGTGACTATCAGGGATTCTATCCCTGCTTCCCCAGCCCTGGCATGCGCAGTGGTGCCCAGCTTTTACCTGGGTGCTTGGGGTCTGAACTCAGGTCCTCATGCTTGTGTGGCAAACACTTGACCCACTGAACCATCTCCCTGGCCCCAAGGTGGATATTTTTAAGGTTGGGAGCAAGAGTGAGCTGTAGATGGTGTTGGCAGGAATTTTCCAGAACTTTGTCTTGGGATCTGCTGCAGTATTGAGTTGTTTCACTGTTGGTCTGTCTGACGGGCCAATTTGTCTGGTTTAATTCATGGGCTTGAGTGAACTGGTAGGAAAAGACAATTTTTTCTTTAGTTTGCCCATGATGTGTGGTGGCTTAGTCTTGCACAGAGTATCTGTGAATCCTGGTATATGTTGTAAGTTGTGGGTTTTGTTTCAATTCTAAATTCTGATCTGCAGCCTTGCTGTCAACTGTTAATTCTGAGAGTGAGACTGTGACTATGTTTGCAAAAAGACTGATTGTTAAAAGGCACAGACTGAAATATTGCTAGTATAAAGCAAGGATTCTCAAATATTTTGTTCTTGAAATATCATTATACTTAAAAATTATTGAAGAGGCTGTCGAACATTTAAAATGTAAGTTATAGCTATTAATGATAACAGAAGTTAAATGTAAAATTTTAAATATTTAATGACATTTACTTTTATTTATTAATTTATAACAAATTATATATTTTAAGAGATAACTACATTTTTAAAAATTGACGAGCATACTCCATTGTTTTACATTAAAAATTGTTTAAGGAGCTGGAGAAATGGCTGAGCAGTTAATGCAATTACCTACAAAGGCTAAGGACCTGGGTTCGATTCCCCAGTACCCACGTAAAGCCAGATGTGCAAGATGGTGCATGCACCTAGAGTTTGTTTGCAATGGCTAGAGGCCCTGATGCACCCATTCTCTCTGCTACTCTCTCTCTCAAATAAATAAATAAATAAATAAATAAATAAATAAATAAATAAATAAAATAGCCTAAAAATTGTTTAAGGCTGAGAATAGTGGTGCACACTTTTAATCACAGCACTGGGGAGACTGAGGTAGGAGGATTGCTGTGATTTTGACACCAGCCTGGAATTACAGAGTTAGATCCAGGTCAGCCTGGGCTAGAGTGAGACCCTACCTCAATCCCTGACCCTCCAAAAGCACAAAACAAAACAGAAGCAATTGTTTAAGGGGCTGGAGGATGGCTCAGCAGTTAAAGACACTTGCTCACAAGTCTGTTGGTCAGGAGACAGTTCCCCAGCATTCACATAAAGCAAGATACACAAAGTTGGGTATGAGTCTGGAGTTTAAGGTGCAGTGGCAGGAGACCCTGGTGTGTTTATTCTTTCTCTATCTCAAATAAATAAATAAAAATATTAAAAATTGTTTAATATCTCTTCTTTCCTACTCTTAAACTGTAAAAGTCTTTCTAAACTTAAAAAGAAAGTCTAAGGATTGAAAAGATGAATTAGCAGTTAAGGAGCTTGTCATCTGCCCCTCTCTCAAACAAATACATAAGATTGTTTAAAATGTTGTAGTTATTTATTTATTTACTTTTGTACGTGTGAAGTATGTGTGGTGTGTATTGTGTGTGAGGTATTGCACATGCTTTTGGAGGCCAGAGGGTTACTTTCTTTATTGTTCAGCCACATACTTCTTTGAGATGAGGGTCTCTCCCTTAACCCAGAGCTACCAGTTTTTAGTTACTGAGCCTCAGCCATTCCCTGATGTCTGACCCCCCATGGACTCAGATTCCAGACATGCATGGCCACCTGCATCTTTTTAGGTAGGTTCAAAAGAGACAAACTCTGGCTCTCTCAGGCCTTCCCAGGCCATCACACTTAAATGACAAGTGTTCTTAACCACTGAGCCATCTCCCAGCTCTGCTTTTAGTGTGTGCGTGCATGATATGTGTGTGTGTGTGAATGAATACTCATGTGTGTGAGTGTGGGTGCATATTTGCCACAGCATGCTTGTGGAGGTCAGAGGACAGGTTTCAGGTTTGGTCCTGGGCTTCCATCTCATTCCTGGGGCATGGTCTCTTGCTATCGCTCACTCATGTGCTCGCC
The DNA here is from genome assembly GCA_036365145.1 of Orientallactaga sibirica. NCBI lineage: Eukaryota > Metazoa > Chordata > Mammalia > Rodentia > Dipodidae > Orientallactaga > Orientallactaga sibirica. The sequence goes on along the minus strand of JAEOAD010000031.1, from coordinate 10,362,746 downwards.
AGGATTCCTGTTCTGGGGAATTCTCCTGTCTGGGTCTCTCTTGTCGTCATCAGAGTGTCAGGGTTCCAGAATATGTGGGTTCTGGAGATTCAAAGTTGGGTGCAAACCCTTTATCCACTGAGCTATCTCTCTAGCCCCTCCACCTTTTTTTTTTAATTTTAAAATTATTTTTTATTTATTTTTGGAGAGAGAGACAGAGAGAGATAGAGAGGGGAGAGGGAGACAGAGATTGGCGCGCCAACAGTCTCTCAGCTGTTGTGAATGAAATCCAGATGCGTGTGCCCCCTTGTGGGCAAGTGCGGTATTGCGCCCTTGCCTCACTTTGCATCTGGCTAAACGTGGGACCTGGAGATTGGAACCGCTGGACATTGGAACCAGCATCCTTAGGCTTAGCAGGCAGGCACCTTAGCTGCTAAGCCATCTCTCCAGCCCCCCCCTTTTTTTTTTTTTTTACAATTTTGCAAAACGCATTTTGCTTTTGCCTATTATTTTGCATGTTAACTTAAAAATTTGTTTAAAACAAGATGGCTGTATTTCTCTACATGCTTCTGAGTGTCATCTTGTACAGTACACTTTTGTGGTTGGAGTGAATGAAAAGAGACTTCAGACAAAGGAATAGCTGGTCAAGGGAGGAGTATTTTAATGGCCATTTCCCCATAAATATAGTTGTTCCTTTTTTATACTGAACCAAATATTAGAAGTGTCAGTTTCCATCTTCCATAATGTCAATGGAATTTTCTACTTTGCTATATTGTAATTCATTGTTTTTTAAATGATTTATTTAGTTTTATTAATGAGCATACAAAGTAGTGGATTTAATCATGACATCTTTATACATATGTGTCATTATACTTTGTGGCTTTAAAAAAGATCTTTTACCCATGCTTGTATTATCGTCCAGTAACCATTTATATATATTGGTTTATAAAGTACTCAGTTCTTTCAAATGCTTTCATATTTCATTACACAATATTGATAAAACCCCGCATTTGTCAATATCAACACAGATAACATTGGAAAAGTTTTCAAGTATTGAAAGGCTGTCATACTCTTGATGGCAGATATATTTTCTTCAAATTATAATTTTTGCTATTAAAGTTAAATTTTATCAGTGGCAACTAATGCTGTCAGTTGTTTCCTTGGAATGACAGTCTCAAATTCATTTTTGAGAAAATGTGTGCCAAATACCTGAGTCTGAATAACCAGAGTTTGTCTGTCAGTCAACATTCAAATAAAAATAGTGTTTCATGAAAGAAAGAAGAAGGCTAATTTAGCTCGTCACTCACATCTTTGCCGAATAGTTGGGGTAGCTATTCTACTTAGGTGTGGGGTATAAGGCACTCTATGTATATTTCCATTTTGTCACATGCCATATTAAAATGATGTGTTCTCAAGAGCTGAGATTTCATAGAAATGAATAATTATTACTGCTTTCTCAAGGATACTTCTAGCACTACTGGTGTTTAGTTCCGTGTAAGCAAATGGTAGGACAGACTGGAATGCCATCACCCTGCTCGGATGGAAACTATGGTAACAACTGTTTACTCACCACTGCTTTTCTGCAATTACTGCAAATGTCGATACAGTAAAAAAGGCAAATAATGTCTTATCATTATAACAAAAATAGATTTGACTTGGAAGTTTCCCTCAAAGTGTCTTGGGAACCCCAAAGAGTCAATGGACAAATTTTGAGATGTAAGATTTGCTTCAAAATAATATAGGAAAGGAGAAGAGAATGGGAGCTGATAACTCTTGAAGTTGGGTCATGGATACAATGCATTATTTGGTCCACTTTGATGTGTATTTGCATTTTCCATATGTAGTTGAATGGAGAGGGTCAAGTCCTAGGATTCTGGCTTTAGCATCCTAATGGATGGTGTGTAGGGATATTTACTAATGGAGAAGATTGGAAAGCAGGAACAAGTTTGCCTAGGAAGAATTCTGTTTGGGATATATTACTTTGGAGGTACCAGTGGAGCACCCCCATTGGCTATGTGATACAGCCCAGATTTCCCAGTAGTTATCTGGTATTTTGGACTTGGCTGTAAGGGTGAGAATCTGTGAATAGGTGAACCCAGTTACAAAGTCTCCCTTAGTGCTCTGGGCTTGAGGATGGGCTTTGGTTAATTGGTTTTTAGCTCTGAGAGCCTTCACAGGCCTGTCTGGGTGCTTGGCACTGTCCTCTGGGAATTTAGTCTTTCATCCTCTAGTGCTTTGATTATCTCCTGGGATTAGGAACATTAGGAGGGCCCAGGAGGAGAAGACAGCTTTTAGATGATTTCCTGGGGGAGCTCTGAGCAGATCTTATCCTTTCCCCACCTGTTAAGATGAGAGCTAGTGGGAGGGGCAGGGATCAGAAGAAAGTGTAAATTCGCAGAGACACTTTCAGTCTGATTTTGGCCAGTGCTTGTAGACTCCACCCACTACAGTGAGTAGGAGCACTATCAAGGTGGAGCTGTTCAGAGTGCAGATATTGTCACGCTTGAGGTTAGCCTCATGGTGAAGAATAGAACATCTGGGATTCAGTCAACTTGGACTCAAATCCAAGCCTTAGTGACCTGAGCTCATGGCTAACCTCCTTCAAGTCTTAATTTCCTCTTGTCAACAATGGACAAAGAGAACCACCATCTTTGTTGGTGTGGAGGGAGTCACACAGTCAGCTGACATTGGTGTGCTTTCCCCCTTTGCGTCTTCCTGGCCTGTCCCTCAGTGTTAGGGAGTAGGATGGAATGAAGAGGGAGGGGCAGCTGGGGCTCATTTAGGTGAGCAGATGGCTTACAATTGACCATTTTTATTGGTTTTAGATCTTCCTTACCATCCTTTCAGGCAAGACTTCTCCCATTCAGTGCCAAGTGACCTATCCAAGAAGCCAACCAGTCCTGCCTGGAGCCAAGAGAGTTCCTTCAGCTGGGAACATTTGGGAACCTCTAGTGTCCTGAAGAGCATCACTGCCTTCTGGGGAGGGGATGATTTAGGTGAAGCAGCACTGGCTGCTGCCCATCTTGCTCATTGTTGCAGAGTTGACATGCTGATTATAGTCACTGAAGGACCCAGCTCCTGAACTGTCACAGGAGCCTGCCTCCTGCTCAGCACTCGTTCCTCTGCTCTGAGTCATTATTTTTTGATCTCTGATATTAAAAATTTGTCCTAAGTAATGGGAAGACATCCCATGTTCTTGGATTGGAAGAATCAATATTGTGAAAATGTCAATCTTACCAAAAGCAACCTACACATTGAATGCAATTCCCATTAAAATTCCAATGGCATTCTTCACAGAAATAGAACAAAGCAATCCTAAAATTCATTGGGAAGCACAAAAAACTTTGAATAGCCAAAACAATTTTGAGCAACAAAAATAATCGCCATACCTGATTTTAAGCTATATTACAAAGTCATAGTAACAAAACCAGCATGGCACTGGCACAAAGACAGACATAGATCAGCGGAACAGAATAGAGGACCAAGCTGTCAATTCAGGCAGCTACAGCCATCTGATTCTTGACAAAAATACCAAAAATATTCATTGGGGAAAAGACAGCCACTTCAACAAGTAGTGCTGGGAAAACTGGATATCTATATGTAGAAGGATGAAAAGAGACCCTTGTCTTTCTCCATGCAGAAGAATCAAGTCCAAACAGATCAGGGACCTTAATATCATACCTGAAACTCTGAAACTGCTAGAAGAAAAGGTAGGGGAAACCCTTCAACATATTTGCATAGGCAATGACTTTCTGAATATAACCCCAATTTCTCAGGAAATAAAACCACTAATCAACCACTGGGATCTCATGAAATCACAGAGCTTTTGTACAGCAAAGGGCACTGTTAATAGAGCAAAGAGACAACCTACAGAGTGGGAGAAAATCTTTGCCAGCTACATATCTGACAGAGGATTAATATCCAGAATATACAAAGAACTCAAAAACAAAGCACTAAGAAAGAAAACAACCCAATTAAAAAATGGGCTATGGAACTAAATGGAAAGTTCTCAAATGAAGAAATACAGTTGACATATAAACATCTAAAAAGTGTTTTACGTCCTTAGCCATCAGGGAAATGCAAATTAAAACTACTTTGAGATTCCATTTCACTCCTGTCAGAATGGCTGCCATCAAGAAAACAAATGACAATAAATGGTGGAGAGGATGTGGAAAAAGGGGAACCCTTCTATGCTGTTGGTGGGAATGTAGTCTGGTACAGCCATTGTGGAAATCTGTGGAGGTTCTTGAGACAGTAAAAATAGATTTACCATAGGACCCAGCTATAGCACTCCTAGGAATATATCCTAATGACTCTTCTCACTACCTTAGCGATACTTGCACAACCATGTTGATTGCTGCTCTATTTACAATAGCTAGGAAATGGAACCAGCCTAGATATCCCTCAATAGGTTAATGTATAATAAACATGTGGTACATTTACAAAATAGAGTTCTATTCAGCGGCAAAGAAAAGTGAAATTATGAAATTTTCAGGGAAATGGATGGATCTGGAAAGGTCATACTAAATGAGGTAACCCAGGCCCAGAAAGCCAAACATCACATATTCTCTCTCATATGTGGATCCTAGCTACAAATGTTCAGACTTGTGTGTGAATTGGAATAAACCAAGTCAGTAGCAGAGGCCAGTAAGCTAGAAAAAGGCTATAAGGGAGGGAGGAAAGGGAAGGACTTAAGGGGATGGTATTTTATATATTTAAGTAGAAGAACAGATTACAGGGAGTGGAATGGCCTAAGTGAGGTCACGGGAAGAGATTGAGTAAGAGAAGGGTGGGGGAGGGTCAATCAACATTCAAGATATTCTGATAGACATGAAAGCCTAATTTTTTGGATAATGGCACATCCAGAAATCACAGATTGCCAGGGATGGGATACCTTCCAGTGAGTTGTTGGCCAGGGAGGTCTCTGTTGCCTCTAAAACATTACAGGCTATTGCCAAGGCCCTTGGTTTCCCATGATTAACAGATGGTAAAACCCTATTGCTGAAGACTTCACATGCCTGGGTGGCAAGGTCACTGAGAAATCAAGCTGGTGCTGAACTGAAAACCTTCTCCCTGTAGATCAGCCAACTGAGAGCTGGAAAAAGCTGCCCTGCATGCAGTCCTATGGGAGACAGAAGTCATCAGTGGTGAAAACAGTGAATACTGGAAGCCTCAACTTTGGCCAGATGGGCCAAATGACCAAATGGGTGCAATAATGGCATGTCTGCTTTGGGGGAAACCAACTGCTTTTTAATTGGACTGAAGGCTTGCTCTGTGGGAGGGAATACATGCCTGGTACTGAAAACCTAATCAAAAGCCTGTGGCAGGGGACGTCATGAGTCTTAGGGTATAAAAGCCTGCTCTTGTCTAGCTAAATGCACATATTATTCCCACCAAACTGCCCTGAAAGCACTATACTTATATATTCATCACATATTAATGCTACTCTCACTTTTGGTTAGAGCAGCTTCTCTTTTCAGATGGCAGTGACCACTGGGATGACCCAAAAGGCAACACAGTGCTGAGAAGAAGTGATGGAGGAGTGCATCTCTATCACACCTTCCAAGGCTCAGGGTCCATTGTGGAAGAGGTGGTGGAAAGAATATAAGAGCCAAAGGAAGGGTACGACTCCTTACAATTCAACTGTCCAGACAGAAACTGGCCTTGATATCCATGACTTGACAGTGCTTAGCAATACCTTCACAAGACCCTCATAATAGGCAAAAAAGATGATGACATCAAAATAAAGGAGAGACTAACGGAGAGAGGGAAGGGATATGATGGACAGCGGAGTTGTGAAGAGGAAAGTGGGCGAGGGGGAATTATCATGGTTTATTGCCTGTAAGTATAGAAGTTGTCAATAAAAAAATTGAAAAAAATTGTCCTAAGGATAGCTACACTTCTGTCCCGTGGGAAAAGCCTGTGCTCAATAAACTCCTGGTAGAAGATGCACCATAGCTATCTATTGTCCTGGCACCTCAGGATTGCCTGCTGTGCATCATGGGGCTTGCCTGATTCAAAAGCTCTTGCTTCTTATCTCCTGCTGATCGTTGCTCAGCAACAGATGAATCCTCACATACTGTTTTCCAGACCTAAGTCTATGGTAGCCATGATCCAAGGTGTTATCGCAAGAGTGGACTGATAATGGAAAGAAACATCAAAGAAGAAAGCATTTATGAGCTGTTTTTTGGGCAGACCTGGGAGAGTGTCAAAGCAGCCGCAGTTCAAGCCAAACTGAGCTCCCTCTACCAAGATGCTTCCCTACGGATACCCTTCACTGTCATCTTTCTCCTCTTGTATCTGTATTTCCACTTAATAAGACGATACTTCCTGACAGATGTTGTCATAATACCGAAAATGTGTATCACGATCCTACCCTTCCAGCATTCTCACTTTAGTGGGTTGGACAGAAGAAGGAGAAGTTAGAGTTGGTGTTTCACTTCAGATGTCCAACAGGGGTCCATTAGTAACAAAAGGGTGATGTCAGCAATACTGTCCTCTTCACTTAACTACAAGAGAGACAATAGCACAAGAATCACGATGGATGCCACCCGCCACCCTACCTCCATGTGAGGAAACATGTTTGCATGCACCTTGAACAGCAGAAGGGGACCCCCTCCCCATGGTTCACTACCTTAGCTTTCCATTGTTGTAGTATAACATATGATAGAATCAACTTTAACGGAGGAAAAGACTGATTTTGGTTCATGGCTTCAGAGGTCTCAGTCAATGGTTGTGTATTGTCTACTCTTGTGATTTGCTATGAACAAATACCTGACCAAAACCCCATTTCGTAAATAGGAGGAAGGGTATCTTATGGCTCATGGTTTGAGGGTACCGTCCACTATGGTAGTGAAGATGTGGTGGTGAGAATGTGAGGCTTCTGTTTATTGAGTCTGTAGTCAGGAAGTGGTGAGATGACTGGACTATTGAGGTCCCATTTACTTTCTCCCTCCCCTTTTTTTTCTGGCCAGGATGCCAGCCCATGGGATAGTTCTGTCCACATTCAGGGTGAGTCTTCCTTCTTCAGTTAAACCTCTCTGAAATACCCTTACAGGCATACCCAAAGGTTTGTCTCCCATGCAATTCCAAATCCAGCAAGTTGATGGTGAAGATGAACCCTTCCAGGTTGCTTAGCAATATTGCTTTGGGTCTGTGACAAGGCAGAACGTCATGGTAGGGAGCATGTGGTGGACCACAGCTGTTCACCTCATGAGCATCAGGGAAAAAGAGAAATAAGAAGGGGCTGGGGTTCCACAATCCCCTCAAGGACATGCCCCCAGTGATCCCACTTCCTCAAAATCAGGTACTACCTCCTAAAGGTTCCACAACCTCCCAATAGCTTCTTCAGTTGGGAACTTAGCCTTCGATACATAAACTTTTGGGGAACGATTTCAACTTGGAGCCAAAGCATTTACTCTGTCATTAGGACCTGAAACAGCCTGACCTCTTATAAGCACTCAAGAACTATGATTGATAAGTGAGTGTGAGCTCAGACAGTAGTGAACTAGAGGGTAGGTGTACATAGTGGATGTGGTAATGGAAAGAAAATTAGTGCTGCTCTCACACCTGGCCAGAAAATCTTCCCTATGGAGAGGGTGATAGATACTAAGGTGACCAGAAACTCATCAAAGTGCTGAAAGATAAGAGGCTGTTGAGAGATCACTGTTAAATGACACCTCTTTTACATCCTCCAAAGCTCAAGAAATGTTGTGGAAGAGACTAGAAAGAATAGAAGAGCCACAGGGTGGGGAGAAGTCCTCCGTGGCCCTTTCTTCTGGACTTGAATAGACTGGTAGATTCATGACCTCATGATGAAGCTAATTACCCCACAAAACCTGCACAATGCTGAGCCCACCAACAATCTGACAGAGAGGACAGAGGAAGACAAAAGGAATGAGACATCGAAACAGAAGAAAGACTCCTTGGAAAGGAGGGAGCTCAGTGGAATCAGATGAAGGGGGGAGATGAAAGAGAGCAGTGGGAAGGGAATATGATCAAATAATATGTTCATGCATTAAAATCCTCAATAAAAAGAATTTAAAAAATTAATGAATTAAAAATTCAAATTATAAACAAAAATAAAATAAAAAAAAGAACAGGATAGACACAACTTAGTGTTAGCCACTTTTGCCATGAGCACTGTGGCCCCAAAGTCATTAGGTCTGATTGTTTATTTAAGAGAAGTCAGAAATCCTGATTTTCAAGTGAGTCTCCAGGTTTAAATAATACTGACAAAAATAAAAAATGTACTAAATGTACTATTCTATAACATTGATATATATTATTCTTATAGTTGGTTGTATCAGTAAAAATAAATTAATAAAAATATGCATACCATTATGTATTACTAAGTGAATGTTTCTTCAGATCAAATATAGGCTCTGGGGTGCGCATGCCATGGAGATACCCCTGTGCTAATGTACTACCAGAAGAGAGGAGATTAGATCTTACCCAGACCCGGGTAGTGTACATCCTGAGTCCTGAGTTGGCCTGGACAGCCCTGATCAGTGTTGAAAGAAGCCGAGATTAACTCCAGAAGGTTTGTCTAGTTACAGAGACAACCTGCAGAAAATGGGTCTTTTGGTATCAATTGCCTTTGTGCGTGTGTGTGTGTGTGTTCATGTGTGGATGCACATATGTGTACTAGTGCATATGCAGAGGCCAGAATACAATTGCAGGCATTGTTTCTCAGGCGCCATCCATCTTTATTGGCCTGGAGATCTCCAAATCGGCTAGACAAGCTGGGCAGAGAGGCTGAAGCATGTGCCTGTATCTGCCTCCCCAGTACTGGGATTACAAAGGCAACATTACTCCTTGCTTTTTTTTTTTTTTTTTTTTGGTACCACATTTTAATATTTATTTTTGACAGTTTAATACATGTATACAATATAGTTAGAGCCTGACTTTCTCTCTTCCCTGTTACTCTCCACTAAAACTTTTCTTCCCATTAGATGCCCAATCTTACTTTGTGTTGTCTATTTTCTTTTCTTTTCTTTTGACCCACTGATTTCAATTAGGATTGTTTGCATAATGATGGGTGGGAAGTTATTTCCTGGAGAACGAGCAATCCACTAGTGGTTATACCAGTAAAGGACATGACTCCCCCCCTCATCCATCAGCACCATTTTGTAATGTATTCTCAGAGATGGCGCCTGTAGCGCAAATATGGCAGAGAACAAATCATCAGGTGATAAATGGGCCTTTCGTCCCAGAGCCCTTGAATCCTGAGTCTTGAGCGGCTAAGCAAGTCCAAGTAGTGAAACCAAGGAGCGTGTGAAGAGCAGGCTGGTATGTCAGTTGGCACGCCCCGGCTCAGGCTGGTTGCCTAGAGGAACTATATTTATACCAGCACTCACAAGGCAAGTCCCGTAGCAATCACAGGAGATGATGAGTTGTCTATGGCCCCAGAGAGGGTGTCTAAGGTCACTGGTTCTCAGCTGGGAGGAAGGAGCATTTGTGCACCGCCCTACTCAGCCATCAACCATCTACAGGAAAGGTGAACTCCGGCATGTGCCCAGCCTTCAAGAAGGAGAGCATACAGGCAATGCACGGCCAGTGTTCTGCATCCAGGAAGGCTGATGAAAGTGCCAGTACCTCCCAGTTCACTCCATCTGCTGAGGCTTAGCATGCCAAACCCAGGCATGCTGGAGATGACCGAATTTGTCTCCAAATTGTACTAGTGAAAAGGGCAACAAGGAAGGGGTGGAACCATCTGCCCTCTCAGCAAGTCTGCAGGTGTGACAGATCTCTGTAAACCTATGGCTATGGCTTCTATGATTGGCTGGCAGTTTTAGTAAGGATGTAAATGGTGCAGCTAAGGTGTTGATCGAAGAACATCTGAGAGGAGGCAAAAGCTTACCATCAATTCCCATCACAGGGCTCAGCGCTAGATGTTCAATCACTTCAGGCCTACTCTGCTTCAGTGTCTCACAGTCTTTTGGCATTTTCCCTTCCTTACAGTGCTGAATGGAGTGCTGGGTCATAGCAGATGTGTAACATTTAAAAAAAAAAAAAAAAGTCTGTTCCTGAATGTTTACCATGTGCCAGGACCTGGGTTAGCACTTGACATCTTTTGTGTCGTTTAATCGGCACGACAGTACTGGGAAGTAGGTGCTGCACTTAGCCAGGCTGAATCTCACCTTATCCTATGACCCTGGAAAATAGCAATGATTCAATAGCACCTTGCTCTACCTTGCTCTCATTTTTTTGGTTGTCTTTGATCTTATGTTAGAACAGGATACTTCTACTCACCCATCCCCTTCCTACTCCAGGTTCTTCCTATGCTTGTTGACTCCTTCCTATAAAAGAAAATCTCCTTTCTTCCTAATCATCAGGGCGTCTGCAGATCTCCCCACCCATAACAGTGCTCAGTTCCTGTGACAATACTCTCTCTCCCCTTCTCTTGCAATAATCTTTTCAAACAAAAACTTTCCTTTCCTAAGTCTTGAGCTGTTCCTTATTTGGTGACTGTTAACACTCTCTGAGTACTCACTGAAGGCCAGGCCTTGTATGAAACAGTAGGCTATATTTCATGTAATTATTAAAATAAATATGCCGGTGTACGCGGTGCCAATCCATTGCAGAATGAAGAGATTCCAAGGTTACCCACTGGGGATTTTAGAGCCAAAGTCTATCTGACCTTTTATTTTGCTCCATTGTGCCTGGTGATGAGCCACAGTGTCTCAGGCCCTCAGAGGGAAGCTGACCTAGCACAGAAGAAGGAGGGGCAAATAGGGGCTGCAGGGGGTGGGGCTTGTCCAAAGGCAAATTATCACTGAAATAACTTATCCTTAATTGAGAGGCCTGCCATTCCATTAGCATAGAGGTACCTTGGGTTTTTTTTTTTTTTTTTTTTTTTTTTTTTGATTTCTTGCATCCTTGGGTTTTGGTTCAGCAGGCCTCATAATGAAGTCAATTCTATCACTGACATGGGATTGAGTCCTAGATTCACCATAGCCACATCTTAAACTTGAACTTAGGGGGTCAGGACATGGGTCAGTGGGTAAAGTGCTTGCAGTGCATGGATGAAGACCAAAGTTCAGATCTCCTATACCCATGTGGAAAAATGCGGACTGTAGTGGCAAGCTCTTGTCCTCTCAGTTCTGGGAAGACAGAGGCAGGGAATGTCTGGCACGTACTGGTTAGCTAGTCTAGTGGAATTGTAAGCTCTGGATTCAGTGAGAGACCTTGTCTCAAAGAATAAGAAGGAGAGTGACTGAGGAAGACACTTGACAATGATCCCTGCCCTCTACATGCATGCATTCATATGTATATGCACCCCAACACAAGTCCATCCCTCACACAAACATGCAGACAAACATGTACCCCCCACAAACATGGGTTCTCTGAGGCATATTTTGAAATGTGAGCAAGACCTCTGACCTCACAAAGGTTGACAGGTGATACATTTATGCAAAGCCCAGCACGTTCCAACAGGCCCATGGTGGATGTATGACTAGTGCTGCCTGCTGTGTTGGCTTGATCGCTCTGAAAGCTGGCTGTGTTGTCCTGGTACCACTTTCTTCTTTGCATGATTCATTCCAGATCTCAGCCTTCAGTCTCCATAATTTCTCTGGTAACTAGAGCCCTCATAAACTTTTTTGAGTTCTTTCCATCACATGGGCAACTGACGATGTAAACTCATTCAAAATAATTTTAAGCAGGTTTAATGCATCCCTATTCCAAATGGTGATTGTATTTTTTCAAAGAAATTTTCTGTAGAGGACCCTTTCAGGAAGGTTCACCTGCATCGAGCAAATAAGATAACCAGAATTCACCAGTGGATACGTTCAGCTTTCAACAGGAGGTTCCACTTGCCTCCAAGACAGAAGTCTTTCCAGTGACTCATCCGCATGGAGGAGTCCACTTGCTTACTGAAACCTCACATCAAGAGGAAGTTGTCACAGCATGGACAAGAGCTTATGTTCGGTCACTCTTGCTGATCCAGCCCATGAAAGTCACCTAAAGCTCTAGCCCTCAATCATATTTTAATTATGGCTGTCTGTATGTCAGTTGAAAAACCAATCACTCACTGACCTTTTTCAATCTAATTTTCAAAATACTTTCTTTTTCCATTCCTACTACCTCCAGATACTTAATATCAGTGTTCTTCAATCTGTTCTAGACTTTTCTTCTCTACATACGTAGAGATCCTGTTCATTCCCTCTTTAATATTGTTTCTCCTCTTGGAGAGTCATTTTCCACTAGTTATCTTTGGGCAACATTTTCCATCCATTATGACTTTTTTCTAGTGCTTAGTTTTTCAGGGAGATTTCCAGACCTGGGCTTGTGTCTTGCTTGGGTACCAATCCCCTTGTGACTAGGACCTTTTGACAAGCATTGAGCCCTGTGCCTTGATCTGTGGGTATTTCATTTTTAACTTTAATTGTTAATCTTTTTCCCAACCTTATTTAGAAGACTGTGGAGCTCAGGGCCCAGAAGAACCACTAGCATGTAAATCCTGTAAAGTCTGGGAGTTTGGTTTGCCCAAGCTACTTATTCATTACTGAATGTGAGAGCCTGGAAAACCAGCCCATAGTACATTCTCAGTGAATATTAATAAATTTTCCATTGGTGACATATGCTTCACTGGATATCCTACAGCACAAGGCATAGTGCTATGCAGGTGTGAACTGAGAAAGATGCATTATAAAAATTAATGGATGGATAGATGGGTTGGATTGACTAGTGTAAGCCCCACCAGCTATCATGGGTATTTTGATGTCTCACTGCAAGAAGGAAAGTTGAGTAAGTGATCAGTAACTACATTTATTTCTAGCACGAGATTGACTGTAAAGTCTTCCAGAAGGGCCAGTGAGGTTTGTGGCTAAGGATAACAGCCCTCATTGCATTATTTATGTGGCAGGGTTTCTTTAGAAATCACTTGCACATGATCAATTTCTACTTCTTAAACGGTGTATCACTCTTGCCTTATCAATGTTCTACCTGATGAGATGCCCATCAGTAGGATTTAAGGAGATGAAAGGATGAGCAGGAAAGCCTTACAGGTCGATCAGCAACCTTCAGGGTCAAGGTTAAGGTCAAGATAAAAGACCTGAGATACTAAAACCCAATAGGGTTCCCTGACAAACTGTCAAGAAGGCATTGCTAGGAAAATGACCAACTGATTAAATGCAGGTGACCTAAAGGAAAAGGAATTTAAGTTTTGAACACCTATTATATCAAGCACGAATGGGTCCTTACATAGCTTCTTGAAAAAACAGCATTTACACACATTCTTTTTTTTTTTTTTTCTTCTCGTTATGAGGTAGGGTCTCACTCTAGCCCAGGCTGACCTGGAATTTACTATGTAGTCTCAGGCTGGCCTTGAACTCACGGCGATCCTCCTACCTCTGCCTCCTTAGTGCTGGCATTAAAGGCATGCATCGCCACGCCCGGCTCATTTACATACATTACACAAACATAATCAATGAATTGCAGATCACGTGATTGCCAAGCCTAGGCCTTCACAGATCAGTATTTCCTCTTCTAACTCCAATTAGGTTTTACACAGCAACATTGTTGAGAGATTCACATGAGGCTTATATTTTTTTCAATCAAGGAAAGTTTTTAAAAATTTATTTATTTATTTATTTATTTGAAAGAGAGAGAACGCACACCAGGACCTCCAGGCATTGCAAATGAATTCCAGATGCATGCACCCCCTTGTGCATCTGCCTTATGTGGGTCCTGTAGAGTCAAATTGGGATCCTTTGGCTTTGCAGGCAAGTACCTTACCTGCTAAGCCATCTCTCCAGCCCAAAAGTTATTTATTTATTTATTTATTTATTTATTTATTTATTTATTTTTTGGAGAGAGACAGAGACAGAGAGACAGGGAGAGGAAGACAGATAGAGATGGGTGTGCCAGCAGCTTCTCAGCTGCTGCAAACAAAATCCAGGTGCATGCGCCCCCTTGTGGTAAAGTGCAGCATTGCACCCTTGCGTCACTGCATCTGGCTAAACGTGGGACCTGGAGATTGGAACCAACATTCTTAGGCTTAGGAGGCAGGCACCTTAACTGCTAAGCCATCTCTCCAGCCCTATTTATTTATTTTTAATCAAGGTCACCAATGATACAACTTACCAAAGCTAATTCTCTTTCCGTGTGTAAGTGCATTTCTTAGCATTGAACACTGATGACAATTCTCTCCCAGAAGCCTTTGCTTCCCATGCTTCTGTGACACTCTCGTGGTTTCCTCTCTACCTCACTGATAGTTCCTGTTCATCGCTGCCAGTATTTTTTCTACATTCTTATCCAGTCCCTCCAGTTTATTGATGACTCTCGGGTTTAGCTTTGTTTCTACCCAGGCATGTCCCTTGAGTGATAGACTGAAATATTAAGTTATATACTGAAGATTTCTACTTGGATGTTCACTTGATAATTAAAACTCATCACAGATGAAATGGGAGTATTGACTTCTACCTATGTATCTCATTACAAAAGTGTGTGATTTGCTTTCACCTACGTCTTTCCTGCCTATCATGTCTCCCCCTTCTCTCTTCAGCTCAGTACCAATCATTACAGACTTATAGACTTTTGGCTATGGAAGTATTTGGGGATTTCAAATCAAATGCCTTCATTTTTATGCATAAGATAGCTGTGACCCAGAGAGGGAGGTGATGACGTTAACTGTTTTAACCTCTTAAACTGTAAAGTAGAGATTAGAAGCTAGGTTTCATGACTTTTAATTTTCATTTGTAGACTGTCTGTTCTATTTTCCCCTTTGAATATCTACATTTGAAGACAAGAATGTCATTGGCTGCTTACTTTATTAGTCTTCTGGCTTCGTTTACTCCTCTGGAGCCCTGATTATTTATCAGCTGTCCATGCACTACTGTTCTATAAGCAGTGTCCGAAGAAGACATCACCAATCAACCATGATACTGCTGAGCCCTGATACAAACTCAGCCATTCTCACCATATAGTGTTCTAGGCATCTACTATCAATTGATTAGAGCTGACTTTCAAGATAACACTTGTTTTCTTCTTTGTAGCTTCAAACTATCCATTTCTGTCATTTTATTTTTTTTCTGAGTCTATCTCTTGAGGCAAAGTAATTTGACTTAGGGTATTAGAAAGTAGTAGTGTGATATTATATTTTAGCAGCAACATCTGGAAGCAATGTTAAACTAAAGATATAACACTGTAATGGTGGAAATGTGAGGGCCTGAGGCAGGCAGCCTGTTTCTCCCCGGCACACCAGGTAGACAAATGACTTTGAGTTCAAGTTCAATTCTAAGCAATTCAACAACAGTGTCACTACTATGATTCCCTTGCACAAAGAAGTCTTAGAACCAAAAGTGATTCACCCTGGGGAAGCCATTAGCTGTTCAAAGGCCTGCTTAGCTTACCATGAGTTTGTAGTGTCACAGAAGGAACCAGCTTTAGGAGTCTGCAGTCTGTGCTCACTCTTGCACTTAACACCAACTAGTGGTATGTTATCTTTGAGCAAGTGACCCAGTCTCTCTGAGATTTCATGTTGACTCCACAGTATCCTTTAAAAGTTTCAGTGTATAGTGCATGGAATGTGCACAGTCACTTCATTCAAATGACACTCATTGAACATCTGCAGTGTGTCAGGGATGACCCATTGGTTATAAGGGAACAAATACGACAAAGGTCCTGTCTTATTGATCTTTTGAGGCAGCTCAAAAAAAAAAAAAAAAAAGATTCAGTTAATCTTCTCAGAAGCTGAAATAGAGTTCTTGCTTTTGTCAGGGCATCCCCCTCACCTTGCATCCTGTGCCCCTGGCAGGCAGGTACACCCAAGAGAGAAGAATTGGGCTTGTACCACTGCTCTCTACCAATTTCACTGAAGAGGGTTAGAGAACATGCCCAGACATTCCAGCCATGAACTACAGCAGGACTGCAGGGGTGCTTTTCTGGTCTGGTGAGGAGCCTGTGCCCAGGAGACCATGTTATTTCTTGTGCCCAGTATTGGCCACTTCCTGGAACCCTCTGAAGTTCACAGTGCTAGAAGTTTATGCCAAGTTGAAAACCATCCAAGCAAAGAACAGATCTTCCTAGGAATAGCTGTAATTTCTTGGTGGGGAGTTTCACTCTGTGGCGACAGTACAATGTTCTGAGGAATGAATATCATGTCAATGCTGTCTAATAATATGGTAACCACTGACCATTTAATTACACTGTAATTGTCACTTAGTGGTTGGGTAATTGCATAGTAAGTAGCATCTAATTTCAGGGTAAAGGGTAAATACATGATTATTTCAGGCTCCTTAGGCACAGCATAGGTCACCCAGGAATTAGGTTTGGATTGACTAAGTATAAATTATCTAGAAATCTGTTTTCGGGTGATTACTCCTGTCATCCTTCCTCGACAAAGCTTCTCTAATGATTACCATACGATTAAAGAGAGATTTCAAGATTTTAGAATCCAGAAACTTAACGGAACACTGTTTCATCTTTTAATCAATCATGTCTGCCATGCAGGAGTGGGGAATGTTGCTTAGCTGGAGAGGAGATGGGAGAAAGGTGAGTGAGCAACTCTACTCTCTTCCATTTGTCAGCAGCTTTCATAAGCTCATGTGGGTGCCTCAACACCTGATGCTGAAACTTGGGATTGCTAACATAATGAGATGCGAATTCAACAGTCATTTCCCCAGTGACCCTCTTCATGAGTCCAAGAGGGACACTTTCTGTAGCGGCTAAGAGGCGGCACCCTGAAAGAGATGCTTACTTGCTGAACCCTGACCCCTTGCACATGTGACTTTATTAAAAAAAGACCACTCTGTGAAGATGTAAGTAAATTAAGGACTTTATATAAGCTCACCTTTGGTTATGGAGGTAAGCACTTATGGTCCAATGACAAATGTCTTTAATAGCAAAGGAGTAGATAAAAACTAGAGAAAAGTTGGGCTGGAGAGATGGCTTAGCGGTTAAGGCGCCTGCCTGCTAAGCCTAAGAACCCGGTTCCAATCTCCAGGTCCCATGTTTAGCCAGATGCAAAGTGACACAAGGGCGCAATGCCGGACTTGACCACAAAGGAGCGCACACATCTGGATTTCGTTCACAGCAGCTGAGAGACTGCTGGAGCGCCCATCTCTATCTGTCTCCCTCTCCCTCTCTGTCTCTCTCTCTCTGTGTCTCTCTCCAAAAATAAATAAAAATAATAAAAATTAGAGAAAAGTCATGTGGAGAAAGATTT
The DNA here is from genome assembly GCA_036365145.1 of Orientallactaga sibirica. NCBI lineage: Eukaryota > Metazoa > Chordata > Mammalia > Rodentia > Dipodidae > Orientallactaga > Orientallactaga sibirica. Next base: position 10,345,597 of record JAEOAD010000031.1, on the reverse strand, counting down.
AGAGACTGGAGTGAGGCAACTGTAAACCAAGAATGCCTGATACTAGAATCTTCAAGAAGCAGGGAATGGATTCTTGCCCTAAAGCCTCTGGTGGGAGTAAAGCCAGCCTTCTAGCATCCAGAACTGTGAGGGAATAGATTTCAATTGTTCTAATCTGATGCTTTATTACAGCAGTCTTGGGGAATTAATGTTCTGGATAAGGAGCTGTGCAGTAGCAGATGTTCCAGACCTCTCTAGTATCATCCTGGTCTATGTCTCCTGACACTGGCATGACTAGAGTTGAATAACAGCCATAGTGGAACAGATACCCAGACAATGTAAGAATTACATTCGAAGGGGAACAAAGCAGTGCTCATCAGCTCGGATGCTATGGATCTCAGCCACAGCCTCTAAGCAGGAACTAGGGTTAGCACCCCACTCATTCCTGGCCTCCTGAATTAGTTGGGTGTCACATGAGAAGACTTAATGGTTTTCATTATAAAAGAAATTTCTAGTCCTTCTGGACAAATGCAAACTGTTACAAAAAAGCTCCTAGGGTCCAGATAGGATCATATTGCTCTGTTTTCTGCATTTTTTTTTTTTTTTTTTGTATTGGCCAGAGCTGGATGCTCAGCGTGGTGGAAAGGATAAAAGTGCAGACTTTGGGTCAAGAAGGCTGGGACTTAAAACCCAGCCTACTGGATATGTGGGTGGGTGACCTTGATCTCATTTTCCTCTCTCTCTTTCTCCCCTTACTCTTTGCTTAGCAGCTAATTTGTGCTCAGTCAAGGATAACTATTATTATGTCCATGCGGAACGAGCAGGGCAGTGTAAAGCAAGCATGTCCAATGTTCTTATGAACCTTTCATGGACATTTGCTAAATGGCTGCATGGTAGACTGTTAAGTGAATGTGACAGAGATGACAATGATTCTGGCGGCAGCTGCACTGTTTCCCCAGGGTCCATTAATGAGTTCCCTGCTGTACTTTTGCCACCTGACTCTGAACTTTGTCATCCTCATCTTCTTCCTCTGTGACCCTGGTTTGCCAGCTCCCTGCCATGAGCTCTCAGCTTGGGAAGGCATCAAAATCAGCTACCCTGTTTATATGCCATGGGCGCCTGACACACTCAGGTTTAGACAAACAAGTTCTCTAAATAACCCTTTCAAGATTACATCTAGCTTTATGATTCTACAAGAGCAAGCTAGTCAGCCAATGAGAGGACTGACAATAAAGGCTGTAAAGACCCACACTAAATAAAAAGAACACAAAACATTCTAGGAGGCCTCCTGAGTCTTCATTGCATTCAAGTGCTGCATGTAAAGTCAGGTTTATTTTTATAGGTTTTGAGTCATTTTCTCCCATAGGTCTCTTCATTCCTATAAGCGCTCTGTGCTCAGTTACACATGCTATTCTGCACACCTGTCTGTCCATGTCCCAGTTGGGCTGGGTAGAAGATATCAAATCCAGAGCCTAGGCTAGGTAGACAGAGAAGGCCCACTTTCAGAGTTTCTGAATTCAGACTATTGCACCTTGATGGGCAGTTTTGATCTGTGGTCAACATCTCCATGGTTTGTCTTGTTGATTGGCAATGTCAGGCAGCAGGAAGATGCCTTAGTACCCAGTCTCAGAAAAGAGTACTTCCTGAAAGAGAAATAAGCAACCAAAAGCCTTTATTGAATATTTCTACCTTCTTAGCAAAGGCATTTGGCTAGGTTTTATGTATGTACACTCTGATTTCAGCAAGACAAACAGTTTGAGATTGGCCTTATTACCTGCATTTCTCTAGGCCAGCTAAGGGACACATGGCTAACAAGCAGAAGTGTTGGATTCAGAATGAGTGTTTAGTCCAATACAGTTCCAGCCAGGTGGATGGATGTGTTGCAGGGGTGATGATGAGTCACTGTTGCTCCATAGCAAATCTGTTTTGAGGTTCGAAATGTTGTCTTTGTGCTGTTAAACAGAACACCTGAGATTGGGTACTTTTTAAAGAATAGAAACTTATTTCCCATTCCTGGAGGCTGAGAAGTCTAAAATGATGGTGCTAGCATTTGGTGAGGGCATTTTTGATGCATCCTCACATCATAGAAAGTGGAAGATCTAGAGGGTCTGAACACTCTGTTCTGTCATTCAGAAGAGCAGAGGACAAATCTATAATACCTTAGTAAAATGTATCTATGCATATGCATGCATGCATATTCATGTTCATAAGTGCAAATGTGTATGTGCAGTGGTGCATGTATGCCTGGAGGCCAGATGACTACCTTTAGTGTTATTCCTCAGGAATGCTATCGACCTCTTTTTTTTTTTTTTTTTTTTTTTTTGAGGTAGGGTCTCACTCTGGTCCAGGCTGACCTGGAATTCACTATGTAGTCTCAGGGTGGCCTTGAACTCACGGCGATCCTCCTACCTCTGCCTCCCGAGTGCTGGGATTAAAGGTGTGCGCCACCACACCCGGCTCTATCGACCTCTTTTAAGACAAGGTCTCTCATTGGCCTGGAACTCCTTAAGTAGGCTAGACAGGCTGGCTAGTGAGCGCCAAGGATCCATCTGTCTCTGTTTCCCTAGTTCTGAAATTATAAGTGCATGCCACCTTGGCTGGCTCTTTTTACATGGGTTCTGAGAATTGAACTCAGGTCCTTGGGCTTGCAAGGCAAGCACTTTACCTACTGAACTATCTTCCCAGCCCCATACGCTCTTTTATAATAGTATTAATCCATCCATGGGGGGTGGTGTCCTCATGACATAAACACCTTCCAACTCTGGTGTCCTGGAGATCAACTTTCCAGTACAAGAATTCAGGGAAGGCATATTTTTTTTGGCGGGGGTGGGGTTATTTAAGGTATATCATAGAATATCTTCCCCTTTCCCATTTTCTTCCCCTTCCCTTCACCCATGTCCTCTTCATCCCTTCTCTTCCCTTGCCCTCATAATCCTTCCGTTTCTTTTCCTATACTTTTTTTTGAGAAAGACACAGAGAGAGAGAGAAAGGGAGAGGAAGACAGATAGAGATGGGCACGCCAGCAGTGTCTCAGCTGCTGCACACAAAATCCAGATGCGTGCACCCCCTTGTGGTCAAGTGTGGCATTGATTGCACCCTTGTGTCACTTTTTTGCATTTGACTAAACATGGGACCTGGAGATTGGAACCACTGGAGATTGGAACCAGCATTCTTAGGCTTAGGAGGCAGGAGTCTCAACTGCTAAGCCATCTCTCCAGCCCCTATACATGTTTTTAATATGTTCCCCTTTCCCATTTTCTTCCCCTCCCTTCACCCATGTCCTCTTCATCCCTTCTCTTCCCTTGCCCTCATAATCCTTCCGTTTCTTTTCCTATACTTTTTTTTGAGAAAGACACAGAGAGAGAGAGAAAGGGAGAGGAAGACAGATAGAGATGGGCACGCCAGCAGTGTCTCAGCTGCTGCACACAAAATCCAGATGCGTGCACCCCCTTGTGGTTAAGTGTGGCATTGATTGCACCCTTGTGTCACTTTTTTGCATTTGACTAAACATGGGACCTGGAGATTGGAACCACTGGAGATTGGAACCAGCATTCTTAGGCTTAGGAGGCAGGAGTCTCAACTGCTAAGCCATCTCTCCAGCCCCTATACATGTTTTTAATATGATTTTCTTCTTGATTTTTCTCATTTATTTTCCTAATAGTCATTTAGTAGGGAGAGAATTTGGGGTGTTCATATCATTTTCTTTTGTTAGAGTGAGCTTTTAGAAAATGCCTGCCTATTTATTTTGTCCTGGACTCTTATAGCCTTCACAATTAAGTAGCTGCTGACTTCACACCACACACTCTTTTTTTTTTTTTTTTTTTGGTTTTTCGAGGTAGGGTCTCACTCTGGTCCAGGCTGACCTGGAATTCACTATGTAGTCTCAGGGTGGCCTTGAACTCTCGGCAATCCTCCTACCTCTGCCTCCTGAGTGCTGGGATTAAAGGCATGCGCTACCATGCCGGGCTTCACACCACCCGCTTCTTAAAGATGCATTCACAGACATTAGCACCCCTATGGCAAAAAATTTTCCTTCTCTATCTCCCCATAATTTACAACAGACTATAGTGGGATTCTTTCTGTAATACCTTTCTATATTTTCCCCACAAGACTATGTCCTTTCTGCAGTGCCCTAGAGCAACAGAGACTTTAATAGGAAAACCTGTTTGAGAACACAAGCTCCTACCAACAAGAGTCTCAAAGATTGGGAGTCATGGAGAGAGAGAGTTTCAAGGAGAAAATTAATACTCAAGATGTCTTTTTGCCACCTCCCAGTTCTCTGGTCCTGGTTCTCCTGATGCTGGCTTGGAAACCCTGAAAGCCAGAAGACCTAGGGTTGGAACACTTTAAAGTCTGAAAAACGATGGCTTCCAACCCAAGCTACTCCACTTAACAAAAGTATCATTCATAATAGATGGTAAAAGGAAAACTTTCCATGAAAAAAGTCAACTCTATGATTATAAGAACACATAACCAAAACCTACAGAGAATACTTCAGGGAATACTCCACCCAGAACAGTCAAAAACTAATCTCAAGAGCCTACAAGAAGATCACAATAACCCAAACTGGACCAGGTTCAAAAATGTACAAAGCACAAGAAAGCACAAAATGCCATAAAGCACTGCATCATGGCAGGGATTAAATCAAATCTCACAGTTATAACCTTAACTCTTAACGGTCTTAATTCACCCATCAAAAGACACAAGTTAACAGGGTAGATCAGAAAAATGGTCCCTTCTATCTGCTTTCTTCAAGAAATCCACCTCTTCACTAAAGACAGACACCTCCTCAAGGTGAAAGGATGGAAAATGATATTCCAAGCATATAGAAATAAGAAACAAGCAGGTATTTCTATATTAATATCTGATAAAATAAACTTTAAACAAAAAGTAATCAAAAAGACAAAGAAAGCCAATTCATCAAGGGAATGATCCAACATGTGGACATCACAATTATAAATGTGTATGTGCCAAACACAGTGCACCACAGTTTATAAAACAAAACCTATTTGACAACAAAATAGAAATAAGGACCAACACCATCATAGTTGGAGACTTCAATACTCCACTATCATCAATAGACAGACCATCCAAGCAGAAAATCAACAGGGAAATAATAGAGCTCAACAACACCATAGATCAACTAGACCAACTGACATCTACAGAGCTTTTCACCCCAATTCTATAAAATATACATTTTTCACAGCAGCCCATGGACCCTTTTCCAAAATAGACCATATATTAGGCCATAAGGCATGACTCCATAAATTCAGGAAAATTGATGTAACTTCCTGCATCATTTCAGATCATAATACTTTAAAGCTAGAAATTAACAACAAGAGACATATCAGGAACTTCATCAGATCCCGGAGACTGAATGAGTTGTGGAAGAAATCAAAAAGGAAATTGTAAAATTCCTAGAACTGAATGACAATGAAAACACAACTTACCAAAGCTTATGGGACACAATGGAGGCAGTCCTAAGGGGAAAATTTATAGCACTAAATGCCTCTATAACAAAGAGAGAGATCCCAAATTAATAATCTTATTATACCTGTATTCTATCAAACCTTCACTGAAGGACTAAAACCAATTTCTCAAACTGTTTCACATAATCACAGAGCAGGGACTGCTCCCCAACTCCTTTTGTGAAGCTAGCATCATCCTAATACCAAAACCTGACAGAGATACAAGAAAAGAAAACTATAGGTCTATATCCCTGATGAATTCAGATGCAAAGTTCCTGAAAAAAATCCTAACAGACCGAATTCAACAACACACCAAAAGCTTTGTCCACCTTGATCAAATAGGCTTCAACCCAGGGATGTAGGGATGGTCCAATATATGGAAATTTGTCAACATAATACATCACATAAATAAACTTAATCATAAGAATCACATGGTTATTTTAATTGATGCAGAGAAGGCCTTTGACGAAATACAACACCACTTCATGATCAAAACACTGGAGAGAATAAGCATGGAGGGTTTATATCTCAACACAATTAAGGCTATATATAAAGCTCCCAAAGCCCAAATAATACTTAATGGAGAAAGACTCAGGGAGTTCCCACTAAGATTGGGAACAAAACAGGGGTGCCTACTCTGACCACTAATCTTCAACATAATACTAGAAGTCCTAACCCAAGCAATAAGACAGGAGAAATAAATAAAGGAGATACAAATTGGAAAGGAAGAAGTCAAGTTAGCTCTGTTTGAAGATGACATGATCCTATACATAAGTGATCTGAAAGTCTCCATCTCAAAACTTCTAAAGGTGATTAATTCCTTCAGTAAAGAGGCAGGATACAAAATCAACACACAAATTCAGTAGCTTCTCTACATATAAAGGACAAATATGCAGAGAATGAAATCAGTGAGGCTGTCCTATTTTTCAATAGCAACAAAAATATTAAATAACTTGGAATAACACTAACCAAGGATGTGAAAGACCTATGTAATGAAAACATTAAAAAAAAAAAAAAAACTCCTGAAAAAGAAATTGAGGAGGACTTGAGAAGATGGAATGCCCTCCCATGCTCCTGGATAGGCAGAATTAATATTGTGAAAATGGCAATTCTACCAAAAGCAATATACAGATTTAATGCAATCACAATAAAACTTCCAGAATCATTTTTCACACAGATTGAAAAAAAAATGAACTCAAATTTCATGTGCAATGGCAGCAGGCCTCAGACATCCAAACATATCCTCAGCAGAAGAAACAACTCTGGAGGTATCACCATATTTGATCTAAAGCTATATTACAAAGCCGTAGTAACATAAAAATCATGGCACTGGCATAAAAACAGAAATATAGACCAATGTAATAGAATTGAAGACCCAGACCTTAGGTCAAGGAACTATAGATACTTCATATTTAACAAAGGTACCAATAATGTAGACTGGTGGAAACAGCATCTTTAACAAATGGTGCTGGACAATTTGGATAATCATATGTAGAGAAATGAAGCTAGACCCACTCATCTCACCATACCCAAAAATCAAGTCCAAATCGAATCAAAATCTCAATATAAGCCCTGAAACTCTTCTTCTATTGGAAGAAAAATTAGGAGGAATTAGGAGGAACTGTTCATGATACCAGACTGGGGAAAGCCTTCCTGAACAAAACCCTAGTAGCCCAGGAAATTAAACAATCACTCAACTGGGCTGGAGACATGGCTTAGCCGTTAAGCCATTTGCCTGCAAAGAGCCAAAGGATCCAGGTTTGATTCCCCATTACCCATGTGAGCCAGATGCACAAGGTGGTGCATGTGTCTAGAGTTTGTTTACAGTGGTTAGAGGCCTTGGCATGCCCATTCTCTCTCTCTGCCTGCCTTTCTCTCTCTCCCTCAAATAAATAAGTAAAAATATTTTAAACAATAACTCAACTAATAGGATCTCATGAAGCTAAAAAGCTCTTGCACAGACAAACCTACCATAATCAGAGCCAGTAGATTACCCACAGAATGGGAATTTTTTTTGCCAACTATACCACTGACAGAGCCCTAATATCTAGAGTCTACAAAGAACTCAAAAAACTAAACAATAAAAAAATCAAATAACCCACTCCAAAAGTGGGGCAGAGAACTTAATAGGGAGTTCTCAGAGGAAGAAATACAAATAGCTAACACACATTTAAGAAAATGTTCAACATACCTAACCATCAGAGAAATGCAAATGAAAACAACTTACTCCAGTAAGGATGATAATCATAAAAAAAATTATAAATAGACAACAAATGTTGGCAAGGATGTGGGGAAAGAGGAACCCTCATCCGCTGTTAGCGGGAATGTAAACTTGTACAACAACTACGGAAATCGATATGGAGATTCCTAAAAATGAATATAGAGCCACCAACAGATCCAGTTACTCCCTTACTGGGCATTTATCCTAAATGCTCCATGCTTCACAACAGAGATATTTGCTCAACCATGTTTATAGCTGCTCAATTCATTATAGCTAAGACCTGGAATCAACCAAGATGCCCATCATTGAATGAGTGGATAATGAAGTTCTGGTACATTTACACAATGGAATTCTACTCAGCAGTAAGAAAAACATGATGCAATGAAATTTGTAGAAAAATGGACAGACTTGGAACAGATCATATTCAGTGAACACATACAACCACGGAAAGATAAACACTGCATGGTCTCACTCATCTGCAGTCCCTAACCTGGATCAGCTGGAGTTGCTGACATACCTCATAGGCAACTCAAGGCCCAGACAGTAAGGATGGAAGAATTTGGGGGGAGAGGAAGGGAAAGGTGTGGGAAAATAAACACACAACTAAATCCAAAATGAACTCGTATCATAGAAACCTTTATCCTTGGAGATAGACTAAAAGACATAACCCTCAACTGGAGTAAGGGGGGAGCACCTGGCCCTGGAGAGGGTGGGATGCAGCCTTTGTGTTTGTCCTGTAACTCCCAGTACCAGCAATCGGTTGCTACCCACAATGAGCTGTTGATCAGAGACCTACAAGGCCCCCAAACAAGACATGTTTCTGTCAAAGCACTTGATTACCTGCCTGAGGCAAAAGGTGAGACTCTATTACTGGAGACACCATACGCTGCTGACACAGAGCATGGAGAGACTTGGCTGAAATCTGGAAGAGAGCCCATCCCCAGATAGTCCATTTAGTGAGCTACTGCCAGTCCAATAGTGGCACCCAGCCTCGGGGGGTAACCAATAGCTTTTTGATTGGCAGCAATCTACTCATTGCAAAGGGACCCATATCTGGAATTTGGAACCAGGTCAAATCCTATGGAAACAAAAATTGTGCTCTCCAGTGTTAAGCTGTCACTAATCTTAGGCTAAAAGAGGGGCTACATACATTAAATTCTCATAAAATTAATGTCCAGAGGCATTCCCTTCCCCCAAAATGACTGACTGCTGCACCCATAACACATAAAGCACAACCCCATGGGAAATACCTGCAACCTCACTGAGGAGCATCTCCAATAGAATGGGGGCAGGGACAAGGGCAAAGAGGGTACCAACACATGATGTATCCATATGAAATATATTGTTAATAATAATAATAAACATTAAAAATAAACAAGAGGAGCCAGGCGTGGTGGCGCTCGCCTTTAATCCCAGCACTTGGGAGGCAGAGGTAAGAGGATTGCCGAGAGTTCAAGGCCACTCTGAGACTATATAGTTAATGCCAGGTCAGCCTGGACCAGAGAGAGACCCTACCTTGAAAGACCAAAAATAATAATAATTATTATAATAAATAAATAAAAAAAAATAAAAATAAAAAAAGAAAAAAGAAAAAACAATAATGCTTATCCCATTGAACTATGCTGACTTCACTTTCCATTGGAGGATGTTTTTTTTTTCAGGAGGTAACAAAACCTGAGATGATAAACTACCCCTCGCTCTTCAGCCAAGCCACAGCTGAAACCACAGAGGAATTGGGGAGACAGCAGGAGTGCTCCTTCCATGGTGAATCTGACAATGAGCATCAGGGTGAAGGAGACAGACCCTGAGGAGATTCTTTTAAGAGCTCATCACTGACTTATACCAAACCTACCGCAGCTCAGGGAATTTTGCAGAAGAGGGAGCAGAAAGACTGTAAGAGCCACAGGTTGAGACATCAAGCTGAGAGAGGCATTGCCTTCCCCCAAAAACTGACTGCTGCTCCCACAATGCATAAACCACAATTCCATAGGGAATACCCGCAACCCCACCAAGGAGGGACCCCAGTGGAATGGGGGCAGGGATGATGGAAAAAAGGGTACTAACACATGATGTATTCATACAAAATATGTTGTTAATAATAATAAATAAAAATATTAAAAAAAGAAACAGACAACAAGTATGTCTTTTCTCCCTTTCCACCTGCCACAGCTGGAGATAGTACCTGTAGATCTCCTTCACACCTTTTTCTTTCTTTTTTTTTTTTTTTTGGTTTTTCAAGGTAGGGTCTCACCACTCTGGCCCAGGCTGACCTGGAATTAACTTTGTAGTCTCAGGGTGGCCTCGAACTCACAGCGATCCTCCTACCTCTGCCTCCCAAGTGCTGGGATTAAAGGCGTGCGCCACCACGCCCAGCCTTCACACCGTTTTTTTTCTGAAGAGTCTTTGTGGAACTTTTATTTCCCTTGCTTTAGTACTTGTATAGGACAAGCAGAGAAAAATCTGCTGTTACTGAAATCGCTGAATGAATTTGGAGTAGAATAGAAACAGGTGTCAGACAGAACTATCAGTAAATGCTGGTTTGGCTCAGATGTGGGCAAGCGTCTGGTCTAACATAGATTGTCATGGATCAGCAAGGATCTTGGTTTGGCAAAGGACAAGAAAATGGAGCAGGGATGATGAAGCCATCAGGCTACACAGGAAATGTTAAAGCCACCCCCGGCCAGCATGGAGAAGCTCTCTGAGCTACTCTTGTTTGCATTTCATCAATACCAGGGTAAGGATGATGGGGTGGTTCACACCAAATCCATATATTTAATGTGGCTTTTTATTATCTGTACTTTCTCATATATTCAATTTATTATTATTTTTGAACATAGTAAATTAAAAACTTCCTTGAGAATGCTACTCCAAGAAGTTAGCTGAGGGGATCTTGCTGTTATAGTCACGACCTTGATTGCTGGAGTGTGCAGAGAAAAGAAACACTTGCCTTCCACAACAGTGACCATTTATTCCTCTGAAGGGCCCACATTGGCTCCAGTACCCACCACTTCACCAAAGCAGTCATTACTGAGGTCACCTGCACTTCCCAGCCTTCCCCGTAGTCCTCATCTTCCCAAACCTCTTCCCTTCCTAACCTCTTCCTTTATCTTCTGTGACAGTCTTATCTTCTGCCCCTCTGAGTCTCCATCTCTGAAGGAGAATCTCCTTTTTTACTGCACTGTTAAATATTGGGAGGGTTAAAAATATAAGGATTTTTTTTCCTGCAGCTGATATTTATGTTTCAACTGTCAGGAGGTGAGTTGGTGGGTCGGGTGTGTAAAGAGTCCTCACATGAAGTGGAGCATTTGTGTCAATGGCAAGGTGATTATTGGTTGCAATCATTGTTTTGATGCTGGAATTATGGGATGCATGCCCAAGACTCAAACTATTGTCAAATACCATCTTGTGTGTTTGTGCCTGTTGTGTTGTTCAGGTGTCTTGCATAAACTTAGGTGTTCTGAATGCTAGGTTCTCAGCTGATGGAGATTTGGGAATTAATGCCTCCCGGGGCTAGTGTATTGTTGGGGGCGGGTTTATGGGTGTTATAGCCAGTTTCCCCTTGCCAATGTTTGGCACACTCTTCTGTCTACCTGTTATTGGCTGGGGGTGACGTCCACCCTCTGCTCATGGCATCGTTTTCCCCTACCATCATGGAGCTTCCCCTCAAGCCTGTAAGCCAAAATAAATCCTTTTTTCCCAAAAGCTGGTCTCGTTTGGGTGATTTCTGCCAGCAATGTGAACCTGACTGCAACACTATTCTTGGAGAAAAGGGTTCTGACATGTCTGCTGAAACAGTGAAACTCCAAAAGCAGACATAATGCAGCCATTCCAGAGGTTGGAAAAACAAAATAAAACAAAACATAGAAGAGCTTAAATGCTTAGAGATTATTCAGAAAAAAGAGTTAAAATCTCCCTAGTTATTCTTGTTACTTCTCTAGTTATTATACTTGCAATGTTGTTTGCTTGGAGACTATTGTATTTTGACTCTGGAGTTCAAAATTGTATCTCAAATGACTCATGGGTTGCAGACTCTTGGTCTCTAATGCATGTTTAGCAGCAGGGCTTCTGGGAAGTGACAGGATCATGAAGACTGTGACCTTATCACTGGATCAATACGTTGACTGGTCCACAGTGTAATGGGCTATTGGGAAATGATGGGAAATTAGGAAGTGGGATCTCATTGGTCCTGTGAGGCATGCCCCTGGGTGCTTGCTATATCTTATTCCTATCCCCTCTCTTTCTTTCCTTACCCTCCATGATGTAAGCTGTTTGTTCCACCATGTGCTCCCCACCATGATATCCTGTTCCACCCCAGGCCCAGAGCAATACAGCCAAGTAACTTTGGACAAAAACCTTTGAAACCATTAGCTAAAATAAACCTTTCCTGTTTTAAGTCACAATGACGAGAGGCTAACACAGTGAATGACTTCATTAGATCTTTAGTGTAAAGTCCCAATTGTTATTTGGATTATTTACAATGCATGGATATATAATTTTATTTTGTTTCCTGATACTTGTATATATTGTATTATGATCACATATAACCCCCTTACCTTTTCTGATCCCCCCACACTCTGGATAAACCCCTTCTTACCATTGCTGCTCTCTGATTGGATTTGAGGCCTGCCTCACCAGAGGGAATTCATGCCTGGTACTGAAAATCTCATCAAAAGCCTATGGCTGTGAAGGGCACAGACACTAGGAGAGAAGTTACTACTGTTGTTTGGCTAAGTGTATATGCTGTGCCCACCAAATGACCCTCTAAATATTTATGTTTATGCCCATAGATTAGTGCTGTTCTCGCCTTTGGTCAGAGGAGCTTCTCTTTGCATCTGGTGGTGATTACTGAAAAGACTTAAAACTTGTCTGAGAAGTGACTGTTTAGTGCTCAGAGCTAAAAGAGAACTCTCCAACACCCCCTCAAAGGCTCAGGATACACTGTGGAAGAGGAAGCTGAAAGAATGTAAGAACCAAGGATGCTATGGAATGGTATGGCCTGAACATAAATGTCCAGTGCACTCATTAACTCACAGCAACTGTGGCTATTTGTGTAAAACCTGCACCAGATAGGGCCCTTCACCATTCCTCCGTGTATGGAGAAGGGATCCATGAGGCTCCATCCCTCCCTGAGGCGCTAATGGCAGTTATTCATTTATTTTTAACTATGCTGAATAGTCAGGCAAGAAACCAAGTTGCTTGAGATTTTAAGTTCCCAGTCCTGCATGTTTATGATGCTAAATAAAAGTTGCCTTCATTGCTGGGTGCAGAATATAAACAAGTGTCAGCCATCTTAGTGAAGAGACATCATTTGATTTAATTGCAAATTAAAAACCATAAACCACCTTAAACATGGAGCTAATGCCACATCAAATCAATATAATAATTGTAGGAGGGCAATTGAGAAGCAAGAGAAGTTTCCATACCTTGCATACTTAAAGAAGCCAGTTTCTAAGGAAGCTGGTAAGCCTATGAATGGTGGGCAATTATGGAAAATTGCATTACCTGGCTTTTTCTTAGAGGGTGGACCAGATTGACTGACTTCTTGATTGTCAGTGGCAATGTAAAGGAAGGGCCTCTGTCCCTGTAAAGAGGTTAATGTTGCGGTCCCCCCTAAGGCCAGCCCAGGAGGGACGGTAGTGTCTCTGCTGAATTGCGGTTAGCAGTGCAGAGTCACGACACAGACTCCGGGAGTTGGGTGGAAGCAGTAGAGGATGAGCTGCCGCAAACTCGTTTATTCAGGAAGTGCACGTGGGTTTTAAGGGGATTGGCTGGTCAATCATTGTATGGGGTGGTCCCCCTTTTTGTGACCAATGACAGCCTGTCTCTGGACAGAACATCTCGTAGCAGGCTTCTCGTGAGCATGGGACTGTAGCTGGTGTTACACCAAGCCTGCGCAGAACGCCATGTTCACAGAAGCCACTTCCTGCTTTCTTCTGCCATGCGGTCTGGCTAGGACCAGGCCTGTATTGTGCCATACAGGTTAATAATTCTTTTTGTGTGCTGGGCTGGAGAATTTGAAGTTTCATAATCAGGAGAAGAAAGGGAACATTTCTGGGCTGACTTTGTAAGGCCTTACGCTGAATGTTAATTCTCTTGGGACCCAGCAATTATTTTTTAACATACCTGACATATTATGGTAGCCAGGGGCATATGTCTGATTGACAGACCTCATCAATTGTATTTTGCTGAGTCATTCACGTGACACTGGCCTTTAGTTTATTTCTGGTGCATAGAGCAGGCTCATTGCAAGTGGCCCTTTGTTCCCTTAAAGTGATCCTTACTTTTATTCCAAGGATGGTCTGCGATAAAATGTGGGCAATTCCCATAATTCTCTTGGTCGTGGCATTGGAAAGATACAGGAAAGGCCTCCAGTCCTAAATAGTTTTCCTCTGCCACCCAGCAGCAGTTCTGAAATAATTTCCCTTAGACAGTTATTCCTTTGAGTGTCTGAAACTCCAGTTAAATTGCAATTGCCTTTGGGAAGGATGAGCAAATGAAACAATTAACAGCTATTAATACTACAGTGTCAAGTTGATTCAGGAAGAAATATCCTTTGTGCCTCTATGAGCTATGCATGAACTAATGCTGATAGTGAGTCTTGATTAGTTTATCAAGTGAACCAGTCCCTTTGAGGGGAGGATATTCCCTGGGCGAGGGGAAGAAGACAGCATGGATTGCATGGACTGCCGAGGAACCGGTTGGAGGGGGAATGAGGTAGGCTACTAGCTTTCTACTTCCTGCTTTTCCTGGCTTCATTGGAAGAGGGTGCATGTCCTCTACCTCATTTTCGTCTCCCTAGGTGTTCAGGTATGTGTGTATGTTGGAGGCTGGTCAGATTCCCCTGATCTGGACCTTAGCTTCTGGAGGATTCCCAAACCTGTGTGCCCCTCAGTGTGAGATGCTCTCTGGCCGATTCTCCTCTCTCTCTCCACTTTCTTCCTAGATCTTCTTCTCCTTTCTCAGCTTGCTTGACGACATCACCAAGCCTTTTTGCATCTTTCAATTGTGAAATAAAGTTCCTAGAATAGTGCTGCATCTGCTACATCTAGTTTGAACAAGGCTGAATGGACTGCTAAAAGTGCCAAGATCACAGAGAAATGAAATGTTGTAAGATCGAAAGCAAATTATCTTAGCCTCTTTATAGCCATTAATTGCCCACCTCTGTATCTGACCTAACATCCTGGTGACTATCAAGTTGACGAGGTGTGACCTTTTTGGAATGTACTAACAGACCCCAGCTTCCACCAACCCAGGGGCTAAAAATACCATCAGATATCATCTGAAGCCTATGGTGGAGATTTCCCCACTTTGCTGTAACCTGCCTACCTGTTATTCAGCCAGTGCATTTGAAAAGTCCCTTGATTTATTGCTTTACTTTGTTCTATAACTATAAAACCTTCATGAAATTGTTAACACGTTGGAACATGGATCTAGGGTAACCTAAATATGTGTTCCCAGGCCATGGTCATTCATATTTGGCTCTAGGATAAACTCTTATCCCCTTTGAGGTGAGAGCTGTGTCTTTTGCATCAACACAGTGGTCTAACTTTTTATTTATTTATTTATTTTGGTTTTTTTTCAAAGTAGAGTTTCATTCTAGTCCAGGCTGACCTGGAATTCACTGTGTAGTCTCAGGGTAGCCTTGAACTCATGGCAATCCTCCTACCTCTCTGCTTCCTGTGGTGGGTTAAAGGCATGTGCCACTATGCCCAGCTTGGTCTAACTTTTTTTTGGGGGGGGGAGGGTTTCAGCTACCTAATATTTATTATTTATTTATTTTTATTTTCTTGAGGTAGGATCTCACTCTGACTTAGAATTCACTATGTGGTCTCAGGCTAGCCTCGAACTCACAGTGATCCTCCAACCTCACTCTCTCTATATTTTGGACTTGCCTATTTTGAACATTTCATATAGATGAAACCTTATAATATAGGTTCTTCTACCTTTAGCTTTTTTTATGCTAGCATAATGTTTTCACAGGGTTTATCCAGTACAGTGTATAGGTGATTCATTATTAAGATCTATCTATATATAATACACATTTCGAATCTATATTAACATATGAGAGAAAACATATGATATTTGTCATTTTGAGTCTGGCTTATTTTGCTTAACATGATGATCTCCAGTGCCATCCATTTTTCTGCAAATGGCACAGTTTTGCTCTTTGTGGCTGAATACAACTCCACTGTGCACATATACCACATTTGCATTCTCCAGTTATCTGTAGATAGACACCTTGGCTGACCCCACATTTTGTCTATTGTGTGACTAGTGCAGCAATAAGCATGGATATTCAAGTGTCTCTGTGGTGTGCTGACTTAAATTAATTTAGGCATATACTTAGAGGTGGCATAGTTTTTAATTGTATTTTTGTTTATTTGTCTTGAGGTGGGTTTCACTCTAGCCCAGGCTGATCTGGAATTCACTATGTAGTCTCAGGTTGGTCTTGAACTCATAGTGATCCTCCTACCTCTGCCTTCCAAGAGCTGGGATTAAGGTCCCATGCCATTACACCTGGCTTACTTTTAGTTTTTTGAAAAATCTCCATAATGATTTCCATAGTGGAGTGTACTAATTTACATTCTCTGTATAAGGACCCCTTTTTCAAGCATCCTCACAAGTAGTTTTTCCTGTTTACTTCCTTGATTATGGCCATTTGGAATGGGCGGAGGTGGAATCTCAATGTAGTTTATTTAAAACTTAAAAAAAAGTTTACTTATTTATTTGAGATAGAAAGGGAGGGGAGAAGAGAGAGAGAGACAGAGAGAGAGAGAAGAGGCACACCAGGGCCTCCAGCCACTGCAGATGAACTCCAGATTCATGTGCTATCTTGTACATCTGTCTTATGTGGGCACTGGAAAATTGAACCTTGGTTCTTAGGCTTCAAAAGCAAGTGCCTTAACTGGCAAGCCATCTCTCCAGCCCTTTTAAAAAACTGTTTATTGACAACGTCCATAAATATAAACAATATATAAACAATATACATGATCATAATCCCCTCCCATCACCTTTTCTTTTCTCCCCCCTAAATCCCTCCTTCACTGAATCCCTTCTTTTTTTGGTGTTTCTAGGTAGGGTCTCACTCTCTCGCCCAGGCTGACCTGGAATTTACTATGTAGTCTCAGGGTGGCCTCGAACTTATAGTGATCCACCTACCTCTGCCTCCCAAGTGCTGGGATTAAAGACATGTGCCATCACGCCTGGCTTGTAATCCTCTTTCTAACTAGTCTCACTTTTATTTTGATGCCATCATTTTTCCTTCTATTATGCAGATCTTGTGTGGGTCAAAGTAGTTTTGTTTTGTATTTTTGATATTGAAGAATTATTAAGTAGTTATTGGCCATTTGTACTTCTTTTAAGAACTGTCTATGCAATTCACTTGTCCATTTATTGACTGGATCGTTTTTTTTTTTCTTTTCGGTATTTGTTTTTGAGTTCCTTATATATTCTCAAAATTCTCTTGGAAGACCAGATCCAGCTTCTTGTATTCTTTTTTTTTTTTTTTTTTTTTTTTTTTTTTTTTTTTTTTTCGAGGTAGGGTCTCACTCTAGTCCAGGCTAACCTGGAATTAACTATGTAGTCTCAGGGTGGCCTCGAACTCTCAGCGATCCTCCTACCTCTGCCTCCCAAGTGCCAGCTTCTTGTATTCTTAGTTAGGGTTAACCTCTGACCCTAAATGAAGAGTCCTTGCTGGCTGTATACCCTCAGCTCCGTGATATGTCTCCTTGATTTT
Organism: Orientallactaga sibirica; assembly: GCA_036365145.1. Taxonomy (NCBI): domain Eukaryota; kingdom Metazoa; phylum Chordata; class Mammalia; order Rodentia; family Dipodidae; genus Orientallactaga; species Orientallactaga sibirica. The sequence continues at coordinate 10,328,193 of JAEOAD010000031.1, read as the reverse complement.
ACCAGATAGGAAGTGTCCTTGGCATTTGGGGTTCCTCATTAGACAGATGGGATATGATTGGTCACAAGCTGTAGTAGTTTGAATAAATGTCCCCCAATAGATTAGAGAGTTTTATTAATGCTTCTTGGATTTCCAGCCACCTGACTGGAGGAGGTGTCATTGAGGGCAGATCCAGCTTAAGATATGCAAAGTGCCTGAGTTCTGTGTTTTCTTGTGGTTTAGCTGCTGGTTTTTGTTCTTGCTTTTGGTGCTGGGTTTCCTCTCTCTCTCTCTCTTTTTTTATTTTTTATTTTTTGCCATTATGGGACTTCCCCTGGATCAGTAAGCTTCAAATAAATCCCTTCTTCCTTCCATAACCTATGTCTGGTCAGGAGTTTCATCCCAGTGATGTGAGGCTATCTGCTACACAAGCCTTTGAAACCTATTACTATTGTTGATATTTAAATTGAATTATTGAGTAGATAGTTTGTATATATGACACAGAATTCAAAAGCCACAGAGGTATACACAATAAAAGGTATACTTCTCTTTGACTTCTACCCACATTGTCCAATTTCTTTTTCTGAGGCAACCATTATTAATTTTAATATAACTTTCTGGAAATATTACATAGATGTATGTATGTGTTTATATGTATACAACATACACATGCATGTGCTTTCTCTTCTCCTCATGATGATTGGAAAAAACATTATTCTGAATATTAAGAGCATTATTCTGAACCTGGTTCTTTCAAATTTAGACTATTGTTTAGAATAGTTTTAGATTCATAGCAAAATTGAGCAGAAAGTACAGAGATTTTCCCTATACTTTCTGCCCTCATACATACATATCCTCTTAATATCCACATTTCCCACCAGAGTGGAGGATTTGCTACAGTTGATAAGCCTACATTGATGTATCAGTTATCCAAAATCCATTCCCTCTTGATATTGTGTGTTCCATGAGTTTCAACAAATGTATAATGGCATTTGTGTATCACTGTAGCATCATTGAGAGTAGTTCCAATGTCCCCAGATCCTCTGGCTGCTTTGATTCATCCCTCCATTTCTGAACTTTTGTTTTATTCTTTCCTTAAAATTGTATCTTGGTGGTCATTCCATGTCATCATACAGAGAGCTATCTCATTATTTTTCATGATCACATAGACTTTCAGATTGTAGATGTACCATAAACTGTACAGTTTCCAATCTCTTGCCATGATAAACAATACTACAGTGAATATCTTTTTATGTGCAATTTAGCATGTAGATCAAATGTTCAGGATATATGTACAGGGGTAGACCTGTTCACAGAATATAGACACTTTAAGTTTTAATGGAACTATTGCCAGCTATTTGATTCCATTTGACTAGTGAATCCCCTGAAAGGTATGTTGAAACTCTAATCTTACCCCTGAGAACATTACCTTATTTGGAAATGAAGTAGCTGAAGATGTTAAGATGTTTAGAAGTTAAGATGTGTCATACTGCAATGCTGGTAATGTAACTCAGTTGGTAGAATGCTTGCCTGGCATGCACAGAACCCTGGGTTTGTTCCCTAGCATTGCATGAACTGGATGTGGTGGCATATTCTTTGTAATTGCAGAACTTGGAAGGTGTATCAGATGGACCAGAAGTTCAAAGTTATCCTCAGCTCCATAGTGAGTTTGAGGCCAGCCTGTGAAACATGAGAACCAGTCTCAAAAAAAGAAAAACATGTGCCAAACTGGAGTAGGGTGTGTTGTAATGGCAACATGGCTGGTCTCCTTATAGAAAGAGGGAAGATTTGGGCCCAGACACCCAGAGAAAAGAGTCACGTGGAGACAGAACCAGATTGGAGTTATTCTGACAACTGTCACAGAGCCTCTGGGTTCTAGAGGCTAGAAGGAGAAAGGCAGGACCCTCTTACAAGAGGCTTTGAAGAGAGATGTCCATCCCAACTCTTTCACTTTAGATGGCTGGTCTCCAAAAGTGTGAATGTCTCTTGTCTTAATTCATCCAGTTTGTGATACTTTGTTCCACCAGTCCTTTCAGGGGAACTCAGCTAGTTGGTGGCAAAGTCAGAAATGCTACAGAGGCCAGACTGCTCAACTTAAACCTCAAACTAGCTCAACTCACTCAGTCACTGCTGCCCACAAAGCACAGTGGATTAAGACTTAATCAAGGCTTTCCTTCCAGCTGTGGCCTTGGTGGGTAATGATCCAGGAGTGGGGGAAGCGATTGGAAGCTGAGGGCTAGTTCTGGGCATTTGATGGCTACTCAGCCTCATGGTGGGTATATTTCAGACAGGTTCTAAAACAGTGAAACTCTGTTTCAGATTCTCTCTCCTGGTCAGGACACTCCTCTCTGCAAACAAATCCACCTGCTATATGGCTGTGTCAAGATTATCAAACCTAATCTAGGCGTCACTAATGTGATATGAGAGGAACAAATGGGTCCCGATTCCCATGTCCATCCATGAAGGGTAAACTGTGTCCTTTGCAAATTGGTTTCAAGACTGATAAGGCTGTTTGGTTACTGTTGACCAGTTGCTCATGGAAGAAAACGATGGCTGATGACTTGTTTCTGTGGCAACAGAGAAGCTGTAGCTTGACTTCTGGGGACTTTTCTTTTTCATGTGTGGGGGTTTGGGGGTGGTGGGGTGTGGTGTGGTGGGGACTTGGCGTCTTCATGTCTGGGCTGCAGGGGTGAGGCGGCGGGGGGGGGTCTTTGCTGAGCATTGGCAGGGCTGTAGCTTAAGAGGGTCCTGGGGGGGGTGTGGAAGGATGGGGCAAAAGAACTAATTTCTTGGGTTCTTGCTCCTGACTTCAGCTGGCATTGAATTTATGGCATGTCAGAATTTGTTTGTAAGTTGTTTTTTTTTTTTTTTTTTTTTTTTTTTTTTTTTTGGTTTTTCGAGGCAGGGTTTCACTTTAATCCAGGCTGACCTGGAATTCACTATGTATTCTCAGGGTGGCCTTGAACTCACAGTGATCCTCCTACCTCTGCCTCCCATGTGCTGGGATTAAAGGTGTGCACCACCACACCCCGTTAGTTTGTAACATTTGAAGGACGAGAAAATCATAAATCTCAGAGGGAAGGTGTTGAGCTTCAGGCTACCCCAGCAGGTTTGCAAGGCAGTCTGTTGGAGGAACTTCAAACTTGATTTCTGTTTTGTCTCTTTAAAATGTTTGCTTTCTGTTTACATTTTATGACATTCAGAATGCATTAATAAACTTAAACATGTAGGGAATAAATAATACACTTATCGAAGGGCATGCTCATATCTGGAACAGATTGATAAATGACTCATTCCTACAAGTAGAAAGGTACCACTGTTAACTGTATCAAAGTAGATGAGGATCACATGAATACACGAATGAATTAAAACTGTGCCAGAAAAACAAGGGTGGGGAATTTATGAAGCACCCCAGACTGAGAAGGGCAGCAAAACCCTCACTTGAACCCTGTGAAGAGGTGGACACCTAACACCATAGTAGCAACCTGTCATCCTAGCGACCTGTCATCCGTCTACCAGGTGTATACGTCATGAGACCAACAGGCAGAGGACTCCTGTCTGTTCCAAACTGTTAGCTTAGCTTGGTCCCCATCCATGTGTCCATCTGTTTGTCCATCTGGACCCAGTCCTGCACCTCACCAGTATAGCTCAACTCAACCCTGAAATCTGGCTCCATCTTGCATCCCAGGGCAACCCTACCATCCTGCATCCGGCAGCTCAGCTCTGCACCTCCAACAGTTCGCCAACTGGGTTCTTTAATGTCTCATCTAACCACTTCAGGGTCTCTCTGTATCTGTATCAGCTCTCTGCCTCCAGTAAGGCTTCTTTATACTACTTGAACTCTGCTATAACTTCTTTAATGCGTTTGTAGCCTACACTTACATACATATGTAGATATAATTACTATATAATGTGTGATCAGAGAGTTAATGTTAGTAATTAATTAAGATTAGAATAAAAGACCCGTGTTTGCCAATAGTCAGCTATCAAGGGGAATCAGGACTACATGGCAAATGCAGCCAATGAAACCAGTGTAGATTATGAATTGATTGTCATTCAATAAAATCTGACATTTGGAAAGACACAATGTGCTTGTCTATGTTTCTGACATAGTGTGCTCACATTACAGTATACATGTTTTAAAAAACAAAACAACCCCCCCCCCCACATGAGCCAGCTTTCTGAGTCTGCTCACACACAAGAAGCCAGCCCACCTGCTGACAATGATGGAAGGGATTCTGTTAGGTGGGGAATGTGGTCTTTTCCTCAGAGACCCCATCATAGTCATGCCCCCTTTGTCTTACAATTGGCCTGTGTTACTCTCATGACAGCTGTTGGACCCCTCAAGACATTTGTATTTCCAATGCCCATTTTTGGATATCTTCTGGAAGGGAACTAGGAATTGGTTTGGTAATGTATCCCTTATCTTCCCCATCCCCACCCCCAATGTTGGACATGAACAAAAGGAGCATGAAAGTGCTGGAATAAAAGTGTGGTGCCTGAGGCAGGGTGGAGGGTGAGTGAGGAAAAAGTGCAGGGTGTTTTCAGTGAAACTCCTTGAAGCTTACTCTTGACAGTCATTGGTGACCTTGGACTGGGCAGTTTCTTGATGACAAGGGAAGGTGAGAAGATTGGTCCCAGCAGCAGAGCTTAAACTAAAGGCCTTCATGGGCAGGGATGGGAAGGCATTTAGGAGAGGATCACATGAATTTCATCATTTCAAGGGACACACAATTCTGTTATTGCATGGTTTAAAGGAAAAGTGATGGGGTGCCCAGAACAGCCATGTCCCTGATAGGTCCCTTTCCACGCCTCCTTGCCCGCGTCTCTTATTCAGCAAGGTTCTGGCTGGTGTGATGTGAAAATAACTTCCTTGGTGCTTGGGAGATCTTGATTTAGAGTTTTACTCTCCCTCATTGGGATAAAGAGTTGCCAGGTTGCAGAGCCTTCAGGATGCTGCAAAAGCTTTATGATGCTGTCTCAGTCCCTCTAAAGTGACTACCCCTCAGCATAGACACCTCCCAGTGCTACAGTGACCCAGTGCTGAGAGAAGAGTGGGCTGGATCCCTGGCACAACATAGGAAATGCTCTGAGTTCTAAAAAGAAATACTCTCCCTTCAGTTATCAGACTACCACCTTTGTTTTCTTTTCACTTGTAAAATTAGTGTGTTTAACAGGTTTTGCAGGAGTGAGGGCCTGAAGCTAACCTCCAAAGACAAGATGTAAATGGTTTCCTCTTACACCTACCAAAGAAATGGGTCTAGGCACAAAGAGCTCTGCCAGGCCTGGAATAGGTGAGGATCATCCACTCACCATCCATTTAAACCCCTGAGATGCTTTTGCTTTCTAAATGGAGGGTCTTTGAGACAGAATAGCCCATTTTCCTCAGACCCAGGCTTAAATTAAAACAAACAAGCAAACAAATAAAAAATTTAATCAGTAGAAGCTAGTGTCCAGTGTCTATAATATTAGAATACAGTAGGCTTAAAAAAAAAATCCCAGAGTGGCTGGAGAGATAGCTTAGCAGTTAAGGCATTTGCCTGCAAAGCCAAAGGATCCTGGTTCTAGTCTTCAGGACCCACATTAGCCAGGTGTACAAGGGAGAGCATGTGTCTGGAGTTTGTTTGCAGTGGCTAGAGGCCCTGGCGCACCCATTCTCTCTCTCTCTCTCTCTGCCTCGTTCTCTCTCTCAAATAAATAAATAAAATATGTTTTAAAAAATTCTGGAGGTGAGACAAAATCTTATAAGATAGGATTTTGCCAGTGGAATCCTAATTGTTGGTTCTGGCTAGGGGTTGTTCTGGAGGTTTCCTCAGTTAGGCTAAAATCCAACTTTGCATCCCACTAATCCATAAATATATCTTTGCAACTGCTTTCAATGGAAACTTTGCATTCTAAAGGCATGTTGGAATTTGTGGGTAAAGTGGTAGAACAAGGCCTTTTGTTTAAATCCACATGTGGAATGTTGATTTCCCTGAACTGGATAGGGAAGGATTTCTCTATCTACACGCTGTGCCTTTGAGTCTGCCACTCAATCTCTTGAAGTTCCCCCTCCCTGCATCATGCTGGCCTCTGTTTGTCCTCTGAAAGTCAGCCCAAGTGCTCTTGCTGGATAAGCCATCTTGACTCTCAAGAGCTGTCCCCTCTCCTCCTCTGTGTTCCAATAGCACCAGAATCTAGCTCAATTCAGCATTGATGAATCTCTCGAATTGCCTGAGCAGCCCTGCTCAGGGTGTAAGCTCCTCCAGGACAACATGATTGTGTTGTGATCTCTCATTCCCCCCATCTCATATAGCCCAGGTTGGCCCTCAAATTCCCTACGTAATTGAGGATGATCTTGAACTAATGTTCCTCCTGCTTCCACACTCTAAGAGCTGGGATTATTATAGGGGTGTACCACTATACCTGGTTCTAATGCAGTGCTGGGGACTGAACCCAGGGCTTTATGAATGCTTCAGGGGCTGGAGAGATGACTCAGTGGTTAAGGCGCTTGCCTGAAAGCCTAATGACCTGGGTTCAATTCCCTAGTAAAGCCAGATGTACATGGTGGTGCAAGTGTCTGGCCCTGATGTGCCCAGTCTTTCTCTCTCTCTTTCTCTGTCTGTCTCTCTGTCTCTCTCTGCTTGAAAATAAATAAATAAATGAAATATTTTTTAAAATATTAGAGCTGGAGAGGTGGCTTAGTGGTTAAGGTGCTTGCCTGTAAAGCCTAAGGACCCAGGTTGGATCCCAAAGTGCCCATGTGAAGCCAGATACAGAAAGTGGATCATGCAGCTGGAGTTCATTTGCAATGGACAGAGGCTCTGGTGTGCCCATTCTCTTTATCTTTCTCTGCTTGTAAATAAATAAAGATATTTTTAAAATTACAACTTTTACCCTGTGAATCTCAGTTGGAAGGATTTTTGCTTTTTCAGACACTTTCATGGATCATCCAGGTCTTCTCTCTTCTTACAGAAGAGGCAGAACAAGGGGAAGGCCTTGAGTAGCAGGGCATCATGCTGCTCGCTCACCATAGTGCCACGCAGAGGTGAAGGGAAGAAAGCCAGTCTGCAGAGGGTGCCAGAAGCTGACTGCACTGTCCTAACCACAGTGGGAAAACCAGTGTCTAATAAACAAGAAAGGAAGACAGAGTAAGTCAAGACCATTCTAGCTCCATAAGAGGTGCTAGGTGTGCTAGGTTCTTCTCTGGATTCCTAGCTGTTTCTTCCCTTGCTGACTTTAACCCTTTGCCTACAACAAACCATAACCAGGAATATAAAAATATACATCTTAGCCAAAAATAAGTACAGTATAAGGAAATAAACCTGATCAAATAATTTCAATCACAATTTATAAAGCTTTCATGAAATTCTTCTTCTTCTTTCTCTCTCTCTCTCTTTTTTTTTTTTTTTTTTTTTGGTTTTCCAGTCTCCCTCTAACTCAGGCTGACCTGGAATTCACTATGTAGTCTCAGGGTGGCCTCAAACTCATGGAGATCCTCCTAACTTTGCCTCCCAAGTGCTGGGATTAAAGGCTTGCACCACACCAGGTTTCTTTCATGAAATTATTTTTTTATTTTATTTATTTATTTATTTATTTTTGGTTTTTCGAGGTAGGGTCTCACTCTGGCCCAGACTGACCTGGAATTAACTATGTAGTCTCAGGGTGGCCTTGAACTCACTGTGATCCTCTTACCTCTGCCTCCTGAGTGCTGGGATTAAAGGTGTGTGCCACCATGCCCAGCTTTTTCATGAAATTCTTAATTGAGTGAATTGTTTATGTCAAATATGATTTTGGCTGCATTTCATGATACATTTTGGTACACTGGGTTGAATTAAGAAACAGGAAACCTCTTAGTGTTGACCTCTAAGTAGCCTCTTATTTTCTGCTTTGATGAGTTTCAAATCTCCCCAGCATCTACCGCCATCTCCAAAGAGAAGGTTCTAATTGGACTAAGGAGGACCCTCAGTGGAATGGGGCCTGGGGAGAGGGGACAAAAGAGTGTAACCTGATGAGAATGCACCAACCAGAAGTATGTTCATATATTAAATTTCCCAATAAAACTAATTAAAAAAATAAATTGGAAACCTGAAAAACAAAAAGACTGGTCACATGAAAATGCATGAGCTACTTTTCTCATTGCTGTGACCCAAATGTTCAACCAGAAGCATTTAAAGAAGGGTGGGTTTATTTTGGCTCCCAGTTTAAGGGGATGTAGACCATCATGGTAGAGAAAGCATGCTGGTTGACACAGCTCATAGCTATTGCAGTGAGAGCTTGCTCACATGTTGGTGGGTCAGGAGGCAAACAGATGAATGCTGACCTTACTTGGATTCCTCCTTCCTCAGTCTGGATTGTCAACTCTTGGAGGTGCCACCTCTTTGTGGTGGGTCTTCCTTCATCAATTATTCCTCTGTAGAAATGTCCTGAGGCATGAGTGTTTCCTAGGTGATTCCAATTGCAGTTAAGTTGACAGTGAAGATTAACTACCAACAGGAAGAGAATAGGATTAAGAAGTCTGGGCAGTGAGGAAGTTTTGTGTTGAATCTGGGATCTAAACCAGTTATACTAGGTCACTTCTGTTCCCTCAGGAAAGAGGGCTTTCTCATGACTGCTATGGATACTTCTTCTAGAGAAGCTTTCTCTATACTCTGGTTTATACACAGCCTTTTGAAAGCTGTGGCATAAATATGGCTGTCTTGCTTTGTAATGATCTTTCCTAAGTCTGGGTTTCAGACTTTGTCTACATCAAAGGTACTGCAAAGGTACACCTGGTCCCATGCATGCAATTTCATAGGATATTTCAATATTTTATTTGAAAATAATGCAAGCTTTGCATATGCATACTGTAATGTCAAAGAGGGCTTTAAGTGATCATCAGGTAAAAATATAATTATTTTTTTATTTTTGTTTTTGTTTTTGCTCTCTGACCTGGAATTCACTATTCTCAAGTCTCAGCAATCCTCCTATCCTCTATCTCTGCCTCCTGAGTGCTGGGATTAAAAGTGTGCACCACCACACCCAGCCTATTATAATTTTTATAACCAAATCTTTGACTCAAGTAGATTTTTTTCCCCAGACATGTTCTATATACCATGAGGCTTTCTAGGAAGAAGTAAGAACAAGTCTGAATTGTTCTTGTTTCTGAACCAAGATGATGGTTTAAATGTGTCCCCAAAAGTTCTCATGTCATTGAGCTGGAGAGATGGCTTAGCGGTTAAGGCAGTGGCCTGTGAAGCCTAAGGACCCAGGTTCAATTCCTTAGTACCCATGTAAGGCAGATGTACAAGGTGGTGCATGTATCTGGAGTTTGTTTGCAATGGCTGGAGGCCCTGTCATGCCCATTCTCTCTCTCCCTCTATCTGCCCCCCTCCTCTCTCTACCTGCCTTTCACTCTTTAATAAATAAATAAAATATTTTTAAAAGAAGTTCGCAAGTTATAAGCACAATCTCCATATGTATATATGGATGATGTCTGGCTTGGGCCCTTTGGGAGGTAATTTGGACTGAAATAATGAGCTTGAGTTCCCCACAGTGGCACCTATGGCTTTACACATGCTCTGTCTCACCACATGATGCCCTCCCCTGAGCTAGGGTGCAGCACAAGGCCTTCATCAAGTAGTGGTGACAGGCTGGCTTCCCCAACCTCCAGAACCATGAGCTACATAAATCTCTTGCCTTTACAAATTTCCCAGTGCATGATATTCTGTGGTAGTAATAGAAATGACTAATATAGCTGCTCTGTCCACCATCTGACCAGAGCAACTCTCGGAGAGGCAGGCTCACGTTCTAGAAGTTGAGGGCCATGAAGCAGCAGTGGGAGAAACACGGGAACAGGTTGGCTGTCATCGGTGTCTTTGTTCATGAGCTGAGACGGGGCTGGCAGATGCCTCGCATTAGCATTATTGAGACATTAAGAGAGTCTAATCGGAGACCAACATGTGTCCTCATCAAAGCTGACCTTATTTATGGAGTGGCTGACATCTGAATGTCAAATTTGCATCAGTGAATTATTTCCTCTAATAACCACTTTAATATGCAAATAACGAATTTGCAGCAAGGAAAGACATACGTGACATGCTGATGATTTCTTGGAAGACGTGGTTTTCTTCCGCACAGGTAGATGGAGGGCTGGCAGGTTTCCCCCTCTAATTAGGAGACACTGGGCTGAAAAATTCAGCCAGAAAGAAAGGATACCTTTCACTTTAGATCAGCAGACAGGTACAGAGTTCCTGCTTTGTTAACATACTTGGCTAAGAAATGGAGGAGATTCAGTATTGAAATTCCAGCAGGATAGGTTTTTTTGTCCCAGAAAACCTGAAGCTATGAAAAGCAAGGATATGAATGGTACAGAAATCCCTACAGGGCTGAGGAGATGGCTCAGTGGACAAGTGCTCAATGAACAAGCATGTTAGATCCCTAGAACCCATGTGAAAGCCAGACATGGTGGCATGCACTTATAATTCCAGGGCTGGGAAGGTGGAGACAGAAATGATCCTTGGGGCTTGCTGATGGGCTAGTCTAGTTGAACCAGTGAGCTCCAGTTTCAGTGATAGCTCCTGTGTCAAATCAAAAAATAAGGCAGAGAGTGACTGAAGAAAATACCTGACAGTAACACAGGAATTTTGAGGTTCCTTGCCAATGCACCAATATCCACCAACACAGGGATGATTTGGAGGTGTTCCCAGATTCTTGTCATCTGAATTCAATGAATGAAATCTACAGATGAGAAGACCAAATCAGAGATCCAGAGACACAGAGGCTCCCAAGAGCCCATCACTGAAGTAGACCTAAAACAAACCCAAAATGGCTCAGGGAAATTTGCAGAAGAGGGGGCGGAAAGATTGTTAGAGCCACAAGTTGGGACATTATGCACAGAGACATTGCCTCTTCCCCATAACTGACTGCTGTCCCCACAATGCAAGACCCGCAATCCCCATAGGGATAACCAGCATTCCCAATGAGGAGGGTCCTTTCGGCAGGGGAGGGGGATAGGGATGAGGGTAAGGATGGTACCAACATGTGCTGTTTACATACTGAGTATGTCCATAACTAATAAAAAAAAGAGAGAAGATAAGGTTCAGAAAGATTTTATTATCTTAGAGTTTTAGGACAGAGAGCTTTAAGAGAAGGAGAGTGTGGTAGTTTGAATAGATGGCCCCCAATATATTCAGTGCTTTATTAGTTTATAGTTTGCATCTGCAGCCACCTGGCTGGAGGCAGTGTTTCTGGGTGGATCTTAAGGTGTGGCGGTGGGTTTAGGATTTCAATCTAAAGATATGCAAAGTGTGCCTAGCTGGAGTTCCTGAGTTGTCCTGTGCTGTGAGGCTGTTGGCTTGTGGCTTTTCTCTCTGTGTTTGGTCCTGTGAAAGCAGGTCAGCTTCTTCTGCCATTATGGAACTTCCCCTGGATCTGTAAGCTTCAATAAATCCCTTCTTCCATAATTGTGCCTGGTCTAGAAGTTCATCTCAATGAAGCTGAAGCTGTCTGTCACAGAAGTTGGAGCCAGAATGTGTGGTGAAATGAACCTAACCATGTCGATTTTTGTCTCTTGGAACCTTTGTTTTGGAGGAATGGGCATGGATTTGGTGCTTGCACCTGAACATTCCTTCTGGAGTGGTAAGCCAAGTTTTATGGACTATTCTGATGAGAGTTTGAGAATGTTAACTGCAGACAGTATTGAACTTTGAGGCTTGACTTATGAGCTTTCTAAGGGGAAGGAAAGAGTGCAGAGGACTTTGTTGGAACTGGGCTACTGGCATAAGGGCTGGCTGCATTCTGCTGCCCAGGCCCAGAGAATTTGATCAAGGTTAAATTTGTAATGGACTGATGTGCTTGGCTAGAGATATTGGAATGAGAGATTTAAGCTTTTAAGTTGGAAAACTTTTAAAACTTTTAAGTTGGTTACTGAAGCTGCTATTGTCAAGCACATTAGCAATCTTAAGGAAGGTGGCCCAACTGCTTTACATTAAAACAATGGAGAGGATGCCTGAGGAAAGACTGTTAGAAATGCAAACTCTTTTGGAAAGAGTTGATTGGAAAAGGAACCTGCTTTTCAAGGTTATGATTTATTTTGTTCCTCAATTAAGAATATGGCTGTGTCCTGCACACCTGGTATTAGTTTTGGAAGCATGAAAAATGTGTGGAGTGGTCATGACTTGTACACAGTTCCAGGAGCCACTGCTGAGATGTGGCATGAGGTAGGGTGTGATACTCTGATAGGTTGGAAGAGCCTTTGGAAGATGGACCATGGTTTGCATGGAGAACTGAAGATATTTTGGATATACCAGGACTGTGCAAGGGCTATCATGGAATGCACTGCTGGCCTGGGATGGAAGTTTTCCCTGGCTACTCTGCTCAGCCGGAGGGGCGGAATTGGAAAATCTGGAGACTGTCAGTCTCTGGTTGTATTGAACTTGAACTGCAGAAGTTTGATGATTGTTTGATGGTAGTTGAGTTTACATTGTTCTAGTCTCTCCTAGCTATGCCTTATACCAGTTGAAAATGTTTACTCTGTGCCTTTATATGTTGAAAGTATTTTACTTGTTTGATTTTATAGGATTCACTATCTTAAGTTGGTCAAGACCTCAGGGACCTTTCAACCTGGACTGAATACAATTTATAATGTGTGATGGTTTAAATCTACTGGAGGCCAGGGGTAGAATGTGGTAGTTTGAATTGATGGCCCCCAATATATTCAGTATTTTATTAGTTTATAGTTTGCATCTGCAGCCACCTGGCTGGAGGCCAGGTGTGGCAGTGGGTTTAGGATTTCAATCTAAAGATATGCAAAGTGTGCCTAGCTGGAGTTCCTGAGTTGTGCTGTACTGTAAGGCTGTTGGCTTGTGTTTGGTCCTGTGAAAGTAGGTCAGCTTCTTCTGCCATTATGGAACTTCCCCTGGATCTGTAAGCTTCAATGAATCCCTTTCTCTATAACTGTGCCTGGTCTGGAAGTTCATCTCAGTGAACCTGAAACTGTCTGCTAAAAAGAACATTAGGCCAGGTGTGGTGGCACACGCCTTTAATCCCAGCACTTGGGAGGCAGAGGTAGGAGGATCGCCGTGAGTTCAAGGCCACCCTGAGACTACATAGTTAATTCTAGATCAGCCTGGGCCAGAGTGAGACCCTACCTCGAAAAACCAACACCAAAACAAAACAAAACAAAAACAAACAAACAAACAACAACAAAAAAAAACGTTAGTCCTGTACTTAGAAGGAAGTAGGGCAGAGCTCTTGCCCAGGAAGGAAAGCGGGTGTTTGAGAAACCCACCTTGAGACTCAGGTCGGGTTTTTTTTTTGTTGTTGTTGTTTTGTTTTTATGAACCACATGGATGACTAGCTGGTTTAGCTAGTTAGTCCTGTCATCAGGAGTCATGATCTTTGGAAAAGGGCAATCTTCCCAGACATTTTAGTCCTCTAGGAAGGGTCTTCTCAGAAGGGAGTGGAAAGACTCCTTAAGGGGGCAGAGATAAAGGACCAGACCCTTCTGGTGTTTCTGACCTATAGTAAAGTGTAATGACCTAGATTTTCCCCTAAAGGCCCAAGGACAATTCCCATATTTAGCCAAGAGAAAGCTATTCACTTTGGGCTCCTATAACCCAAAGCTGACTAGCCAATTTCTATCTCCTACAATGTCAGCCTCTGGCCTCCACATGCACATACACACATGTGCACATGCATACAAACATGAACCCACACACATACGTAATATTATAGACACATGTACCCACAAACAATAATGAATCATTATACTTCACAGCACTATACTAATATTTTGTGACTTTTTTTTGGTGGAGAGTTAAAGATTTTGTACTAAACAGTGAGGCATGTAGCTCCAAACCTGACACCCTATGACTGTGACTTCATTGAGCAGGTCTGAGTTGTCTCATATCATAAGAAGCAGTGTAGGCCATGCAGAGTAGCTAACAGGAATCCTGGCTCTTTCTAGTTTTTCCTCATTCTTACTCTTAGGGTGAAGGTCTTAGCACTGTACTTGTTGCCTCCTGGCAGGAAGAAGGAAGAGTAAAGGGGAAAAGAGATCTCAAGAGACTGATAAAATCTTACTGACCAGAGGTTAGCCCTCAGTGGAAGGTACCTAGTGGGGAGAGGATTATGGGTGAGAGTTGGGCCATACAATAGTATCTGTCTGCCTCAGAGACATTGGTGGGGCCAGGATGCTGTGATATAAGAAAACACTTAAGCAGATATGAATGTGAATGTCTTAGTTATAAGTCTTTATCACAGACTAGGACCATTAAACAAAAGAATTTTTTTCCTTATAGCTCTGGAAACTGGGTGTTTAGAACCATGGCTGGTTATGCTAAAGGTCCTTTGGTCTTCTTCCTGGCTTGTAGATATGACTGTCATTTTCTTCTCCTTCTTCTCCTCCTCCTCCTTTTCATTTTTTTTTTTTTTTTGAGGTAGGGTTTCACACTAGCCCAGGCTGACCTGGAGAGAGACTCTGAGTCTCAGAATGGCCATGCCACTCAGCCTCTCCTCTTACTGTCTGCTTCACTTGTGTGCTGGGATTAAAGTGTGGCATTGCATGCTTGTGTCACTTGTGTCATTTTAAATTGTGTTATTTTAGTTTTCACACTAGCCCAGGCTGACCTGGAATTCACTCTGTAGTCTCAGGGTTTGATTATGAACCCTTCCATTACCTTCTTTTGTCCCTCTTTCTCCATCCCCTTTCAACAATCCCCCTTTTACTCCCTACTAGACCCTCTTCTATTTTCATGGCTTTTTCTTTTGCCCTCCCCACCATCTATGACAGAATGTTGATGGACCCAATATTGGGCAGGTCTTGCACTGGTAATGAAAGCTGTTGTGTGGTCATGAATGCAATAGTCACTTTGTGACCAGAAGACAAAAGCACTCTTCTCCCATCCTCTTTCTGACATGATGACAGTCTTCATGTGTTTTCACCTTAGAGGAGAGAGAGAGAGAGAGAGAGAGAGAGAGAGAGAGAGAGAGCTCTATTTAAAAAGGTACTAACCTTATCCCAAGGAACCTACCCCCATGACCTACCAAGGCTCTATTTCCCATTTCCTGATATTGTCACACTGGGTATCGGGGCTTGAAACATGTTGACATAACTGTGTGTGTGTGTGAAAGAGAGAGAGAGAGAGAGAGAGAAAGAGAGAGAGAGAGAGAGAGAGGAAGATCAGCATGTGGTAAGCTAAAAGATCATGAGCAAAATCAATGAAGAAGTTGGGAAATTCAGAGATGGAATTGTTGGCAGAGCATAAGCCAGATAACTTTGCAGTGCAATTTGGGGAAAAAGGAAAATGAGGCTGGCCCATCAGGATGGCACACTGCTGTTATTGGTAAACAGAGATAATATGTGGGTGGAAGAGTTGTGATATTAGAAGGACTTGCCTCTGCCACAGGCAGTTTGGGAATTCTACAACTTTCCTGTTTGGAGATCACTTGATATCATTCAGCTTGTGCATGGAAGCTGGGTTCCCAAAGAATCACCTTTCTGGACTAACAGTATTACAAATTTCCATCTTAAACATCTACATTATTGAAAAAGTAGGGCAGAGCTAAACAAACAGTATTAAGATGATGTGGTACTTTGAATGGATGTCTCCCAATAGATTAAGTTTTATTAAAGCTTCTTGAATATCCAACTGCCTGGTTGGAGGAAGTGTGCTATGGGTGGATCTTAGGGTCTAGCCCTAAGGCAGATCTGAATTCCAGCCTAAGATATGCAAAGTGCTTGAGATCTGCCTGGGGTACCTGAAGTGTGCTTGCTTGTGCTGTTGGTGGTTGCTTTTTTCTCTCTGTATGGATGTGATAAAGGGGACCAGCTTCTTCTGCCTTTTTGGAACTTTCCCTAGATTTGTAAGCTTCTATAAATCCCTTCCTCCCATAACTTTGTCTGGTATGGAGGTTCATCCCAGCAACACTGAAGTTGATTACTACAGAAATTGGCACCAAGAGGTTAGGTACAGTTGCTGAGATGAATCTATTCATGTGGATTTTGGTCTTTTGGAACTTTTGTTTCGGAGGAATGGGCATGGACTTGGTACTTGCAACTGAAGATGCTTTCCAGAGCGGTAAGCCAAAGTTTATGGACTATTCTTGTGAGAGTTTGAAAATGCTAAGTGCAGAGAATTGTATTTGGAGGTTTTACTTATAAACTTTCTAAGGGGAAGGAAAGACTGCAGAAAACTATGTTGGAAATTGGCTATTGGCATAAGTGCTAGCTTCACTTTGCTGCCCATGCCCAGAGAGTTTAATCAAGGTTAAATATGTAATGGACTAATGTGCTTGGCTAAAGATATGGAACTGAGAAATTTAAGATTTAAAGTCAGAAAAATTCAAGCAAATTTAAAATTGTGGGCATTGAGACTGGTTACTGAACCTGCTATTGTCAAATACATTAGCATTTGGAAGGAAGATGGCCCAACGACTTTACATTAAAACAATAGAAAGGATACTTGAGGAGATTCCACACAGGGAAGACTGAATGGTTAAAAATACCAACTCTTTTGTAAGGAAGGAACATACTCTTCAAGGTCACAATTTATTTCATCCCTGAATTAAACATATGGCTGTGTCCAGCATACCTGGTATTGGTTTCAGAAGCATGAACAATGTGTGGTATGGGTCATGAAGTGCACACAGTTCCAGCAGCTGCTGCTGAGATGTAGCATGAGGCAGGGTGTGATGACCTTGAGAGGCTGATGAAGCTATTGGAAGATGGACCATGGTTTGTAGTGGAGACCCAAAGATTTTTAGATATACTAGGATTGTGCAAGGGCTACCACAGAGCACTGCTGACTCATGATGGAAGTTTTCCCTGGCTACTTAGCCTAGCTGGAGGGGCAGAATTGGAAAATTCCAGACTTATTATTGGTTACTATTTTTGATATTGGACTTGAACTGCAGATGTTTGATGTTTTCTTGATGGTTATTGGTTTTCATTGTTCCAGTCTCTCCTTGTTATGTCTTATAGCAGTGGAAAATGTTTACTCTGTGCATTCATATGTTGAAAGTATATAACTTGTTTTGATTTTACAGGACTCACAGCTAATAGACTATCTTAAATCTCAGATGAGACTTGGGACTTTAGAACTATTTTAAGTTGGTAAATACTATAGGGACCTTTGAAGGTGGACTGAATACAATTTACAATGTGAGATAGTTATGAATCTCTTGGGGGTCAGGGGTGGAATGTGGTAGTTGGAATGGATGTCTCCCAATAGATTCAGTTTTATTAAAACTTCTTGAATCTCCAGCCTTCTAGCTGGAGGAAGTGTAACTGTGGTCAGATCCTGTGGTCTAGCCCTAAGGAAGATCTGAATTCCAGCCTAAAATATGCAAAGTGCTTAAGCTCTGTCTGGAGTTCCTGAAGTATGCTTTCTTGTGTTGGTGGTGGTTGCTTTTTTCTCTCTGCATGGACCTGTGAAAGGAGGTCAGCTTCTTCCACCATTATGGAACTTCCCCTAGATCTGTAAGCTTCAATAAATTCCTTCCTTCCATAACCGTGTCTGGTCTAGAGGTGCATCCCAGCAACGTTGAAGTTGACTATTATAGATGATGTCACAAAGATTGTACTGTTAATTAGGGCAAGTTGACTGCTTTTGTAGTCATGTATTTGTTTAGCATTATTTCTTGAGTGTCTCCTGTATGCACAGTACTTGGCTTGGTACAAAATAAGTGCAATGTGAGGCAAGTGTCTGTCTGCCAAGGGTTGTTATTGTGATAGCAAAGACACAACTGAATAATAACCATGCTAGGAAGCAAAGGATAACCCCAAATTAGTAGCCCAGACAGATGTGCACTCACAGAAGTTCAGAAAGTTGTGCCTTCAATGAAGAAGTGACAATTTGTGGCTCCAGAAAAGGTGGTAGAATTTAGATGAAAAGTGAGGAGGGTGGAGAGATGGCTCAGCAATTAAGTGTGTTTCCTGTGCAAGAATGAGGGCCTAAGGGGTGTGAGACTGCCTGATATCCAGTCTCCAGGATCCATGTTAAACATCTGGGCATGGCCATGCATGTAACCCCAGTCTTGAAGGCAACAGAGATGGGGATTCACTGTAGCTCCCTGCAAAAAACACCCAGCAAGCTCCAGGACTCCAGGATCACTAAGAGGCTCTGGTTCAAACAAGAATGAGTAGAAGAACAATAGAGTGGAAACCTGACTTTTTGCTCTAGCCACTGCAGGTGAGCTCACCCTGTATAAGGTGAATGCATGATAGGCCACAAGGGCACATATGTGTGCATACCTTCACCAAACACACACCACATGATAAACACACACACACACACACACACACACACACACACACACTCAAAAAGTGGGAAGAATGTGAGGTACATCCTTGGTTAGGGAAGAGGCAGAGGCAGGAGGCAACAAGAAACAGAGACATTACCCACATAGTAGAGGAAAGGGACCATTCCAGGGAGTGGTAGGAGTGCTTGGAAGCAGAGTGTGTGTGGGTGCTGAGTCAGGACTTGATGGAGCATCTGGCAGCCTAGGAAAGAGGAAGTGGGTGGCCCTGGGATTGAATGGCATCTATATTTGTGTGCCTTTGAGAAAATAGCTCAACTTCTTTGAGGCTCTGAAATAGCTTTATGGAAGCAAAAATACTGACCTAAAGAGTAGTGGTATGATAAATTGTAGCAATATTTTACTATTATCTTTTATTTATTTATTCATGTTATTTGAGAGAGAGAGAGAGAGAGAGAGAGAGAGAGAGAGAGAATTGGTGCACCAGAGCTTCAGCCACTGCAATTGAACTCCAGATGCTTCTGCCACCTAGTGGGCATGTGCAACCTTGTGCTTGCCTCACCTTTGTATGTCTGGTTTCTGTGGGATCTGGAGAGTTGAACATGGGTCCTTAGGTTTTGCAGGCAAGTGTCTTAACTACTAAGACATTTCTCAACTATTTTCTTTTAATTAGTTATTAATACTCATGTATGTCATATATCCCATGCTGGCCTCAAATCCCTATGTAGCCAAGGTTGACCTTGCACTTATGATCCTCCTACTTCCAATTCACAAGTATTAGTATTACAGACATGTACCACCATACATGATTGCATGGATGATTGAACCCAGAGCTTGGTGTATACTAGGAAAATACTCTCTTAACTGAGTTATATCCCCACTCTTGGCAGCAGTGTTTTAAAATAAGAACTTGTGGGGCTGGGCATGGTGGTGCACACCTTTAATCCCAGCACTTAGGAGGCAGAGGTAGGAGGATTGCAGTGAATTTGAGTCCACTCTGAGACTACTGAGTGAATTCCAGGTCAGCCTGTCTAAAGCAAGACCCTATCTTGAAAAGCTAAAAACGAAGCAAAAAAGAAGAACTTGTGTTTTGGGGTCAAAGATGTGGGTCTTGTTCCGTTCCGTTTCCCCGGGGTCGTTGGCCACTAATGTCCTGGGAGGGCGAGAGGAGTTGGGAGGGAAGCAGCAGGGTTCTTCCTGGAGCAGCAGGTGAGTGTGACGTGAGCATGACAGGGCAATGAGCACCCGGGAGACCGTCTGATGGACAGCACTCGATTATTCAAAAGGGGAGTGGGTTTATAAACACTTGGGGAATGTTGAGATGGAACGTACAAGACTATATGGCAATCAGATACATAGTTAATGGCTGTTATCTAGGTGGAGGAAGGACTAGTAACTTCAAAGTTATGGGGGAAGGATAAGGGAAAGGGAAGGGCAGAAGAGGAGATTAACAGAAAGCTGTTGGGCGGGGAGAGAGATGGTGAGAAGGCTACTGTAGCCACATGAGGGTCTCTTGGGAAGCTAGCCACAAGGTCAGGAACTGTGGGGGGCAAAGTCTGACTTATGGAATGGTCAGAGCCTTTTGGGGTCTGGGGGGACAGCCTCGCCAGTTCTGCCCACTCTGGGCAATGACAGCTCACTACAACCTATAATATAGGGAAGGCCGTCACCGTCACCAAGGACTCCTGACATAGGGCCAGCTGCAACACCACAGCCCAGGGTCCCTGGCCATGTCCAATACTTCAGGCCAGCCTCCTCACAGGTCCAGCCTGTTACTAGCAAGGCCCAATACAAAGACATCTGAGTTTAAGCCACATAATTATGTGACTTTGGACAAATAACCTATTAGTCGTAAGTCTACTGCCCTCAACTATAAATGGGGGATATTAATAGTATATTATGCTTAGGAATAATTTTATCCCCAAAATCAGTATTTTCAAAGTACTCAAGACTCCCAGAAAGCCTAGCAGGAGTTTGGGAAAGGATATTTGGTCGTATTTAGCTTTCTAGAAGCACCAGGGAGCTAGATTTGCAGGCTACATGGTCTGTGTCATACCACAGGACTGCTGCCCTGCAGTTTGTCCTGATGTCCCTGAGGGCACTTTTTCTACAGTGATTTCACATGGTGCTAGATGGTCAGAGTGAGAGTGTCACAAAGGATTTTTTTTTTTTTTTTTTTGGTTTTCTTGGAATTCATTATGTAGTCTCAGGGTGGCCTTGAACTCATGGCGATCTTCCTTTCTCTGCCTCCCGAGTGCTCGGATTAAAGGTGTGCACCACCATGCCTGGTGGATTTTTTTTTATTGCAACTGATTGGCCAAGAATGGGTCATGATTGTATGTATGTTTAATGAGCATGCTCAAATGAGCATGGGAAACAGTTCTAATGCTCAATCTTAGAGAGTGAGGATATCTCTGCATAAAGGAAATCTGTTTAAAAATGTTGGGTGCCAAAAACATAAGTATATCTGCAATTTAGCTTAAGAAGTTCTCAGGAGGATTAGATGTTATGATGCATATCAAGCACTAAGCAGATGCTGTTATTAATATTAATTATTAATAGCTAACAAGAAAATGCCCAGAAGTGTGGCAGTGTGAGTATAAAACCCGAGGCTGACAGCTCACAATGGAGCTTCTTAGGTAGGGGAGTTAGCAGATATGACTTGGCTCTTGGTGTCATAGGTTTTGACAGCTGATTCTGGAGCATGTGGAGCCAGGATTGTCTCAGAAGCAACCCCTTCTTATTTAGTAATTTCATTCACTCATTAGTTATTTATTTAAATGGCCTACAAAGACTTAGGTTTCCTTATGGTGTTTTTAAATATTGTTTTTATTTACTCTCCTCTCTCCCCTTGTGCCCCCACACAACATATCCATCTTTCCATTTTATGCTACACATTTTCTTTTTGTCCTCTTTCCCTCTTCTCATCACCTCTCAGTCCCTTCCTGTGGTCTCTTTTTTCAAATCATAACCTGTACTCACTCTTACATCCCCTTCTTTACAAACATAGAAAGTTAGGATCTACAGAGGGGAGAGAACCTGAAAAATTTTGTCATTTCTGGGTTTGCATTACCTCATTTAGATATTTTTTTCCAATTCTATATATTTTCTTAAAATTTCATAACTTCACTTTCATTTCTAGCTGAGCAAAATTCCATGGTATGTATGCACCACATTTTCATTATGTAGTCTTCAGTTAATGGACATCCAGGTCGATTAATTTCCGAGCTACTGTGAATACAGTAGCAATGAACATGGATGTGCAAATATCTGTAGTAGGACAGAGTCCAGTGATTTAATGTATTTAATGACATTGAGAGCTATAGAGATTGCTCAGTGGTTAAAGGCTTGCAAGGCCTGATGGCCTGGGTTTGATTCCTCCATAACTATATAAATCCAGATGCACAAAGTGGCACATGCATCTGGAGTTTATTTACAATGGCAAGATGCCCTGGGATTGGACAGGCCTTAGCCTGGACCATAAGAATCTCTGAACAAGTGGTGTGTCTGTGTGATGAGACAAAAATGACCAAGATTTGTAGTGCATATCCATTTCTGTGGTGTAACTATTCCCACCATGGCCACCTTCAAGATCTAAACCTGAGCTATGAACCATGTCAATGACATTGAGAATAGAGAGCTGGTAAAAGCACACAGGATTTCCCTATGAGTTATAAACTAGTTTAGAAGATCACTCTCTGAGAATGACTTGGCATAACCTCGTGTGGCCTACTGACCTTTCACTCTAAGCTGTTTAAAAATTAGGAGCTAGAAGCCGGGCGTGGTGGCTCACGCCTTTAATCCCAGCACTCGGGAGGCAGAGGTAGGAGGATCGCAAAGAGTTCGAGGCCACCCTGAGACTACATAGTGAATTCCAGGTCAGCCTGAGCCAGAGTGAGACCCTACCTCGAAAAAAAAAAAAAATTAGGAGCTGGAGAGATAGCTCAGTTGGTGAAGTGCTTGCCTTGCACGCATGAGGATCTGAGTTCAATCCCCAGAATCCATGTAAAGATAACAAACATGGCACCATGCACCTATAATCTCAGCCTCTAGGAAGCAGAGACAGGAGGATCCCTGGGGTTTGCTGACTAGCCAGCCTAGCCTACTTGGCGAATGAGAGACCCTATGTCAAAAAAGGCTGCTGGGCATGGTGGTTGTAGTAGTTTGAATAGATGGCCCCCAATATATTCATTGTTTTATTAGTTTATAGTTTGCATCTGCAGCCACCTTGCTGGAGGCAGTGTCACTGGGTGGATCTTAAGGTGTGGTGGTGGGTTTAGGATCTCAATCTAAAGATATGCAAAGTGTGCCTAGCTGGAGTTCCTGAGGTGTGCTGTGCTGTGTAGCTTTTGGCTTGTGGCTTTGCTCTCTGAGTTTGGTCCTGTGAAGGCAGGCAAGCTTTTCCTGCCATTATGGAACTTCTCCTGGATCTGTAAGCTTCAATAAATATCTCTTCCTCCATAACTTTGCTGGTCTGGAAGTTCATCTCAGGGAACTAAAGCTGTCTGCTACAGCAGGTGGTACCAAGGAATGTACAGTGAGATGAACCTAACTATGTGGATTTTCATCTTTTGGAACCTTTGTTTTGGAGGAATGGACATGGGCTTGGTTCTTGCAACTGAAGATGCCTTCTGGAGTGGTAAGCCAAGTTTTATGGACTATTCTGATGAGAGTGTGAGAATGCTAAGTGTAGACAGTATTGAACTTTGAGGCTTGGCTTATGAGCTTTCTAAGGGGAAGGAAAGACTGCAGAGGACTTTGTTGGAACTGGGCTACTGGCATAAGGGATGTCTGCATCCTGCTGCCCAGGCCCAGAGAGTTTGATCAAGGTTAAATTTGTAATGGACTGATGTGCTTGGCTAAAGATACTAGACTGAGAGATTTAAGCTTTTAAGTTGGAAAACCTCAATCAAGTTAAAATTAGAGGCACTGAGACTGGTTTTAGGTTACTAGAGCTGCTATTGTCAACACATTAGCAATCTTTTATTATTAATTATTATTATTATTATTAATTATTTTATTTATTTTTGGAGAGAGACACAGAGAGAGACAGACAGAGAGAGAGAGGGAGAGGGAGACAGAGATGGGCGTGCCAGTAGTCTCTCAGCTGCTGTGAACGAAATCCAGATGTGTGAGCCCCCTTGTGGTCAAGTGTGGCATTGCGCCCTTGTGTCACTGCATCTGGCTAAACGTGGGACCTGGAGATTGGAACCGGGTTCTTAGGCTTAGCAGGCAGGCGCCTTAACTGCTAAGCCATCTCTCCAGCCCCACATTAGCAATCTTAAGGGAGGTGGCCCACTGCTTTATGTTAAAACAATGGAGAAGATGCCTAGGGAAAGACTGTTAGAAATGCGAACGGTTTTGGAAAGAGTTGACTGGAAAAGGAACCTGCTTTTCAAGGTTATGATTCATTTTGTCCCTTAATTAAGAATATGGCTGTGTCCTGCACATCTGGTATTTGTTTTGGAAACATGAAAAATGTGTGGAGTGGTCATGATTTGCACATGATTCCAGGAGCCACTGCTGAGATGTGGCATGAGGCAAGGTGTGATCACCTGATAGGCTGAGGAGCCTTTGGAAGTTCGACCGTGGTTTGCATGGAGACCTGAAGACATTTTGGATATACCAGGACTGTGCAAGGGCTGCTATGGAGTGCACTGTTGGCCTGGGATGGAAGTTTTCCCTGGCTACTCTGCCCAGCTGGAGGGGTGGAATTGGAAAATCTGGAGACTGTCAGTCTCTGATTGTGTTGAACTTGAACTGCAAAAGTTTGATGATTGCTGATGGTGGCTGAGTTTGCATTGTTCTAGTCTCTCCTTGCTATGCCTTATACCAGTTAAAAATGTTTATTCTTTGCCTTTACATGTTGAAACTATTTAACTTGTTTGATTTTACAGGACTCACTATCTTAAGTTGGTGAAGACCATGAGGACCTTTAAAACTGGACTAAATACAATTTACAATGTGTGATAGATATAAATTTATTGGGGGCCAGGGGCAGAATGTGGTAGTTTTAATAGATGGCCCCCAATATATTCAGTGTTTTATTAGTTTATAGTCTGCATCTACAGCCACCTTGCTGGAGGCAGTGTCACTGGGCGGATCTTAAGGTGGTGGTGGGTTTAGGATCTCAATCTAAAGACATGCAAAGTGTGCCTAGCTGGAGTTCCTGAGGTGTGCTGTGCATCATTTGGCTTATGGCTTTGCTCTCTGACTTTGGTCCTGTGAAGGCAGGCAAGCTTCTTTTGTCATTATGGAACTTCCCCTGGATCTGTAAGCTTCAATAAATATCTCTTCCTCCATAACTTTGATGGTCTGGAAGTTCATCTCAGTGAAACTGAAGCTTTCTGCTACAGTAGTATATGCATTTAATCCCAGCACATAGAAGGTGGAAGTACAAGGATTGCTGTTATGTCATTTCTCTATGTTGTTAAATTTTCCTTGAAGTTTTTTTTTTTTTTTTTCAAGATAGGATCTCACTCTAAGCCCAGGCAGATCTTGAACTCATTCTGTAGAACCAGGATAGCCTTGAACTCACAGTGATCCTCCTACCTCTGCTTCTTGAGTACTGGGGTTAAAGGCATGTTACCATGGCCTTTGAAGGTGTGGTTTTTAATGGTTGTCTTTTAGTAAATTAGATGTAAGACTATAATTTATTTAACTGTTTATTTCCTCATAGGATATTTGAATTTCTATTTTTCCTCTTTCCATCTGTTCCTTTTATTTCTCTTTTCCCATCATTAATATTGCTGAAGTAAATATTCTTATAATATTATTTTTTTCTTATTTGGAAGATAGTCAAAGGGTTTGAACAATTTAAAAGTCTTGAGGCCTGGGGAGATGGTTGAGTTAGTAAAGTGCTTGGCATACAAGCATGAGGGTCTAAATTCAGATTCCTAACACCTGCATGAGGAGGTGGGAATTGAAGGATCCCTGGGAACTTTCTTGCTAACTAGGCTAATCCAAATGGTGAGGCTCCAGACACACTTGTTCATATGTATTCCCTCCAACACATGCCCACACACATATGAACATGCATGCCTACCCATCACATACATACATATGCAAAAATTTTATACATTAATGCCAACAAGTTTTTCCCAAATTGTATTACTTCCCTCTCTAAATAGCAATTTGTGCAGATGCAGATTTCTTGTAAAGAAACCTATAATTGCCTTTTAATTTTGTATTTTCTAATATCATTAGAGAAAAATGGTAGAGTTAGAGTGAGGAGGTTTGGCAATAGAGAGATATACATGAATGAGCAGACAGAAGAAAAGGAGGGAGATTCTGGTCTTAACCTAATTGTGCCCTCTGTCTTCAACTTATTTCAAAATGACAGGATAGAGGCAAAGTTGTTGACCCAACGCTTAAGGCAACTTAGTGCCATACTTCCACCCATAACCTCTCTATTACCCACCCACTCTCTGTGACCTTTCCTGTCAGCAGTGTGTCAATGGGTGGCCTTAATAGGTGAATAAGTCTGTAGCCTGATGGCTGCACACTTTTGATTTTTGACAAGATTGAACAGAATTACTATTATTTGGTGTGGGTGACTCAGCTCTGCAATCATAACACATTGCTGGGAGCAGAGAGAAGTGGTGTGGGTGGCTTGTCAGGCCTTGGGCATGGGGCCTTGTTATGTTGCTGCAGCTTGCTCATTTTAATTTATTTCCAACTTCAATATATGACTTCCAGAATTGCCAAACCTGGCTTTTACTTTCCACCTGGGTGCTGAGGGAGTGGAGTATGGAGGGGTGAAAAGGCAGGCAGAACAGGAGGAATGGGACCATAATATCATTATGGATTGGCAGGAATAGACTGGGAATATGATTGCGAGTGGAGGGAGGAATGCACAGTGAGATTAAAACAATGCCTCTAGTTGGGTTTCAATTGTCAAAGCCAACAACTCAAACACATGGGAGAATGGTGCTTTTGTTCTGCCACCAGTAAAGAATGTCAACAGCTGAGGGTGCATTTAAGCCAAAAGCAGGGAGGACTGTGGGTTGTCAGAGAAGAAAGTGGTTATTCCAGCCATGTCTCCCAATCACCAAGTGGTCCATGGACCAGCAGATAATGCTTCTTTCTTATTTGCTGGGCTGTCCCTTGCTTGTCCTTCCCCTCCATAATCTCTGGCAGGAATGGTGAGTTCCCACTGTTCCATGTCATGGTCTGGGCTGGTACAGCTCAGTTAGATCTTGCTGTCATGAAGTGTGCATAGGCTGGCAGAGTAGATCACACTGGGTGGCACCAGAGACAAACATAGTATAGTAAGCAAATGGCTCCATAAACCAAGTGTGCCCGTCACCTCATGTGACCTCTGTGAGAACTGATACCAGTGCTTCTTTCTCACCACAAAGAAATGATAGAAATATGACTTGATTGCACAGTGCATACACTGAAGCATCACATGTGTATAATTTTTATGTGCTAAGTAAAAGCAAAATTTTAGGCCTGGGGACATTGCCCCATGGTTAAAGCCACTTGCTTACCAAGCCTGCCTGCCTGCCCAGGTTGAATTCCTTAGTAACCCTGTAAAGCCAGATGTACAAAGTGGAGCATGCATCTGGAGTTTATATGCAGTGGCAGGAAGCCCTGGTATTTCTATTCTTTATCTTATTCTCTCTCCTTGCAAATAAGTAAATATTAAAAAAGACCCCCCCACACACAAAATTTTAGGGCTGTGGAGATGGTTCAACAGTTTTAAAGTGCTTTATTTCAAATCCTGATGACTCAGGTTCAATTTCTCAGCACCCACATAAAGCTGGAGACAAGCTGAAGCTCAAGGCTGCAGTGGTAAATGTCCCTGTCTCACAAGGTGGAACACAGATCCCTTGAGGTCCTCTGATCTCCACTACATATGCTGTGATATATGCACACATGTAAAAGGAATAAATTAAAAAAACCCAACAAAATGTTAAAAGAAAACAAATAAAAATAAATTTTTGGAGATACCATCTGTAGTGTACACAACATAAAACTGGGTACTATATTTTAAGTGTGCAGCTCAGTAGCAGCAAATTCATTCACTCTACTGTATGGACATCTGTGCCATCCTTCTGGAGAGCTTTTCATCACCCCTAACTGAAACTCAGTACCCACTAAATGATGGGGTCTATTCCTTATAACTTCTGTTATCCTTTATGTCTGTATGATTTTCACTATTTCTAGGTACTTCCTATAAGTGAGTCATATAGAATGTGGCATTTTGTGACTAGTCTACTACACTCAGCACAATGTCTGTATTATAGCATGGCTGAGTGATGGGCTACTGTATATGTATGTCACACTTCATCACATGTATGTATGGATCACATTCTGTTTGTCCATTTCATTCATTGAGGGATATTTGTGCTAATTACAGCTTTTGAGTTATGTTGGTATGAAAATTGGTGTGCAAATATGTTGTATTTTGTACTTTGGTCACCACTGTGCCCACATACCTGATAGAAGCAACTTAAGTGAGGAAGCATCGATTTTGGCTCACAGTTTCGGGGAATATAGTCCATCATGATGGGGAACTCATGGCAGCTGGGACCAGTTTGGTCTGGGTCAATGGGAACTTGTGATGTGGTTTTCTCAAATGTTCTTATGTCTGGAAATAGTAAAGTTGGGTTAGAAGTGGTGCCCAGTATAATCCTCAAGGTCCAACCCTAGCACTCACTAGAGGACTAGCTAGACCTTACCTCCTCAACGTTCCATAATCTCCAAACACTGCCACTAGCTGTGTTCAAAACACACGAGCCTATGGGAGATATTTGTATATAAGCCACAACATACTTGTTCGCAGTTCTGCTTTCAATTGTCTTAACTATTGACACAGAAGTGGAAATAATAGTCTCATATGGTAAATACATATTTGGAAATACATGCATTAAAATGAGACAATATTTTAGTAAAGCTATTCTGTGTGATAGTGTAATTGTAGTGGTGGACACACATGATCATACATTTGTCAGAATGCATTGCATATATGACATGAGTAGTGACCCCAGATGTAAGTGGACTTTCGTCAGGAATACTATCTTCATATTTGTTTATCAGTTATAACAAATGTGTCACACTAAATGAGATGTAAATCATTGAGGAGGAAAGAGGGCACCTTATACTTGGCTTTTCTGTAAAGTTAAAGCTGTGATAAAAAAGTAAAATTGAAAACTGGGTGTGGGGCTCATGTTAGTCGTCTCAGACCTTGGAAGGCTGAGACATGAGGATTGGTGTGATTTAGAGGTCAGCCTGAGCTGTGTAGTGAGTTTCAGGCTAGCCTGGGCTATGAAGTAAGACTTCTGTCTCTTATCCCCAACAGCAACAAAAACAAAACCAAACAAAACCCAAAACAATGTATTAAGTGCATTAATGTGGAAAAAGAGAAAGCCAGTGCTGGATGGAGAAGGCCTCCGAGTTGCTCCCTGTCACTCACCGTAACCTTTGTGGCTCCTTGCCTTGCCGGTCATGGATGTCATGGAGTGGCACAGGGCAGTATTCCTGTTCATTCACTTCATTCTCTGGGTGCCAGTCCTTTGCTTCTGCACATTATTTCCTGGATCCCACTGTCCTGTTCCCTGAGACATCTTTTACTTCCCTGGTCCTTGTTCCTGGCCCACACAGGGGTGCTGTCCACTTAGGAAGAAGGAACTCTTGAGGAATCTGCCCCGTTGCTCATGCCCCAGGGTGCTTTCAATGCCCAGTCAGGACTTCACCTGTTGTGAGGGTGTCAGGTGGACGGTGGCTTGGCCCAGACATTTCCCTGTTAGCACTGTTACTAAAGGAAAGTTGCTGTGGAAACTTCTAGCATCCCTGCTGTTTTTGTGAAGGAAGAAATCAAAATTCTTTACTATGGTGTCTAAGCCTCTGTCTGGGTTTTCTGGCAACATTTCTGGTGACAGTTTGTTCACTACAAGACACAGATACTCTGAACAAAATCAAACAGTAAAAAGCCACTGTACTTGAAAGAAGAAAAAGGGAAGCCCTGCAGTGCCATAAACACTGAGGGTGGTCAGAGTAAAAATGATAAAGGGATTATACTGCTGGCTGTGGTTTGTAGACTGAGATGGACTGAGATTTTATTTCCTTTTACCAGAGGCCTGGGAGGGTCAGGGAGAGGAGGGCCTGGAGGGACCCAGCCTCCACAAAAGCCAGAGCCCCATGGTCTCAGGGACTAGAAGTCCTCTGCCCACCAGCATTCAAGTTACTGAGGGAAAATGAAAATTCCAGATCCATGTCCAAACTAGGTGTGGGGTCCAAATTCACTGAAAGCCAGGGATTTAACATCAAAGTGGTTCCACACCATTGAACCTCTAGGATTTGGACAAAAGCAAATCCTAAGCTGCCAGATAATGATGGTTTAGACACCAAAGGGTATAAAAACGCTATAGGGTATACAAGGCTTGCAGCCAGTGAGCCCGCAATAACAATGATGTGATGATAATGATGCTCAAAGAACCATACAGAAAACCAGCTACAAGAGAAAGAGCCTGCTACAACAGCAAGCAAACATTGGTAACCTCAAAAATACAAATCATAAAATAAGCTGAAAGTACTCCATCTCCATGGAATATGTAAGTTTGGAATAAGGGAAAAGGATTAATCGAAGGAAAATAAGCATAACAAATGAACAGGACTTATTCATTTATTTATCCCTAAGACTTTCAACACTTTGAGACAAGGCCTCTGGGGCTCCAGAATGCAGGACCCAGTAAGACCCAATGGATGTTTGCTGAGTGAATGTAATCTTTTCATCATTGTGTTCCTATGAGAGGGGCTGAGCACATGCAATAACTGTCCTGTCCTGCCCATTCCTGCCTTGCATATATCAAGGTTGGAAGACAGAATAAGAGGTCTGAAAAGGGGATTTTCTGGTCTTCTCTCTGGACTCCCTTGTTTTTCTTAGCCTTGTTAACCCCAGAATATAACAAATTCCATTTTGTAATTTGGCACAAAGGTGAAGGAGTGAAAATAACTTTTCTATTCAAAATGATCATTAGTATAAGGAAATCTACTTTTCCCGCTAAAGAAAATGACAAAACACTCCACAGATCTCTATGTCTCAGGTGTGTGCACAGT
Organism: Orientallactaga sibirica; assembly: GCA_036365145.1. Taxonomy (NCBI): domain Eukaryota; kingdom Metazoa; phylum Chordata; class Mammalia; order Rodentia; family Dipodidae; genus Orientallactaga; species Orientallactaga sibirica. The sequence continues at coordinate 10,297,932 of JAEOAD010000031.1, read as the reverse complement.
CTTCCCTTGCAGCTGATGCAGCAGGCAGCCTTGTAGAGAGGGAAGACACTGAGTTGTATAGGATGCTCACATCCTGAGCATCATGAGTCTGGTCCTCATGAGAGTTTCTCAACTTCTTTTCACTCACTTTCTGTCGTGCATTGACTGGGGAGAAAAGACACACCCACTGACCTCTCAGGACTGCTGAGAAATCTGAATATCACAGCTAAAAGGCAATATAAGGGAGGTAGATCCCTGACTTAGATTAAAATGCCTTGCTGTGTGGCATAGTATGTGATAGTGCAAGATTGGAGTTAAGGGGGCAACTGTGGTGTGTATGTTGTCTCTCTGAGGAGGTCACAGTTAAGGTAAGTTTGTAAAAATTGCCAGAACTAGCCAAGTAAATGGAGAAGGGACAGAAGAACATTATTTTTTTTAAAAAGCAATATTTCATTTCTTTATTTGAGAGATGGAGAGAGAGGAAGAGGCAGATAGAGATAGAGATAGATAGATAGATAGATAGATAGAGAGAGAGAGAGAGAGAGAAGAGAATGGGTGTGTCAGGGCCTCATTCTGCTGCAAATGAACTCCAGATGCATGCACCACCTTGTGCATCTGACTTACATGGGTACTGGGGAATCTAACCTTGGTCTTTAAGCTTTGCAGGCAAGTGCCTTAACCACTAAACCATCTCTCCAGCCCCAGAAGAACATTCTTGTCAGAGAAGTGAGCATGCAGAAGGGTCCAGAGAACTTTGTAAGGATCATCATGGCTGATCTGTGTTCTGTCCACCTAGTTGTTTCTCTGCAGTATAGGACATTGAACTCTAGGATTTGTCTGGGCAAGTTGGGGAAGAATGAGAATCCCTCCCCAGAGGTCCGCTTCAGGCATCTTGCATCCTCCTCACTCAATATCTCTAGTGCTGACAGCTCTATAAACTCACTCCAAACTTTATTCCAAGTATCACCTTTTCCCATTAAATTCAGTCATTTCCAGACCTAGGGCTATGCCCCTTCCCTCCTGACACAGCCTCTTCTCTGCCAGATGCTCAAATTGGTTCTATTTCTAGCTCTGTTTATGATTATCTTCCCCACTCACTGTTCTTCCCAGCTGCCATTTTATTTTAAATGTGGAGTGAGCTGATATTCAAGGTTAATTTCACAGCCAATCCACACAACGCATGTGACACACATCTGTGAAAACAAGTATCTTAGGGAAGTTAAATAAAGCTCAAAAAAGGACTTCCTAATATCAGATTTAGAAGCATTGGATTTGGAAGGAGATAGATAATGAAAGCAAACCAGCACAAGAAAAAGGCCCCGAATTAGCCATTCAACATGCTTTTTTATGCATAAAGCATAGTGTTGGTAGGTTGTGAGACTTTAACATATCCAAGATGTGGTCTTTATAGCATATTTCAGTGATAATAAGAATTAAAAAAAAACAAACAAACAAGAGCAAACAGCCAATATTTTAGACAGTTCATTTATTTCTTACGTGTTGGACTCCCAGCTAAGGAGCTTGTTCTCTTCTACCTCACTGTTGAACTTTGTTCAGGAAATAGAGGCGAGCAGGATGCCACGGGCTATATTTAGAATGCATACTCACAGTTGACATTGTGTATGGAGTTCAGAGCATAAGAGGCGGCCTGGGTTTGCTGCAATGGGAGTATTCCGCTCCTTTCTACTTTGAGGATAGGGTACTACAATCATCTGTAGTGTGGTAGAAGCTTCAAGAGCCTAAAAAGCATCTGGTGTGGCCTCTAACTTGGAATGGAATCTCTTTATGGTGCCCTTCTTAGGGCAATAGAACAATTCAGTAGATGAGATATTGGGTCTGGGAGTCATACAGATTTGGTTCTCAGTTCTGTTGCTTGTAAACTACTGAGTAAGTTACTGACATCGAAGCCTGGGATTCTTGAATTACTCTTGGGTGCAAGTGATAGAAAATCCACTGGAATGGGCTGACATGCTGTGTGGTTTAAATACTGAAGGGGCAACAGGAGAAAGAGTGTTTTTTTTTTTATTATTTTCTTTATAGGTATTCAACTAAGGATTAAGGTTCAAGGAGATGGCACCTTGCCTGCACTGGCAGGACTAGCACCTGCATCTGATCCAGTCTTATCCAAGATGGCTACAAGCAACAACCCCCCACCCCCTTGGCAACTTCCTGCTCTTCCTCAGCTCAGCACACCTGGATGGGCTGGCCCCTCCTTGAGTCCACAAACCAATCAGGTAGTCTCCTTTATACACCAGAGTCTGATGGCAAGGCTCATCCTAATTGGATGTGTGACCCATATACATGGGCCTGCCACAATGTGTAATCTCTCTCCTGGCTACTCATTTTCCTGGCACACTGGGGTCTTTCCTGCCCACTTCCCAAGCCCTGGGATTGTAGACACTCACCACCACATCCAGCATTTTATGTGCTGGGTGTCCAAATTTATATCCTCATACTTGTTCAGCAAGTACTTTACCCACTTAGATATCTCAACCAGCCTCAAATATCTATCATTTTGTTGTTGTTGTTTTCAAGATAGGATCTTACTCTAGGCCAGCCTGACTTGGAACTCACTATGTAGTACGAGGGTGGCCTTCAATTCCCAGCAATCCTCCTACCTCTGCCTGCTGAGCACTGGGATAAAGGTGTACACCACTTTGCCTGGCTCAAATATCTAGTTTTATTTTACCATAGGAATTTGGGGCTCATGTCATTGAAGTATGTAGTGCTAGAGCCCGGGTTGCTTTTGAAATCCATTTTGCTCAGTTTTTCTTAGTGTTGAGATCTTTGTAGACCCTGTACTACTGTTGTGATGTGTTTCAGTTCCCCACTGTGTTTGTTGCTATCTCCCTGGAGGTGGTTGTCAGGGAAGCCTGGGGAGCAGTACTCTTCACTGCTTCCTCTGCAGATTCTTCCGGACCCTGGGTAATACGGGAGAGGTGGCGCATCTCATGGTGGGCAGGCAGCCGACTTTACTTGTTGAGTTGATGGTACTTGGATGTCCCCAGTATTGTCTGCCATCTGTAAAATTCTCCAACCAGGGATAAGAATAGCTCTGATTAAGAGGGATAGGCAAATAATTTTGAGAGATGTTTAGATGAGGATACACACTGAAGATGTCCAGAGAACAATGGGGGGGGGCTTCTCTCTGGTGGTTGATAAATTCCTACCTGTGGGGCCCTGAATTCCAGTACCAGTTATGGGCTCTCTCCTACTGAGTGGGCCTTATGTCCAACAGGAGGGCAGTTGGTTACCCACAGAGGTTGTGTGCCACTATTGCACAAGTGTATTTCTTCTCTAGGTGGTGGATTTTGTCACTTGCAGGATTTCTTGCTTATTCATGCTTTTCGTGAGCATTGTCACTAAGTAGCTCCCATAGCACTTAGCAGCCCCATGAGGTTTTTCTAGGAGAGGGTTGGCTTTCCTCTCAGTTGCCAGAGTCTCTCGGTATCCTGAGATGGCAGCCTGTGGTATCTTTAGCAATAGGGCTGGATCTTTTATTTCTGTTAGGTAACCAAGTGCTTGGTAATGGCCAACATTGTTTTGGAAACCTCATGGGTCTCCCTGGTGAACTACTTAGCATGGGGGTGGTGGTAGCCCAGTTCTGGCCTGGGGATTCACTAGCCAGAGCCACAGGTTTTAGGATTAAGCTTTCTCCACCTTCTACTGGGCACACCATTCTGGTCCAGCTGCCTCCCTTAAAAACTGGGGGTTATATCTTGTATACTGCTACCCAGAAGCAAAGTACCCAGGGCACTAACTACCATAGACTTTAGTTTTATGTATTTCTCCTCCTTACTCTCCCTTGCCCCAGCCCTCCCACCCTCTTGCCCTCCCACCCCTCATATTCTTTTCCTTAACTAGCTCTTCTGGTGTCCCCTCCCCTTTTCCTTTCTGTTTTCACTTTTTTAAAAAAAACCTTTTATTTTTATTATTTTTTTTTTGACACACACACACACACACACACACACACACACAGAGAGAGAGAGAGAGAGAGAGAGAGAGAGGAGAGAGAGAGAGGAAGACAGAGATGGGCGTGCCAGCAGCGTCTCAGCTGCTGTGAACGAAATCCAGATGTGTGTGCCCCCTTGTGGTCAAGTGCGGCATTGCGCCCTTGTGTCACTTTGCATCTGGCTAAACGTGGGACTTGGAGGTTGGAACCACTGGAGATTGGAACCAGTGTTCTTAGGCTTAGGAGGCAGGCGCCTTAACCCCTAAGCCATCTCTCCAGCCCTCTGTTTTCACTTTTTATCCCTGGTTTCATTCTAGTTATATACACCCATAGTCTTAATGCGTACTACCTTTTGCCCTCCTCTTCGGCTGGTCCATTTTAGGAGCCACTTATGAGAGAAAACATGCAGTGTTTGTCTCTTTTAGACTATGTAACTTCACTTAGCATGATATTGTCCAAGTCCATCAATTTTCTGCAAATTTCACCATTTCGTCTTTCCTGACTGCTGAGTAGAATTCCATTATGTAGATGTACCACATTGTCATCATCATTATCCATTCATCAATTGATGGGCATCTGGGTTGATTCGAGTTCTTAGAAATTGTGAATAGAGCAGCTATAAACAAGGCTGAGCAAGTATCTCTGAAGTAAAGAGAGGAGACTTTAGGGTAAATGCCCAGAGTGGAAGAGCTGGGGGCCATGGTAGATCTATTTTCATCTTTTTTCAGGAGTCTCCATACTGATTTCTATAATGGTTGTACAAGTTTTTACTCCCATCAGCAGTGAATGAGGGTTCCTCTTTGCTGACATCCTGGCTAACATTTATTGTCATTTGATTTTTTAATTATTGCCATCCTGACTTGAATGGAGTGGAATCTTATAGTTATTTTAATTTTCATTTCCTTGATGGCTAAGGATGTTGGATATTTCTTTAAGTGAATTCCTTTGCAAATTCTCTATTTAGTTCTCTGGCCTATTTTTAAAAAAACAGATTGTTTGATTTTTTTATTGCTGAGTTTTTTTTTTTTTTTTTGTAGATTCGCAACTGCAAATGGATTAAGGACCCCAATATAAGACTTGAGACTTTTAAACAACTGGAAGAAAAAAATATATAGGGAGAACTCTATGATATAGGAGTGGGAAAAGACTGCTTGAATAGGACTCCAGTAGCCCAAGAAATTAATAACTCAATCAGTAGTATCTCATGAAACTCAAAAGTTATTGCACTGACATATACCATAAACAGTACTAACAGACTACCCACAGAATGGTAGAAAATCTTCTCCAGCTATGTCACCAGCAGAGGCCTAATATCTACAATCTACAAAGAACTGAAAAATCGAACAATCAAAAGATCACATGTTTATCTCTGAAATAATAACCATGTGGCCGGAGGGTGGGACCCTGATTGGCTGTACTCATACACTGATCTTTAGAATAGAGGGTGAGTCTATTTCACCTAAGCCATATGGATGAAGACTGGGGAGTGAGTGTTCTAAAGGGAGAATGGAGTTCTCTCCAGAAGGAAAAAGAATGATGGTCAGTAGACATTCTCTTTGCAGTTTTCTTTTCTTTTTATTATTATTATTTTTTACTTTTACAGTTTTCTCAAGCACATCCTCTAATATAATCAGGTCCTCTAGGACCTTCTACCCCATGTTGGTGGGGTGTGCTCAGAGTTTCTGCTCAACTATATTTGATTAGAACTGCCACCAGTGTCTCCAGGGTGACAAGACTGGAGTTTCATAGTCTCCCACTAAGCAATGTTTCCCCACATTTTCCTAGACTTACATTTATTCTCTTTGTTCTGGTAACCCCCGGGGAGTCTGCAGAGTACAATAGTTCAACCCAGCCCATGTCGTCTCAGTGCTTGATGTGTTTTTCATTTGAGCCCATATTTCATTTGAAAATGTCACAACACTGCCCACACATGGCTACAACCCAGTGGGAAGATAGAGTCACTTTATGAGACCTGCCAAATGGGGTTCAGTGCTTATCAGATCATGAATCATGAGAGTGTTTTAGGACAGATGGTGTAATCATATCCAAGAATAATGCCCTTTCAAGAGGATGCTAATTGGATCACATGGCATTAGAGTTTCACATCTGTCACATGGCAGAGACTGAGTTCCTTAAACTTTAGTTCATTTCCATTTCCAGGAGTGGTTAGAGCTAACTTCAGTGTGTCCAGTACATACATGTAGGGTACTAAGTACATGGATTGATTCTTTCACTGATCCAGTACATATGGTCTCAGTTCCTTCTACAAGTCAGACATAGTTCTGTATGCTTTCACTGCCACAAAGCTTTTCTTTGGATTAGAGAAAAGTGAACAATAAATGAGTGGACCATTAAATAAATCAGTGCAGATAAAAATAAAGACTATGAAGGCAACCAATAAGGGTAGAGAGGAAGGAAGGTAGTGAAGGTAATAGGGAGATTGAAAAGGACAGGGAGGGGAAGTGGGAGAGGGAGAGGAAGCCAGTGGGTCTAGATAGTAACATTTCTAGTGGGGACTGAATGAAAAAAGGGAATTTTCTGTTGTAGTTACCTTGTCCTTACTGGGACAGAATACCTGACTTGAATTTGCTGATGGGAAGAAAGGGTTTATGGCTTACAGTGCCAAGGGGAAGTTGCATTATGGCATGATAGAGCAGAAGCTGGACATCATCTCTTGTTATATCAGCTGGGAGATGGCAGCAAGAGAGGGCTGGCTTTGAACACTCAGAAGGCTGGATTAATAAACTTCAAGATCCTTCCCCAGTGACACACCTCCTCCAACAAGGCTCCACCTCCAAAGCCACTATCAGCTGGGATTGAGTATGGGGCTTAATATCAGAAACACATGAGGCTACAGGGGGTGGGGACAGGGACATCTCACATTCAAATCTGCATGTTCCATTTGGAGATCTATGCAAAATGATATCTGAAATAAAGAACATCAGAGGGAAAAAACCTTAAACTTGAAGTGACTTTGGTTTACTTAAAGATTAAGAGATAAGTTTATCTATTGCCTACTTATCAAGGGTCAAAGTAGATCACAACTATATCTTAGATATAGGTAGGGAACATGGTAAAGGGATTGAATTTTGTTTGGGTAAAAATAGTATCAGTGTATGCTACATTTAATCTTTTCCCAAACAGTATGGGACAGAGTTACTATTTGAATTGAGAATGTCTCCCAAAGGCTCTTTCAGGAGATTATAGAGCCTTTAAGGGTAGGGTCATATGGGAGGTTTTAGGTATCCTATTGGGGATGTTCTATTGAAGGGGATATTGGGAATCCAGCCCCTTCCTAACTCTCTCTTTGCTTCCCGGGATCCGTGAAGCAAGAAGGTTGCTTCCTCTGCCCCTTACCATGATGTGCTGCCTCACCATAAGCACAAAGCAACAGGGACCAAAAGATCATGGACTGGACTGTCTGAAACTATGAGTCATAACAAACATCCCTGGTTTATAAGTTTATTTAGCTTAGATATTGGTCATATTAATGAAAAATTAACACCGTTTTTTAAAAATAATTATCAATTCCACTTAACAGAGTAGGAAAATAAGACATAAAAAAATATTTGAACTCAGAGGCCATCTAGAACTTGGCTCTGGACATTTGTTCTCAGCTACTGTGCATAAAATGGAATCCCCTAGGTGGTTTAAAGCTGGGCTAAGATGATCGGACTTCCATTTGCATAAGGTCTCTCTGGTTGGCCTAGATGATGAGGAGCAAATTGGAAACAAAGAGTATATGTAGGAAGTTGGCTTGGGCACGTGTAGTAGTCTGAAAAAGGAGACTTCAGAATGTTATTTTCATGCCATAAATCAGATGAAGATGCATGCCTGCTGAGAGGTGGAGAGAAATCAGGTATGACTTGTATAAAAGAGGAGGCAAGTTAGTTTCCGCTGTCACAAAGCCCAAACAGCTTAGACAAATTGATATTTATTTGTTTGTTTTGGGGTGCAAGTTTGCTAGTGTTCTTAATCACTCATACAGACACAAGAATAGCTTAATGCTATAGAGGGATGTATGAATAAGTGTGGTTTGTTCAGGTGTCCACAATAAACTTAGGTGTTCTGAATGCTAAGTGATGGAGATTTGAGAATTAATGCCTCCTGGAGGCAGTGTATGGTTGGGGGCGGGCTTATGGATATTATACCCAGTGTCCCCTTGACAGTATTTTGGCACACTTTCCTGTTCCTGTTGAACACGTGATGTTGGCCAGGAGGTGATGTCCACCCTCTGTTCATGCCATCGTTTCCCCCTGCCACCGTGGAGCTTCCCCTAGAGTCTTTAAACCAAAATAGTCCCCCACTTTTTTTCCCCAAAAGCTGCTCTTGGTCAGGCGATTTCTGCCAGCAATGTGAACCTGACTGCAACAATAAGTAAGACCAAGGGGGTGTGGCATAGAAAAATATGTTTCCCTGCTTCTAGGATTCTGGATCTTCAAAGTACAGGGAAGCCATATTTTATTCCATTTTCCTCCAGATTCATTGACCCAGAGGAAATGCCCAGAGCTTCTTATACTCCATGCTGAGAGGACCTGTGTGTGTGTGTGTGTGTGTGTGTGTGTGTGTGCACATGTGTGTGTGTGGTGGGGGGGCTAGTTAGAGCTACTACTACACAAATCCCCTGAACGTGTCTGGTCCTTGGTCTCTTCAGACTTGTTCTCTGTGCTTTCCTTTCTGTCCAAGTTCTGCCTCATCCCTTGGCTGCCCTCTTCTTCACTCTTCCGATTTCATCCCAGCACCATAAACCCTCTGCAGAGTTCTCCTCTTATTTCCCAGCTGACCAGCCTCCCTCCCCACTCACTTGACTCTGCACAGAACTCCTTGTTAGCAATCATTTCCTAAGCTCTAGCAGTTCTAGTATTTCTGTGTGTGCCTGCATGCGAGAATTTGTATGTGCATATGATTGTGATTGAGTGCTTTTATGTGCGTGTATATGTGTATGTTTACCAGTCTACATGCATATTTGGCCCTCCAAAGCTATGAGTTTTATATCTGTATATTCAATGAATATATTGGAAATCTTTAAGAATATCTATTTTGAACATACACAGGTATGTTTTGTTTGTCATTCCCTGAACAATATTCTTTTTGTTTAAGTTGTGAACTTTACTGTATGAATAGATTCTATACTGGTTATATTACCTTCAGGTTATACTCTTATGTCCCCTTTTCCCCACCCTCATTCCCCAAGGGCCCTCCTCAGTGGGTTTCATAGGTATTCACTGTGGGGTCATGAATAGACTAACCCTGAACAATATTCTAACATAACTCTTTACATAGCATTTATACTGTACTAAGTATTATAAGTAATCTGGTGATGATTTGATAGTACGTGGGAGGGAGATGTGTCAGTTATACACTCATAACTATTTTATATAGAATACTTGAACATCTTGAAGAACTTTTTATCCAGGGAGCTCCTGGAACGAATCCTCTGTAGAGTTGGAGGGATGACTGAATTCCATCTTGATATCCCCAGCATCCAGCAGAATGCCTTTTATCCAGGAGCAAGGACTACAAAGGAGCTTTTAGCTTTTGGAAAAGGAAATCACAGATGGGTAAAGGAATGGTACGAGGGAGAGCCACAGACATCTGTCACTTGTGCTAAGGTGGATTATTTTGTGGCCTTTTGCTCTCCCAAGTGTGTGAGAAACCAGAGTGAACACATGAAGTCTGATGCATTGGCTCTTCCTCAGGGCAAAATTCCCGAGCATGTTGGCTAGTCAAATCATGAGGGTCCTTGCTTGCATAGTAGCTCAGAGTGAATACATTCTTCCATTGAAATAGTCAATCATTTTTCTTCCATTATTTTTCTTCTCCTGGACAAATTTACCTTTAAGCAATAATTACCTTATTCAGACTCCTCCAAAATGTCATTGGGTTTGATGGCTGCTTGAATTGAATTTGCACTTCCTTATATCAGCACCACTGATTTCTTTTACCTGGGAAAATTCAAAGACTGTGACAACATTTACCTTCCATTATATATGTGGGCAAAGCAGATAGAAAGAGAGTCAAATAAGGATGCTTGGGGAAAAGGGAAAGACAACTGTGGGTATTTGCAGAAAAATGATAATTTTTTTTCAGTTTTTTTTTATCAATATATATTTTTTATTTATATTATTCTGATTTTACATTCATAGTATTGGTTCCATTGTCCTCCTCCCCTTCCTCCCACTTTCAAAGGGGCCCTCATCAATGGGGAATGTTTATCATGCATTGTGAGTTTGCTCAAGAGTTCTGGTGGATAGGCCCCAGTCTCTGTGCATAATGCCCCAACTTGTGACTCTAACAATCTTTCCGCCCCCTCTTCCGCGAGTTTCCCTGAGCCACATTGGGGTCATTTTAGTTCTGAAAATGATAATTTTTAAGAGAAGGAAATACAAGTGATCCACCAATTATGCTATCATATATATAATTTTTTTCTTTCCAAATGCTTCCTGCATTTGGATATTGTTCATTTGTTCCTTGTTATCTCACACCTTGACATTTATCATACATTGCAAATACATCATAGGGGAAAGATTACAGATTCTGAAGAAACAAGACAGTGGTTAATTATAACAATATTTCTAGTAGGCACAAGGATCATGTCCACCAACTTGCAACTTCATACATTAAAAGAACAGGCTTCCATTTATTTATTTATTTATTTATTTATTTATTTATTTATTTATTTATTTATTTAACTTTTGTATGTGCATGTTGTGGAGACCAGAGGACAACCTTGGATGTTGTTCCTCAGGTACAATTCACATATTTATATGTTTTTATTTTGAGACAGGCTTTTTCCTGGCCTCGAACTTGCCAAATAGGCTGTGTTGATAATTGGTTAGGTTTTGAACTCCCACCAGTGGGAAGACAAAGTCTAAGTTTTCAGTTAAACAATTAAGCAAGGTGGAATTATGGAGACAGGTAGCATACCAAGGCAGTAGTGTATATATCTCATGAAACCTGGGTCACTTCCAAAAGTGGTCCTGCAAACATTTCAATTATCTAAGAACTCGGATTCTGAAGTCTCATTCTGAACCCCTGTAATTTGCTCACAGTCAGGACAGAGAGTGATGTTAGGAGAGTAGGTCACCTTTGCAGTCAGGTTCACATTGCTGGCAGAAATCACCCAACCAAGAGCAGCTTGTGGGAAAAAAGGTTTATTTTGGCTTCCAGACTTGAGAGGAAGTTCCACAGTGGCAAGGAAAATGATGACATGAGCAGAGAGGCAGAGATTGGATATCACCCCCTTGGCCAACGTCAGGTGGACAACAGCAATAGGAGAGTGTGCCAAACACTAGCAAGGAGGAGCTGGCTATAATACCCCTAAGCCCATTCCCAAAATACACTGCCTCTAAGAGATGTTAATTCCCAAATCTCTTTCAGCTGGAAATCGAGCATTCAGAACACCTAAGTTTATGGGGAACATCTGAATCAAACCACCACATTCCACCCCCTGGTCCCTATAAACTGATATTCATACATGATATAAAATACAATGCATTCAGACCAACTTTAAAAGTCCCCATAGTTTTTCTCAATCCTAATGATGTTCAAACATCCCCACAATCCAATATCTTTTAACTGAGCCATAATACCAAAAAACCCCCCAAAAAACAAAACAACCACCCCCAAAACAACACCCCTCAAAAAACCCATAATGGCACAGAATAAACACTCATATTGCAAACAATGGCACTAGGTGTAGCAAAGAAATATTCAACCAATGCAAGATTTAAATAGAGCAAACATCAAACTCTGTAGTTCCAAGACCAACAACTCTAGCCAGTGACACTTCTCTAAGCCTGATGATCCTAATCACCAACAAGTCTCTGGCATTCCAATTCCATCCCTCCAGCTAGGCTACGCACAGTCCTGGAAAACTTCATAGAGGGCCAGCAGCTCTGGTTGGCAGCCATCTCATGGTCCCGGCCTCTCCACTAGGTCTCCACTGTAAGCCATGGTTTGTCCTCACAGCTCCATTGGGGTTTCCATGCAGGCATCCAGCAAACCTGCTACACTTGGCCCATGGCCATTTCCAAAACACAAGACTGTGTTGCAAATTCAAATTCAATGACCCTCTCCCTCCTGTATTTCTTATATTCCATAGTACCAGGTAGAGTGCCAATTTGTTAATCCATGTGGGAATAAAGCAGACTTTAAAGAACAGGACACTCCTTGAGCACTCAGGGCCCTTCAAAAGAGTCTACATTCTTCCTGTTGCCCCAGTACAGGTCATCTGGCCCAGTCTCAAAGGTTGTAATCTCTTATATAATTGCAGATGAATGGGCAGAAGCTTCAGCCCAAAGATTTCATTCTGTGCCATATCCCTCTACACGCACTAGTCCATTTCTATGCAATTCAACCCTGCACAACTTCTCAGGATGTGGGCATAACAGCAAGCCTCTCACACAAACTGCTTCTAGCCCAGTCCAGGCAAAGCTCTTTCTAACCTTCATAAGTCAAACCTCACAGTCCATAGTTCTTACTGCATTCATGTCTTTCAACTCTGACCAGAATAGTCCATCAAGCTGTACTGACAGCACTGCAAGGCATCTCTTAGGTAAAGGCTTCAAATTCATCCATTCCTCTTGAAAATCAGCCCCAACAGGCCAAAGCCACACAGTCCGGTGTCTGGCAGCAAATGACACCACTCCTCAGTACCAACAGTACTGTTGCAGTCAGGTTCAGATTGCTGGCAAAAATTGCTGACCAATAGCAGCTTCTGGGAAAAAAAGGTTTACTTTGGCTTACAGGAGGGGAAGTTCTATAATGGCAGGGAAAATGATGACATGAGGAGATGGTGGACATCACCTCCTGGCCAATATCAGGTGGACAACATCAATAGGAGAGTGTGCCAAACACTAGCAAGGAGGAGCTGTCTATAAGACCCATAAGCCTGCCCCCAACAATACACTACCCCCAGGAGGCCTTAATTCCCAAATCTCCATCAACTGGGAACCTATCATTCAGAACACCTAAGTTTATGGGGGACGCCTGAATCAAACCACCACACTCACTGAAAACCAACATAATCTTGCACCTAGCACTGAAGCTGGGTCCAGGCTCAGTCAGTGGCTCTGTACAATGCCAGAGCCAGAGGGGTGGAGTTCAAGAACCTCCCTTGCAGCTAGTGTGCAGCCATGAGGTGTGTCAGGGCCAACATGAGCAATGGGAGAGAAATACGACTGCCTCCTGGTGGTTGCTGTGGTGTGTGGATTAATACATACAGGAATGATTTTCCAGAAGCTGAGGTCAAGTTCTTCTCTCAGAGGTGACTTGGGTTCTCAGGAAATGAGAGTTAGTGGTTATAAGGGCAAATTTTCAGTATTTCACTGGAACTCAATGCTCAGTATAGGTTGACATCTCTATTCCAAATTCCTGAAATCTTATTTCAAGCCATTTTCAATTTTGGAGTTTCTGATTAAGGATGGCTTAAATGGTAAACTAAGCAAAGTATACATTGGTGTTTGCTTGAGCTGAAACAACGGGAGAGTGAAGAAAATGGTGGTGGCTGGGGAGAGGCTCATTAATGGATTGGAATCCATATATTCTGATTTTAGAACTGACTGGTGACTTTGGGGACAAATTGTTTCCTAAAGATTTTGTAGTACCATGAGTGGAATTTAAAGATACTTTTTTTAAAAATGAGGTTCTTTTTAAAATTTTATTTATTTGAGAGAAAGAGAGCACACGCGCGAGAGAGACAGACAGACAGATAGAGAGAAAGAATGGGGCACTAGGGCCTTCAGCCACTGTAAATGAACTCCAGACAAATGTGCTACCTTGTGCATCTGGCTTACATGAGTCCTGGAGAATTGAACCTGGGTCCTTTGGCTTTGCAGGCAAGCACCTTAATCTCTAAGCCGTCTCTTCAATGCATAAAGATGCTTTCTGATTTAAAATACCTTGAAATAATATGGTAGTTCAATATCTATATGAGTTTTAGTTTGCCACCAAAAGAGTGGAATGAGATTTAGATGGAACAATGGTCACTGATTTAGAGTAATATAATACAAAAAATGGTGTTTGATTCTTGCTTCATCAAACCCAAGGATGTAGCTTTCCACTTTTTCCATGGCCAGAATGAGGCTCTGGGTGCTATCTTGGCAACAAAAGGCTAGAGCAGTAAGTTTGCTGGCACTCCCTGCCCTTGCCCCCCACCCCCCCACCCCCAACATACCTACAAGAAAGCGTCTCCTTGACTGGTACATTTTGTACTATGAAGCAGCACATTCCTGACTTTCACTGTCTGATGTAAAAGTCTACAAATTGAAAATGTAAAGGAGTCATTTATCAAAATCCTCAGCATTGTTAAATCAGTGAACTGTGCTTTAACACATTTGTTCTTATTAAGCATTGAAATGACAGAAACTGGTGATCGTCATTGTATCAGCCCAGGGGACCCAGCCCTGGTATGGTAGAAACACAATGACATTTCCTTTAAAAAGACCTGGGGCCGGGCATGGTGGCGCACGCCTTTAATCCCAGCATTTGGGAGGCAAAGGTAGGAGGATTGCCATGAGTTCGAGGCCACCCTGAGATTACTTAGTGAATTCCAGGTCAGCCTGGGCTAGAGTGAGACCCTACCTTGAAAAACCAAAAAAATGAAAAAAAAAAAAAAAAAAAAAAAAAAAAAAAAAAAGACCTGGCCCTGTTTGGTGGGGTGAAATATTAAGCAAGAATTTGGTCCTCTATTTCGTTCCTACTCTTGGAGTTAAGATCCAGCTGTGGATCCAATATACTTGTTCCATAAAAAGAGGTGACCACAGAACCTGGTATTTTGGTCCCCATCGGAAGTATTTCCTCCTTTCCAAATTCTGCTCTCTACCAGAAGGGGGGCTAGAATCTGGCACTGTAGTGTGACGGCTCTTTGTAGTGTGCAGTTGGACATCAGTGCCCCCATCGTTTGTTCTAATCCTAGGCTAGATGTTGGTGTGAAGGTATTTGTCAGATGTGATTAACCTTTAAACAGACTTTAAATAAAACACATTTCCTTCTGTTCTACAATGTGGGTGGGCCTCACTCAATCAGTCAAAAGCCTAAAGAGCAAAAGAACTGAGGTAACGCCAGGCGTTGGTGGTGCACGCCTTTAATCCTAGCACTCGGGAGGCAGAGGTAGCAGGATCGCTGTGAGTTCGAGGCCACCCTGAGACTACAGAGTGAATTCCAGGTCAGCCTGGACTAGAGTGAGACCCTAACCTCGAAAAACCAAAAAAAAAAAAAAAAAAAAAAAAAAAAAAAAAGAACTGAGGTAGATGCCTGTGAAAAGGAGCTCTTAAGATTGGAACCTGGAAAGCTACCTGAATTTTCAGCCTCTACTTGGTGGAATTCAGATCTGAGACTGAAACATTGACTCCTAAACTGAATTTCTAGCCTTCAGGCTAGTGGACCACCAGTCCCATATTCAAATTCTAACAATAAATTCATTAAACTTAATTCATGTCTTTTCTTTATGTTTATCTTTCTGTCTTTTTCAGTTGGTGTGCCCTGTCTATTTCTCCCACTAGTTCTGTTCCTCTAGAGAACCCTATGACATCACTACCCTCATCCCACCTCTGCCAATCGACATAGTTTTTGTCTGCCACAGTTTCTCTATCTGTAAAATGGGGGCAAAATAACATCCCTACTAAATCCACCAAGAGTTTGAAACTATGCTGCCACTATTTCTTATGTTAGCATCTCTTCCCACACTGTATCACAAATCAGTTTTGCAGCCTTTCAATCATAGCAGTGCCTGGTCCCCATTGAGTTTTTGGCTGAGAAGACTCAAGGTGTTAAAAGAATATGAGGACAGTCTTTAATGTAAGCTCCAGGTAATCTAATGTTATCAGAATTGAGCACCATCAGCTTTGGAATAGCATCCAGCTTCCTGAGCATCTAAACACTACCATGGTCATGAGCTGGTCTTGCTCTCAGCATACTCAAGTCCTGGCACATAGAACCTTTCCTCTCCCCATCTGCCTGACACCTCTCACAACATGTATACCTCCATCCCTACCTGAAAAACTTCTATAAAAATCTTGTAGGAAGAGAATGCTTTTTGAACTCTGTAAGGCCCCTATCCATATGTATAATACCTAATCTCTCCTCCTCCCTTCCCTCCTCTCTCCTCCCTCTCCCATCCTTCTTCTTCCTCCCTGACTTTTTTCCCTTTTTCCTTCCTTCCTTCCTTCCTTCCTTCCTTCCTTCCTTCCTTCCTTCCTTCCTTCCTTCCTTCCTTCCTTCCTTCTTCTTCTGTCTTCCTTTCTTTCTCCCCACCTTTTTTTTTTTTTTTTGGTGGTGGGATATGGTACCAAGGACTTTGTACATGCTTTGCCAGCACTCTACCATGGAGCTATATAAGCCCCATCCCTTGTCTAATTTTTCTGTTATGATGATTGTATTAAATTACCACCTAGACATGCATTTCTGGCTGTAAATTCTTAAAAGTTGGGCATTGTATCTTTGTATCCCCATTGCCCAGCATGATGCCTGACATATAAAGCTCCACAGATTTTTGCTGAACTTAAATCACTGAACAAGCTCCCCTTGTACTGATTCCGTGCTCACCAAGCAACCTTTGATAATTTGACTTCTCCAGCAGCTGCCGCTGATGGAACGGATGTGTGTTCTGTCAGACGGATGTGACTGTCTGGGCCACATGGCAGTGCATTTATTTCTAGCTGTAAATTAATAAATTGGAGTCCTGGTTTACACACACACAGTTTGTCGAATAAATGGCTTGCCTGTGGTCATAGCTCAATTATCCAAACACATGCGATCCTCTGAGCCTATTATTTGCAGACTGTTTTTTATTTGTTATCTTGAATTTGTTCTCCTCTTTGGCCCTGATCAGTCTTTTTAGAAATAATTTTCTTGACAATTTCATAGGTATAGGCAATGTATTTTGATCACATTAATCTCCATCATCCTCTCTTGTCCCTTCCCACTATGGCTGAACCCCTTCTTTCCAACTAACCCCTTCTTTTCATTTGTTTCTTTTTCTTTTTTTTGTCATCCACTGAGCTTAATTAGGGTTTCTTTCACAAGCATGGATTGGGGTTATTCACTGGATTTTGGTCAACCTATCAGTGGCTACACCACTGAGTAAAATGACTCCCCCTCTCTCAGAACCCGTTAGCTGCCCAATAGCTATCCAGGGAGGGAGGGGGCCTCATGAACCCCTCTTCCATCCATGATGGAATGTTTACAGACCCAATCTTGTCCTGTTCAGTCTTTTTAAAAAACATTTTAAAATATTTATTTATTTATTTATAAGAGAGAGAGAGAGAGAGAGAGAGAGAGGAAAAATGAGAATGAATGGGCATGCCACGGGCTTCTAGCCACTGCAAACAAATTACAGATGCACTCACCACCATGTGTATCTGGCTTATGTGGATTCTGGGGAGTTGAACCTGGGTCCATCGGCTTCATGGACAAGTGCCTTAACCACTATGCCATCTCTCCCGCCCCTCCAATCCTTTTTTTTGTTGTTATTTTTATTTATTTGCAAACACACACAGAGAAGAGAGACAGGCAGAGAGAATAGGCATGCCAGGGCTTTCAGCTCCTGCAAATGGACTCCCCAGGCATGTGCCACCTTGTGCATTCAACTTTTATGTCAGGACTGGGGAACTGAATCCAGGTCGTTAGGTTTTGTAGAGAAGTGCCTTAACCGCTGAGCCATCTCTCCAGACCCTGTTCAGTCTTTTTGCTCCTCTATATGGATAATTGAAAGCTGGCACCAAAGATGGCTCTGTCAGAAATGTAATATTGTGAAGCATGAGTGTTGTGTCCTTAAAGTACCTGATGGTTTGGGCCATATACCTAGGGCATATATTGGTATGGCAGATCACCATTCCATTTCTGATCTACCACAGCATGCTCTAGACAATTCTAGTTTTGTATAGTGCTGTGTGAGTTCTGTCAGAAAGCCATGAGCCCTTTCTTCTTGGCTGGAAGTTGAGAGGAGGAGGTGAAGCAGGCTGGCTTGCAAGTAGGCCTGGCTCTAATCAGAGTGAGAAGAGGCAAAGCAAAGGTCCAGGGGAGGAGCAGTGTAGCTGGACACAGCCTAGACTGGAGACTGGATATGCCTCAGCTTGGTAATGGCCGGACCAAGTTAGGATGAGTGAGGGTGAGTGGCCCTACTGGAAAGCCTGGTAGGGAAGCCACCCACACATGTCGTGGGCTAGTGAATGTTCCTGTCTACCCTGAAGAATCAAAGTGGCTTCTCCAGGCCCACATCTCTTAAGCGCCAGCCAGGGCCCTCACGTGGAAGCTTTCTTTGATTCTTCCTGTCAACGTCTAATTTCAATGGAAGAGAAATAACCACAAGAAGCACTAGGCCAGCTACTCTCAACTGTAGAGATTTGTAAGATGCAGATGCCTAGGTTCCCTTCATGAATTATTGAGTTATAATCTTCCAAGGGAAGGACCCAGGAATAAGTGCTTTTAAAAACCTGTCTAAGGCTGGGCGTGGTGGTGCATGACTTTAATCCCAGCACTCAGGAGACAGAGGTAGGAGGATCACCATGAGTTTGAAGCCACCCTGAGACTGTATAGTGAATTCCAGGTCAGCCTGGGTGAGAGTGAGACCCTACCTTGAAAAACCAAACCAAACCAAACCAAACCAAACCAAACCAAACCAAACCAAACCAAACCAAACAAAATCTGTCTAAGTAATTCTGATAGACTCCCCATTTTTGTCCTTTTTCTGTTGCTCCAGCTGAATATCATTGGCTGGGGACTTCATGAAGAAGATACATTTATTGTGCTCATGCTTTCTGAAAGCACAAGGGCATTTGTCCTCACATGCTCAGCAAATGGTGAGGACCTTTGCTGCTTCATACTGGGCAGAAAATGTTACATGATGCGGTAGAACAAAGATTTGGTTAGGCCTCTCTTCCTCTTCATATAAAGCTGCAAAGTCCATCATGAAGCCCCTACCCCCCATGACCTCAACTAATCTTAAATACCTCCAGAAGGCTCTACCTCCAAATTCCATCAGCATATGCACTTAGAACAAGCTTTTAACACATGAACTCTAGGGTGGCTTATTCAAACTATAACACTTCCCAAAGGGGTTTAAGGATCAGTACAGTTTGCAGTCCTGATAGCTTACCAAAATGTGAGTTCATTCTCACATCACTTTTTACACATGCATACATGTATTTAGGTCTTTCTCCCCCCAGTACTCTTTTTTATCTCCCTCCCTTCCCACTAACACCTCTTCTTCCTCATTCGTCTGCATCTTACTTTCATTTTTTTTTTTTTTACCCTTTAAGGTAAATTTTGCTTGATCATGGGGGAAGGTTATTTACCTTAGAATGGGCAATTTACCAGTGGCTTTTGATACTGATGAACCTGACTCTCCTTCCTCAGCAATCATTAGCTACTCTGGGAGGTATGGGATCTTATAGACCCTCTCCTCATCAATGGTGATCATGATCAACAGGATCAGTCTTGTGCAGGAAACCACAGCTGCAGTGAATTCATCAGTGCAATGGCCATGTTGTATCCAGAAGATGGTGTTTTCCAGCCCTCCTCCCCACCTTCCTGCTCTTGCATTTCTTCTGTGAGGTTCCCTGCACCTTGAAGGGGATGGTTTAGATGTCCTGTTTGAGGCTGATCACACAGTACTGACATTGGTTCTCTTTGTAGTAAACCCTCAAGCATCATATTATAAATTAATGTTAATTTTAATATTATAAATTAATGAAAATTTGGACTATGTCCCTTTTCATTGTTTGATCTCTCACCATACTCTCATCTCTATATAGTGTTAATGAAAGGTCAAGAATTATAAAAATAATATTAAAAATAATATTATAAAAATAATTAAGATCAAGGTTGGAAAAAAGGCCAAGGTCTATTCCTACATTAACACACAGGCACACACTATCTGCACACTATAGGAGTTTCTTAAGAAATTGTGAATACAAAGAGAAACTTAGCGTAGGGGTGTACACCTGTAATCCCAACATTTGGGAGGCTGGGGCAGGAGAATTGTGAGTTTCAGGCCAGGTTGGGCTGTATAGGGAGGCCCTGTAAGAAAAGGAAGGAAGGAAAGAGGGAAGAAGTGAAGGAGGGAGAAAAAGAGAGAGGAGAGAGAGAGAGAGCCACCTATATTTGTTTTGTACTCTCAAAAACTACCTACTTAAGGTATGTATGTATGTATGTATGTATGTATGTATGTATGTATGTATGTATAGTGTTATATCAAATTATTATCAGGCTGTGTATATGCTTTTACAATTATGTTTTAAAATTTAGTAGCAGACCATAGTTAAATTATATTTTCTTATAGCTATCAACATGATATACCCCTAGGTTCCAAGATGAGTTTAACTAGAAAATCATTAGCAAAAGTACCTCAAAGATATAGTGAAGTACAAAGTTAGAAATTTTAGTGCTTTTCTCCAAGTATTTCATACAGATTCAATACATATTCTCAAATATTACTATTATGTCATCAAAATACACCATTTTAAGATAAAACTTTTGTTTGAACATAGAAATTACATGTACTTACTGTTTTCATTGTATTATTTCTCTGCTGCATTCTTTTGGAATCAATCTGCTCTTTAATTTTATGTTTCATAACAAACTATTTAATCCCTTCAACTGTTGTGTCCTACTCCATGTTTGCCAAGGCTAGATATGTTGGCGTCTCATCTTGATTTATAATATTTTCCCTGTTGGCATGTCTTCCTTCATCCCTGCTTGGACCTCTACCTACCCTGTGGCAAGCATGCCCAATGTCAATAAAAAGGATGGTGTTTGAATTATGTGTGTCCCAAATCTATGTGGCTAACCACTCAAAATGTGGTGGCCTAAACTAACCATTGACTATTTCTCATGACTGAGATCAACTGGGCAATTTTGCTCCAGAGTTGACTACCCTGTAGGTTGGTCAGATTTATCAAATTAAAAGTCCTGCAAACACTTGGTGACACTTGAATTTCAGATATACAATGAATAGTACCTCAGTGTAAACATGTCCAGGCAATATCTGGGACATGGGACAGTATCTGGGATTATTACAGTAATTACATTAAAAATGCTCACGATATATTTAGAAAGTAGATTTAATGGAGGTTGCTGTGCTTTAGCTGACAAACCTAATCACTTGGGGTTATTCTGTAGCTCTAGACCTTCATTTTGTTCCTTGTCCTCTAAGAAGTTAGATGAGACTCCTCTATACAGTAGGACCAGGGCAGAATTTCAGAAGGACAAGGGTATAAGGCTAGAGGTGTAGCTGAGTGGTAGTGTGTGCTCGGCATACATGAAGTCTGGGTACAATCCCTAGCACCAGGAAGAAAAGGAAAGGCAAAGGTGAAAGCTGCAAGGTCTTTTGAGACCTAGTCTTGGATGTCCCAGAGCTCATTTTCTCCTCATTCGTGGTCAAACAAGTCTCAGGCCATCACATACTCAACAGACTGGATTGAGTGCTTGCAAGGAGAAGCACCTCAAGGGCACAGGCATTTACAGACAAAAACTACTAGGGACCATTTTGCAAAACAGGAGCTATGTTCTTTCCTATTGTTGGGAAATACTGCCTTTTATTCTTTTATGCCATAAGTTATTAACCCATTTTCTACTTTTGATACTTGGATGATTTGTTTTGATGTGTTGTAAACTTTGTTGTAAAAAATATGAATTCCTGTGCATCCATTACTATTTCACTTAGGTGTTATAGCTCACTGCCATGGTTCTGTACCCAGATTTATCACCTTTTAGTTGTGTGTCCTGAAGGGAAATCATTTAATATCTGTGTATAGCTGTTTGCTCATATGAAAAATAGAAACAAAATATGTTGTTACTGTGACAAAATATGATGTTGCTGTGAAAAGCATACTGATCTAATACTGGAGGTAAAACTGTAATGATACTATTGGTCTACATTAATATAAACTCCAAGAGATAAAGTATTAGGTTGAGGGTTACAGAGATATCTAAGTCATTTGGTATATATTAATAAATCAAAGGGAACTTTTTATGGTACTGAGGGTTGAATCTAGGGTCATACAGTTGCTAAGCAACTACTATATCAGTCCCTTTTTCTCCTCTTCTGTCCTCTCTTCCATTTCCTCCCCTTCCCTTCTCTCCCCTCCTCTCTCTCACACACTCTCTCTTTTCTCTCTCTAGAGTGTTTGGATCTCTCTCAGTAGCAGAGGCAGGTCTTGATTACGTGATTCTCTTTTCTTAGCCACTCAAGTAGCTGTAATTATAGACTTGTGTCTCCAGGCAGGGCTGGAAGGTCCAAGTTTGTAATTAATAAAAGCAAGTCTAACTTTTTCAGCATAGTGTTTGAGCTAAGACTTTCAGTGAAGAGTTAGAAAAGCACCACCTGTGGCCCGTTTTTTATAAATAAGATGTGACTGGAGCATAATTCTGCCCATTTGCTTGTGCACCAGCGACCCCTGCCTTTGCTCTTCAAGGCAAGAATAGCTGTGGTAATGACTTAGTGGCCTATAGAACTTAAAATGTTGGTTGGAGGCATGGCTTAATGGCAGAGCACTGGCCTAGCATGCATGAGGTCCTGGATCCTATCCCAGAATCACAAGTAAGTAAATAAATAATACAGAACAAATGTCTTTAAGGACAACTTGAAAATGTTTACCATTTGACTCAGTGTGGGCAGTTTGCTGATCTTTAGCTTATAGTTAGAGAAAGAAAGATGTAGTCTCAAATCCTTACCCTTCTCCATATCCTAAGGCAGAAATGCTTAGTGAACAATGTGCTCTTATTGCGGTCAATTGTTATGTTTGAGTGCATATGTACATATGTATCTGTGTGATTATGTGGGTGAGTGTATGTGTGTGTGCATGTGTGTATTTGTGTACACTGAAGACTGACTACCACATTGGTCATTCTCTCTTAGCAGTTTCTGAAGTTCTGTGTAGTACTTTGTGTTTTGGAGTCAGCACCTTGCTCTATAACTGAGGCTGGTCTTAAACTTGCTATTAACACAAGCTGGCCGTGAACTTGTGATCCTTCTGGCTCTGCCTCCAGTGCTGCTATTATAGTTATGTGCCACCACACCCAGATCCTTTGTTGTGCTTTTTTTTTCCAAAAAAAATATTTTATCTATTTGCAGAGAGAGAGAAAGAGAGAGAGAGATAGAGAGAGAGAGAGAGAGAGGAAAATGGGCATGCTAGGGCCTGTAGCCATTGCAAACGAGCTCACGATGCATGCACCGCTTTGTGCATCTGGCATTAGGGGAATCAAACCAGGGTCCTTAGGCTTTGTAGGCAAGCACCGCTGAACCATCATTACAGCACTACTTTGTGGTACTTTAATGAGTATTATTGACATGATCATTCTGAGCAGTTATTAAATAGGAAGCAGGAGAAATAATATGAGAGATTGGAAATATGTAAAGAAGGCTGGCATACTCAGAGTCTTTTCAGTGTGCCTGCTCACCCAATATCAGTGCACTGGTCTCCTCTCCATGCCCACCCAGAAGAGACCCACCTCTGCCTCCACATTTCTGCAAGGGAAACCTGGCTTCTCACCTTCATTCTGCTCACTATGACACCTCTGGCCACAGTGGGTACTTGTTAAGTTCTGAGCATTATACTTTAAGAGGGATGTTATAAACTCAGAAACATGACATTTGCTCTCTCCACTTCATTCTTACAACAATGTGGGATAGGTCTCATTATCATCATTTTAGAGAGTTAGAATATGAAATTAAGAAAGGTTCAAAAGGGTGGAGAGCTGGCTTAGTAGTTAAGGCACTTGCCTGCAAAGCCTAAGGACCCAGGTTTCGTTCCCAAGGACCCACGTAAACCAGATGCACAAAGTGGTGCATGGATCTGGAGTTAATTTGCAGTGGCTGGAGGCCCTAGTACATTCTCTCTCTCTCTCTCTGCCTCTTTCTTCTCTCTCTGTCTCTCTCTTTCTCTAATAAATAAAATATTTTTTAAAAACAACAAAAAAAGAAAGGTTCAAGAATTTTCTCAGAGCAACACCACCATGTAAGGACTGAAACTGGGATTTGAACCATGTGGCTTGGAAAAAAAATGCTTCCTCTTCCCTAGGACTTGATAGTCTGTGAGAGATGATGCCATGGCACAAACATATTCATTAAAGGGAGCATCAAAGATATTCCATAGGTGAGGTAATATGTTAGGACAATTCAGAAGGAGGAGGCAAATCTTTTATAGAAGTATTTGAAGTTGATTTTTAAATTCTCTATGACCAAAAATGTCTTTACTCTGAATCTGAAGTCTTAGGTAAAATTAGTGAGGGTGGGAAGAATATAAAACTAGAATATGTTGAGTCAAAATTTAGGAGCTAAATGAACTATCTACCTAGTTGAAGAACAGAAGTTTACTTTGAACCATGAGAGCAATAGGCTGAGTAAGAGTTTGCTGTGGGCCACCACTCTGGAGGGACTTAAGATATGATTGTTTTAAGTGGTGACTCTAAGATGAGCTAGCTGTGGGCCTCCAAAATATCTGAGGTAAATTCTTTATCATCTCATTTGGGTTCTGTTCTGGTTTGAACATGAAATGTCCCTTACAGACTCTTGCTTTTTAAAAATATTTTTATTTATTGACAATTTTTATATATGTACCTAACTTTCTTTGATCATATTAACCTGTCACCTGCCATTACCTTCTTCTTGTCCCCCACACCCAGGCTCATGTATTGACACATGTTTTGTAGCACTATTTTGGGAAGTTAGAGGGAGTAGGTTGCTGAGGGTGGTTTCCTTGGGGAATTATTACCCCTGGTACCTTCCTGTCACATTCTTTGCTTTTTGGTGAGCTGTGATGTGAACAGCTGTCTTCCACTGTATGTTCCTGCCATCACAATGTTGTATGGCACTGACCATGAACTAAGCCCTCTGCAACCATGAGCCAAACTATATCCTTCCTCCCATAGGTTGCTTCTGTCCAATCACAGTAAAAGCATAGTAAAAGAGAAAGCTAATGGATTCGTTTTCTTTCCTTGGCTCATCTAGTGAACTAGTCTCTAATGTGTTTGCTGAAGGTGGAGCTCGTTGGAGAGACCATGGATAGAACCTGGATGCCTCTCTCTCTGCCAAGCGTGTGCCCAGTACAATCCTATGAGAAGAGAATTGTTATTTAGACTATTCCTTAAAGAAGTCTCAAGAGCCAAGATCCAATAAGTTCAAAGAATGGAAAGATGCTGACAACTTGTCTGTGGACAGCAATTCCCAGCCTCCCCAAATCATTTCTCCAGAGTACATATAGAGTCTCAGAGCTATGATTATGGGATACTTCTCATGGATGCATCATGAGCTCATTAGACTTATGTCCATGGACCCAGCCCAGGATGTAGTAGACAGAAGAGAATATGAAAACCCTGTTGAATGAAGGAAGGAAGAGATGTGTGAATACAGGCTGAATGTCTCTATCATTAATTGCTGAGCTCATATAGGCATTTTATTTTGAAAGTAAGACTCTGCTTGGATGTTCAAGAGGGAACTACATGAGATTAAAGAGCATTCAGCTCAGTCCCAGATCATATAATTTAATTGGTCTGGGAAGTAGCCTGGCAATGGTGCTTTTTATAAAATGCTCCACTAGTGATTCTCATATGCTATTGTGACCAAGAGTCACTTGTATCAATTCTGTCCATTTAGAGATGAGGAAATTGAGGCCCATAGTTAATCTGCAACTTGGAAACCCTCTGTCATGAAAAAAAAATGTGGAAAAAATGCTTGGCTATCTCTGGAGTCTGTTTTTCTGCTATGTCCTTCCTTTTATCTTCCTCTACATTTGTGGGGAGAGAGCTGGGATTTGAACGTGTGAACCCATTGCCAGGATCAAACTCCTGAACTTCCCCACAAATTATTTTCTTTCCTGGATCCTCTCTGAGCCTGTGGCTATCTCCTGCTCACTGCTTTGGTTCCCAAGTGACTTGTGTCCAATATTCATTCCCACTGAGAAAGTGTCCCTTCTGGAATGTCATGTCTATTTTTCCTACTCCTTCTCCTGGAAGCAAATGGGAAAGATTTATGGCTCCTTGTAAAATCTCAGCCTTGTTTAGAAATTGCTTGTGATTGATTAAGTAATAAAAATGCTTTTAAGACAGGGAGGTAAATCTCCCTGCTAATTGCTGTGTGCTTTACATTAGAACCTTGTTACACTGCCTGATGCTCTCCAGGGCTGGACAACTTTATAATTTCCATCACCCTGAAAAGTCACATTGGAATCATTGTCTGAATTTTTTTTTTTTTTTTTTTAAGACTGAGACTGTTAAAAGGTACAGAGAGATAATTAATGGGATGATAAACTCAACCAAGCCAAGCACTGGAAACAGAACAGCACATACTATCTTCCCTTTGAGTGTGAGTTCTGGGCTCATCTGGGTATGTGGATGGGAGCCAAATCCTGGTGGAAGGGTGGTCCACATGGAATATAGAGGGAGTTTCTGAGCCACCAGCTCTGTCTCTCTATCTAGCACTCCGAGTGCTCAAAAAAGTATATGGGATATAAGTTAGAGACAGAAAGAAAAGTAATTTGCATCAAAATATGGAGGGCACATTCTTGGACAGGGGGATGAGGCACAGGCAAACATGCCATAGAGGGTGTCTAGTGCTTAGTCCAGTGGCCTGGGTTATATGGTTGACTATTTGGGCCTTAAAGGAATATAATAATGCAATTATCACCAAATGCATTAATCATTATATATATATATATATGTGTGTGTGTGTGTGTGTGTGTGTGTGTGTGTGTGTATCTAGGTGTATAATATACATACACATAGATATTAGTTTTTCAAGGTAGGGTCTCACTCTAGCTCAGGCTGACCTGGAATTAACTATGTAGTCTTATGGTAGCCTCAAACTCATGGTGATCCTCCTTCCTCTGCCTCCCGAGTGCTAGGATTAAAGGCATGCAGCACCATGCACAGCTTAAATATTTCATTTTTATTTATTTGAGAGAGAGAGAGAGAGAGAGAGAAAGTGAGAGAAAGAGGGAGAGGGAGGGAGAGAGAGAGAGAGAGAGAGAGAGAGAGAGAGATAATGGGCACACCAGGGCCTCTAGCCACTGCAAATATACTCCAGATGGATGTGCCACTTTGTGTATCTGGCTTACGTGGGGACTGGGGAATCGAATCTGGGTCCTTAGGCTTTGCAGGCAAGCACATTTACCACTCTGCCATCTCTCCAGTCTCCATCAATAATTTTTATAGTTATATACAACCCTAGAGTTTTCAGAACTTTTCAAACCTACCAATTAATGGTCAGGCAGTATTCTCCTGACAGCTAGCTTGGGCCTCATAGACAGGACAGTGTCCAGTCAGTCTAGGAGGCCAGGGCAATGTCCCAGAGGAGAAGGCAGGGCACAGGCCACAAAAAAGGAACTTCTGCTACTAGGGATAAACTAGGCAAGAAGCCTTTGGCTCAGGAGAAACTTCTTGTCTTAGGCAATTATCTGATTATCCCCTTCCTCTCTTAGATAACATTTTTTGCTTTGGAGGAGATCTGAGTATCCAGAATATTCTGCCTGGCATAAATGTTAGTGATAAGAAAAGGAACAGAAAGAGGAGCTTGCAGTCATCTGCAGAATTACTTGGGAACCCCTTGAGTGCTCTAAAGCTACAGGGAGTTATGATCATCTTCCTGACAAGGGTCTACTTCCCTTAGTAAAGTTTAAAGTGCTGCACGATCCAATGACACTTGAAAAAACAAAACACCCTATATTGCATTCAAATTGTTAAGGAAAGTGGCAGGCAAACTAATTCTGACTAAAGGAGTGATCCATGGAGGAAATGACATATAAACTTTGCCTTAAAGGATGACAGTTTTCCAGAGGTAAAACAGGAGGATTCCAAAAGAAGTATGCCATTGAACAAGTTCAGAGTTTTAGAAAAATATGCCACACTTGGAGAGCGAATTGGAGAAGGGCTAGAATAGAGGGTGCCTAGCAGAATGTACCCTGGAGGGGGAGTGTGGGCCTTATCATTGGGGGGTCATCTTCAGATGCAAGCGAAAGACACTGGGTTTTAACCTCAAGTCAGTCCTCAGATGCCCTTGCCCATTGCATCAGGGTTCTTTTGGAACAAGGTCATGGCTGGCTCAGAGGAGGCAGAAGGGCATTAATTGAGCCATTGAGGCCATTTGTCATGGAAGCAAAGCAAGTTGATGGGTTGTAAACTCAGGAGGATTGAGTGTGATGATGAGAGGACCTCCATAGCCAGTATAAAGGCGTGTCTAGCTTCCTCCACCTTACTCAGGATTTTGCTCGACCATTGGTCACTGAGTCCCTGACCTTTTCCATGGACAGTCATTATGTTCTCTCCAGTGAATGCAAGTTAAATTATTTCCTAGGCAAAGGGTTTCAGGTTTTGACTGTGACCAACTGGGAGCTTTGAAGCTTATCTTAAGAGTGATGCATAGGAACATGACAGGGACAGGTCATGGGCATGAAGATTTTACTATGTCCTAATTATAGTGTTACTTATTTGTTCCAATTTGCAATGTCTCAGAGATACCTACATTTCAAATTCCAGGGAAGAGCTATTCACCTTAGAGAAGAGGCTTCACCCTACCCAGGTTTCCTTAACATCCCTGAGAAACTATATTTCCCGACCTACCCAGTGTGACCATACAGTAAAAACGAGAAAGGGGCTGGAGAGATGGATTAGTGGATAAGGTGCTTGCCTGAGAAGCTTCAGGATGCAGATTCTATTTCCCAGTACCTATGTAAGCCAGATGCACAAGGTGGCACATGCGTCTGGAGTTTGTTTGCAGTGATCTGGAGGCCCTACCACACCCATTATCTCTCTCAAATAAATACTTTTGAAAAAAAGAATAAGAAAGCTCATTCAAAGAGTTTTTATAAGTGCTGCACCTTACGTCTTCAAATGAAGAAATTCTGCAGACTTAGTCTTGGAATGAAAGAATCAGCCTTCAAGTTTAAGTGACAGTTGCAGAAAGACAGGGAGCCCTGTCTTCCTTCTGGTTCACTCTGCTGCCTCAGCTCACCTGAGGTCTTAGGGGTTACCAGCTCTTTCTGACAAGTGATCCAGAAACTACTATCTCTTCCTGCAGCAGGTAAACTTTAGGGACATTAAAAGACATTGGAGGTCCCTGCTCTCTATAGCCTGGCTGCTTCTATTACCAAGTCCAACATAGCAAAGGAAACTAGTCTTTAAAAAGAAGCAATAGAAGCATTGTGCCAGGTGTGGTGGTGCACACCTTTAATCCCAGCACTTGGGAGGCGGAGGTAGGAGGATCGCTATGAGTTCAAGGCCAGTTTGAAACTACATAGTGAACTTCAGGTCAGCTTGGGCTAGAGCAAGAGCTTACCTTGAAAAACAAAAAAAAAAAAAAAAAAATCAAAAGAAAATAATCAATGAATGGTTATTAAGTATATAACAAGAACCAGCGACTATGCTAAATAATTTTTAGCTGTGTTTTCTTATTGAATCCTCTAAATAAACTTACAGACAAGGCACTATAAGTCTTCCCATTATATGGGTGGAAATACTGAAGGTTGAGGACGCAGAGGAGTAACATGTTCAGAATTCCAGAGTGAGGTAGACTTAAGGCTCAAACCCAACTGACCCAGCTTCAGGGGTACATTTTTTAAAATTTATTTTCATTAGTTATGGACATACTTAGTATGTAAACACCACATGTTGATACCATCATTTCCCTCATCCCTGCCCCTTTTCTGAAGGGACCCTCCTTGTTGGGGATGCAGGTCAGCTCCATGGGGATTGGGGGTCGTGGATTGTGGGGGTAGCCATCAGTTATAGGGAAGAGGCAATGTCTCTGTGCATAATGTCCCAACTTGTGGCTCTAACAATCTTTCTGCAAAATTCCCTGAGCCATGTTAGGTACATTTTAAGTTTACTTCAGTGATGGGCTCTTAGGAGCCTCTGGATCTCTGGTTTGGTAGGAGTCGAGTGTCTTCAGGGTCTATCTCCTTCATCCCTGTGCTGATATCAGATTCACTGAGAAAGCAGTACTCTTGCTCATTTCCCCAGTTCCTTTGTGGTTTCAGCTGGGGCCCTGGTAAAGTGTGATGGGTTGTTTCTCTCCTCAGGTCCCACTCCTGTCTGAGAAAGAGTAGAACATTCTCCAACAGAGAGTGAAGTCTGCATAGGTTAAATGGGATAACCATTATTAGTTTAAAGATAATTTAATGGCTGTAGACCCTCTTGTAGCCCAAAATTAGTGGGAGCTTAACATTGGAAAGCAAAATCATTATCTGGATATGATTCTGACTTGGTTCCCAGTTCCAGATATGGTTTCCTTTCCACTGAGCAGATCTGTTAGCTAATCCAGGAGCAGCTGGATACCCACCATGGCTGTGTGCCACTATTGCACTTGTGTGAGCATCATGTCAGGTTGTTTGCTTCTGAGTAGCTTAGACCTTGAGTTGCTTGGACAGATGTTAGCCACTTTCTCCCAGTAGCTCATGTAGCACCTTCCACCATTAGATGGGTTTATTATCTGGGGACTGACTGGCTCTCTTTCGGATTCCAACCAGGTCTCTTCATGTTCCCTACCAACAGCATATAGTGTCTTCAGCAGTAGGGTCTTACCATTAACCTCTGATGGGTAATCAAATGCTCTGACAGAAGTCTGTCTTGTTTTGGGAGACCTTGTAGATCTCTCTGATCAACAGCTCATTGTGGGTGTTAACCGCATCCTGGAACTGGGAGTTACAGGTCAGTGCCAAGGGAAAAGAAAAAAAAGAAAAAGAAAGAAAAAAAGAAATAGGAGAAATTCAAGGTTAGGCTTCATCTCACCCTCTCTAGGGCCCTTAGATTCAGGTGCTCCCCCTAAGGTCCTGTTGAGGATTCAACCATTTAGTCATTTAGTCTGTCTTCCAGGATATAGGTTTCTATGGTACCAGTTCAATTTGGGTTCAGAGTTGTGTCCCTTTCCCCATCCTTCCCCTCCCGTCAAGCCCTATTGTTCCCTTCCCTATTGTTCAGACCTCGAAATGCCTATCAGGTATGTGAGCAACTCAGGCTTATCCAGGTTAGGAACTGCAGATGAGTGAGACAATGCGATGATATTCTTTCTGTGATTGTGTGAGTTCACTATGATCTGTTCCAAGTTTGACCATTTTTTCTACAAATTTCATTGTGTCATTTTTTCTTACTGCGGAGTAGAATTCTATTGTATAGATATACCACATCTTGTTTATCCATTTGTCCAATGATGGGTACCTGGGTTGATTCTAGTTCATAGCTATTATGAATTGACCAGATAGAAACATAGTTGAGCAAATATCTCTGAACTGAGGTGTGGAACTTTTAGGGTAAATGTCCAGTAATAATAACTGGGTCTGTTGGTACCTCTATATTCATCCCTTTCAGGAGTCTCTATATTGATTTCCATACTGGTTGTACCATCTTACATTCCCACCAAGAGTGAGTGAAGGTTCCTATGTCTCCACATCCTCACCAATATTTGTTTTCATTTGATTTTTTTTAACATTTGCTATCCTTATTGGGATAAGGTGGAATCTCATAGTTGTTTTAATTTGCATTTCCCTGAAGATTAGGGATGTTGAACATTTTCTTAAGTGAGTGTTTGCCATTTGTATTTCTTCCTCTGAGAACTCTCTGTTCAGTTCTCTGCCCCATTTTGTGAGTGGGTTGTTTGATTTTTTTATTGTTTAGGTTTTTGAGTTCTTTGTCAATTTCAGATATTAGGCCTCTGTCAGTTGTATAGCTGGCAAAAATTTTCTCCCATTCTGTGAGTAATCTATTGGCTCCACTTATGGTATGCTTGTCTGTGCAAAAACCTTTCAGCTTCATGAGATCCCATTGGTTGAGTGATTGTTTACGTTCTTGAACTAGTGGGGTTTTGTTAAGGAAGTCTATCCAGCGGGACATTCGTAGTCACTGTGTAGTTTACTATTGCCACGGTCCATTGTTATTTGGCTTTTATCCGTTGGGCATCCTATATATTGGACAGGTGTTATAAAAAGACATCCAGGAGGCTCTACCTCCAGAGAGGAAGTGAATACAGAATAGGTAGATGGGATAGGTCTGAGTTAGTGCAAGGAATCCTAGAAGGTGTTCATAACTTATAGAAGAACAGTCTGAGCAGGAACCAGGTTGAATGCCACACCCCTCTTGGCATAGGGGCATCCCAGAAGGTTAATTGTAGATAATGTTCCCTGTCAGGGAAGAACCATCCACTGGAGAGTGTTATTCCACAGATTGGGAAGAGGTAAGAAGTGGCTGATTCTCCTGAGGTAGACTGTGCTACTTTTCTATGTTCATATTTCTAAAATGCACAGCAGAGCCAAGGCTGTTACATAGACATATAACATACTGTTACATAGACTTATGACAGTAATACCACCACCAGCATCATAATAAAGATCATTGGTAAGCTTGAATGGTCTTATTTGAACTCCCCATTCCTCTGCCCAGATATGGCTTGCCAGTTCAGTGAGGATAGTCCATTGCACCTTGAGTGAGGGTGTAAACTACCAGCAGAGATTCACTACCTAATGTGTCTCCTGGGCTCATATTGCATGAACTTGGGGAAACGATACAGGCATTGGCCTGCCCTCGAGTCCCATGGACTCTCTGGGGAGAACCTCATATCTCTTACTTCTGAGTTATGCCTTTTGGCATCCAATTGTGTACAAGGAGGTGGATGAATTTTTCAAAAGCATTAACATATGGGAGTTTAAAAAAACGTGATATTATTATTTTGTGTGTGGATATACATGTGTGTGGGGGGTGTGCATGCATGCATGACAACCTTGGGAGTTATTCCTCAGGTTATTTCACTTTTATTTTGAGACAAGTTCTCTCATTGGCCTAGAGCTCACCAATTAGGCTAACCTGGTTAGCCAGCTAGTTCCAGGAATCCTCTCATCTCTGTCTCTCCAGGGCTGGGATTACAAGTGCTTTCCACTACAGTCAGCATTTTTTTTTTTTAATGTGTGTTCTGGGAATCAAACTCAGATCCTCATGTTTACATGGCAAGGACATTTACTGACTGATCTATCTCCTCAGCCCCCAAAGTGATATTATTCTTAAGGGTAAGGGAAACATACTATATATTTTAATACTCAAACATGAACTATACAAAGACTAGTCCCTGAAAGTTTATACATAGACTGAATAATTTATAGCATTTTAAAAAACATTTCCACCGGGAAATAGTGCCCTATAGAAAGCATTTAAACAGGAAATAAAATGATTTGATTTGTGAATTCCTGTTCAACAAGCAAGTGTTATAATTAGTGCTCATTGCTTGATTGTGATACCCCAGAGGATAAGGAATGGTGCCTGCTTTGCTTGTGCATGCTGATCACCTAGCAAGCAAGTGCCACACACCTACTTACTCAAAGCACTGTGAATGAATGGATGACTGGGAGGGACAAGATCTATAAGCAGAGGCAAATATGGAATTGGCTCTTCTTAAGTGGGAAGCTAGGGAGCTGCAAGTGGCCAGAGTCAGAGCATAGTGCTCAAAGACTAGAGGAATTCCGGCTCAAGGCCAGGAGAGTGTGCTATAGTAATGGGCTATGGGAAAGGAGGAATGGGAAGATGTTGGATGTGTAGTGCAAACAATTTCTGTCATTTTCAAGGAGCCTATTGTCTAGAGTAGCACCACTGAATACAATTTTGCACAAAGATGGCAATTGTTGATATTATAGTAGACTTCAGACATAGGTGGCTTTTAAGCACTTTGAAATATGACTCGTACACAGAGGAACTGGATTTTTAAATGAAATTTTTAAATAGTTAAATTAAGTCAAAATAATTTATTTATTTATTTATTTATTTTTGGAGAGAGACAGAGAGAGACAGACAGAGTGGGAGAGGGAGACAGATAGAGAATGGGTGCGCCAGCAACCTCTCAGCCACTGTGAATGAACTCCAGATGTGTGCGCCCCCTTGTGGGCAAGTGCAGCATTGCACTCTTGTGTCACTTTGCATCTGGCTAAATGTGGGACCTGGAGATTGGAACTGGGTTCTTAGGCTTAGCAGGCAGGGGCCTTAAACGCTAAGCCATCTCTCCAGCTTTAAAATAATTTATTTTTCAATATTGTATTTATTTATTTGAGAGAGAGAGAGAGAGAGAGAGAGAGAGAGAAGAGAGAGAAAGAGAAAGAGAGAATATGCCAGGGCCTTCATCCATTGCAAACAAATTCCAAATGTATATCCACCTTGTGCATCTGGCTTTATGTATGCACTGGGGTATTGAACCCTGGTCCTTAGACTTTGCAAGCAAGTGCCTTAGCCTCTGGTCCATCTCTCCAGCCCTATAATTAAATATGAACAACCACATGTGGCTAGTGGCTACTATATTGGAGAGTGGAGTATGCTCATTTTTAACCTCTTGATTTTCTTTTGTACTTTTTTTTTTTTTTTTTTTGAGACAGTTGTCTCTTTACATAGCCCAGCTGGCCTCCAGTTTATGACCCTACAGACTCAGTCTCCTGGCTGCTGGCATGTATCATACCCGGATCTACCTTTAAGTGTTTGGGAAAAAGTTTTATGGGTTCAGGAAAAGGAAAAGACATGGAAGAAATTGGAGGAACATTATTTGATAGGCTAAATGGTGTTGTTTTTGCATATGTGGCTGTGATGTGTATGTATGTGCATGCATAATGCGGTGGGTACACAATGCATGTGTGGTGGACGGAAGTCAGTGTCAGGTGTCTTCCTCCATCACTTTCTGCCCTTTTTTTTTTTAAATTAAAAACCCAGAGCTCAACAAGTTTAGCTATTTAGCTAGCCAGCTTGTTCCAAGGATCTGCCTGTCTTCACCCCTTGAATGCTGGGATTATAGTCATATACAACCACTTCTGTTATTTATGTAAGCAATGAGGATTTGAACTCGGGCCCTCATGCTTGCACAGTGAGTGGCATACTGACTAAACTCTTGCCCCAGCCCCACCAATGGAGTTTTTGAAGATCATTTGTAATAGACGGAAATCCCAAAGTGCACTCCCAGGTTTGAGCTGTTCACAGAGATGAAAAGTGAAGTAGAAATGAAATTCCAGAATCTAAAAGACTATCTCTCATGTCCTTGACATATTATCTGACATGGAGCTGGAGTCACTTATTCATTAGCCTTTATGGTCAAGACTGAAGTAATGTATCACAAATTCTGTTTATATCCTTGGCATCCACCGTGGCCCAGGTGAGGATATGATCTGTTTGCCCTTCCAATCTTTCATGTGGAGGTGTGTGGATGAGGGACACATGGGGGAAGTATAATCCAAGTCAGCCAAGATCTAGCTGGGTTTTACATGATCACTTATAGTAAATTAATTCAAATTTGCTTTGACGGGGGATGGGAGTGGAGCTTTTTCTGGCATCATGTACTAGTAATAAATGTCCCTTTTAATAAAAATCAACGACAACTTAAAATATACAGTAAATGTTCATAAACCATCATATGCATTAAATCCTCCAACTTTATTATGTAATGTATATTATTTACAGCTTGCATTGCAGCCCTGATCATGCTTCCAACAATGAATGAAATGGCCTTAAACAGCTGTCAGATGGTGTGAAGTGAATATAGACACTGGGTAAATAAAACTCGAATGAACCCTGAGTGTTTTCTTTCTCTCAGCAGAGAGACTGTTCCCGGGTGACTGAGGATGGGTGGATTGCCTGCAGCATAGATGCTATGTCATTCACGGTTCTTACTTTTCACATCTCCCCCTTTCTTCTCTCTCCCCTTTCTCCCTCTCTTTTCTCTTTTTCCTTGTTACCATGTGCATATAATCTGAGGGATGTAAAAGAAACTGAATATCTGGCTTCCAAGGATCTTATAGTATCATTATGGAGATTAAAACTTAGCTACAGCCGGGCATGGTGGCACACACCTTTAATCCCAGCACTCGGGAGGCAGAGGTAGGAGGATCATTGTGAGTTCGAGGCCACCCTGAAATGACATAGTGAATTTCAGGTCAGCCTGGGCTAGAGTGAGACCCTTCCACAAAAAAAAAAAAAAAAAAAAAAAAAAAAAAAAGAAAAAGAAAAAAAACTTAGTTGCATACATGATATGGTTCTTCATTAGTTCCCTGAAGTTTAAAGGGTATAGATTTATCACCCACTATATGTGACATGTGATGTTTTTTCCACCTGGATTGCCATTCTTTTCTTTCTCTATGTGGAAAAGCTCCTACTCAGCCTTCTATTCCTACCTATTTTGATGGCATCTCCTCTATGAAGACTTTCTTTTTTTTAGCCCTAGGCAGAGTCCATAGCTACATCTTTTGCATTCTCTTTCTGTTTTTCCATTCTCTATGTATAGTGATCATCATACATACTATATAGTGAAATTTCTTGCCTGTAAGGGAGACTGGAAATAGTTCACTCTGCTCTTTGCCTAGCAAAAAAGGTTAGAGTACACATAGTCAGTTTGCATAGGCAGGGCCTCAAATTCTTGCAATACGTTCTTTCTCCTACTCATGATACTCACGCACACCTGGTTGTTTTGACTTTCTTTCGTCAAGCAAGTTTTTCTCTCTGCACAAAGAAGTACTCTTTTATTTACTTATCTGAGAAAGAGAGAGAGAGAGAAAGAAAGATGGAGGGAGGGAAGGAGAGAAAGAGAGAGGGGCAACGCATGTGCCACTTTATGCATCTGGTTTACATGGGTTATAGGGGATTGAGCCTGGGTCCTTTGGCTTCACAGGCACGTGTCTTAACCACTAAGCCATCTCTTCAGCCCAATAGAAGTATTTTTGATCACTCTCAAGTGATTTATATTGTCTGCCATCCCACCAGTTACTTTTTGCCTGTTATCCTGCTTTGCAAGGCTTGTCTTCCTTGTCACTATATTGTCACTTACTTTTCCTTGATCACTTTTTTTTTTTTTTTTGCTTTTCTGAGGTAGTGTCTCACTCTAGCCCAGGCTGACCTGGAATTCACTATACAGTCTCAGGGTGGCCTTGAACTCTTGGCAATCCTCCTACCTCTGCCTCCCAAGTGCTGGGATTACAGGCATGTGCCCCCATGTCTGGCTTTCTTCTGTGAAGGCATGTTTGGTCTTGTTTATCAGCACTTAGATTATACCCAACATAGTAGGTGTTCTAGAAATGTTTCTCACATGAATAAGTCTGAGTTTGGGGAAAAATGTCAGGTTCATTTTAATCCTTTCTTGTAGTCAATGTAATCAATATTCTAGTCGTATCCTGAACTTTTACCTCTAGAGCCAGACAAGTTCCTTTGGAGGGTAACCGGACACTCCTACTGTCCTTTGCATGGATGAATCTTATGTTAGTTACCTTGCTGAACCTGATAGGAATGTTGCAGTCAGGTTCGCATTGCTGGCAGAAATCACCTGACCAAGAGTGGCTTGTGAGAAAAAAGTTTATTTTGGCTTACAGAATTGAGGGGAAGCTCCACAAAGGCAGGGGAAAATGATGGCATGAGTAGAGGGTGGATATCACCTGCTGGCCAACATCAGGTGGACAACAGGCACAGGAGAGTGTGCCCAACACTTGCAAGGGGAAACTGGCTATAACACCCATAAGCCCACCCCAGGAGGCATTAATTCCCAAATCTCCAACAGCTGGGCACCTAGCATTCAGAACACCTAAGTTTATGGGGGACACCTGAATCAAACTACCACAAGGAGGAAGGGATTATTTTGGCTTATAGTCAGAGGAGATGCAGTCCATTATTGTGGGGAAGGCATGGAGGCAGGAGAGTAAGGTGACTGGAAATATTATGTCTGAAGTCAGGAATCAGAGAGCTGACTGTCAAACTCTATGGTCCATCTCCCATGGCTCACTTCCCTTCCACAAGGCTTTACCTCCTGAAGGTTCCATCACCTCCCAAACAATGCTGCCAGCTGGGGACCAAGTGTACAGAACACATGAGGCTGTGGTGGACATTTCACATTCGAACCATAACAAATCCCAAAGAGGGTTCTTCTGTCTTCTCCTGGTTTTAAAGAATGACTGACACGGGATGGATGGGGCGAGGCAGTGGAGATGTCTGATTGCCTCATCAGGCTATAAAGATATGAACGAATGGCTCTGCAAGTGCTGAGAAAACTTCCTGTAGGAAGCTCTGCCTCTCAATGGCCAAACTGAACATTAAAGGGACTTTGGAGTCTAGTCGTCTTCTTGGGTTTGTGTGACCTTGGGAAATGACTTAGCTTCACGAGGTCCAGCTTGCTGTAATATAGGTGCGATAATACAGACAAAGGCACACGCAGAGCAGCAGCACAGACAGCAGCGCTCAGGCTATGCCGACCATCCACATTCTCTTTTTTGTCCTTCTGTTTTCTTTCACTTCATCCAAACTTTTCTTCTTCTCTCATTTTCTTCTCCCTCCTTTCCTTATAACCACACTTGCATAGACACCTGGCAACTTTTAATTGTTTGTCTCACTCCTGTTTCAGAAATTAGACTCTTTCCTACTTAATTGGATTCCTAATGACCCCCCAGTTGGCCTCTGTTGTGCTCTAGACCACCACTGACCAACTTTCAAGACTATGTGACGGCAAATTTCTAGTTCATGGAGCTAATATGTTAATAGATTTCAGGGGACTCAACTTGGCCCATATTTAGAATGCAATAATGAATTGCACTTTAATTGGTTTCCTCTCATTTGAGGGCCATGGGAACATAATTTCCTCAAATCCTCAGTGGGCCCTGTGGTTAGACTAATCATTGAATTTGGCCTCAGCCAGACTGAACGCGAAAGGTCAAAGGTCTAGGACACAACAGAGATCACTGCTTCCCCACAAGAGAGGTGGGGTTGGTATAGGGATGGAGCTCAGTTGATAGAGTGCTTGCCTAGCACACGTCAAGCCTTCAGTACAACCTCCCTGCTGGCATAAAACTAGGGGCGATGGTGCATTCTGTAATTCTAGCACTTAAGGTAGAGAAGGAAGGATCAGAAGTTCCAGGTCATCCTTATCTACGCATCAAGTTCAAGATCAGCCCTGATTATGCGAGATACCTTCTATAAAAAACACCAAAAACTTTCTACGTGCCTGCCACAGTACTGAATTCATTCCTAGGAGGAGTTCTTCCAATTGAATCATTGACAACATTTTCTACCTTAGTTAGGCTTCCAGGATGCCACTCTTTAAAAAATTAGTGTACCATAATTGTATGAAATAGTGGGCTTCATGATGTTAGCCTTGTAAATATATAGGTGATTTGATCATAGTTACATCCCCTCCCATTATCCATAGTTATCCCCTCACCCCAGTGTGGCACTTGTCTTTCAATACTATATTGACACAAGACCAATTAAAAAGAAAAATCTACTTTGCTTGGTTTCAATGAGCAATAAGAAGTTGCCCATTCCCAGAACTCTGGGGAATTGCTGTATGTGCAAGATTCGATACTCTGTTCTACTGAATGACTGAAAAGGACATAAGCGCTGAGTACTGGTTCTTGCCTCGGCACCATGAAAGCTGGGCTCATAGCTTATTTCAATCTTTGTGTCCCATGGATTGTCATTTAAGAGGTCCTTGGTAGATACGTTTTGAAATCAAAGAAATTCTCAGGGGTTGAACTAAGATGGAAAATAGCTTGTTTTTGTATGTGTTTGTGTGTCTATGTGGTGTGGTGTGTGCAGTGTGTGGCATATGCACAGGTATACACAGATGTGTATGTCCTGTGTATGCACATGTGGAGGCCAGAGGAGATCGCTAGGTGTCCTCCTCTTGTCATTCATCTACATATTCCTTTGCGACAACATACCTCCCTTAACCTGGAGCTGCTGTCTGTGAGCAAGCCCTCAATTCCCAGACCCCCACCTCCAGTGGGGCTGGGGTTATACACATGTGCGGCCATGTCTGGCTTTTTACATGGGTTTTGGAGAGTTAAACTTGGTGATCTCTGGCCCAGGAGGCCCTTGTGTTTAAACAATGAGCACTCTTAATTAACCACTGTTCTATCTCCAAAGCTCCCTTAGTAGCCACTTTTACAAACACTGCTTTTGTTTTTCTCACAGATGTGAAAAACTTAGACTAAGAAATATGTTCAAGATCATACAACTTCAAGCCAGTACAGAAACTATGATGTTTTGAAAGCTTTCTTATTTTTTTTTAAAAACTATAATAGGTCAAAGTAGGGATAGCAGGAAATGAGACACAAATTAGTATAAGTGGGATACATCTTATACAAATCGTGCATGTCAAATGGCCTGAGGAGTCTTGAAAACCCTTATGAGGCTGTCTTAAAATAAGCTGTTATCTCCTTTCTCTCTACATCGTCTGGTAGAGTGTGATTCAAATTTAGGTTATCTCGGAGATAACCTCAATGGCAGGTGGATGTTAGCTTTGCAAATCCCAAAGGAGAGCTGATAACATAGGTAGTGCTGGTTCTGAGGTTCTGCCTCTCTCACTTAGAAACCCAGGTCATAGGAGGTCAACACATTGCTCGTACCCAGGAGAAAATAACCACATTGCAATGAATGGGGTGACAGATTTAAATTTCTCTCTCCCTGAGGAGATTATCCAGAGGTGGTGATGATGATAAATGGCAGACAAAGTCTACTTGTTTATAGCTTTCCTCTGACTGCTTTGTTTTAGTTCCGTGGACAGCTAGAGAATAGAGAACTCTCTTTTGTCCTCTTGGGTTCCTCCAAAACTCTAGGTGAGTGGTTCTGACAGTCCAGATCATGGGAGCTCATATAACCTGCAGAGACCCTTTCTCCCCCTCTTCTTCCCTTCTTTCCTTGACAGAGTCTCATTATGTAGCTCAGGCTAGTCTCAACCTTCCCATCCTTCTACCTCAGCCTCTTCACACATATGAGGGTGTTATTTTTTTGTTGTTGTTGTTATTCTTGTAGCCCACGCTGACCATTCTCTTGCCCTAAATTTCAGAATCTCAGTTCCCCTAGCCAGGAATCCCAACTCCCTAGATTTATCCCACTCAATATTAAAGTGTTCAACACAACAGAGAAGGAAGCATCAGGCTGTATTGGTACACAGCCCTCTGGGTTTAAACTCTGGTCCCTTTAGAGTGCTATATGGCTTCCAGAAGAGGCAACGTTGGAGGCATCAGGGAAGCATATGGACTTCAGAGTGACAGTTCTGGGTTTGAATACAATCTACATCATGTTTCACAATGACCAATACCTGAGCGTGGCTTCTTCATCTGAGCAGCAGGAGCATAGATCCTACCCAGAAACCTCCAGAAATCATATATGCAAAGCTTACAATGACATGGTATGCTTTTGGTAAATATGATCATTTCCAAAAGGCTGGTCTCAGGCTTTGGGATTTGATAGAACTTTGGAAAAATTTGAATCTATTGTTGGCCATATGTGAGGTGGAATGATGTCTTGACCATTCTCTCAAATATCTACAATTTAGAGACAGGAATAACTGCCTTTTAGGGTCAATGTGAAGATGAAACAAAACAATGAGATACATTAGCAGAGAACTTGACACTTAGAAGGCTGTCAGGAAGTGCTAATTCACCATCTTGTCATCTTTCACCATTCTTTCTATTGTAAGTATTGGCAAGGTCATGTAACCTCCAGCAATGGTGCTGTGTCCCTCATCATCAACAATACGGCTGGAGGTGAGCCCTGCTGTCTTCTGTTCAAGGTTACATTCTTCCCAGAGGCAGCTTGAGCAGACACAAAAGTCCAGTCTCCTTGTGTCAGTGGGGGCTGCAGAGCCTCCTGTACACAGGCCGAGCACTCTGGTGACCACAACTAAGACTCAACTGTTGTTTCAACTCAACTCTGCTGTTTTCCAGGGCAGCCACTAAAAATATTCTGCACCAATCTGCAGAATTTCAGACCCTGTGCTCAGGAGACCCAACTCCTTAGACTTACCCTATTTAATATTTGTCTACTTCATAAGAGAGAAACTAACCCCTAATGCCAAGAGTCAGGGAAATTTCTATATAATACACCAACTCCTTTTAAAACTATTTTAGCTATTAGAAAGTTGTTAAAAGTGATATCCAGTATTTATATAGGTCTTTATTCTCCACACAACATTTCTATATCTCTTGCTTTTACTGAGCCCCACAAAATCTTGCTAAAGCAAAACCCCTTATTAATACCCCTGTTTCACAGAATAACAACTTCAGGGAAAACAATTAAATTTTGTAACTTGACTGAGATTACTTAAGGGATTACCATACAGGCTCATGAACCAAATTGGGTTAATATTGATTTTTTTCAGCTAATATGAGATTTAAAAAATTGAATTGGAATGATGTCTTAGTCTATTTCATGCTACTAAAACAGGATGCTTGAGACTGAGTCATTTATAAAGAACATAAATTTATTTATCAGTTTTGGAAGCTTGGTAAGTACACGATCAAGGTACCAACACCCACGGAGACCTTTTTATTTAAAAATATTTTTTATCTCCGTGAGAGTGTGAGTGCACGTGTGTGTGTTTGTGCGCACCATGGTGCATGTTTGGCGCTCAGTGGATGACCTTGAGCTGCCTGTGCTCTTCTTGGAGACAGGGTCTCTTGTCACAGCAAGTGAATGCTAGCCTAGATGGCCTCAAGCTGTGGATGCTCCCGGCTCTGCCTCCCATTGCTCATGATGAGATCACAGACATATGTGCCTCTTTGTGTCCAGTACTACACAGATGCTGGAGTGGATTGAACTAAGGGCAGCAGGCTTTGCAAGTAAGTACCTTTAGCAGCTGTGCCATCTCCCAAGCACCCCCTCCTCCATCATGAGCTCTTCTGTGTCCTCATCAGTCAGAAGGCAGAAGGGGTGCTCATATTCTCAGAATTCTTTTTGAATATCTTAAAATTTATTATTATTATTTTTATTTATTTTATGAGAGAGAAAGAGAGAGAGAATATGGATGCTCTAGAGTCTCTAGCCACTGCAAATGAACTCCAAATGCATGCACCCTCTTGTACATCTAGTTTTACATGGGTACCTGGGAATTGAACCTGGGTCCTTAGGCTTTGCAGGCAAATACCTTAACCACTGAGCCATCTCCCCAGAGCACCCTCCCCCCCCAGAACTCTTTTAATAATGGCATGAATCCATTTATGAGGGCTTTGCCCTCAAGACATAAACACCTCCCATAGGCCACACCTCTGAATGCTGTTACCATGGCAACTAAATTTCAACATGAGATTGGCAAGGAATAAACATTCAAATCATGGAAGATAACTTTTATATTCTTCATTGTCACAATGCTATTCCCAGTCCTTACTCTCTGGATGGACTACTTAAAACATTGTTGCCACCTGTCTGGCTTTGAGAGATAATCTAAATTCAGATAATCTACCTATAGACACTGGAAATAGGATGCAAGTTCATTCCACCTCATGCATTAGCACTTTTGGGCTTATGGATACATTCATACACCAGGCCACCTGGATTTTTCTTCTTAGATATGTCCTATTTCTGAATCACATGAGCAAAGTCCAAAAATCTCTCTTATTGTGACAACATTTTAATTATTCCAAGAACTCATCTTCTGAGCTATCTTTCATAGGTTAAACCCTCAGCCCCTCCATTACCTTTCATGGGCAAAGGTTTGTATAATCCATTGGTTCTGCCTGTTTGGAGGGATTCTGGTAATAAGACTCTTAACAATAGCCCTAGAATTTAGGGGTAAAATTTAGGACAGTCCAAATATGACTAGACAAGTCAAAATAGTTCAACTAAAGGTCAGTGACCTCCAAGACACCACAGTCCAGGTTTACTCTCTGGTCACATGACTTTGTAGATTTCTCA
This sequence comes from Orientallactaga sibirica, assembly GCA_036365145.1. Lineage (NCBI taxonomy): Eukaryota > Metazoa > Chordata > Mammalia > Rodentia > Dipodidae > Orientallactaga > Orientallactaga sibirica. The sequence goes on along the minus strand of JAEOAD010000031.1, from coordinate 10,254,386 downwards.
AGTGTTTATGTATTCCACTCAACAAGAAGAAATGAGGCTCATGCAAGAATATGTCTGTTCTTTATTATCTCTCTTAAAGTTTATGTGTTCAAATATGGTCTGCTTATGAGTTAACAATACAAGAAAAATCAATACCAGCCTCAGAAAAGGAGAACTCACAACATGTCTATAAAAGTGGAATTAGCATCATAAAACAATTATGGATTCTGGTTTTTTTCTTTTACCTTTTTTCCTTTTCTTTGGGGGATGGGTGGTGTTCTGACAAAGGGTGAGGTTACCTTTGTGCTCCTAAATTAGAATATGAATGCTTTCAAAAATCCATATGAGTCTCTGGAGGTGTACAAACAGAATTCTACCACTGTGTGGATCGGATACAGTGTATTTTAGTTAAATCAATATGCAAGAAGCTAATGCCAGAAACTAACAAGTGTGCAGTCCTTACTGTGTGTCACCAGCAGTGCAATGCGTGTCACAGCACCTGCAAGAAGTGTGTGTCACCTATTGTGTGCGTCAGCTATTGTGTGCTAGCACCCATGTACAGCATGACACAGATATCTCCTTGTCCTGGCCTCTCAATAACTTTGCAGAGGAAGGCACAGAGGCAGGCAGGGCACACAGATTTTGAGAAGGACTGAGATTGGTGCCGTGGTAGTGACATTTCATAATCAGGTGGGCATTTGGTCTTCTGCCTAGTTGCTGAACCTCTCACTCAACTGTTCTGAATTTGACTAGGGAAGAGAAGCAGACATTTTTGGTTCCAGCAAATACACCCTCTTATCAGAAGAACCTTGAGGAGAAACTAGGTTCAGGGATCCAACTCTGCACTCCTTATCTTTCTGCTTCTTGTCTAAGGTACATTATTAAGTCCCAACAATTACAAAGCCCCCTTCATTTAAGTCCCAAGATTGTCATTGGTTGATATTAAACACAGGAAAAGAAGAGGAAGATGGAGGCAAACTGAGGGAAATGTGTGCAAAATGATTATAAAAGATTCACTGCTGGTTCATCAAAATATTTCTTCTAGAAGAAAAGCATACATTCAACCAACCCAGGTAGTGGCTTCATCTTTTATAACAGACAATGGCTACACCATTGATTAATAATATCCCAAATATATCTTCTAAATAAGGCAATGACTAAAATTTCAAGCTGCCATGGAGGATGTGGCCAGGCATGTTTCATGAAGCATGATCCGATTCTTTGTGAAGTACATTTTCCAAACTTTTTTTTGTTTAACTAAACAGCTGTTTAGTGACTTCAATGGGCCTGTCAGTTATAAATGCTGTCAATGCTATCTCCATAGGGCATGCCTTTCCATTATCATGTGACCCTAATGAAGAATAATTCTGAAATTTATTTTTAAATGGTTAAATTTAATTATATATGTATATATATATATATGTGTATATATATCTGTATATATTACTGGCTTATCTACTTGCCCCTGCTCCTGTTTCTGTGGGGTTGTGGGGTCACTGTGGGGTCATGAAGGCCTCAGCCTGTCCCTGTGGAGAAACCATGCCTCAGGGTATTCCTACCTACTCTGTGGCTCTTACAGTCTTTCTGTGCCCTCTTCTGCAATATTCCTTGAGCCATGGCAGGTCTGTTGGCAGTCTGCCTTAGTGTTGGGTTCTCTGTAGTCTCTGGATTTCTGCTTTGGTGGGTTGTGATTGATCACCATGTCTGTCACCATCACCCTGAAGCTAGTTGTCAGGCTAGCAGGAAGAGCAGTATTCATGTTGTTGCTTCCTCTGCAATTTCTCCTGGGCCCTGGCAGATGTGGTAGAAGGGGCATGTCTCATGGTGGGCTGTTGGCTGTCTTTTTGTCTTATCTATGGATCTTGGTTCTTCTCCATTTTCTCTGCATTCTGTAAACAAAACAAAACAAAACAAAACAACAATAACAACAAACAAATAAAAACAGATTCTCACTAATGGAGAGAGGGAGGGGATACGATGGAGATTGGAGTTCTAAAGGGGAATGGGGGAGGGGAGGGAAATATCATTTTTTTTTTTTGTATGTAAGTATAGAAGTTGTCAATAAAAAAACAGATTCTCTGGTCAAGAGTGAGAACAGCTTGGGTTAAAGGAGATCTGCAAAGTTATTTGAGAGACTTTTGGTGTGCTAGCTCACTCTTGTTCTCCACAGAGTAGCGGGGGCTTCTCACTGAAGTCTCTGAGTTTCCTGAATATGGGATTCTGAATTGGTTTCCAGTCCCAGATATGAGTTCTCTCCCTTGAGTGGGCCTTATGTCTAATCAGAGAACAGTTGTTTACTCACAAAGGCTGTGTGCCACTATTATACAAGTGTGTATTTCTTGTCCAGCTTGCTGATTTCATAGTGTTCAGGGTCCCCTGCTTACTAATGCTGTTGGTAACTGTTGTCCTCCTATTGGGATTTGCAGCCCTAAAGGGCTAGTCAGGAGAGAGCTAGTTTCCCTTCATTCTGAAGATTTCATTCTTTTTTTTTTAAACTTGTATTTTTTATATTTTTAAATTTATTTTAATTTTACATTCATTTTGGTGCCTTCGGTAGCCTCCTCCTTCTCCTCCCCCTTCCGAAGGGACCCTCCTCATTGGGAAATGTGGGTCGTGCATTATGGGGGTAGCTAACAGTTGTGGGGAAGAGGCAATGTCTCTGTGCTTAATGACCAACTTGTGGCTCTAACATTCTTTCTGCCCCATCTTCTGCCCCATTCCCTGAGCCATGTTGGGTTCATTTTAGTTCTACAGCCTCTGTGTCTTTGAATATCTGGTTTAGTAGGTATTGAGGGTTTTCTGTGTTTATCTCCTTCAGCCTTGTGCTGGTGTCAGGTTCACCAACAAAGCTGCACTCTTGCCCATTTCCCCCATTATTCTATGGTTTCAGCTGGGGCCCTGGTGAGGTGCGATAGGCTGATCCTCCCCTCAGGTTTGGTGTCCATCTGAAAAAGAGAAGCAAATTCCCCAATGGAGAGAGAAGTCAGCACCAGATAGATGGGATGGCAATTGTTATTTTAGACAGAATTTTATATGCGTAGGCCCTCTTATAGCCCACAATTGGTGGGAGCTTGATATTGGGGAATGGGCTCATTTTTTGGGCAAGGTTTTGACTTATTCCCACTTCCAGCTATGAGTTCCATTCCAATGAGTGGATCTGTTAGCCAAATCAAGAGCAGTTGGTTACCCACCATGGTTGTGTGCCACTATTGCACTTGTTTGAGCATCACGTCAGGTTGTTTACTGCTGAATAGCTTAGACTACGAGTTGTTTAGACAGATGTTGGTCATTTTCCCCTAGTCGCTTGTGTAGCACCCTCTGGTACTAAACAAGCTGTCTGGGGACTGGCCCTCTGCCAGATTCCAGCCAGGTCACTCCATGTTCCATCCCAGCAGCATATGGTGTCTTTGGCAGTAAGGTCTTACCATTAACCTTTGGTGGGTCATCAAGAACTCTGACAGAAATCTGTCTTCTTTTGGGAAAACTTGTACGTCTCTCTAATCAACAGCTCATTGTCAAAGTTAACTGCATGCTGGTACTGGGAGTTACAAGTCAGCGCCAAGGAAGATGAAGGAAGAAAAAAGATAGGTAATATAAAAGAGAAAGACAGAATAGAGAGGAGAGGGAGAGAGAGAGAAAAAAACAGGAAAAGGAAAAATTGAGCCTTCAGCAGGTCCATAGAGGGAACACTTGAACCACAGGGCCCTGGAGAGGACATCTTAAAGACTAACCTTAATCATTATATATATATAATATATATAAATTTTACGTTCATCTTGGTGCCTTTGGTAGCCTCCTCCCTGTCCTCCCCCCTCTGAAGGGACCCTCTTCATTGGGGAATGTGGGTTGTGCATTATGGGGGTAGCTACCAGTTATGGGGAAGAGACAATATCTCTGTGCATAATGACCCAACTTGTGGCTCTGACACTTTTTCCGCCCCCTGTTCTGCAAATTTCCCTGAGCCATGTTGGGTTCATTATTAAACCAGATATCCAGAGACACAGAGGCTCCCAAGACCTCATCACCGAAGTATGAAGATTTCATTCTTACACATTGACAAATTGGTTGAGGGAGGAAGGTCTGGGAATCATTTAAAGTTGTTGACATAAGTTCTTTTTATGGAAGCAATAACACTTGCTCTTAAAATGATATTGCATATGGTTTCTTATATGCAAAAATTATATATTTAGATCCTGTACATTTGGTGTGAGGCTATAGTGATACTAGGTTCAAATTCTCTGTAGCTTCTTCTCTTGTTGCTGGTGCACTTCCTTTGGCCTGTTACATTTTCAGAATGTTCAGAGAGCTGTCTTCTACTTCATTGGCTACTTCCCCTGTGAAGTGTGAGTAGGGAGATGAGAGCTTGCATTTTTATAGATAAGAAAAGCTCCGTGAACCTTTGCAATATTGGAATCTTATTCCCTGTGGTAATTGGTGTTCCTGATAAGAAGTCAGAATATGTCCTTATTTCCCAAGGAGATTTGGAATAAGAGGTGATGGAGAGAAATGGAAGCATGTTCCCAAAATACTGATTGGGTATCATTATGACTCTGCAGGAAAAACATGACATCCTGTTTCTCTACCAAGATGCTGATTTCTCCCTTGACACCAATTGCTGATTTCTACAGTGAAAATAATTGGGAACAAATAGCCTGCTTATCCCCTTCCAGTGGAGCAGATGGGATGGAGAGCTGATTGCCCTTCTTCAACTTGATGTAGGGGGCATGTGCTTGGATTCCGGGTCCAGTGCTTTGGGTTCAAGTTCTACTTATACTTCCTTATTGAGCACTTTAGACAACTCTGCAACAACCCTGTGCCATGATTTACCCATTGCAATGTGAGAATTACTATTAATAGGTATAATCCTACAAAGCCCTCGGCAATAGCAGTGCACACTTGTGATTTCAATTCTTGGAAGGCTGAGTCAAAAGGATAAAGAATTTTAGGCCAGCCTGAGCTATATAGCAAGTTGCAGGTCTGCAATAACTACATAGTGAGACTCTGTCTCAAATCCAAAATCAACTTAAACCAAAAAACAAAGAAAGCCTCCCAAAAGAACAGAATTTGAATCTCATCTTTGTCAGATAGTAACTCTCTATTCTTGAACGTGCTATTTTGCCTGTAACATAGTTATAATAATAGCGCTTACACAGGGCTTGTGGAGAGGATTGACAAAGAGTCTGTTCTGTGTATGCTGTCTCCTAGCTGATTACAAATGTGCTGCCTTGGGCACCACCTGTGTTCCAGTGATTTATCAAAGCCATCATAACTGGCCTTGACCATGGGCTCTTGTTGAATTTCAGATATGTTATTGCCAAGGGAATGCTCATGAAATTCCACTGTTGACGAAGACCTTCCTTGCCTAAACTCAAGTCAGGCTCCTCTGAGTCCTCTTTTTGAGTAGACCTTGTCCTTGTGCCCTGTCCTGAGTCCACTTAGTCCAGTTTGAGCAAGAATCCCACTGGCTAGAGTTAGTGAAATCCTCTACCATTGTTACTTTTGGTAGATGATCACTAGTTATTCTGATTAATTCTCACATTCTTCCTCCATATCTCACCAACCTGGCTTGACTTTATCAGAATACTATTGACTTGGGCTAGGAAGAATCCTAAGCCTTGACATTTTCCCTTAATAATTTCCCATCCATCACCCCTATTTTGGTTATTGGCTACAAATCTCCATTTGTCCTTATGCTCAGGGTTTAGAACAATCTTTTGCTCTTACTGCAAAACTCCCATTGCAGTGGTCTCTCTTGAATAAAGTTTAACTCCTTTTCTTTAGTAAGGATCGTGATAAATTATTCTATCATACTGGCCCAAGGTACAGGCTAAAAGGTTGACAGAGATTCTTCACTTGACCAAACCTGCCTTAGCTTCTTGAACTTTCTCCAAGAACATCTGTGCACTTTTTGTAAAATCTAGTTTTCACAATGAGCCCTCCTAAGCCAGCAAAACCCCCACCCTCGATATATGATCTGGTTCCTCGTCCTCTCCCTGCCCCCAGGTAATGTCAATGACCTCTCTTCAGCAAGAATGCCATAAAGTCAGATTAGGGTGAATTTCTCTTACACTGGCTATTTCTTCTTAGTAATTTTCTATTCTCTGACCTCACCCTGTCCCTTGATTATAAGTTCTCACTTCCGTGTGTTGAATTCAGAGTTGAGCCTGACCTCCCTTCCCTATTGCAAGAGCCCATCCTAGTGGTACCTACACTGACCACAGTCCTCTGTTTTAACAAGTGTCATTGATGATTGAGAGATGTAGCTCAGCGGAAGATCAATTGCCTAGCATATGTGCAGTACTGGATTACAGCACCGGGATTAAAATAAAATAAGTGTCACTGAGTAATTTTTTTTCTTTAAGAAGGCTCAGAGTTAACACAGATTTTAAGATCATAAATTTGGTTCTCTTTCAGAGCTATAGCTGGTACTGAGGTGCGCGCGTGTGCGTGTGTGTGTGTGTGTGTGTGTGTGTGTGTGTTTTATACTCTGGCTTGTTTCACATTTATAATGACACTGTCTATCTTTCTAGGAGGAATGGATTAATAATCTACATAAGGCATTTAATTAAAAATGTGTCATCACCTCATTAATGTCTTCTCTGCGGATGCATCATCATTCTCTGTGGTAATAGAAGTGACGCGCCAGTGGAGGCGCCTGCCTGTAGTGGCAGGTGCAGATGGAGGGTAATGTGGGAGGAGGGTGATGCACAAGGAGGGGGCTGAAAGGCTCTGTTTCCTTGAGCAGGGGAATACTACCTTCCTCTCCATCTTCCTGTTTCCTTTTCTTTGCTATGCTCAGTACTCAGCCCTGGAGAGATCTGTCCTGTGGGAATATTAGCACCCAGGGGTGTGGCTACCTTCAAAGGCCACTAATCTCCTTGGGGCATTTTATTCTTAGAGATCAAGAAAGGATGTGGAGCCCCCAGCATGTGAGTCCACAGCCTGCATTTCATTTTAAGTGTAAGCACAAGGAAGCAGAAAAGAACACAGAGAGACCCAGAAGAAGGTCCATGAATTATTCATCACATAGTCTGGGCTCCAGGCTCACAGTGCCTCCTCTTTCCCATTCTGAAAGGCAGCCAATGAGAAAGGCCCCTTCTTCACTGGGTGAATTACTGCTTGTGAATGGCTGGAGGATCCATTTCAAAGCTGTACTTAGAATTAGCCTATTAAAAAAGCAGTCCAATTTGTCTCAGGAGCTACAGTGGAAATGAATGAGGGCCCTTCCATCTCTTCTGGCTATTAAAAAAAGCTTCACTTCTCACAGAGCAACTGTTTTAATTAAATCAATAATTATGTTTTATTGAATTCAATGCTCTTCAGCAAAAATCAGCACAGCCTTTTGAAAACTTAATTTAGGCCAATGGTGAGTAGAGAGAGGAAGAGAAGGTGGGTGGGGATGTGGGGAGAAAATCAGAGGGACGTGGCTATTTGACCATACCTGTTAAACCATCTCCAGCCCTATCACCATAGAGAGGGGCTCCATGTGGGATCCAGAAACAGTTTCCTGAAAAGCACATAGGCTTTTGGTTTGGGGACATGATGGGGAGATATTGTCCGAAGCCAACCTTTGCAATGGCAGCTTTACCCGCTTGGCACCAGGGTTCCTTGTTGGTTGCCTCTGTCTGGGTGGCTGAGTGTCCTCTGTCTAAAAAACAGTGGGAATAACCTTTTGTAAACTATATTCTTGTGCTGGGTAAGGGATTAGCAACCTCCCCACTAGTGTTCTGCCCACACCCTTCAGCTTTAATTTCTCAAATTGAGGCATGGTAGGTGAGTGCAATGAAAAATAGAGATAAGCAAGGTTGAGGAGATAGCTCAGTTGGTAAAGCTATTATTGTACATGCATGAACGATGCAGGATTTTGGGTCCAGGGAAGGATTAAATTTCATAAAGATGTAGGAGATCCCAAGCCTGTGAAACTCAACTTTTGGATCCTTCTCCAAGTTAGCAAACATTGAAAACGGGCTCAGAGAAAGGTAAATATGAATTATTAGGTTTATTTTAGGGAAAGTTAGGATCCTGAGGGAGGATAGTAGGGAAACCAAAGCTGGAGAAATGGCTCAGTAGTTAAGGCACTTGCTTGCAAAGCCTAGCAATCCTTGTTCAATTCCCCAGTACCCATGAAAAGCCAGACACACAAAGTAATGCATCTATCTGGTGTTCATTTGCAGTGGCAGGAGGCCCTGGTGCACCTATACTCTCTTTCTCCTAAACAGACAAAAATATTTTTTAGAAAAGTTCTGCCCTGGGCTGGAGAGATGGCTCAGCTGTTAAGGGGCTTGCCTGCAATGTCTAATGACTGGAGTTGATTCCCTAGTACCCATGTAATGCCAGATGTACAAGGTGATGCATACATCTGGAGTCTGTTTGAACTGGCTGGAGGCCCTAGTGTGCCCATTCTCTCTCTTTCTATCTGCCTCCCTCTCTCTCAAAATAAATAAATAAATAAATAATAAAAATAAAAGAATAAAGTTGAACAAATAGCTCTCCCTTTCCCAAACCAGGCAATCCCAACATCTGCACTATCTCGGGGATCCCAGATCGGATGTAGTTTTGTCTTGAGAAGGCCACGCTTGTCCCTTGAGTGTACTTTTGCCCTGTACTAAATTTTTCCCCCAAGTTCTTACTTGATCTCTTCTCAAATTCTTTGTTTGGTGGTGACAAGAATCTGGAAACACTGGGTATATGTCTTAATTTAGTTTCTCTGTTTTGGAGACTTCTCTAGCCTTTGCCACTGGCAACAAAACTGTCTGAAAACAAGGGTGGCTCCAGCCGGCTTCCTCCTTCATCTCTTCAGGGGCTGCCTGGTGCTCACTTAGTAACACACCAGAGCGAGCAGGCAGAGTTGGGCTTGGGAATACATGCCTTAATCTAAAAGGCATGGTTGAGAGTCAGCGTCAAGGGTTGTTTTCACATAGAAATGGTGTCTCAGTCTCATGGTGCCAGTGTGTGTTTTCTTTTCCTTTTCAAGAAAACCCTAAAAGGCTAGCTTTTTCTACAAGTGTCAAGTTTTCAAAATTGATTACTGGGTAGACAAAATAACTTGTTTAAATTATTCAATACTCCTTCTTACTCGATCGAATGTAGTTGAGAGTTTATTCTACTCTGCTCATTGGCATGACCACACATGATGTGCTTTGGTCAATGAGAAGTAGCATTGAAGTGAGCCATTGCTACACTGAAGTGTTTAGATCCATTTCCTGGTTCTGCCATCCTTTCCCCTCTGCTGAAAAAATGTGCTGGGAGGAGAAGCATACATTACTAATCGTAAGTTCTAGTGCCAGAGATAAGATACTTCTCAATGAATTGTTGGTCAGGAAGACCACAGAGGTCCCTGAAGCAATATAGGTTATTGCCATTGCTCTTGGTTGCTTACCAAAACTCAATGGTAAGTCCCTGTTGCTGATGACACCATGCATTTCAGTTGTAGCACACAGAGAAACTAAGCTGGAACTGAACTGAAATCTTCCTTCCTGCTAGCTACAGCGGAGAAAAGCCATCAGCAATCTTACTCAACTGTGGGTTCTGTGTATCACACAATTGCCCTGCCAGGCAAGATATGCTCACTGATGCAATAGTGGCATGAATATTATGGGAGTGACCAACCACTTTCCAATTGAATCTGAAGCTCTTGCCACAGGCAGGAATTCATACCTGCGATCGTAATCCTGGCCAAAAGCCTATGGCTAAGGACATAGCCCTGGGGTGTGGAGACTTACTACTGTGGTTATGCTAGACAGATAGTGTGTCAAACAGCCTTCTAAATATCTATATTTGTTCACATATATTAGTACTGCTGGAAGCCTTGAAGATATATATATATATTCTGCAATGGGCTATAGTTGATGCAGAAATACATAGCTGTCCAAACTGCTGAGAATAAGTGACTCTTTTTTTTTAAACCTACAATATGAATCAGTATTTATTTCCAGTCACTACTAATGTATAACTTTACCAAATTAACAAGCTTTATTCATTTTGGCATATGTTAGATAGAATTTATATCTAATCCTATTGAATATTGGTGAGATGATTATTTTCATCTCCTAATTTATCTTTTAAAAATCATTTATTTTTTATTTATGTTATTAGAATAAGTGACTCTTTTGTGCTCAGCCATAAATGGGACATCTAAACCATCACCTCCAAGCATAGGGCACTGTTGCAGACAGCTTCAGGTTCGCTGAGATGAACTTCCAGACCAGGGCACAGTTATGGAGGAAGGGATATTATTTATTGAAGCTTACAGATCCAGGGGAAGTTCCATAATGGCAGAAGAAGCGACCTGCTCTTCACAGGACCAGGCAAGAGAGAGCAAAGCCCCCAGCCACACAGCACACAGAGCAAAACTACAGCCAAAAGGTCACACAGCACACTTCAGGAACTCCTGCTAGGCACATTTGCATATCTTTACAATGGAATCTCAAACCCACACCTTAAGACCAGCCCCCAGTGACATTGCCTCTAGCAAGGTGATTGCAGATGCAAACTATAACTAATAAAACACTGAATATATTGGGGGACATATCTTCAAACTACCACAGGCACCTTGCAGAAGAGGGAGTGGAAAGAATGTAAGAGTCAGAAGATGGGGAGGAGGGTTGCAAAACACTGTTTGCTGGATACTACCTGTTCATTATACTCATGAACTCACTGCAGCTGTGGTTTTCTGCATAATCTTCCAAGCCTATTCATGACCATTCCTCATGCCATTTCTCAGCAGCGGCTCCTTTCCAAAATTCTACCAGTTTGCAGGACACAGCCATATTCTTAACCCAGGGACAAAAATAAATCATAGCCTTGAAAAGATTGAGCCTGTCAATCCATCACCACAGATGGGGGAAGGATACATGGGACCCCAGACCCTAGAGCAGCTAATGGAAGCAAATGATTGCTGGGAGAGGGGAGTGAAGTTCATTGCTGTGTAGCTACTGGTAAGTTGCCTATTTTACAGTAAATAACCTTCCAGTCATAATTATCCAAGCATTTAGATGATTAAACTCACTGGGCTTAAAAAAAGGCATGGGGGCTGGAGAGATGGCTTAACCATTAAAGTGTTTGCCTGCAAAGCCAAAGGACTTCTGCTTGACTCCCCAGGACCCACATAAGCCAGATGCACAAGGTGGCGCATGCATCTGGAGTTTGCAGTGACTGGAGGCCCTGGCATGCCCATTCTCTCTCTCTCTCTGTCTGCCTCTTTCTCTCTCTTGCTCTCTCAAATAAATAAATAAAATAAAATTTAAAAAGATTTTTTAAAAAGGCATGAAAGCAAAATGGGGATGAATGGAGAAAATTTTCATTAATGGGTAAGGGCATAATAGCAGATAGTTAGGGGAATAAGATCAAATACCTTATATACATGCATGAAAATGTCAAAAAATTAAAAACACGGGGATGGAGAGATGGATCAGTAGTTAAGGCACTTAACTGCACAGTCTAATAACCTGGGTTTGATTCCCTACTACCCACATAAAGCCAGATGCACAAAGTGGGCATGCATTGGGAGTTCATTTGTAGTGGATGGAGACCTTGGCATGTCCATTCTCTCTGGCTCTCTTCTCTCTACCTCTCTCTCTGCTTGTAAATAAAAACATTTAAAAAAATGAAAAACATAAGTAAATTTAAAAATATGCTGGGGGGTAAGAATTTTCTTCTACTAGCTTGGATATGAAATAATCAGGGGTTTAATAAGTGAGGTCTCATTAATGGAACACCTGGATATGAAATAATCAGGGGTTTAATAAGTGAGGTCTCATTAATGGAACACCTGGAGGAAGCACCCCAACTATAGGATGACACATATAACGTAATAAGAGGAGAGTATTTAGGACGTTAAAGGGAAAAAGCAGAATGCTCATATGGGTTTTTATTATCCTATATTAATTGGGCAAAGTATAATGGATAGCAGGGAACATGGGGTATGCCCATATCTTTAAAATAAACTGCCTGAGTCTTTTGGGACTATGCCTAGAAGTGGTATAGCTGGTCATAAGGAAGTTCTATTTAAACTTTTGTTTTTGAACAGCCATACTGATTTTCACAGTGGCTGGATTAATATACATTCCCACCAGCAGTGTGCAAACATTTTTATTTTCTCCTACATCTTTGCCAGCATTTATTGTTTGTTTGTTTTTTTCATGATAGTCATTCTGCCCGAGGTGAGATAGAATATCAATGTAGTTTGATTTGCAAATATATCAAGCATTTTTTTCATATATTTATTGGTCACTTAACTTCTTTTAAGAACTTAGTGTTCAGTTCACTTGCCCATTTATTGATTGGATTATTTACTCTTGCTTAATTGTTTTTAGTTCTTTGTGTATTCTGGAAACTAATTCTGTGTTGGATGAATAGAGGTTTTTTTTTGTTTTGTTTTTTTTTTCTCCTTCTGTAGGTTGTCTCTTCACTGTTACTGGTTCCTTTGGCTGAAAAAAAACCTTTTTAATTTATTCTACCTGGCTGAAAATTTGCTTATAATTTATGGCAGCTGGATTCACACTTGTTGAGGCTAAGGACCAGGGTTTTCCCAATAGGAAAATCCCCGAGATGAATCAATTGTATGGTGGGGGGGTTGTGCTCTAGTTTGAATGACATTGCTTCCCATGGCCACTTTGTACTCAATAGTTATTAGTTTAAAACAGTGACAATACCACTCTGGTGGGCTTCTGATTCCTTCAGATGCTCATCACGGGTAGTGCAGTGCTTGCATCCCTGCCATGGTCTCATAGTCGATTGTGGAGCAAAGCTGGGCTCAGTGAACCTCAGACATGAACAGGAGCAGAAATGAAAGCACAATGTTGTCAAAGGGCAACTAAGGTTGTGGGTCACTCCAACCAAGCTGAATGACACCTCTTGTAGCTAAACATCAGTTTTGAAATATGGTGGAAACTAAAACCTGAAACCCATGAGCTATCAATTTTCCAGCTCTGTGTTCTACGTGATAAAATCCAACTCTCACCACGACCTGGGAGCCCTTTCCTAGCCAAGTAGGCTCAACTGCTCTGCACTTAGTCTTGTACTAGCTTCATCAGAGTCCTTGTAGATGGCTCTACACTACACAATGGGCATTTTGTGGATATCTAGCTATATTGTAGTCTCTGCCTGGAATGCAGGAGGCATGGATTTTAGGGGCAAGCTCCTGTACTTCCTCTTTGGAAGCCTGTTCCTTTCAAAGTTGTTCTTTGTTTGTTTCAGCTAAGACCCTTCTGAAAAACTTATGATAAGAGCCCATAAAATCATTTAGTCACTCTGACTGCTTATTGGATTACCAAAAGTACATTTTGCTTATTTTAACACTAAATTCTTCCCTCAGACCTGTTCAATTCTGCTATTTTTTTTTTTTTTTTTTTTTGAGCATGTGGTGGTTGGGACCTGTAACTGAGCGTATACCCTTCTCTGCCTGGGTTGATGCATCTTTCCTCCTTACATATATGTAAGTTGCCCCAATAAACGTCCCCTCCTGTCTTTGCGAGAACTCTGCTTTGTACCTCTCTCTAGGGCTCTCCTTCCCTGCTGTAAGTCATCTATCCCTCTCATGCTTATCTCTGGGCTCTCGATATTGCTCTTGGACTCATCCACTGTGTCTTGTTGCTTTTCTCCCCGTGGGCTAAATCTGGTACCTCAAGATGCAGTTCACGATATGTTCTCTCTGGGACAATGTACTTGTCCCACTATTTCCCACCCCTGGCAAGGTGAGGGTCTGCTTTCCCATATCTTCTCAGTACAGTGCTGAGATTTTAACCCTCCCACCATAGGTCTTATCACCTATTGTCATTATTGGCTTGTCTTTTCCCACTAGAGCTGAGCTCCTTGATGGCAGGCTCTATGCCTATCTTGTTTACTGCTGGTATTCAATAAATGTTAAGTGAATGAATGAAAGTAGTCTATAGCAGTGGAGAATGAGCTTATGAGTCCCTCAGAATTCTCACCATAACAACCTATGCTCCTGGATATATATGTACAAATTGAAGTTTTTGGAAGAAGCTGCATGTATAAAGATGCTGCAGGTGCCTGACCTTGGTTAAATAGAACATTGCAATTATGGAGAGAAGGAATGTCGTAGGACAAGAGCCAAAATTATCTTGGGCTATCTTTGGCCTCCCCCTTTAAAAACTTATATATTTTTATTTTTTGCATGTTTATGTGCATGAATGGATGTGTGAGTGCATGTGTGCGTGTGGGTGAACATGCACTTGTGTAGGCACATAAGTGGAAGATAGTGGTTGATGTCAGGTGTCTCCAGTTAGTCACCCTCCACCTTATTTTTTGAGACAGAATCTCAAAGTGATCTTGGAGCTCAGTGATTCAGCTAGACTAGCTAGCCGGCAAACCCTAGTAAATTATTCTGCCTCCATATGCCCACTTCTGGGATTATAGGAATATATCACCACATTCACCTTTTAAATGGGTGACTGGGATCTAAACTCAGGTTCTTTTTAAAAATTTTTTTATTATTATTTTATTTATTTTTGGAGAGAGACACAGAGAGAAACAGGGAGAGGAAGACAGATAGAGATGGGCACGCCAGCAGTCTCTCAGCTGCTGTGAACGAAATCCAGATGCGTGCTTCCCCTTGTGGTCAAGTGCAGCATTGTGCCCTTGCATCAGTTTGCATCTGGCTAAACGTGGGACCTGGAGACTGGAACCGCTGGAGATTGGAACCAGCGTTCTAGGCTTAGGAGGCAGGCGCCTTAACCGCTAAGCCATCTCTCCAGCCCTAAACTCAGGTTCTTGATACAGGATTTTGGGGTTCCTTGTATGCCAATACTTGTCTTATGAATTCAAAAAATGCAACCCATAGATCAGAGGATAAAGTTCAGAAAGACTTTACTACAGTTTGAAGCTTTAGGAGAGGGAAGAAAAGGAGTCTGAAGCCCAGAATGTAAGAGAAGGAAGGAAGGTGGAGCTCTTGCCAGGGAGGCAAGAGGGGATTTGAGAAGACCATCTGGAGGCTCAGGTTGTGGATTTTTATGGGGAGCAACACAGACCAGCTTCATAGTTCTACCTGAAGAAAACCAGGTTCCACAGGTCTCTGTAAAATTGGGCAATAGTCTCAGAATCTTAACTTTTTAGGAAGGGAGTGGAGGGAATCCCTAAGGGGGCAGAGATAATGAAAGGCCAGATACTTCTGACATTTCTGACCCATACTAAAGTGTTTTCCCCTGTAAACCCAAGTACAATCCTGCACTTAGCCAAGAGAAAGCTATTAACCTTGGGGTCTGTCACCCCTAAGCTGCCTAGGCAATTTCTGTCTCATAATTTTCATGCTTGTATGGCAAGCCCACTGAGCAATATCCCCAGTCTCCATCCTTGCCATTTTTAATAGTTACCTTTCTCTTACCTACCTGTGATTATAATGTGACATTCTTTTGATTTTTGAGATTTCTTTCCATGCTTGACATACCTAGCTCCCACCAAATCTGAAGCTAAGAATTTGATGCTGGCCACATATAAATCCTACAGATTTCCCCACATTGTTGTAGCCACCTATTAGATGCCTCCATCTGTGTATTTTAGAAACACATTTATAAATGGAATTTTTTCCTATGACTATAAATTTCATATAATCTTTTTTCAAGGTGGAACATGTCATTAAGCATAATCTGAATCTGTGTTCCTAGGAGGGTGTGGTCACTTATATTTGACTCAGAATGTACTATTTTATCAAAGCAGACTTGGGATATTTTAGAAAAACTTTTATTTATATAATTTCAAACACAGAGATAGATAGAGATATAGATGGAGAGAGGGAGAGAGCAAGAGAGAAAGAGAGAGAGGGAATGGGAATGTGGGCTCACAAGGACCTCCAGCCACTGCAAATGAACTCCAGATGCACGTGCTGCCTTGTGCATCGGGTTTTACGTGGATACTGGGGAATGGAATCTGGGTCTTTAGGCTTCACAGGCAAGAGCATTAACCACTTAGTCAACTTTCCTGCCCAGTGTTGGTATTTTTAAGCATACACAGACACACATAACACACACACACACACACACACACACACAAAACACTCTTGAATGTAATAGATGGTACAACATACTCAAAAGAAACTGTAGGGCTGGAGAGATGGCTTAGTGATTAAGATGCTTGCCTGTGAAGCCTAAGGGCCCATGTTCTACTCTCCAAATCCCATGTTAGCCAGACGCACAAGCATCTGGATTTCAATTTCAGTGGCTGATGCTTTGGCATGCCAATTCTCTCTCTCTCTGTCTTGTTCTCTCTCTTTAGTCAAAAAAGAAACTGTGATGTTCTTAAGTGTTCTAGCAATACAACTTTATGACAAATTTAAACACCTTAGGAAAGTGGACAATGAAATTTAATCATTTATCTCAAAGAGGCAGAGGTACTATACTAAGACTTGCAATTAAGTAGATCAAGATGATAGGGCCCTTTGATCTTGTATAAGTTCACACAAATGTTTTTATAAGTGGCAGGTACATCTTAGCTTGGTAAAAATGCATTACTGTTCAGAAGAGAAACAAAGGCCTGGAGTCCACCAATTAGGCTACACTCACTGTCTGGCACGTCCCAGGGATCCTCCTGTCTCTGTCTCCTGAGTCTGGGATTATAGGCAAGTGCTAGCGCACCCACCATTTTTGTGTGTGTTCTGGGGATTGAACTCAGGCCCTCATGTATGTAGGACAAGCACTTCACTAACTGAGCTATAGTTTCAGCACAATTTTAATGTCTGTAATCTTGGATATACAAGCTCGGGACTATTATAGAAACTCTTGAAGGACCCAAACTAGCAAGAACAGAGCATCTTGTTGGATAGAACAATGTGAAATGTTCATCAAACCTTAGGCACAAAGACCACCAGAATGGACAACTTGTGATGTATTGACACACCTGACTATAGCAGTGCCTGTTTCCTTGAGAGCTAAGTTTCCCCGAGACTTCCACCTTGACTGCACCTTGAGAGGTGACTTCCCCGACCCTCACCAGGCATTTAAACCCATAAAGAAAAACCATACCTGCTTGGTTACGTTGTTACCCGATAAGAACTCTTTCTTTAGATTTATAGCAGCCAGAACATCTGGTGGTGTTCAGAACACACCAGAATGTGTGAGGAGGCCCTCCTTATTCTTTAGTCTTCTACATCTACTAACTAGGCATGGGAACTGTTGTAAAGGTTAACCCAAAGCAAGTGTGGTGCATTTGTTTAGCGAATTCTAGGAATTAGCACGAGGAGGTTGAGGCCAGTCACAGTGTTTTGACGGGGTTGGGAAGGGCACTCTCGACGACGAGGACTTCAGCTGGAACATGGTCCTTCGAAGCATCGTCTCCCCATCTCTCTTTTCCTACGAAGGCCTTTTTGTGTACCCGAGTTTCTTACATTCGTGTTTTTTTTTTTTTTGGAGGGCAATACCTTCCTTTAATTCTTTCAGGGTGCCAGTCTTTGAATAAGCCAGAGTTTCCTTCTACCATCTCTTGTCTCCAAAGCACTGTTTTTTTTTCAGTAGTGAGGAGATATTTTTGGATCCAGCACCTGAATTTCTACCCCTGTCCTTTTGGTATCTGGTATGTAGATTAATCCCTTTGGACAAAACTAACCCCTACTTTTTTAGCTGTTTTATGGGCAGTGGAATGAGTGTATGATAAAAGATTGACTCCTTTTACTATTTGTCAGATCTAACTCTAGTTGCTATACATATAATCCTTACCATAATGCTTTGAGCAAGAGTCCATCACTGTTCCTATTTAATGATTTAGATGACAGGGCTACTATGTGATTAACTAACTAGCTCAAGTTCATATAAATGGTAAATTTTTGCACTAGCATTCAAATCTAGGGAGAGTACAGTCAAAGATTAATTCATTGATTGGGAAAATAGAAGTAGCCACATCTGTCCTTGAAACTGATGAAAGGGGTCAAGTGGGTTACATTAAGCATGAAATGTCATTTAATAATTCATTGAAATTCAACCCAAATCCAATAAACAAAGTTGTGCTGAACACCTAGTCTTTTCAAGGTAGAGAGACTCAAAGGACAGACCATACTTTTCTTAAGGAGCCTTTGACTACAAGGGACCCTGTGCTTTGTCTTTGTTCAGAAGGCTTCCCTCAAATGGTGGCCAAATGGCCCATTATTATTACAAACTACCCCCACCCCAAAAACATCCTCTGCAGAGGGCTTCTGTGTGTGAAAACCCCTGCTGCTGACAGGCACCTGCCTGAATAACAGGAGGCATCTTCCAGGGCCCCACCAAGCTCTCCTGCAATGAAGCAAGTACTCTGCAGGGAGTGTTTAAAAGCTTGTTCCATTAAGTTGTTGTCAAACTGTGACCACTGGTGAGAGCTCTCCTGCAGCTCTGATGCTTCCCTTGGTGCTAAGCGGGTGCTCAGGTAAATCACACTGATTTGCTATCTGCATTGAGAACACACTCTCTCTCTGTGTCTGACTGTGTGTGTGTGAGAGAGAGACAGAGAGAGAGAGAGACACACACACACAGAGTCATCTCTCTGGACAGACATCCATCTCCTGGTTAAATAGGACACAGAGAACTAACTTAGTGGGGAGGCTGTTTCCATGTTAGAGAGCTGGACTGAGCAGACTTGTAGTGTGAGTGGTTGGGAAGCAAATACTTTTAGATTTGCAAAGAGTTGCAGTGATAGCAGAGTTTCCATGCTCCCCTCACCCACTTTAGTGCATCTTACATCACCATGCTACATTTGTCAAACCTAAGGGACCTACATTGATGCTTTGTTGTGGCAAAACACGAGGTAGACATGCTGGCACAGAGCTCCAGAACCCTTGGAATTCATCTAGGCCTGGGAATGTCTGGTTCTTTATAACAAACCCTTTCTAAATCTAACTGAATTTGCTATGCAGTCACTCATGAAGGGTGGTGGGAATGAACTGATAGCTTCAGGATGGACCTGGTTGCCAGAGGGAGCAGGCACGTTGATTGGAGGGTTGGAACTTTTAGACCCACCAAATGATCAAGGGGAGGGAGGGAGTAAAGATGGAGATCCATCCCCAATGCCCATTGCTTTAATCACCCATATTTATGTAACAACTCTGTGGTGGTTTGAAGTAGGTGTCCTCCATAAACTTATGTGTTCTGAATGCTAGGTCCTCAACTGCAATTGGGCCTTATAGATGTTAGAGGCAGCTTCCCCTTGCCAGTGTTTGGCACACTCTCCTGCTGATGTTGCCTACCTGATATTGGCCAAGATCTGATGTCCAGATTTGAAGTTGCCATGTTTTCCCCTGCTATCATGAATCTTCTTCTCAAGTCTAAAATCCCAAATAAACCGTTTTCTCCCACAAACTGCTATTGGTTGGGTACCTTATGCCAGCAACAAGAAGCTAACTGCAAGAAGCTACAAACTCTTCAACAAGCTTTAGAGGGCTCTGGTTGATGTGCTGGGTGAGTGGCACACTCTACTCAAAGAGGACTCAAAAGCTCTGTGCTCCATCTCCTCTTCTCTCCTTCAGGAACTGTCTCTTCTCTTTGGCTCTTCCTTAGTAGATGTGCTTTGTAATAAACTGGGAATGGCAAATAAAGACTTTCCTGAGTTGTCTGAGTCAGCCCTGAAGGGGGGTGGAAGAGACCCTGGAGTCACAGTGGCAGAAGTGTCATGGCTGACATCTGGAATGTGAACAGCTATTCCTGTGTTATTTCTGCAAGCTGGGCCATGTCGATCTTATGGCTTTACCATCTTGGTGAGAGTGCCATGTTCACAGTGTCGGGGAAGTGGGAGAGTGGGAAATATAGAAAGGCCTTTCCCTGCCTAGGTATGGAGGATTACTCGCTACTCACTCATCATCACATCTTCTTGTTCACAACTGGCCACATGACCTTGCTTAACAGTGAGCTCTTCGGAAGTCAGAGTGCCTATCTGTGCATTGGGGAGAATAGACATGTGTGAGTTATGAATGATTTCTACCTTTGATCTCTTCTCTCCAGGCTTTGTTACCTCTGCATCCAGGCTCACAACAGCCCAGCATACGGAAGCAGGTAGAGGAGTGGGGAGCATCAGCTCTCAGTAAAAGAATTTTATGTAAGATCCCAAGGTATTTATTTATTTGGGGGGGGGGACAGACAGAGAGAATGGGTGCACTAGGGCCTTCAGCCACTGCAAATCAAATCCAGATGCATGCACCACCTTGTGCATCTGGTTTATGTGGCTCCTGGGGAATCAAATATGGGTCCTTAGGCTTTGCAGGCAAGTGCCTTAACTGCTAAGCCATCTCTCAAGCCCAAACTCCAAGTTTTCATGGTGGCTGTTGTGTTGCAGAAACCATTAATTTTAAATCCTATTGATGAACAAACATCCAGGATTCTTTTTTGTTCCTTTCCCATCCTCTGCCCTTATTCCTAGGCAAGGTTAGGAGGAGAAATGATGTACACGGTCCATAGTTACTCCTTGTTTCTTTCCCTTGGAATGCTGGAAGTCCTGGGAGCAGCTCATCATATACACTGAAAAGCTATCTATCCTCCTTTCTACACCATGTTCTATCTTTTTTTTTTTAATTGGAGAAAGAGAGAGAGAGAGAGAGAGAGAGAGAGAGAGAGGGGAAGAGGCAGAGAATGGGTGTGCGAGGGCCTCTTAGCCTCTGTGAAAGAATTCCAGACACATGTGCCCACTTGTACACATATGCGACATTGCATGCTTACATCACTTTGTTGTTGTTTTTTTTTTTTTTTTTTTTTTTTTGAGGTAGGGTCTCGCTCTAGCCCAGGCTGACCTGAAATTCACTATGTAGTCTCAGGCTGGCCTTGAACTCACGGCAATCCTCCTACCTCTGCCTCCCAAGTGTTGGGATTAAAGGCATGTGCACCACTCCCGGCTTTGCATCTCTTTTGTGTCTGGCTAAATGTGGGCACTGGAGATTTGAACAAGCCTTCTTAGGCTTCGCAGGCAGGTACCTTAAATGCTAAGTCATCTCTCCAGCCCATGTTCTATCTTTTGAAAACTGTCTTTCATTCCCTGAGTACATTCACTGAGCATGTCATGTGATCTCCCTGTGTCCCATCCTCTGAGGTTTTGACTGCTTTCCTTTTGAGAATTTGTCCTGAAGACCTTAGTTTTGATTTTCTCTTCAGTAGCAGGGGAAGGGCATCAGCCTAGGGATGCCAATGTTAACTGTGGTGATGTGCATTGAATCATCCTCCCATCTCATCTACTGCTTCTCAGTAATTCCCACCTCAAGGAACCTGCTCTTCAGCCACCCACAACCTAGAATTGGGAAACTCTCCTGTGCTTCACACTCAAAAGATTACCAGTTGCGTCTTCAAACTGGGTTCTATGGAAAACAAACTCAAACAAATATGCTTTAGATGTGGAGTAGGGAGAAACTTTGTGTGGTCATATATATTAGCCAAAGTGTGGATTAAGTGAGGTGGAATGGTCTTTCTTTTTGTACCATTCCCTAGAGAAGCTAATAGTTGGAAAACACCAAGTCTTATACAGAAGACAAAGTCCATCAAGGCTGGGGCTGAAGCCCCATAGCAGAGTGCTTGCCTGCCACATGTGGGCCCTGGGATTACTCTGTGGCACGACATACCCATAAATGTTCCCCAAATTTGCCTGACCTCAGGAACTTTTTTCATGCAGTATATGGAAGTAGGCCTCCCACTTTGGAGAAGGATGACCTGGAAATATTAAGCAATAAAGATACATTTATGTTTTTAAAAAATCCGATTCTATTTTAGCAGGTTTTAATCAAGGTTTTCTTCCTTTTATTAGTTGTTTTTATTTGTGCTATGAACAAATATTTGACAAGAAGCTACTCAAGAGAGAAAGAGTATTTAAGCTTACAGTTTAAGAAAGGATACAGTCCATAATGGTGGGTAAGGCATGGTGGCAAGAATAGGAGGCAGCTAGTGACATTCTATCCATAGTCAGGAAACAGTGAAGAGAAAGTTGGGTCAGCATATGAAACCTCAAGACTTTCCCTCTCATGATACTTCTGGCTTCTTCCATTTAGGCTCCATCTTCTAAAGGTTCCATAATCTCCCAAAACAGCACCTCCAGCTGAGGACCACATGTCAAACACACAAGTCCATGGGGGACATTTCATACTCAAATCACAACATCCCTCAAAGTAATAAATAACCTCTGCATGCTCTAGAGTTTATACCAAGTTCTTCCATATCCATCAGCCCATTACAATGTTAATTCATCTTTAAATTTTTATTTTTGAATGGGTATTACATTCTCCTATTGGAAAAACAAAAAGAATAAGCCAGTTCTCAGGAAACCCTTTCTCTCATATCATCTGTATCCTTCCTTTGCTCACATTCAATTTCCTTTTTCTTTTTGGTAAGTGTATATATATGTGTGTGTATGGTAATACTTGTGAGAGAAGGTGTATGTGTGTTATGGCATACAGATTCTGATACTGCCTTTTTTGGTGTATATATGTGTGTGTGTGTGCGTGTGTGTGTGTGTGTGTGTGTGTGTGAATGTGTGTATGTTTATGTTTGTGAGTGCTTGTGTGTGTGTGTGTGTATGTGTGTGTGAGTAAAGATGTGTGTGTACCATGGCATACAGATTTCCCTTTTTCTTTTTGGTAAGTGTATATATGTGTGTGCATGTATGTTTATGTGTGTATGTTAATGTGTGTTGCTCATGTATGCTTATGTGTGTGTATGTTCATGTGTGTATATTCATGTGTGTGTATGCTCATGTGCATATATTATTTGTGTGCTCATGTGTGTGTATGTTCGTGTGTGTGTGTGCTCATCTGTGTGCCATGGCATTCATGTGGAGGTGGAGAACAACTTTTGGGTATTGATGCTCACCTTCCATCTTGTTGAGGTGGAGGCGGTCCCTCAGTCACTGCTCCATTCACCAGGTAGCTGGTACTCAAGCTTCTGAGAACTTCTGTCTGTCTCCCATCTGGCTGTAGGAATGCTGACATTATAGAAACCTGCTGCAGTTTCTGGCTTTTACATGGGTCCTAGGGTTCTGAAGTCAGATTCTATGCTTGTACAGCTAGCTCTTTATCCACTGAGCCAACTCCTCAGACTCATACTCCATTTTCTTCCAGATTCTCTCTAGCTGCTACTGTCACTACTGCATTCAGTTTCCATATAGACTTTATTTATGTATCTGAAAGAATATGCAACAGTGTCTCAACCCTCAAATTGTTGACAGAAAATTTTTTATAGTGCTTTTCAAAATGAGGCTGATTGGAGCATAATTTACACAAAATAAAGTACATCTTTTTATGGTATGCGCCTTAGTGGATTTTAATAGTCCATTCTGTCAGCTAATCACAGCCGCGCTCGTGACATAGAGCAGTGTCTTCACTCCAAATGTCTTCTCTTATCTCCCTGCTCTCCATCCACTCCTAGCACCTGGAAACCACTGTCATTTTTTTTCTTTCAGTTCTGCCTTTTCTGTACTTCCATATAGATTAAGTCATATAATGAGTGATCTATTTGGCCTGGCTTGTCATAATATGTTTAAGATGTATGCATGAGAAGTTTATTTATCCTTTTTTTTGGAGGAAAAGTTTTTCCTTTATCCACTTATGTTTATGTGGTCAGGGTTATGCAAATTAGTTGACAGATTAATAGGAGAAAAGTATTATTTCATTTGCATATGGAAATATATTATAAAGAGTGGCTCTGTTATATGGCTAGGAGTAAAGCTTTATACTTGGCTTACTAAAGTGATGGAGAGGAACATTCAAGACAAGGGATGGAATTAGGTTTGTTTATATAGTTCCTTAGGATGTCCCAGTGGTAACACCACCGTCACTGCTGTAATGAAAAACCACTGATGGGATAGCTTATAAACAATAGAAAGTCCATGATCAGAGCTCTGGAAGAGTTGATACTTAGTGAGGGCCACCCTGGTTCACAGCTGATATGTTCTGTCTTGTGGTCGAAGGGAGAAGGAGCTCTCCAGGCTTCCTTGGAAAGGGCTCTGATCACATCATGACAGAGCTCCACCCTTGTGATTGAGTCACTCCAAAATCACTGCCATCTAGTACTGTTGAATTAGAGGATAGAGTTTTAGCATATTTATTTTGGGGGGGGGCTGTGGGGATTAGAATAGACTATCACACCCTAGAACTTCAGATTGTAACTGTATGTGGAGATAGTCTTTTAAAAATGTAATTTTTATCACATGAAATGATATGGGTGAGTCTTCTCTGAAGTGACTGGCATCCTTTCATGGAAAGAGAAGGACACAGATGCTAGATGAACATGTGGGGACATAGGAAGAAGGTGGCCATTTGCCTGGCAAGTAGACAACATTAGATAAGATTAAGCATTCTGGTTCCCTGGTTTTGGATTGTCAGCCTCCAGACAAGAGGAAAAAATGTCTGAATTGTCACTCTGTGGTACTATGTCATATTATATGCTTGTTGTTTTTTCTTCCATTTTAAGCAATATGTCTTAGAGATGCAGATTTTTTTGTGTGTGTGACTGTGTATCTCACAACAATTCTATGAGGAAAGTTATGCTAATGATACCTAGATGAAAGCTGAGCATGCAGAGACTCACGAAGACTTACTGACTTTTTTTCCTAGTTAGTAAATAGAAGAAATGAGAATTGACTACAGGTCTATCCAACTGTGTATTGGTTCTTATTTTTGAAGAAATATTTTTGTTTATTTATTTGCAAGGAGAGAGAGAGATGGAAATTAAGAAATGAAGGAGGGAATGGGCACGTGAGGGACTCGTGCCACTGCCAGTGAACTCCAGACACATAACACTTTGTGCAACTATCTTTACATGGGTCCTGGGGAATTGAACCTGTGTCATCAGCTTTGCAAGCTAGTTCCTTTAACTGCTGTTCCATATTTCCATCTCATGGTTACCTTTTTTCTTGCTACAAGTATCTGATAAAACAACTTAAGGAATGTGTATTTTGGCTGACAGTTCTAGGGAATACAGTCCATCAAAGCAGGGAAGGTGTGGCAGTAGGAGTGTAATGCAGCTGGTCACATTCACTCTGAAGTCAGGAAGCAAAGAAAGATGAATGCTGGTGCTTAGCTCACTTTCTTCTTCCTCCTCCTCTCCTCCTCCTCCTCCTCTTCCTCCTCCTCCTTCTTTTTTTTTTTTTCGAGGTAGGGTTTCACTCTAGCCCAGGTTGACCTGGAATTCCATACAGAGTCTCAGGGTGGCCTCGAACTCATGGCAATCCTCCTACCTCTGCCTCCCGAGTGCAGGGATTAAAGGTGTGTGCCACCATGCCCGGCTATCACTTTCTTCTTTTTATTCAGTCCTGTGTCCTAGATTATGTAATGGTGCCACCCACATTCAAAGTGGGTCTTCCCAGTTTAGATAAGCATCTTTGGAAGCACCCTCACAGACAAGCTCAGTGGTGTGCCTCCTAGGAGAGTATAACTCCATTCAAGTTGACATTAAGTTTAATTACCATCCACTCCAAGCCTGACATTTTATCTATAAAACAAAATTCAATGTTTTTACCTTAGCTTTGTCTTAATGTATCATTTCCAGTTGCAGCCAGTTTTTTTCCTTGTATTAGCGCCTCCAACAAATCCATGATTCCTTTCCCTTCCCTTTATTTTACTTTGCTTCTGTAATAAGGATAACTTATTCAAATCTTTTCATATGAATAAGCACAGCCTGCAAACCTTGTCACCTTAGAGCTTTCTGACTTGAAAGCAACAAGTTTCACTTCCTCAGAAGAAGGTAGGTAACCCCTAGATCGATGAAGAACTTACCATATTAGACTTCTGCTTCATTAAGAACAGAGAAAACAGGCTCTAACGGGGTGTCATGCTCCCAGCAGTGTTAACAAGTGAGGGCAAGAATCTTTCTAGTGCAGGGAATTATGGAAAGAAAGAAAATTCTAGGAGACGCCACTAAGATTTGACCTTGGGTTTGGCTTGCCCCAGTAAGGTATGTGTTTGTAAGAAAGGGGAGTTCTGAGGGCAGGACATTTGCTGCATTTCCTGTTTGGGAGTCAGTGAGGATGTGTCTCTCATGCTCCCCTGCCTGGCCCTGTAAAATAAGCTATCTAGTTTAAAATAGCTAGAGTTCCTTAAATTGCCCCAGATTCCCATGTGCCATGGATAGACCCCAGAAATAGCCATATATGTTCTGTAAGGGGTGGTGGTTACATTTGAAAGTAATTGCATTGGTACCCATTTGGCCTCTTGGCTACCATTGTGACAAGGAGGAAGAAAAGCCTTCTAGGAGAATGCTGAGGCCATAGGCAGGTGGAGAAGGTGATACAGAGGACAACTTAGCCAAGGAAGCACTGTGGATGCTAGAATTTAGTCCTTGCGAAAATGTTACTAACAGGTGCATGAAGACTGAAGAAAAATTAGATCACGAATGTAGGAGGTAATCTCCATTTTCCTTGCCTAGTTGTGTTTTGTGTGCCAAAACAACAACACGCAATATGCTGCCTACTTGACCTAGAAGGTCTTTCTGACAACATATGCAGCTTTTTTTTTTTTTTTCTTAGAACAATGAAAGTGCATTCCTAGTTTCAGGTTACTTTATTCAAAGCTAACTGCTTTCCTTAGCTTTCTAGTAACTAGGTGTCAAAATCAAGTGTTGCAGCTTTTCAGTTTTTAAAATATTTTTTATATTCTTTTTAAAATAATTTAATTAATTTATTTGCAAGCAGACAGAAAGAAAAGAGAGAGAGAGAGAGAGAGGGAGAGAATGAATGGGTGCGCCAGGGCTTCTAGCCACTGCAAACGAACTCCAGATGCATGCGCCCCCTTGTGCATCTGGCTTATGTGGGTACTGGGGAATCAAACCCGGGTCCTTTGGCTTCACAGGCAAGCACCTTAATCGTTAAGCCATCTCCTCTTAAACTATGAGTCTTCTTAACATCACTGTCTTGCTGGAGTACCAACACTGTCACGTGACTGACAATGACCCTCTTTACCTCTCCCACACAGACACGTGCTTTTGGTCTTGGCTTTGGCTAACAATGTTCCTTTGGGTCTGTGAGGTTTTGTGAACTGCTAGTGTTCTGTACAACTTAACTCACTGACAAGAATACAATGTTTGAACCTTTCAACCACTAGAACAACATTTTTTAAATTGACAGATGCAGAACTGTGGAGTTTTTAACATTGATCTTTTGCTAATTCAATTAGCAGTATGTTTTGCATGTATGACTTAATAAATCCTTGAATCATAAAAAATGAAGAATCAAGGACTGGGGTGAAGTTCAGGCTTAGCATGCATATAGACTTGGGTTCAGTTCTTAGTCCATACAACAGAGTTGGTACATGCAAACGTGGATATGAACCTTTCGCCATGGTTGAAGGGACAGTTCAGCTTTCTGCCCCACTTATGTATGATGTGGTGTGATTTTTCTCATTGATACCTCCCTAAATTATTCTGTGGGGGAGTTTCCAATCAGATATCAGCCAGGGTCTAGAAATGCTGTTAAGTTCCTTGCCTTTTGGACTTCCCTGAGGGAGTCACTTCTTCCTCCCATCCAATGATCAAGAATTCTTGAAAGTGGCCCTGAAAGGCTGAGATGGCCCAAGACTGCATTTCCCAGAATTATTTGCTTCCCTGTATCTCACCAGAATCAATGATGATGGGCAGAAGTGATGTGTGATGCTTCCTTTTGGAAACTTCCTTGTTTAAAAAATATTTATTTATTTGAGAAAGAGAGAAAAGAGGCAGATAGGTGATAGATAGATGCATGTGCCACCTTGTGCATCTGGCTTATGTGAGTACTGGGGAATCTAAGCTGGGTCCTTAGGTTTTACAGGCAATTGTCTGAACCACTAAGCCATCTCTCCAGCCCTGGAAGCTTTCTTTCCACAGCTGTAGAAGTTACTGATACCTTGAAGGTGAAACAACTTAGGGTCTCGGATGACCACATCGAGGACAGCATTGCTTTGGGTTCTGACTTGCAGTGAGCCATAGACTTTTGTTATGTAAGGCTCTCACTGGAGGCCACCAGCTGTCCTTTAATTAATTCCTCCTGCAGAGGACTGGAGAAATTGATAATTAGAAGAGCGAAGCTGGTGTGGAAAGGCACTCGGGAGGAATCACCACATCTATGATACACTCCTAGGACAATTCATGCATCTCCTGCGACACTCACACATTGCATTATTAAAAAATAGAAACTAAACAAGGAAACAGACAATTCTTGCTCAGGCTATCTGTGTCTCCTTCTCTTTCTTTCAAAATGCTTTCCTTACTCATTATTCTCATCTGACCTTAAATACTCTTATGAAACAACCAAAAGCAGGAGACATGATATGGGTAATTAGATCAATTCAATGAATGGCAACAAAGTAGCAGATAACATAACCATTCTAGTTAAATATTTATGTTTGTGTCAGCATTTTGGTGTGACTTTTTTTTTTTTTTTTTGGAGAGAGACACAGAGAGAGACAGAGAGAGAGGGAGAGGAGGACATGGGCGCGCCAGATGCATGCGCCCCCTGTGGTCAAGTGCGGCATTGCGCCCTTGCGTTACTTTGCATCTGGCTAAACGTGGGACCTGGAGATTGGAACTGCTGGAGATTGAAACCAGCGTTCTTAAGCTTAGGAGGCAGGCACCTTAACCACTAAGCCATCTCTCCAGCCCTTGACGTGACTTTTTATGTGCATGTGGGCCCTGTAATAAAAACTGTACTTTGTTCTTCTTTCATTAACTACAGACATAATGCATTATCTATAATTTCTAAGCTCAGTTTCTTTAAAGTGAAATCAAAACTTAAACTATTTCCCACTCATTTGAAGCTCAGAATCCTTCTAGATATTATAATTTCCAAGCAATCATTTTCGGTTCTTTTACCCCTACCCAGTTGGAAAGGAAAATTTAAGGTCTATTGTTTTGGAGTGACTTTCCTAGGTATTACACTTAATTTTCACAGAAATTGTGTCTTTTTACATTTGTATTTTAGTGATTTGGCTAACATTTAATAAAATTATAATAATTGGAAAGACTGGTTTGCATGCAAATGAAGCTCATATTTGGTGAAAATAGATGTGTGTGAACACATTATCAGCACTGTTCCTTGGTGCAGCCTATGTGTCAGCACAGAAGACCGAGAGTACCCCCTGGTCCAAAAGGTATTGCCCTCAGTACTTAACGTATAGGACTCTTTTCTCTGGGCAATCTTGATAAATGGAAATGGGAAGGATTTCAACCCCAATTCCCTCCCAAAGTCAAAGAGCAGAATCCACATGGATAGACATCTTTATACAGTGGCACAATCTCTTCTTTTTATAAAGTTTAAATATTATACTGTGACAGAAAGAAATTGAGTTACTAACCCAAACTGTCATGTTTCCTCACGGAAGCAGGACTTGGACTTCAGCCTTTGCTATCCAATCCACAATTGATGGTACTAGATGTCTAATGAAAACTTGTTTTCATCATTTGTCAGCTTTGTGGATAAGGTCAAGTATATGAAGCATGTTGGTTTGTCTTTGTCACAAGACAAGAGCTTTTCCAGCTTGTGCATGTCTTCATATACTTTGCCAAGCTGTGTATGGCTTGCTTATAATTTCAGTAACCAGCAGGCTGAAGCAGGAGGAGCTCCTGAATCTGATGCCAACCTGAGCTACATAGTGAGCTCCAGGTCAGTCTGGAGTGAGACTCTTTCTCGACATACACATTGCAACACGCATATACACATACCTACACTTGTTGAAGCTCTGTGCATGGCTACTTCTGGGCCTCCATCCACACAGTATGCCTAGGTTATTGCCCAGTTCTTTAATGCACGCTCATTTCCATTTTCCTTCTTCTGAGCTGTTTTCTTAAACTTTCTCTTTGGGATTCTCTGTTAAATTCTACTGTTGAATTTTAAGCCAAGGCCTTTAAGTATTGCTTTTATGTCAGGGATCTTCCACTCTATTCAGTCTGAACAAAATTTGAGTTTTCTCCTATTTAGCTACAGCCAGCTGGCTCAAAAATTAACTTTGAGGGCTTGAGAGATAGCTTAGTGGTTAAGGCTTTTGCCTGCAAAGCTAAAGGATCCCTGTTTGACTCTCCAGGACCCATGTAAGCCAGATGCACAAGGTAGCACATGCATCTGGAGTTCATTTACAGTGGCTAGAGGCCCTCGCATGCCTATTCTCTCTCTCTCTGACTCTCTCTCAAATGGATAAATAAAATATATTTAAAAAATGAACTTTGATATGGATAATGAATTTTTTCTTTTGAGAGAGACAAGTTTGGTCAGCTGAGGGAGGTGTGGACATATGGAGAGAGGGAAGAAATCAGGGAGGGTAGGAGAGAGAGAGAAACAATTATCTTGCTTTATAGTTCCAGTCACCCATCCATCCATCCATTCATGAGATGTGGACACTGAGTACTATTTGGGATCCAGCCTGGTTATAGGAACAAGGGGAATGCTATTACAAGAGCATCAACTTTTTTTTTTTATATTATTGTTTTTTATTGACTTTTATACTCACATACAAAGAAAAACCCCAAGTGATATTTCCCTTCCCTCCCCCCATTCCCCTTTAGGACTCAAGTCTCCATCATATCCCCTCCCTCTCTCCATTAGTCTCTCTTTTAATTTGAAAGAGCATCAACTTTTACTGTAAGACAAGGGGCCACTGAAATTATACAGGGTCATCTGAGTTGTTATGTGGAGTACAGGGAAACAGCAGAAGCAGTAAGGGGATCTTGTAAGGATCCTTGCTTTCCTCCATGGAGAAGATGTGGTAGTTTGAACCAAAGTAGTGGCAGCAAAGGGTATGGGAAAAAATAGATTTTATGTCTTCAGAGATGGACTGATGGACTTAAGGTCCCTTTGTGTGAGTGAATAAGTAGACTCCACAGGTGATTGGGAGAGTGGAGCTTTCTGAGATGGAGAAGATTGTTGGAAGATTGAGTTTGGGGGTGAAAATTGAAAAGCTTAATTTGTTCATGGTAGGTTGGAGCTGCATCCCTGACCTCTCTCAATGGGGAAAAGGCAGTTGGATATGTTGGATAGATGAGTCTGGAGCATTCTTGGTTCTCTTTTCTGAGACTACCTATCTACCAGGGAAAACATCTGCTTAAAACACCATGGTTGCATTTTTTTTCTCCTTCATAATAAAATCCAGATTCCTTCCCCTGATCATGGAGGTCCTGTGTGATCTGGTCTCCCTTTGTCTCCAGGTCTCTTGTGGGTCTCCCTGGCTTTCTGCTCTGGGTCACATGGCCCTTATCTATTCCCGAAGCTGTCCTGGTAGACTCCTTTGCACAGTTCATCTTCTGCTTGAATTCTTTTTTTCCCAGGCACCCGGAAAGCTTACCCCCTTGCATCCTTCCAGAGGAATGATTCCAACATTCCACTGGGGCTTTTTTGTCATCATCCTGCTCAAAATAACCATTCATTCTCACTCCTCTCCAAACCTCTTCTCTGCTGTTTGGACTCCTTCTTTCTTTACCTTATATGTATTTATCTCATTTTATTGACTATTCCTTTGCTTGAAAAACAGCTCCTAAAGGTAGGGATTTTGTCCAGACAACTCATTTCTTCATCCCCAGTGCTTGACATGTATTCATCCCGCAATAAGTGTTGGTTGAATGAGCAAATACTTGGTTCTTCTTCCCAGTTGGCATTTTCAAGATGCTTATCTCCATGCTATACAGTGTCCTTTTCCTTCTAATGGTGTCCATGGTGCTTTCTAGCTCTGCTACAGCTCCTGGTATATTTAGTATCAATGTTACCATCCCTGGGCCTCTTCCAGAAGACATCAGGACTGACCACGATCGTGTATTTATCAGCCTACCACAGTGCATAAACCATTAAAACTAATACCAGTCATTCACAGAATGAAATATTTTTTAAGCTAAATTAATTTCCTTCCCATTTTAAAGGTGAGAGAAATTATGTAAAAAGAAAACCCCCAACTTAGTTGTATCTAAGTTTGCTTTGCAGACCAGAAACCCAAGTTATTCTTTTTTGTATTAATTTTATTTTATATTAAGTATAAAAGGTCTCTTTTATACTCTCACTCCCACTCCATTGCCCTGGAGATCCTCCTCAGTGGGGTTACAGTATCCACTGGGGGGTCATGGAGGCCTCAGTCAGTCTCTGTGGAGTAGTGGGGACCATGTCTCAGGATATTCCTACCCACTCTGTGGCTTTTACAATCTTTCCACCCCCCTCTTCTACAATGTTCTCTGACCATAGCAGGCCTGTTGGTCGTCTAATTTAGTGTTGAGTTCTTTGTTTTCTCTGGATTTCTGTTTTGATTGACCATCATGTTTGTCTCCATTAACTGAGGCTGGATGTTAGACTAGCAGTAAGAGCAGTGTTCTTGTCATCACTACCCCTGCAATTTCTCCTGGGCCCTGGCAGATGTGGTAGAGGTGGCACATCTCATGGTGGGCAGTCAGTTAATTTCTTGTCTTATCAGTGGATCTTGGTTCTCCTCCGTTTTTTCTGTCATCAGCCTACCATGTTGGCTTTCTTCACAGGCCCCAAGGCATTAAAGGACATGGGTTATTTGGTGGCCCTGCTAGCTCCAATTTATTCTTTTTTTTAAAAATTTGTATTTATTTTTGAAGAGAGACAGAGAGACACACAGAGAGAGAGAGAGAGAGAGAGAGAGAGAGGGAAACAGATAGAGATGGGCGCGCCAGCAGTCTCTCAGCTGCTGTGAACAAAATCCAGATGCGTGCGCCTCCTTGTGGTCAAGTGCAGCATTGCGCCCTTGTGTCACTTTGCATCTGGCTAAACGTGGGACCTGGAGATTGGAATCGGGTTCTTAGGCTTAGCAGGCAGGCGCCTTAACCGCTAAGCCATCTCTCCAGCCCTCCAATTTATTCTTAAAGATAACTGTCTCAGAAAATAGTACCTAACCATTTGGGATGTACTTTGCTAAGTCTGGGCAAAAAAAATATATATATATCAATCACATGTTTATGTTAGGAACTATTCATAGGATTTTAAGTAAATGAACTCATTTAATTCTCACACTCATTTTGGCTGTAGGTTTACAGCAACTCACTCAAGGTTATAAGACTACTGAAGGGGCAGTCAGGTAGAGCTCAGGCAGCCTGGCTCCACACCGGAGCCTGGTAAGTGTATTGTTTCAAGTGTATCCAAGCAAGGAATCAATGTCATTGGTGTAATGGAAAAGTAGTGGGCCAGGAGGAAGGATGGGGACAGTCTTGACCCGTTGTGTAGCTTCTTCTCATACAGATCCAGAATCACAAAGAAGCAGACCCACCTGAGCAAGCTTGTCAGCCAAAGTGAGGGTGCTCAGGCAAGCTGGATTATCAGACAAAGATTTCTTTTTCTTTTTTTTTTTTTTTTGTTTGCTCTTTTATAGCTTTGTACAGTCGTAGTGTAATTTGATCATATAGATCCTCTATTACTATCTCTTATCTCTCTCCTGCTCCTACTGAATCCCTCATACTCCCCACTATCATGTACCAGTGGATACACCATTGAAGAGAGTGATTCTTCCTGCCTGAGCAACCATTAACTACCAGTAGCTCCTTAGGGATGGGTGAGAACTCATGAGGCCCTGTCCCATCCATAATGAAATGGTGATTGGCACTGTCTTGTGTAGCCTTGGGGTTACCTTTGGTCAATTTGTTCTGACCTTTTGCTGCTCTATCACCTGTGCCCCCTGCATCATTTCCTGAAATTGTTCCTTTTTAGTCCCACGTGTCCACATCCTAGCATGACCTGAGCATATGTTATGCCTGTGCATGGTGCAGCCTGGCTTCTTTCCTCATTGGGTTCTGGAATGGCTGCCTCGACTCCTCTTCTCCCCCACACTTTGTTCTTTGGTCCCGCAGGGTGATGGTTGTGTTAGTACTGAGATGTGACCCAGCTGAACACCGCCCATGTGGTCATCTACAGTCGTCTGACTACTCACTGTCTCTTCATCCTTGTGTGAACCAATGCCAAGGAGAAGTGAGCAGCATTAACTCTGGTTCTTGCCTTTAAGCAGCTGCACATTTATTAGAGAAATGAGACTGCGCATAGGGAGTGGTTATTGGAAAAGGTGACCATGTGTAATGAATGATTACATTGCACAGGAATGCTGTAAAGTGTGCGAGGTCAAAAAATGGACAGATCAGTGGCTTGGAGGAAATCACACAGTGTTGCTGTGGGAGAGACCATCACTCCAGTTTCCCTGAGAAGTGCACAGAGCGCACGTCCCTTGGGAGATGAAGTGACTTGCTGGAGAGGATATAGAGTGATCATGGGAAGTTGCAGGAGAGAGGACAGTTAAAAGCAAAGAGTGATGGGGACAAAGACAGCAAGGAGACAGAAAGAAGCCAGCTAGAAGAAAGACATGAGCCAAGCAATCTATTCCGGATCAACCAGGGGCTTAGAGGTTGTGAGGGGACCTGACATGCTGGTCAGGTGCCACCATTAGCTAAGCAAGTATCTCATCTTCTTCTGCTTACCCATCCTGAAAATGCCTGGAGCCAAGCCATGCTCACAGAGCATTGAGAAGGTGCTCCCAGGCAGGAAGACTGCTGAGGTGTGAAGACCTGCTCATCAGAGCCACTGGTTGAAGATTTTCACCAAGAAAAGCAATACAAGTCCTGTTACTGCCTCATCGATTTTTTGAGTTTGTTAGACAGGTTTTGGGGGCTCAATAGAACCTCTCTAGAGGGCTCTTGTCTCCCCCCACCCCCAGGTGCAGAGACCTCTTTCACAGAATGAGAGGAGCCTCTGGAGGCCTTCAAGCATCACGGTCTTTGCAAGTTTCCTGACTGTATTTATGAACCTGCAGCTGCTCTGGGAAGACAAAATGTACTAAGTTTATTTTCCAAATATCTTGCATTATTTCCTAATGATCTGATTTGATAGGATGATGCTTATGGCTTTTCTGAGAGGCTGAGGGTAATGCCAAAAAGTGCTAGGATGGGAGTTCAGAGAAATGATTTCTTGGCCCTAAACCACAGACCAGCTGGGTGACCTGAGGCAAATTACTTAACCTCTCTGGGCTTCAAACAATTCAAATTCAAATGAGATTATCACTGAGGTTAATTCTGATCCAAATATTTCATGAGTCTAAGAAGACAGCTTGTAAGAGAAAAAGTGTACACATTTTAGTGACATGGGCCAGGATCCCGACTTTCCAGCTTCAAGTCGAGCTTTATTAGTTGTGTACCCCTGGGAAAGTAATTTAATGGCTCCGAGACTCAGTTTTTCATATATAAAATATAACGAGGAAATAAAAGTGCTTATAATGAAATCAAATGCTTAGAACAATGCCAGGTACATTTACACATGTGCATTTGATGTGTGCTGGTTCTCTTCCATACTTTTCTCTATCTCTAGGAGACCAGTGAACCACACAGAGTATGTCTTTTATCCTTCCCTTCTTTTCTTTCCTCCTTCTAAACATATTTCCTGAGAATGCATGGAGATACATCCAGAATTAGGCCCTGGGGATGCTGTTGTGAACATGGTCTTGTTTGGGATGCTAAACTTGGTAATGGGGGCTTTTCTTGAAGAAGTCAGCATTCTAGCTGGCTTTGGGTAGAACTTCTGAGAAGCAGAGGGTGGGGTGATGTGGTTTGTGCAAGATCTGGTAATAGGATCCTAGGGATGCTTTAATGATGCTTTAAGTGACTTTGTAGGACCAGCATAGCCTAGGAAGACTGGGCCCAAACTTTACCTTTTCTCTTTTTGAATGTGTGTGTGTGTGTGTGTGTGTGTGTGTGTGTGTGTGTTTAGGCCCATAAAATCTTGGGTGTCATCCTTCAGATCCCATCTATATTTAAAAAAATTATTGATTTGAGAGAGAGGGAGAGAGTGAGTATTGGTTTCCTGCCACTGCTAACAAACTTTAGACACATGTACCACTTTGTGCATCTGGCTTTATGTAGGTACTAGGGAATGAACCCAGGTTGTCAGGCTTTGCAAGCCCAATGGCTCTGATGTGCAGGTCTTCACACCTCAGCAGTCTTCCTGCCTGGGAGCATGCTCGGTGAGCATGGCTTGGCTCCAGGCATTTTCAGGATGGGTAAGCAGAAGAAGATGAGATACTTGCTTAGCTAATGGTGGCACCTGACCAGCATGTCAGGTCCCCTCACAACCTCTAAGCCCCTGGTTGATCCGGAATAGATTGCTTGGCTTTAACCACTGGACCATCTCTTCAGCCCATCCACCTTTTTGGAACCAGGATTTCTCATTGGCCTGGAGCTGACTAATGAAGCTAGATTCGTTGGCCAGCATATCCCCAGGGATTCACCTGTCCCCAACTGCCCAGCACTTGGGTAACAAGTGCACACTATCACACCTGGCATTTTTAAATGGGTTGTGAGGGTTGAATTCAAGTTCTTATGTTTGTGTGGCAAGCACTTGAGTGACTGAGCTAGATCCCTAGCCAAGACATAACCTTCTTTCTTTTTTTAAGAACATACTTATTTATTTGTGAGGAAAAAGGGAGGGAGGGAAAGAAAGAGAGAGAGAGAGAGAGTGTGTGTGAGAGTGAATAGGCATGCCAGGACCTCTTGATGCTGTAAACAAACACCAAATCATGTATCATTTTTATGCATCTGGCAATACATGGAGACTAGGGAATAGAACTCTGGGCAGGCAGGATTTGCAAGCAAGCACCTTTAATCACGGAACCATCTCCTCAGCATGACATAAGCTTCTTAATGCCCAGTTAATCTATGGCTGTTTCCCAGGGAGGGCTGGAGTATAGATGCTAACTAGTCTCCTCACCGCATGATCCTGGTGGGGCTGTATAGCTCCCTGGGCTTCTAAACAAGACCATGGCATTCATGGGACCATAGCTGGTTAGGAAAATGCCTCTCATTCCCAGAAGACAGTTTAGGGGGATGCAGAACTCTTCTCTTGGCTTCAGCTTTGCCTCTCTCTGACCTTGAGCTCTTGGTGAACCCAGGGATGTTTGTCCTGACTACAGGTTGAAAGGCATCCCAACAAACTTGTAACCCTACCCAAGCCGAGCCACAGAATCTGAGCTGCAGGCTGAGCCAGCCCTTTCACTGAGTGTGACACCTGAGCTCCTTGCAGCTACTGGCTCACTTCTGAGGAGCAGTGACCTAAGGAGACAGGAGGGGGCACCTGGACTCAGCCTAGGAGTGTTTGCTTTCCTCTCGAGGCAGCCTGGGTCATCTGCCTGTCCTCAGCTTGGGTGCAGGGCGAGGTCCTTTGACCAGCCTAAATCCTTCCTCAGTGATTAATGGAGGCAGGCAGGCCCTGTTTTCAGGGAGCAGCATTAAGTAGAAAGGTTAGGGGTTTTCCCCTATTAAAATGCTTTGTTAAGTGATTGGATACTAAAAAGTTGATTGAAGGGGAGTCGACTCATTACCCTGAATCAAACCTCAATGTTCACTTGCTGTTTTCAACTAGAAAATGTTATTTAGTGTACAGGGGGCTTTTCTCTTTTTCCCTCCTCCTTCTGACCTCTTCCTCCTCTTCCTTATCCTTGAGATTTGAGAGTTTTTCCTCCAGGATGGAACATCTTTGCCCTCCTTGACCTTAGAGGCGATGGTGATGTCTGGGTCCCCGATCAGAAGGGGACATGGCAGGTAAATCTGCTGGAGCTGATGGCCTCAAGTCCCCCTTTCAGCATGGAAGTCATGGGGCCTCAAGGTCTCCATTTCGCATTTCAGCACGAGGAGGATTTGCATTCTGAAAAGGGCAACCACCCTTTCCAGGGCAGTGGTTCTTGTTTTCCTCTGAAAACTCAAGCTGCCAAAATTGATAGTTTCTCACAGCTTTCCTGACAGGTACAATTGTCACCAGGAACAGAATAAAGAGACAATGCAAAGTAGCTCCTCTAAGCTGCCTTTAATTGGCTCTTCAAGTCATTTTCCTGAGATGGATTAATCACACCAAGGCACAGTGTGTCAGTACAGCTCATAAAACCTGTTCTTCTCCATCATTTTCCAGGGCGAGAAGATATGTGGCGCCACTTTTGGTCCTTACGTGAAGTTCTGTTTTTAAATTTTACAGAGGCTGGCCAGTGGGACACACCCATCAAGGTTTTGGCACTCTAAATCCAGTGGACAGGTGTGGTCTAATCCCAGAGGCAGGCTTAAGTGTACATTAAATTCTTTTTGCTTGTAAAAAAAAATGACAGACCCCTCAAACCACCATCGTGTTGGCAGGAGGTTACAAGTATTATGCAAACTCTTGCCTGGAGCTCTGCAGAGCTTCCGATTAAAATTCTCTTTCCTATTTAAGGGTGCTTCTGTTTGAGTATTGATCACTGGATTAGTGCCACTTCAATGCTGAAGGGGTCTCCCAGTGTACCTGGCTGTCCTTCCCCAAAGCCAATGAATGAATTTGAAGGCACTCATTGAACGTGGCAGTTCCTTTAATTGTTGGTGTAAAGCTCAGTTACCTGTGGGGAGAAACCACAGATTCTCAGCCTCCATGAAGAATTTAAGGCTGAAATCAAATCAAATAAAATGTGCACAAGTTCATCTTAAACACGTAATGGTATGCAAATTTCAACCCCTGTTCATGTAAATCACTGTAATGAGAATCCGTTTCAGCCAGGCAGAAAAGAGGATGCAGTTTTTCTCTTTTCACCTCCTCATTTGGGAGCATGAGAGATGGACAGGCACACGGCTATTTTTCTGGGATTCCCACACAGATGGCTGAGTGGCTCTTGGGTGGGGCAGAAGGAAGATGGAAAGGATGAGGGGTGGAAGGGAGAGCAGCTGGGCTTGGTGGTCTGCTCATGTCTGTAGCTTCATCTGCAATCATTCAGTTCCACCCTCTTATGACTGAGCCATTGTGGCAAGAATTGTGGGGCATGGAGATGGGTTGGGTCTATAGTGGAGGATCATGGTGTGTATATGTGTTTGTGTGTATGGGTGCACATGTATGGGTACAGGTGTGTGCATGTGGAGGGCAGGGGAACAACCTTGGATGTTGTTCTTCAAGTGTCATCCACTTTTTCAGAGACAGGGCCTCTCACTGTCCTGGAACCCACCAATTAGGCTAGACTGGCTGATCAGAAATTCACCTGTTTCTGCCTTCCCAGCAATAAGAATAGTGTTTTCTTGATGGTAATCCTCTATGGGTCATCTGCAGTTCTTTGCCACATGGTCTCTCTCAACTTGGCTGCTTCCTCCAGCCATTAAGGATGATGTCTACAGCCAGTCTTCCAGCAAGACAGAGTCCTATCCAATGTAGGGTGGTCACTGGAATGACAGCCCACTCTGTTGGCACATTCTGTTAGCTACCAGCAGATCCTGGCCACACTCATGGAGTGTGTGTGTGGGGGAGGTGGGGACGGTCAGATGGAGATGTGAATATCAGCAGGCAAGAATGTGAGGCTGGGAAGCTGTGGATGACATCATTTATTATGTACCTCTCTCAGTGGCCTGAGAGGGTCAAGCAATGTCAACTGTCAAGTCACCTTGAGAGGCTAGCCCGTGTCATACCAAGGTTACTAAGCTTTAGTCCTTTTAACCTTTCAAATATCCTCCCTTGTTTGCAATTATTTTATAGCACTATAAAATCATTTGAATGTCTTTTGTTAAGCTGTGTTGATAGAAAATGGCTTTCCTGAGGTTTTTCTTCACTGAAATTTATTACTTGAACTGGTCATTATTGTTCAGACCTCAGGATCATCATTCATCTGTGTGAGAAAGGTCATAGGTTAGAGAACATAAGGTCTCCTGCCTGGGTGAGGTGTGGGATGCAGATGGGAGGGGGAGCTTTACCTTTTCCTTGGGTATTGTCCCTCACATAATAGGCAGGTTGTAGGTTGGCACTAGGATTTTGGCTGTTTAGTATAAAGGCAGACAGCTCCGCAAAAGCACTGGTCCTGATATCACCGAAGGGAAATCCAGAATCTTGGATATCGTGAGCATCCTGATAGCTCCGTCACGAGTTGTTACTTTATTGTTTAATTAGTAAAGAGGGATAGGCACATTAAGGCCTCTAGCCACTGCAAACGAACTCTAGTTGCATGCACCACTTTGTGTATCTGGCTTTAAGTGGGTACTGGGGACTCACACCTGGGTCCTTAGGCTTTGCAGACAAATGCCTTAACTGCTGGTCCATCTCTCCATCTCCCAGGATACACATTTTAAATGTGATCATTTGTGTCTTTTGTATCTAAAACCTTTTGTAGTACTATTCACATTTTAGTGTTGAGAAACTGAGGCACAGGTGATTTATGTGACATATCAAAAGTTACACAACTAGACTTAGAAAGGCTGGGGTGTGCCATAGAACTGATTAGTGCACGCATGTGGAGGGAAGGACTGAATGGATGTGTCACAAGTTAGAGCATGGCTTTGTCTTCACAGCCCCTCCCCAGAGAAGCCATGCCCTTTCCTGATTTGCATTGGGTTCCTGTAAGCCTTGCTTGCAGTCTTGAAGCCTTCACTGAGGAAGAAGGAAGCATATGGACAGATGGCCTTGATGCCTGGTATCTCTGATATCCCTATTCCTCTTACATCCCACGCTGGGCAGGCTGGCCTGAAAGAGCCTTTGGCTCCAACTTGTTTGTGACTTGATACTTTATCTTGGGGGCTCAGAGGCCATGAGCCCCTGGACTGGATGAGCCACAAGATCTGATGGACATTCCACACCTGTCAGCACTACAGGCTTGGCTCCTGATGAGGCGAGGCTGGGAGGGTGGTTTGTCTTGGCTTTCGCTGAAGAACTCTGTCAGGTGTTCATGACAGTGAACTCCTTCATGAATAGATGCTGAGTAGAGCTGGTGCTCTGCCTCATAGGGCCAAGGGTATGGTGACCTTTGAGCTTGCTGACAAGGCTGAGAACAAGGCGTCCAGAGCTGGCACTTTCCATTTTCACTGGGGTACTAGAACCCAATATATGTGCCTGTGGTATTTTGGGTGTAGTGGAGATAGAGGGCTCCACTAACCTTTAAAAGACCAGGTTCCAGTGGTTCAGTGCCCACACTGAGTAAGTGTTGTAACATATTAAAATCACTTGTTTGGTATTCATGTGTGAGATTTGGGAACATAAGAAAAAGAGTATTTAATTCTGCCACTGGATAGAATGGCATTATGTAAGCTGCCAAAAGAAGCAGCTATGGTTTAGTGTGGAATAAAGTCAGTTCTACTCCTGCACAGTAGCTGCCATAGAGTAGTGTAAAAATAGCAGTTGGCATGCAGTAGGTGTTCCGTGATCTCAGGTTCCATTATCCGCATCAATAACTAGACGTAGGAGAATGAATGAGTGACTTTCGGGTATAGACACGAGAGCAGGCTCAGTACTCCTTCTTCAATGGAACAAAGTATTATTCCTACAGAGTAAGTTCAGGGAAAGCATCAAAGAAAAAGACCAGTGATGAGTGGGGGAGATTGGAAAGCTGAGGAGGTTCTGAGATTAGAGTCAGGAAAGTGTGTCACAATTTTAGTTATAGTACAATCAGCTAAAATAATTATGTGCATTTGGCAAACTGTTTCCTCTTCCATGGATTTAGTTTATAATTATAAATGTGAAAGATGAACTACATGGTATTCAAGTGCCCCATTAATAATAGAAACACTAATTTTTGTAGTACCCTAGTCATATTGTTGTACAATTGATAAAAATCATCAAACGTGTAGAAATAAAAAATGTGGGCTGGAGAGATGGCTCAGCGGTTAAGGTGCTTGCTTGCAAAGCCCAACGACCCAGGTTCAATTCTTCAGTACCCATATAAAGCCAGATGCATAGTGGTGCATGTGTGTGGAGTTTGTTTGCAGTGGCTGAAGGCCCTGGTGAATCCATTCTCTCTCTCTCTGTCTCTCTTTTCTCCATCTCTCTCTCTGCTTACAAATAAATAAATACATTTTTTTTTTTTACAAAAAATGTATCTCATAATTAAGAGAAAAAACTGTTAATAGACAGCAACTCTAAGATATTGGCATAAGTACAGTAAGACTTTAAAGCATCTGCTTTACATATATATGGGAACATAAAGAAAGCTGGTCAAATAAATACATAGTTGAGCAATAACAGCAGAGAAATGAAAAGTATAAAAGAGTCCAGTGAATGTTGTATAATTGAAAGTTAAAACATCTGAAAATTTTAAAAATTATTAAGTAGAGATGAAAAGCAAGAAAACTTGGAAAAAAAGGCCTAGAAAAATACATAGAATTTTAGGAAACAGTGACACCATATCAAATGATTTAAATACACACACACACACACACACACACACACACACACACACACATTATAGTGCAAGAAGAAAAGGATGAAAAACAGAGAGAGGGCTGGAGAGACTACTCAAAGGTCAAAGGCAATTGCTTACAAAGCCTGATGGCCCAGGTTCATTTCCACAGTTCCCATGTAAAGCCAGATGCACAAAGTGGTGCATCCATCTAGAGTACATTTGCAGTGGCACGAGGCCCTGGCATGCCCATTCTCTCTCTCTCTTTCTCTGTTTCTCTCTCTCATACACAAAAATAAATAAAATATATTTTAAAACATCAAGAGAAAACAATGTTTGAAAGGTTAAAATCATTCAAAACTTGGTAAAAATGCAAATTTATCCAATAGACTAAGAAACTTATTAAATCTGCCAAAAGCCAAAGAGAAAAAGAAAAATTCTTGAAAGCATCCAGGAAAAAAATGGCATGTCATCCATGGGTGATTAATGCATATGACAGCTAACTTCTCTTTAGGACGAGTATTGGAAAGAGGTTGGGGGTGTGACTCAGTGTAGAGCACTTGCCTAACACGTGCAAAGCCATAGGTTTCATCCCCAGCACCACACCCACCCATGCAGTGGAAATAAGGCAATAGAATGCCATCTTTACGATATTGACAGGAAAAAGAACAGCTCTCAATCCACACTCCCTGAATTCTATATTCTTAAAAACTTATGGT
This sequence comes from Orientallactaga sibirica, assembly GCA_036365145.1. Taxonomy (NCBI): domain Eukaryota; kingdom Metazoa; phylum Chordata; class Mammalia; order Rodentia; family Dipodidae; genus Orientallactaga; species Orientallactaga sibirica. Next base: position 10,211,711 of record JAEOAD010000031.1, on the reverse strand, counting down.
AGCCGGGCGTGGTGGTGCATGCCTTTAATCCCAGCACTCGGGGAAGCAGAGGTAGGAGGATCGCCGAGAGTTCGAGGCCACCCTGAGACTACATAGTTAATTCCAGGACAACCTGGACCAGAGTGAGACCCTACCTCAAAAAACCAAAAAAAAAAAAAAAAAAAAAAAAAAAAAAAAAACGGCAAAGTGAATACATTTTTCAATATATACAAATTGAGAGTATATGCTGCTAGTGGATTACACCATGAAGAATGCTGAAGGAAATTCTCAAACTGAAGAATAATGATGGCCAAGGGAAACAGATCTACAAGAAGGAATGACAAGCTCTTGTCACTATGTGAGTCATTACTGTTGTACACAAAAGTAATATTTTATGTGGATTTAAAATAAACAGATGAATATAGACAGGTCCAGTACCAAAAGGACAGGCAGAGAAGGCAGATGAAGCTACGTTAGTGCACGGTGACTATGTTGTAGGTGTAAACTCTGACAAGTCTGCCATAGGACAGGAGCACATAATGTGATCCTTTGAGCATGCATTAAAGTCTGGCATAAAGGAAGGGCTGAAAAGTCAGTAGCATAATTAAAATAGCATTCTTTAAAAAAATCAATTGACCCTAAAGAAGTGGGAAAAGGAGGAGAGGAACTAAACTGGGATGCCTGTGAGAACTAGCAGCATAATGCTACGTGTATAACCAGCTCGACTAGCAATCATGCTAAGTGCAAACCAATGAACCAGTGACGTAAATGGTACAGTTGTCAGATGGAACATAAAAGACGCTATTTCCTGTGGAAGAAATGACTTTATGTAAGATGTGGATTGCCTGAAAGTAAAGATGAAACGAAGCAGACATATACACTAAAACTTAAAAAAAAAAAAAAAAACTAAACTAAAATGATGCAGCTCAGTTGATATGGTACAAAATAAATTTTAAGAGAAAAGCATTACCAATGTCAAAGAAGGGCCTTTCGTTATGACACCGGGCCTGTTCATGAGAAGGATGTAGCAATCATAAATGTGTATTTTCCTTATAACAGAGCTAGAAAACACACGAAGCTGAAGCTGACAGAATAAAAGACAAGCTAGACAAATTCATAATTGTAGTATGTAGAACATCTCAACAAATCAACCATTGCCTTGTCTGGCTGCTGTAACAAAAATGCCATGGACTACAGTGGCTCAAACACAGTTCTGAAGGCCTGGAGTGACCAGAATGCCAAACCATTTTCTTTGTAAGTTACTTGTAATGCTTTCTCTACCCAGTACCTTCTGAGTGTTGAGTCCCAGGCCACACTCACTACTCAGTAATTTCCTACCCACACCTCACTATATCAGTGCCTTTCACATATGGAGTTGGACCACTATAGATTAGTATTTGATACCTGCTGATTTATCCAAGCCCAGATGGAAAATACATTCTTTTAAGTTCCAGCTGCACTAAGCATGTATACACTTTTCTTTGTCATCATTTCCTAAACAATGCAGAATAATAGCTACTCACATTGGATGAGGATTTCCAAGCAATGTAGAGATGATTTAAAGTGCATGGGGTGGGGTGGGGGATGTGCACAGCGTGTGCACTGCACCACCTCGGTTGCATGAAGGACTTGAGCATCTTTGTCTGGTATTTGCAGGGTGTTTCTGGAACCACTTCCCCTCAAAATACCAAGGAAGGGCTGGATTTTCTTAGTTAATCCTCTCAGTGGTCTTTTAAACTTTTTATTGACAGCTTCCATAGTTATAGGAAATAAACCATGATAATTCCCTCCCCACCCCCACTCTCCCCACTCTCAAATCCACCCTTCCTCAAATTTACCCTCTCCCTCTCAGTCTCTCTTTTATTTTGGTGTCATCATCTTTTCCTCCTATTATGGAGGTCTTGTGTAGGTGGTGTCAGGCACTGTGAGGTCATGGATATCCAGGCCATTTTGTGTCTGGAAGAGTGCATTGTAAGCAGTCCTACTCTTCCTTTGCCTCTTGCATTCTTTCTGCCACCTCTTCCGCAACAGACCCTGAACCTTGGAAGGTGTGATAGAGATATCTCCTCTTTTACTTCTTCTCAGCACTATGGTGACTTTTGAGTCCTGCCATCTGAAAAGAGAAGCTTCTATAACCAAAAGTGAGAGTATCATTAATATATGGGCATAAACATTACGAAAGTGCTTACAGGGTAGTTTGGTGGGCATAATATATGCATTTAGCCAGAGAACAGAAGGTGTTACTCCTCTAGGATTCATGACCACCCACTATAGGCTTTAGACTAGGTTTTCAGTACCAGGCATGCATTCCCTCCCATGGAGTGGGTCTCCAGTCCAATTAGAGAATGGTTGGTTTCCCCCATAATAGACATGCCACTGTTGCACTAGTTGGCACATTTGGCCTGGCTGGTCAGTCTTAAGACTTGCATTGTCCACTGCTGTTTACCACCATTGATGACTTCTGTCTCCCATATGGCTGCATGCAGCATGACTTTATCTAGCTTTCTGTCAGCTGGTTAACAGGGAGGAGGTTTTCAGCTCAGCTCCAGCTTGATTTCTCAGTAACCTGAAGCCCAAGCATGTGGAGTCTTCAGCAATAGCATTTTACCATCTAGGTCTGGTAGGCAACTAAGAGCCTTGGTAATGGTCTGTAATGTTTGGGGGGCATCAGGGATTTCCCTGGCCAACAACTCACTGGAATGTATTCCATCTCTAGCACTGAAGTTTTTCTTTTTATAATATATTTTTATTAGTTATGTATATAGTATATATACAGCCATGATGGTACCATCGTTAGCCTTCTCCCTGTCCTCCCCCCATGGGTAATGTCAGTCTTGCCTTATGGGGGTAGCCATCAGTGATGCAGGAAAGGCAATGACTCTGTGTATAATGACCCAACTCATGGCTCTAACAATCTTTCCAACCCCTCTTCTGCGAATTTCCCTGAGTCATGTTAGGTTCATTTTAGGTCTATTTCAGTGACAAGGTTTTGTGAGTCTCTGTGTCTCTGGATATCTGATTTGGTAGGGGTTGAGAGTTCTTTGTGTCTTATCTCCTTCGCCCTTGGGCTGGTACCAGGTTCACCAATAAAGCCTATAACTCAAGGGCTTCATCTGGTGCCCTGATGTGGTGCGATGGGCTGATTCTCTCTTCAAGATATGCGTCCATCTGAAAGAGAGAAGCAGATTCTCCAACGGAGAGTGAGGTCAGTGCAGGATACATGGATAGCCATTATTATTTTAGAGAGAATTTAATAGGTGTAGGCCCTCTTGTATCCCACTGTTGGTGGGAGCTTGATATTGGAGAGCAGGCTCGTTTTTGGATATGGTTCTGACTTGTTTTCCATTTCCAGGTATGGGTTCCATTCCACTGAGTGGATCTGTTAGCCAAATCTAGAGCAGTTGGTAACCTCCCATGGCTGTGTGCCACTACCGCACTTGTGTGAGCATCACATCAGGTTGTTTGCTGCTGAGTAGCTTAGACCACGAGTTGCTTAGACAGATGTTGGTCATTTTTCCCCAGTCCCTTATTTAGCACATGAGACAAACTAACTGTCTGGGGACTGACTCTCTTCCAGATTCCAGCCAGGTCTCTCCATGTTCCATCCGAACAGCATATGGTGTCTTCAGCAGTAGGGTCTTACCAATAACCTTTGTTTGATCATCAAGTACTCTGACAGAAATCTGTCTTCCTTTGGGAAACCTTTTAGGTCTCACTGATCAACAGCTCATTGTGGATGTTAACCACATGCTGGTATTTTGGAGTTACAGGTCAGTGCCAAGGGAAAAGAAGGAAGAAAAATTTAATATGTCCTTCAGGATATAGGATTTTATGGTACCATTTCCATTTGGGTCCAGTTTTTTGTCCCCCCCCGTTCCCTGCCCTCCCATCAAACCATCCCCATTGTCCAGTCATTGAGATGTTTTTCTAGTAACAATCTATGGCTTCTGGGCACACCATTATCCAAAGAATTAAGTTTCCATATGGTTTATTCATACCATCTTGAGTTTTGATTAACTCTTCTCTTTCCACGCCTCCTTTATTCAATCTCTTTCCCTAACCCCACTTAGACCATTACACCCCCAGTAATCTGTTCATGTATTTACATATATACAATACCCTCTCTCTAATTCCTCCCCTTTCCTTCTTCCCTCATAGCCCATTTCTAGCTTACTAACCTCTATTATTGACTTTTGCTGCAACTCACATACCAATCTAAACATTTGTAGCTTGAATCCACATATGCAAGAGAACATGCAGCATTTGGCTTTCTGGGCCTGGGTTACCTCGCTAAGTATAATCCTTTTCAGGTCCACCATTTCTCTACAAATTTATAATTTTATTTTTCTTTTCTGCTAAGTAGAACTCCATTGTGTAAATGTACCACATCTTCATTATCCACTCATCAGTTGAGGGACATCTAGGCTGGTTCTATTTCCTAGCTATTATGAATAGAGCAGCCATAAACATGGATGAACAAATATATCCAAGGCAGTGAAATGAGTCCTTGGGCTATATACCTAGGAGTGATATAGCTGGGTCATATGGTAAATCTATTTTTATCAGCAGTTATTTTTATTGACTCTCACAGTGGTAACAATATCCACATCACCTGCATGTGTTGAGTGATGGCTACATAGTAAGCTTGGTGCTAAGAACCTTGCAGGTGTGACTTCCATCAGTCCTTTCAGTAATCTTATGAGACTGGCATTATCACTCTCCCATTTAAGAGATGAGAAAATTGGGACCCAGAGAACTTAGGGAACTTTCTTAAAGACACAATGCTAACAGACAACTAAGCAAACATTTGAACATAAATGTTCTGTTTCAGAGAAGAGAGGGGTTGTCAGAAGGGCTTGTCCCAGCCCAGTCATGTTGGAAGAATTTTGCTTTTCCTCTCTTCTTCAGGAATTACCTACGTACATGAATGTCTAAGTCACTGTACCCTTTGAGGCCCAGCTCAGACTCCAGGAGGCCTATAGTTTTCTATAATCCCAGCAAAGAATCTCATTTGTCATTTATGAATTTAAATCCAGTGAGCATCTCCCTAGGGGCTTTCATATCTTCAGGCTTTCCTCTCAATGAAGAGCACAGGATATGAGACTGAGAGATTCAGGATTGAATCCTGGCATGAGTATCTCATGTAATTTATTTTAGTGTTAGTGTGTTCATCTGGCCCTGGGAAGGATGTCCACTTCAGGGAGAATATATGAGGACAAAGTTAGGTAAGACATGCTTGTTGCAGTCAGGTTCGCACTGCTGGCAGAAATCACCCGACCAAGAGCAGCTTGTAGGGAAAATAAAAAAAGTTTATTTTGGCTTACAGACTCAAGAGGAAGAAGCTCCATAATGGCATGAGCAGAGGTGGACATCACCCTTTCGCCATCATTAGGTGGACAACAGTAACAGGAGAGTGTGCCAAACACTGGCAAGGGGAAACTGGCTATAACACTCTTAAGCCCACCCCAACAATACACTGCCTCCACGAGGTATTAATTCCCAAACCTCCATGAGCTGGGAACCTAGCATTCAGAACACCTAAGTTTATGGGGGACACCTGAATCAAACCACCACAACGCACAACAGCAAACTATGCACCAATCTCTTATAAACACATTTCCTTTCCTTCTACTCCTCTGTTCCACTCCAGGTATGCTGGAGCCTTGGTCTTCAATGCACTGAGTACACAGGTAAGGCCTCTGGGAAGACTGCATTTGCTCACTTAACCCTCTTGTCAGTTATTTCTGGCTCTGGAACAATGGCAGCAATACTGACATCATCTGCATGTAGTGAGTGCTGGCTAGACAGCAAGCATAGCACTGAGGACTGATTGGATCACAAGGGTTCTCACCTCTGGCTTCGATTAGTACATTTATTCAATCGTAGCTTAAGGGGCTATTGGAAAGTGGCGTACATTTTAGGAGGTAGGGCCTAGTTGGAAGTATATTACTGATAATGCACTTTTGAAGGGTATATGTTATCCTTAGCCTTTTCCTATGCTTCCCTCTTCTTTTTGGCTGCCAGGAAGAGCAGCACTAAGCCATCATGCATTCCCTACCATGATGTGCTTTGACACAGGCTAATAGCACTGATAGGGTAAGTCTTCTGAAACCATGAACCAAAACAAACATATATATTCATCATCTCTGGTATGTTATTTAGTGATGAAAAGCTGACTAACACAATTCCATTTTCCTAGGAACTTCATACATTAGGGATTAGAAAAAGGTGGAGGAACTATTTTGTGGGGAGGGGTCAAGCAATAAAGTTGGTCAACTCTGCTATCACATCAGCTATGTAGCCTCATTATGGCTGGTGGAAGGCTGTAGAGCATGCCTGTATCTGTGTGTGTATACACAAGTGCATGTTCATGTGTAAGGCATGAGTGGGGGGAAAGAAACACAAGAAAAATGAAGGAAGCCTGAACTGTGAATGGAAAGTTGAAAATAGACAAATTCTTCTATGATAGGCTGGCCACATGTGTGTACTTGGAGAAATCTCTATACTAATCAGCTTAAAATGCTCCTGAGGAAATGGGATGTTGGGTATTATTTGAGGGCGATTTGGTTCCACTGACAGAGATTTTGTGAGCCAAGTATTAGGACTCATAGAGTGACATGAGTGAGCCTTCCATAAATTTAGCTGTTAATCTTCCTCCCTTAGGATTTTTTTCTGGGAATGGGAGCCATGTATATCTCAATTCATTCTCTTAATATATATATTTTTTACCATTGACTCATTTCTCAACTTTGAAGTTCATCATGATAATTAATATCTGGGAAAGCAGGCTTGTTGTATCAATTACATTCCAAATTTCAACTGTTCATCCAAGATTGCACTGAAGTCATCCCCTTTGGCACCTGGAGAGTGGATCACATCCAGAAGAGACTTCACTCCAGCTTTGCTACCTCCTGGCTGTGTGGTCTAGGGTGAGTGAGTTCCTCTCTTTCTCTTCACTTTGTGAAGTAGCCTGGCAAAGTCATCCTGTCTTGGAATCTCCCTTGTCACCCTCTGATAGTGTCTTCTAGTCCCTACTGGGCATGATGGGTGTTGGGAAATAGCCTCATGTAGCTGCCTGGCTAATCAGTGCAGCTCTCCCCCTCTCCATGATCCGGTCACTTCTAACATTTCCCGTGGACCCTGGTTTTAACCTACAAGACCTAGTCTTCCTCCCCATAGCTTCCTTGTATTTGTGGCATCTCTGATATGCTTCCTGAAACTTGGCAATGTAACATTGTAACAGATTACTTGGCAAGGCCCATAGTAATAATGCATAGCTCTCACTGACAGGTGCCTCCTCTGTGTGGGGCACCATGCTAACTTCCATTTCAGATAAGATCTCCATTCAGTTTCAAAGACCTTTTTGTCATAGATTCATTTATCCCCCTTTAAAAACTGATGAGATTGGAATGACACTGACACTTTGGGGATCTGGGACTGTGTTGACAACTTGGTCTTACCTCTGGCTCACCTCCAGGCTTTTCCCATATTCAACACCATTTCACTGAGCTGCCTAATCTTATTTTTGTACCGTTGGTATTAAGAATCCAGGGGAGGAAGCTTCCACCTGGCTCTGTTCTATTTTATCCTGTAGGAACTGGTTCATCACTCAAGTCTGCTGAAATATTTCTGGATCCCAACTGTATATGTTATCTGATGTATTTCTACCTTTTTCTACTGGTGCCATCAGAAAATCTGATAAGCATGTAGTATTTATTTATTTTACTGAAGTCATTGATAGAAATGATAAATAGGAAAGAGCCAGTGGACGACATTCTATTGATGTTATTAGTAAACATTCTACACTAGTGCAGTTTATTAATTACCACTCCAAATGCTCACGTGTTACTAGCCAGTCATTCCTCCTGTATTTAGGCCCAAACTTACTTCATCTTGTTCACCAGTTAAAATATTGAGCCTAAAATTATAGGATAAGATGGCATAATGACAGTAAAGGATTAATCTTGTCTAAATAAAGGCTTGGCTCTTGTTCCTGTCTCTGCAGAAGTAAGCTCCGAGCTCTTGGAATGTTCTGTCTCATCAAAGGGCCTGTGGACCTTGAGGCCTTGGGCCAGGCCACACAGTCTACACTATCCATAGGATTTATTGTGGTATTCTTGGCCTATGTGCTATCAATTTGACTTCTAGGGGGGATTATAGATGAAGGTTAGTTATATATACATGACCAATCCCAATGAAGACACTGGACCCCAAGGTATAGGCAAGCTTCTCTACTTGGATAGATTCTGTGTGTGCCATACACGCTGTGGGGAGAATACGCGCTGTCCACATGACTCTGCTGGAAGACATAAATGAGGCCTGCTTTCCTGGGCCTCCTTCCTTTTTGGCTGTGATCCTTTCACTGTGAGTAAAACTCATTCATTGAATCTGCAGGTGGTCGTAGAGACCCCAGAACTGCAGCAGGAATCACTGAATCACACTTGAATCTTGCTTGGAAGCCAGAGTGTGGTTCTTTCTGGGCCTCTGCTGGGTCTGTTTCTAGCTGCTCTATCTTCCTCCTTGAGAAGGCAGGCAAGTAGGCAGCCCTTTCTCTGCCTCCCAGACAAGCCCAAGGGAGGACTCCCCCTCAGGGCTGCCCCTTGGGGCTTAGTAGATGCTCATCTCAGTGTCCTGCCCAGTAAGATGCCATACATGCCCAGGAGGAGTCCACGCTATTCCAAACTTGAGTTGCAGCTCTTGCCTGTTAGGAACGTCCTTGCTAAAATGCAAACACTAACAAGGAAGCTTCATACCACCATATTACCTGCCGTCTATACATCAGCATAAGTGAGTAAGTCCGTCAATACAAGCAGGCTCTGATTAAGTTGGAATTATGGAGAGGGAAGTTTAGATGGGGCACTTCTGGGGCTTTCCCTGAGCACGAAGGGGAAGGAGGTTTCTCCCAGGCAGGGGAACAGTGTTCTGGGGTTTCCACAGGACTCTGTCAAGGTGTGAGGGAAGAAGGTGCTAAAGGTGTGATGGCATGCTAACAGCAAGGTGGCATCTGCACCTTAATGTGTTTAGGGAATTAGAGGATGCAAACCACTCCTTTCCCCTCCTCTGGCATCTGTGTGGCTCCATACTGATGAGGAGGGCAGTGGTTTCCAGAGGAGGCAGGTTTGCCAGGGGTGAAGAGGAAGGACAGTCATGCAGGGTATGAGAACCAGGTATGTTCCTAAAAGAAGAAACTCACTCTTTATAGTGTTTTATAAGTTATGGAAAAGCAGGTACTTGGTGGTTTAAGGAAGAAACTGGAAAAACTGATTGCACTATAGCCAGGGTTTTCACATCACCTCTGTCCTTTGCAATTTCAGTGAGTTGAAACATGACAGCCTTCAACATGGAGACAATTCCCCTTGAATGCTAGATTAAGGAGTGTGACTGCAGTGCCTTAGTCACCGTCTCAGAGGTCCTCCTGCGACTTCATATTCAAGGCTCTCTAAGCCATTCTTTAGTTATCTATAGGGAGGGAGGGTGGGCTTACTTCCTCTCCTTCCTTCCTTCCTTCCTTCCTTCCTTCCTTCCTTCCTTCCTTCCTTCCTTCTTCCCTCCTCCCTCCCTCCCTCCCTTCTTTCTTCCCTCCCTCCCTCCCTCCCTCCCTCCCTCCCTCCCTCCTCTCTTTCTCTCTTTCTTTCTTTCTTTCTTTCTTTCTTTCTTTCTTTCTTTCTTTCTTTCTTTCTTTCTTTCTTTCTTCTTCCTTCTGTAATTGAGGCATAAGGGATAATGTAGCGGTAAGATAATTGCACAATACAGTTCAGTTATCGCACTATCCCCTTATAAGGATCATAAAACACATGCAGGAGGCAGAAATACTTGGGAATCTTTACCTCTACACACCTGTTAAGTGAGGTGTTAGTTGGGGTAGGGAGATGTAGGCTCCAAAACTGAACATATAATCAGTTCCCAGTTAAAATAACAACAAATGGAACTGGTTCTCCTCTTTCCGGGTCTCACTATGTAGCCCATACTGGTCTTGAACTTGTGATCCTCTTGCCTTAGCTTCCTGGGGGCTGGGCTTACAAGTATGTGCCACCATAGTCTGTATTGGGATGGACATTTCTTAGGAGCAAGAACCACAGGAATTCACCCTTGAATTGAGATTTTGGCCAGGCCTGAGGCCTGACTCAGGATATCAGGACACATAGGCGAAGTAAGACCTGAAAAGTGCAAACTTTCCTTCCTCAGCAATGCCTTATGGACATGGGCAACTACCAGCTAGATGCCTGGGATGCTTGGGAGGGTTCCCAGTTCTGCAGAGATGGTCTCCCGGGAGCGCCCTCCTCGGTAGCACAGGCTTGACTGGCTCTGCTATGTTAATGAATGTGTTTGCAACAGCAAGAGATGGGCTGGTGTACTGGTTAGTGTTTGTGCTTGCCCAGCTTGCCTGCTTAGGCTGGGCACACGTTCCTAAGCTCTGTGTCCCTGAGGCTTAACTACTCCTTCCACTGGTTTCCTCCTCTGTAAAACAGGGATGGCAATGATAAAACCTACTGTGCATCGTTAGGTGAAAATGAAAAGATTATGTGAGGGACCTGGTCCATGGAAAATGTTGGGGGCAGTTATTTTCCTGCTCTTCTGGAACTCCTGTACTGAAGCTTGGGACCTCAGGGGGCCCTGGGCTTCTGTGCCCTGAACTGCCACAGTTGTGCAAGCACTCTTAGTCTCCTGTTACAACTGGGAGCCGGCAACAGACCAAAATAAAGGGGTGGAGGGGGGCAGCTAGGAAGGGCAGAATGAGCCTCTGAGGGAGGGAGTCTGACCAGGTCAGCTGGGAATGCCTGTCAGCCATCCAGGGTGGCTTCTCCTCCGGGCTCCTGCATGGGTCTGGAGGTGGGTAAATGACTCACGCGGGTGCCCTCCCAGAGCTGGGGCTCACCTAATCCCCACAGTGGGAGTCAAGGGGCATCCACGCCTGTGCTGAAGGGTAGGGTTGCACGGCGGTGACTTCACACTCCACAGCATGTGCAGCTAAGGCCTCAGTGCCGCAGTCTCCTGTGAGGCGGGTGGCGAGGTCAGCTTGGCAGCCATTGCTTCTCCAGCCCAGATCTGGCCTCAGGCAGCTGGTGCCCCAGGATCAGAGGAGGGATGGCTGAACAAGAAGGCAGTGGCCTGCAGGTGATGCTGCACACCCTTCAGGTAGGAAGGGGGATGATCTGCCTGTGTGTAACTCAGTGGGCTTTATCTTTGCCAGGCCAGCTCGAGTTAGAACATACACATAGAGTCCTCTCTGGCAGCCAGTGGCCCCGTTTGCTAACCTGATAAAGAAATAGGAGCATTTGTCACCTTGAAGCTGACCTAAGTGATGCTATGTTGTTAAAATATTAAATACGACAAGGTTGATGATTATTGTGGTTAAATCACTGAACCTGGTGGGATCATTGACTAAAAGATTCAGGCTTACTAGAGATGGTGGAAAAGCTAGGGGAAAAAAAAAAAAAACACCACTTGTCTGGCAAATGAAAGAGACCTATTCACACTATTCCTAAACAAGGCTAGAGACTTGCTGAGGGTTTGTAGAACTGCCTGGAAGGGCTGGGTAGCTGGGCAGAGGACTACTCTGGACTTCTCCCACTAAATGATTCTTTTAGCAGGTTTCCAAATACACAGTGTATTCAAATAGCTTGGGATGCTTGCTAGCAGTACATATTCTCAGTTTGGATATGTCCAGAAGGCGTGGAGACCAGCAGGAGCCAGAGCCTAGGAATCTGCCTTTTCCCTGGTGATTCTATTCACTCCTAATTTTAGGAAACATTGCTCTAACATAGTGGTTTGCAAATAGGAATTACCTATTGAATGCTGGAAGCAACAGTGATGTCAGGGATCCCTATCCAAATCAAAGACCTGGATTTCATTGTTCTGGGAAGAACCCACACTGGAATTTGGATACGCCTCAGAAGGGTCTTAACATTAGGGTAAGGTTGAGAACCACTTGAGGAGAGGCTTCCATTTGATGGGATTCGGAGGAGGCCCAAGGAGTTTTCTACCGCAGGAGTTTTAAATCTGACGTTTATGGATAGGTCATGATGGGCTCCTGGGGCATCTCTTCAACCTATGTCCTGATTTAGAATGTGAACAAGTTTTACTGTGTTCCTTTTTCTTTGCTGTGAAAAAACTTCCTTGGTTTTCTTGTGATTCTTAGAGAAATCTGCATTTCTAAAAAAAAAATTAATAACCAAGAAACCTAACTCAGGTATACTAAAGGAAACTGAGTCTTAGAAGTGAAAGAAGTAAGATCCTTAATGCCACCTGACTTTAGTAGGGGAACTAGGGGGCTAGAGAGATCGCTTAGCCAGTAAGGTGCTTGTCTTGCAAACAGGACCTGAGTTCAGTCTGTAGAAGCATGCGAAAAACAGCTGGATGTTGGAGACATGGGGATCTTTCGAGCTCATTGGCCAGCCAGTCTAGCCTCATTAGGTGAGTTCCAGGCCAGGGAGAGATCTTACCTCATAAAAAGGTGTATGGGGTTGGAAAGATTGCTCAGTGGAAGGTGCTTGCTTGTGAAGTCTGAAGGCCTGGATTCAATTTCCCAGTACTCACATAAAGCCAGGTACACAAAGGCACGTATATGTCTGGAGTTCCTAGGTGGTGGCACTAGGGCCTGACATGCCCATATTCATTCTCTCTTTCTCTCTCTGTCTTTCTACTTGCAAATAAATAAAATTACAAAAAAAAATGTGTACTACAGAACGATATTGAAGGCTGTCCTCTGGCCTCCATCTGCATGAGTACTTGCACATGTATGTATAACCTCACACACACAAACACACACAAACATGCATGTGTGTACACAAGGAGGAGAACCAAGACAGGTCAAGGACTTCAAAATTCAATTATTTAGCGCCTTTTAATCTCATTCCATCTGATGCATACACAGTGAGTCCACTTATGGTCCAGGGATGTAGAACTCACAACAAACTGGTGAAATAGATTTAAAATCTTTCATTTGGCTGAATAATTCTATAGTCGTATGTCACAATCTGAATGTCTTTCTAATTTCTGATGAGTCTTATGGAAGTCTTGATTAACTGTAATTCTCACAAGTGAAAGCCTTGGATGACCAGAATTTTCCTTGCACTAGTTGTCTTGGAAAAAAAAAAAAAAAAAGGATGCAGTAAAATTGTTATTGGGAACTCAGTGAAAATGAATGCCCTACACTGGCCTAGACATCAGTCACCGCAGGTCCATCTCAATCTCCTCTCTTCCCACCCTAGGGGATTTATAATTGATATTTGGAATGAGCACTCCAGGGCACTACAAGATTCTCAGTTATCAAAGAAATGTTTAATTATGTTCACTAGGCCCTACTAAGTTTCCAGTTAACCACAGCATTAAAATAACACCAACACGGTTCCTGCTGATGAGAGATTGGTTGTGTACTTGTGCTGAGTTCCAGCCTGGAGCCCACAAAGTGCTTCCATGAGCCTGGGTCTATCTCCATCATAGAGGTTAGAACTCTGAAATACCTTGTAAAAATACCCTAGAGCCTGTATTCCATAGAATAATTTTGCATCATGGGTTTGATGTCCTGTTCCCATTACTACTCCCCACGGAATTAAACTCAAGAACCCCAGAGGGCTTCTGGTAGAAGCTGAGCTGAAATACTCCTAACTGGAGGTTCCCAAGGTTTTACTAATTCAAACCATGAAGGTGACAGAAGATCTTTTGTGGCTTTCCAAACCTCTGGGGATGATGAACAGAATGTGAGCTTAGGTTATGACTTTCCATGTCTTTGAAGAGTGCCCTAATGCATCACCCAGAGAAGGAAGAAAGAGAAAAGACAGCTACAAAGAACAAGCACAATGTGACCCAGAGAAGGAAGAAAGAGAAAAGACAGCTACAAAGAACAAGCACAATGTGACACATGTCCCAATGATCCCACTGTAGATTTCCTTCTAGAGAACAGCAACATTTCTGTCTCTTTAGGGACACAATATAAGCCTGGTCTCTAAGACATATCAAATTTCTGCTTATATTTTTTTCCTATACAAATGAGAAAGGGACAAGTGCTCTTTCAACCTCTATTTTAACACATCCTCATTTCCGTCCCGAGTGTGAGAATCCTGAGACATTCTACAAGTTTCTGGCTTTGACAACTTGGGTTTGAGGCAGAGCATCAGATGGACTCATGGGACCACGTTTCAGGGGAGGCAGCCACAGCACAGGTGTGAGAGGCAGAGAGGACTGGGTTCAGCCTTGATTCTGGCTCTTACCAGCTCTTTATCCTTAGGTAAGACCCTCCAGCTCCCTAAGTGTCCATGAATATTATCTGTAAAAGGGGGGCAATAAAATCAGGTTCCTCAGCAGTTTGTGTGAGGATTAAGAGAACATATTTGAAACACACTTGTAAACTATAAATGGCTGTTCAAATGACTGTGGATTTTATGATTTCCTTAGTCGGTACACAGTCTGGAGATGTGGGAACACTTGCCTACACTTTTCATCAACCTGCCCTGCTTTTTCCTGGGTGCACTCCAATATGCTTGGGAAAAAGAAAGGTGTCTCATTCTGTCCTGCTCTCATCTCTCTCTCCCTCCATGTAGTTTGAGCTAATGGGGAAGATGGGGGACTGCCAGAGTAGCAGGATATGGGCTGTGGGCCAGCCCTGATCCCATGAGCCCTCATCAAGCAGTGTCCCGCAAAATGCCAGTTAAGAACCTTATTGAAACATGAAAAATGTATAGTGCTTAGGTCAGTTTTGGCACGCTCTCAGCTATGATGTGGGCACATGTTTGCATTCATACTTTATTATTTTATGTTATAGCCGCTCAAACTGAATCCCAGGTCTGTAGCTTTGCCAGAACATGAGTAGCTGACTCCTATTCTCAAATTGGGTTCCAAGAACATCGTCTATTACGGATTGCGAGTAAGACTTCAGGATGTGGGGTTTCCTGTCTTAAGTTAGCACTGACCTTAGATAATGGGAAACCTGGACTCGGCAAACAGTCTCGTTTTCCTTTGGACTTGATCCTCCAAGGATTATTTTCAAGACCGCAGGTGATTTTAGTCCCTGGGCTTCAATGATCAGTGGAAAAAATGATGACTGATATGTTTCATTTACAGCACTTAGGAGTTTTGTTTCCAGAACATGTGTTGGATAATTTCCCTTGTAGGACTCTCCACAGGGGATGTGGTACTATCCATCCATTGTATCTTCAGACCCACGTGAGCAGAACAAAGCTTACAAACAAGCCCTTTGGATAGAAGTATAGAGTACTGGCCAAACCAAGAACACTGTAAATAGACTTCTCACAGATCTTTCTTGTGACCTTTGAGTCTTTCTGAGTTTGTTCAAGACCCATTCCTCAACTGCATGGCAGAGTGAAATCTGCCAAACTGGTAGTAATGGTGGTATGCAGGTGTACAGAGCTGGGATCACAATGAAGCCTTCATCTGTTGTCTTGCTTCAAGATTCTGTTGTTTTCTCAGCTTCTTAAATTCTTTTGATTTAGAGATTTGAGAAAATGGACGATAATTACAAGTGCTCTTTGGGCCAAACTCTTGCTTCTAATACCCAATTTTACTGTCTCTGTCACCAGTGAAGGAGACGAAGGAGACGTGGCTGTTCTGTCTCACAGGTGAGGACATGGGTGGCCAAGTGAAGGTGAAGCTGTTCAGGGTTCAATGACTAAAGCATTAAGTACATAGACCAGGGGTATGAAGTCGGTCCTATTACAAGCCTTTCCAAAAGTTAATTTATTTCTTAGTGTGTATGTGTATAAATGTGTGTATGCATGCACACACCTGTGCACATTTGTGTGGGTGCATGTACATGTACATACACATGTATATGTAGGCCAGAGGGCACCCTAAGGTGTTATTTCTTGGGAACATCATCCATCTTTTTTGAGACCAGGTCTCTCGTTGGACTGGAGCTGTCAAGTGTGCTAGACTGGCTGGCCAGTGAGTCCCAAGAATCCTCCGGTCTCCGCCTGTCTCTCCAGGGCTGGGACTACATGCACCTGCCACCAAAATTGTTTTGTCCTTATGTGGGCACTGCAGATTGAACTCAGGTCTTCATATTTGTGGGACAAGCACTTTACCAACTGAGTTATCGCTCTAGCTTTTAAGTCTATTTCTTAAGTGATCTAGAGAGTACCCATTTATTCTTTGTTCTGAGGGCATTAAATTCACCTGAATGAACCTGGATGTCAAGGAAATATGAGAGAGGCTTATTTTATACTCTCTAACTAAGTATGGATGTAAATAACTCCCATAAAAGGAAGGTAACACTTTTGACTTGGGTCAATTGTATTCTCAGTACTGTCTACCCACCATCCACCCTTAATGAGGATGGTATGTGAAGAAGAGCAAGGTGTGTCTTATTTTTAAAATGAGAAGTATAATACCTACTAATAGGCTGATTAAAAGTGAAGAGAAAATGCATGGAGCTATATAAGCACAGTGTCATCTGCCCAATAGTAGCAACTATGATAATTAAGCAGTCCTTGCCTTAATGGCAATGCAATGTAAAAATAAAAAAGCAGGAAGATAAAATATTTCAGGGCTGGAGAGATGGCTTAGCGGTTAAGGCACTTGCCTGAGAAGCCAATGGATCCTGGTTTGATTCTCCAGGACCTATGTCAGCCAGACACACAAGGGGCTCATGTGTCTGGAGTTTGTTTGCAGTGGCTAGAGACCCTGGCGTGCCTATTCTCTTTGTGTCTGTCTTTCTTCTCTCTCTCTCTCTCTCTCTCTCTCTCTCTCTGCTTGCAAATAAATAAATAAAATAAAACAAATTAAAAATATTTCAAAACAAGATTGCATGTGATGAAAGCTGTGGTAAAGGTGAACACTGGAAGAAAATTCTATGGAAGTTGCGTTGGAAACTCCCCCAGGATGGAGATTCAGAGAAGACCTTGGGGAGTGGACCATGTTCAACAAGGGCAGGTGGGCTAGGCAGGGTGAGCAGGGCACCCAGGGGTCATCCTCACCTCTGGAGGGTATTTGGCATTTGCCATTATATCAAATTTAATTAAGACAGAACACTGATAAAGGGTCAAAGGAGATGGACAGAGGTTTGTCAGCTGCCGGAGGACCTTGAATGGCAAGCTTCAGACACAAGGTACCCTTGGAACTGTGGGCAATGGGACCACAGTCTGGATGACATTGCCATCTATTTGGACTGGATAACATCTGATGTGCCTCAGTATCATTACATTGTTTTATCCAATGATGCTTTATCCCTATTTTTTAAAATTAATCTACTTATTTGTGCATGTGTGTATGGGTGTGTCAGGGTCTCTTGCCATGCAAACAAACACCAGATGCTTGTGCCACTTTTTTTTTTTTTTTTTTTTTTTTTGAGAGACAGAGAGAGAGGAAGAGGAAGACAGATAGAGATGGGCGTGCCAGCAGCCTCTCAGCTGCTGCAAATGAAATCCAGATGCATGCGCCCCCTTGTGGTCAAGTGTGGCATTGTGCCCTTGTGTCACTGCATCTGGCTAAACGTGGGACCTGGAGAATGGAACCGCTGGAACCAGCGTTCTTAGGCTTAGGAGGCAGGCGCCTTAACTGCTAAGCCATCTCTACAGCCCTTGTGCCACTTTTTATATCTGGTCTATGTGAATGGCTTGGGACTTGAACCCCAGGTTGATACGCTTTGCAAACAAGCACCTTTAACCACTGAGCCATCTGCCTGGGCTCCATTTTTTGTTCCTTTTTAATTTTTAAAATTTATTTGTGCACATGTGCATGGTCATGAGTGAGCTTTGGATTCTCCAGGCTTCATTTCCAATTTTCCTAGGTGGGTTAGGATCATAGATGCATTTGTCACTTTGTGTTCATCTTTTCATGGGTACTGGAGAATCAATCACCTATTGGCAGGCTTTATAAGCAAGTGCCATTTAACTACTGAGCCATTTTCCCCAACCATTTTTTTTTTTAGATGGTACCTCACTCTGTAACTCAGGCTCATCTGGAACATGTGATCATCTTGCTCCAGCCTCATTTTAATTGCATTGTTATTAAATAATTATATATGGTATATATGTTTATGTGGATATATATATGCTCATATATATATGCATGTGTGGATGAGGACAATCTGATGTTTGTTGTGGTCCATATGTGTTCCATCACATTTTTTTTTTTTTTTTTTTTGTTTGTGTGGGTCTCACTGTGGCCCAGGCTGACCTGGAATTATATGTGCATCTCAGGGTGGCCTTGAGGCCAGAGGACAATCTGATGTGTTGTTGTTGTCCATATGTGTTCCATCTTTTTTGAGACAGGGTATCTCACTGGACTGGAGCTTGCCAAACAGGCCAGACTGGCTGACCAGTAAGGACCAGGGATCAGCCTGTCTTAGCCTCCCCAGTGCTGGAATTACAAATTATACCACTACACCTGGCTTATTCTATTTTTCACATGGGTTTTGAGGATTGAACTCAGGTACTCCTGCCTACATAGCAAGCACTTTACTGACTAATGTATCTCCCCAGCCAACCCACCCCCATTCTTGACCAGCCATTTGTCCCTGGCCCTCTTCCTATCCCCACCCTGACCCTTAGCCCCACCTCTGGGCCTTTCCTCAGTCTCCCTACCTCTGTATCTTAACTGATTCCAACCCCTTCCCAACCACAATCCCCTCACCACAACGGGATGAGTCGAGGCTCAGGGACATTGGTAGAAAGATTTAAAATGACTTTTTGTTGTTTTAATTTGGAAGGGACACAGTTATTTTAGGGCTAGCAAGCATTCAAATGTTCTCTCATCAAAGCAGCCCTGACAGCATGGCTGAATTAAAAAAAAAAAAACACAGACTTGTAACAAAAAGTTCCATCCCCACTTGAGAACAGACAGCAGTTGGCATTTCCATCTCTGGAGCCCAGCTTCTTGTTATGACTGTGTCCTTGCACACCCACCTCCACAGGACAAGGGTTGCAGTGTGGAGGCCAGAATGGCTTTGAGGTATAATTAGAAATTTGGCATTGCTGGAGATGCTGAGGCAAATGGCCAAGAGAGAGAGACCCATGCCCAATGCAGAAGTCATAGCCTAGTAACATCTGTCTACAATGTGTCCAACTTCTAAAACTGGGATGGATCTTCTGAGACCCACCCACACTGTCTCAGCTGGAGCCCTGGGCATAGGGGACGTATGCTGCTAGGAAGAAAACCTGCTCTAGGTTACCGTGACTGTGTCTGTAATCACTGCACAGGCAGTAATGAATCAAACAGTGTGGGCCTCTTCCTATTTCAGAAATGGCTGCATGGAAATTCATCCTCTTGGGTGTGACTTCTGCATCTTCTTGCCAGATCTGAAGTGAAGGAAGTAGAGAGATTTTTTTTTCTTGGCATCTATGCCACTGTACTGAGCAAACACTGCATGGTTTCCTCAAAGAGACCTGTATACCGGGTCCTCATCAAAGAAAACCACATATAAGATGCTGCTGTGTAAGAGCAAGGTCAAGAGCAGAGATTATGGGGATAGAAGAGTGAATGTTGAAGAGGATATGGAAGACTGGAACAGACTCCATATGTGCTCTTTTCTCCTCTTTTTGTTTCTTTTGATGTTGCTTTATTAAAAGAAATAATTTTGGGCCAGACATGGTGGCACACACCTATCATCTTAGCATTCAAGGATATGATGCAGGATGTAGCAGACAGCTTCAGGTTCACTGAGATGAACTTCCAGACCAGGCACAGTTATGGAGGAAGGGATATTATTTATTGAAGCTTACAGATCCAGGGGAAGTTCCATAAAGGCAGGAAAAGCAGCCTGCTTTCACAGGGCCAAGCAGAGAGAGAGAGAAAGCCAACCAGCCACCACAGCACACAGAGCAAAATTACTGCCAAAAGGTCACACAGCACACTTCAGGAACTCCTGCTAGGCACATTTGCATATCTTTACAATGGAATCTCAAACCCACCATTAACACCTTAAGACTGGCCCCCAGTGACATTGCCTCTAGCAAGGTGATTGTAGATGCAAACTATAACTAATAAAACAATTAATATATTGGGGGACATATATTCAAACTACCACATTCTGCCCCTGGCCCCCAATATATTTAGCTCCTTGCCCCCAATAGATTTATAACTATCACACATTGTAAATTGTATTCAGTCCAATTTCAAAGGTTCTCAGAGTCTTGATCAACTTAAGATAGTGAGTCCTGCAAAATCCAACAAGTTAAATACTTTCAACATGTAAAGGCACAGAGTAAACATTTTTAACTGTATAAGGCATAGCAAGGAGAGACAAGAACAATGCAAACTCAACCACCATCAGCCGTCATCAAACTTCTTCAGTTCAAGTTCAATATAACCAGAGACTGCCAGTCTCCAGGTTTTCCATTTCCGCCCCTCCAGCTGGGCAGAGTCGCCAGGGAAAACTTTCATCCCATACCAACACTGCACTCCATGGTAGCCCTTTTGCACAGTATTGGTATATCCAAAACATCTTCAGGTCTCCATGCAAACCACGGTCCATCTTCCAAAAGGCTCTTGTAGCCTATTCCTGAGGGTCCTCATGCCCTGCCTCATGCCGCATCTCAGCAGCGGCTCCTGGAACCGTGTGCAATTCATGACCATTCCATGCATTTTTCATGCTTCCAAAACCAATACCAGGTGTGCAGGACACAGCCATATTCTTAATCCAGGGACAAAATAAATCATAGCCTTGAAAAGCAGGTTCCTTCTCCAGTCAGCTCTTTCCAAGAATTTGCATTTTTAACAGTCTTTCCTTAGGCATCCTCTCCATTGTTTTAATGCAACTGCAGTTGGGGCCCCTTCCTTCCACCTTCCTTAAGATTGCTAATGTGTTGACAATAGCAGCTAAACCAGTCTTAATGCCTCTACTTTTAACTTGCTTCAGGTTTTCCAACTTAAAATCTTAAAATCTCAGTCTGATATCTTTAGCCAAGCACATCAGTCCATTACAAATTTAAGTTTGATCAAACACTCTGGGCCTGGATAGCAGAACGTAGCCATCCCTTATGCCAGTAGCCCAGTTCCAACAAAGTCCTCTGCAGTCTTTCCTTCCCCTTAGAAAGCTCATAAGCCAAGCCTCGAAGTTCAATACTGTCTGCACTTAGCATTCTCAAACTCTCATCAGAATAGTCCATAAAACTTGGCTTACCACTCCAGAAGGCATCTTCAGTTGCAAGCACCAAGTCCATGCCTATTGCTCCAAAACAAAAGTTCCAAAAGACGAGTATCCACATGGTCAGGTTCATCTCACCCCACACTTCCCGGTACTACTTTACAGTAGCAGACAGCTTCAGATTCACTGAGATGAACTTCCAGACCAGGCACAGTTATGGAGGAAGGGATATTATTTATTGAAGCTTACAATCCAGGGGAAGTTCCATAAAGGCAGGAAAAGCAGCCTGCTTTCACAGGGCCAAGCAGAGAGAGAGAAAGCCAACCAGCCACCACAGCACACAGAGCAAAATTACTGCCAAAAGGTCACACAGCACACTTCAGGAACTCCTGCTAGGCACATTTGCATATCTTTACAATGGAATCTCAAACCCACCATTAACACCTTAAGACTGGCCCCCAGTGACATTGCCTCTAGCAAGGTGATTGCAGATGCAAACTATAACTAATACAACACTGAATATATTGGGGGACATATATTCAAACTACCACACAGGAGGATTGTGAGTCTGAGGGCAGCCTGGGTTACATAGAGAGTATGAATTGAGCCTGGGCTATAGAGTGAGAGGCTGTTTTAAAATCTATGTGACACAAACTGGGTTTTTAATCAGTTTTAGCACAGATAAGTAGTGTCCATTCACATTGTTGTGTATTCCATCTCCAAACTCTTTCTGAAAAATGAAAATGTTTACCTTTTAAGCTTCCCATTCTTCCCTCCCTATGACCCACTGAAAACCATCATTCTACTTTGTCTCTATAAAACTGACTGTTTTAAGAAGTATGTGTAAGCTGAATCACACACTATTTGAATTTATTTGGTGATTGCTTATTTTACTTAATGTAATATTTTCAAGGCTCATCCATGCTGTAACATGTGCCAGAATTTCTTTCTTTTTAAAAATATTTTATTTATTTATTAATTTGAGAGAAAGAGAGAGAGAGAGAGAGAGAGAGATAAAGGGAATGGACACACCAGGGCCTCTAGCCATTGCAAATGAACTTCAGATGCACGTGGAATCTTGTGTATCTGGTTTTCGTGGGTACTAGAGAATTGAACCTGGGTCCTTAGGCTTCACAGACAAGTGCCTTAACTGCTAAGGCATCTTTCCAGCCCCAATTTCTTGCTTTTATAAGGCTGAATAAGTATTTCAGTATATATGAATACCACTTTTTTGTTTTGTTTTTCAAGGTAGGGTCTCTAGCACAGGCTGACCTGGAATTCACTATGTGTCTCAGACTGGTCTCAAACTCACAGTGATTCTCCTACCTCTGCTTCCTAAGTACTAGGATTAAAGGTGTGAAGCCAAATATCACATTTTATCCTCTCCATTCATCTAACTGGTAGACACTTGGGTCATTCCTACCTTGTGGGTAACATGAACAGCATTGCTATGAACATGGGAGACATATATCTGTTCATATTCTCACTTTCGGTGCTTCCAAATATTTCCT
The DNA here is from genome assembly GCA_036365145.1 of Orientallactaga sibirica. Lineage (NCBI taxonomy): Eukaryota > Metazoa > Chordata > Mammalia > Rodentia > Dipodidae > Orientallactaga > Orientallactaga sibirica. Next base: position 10,189,181 of record JAEOAD010000031.1, on the reverse strand, counting down.
TTTCATATGCTTTCACATTTATCTCTTTATGTACCTTATGTTAAAATCATTAACATGAAAAAGATAAACTATAAAATTGAAACCAAATTCATGAGTTAAATACACACAAGTCTACTAAGCTGGTGTGTTAACACAGAGAAATATGCGTCCATGTAACTGGCACCCAGGAGAACCAACAGTGAATTCTTCACACCCCAGAGGGATCCTTCTTACATCCACTTCCAGTCACTGCTTCCTGACACTAGCCACTACTTTAATTTCTTTGTGTTTTTGGTTGTTGCTTTTTTGTGTATGTGTGAGATGTGTGTATGAGTGTATGTGTATCTGGTGTGGTGTGGTGCCCATACACTCACCTGCAGTGGGGCCACTTGCCTACAGTGGCTGGATAGGACTGCCTTGTATCCTGCTCCATCACTCTTTTGTCTGCTTTTTCACTGATTATGGAACTGTGAGGCTCCAGTGATTCCTGGTACTTTGCTCCCCTGTAGGACTGAGGTTTCAGACACATGTGGCTACATTCAGCTGATTATATGGGATATGGAGATTCAAACTGGCAGTTTCAGGGCCCCTCAGACCTTTGTGCTTGCACAGGAAGCACACTTAACTGCCAAGCCATCTCTCCAGCCCCCATACTCTAGCACCACAGATTGCTTCTATGTGTTTTGTATTCATATAAATAGATTGCTACAGCAAATCTCATGTCTGGTCCTTTTTCTTAACATTGTGAGATCTCTCCAAGTTTTTTTTTTTTTTCATGTAGATATACATTCTTATGGCTGAATAGCATACAGTTGTGTGTTTATACTATGATTTCTTCATACATTCTGTAGTTGATGGTGTTTTGGATAGTTTCAAGTTTGAAGTTTGGGACCATAACAAAATAGTGCTGTTATGATCATTCTAGTAAAGTCTTTGTGAACATATGTATGAAAGTCTCTTGACTATATGCCTACTTCTGAATTTGTGTAGTCTTAGGGTTCCTATGTGTTCAGCTTAAGTAGATAACAGCACAAAATTTCTATTGATAGTTTATCTAGGATAGATGCCTAGTAGGCACATATATACTATTCATTTTTGAAAAATGTGGCTACTTCACATCTCCAAAAACTTGCTTAACATAGATTTGTCAGCTGAAAGTAGTTCTGAGGTGCTTTGTCTTGAGGTACTGCTATGATTTTTTGTCTTAAATATTAAGTTCCAATTATTTGATCCCTTTTGTAATAGCTAAAACAACAATTCACAGTTATTAAACAGTTTCTGCAAGTCAGGAGCTGTGCAGAGTTTATCACATGCATAGTCTCATTTAAACTTTGTAACAGTCCTTTGAAACAGGCAACATTATTCTCCTCATTTCAAAGCTTTAAAATGGGAGATTGGAGAGGTTAACAAATTTCTCACAGTCACAGAGATAGCCAGTAGTATCACTGGAATTTGAGAGGAGGGAAAGTCATGCTAAGTACATTAACTCTTTAAGGAAAATGTGACCTTTAGGAAGACTCAGTAGATTTTTCTGGACATAATCTCTACAAGGGAGGATGGGGATTTCTACTTGGCAGATCTGGGAAGGGTAACAGCTGTCCCCATGGACTAGAATCACTGGCTCTGAGGACAGAGAACAGGTGCCCAGTGCAGGGCTCTTCAGACTCCGAGTCATGGTTTGAATATGAAGCATGTACCATATGCTCATGTGTTGAATACTTTTCCCCAGCTAGTGGCACTATTTTGGGAAGTTTAACAAATTTTAGAAGGTGAGGCTTACTTATAAGAAGCAGGTCCCTGGGGGGTGGGGTGGGTCTTAAAAGGTTATGTCTTGTCCTTAGTCTCTTTCTCCCTCTGCTTCTGGTCTGTCATGATGTTCTACACAAATGTATGGAGCCATGCGGCTATGTTCTGAACCCCCTGAAGGTATGAGCCAAAATAAATCTTTCTCCATTAAGTTGTTTGTATCAGATATTCTGTGACAGTGATGAAAACACTGTCCAACCAGGTCTGTAAGGGACAATAGTAAAATTTCTACTCTTTTTTTACTATACTATATTCCCACTACTCAATCCTGTTACAGTAAGCTGTAGACAATTCCCAGTAGAACAGGTATGGCTGTGTTCCAACTGAATTCTATAGACAGAAACAGATGTTGGGATGGGATTTGGCCCATGGGCTATCGTTTGTTGATCCTGGCCTGGAGGATGGGGCAGAGAGGTGTGATGGTGCAGCAGGTAGTCACTGGCTGCTGCAAACAACCAGGTGGGAGCTACAGGGAGTCTGAAATTTCCTTAATCTCAGATTGTCCTCAGGTAAAGGGGTAGATCATATCACACTTCCTATGTTCGTGGTTCTCTGGGGAGAAATCTTGCAGACCCTGGAATGTATGGCTCACAGTGACGTCTTCAGAGTCTCCTGCTGCCCGGCTGTTCTGGGCATCAGTGGGGACAGGGTTTGTATAACTCCATGTGATAGGGAGTCTGCTCAGCAGGTGCTGTCTGTATTTCTCAGCATGAACAATATTAGGCATTTCTCAAATGGGTTTCTGAGGAAGACTAGTGTTAACTGGAATGGCAGTGTCCACTCAAGGGATAGAGGGATAAAGGCCAAATCTAAAATGTCAGCATTGGTACATGTCCTAGACTACCTTTGCCAAGAAACATCTAAACAAATATTTCCATTTCAATGTATGTCATTCAGCGTAGACTTCTCTGAGAGCATATTTGGCTATTTTGTCAGTCTATGTTCCGCCCATCATTGTCTACATATTCCTGGCTGTTTTCTTTTGTGCTCCCTCCCTTCTTGAATCAGACTTAGTATCCCATCTCTCTTGTTCATTCTTTACTCTTATTTCCTAAAGCATTCTCTACAAACAAACATAGTAGATACTTAATAAATGTATGTTGATTGACTAATAAAATATGTACAATATATTAATAAGCAAGAGAATAATTTATAGTAATTTTAAAATTATCTCAGAACTGGGTACTCTTGGTACAAAAATTCAAAGTTTTTCTTTTTTTCTTTTGTAATGTATGCAACACATTGTGGAACAATGGTTTTAGACCAATGCTATGTTTCATCACTGGTGGTTGGTATGGATGTGGGGATTTTCTCTTGGTCCAGAAATGGATCTCAGAATGTTGGAACTATTATGGCGTGAGTGGATTTTACTTTTATTTTATATTACCTTTTTATTGACAACTTTTATATATATAATGTACTATGATCATAATACCCTCTCACTACCCTCCTCCTTTCCTTCCCTCAAATCCCTGCTCCATTGAATTCATGACCCTATCCAACTACTGTCTCTTCTATTTTGATGTCATCATTTTCCCCCTTCTGCTATTCAGGTATTGTGCAGGCAGCATCAGCCACTGTGAGGTCATGATTATCATGACCCCTTTGGCTCTGGAAGACACTATTGCAAAGCATTCCTCCTGTTGTGAGTGGACTTTAAACTCACTTGATTGGAAACCTAGGTCATTTCTCTGTTTGGTAAAATTTCCCACACAATGACTCAACTGTCGGTAGGTCTTGAGTTGACATTGAATTCTTGCCCTTACTTGATTGGGAGATAAAACCATATGCATCAGAATGTGGAGTTATACACAAGCACCCTCCTTAGAGGATCAGGAGAGCTGCTCTGAGTCCAGTCAGAGGGCATATGGCAACAAGAAGGGAGTCAGCCTCAGGTTTCAGATCAAAGGCAGGGTCGACTTTCAGGGTCAGGCTATCTAGATGAAGCTCTTCCCAGGGGACTTGGAGAAAAGCAGCTTCTCTGATAAATGATTTCTCTCTCACCCTCCGCTCCTCCCATGACCCCTCAAAGCACAGCATGTTGACATTTCCAATCTTCAGATCCCACCAGCCCATGCCTTAAACTTCTGACCCTGGAGCATCCTTACCCCAGCCAAAGGCACAGTTGATCCAAGGAGCTTCTGGAAAGGCAGTGCAGTTATCTTTTCTTTCTCATAGTGGCTTGATAGAAGCTATAAGCAAATTTCGTTTTCTCCTTGACATTCATTATTAAATATATATATATATCCTGAAGGAAAAAATTTTCTAAATGGCAGCTAAAGTTTCGGAGGGAGGAAGAGGCTAAGATGGTAATATTTTAACAAAAATAGGTATTAAAATTCAGGGAGTGTTTTGGGTAAAAGTCCCTTATATCTGTTGGGTACCTAGAATGTGACAAGAAATAATAAAAGCACCCTTCACATGCTTATCCTATTTAGTCCTCACAACAATTTCATGCAAAGCCACAACTTTGAGCCCCATTTTACAAATCAAGGTCATGGAACCTTTAAGTAGCAGAGTTAAGATCTGAACCTGGGCATAATCTTACTCCAGGTTTATTGCATCCTACTCATTAGATGACAGGATCTCCTTTGCATTCACATCTCTCCACCACACATATTTCTCCAAATAAAAGTGGTATAAGCTTACAATTTAAGAAATTTCATGAATATGAACTTAAAAATTGCAGTAAATAAAAAAAGACCCCATGTTAAATCTTACCCCTTATAGGAATTTTCTGAATGTCCTTTTAAAAAATATTTTTATTTATTCTCAAAAGTGAGAGAGAGAGAGATATTGAGAGAGAGATTGAGAATGAATGGGTGTTTCTGGGCCTCCTGCCATTGCCAAGGAACTCCAGGTATATGTGCTATTTTGTGCATCTGGCTTTATGTGGATACTGGGGAATTGAACCCAGGCCATCAGCCTTTGCAAACAAGTGCTTTTGACCATTGATCCATTTCTCCTGCCCATGAATGTTCTTTTTGATGTTTACATGCACATATTTTTATAACTATATATTGATATCTCTATAACTTTAGCATACTATTTTTCTACTTATCAATATAATTATTTTTTAATCCAGCACCTGTAGATCCAGTTTACTCATTTGTGAGTTTATTTTATATAGTTGTTAATGCAGGACTATGCTGCTACAATTTAAAGTTGACCTTGTTTATGCTTATTGTTTTTATATTTTGATGATACATGTGTTACATTTAATAGTCGGCTTTATCAAACATTTCTTCCATGGAGGATTTTTGGCTTTCATACTTTCCCTTACACTCTAAGTCTTACACTTAATGACATTTAAATTTCACACCATACAACTATCCTGCTCTTAAGTCTTGTTTTCCTGGTGTTTCCTACCATATTGCATTTCATTAGTATGAGCCAACAGTGATACTTTTATACCCTTAAAATTTCTTTTACTGCTTGATCCATTCCTGTGCCACCCAAAAGAGTTATGCATGTGACTATTTGATATGTTTATTTAAAATAATGCATGTAGGCTTCTTGGCTGAATTTTGGCAGGCCACAGTTGATGCTGATACTGTTACTAACTCCCTGTTTGACTTAAATCTCCGTGTCTGTAACCTCTGTGTATTGATTGATTTTTCAGACTTCAGTGCTGGGAGATTTCTTCAGAAATATCATTTAATTCTTCTATATATCATGGGTCTCTTGTTCTTAGCCATTCATATATTGAATGGCTTCTTGGGCCACATGTTATTAGGTAGTGGGTAGCAAAGAGCTCTGAATCTTATTAGTTATACACTTTTCCACTGAAGGCCTTTTACATGCTACTGATTTATGTCAGGAAGAAAGAGAACCCAAATGTGGCAACTGTTCCTGACACGCTTGTTGTATGGGCTACTGTACTTTATGGGACCAGCTGAGAACACAATATCATCATTATTCCAATGTATGGGGAAAAGATCTGAAATCTAGCAGCTTCAACATATGCAGCTATACACATGCACTGGTGTCAGTTCAGTTTGTATTGGTCTTGCAATCTTTACTTTTATATGTGTGTGTGTGTGAGAGAGAGAGAGAAACAGATGTATGCGTGTATATGCCTGTGGGTGTATTGTATTACACGTGTATGTTCCTCTGTGTGGATGTTTGGAGTCCAGAGGTTGATACCAAGTGTCTTCCTTTTTCACTCTTTACTTTTACTGATATAGGGGTTCTCACTTGAGCCTTGAGCCCACAGCTCCCTGGTCTCCAGAGCTTTCCCATTCAGCTAGTCACCTTGCCAGGACATTCTGTCTCCTTCTTCCACATGCTGGGATTAAAGGTGGGTCTCAATGCCCACCCAACATTCAGGTGGATGCTAGGCTTTCAAACTCTGATCCTCATGCAAACACTTTATTCATCCAGCCAACCCCAGCTTCTTTTAATCTTTTAATTCTTTCCTCAAGGGGGCGAGGCCTTCATTGCAAATCCCTTCTCAAAGCTAAAGACGCTTTCCTCATATATAAGTATGTGAAAAATTTCAGGTTAATGAGCATTTCTAAACTCTTTCTAGTTCTTCAGAGTCACAAGGGCTTTATTTTTTCCATGGGTTATGGGGAATGAGGCTCTTAAAGGTCAAACAGGATCTAATCGAGGGAAATCTTACAGTCCAATCCAATTGTGATGAATCCCTCATGCTTCTAAATGATGTAATATTGTGTTTTCTTTTGGGATTTGCATATGTATATGGTATATGTAAATGGTGTATGTGTGCTTATGTATGCATGGGTACAGGTGTATACAGGTACGTATACTTGAGTGTGCATGTGTGTACAGTGGTCAGAGTTCAATGTGAGGTATCTTCCTCAATCTCTCTCCACCCTATTCTTTGACACAAGTTTTCTCACTGAATCTGGAGCCAGACTACCTAGCCAGCAAGCTCTAAGGATATTCTGTCTCTGCCTCTTCAACACTGGGATTACTGGTACACACTGGTACACACAATCACACCTGGTCCTTATGTGTATATAGCAAGCACTTGAACAAACACACCATCTCCCCAGCCCCTTGCCCAAACAGTCTTATCTCCACATTGCAACTTGGTTTTGAACACCTTTCATGCTTGCTCTATACTCACGAAAAGTGGAGTACCTTTGATTATTCTTATTTGTTGGTTCCAGGCTTTATATAGATATATAGCAATCTTGCATGCATGAAAAACATGAAAGTTGAAGTGAAATTGTCTGAGAGAATGTAGAGAACTAATGAGATGGGGAGAGAAATGAAAGTAGAGGGGTATTGGGAATATATTTAAAATATACTATTTGCTTATAAGAAAATATCTTTATGAAACACAGTACCATGTACAATATATGCCAAAAGAAAAATGGAGATTTAAAATAAGTACACTTTAGGGGCTGGAGAAATGGCTTAGCTATTAGGGCGTTTGCCTGCAAAGCCAAAGCATCCCGGTTCGATTCTCCAGGGCCCACTTAAGCCAGATGCACAAAGAGTGCATGCATCTGGAGTTCATTTGCAGTGGCTGGAGGCTCTGGCATGCCCATCCCCCCTCCTGCCCCTTTCTCGCTTTCAAAGAAACAAATAAAATATATTAAAATAAGTACATTTTATATATCAATGAAATGCTACCTTCCCTCCCCTCTCCCCAAAAAAAAGCCCAGCCCTTTTTGCTAACTCAGCTGTATGGTGTCTCCCACTCCTCTAAGAAGCACCCAAGCATTTGTACCTCTCAGCTCATCTATGCTTTGCTTGGCTGTAAATATAGTTGTCTTTTAAATAAAACACGTATGCAAACCTTCATTAGGGAACCTCAGAGCATTCATGGGAACCTGAGAGCATGGCATTGCCTTTGCCTTTGCCTTTTCAGAGCTGAAGAGGAACCAGATATGCCTTTGAAATCTAAAAGTGCAGACTTTCCCTTTCTATAAACACTTGTGGGTACATGAGACATTTAATTCTAAGAAGATCTGCCTACAGTTTGATAAAATAAAAAAACATGCTCTGGGCTCTATTACGTGTGTATGTGACTAAACAATTCCAAAGTGTTATTTATAAGTGAAGAGGTAACAACAGGCCCAGGATCAGATACAAAGAGTGACCTCAACTGGCCTCTAACCTTATATGTACCTCTGTGTCTGGGTAATGGTAGATTAGATAGCTCAGCCCAACATTTGCACTGGAGATAATATAAAATCATGGATAAAATATAAGTACATTTCTAAAATGCATTGATGTTTTAAAGAGATAGTGATCTTGTAATGGATTGAGGTCAGTAGAGATGAGCAACCCAGAAGAAGGAAAGAGAAAAATTCTGGTACTTTTGCCTTGGTTTTTGTTCATTTTGTATACTTATAACAGAGCACCACAGATTGGGTGATTTATAATGAGCAGAAATTGATGGGCTCACGAAGCTGGAGGATGGGCAGTTAAAAATTAAGGCTCTAGGATCTAGCGTGGGATTCCTTGTCATTATCTGGCAGAAAGGAGAGAAGAGAGAGAGAGAGAGAAAAGTGAGTGGGAGAGAAAGAAGGAGGAGGAAGAAGAGAGAAAGTGAGAGGGAGAGTGGGAAGGAGGGAGAAAGAGGCAGAGAGGAGAGGGAGAGAGAAAGAGACAAAGAAAGAGAGAGGGGGAAGAGGGATTATCAGTCACTGATAATCCATCTGTCTGGAAGACCTTGAGCACCCACCACAAGTGTTTGTTGGTAAGTATGGGTATCATGTGATCTCTGTTCAAATCCTGGCTTTGCTACTAAATGACCATGTGACTTCGGCCAAGTCACATAACTGTTTAAGTCATGGTTTCTTCATCTGTAAAATACATCACTGTTTATTAAGTATTAGTCATTCCCATGCTACTCTCATAGTCCTTTCCATATTTTTGGGATCAACTATTAGTCATGTTCCCGTAAATTTGTAATTTCAACTATTTAAGTTAAAACTTGACATACAGCCATAATCATGGCAGTAGCACTTAGCACAGATGGGAAGTTGCCACAAGAATAAATGTCACACAAGTAATGTGATACTATCGACGCCCAGCTATATACTGTGCCTCTGGAGTTTATGAGCCCTGGGCCTGCTCTTTGTTTTCTACGCGATTAGCAAATATTGGAGAGGTATTGAAAATATACTAATAAATGAGACTTGAACAGACATTTCCCAAAAGAAGAATAAACACTTTGCTGAGAATAAACATTTTTCTCCTTGTGAGTCTGTGATATTTAATGCTATGTCTCCTGTGGCATCTAAATCCAGGTCATATATTCTAAGGAGGAGGGTTCTGACCTTTCAAGAAAATGTTAGATTAGGTAGTCTTTAGGGCAAAATTATATTATTCTGTGATTCTCTCCTTATTAGATGAGTGTTGGAGAAAAAGTATGAGTCATATATATATATATATATATATATATATATATATATATATATATATATATATATATATATATATTTTTTTTTTTCAGTTCATACATCTATTAGACTGAGTACTTTCTGGCCAGAAGCTCCATATCTGAAGTGTAGCCATGATTACTAGCAAAGAGAACCCAGTCCTTCAATTTTCCTGATATCCCTGCACGAATGAGACTTCACAAGGAACAGACACTTGGTCCTTGAAACACTTAGTATTGCCCTCCTCTCTGCCTGGTGTCCACTCCTCTGAGTGGCTGATATGAAGTAGCATGTTTGCCTCATGTCAAAACCCGAAGTGTTTTGGTCAAGCTCCTTTCCATTGCTGACTAGAAGTTGGCCTGTGAATCATGGGACATTTGGGCCTTATTAGAAAAGGACTTAGAAAATTTTCCGTCTTCTGCATCTTTCTGGAAAATATCAGATCCTGCAATGAATTGCCCAAACCTGTTGGCTTCCAGACTTCTATAACTTCTTATCACTTCCTTCTCTCTTTCTCTCTCCCTCCCTCTCTCTGTCTCTGTTGTATATGTGAGGCCAGTTGTTGATACTGGGTGTTTTCCTCAACTGCTCTCCTCTTTTTTTTTTTTGAGAGAGACACAGATATATAGAGAGACATAGAAAGAGAGAGAGAGAGAGAGAGAGAGAGAGAGAGAGAGAGAGGCAGAGAGAGAATGGGTGCACCAGGGCCATTTCAGCTGCTGTGAACAAACTCCAGATGCATGTGCCCCCTTGTGTACATGTGCGACATTATGCACATGTGTCACTTTTGCATCTGGCTAAACGTGTAACCTGGAGATTTAAATGGGCATTCTTAGGCTTCGCCGGCAGGCACCTTAACTGCTAAGCCTTTTCTTCAGCCTCTCTCCTCTTTATTTTACTGAGGCAGATTCTCTCACATGAAACTAGAGCTCACATGTTCAGTTAACATAGCTAGCCAGCTTGACCCAGGAATCCTGTCTTTACCGCCCAGCAATTGGTATTTCTGGCAGGCCCCATGCCCACCTGGAGTTTACTGGAGGTTGGAATGCTGGTTCTCATGCTTGTGCAGCAGGTGTCTTATTCACTGAGCCATTTCCCCACCATTAAAAATTGTTGTTAAAAAACTGAGATAACATTGCATAACATCGTGATTTTTAAAATGGTTTTATTCATGAGTGAGAGAGAATGAATGAATGAATATGGGCACACCCGCGCCTTTTGCTACTGCAAAAGAACTCCAGACTCCTGTGCAACTTCGTGCATCTGGCTTTACATGGGTACTGGGGAATCAAACTTAGGCAGAAGCTGGAAGGTTTTGCAAGCAAGTGCTTTTGGCATTGGCTTGAAACATCTCTACAGCTCAACACAGTGATTTGAAGTATAAGTATATTGTGAAATTTTAATTAGTGAATTAACCAGTGCCTTACTTCATCTAATTATATTTGTAACAAAAGCACTGTGGTGGTTTGAATGTATCCCCCATAAGTTCATGGGCTTTGAATGCTTGATTACCAGCTGGTGGCAGTCTGGGAATTAGAGCCTTGCTGGAGGAGGTGTGTTGTTGGGGACAGGCTTAGGGGTGTTACCCCAGCTTTCTCTTGTGAGTCTTTGGCTCACTCTCATGCTGTGTTGTTCCAGCATCTGTGACAAGGAGGTGATGTCCAGCCTCCGCTCATACAATCCCTTCCCCTGCCATGATGAAGCTTTCCCTTCACTCTGTAAGCCAAGATAAACAACTTTGCTCCCAGAAGCAGTTCTTGGTTGGGTGTTTCATTCTAGCAATGACACAGGTAACTGCAGCAAGCACAGAATCCCTATTTTCTTCACAATTTTTCAATAATACAATATATTTCTATTGTCCATAGTCACCTTATAGGAACTTGACACAAGAATAAATAAAGAGTATTTAAATATATTGAATAATATGGATATATGTTTAGCATTTTATTTTTATCCATTTATCCATTGATGGACACATGGGCTGGTTCCAGATTTATGCTATTGTTAATAATGTATTCAATATGTAGTGCAGATTATCTCTTTTATACTGATTTAATTTGTTTTGGAAAAATACCCAGTAGTGGCATTGTTGGATCACATTTCAGTTACATGCTTAATTTTTAAAACTCTTTCCATATTGGTTTTCATAATGGTGTACTGCTTCATACTATTATGTTGCCATCAATAGTGTATAATTGTTCCTTTGTCTCCTTATCCTTACCAACATATGAATTTTTATGTGGTTTTGGTAGTGCCACTATAATGGGATTGAACTGGTGGTACCTTTGTGGTTTTGCTTAGCAATTTTGTGGTGATTAATGATGTTGATCTTTTTTTTTTTCATCCATTCTTTGGCCATTTGTATGGTTTCTGTTGAGAATTGTCTATTCAGGTCTTTTGCTAATTTTTAAATTGAATTATTTTATATTGAATTGAGTTCCTGATATATTTTGGATATTAACTTCTTGCCAAATATATGTAGCACAATTCTGAGTGTAGAATTTCAATTTCATTCTAAGCTTCACTAAGAATTAATGTAGGTCTTAATGTTCATGATTGTTGCTTTTGAGAGAGAGAGAGAGAGAGAGAGAGAGAGAGAGAGAGACAGAGAGACAGAGAGACAGAGACACAGAGAGAAAGACAGGATCTCCCTGTGTAGCTTTGACTATGGTCCCAACCTGACCTTGACCTTGTAATTCTACTGTCTTAGTCTTACAGATGCTAGCTTATAGGCATGTACCACTACACCCTGTCTGTCCAGAGTCTTTACATAACAATGACAACAGAGTCTTCATCCCAGTCTTGGTATTTTTAAATCTCCCATTGTTAGGATTTTGGCATCTCTTGACAAACTCACCAGAAATCACCTGCATTCACCTAAGCTAGGTTATTGGAAAATATCAGTACTAATTAATTTTCTTAGGCAAATAAGGAGGACATATACAAACCACCCTTTTTGAGGATAATACAGCTATATATACACCTTTGTGAGGCTATTACCTCTAATGCAGTTAGATCTGTAAGTTGAATATTTCTGAGGAATCGAGAACATAGGCAGTCAAACCAATTTATGTCAATATATACATAGGAAGATAATGATAGTTTTCAACCTAATAGCACACAGGGAAGAAGAGGATACAGACGAGGAAGTCAGAAGTGGAGAGAGGCCCCTACTTAACGCTTACTATGTTCTAGGTTCTATATAGCTTCCACAAGGACAGGGCCAATAGCTTTTAAATGCAGCCTCTCTGTGATGAATTGATCTTTTAGTTTTAAAGCTCAAGTTTGATTGAACAAGTTGGTTTCTTTTGTCATCTTCTAACCCAGTCCAATCTCAATTCTTTTTATGGTGCTTGCATCTTTAGACGTCTATAGTCTTCGAAGCCAAGTCAATAAGGTCTGGGAAGGTGAGTCAGTGTTATGTAGAATTTTATTTGGTGTGCCTTATAGGCACATGGGGTATCTGAAGTTATGTGACTATTTAGAGAGTGACTTGCTCTCTCAGCTCTCCACCTCATCAAACCTCATCTTGGAATCACTTTCCTCTTTGCATCCAAATGTCCTGCTCTACATGCTGTTATTTAATTCTCCAAATGGCACGCGGACAGAATTTATATGAACAATAATGTGCAAATAAATGTGTGTTCAGACTGATGCATGGTTAGCATCTCTGGTGTATTATAACCTTTTCTGATGTATTTGTCAAGAGTTTGGATATACAGACAGCAGAGCCTTTCAACAACTAGTGTGTGTGTGGCTGACATTGTATGTGCTTGGTCTTTGTAAAAACTACTTTATAACATTGTTTTAACCAAAAACAATCTCTCTGTTATTCAGACAGAACTATACTTGTGTGTTCCCAAGTACCTATGGTCAAAGCACTCTCCACATATGATGTGCTCAGAGAGCAAGAAGTAGGATGGATATAATGCAGAAGATATTGGGATCTAGCTTACATCCTAATCAGAGTCAGGGAACCTCAATTTGATTTGGGGATAATACATGATCTTTTCACTTAATTCCAATAGTTGTCAACCAGCAACAATATTTTCCCATGGGGACATATGGCATTGTCTGGAGACATTTTGGGTTTTCATAGTTGTGGGAGATATCACTGGCTAAATGTTCTATGGCTTAGCATTGCAATGCTGCATATGTTTGCAATGCCCAGGACCCTCCCCAGTCAGAAGTTATCTTGTCCAAAATGTCAGGAGTGGCCAGGTTGAGAAACCTGCTGCTGTCGTTTTTATTTTTTGTATTTTTATTTTTGTTGTTTTTAAATTAAATTTAATTATTATTACTATTAACAGCATATTTCTTATGGAGACATCATATATTGGTACCTTCTTTTCCCCAGTCCCTGCCCCCATTCTGTTGGGGACCCTTCTCAATCCCTATGGGGTTGTGTATTGTGGGAGCAGCATTCAGTTATTTTATGGGGGAGGGAATGCTTCTGGGCTCTGTGGCTCTGAGAATCTTTCTGCCCTCTCTTCCACAAAATTCCCTGGGCCGTGGTGGGTGAGTTTTAAGTCTACTTCACTGATGACCTCTGGAGCCTCTGGATCTCTGCTTTGGTAGGTGTTGAGTATCCTCAGTGTCTGTCTCCTACACCCTGGCGCTGATTATCAGGTTCAGCATGGAAGCAGCACTCTTGCTCATCTTCCCAATTCCTCTGTGGCTTCAGCTGTGGCTTGGCTGAAGTGTGAGGGGTAGTTTATCTCCTTGGGTCTTCCTACCTTCTGAAAAAGAAGAACAGATTCTCCAACAGAGAGTGAAGTCAGCATAGTTTAAATGGAGAGCATAATCTTTGTCTCCATAGGATTCTGAGCTGGCTCCCAATTCCATATATGGGTTCCTTTACACTGAGTGGATCTCTTAACCAATCAGAAAGCTATTGGTTACCCACCAAGGCTGTGTGCCAGTACTGCACTGGTGTGTACATCCTGTCAGAGTGTTTGCTTCAGAGTAGCTTAGAACTTTGGTTGCTCAAACCATTGTTGGCCATTTTCCCCAGTAGCTCGTGTAGCACTTTCCAGCACTAGATGGGCTAACTGGGGTCTCTGGCATATTCTAGCCAGGTATCTCCGAGCTCTGTGTTGGCTGCTTATGGTGTCTTCAGCAATATGGTCTTTCATGTATAATTTGTCCCCCAAATATTCATGTGCTGGACGTTTGTTCCCTGATGTAATGGTATTGAGAGGTGGCAGTGACTTCCTGAAGTGGGGCCAGTGGGAGATGAGGTGACTCGATTGTGATCACCCCCTTGAGGGAGTTAAATGTAAGTCTCAAGGAATAGGGTAGGGTTTAAAGGAATGAATGAGACACTGAGACATTGGAGCGTTCTAAAACTAAAGCTAAAACTAGCTTTTTTCCGACTTGCTCTCTTACATCCTACCCCCTCACATGACCTCTGCCATCACACATACTACTAAACATTTATACTGAACGTTATGAGGCCCTCACAGACGCAGGTGTGGGTGCCATGCTCTACAAGTTCCAGAACTGCGAGCCAAATAAACATTTTTCCTTATAAAGTACCAAGTCACAGATATTATTTTTTTAAGAGCAACATAGCACGGATTAAGATACCTTCTTTTTCAATCAACCTTCTACCTATTTCACTAACCTAGACAGAAATTTACAATGCTGCATAATATCCAATCAGTCAGTGTAAGTGTGTGTGGAGGGGGGAGAAAAGGGGAGGAGGAGGAGATAATGGTAATTCTTGGAGTTGTTCATTGAAGGATTAGACTAACCAGAGTAGTAGATCATCTCAGGACAAACATTTTCTTTCCAGAGCCACTTCCTCCTCATTCCCTGCTGGCAATGTGCCTTTGAGCTACAAGCACCAATTGGCATTGATCAATGCAATTTGCTTTGGTATATTCCTGAGGCTAGAGGAGTTGTTGAACTATGTGAATGACATGGCTGGAGGCAAAGAGTATGATTCACAAAGGGGAGAAGGAAACCAATTAGAGTTGATTAAAAATAAAACACATGGTGGGAAACATTTGGTCCCCAAATCATTCAGCCAGCTGATATAGGTACACCAAGATCCACACACACCAAAAATAAAGATGGTTGTGACTCCCTGCAGTTTATAAGAGAATGAGGGAACACAGGCCAAGGTGAAATAGGAGAATTTTACAAACAACTCGTTTCCTCAGTGTGATTTCTATCCTGTTCTTGTCTATTATATTTTATTTTATTTTATTTTTTTGCATCATGAGAGAGACAGTTTTGATCTCTAGTGGCTAAACATTGTTCTACCTCTGGAGAGGACTGAATTATAATCTAGCTGTACTGCACACACCGGCTATGTGCTCTTAGACAAGCTGTCTAGCTTCTTTCAGTCTCGGAATTTTCCCATATAACATGGAGGAATAGTTCCTGGCAGGAGAAAATGGCAGGAGGTAGTATGGTGAGTGTGTTAGTATATAGTGACAAACCCTAGTTGCTTGGTGAATCTTCATCTACCTCACTGCCCACTGCAGCTAAAGGAAATCTCCCCATCTCACCAAAATGTTGCTTCTCAGAGGAGCTTTCTGAAGCACATTTAGGAAGATCTTTAGAGTGCAAGACACATTTTAAATTCCTTTGTGGGGCTGGAGAGATGGCTTAGCGGTTAAGGCGCCTGCCTAAGCCTAAGAACGCTGGTTCCAATCTCCAGCGGTTCCAATCTCCAGGTCCTACATTTAGCCAGATGCAGTGACGCAAGGGCGCAATGCCTCACTTGACCACAAGGGGGTGTGCACATATCTGGATTTCGTTCTCAGCAGCTGAGACACTGCTGGCACGCCCAGCTCTATCTGTCTTCCTCTTCCTCTCTCTATGTCTCTCTCTCTCTCTCTCTGTCTGTCTCTCTCCAAAAATAAAAATAAAAAAATAAAATATTTAAATTCCTTTGTGGAGACAGAAGGATAAGCTGTTCATGATCTTGGTACTCATAGTTAACAGCATTCTTTATTTTTATTTTTATTTTTTTTAATTGACAACTTCTATGCTTACATAAAAAAAAATGCATGATATTTCCCTCCCCTCCCCCATTCCCTTTAGAACTCCAATCTCCATCATATCCCCTCCCCCTCTCCATTAGTCTTTTTTAAAATTTGATGTCATCACCTTTTTCTTCTATTTTGAGGATCTTGCAAAGGTCTTGCTAAGCACTGCAAGGTCATGGATATTGAGGCCAATTTCTGTCTGGGCAGTTGCATTGTAAGAAGTCATACCCTTCCTTTGGCTCTTCCATTCTATCCGCCCCCTCTTCCGCAATGGTCCCTGAGCCTTGGAGGGTGTGACAGAGGTGTTTCAGTGCTGGGCACTCCTCCATCCCTTCTTCTCAGCACTATGTTGCCTTTTGGGTCATCCCAGTGGTCATCGCCATCTGAAAAGAGAAGCGTCTCTAATCAGAAGTGAGAGTAGCACTAATATGTGAATATGAACATTAAGTGTAGTGCTTTCAGGACAGCTTGGTGGGAATAATATATACATTTAACCAGACAAGAGCAGGCTTTATACTGCTAAGGCTCATGACCTCCCCTGCCATAGACTTTTGCTTAGGTTTTTCAGTACCAGGTATGTATTCCCTCCCATACAGAGGGCCTTCAGTCCAATTATGGGGCAGTTGGTTACCCCAAGAGCAGACATGCCACTATTGCACCCATTCAATCATTGGGCCTATATGGCCAAACTTGAATATTCAGTGTCCACTGTTTTCACTGCTGATGACTTCTGTCTCCCATAGGGCTGCATGCAGTGCAGCTTTTTTCTAGCTTTCAGGTGGCTGGTCTACAGGGAGAAGGTTTTCTGCTCAGCACCAGTTTTCTTTCTCAGTGACCTTGCCACCTAGGCAAGTGAGGTTTTCAGCAATAGGGTTTTATATCTGTTTTTCAAGGGAAACCAAGGGCCTTGGCAATAGCCTGTAATGTTTTGGAGGTAACAGGAACCTCCTTGGCCAACAACTCACTGGAAGGTATCCCATTCCAGGCACTGAAAAATTTCTAGTAACAGTCTATTGCTTCTGGATGGGTCATTATTCAAAAAAGTAGGTTTACACAAGTCTTATTCAGAATATCTTGAATTTAGATTGACCCTCCCCCTACCCTTCTTTTACACATTCTCTTCCCCGGGCCTCACTTAGGCCTTTCCCCTGCCTATACTCTGTTCTTCTATTTTACATATACAATACCATCCCCTTAAGTCCTTCCTTCTCCTCCCTCCCTTATAAGCTTTTTCTAGCTTACTGGCCTCTACTACCAATTTTTGGTTCCAGCTCACACACAAGTCTATACATTTGTAACTAGGATCCACATATGAGAGAGAACATGCAATGTTTGGCTTTCTGAGCCTGAGTTACCTCCCTTAGTATAATCCTTTACAGGTCCCTCCATTTCCCAGAAAATTTCATAATTTCATTTTTTTTTCTTACCGCTGAATAGAACTCCATTGTGTAAATGCACCACATCTTTATTATCCATTCATCTGTGGAGGGACATCTAGGCTGGTTCCATTTCTTAGCTATTGTGAATAGAACAGCAATAAATATGGTTGTGCAAGTATCTCTAAGGTAGTGAGAAGAGTCCTCCAGATATATGCCTAGGAGTACTATAGCTGGTTCATATGGTAAATCTATTTTTAGCTGTCTCAAGAACCTCCACACTGATTTCTACAATGGCTGGACCAGACTACATTCCCACCAACAGTGTGGAAGAGTTAACAGCATTCTGTCCTGTTCCTTCACTGGCTGAGGGCAGTGAGGGGGAGAGGAATGGGAGACAGGAGGATGGCAAACACTGCCTGCAAGTCTTCCTGGGAAATAGGAATCTACTGGTTGCTCTTTTGCTCTCCCCCTCTTTCTCTCTCTGGGCTTCTCAACGCTGACTGTTCCATTTCCAATGTCTGGTGTAGTAGGACCTCACCTTTTCTCAATTCTCCAGGACCATCAGCTCTTTTGAAATGGCATCAAGGACCAAGTCAATGAGCAAGTGATGTGTGAAGTGGTGCAGACAGATGGAAGGATACAAATCCACACCAAGCCTAGGAAGCCTCAGGCTACCACCAGTGGACCTGATTTGCCCTTACTGCGCATACAGTTAAGGGAATCTTCGAGTCTAATTTTTAAGCCAGTTATTTCACTGTGATCAGTAGATATAGTCAGAAGACATTAAGGAAAACTCCTTTAAGAAAAGCAAGTACATTAGGGGCTTTGAAGCTCATTATTAATTTTTTATGTGGATTAATTGATGTGTTTTGATTTTCATTCTAGTAAAATGAAAGTTAAGAAAGATAGCTGGGACCCTTCACTAACAAGAAGGAGGAGCATGCTGATGTGAGAATATCATATTTGGAGTTTCCTTTTCCCTTCTTTCCCTCCCCTCCCCTCCCTCCCCTCCCCCCCCCTCTCCCTCCCCTCCTCCTCCCTCTCCCCTCCCCTCCCCTCCCCTTCTCTTTCCTTTTCAAGGTAGGTCTCGCTGTAGCCCATGCTGACCTGAATTAGTCTCAGGGGGCCAAGAACTGATGGCAATTGTCCCATCTCTGCCTACTGAGAGTGCTGGGATTAAAGGGGTATGACATCACATTGGGCTCTTACCTTTTGGTGGTAAAGTGGGCATTAGTTGCCTGAGTGGAGAAAACAAAACCAAAGGGAGAGTTTTTTTTTTTTTTTTTTTTTATTCTAGCTTCTGGGTTTACCAAGTACATTCTTATCAACTATTGTTATTTAAATAAAATACTGTAAAAATGATAATCAGGATGGATCCAGGTTTGGTAGGGTCTGAAGCTTAAATAACTTTGGATATGCCTTTAAGGAAAAGGATATGAAACAAAAAATACAAAATTAAATATGAATGAGGGTATTTATCTAGAATAAGAAACCTTTAGAAAGTAATGATGTTTTAAGAAGCTGACAAATACCACAAGCTTCACAAAAATCAGAAAAATAACATATTTTTAAATTGACTTCTTGGCATTTCTTTATGATGCCTTTTTCATATCTTCTTTGGTTTGAATATTCTTTGATTGCATTATCCATCTGACATTTTACAATGCCATTTTCTATAGAGAATATAAGGATAATTCAAACCTCTTCTCCAGTGTGGTTGATCAAAATTATAGTTTTACTATTGGTAATTAAAAAAAATTCTTTCAGATTCATAAGTTGTTTCCAGCGATATAAGGAAAAAATTTAAGATTATTGCCAAATTTGAGAAAAACTCTATCAAGTTTTTTTTTTTTAAAGAACTTTGAAAGAACATTACTTTATTCATTACCTTCCTAGTTGTTGTGATCAAATACACATCAGGAAATAACTTTAGGGAGGAAAGATTTATTCTGGCTTACAGTTTAAGAGAGAATACAGTCCATTTCCGCTGGGAAGGCAGTTGGTCCCATTGTACCTACAGTTAGGAAGCACAGAGCAACAAAAAATGGGGCGAGGCTACAAAACCTCAAGACCCACCCTAGTGATATACTTCCTACAGCACTGCTCCACCTCCTAAAGGGTTCACAACTTTTCAAAATAACGCCACCAGCTGGAGTCAAAGTGTTAAAACACATGAGCCTTTGGGAGTATATTTCCCACTCAAGATAACACAATTTGCTGTGCCAGTTTCAGGCTCCTTCCACTGCATGCCTCATTTCTCCAATTGCTCACATTCCCGGCTGGACACTGTAGACAAAAGATCCAGACGTTGATGCTACGATTCTGATGGTCTGCACAGGCAGATATGCCCTTGGAAGTTATTCCTACAACTGATGTGTAGCAGTAATAAAACACGTTACTGCAAATTGTGAAAGAAATCCAGCTATTCCCTGGGCTAAGCATATCCCCAATTCTAGTACAGTGTCATTCAAACATGGATCTTTGCTTGTATTTGAAACACCTTCCTTTTCCGCAAGTCATACAAAACATATGCATATGCAAACACAAGGCCAGGACCCTCTCAGATTTTAGAAGAAATGCCTTGCAAAGTTAGGGAGTCTAACACTGATGCTACATGCAATTCGTGGCAAACCTGCCTCTGATGATGACAAATAGCACTGAGAAGAGAATACAGAGATGTGGGCCACTGCTTGCCTGATAACTAGCTGTGTGACCTAAGGTTAGTCATTTCATTTTTCATAGAGCTAAACATTTCACCTTCAGATTGAGAAATTTGCACTCAGGGGTGTCCAGGGTTCCTGATATCCACAATAGTGTGGAATCTGAGAATTGCTTCTGAGCTAATGCAGCAGGGTCAAAGCAGATGGGGAAAGAGTGGGAAGACTGACAGTTGTTGCATCTAGGACATGCTCCACCCTTGCATTTCTTCCTCCAGCTGAGATTTGCTTAGCAAACCAGCTCCAGGGTTTCTCACACAACCTTACTATGGAAACCCGACCCCGCTGAGTATGGCTGTGGTTACCTGTTGTGGTAGAACTATCTTTTAATTTTCCAGGACTGAGACATGGAGGGTGAACTGAGCTTGTAGAATGATTTAACCCAAGTCTTCCTCTTTTGAAAGCCATCAGGCCAGATGGAGAATTGCTTTGGAGGCAGTAGTACTTAGGCAAAATCTTGAGTTACTCCTGGTTTTGAGGATATCTAGGAATCAAATCACCCTGCATGATTGAGAGTATTCTATTTCTCTCTCTATCTCTTTCTCTACTTCTTGGCTATAATTTTTCTCCTTTGATTTATTGATTAGTAGTGAAAGAAAGATTGGCAATTGTTCATTCCTGCCTGGGCAATGCATATTTGAGTGCTGCATGCCATGAGTACATGCATGTGTGCATGTGTGTGTGTATATTGCATGTACAAATTCATATGCAAGGGATAGTTTCCAGAGAAGAAATTTATTCTTCTACATATCTGTGTCTATTTTTGAACTTGAGTGCCAAGGTAATGATATGGAGACCTTTAGCCTTTCCAAGCTCAGGAGTTGTCACTCTGATGAGAAAATATTATAGTTTATTCTGAAGCTTCATGGCTGCCCTTGGCCTGCTGAAAATTGAGCCTTTGATGTGGGAGAGAGAGATATTTAGGGAAAAATGACATCTGATTTATATTTTGAATACCCAGTAAAATTTTCTTGGTGTGCAAGTTGCAAGGAGACACTTGTGTAAGAGCAAAAGACATGCTCTTTGTTGTCACTATGACCCTGCTGTCAAATAGACTATTCAGGGATAAAAGGCTGAAAGCAATGTATGCATGTTTAAGTGATGCTAAATTTTATTCTTTTAGTTTATCCACATATAGGCATGTTTAAACAAACAAACAAGTAAACACATAAATGCCCCGACATGTTTTGTACATTTAATAATATAAAATGAATGTCTATTCAAATTAATAAAAATGTCTCACAACAACATCATTATCCATGATTGAATATCATCCCATTGTGTTTTAGCAATTTATTTAATGTTAGACATTCTGAGTGTTTTCAATTTCTCACGATTAGCAACAGGGATGAAGTGATGAAGAGCCTTGAAAATAGATGTTTGTCTCCATATCTTGGAAATAATTGCAGTAGAATTGTTCGGTCAAAGGGTCTGTGCATTTTAAAGGCTTTTGATTAAGTATTTCTTAATTGCCCATCCAAAAAAAAGTTGCAGCAATTTATGCTCTCATCAGCATGGTAGGAGAATACCTGTTTCTTTTCAGCTTTACCAGGGCTGAGTTTTATCATACTTTTAAATCTTTGCCCATTTGAGAAGGGAAATATGGTAATACATTTTAATTTGCATTTCTTTGATTACTAATGTGATTGAATATTTTTTGTAAGCCCATTAACCATTTGCATTTCTGTTTTTGTAAATTGCCTGTTTATTTCTTTTGAGCAATGGGATCTTTTACTTTAGGAAATTCTCCCTGAAGATACCAGTACCAGATTATTTAAAACATCATTTCTTGTTCTCATTTTTCAAAAACATGGAAAAATGAGAGAAAGTAGTCTGAAAGAAGGAAATGGTGTTCCTATTAGCAAGGGGTGAGTCTATAGCAGTGGGGCTAGGGGAAATTTTTAGGTTTCTTGCCTCAAGACCTAGTTCATACCCCAGATTGACTCTCAGGCTTCTCAAAAGTCTGTCAATGGCTGCATGAGACTCTATTGTAACTCTTTTAGAGGGTTTATCAAAGGCTGCCTTATTGTCGTCATATTTGAGGGCCTACATCCTTGTGACTTCCTGTTTTAAGCTCCTAAGAGGCAAAGAAAGTTTCTTTTTTAAAATTTTTAAATTTTTTAATTTTTATTTTTGGAGAGAGACACAGAGAGAGACAGAGAGAGAGAGAGAGAGAGATAGGGACAAGAAGACAGAGATGGACGTGCCAGCAGTGTCTCAGCTTCTGAGAACGAAATCCAGATGCGTGCGCCCCCTTGTGGTCAAGTGCGCATTGCGCCCTTGTGTCACTTTGCATCTGGCTAAATGTGGGACCTGGAGATTGGAACCGCTGGAGATTGGAACCAGCGTTCCTAGGCTTAGGAGGCAGGCGCCTTAACCCCTAAGCCATCTTTCCAGCCCAGAAAGTTTCTTTTTAATGTCCTGTTTTTGTCAACTTTTCATGTTGCTTTCCCATAATAGGTTCTCACTATTGTGATAGGTAATGTCACTTTCTAATGTGTCATTGTGCTACTAATTTAGAGGGTTATTATTATTATTTTTAAGTTCTTCTTCAAACTTGCTGGATAGTTTTAGAAAAATAATCCAACTTTACTTTCCTTCTCATTCTCCACACCCCAAAGGAATAACTTATATTTGTTTAAATGATGCTCAACAGTACACTCATTCTTTGAAGTTGTCGAAAATTATTATAGAGCTAAAAACAACTAAAAGCATTCTACACAGGTTATGAACTACATTTGAAATAAAATGAGAACTACTGCTGACATTTCAAGGACTGTATTTGCTAATAACCCAGCCTCAACAAATTGTAATCATTTATAAAGTTGGTTGGAATGGGAATCCAATAACTGTTTCTAGCTTTGTTCAACAATCCAATTAAGGAATCCCTTATGTAGAACATGTATGTCATGTTTCTATTTGCAATGCTAAGATGATGTAAGGTTTCAAACCCACAACTGGTTATTTGGAAGTGACTCTCGTCTTTAGTCTTCAACTCACTGGTAAGTCGCTCTGGCAAGGGTCCAGAAAAAAAGCTGGGAGGCACTGTTTCCATTTGAACCTGTAGGAAGTGTACTTTAATCTTCTACTCCTGTCTGCCTGTGTGTACCTACCTACAGGAGACACTTTCTGTTGATCAGTGGGACCCTTAGAACCCTTATTTGTGAAAAGCAGTATGAACTCAGTTTCCTATGTTGACCAGATCCCAATGTGAATTAAGTACTTTATTTCTATATGGAAGTTCCATTTTGAGAGCTTGATCTCCAAACCAAAGAGAATCTTGGGAGTTGCCAGGAAAGATCTTTTATGTCAATGCCACAATCAGTGTCATACATTTCAATCTTGCTGAAGCCACAAACATAGCTGTACTGGCTCAGGGATTTCATATACTAGAGTATAGAGAGTAAAAGAATTGCAAGCTAGCTGAGCTTGGTGCCAAGGACAGCTCACACCATACTCAGTCATTTCAGAACTGTTTCAGTGCATGACATTGTATTCTGTCACTTTTGCATAGCAATGCTTAAGGTCCTTAAGCAAGTCTGTTCATGGTATATTCTCTTGGAAGCTAGCTCTAATAGAAGCCATACTCAGAGTGAATTAGGGTCCTTTTTAAGAATGTCTTTATTGAACTCCATGTTATGCTTTAATGTAAAAGAATGGAAAATGTGGATGTTTTGGAGCTAACTGTTCTTTATTGAGCCACGTGGGTGCCTAGCAAATCAGATAAGACCTGAGGTCACATCTTGACTATGGAAAATTAGTTACTGCTGTTGCAAAATGATGCAGTGAGAGTACTAGAACTATCTTTCCTGAAGGATACTTAAGCCATTTTCTAGGTGGTATTGTGACATTCATCATGCTGCTAGTGCCATGATCCAATTGAGCATTATGAAGTCATGGTGATGGGTTGAGACTGCAAAAATGTATTGTTAGCAGTGGCATTTTACACTATCCTAGACTAGACCTGCCTGTTAAAATTCAATGCCACTAGGTTGTGCTAGAGTATAAACATAGCATCCATGTGCATTTACTGCTAAATCTTCATGTTACTGGCTATTTATTTCATTCTTTTCTATTTTAAAAAACATTGATTTACCTATTCTCTGTGGCTTGGAAGAATCTATTAGAAACATCACTGTGATCACTGTTCTTTGATTGACACAATTAGACTTTTCTAAAATGTCTCTGGTAGTGGCATGTTGAGAATCATTTACACTTTTCTTCACATAGATACAACTTAGTCACCTCACAATATCTGGAGCTCGGGGCTATAGACTGGGACCCCAATCTTTTTACTGGCTCCTCATTTTCCACCTCACTTGTTAAACCTAGCAAACTGGAGGCTGGATTTTGGGTCCTTTGCTTTCCTCTCTCCTCCCCTTCTCCAAGGACATCTTTTTCAGTCACATATCATCTGCATATCTTAGTGTAATAATGCCTGAGCTATATTTCTGTCCTTAAGTTTCCCACAATACTTCAGGCTTATATACTTACTGTGATCAATTATTACTTCTTTCTGGGCCAGTTCTGACTTATACCTGTGGTCCTACTGTACTTTCTAGTAACACCCATTTCTTTGACATATGATTTTGTCAACATAAACATATGCCTTGGACAATTTGACAGCTTCACTTGAACATTTTATATGCACCCCAATTTCTATTTTGAAAGCTAAATTCTTAATTTTATACCCAGTTCCCTTGTTTTCTTCCCTGTTAGTGGCATTAACCTCTATTGATTGCCTAAGCCAGTTATCTAGGACTTTCTCTTTGATTATTTCTCTTAGCTAACCAATCAATAAATCCTACATTCAAATTTTTCCTAGATCTACCCAGTCCTCTCTCTTCCACTATAGCTTTAGTTCAAGCTACAACCATCTCTTATATGGATAGGTATAAATACCTGTTATCCACATGGCAATCAGGTTGACATTTAAATCAAATCACATCTCTTTCCTACCTAAAATCCTAAAGGTGTTAGGATTGGATCTGAGGGTTTATTCTCCTTAACGCTAAAGTTAAATGTTCATCATTTGATCCAACATCTTGCTTGTGTGATGGCTAACTTGTGCATACACTAGACTGGGTTCAAGAGTTTCCAGATAGCTGCTAAAGCATCATTTCTGAATGTGGCTGTCAGAGTGTGCCTGGATAACATTAGCAATTGTATCAGCACCCCGAGTAAGGGAGATCCACTTTCCACAATGTATATAGACATCATGAAACGTGTTGAGGGCCTGAACTGAACAAAAAGGTAGTGAAATGGTGCATACACTTTCTTTTCATAAGCTGAGACATTGAGATCCTGGTTCCTGGGCCTGCAGGCTCTGGGATTTACACTTGGAAGTGCCTCCAATTCCATTCTCCAGATTCTCTAGCCTTTAGATTCAACTGGGAACTACATTGTCTGCTGCTCAGGTGTTCAGATTTGACCTGAACTATGCTACTGGATTTCCTACTTCCACTTCTCTCAGATGATTAGCTATGGGATGCCTCAAGCTTCATAAATAATATCATGAGCCGATTCTAATAGTACATATCATTGTATATCCCTGTTTGTCACTTCCCTTCTTATCTATCTATATCTACCTTACATAATCTATCTGTCTATCTAATTTATATTGATGGGTCTTATTCTCTGGAGTACCCTAATTTTAGATGGCATCCAGTCATTTTTCTCCATTTGAACTCAGGAATATTTTCTTAGAGGTTTCTGTGTTACTTGGGCTATTTGCCTAGTGATTTATCAATTACTGCCATCACAGTCTTGCTGATGACTTCCCTTATGTGACTGTATTGATTAGAATTAGCCATAGATATGGAAATGGAAAATGAAAGCATCAGTGTTTTATTGTTTCTCACATAAAGAAATATGGAAGGAAGTCATTTCAGGTCTCCCTGTTTGTGACTCTGGCTCCCCTTCTCTCCCAATGTTGTCATACTCTTCATTCCAATATTGCTACTGGAATCTCTACTAAAACTGGCCTTTTCATAGGGAAGGAGAGAAACCAGCACTCTATTTTACTTTAGTGTTCATTGTTGGAGTATTTATCTTCCAGAGGGAGTCTGAGTATGGAAAGAATCAAGCATAGAATAAGATTGACTTGCCATTAATTGACCTAGTGATAATTTTTAATGTTCCCTGTGACAAACTTTGTTTTCTTGGGCAATGACCTAGATACTTTATGTGATCATCTTATTTAATTCTTCCTAAAGCCCACAAAGTAGACACGATCCATATTTTATGGATGGGTAATCATAGGCTCAGAATGTGTTTTAGTGAGTGTCAAATAATGTAAAATATGCAATGTTTAACACTTCACATGGCACAGAAGATATTCAAATTTGTTTTGTTTGAATGAAAAGCTTTCTTCCTATTACATGGGGCATATTTGATCTTTTGTCAAAGTAGTTCACAGAAAACAACCTCAATGAGATCAGAGGTGACAGGAGAATGTCATAAAGATTTAAAAAGTCAAGAAAAGAATTCAAATCTAATCCCAGGTACCAGTAAAGAAAGACTGGGGGAATTTGTAGTTTAGAAAGTTGATGTGTATATCTCCATGGGTAAGCTTCTGGCATAAGAACCGTGCTCCAGCAATGCTCCGTGGGTCTTAATTTGGTATCTTCTTCTTGGACCGAAATGTCTCTGCTTATTCCAATGTTTGTGCTGCCATGCATCTCTGAATTTGTTGTCACAGTGACATCGTTACCACTCTCCTGGGGAGTGTCAATACAATCTTCCTTCTCAGAAAGTCTTAGGAATTCATTCTCTTAGGAAGCTGTTCTTATCTTTTTCTGGGTGGGCTCAGTTGCACTTGTGATGTTACTGCTTGGGGCCTGTAGGGACCCTCTCCTGGGAGGTCCTGGGAGCCTTCATTCATCCTCTTCTTCTTTCTTTGTTATTGTGTAGAGCTAAGGCAGGCTGGGAACTTGAGAAGGAAAATATAAAGACTCCAAGTCAGCAGGTTGGATTTCAAAGAACAAAAATAATATTCAAGGCATAACTCCCCTATGTTTATACTCACAAAGGCTGTCTTTGCAAGAACACTGCGGTTCCATGTACACTGTTGGCCCTCTGCAAATCAGCACCGGTGACAACATTATAATTACGCTTCAAAAACAAAGGCAGCTAGAAGTTGCATCTTAAGTATCCTTTATTTGGTTGCTCTGGGAGTGTGTGTTTAAACTCAGCATTGGAGTGCAGATGCAGAGGTTAAACAAATAGTTATTAATATCTAGAACCCTGTGTCTAACTTGCTGTATATCCATCATGAATGAGAGTGTTTTCCTGGAGACTTAGGCATTATGGGAGGTGATATGGTAGGAACAGGGGTGCTGTGTTTGGATTCTGTTCACCATGCAGTTTAGCATGTTTAGGAAGGTCTAGCTAAAGATTTTGAAGGGATGAAATGAGGTTGGGGACTAGAATGAAAATCTGTACTAATAAGTAATTGCTCATGCAGTCAGTGTTAACCAACTGTGTTAAAAGGGTCTCTTAGTGCAGCATGATAATAACTCCAAATTATTTAGCATCCACTATTTTCCAGGCAGGGTACCAGGGACTTTATAGACATCTTAGCTCTCACAGTGAGATTACAGTGAGGATTGTGTAACATCCTGTGAGTGTCGGAGAAGGCATGTAAAGGGTGATCATCACATAAATGGTACAACTGACATCCATTCCTGGTGCTTCTGTCTAGCTGTCATATCAACCTTAGCTGAATTAGGGCTCATTTGATTGCAAATAAAAGAAACCAAATCCTGAATTCTAGCAAACCTAATTTGACTACACTTTGGGTTTAGTAAATTGGTGTTTGATAATTTAACTCTGGTTTTACATATAAAAGGGAATTTATGATAGAGAAATAAACATTTCTTACCAGGGCCTGAAGTAGATCTATATCTCTTAAAGCACTTAAGTCAAGGTACAGACAGGATTTCTTTTTCTTCCTTCCTTCCTTCCTTTCTTCCTTCCTTCCTTCCTTCCTTCCTTCCTTCCTTCCTTCCTTCCTTCCTTCCTTCCTCCTTCCCTCCCTTTCTTTCTTTCTTTCTTTCTTTCTTTCTTTCTTTCTTTCTTTCTTTCTTTCTTTCTTTCTTTCTTTCTTTCTTTCTTTCTTGAGACAGTTCTTATATAGCCCAAGCTGGCCTTGAA
The DNA here is from genome assembly GCA_036365145.1 of Orientallactaga sibirica. Taxonomy (NCBI): domain Eukaryota; kingdom Metazoa; phylum Chordata; class Mammalia; order Rodentia; family Dipodidae; genus Orientallactaga; species Orientallactaga sibirica. The sequence continues at coordinate 10,160,781 of JAEOAD010000031.1, read as the reverse complement.
CCCATTATGTAGTTGAGGATGACCATGAATTTCAGAGCCTCCTGTTTCTACTTCCTGAGTGCTGGGATTATAGGCACGAGCTACCATTCCTGCTTTATGAGCTATCACTGTGGTTTATGAGATGCTAAAGATTAAATTTAGGGCCTCATACATGCTGGGCAAGTGCTTTATCAGCTGAGCTGCATGCCTAGCTCACAGGCCATTTTGGTCTATTTTTTTCTTTCTACTTCAGATTATTTCCATCTTGCTATAGATTAGCTCCTTATATCTCCTTATATCAACCTTCTCCAAGAAATACAACACACCAACAGTTTGTGATTGTAACATGGCATATTCAAGGCAGAGAGAGAGAGACACTAGTCTCAACAGTCCTGGGAAATAGAGACCCAGCTCAAATGAGCTACTTAGCCCTACACTCATTGATTATGCTAGTAAGGTAGTTAAAACTGTGTACATTTAGCTACACCCACAATGGCCAGGATATGGGAAGGGAAGAGCTTATTTCAGCAAGCACACATGTGTGCGTACACACACACACACGCATATATTTTTATTTTTGCAGTACAGGGAAACAGGCTGACCAAGGTCTAATATTTGTGAGTAGACTGCAGAATCCTGATGGGTATATGGTTGATTATGCTCTTCAAAGGAACAAAAATGGAAAGATCTGGGTGGTGACTAACAGGATCCAGAGAACCGAATGTGGTGGCACATGCCTTTAATCCCAGCACTGGGGAGGCAGAGGTAGGAGGAGTGCTATAAATTTGAGGCCAGCCTGAGACTACTACATAATGAATCCATGTCAGCTTGGGCTACAGTGAGACCCTACCTAAAACCAAACCAAACCAAACCAAACCTTTGCTGGAGAGATGGTTGAGCAGTGAAGGCACTTGCCTGCAAAGCCATAGGACCCAGGTTCAATTCCTCAGTACCATGCAAAGCCAGATGTACAAGGTGTCACATGCATCGGGAGTTCATTTGCAGTGGCTGGAGGCCTTGGCACACCCATTCTCTCTCTCCCTCTCTCTCTGACTTTTTTTTCTCTTTCTTAAATAAGTAAATAAAATATTTTTTAAAAGGATCCAGAGAGGAGAAGAGTTTGTCCATAACATATTCTCAGCATCAATTTCAAACATCTGTGAACTATTAATAAGCCCCACTTGATTTTCTTTTATTTATCTACACACTCATTTATTCATTTGCTCATTCATCTGTTCATTCATTCAGTTACTTATCTTTTAGAGCACAAGACATGAGGCCATAAATTTGAAGGCCTTGCCTTTGCCTACACAACAAAATATAAAATAATAACATAAATATAAAATGTATCCACACCTCCCTTCTTAGATCATCCTTTCCTTTATTTTCCTCTGCATGCACCTGAAGCTTTGGGACAATTTGCAGTGCTCTTTATCTGGTTACTTAATGAATAAACACCTCTTGGTTGTAAGGCAAAATTCTAGCATTCTCTCCCCAACCTAGTCTCTGTAACAGCTTCCTTGACCCCAGAGCAAAGCTAGGTAATTCTACCTTAATGTCCCTAGAATACTCAGTGAGCCAATCTTCACAGTAGCCAGTAAGCTACAGGGTACTTAGGTGACACCGAGAGAAATCAATCCCTTCCTGGAGACTCTTTGTTAAATGCAGAAATATTGTTTTAACCATGCAAATCATTGCTGATGGCAATGACAGGGATGCCCTCTTGGATCTGGTATTGAGCTGAGATGTGAGCAACTAGATTCAGCATCTGTGAACCGCGTCCACTATAGCAGAGCCTATTTGCATGTCACTATGCTATAAGTTCGAATTATATCTTACCAGTGGCATATTCTTAGTACCTAGCAGAACTCTTGATGCATTTTATGGGTGTGAATAAATTTCTGTTTAGTCAATGCAAAAAAATGACTAAAATATACAGTAAGAGTCTTTATTGCTATAGATATCTCTTTAGTACATTTCTGCACCAAAGATATTAAAAACTTTAGAGATCATGTATTTCCCACTACTTACTTCTGCTCCCCTTTTTCCTCATTCATTTTTCATGGCTTTTATTATGAGGGAAGTCTATGGTAATTTTAGGAAAAGTCTAAAGCTGAGGAAGTAAAAATAATTTGTGGGCTGGAGAGATGGCTTACTGGTTAAGGCACTTGCTTGCAAAGCAAAAGGACCCAGGTTTGATTCCCCAGGACCCACATTAGCCAGATGAACAAGGTGGCACATGTGTCTGGAGTTCATTTGCAGTGGCTGTATGCCCTTTGTGTCCATTTTCTCTCTCTGTATCTCAAATAAATAAAGCAAAAAATAAAAAAAAGTGATGCCACTACTTAGAAATAACAACTATTAACATCTATTTCTCTAAATATTTTATATGCATATGAAATTGATATGAATTTTCAAACTTTCTATTTATTTTATTTGGCATACAGGAATTTAGGTATATCCCCAGGCCCCTAACTTTTTACTGACAAGTTTCAAACATTGACATAATGTATTTATTTTTATCATAATCATCACTCATCAGCCTCCATCGTCTTTCTACCACTGTTTTTCCTCTACCGAATCCCTCCTTCTTTCTGATTAGTATCTCTTCTGGGTTTATGTCTTTTTTAGTTCCTCCTTCATCAGCCATGTCAAAGTGTTGATGGGATAAATGTGTTCAGGGAGTGACAGCTGCATACATGCAATGGTCATTTTATGTCCAAAGCACTCCTTCCCGAACTCTTGCTCTTAAATTCTTTCTACCTCCTCATCCACAATGTTCCCTGAGCCTTGGATGTTAGGTAGATGAGATGATGGGAGATAATCTCATGATGAGAGGTAAATGAGTTGTCTCATTTAGTGCTGAACACTCAGCAGCCACTTATTCTCTTGACTTTGACTAGTTTTAAGCTTCCCTAGTACTTACTACCATTTGGAAAGGAAGCTTCTCTATCCAAAGGTGAAAATAAACATACATACTGAGGGGATAATATGATAGACACAACATATTCATTTAACCAAATAATGGGCATGCCAAGGTCTCTTGCCACTGCAAATGAATTCCATATAAAACAAAATGAAACACAAACTAACTCCCACAAGCAACCAAAACAAACATTTACCCAAATTAAACAAAAAAAAAATTAGAAAATTCCTCATTTTAATGTAGTCAGTGTGACTTGAGTATCTGATAATAGTCAGATTCAGGAGCTAAAGTCTGGGATATTTATCCAGTTGGAGAATTCATTTTTTGTGTATGTGTATAATTGCATGTGTGAGGACACATGTATAGGTATGGGTATGTGTGCATGCTTTTGGAGACCAGAAATCAAAGTTGGGTGTCTGTCTCAGTTGATCTCCATCTTATTTTTTCAGTTAGGATCTCACATTGACACCAGAGCTCACCAGTTTGGCTAGTCTATTCAGCAAATGCTAGGGATCATCCTATTTCCACCTATCTCAATCCAGTGGTGGGATTACATGTGTGCTGTTCAAATGAAATGCCCCAATAAGCTAATGCATTTTGAGTACCTTGCCCAAGCTCATGACAATTTGGGAAGTGTACCCTTGCTGGAGGAGGTGTTGTCACTGGGGGAGTGGGTCTTGAGGTTTATTGATTGGTCATGGCTTTATGGACTTTAGGGATAACTCACTTGGACTATTGCCTTCCTGCTGTGGTGACTAGATGTGATCCCCATCTCTCAGTCATACTTTTTCTGCCATGATGAAACATCCCCTAGAGACTGTAAGCCAAAATAAACCTTTTCATCCCATTAGCTACTTTGGGTTGGATATTTTGTCCCAGCAATGAGAAGGTAACTGTTCCACATGGGTGCTGAGGATCTGAACTCAGTTTTTTCTGCTTTGTGGCAAGTACTTTACCTACTAAGCAATCTTGCTCAGTTCTTATGGATTTCAAGGAGAGCCTATATTTCTAAGTGTCTTCTGTGTTGAGAGCCAGGAATACATAGTGTTCTGCAGCCCTGTCTCAATAGCACAAAGCTCAAAGAAGCTCTCAGAGATTAATCTTTGAACGCACTCAGGCTCACTTACATTTTTCAGGTTGATAGATGAGTTTTCATATCACAGTGTGTTATAGTCCAATGATGCCTAATGTAGTCATTGTGCAATTAGCATTAAATTAGTTATAGGATAAAATGAAACAAATTTGGCTTTTGAAAATGGGGACTTTCATACAAGGCCAAACTTGAGTGAAAGAAAGCCAGAGAACATTTAAACTCAAAAAGTAATTTGCTTTGCAAAAGGAAGTAGGAAAATTACAGCCCATCATACCTAATTAGTGCACACATTTGTGTTTGAATGTAAGCTCTTCCTCCAAGGAGCTGTAAGCAAGTTCCTTCCCCTTCACCTCTCAGCAGCCAGAATTCACTGCTGATGCTGATGGCAAAAATCATCAGAGCAACATGATCTTGTCCATTTCCTGACATGGTTTCAGGAGGTACTGACAGATTGAGTGTTGCAGGGAGTTCTGTTCCAAGCAAAGTAACAGACATCTGATTATGAAAAATTGGATGTAAATTCCCATGGAAGCCGAATGAACTGAAACAATGTTTTCCCCTCCAACTTTAAGAATTTACATCTTTGTATGTTAATAAAAGAGAACTTTAAGGATTAAAAGACTGTACCTAGATAATAGTAACCTTCTATGAGATGGAACTGAATTGTACCCTACCTCCCCAAGGGTAGGCTAGACTTAGTGATTTGTTTCTAAAAAACAATATTGAAAAAATAGTAACCTAAATAAAGTGAAGAAACATGACTCTACCCAAGTGGTCAACAAAATGATGATATCATCACTGATGTCATATAGCTATCACTTACCCTTGATATGTGATTGGAAGGAAACTTCATCTATCTGTGAAGATACCCAGTATAGTAATGAGAATGAAATTAACAAACCTTGATTGGGAACCATCCTAAAGAGTATATTTCCTTCATTCCTTAGTACTAGGAACAATTCTACCAAGTATCTTTCCTCCATTTCTCAATACTGCCAAAATAATGAAAAGAAAAGAATGGCTAAAGAAGCTGTCACAGACCAGAGGAGAGGTTGTGGAGACCTCACCATCAAATGGAATGGGATGAGTAACTGCACTGGACTAGAGCAGAAAGTGGTAGAAATCTGGGGTTGCCCATGTCTACAGCTCACTTAACAATAATATATGATTATCAATTTCTCTCCTTTCCTACTTCATTCAATTCCTTTCCTCCTCTTTCCCCCTTATCTTCCCTTCATTCATATTCCCTTCCCTTTCTTTCTTATTTCCTGTTTTGTTTTCTTCCTGTAGTATGGGGATAGAACATAGTACTTCACAAAAATACTAGGCAAGTGCCTTACCACTGAACTACCAGTTTCAATCTCTTAGTTTTGACAATTGATTATGCTATTGTGTGTTGTTAATGATGGGGAAATATGGCAATAGTGTACAAGGACCTTCTGTGTTATCTTTCCTACTTTTATGTCAATATATATTATTCAAAATTTAAAAGTTGATTAAAAATTTTGTTCTTTGTGTAAATATAGACCTCCATTATCTCCTTCCCTCCTTTGATCTCTAACCCAGGCTGACCTCTAAATTCATATGAAGCTGAAACAGATATTGATTAATTTCCCTTCTGCTTCCATATCCTAGTGCAGGAATCACAGGACTATACCACAACACTCAGTATATTTAGGGCCTCATCTATGCTAGACAAGCACTCTAAGAACTGAAATTCACCTCAAATCCTCTCTTATATTCTTAGTGGGTTTGGGTATACCTTTAATATTGATCTACCAGGTAGTTTTAAGGAAATCAGTATGTTTTTCAGCATGTCCACAGTTCTTTTTAGTTTATTTTGTATGTCTATCTGTGTGTAGTGTACCTGTGTGTATATGTGTTTGTATACATGTGGGTGTTCTTGTATGAGGATGCACTTGCACATGAGTGTGTGTGTGTGTGTGTGTGTGTGTGTGTGTGTGCATGTGGACTTCAGATATCCAGTTTCCCTTGATTGATGCCCACCTTATTTACTGATGCTGGGTCTCTCAAATGAATCCAGAGTTCACCCATTTGGTAACTATAGCTAGCCAGTTTTCCCCAGGTATCCCACTTTTCCATCTTGAGTGCTGAGATCCAGGAAGACCCACTAGGTCTACTGACACATATGTGGTGGGGATCTGAAGTCTGTTTCTCACACTTGTGGGGCAATCACTTTATTCATTGAAATATCTCCCCAGAGTGTCCATATTTCTAATTATATGAGTCAGACAATAGATTTAAGAATCTTTTCTAAAGAGTAAATGGTTAGAGTGGTAATTTATCATAAACTTAACTGACCATGGAGACTCTAAAAAAAAAAAACCCAAAAAAAAATCAAGGAGGGTGAAAATGCTTAACCTAATTATGTATTAAGTAACTCATCAGCACCTGTGTAATGGTAAGACACAATTGTAATTACTGTTGGTAGATGGGCATAAAACTGATTGATGTTAAAATGGTACTTTATTTCATGGAGGAATGAATCAAAGGGGCTTTACAACTGATTTTCTAAACATTCTGATCGAAGGCTCTGTTTTTGCTTACCAAGCCAATTTACCTCTGCCTGCTGGGAGAGAACAACTGTGTCTTTCAATCCTGGTGAATCTATGCTTTTAAAAAAATATGGTTGGTTGGCTTCCTTCAAAATTTAAGGCAGAGTCAGAAATAATTTTCTCTTTTAAATTGGGATAGACATGAAGCACCAAAATAATTAGTTGCTTCTATTTGGAAAAAAAAAATCTCTCATAATTCATTGTCCATCCTATTAACTGTTTACAATTAGAGTTTTAATTCTTCCATGTATATTTCTCAATGCAGATGAACAGTTCTCAGACATGGAATTTAGTTTAGATGATTGTAATTAATTGTCAATATTTTAGATCCTTTTTGGCTTGCTTGGAACCTGTGTTGAGGCATCCTTGATATCCCCCTCCTGTAGAGGCCAATACATTAAGGAGTATCAGATAGCTTAAGTAAACAATTGGCTGAGTGCATGGATAGAAAGACAGGTGAATGGATATTTTGTCAGAATGTCATGATGCCATGGTAAACTTGATCATGAATTTCTCATCTCATCCTTCTTCTTTAGGTATGAGATATCATTGGATTCTTGAGTGTTGGTATACTGGCCATGTTTCCCAGCTTCATTGAAAGGATAAAGGCAGAAACAACTGTTCATGACATTTACTTGATAATTAGCATAAAGCTTGAATTCCAGAAAGGGGAAATGAAATAAATTTGTCTTCTTTAAGAGAGAGCATTGGACTAAGAGCTTACTGAGTATCTTCTTCATTCCTGTAACTTACCTCTGACAATTAGATGAGAGTTGACTGATGCCCTCTTTATGGGTTATGTGATCCTACACAGCTGCAGACACTTTTCTGGACTACTGTGACTTTACTGGCTAATTGCCAAATATGCAGGGCTTGGTTGCTGAATCTTTTAATAGAGCATTTCCCCCAGGGTCCTGTTATAATTTTTGGATCCATGATGCCTTGATTCATAGTAGAAATTCCACCACCACCCTTCAAAGCTCTTTTTATATCACATTTCTCACTTATTTTAACCTTTTGTATTTTTGACTAGTTTTATAGTTGAGCTTACTGTCTTTGGGAAATTGTTGGGTTTTCTTGGGCATAATTTATAGAGAAGACAAAAATATCAATAGCTTGTATTGAGCATTGTCTTAATATAAAAAATGTTTGCTTTCACCTGGGCTCTCTATTTCATGAAATATACATGGGTGCTTGAAAGACCTGGTATGAAATTATCCATAATCAAGAAGAACCCATTTCAAGCAAACAGTGTTCCTAGAAGAGTTCTAGTGTGTCATCTGTGGGTCTTTGTAGCTCAAGGATGGGTTGTTCACATTTTCAAAGAGATATCCTGCATGTTTATAAGTAGCTGGCAGAGTTTATGGAAACTTTCTGGTGAGGGATGTGACTTCTCTGGGAGAACGGTTCACACAATACCCCTTTAATACTTTTACCTAGTCATGTTTAAATTTTGAACATCTTCATTTACTAAAGAAACCATAATAGATATGCAGATGAAAAATAGATTAACTAATGCTGATGCCTTTGAATAATCTGGAAATGAGGTCATTAGACATTTGGAAAGATGAATAGGTTGCTTAATTTATTTCCCAATCTGCTTTCTGTTTGGCTGCTTCACTGTAGTCATAATTAATATAACAAATCTTACAACAGATTCTCATTGTATCTGGCCACAATAGCTATTTCCAAATATATTTGTTAGGAAAGATTTTGTTTTGAAGATGAAAATTGTTAGGATGAAAATCACAGTTTATTTTCCTCAGAGGTATTTGGAATGCACCAGATGGTCAAAAAAGCTCATGATATGATTGAAATACTTCCAAGATGAAGCTCATGAGATGAGGAGGCCGTTCTATACAGATAGGATGAGTAATTTATTTCCATGGACACTAGAAGATGAATATTGACACGTGTTTTTCTGAGATACTTCTCAGAAATCTGGCTTTTAAAACTGAGAATAGGTCTAGGATTCTTAATGTCTGACCTTGGCATATTTGACATTTACGGTTATAATTGTAGTTATAAGGTAACTCACTCAGAAATTAAAATAATTTATATATTTTCAACCATGGCCTCTGTCTATGCAAGTGATGACTTCTTGATAGTCTTTGAAGTTTTTCATGTATAATATTTTCCTCATTTACTGAGGTTGAAAGTGTTGTTTCCTGAAAGACATAATCAATACCAGAAATAAGATTTCATAAATGAGGTGTTTCATAAAAGAGATAACTTGGAACTTTGCCTTATATATAGTAGGATGGGAATCCCAGTGTCTGTTGAGTTTGTTTGTTATCTTGTGTAATGTTATAGTCATAGTGGAAGGTGGTCCATGTTAATCAGGGATCAACGGCATCTTAGGAGGAGGTTGGCCAAAGGTAAATTGGAAATTACACATTTTGGAAAACCTAAGTGGAAGATGAGACTTGGCTATGACAGAGCCAAGCTCACTATCTACCAAACCTAGCATTCTATTTTCTATAACAGTTTTATATGAACATGGAACAACTGCAGTCAAAGAAATGAAGCTAGAAATATATATTATTTCTAGGTCCAACCTAAAAATTCCTGTGAAGAAGCCTCTGTATTTCCTTTTCTGTTTGCTCAAGACAGATGAACATATTGACCTCCAAGGGCACACAGGTAAAAAGGAGCTACAAACAGAAGGAACATTAATTCATGAAAAACTACTTGTGGAAGCTATGCCAGTTGATGATTAATCAGTCAATCATATCTCCTTTGGACTTCATGTGAATTAAAAAAGAAAACTCTCCTTTTGTGATTGGGTCATTCATATGTTTTTTGGTTATTTATTATAATGGCTACATTACCTTAACCATTTCATATAACATTCAGATTTGCTTAACTGCCTACTAATCTCATGTAATGTCAAATGAAGTATGGGATTATTTGCAATGCTGATGTCTTGGTCTCTAGGTTACTAACTGAGTAGTTTTGGAGATGAATCCCTGGTAACAGGAAATAAGTTTCTAAACACTACCTGCCCTTACCCACATGGTGTGTCCCACATCTCTCTGCTACAATGCAACCTCCATTGTTCTGGCATTATGGAAGCTTTCTTGTAAATTATGCGAATTCCTTTTCTCTCCCTCTTTAGAAGTACTCATTTGTTAGAACTGGGGAAGCAATTTATGTCAAGCACCAGAAAAAGAAAATGATTATAAGGCCTATGATAATTATCTGTACTGACCTTACTATATCCAAAGCATTATTTAATCCTAAACTGAACTATCTGTGTATACTGGGACCTTATTCACAAATTTACAACTGTATCCCCATCCTTGACTCAGTAGCTACCCAACCAATTCTTGCCAATTATATTCACATGGTCCTTTCAACAGTGGAGACAATCATGGGCAAATAATTGAGATATTAATAAAAACAAAGAAAATTTTAGCCTTTATCTTTTATAACACAGTGGAGGTTCTTCTTCAAGGCCACAAAACCAATTACTATAGAGGGAGAACAAATTCATAGTCATTCAAAAATAGATACAATGTTTGATGGAAGGTTAAAACTAAATCCTAAATTTAATTTCTGATGGTTGACTTACTTTCAAGCAGTTGAGTCAATAGTGGATATCTATAGACTGAAATGTGGTATAATCATCTAGGTTGTCATTTAATGGCTGTGTGGGCAATTGATCTAGGAAGTTAATCCTTGCTTTGAGTGAAAGTGAATAGTAGATATTTGTCTCAGTTGTCTGGGAAAAAAAATAATTTGTGGGATGTTCCTCAAAGTTCTGGGCTTCAAATATCTCTCTGACTTGGCTCTCTCTAATCTCTGAAACAGAGTCTTTTATTCCTTTGATTTGTCATTGTTGCAGTCAGGTTCATATTACTGTCAGAATACACATGACCAAGAGCAGCTTGTGTGAAAAAAGGTTTATTTTGGCTTACAGACTTGAGGGGAAGCTTCATGATGGCACGGGAAAATGATGACATGAGCAGAGGGTGGGCATCACCTCCTGGCCAACATCGGGTCAACAATAGCAACAGGATACTGTGCCAAACACTGGGAAGAGGAAGCTGGCTATAACATCCATAAGCCCACCCCCAACAATACACCACCTCCATGAGGCTTTAATTCCCAAATTGCCATCACCCAGAATTTAGAACACCTAAGTTTGTGGGGGACACCTGAATCAAACCACCATAGTCATTATCATCATTAACTATACTGTGAGGGATACCACACCACATAGATGTCAGCAATGTCCTTAGATAATTGGTGTTGTCATACCTGGGGCTGGGATGGGAAGGTTGTTTTGCTATTGGTCTTCAGTGTGTTGAAACCAGGGATAATGCTAAATATCCTCCACCACCATCATTTCAGCAAGTTATTATATGGTTCAAATATAAGTAGAGCTTAAGTTAATACAACCTGCATTTGTGTAAATTAATCCATTGAGAGATATATTTAAAATAATAATCAGCAGAGGGACATTTTGAGAGTATAATCAGGTGGGATGAAGATAGAAGATGAATGCTGTGGTATCTTCATGTCCCAGAGGCTGCTGTCCAACAAATGTGGACTGATAGGAAGAGAATTACTCCACCCTGGGAATAAGCCAAATGTCGAGCTGTTCTTTTTAAATGGCACGGTGCCACCTTACATTAACAAAAGTTAGCAGAGATCAGGCTGGGTCAAGACTAGCTTCTTTACATGTCTCTCTCCCTCTGTTTGTTCTGGAAGCTGAAGGATCCTTTAAAAGAGCTTCATTTGGTGCCTGAGGGCACATCAGTTCTGTGAAACACTTGACACACTTCCATTGGATGGGCACATTACCATTTTCTCTCTGATTCTCATTTTTAAAGTATGACACTCAGAAGCTACTGCTGACCTACACTACCAAAAAAGGAAAGCTGTCTCCTTAGCATGAGGCCCTTCTGTTCACCTCTGACTGATACAGAATGTCACTGGATTGTCACTAGGTCACATAACTAGAAAGGGCCTTCTTATTACTATAGCTGAAGCAGGAGAAGAGCAGACTGGGTTTAGTGAAGGTATATAATTTATCTAAAATTATAATGGAAAACAAGGCTCAAACTAGGTTTACTGTCTCACAGTTTGATGTTTCTATCATGGTGTCTATAGTAAAAATCAATAACTAAAAGAAAAACTCGATGAAATTGCTGATTTTTTCAGTTTAATTACCTGGCGTAGATCCGTGTGTATGTGTATGTGTTATGTGTTAGTGTATGTGATTTGTTTTTAGTTTTTAAATTTGTATGTGTTATTTTAACTGTCATGCACCCCAAATTTGAGAAGACTATTTAGAAATCAGATTTTCAATGCTGTAAAAATATTATAGTGATAATTATTACTATTATTAACAAGATGTTTCATATGGAAACATGTTTTGGTACCCTCTTTTCCCTTGTCCCTACCCCTATTCAATTGGGGACACTCCTCAGTGGGGTTGCAGGTATTCCCCATGGGGTTGTGGTTTATGCATTGTGGGAGCAGTAGTCAGTTATTTTGGTTGGGGGAGGGAATGCCTCTGGGCATGATGTCTCAACGTGTGGCTTTTACAATCTTTCTGCCCCCTCTTCTGCAAAATTCCCTAAGCCATGTTGTGTGAGTTTTAAGTCTACTTCTATCCTCATAAGATAAGATACTTCTGGTCAAGTGTTTTATCCCAGAGATGAGAAGGTAACTGATACAGTCATTCTTGTTCATAAACAAATTCTTCAGTTTATATTGTCCTCAATCTTCTTGTCATTGTAAGAGGAATAGCCATACCTAAACTGCAATATAAGGATTTTGTTTTTTTGAGGCAAAGAAGTAAATGATGCCTGAAATAGCAGATACATAGATAATAATGATTATAATACAGTGGACAATATGGGATTTCCTTTCATATATACATGCCTATTACTTAATTCTCAAATTCAGTATATCTCTGTGAAATAGCTCATGAAGTTGAGTTAATGAAAACCTTTGATTTCAAGTTTAAAGAGTACCCATATGGTATAGTAACTATGAGACAGCAGGAGCCCCTTAAGTTCCCATTACCAAGAAATGGAAGCTATGTCTATATTTGTTATTTTTCTCATTATTCTTACAAAATACCTGATAAAAGTAACTTAAAGAATGAAGGGATTATTTTGGTTCACATTTTAAATGTGTACAGTCCATAGTCCATCATGGTAAGGAAGTCATGGTAGCAAGGAGTGTGAGGCAGCTGGTTACATTGCATCCACAGTCAGGAAGGAAAGAGAGAGAGAGAGAGAGAGAGAGAGAGAGAGAGAGAGCGAGCAGGCAAGTTTGAGATTAAGAGGTACTTACTCCTTTTTTTTTTTTTTTTTTTTTTAAATCCCAGCCCAAGGGACAATGTAGCTGACATTCAGGATGGATCTTCTCTCCCCATTTAAACCTTTCTGGGAATACCCAGAGGTGTATCTTCTAGGTGATTCTAAAACTAGTAAACTCAACAAGACCAACCATCACAATGAGTGCACAGTGATCACAATGATCAGTCATAGTAAGTCTCTTGATCAGGGAAACCAGAGTCATAGTTTTCCTGAGCCCTAAATCTGCTTTGGAATAGTTTGCTAGAATTAATTGGGTAGAGGACCTTGAAGACAGACATCTTCTCAGCACATTTTTGATAAAAGTGCCTGAGAAGTGATTGATTAAATAGCCTTGCAAAGGTAGGGATGGGTCCTAACTCCTGGATACTTTTAGCTACTGATGTATAATTTGGAGGTGGTGGATCCAGAGAGGATTAAGGCAACATGTGCCAACTACTGGTTGAAGCAAGAAGATGGCAACTTCCTTCTTCAGTGTTGGTGCTGAAACCTGGCTGGTAGTCCCTGCAAGATTTTATTTAGTTTCTGTGTTTAGAATCCACCTAGAAAAGCTGAACATTATTTGGCACTTCTTTTCAGTAATCCTTCATTCCAACCTGCCCATTTTGTGCTATAATTTGTCAACTGTGCTTTGCAGAGACATCATAGCCTTCCTAGAATAGTCAGAGCTTGCTTTCCAATAAATGTCATTTAAAAGAAACCAGAGAACATCTCAGAGATATGATGCTGTTGATGGCTGTCATTCATTATTAGTATCACAACTAGGAGATATTACCACTTACTGAGTGGCAACAATTGTGCTGGGCATTGTTGACAAAGCACAGGATTCCAGATCATTTCTGTCAAAGAGGCAACCTCAACCTCTTCAAATGCATGTTTATTTTCCCTTCTCTCCTTATGAATATTTTGCTAAGTTGGGAACATCATGACCCAGATGGAAAATTGATCTAAGAAGATGTACCTCTAAAGATCTCCAGACATATTTTTAGATTATTCACCTTTGGTCTAGGATGACAGTACGCATATTTATTTACCAGTGTTTTGTTATGCATTTATTGTGGCCCATGCAGCAAACTAAACACTTTTATTTATGATATGATATTTTAAACCTATGATTTATGAATAATTATTAGTAAAATATTGTAAGTATGGAAATTGAGTTTTATAGAGGTTATGGAACTATCCTGAAGTCTAATTTTATTATAAGTATATCCTTGGATTAAACGTGTAGCTTAGGAAAGCACTTTCCTACCATGGCCAAGGCCCTGTGTTCAATCCTAGCACCAAAAATACAACCAGCAAACAAATAAACATGCAAACAAGAAAATATCACACCCCTTTAACCAGTTCCTCCCTCTGGGTCCTCTTACTTTAGTCTTCTTTCTCTTCCCTTCCCTCTCTGCTTCCATCTCATTGACCTTCCTTATGTCCTTTAACTTTGCTGTACTTCTGCCAGCCGTAGGACTTAGTGCATTTCCCTGCTTTTGACCCAAGCATCTTCCTTTCCATTGTTTGCTAGAGAACTCTTGGTTATCCTTTAGTTCTCTGCTTGGTAGCTTGTCATTTCTCACAAGAACCCTCTTTCTGATTCATATCAAGTAACTCTGCTTGCATGGAACAGGCACTGGCAACCCCATTTGCAAATATATATATAGTTGTTTACTAATATGTACCTGTCACTCAGATTACCTGGAATCTTCCTGAGGACAGGGCCTGAGCATATGTACGCACCCATGGGAGTCCCAGCACTACAACAGTGCTTGGCACAGCAAATGCTCAGCAAATGTTTACCCAATTAAAAAAATTGACAATATTCCACCTTTACTCTATGTTGAACCATCAACATTCATTTCATCTAGGAGGAAGACAGGCTGGACTTTACCATTAATTAAGATCTGTAAAATTTGAGGGTGAGAGAACAACGAAGGAAAAGAACCTAGTGAGATTGTTCATTTTCAAGGTCTCATCTAGGAGATTCCAGGTATAAAACATTATATAACATTTTTTTTTTTAACATTAAACTACATTACCACTGGGGAGATGGATGAATGGTTAAAGGTGCTTGCTTGCAAAGCCTAATGGCCTGGGTTCAATTCCCCAGCATCCACATAAAGCTATATTTCAAAGTAGCACGTGCACCTGAAATTCATTTGTAGTGGCAAGAGCCCTGGCTGCTCTTCCTCCCTCTCTTTCTCTTTCTCCTTGCAAATAAATACATAAAGACTAAAAAACTAAAAAACTAAAAACCAAAAACAAAACAAAACAAAACAATCCATATTACATATTATTCTGTTATCCAGATTCTGAAATTACAGTAAACTTAATTTTGCCCTCATGGTCTCACTGCAGCCCCATCATATTGATACAATTGTCATTTTTTTAAATTCTTAGGTATTTTTTTTAACTCTCTCCTATGAACTAATTTCAATTTTGAGAGGGATTTTTCCCTTCCACCAAAACTTAATTTTTATTTATTTGAAAGGAAGAGTGAGTGAGGGAGAGAGAGAGAGAGAGAATGAGCACACCATGGCCTTCAGCCACTGCAAATGAGCTCCAGACACATGTGCCACCTTGTGCATCTGGCTTACATGGGTACTAGGGAATCAAACCTGAGTCCCTAGGCTTTGGAAGCAAGTGCCTTAACCACTAAGCCATCTCTCCAGCCCTAATTTCTTTTTAAAAATGTATGTATATATGTGTGGCATGTGTGTGTTCATATGCATATATGCATGTATGGTTGCATGTGTGTGGAGGCCCAAGATTAACACTGGGGTCTTCTTTTATTGCTCTCACCTTATTTTATTTTTTTGAGACAAGTTCCCTTAGTGAACCTGGAACTCACCTATTTAGCTAGACAAGCTATCCATTGTGCCTAGAGGATACTCATGTCTCTGCCTCCCCAGAACTGGAATTGCAGACACATGCCACCACACCTGGCATTTTACATGAGTGTTGGAGATCCAAACTCAGGTCTTCATGCTTATGTAGCACACACCTCACGGATTGCACCACATCCCCAGTTCACTAAGCTAAATTTACAATGGTGGAGTTAATGTTTGTTTTTCTTGTACAGAGACAGGAAGCTGCTGGTTACTGCTTTTTGCTGTTCTAATCATTTCCAGTAATTGACCTTGATGATTAGCACCCTCTTCAGTCATTCACTCCTAGCTTCAAAGTTGCTAATGTTTTTTATTTAACTAGTGGACCATCTCTAGTAAGTGTTCAAACTGAATGACTGGAAGAACAATTTTCTTATTGGAAATGCCTGGTTTTCTTGGATCATGAAGTGTGTCCTGTGCTCCCGGTTCTTGAGTTTGCAGAGATTCTATTCTATTCTATGGAGACAAAGGTTCAGCTATTCATAAGCTTGCTCCTCCAGGCTTTGAGAACAGAGCAGCAGTCTAAGACGCTCTATTTCTATGATATTAGAAGCTACTCAAAATGAGATGGGAATGAACTATTTATTCCCATTCTGGTAAAAATGGGCTGAATTGGAGGAGAAAGTTGAAGATGGGACCCATGGTGCCTCTTTTCTCTCCATTTTAAGACTAGGATGATATTGATGGTTCTACTTTATCATCCCAGTGCCTGGCACATATTAGAATGTCTGTAAGTGGTTGCTCAGTTGCTAGTGTGTGTGTTGGTGCATATGTGCATACAAGTATGCAAGCACGTGTTTGTGCATGTGTATGCGAGCCAGAGGAGAAGCTTTGGTGCTGGTCTTCAGGTGTTTGACCCGGAAAATGAAAGGTACTTGGTAACAGGAGGGGAAATGATGCTCACATAGTGGCATCAGGATGAAGAAATCCTTGAAGGCACAGGCTCCCATGATGCTCTTGTGCACACTAACTTTTATAGTTGCTATGTTCAGTCCTGGGGTCAGGGTAGAGCTGGAGACATTCCACCAATGCAGTGATGGGAAGGTTCATTTTGCATACCATGATAAGGAATCCAGAGGAGAAAGGTAACAGGAGATATAGAAGATTTAAAAGCAAGGAAGCGGCAAATTTAAAACAATATATGAGAAAATTGCAATTCAAAACCCCATGGTCTGTGAAAGACACTGTTTGTTCTTCCAAGTGCTTGCCTTTCCCTGAAAGCTTGGCAGA
Source organism: Orientallactaga sibirica (assembly GCA_036365145.1). NCBI lineage: Eukaryota > Metazoa > Chordata > Mammalia > Rodentia > Dipodidae > Orientallactaga > Orientallactaga sibirica. Next base: position 10,143,763 of record JAEOAD010000031.1, on the reverse strand, counting down.
TCCATTTTTTATAGGCAAGTCTTAAACAACAGGAGATTCTGCAATGATTCATTGAAAAGGATCATTAAAGGAAAATCGAGGCACATCACATCCTGCTTTTTAAAAATTGCTCATTTATTATTACTGTGGGTGAGATAATGGCTTTGTGTTACTCTTCTAAATAGTGTAAAATATTTATTGATAAATATAACAATGCATAAATTAATGCCAGTTGAGATTTTGTGGGTTTTTTCTCCACTGATAGCCATAATTTTTTTTCTAAAGAATAATGGTATTTTGCTGTTGCATTCTGGCTGAGTGGGAACATTGAGAACTCAACCTCTTATGAAGGTACTGCCTTTTTGTTTCTTTGGCACAGCAAGATTCTCTGGGTGGACCTATGCTTTGTAAAATCAATTTCTTTTCTATTAAGACCACAGTGCTTGGGAAGAGGGTAGATAGAGGTGTAAAATTTTCTTTCTTTCTCTGTCACAACTGAATTTGGTAACAAAGTATGTTGGATGCTTTACTCACTGGGACTAAATACCTGACAAGAAGCAGCTTAGAGAAGGAGAGGGTTTATTTTGTCCCACTGCTCCAGAAGTCCAGTCCGTCGTGGTGAGGAAGGCATGGCACCAGGAGCAGGAAGCCCGCTGATTACACTGCATCTGTAGTCAGGTAGTAGAGAACAAAGGCAAGAAAGGGGGTAGACTGTGAAACTTCAAGGCATGCCCACCACGACTTACCTCTTGCAGCAAGGCTGTACCTGCTAAGGGTTCCACCATCTTCTCTAACAGTGCCACCAGCTGTGGACAAAGAGCTCAAACACATGAGCCTGGGTAACATGTTCTCATTCAAATCACAAAGTATCCAACTTAAAGTGGCTTAAAGTAAGGGCATTTATTACTTTATTTATCTGAAAGTCCACAGCTAGGTGGTTCTGTAAAGTTAATTTGGTGCCTTAAAAATACCCTCTATGAGGCAAGATCATGTCTTTATATAACAATATCCCAAAGTAATAAAGTGTTTTCTTTTTCCCTTTCATCCTGCGGAAAAAAACATTTTCAAAATCCCTCAGCAGACTTGAATTTGAGACATTTTGCTGGTCAGGGCTTAGACCCACTTCTAAGCCAATCATTACAAAATCCAGACAGTTAGGAAGAGGTGGCCAATGGCTCCTTACCTGGGAGGGGAGAGGGACCACCATTTTCCATCAGTGCTGGATTGCTCCTTTGAACAAACGGGTTTTCCTGGAGGCAAGGACAGAGGAATGGGTGATGTGTGTATGGCCCCAGGTCAGAGTAACTTGGTTCTGGTGGTTGAATGGTATCCCTGCTGGCAGACATAATAGAAGTATACAAGACAATGCTATTCCCAGGGAGTATTCATGGGTATTGCTACAAGGCAGATGATTCTTTAGCTGGGGCAATTAATTCAATAAAATATACACTCTTCCGATCATGCCCCAGGAGATGGTAATGCAGAGACAAGTAAGGCCTCATTTCTTTTGCCTAAAAGGAATTCCCAATTCCTTGCACCATCTGCTTTTTTCAGTCAGTGATACAGAGTGCAGATTCATCCCTCAGTGTCACCATGCTGTCATGTTTCTCTCTGAGCAGACAAGCTTGCAGTGTTTCTGGAACACCCTCCACTCTATTCTCATGGACCAGGCTGGGTCACAAATCAATGGATTCTCCTAGCATCCATGTTTACCTTTGCCCCAGGCCTGGGCCTGACTGTCTGCCAGATGCTCCCCTCAGCCAGGCAAGGAGCCTGGGATGGCAGATTGTGTTTTGATCAATTTGTGTCCTCACTGCCTGGCTCGGTGACTGGAAGGCAGACAACTTGCAATGGACGTTTGTGGCATGAATGCATGAATAGTCAAATGGACGGAAATGAAAGCTGGACCTTGTATTCTCCTTTGATCAGCTTCTAGCTTATTGGTTTTTCTCTTTCCTTTTCTTCACCTTTTCATTTCCTCTCTTATTTCCCATTTCCATGCTCATTATTTACAAAGAATGAATCTTGCATTTTTAAAAGTTATACAACATTTGCACAAACTTGCTGTGGTAGTTTGAATTGATGGCCCCCCCAATATATTCAGTGTTTTATTAGTTTGTAGTTTGTATATGCAGCCACCTGGCTGGAGGCAATGTCACTGGGTGGATTTTAAGGTGTGGTGGTGGGTTTAGGATTTCAATCTAAAGATATGCAAAGTGTGCCTAGCTGGAGTTCCTGAGGGGTGCTGTGCTGTGTGGCTTTTGGCTTTTGGCTTGTGGCTTTGCTCTCTGTGTTTGGTCCTATGAAGGCAGGCCAGCTTCTTCTGCCATTATGGAACTTCCCTTGGATCTGTAAGCTTCATTTAATATCCCTTCTTCCATAATTGTGCCTGGTCTGGAAGTTCATCTCCACAAACCTGAAGCTGTCTGCTACACTTGCTAAAGGCTTTGATCTCCTTTTTCTTCATAGAAAGATGGGGTGTTCTTGATGCTGACATCTAGAAATGTCAATGTTGGTTAGGGAGAGCATTCTGGGGACCTTGTCTCCTACTGTGAGTCATCTTTGGGTCAACTTCCAAAGGTTTGAGTCCTATAAAACCCAGGGTGATAGACTGGTATCAGAGAACTCACTGGTTCTCTTTCCACTTTTGGATAGACTGAGGGGAGCATTGTGTGCTTTGAATACCTGGTGGTTTCTGGAGGGTGATGTGAGCTTGGGAAACTGGAAGGTGATGCTTCTATTAATATCCAGTGCAGCTGTTATGAGAGGCATGTTGAAGCCCTCTTGTTAGGCCAGAGCTCAAAGGGGAGATGTCAGAGCACAGCTAGTCTCCTTCCTGGGTAGATATAGATATGAAATACCTGGGAATTCCACAGGTTGCATCAACTCACAATAAAAGTCACAGGGCCAGGTGTGGTGGTACATTCCTCCATTCCCAGCACTCAGGCAGCAGAGGTAGGTTGATCACCTAGAGTTTGAGGCCACCCTGAGACTACATAGTGAATTCCAGACCAGCCTTGGCTAGAGTGAGACCTTATCGTGAAAAAAACAAAACAAAACAAAACAAAAAAGTCAATGGGTTCAGTTTTATATTTTTTCCATTCTATTTCTGCATTAGTTTTGATTTGTAAAGATATAATATTAAGATATTTATCTTATTTTTTTCTTTTTTTTTTCTTTTTCTTTTTCAAGGTAGGGTCTCACTCTAGTCCAGGCTGACCTGGAATTCACTATATAGTCTCAGGGTGGCCTTGAACTCATAGTGATCCTCCTACCTCTGCCTCCCAAGTGCTGGGATTAAAGGTGTGTGCCACCACACCCCAAGATCTTTATCTTAATGACTATATTTTGTGATGTTCTCTGCTAAAGAAAAGAGCGTTTTTAACTATGTGATATTACTGGACATCATGAATCCCTCCTTTTTAGTTCAGTTTGGTTCCATTTAACAAAAAAATTATTGCATATTTTCTCTGGATTTTATTATCTAGTGGAGGTGGAGTAGCCAGCAAGATGGCACCTTGATGCTGACACCATTGATTAAATCTGCTGTCAGAGCTGAGAGCTGCAGGATGGAGACACAGGATAGATTACACCCTTGGCTTGTGGGTGGGATGGAGTCTTATGGGGTCACCATGTGGCACTGACCAGGTTGAGAAGAGGGTAGGAGCTGTTGGAACCATATGATGAAAGCTATATATCAGATGACATGGTTTGGGCTTGAATCTGTAAGTGGGTGTTGAAGTGAATAATGCAGTTGGAGACATCAGAAGGGTGTGGGTTTTATACCTCTATCCTATACCTTTATCCCATATGTAATGGGGAATTATTGAGGTCTTTGAAGCGAAGAAGAGCATGAATCTTACTCATGGGAAAGTTAACAGTTTGTCTTAAATCATACAAAATAAATAAATAAAAACAATAGAACAAAGCAACCCAACGTCCCCCACCCCTCAGGTTAAAGTGCCAAGTCCACTGGGTTTTACTTTTGGCTTTACTACATGGATTGCCTCAGGGGACATGGCATGTCCTCCTGCCCTGAGAACTCAGGGTTCTCTTTTGTATAATGAGTGATAATGTCAAGTATTGCAAGCATTCCTACGAGTATCATCACAATAGGATTGGGAACTATTCTAGACTTACCTCGAGCAATCAAATATGCATCAGTGTTTGCCAAGGCAGTAGTTGCAGCAGAACATTCTGATGTTTCTGTTTCTTCCCAGTGCCCTCCATTCAAAGCAATCCAAGGCTACTGACATACATGAAGTCTATGTTACCTTGGCGCACAAAGCCCATTTTTTATTCCTCTGTGTACTTTGCGGATGCTACTATAAAGCAGGTTCCCAAAGAGACATCCTGAAAACTAGATATGAAGGCATATCTCCAGAAGACCCTATCTCAGTGAGTCCATTCATTGCTATTTAAGAAGACCCTCATTGTCAATCGTTTTACTGTATGGAGTATTTGTCTGTGGAACAAAGCACATCCCTGCTTGTTCCCTATGCATCTCTTAGCAGGCCACCTCCACCCTCTTGCATTCCTCATCAGGACGTCTTCTTGTGTTCTCATTGCAGAGTTCTTCTGACAAGGCATCCATCCTGTCCATTCTCCAGGTCCTTGGAGATCTGCTTTCTGTTGGTGAGTAGACTATGCTGACATCTAATCATATGGTGGAGTGCTACTGGCTGTCATATGTCACTTAGAAGGCAGTTTGATGCTGTGTGTGACTGAGTCTGGAAGGGCTGTGTGTAGTTTGAATAGATGGCCCCCAATATATTCAGTGTTTTATTAGTTTATAGTTTGCATCTACGGCAACCTTGCTGGAGGCAGTGTCTCTGGGTAAATCTTAAGGTGTGGTGGTGGGTTTAGGATTTCAATATAAAGATATGCAAAGTGTGTCTAGTTGGAGTTGCTGAGGTGTGCTGTGCTGTGTGGCTTTTGGCTTGTGGCTTTTCTCTCTGTGCTTGGTAAAAGCAGGCCAGTTTCTTTTGCCATTATGGAACTTCCCCTGGATCTGTAAGCTTCAATAAATATCCCTTCCTCCATAACTTTGCGAACCTGAAGCTGTCTGCTACAGGCTGCCTCTCTCATACTGCTTTCAGCTCTTCACTCTGCACCTTCCACCTCTGTGGTTCACTCAGGGAGCCAGGTATTGCAGGCTACCATACATATGTCATATGGAGGCAGAAATATGGGTCAGGTGATGAAATCAAAGTTTGATAAAATATTTTTTCAGAAATGAGAGAACATGATTAACTTAAAATCAACTTGGTTAACCAAACCCAATAGTATTACTAATATCAAGAATTAATGGCATGGCAAAACTTGAGCTTCAAGATTCCAATTATACTGTTTTTTTTTTTTTCTTTTCTTTTCACTAACAGATGCCCTCAGTGTTAGGGCCACTTCCCTGGAGTTTTTGGACTGAGTTTCCATCTGTAGATTATCAGTTGTCTGTGGTATAACATTGTGTTCAGTTTCTCCAGAGTGCTTGAAAACACCTTGGAGTTCTTTCTCAGATATAGATAGTGATTTTTGATAAGGCTTCACTCTACATACTGGAATGACCTGAAATTAGATGAACACCCTCTTGCTTCAGCTTTCCAAGTGCTGGACTTACAAATGTGCTCCACCACTCTTGGATATAGGTGGTTCCCTCCATCTTTCTCTCTCCTCCTTGCTCTTCCCAATTTAATTATTTATTTTTTAGAGGATTATCATTTTAATAGGATGAAAAGTCAAAGGATCTTCTTTGATATTGTGACACCTCATTAACCACTGTGGTTAGGACCTTTTACAAGACACAGTGTAATCACTGCTTTTGAGCTTGTCCTTGGGCAAGGTGGGGGAAGTATTTGAATAAAGCTTCCTTGATTCTCTCAAAGGTCCTGATGCAGGATGACTGGATATTTGTTTCATAAGGAATCACTTCAACCACTTCTATATTTCCCTCTCATCAGTTGCTAAAGTCCAGAATCAGAAAATTATTATGCATACCTTCAATAAAATTATTCTAGATATTCCATCACCCCAATTCCTATTATTAGTGATTCGAGCCTATAGAATAAGGATATTTCCTATGTGATGATGTATGAACTTATATATGTCTTTATATACATGTACACATATGTATACACATGAGTGAAGACTCCATAGCCTCTTGAAATTTGGATTATCAGCTCTCTTCATTATAGCTGCTGCTGGTGACTATACCTAAACTTTGAAATATTCCACATTTCCCACATCCCTCTCCCTCACCTAATAGCATAACTTAAACACAGGTCACTTTAAGAACGCGTCAGTTTTGGTTTCTCTAGTGAAGTGTACCAACATTTGCTCTGTCTTCAGCTGTTAGATCTGAGGTCTGCTAAGAAAAATGAGGATGTGTTATATATTTCCCCAGGCACAGACCGGAGGATTCACTACATGATCAGCAAGGGTGGCAGTGAAGCCCTTCTGCAGACATTGGTGGACACAGCAAGAGCAGCTTCTCCTGACTATGACATCCTCCTGCCTCTCTTGAGGCTTCTGGCCAAAGTTGGCCTAAGAGGTACTCCATTCTAAGACCTGATATTTCTAGAGTTGTTATTGTGAGATCAATTTGGGAAGCTCTTGTGGGGAGCGGGACAATAGAGAGGACTTGGGTGCCTTGGTGGTAGTGGTGGAATCACTTTCTAGTGGAGATAATTTGATTGTTGGTGATTTTGAAACAGTCTTACCATGTTTCTGAGATTTGCCTGAATGTCACTATGTTACTCAAGCTGACCTCAACCTTGCTGTGATTCTTCTCCTCAGTTTCATAATTGCTGGGATTGCAGGCATGTGCCACCATGCCCAGCTTGTGTGTTGTTGTTTTAAAGTTATTATAGAAAATTACCATAAATGTGTTTGGCTGTTCAGACTCCATATAAACAGTGTGGCATAATACAACAGAAAGGCAGTCTCTCATAATTCTAGAGTTCACATTTCCCAAACCAAGTACTAGTGGAGTGGATTTCTTTTGGAGACTCCAAGGGTAAGAGAGACTCTTTCCTGTGTTTCCCCTGGCCTTTTTTTGATAATTGATTTTTTTTTATATTATTCTAATTTTACATTCATATTGGTGTGTCCATTATCCTCCTCCTTGTCCTCCCCCTTCCAAAGGGACCCTCATCAATGGAGAATATGGGTCATGTATTATGGGGGTGGTCAAGAATTATGGGGGATAGGCCAAGTCTTTGTGCATAATGATTCAACTTGTGGCTCTAACACTCTTTCTGCTCCCTGTTCCGCGAATTTCCCTGAGCCACGTTGGGGTCATTTTAGTTCTACTTTAGTGGTGAGGTTTTAGGAGCCTCTCTGTCTCTGGATTTCTGCTTAGTTGGAGTTGGATGTTCTCTTTTTATCTCCTTCAGCCTTTTTCTGGTGTTCTGATCACCAAGAAAGCTATACTCTTGCCCTTTCCCCGCATTACTCTATGGTTTCAGCTGGGGCCCTGGTGAGGTGCGATAGGCTGATCCTCCCTTCAGGTTCGTCATTCATCTGAAAAAGATAAGCAGATTCTCCAACGAAGAGAAAAATTAGTACTAGATAGATGGGATGGCCATATTTATTTTAGAGAGAATTTTATGTGTAGATCCTCTTCTCACCCACATTTGGTGGTAGCTTGATCTTGGAGACTGAGCTCATTTTTTATACATGGTTTTGACTTATTTCCCAGTTCCAGCAATGAGTTCCATTCCAATGAGTGGATCTATTAGTCAAATCAAGAGCAGTTGGTTACTCACCATGGCTGTGTGCCACTACTGCACTTGCTTGAGCATTACATCAGGTTGTTTCCTGCTGGGTAGCTTAGACTGTGAGTTGTTTAGACAGATGTTGGTCATTTTCCCCCAGTCGCTCATGTAGCACCCTCTGGCACTAGACTAGCTGTCTGGGGACTGACCCTCTTCCAGATTCCGACCAGGTCTCTCTATGTTTTGTCTCACCCACGTATGCTGTCTTTGACAGTAGGGTTTTACCATTAACCTTTGGTGTCTTCCCTGGCTTTTTGTGGCTGCCAGAGTCTTTAGATTTCTTGGCTTGTACATGTATCACTTCCATTTCTGTCGACACGTTCACAGGGTGTTCTCTCTGCATGTCTTTTCTTCTCCAAATAAGCTAATTGAATCTGAAAAGACTCTATTTCCAAGTAACATAAAAACTTGAGGTTCTGGGTTGACATGAATTTGAGAGGTCACTGTTCAACCTACTGTAATTAGTCATATAGAAAAAGAGATTCCTAGTTGAGGGAAAATGGAGGTCTAGAGATCTTTCTACTTTTGTTCCATGGTCATTTCTTGCTCTACATGGAGGATCCTAAAATACTTTCTTAGTTTCCTGGAACTTCTTGAGGCTGTTTAATAACTTGAACATTCAGAGTTCAGGCAAATATTGAAAACTCCTCATGGCATTTAAGCTTTCATTGTGTATTGCATCTCATAAAGGTTACACTTGAGAATCTCACGCCATTCGAAAAGTAGACCTTTGGCATTCACTGTTAACAGCTGCAGCTGGGGGGCTCTGGCACACTTGTTCAAAGTTTAGGACTCTGCCTTTACTCCATTCAGCATTCCACAGTTGCACTGGGAAGTAGATATCAGCATGCACATGCATATCCCAGGCAAAATAAATACAATTGATTTAGTGACTATTCAGCAAATAGGCGCTTCTGTCCCAAGGCAGAAGCTGTTCTACACACTGCAAGCATTTCAGTGGTCATGGTAGTAAAGGAACCTGCTCACACAGAGCTTCTGTTCCAAGTGGAGCAGGCCAGCCAGCCAGCAAATAATTATCCAGATGATAGCACACTGTGATGAATGCCTGGAGGAAGAGAATGAATGATGCTACTCAAGATGACATGATCAGGGCGAGGTGACATTCGAGATGAAATTTGAAGAACAGGGGAAAGTCAGCAAAGTGGAGAGGGCCAAGTGGACTCGAGGAAAAGACAGTAGAGACCTGATATATACTCCAGCAATAAACATGCCAAGCTGGGAAGTCAGGTCTGGGTTTCAGGTCTGGCTGAGTGGCCTTGGGCAAGTTACTTATGGGTTCTGAATCATTGTGTCTTTAGATATAAAATGGAGGTAGAAATTTTAATTCTAGGGCTGCAATGAAGATTACGTAAGGTATGGTGTTATGTGAGGCCAGGTACCTGACAAACAATATGGGTTTCATAGAAGAACAAGAGACAGACCAAGATAGTATCTTTGCATTTTCAAAGCACTATCTAATCAAAGTTTCCTTGTTACAGTTTGAATGCTGTGTTACTTATGTATTCTTAACTGCAGAATTTCTTTAAAAAAAACTGATACCTAACAGAATTGGAGTTCATATATGAAGATAACCAACAGCATCTTTAGTTAAAAAGCTTGAAGTTATACAACTCACAAACCTTCATGTAAATATCTGTATACAAACTTATCTCCTCTGATTCATTTGGTTCCAAATGTTTTGAGTAGTTTTAATCAAGTCAAAAAGTATCTTTAATTATGATTATCTCCCTCCCTCTACCGTTTCCCTTCTCTCTTCCACACATTGTGAAGCCTTCAGAATGCATGTGAAACAACTAAAATAGATGGATTTGTGTTCCCAGACAAGAAGTTTGGACAGAAGGCACTGGAATTGGAAGCACTCGATGTGACACTGATTCTCGCCAGGAAAAACCTGACCCAAAGCCAGAATCTCCTTCACTGTCTCTGGGTTCTGCGTGTGTTTGCCTCCAGTGGTAAGTGAGTATGTGTGGCCATCTGGAATGGCTTCCAGACCTGGACTGGAACACCTGAAACTGTGTGGAGATTGGGTTGGGATGAGTTTGGGTGGAGGAGTCATTGGTCCCAGCCATACATATAAGGGAGCCTGACAATCCAGAAGCTGTGGAGGTAAGGCATTATCTATTTATCCCCTTCCCAGGAAGTTAGAACTCTGGAGCTAGTGTCTAGGGATTGACTTTTCCACTTATTTTTCTTGTGAGTCCCAAAACACTCCAGATTTCTTTCTTTTTAATAATATTTTTATCTATTTAAGAGTAAGAGAGAGAGCAAAAGAGAGATGGAGACAGAGAAAGAGAGAGAGTGAGTGAGGGAATATAAGTATGCCATGGCCTTCTGCCATTGCAAATGAACGCCAGACACATGTGCCTCTTTGTGCAGCTGGCTTTATGTGGGTACTGGGGAATTCAACCTAGCTATCAGGCTTTGTAAACGAGCACCTTTAACTGCTGAGACATCTCTTCAGCCCCAGCTTCTCTTTTAGTACTACCAGGTGAAGAAGTCCTGAGGCAAGAGAAAGACAGATGTTCTTTAGGCCTTTCATGTTGATAATGTTATGTGTACAGGTGTCAATAACAACCCTTATTGACTTCCTTAAGCTACATTTTGATTATAACATCCTTTACCATTTTTGCTTTAAATCTTATGATCCTTTCGGATAGAGCCCATGAAGACAATAGAACACATGGGCTGGTATTTATTTGACATATACTGATAGGGACTAATCATGACAATTCTGTGTTTAGATCTATATAGTGTTATAGTTCAGGAAAAAATATGGCAGCTTGGAAGAGTAATTGCTTAAATTTATATAAATAAAAAGTCATAGATGCTGAGTTTAAAACTCTAATTCTACTCCACACGAAGACATTTTTTATTAATAGATTAGATTCTATACCTCCTATCTCATATGTAATGAGCACAGACTTTCATTTCTCCTTCCTGAGCTCTCTTCCTGGGGAATGAAAGTGACAATTATTTAGATGTAATATAAACTGAAGGGAAAAAATGTGGGCACAGAGCCAGACAGACCTGAGTTTGATCCTGATGCTATTTCTTATGAGTCATGGAACACGAATACTTAACCTATTTAACCTTGATTTTTTTTCCTCTGCAAGACAATGAATATAAGTATTAATCTGAGAGGGTTCTGCGTGGCTAAAACAATAGGAATTAATACTATCATACTGCTAAATGCTAGAGGTCTGAGCTTGAGACATGGGCAAGGGCTGGTTCCTTTTAGATTCTCTCTCCTTGGTCTTAGGAAGATGGCTGTCTTCCCCCTTTTGTCTGATATCATATAACCTTGGATTTTCTTTTCTTTGAAGGATACAAGTAATACTAGATTATAGTCCACTGTAATAACCTCATTTTAACTAATTACTTCATAGGTTATAATGATTAGGTTTTCAACATGTGAATTTTCAGTTCAACTCACAACAAAGTTCACACAGATGAGATAAATAAGATCATGTTCATGAGTAAGATTGTCAAACAGCTGCTGTTCCACGTGTGAGTTGCCCTTTCTTGCTATACTCTTTTCCCCAGTCTTTTGGAATCATAGGCAGAGTATATATTAAGGGAAAATTAAGTGATTATTTTCTTTTTTAGCTATCCTAAGAACTATGAAAATATCACAATATCTCTAAGAAATAAGGTTTTCTTTGTTTACTTAAAACAGGGTCACATGTAGCCCAGACTAGCCTTGAACTCACTAAGTGACTAACCAAGCATGACCTGGAAATCCCCCTCTTCCTACCTGTACTTCTCATGTGCCAAGATGACAGGCATGCCTGCACCACCATGCTGAGCACCATATCCTAACTTTCATTGGCACATTCTATTAATAAGCATGGAAGACTCACAAAGGGAAATTCTCCCTAGAGAAGAATCAGAAGATTCTTGAGCTTGTTCTTCCTCATTTCATATATTCTGACCAGGGAATCAGTGACCGTTCAGGAGAAGCTGAATAAATCTGTACAAACCATCTTCAAAAAGAAAAAGAGGAGATTTGATGAATCACATGGTTTCCCTGAGTAATTAGGCTGAGTGATTTGCCTTCCTTAGTATATATAATGATTATGGTTATTTGGTAAAACCCCTTCTGATGCATTCCTGACAAATGATGGATTTGCTTGTTGCTGTGAGGAGGTGGCCAGTTATATGCTAAACCCACTTTTATTAGGTGAAATATCTATTGCATCTTGTATACATATAAAAAATTAGAGTGCATCTCTCTGTGCATTGACTTTACTGGCGGGAGGCAGAGTTCAAGAAGCCTGTGAATTTCAACCTCTTTGGTGAATTGTGATCCACTGCTTAGCATATAGGAGTCAGGGGACTTGAAAGTGTCCTTGACTTAATTATATTTAATACCAGAATTTTGTTGAATTATCTGCCAAAAATTTGCTTGGCATATTTTCTCAGTTCAGAAAGCCATAAGAGTGGAAGCTTGGTGAACAGAACCAGGATCCTCAATCTGTGCAATTGATCTGAGCAGTGGCAGTCTTGGTCTCTGCCACCCCCAGGAGGGCTGTGGCCATAGAGGATGTTCCAGGAACAGGGACTCTGTGAGATATCAGTCCCAGTGTCTTATCTGGTAGACTGTACTGAGCTGAGATGTATTTCAGCCTACAGATTTGCATTTGGCTTCCTCTCCTGAGCCCTGGGGCAAACCAGTTTAAGGTGCCCTTGTTTTTTTTCCCCTTTGCTTCTTTAAGAATCCATTTTCACTCACTTTTCCAAGAGCAAGTTTAGCCCAAAGCTTAGCACAGTCCTAGGCTTTCTTTCTCAGAAGCACCCGGGAAGGGGAAGAAAAGAATAGTCACTTTGGGTGAAAATTGTTCCTTCTCCTACTGAAAGTGGTGTGTCCTGCTAGACTGGATCATTTTTGTATCCTGTGGATTCCTTTTCTTTTATTGGAGCTCTTCCCAAAGTAAGCTGGATTTAGTGGGGTATGGAGCATATTGGAGATGACCGTGATATACAGAGGTTTTATCTCTCTGATACTCTCTTGATTTCCTTTTAATCATTTAGACCTATCATTATATTTTTATAACTATGCAACTGAATGTAAAGGAAAAAAAAAAAAAAAACTTCCCAAGCTGGTTACCTCTGACCAAGAGGAACCAATTCTTCCAATAGTATCCCAGTCAGGTCATTGCCTGAGTCTTGGGAGTGTTATTTTATCTTTAATTGACATATAAGAATCTCCTTAAAGTTTAAATGAGTCAATCCATGTGGTATTAACCCAAGTATTGTGACAGTAACTATGTGCTTCTGTCTTTCTCAGTAACCACGGGAGCCATGCTGGGAATTAATGGAGCCATGGGACTGCTTTTCAAAGTCATTTCTCCTTATACTCGAAAGAACACACAAACGATCAGGTACAGAGCATCTTCACTGTGTCCTTGCCCTCTGTGATGCACAGGGAGACGGACACTGCCCACTTCTGTCTTCTAGATTCTTCCAGTCTGGTGTGGTGATGACTTTCCCCTAGGAGATAGATGTCCAGTGACTATCACAGTTTGCATTTTTACCCACCCATGAATACTTCATGTCCTTTCTTCTTCACAATCACCTTAAACAATTATGTAACTATCTTCATTTTCAGATGATAATGCTAAAATGTGGAGAGAGCTTATCTGAAGTCATAGTACTATAAAATAGTGGAATTGAGATTTGGATCCCTATATCTTTCAGACTCAGAAACCTCATTTTATTTACTTATTTATTTTTCTTGGTCTAGTGCTTTCAGTAGATTCTGTTTCATCTACAGTGATAATTTAGTAAAATTCTTCAAAGAGTCTAGAAATGACAGGGTCTCAAAAAATCAGCCAGGCAAACTTCTGATATGAGTTCTGAGCCTTATAATAGTCTATTGGTTACATGGTGGTCTAGGCTATGTGCTTTTACGACTGAAGAATGAAATTCAGCCTATTCTCTGCCTCTGCTACCTAGAGTGGAGTGAATCACCAGGTTAAAAAGGGAGATGGTTTCACACAAAGGCTTTAGAGATATTTGGAAGCATTAAGATCCATCATTTATGGGGGTGATTCAGTGAGGACCTTGAAAGAATATTATAAGAATTTCAGCCAATTTCCAAGATCTATGGGGTCATTTGGCAAGTAGCATTTCCACACCCAGCCATGATATTTTCTGCATCCTAGCATCAATCTTAGGCTCATGTTCCACCTGATTATTTTTTCTTTTGGGTCACCACAGTTTATGCTATTATCATCCATTCTCATCTGCAATTCTCCACACCAGAATTTCCTGCAGTGAAATACATTACATATCAACCCCAAAAGAGGGTAGGGTGGAAGAAGAAAGGGAAAAAAAAAGGTTTCATTCAATAAATTTAGAAGTCTTGGGTTAAGCAAAGTGAGATCAATTTCTTTACTAGAAGACTTCATAGAGTCTTTTGTAAAATTGGAATATATATATATATATAGTTTTTGGAATACATAAGATGATTATGTAGTATACTCTACCCCAAAACTGATTTTGGCCAGGGAGCTACTTTTTTTTTTTTTTTTTAAGATACCACTTATTGTAAGGAGCTAGCATTCTTTATATTTCATTTTGAAAATTTCTCCTATAGACTAAAATTTTATTGGAAAATATGAGTCAACTAAACTCTACCAAGGAACCCTTGTGTAGCAGGTACAAAATAACAGTCACAAACAAAAGAACAATAATGCCGCCTTTTGACAGCTATACTTTATTTTGATTTTAAACTTCCATTATGTCAGATGACAAAAAATGTCAAAGTCAGTGTCTTATCAGGAATCTAAGTCAGTAGTCCTCCCTCTGCTCCTCTTCCTGACATGTGCTCTACATTCTCAGAATGTATGGTCGAGAAAGAGGGTCTGTGCCAGAGCACAGTTTGTCTTCCATCATCTGTGCCCATTGGATGATGCATAAGTCTCATTTGTGTCATAGTGTGCTGGCCTTTTCTCAGTCTCAACATGCCTTTTGGGCATCAGCTTTATTTTTATGTCCTATTCAGAAGGTCTCTTCTAATATGGTGTTAAGAAGATCAGGGATTTCTGACGTCTTACACACTATGTGAAAGTCCATGTGGTGGTCACTATGCCCAATCACTTGTGAATCTAACTCAGTCATCTCATCTTTGCCACTTTGGTACTGAGTTGTTTGTGTTTAGAAGACTTCCCTAGGAAATCTTTGGTATCAAAGCACTAGGGCCCTGTCTTTTTCAGGCCTGATAGCTTTTGTTATGTTCTGTATTCAGGCCCACATGCAGGGTGGGAAGGGGTAACCAAGTAAAAAAGCACAGACACTCCTTTCTTAGGGATACCCACCAGTTGTCATTTCTGTTCCTTTCCTTTCCTGTTGTAAGAGTCAACTATAGGCACAGAGCCTACCAAAGTGCTACTGGAGAATGGGGAAATAAGACCAGAGGTAGCAGGATGAGAGGGCTGAGCACTTCCAACAAGAATGAGATATCTTCTCAAACACCAACTGTATCATTTCTTCATGTCTCACCAGTCTGGTAAAGTTTGTGCAATATGGTTCTCCTTGTTTAGTGAAATGCTGAATTAAAAACACTGCATAGAAGGAAGGCCATTTCACCAGCTATTACCATAATACTGTCATTGTCATGGTATTTATGAGGTGCCTAGCACTGTGCTTGGCACTTGGCATGCATTATCTTACTTTCTTGCTTGCACCCCTTCTGTTATTTGAGGCAGGTGCTCTTACTGTCCTCAAATTTACAGGAAAAAAAAGTCTGAAAGAAGTTAAGTAACATTCTGGGGATTTAAGTGAAAGAGTTGGGATTTAAATGCTGTCTGATACATGAGCCTCAGCCTTTTAAGCACCATTGGAGTATCTGATACAATCTATTTCCAGCATTTTATTTCTAAAACCACCATATGTAAGACAATCATAAGCAGTTAAAGTTTGCTTAAATTTCTTTTACTGTCTAAATGGTTTAAACTCATGGAACAATTTGCTTAATGACAGGGAATGTTTCTCCTTAACTAAATGGCCATTTCCTCTCAAAGGCTAAATATCTATCCCCTTTGGTTTTGAATTTGTTCCCAAAGCTAGTTTTCTATCTCATCCCTGCTTCCCTACAAGAAGATAAGAAACAAAGGCACTGAAATCAGAAAGCCCTCCTAGTAGCCTTAGCTGATTCTGTCATGAGTCATTTAACTTCTTATCTGAACTTTGACAATCCTCAAGATGTGAATATCAAGTCTTACCTCTTAGGCTTGTTGTTAAAACTGATAAAAGATTTTGTAATATTTGACACACTGGGATATTGTCAGTCATTATTAATACAGACAATACTGGATTCTTGATAAAGATACTGGAATCAGACAGCTCCCCTTAGCTCCACTGCCCCCAAACATAAGTAAAATGAACTCAAATGAATTCTTCTCAGTTACACTTGGATGCCATACCTGTGGCTTTGGGTGGAGTCTTCCAGGAAGGGGATGTGAATATACCTGCAGAATATTGCCTTTGAAACACTTGCAAGTTATGGGAGAGTTATTCCAGGATACCTTTGGCGGGCAGCGGGGTGGGGGTCGATGATCGGTATGGTGCCATGATGACACCTTCCCCCCTGTGGAGATGAATGTGCTCTACTTGCCCAGCATGAACCTAAAATTAGATGTGCAGCTGTCCTCCAATGTCCAGATAGCACTCAGGGTTTGATTTATGACAGAAGCTCCAACTCTCCTCATGAGAAAGGTCATGTGGAACAAGGTCACAGACCTCTTGTGGCCCTGTGCCACCCTTAAATTCCTGGTGAAGCAGCCATTTCAGTCTTCCTTAACTTGCCAGGTGTCCACCATGCCCACCTTTACTACTGGGTACTTGTTCTGGCTTGTGCCTATTCCCTTCCATTTGTTTCTTATGTCTACCACTCTAATCTGAACAGCTGTGGTCAGACTTGGAAGGATACTGCAACCCTCGAGGTAGTCTTCATGAAGTCAAATCATGTGCCTTAGTTTCTCTTTCCAGCCATATCCCTCACCCTTTGCTGCACTAACACCTAAATTTATGGTGGACATCTGAATAAAACCACCACACCCCTCCTCTCATGGTTCTCTCCATTCAACTGTCCCTGAATGAATCTTGCCATGGGAATGATGTTACTGTTTTATCAAATTGCAGAACGCCTACCCAGTCTTCAAACCTACTCCATCACAGGACAGACAGGCAAACTTCTTCACAATACTATTTTAAAATGTTGTTCATTCTTTTCTTTGACACGTACTGTACTTAATTCTCTACTGTGTTGTCTGTGTGTCTTATCTCTTTAATTCCCTACTTCTTAAAGATAGAAATCAAACCATGTTTACCTTGTTCTCTGTAGGGCCTACCTCAGTGTTTCAATGATGGTAAACACAAAGTGAGAGGTAGGAAATTAGGGTTACTGGGCCCCCGAAAGTAAAAAGGCATGAAAGTCTGCATTTTCTAGAAAACAAAGATGATCTGACTTCTTATCTCTTACCTAGATCTGTTTTCCCACAAATAACCTGGGCCCCTCCTTGGAGGGAGGTCTCTCTTAGAATTTAAATCTAGCCCTAACATTGTGGTTGGTCAAAGTTTAGCCCCCAGGATTTGGTGTCATGGCTAGCACCTTCCTGAGACAGCCCCTAGTACAAACCAATCAGCTGAACCCAAGGTGAGCTGACTGGGAAGATAGGGCCAACCACCATAAGGTTATAAGTATGTTTGCAAGGGGAGAACAGCCTCTCTGAGTTGCCTGATCGCTCCTGAATGTCAGCCCTTCTTTGGCTCCATACTTCCCTCAATAAATATAATAGCTTAATGTTTATCCTTCTCAGCCTTATTTTATTCAATTCTTGGATGAAAATTAGGCACAGGCTTAGAGTTTAGGGTTCCAGGACTTTCCTGATGCCTGAGCATCCTGTCACAAAGTGAAAGGAAGTTTATACATGAAAAGGTTGATGCATAACTTATTTTCATTGGGTATGGTGTGATAGTTTGATACACATATACAACGTGTGAGGATCAAATCAGGGCAATTAGTGTTTCCAAATACTGATACAATGGCACATTTCAAATTTCCGGCTGTCTTTGTTTGGCAACACCCATGCTAACATTATCTGTGTCATTACAATTTAGTAAACATAATGCCTGAATGTACACCAGAAGAAATATGCTAACTAAAAAATAACTGATGAATTTAAGATGTGCTGCTTAAGTCAGGTGTGGTGCATACACCTTTAATCCCAGGACTTGGGAGGCAGAAGTAGGAGGATTGCCAAGAATTTGAGGCTACCCTGAGACTACGTAGTAGATTCCAGGTCAGCCAGAACTAGAGTGAGACCCTGTCTCGAAAATCAAAAACAAAACAAAACAAAACAAACAAAACAGAACAAAACAAAACAGAACAAAACAGATATGCTGATTAATAAAATACAGTGTCTATTGCATAGGTATTATGCCAATCACTTTACAGTCATTATCTTGTTTTATCTTGATTGTAAGTTAGCTCGACGTGTAGGGTTCTGACATGTCTAAACACGTCTGAAAAATCATGTGCCAGCCACATCTGCCAAGAACTGTATGGTGTGAGGGGTGGAAGTGCTCTGGAAGAGAAGTCAGTCAAGAGAAGAGAAGCAGTAACTATCAGCTAGAGAGGAAGCTAGCTTTCGCTCACTGGAGGGAAGGCAAGCTTCAGGACCTTTTGTCTTATTTAGAGTTGTCTGGGGAGCTGACAGGTTGGCAGAAGTGAAGGATTTGCATTTGAAGGGCATGTTGGGGGCAGGATTGATATTAAAACGTTGCTTTCTGTCCACACTTGGTCTGTTGTTTGATTCAACTAGGGCTTTAGAATTTCTGGGAGATCTTTTTATAGAAATCAAGAAGAGGAAATGACACTGGGTCAAAGTGTGCTACCCTTTGCTTGCTTGTTCCACTGTGGACAAGCATGTTTATCTGCATGAAGCTGTCTTGGAGCTGTGCAAACTCACTAAGTAGGAAAATTTATTGAGGCAAAGACAGATTACTTGTCTGTGACTGACTCATCTTGTGACCTTAGAAGAGCCAGTGTTTGCTCTATGTCTCAACAATCCCTCCTTGGAACTGCCACCTTGCTCCTTCACTTCCAGCATGGTCTGTGGATTTTGGTAAAGATAATAGACATTTCTATTGGTCACTTGAGCTTTTCCAATGCACAGTCGCATCCTCTTTGACTCTGTTGGGTCCTTATTTTATATATTTTACCCAACTTTGAAGTTGGGTTATCAGATGCTATCAGTGTATAGTAATTCTGAGGATTTTAAAACTAGCTTGCTGTCCCATAAATATCAAAGTCAACCAGAATTTTCCTAACAGAGGCTGCTCCTGAGGCCTCACTAGGTTCTGTGATAATGGTGCCACACTTTCATGAAGAAGACTCAGGATTATCCAAGAGGCTGAGATTTTTTTTTCTTTTTTTTGCCCCCTAACCATCCTTGTCTGTTCAGCCTCCCTAAGAGTATGGGAAGCCAGGAACCATAATGTTCAGGACCATACTGACGTCACTGTCATAGAAGATGCCATTGTCAATCTGACCATTCCTCCAATGCTATCTTAGGCTTTTAGCCAGGTCATCATGCTAGGATTAACCTTTGGGGCTGTGGGCTGGCTTTGCACTGATGGTGGGGATGGGTGGGAGCATACACTGTGCCCCAGAGCACCAGGGCTGAAACACCTTGGCAGCAGGAGGAAGGGGCTGTGTTTGATATCCTGTAAGCCTCATAATGAAATTTTCAGTGTTGTGTTGACTGCCCTCGTAGCTCCCCATGCTTAGACTAGTGTCAATATTTTTCTCCCTTCAGAGGTCTCTGCTGCCAGGCCTCTCTGGCACTCGAGCTTTGCCTGAGTGCAGGATTCCTGGGCATTGCTTCATTGGCAGCTATTTATGGTGATTTCATCGTCAGTTTATGAGGTAGAAAAATGTTTTGCTCATCTCCTCCCCAAATCACTGATTTCCCAAAGTCAAGCCTTCTGGGCTCTCTCCAACCATCATACCATTTCCCTTTATTTGACCACATAGCAAATAGATGGAGACTCAGCCAAAGCTAATGGGCTCCCTGTGACCATGAGCTCCTTAGGAGATGCCACAACTCTGTTCCTGAGACAATGGGAATCCAAGATACAGGAAACAGATCTTTCTGTTTCTCAAAATAGCTACTGGATTTCTCCCTGGGTCTTTGTTCTCCCTGCTCTTATTAGAAGCACCATGACTCTCCATTCAGCAGAGCTAGAATCTGTGATCTTCTAGGGCATGAGCTCATATTGTCAGGTGCTATCAGAACTAAGTACTTCAGAGTACTTAGACTCAAATACTTTGGAACAGGAACAAAAGAATTCCAGCCCAGCTTCACAAGTGCTGATATTGGGCATGTACACCATGAGCTTAGCTTACTGACAGCATGATTATGGCCTTTGCAACCTGACTCCAAGCCTGCAGCTGATGGTGGAATGAATAGTTTCCTACATGAATTAAACCTTGGCAATGAAGTCTATGGTTTGAAATCCCTTTCATCTTATTAAGAAGCCAGTGATAGGCATTCAAGTCATGGGACTGAAAGCTGGAAGGTTCCAAGGAACCATCTTGTTCATCTCCTTCATCTTAAGATGAGGTCACTGAAACCAAGAGAGGCTAAGCAAGCCCCTAAGTGACTTCAAGACACATTGCATTGCTGTGTGATGTCCTACTGTGTTCTATAAAACAGGCATGCCTTAGAACTTTTATTTAACAACATTATTTGATCTGTCTTAGTGCTAGGGCTTGGAGATTTGAAAATGACAAAAAGTGGGTTCTCGTCCCAAGCTGCTTATAGTCTTTGTAACAATAACATGCGGTGTGGCAGGAAGACTTTCCATTGTTTGTGAAGTGGCCAGTTTTGTGTCTTATGGATGTGCACTCAGATGACTTTCTCAGAAATGTTCTCAGCTGAATAGGCAGGTCTCTGCTGTAGTCTTACTTGAATTTTGCTTAAAATAACCTTTGGTGCCTTAGAAAGGCTTGGTATGGAAGTACAAGATAGGATTTTTTTGTCTTTGTTTCTCATTTGAAAAGCTTTCTGAAGCCCTGTCATCTGAGTGAAGCAGTTCACATGTCCTAAGGAGGAGTGGCTTGGGACTTTTGTGGTGTCCAAAGATGCTATGGCTTGTTTTTGATTCATGCATGCTGGCTTCACAAGTAGCCATTTCCCCCTCTTATTGTGTTACCTCTTCCTCAGATGGCATGATGGAACAGTAAGAACAGGGCTGATATTGGATGGATCAAATGATTTATAATTGAGCTCCATACAGAACAGATTTCCTGGCTCCTATACTACTTTGGCTTTACATGTTCCACTTCCTATAATGAGAATCCTCTTCAGAATTTTCCATTTCCATCTTTATCTGCTAAAGCCTGCACTGTTTATGTCTCTCCATGCTTTTTCTCCCTTTCAAACTAGATATGAGGCAGGCTCTTAGGGATTTATACTTGCTATAGAAGCAAATCTTTGAGCCCAACCTGATGCAGTAAGGAGATTTTTACAAAGAAATTTATATCTTTCTATCTTTCTATACATCACACCTTCTTTGAAATCTTGTAAACATTCACACATGGGAGAGGAACTGGAAAAACTGGAAAGACGTACAGAAAGACTCTTATCATGAAATATTCTTGGGACCTTCATTCTTGCATGGAAGGAACTGCTATTTCTAACAAGTTATGACCAGAGTTTTCAGGTAATACTCGTACTCAGACACTAGGATTACAAACAAATGAGGGAAGCTCATTTCCTGTGGAATTGAAATTGTGTGTGGTGTCACAGAGAAATGCCAGCTCAATTAAATGGGAAGGAAAGAATCAGAGGAAGATAGTGTGCATGGTCAATAAATACTCGCGGCTTTGAAGTATTTAGGTAGAAATTTCAGGATGAGACATATCAGAGGCTTTCTATCTAAGTTCAATTACAATGCTATTTTAATATTAGATCTGTATGTAAACATCAATTATATTCAATAGAGATGATTAGAAGTATGGAGAATCATAGATGCTATTTAAAAGCACGACTTATCATAAGTTGGGCATGGATTTCTTTCAAATTGTATATTGTAGGTGTTTAGTAAATGTCAGTTACATTGATGAAAAGTGATATTCTAGTTTACTTGAGCATCATACTTTTAATCACTCATGTATACTGAAGAGTATTTTGGAGGATTTAACTTTGGCAGAGATGTTCAGGCTTTGGTATAAAGAGACTTAGTCCTTGTCCTCATTGTAGACCATGCACATGAATATATATGAAATGAACATGACAAATGTTACAATGATTCATGAAGGAACATCTCAGAGAACTCAGGATCTAGCAGAGAAGAGTTCAGTGGGAAGGTGGCTTTTAGTATGAAGTGGAAAGGGGTTTCCCTTATGCTAACGTTTTAAATGCAGGACCTTCCAGGCAGAGGCAGGGGCAAGTATGGAGATAGGAAAGAGAGAGAGAGAGACATGGGGCTGGAGAGATGGCTTAGTGGTTAAGGTGCTTGCCTGTGAAGGCTAAGGACTCAGGTTCAACTCCCCACAACCCAAATAAGGTAGACACACAAGTTGACACATATGCACAAGGGGACACATATGCACAAAGTGGCACACACATCTGGAGTTTGATTGTAATAGCAAGAGATCCTGGTGCTCCAATTTCTCTCTTTCTCTCTCTGTCTCTCTGTCTCTCTCTCATAAAAAATAAAAAAGGAGACAGACACACAAATGGTAACTTAATATAATGTTGGAGTTTATTGTAAGGGCATGAAGTAGGAAGCTCATCTAAATAGTTTTAGAACACTCTAATATGTTAAAAGACAACAAAAGAATGTGAATATATAAGTCACAAAAATATTTAATTCATAAAAACAGGAAAAAAAACTGATAGACTCATAAAAATTCAACTCTCCAAAAATCAGAATAATATAACTTATATTAAGGCATCAGTTTCACAAATCACTGTGGCAAAGATATTGAAAAATGATATTTATTACTGTTGGTGATGATTCAATGAAATGGGTACTTACATGCTCCTGGGAATGTAGCTTGATAAACCATTTATGAAAAAAGTAGGGTGATATAGATCAAAACTAGTAGGAAATTCCTATTCCTTAACACATTTATTCACTTCTTTTAAAAAAAACTTAAAATATTTTTTAGAGAGAGAATGAAGTCAGTACCAGTTAAATGGGGTAGCCATTATTAATTTAGAGAGAATTTAAAGGGTCTAGACCCTCTTATAGCCCAAGGTTACTGGAAACTTGACAATGGAAAGCAGAATAACTATCTGGATATGATTCTGACTTGTTTCCAAGTTCCAGATATGCTTTCCTTTCCACTGAATAGATCTGTTAGCCAATATAAGAGCAGATGTCAGCAACTAGGGTTGATCCAGGTTAGGAGCTGCAGGTGAGTGAGACCATGTGATGGTTGTCTTTCTGTGATTGTGTGAGTTCACTTAGGATGATCTGTTCCAACTTTGACCATTTTTCTACTAATTTCAGTGTATCATTTTTTCTTACTGCTGAGTAGACTTCCATTGTGTAGATATACCACATTTTGGTTATTTATTCATCCAATGATGGGCAGCTGGGTTGATTTCAGTTCTTAGCTATTTTGAATTGAGCAGATATAAACATGGTTGAGCAAATATTTCTGAACGGAGGTGTGCAGCTTTTAGGGTAAATGCCCAGTAAGAGAATAACAGGGTCTGTTAGTAGCTCTGTATTCATCCTTTTCAGGAGTCTACATATTGATTTCCATAGTGGTTTTATTAGCTTGCATTCCCAACAACAGTGAATGAGTGTTCCTGTTTCTCCATATCCTCACCAACATTTGTTTTCATGTGATTTTTTTTTTTTTTTTTTTTTTTTTTTTGCAAGGTAGGGTCTCACTCTGGTCCAGGCTGACCTGGAATTAACTATGTAGTCTCAGGGTGGCCTCGAACTCTTGGCGATCCTCCTACCTCTGCCTCCTGAGTGCTAGGATTAAAGGTGTGCACCACCATGCCTGGCTCATATGATTTTTTAATGTGTGCTATTCTTACTTGGGTAAGGTGGAATCTCATAGTTTTTATTAATTTTATTATTGCATTTCCCTAATGGTTAGAGATGTTGAACATTTTCTTAAGTGTACGTTAGTCATTTGTAATTCTTCCTCTGAGAACTCCCTATTTAGTTCTCTGCCTCACTTTTGGATTGGGTTGTTTGATTTTTTTTTTTTTATTGTTTAGTTCTTTGTTGAGTTCTTTCTAGATTCTAGATATTAGACTCCTGTCAGTGGTATAACTGACAAAGATTTTCTCACATTCAGTGGATGTTCTCTTTATGGTAAAACTGATTTATAGGATAAATCTTCTGGTTGGTAATGGTTCTATTTTAGTTGCATATCTCTTTCAGTTTAAATTTTGGTAGGGTATATATATTTAAAAACTTATTCATTTATTCCAGGTTTTCCAGAGTTTTAGAATAAGTTTACCAAAGTGTTCTCTAATGATATTCTTTATTGAACTGGGGTCTATTCTTACTACTCCCTCTTCATCTCTTATTTTGACTCCAAAATTCACAAAACAAACACTAAAGCACATAGAAGATCACATTGGTCCTGACATAGTAGGAGTGAAAGATTTCAATACCCCATTCTCGCATTTAGATAAGCCCTCTAAACTGGAAATTCAGCAAAGAAACATTAGATCTGAGCAACACCATAGATTAACTGGACTTACTGTACATTTATAGAATATTCAATTCACCAGATAGGGAATACACATTCTTCTCAGCAGCATGTGGAAGCTTCTCCAAACTTGATTGCATAGTACACTATAAAATAAACTTTAACAAACAGAAAAAAGACATAATTTATTGTATCCTATCAGACTGCAGCAGAATAAAGACAGAAATTAATAGCAGGAAAGTAGGTCATTGAAAAAAATCAGGGAGAAGACCAAAATAACGTATTATACACAAATGAAAGTAACAGTTAAACCTATCAGATCCTCTGGGTCACAGCTAAGGCAGTCCTAAGAGAAAGGTTTAAGTTGTAAATTATCATACTGAAAAATCAGAGAGGGGCTGTAGAGATTGCTTAGTGTTTAAGGCACTTTCTTGTGAAATCTGAGGGCCCAGGTTTGGTTGCCCAGCACCCCTATAAGCCAGATGCACAAGGTGGCACATGAATCTGGAGTTTGCCTGCAATGGCTACAGGCTCTGGCATGCACATTTTCTCTCTCTCAAATAAATAAGTAAATAAAATATATTTATATAGTTTAAAAAATCACATTGCAAATGAACAACCTAATGATGCAACTCAAGGGTCTAGGAAAATAAGAAGTCAATCCCAAGCCCATAAATGGCAAGAAATAATAAAATTCAGTGTGGAAATGAATAAGATAAAGACTGAAGTAGTCATATTTAGATTTAATCAAATGAAAACTTGCTTCTTTGTGAAAGTCAGTAAGATTGTTAAAGAAAGAAGTCCTAAATAACAGAAAAGTAAATAATTGAAGTAAAACCTGATCAAACTACAAGAAGTTATATAGTTATATAGCTCTGACTATGGTGAACTTGAGATTTTAATAACCCTTTGTCAAGAACTGATTAAATAATAAAAGAAAAACCACTAAGAATAGACATGATTTAAATAACAGTACTAATCAATGGGACTTAAATACATAATTCACCAAAAACAGAACAAAAAAATTTCAAATGCCCATAGAATAGTTACCAAGATAAAAATGTTATGAATCATAAGAACTGTCTCAAAAACATGTGAAGGATTCAATTGGTATAAATTATGTTCTTTGACCATAGTAGAATTAAATTACAAATCAGCAACAGAAAGGTTTCTGAAAGAGCTCCTCCACTGGAAATAAAGTCAATGCCCTTCTATGGAAAGCATGGGGCTAAAGAGGAATTGGGAAGTATGTTGAAATGAATGGAAATGAGAATATATTAAAATCACTGGGATGCAATATACCAGAAGGAAACATATAGGACAATAAACATATAGTAGAAAAGAAGACTGGGGAGATTTCTAGGTAATAATTATAGCTTCCACATCAAAGAACACAAAAATCAGATCAAAACGCAAAGCAATTAAAAGGAAGGAAGTTTGGGATAGAAATGAATTAAATGGCAATCAGAAAAGTAAGAAAAAATATATTTAATCAAGAAATGATTCTTTTACATCAATAGAATTGATAAAATCCTTTACATAGACTGATCTGAAAAAAGAAGAAGACATTAAAATAAATGAAAAAATTGCTACAAGTCCTACAGATGTATGCAAAGGTTATGAAAGAGATGTTATTAACAACATTGTGCCAATAAATTTGACAACTTAGATGAAATGGAAAAAATGCTCAACAGATGTAAGTATCAAAGATCACTCAAGAAGAAAAATATCACCGAATCATTTCTGTCTTTATTATGTAAGTTGAACAAATATTTCACTTATTCCCACAAAGAAAAATCCAGGTGTAGATGGTTTTACCAGAAAATTATAATAAATATCTAAAAACTATTAATAGCCGTTTTTTTTTGGCTGAAAATTTTAAAAAGGCAGATGCTTCTGTTAATTCTATGAAGCCAGCATTATCTTGATACTGAACACAGGAAAACTTTTTACAAAGAAAGAAAAACTATCAACTAATATTTCTTATGAGCTAAGACGCAAATATCCTTAACCTAATTTTAACAACAGGGTACAAAAGTATCAAGGACCAGTATGATTTGCCCAAGAATTTAAGATTGATTTGACATGTAGTCATTAAACATACTTTTATAAATATCCAACAACATATGCTTATTTTAGTAAATCTAGAAATACCACTCATTTTCACACTATTTCCTGACAAATCTCAACACACTATAATAGAAGGGATTTTTCCCCTATAATTTCTATCTATAGAAACTATCAAGTCATATCATACCTCATGGTGAAAGATTGAGTGCTTCCCTACTAAGGATCAACTGCTAATTTTTACTGCTTCTATTGAATATTATACAAGAGATTCTAGACACTAATACAAAGCAAGAAAAATAAAACATAAAATCAGAGAAGAAAAATAAAATTATATTTGGATATTGTAAATGTCAAAATTCTTATGAACTCTATACACAAAAAGCTGCAAGAATTAAATGACTTTAGCAAGGCATACATACATACATACATATATACATACCATATTCTTATTGGAAATCAAATTAAAAATCTTTTAAATAGCATTAAAATATTTGAATATTTAGAGATACAGCTGAAAAAGTATGCAAATATGCATACTGCAAAGGACACAGCATTGCGGAAGCAGATTAAACAACACCTAACCAAACAGACTGTTAATGATTCAGAAGACTCAATGTTGTTAAAATGTCAATTTTCCTTAAATTAATCTAGAAATTTGATGCATACACAGTCCAAACTAAAAAGGCCACCCTTTTTTGGTATGAAGCCAGAAATTGTTTTAAATGTTTTTGGAAATGCAAGGTATCTGGCATAACCAAACCAATTTTGAAATAAGAAGAGCAGAGTTGGATTAGTAACAACTCTTTATTTCAAGTTGATAAAAATGTTACAGTGATCAAGACTGTAGTATTGATGCCAAGACTGACAAAACAAATAGTTTGGAAATCAACCCTCATAAATAGATGGACAGTTATTTTTAGCCTAGGGAAATCCCATTGGAGAAACCAACATAAGTTTCATAAATTGTGCTTGGAACACTGGAAATTCACATGCTAAAGATTAATTTCAGCTTATACTAAGTACCATAAAAATGAACATATAATGGATAATAAACATATACATGAGCAATATACAGGTACAAGATTTCTGGAAGAGATGGAAACTTTTCTGACCTTTGCCTAATGTAAAAATTCTATAGATACAATATGAAAAGCCTAATACAAGAAATAACAAGTTGGTCTTTATCAATATTAAAACCTACTAAACCTTGAAAGACACTGTTAAGACCACAAGGATATGAGGTTCAGGCTGATGCTAAAAATTAAATAAGAAAATGGACCATCCAATTGAAAATGGACATAAGATTTGAATATATATATTCCACCAAAATATATGCATGGCTGATATGCTTATAAATGTGTTCAGTGTATATTATTTGGGAAATACATATTAAAACATAATGTGATTATGACTAGAGATCTATTAGAATGGTTAAAATGAAAAAAAGACTGACTATTGAAAGATGACAAAGATTCAAAAGAAACAAATTCTCACAGAGCTCATGTCACAGGAATATGATATGACTATGTTGGAAAGGTTTCTTAAAAATTGCACATATCCTATGTGACCTAGACATTTCTCTTCTATGTAATTACACCACAGGAGTGAAAGAATATATCTTCACAAAGAATTGTTCACAATGTTCATAGCAACTCTATTTGTAATCAAGAAAAACTGGAGACTTCCCAATATCTACCAACTGGTGCATAGATAAGCTGTAACTTTTTCATACAATGAGATATTGATCAGCAATAAAAGAAGAAATTATTGATATAGGCTATGACATGAATAACTCTCAAAATAATTGTGCCAAGGTCCACATTTATGGTGGCACTATTCACAATAACTAGGAAATGTAACCAACCTACAATGTCCATCAACAGATGAATGGATAATGGAAATGTGGTATATATGCACCATCGGAGTTTATGCAAAAGTAAAGAAAAATGAAATCATGTCATTTGCAAGAAAATTGATGTGACTGGAAATCATTTTGTTAAGCAAAATATGCCACACTCAGAAAGACAAATGCTGCATACTTTCTCTTATATGCTGCAGTTACCTTCCTGCTGTGATAAAGCACCCAGCCAACAGCAGCTGATGGGATAAATGGGTTTATTGTGGCTTACAGTCTTGAGAGGGCAGGGAAAAGCAGGGCATGAGCAGAGGCTGGGCATCACCTCCTTGCCAACAATGGGTGGAAAACAGCAGCAGCAGGAAAGTAAGCCAAATTCCTATAAAGGAGGAGCTGGCTACAACAGCTGTAAGCCTTCTGCAAGAAATACACCTCCTCCAGCAAGGCTCCACTTCCCAAATTGCCACCAGCTGGGGACCAGTCATTGAGAATACATCAGATTTGAGAGTCATCTGACTACAAACACCACATATATGGAACCTAAATTTAAAATTGTGTGTGTTTGTTTATATATGTAAAGGTATAGGTCACAAAACTAGGAAAAAGATCATGAAAGGGGAGGAAGAGAGTATAAGGGAAGTGTGCAACAGGATAAGTGGAAACACCTGACAAGAAAGTTGGAGAGGACATTAGACCAAGGAAGGGAACCAGCTGGAAAGGGAAATGGGGGAGGCAATAGAGGAGGAGAACAAGTGAGAACAAAGTATAATGTTATATGTATGAAGATGCCATAATGAAACCAATTACTTTGTATGCTAACATAAAAATGAATAATTAAAAGAATAATTGTACGGGAGGACCAAAGCCATACAAAATACACTCCATATGTTTCCATTTATATTAAATTCTAGACCATGTCCAGTAAGCTATGGTGAGAGAAAGCAGATGTATGGCCATTGGGAGATAAGGGGTCAGGATGAAGTTGGGGTGAGTGAAAGAATTACAAAGAAGCATGAGAGGACTTTGGGAGGTTATGGAGGTGTTTGCTATCTTAATTGTGGTCATGTTTCATAGGTGTTCACATTTTCAAATTTTAGCACATCACATATTTTAAGTGTATATAATTTATTGTGTGCAATTATATTTTTGCATATAAGTTCCAATAGCCCTAATTGTTCTCTTTACATAGAGAATATATAAATGCAGTAAAGGAGGATACCAGTAACCCTAGATATTCATGAGGGGAAAGCTATAAGTCATTAACATTTTCTTTAATTATGAGGCATTATTTTTATAATTATGAAAATTAAAACTAAAAGTAATTGTACCACTACCTATTAGAAAATATATTTTAGTCACTTGTCTAGTAGACACCAGTGGAAACTAATAACATTATTATTCGTGCTTAGGTCATACATTTATTCATTCATAGAGAAGTTGAAAGGGTGCATTGATAGGTAAGATTGAATTAACTCATCAGTGTTAGGGATGAAGGATGGAGGAATGAAACAGGAGTGTTTCATGGGTAAAGAAAAAATATTAGAGCATGAATAGAAACAATAAATGGACTGGTTTGTCTGGAGAAAATAAATAGTTAGGTATTAATAAAGGTAACACTATTCTGGAGGAATGGGAGATAATTTCTTCAGTAGTATAGCCGCTGGTAGGTTGCATGTGCTCTGGCAAATAATCCTTGACCCATGCGTATGAAGGCCAGCTTAATTAAACTCATTGGGTCACATATACAAACAAGAAAAAAAAAACACACAAAGTAAAATAGGATCTAGTTGGAAAGGATTTCAATGGAAGGAGGTAGGACAGTGGTCAAGGAAGGTAATAGGAGAGGTTATAATCAAAAATATATTTTATACATGTGTAAAAATTGTCAATAAAATGGAAAAAAATAAAGACAATGTTAGGGGTGGGTAGTAGTGGGAGAGGAAATGGGAGTGATAATGCACAAATCTAGGATCTTTAGATGCTATCTCCTTTTTTAATTTTTTCAATTTATTTTTATTAGATATGGACATATTTAGTATGTTAACAACACATGTTGGTATCATCCTTTCCCTCCTCTCTGCCCCTTTCCTGAAGAGACCTTCCTCATTGGGGATGCAGGTCAACCCCATGGGGATTGTGGGTTATGCATTATGGGGGCAACAGTCAGTTATGGTGGAGAGGCAATGTCTCTGTGCAAAATGTCTCAGCTTGTGTCTCTAACAATCTTTCTGCCTCCTCTTCCACAAAATTCCCTGAGCCATGTTGGGTGCATTTTAAGTCTACTTCAGTGAAGGGCTCTTAGAAGCCTCTGGATCTCTGGTTTGGTAGGTGTTGTGTTGATCTCCTTCACCCTTGTACTGACATCATATTCACTAAGAAAGCAGCACTCTTGGTCATTTCTCCAATTTCTCCATTTCTCCATTTCACCTGGGGCAGGGATAGAGTGCACTGGGTCATTTATCTCCTCAGGTTCAGCTCCCATCTGAAAAATAGAAGCAGATTTTCCACTGGAGAGTGAATTCAGCACCTATTAAATGGGATAACCATTATTAATTTAGAGAGAATTTAAAGGGTATAGACCCTCTTACAGCCCAAGATTAGTGGGAGCTTGACAACAGAAGCAGAATAATTATCTGGATATGATTCTGACTTGTTTCCCAGTTCCAGATATGGTTTATTTTCCACTGAAGGTATCTGTTAGCCAATCCAAGAGCTACTGGTTACCCACCCTGCCTGTGTGCCACTGTTGCACTTGTGTGAGCATCATGTCAGGTTGTTTGCTCCTGAGGCACTTAGAATTGGCCACCACAACCTTTGCCCTAGTTTGCAGGTGTACCCCATATCTCCTCCCTTATTGGCATTTGTCTAAACTTAAAATAATCTGAACGACTCCCCTCCAACAGGAACCGCATAGGAGTCAGACCTATGCATATTGGCTCATAAATGTGTGAGTACAATATGGGCACCAACATGGGTGTAGAAAATATTGCAAGGGAAGGTCCCCCCCCTTTTTTGACCGCTTCTGAATTCCCTGAGAGTCAAACCTGACTTGCATGGAGGTTGGTACCGTACTTTCTGTGTTGGCTCTGCCTCCCCTCCCCAAAAGGTACCAAGAGCCAAAAGAGGTGGATAAAAATCCCACGGGAGGAGTCAGGTCAATGCTCCCCCAGTTGGTTACAGGCCCACCGTGACATCACGGAACCCTGGGAGTCCTAATAAAGTTTACAAAAATTGGCCACCACAAAAACACCTTCTAAAACTAATAGAAAGGGAGGAGATGTCGGGAACCATTGGGCACTAGGTAACCTTGTGACTTCCCAGAACAGATCAATGGAGTCACTACTCAAGATGGAGGCACTTTTGGCTGAGGATATGTTTGGATATCCGAGATCTTCTGCCATTCAATAGGAATTTTGAGATAAAATTTTCAATCTCTTTGAAGAATGATGCTGAGAATTTTATTGGTATTGCATTAAATCTCTATATTGCTTTTGGTAGAATTGCCATTTTCACTATATTAATTTTACCTATCCAGGAGCATCGGAGGTCTTTCCATCTTCTCAAAGTCCTCCTCAAATTTTTCCTTGAGTTTCTTATTAATGTTTTCATTATATAGGTCTTTTACCTTCTTGGTTACTGTTATTCCAAGATATTTAATTTTTTTGTTGCTACTGAAAATGGGACAGCCTCACTGATTTCTTTCTCTGTATATTTGTCCTTTAAAAATAGAAATGGTGGGCTGGAGAGATGGCTTAGCGGTTAAACGCTTGCCTATGAAACCTAAGGACCCCGGTTCGAGGCTCGATTCTCCAGGACCCACGTAGGCCGGATGCACAAGGGGGTGCATGTATCTGGAGTTTATTTGCAGTGGTTGGAGGCCCTGGCGCACCCATTCTCTCTCTCTCTCTCTGCCTGCCTATTTCTGTATCTCTCTCTCTCTCTCAAATAAATAAATAAATAATAAAATATTTAAAAAAATAGAAATGGTACTGGTTTTTGTGCATTGATTTTATATCCTGCCACTTTTCTATAAGTTTTGAGATGGAGACTTTCTGGCCACTTACATATAGGATAATATCACCTGCAAGTAGGGCTAATTTGACTTTTTCCTTTCCAATTTGAATTCCTTTTATTTCATTCTCCTGTCTTATTGTTTGGACTAGTACTTCTAGTACTATGTTGAAGAACAGTGGTGAGAGTTGGCACCCCTGTCTTGTTCCTGATCTCAGTGGGAACTCCTTGAGTTTTCCCCCATTAACTATTATTTGAGCTTTAGGAGTTTTATATATAGCCTTTATTGTATTGAGATATAAACCCTCCATGCCTATTCTTTCCAGTGTTTTGATTACGAAGTGGTGTTATATTTTGTTAAAGGCTTTCTCTGCATCAATTGAAATGATCATGTGGTTCTTATGGTTCAGTTTATTTATGTAGTGTATTACATTGAGCGATTTCCATATGTTAAACCATCCCTGCATTTCTGGGATGAAGCCTCCTTGATCAAGGTGGATAATGCTTTTGATGTATTGTTGAATTAGGTTTGTAAGGATTTTGTTCAGGATCTTCAATAATTTTGTTGAATATGTTCTCTATACCTCTGACCTGGATTTCCTCTCCTTCTAGTATACCCATGATCCAGATGTTTGGTCATTTTAGAGTTTCTCATAGTCCCCTCACACTCTGTTCACTTGATTTTTAAAAAAATATTTTATTTATTTAATTAATTATTTATTAAAGACAGAGAGAGGAAGAGGGGGGGGAGTGAGAATGGGTGCAGGGCCTCTCACCACTGCAAACAAACTCCAGACACATGCACTACCATGTGCATCTGGCTTATGTGGGACCTGGAGATTCAAACCTGGGTCCTTAGGCTTCTCAGGCATGCACCTTAACCACTAATCCATCTCTCCAGCCTCACTTGATATTTTAGAACTTAGCAAAGTTGGCCTCCTGATCAATTTCTTCTGTCTTGTCTTCCAGGTCAGAGGTTCTCTCTTCCACATGAGTAACTCTGTTGGTGAGTGGTTCTAGAGAGG
This sequence comes from Orientallactaga sibirica, assembly GCA_036365145.1. Taxonomy (NCBI): domain Eukaryota; kingdom Metazoa; phylum Chordata; class Mammalia; order Rodentia; family Dipodidae; genus Orientallactaga; species Orientallactaga sibirica. Next base: position 10,110,334 of record JAEOAD010000031.1, on the reverse strand, counting down.
CTTTTATAATTTCTATTTGATTTTTGTCTTCTGTTGTGTTATTTTGCATCATGTCTATCTCTTTTTTGAGGTATGATTTCAATTTGAGTTCTGATTTTCTTGATGCTTTGTGGTACTCATTCTGGCATTTGATCATTCTTCATTAAACTCAATCAGTTGTTGAGATCTTCCATTTCTTGAGTCACCTTCCATTTATTCATATTTCTTTGGAGGGATCTAATATTTTCTTCCATCAAGTTAAGCATACTGTCAAATGCTGAATGCTCTAGGAGATGATTCTGTTCAATTTCATCGATACGATTGTTGGTTCTTCAATGGTTTGTTTCAGTTTATTGATTTTATTTTTTTGATCCAGGTGTCATTGGTTGTTGTGTTTTCATTTTGGGAATGATTTTTTTGTTGATTTCTCTGTGATTTCTTTGGAGGCTTCCACTATAGGTTCTAGATATCTTTGGTGAAGATCCCTCAGTTTTCTGACTTTCATTGGCTTTTTTGCATTGTTGTGTACCCATTTTCAGGAGACTCTTTATGTTACTGAGGAAGAAACAAGTTTTGTCCTTTGGCCTATGCACCCTCTGACTCAGGTAAATAGGAATGTTGGTGCCCAGTGGCTAATCAGGATACTAGAGAAAAAGGCCTGATTCCATAGCTCACTCAGGGAGCAGGCCTCCCCAAGCAAGGCATAATGGGACCTACCGGGACCAGGGGTCTGGGAGGAGCTGGGAGTTGCTGGGAGCAGCCAGTAGAGAGGGTTCTGGCCTACTCACTGCACATTGCTGTGCTTGTGCTGCATACAGTCTGCTCAGGGATCCCAGAATAGGGTGCCAGGAGGGGCCAGGAAAGAGATGTCTGCCCTACTCACCCCATACCATGCCGGCCCGCACAGTCTGCACAGAGAACCTGGACCAGGGTCCTGGGAAGAGCCAGGAAACAGAGGTTTGGCCTACTCACTCCACACTGCCACACCTACCCCCTTTAATTTTTTTTATTATTTATTGATTGTTTTTAATAAAAAGTTTGTACTCTTAGACCCTCTCACCTTCACCTCAATTCTGCTGAAGGTCTTCTTTGGTGGGTGTGGTAGTTTGAATATATGGCCCCCAATATATTCAATGTTTTATTACTTTATGGTTTGCATCTGCAATCACCTTCCTAGAGGCAATGTCACTGGGGGCTGGTCTTAAGGTGTTAATGGTGGGTTTGAGATTCCATTGTAAAGATATGCAAAGTGTGCCCAGTAGGAGTTCCTGTAAGTGTGCTGTGTGACTTTTTGGCTGTAGTTTTGCTCAGTGTGCTGTGTAGCTGGCGGCTTGGCTTTTCTCTCTCTTGCCTGGTCCTGTGAGAGCAGACCGCTTCTCCTGCCATTATGGAACTTCCCCTGGATCTGTAAACTTCAATAAATAATATCCCTTCCTCCATAACTGTGCCTGGTCTGGAAGTTCATCTCAGCGAACCTGAAGCTGTCTGCTACAGTGGGGTTATTGGAATTTATTGTGGGGACCAATAGTCAGCCAGTCTTTGGGAGGGTAGGGGAGAGGATACAGGGCCTCAAACTATTCCCACCTACCCTGGGGCTCTTATAATCTTTCTGCTCACTCTTCAACAATATTACCTGAGCATTGGCAGGCAAGATAGGGATCTGATTTATCATTGCTTCTCTATAGCCTATGGATCTCTGTTTTGATGAGCTTTGAGGGACCACAGTGTCTGTCATCATCTTTCTGGAACTGGTTTTCAGCCTATCCATGATAGAGCACCACAGTCCTGTCACTCCTTCTTCATTAGTGACTTCCGGGCCCTAGCAAATGAGGTGGAGATGACCCATCTCATCATAGGAAGTTAGCTCTCTATTTTTGATGTATTAATAAATCCTGATTCTTCCCAGTATTCTCCATCTTTAAAGTTGAATAGCTATTCCAACCAAAGGTAAGAGCAGTTTGAATTAAAAGGGATAGCCTAAGTTATTAGAGAGACTATTGATGTCTATGTCCACTCTTCTTAGTTAAAGAGCAGTGGAGGTTCTCTCTGGAGCCTATTGTTTTTCTGTCCTAGGGTCTTATGATAAATCAGTGAGCAGTTGGTTATCGGTATTGACTCTGTGCCATTATTGCACAAGTGTATACTTCTTTTTTTTGGGGGGGGAGACACAGAGAGAGAGAGACAGAGAGAGAGGGAGAGAAAGATAGAGATGGGTGTGCCAGCAGCCTCTCAGCTGCTGCTAACGAAATCCAGATGCGTTCGCCCCCTTGTGGTCAAGTGCAGCATTGTGCTCCTTTGCATCTGGCTAAACGTGGGACCTGGAGATTGGAACCACTGGAGATTGGACCCAGCGTTCTTAGGTTTAGGAGGCAGGTGCCTTGACCGCTAAGCCATCTCTCCAGCCCACAGATGTATACTTTTCATTCAGTTGGTTGATTTTTTTATCTTGCAGGATTTCCTGCTTAATCAATTAGTTGACAACTACTGTTCTCCAGCTTCTGTCACAGCACTTTCTAGCACTGTGAGTGCTAGCTTGAAGGGATCTGGATTCCTTCTCAGTTCCAGCCTGGTCACTTGATGTCCTGTGGCCACAGGCTGTGGTGTCTTCAGCCTTAGGATTTACCTTTTAGCTCTTGCAGGTAGTGTTTTGGCAATGGCCTATATTATTTTGGGGACCTCATATCTCCCTGACCAACAGCTGACTGTTAGGGGCAACTCAATTCTGGCCCTGAGAATTACCAGCCAGTGCCCATAGTTTTAATTTTATGCTTTATCCACTTTTATGGGGCTCTTCTGTTCAAGTCCCTTCTCCCCCTTATTGAGGGTAATAATTTGTAGAATGGTATCAGGCAGAAGGTTTTTATGGAATTAATTCATGTTCTCATTAGTTTTATGTATTCCATCTTCCTTCCTCTACCCCCAAAGCCCTTCCATTTTCTTTTCTTTTTCTTCTTTCTCTTCTAATTCTTCTTTCTCTTTCTCTTTCTTTCTCTTTCTTTCTCTTTCTTTCTTTCTTTCTTTCTTTCTTTCTTTCTTTCTTTCTTTCTTTCTTTCTCATCAACTTGTTGTCAAGTAGCCCTTCTTCCCATCCCTCAGAATGTTTCTTTTTCCTTGCTTCATTCTAGTACCATGTCCCTACTGTTGATATTTAAAATGGCTCACAAGTAATTGATGCTGGTCTAGGTTACAAATTTCTTGTGAGAGAGGACATGAGGCATTTGTTCTTCTGAGTCTATGCAATCTTGCTTAGCATGTTTTATTCCAAGTCCCTGTCTTCTTTTTCCAAGATTTTTATTTCTTTCCTTTCTCCTTCCCTTAAGATCTTTGTCATCTTAATTTTTAACTAAGAATGAAAACATTCTAGAAAAATTACTTGTTTTTGTTTCCAACTTGAGTAATTCAATTTTCTGCTACATCCTGTCTGCTGTTCTCTGCCTCCAACAAGTTTTAAATTTATAACTATGTATTTTATACATATCAGTTTTTTATAGTCTTAGATTTACAGGTTTATGCAAGTTTATTCTTATGTAATTGACCCAAATATTCCCTAGAATGTTCCTCAGAGTGCAATAAGACATTTTGGAATTCATGTTCTTTCTCTAAGATACATTTACTTTGCTTCATCAATGGTACCCCTTGAATATTCAAAATATTAATTCTTTGCCTTTATGAACTGAAGAACAAATAGTTTACAGAGTCACATCTGTTCTTTCCCAATATTAGTTTATAATCAAAAGCACTCTCAGTGGTTATCACATAAATATTTTATGGTAGGATCTTCAGGGTTAAATTGAAGGAAGCAGAAGGGAAATGCTGGTGGTTGCTATGAGAGTACTTTACTTTTGGTGACCTGGGGAAGGAGCACAGTGGGGCAGGTCTACAGCCACAGGCACTGTTTTGGTTACTTTTCTCATTACTGTGACCCAATAACTGATAAGATGCAACTTAAGGGGATTCTTGATTTGATTTTTTTGGTTTATATTCTTTGAGAGCACAGTTCATTAAGCCATGAAGGTATGGTCGTAGGAGCATGAGATGAGGTCAGGTGATTGGTCACATTGCCACTGCAATCAGGAATCAGAGAGTGAGATCAGAGAAATGGGTCAAGGCTAAAACCTCAATGCATGCCCCAAATGATCCAATCTCTCTACCAGTTCAAAATGGTGCCACTGCCATTCTAGTGTTCAAACACACGCACCTATGGGGGTTACCTCACATTCATACTACAATAGATAAAGTTCTATTTTGTGATTTTTCCTGTGTCACCAAATGGTGCCCACCAGTAGGGTTAATTTTCAGGTGTGTGTGTGTGTGTGTGTGTGTGTGTGTGTGAGAGAGAGAGAGAGAGAGAGAGAGAGAGAGAGAAAGAAAGAGAGAGAGAGCAAAGATCAACTCTGAAGGACATTTCAAATGCCAGTACAGAGGTGGAAAGTACTCAAGCCTGCACATGACCAAAAGATTCTCATATTTTCACATGAATTCTAATTTCTCTGGGATAGGTCCTTGGTTCTATGTCTGGTTTTCAGAGACTTCCAAATAGTGTACTTTGGGATTTGGGGATATTCCATTTCTGTTTCTCAGTGCTGCTAACATTTTTGCAATTTGAATTTTTTTTTACATGCAGATGGGAAGATAGCAGGCACTCTATCGCCTGATAAAGAGACAGTAACTCTGAATCAGGTGATTTTCTATAACTTATGCAAATAGTGTGTGAGAAACTCAAATGGGATTCAGGTCCCCTGGCTCCTATGCAAGTCTATTTTCACCACACCATGCTGTGGAAGGATGACAATTTTTTTCAATGCAATTTAAAAACAGAAATGATTAAATGACAAGAATAAATAAATGAAACATGTGCAGTGGACAGTTTTACTAGAGCCCAAGGGCTCTAAAAGAGGAAAGAGGTAGCCTTAGGCCTCTGTTTCCTGGACGTTGAAATAATTTGTCTTTGCAGACGATCTACCCTAATCACAGTCATCACCATCACACATAATAAAACAGCACTTTTATGTGGCATGTTTCAGGCCAAATGAATCCCCCTAAAATGCTTTTCAGAGTTAATATCAAGGTTCCCCAATTATATGATGCTATTATGGAGTTAAATAATATAGTTGCAGGATTAAAATATAAAAGAGAAAGATACAAAGTGGGAAATGATCAGGCGATAGCAATAGAGGAAGGCAATGTTTCTGAAACAAGACCAAGAGTCAATGAGGCAGAGACACAGGAAAGGCAGGTTCAGATGGCAGCAACCCAGGAGTCCTGAGCAGATGCAATCCAGTGCCATCTCTTGGTATCTGTGGGTGTTACATTATAGATTGCCACATCCACTAGTAGGTCTAATTTCTTGAGATAGAGAGTATGTAGCGTTAACATGTCTTCTAATTTATAAACATATTAGTCCCAGGAAGTTAAAAGAAAATTTTGCTATTTTTTCTTCTGTATTGTTTGGAGGATCAAAAAAAAATTTTTTTTTGGTTTTGTTTTTCAAGATAGCTCAGGCTGACCTGGAATTCACTATGTAGTCTCAGGGTGGCTTTGACCTCACAGCAATCCTTCTACTTCTGCCTTCCTGAGTGCTGGATTTAAAGGTGTATGTCACCACGCCCGGCCAAAATGTTGGTTTAATTTTTTTTTTTATTTCTAATGAGGATGTATATTCACCTCAAATAGTATCCTATGTCTTTATTTTCTTGTCTGATTATAGTATCTGGTAAAAGCTTAAGTGAGTTCCTCAAACTATCAACCATACTGTCAGGAGTGACTATTTTTTTAAAATTTTTAAAAATTTTAAAATTTAAAAAAATTATTTGTGAGACAGAGAGAGGAAGAGGCAGAGAGAGAACAAACTCCAGATGCATGTGCCCCCTTGTGGGCATGTGTGGCTTTGCATGATTGCATCACTTTTGCCTCTGGCTAAATGTGGGACCTGGAGATTTGAACAAGTGTTCTTAGGCTTCATAGGCAGGCACCTTAACTGTTAAGCCATCTCTCCAGGTCAGGAGTGACTATTTTTAAAAGTGGAAATAGAATATTTTGGAAGGTATTGCTTAAGACAACTTTGATTTTCAATGTCATTTTGTACAGATTCTAATCTTGTATTTTTTGTCTTACTAAACAAGAACATAGTTCTAAAATAATTACTTGTTTCTTAGAAAAGAGAATCTAACATAAAAAAATTCTTACCCTGAGCATGATGGTTTAAGGAGTTGCTATAGAGTAGTAGTTTATGGCAAGAACTGGTTTATAAGTGTCCTAGCCTTGGAAAATAGAACTCACTCAGATCTTTGCAAGGTTCCAAAATAGGTTTGAACATATCATTCATTCCAATATAAAACTTTGAACCTTATGTTCTGATAAATAAGGAAATGGATAAATTGATGACAATAAAGATCTATCCTTTTTGCTGTATGTGTGCCAGGATTTCTGAGCTACCTTTTCCAATGTGATGTTAAGTGTAAGAGCAGACTAGCTGTGTGTGGTCAAATGTTTGTGTGGTTTGGTGTATTGTCTTCAAGAAACAATTTGGCATGGGACACTCTGGCCAGTCTAAAGATCTCTTACAGTAAGTCTTACAGAGGGTATCATTACCATATATCTTCAAAAAATTGAATCACTAGTATTAATAAAATGAAACCTGTCAGGCTTGGTGGCACACGCCTTTAATCTCAGCACTTGGGAGGAAGAGGGGGCCGGGTCGCAAGGCCACCCTGAGACTACATAGTTAATTCCAGGTCAGCCTGAGCCAGAGTGAGACCCTATCTCGAAAAACAACAACAACAACAACAACAACAACAACAACAACAACAACAAAAAAGAAAGAAAGAAAGAAAGAAAGAAAGAAAGAAAGAAAGAAAGAAAGAAAGAAGGAAAGAAAGAAACCAACCTGAATCAGGCACCCAAGATATGACATAAATCTGCAAGTACATCATCTTCCTTAATTTTTAAATTATTGTGATGTTGCCATTTTTGTTGTTAATTTACAAAAGAAGAAACAGAGCTTGAGAGAGATGTTTAGCAACACATCAAGGTCATGCCAAAATGAAGATTCAAGTCAGAGGACCTGACTAAATCCTGTAGTGTTGTTTTTATTATATATTAAACCCATTGGTGTTTTAACAAATACAGCATGGGCTGGTCTCATGTCTTTCTGTGATCTGAGGATCACTAGTCTACTATTCATAGTGCTGCTATCCCAAATAAAGCATCTTCCTCTTTACTTCTAAGCAAAAGCTTCCAGACCATGCTGCAACTCATCTATCCCCATGAAAACCAACACAGCTACAATGCATAAATTAGTTAATCTATGTGGTGACATTGCTTCACATGTTTAAAGTCTGACTTTTTTAAACAAGATTTTTATAGTAGAAGAGCCTTGCTTTCTTCCTGAAATGAATCCTTACATGGAACTCCAAGACAATATACATATAACAGCTACACCATTAGAAGCAGTAATTGAAAATTTAAAATTCTCCATTTACCCTGCTCTAGAAATGTCTCTGTCTCACCATGATGTCTGTCTTTATAATTTCAAGAATCATATTGAAAGATCCTCTGAAAGTGTTTCTGTAAAACTTCCTGGATAATTTACTGACTATATATGACTAAAATTTTCATTATTCATCCGAGGCACTACTGCAGAGCAAGAATAAATTCTCTGTTTTGGTTTCCAAATGCATCAGTCTGTTTTGCTTCTTTTTGTTGTTTGCAGTGCTGGGGGTCAAACCCAGGGCCTCACACATGCTAGACAAGTGCTCTTCCATGGAATTGCACCCTCAGCTCCATATTACCATTAGCATTCACTACCTTCTTAAGAATTTGCTCAAAGAGATTTCATTTTAGATTGCATCATCTCTGTGATCTGAAGCATCCAGGGCCAGAAATTAAGGGTCATCCACATGCTAGACATTCATTATTTTTTTTCTTTATTAGTTATGTACATACTCAGTGTATAAACAGCACATGTTGGGACCATCCTTAGCCTCTTCCCTGTCCTTCCCCCTCCTAAGGGATCCTCCTCACTGGGGACGTCAGTAATCTCTACATGGACTGTGGATGGTTCCTAGTGGGGATATCGATCAGTTATGGGAAAGATGCAATGTCTCTGTGCATAGTGTCCCAAGTTGTGGCTCTAACAATCTTTCTGCCCCCTCTTCCACACATTTCCCTGAGCCATATTGGGTTTGTTTTAGGTTTTATTCAATGATAATGTCTTGGGATTCTCTGTGTCTCTGGATATCTGGTTTGGTAGGATTTGAGTGTTCTTTGTGTCTTCACCCTTGTGCTGATACCAGGATCACCAAGAAATCAGCACTTTTGCTCATTTCCCCAATTACTCTATGGTTTCAGCTGGGACCCTGGTGAGGTGCAATGGGCCAATTCTCTCCTCAGGTTCTGAGTCCATCTGAAAAAAGAGGATCAGATTCTCTAATGGAGAGTGAAGTCAGCACCAGATAAATGGGATAGCCATCATTAATTTAGAGAGAATGTAATAGGTATAGCCCAAGATTGGTGGGAGCTTGATATTGGAGAGTGTGGTAGTTTGAATAGATGGTCCCCAACATATTCAGTGTTTTATTAGTTTGTATCTGCAGCCACCTGGCTGGAGGAAGTGTCTCTGGGTGGATCTTAAGGTGTGGTGGTGGGTTTAGGCTTTCAATCTAAAGATATGCAAAGTGTGCCTAGTTGGAGTTCCTGAGGTGTGCTGTGTTGTGTGACTTTTGGCTTGTGGCTTTTCTGTCTGTATTTGGTCCTGTAAAGGCAGGCTATCTTCTTTTGCCATTATGGGACTTCCCCTGGATCTATAAGCTTTAATAAATCCCTTCCTCCATAACTGTGCCTGGTCTGGAAGATCATCTCAGAGAACCTGAAGCTGTCTACTACAGAAGTTGGTACCAAGGAGTAGGCTGTAGATCAACCTGACCATATTGATTTTTGTCTTTTGGAACCTTTGTTTTGGAGGAATGGGAATGGATTCAGTGCTTGCAACTGAAGATGCCTTCTGGAGTGGTAAGCCAAGTTTTATGGACTATACTGATGAGAGTTTGAGAGTGCTAAGTGCAGTTAGTATTGAACTTCGAGGCTTGGCTTATGAGCTTTCTAAGGGGAAGGAAAGACTATAGAGGACTTTGTTGGAACTGGGATACTGACATAAGGGATGGCTGTGTCCTGCTGACCAGGCCCAGAGAGTTTGATCAAGGTTAAATCTGTAATGGACTGATGTGCTTGACTAAAGATATTGGACTGAGAGATTTAAGATTTTAAGTTGGAAAACCTCAAGAAAGTTAAAATTAGAGGCACTGAGAGGTTTCTGGAGCTGCTATTGTCAACACATTAGCAATCTTAAGGAAGGTGGCCCACTGCTTTACATTAAAACAATAGAGAAGATGCCTGAGGAAAGACTGTTAGAAATGCAAACTCTTTTGGGAAGGAGTTGAATGGAGGAGGAACCTGCTTTTCAAGGTTATGATTTATTTTGTCCCTGAATTAAGAACATGGCTGTGTCCTGCACACCTGGTATTGATTTTGGAAGCATGAAAAATGCATGGAGTGGTCATGATTTGCACATGGTTCCAGGAGCTGCTGCTGAGATGTGGCATGAGGCAGGGCGTGATGCCCTGATAGGCTGAGGAGCCTTTGGAAGATAGACCGAGGAGCCTTTGGAAGATAGACCATGGTTTGCATGGAGACCTGAAGATGTTGTGGATATACCAGGACTGTGCAAGGGCTACTCTGGAATGCACTGTTGGCCTGGGATGGAAGTTGTCCCTGGCTACTTTGCCCAGCTGGAGGGGTGGAATTGGAAAACCTGGAGACTGTCAGCCTCTGGTTGTATTGAACTTGAACTCCAGAAATTTGATGATTGCTAATGGTGGTTGAGTTTGCATTGTTTTAGTCTCTCCTTGCTGTGCCTTATACAAGTTGAAAATGTTTATTCTGTGCCTTGATATGTTGAAAGTATTTATTTTGTTTGATTTTACAGGGCTCACTATCTTATGTTGGTCAAGACTGTGGGGAGCTTTGAAACTGGACTGAATACAATTTACAATGTGTGATAGTTATAAATATATTGGGGGTCAGGGAAGGAATGTGGTAGTTTGAATAGATGGCCCCCAATATATTCAGTGTTTTATTAGTTTGTAGTTTGTATTTGCAGCCACCTGGCTGGAGGCAATGTCTCTGGGTGGATCTTAAGGTGTGGTGGTGGGTTTAGGATTTCAATCTAAAGGTATGCAAAGTGTGCCTAGCTGGAGTTCCTGAGGTGTGCTGTGCTGTGTTGCTTTTGGCTTGTGACTTTTCTGTCTGTGTTTGGTCCTGTGAAGGCAGGCTATCTTGTTCTGCCATTATGGGACTTCCCCTGGATCTGTAAGCGTTAATAAATCCCTTCCTCCATAACTGTGCCTGGCCTGGAAGTTCATCTCAAGGAACCTGAAGCTGTCTGCTACAGAGAGTGAATTCATCTTTTAGGCATGATTCTGACTTTTTTCCCAGTTCCAGCTATGGGTTCCATTCCACTGAATGGATCTGTTAGCTAATTGCCAAGCATTTTGTTAACCACTATGGCTCTGTCCCACTATTGCATTTTGGTGGGCATCATGTCAGTTTGTTTGCTGTTGAGTAGCTTAGACCATGAGTTGCTTGGACAGATGTTGGCCATTTCCCCCCAGTTGATCATGTAGCACCTTCCAGCACTAGACAAGCTAACTGTCTGGGGACCGACTTTCTTCCAGATTCTAGCCAGATCTCTCCATGTTCTCCACCAACAGCATATGGTGTCTTCAGCAGTAGGGTCTTACCATTAACTTTTGGTGGGTCATCAAGTGCTCTGACAGAAGTCTGTCTTCTTATGGGAGACCTTGTAGGTCTCTTTGATCAACAGCTCATTTTGGATGTTGGCCTCATCCTGGTATTGGGAGTAACAGGCCAGCACCAAGGGAAAAGAAGGAAGAAAAAGATAGGTAATATAAAAGAGAAAGAGAGAAAAGAGAGAGAGAAACACAGGAGAAGATTAAGGTTAGTTTTCATCATACCCTCTCCAGGGACCTTTGATTCAGGTGTTCCCTCTGAGGACCTGATGAAGGATCAACTTTTTAGTCTGTCTTTCAGAATATTGAATTTTATGGTATCAGTTCCATTTTGGTCCAGTTTTGTGTCCCTCCTTCATCCTTACCCTCCCCTACAGCCCTACCCTCCCTATTGTCCAGTCCTTGAGATGCCTATTTGGTTTGTCAGCATCTCAGACAGATCTAGATTAGGAGCCACAGATAAGTGCAACCATGTGATGATTGTCTTTCTGTGTTTGGGTAAGTTTGCTGAGAATGATCTGTTCCCAGTTCAACCATTTTCCTTCAAATTTCATTATGTCATTTTTCCTTACTGCTGTGTAGAATTCCATCATGTAGATATACCACATCTTTGTTATCCATTCATCTAATGATGGATATCTGGTTGATTCCAGCTCTTAACTATTATGAATTGAGCAGCTATATACATGGTTGAGCAAATCTCTCTGAACTGAGGCATGGAGCTTTTAGGGTAAATGCCCAGTAAGGGAATAGCTGGGTTTGTTGGTAACTCTATAGTCAGCCCTTTTAGGAGTCTCTGTATTGCTTTCCATAGTGGTTGTAACATCTTGCATTCCCACCAACAGTGAAAGAGGGTTCCTATTTCTCCACATCCTTGCCAGCATTTGTTTTCATTTGATTTTTTAATGTTTGCTATCCTTACTGTGACAAGGTAGAATCTCATAGTTGATTTAATTTGCATTTCCCTGATGGTTAAGGATGTTGAACATTTTCCTAAGTGTGTGTTTGCCATTTTTATTTCTTCCTCTGAGAACTCCCTGTTCAGTTCTCTGCCCCATTTTGTGAGAGGGTTGTTTGATTTTTTTATTGTTTATGTTTTTGGGTTCTTTGTAGATTCTAGAAATTAGGCCTCTGTCTGTTGTATAGCTGGCAAAATTTTTCTCCCATTCTGTAGATAATCTATTGGCTCTGTTTATTGTATGTTTGTCTGTGAAACACTTTTCAGCTTCATGAGATCCCAATGGCTGAGTGATTGTTTAATTTCCTGAGCTGCTGTGGTTTTGTTCAGGAAGTCTTTTCCCACTCCTATATTGTGGAAAGTTCCTCCTAGTTTTTCTTCCAGTAGTAGCAGAGTTTCTCATCTTATATTGAAGTCTTTGATCAATTTGGACTTTATTTTTATGCATGACAAGATGTGTGGCTCTAGTCTTCTTTTCCTGCATATAATTATCCAGTTTGTCCAGCACCATTTGTTGAAGATGCTGTCTTTTCTCCAATCTGAATTATTAGAGCCTTTGTCAAATATCATGTAGCTGTAGTTATTTCACCCAATGTCTGGGTCCTCTATTCTGTTCCATTGGTCTATAATCCTGTTTTTATGCCAGTACCTTGTTGTTTTTATTACTATGACATTGCAATACACCTTTAGATCAGGTGTGGTGATACCTCCAGAGGTGTTTCTTTTGCTGAATGTGTGCTTGGATATCAGAGGCCTTCTGCCATTCCATATGAATTTTGAGATCATTTTTTCTATTTCTATGAAGAAAAATGCTGGGATTTTTTTATTGGTATTGCATTAAATCTGTATATTGCTTTTGATAAGATTGCCAATTTCACAATATTAATTCTGCCCATCCAGGAGCATTGGAGGTCTTTCCATTTTCTAAATTCTCCTCAATTTCTTTCTTGAGTGTTTTTATGTTTTCATTATATAAGTCTTTTGTGTCCTTGGTTAATGTTATTCCCAGGTATTTTATTTATTTATTTATGTGGTATTGAAAAATGGAACAATGTATCTAATTTCTTTCTCTTTATCATTGTCTTTTGCATTTCTAATTTTGTTTACTTGAAGTGTCTCTCTCTCTCTCTCTTTTTTTGCTTGATCAAATTGGCCTGGGGTTTATCAATCTTGTTAATTTTTTCAAAGAACTGGCTTTTTGTTTCATCAATTTTCTTAATTGTCTTCTTTGTTTCCAATTAATTAACTTCTGCTCTGATCTTAATTATTTCTTTTCATCTGGAGCTTTTTGGGTTGGATTCTTCTTGTTTTACCAACGCCTTCAGGTGGATGGTTAGGTTATTGATTTGGGATTGTTATGAATGCATTTAGTGCTATGAATTTTCCCCTAATGACCTCCTTCATTGTGTCCCATAAGTTTTGGTATGATGTGTTGTCATTGTCATTCAATTCTAGAAATATTGCAACTTCATTTTTTATTTCATCTACTATCCATTTATTGTTTAAATGTGTGTTGTTCTGTTTCCAGAAGCTGGTGGGATTCCTGGCATATCTTTTGTTGTTAATTTCTAGCATTACAGCATTGTGGTCTTATATTATGCAGGAAATTCTGTCAATTTTTCTATGGAGGCAGGCTTTATGGCCCAGTATATGATATATTTTAGAGAAGGTTCCATGGACCGCTGAGAAGAATGTGTAATCTGGATTTTGGGTAGAATGTTCTGTAGATGTCTGTTAGGTCTAATTGATCTATGGTGTTGTTGAGCTCTCTTACTTTCCTGTTAATTTTCTGTTTGGATGATCTAACTGTTGCTGATAGTAGAGTGGAGTATTGAAGTCCTCAATTGTGATGGTGTTGGTGGTTATTTCTGTTTTGTTGTCAATTGGTTTTGTTTTATGAATTGTGGTGAATTTGTGTTTGGTGCATAGAGATCGATGATTGTGATATCCTCTTGTTGGATCATTTCCTTGATAAGTAACGAAGTGGCCTTCTTTGATTACTTTTGTCTTTATATGTAATGTGTTGTTTCTTCCTAGTTTCTTTTAGGACTTTATCTTTGCTATAAATGTTTAGAGTCTTAATAATAATATGTCTTAGAGAATTTCTCCTTTGATCCAGTCTGTTTGGAGTTCTGTTCACTTCTTGTAACTTGATGGGACTTTCTTTTGAGAGGGTGGGAAAATTTTCGTTGATAGTTTTATTGAATAAATTTTCCATGCCACTGGTCTTAATTTCTTCCCTTTCTGGTATTCCCATGATCCTAATGTTGTGATGTTTCAGAGTATCACACAGTTCCCTCATGTTCTGTTCACAAAATTTTATTCAAACTTTTGGACTCAAGAACTGGTTCTTCTGTTTTGTCTTCCAGTTCTGAGTTTCTATCCTCTACATGGCTGACCCTGTTCTTGAGGGCTTCTTTAGAGTTTTGGACTTGTTCAATTTTGTATGTCTTTTCTATTACGTTTTTATGTATAGTATCTATCCCTCTGTCAAATTCCCTTTTCACATCATTTTCTAATTTTATTAATGCTTCTTGGAATTCATCCTTGAATTTATGTATGTCTTCATTGAGTTTAGCCAGCTAATTTTTGAGGTCCTATTTTTTTCACACTCTTTCAGATCATTTAATTGTCTTTGGAACTATTCCTGGTTCTTTTCTATTAGGTCTAATCTGGTAAGGACAGCATTTATACAAATATTGGACCTTTGTTGTCTTTCTGCAAGTTCTGTTATTTGCTTGGCCAGGGTTGCATAGCTTATATCTTCATTTTGGAGTTCTGGTCCTGTTGTCTCTTCTGTGTTTTGATTAGAGAGTTCCATTGTGGGACTGGGTGGCCTTGTTGGATTTACTTGCAATTGACTTTTCATGTTATTCCTTTTGCACTGTGGTCTGCCCATCACAGTGTAGGAATCTTGTTTAATTTAGGAGGAAGCTGTAGTTTATCCTTGAAGTGTCTTCAGTGATTATTCCCTTTTATGTTTGCCTCAATTAGGCTTCTGATGGCAATGGGGCCTGTCTACTTAGACAGAAGGAGTCATGAGCCTCTGGTGGGTGCCCCAGGACCTGATAAAGAGGCTTATTGGTCAGTGGTTAGGGTATGGGACTGGGTGGCCAGGTGGCCTGAGGGGACTGGGGGAAGGGGGGAATGGGACACAGCAGGCTTGTGTGGTGGGGTGGTGGGGGGAGGATGGGATTGCATGGACCTGTGATGCCAAGTGGTAAGGGGATGGGACAGTGGGGTCAGGATCCATTGGGACCTTGTAGCGGGGGTGGATGGGACTGCTTGGTCCTGTGACAGAGTGGGGCAGGGTGGTGAGACTGCTTCAGATCAGGAGACACACGGGGGGGGATGGTAGTCCTGGTGGTGGGAAGGAGGAGGAAAACAGAGGGAGGGAGGAGGGAATAGTAGCCTGCTGTCCTTGGTCCCAGTTACCTACAGGATGTGCAGTAGGACCTGGTCATAGCTGGGATGGTGGTCAGGTGGCTCTAAAGCCCAGGGATGGAAAGGGAAACTCTAGCCTGCTGGCCTGGGTCCTAGTTGCCTGTAGGTGGATGCTGCTGGGATGGGGATCTGATGGCAGGAAAGCCCAGGCATGGATGGAAAATGCTTGCCTGCTTCCCTGGGAGCACTTAGCCTGCTGTAGTACAGGAGGGTCAACTGGGAAGGTGGCTGAGACTGCTAATAGGACTGAGGCTGGGAAGGTGGCTGGGAAGGTGGCTTGGATGGCAGCTGGGACTGTGGCTGGCATGAGGATCTGATGGTGAGAGAGCCCAGGGATGGAGAGCAATGGTAGCCTCCTGTCTGGGACCACTTAGCCTGAAGTACTGCAGGAGGGGGCAGCCAGGAATGTGGCTTGGACTGTGAATGGGAAGACGGCTGGGAAGGTGGCTGGGACTGTGGTGGCTGGGATGACTGCTTGAGGGGTTTGGGGGACTGGTGGGCTACCTGAGAGTGTGGGAATCAGCAGATTCCCTACTTTGCTCCTCCACACCCTCCCACTGGAGGTCTACTAGAGTCTCCAAACACCTAAAAACCCCACAGATTTTGCCTTGCATTCCCTGTGAGGTGAAGCATGGTTAGGCGGACACCATCTTGACCAGAAGTTGACATTTCTAATATGTATAGTACTGCAGGGTCCAGCTTGAGTGAAGGGAGTAAGGTTTATCTTATCATTCCCATTTTCAGTGAAACAGTTCTGACCCACCAATGAAAGAAGTTAGCTGTAAAAGTGAAGGGGGACAAAGGAAAGGTGAAGATGCAATATTTAAAAAAAAATGTTAATATTGATATTAAAACATGACACATTACAAATAGAACTGAGATAGATAAGTAGGATGAAATTTTGTGATAGTTTACTCATATGTGGGAGGAATAAATAATTATTTTATTAAAATTTGTTACAAGTTGTATGTTTTCTTTGTAAAAAGTAATACATATCTAATGGATCTCTCCTGCAATTCTACTCTCCCTAGATAACTTCTGTGAATGTTCATTGTAATGCTTCCAAGTTATTTTATCTATACACCTACATGCATGTATTTATAATGTATTATTACTACTATCACTTTACCAAGGCAAGGCTATCCTAAAATGATTTATCTTCTATTGCATTTTTTAACTTAATGATACATTATGAGTACTTTCTGAATAAGGTCAGAAATATCTCCTATTACCTATTTTTTCATTTGAGGTAAAAATTCACACAACAAAAAATTAACAATTTTTAAGAGTACAGCTCTTTGACAATTTGCACATGCACAATATTGTGTAGCTGTAATATCTGCCTAGCTACAAAACATTTTCATCACCTCCTAAATAAAAAATCCATATACACCCACCATTCCCTCCCATTCCTGCCCCTTCTTCCCCCTCTCCTTGTCTTTGGCAACCACTAATCTGCTTCTGTCTTTGTATGTTTCCTATGTTTGGGATTTCATACAGATGAAATTTTTAAATGTATTACATTTTTGTCTAGCTTTTAAAACTTAGCATATTGCTTTCAAGATCCATTCACATGGACCATGTATCATTAATTCAATTTTCTTCTATAAGCAAATGATATTCTACTGTATGTACCCATACAGTATTACATGTATTAGTTGTTTTTGTTGTTGCTGGGACAAAATACCTGACAAAAAAATCAGTTTAGAGGAGGGAGAAGGGTTCATTCTACATTATAGGTTATAGTGTATCATGGCAGGGAAGGCATGGTGGCTTGAGGTAGTTGGTCACAGAGAGTGATGGATGCTCAATGCTGGCTGGTGTTTAGCCAGCTCTCTAGCTAATAGAATGGTGCTGTTCACATGTATGGAGGCTCTTTCCACTCTAATTAATTTATTCAAGATAATTGCTCGCAGACATGCACAGAGGCTAACATAATCTACATAATCCTTCACAGGTGATTCCAGGTCTGTCATGTTGACATTAGAAACTGTCACATGGCATAACACATTTTCTATATTCCTTCTCAGATTGATGAAAAATTAGACTATTTATACCTTTTATCTATTGTGAGTGGTGCTACTATGAATATGTATATACATATCTTTGACTTAGTTTAATACTTTCAGGAATATATTTAGGAGTGAAATTGCCAGGCTAAATAAAAATTCCATGATGAACATTTTCAGGAATTTCTTTACTCTGTTTAATTGGGTTGTTTTTACTTTTGCTGTTGATCTTGTCAACCTCATAAATTGTGTATACAATACTCAATAGTGAGCTCAACCTGTATTTCAATTTAAAAATCAAAGCACAATTTCTTAAAGAAGATATATATATAATTTATTTATACTATTCTGATTTTACATTCATAGAATTGGTTCCATTGTCCTCTTCCCTGTCCTCCCTCTTCCAAAGGGACCCTCATCAATGGGGAATGTGGGTTATGCATTGTGGGGGTAGTCAAGAGTTCTGGTGGGTAGGCCCCAGTCTCTGTGCATAATGCCCCAACTTGTGACTCTAACAATCTTTCCACCCCCTCTTCCGCGAGTTTCCCTGAGCCACATTGGGGTCATTTTAGTTCTGTTTCAGTGATGAGGTTTTGGGAGCCTCTGAGTCTCTGGATGTCTGGATTAGTTGGAATTGGGTGTTCTCTGTGTTTATCTCCTTCAGCCTTTTTTCTGGTTTCGTAATCGCCATGAACACTGTATTCTTGCCCTTCCCCTGCCTTGTTCTATGGTTTCAGCTTGGGCCCTGGTGAGACTTGATTACTTGATCCTCCCTTCAGGTTCATTGTCCATCTGAAAAAAGATAAGCAAAATTCTCCAATGGAGAGAGAAGTTAGTACTAGATAGAAGGGATGACCATATATGTTTTGGAGGGAATTTTATATGCGTTGGTTCTCTTCTAGCCCACATTTGGTGGTATCTTGATCTTGGAGACTGAGCTCATTTTTTGTACCTGGTTTTGACTTATTTTCCAGTTCCAGCAATGAGTTCCATTCCACTTTTTGCAGAGTAGAACAAATAGCAGATATTCACAGTATTAGGAAAATGTACAAGGTTTTTTTTGAGGAGCACTATGACAAATTTTCCATGACAGTGCAGAATAATAACTGTATCTTCAACCCACCCATTTTACCCAATAGTATTTTCCTTTACATGAGAAGCAACTCTACATAGCTTCTAGAGATTGTGTGTGTGTGTGTGTGTGTGTGTGTGTGTGTGTGTGTGTGTGTGTGTGAAGAGGATGAACTTCTTTATGGCATTCCCATAAAGAGTAATGTTGTGACTCAGAATTGAGAAGGGCAGCCAATATGAACAAGATTTTCTCAGTTTTCTTCATCACAAGTGTTACTTATTTGTGATTAAACATTGACTTCACAAATTCAGAATACTTTTGTGCTTCAAAACCATTTTCCTTGAGAGAAGTCAAAACTTTAGAGCATTTAAAATCATAGCCATTTTGCCATGTTGAATATCTGTACATATTTAGAAAATGCAAAGGACCCAATGGGCAGACAACACCACTGGTCTTCTATAATGAGCCTGTGGGTACAAAAGAGAAAGACCATTTTGGGTTAAAACGAATTCATACATGTCTAAAAAGTAGCTGTTACAAGTAAATAAAACATTAAACATTCCGTACTCCAATGCTCTTTGGAGAATACCTATACCACCTTGATATTTCCATGTCTGTGTCACACAAAAAATCAGTGTAGTGAAGGAGTCAGGAAGGAAGAACTTCAGAACAAAATCAATTTTACATTTTGCTACATTCCATTTTGTCCCAACTCTTTAGAAAGGAAGGATATATTAAGGAGTTCAGGCACTTCAGAGAATTATTATTACAGAAGTAAATAGGGAGATTAAGCCTAGCCAACTGTATCATGGGACTGAAACTTAGTTGTTGTTTTATTACATACAGATAATATGAATTTTATTTATTTACTTATAGTTTACTATGTTTCCGTTCTTTTTTTAAAAAGCATGTTATTAGGCATATTAAGCATGTACATTAGCATAGCCCAAGGCATATATATCTAATAGAGAGTTTTTAAGGATTCAAATAATTGACTCCAACAACAGAAATATAAAATATTATTACAAGTTTTTCTTTTAAATATTTGTTCATGCCCTCTATTAATACTACTAATGGCCACATTTAGTTTTTTTCTGATTCAAAACTAGCATTTGTATAGTAGGAATAGGAAATAATAGGAATAAAATAGCATGATTTGAAACACACATCTTTTCAAATGTAAAACAAGAATACATATATACTTAAAGATTTTTATAGTATTATTTTGCATCTATGATATGGCTATGTTAGGCAGTTTCACTTAGGCAAATTTATTAAAACCAGAGCTAGGGCCCCTCCTAGAGCTACCTTAATATGTGGGACCTATGTTTTCAAGTGGTGATGGAAGGTGGGTAAAGGGCATGGAACAGATTGCTTTCTAATAGTGTAACTTTGTCTTTCTAGGAAGGAAGCCATAGCTCCCTAGAGAGATTTCAGCATGTTATTAAACTAGCCAGAAAGGTGTCATATGGCTACCGCTATGTTTAAGGAAGTCAGGAGATGTATCTAATTTTCCGTCTTTGAGGAAGGCAAGACGAAGAGGTTGTCTGTGGGTTTAGGGGGCCAATTCAGAGTGATTTACCAAAATAAGAAGTCCATAGTCATTTTCTAATTCTAAGTCAGGCAGTGACAGTGCCAGCATATGGTTTATAGCATGGAGATAAGTACTAGAATAGATAGCAAAAATGTTTGAAGAGTATG
Source organism: Orientallactaga sibirica (assembly GCA_036365145.1). Lineage (NCBI taxonomy): Eukaryota > Metazoa > Chordata > Mammalia > Rodentia > Dipodidae > Orientallactaga > Orientallactaga sibirica. Next base: position 10,090,366 of record JAEOAD010000031.1, on the reverse strand, counting down.
CTTTTGGAGAATAAGATTTAATAAAGAGAAGTATGGCATTGGTTTGTTGTTTTCATACCAGGGTTGTAGCAGACAGCTTCAGGTTGACTGAGATGAACTTCCAGACCAGGCACAGTTATGGAGGAAGGGATTTATTGAAGCTTACAGATCCAGGGGAAGTTCCATAGTGGCAGAAGAAGCTGGACTGCTTTCACAGGACCAAACACAGAGAGAAAGACCACAAGCCAAAAGCCACACAGTATAGCACACTTCAGGAACTCCAGCTAGGCACACTTTGCATATCTTTAGATTGAAATCTCAAACCCACCACCACACCTTAAGATCCGCCCAGTAACACTGCCTCCAGCAGGGTGCTGCAGATGCAAACTACAAACTAATAAAACACTGAATATATTGGGGGACATCTATTTAAACTACCACAAGGGTTGTATCTGAATTGATAATCAAGTACTTGTGTTTTTACCACTAAAGAATGGAAATACCTTTTGGAAATATTGAACAAAAGAAAATAGGCAACATCATTAGCTGACTTCAGTGTTCAGCTCCTTGTCCCTCATCACAACAAAGAGCTAATGCTCAGAGATTGAATAGAAGCAACATCGTTATTGGAGTAAAATTCTAGTGGAATGCTGTTAGGATTTAATTATACATACTTAAAATTTTAATTAACCACTACAGAATAGAAAACAGATGATTTTTAAATCAATAGAGTGAAGAAAAAGAAACAACAAAATTTTAACCAAATCAAAAGACAATATAAGAGAATTAAGTAGAATGTTGCTGAATGTCAAAAACATAAAATAACCTGGGCATGGTGGTACATACTTTAATCCCAGCACTGGGGAGGCAGAGGTAGGAGGATTGCCATGAGCTCAAGGCCATGCCGAGATTACATAGTGAATTCCAGGTAAGCCTAGAGTAGAGCAAGATCTTACCTCGAGAAGCTAAAAAACAAACAAACAACAAAAAACACCATAAAATAAGGTAGCAGAGGTCCAAATGTATACAAATAAACATGAATCCTCAAGTTCAGCAATCACAAGACATTTTTCACAAACAAACCATATGATATTTAACAGAGACATTTTGTTGAAAACAAAATGACACCAAATTCTTGAAAATAAAGACATGGAAACAGGTAGATTTATGATGACTACAGTAACAGCAAAAATATCAACCATAACCATGAAAAGTATGTATGAAGTCATATTCAAGTCCGATAAAATAGAAACTAAGACAATAAAGTTGTCAAAGGGGCTAACGATAATTTGTATTAAAAACAAAAACTCAAAAGGAAAGCATTTTAGTTATGAAAATTTTAGCATCCTACAAATAACTAATTTATGTAAAGCTAAATTAGTAGACATACCGGAAGAACGTGGCTCTTTCAACAGACTTCCTTTCAAGTGCAGCAGATTAAAGCTAGAGATTTAAAAGATCTGGTAATACAGTTACTCAAGTTAAAACATGGATAGAAACTTATTTCCAAAACCAATGACAGCATAATCCAGTGGCATGGAAACCTTCCTCCTGGTTAGCAAACTAAAGATAGAACTGCTAATAAAATGACACTGGTGAGGTGGAATCACCCAGGAATAAGGGCCCTGTAGATGGTAGAGAGTTTAACCTTAAAACCGTGGGCATTGGCTGGTTAATGCCAGTTGTAGAACTGGGTTATACCTCACAGTGAGCTGTTGGCTGGGGATACTCATGTGGTCCCCAAAACAATGCAGGCCATTGTCAAAGCACTTGGTTGCCTGCCAGAATTCAATGGTAAGACCCTATTGCTGAAGATGCCACAGGTCTTGGGCACAGGACATTAAGAGTTCACATTGAACCTAGAAGCAAGCCAACTCTCTGCTGGCTAATCCTCATAGTGCTGGAATGTCCTATGTGGGTTGTGGGGCGATAATAGTTACCAATAGTATGGACAAGCAGGGGACCCTGCCAACTATGAAATCTACTAGCTGGACAAGATGTACACACTTGTGTAAAAGTGGTACACAGACTATGTGAGTAGTCAATGGATTTTATGATTGGATATGGGGCCCACTCATTGGGAGCAAACTCATATCTGGTACTGACAACCAAGTTAGAATCCTATGGATGGAAAAGTTATAGACTTCAGAGAAAAGATCCCACTGGCCCTTGGCCAAGAAGAGTGTCTATCCATCCAAAAGTCTCTTAAAGGACTAGGCTTATCCCTTTTAATCCATGCTTCTCTCACTCTAGGCTGGAGAATCTGCTTTGTTTTACAGAAAGCAGTGAAAACCAAGGAGAAACAAGATCCACTAATATGACAAGAAAAGATAATTGGGATGAAATTTCTTTCTTTTTTTTTTGCTTTTATTGATTGACGACATTCATACACATACACAATATGCCATGATCATACTCCCTTCCCACCATTCTTCTTCTTTCTAAATTAATGTGTTGCTAGCAGTGTCTGAAATGAGGAAAGGAAAAATACATTTAATTTCTTCCTATACTTTATCACAGATGATTAATTTAATTTGCATAACTAATAAAGCTTGACTTTAAGAATTTAACATTTGATATATGTCATGAATGAAAGGCGTTATTAAAAACCCAATGGAAAAATGTACCAATATTTGTTATCTAAGTATAACCATGAGTATTAAAATATATTTGATGTTAAAATCAAAGATAGTTGATTGCCTTGCATAAGACATCTCCATCACATCTGCCAGGTTCCAAGAAATATTACAGAGGAAGTGGAGATTTAAACATAGTCTCACTGCTAGCTTGGTAACCAGCTCCAGAGAGATGGTGATAGACACTGAGAATACTCAAATGCCTCAAAGCAGAAATTCAGAGATTGCAGAGACCTTACCACTAAAGTAGTCTTATCACCACCTGCCAAGACTCAGGGAATATTGTGGAAGAGGGGACAGAAAGATTGTAAGGCCACAGGGTGGGAAGGAGTATCCTGTAGCATTGTACCCCCTCATTCACCCACAGAGACTGACTAAGGCATTCATAATCCCATGGGGAACACCAGTAATCTCACTGAAGAGGGTCCTCAGTGGAATGGGGGTGTGGAGAGAGGATATAAGAGTGTAGCCTGATGGGAAAATGACCAGCATATAATAGGATCATACAATAAAGTTTAGAATTAAAAAATAGTAGTAGAGGGACTAGTTGGAGGAAGGAAGGGGGCAGAAAAGAGAGTAGGGATGGGTATGGAAAAGATAGAGGAGATAAAGTAGCTATGAACAAAATAAATTTTGATTATACATAACAATTGTCAATAAAAACAGAAGAGGGAGCTGGGCGTGATGGCGCACATCTTTAATCCCAGCACTCGGGAGGCAGAGGTAGGAAGATCGCCGAGAGTTTGAGGCCACCTTGAGACTACATAGTTAATTCCAGGTCAGCCTGAGCCAGAGTGAGACTTTACCTCGAAAAAAAACGAAAACAAAACAAAACCAAAAAAAAAAAAAAAATAGAAGAGGGACAAGCTGGAAAGAAAGGACTCAGCATGGGAGCATACAAGAGAGAGAAAAGGAATGGTATTAGGAGGGGACTATGATCATGGTATAATTGTCTATATGGAGGTTTTCAATAAAAAGTTTTTTAAAACAGGAAATTATTTGTTTTATCATAATACATAAATAACTCATAAATTTTCTTTGAACATAATTTCCTGTCACTTCTAATATTGGATAATGAACAGGAATTTCTATCCCACATAATATCATAAATAAAGGAGATGCAACTATAAAAATGAGGACAAAAATAATTATTTATGAAAAATACAACTTTCCATGTAGAAATTCCATAGTACATGTTTTTTGAATAAGATATTGTCAGTAAGTTTCTCCACTATATAAAAAAAGTATGTGATAGAATTAACTTACAACAGGGAAGGGGATATTTTGGCTCATAATTTTGGAGGCTGTAGTTCATCACTTGGTCTCTTTGGTTTGGACCTGTGTGATGTTTCAGGTGTGATGGGAGCTCATGGTTGAGCAAAGCTTCTCATCTCAATTGCCAGGAAGCAAAACAACAGGGATGTCAGAGACTGAATGACATAATTCCTTTCAGGGGAACACCCCTAATGACATAAAGATCTCAGATTAGGTCCCTCCTTACAATATTCCACCACCTGCCAATACCATCAACCAGGGAACCAAATTATTAACACCTGGGCCTTTGGGAAAATATTCAAGAACCAAACTCTAGCAGCTGTTTAGTTTTAGTTTAGTGATGTCTTGGGTTATAAGATATTGATATGAGTATTGGTAATTTTCAAAATATTTTATTTATTTTTATTTATTTGATTGAGAGAGAGAGAGAGAGAAAGAGAGAGAATGAGAGAATGGGCACATCAGGACCTCTTGCCACTGCAAAGGAACTCCACCTTCTGCATCTGGCTTTATTCTGCATCTGGCTTTATGTGGGTCCTGGGGAATCAAACCTGAGTTCTTTGGCTTTGCAGGCAAGCACCTTAACAGCTAAGCTATCTCTCCAGCCCTCAATACTATTCTCTAGTTGATTATTAATTTTTCTAGAGAGAGAGACATAGAGTGTGAGAGAGAAAAAGGGAGAGAGAAAAAGAGAGAGAGAGTGGGAGAGAGAGAGAGAGAAAAGGGGCATGCCAGGGCCTTTTAGCAGCTATGAATGAACTCTATATGCATGCGCCCCCTTGTGGGCATAAAAATCACCAGGTCTGGAGAGATGGCTTAGTGCTGAAGGTGCTTGCCTGCAAAACCAAAGGACCCAGGTTTGAGTACCCAGGATACACAAAAGCCAGATGCACAAGGTGATGCATGCATCTGGAGTTCATCTGCAATGGCTGAAGGCTCTGGTGTGCCAATTTCTTCTATATCTGCCTCTCTCTCTCTCAAATAAGCAAGTAAGTAAGTAAATAAATAATAATAAAATGTTTTAAAAGAAAATAGTACTGAAGAAAAGTGATTTCACTTCAGATTAAAATAAAATGGCAAAGCACCCAAGCTGGTAATTGTCTCTGCAATGCAGGTGCTTTCAGCATCGGAGTGAATGGGCCTTGTAGTTGGTTCAAGACCACTTGACATTTGCATAGTGCCCAGAGGCGTTTTTCAGTGTTTGTTCCAGAAGTTATCCTATGATACCATTGAGATTAATCTTTTTCTAGATGTATTATAATGTATTCAATTCCTGAGAAGCCATTCTTTCTGTTAAAAATGGGAAAGATAGCCAGGTGTGGTGGTGCACACCTTTAATCCCAGCATTCAGGAGGCAGAGGTAGGAGGATCTCCATGAGTTCGAGGCCACCCTGTGAATTCCAGGTCAGCTTGGGCTAGAGTGAGAACCTACCTTGAAAAAAAAAAAAAAAAAAAAAAAAAGGGGGGGGGAAGGAAAGTTATTTATTATATCTATAAAAATTATAAATATTATTTTTTATACTTCATAAAATGTAATAAAATACTTTTGCAATCATCTAAGACATTGATCAATTTATTTACATACTTTAGATTAAAATTAAAACAATAACGCAATATTTTCATATATTTAGGTTTATACACAGATACATTTTGTCTATTATATGGGCCCTTCTGACAAACTAATAATTTGTTTTGGTGAGGGTATAGTTAAACAGATGTGTTCATATATCAGAAGTGTCTATGTACATTAAAAACCATAAAGTGTTTTAATTCTGTTGACCTAGAAATTACACTTTTAACCTGTTTTGAATGACAAGAGATTTATGTACAAGATATCAGTGACATTCTTCCCAATATTCAAAAATGAAAAATGTTTAAAAATTGAGCCACAGGATATTGATAAAATAAATAATTCAATATTATAACATCAACCACTATGCATTCACAAAATAATAACAATTTAGGAAAGTTTTTTAAAATAATAGAATATATATTAGAATATTTTGTACAGTAAAATCTGCAAATGCAGGTTCTAAAATAACATGATAATATGACTAATTATGTATTACATATATAGATAGACCTTGTTAGAAATCTTATCTCTTGAAACCTAGTATGATAAATGTCTAAAATTGATTTTAACTTTGTACTTATGTTTATTTAAAAATATTTTAGGGGGTTGGAGAGATGGTTTAGTGGTTAAGCAAAGCCAAAGGATCAGGTTGGATTCTCTAGTACCCTCATAAGCCAGAACACAAAGTGGTGTGAGTCTGGAGTTTGTTTGCAATGGCTAGAGACCCTAGCATGCCCATTCTCTCTCTCCCCATATCTTCTTCTTTCTCTTTCTCTCTCAAATAAGTAAATAAATAAAATACTTAAAAATATTTTTGATCTTTAATGTAATGCTATATATTTTAAAAGAGCTAAGTAACATCACCAGCTACTGTGATGAATATTGCATTAATTTCACCCCAGTTGGGGTTATTTTCCCTCTGACTTTATAAATATTATTGGGAGGAAGGTAGATTTGTCCGTTTTCATTGCTAAGCTTCCCCCAAATTGTCCTTTTTCTGAAAGGAACTGCCTAGATAAAATGCTAATGGATATGACTGAGTGCAAGCACAAAGATGGAGGCCAAATAACGTGATAATAGAAATGGGAGCCTGTGTTCTTGTGGGTCAAGAATTCGTTATTTCATAAGAGAATGGAAAGACGTGATAGAGAGCCCACTTAGCCATTTTTCCAAATTAGAAGGCTGCACTCTTGTGGCATCATTGTAGCTCATTTTACATTTTTCTTATCTTGCCTTTGAAGCCCACTTGAGGTGCTTCCTCTCTGTGGTGAGTAGTTTTGCTTATTGCCAAACTTGGAATGAGTGAGGCTTGTATGCAAGCACAGAATGGAGGTATAAGCTTCTCATTTAGGGCTCTGGAAAACTCTAACACACTGAGAAATGGTCATTGGACTAAGAAGCCCTGTTACTTGATGTGGTGGGAAAACCAGGGTACAGAGTATGGAGCCTGAAGTACTTACTCATAAGTTTCTCCTGGCATGTTGCTGTTAGTCAGATTCTGAAGACAGTTCAAAACCTTTTTAATTTGGGAATATTTTCTGTGTTTATTCTAAATATGCTCCTAAAGTAAACACAAAAGCTTTTTATATTAAATAGTCACACTAATTGGAAATGACTTAGGCCAAGGAAGAGACTGTAGAGTTACTGGGGTCAGCCACCAAGTTCCATATCTGGGAATAAGGCAGCCAGGCATGGCTAGGATTTGGAGTTACGTATTTTCCTGTGAGAGTTCTGTCCTGATACTGGGTCTTGACTTTCCCAGTTTTTATTTCTTCCTTTCACTCCTACTCACATCCTGTTGGAACAACTTATTTTGATCTTATTTTGCTCTGGGCTCTGGGGTTTGCATCAAAGTGCAAACCAGAAGTACATCTGCACTTTCTCAGCAGACTCGTCGTTGGCTGGATCTCTCCATAATTAGATTTTTCAAAACCCTCTCTCCTCGTATATCAATTATTGCACTCCCTTAATCATCTTTCTAAGTTTTCTCTCTGATCTGACTCATTTGTCAAGCTGCCTGACAAGCTCAGTTCCAGCATTTGCTAAGGAAGAGGGACACACAGGAATGGAGTTCAACTTTGAGTCAACCATGGTCTTGGGATCTTTCCTCCCATGTTTAGTCTTATGCTCCATGTTTGCCTTATCAAGTCACAGCTTCAGTGCCTGACTTGGAAGATCATTCATTCTGGGGTGCTTTCGGATTCCTGTGATGATGTTTTTTTTTAAAGATTTTATTTTTATTTATTTATTTATTTATTAGAGACAAAGCGAGAGAGAGAGAGAGAGAGGGAAAGTGAGAATGGGCATGCCAGGGCCTCTAGCCACTAAATCGAACTCCAGACATATGTGCCACCATGTGCATCTGGCTTACAAGAGACTTGGAGATTTGAACTGGGGTTCTTAGGCTTCACAGGCATGCGCCTTAACCACTAAGCCATCTCTCCAGCCCTGTGATGATGGTTTTAGAAGCAGAGCATTCTGGAAATTGTTGCTTTCTGTGCTTGCAGCCCTATGTGCCAGAACATTTGACTCTGAGTCACAAGCCAGTTTTATAACCAATTATCCTATAACGTTGGTGATTCCCAACAGAAAACCTAACTCATGGAATTAATTATTTCTGAATGAGTAGTTAGGATGAGGAACAGACTAGCTAGTATTCAGGAAAATAACAGGTATTCCCCCTCCCCCCCACGTTGTAACTGAAGAGTCAGTCTAAAAATTTATACTGTGGTGATTAAATCACATGGTCCAAGCACCATCAAACTCAGCATGAAAGAAATAAGCTAGCAAGGTCTTAAGTAAAATACATATATAAGGATAGACATATTTCTACAATTTGTCATTTAGCTCTGTCTGCAGAACCTGATACAAATATACTGTCTTTGACAAGTTCTCTTCTCCTTGTAGACATGATTTTATGATGAGCATAAATTTATTCTTTTATTGTAGTCACTCAGCAAGAGTGATTCACTTCTTCAGTTGATCTATGAGGGTCTTTACATGCCTCATTCACTCATATATTCATTCCTTCATCATGTATTTATTGACAGGTTACTATAGGCTGGGCACTACATGGACACTGGGGGAGTGGACTTCTATGGAGAAATAGATAAGGGCTATTCTCATGGGTTTTACAAATTAATAGAAAAGACAGATGCTAATCATGACATCCCAGAAATTCTTGTGGAAGCATAGTGATACCCAGTGCCAGTTCGCAGGCAAAGAGCATGTGGGTAGGATGTTCATATTGGTTAAATTTGTTTGCTCATTTGGGACCAAATACACATATTTACAGGTGTGTCCTTTGAGTTATTCTGAAGGCAAATCATGCTATATCTATTGTTTATAGAGTTTGGTAGTTTCATTTGTATTTAGTACATAGTTAACATTATTTAGCTCATCAGATTTAAAGCAGAAAAGTCCTGTGTCAGTCAGCTTTGCATTATTACCAAAAACATGCATGAGACAATTAAAAGGGAAAAAATCTAGTTGAGCTTATAGCTTGGGGATTCAACTTCAAGATGAAGCAGTCCCATTAGTTTGGGCATCTGGGCAGGTCAACACATCATTGAAGAATCATATGATGGAGTGAGTGCTCATATCACAAGCTGGGAAGTGTGGAACCAGTTGATGGAGGAAGTCCAGCAACCTGCTTTTGAAAGCACCCTCAACCAGTGACCCAAGGCTCCCACATAAGGTTCCACTTCTCCTCCTCCTTCTTTTTTTTTTTTTTAATGTGGGACAGTGGCAATGAGAGAGAGAGAGTGAGAGAGAGAGAGAGAGAGAGAGAGGGAGAGAGAGAGAGAATATTAGTGCACTGGGGACTCCAGCTATTGCAGTCGAACTCCAGAAGCATGTGCCACCTTGTAGGCGTGTGTGACCTTGTGTGCTTGTGTTACCTTGTACATCTGGAGTACAAGGGATCTGAAGAGGCCAACATGGGTAGTTAGGTTTTGGAGGCAAGCGCCTTAACCACTGAATCATCTTTCCAGCCCATGTTGTATTTCTTAAAGGTACTTCCTGGCTACCGCCTCAGGGACCAAGCTTATATATATGTATCTTTGGAGAATACTTATTCAAACCACACAAGTCTGCAAACATTATCTCCCCTACCAAAATCATATCCTGAATTTAAAAAATACATTGTATATATATTATAATATCTTGAAGGTCCTCAAATATTCTCACATGCTAGAATCTTGTGTCTTCAGATTGAAAAGAAATTTGGCTTTCGAGCTGATGGAAAATGTGGTATCTTTCTCTGTCAGTGTTCATCAGCACACGTTCCTATGGCCTGTTTTATGAAGAACTGGGGCAAAGGTAGCTATGATGACAATTAAATATAGGACAGTATAGCAAAAAAAAAAAAAAAAAAAAAAAAAGATTTTGAGTATTCAAGATTTTTAAAGTTCCTTAAATATTTCCTCCCAAAGGAAAGTTTTACTATTTTTTTTCTTTAGCTCTGATTCTTTCATTTGTCCATATTTATACATTTAGTCCAGCTCAGGCCTCGGGGCATGTTTCAACAGCTATTCTCTTTTGTTCTGGATAATGGACTAACCCATGAGAAAATAAAAATAAAAGATTCTATAATCAAATAAATCCGGGAATCAAATATAATAGGAATTTTTAAATCATAGGATGTCATACTCTTTAGTATACTAATGTATGTTGTAAATTTCTAATGTATACATTATAAAGCCTTTAAAAACCTTTAAAAGATCTATATTAAACATTACTAAGAAATTATTTTATCCAGACATAGTGGTTCATGCCTCTAACACAGCATTTGGAGGCTGAGACAAGAGATTACTTAAAGTTCAAAGCCCGCCAGGGCTACCCAGTGAGTTCTACATATGGTATGAGACTCTGACTCAACAAAGAAAGAAGTGGTTTTACTTTGGCTGCAGCCAGTATATACACACTGACTCCAATGGCTTGAACAACATGAAATCTCATTACTTTGTGAGACTAAGTGCAACTGATGAATGAGCATCTTGGTTGGTTGACTCAGTGGTTTAGTGATGGCATCAAGGACCCAGATATTTTCCACCTCTTCCTCTACTATGGTCAATGTTGATTTCATATCCAGGCTGGTAGAAGGCTGGCTTCAGAACATTCAGCCTTTAAATCTAGAATGGAAGTATCTTTAAGAACAGGAGTGAACATTTCTTTCTAGAATATTTTCTTGGGTAAGAAGAAACTTATTCCAGGGAGCTCCAGTGGAGTTTTTTTTTTTTTTTTTTAATGTAGCTTTTGTTGAATTTGAGATGAGTTTTATTCCTAAATTGATCAAGTTCAAGGAGAATGGATAATGTCAACTGTAAGCATCTTGCTGGTAAGCATAGAGTGGGTAGATACCTGCCTAACTTTGAGGTTTTGTTTGAAAGGACTTATGTGGAAATAACAAACATATTACTTTTTTTGCATTTGCATGTGTATATGGTATGTCTGTGTGTACATGTTTCCATGTGTGTGGTAGGGTGTGCATGTGGAGATCATAGGTTGGTGTCAGCCACTCTTTACATTATTTATTTATTGAGACAGGGCCTCTCACTTGAACATGGGGCTCACTAATTTGTGTAGTCTAGCTAGCTAGCCTGCTGCCCTAGAGGTCCCCTGTTTTTGCTTCCCAAGTATTGGGATTATTGGAGGCAGGTGTGCCAACCCAGTATATATGTGGGAGCTGGGGATTTGAACTCTGGTACTCATGGTTAGTGGCAAGTGCTTTACCAATGAGCCATCTCCTTAGCCCAAGTTACACTGTTTTTAACTGAATTGTATTTCTCTAAAATAGAAATTTTGAATCCGTAACTCCACTATGACTGCATTTGGAGAGAGGATCTTTAGAAGCTAATTTCAGTTACATAAGGTTATAAAGGTGGGGCCTTAAACCTGTACGACAAGTGGCATTAAAAAGCAGGAAGTTCTTTCCCTCTCACTGCATCTACTAGGTAAGCCATGTTAGGATATAGTTAGAAAGCAGCCATTTTCAAGCCAGGAAAGCCCTCACCAGAAGTCAGCTGTGTCATGGGCTTCTACTTTTACAAACCCCTAAAAATACAGAAGCATTAATGGAGCTGGGTAATGGAAGGGCCTGGAGAAGTTTTTGGGTGAATGCTAAGAAACCTAGGTTTCTGGGAGGGACATGTTAGTAGAACTATGGACATTAGGGAGAATTTAGGTAACTTAGAAAGAGGGTAGCTGGAGCGAAAGCTTTCCTCTTTCTAGAAGATGCTTATCTTGTCATGGATGGACAGAATGGCAGCAGAAAGACAGAAGTTCAAGGCCACTGTGATGAAGTCTTGGATGAAAACAAGTTATCAGAAATTGAGGACAGGTGATCTTTGCTCTAAGTGATAAATAACTTGGGTCCACAGCATTCTAGGATGTAGAACTTGCACACTATGAAGGGCATAATAAATTGAGGGAAGTTCAATGAAACGAAATTTGAGAGGGAAGCATGAGAGAATATAGATAAAATGACAAAGCAATGGTTGTGCAAAAGGACACAGAACTTGAAGATGTGAAAGCAGCCTAATTATACTGGAAAAAGCACAAATAATCATGTGGTGGAAGAAAACCCTGAGAATGCACCTGGACTACCATTTAATAAAGAAATTATGAGATCTTAATAGCAGAAACACTGTCAGTTTGAACTCAGGGAGGAGTAGAGGAAAAGGGTTACTGGATACAGCAATAGAGCTATTTGGTTGAAAACAAGAGATATTGTTCAAGAAAAGGGTAAAATGACGCCAAGGGGTGCTCATAGATTGTTTGGACCATCACATCATTCCCAACAGTTACTCAGAGTGCAGAGGCCCAGGCTTTCTCCCTAGTCTCAAAGGATGAGTCACTTTCATGGTATATAATGTTTATTATAGTTACCAAGTAGATAAATACATTAATTACTATGATAAAATTAAAATAATACAGAAGTTTCTACCAAAGGAAAGATGAAATGCTTCTTTCTTCAAATGCTAATTCCAGCCCTGGAGATGGTAAAAACAACTTGTGGTGAAATTTTTAAGATGGTTTTTTAATACATATTTTTATATATTTATTTATAAACAGAAATAGAGAGGAGAGATAGAAAGAATGGGAGTATCAGGGCCTCCAGCTGCTGCAAATGACCTCCAGATGTTGCACCACGTTATGCATCTGGCTTTTAAGTGAGTAATGGGGAATGGAACCCAGATCATTAGGCTTTGCGGAGAAGTGCCTTAACCACAGAGCCATGTCTCCAATTTGGAAATGTATGTATTTTATTTGTTTCCTGCTCTGTGAATGCAAGGTGTGATTGTATGTGCACTTTTTTAGTTGCTTACTTGAATGGTCTTGCACGCATGTGTGTGTGTCTGTGTGCGTGTGCACGCACACATGTATGGAGGCCAAACATGTGCACATGCATGTGCATGAGGAGGCCAGAGGTTGATGTTGGATGCCTTCCTCCATCACTCTCCTCTTTATTTTAAATGGGGCATTATCCCCTACTGGAGCCAGAGCTCACTGATTCATCTAGTCCAGCTAACCAGCTTGCCCTGGGGACTCTCTGTCTCTGCCTTCTGAGTGTTGGGATTAGAGGAGGCCACCATGTCCACCTGGCATTTACATGGGTGCTGTGGATCAGCTATCTGGTTCTCACACTTGCACAGCAAGCACTTTATCCACTGAGCAATCTCCCAGCCATTTTGAATTATTATTATTATTTTGAGAGAGAGAGAGAGAGAGAGAGAACAAGAATGGTCATGCCAGGTCCTTCAGCTGCTGCAAACAAGCTCTAGATCCCTTGTATACATGTGCAACATTACACGCTTGTGTCACTGTGCAGCTTGGCTATGTGGGACCTGGCAATTCAAACATGAGTTCTTAGGCTTTGTAGGCAAGTGCCTTAACTGTTAAGCCATCTCTCCAGCCCCTAATTTTGAAATTTTTAACATCAACATTTTACTGTTATGTAGCATGCTTCTTTTTTATAGATCCATGGTGTATATGTATAATTTTTTCCAATAATTTCTGAATGGAAGCACATTGTGTGAGGTGGTTCTCACACTAGTCTGAAAGGAAAATGGGGATTTGTACTTCCAAAAATGTTTTTGGACCTGTTTGTCTACAACTACAGACCCTCTGTGTCTGCTTATTTTCCTTAAAAACAGACAATTACTTCTTGAGGCTCTCACAACAATTGACTATTTGACTGTAGGAGAATATTCCTGGCTGTTATTTCCCAAAGATCAATATAAGATAAGGCACCATGTGCTGGATCATCACCATTTTTCCTCCATGAATCAAAATACTAACCTCTTTGGCTGGAGAGATGCCTTAGTGGTTAAGGCACTTGCATGCAAAGCCTAAGGACCTAGGTTCGATTCCCTCGTACCCATGTAAGCCAGATGCACATGGTAGTGCATGTGTTTGGAGCTTGTTTGCTGAGGCTAAAGGCAGAATGGTGTGCCCGTTCTCTGTCTTTTATCTGCTTCTCTCTTTCTCTTAAATAAATAGGTAAATAAAATGTTTTAAAAATACTAATCTCAGGCTGGAGAAATGGCTTAGCGGTTAAGGCGCCTGCCTCCTAAGCCTAAGAATGCCGGTTCCAATCTCCAGCGGTTCCAATCTCCAGGTCCCATGTTTAGTCAGATGCAAAGTGACGCAAGGGCGCAATGCCAAACTTGACCACAAGGGGGCACACGCATCTGGATTTTGTTAGCAGCAGCTGAGAGGCTGCTGGCACGCCCTTTCTCTTTCCTCTCTCTCTCTTTCTCTATGACTCTCTTCCAAAAAAAACAAAAAACTAATCTCCCCTTCTTTAGGGACTGTGCTCTGTATTTTTTTTGTCGTTGTTGTTTATGATACTTTACTGTTATGAAAACTGTGACACTGCTCAACAGCTGACTTATTTTATTTTTGAATGAACTCTCTAACTACATGCATGGCTTGAGTAGAGTAAATGTGACTAATGAATTATCAGGCAGGATTTTGGCAACAGAAAAGATCTGTCCTCCCTAGGAAAGTTTTTAAAATTTGCCTAATGTTTACAAGGAAAATTACTTCTCATAATTTATATAATTCGAATCTAATTTTATTTACCAACAAACAATGTGCAATGTACAAAATCCATTCTGGTAAAGCCATTTAATCTTTAAACCTACTGAATCTCATCAGTGAGGTTAAAATAAACATGATGGTTCTATCATGCCTGGGAGTTTACAGTCTTTCCTGTTTGCAAGAGCCAAGATATTGTGTTTATACTAGACAAGGGATGGCCTTCATTTGAGGATTGAATTGATTTCCAAGAGAAAGATTGTTTTGTAAATCCAAATCCCATACAAATGTTAATTGTTACCCACATATCTCAGTTTGTTGATTCAGATGTTTTTAGGACCACAGCATTTAAGAAGATCTACCAATTCAAATTTTAAAAACTGAAACAATTTATAAATTTATTCCTTAATTTTAAAGCCTTATTTTGACTTGGATTTATTTTAGGCGGCAGCACATATACAAGGAAGAAAAGGAAAAAACAAAACCAGTATCATTAAATTTATCTATAAAGACACTAAAAATTTCTTAATGAACTTCCTGTCTTGATTTAAAAAAAAAAAAAAGAAAACTTTCTTCTCCAAGTCCACTGAATCTTTTTTTAATTTAATTTTTTCTTGACAACTTCTATACTTACAGACAATAAAACATGATATCCCCCCATTCCCCTTTAGAACTCCACTCTCCATCATATCCCCTCCCTTTCTCCATTAGTCTCGCTTTTAATTTGATGTAATCATCTTTTTCTCCTATTATGAGGGTCTTGTGAAGGTATTGCTAGGCACTGCAAGGTCATGGATATCTAGGCCAATTTCTCTCTGGACAGCTGCTTTGTAAAGAGTCATAGTCTTCCTTTGGCTCTTACATCCATTCTGCCACCTCTTTCGCAATGGACCCTGAGCCTTGGAGGGTGTGATAGAGACGTTTCAGTGCTGGGCACTCTTCTGTCCCTTCTCCTCAGCACTATGTTGCCTTTTGGGTCATCCCAGTGGTCATCGCCATCTGAAAAGAGAAGCTTCTGTAACCAAACGTGAGAGTAGCATTAATATATGAATATGAACATTAAGGGTTGTGCTTTCAGGGCAGTTTGGTGGGAATAATATATACATTTAGCCAGACAAGAGCAGGCTTTATACCCCTAAGGCTCATGTTCTCCCCTGCCATAGACTTTTGATTAAGTTTTTCAGTACCAGGCACATGTTCCCTCTCATAGATTGGGCTTTCTGTCCAATTAGAAAGCAGTTGGTTTCCCCCAGAGCAGACATGCCACTATTTCACCCATTTGGTCATTTAGCCTGCCTGGCCAAACTTGAGGCTTCCAGTGTCCACTGTTTTCACCACTGATGATTTCTATCTCCCACATGGCTGCATGCAGTGCAGCTTTTTCTACCTTTAGTTGGCTGGTCTACAGGGAGAAGATTTTCTGCTCAGCACCAGCTTGATTTCTCAGTGATCTTGCCACTCACACAAGTGAGGTCTTCAGCAATAGGGTCTTACCATCTTTTTCTCAAGGGAAACCAAGGGCCTTGGCAATAGCCTGTAATGTTTTGGAGGCAACAAGGACCTCCCTGGCCAACAACTCATTGGAAGGTATCATATCCCAGGCACTGAAAATTTTCTAGTAACAACCTATATCTTCTGGATGTGCCATTATTCAAAAAAGTAGGTTTACGTAAGTCTTATTCAGAATATCTTGAATTTTGATTGACTCTCCCCCCACCCTTCTTCCATACATTTTTAACACCTCATTTATCTCATTTATAGCATATGTATGGGTAACTTACAAATCATCAGATTTTAGACATTGAAGGCTGAGACATTCCCCATGCATCATTCTTTAAAGGTGTTCATAAGACATTTTAGGCCCACTATAGTATTTTTCTAGAGTAATCATTACCAATTTTTAAATTTATTTCCATAATCATGTTGTCTCAAGGAATCATACATTTTTTTAAAAAATCACAAACTAGTCTTATTTAAATTGTCATCCAAATACTTTTACATATTAACATCATTTGATATGATATTTAAAATAGGCACAATTATACTAAAATCATAGTTTTCAAAGTATAAGTTCTCTGATAAAACTCATATTTATTATTATTACACTCTATAATTTTAATACTAAATAGCAAATTGTTCCAAATAATCATGCTCTAAAATAGTAGACTTATCGAGAAATCATTCAAGACTTAGGAAAGATATTTGGGTCTATTATGGAATGTATCATGGCTTACGTAAAATCTCCCCTCCACCCTCTGCACACTTAAGTACACGAGGGAGCTCTTATACTATCACAGCTAGGAAGGTGACCTTTGGTAAGATATTGAGGCTATTTCATCATTCTGGTCTTTTAACTTAGCTCTACCTAACAGGCACATGGTGTGTCCTGTAGTTCTATGTGAGACATGTGACATCCATGTAGGGGCTGCTTCAAATGGACAATGGCTTCTAGAACTCTTTTGGCTGAGAGATCTTATCACAGAGCATTGTGGCTCAATGGGCTGGCAGTTCTTTTGGTGTCTTCATTGAGTTAGCTTTGTCCACATTTTGGGTGATAGAAGCTAGCATTCATTTCTATACTTGAGGTGTTTACCATGTGCCACCAATCTGATAGCTGGATGCAGAAGGAAGAACAATGGAGATGCAGCACTAGAGAGAATCATGAGATTCCTACCCCAGAACATGGACTGTATCCAATTCTTAGATACCTTGGGAACAAAAGGACATGTTTTCCACTGACAAAAATCAATGGTCGTGTGGAGCTTCAGTAACTTCTGTCTATGTTACCAGCTATTTATCTAGGCTGCATGGAACCAGAAGGATTGGAAGCACCTTTTTTTTCCCCTCTGAGAGCCTTTGAGGGTAATTTACACAGCACAGATGGAGTCTGAACATATGTCATGGGAGGTGCTGGCAGGCAAAGAAGACCAACTTGACTCTATCAACTTCATTGGTGAAAGACATTTCCACAAAGCTTAAGTCCTGTCTTGAGCAGAGAAGAAGGACTTTGTCACATGACCCTATTTCCTAAGCTCTTCTGTTTCCATGTTTTTTTAAATTTATTTTAATTTTTTTATTTATATTATTCTGATTTTACATTCATAGTATTGGTTCCATTATCCTCCTCCCTGTCCTCCCTCTTCCAAAGGGACCCTCATCAATGGGGAATGTGGGTCGTGCATTGTGGGGTCGTCAAGAGTTCTGGGGGATAGGCCCCAGTCTCTGTGCATAATGCCCCAACTTGTGACTCTAACAATCTTTCCGCCCCCTCTTCCGCGAGTTTCCCTGAGCCACATTGGGGTCATTTTAGTTCTGCTTCAGTGATGAGGTTTTGGGAGCCTCTGTGTCTCTGGATATCTGGCTTAGTTGGAGTTGGATGTTCTCTGTGTTTATTTCCTTCAGCCTTTTTCTGGTATCGTGATCGCCATGAACACTGTATTCTTGCCCTTCCCCTGCGTTGTTCTATGGTTTCAGCTGGGGCCCTGGTGAGGTGTGATTAGCTGATCCTCCCTTCAGGTTCATTGTCCATCTGAAAAAAGATAAGCAAATTCTCCAATGGAGAGAGAAGTTAGTACTAGATAGAAGGGATGACCATATATGTTTGGGAGGGAATTTTATATGCGTTGGCTCTCTTCTAGCCCACATTTGGTGGTATCTTGATCTTGGAGACTGAGCTCATTTTGTGTACCTGGTTTTGACTTATTTCCCAGTTCCAGCAATGTGTTCCATTCCACTGAGTGGATCTATTAGCCAAATCAAGAGCAGTTGGTTACCCACCGTGGCTGTTTGCCACTACTGCACTTGTATGAGCATTACATCAGGTTGTTACCAGGCAGGGATGCCACAAGAAAGGAAAATTATAGGCCCATTTCTCTGATGAACATAGACACAAAGATCCTGAACAAAATTCTTGCAAACCAGATCCATGTTTTTTTTTTTTTTTGCCACTTTAAAAATTTCTTATGAAAAAAAGTCTTTGTGTTATAGAAATAGCACCATCCTGGGACCAGAAGAATTATAGAAACTGTCACACTCCCTAAAACTGCTTTTTCATAGTAAAATAAGGACAGCTCTAAGTTTTAAATGAATAACTAAGGAAGCTAATATAACACTTGTCACATTGGGTCTTCTCTTAATTTCATTAACTGCCAATCCACTGTTAAAATAGGGAAGACCCTTCCATTATATTTAAGGTAATAGTTTATGATCTTTAAAACAGCAAAGGTTCAATGTTCTTATAGCCATCAGTATTTTTGAAAACCTCAGTAAAGAGCTGACCTGTCATATTGGAAACATTTTTCTCTCTCCACACACCTGGAAGGTGTAGAAAAATTTTAATTCAGATAAGATCCCTTGAGATACTATTAGAAGCTTTGCTGCTGAGTCTTGATAGAGTTACTGGAGTACACCTCTGCCCTGGAGGAGTGTAAGCTTGCACAGAGGGTGAGGTGGGCACATGACCATTTAACAATCACCATGAAACTCACAAAGATGCTGAGAGTAATAAAATGTGGGGAACAATTCTTGGATATGAGTATCAGGGCATGCTTCAAGATATTATGTCAATACAAGGTGAACACATTCTCAAAATTCTGAGTGCATGAGAAGATTTAAAATCTGTCATGGGGGCTGGAGAAATGGCTTAGTGGTTAAGACACTTTCCTGCAAATCCAAATGACCCAAGCTCAATTTTGTAGGACCCACACAAGCCAGATTCACAAGGTGACACATGTGTCTGGAATTCATTTGCAGTGGCTTAAGACCCTGGCAAGCCCTCTCTCTCTCTCTCTCTCTCTCTCTCTCTCTCTCTCCCCTCTTCCTCTCTCTGACTCTTTCTCTCTCAAATAAATTAAAAAATTTTAAAAATATGTCATGATGGTGACGATAATAATTATAGATAGTTATGCTGAGTTCTTACTGATGATAACACACATACACATTTAATTTTTAATTGATAGCATATGGCTTAAAATATTTCCACATGACTAACTTCTTAAGTCATCATTTCTGAAGCAGGTGACTTAACTATGTTTTTAAATTAATAGGTCAGCTGTGTATTTCTTAAGTACAAGAATCTATGATATTACAGATGAAGTCGGGTGGATTTGTTGAATTTTGGCTATAGGCTTTCTAGGTTTCTGAATGATAGATTGCTTCCTAATTGGAAGTTAGAACCTTTTCCTACCTCATCATAACTATTTTTGGACTGAACTTCTTTTTCTCTGCTATGTCCAGCAGGTGTTATGATCAGGGTTTATATGTTAAGTATTATAATACAATTTCTATGATCAAGAGATAATGGCCTAATATGGAGCTAGACATACAAATCTCATCTAAAATCTAAAATCTCATCTTCCAACAATTTGTTGAGCATTTAGGTGGCTGATCTTTCTCTCTCTCTCTCTCTTTCTGCTGATATCTAGTTATTTGTTTTTGTATTTCCATGAATTCTCAACAAACTTTGGGAAGATGAGAATTTAGAGGGAAATAAATGATTAAGAACCACGAAAGAAAGAAAGGAAAGAAGATAGAAAGAAAAAGAAAATTAATAACATGAATTTTTTTCTTCCTCAGTTTAGAAGCATAGTAAGAAGAAAAACTAATTCATGCTATTGGTTTTCATTTTATTTCTCTCTTTTTCTTTTCTTCCTTTCTTATTTGTATTGTTTGTACAAGAACTTACCCTGTCTTACATGATTCCAATTCACTTGATTTTTTTAACTTTTCATTTTTTATGATTTCTAATAATATTAAAAATATTATTTTTAAGCTTATAGCAAAATTGAATGGAAGGCACAGACACTTTCCCTGATCCATCACATACAAAGTCTCACCGTTACAAACATCTCGTACCAGCGCAGGACATCTGTTACCAACAATGAACCTAGTTTGATACAGCCATAGCATGAAATAGAGATTATATTTAATGCTTACATTCTACATATTTGGGTTTGGGTACATTTATAATGACATGTTTCCACCAGTATGATATCATACAGAGTTACTTCTGTTCCCCCAAATCCTCTGTACTCCACTTATGCCACTGTCTTTATCCTGTTCCATAGCTTTGTTACTTTTCGAATACAATATGGTTAAAATAATACTGAATACAGTCTTTGAAATATTGGCTTCCTTTGCTTATTCATGTACATTTAAGGTCATTCTATGTCTTTTCATAGATTGATAGTTCCTTTTTACTTCTCAGCACTGAATAACATTATGTTGTCTGGAAATACCACAGTTTATCTATTTACCTACTGAAGTACAGCTTGGTCGCTTTTAGTCCTGGCAATTGTGAGTGAAGGTGCTATAAATACCCCTGTGTAGGTTTTTGGGTATGCATGTTTTCAGTTTATTT
Source organism: Orientallactaga sibirica (assembly GCA_036365145.1). Lineage (NCBI taxonomy): Eukaryota > Metazoa > Chordata > Mammalia > Rodentia > Dipodidae > Orientallactaga > Orientallactaga sibirica. The sequence goes on along the minus strand of JAEOAD010000031.1, from coordinate 10,069,503 downwards.
TGGCACACATGAAGGAATGTTGGGTGGTATGGTATAAGTTTAGTTTTGTACGAAACTTTTTCTTAGAAAACCCTCTGTTGATAGTTCTTTTTCTATGTAATCTCTAAAGGTAATGTGGGGTTACATACTGAGGAATATTTAGTTTAGCAGAAGACTGATGTGCTGTTCAATTATTAATTTACTTACTATGTATTTAAGAATTCCTATGCAGCAGGTGTTATGATCAGGGTTTATATGTTAAGTATTATAATACAATTTCTACAATCAAGAGATAATGGCCTAATATGGAGCTAGACATACAAAAACATAATTTAGTGTTATTGAAAAACTGTATAATAAAAGAAATGAGAAAGTACATGAGAACTCAGTAAAAAAGACAACAGAGGGGCCTGGAACTTAGATAGCATAGGGTACGGAATTTGAGCTGAATGCTGTAAGGTGAGTAGACGAGGTAATGGGAGCATGTTAGAAAAGAAGGCTTCCCCAAGAACCGGAAGACTTCCTCTTCAAACTTGAGGAGCACTGCTATGTGTATGTCCTATGGAGAACTGTAGGTAGCATAGTGTTGTACTTGGCTACACGTTACTGGGACAAACACTTAACCAGATGCAGCTTATGGGAGGAAAGGGGTCTATTTCAGTTTACAGAGTCCAGGGGACACCATCTATGGTGGAAGAAGCTGGCTCTCTTTCTTAGAGCCAAGCAGGGAGAAGCGAGATGCCGATATCAGCAGGCGTGAACTACCAGAGCTCGAACTTCTCTGAACACACCTAGTCTGGCTGGACTCAGATCTGCCCCCAAACACCTTTTGACTAGATTCCAAGATCCATCCCCCAGTGACACTTACCCTCTAGCAGGGATCTGCCTGCAGGGGACTTAAGTGGAAAGTTTAATTTTAATAAAACACCTGAGTTTATGGGGCCATATATTTAAACTACCGCACATAGTATGTTTGCAATTCTCTGAGGGGCTATGGCCAAGGTTGAACATTATTAGTAATAAATCCAATTCTATAAATCAGCAAGATTGGCATTTTTCCCCCTGAAGTTTCTCCTATCCCTGAACTTTAATGAAGGCCTTGATTTCTAAAAGTGAAAAACAAATAATCCTGTTACCAATGGGTGGAGGGTTCTTTTGCTTAGCTTGGACAGAGTCATGAAAAGGCAAAGCATAGTATTCTTAATGCCAGCAGCTCTGAGTTTGAAAGTAGGTGGCTCTTAGCTCTTAACGTTAGCATCTTTCCTCACTGCTCTCCATGCAGCCAAGACCAGTTGGAGTCAGTCGCTACTTGCAGCTGTCTAGAACTTTCCCCGCAGCTGGGGCTCATATCCAGCAGTGGCTTTTCCCTAGTCTCAGCCATCCTGCAACTTCCTGGAGCTGATCTCTGTGCTCAGTGCTGTTAGCTCTAGCTGTTGGCCAGTTTTAGTGCCTGTATATTTTAGTGTTACCAGGTCTTACTTACCATCCCAGCTTAACCTACTCAACTGATTAGGCAACATATAACCATCCAAAAGAGACTTACACTGGAATATGAAGGGATGCACTGCATAAACTGACTCCATGAGGGTGAAAACATCACCAGTTAATATAGAAAGAAAGACAAGCTCACATATGTTCCATGCCCTGGCTGGGGAGGTGCCACTTGTGAACCTGACTGGGGAGATAAATGTGTATTATATCATCCAGACAGGCTGCATGGTGGAGTTCTCTGGGCAGAACTGTGGTGGAAGCTACCACTGCTAAAGCAAAAGTCTCCTGAAGCAGTAGTGGTGTGTGTGTGTTCACGTGTTCGCGTGTGTGCATGCACTTGCACTGTAGTTATGCCTGGAGTTTTCCAACATAGCTATGAAGCATTTGGGTCAGTGGTGGCAGAAAAATCAAAAGTACATATTGAGAAGGTTAGGACCTCCTACTCCAGTCTCAGTTCAAGGATGCTGGGAATCATAGACATAAATCTTGTCAATCAAGGAACGAGCACAAAACCACTGTAAGTCTGAGATGGAGACAGAAACTACTGTCCATAATGTCTGGAACCTGAGACTCTAGTCTGGACAGCATTCTCTAATACTAAAAAAATTATTTTGGAAATTATATTTAAAATAGAGAGACCTAGCTGGGCGTGGTGGCACATGCCTTTAATCCCAGCGTTCAGGAGGCAAAGGTAGGAGGATCGCCATGAGTTCAAGACTATTCTGAGATTACATAGCAAATTCCAGGTCAGCCTGGGCTAGAGTGAGACCCTACCTTGAAAAACTGAAAAATGAAAAAAAAAAAAAAAAAAAAAAAAGAAAAGAAAGAAAGAGAGAGAGAGAGACCTTTCTGAATATTTGCAAGCATGATGCTAGTGACACTCACCATAGAGAGTCTTCAGATTTGTCCTGTAAAATGGCTCATGAGTTCTCCTTATTTCCTTCTGAGAAAGTCCCCTGGTCCATTCTAGGGAGCACTTACAGCTTAGCTCAGTGTTTCACAAGTGTGATTCTTTAGAAAAGAAGCACCTGGAAGTTGCCAGAAATGTGATTTCTTAGGCTTCACCCTCTACGCTTCCTGGATCAAAAATTCTGGGGTGGGCCCACCCCCTGAGATGTTCTAATATGCCCTTCTGGGGATCGGATGATTGTCCAGGTTTGGGCATCACTGGATTCACTGATTAGTGGAGAACATTCCTGGTCCTATTCTATGTCAAACGAAGCAAAGGGGCTTTTCTCAGGTCTCACTCTTTCCTTATCTGTCTTCCATGCAGGTTTACGCATTGTTTTGAAAAGGGATGACTAATAAATTATTGGATCTGATAACTTTTTACCACTTTAAATTTGTGCTTGAAAAATACATAACATGAAATTAATCAGTGTAATCATTTATGTGTGTTATTCATTACATTAATTACATCCACAATGTTGTTGAACCTCCACTAATATCTATTTATAAAACTTTATGAGGCCAAAAGAAAGTCTATAACCATTAAGTTCTAATTCTCCTTTCCTCCTCAACCCTTGATTACTTCTATAATCTAATTCATCTTTCTATATATTTGCCTAGAGAACATAGCAAATATAAGTGGAATGTACCAAGCAAACAATGTTTGTCTTTTTTTTGAGAATGAAGACATTTAAGGAGTTAATTGCACTAATGTTGGAAGGTACTAAACCTTGGTACCATATGTCGAGCTCTGATACATCTCAATCAAATAGGCCAAATATCAGCCAGGCTTGTCTTCACTTTATCCTTTAGCTAGAGCAGAACAGAAATCTTTCTACTGATTCACTGTAGGAAAATGTCTACTTCATGTTGTGCAAGCAATACTGACTCCATTTCCTTCCTTTTGTGCTTCCATATGTTTCTAAACTAGGTTGGATCATGCATAGATTCAACTTATGAAAATTCAACTAGAGTCACACAGTAATTATTCTTCTATAATCATCTAGCAAACATTCGGTAAAATTTTATTTTGCATATATAAGCTTAACTATAGACTTTTCCCATTATGTATTCAAATATACATGCTATGGTATAGGATTATAGTCTCACATCGGTGTACATCCTACTTTATCAATAATTTAAGGATTTTGAGGCTGTTTACCTTTAAGTGTTGGCTAATCTCGGTCATATCACTACACAGAATGAGAATGAGAGCCTATGGCAATTCCAGTCTCTCCCCTTCTTCCCAGACATTGAATTTTTCCTTCTTGGCTCTGGGGAGCCTCAAAATCTTGTGGCTGATTCCTTGTCCTAAGAGTTTTGCCCACAGACACACACCTACTCCCTCCCTCCCTCTCTCTCTCTCTCTCTCTCTCTCTTTCTCTGTCTCTGTGTGTGTGTGGGGTGTGAAGACTGGTAGGGTTGGGATCCTCCAGCCTTGACTGCAGGTCTGCACTTCTATTCCCCATTTTAGACAGTTACTGTCCTCTATCACTCTCCCTGCTGCATGTTACTAACCAAATCAGCCTGGGATCTGGGTTTCATTTTCTCTTACCATAATTTCTTGTGATGATGATGATGGCTTCTACAAGCTGTTTTTGACAGCATCTATGTAGAAGTGTGTGTGTGTGTGTGTGTGTGTGTGTGTGTGCACACACGTGCATGTGTTTCTCTTTCTTTTCCTTTCCAGAAAGAAATGGACAAGTTCCATGCTGGGCAATGATCTGATTCAGCCTTTGTACCATATGTTCATGGTTTTTCTTTCATTCCACCACCCAGGAGTCATCTCAGGTTTCATCTCTGGTTTCTTCTCACTTTCTTGAAATTAGCAATTAGTAGGACCCATGTATTATCCATTTTCCTTGGCTATGTGTGTGTGTGTGTGTGTGTGTGTGTGTGTGTGTGTGTGTGTGTGCACCTGCCATCATATGTATAATTTTATCCATCCTGCTACTCCCTTTCAAGCCAGGCTGGGAGTGCATGTACCAGATGGCATTCTGGGCGTCTGCACTCATGGCAACATGTTCAGTCCCTTGTGAAGGTTTCCATGCTTTACCCACCTGTTATTTTGCTTATTTTTTCTTCACTTTCAGCTACAATTGCCCTACCTCCCTCTGCCAAGTCTAGCATGGCACTATGTTTAAGTTCTAGGGCTGCCATTGATTTTCTTTCTGAACATTTCCTGAAGAATATCACTGGTCCTAATGCTCACTGTAACACTGAGCAGCAGAGGTTAAGTGGCTGACTTTGGGGCCAGACATATAAAATCAAGTTCCAGCTCTGCTGTTTTGCAATATGGTTACTTCAGGCAGGTTAATTTCCTTTTCTTGGTTTTTTCATCTTTAAAACAAGGCTTTTCATTAGAAGTGAATTGAATGAATGTTACTTCTACTCGCAGTTTCATGAAATCTTGTTCTTTCTAATTTCAAAATATATCCACATCCTTGAGGAGAGATCATTCTAGTTGTTTTCTGAGGAAACGTTTTAAGAGGGCCCAGAATGATGTGTGCACATTAGTGCTGGAGCTATTACAATAATTAAGTAAGAGATTCCCTTTGTGTCATTTCTATTTATTTAGATTTTAAGGTTTTTTTAATTGGTAATGCTGATATCTTTTGCTCTTACATTTTAAAATACCATTAATCACATCTTTGATTCATATTTTATAATTTAGTTCAGTTTTCAAAAATACCATTTGTTGTTAACCAGTTTTTCATCTTATCCCCCAAGCAATAAACTCTGAGTGCAAGAATATTTTCTTTGTAAACTTTTACTAGTTGTAGTTGATGTTCAATAAACACTTGCCACATGGTTGGCCAACATACACAAACCTCATAAACAAGACTTAGACCTTGGAAAATATTCAACAGTGTTCTGTGTAGAAGTACTACTATGTTCTTTGTTGACATTTTAAGGCATGAATAAGGAGAACACAAATGCACTTTCTGTTTTCTGACATTTACATACTAGAAGAGAAGATAGGCGTTCATAAAATAATCCTAAGCACTGGGTGAATAATTTCAAGTCAATGGTACAATGAGGAAGGAGGGAAAGTAAATGACAACTATGTAGCTAACAAAGAACGATGGAACACAAAAGTCTTTCCTGAAGAAATGATATCTAAGTTGGAATGTTAAAAAAAAAAAAAGTAGAGTATAGCAGGGAAAGCAGGAAGGGAAGACCAGAGCATTCACAAGAGAAACATTGGCCAGGCACAGAGGAGTTAAAGGGGCATGTTCTAGGTCTTGGCAGAAAGCCAGAAGGCCAAAAGTAGACTGAGAGTGGCATATGACATGGTGGGAATGGTAATAGCTGCCAGGATTGTTTCAGATTTGGCTTTTTATCCAAATATATGTGGATAACACTGTATAGATATTCTAGTAAGATCTTCTACTTTCCCTTTTACCCTCCCCTCCCCTCTCCTTCCCCTTCCCTTCTGCTGCTGCTTCTTTTTCTTTTCCTCCTCTTCCCCCTCCTTCTACTTCTCCTCCTCCTTCTACTTCTCCTCCTTTTCCTTCTATTTCTTCTCTTCTCCCTCCTCCTTCTCCTTTTGTTTTTAGAGGTAGGGTCTCACTCTAGTCCAGGATGACCTGGAATTCGCTATGAAGTCTCAAGCTGGCCTCAAACTCATAACAACCCCCCTACTTCTGCCTCCTGAGTGCTGTGATTAAAGGCATGCACCACCACACCGTGTAAGATGTTCTTCTTGACATAGTCACTCTGCTTGTAGCCTGGAGAACAGTTTAAAGTGGGAACTTGAGTGGACATGGATACTTCAGTTCTGGGAACTATAATAGTGTTTACGTGAGAGGTATTTGGGTGATATTAATTTAGCCCACTTCCTTTTGCTTAACTATATTTTCCAACCTGCTAAGTGATTCTGTAGTTAATATGCATTTGTTTAAAAGTAAATTTCAAACAAAGACTAATAGCCCTATAAATTCCATTTCTCAGGGAACTATTAGAACCCAACACACATATCATAAGGTAATGATAGCAGCAATAAAAAGGAAAGGGAAATGTAACATTCTCCACAGGTTAAAATGGGGGTGTTTCTGTGAGTGGTGAGGTCAAACAATACGGGCAAGGAGGGTAAAGGATACAGGCTTCGCTTGTAGAAAAGCAGTAGCTCTATTCTTTGTGTGAAGTCAGGCTTTGGTGAGGAGAATGTTAGTGTCCTTTTATATGAATGCAAGAGTACAAGTTGCTCTTGGTTATGGAAAGACTTTAAAGGGGTCCCTCATGAGCTGTGTTTCCTAGTCTTATTTATGTTTTTGTGTGATCCCCTTCTTATCAGAGTGGGTAAAAGCTGGAGCCTGTTTTTGCCTAGTAGAATACAGCAAGGTATGGATAGCTCACCCTTGTGTCTATGTTATATTGTACAAAATTATCTTGTGTGCATGCTCACTCCAGAGTTGCTCGTTTATGATGAAGTATACAGTCCTGTTGGGGAAGCCCACACTGCAAGAAACAGCAACTTCAGTTCACCTCTAGAAACTGAGAGTCATCAGCAGATAGCCAGAAGCCAGAATTCTTAGCCCCAGTGCTGTAAGGAAATACAGTGTGCTGATTCAAGAAGCCAACCCTTCCCTGGTTGGACCTCTTGAAGAAGATTCAGCCCTGCTTGACATTTTAATTGCAGCCTTACTAAACTATAAACTGAAGACCTACCTAAGCTATGAAATTCATGTCCTATATGTGCTGTAAGATAATAAGTGAGTGTTGTTTCAAGCTAAGTTTATGATAATTTACTAAGGAGCTGTAGATAGTAACATTGCTGACTATTGCTGTATCTAGGCTGTCTGTATTATTTAACTTTCCAGTAATAGTCTGGGCATTTTTCTTTTCCAAAGAATTAGAGATTGAAATACCCAGTTTTTCCCCAGGGACCATTGCCGACTGGCAGGTGATGTCTCTTCAGGTTCATTTTCTGCAAACACAAAACGCAGATCTAAGCTCGCCTCCTCACTCAGTCCTTGCTCTTATGTCTGTGACCTAGTGATGTCATTTCAGTCAATGTTGTGCTTTAGAGAGAGTGGCAGACTTTTAGTTTAATTTAATTTTTACCTTATCTCACTTTTTTTTTTTTTTTTTTTTTGCCATCAGGTAGATCTTACTGTGCCCACTTTATAAATAAAGTATCTATTAGGTTCAGAGAGGTCAAGAGAATCTGGAACCAAACACAACAAAATGGTTTGCTCCAAGCTTTAAACTGACACCATATTTCTAATTGAGCAATTTCATCTTGGCATTAAAAGATTTCTGTGACTTGCTTCCAATAGATTCTCTGCCCTTGCTCCAAGACCACTACTACACCTCCAATTCCACTCAAGGTGTGGCCACATCGCACCACATCGAACCCAGTTAGGCAGTGGACTCAGATGGACAAGTTTGCATCATTGGCTCTGTGATGGATTAATGCCATGACCTTGCACCAGTCATCTGGTTATAAACGATGGTTCTTATCTGAAAGATATTTTAGATGTCTTCCAGAATTATGTTAAAAGCAGAGCAAAGAAATAAAGCATGCTGGATTTATAGTGCAGCCAAAGTAGACGCGTACCTCAGTGTGTCTCTAGATGGTTTATTGTAAGTGGGTTATTTATCCTTTGCAATCTGTATTTTTCCATTTATAAAGCAGAATTAATAATTTCACCTTCTGTCATTCTCAAGAAGTTTGCATGTGATGTATGGTGATGTAGATAAAGCCTTTAGTACCACAGTTAGCATTTATAGGGGCTCCCTAAATAGTGGTAATAATTATTAAGGATTCTCTTGTAATGATTCTTAAAATTTACTTCAACCTGAAGAAATAAATTGAACTTTTGCAACTCTATGGCTCTTTGATATATTCCTGTGACAACAATAATTATAAACTTGCTGATGGTTTGGCTTTGTTCTTTTATGATAAGCAGAATGGGAAGAAGAGCTATGATGTCTAGAGTTTTGGCTGGAGTGTCCTGCATTGCCAGAATATGAGGGACAGAGGTTGTTGCATTTTGATTTTGGCTCTGGTTGTAGTCCTTTAGGTCAAGAAATTCTTCAACAGTTTCCAGAATGACACCGTTCATTGATAGAAATGCAAAGAAAATCAGATGTAGGACATTTTTGCATTTCTAATTTCCACCCCATAGGCACAGCCTATGAGGTACTCAAACAATGTGGGATAATGGTGAATTAATCAGAATTCTCTACAAGTACAAAACTGATAGAACAACTATACACTATGTGAGATGTGTTATACTGGCTCACATGATATGGGCTGGGAGGTCCACAGACTAGCGTTTATAGGGCTGGATGTCTCAGCAGCCGTAGTCTGGTGTTGAAGGCTTGGAGCATTCCTGGAGAGCCACTGGCCTTCAGTCACAGAAGCTGGGTTCTAGTGTCAGCCAAGGTCAGGAGCAACAGGGTAGATACATTCACTAGCAAGGAGCAAAGGTAGCCAGGAAAAGACACTGCTTTGTATATAGTCTGCCACCAGAAGGGCTGTCCATCAGTTCATCCTTCCTGCAAATGCTGTCACAGGCCTACCCAGGTCTCTTAATTTATTTCTGGTTTGATTGAGTTGACCATAGTGATTAAACATCATAGCTCATCAGGTTTGAACTTTAAGGGAGACCGTGGGACTACCAAAAGTATGAACAGCACACGTTCATTCAGCTGGAGGCAGTGCAGTAACCCAAAGACACAAAGTGTGACTGCTGCTCACCTGCCTATCACAGTGGTCTTGGCTTCTTCCAGTAGAAGTGATTGATGCTTCTTATTTGTTTGGATTTTATTGTTTTCTGTTTTTACTTTTGTTTGTTTTGAGACAGGGTCTTACTATGTAGCCCACGCGGGCCTGGAACTCACAATCCTTCCACTTCAGCTTTCAGAGTGCTGGCATTGTAGGCCATCACTCAGTTAATTTACTTTTCATAGGCATCATAGATATTGGTTGACAAAGTAGTTATCTCAGGTCCTATGAATACTATGAGTTTTTTGTGCCGCACTGGAGCAGAAGGGAAGGAGAGCAGTGCTCAGACAGGAGACCATTGCTACAGACTTACCCAGAAGAGATCAAAAGCAAAGAGCCCCTTGGTAGCATTCACAAAGTGAATGTTTGAATGGACCCAAGGCACAACTGGAAGATAAAATGTTTTCAGTAATTCTTCAATTGATTCCAGATATTTGTTCTTATTTATAATTGATATGGATTCTACATTCCAAACAACTTCTTTACAAGGTTTTGTTTTAAAGGAGAGCATTTACATCACGTGCTCAGTGAACACATGTAGGTGTATATGTTTCCAAATCCAAGTTCCTCACCTCACTACTAACCTTTGCTACTTGAAATATTCTACTATATTGCATTCCATTCCAATTAATTTTGTTCGATTGTAGGCATAGTAAATTTACAAATCTATGAAACTGATTTTTAAAATCCACCACTGAATCACTATGTCAAGGTTGGAAAGCACTGGGCCTTGAAAATCCACCCTCAGGGCTCTTCTTTTCTTGACTGCATGTCTTCTCACGCCTTTAAGGTCTTCTCTCCTCGGTGATGGTTCCCTGGGATAGCCCTTTATTTGGCCTTTGATTGATTTTTTTTTTTTTTTACAGATATCACTTGTTCTCATGGCTATAAACTATTGTTGCTACTGTACCAAAAATTTTCAATAACTATCCCTATTTTGGGTGCCCTCCAAAATTGAATATTATGCTTCCAACAGCATTCTGAACAGTTTCATGTAGCTTTCATGTAGATGCTCATTACCACCTTGAACTTACTTGTCTCAAATCAAAGTTATTTTCTCTAAACAATGCAACTTCTTTCCTTAGTCTTTGAGAGTCTTTTATTCTTGCATTTACCCAGATCTTTACTGATTCTTCCTTTTCTTTTGCTCTTCATAACTAAATTTTCATTACATCTCAGTTATTTGCTGTAGCAGACAGCTTCAGGTTCGCTGAGATGAACTTCCAGACCAGGCACAGTTATGGAGGAAGTGATATTATTTATTGAAACTTACAGATCCAGGGGAAGTTCCATAAAGGCAGGAAAAGCAGCCTGCTCTTCACAGGGCCAAACAGAGAGAGAGAAAGCCAACCAGCCACCACAGCACACAGAGCAAAACTACAGCCAAAAGGTCACACAGCACACTTCAGGAACTCCTGCTAGGCACATTTGCATATCTTTACAATGGAATCTCAAACCATCACCACACCTTAAGACCGGCCCCCAGTGACCTTGCCTCTAGCAAGGTGATTGCAGATGCAAACTATAGAGTAATAAAACATTGAATATATTGGGGGACATATATTCAAACTACCACATTCCGCCCCTGGCCCCCAATATATTTAGCTCCTGGCCCCCAATAGATTTATAACTATCACACATTGTAAATTGTACTCAGTCCAATTTCAAAGGTTCTCACAGTCTTGATCAACTTAAGATAGTGAGTCCTGTAAAATCAAACAAGTTAAATACTTTCAACATGTAAAGGCACAGAGTAAACATTGTAACTGGTATAAGGCATAGCAAGGAGAAACTAAAACAATGCAAACTCAACCACCATCAGCAGTCATCAAACTTCTGCAGTTCAAGTTCAATATAACCAGAGACTGACAGTCTCCAGGTTTTCTAAATCCGCCCCTCCAGCTGGGCAGAGTCGCCAGGGAAAACTTTCATCCCATGCCAACATTGCACTCACATGGTAGTCCTTTTGCACAGTCCTGGTATATCCAAAACATCTTCAGGTCTCCATGCAACCCACGGTCCATCTTCCAAAGGCTCTTCCAGCCCATTCCTGAGGGTCTTCATGCCCTACCTCATGCCACATCTCAGCAGCGGCTCCTGGAACCGTGTGCAACTCATGACCATTCTATGCATTTTTCATATTTCCAAAACTAATACCAGGTGTGCAGGACACAGCCATATTCTTAATCCAGGGACAAAATAAACCATAGCCTTGAAAAGCAGGTTCCTTCTCCAGTCAGCTCTTTCCAAGAGTTTGCATTTTTAACAGTCTTTCCTCAGGCATCCTCTCCATTGTTTTAATGTAAATCAAGTCAGGCCACCTTCCTTCCACCTTTTCCTTAAGATTGCTAATGTGTCAACAATGTGTCAGCAGCTTAACCAGTCTCAGTGCCTCTACTTTTAGCTTGCTTCAGGTTTTCCAACTCAAAATCTTAAAATCTCAGTCCGATATCTTTAGCCAAGCACATCAGTCCATTACAAATTTAACCTTGATCAAACTTTCTGGGCCTGGACAGCAGAACATAGCCATCCCTTATGCCAGTAGCCCAGTTCCAACAAAGTCCTCTGCCGTCTTTCCTTCCCCTTAGAAAGCTCATAAACCAAGCCTCGAAGTTCAATACAGTCTGCACTTAACATTCTCAAACTCTCATCAGAATAGTCCATAAAACTTGGCTTACCACTCCAGAAGGCACCTTCAGTTGCAAGCACCAAGTCCATGCCCATTCCTCCAAAACAAAGGTTCCAAAAGACGAATATCCACATGGTCAGATTCATCTCACCCCACACTCCTCGGTACCACTTTACTGTTGCAGACAGCTTCAGGTTCTGAGATGAACTTCCAGACCAGGCACAGTTATGGAGGAAGGATATTATTTATTGAAACTTACAGATCCAGGGAAGTTCCATAAAGGCAGGAAAAGCAGCCTGCTCTTCACAGGGCCAAACAGAGAGAGAGAAAGCCAACCAGCCACCACAGCACACAGAACAAAACTACAGCCAAAAGGTCACACAGCAAACTTCAGGAGCTCCTGCTAGGCACATTTGCATATCTTTACAATGGAATCTCAAACCATCACCACACCTTAAGACCGGCCCCCCAGTGACCTTGCCTCTAGCAAGGTGATTGCAGATGCAAACTATAGAGTAATAAGTTCCTCTTTATTTTCATTTTTTGGACATTATACCATCTGATTAAAAACAAATAAATGGGGGGAGCTGGAGAGATGGCTTAGCAGTTAGGGCATTTGCCTGCAAATCCAAAGGATCCCGGTTCAATTCCCCATCACCCACATAAGCCAGATGCACAAGGTGGTGCATGCATCTGTAATTTGTTTGCAGTGGCTGGAAGCCCTGGCACACCCATTCTCTCTCTTTCCATCTCTTTCCCTCTCTTGCTCTCTTAAATTAATTAATTAATTAATTAATTAAAACAACATCAAATAAATGGGGCTGGAGAGATGGCTTAGTGGTTAAGGCACTTGTCTGCAAAACCAAAGGACCCAGGTTTGATTCCCCAGGATCCATGTAAGCCATATGTATAAGGTGGCACATGTATCTGGAATTTGATTGTAGTGGCTGGAAGCCCTGGTATGCCCATATTCTCTCTCTTTCTCTCCCTTTTGAATAAATGAATAAAAATAAAATAAAATAAAAAGAAATAAATGGGGCTGGAGGGATGGCTTAGCAGTTAAGGTGTTTGCCTGCAAAGCCAAAAGACTGTGGTTCAATTCCCCATGACCCACATAATGCACCACAGATCCACATAATGCACCCACAGATGCACAAGATATCTCAAGTTTGTTTGCAGCAGCTGACAACCCTGGTACATAAATTCTATCTGTCTGCCTGTCTGTCTTGCTCTCAAATAAATAAAATAAAATAAATTTTAAAAAGAAACAAATAAATGATGTCTCATTCCTACAAAACTGAATCTGAACTCTTAAGAATATGGTGGATTTCGACTTCAAATATGATTGCTATTATTTCCCCAAGTATGCTCTTTGTAAGACTAACCAGTCATTAATCCCCAAATTATGACCTGTAAAGCAACAAATCCTTCCTAGTTTCTCAGGAACCAGCTTCAATTTAACTCATGTGACACTGAACACGTAACATAAATGGATCACAATGACTTGTTATAGTGTCATGTTAATTGCTACTTTCTAGACTTGTTAGGAACAGGAGTTAGTCACCTTAAACATGAGCAACTAAAGAATGGCCAGCCCATATCGCTGTGTCCTCCAAACCAATTATTAACACACTTGAAGATGTATCTGAAGGATCTGCTAGCTAAGGATTCAGATTCAGCAGGTGAGGGATGGGCTTATGCACATGGAATGCTACTAGAGAGCCACACTGAGATGCCAGGCTCTGATTTTCCTTTAGCCCATCCCCTCTTCTCTTTGCTACTCACTGGGTTGGGGTCTCTATCACCTGCAATCCTTTAAACTGACCTGCCTTATGCCTATCCTGCCCACAGTGGCTCTGCCCAGCGAACCTATTGTTTGGTGGATCATTGGCTCATAATGAACTTCCAAGATAACAGTGCCCTGAAGATTGACATGCCAGGCCCCTTATCCCCACGGACCTGGCTGATGGTTCAAGACTGGACTGGCTACCTTGCATGGAGCGTGCCAAATACTTTCCTTTGTATTTTCCTTCTTTTAACTTATTTCAGTGAAATTAGTTTAACTCTTCTACCCCCCCACTCTGCCACCACTATGGATTTTTCTTTTTTGGCACTGGAGAATTACAGCTAGGGCTTTGCAGTGAAAGGATCACTAAAAAGGGAGACAAGAGATATTTTCCTTCTCATTTATGTCTTTTTTATTCTAATGTTGTGAAATCTCTACATGGAACAAAGCAGTACAATTGTAGGAACATTTCCCACATAATCATTTTCCATCCTAAGGAAACAGCATCTCCTTCCAAAGTGTACAAGTTTCCTAGTGTGTCCCCAGGGGGCATGAGTGGCTCAGGAAGTTGGCACTGAACTCCTGGCTTCAGTCAGACTCCTCACTCTCTCCCTCCCAGTCATCCTCAAGAGTCCCCACATGTTGCCAGGTACAAATCAAGAAACTGACAAGAACTCTGGTATGATCAGCAGCAAAACAAGACATACTGGGCAGGAAGCCGTAGAAGGTGGGAGGCAAAGTGAGGCAGGGAAGGGAAGAGAACTCTGACACCCATTTGTAAAGATGGATATCACACTTGGTGCGATTTCTGCATTTATGCCTCCTTAGTGGTCAGAGGTGTGATGCACAGCGGGCCTGCACTGAGCACATAGGCTATGGAATCCATGGGCTGACAGAAAAGACCATTGAACATTGACTTTTCACTTTTCTTTCTCTTTCCCCAGGGCAGCCACTGAAGTTTTGGCAGCATTGCTGAAATCCAGTAAGCATCTCTTTCAAGGAGTGGTTATCTTTTTTCTGTTCTTATTTTTGTGAAAGATACTCTTTTTCCCCATGGCTCAATTCTGACCTGAAAGGAAATAGAGTGCCATGTCCTGAGTCTGTGGGATAAAGTGGAAATTGTTATGCCTGTTGTAAAAGCACACTGCAAAAAGAGAGCACACATCTCTTCAGGTGGACATATTTACATATGAAGACAGCTGACCCTACAAGAGACCCTAAATTGTGCATTATAGCACCAGGTACCTCTCAGCTCTTTCTAACAGGGTCATCAGCTCTTAAGAATTGTTGGAATAAACCCCAGGCTTTCATGAGATTGTCCAGCGGAAGAAAAGATTATAGTGATGGGTGGATGGGTAGTAGTTACCGGCATTTGGTTCTCAGCTGATGACTCTATATTCTTGGGATGGTAAAGTATTGGGAATTACGTGGACAATGTAGATATTGATAACAAGTTATTATTAAAAAGTTGGTTCTTTGTTCAGATACTTGAATGATTGCAAAGAATAGCTTGGAGGGTCTGAAATTATTGGGATGAGTTTTTTATTTTATTTTTTGTGCCTAGTAGCCTTGGCCTAATTACACTGGGAGTCAATTTCATGTGTGCAATATAATACAAGGCATGATGCACTTGGGAGTGAAGTGTTAGCTTAATGTTTTTATTTCCCCCTTCTTACCCCTTTATCTGTTTTAATTTGGCACCTTGGAAACCTGCTGCTTCAGCTATGATATTTGTTTCTTTTTAGGGAGCCTGTGGCATGTGGGTAATAGTTGAACTTTAATAATAAAACTTCTAAATAAATAAATAAATAAAAATTAAAAACATCTTTTCCCCACAACCATACATCTCTGTCAACAATAATCTCAGAGGAAGAGCCAAACCATTTGCTGCTTATAGACTGAAGACAAAAATGAACCTTGAATTCATTTGGTTTATTGGAATTTGATATAGTACCCAAAACTGTCCACATAGCATTGAGACCAGCAGGAACAGTGAAGGGAAGTGAGGCGAGGGTGGTTTTTGAAGTTCTTAAGATGGATAGATGTTACCTCTGGGGTCTTGGGAGAGGCTGTTGATTCTTTACGGCGGACTAATTTTAGATTTAACATCCTGATTCCCATTGTTTTCCTGCTTCCTCCGTCATTCTCCATTGTAATGCTTTGTGTTAGATGTAGCCAGCTGAGAGACTGTTGGATTGTAGTCTGCAAGGGGGGTGAGTGCTGCTCAGTAGGCCAGCTCCTGTGTACCAGTAGATTTCTCCTGAATCCTCTTAACTAACTAAGCCTGCACAGTAGAAGACTTGCTATTTTATGGGAAGGGAATCCTAAGGATTGAGTAAGGCCAACTTACCTTTTAGACACACCTACCTTCCTTAGCTTTTAAGCTTAGACTTGAGTATCCTCACGTAAAATGAACCTATGAAGTATAAAATTCTGAAAGTAGTCACATGTTACAGTATTTTGATAAGAATCACGGTGCCTTGGCCTAGGGACAAACTATAATGTGTGCAAGTATGGATCGACTCCAGCCTAAAGTGTTTAGTCAGGTTTCCCACACATTAGTTTTCTTCTCTCTTCCCTCCTATCAAACAGCAATTACACAAAAAGCCAGAGTGGGGTATGTGAATGGTAGGAAGAGAGAAATGAAGCAAAAGTTATCTCCTATCTCTTTCCTTTCCTGGGCAGGCATAGTTAACTTGGAAGTCTAAAACCCCCTTTCCAATTGTCTCAGCAAGTTAAGACTAAACATTTAAAAATCATTATGCATTTAAGAGTCCATTTATTTCTACTTTATTCCATTCAAACCCACAAAAAATTAATAAGGTTCTGATTAATAAATAACACTACTTTGACTAGTGTTATTTTTCTCTAATAAATCAAAACATCTAGTTCTCTGTCTGTGTCTCTCCCTCTATGTCTTTGTTTCTCTCACTTCTGTCTCTGCACTTCTACCTTCTTTTTTCTCTAATCCTTTTCTTATCTCATTGCTTTCTCTACTTTTCCCTCTTTCTTTTTGATCCTTAACCTCCTTTCCACAGACATTAGGTGTAAAAGCATTTTTGAAAAACCATGCCCCTGGAAGCAGCCCCTGAACGAGGTGCAGTGGATGGGATTGTACTTGATTTGTGCTGCTCCAGGGGCGACTCTTCCAATCATGTCTTGGCACTAACCTTGCTGCCCAGATTTAAAGGTCATAAATGGTCTTTCAACAAGGAAACACCTACCGGTTTAGACCCTAAATCTTACTAAGGCAACGATGACTCTACCTTAGACCAGTCCAAGTTAAGAATTAACTTTTAAAGGAATCTGGAAGTTTTCAGAAGTTCGGACATGTGGAGGGGGCAGGGAAAAGTTAGTACAGGAGGCACAGAAGCAAGGAGGGAGGGAGTGATGCAAGACAGTTAATGGGAAGTTTGGCAGGAAGATGTGACTTATCATAGCCTCTCTAGTTAATGTTCTGTCTGGCAAGCTTACAGGGGACAGCCTGCAGCGGCATTGCTGGCTTATAGGAAATGAAGGTGGACCCTCTAAACAGAGAGAGCCCCAGAACAATCAGACTGTCTTGTGTTCTCCGTGGATGTCTGCTGTGACCTGGCAGTCTTTCTATTGCAAAGTGTCAAAGAAGAGGCCAGTTTCAATTTCTCAAGTGAGATCTTCAGAGGAATGCTGGGAGTTCTGATGAATCCTCAGAATGGCCATATGTGTTTGAGAATGGGTGACATTGTGGCTCCTTTGGTTTGGTGCAGGTACCCAAAGACCCACATAACCTTCATTGTATTGTGCGTGTATTTTATATCTCCACATTGTGGCCCACCCTCCTGGCCTCTTTTACTTGCTTTGACATGCCTTGTGCCCTACGGTTGTTCCCACACAGTGTGCTGCCTTCTTAAGTTTTCGCAAGAGTGTCCAAGTCAGGCTATCAGAGCTGCAACAGATTTTGAGGTTGTCTAGTATAGTGGTTAAACATTTATTTATTTTTTATTCTCATTTATTCTTAACTGAGGCATAACAATGTATACATTTACACATATACATTATATGTTATCCATTATACATTTTGTACAGCAAGACTTGTTGAAATATGCCCATACTATGGGATGGCTAAGTTGAGTTATTCTTTGTGTGTGTGTGTGTGTGTGTGTGTGTGCGCGCGCGCGCACGTGCACACGTGTGAGAGAGAAAGAGAGTGAGAGACTCACTCTGTAGACTAGGCTGCCCTAGAATTCACTATGTAGCTAGGCTGAACTTGAACTCATAATACTCTTGCTTCAGCCTTCTAAGTGCTGAGATTATAGGCACAAAATTATGGTGAGTCACTATGCCTGACCAAAAGTGCATTTTTTCAGTAGAGGACTCAGCGTGAGTACCCATGGATCCAGTGTGGCTGAAGAGACACTTTTATATCAACATAGGAGTTTGGAGGAACCAAAAAACTATTGACTTTATTGTACCCTGAAGTTTTGAAAACATAAGTAATTTACCCAGCTAGCTGCTGGCTTCAGGGGTCACGGGCCACTCTCCTCATCCCTGCCATGTACCCAGTGAGAGATACCTGAACACCACCGTGGCTGTGTGAGGGGTCGGTGTCCTCTGTGAGGCTTAGCAGTGGACAAGGCCCGTGAATGATCGGGCTAGATCCAGCAGGGAGCAGGGCTGGGCAAGATTACAGACTCCTATTATGTCATGCCACATTCGACTTGGCACATTCCTCTTTTTTGCTTGGCTTAAACTGCAGACTCATCTGCCAAATGTTTATGTCTTTTGCATTATTAGCTGCAGGGACTCTCGAGATTTAAAAAAAGCTTAATCTAAGCTGGGCGTGGTGCATGCACACGTTAAATCCCAGCATTCAAAGGCAGAGGTAAGAGGATAGTTATGAGTTTGAGGCCACCCTGAAACTACATAGTGAATTCCAGGTCAGCCAGTGCTACTGTGAGCCCCTACCTCGAAAAACTAAATAATAATAATAATAAAAAAGTTTAAGCTGAAAGGATGCTATCCTCTCCTCTCCACTCCCCTCCCCTTCCCCTCTGATACTCTGACCCATAAGGTTAGTCAGGGTGGGCTGAGTTGCAAATAGCAGCTGATGTAGTTCCTCTTCCGGCCACGTGGTGGTGCTGTTCTTTCAGTTATCTTGTCTGTCTCTAGTCCAATATTTATTTTCGGTGAGTAATTTGTTTATCGGAAGGTTATTTTAATCTAATTTTGGCCATATTTGCTATTGCACACTATCTGTGCTTCCCAGCGTTAGCAGCTTGCGTGTCTTGAAGGAAATTAGCTGAAGGCAGTCTCAGAGGCCTTTGCTCAGCCAGTATTTAAGGGAGGTGGGAGGAGGCCCCGTGAGTGGAGCCCGGGGTTAGAAGAGCGGATGGAATTTATTGTTTCCCGGTGATGTTAGCATGATTGAGCGGGACTTACTGAGGACTGCCTCAGCTTTTCAGCAGCAAATCTGGTAGTTAATGGTCCCCTTTCTCCCTCTAACCCTGTGATAACCTGCCATGGCGCTTGGTCTGGAGACAGTCCTTAATGACAACACCCCTTCGTGGGTGGGTGGGTATCTGTCTTCCCATCTGATGATATTTTCATGGGCCGCTACTGCGAACACGTAGTAAAATGTCCGTGAGGGAGGGGATGACAGTTTACTAGAGTCCCTGCTGCTAATAATGATATATCTCTTTAAGTTTTTAAAATTTTATTTATTTATGAGAGAGAGAGAGAGAGAGAGAGAGAGAGAAGAGAAGAGAGAGAGAGAGAGAAAGAGAGAGAGAGAGAGAGAGAGAGAGAGAGAGAGAGAAAGGGCATGCCAGGGGCTCTAGCCACTGCAAACAACTCCAAACATGTGGGCCACCTTGTACATTTGCCTTTATGTGGGTACCAGGGACGGGAATCTGGGTCCTTTATATTAGCGGGCAAATGACTTAACTGCTAAGCCATCTCCCCCAGCCTTAATGATACTTCTTCATGGTGCGGCGGCAGCACTTGCTAGGACTCTGTTCATATCATAATCATACTGTTATACCCATTTTACGTTCCTGGAGGATGCAGTTGGGAAGGAGAGAATGTCTTTCTAAGAACCCACAAACAACAAGTAGAATTTACAGTTTGAACTCAGTTGTAATTGACTCCAAAGCGGATAATGTTCATATTTCCATGATTATTTTGGCAGTCTCCAGGTGGAGTCAGGAGCCTTGACTCTGGGTTGCCATGAATTGACTATAGGACCTTAAACCCATTCTTGGCCATTGTACTTGAGTGAGGTGGTTCTCCACAATTGGGAAGGTTGCACTGGATGGGATTTTTTAGGGTTCTTCAGCATCAGAGTCCTGTTTTTGTAAAAACATGGACTGTGGTGTGGACGTGATGCATATATATGGCAGATACAAATGGAAGCAGAGATCCCTATTCCTGGCAGGTTGCCTTGTCTCTTGCTCCCTGGCTTTTGATAGACACAGAGAAACTCCCAGGGAAGTTCTGGAGGGTCTAGGAGAAGTTCAATTTGAAAACTTCTGGAATGATGCCCAGCATGGTGGCGTGGAATGAGTATTTCCATGGGGTTCTCTGGAGCTTGCCATGTTGTTTGAGATTATAACTTAAAACTAGAGTGACTTTGGAAGGTTGAAAAGTGTGCTGGGGCTTACTACGTAGTGGCCATAAGAAAGAGCTAGTAAAGATTGATGCAGAGAAAGTTCCAGAGTATTGCATTCACCTTCAAGCCCTAGAGGAGTCGTCATGCGTTTTGGGGTCTCTTAGGATTAATGGGCCTAATTAAACACCTACACCTAACTAAAGGAGAAGAGTGTGGTTCTGCGGGCATAGGTGGGCAGTAAGGCAAGCCTGAGGTGGTTGAATTGTTTCCAGGTGGGTTTTATTCAAGCTGTGGATGGTGATAAGTTTTCTGCTTCACACAAAACATGGGCTATAGAAATTATCACAGACATACGATTGTAACTAGGGTCTGTTCTTGTACCCAGCAGTATGCTGCCTTTTATACAGGTAACCCTGTTAAGACTTGTTCTGCCTCCTGGATTTTTCTTCAAGCCTAACATCTATGTGCAGGTTTGGTCCATGGTGTTTCTTTGATAATGGTGTAAACGTGTCCAAGGAGACATTGAGTCATGGGTGAATATGGTGTGCATTTATGCAAGTTCAAGCCCACTTCTCTCCCTAAGCACAAAGTATTGGGAGGAATAGTGCCTGTATAGTAGCTAGGATGCTGGCTCTCATAAGGTTATTGCAGGTTCATGTTGTGGTCAGCGTGGGCACATTCCTAAGAGACCCTATGTGAAACTTGCCTCATCTATAAAGTACCTGTCCCCTCCAAAAGTAATGAGTAACGTCTAAACAAGATGATACACAGGGAGTCGGAGAGCAGGGCTATATCTTAATAAATCTCTGTAAAGATCAACTTTAATAAGTATTGCCTCCACGTGAAAAATCTTGGAGATTCCAGGAGTTAATTAATTATACACGGGCATGCATCCCGTGGAAATTTAAATTGGTCTCCTAAGGTCTTCCCTGTGTTTGGAATAACACCTGGGTTGTTTACAGAATCTGTCTTCCCTCTAAAAGCCTGTTCTGAGAAAGGGCCAGATAGTAAATATTTCAGGTTTGTGGACAACACAATTTCTGTTATAGCTACTCCTCTCTGCCCTGACATGGCAGTCGCTGCTATAGACAATACATACAGGACTGGCTATGGCTGTATACCCATAAAACTTTATAAAAATTGGTTATGGGCAGTGTGCTGACCCTTACTTTAGACTGAGTGAGTCTCAACCTCGGGGGCTATATTCCATTAATCCTTACTTCTTACGCCATTAATTCTAATGTGTTTTATACAGCAGACACTCAGAACAAGTTACCTGAGTGAGCAAAGGAATAAATAAGTGAATGGATGCAGATTTGGCCCTGTGGAGTACTTCCTGAGGCATTTGCTTTCTTTTCATTCTAGGTACCCAGGGGTTAACATCCAGGGCTGTTGAGCTGTAAACCTTTCAGAATTTAGAACTTGTATCATTCTGGAATAATTGATGACTGGCTATGGGTTGACAAAGATAAAGTATCACAAAGATTTAAAGGGATAGACAAAAAGATAAACATCCCAGGGCTCTAAAGGTACACGATCACTTCCTCATCACGTTCAGGATTGACTGTGCAATTATTTATTTATGTCAAGATGTACATCAGGTGTTTCCCACTGACTTCTAAAATACCAGGTTGCAAAGCACCTTTTCATATATTATCTCATTTAATGCCCCCACTGTCTGGTAAGACAGATAAATGTTTAGCTGTTCTATAGCAGTGGCTCTCGACATGACTGATTTTTTTACCCCAGAGAAACACTTATCAGGTCTGGGAGACATTTTTGGCTGTCACATCTGTGCAGAGGTGCTTCTGGCATCCACTGAGTAGACATCAGTTTGCTGCTAAACATCTTCTAATGCCTAGGATGCGTTTCCTCTACAAGAAACATCCAGCCCCAAATGTCCATAGTGGGAGGCTGTGGTAGGGAATGTCATGCTCTTTAGAGAGGGATTTGAGGCTCAGAGAGGTTGGTTTGACCTACTCATAATTGTGAAATATGCATGTGCTGTTAGGAATAAAATCCATCCTCTTACTTCACTCCAGAGGGTTTCAAACAATTTTCTTTTGTATGTGTGTGTGTGTTCTACATGTGTGTGAGGGAGTGCTAGTTTGAAAGGGTCACAGCACATGTGGAGGTCAGAGGACAATGTACAAGTTAGTCTTCAACTTTGCCCTTGCTTTGAGGTGGGGTTTCTCTCTGGATTGCACTCTGTTGTTGAGATTTCACTCTGCTGATACTGTTCCCCCGATGGACTTGCTGTAGGCTTTTAGGAAATTCTCCTGTCTCCACCTTCTTTCTCCCAACCAGCATGCTGAGATGAGAGAAGCTTGCCATGGCTTCCATCTTTTTATGTGGGGTCTAAGGAAGATCCAGCTCAAGTACTTAGGCTTGAGCAGGGAGTGCTTTATTCACTGAACCATCTCCCTAAACCCCTCAAACAATTTAAAGAAATGAGGTTGCTTTGAAAGAAACCTTTTGCAGAGATATATCATATATAAATGGGTGACAATAAGAGCTAGAGACTCCTCTCAGGCTCTTCCTCAGCCTCTTCCTCTAACCTAAGGGACACGTAGTATGACAATTTCTTTCCAGATAGAAAGATACATAAAGAATCCCACACCCTACTGACACCGCCAAGCCTTCCACATTTCCCTGAAGCCATTATGTCCTTTTTTTTTTTGTTTCCCCTTGGGTAGGTTATGAAGCCTCTGAGTTGTGCTTTAATAAAATGTCTGGTGCCAGGAAGAGAGAATGGAGACATTGGGTCAAGGAGAAGGTCACTGGTGGTGTGAAGGGGAGAGGACAGAATATCAAGAGTGATAAAATCTGAGTTAAAAAGAGCATGCAGGAGGCTCAAGGTATTATTATTTTTCTTTTTTTTAATTTTTGGAGAGAGACACAGAGAGAGACAGACAGAGAGAGAGGGAGAGGGAGACAGAGAGAGAGTGGGCGTGCCAGCAGTCTCTCAGCTGCTGTGAATGAAATCCAGATGTGTGCGCCCCTTGTGGGTAAGTGCAGCATTGCACCCTTGCGTCACTTTGCATCTGGCTAAACATGGGACCTGGAGATTGGACCCGGGTTCTTAGGCTTAGCAGGCAGGTGCCTTAACTGCTAAACTATCTCTCCAGCCCTCAAGGTATTATTTTATATACATTTATTGATCTATTTATTTATATATTTTTTACATAGCTTATAGTGTTAGCTCTCCTCTTCCCTGGTCCTCATTTCCCTGAAATTATTTATTGGAAGAGAGATAGATGGATGATAGCGAGAGAAAGAGAGAGACAGACAGAGAGAGAAAGACTGAGAGACAGGGCATACCAGGGCATCTAGCCACTGCAAACAAACTCCAGATGCATGTGCCACTTTGTACTTGGGTACTGGGGAATCAAACTCTGGGGTCATTAGGCTTTGCATGAAAGCACCTTAACTGCTAAGCCCTCTCTCCAGTCACCCTGTGGTTCTTATAATCTTCCTGCCCCCTCTGCTTTGCACAACAATCCCTTAGCCTTGCAAGGTGTGTTGAGTTCTCTGTAGCCTCCATATTTCTGTTAAGATGCGTTTCTTTTCACCAGTATTTGTTGTTACTTCCCTGGAGGTGTTCATGGGCATTGGGAGCACTACTTGTGTCGCTGCTTCCTCTGCAGTTTCTTCTGGACCCCGGAAAATGTGGTAGAGGTGATCCATCTTGTAGAGAGTAGTTGGCTGTCTTTTCTTGTCGTATTGATGGATCTTCGATCTCCCCCGTATTCACTGCCACCTGCAAAACAAAACAGGTTCTCTAACCAAGGGTGAGAGCAGCTTTCATTCCAAAGTGACATGCTATTGAATGACAAGGCCAAGGTCAGCAGACTAAGTGTTTTCTCTCTGGTTCTGTTTGCATACTCAGGTCTGGAATATGATGCAGCACGAGCCGAGTCACAGCCATAGGACTCATTTGTGCTCTGGTCCTGAGCAGGCAGTGCTGCGTCAGACAGGTATCTCACATGTTGAATAGTGGAGAAAGGCAGATGGGGACATCTCTTTTTCAATATAAATCCCACCTTGCTTTTATTTATTTATTTATTTATTTATTTATTTATTTATTTGTTTGTTTTTCGAGGTAGGGTTTCTCTCTAGCCCAGGCTGACATAGAATTTACTATGTAGTCTCAGGGTGGCCTTGAACTGGCGATCCTCTTACTTCTACCTCCCGAGTGCTGGGATTAGAGGCGTGCGCCACCACGCCCGGCATTTATTTTTATTTTTTATTTATTTTTTTCCGCCTTGCTTTTAAGTGTCCTTCTCTGATGAGCTGAAAGTGGAAGCAGTGGGGTGAAGCCAGGGAGAAGGTTTCTCTCAGGACTCAGACGCAGCAGGAGCCATTCCTGAGGCCTAGTGAATGCTTCCCTCCCCTACCAAGAGTACAGACTCAAACTGAAGCTACAGATGCCTAGGAAAAGTCCTGCACAGATTTTTCTGGCAAAATTGATCATTCCTTGGGGCTTCCTTGCAGAGATGACACAGGCAAGTCATCACGAAGAAGAGTGAGAAAATCAGAGCCTGCCACATCCCTCACGTTTACACAACCCATTCTGATGGATCGTGAAGTGTGTGTGTGACTCCTGCCCGCCTTTCCAATCATCTCCCATGGTTCTTCCCTCACTTCCTCCTCTGGCTTTAGCTCCTCAACTTTTTGTTATTTGCACTCACCAAGTTCTGGTGATTTCTACTTGCTGTGCTCTTGAAATTTCAAAAATTTCCTATTTCCAGTTTCTGCCTTATAACTCCCCTCTATTATGCAGGTCTCAGCTCAAATATACCCTCAGCAAAACTGTCTTCCCTGACCACCTAATCCAATGGCACTGCTCCAGTGCCCCACCCAGTCACTGTGGCGTCTCTCAACTTGCCTTGTCACTATCTGACGGTCTCTTACTTCCTTTACTGTGTCTGTACCTAATAGGCTTTTGTACCCTCTGCCACCTTCTCATGCATGCACGCCTCAGGAGAGCTAGGACTCTGTTTTGTTTTCATCTGTGTCCTGAGCATCAACAACAGTGTCCAGCACATACTGGCACATCACCTAATGCTAAATAAATGTTTTGTTGAATGGATTAAGATAGCACCCCGGGTGGATGAGCATGGTTTCAGCTGGCAATTTACTGCCTTTAGCAGCAGCATATTCTGGCTTTCAGAAGAAGGCTTCTGTTAATTTGTATTTGCTAAGCAAAACTTCCAGGTGGCCAGGTGTTGCTGGGAATTAATTCATCTTAAAGAATTTTCAAGTAGCAATATTACAAAGTGGATCATATTTCCTTGTATTTTCGTGTGCCACTGAATGAAAACAAATGCTGCCAATATTGTCATTGCTACTAAGAATACCTTAATTTTGGAAAAAAGGTTTTAAAATATTTCAAAAAATTGTCTTAGAATTGATAAAATATGTTAGGCCTGGTAGCATAGGTCTATAATCTCAGCTACTTGAAGGCTGTGGCAGGAGGATTGTAAATTCAAGGTCTAGCCAGCAACTTTGTAAGACCCTGTCTCAAAAACAGGAACAGGGCTAGAGAGATGGCTTACTGGTTAAGGTGCTTGCCTGTAAAGCCAAAGGACTCAGGTCATTGTTGGAACAGAGCACCCAACCAAAAGCAGGTGATGGGAGGAATGTTTTTATTTTACCTTACACTCTTGAGGGGAATATTCCTGATGGAAGGGGAAAGCGTGGCATGAACAGAGGCTGGACATCACCTCTGCCACAGTAGGTGGAAAACAACAGCAGTAAAGTGAGATGATCTCCGGCAACAGGGAGCAGGCTATAATAACAAAAGCCTGCCCCCAACTACATACCTCCTTTCAAATTGTCATAGGCTGGGGACCAAGCACTCAAAACACATGATTTTATGGTGGACATCTAAGTCAAACCACCACAATATGAAATTATTGATTGCTTCTTTTGATGCAGATTATTGAATCTGGGGAGTTTTAATTTAGTTTTCCTTCTCTTATGAAGTGTGGCATTGCTACCTCTCATTCCCTCCTGTCTCTTACTAGGCAGTAGGCACATAAAGGGCAGAAGTCAAAGCAGAGACTTGTGGAGGAAGAGGAAGATATGGATTCTAGGGACTTCCTGAGAGAGTAATTCCTTTGTCTTGGAGCTATGTCTATGGAAAGATTCTAGACTAAATAGTGACCAAAAATGTAGAAACATCTAGAATTAAAACAATGCTATGAGATGTGCTCTATTCCTATCAAGGGCCTTATTTCTGGAGCTTGGGAAAATCATATTTAATTTTATAAAGGTAGTCAATGAGAAAACGTGATTTGCTTGAAACCAACATTTATTTCATAGCCAAGTTCACTGAAATGTATCTACTTTTCAAAGAGAAAGAAATACCTGCAAATGAATTCCATTTGGAATTCTAGAGATTATTATTCTTATTTGAGCTAATAATAATCAAGTATAATTTCCATTACCAATGGCATTAAGATTAGTTCTGTTTCAGCATGCACCTCCTTGTTCCTCCTCTGTGTACCAGGAGCTTATGCTGCAGCTGCTGGGGAAGGAGGGGCCAAGAACCCACCTGGTTTCTCCTTCTCAGTGGCTCTGCTCTCACCTTCCGAGCCTGACTTCTGGGCTGGCCTCCCCTAGTGTTTCCTGCATGCTAGGAAGGCTACAAAGCATTACCTCAAGTGACCTAAATATTTGTAGATTACATATAGAAATAATTGTAGACTACATATATGTGTCTTTAAACCTTTCTCAAGTTGGCTTCTCACCACAGTTTTGGGGCCAGGAAGGAAGCAGAGAAGCTGGAGGAGCGGTGCTCCCTGAAAACTACTTCCTCTGAGTCCCATAGGCTTTGTCGGCACTAACTTTTCTGAATCTCTTTGCAAGGGGTTGGAGATATGGCTGAGTGGGGCAACGTGCTTGCCATACAAACATGAAGACCTGGGTTTGTATCTCTTGCACCCATGTAACAATGCCAGGCATGGTGATATATGGGGCCTATTATCCCAGCACTAGGGATGTGAAGACACTAAGGCCTTCTGCTTACCTGGACTGGTGATCTGTAGGTTTACTGAGAGACTCTGTCTCCAAGAAAATAAAGTAGAGAGTGATTGAGTAAAATACCTGATGTTAGCCTCTGGTCTCCACATGCACAACTGCCCAGATGTTTACTACATACACACACACACACACACACACACACACACACACACACACACACACGCAGACATACATACTGTTGCAGTCAGGTTCTCATTGCTGGCAGAGATCACCCGACCAAGAGCAGCTTTTGGGGAAAAAAAGCATTTATTTTGGCTTACAGACTGTAGAGGAAGCTCCATGATGGGAAGAGAAAACGATGGCATGAGCAGAGCGTGGACATCACCTCCTGGTCAACATCAGGTAGATAACAGGGGCAGGAAAGTGTGCCAAACACTGGCAAGGGGAAATTGGCTATAATACCCATAAGCCTGCCCCCAACAGTACATTGCCTCCAGGAGGCATTAATTCCCAAATCTCCATGAGCTAGGAAGCTAGCATTCCAGACACCTAAGTTTATGGGGGACACCTGAATCAAACCACCACACATACATACATAAACACACACACCTCATACTCACACATATACTTGAACCTTTTTCAAGAAGCTGGTTGTTGTGGGTAAGAGTTAAATGATTGTACTACATGCAAAATAAAATATTCTAACTGGTATCCAGGGCTTTGGGGATAACACAGAATCCAACTCTGGAATCAGATAGGGAATTCCACTGGAATCCTAGAGATAATATTTCATTTATAAGCTCAGTGGACTTCAATCAGTCTTTTAACATCTCTCAGCTTCTTCATTTTCATTGGTAAAAGGAGAAATGTAATGCTTATCTTGAAGCACTTTCAAGAGGCAAATGAAATGATTCATGTAAAACAATTAGCCAAGTGCTGAATGCATAGGAAACATTCAGTTAATAAACACTGGTATTGTACCTGGTACTAAAATGGCAAAGTAGGCAGTTCATTGTCTTGTAATATGATCTGGAAGCTTCGGAAAGGCTACTTTGTCAAGAATTATCTTCTAAATTGTCTCCCTGAGATCACCAAAACAATCTACTGCAGAGGAGTCTGTGCCACATATTGTGGGTGGGCCATCCTTATCTTGAGCCTAGTCATGTCCCAGGATGAGGAGTTCTAGGGTGGGATATCACAGAACTTAGTACTGTGGGCCAAAGGATAGGTTTTTTGTGAAGTCTTGGTGGAGGTCAAGAAAATTTTGTGATATAATTGCCCAGGGTTAATGGACACAGCGAGGAGAAGTTTTGGAGGCAAACCTTGGAGGATATATGAGAATTTTATAAGCCTGGCTAAGTGAGATTCTATTTTTTATTTATATTTTTATTTATTTATTTGAGAGCTACAGATAGATAGAGAGAGAGAGAGGGAGAGGGAGAGGGAGAATGGGCACAGCAGGGCCTCTAGCCACTGCAAACGAACTCCAGACATATGCGCCACCTTGTGCGTCTGGCTTATGTGGGTACTGGGGAATCAAGCCTTGAACCAGGGTCCTTAGGCTTCACAGGCAAGAGTTTAACTGCTAAGCCATCTCTCCATCCTGAGATTCTATTTTTGAAAACAGATTTTCTAGCATGAAAAGGAAGGGATTATGAATGTTTAGGTAAATGGAATTTTAGGAATTTACTGAACCAATGGAAACCTAATCTACACAGCTAAGAATTTTCTCAGCTAGTGTATGTTACAGTTTGCTGTGTCTGCAGAAATGACAGAAGGCCTGAAATTCTTGCATTTATTCTTATACAAATATACCTTATTAAAACCAAAGGAGATTGTTACGGTTTGAATATGAAAAAAAAAAATCCCTACAGACTGAAATATTGAAGCCTAAGACTTGAGCTTGTAGTGCTATGTTGAAAGATTCTGGAAACTTTAGGAGGTAAGGCCTAAGTGGAAGAAGTAGGTAACTGGAGGCAAGTCTTTGATGCTGTCTCTAGCTTTTGGCCTTCTTGTATCTCTGTCTCCACATACTCTCTGCTACAATGGTAAGCCTTGCCTTAGACCCATAAAAATGACTTTTGGTTTTGTTTTCTGGTACCATTCCCACCTTGGGGAATGGACATTTAAGCACTGTATTATTTTTAAATATTTTATTTATTTATTTGCATATGTTTATGTGTGTGATAGAGAGAGAGAGAGAGAGAGAGAGAGAGAGAGAGAGAGAGAAAGGGAGATAGAAAGAATGGGCATACCAGGATCTCTAGCCAAATGAACTCCAGATGCATGTGCCACTTTGTGTGTCTGACTTACATGGGTACTGGGGAATCGAACCTGGGTCCTTAGGCTTCACAGGTGAGTGCCTTAACTTTGAGCCATCTCTCCAGCCCCAAACTGCATCATTTTATCTCGAAAGTATGTAACTTACATTTGATTTTATAGGAGCTTACATCTCAGAGCTTGCCCTGAGCCTCAGAAGGGAGTTTGAACAGCCACTTCTGAGCAGTGTTGGAATTGTTGAGATTTTGGTGACTCTTGGACATGACATCAATGCATTTCACATTAAGAGATGACTGTGATCCTTTGCGAGTCAGAGAAATGGTATGGTTTAGATATGGGATATCCCCAGCCACCCTCACATGGAAAAAGACAATAGGGCAAACTAGCAGAATGCCTCTTTTATGAAGGCTGCAAAGAAGATGAGGAAGGGTCTTAATAGCCTCTTGAAAGACCCCACTTCTTAGTACTGTCATATTGCAGTGCCTGAATTTTAGGGGACACATTTAAACCATAACATAGAAATACTTAATCAGTGTTCCCTAGATAGTAACTGGATAGCCAATATTCAAGTTAGCAGCTGTGAGATCCTGAAGCTCCCATTCTTGAATGAGGCTTTCAAAGGGAATAAGTTTCCATCCTGAACATTTGGCACATGGTTGTACCTAATAAGAGAGGTGATGGTTGTCTCCTCAGTAATGCTGCTGCTGCTGCTGCTGATGATGATGGTGACTGTCACAGGCAGTGGGTATTAAGTGCTGATTGTGGCCTTAGCATTGAACTGGCAAATTTATGGGCATTATGTCATTTAACTTTCTCAACAACCCCTTAGAGACTCTATTTTTGCTGTTAGTTTTCAGATATAGAATTGAAATGGGGTGCTAGGGTTCAGAAAAGTCCGTGTACCCCAAACCCTAAGTTCATGTCTAATATAATCAAAGAATTGAACAAAGTGAGACTGAGAAGTATAATCATTACATTATTATATTAGGGAAGTACAGAACCAAGGGAAGGGAAATGAATACACCCACATGGCTTGAGAGCCCACGTGGTGGGCCTGGAAAAACCATGGAGAGGACAGAAAAGAAAGTTCAGAGTGCTTCTGCCATGTGGAGAATAAATAGTAGGAGGTAAAGAGCCTATGTAGAAAGTAAGGGTTTGCTCTCCCCTCACCTTGGCCCACCTGAGCTGAGACGAGGAGAAACTTATGAAAATCTGGAGGTTCAGGAGTAGTCAGGCAGCCCAGCGACCTTGCTCTCCCCTGCAAATGTATTTATAATCTTATGGTGGTAGGCCCTACCTTCTGGCTCAGGTGAGACAGAGGGACAGTGATTGGTCTGGTTCAGGAAGAGGCCAGCCAAGTTCTGGGGTCTAAGCTTGATCAAGCACAATGTCAGGATTCTAGAAAAGACTTCCTCCTAGGGAGGGCTTGGGTATGGAAAACAGGCCTAGGGAACTAGGCAAGAGATAAGAAGGCAGATCATCCTTTGATCTCTAACAAGTAAAGACCTTCCTGCATTTTTACTTTCAGGGCCCAGTCACCCTAACTGCCTGACAAAGCTACTTGATTCCCTCTCAAAATGAATGATAGAATATGCCTCTTTTATGAAGGCTGCAAAGAAGATGAGGAAGGGTCTTAATAGCCTCTTGAAAGACCCCACTTCTTAGTACTGTCATATTGCAGTGCCTGAATTTTAGGGGACACATTTAAACCATAACATAGAAATACTTAATCAGTGTTCCCTAGATAGTAACTGGATAGCCAATATTCAAGTTAGCAGCTGTGAGATCCTGAAGCTCCCATTCTTGAATGAGGCTTTCAAAGGGAATAAGTTTCCATCCTGAACATTTGGCACATGGTTGTACCTAATAAGAGAGGTGATGGTTGTCTCCTCAGTAATGCTGCTGCTGCTGCTGCTGATGATGATGGTGACTGTCACAGGCAGTGGGTATTAAGTGCTGATTGTGGCCTTAGCATTGAACTGGCAAATTTATGGGCATTATGTCATTTAATTTTCTCAACAACCCCTTAGAGACTCTATTTTTGCTGTTAGTTTTCAGATATAGAATTGAAATGGGGTGCTAGGGGTTCAGAAAAGTCCGTGTACCCCAAACCCTAAGTTCATGTCTAATATAATCAAAGAATTGAACAAAGTGAGACTGAGAAGTATAATCATTACATTATTATATTAGGGAAGTACAGAACCAAGGGAAGGGAAATGAATACACCCACATGGCTTGAGAGCCCACGTGGTGGGCCTGGAAAAACCATGGAGAGGACAGAAAAGAAAGTTCAGAGTGCTTCTGCCATGTGGAGAATAAATAGTAGGAGGTAAAGAGCCTATGTAGAAAGTAAGGGTTTGCTCTCCCCTCACCTTGGCCCACCTGAGCTGAGACGAGGAGAAACTTATGAAAATCTGGAGGTTCAGGAGTAGTCAGGCAGCCCAGCGACCTTGCTCTCCCCTGCAAATGTATTTATAATCTTATGGTGGTAGGCCCTACCTTCTGGCTCAGGTGAGACAGAGGGACAGTGATTGGTCTGGTTCAGGAAGAGGCCAGCCAAGTTCTGGGGTCTAAGCTTGATCAAGCACAATGTCAGGATTCTAGAAAAAGACTTCCCTCCTAGGGAGGGCTTGGGTATGGAAAAACAGGCCTAGGGAACTAGGCAAGAGATAAGAAGGCAGATCATCCTTTGATCTCTAACAAGTAAAGACCTTCCTGCATTTTTACTTTCAGGGGCCCAGTCACCCTAACTGCCTGACAAAGCTACTTGATTCCCTCTCAAAATGAATGATAGAATATGTGGAGAATGAGAACTAGAGAAAAGTCCAAACAGCCGGGGGTGGTGGCGCACGCATTTATTCCCGGCACTTGAGAGGCAGAAGTAGGAGGATCACTGTGAGATTGAGGCCACCTTGAGACTACATAGTGAATTCCAGCCTGGGCTGGAGTGAGACCCTACCTCAAAAAAAGAAAAGAGAGAGAGAAAGAGAGAGAGAGAAAGTCCAAACAAAGAATTATCAATCCCCTAGCCCCACTAAACATGATTGATAACTTGGCATAGTCATTTTCAGTTTCTTTTTCTTGTTACCTGAGCACAAAAATCCTAGATCAGGGAGCTGGAGAGATTGTTTTGTGATTAAGACACTTGCCTGCATAGCTTAAGAACCCCGATTTGATTTCCCAGGATCCACGTAAAGCCAGATAGATGCACAAAGTTGCACATGCATCTAGAGTTAATTTTTTTTTGGTTTGTCATGGTAGGGTCTCACTCTAGCCCAGGATGACCTAGAATTCACTATGTAGTCTCAGGGTGGCCTTGAACTCATTGTGATCCTCCTACCTCTGCCTCCCGAGTGCCGGTTTAAAGGCGTGCGCCACCACTCTTGGCTTACGGTTGATTTGAAGTGGCTGGAGGTCTTGGTGTACCATTCTCTCTCTCCCCCTCTCTGCTTGCAAATAAATAACCACATGAATTTTAAAAAATAAATGAAAATGTGTTTTTAAAAATCCTGGAAAAAATCTGCACTAAAAGAAAAACATTTGAACTTCAATTAAAAATGCTTTGAAGCCAGGTGTGATGGCGTACACCTTTAATCTCAGCACTTGGAGTCAGAGAGGTAGGAGGATCACCATGAGTTCCAGGCCACCCTGAGACTACAGAGTGAATTCCAGGTTAGCCTGAGCTAGAGTGAGACCCTACCTTGAAAAACCAAAAAATAAAAAATAAAAATAAATGCTTTGAGTAAAAATAAGGCTTTTACTAGATGACACTAGCTTAAAGTAAGGCTCTTAGAGGACATACCCAGAAAGATAAGCAGGCTATGCAAGGGAGTGAGGACAAAGATGAATTCCTGCTGTTCAGGGTCTTGGCAAAGGAAAATGGACCAAGGAGTTTCAGCCAATGGGACCAAGGAGTTTCTGGAAGCAAAGTGTGTGTGTGAGGTCCTTCTAGGGATCAGCTGGGGGTGTTTGTAAAGGACTCAGAGCTCCTTTCCACCCATTAAACCTACTCCCACCTTTCATCCAATGCTAAAGACACCACTCTACCTGGGAAATCAAACCCTATCTCTCTCTTTCTCTCTCTCTCGTGTGTGTGTGTGTGTGTGTGTGTGTGTGTGTGTGTGTGCGTGCGCACGTGCACATATGAGTATGCAGGAGTTTTGTCCCCAAGAACATTAGAACATTTTAGGAAAAAACTACTTATGTAATAGGACTACAGAAGAATTGGTGTGGTTTGGAAGAAAATTGGGGGATTTTGAATCCCCCTAAATTGGGAGGTCACCTAGAACATATTAGAAAACTGACATTTTCTCTCTTCAATATATATATATATATTTTTTTTTTCTGGGAAACACTGTTTTCTTGTCAGATCTCCCTGAACCAAGTTGCTGATCCCAGTGACCCTCACTTTGCTTTTTGGCTTTTCTCCACTTCTGTTCTTCCTCAGTGTGATAAGTCTCTTCTTGTCCAGTGGTAGATATTGTCAGGTCTTAGATATTAACTTTACAAAACTTCCCACTGTTGCTCAAACAAAGCTTGACTGACATAGAGTCAGAGAGGAAGGGCGTTTGTAATTTCAAATGTTGGTAAACAAAACAGCTTGCTGGAAATTAATAGGAAAATCATGAATAAAGTCATTGTGATTTGAAAAGAGATTTTTTTTCTTGAAGATTTTTTTTCTCCAATACCCCTTTCTTCTCACCAAAAGAAGAATAATAGATAAAGGTCATTAGTATGATGCATTATCAGTTGCAAACCCTTAAAATAGACGAAGACAAAAGCCATGAGCCTTGCACTGCCCACAAGGCCCCAGTGTCCCATATTTGTCACTCTGGAAGTTTTTAAGGTTATACTTTCCTTTAATACCTCCTACCTAATCATCAATATTCTTTTAAACTTCAGATATCAGATACGTTGGAACCTCATTTAGGCAGTAAAGAGCTCTAGTGCTGAGTAGCTAAGACAAGCCTCGGTGAGAAATATTTCTCATAAAAAAGAATAATTTATTAAAGGAACAACTTTTAATCCCTGCACAAACACGTCACTGGACATAAAGCTCATCTCTCTCAGTTCAGGTTCATGGAAGTATGAAATGTTTAAGAGTAATAAAATAAAACCAACTACCCAAATGGGTCAAAAATATCAGTGAAGCTTAGTGAAGCCAGAGAATTTAGACTTTGATGAAAAAGAAAAAAATTTTTTAAAGTTCAATTAATATTATGAGAAAACCACTCCAGAATAAATTATTGAATCCCCATATGATTTTTTTGTACAGAGTTTGATAAAGAAGCAAAAAATTTAAAAGTTCTATGACTATTGTGAGAAAACCATTCTTGAATAAAGTATTGAATTTTCATGTGTTTTTCTGTACTCATGAACATGGTGTCAGGGAAAATATGACTTTGAATTGAATATGTTTTTGTTATTTGTGTGCATATGTATATTATATATATGAATGTATGTAGTATGAGTGCATGTTTGTATGTGTATATGGGTGTGGGTGCATATGTATAGGTGCACATGCACATATACGTGTGTGGAGGCCAGAGGCTCATGTTGGGTGTCGTCTGCTATCACTCACAACTTCTTTTTTTCTTTTTGGTTTTGCGAGGTAGGGTTTCACTCTGGTCCAGGCTGACCTGGAATTAACTATGTAGTCTCAGGGTGGCCTTGAACTCTCGGCGATCCTCCTACCTCTGCCTCCCGAGTGCTGGGATTAAAGGTGTGCGCCACCACGCCCGGCCACTCACAACTTCTTGAGACAAAGTGCCTCACTGAACTCAGCACTCACTGACTGAGCTAGTTTATCTGATCACCAAGCCTCATGCATTCTGATGTGTCCACTTCCTTATTGCTAGGGTTACATGCGGCCATGCCTGACTCTTATTTGGGTGCTAGACATCCAAACTCAGGTCCAAACTGGCTTCTCCTCTAGGACAAACACCTGGCACATCTCCTATGTCCTTCATGATGTTATGTCCCACTTGACCTTTTCCCTCCACCTGGCCTTGTGGAGACCCTGGGAAGCATAGGTATCTGGTGACACTTCCCCTTCCTCCCTCCTCCAAATCCCTCTCTCCAACCCCAACACTTTCTTTTTATTTGTGAATAACTTTAAAGACATTCAGAGTCTACAGTTGCGAATTTCTTAAAAATAAGAGTATTTTCTTACATAACTTCAATTTAGCAAAATCTGAAAATAATCTGTCGTGTAACTTTTCCTGGAGAGACATCTATTCAGCTAAGATAGGACACCAACAACAGACCAAAGAAATGATGCCACCCAAGTCTAGCTTAGTGAACTGATAGGTGCATTGGGGTGACTTACGGGAGGGAGCATGGGTGACTCAAATAGCTGCATAATCAAAAAAGCCCACCACAGGATGTGTGACAGCTCACAGAAGCTGCCCCACTCAAGTGGTGCACATTTCTAGGGAGCTGCTCCAGCACCCCAGGAGGGAATATTTAATTCAGGTAAAATAGCTACATAACACACCATCTCTTTCTTTACTCTTAGTCCTCTTTCTGCCCCTTTCACAATGTTCCCTGAGACTTGATATAGCTGTCTGATTATTTTCTTCCATTTATGCCTGAGTATTGGACTACTATGTCACAGTAACAGTCACTTATTTTCAGCAGCTTAACAGGTTATGAGTCTCTGCAGTAACAGTTGTCCACTGCAAGAGAAAAGAAGTTTTGCTCCATAACTGAGGCTGACAGCAGTTGTAATCTATGGGCATTTAGAAGCAATATGAGAGAGCTGGCTCCCTGGATCTTACAGGCGCTAGGGCAGCACCCATTTCCATTCCATCAGCCATATCTGGCTGCTGAAATGACCCAGAGTTGGGATAACCCCCACCATCCCCAGCATACTTACTAGCGGGAGATAGAAACAGCTTACTCTGGAGGGATAACTGCTCATCCCTAGGACAAGCTTAGTCTTTTCCACCCACACCAGTCTGTCATTTACTGCTCCATTCAGCTCAGGCTTAAAAACTTTCCAGAGGCTCAAAAGGACTGAACTTGGCATCTTGTTATTATTTTTTCCTCGAGGGACTCTGTCTTGACAAAAGTCTTGCCATTTGATTTTGAGTGATCTGGATAGGTCCCATTGCCTGTTTACCCCCGCCCCCACCCCACAATCACTTCATGAGAACTTTGGCACCTTATGATTACATGCCAGTCTATACCATTAAGGTCTGTTAGAGCCTCTCCTACTTTATAAAGGTCAGGTCCCTCAAAGGGGCTTAGCAGAGCTACTAAAGCCAGTTCCTCATTCCCTGATGAATTACTTTTCTTAGCTCTCTAGTGAACACAGTTCCTGTCTAGCC
The DNA here is from genome assembly GCA_036365145.1 of Orientallactaga sibirica. Classification (NCBI taxonomy): domain Eukaryota; kingdom Metazoa; phylum Chordata; class Mammalia; order Rodentia; family Dipodidae; genus Orientallactaga; species Orientallactaga sibirica. The sequence continues at coordinate 10,032,750 of JAEOAD010000031.1, read as the reverse complement.
AGGACTTCATTATCACTGGCTAAACAGGACTTTGTTGACATCAGATACCACCATCTTCTTGTCCAGTTCCCTTTGTCTTTCCTTTATCATCTTCCAATTCCTGATGTTTGTGGGACTTTAGCCAGTAACAACCAAGTACCCCCGTGGCTTATAAGACAACCAGTCCATTGGGGACAGATTTCCCTTGACTATGCAGCCTTTGTCTCCAGGAGGGTGGGTGATCATATGATTCTTTCTCATTACTCAGCTTGATCCTGTCTGCTTCCGTTATCCCACAACCTTCTTAGCAGGGCTGTGGGGAATCCTTCATTTCTTGTTTAAAATTCTTTCCCAACTGAAACAGTTCAGAGGCAAAGTGTTCCATGACTATCACAGCTTTCTATACGGGGGCATTCTCAAGACCCTCATTTGCACATGGCATCAAGGATTGTCCCTCTCAGGTCAACTCAGGCATCTTCTATCTCTTCGCATCACTCTCTCCTTGCTGTGTGATTTTGTTCTCCAGGATGCCAGGAGAGGCTCTTGGGCTCTCTTTCCCTTGTCTCCTGTGAGAAATGGCAAGCCAACACCTCCATATCATCCTCCATGTTTTCCCCTTTTCCTGATCATGTGGAGGTAGTACCCACATGCATTTCATTTCATTTTTTTTTGCATTGTGTTCCTCCCTTTTATAGACAAATTCTTTCTAGGTAGACAGTTCAGCTTCATTTGTATGTCTCATCACCCACAGTAGGGGCCACCCAGATGCCACCATGGACATCCTAGGATCCCTTCTCATATGTGTTACTTTCTGGGATTACAATATATTTTCTTGTCCATTGGCCATTTGGGAGACATTCCCATACTAGGAGATACACTGACCCATACCACACAGATTAACCTCAAGGACACTCTGCTCTCAGACAGCTCAGCCTCATTTGCATATCTCATCACCCATAGCAGAGGCGATACAATTGTCATTATAACAAGGAGGCATTTCAGTCCATACCACACGGGGTAAGGTAGCCATATTGGGATTGCTCCCATGGATACTCCACCCTGCAGACTCAGTTCTATGTCTTTTCATCTACAGCAAGGGCCATACAACCAGTAACTAGTTCTGTGGCTCTTGTTCAGGTGACAACTGTGGAGACTTGAGACATGTGGCACCACCGATGGGTTACCGATGACAGACCAAAGAAAGAATTCCATTCCAGTCCACTCAAACACAAATCTTATTGGGGTTACTTTTAGTACCACAAGTGAGTGGTTACTTAGAGTAGGATGGGTGAGCCAGGCAGCTGCATCACTGAGGAGCCCAACTCTGTGTGGATGATGACTCACCAAAGCGACATCGGTGCAGTTCCCTGTTTAAGTTGTAAGCAGCTGTGGCATCTAAGTCCCCCTTCTCTCACCGCATTTGCTCACTGCTTGTAGAATCTTTAGGAATCCTTAAGGGCCTTGTGAATCATAATGATGTTGATATTTGTGAAGACTATAGGTCACTAAATATCTTGTAGCATGTCACTTATTGTAATCTTGCTGATTTCCCTCATGGTTTGATTAAAGTTATGCATTCTTGGCAGAAATGCCACAAAAGTGATGCTGTGTCCTTACCAGTGCATCATATCAGGGGTCAACTTAGAATCATGTATCCCATTACTGGTGATGTTGACTTTGATCCCTAGTTTAGATGACACCTGTCAGTTTTTTCTATGAAAAAGTTATTATTCCCTTTATATGAATCTTGTGGGACATTCTTAGACAGGTGTGCCTTAGAGAGTTGTGATTGACATGGCCTTTTCCTTTTGTCTTCAGAGTCTAACACCCGCAGGGCAGTGAACAGAGGCTACGTCAACAGTTTACTCAGGCTGCATCAGGACTGGCACAGCCACGACATGACCAACAATTACTTGCAGATCCGCCGGGGGCTCCTGCTCTGCCTCAGGCACATTGTCACCCTCCGATCTGGCAGGGAGGCTTTCCTGGCAGCCCAGGGAATGGAGACCCTGTTCAACATTGCACAGGTAGATAGCATGGGGTTTTCCTCTGTAGGTGGATGGCATCTGGGTGATTCTGTAAGGCCCAAGCTCAGGAATGTTCCTGAACAGAGCTGGGAAAACTCCTACATGGTTCTTGTTTCAATATGACAGGTGTTCTGGATTCCAGTCTTTATTCATTCATTCTTCATTCACGCATATGTTCCTTAATTCACTTACTCAATGTGTATGTATTGTGTGCACGCTACCAGAGATATGAAATGTACCATGATTCAGAGTGTGGACTCCAGACTATAGTACCTAGGTTTAGAGCCCAGTTAGTATCTACAGCTATGGACCTAAAAAGTTCATGTGCTCATAAGAGAATGTATGTTGTAGTCTAATTACCTTTTACTGTGAACACTCATCAATCTAATTACTACTGGGGCTCCATGGTGAGTAAAACAGATGAAATTCCCAATATTAGGGGCATACTTTTTTTTTAAAAAAACTTTGCTTTATTTAAATTTTTTTTGGAGAGAGACACAGAGAGAGAAAGAGAGAGAGGGAGAGACAGAGAGAGAGAGAATGGGCGTGCCAGCAGTCTCTCAGCTGCTGTGAACGAAATCCAGAAGGGTGCCCCCTTGTGGGCAAGTGCAGCATTGAGCCCTTGCATCACTTTGCATCTGGCTAAACGTGGGACCTGGAGATTGAAACCGGATTCTTAGGCTTAGCAGGCAGGCGCCTTAATAGCTAAGCCATCTCTCCAGCCCAGGGGCATACATTTTAACAGGATAAATATATTTGAGTAGCAAACAACAAGTGTGAAAGATATTTCACACTGAGATCAATAAAATAAGGGTAACTCCCATAGGTAGAGGGGAAACATGATCTTTTTGAGATATAAATCATATCCTTTCTTTGTGGGTGAAATCTTAACTGAGACCCAAGGTATCGGAGAGCTGGTCACATCATATTTAAGGGGAAAAGTATCCCAGGCATATAACCTGTCTGGGCTGGCACTTACCTGCACTAGATAGAGTAGGTTTGGGGTTACCTGGATTCCAATCCTAATAACCCATCTCTTAGTTGAACGTGACAAGGCTTGATGTAAACACCCTCCCAGCTGGTGGCATAAGGATCTTGGATATCCATCGTCATTTGCTCACTTTTGCTGTGTCATGTTCCCTGTCTCCTAGCTATCAGTCTCTATTCATTGTGACTCTCTGGACACACCCCAATTTTCTCTATCTGAGAACATCCAGAAGTAATTAAACAGCCAATGAGAGTGATGTTTTACAACCACAGTGTCCATAGACTTTTCCCATTAAAAGAAAAGCTTCCTCCTTAAATAATAACATGATATTGTGTTCTTATGAACCAATATCTAAATTTTCTGTCTTCTATCACGTCTGGTTTCTCTCTGTCATTATAGCATTCAGAGTTCCTCAGTCATGAAATAAGTGCATTTTACATTCTACTTTTTTGGACAAAGCAGGTCTTTGAGTTTTTCTAATTCTTATGCATTGTAAGCTGTGGTTCTCAAGTCTCTAATCTCTGTCAGTCCTCGTGAAATGCTCCCTCTGTACTGTGGAAGCCAAACATCCCTGTGGTAGTTTGAATGTGAAATGTCCCCTATAGCCTTCTGTTTTTGTATTAAGCGCCCTACTCAATTCCCAGCTGGCGGAGTCTTTGGCAGTAGAGCCTTGCTGGAGGAGGTGTGTCACTGGGAGTGAACCTTGAGGTTTATCAGTCCAGTCTTACTACGTGGTCACTGGCTAGCTCACTTGGATTGTTTCTTGCCATGCTGCTGCTCTTCCCTATGTGATGCAAGTTCCCCTCAACTCTTTATGCTGAAATAAACCCTTTTCTCCCGCTTGCTTCTGGCCAGCTGTTTTTGTCCCAGCAATGAGAAGGTAACTGCAACAAGCCCCCATGTTGACATAAGTGCTCCACCTACTTCTGCCCTCTGCACCATTGGCTGTTTCTCTGTTCTTCACTAAAACCATTTAAAAGTCCAATAAAGAAAGAAGGTGGTGATTCCAGCAATGCATATCTATGACAGGAATACAGTGAAGAAAACACCAAGTGAAGCCCAGGTGTGTGAGGGGCTGCAAGCCTATATTCAGGACTTTAGAAGTGATTCCTCAGCACGCCAATGAAGATTTCAGCAGCACAATTAAGCAAATTTACAATAAGCTTCAGCCTGCAATTACTGTTGTGAATGGAATGTGGATATGAGTAGAGGTAGAATCTGCATTTTATAGTAAAGTTTTTTTTTTTTTTTTTTTCCAGTCGATGCTATAAGCTCTGTTAGTAATATATGAAGAAGTAACTCAGGAGAAGTTTATGGAACAGTGCTGATTAAATTGTCCATGACACACAAGGGCTGGCATATGGAGGACTGTGCAATATATGGGTGACAACTTCAAGGGGTTGAATTTACCACCATCAGTATTTCCCACTTTGCGTTTAGTCTTTTAAGTAACATGTTCCCTCCAAAGAAGCTGTTACCAATGTCACGTGCAAAGACTAATATCGGACATCCTTCTGCTTTTGGAAAATGATCTTTTCAGGTGCAAGACATGCTATCTTGGCTTAGAAACCAAAATGGCCATTACTCTCTCCTGGCAGAATCATAGACAATGTTGAGGGCTAAGCTGAGCACAGATGCCTTTACAGCTATGTGGGAGTTTATGATGTCGATCACCCCACCTCCTCTTTCTACAAGAGAAGTGATGGAAATCAGTGGAGAGCCATTTCAGGAGCCTGGGATGTGGTGATATTTTCAATCTCTTTGTACAAATGCTACTGCTGATGATGTTGCTGCTGCTACTGATATAATAACGATGATAAACATAATAATGAAGCAGCAATAGCAGACAAAGAAGGGGATAAGAAAGAGGAGGAAGAAGAAGGAGAGAAGGAGAGTAGAAAGACCAACAGTTACTTAACAGTTACTTGAGCTCTTCCTATGGTTGCAAGTTAACATGGCAATTGCCAAAGTGTAAACTTTAAAGTGTCAAATTATGACACTTTAAAAAGATTTTGGGGTACATGCTATGATCATTCTCATTTTACAGATGAAAACCAAGTGTAGAAATTGTATAATTTGGCTTGGGAGATGGCTTAGTGGTTAAAGCATTTGTCTGCAAAGCCAAAAGACCCAGGTTCGACACCCTAGAACCCACATTAGCCAGACGCACAAGGTGGCAGATGCATCTGGAATTTGTTTGCGTGGCTGGAGGCCCTAGCATGCCCATTCTCTCTCTCTCTTTCTCACTCTCTTTAATAAATAAAAAAATTAAAAATAAATATAATTTTTCTATGAAGTTTTATAAGTAATTTGTCCATGGTCACAAAGCTTGTACTTGTTGGAGGCAGGCTTTGAATCTGTTGGTCTGCTTCTTTGCTCACATCCCTAGCAGTTCCTCAAGTTGAACTGGCATTAGAGCTACTCAGAGGGCTCAGAAGACAGAGCCTATTTGGCTCCATCCTCAGAGGTTCTGGCTCATGAGGTTTTCAGAATTTGCATGTCTAACAAGGTTCCCATGTGACACTGCTGTTGTTGGTCTGGGGCAATGTTGTCCTCCCATTCCATATTTGTTGGTGTGTATGATGTACTTACAAGACTATAAGGCATGAAATTGAGTAAAGGAGAAAAAATTACTTTTGAGTCCTTCCCACAGGCTTTTCCTCTCATGTTGTTCTTTGCCTTTTGCTCAGGCTGTTGCTTGTACAGCACTTCTCCATGGATGAGCCTACTTGTGTATTCCTGGAGCCATACATTTCTGTACCAATCCTCTAATTATTCCCTAAATATTCAAAGGCTGAGATTTCCCATAGTGCAAAGATAATGCTATATACTTTAAGGTGATTTCATGGAGATTTGCATGAAGAAGGAGTTAGGACAATAACTTGAGTATAAGGCTAAAATCAATCTAAAGTGATGCCCTGACAGAGTAAGACATGATTATTGATATGGAGAAACAAGTAGTTGCAGAAGAAATGAATGGCCTGAAATAGATAAAGAGCTACTCTTTAGTTATAACAAAGTAAACCTATAGCATAGCTAACATGGGTGGTTTTCAAACTTGAACATGTGTAACAGTCTCCTTGAGTTTAAAATAGATCACTAGACCTTACCTCTTGTTTCTGATACAATCAACCTGACATAGGGCATGAGATTCTGCATTTATAACAAGTTCTCAGGTGATGATGATGGTATTTGTCTGAGATCTCACTTTGAGAACCTCTAGAATAAGCAATGATTGAGCATTTTTAAAAGTCACACTTATCCATCATTTTCCTCATTGATAATGGCATGACCAGCCCTTATTCACGGGGATCCTCTTTTCCTGATAGGACTGACTGGTTATGACTGACGATCTGTGCAAAGATGGACTGACTTTACCAGTAATGTTACCTACTGGAAATTGGGAGATAGGTAGCCCAGAGGCTATAATAGCTTGAGACGACTTACTATTCACTCAGCAGATGTATTGTGAGTGCATCCCTGTAAAAGGTGATAGGAAGGTTACAAAATGAAGGGAAAAAGGACTCCTCCTCCTCAGGAACTTACTGTCCTATAGGGAAAAGCTTATTCGAAGGATGATAGCAAAGGACAGTGCAGGCTGAGAGTGAGATGTGAGTGTGGAACTGGCAAAACTGCAGAGAAGGAGATCCCTGCCTAGACTTGGTTGATCAGAAGAACTTTCAAAAAGGAAGTTCTATTGAAGTCAGGCCAGGAGAATACCTTTTCTTTTGTGCACTGTTCAAGGAAGTGAGAGATAGTCTTTTAGCAAAAATGGAGAGAAGTGGTTTATATTTACAGGGACAATTAAGACTTTTTGGAAAGTCAATCAGAATGAAAGAACAGGGGAAGAATGACTCAGAATGTCTCAAATCAAGGTCATTTCGATGGAAGACTTCCCTAAATTGGAACTACACCATGTCTGCTTGGACTTCAGAGCTTACCCACCTATGTTATAAGAAACAGCGCAATGACTAGAAGGAAATTGGCCATGCTAGGCTGGGCTCAGAACATGACTTTTTACCTGAGACTGAAATGAAAAGAGAAAATCAAGCAGGTCTGAAGATAAGAGTCATTGCCTTTCCCGCATAACTGATGGCTACCCCCATAAAGCAAGACTCTCATTACCCATGGGAGGAGAACAGGGAGAAGGCTAACGATGGTACCATCATGGTTGTATATATACTACATACATAACTAATAAAAATACATTTTAAAAAGAGGTTCAGGGAGAGAAAAAAATAACATCTTCAAAGACCTTCTGGTAAGAGGATGGAGTGGAAGTGGAGCAGGCTGGAGAAACAGACAAGCAGCCTGGCAACTGCCTGTGGATAAGGTGTGAAGGCAAGAAATGAAGCTGGAGGCAGGGAGAGACAGAGAGGACATCTTAAACAGGTGCCAAAAAAGAGAGAAAAGAATGGGAACAAGTGTGATAATGAGAAAGATCCCATAGGTTTCTAGGTCCTGACCAAAAGCATTTTTATGAAGTTGGAATCAGGAGAGTGACCTATTGCATAACTTGCATCAAATTCACCACCTTAACACGTATATGGTTTGGAGTTATTAAGTGCCCTGTTGTGTGAACAGCACCACCACTCATCTGTCTTCAGAATGCTTTCATTCTTGCAAAACTTAAGCTCTTTCTTTCACTAAACTGATTTATACTCTTAAAGACCTTTCATGGGGCAGACATTATCAGAAGGCATGAGGTGAAGGAGGGAGATTTGAGGGCAAGGGTAGGAGTTAGGCTGTGTGCATTTCAGTTGGGAGATACCAATGGCATTAGCTATTTAGAAATACAACTGAAAACCCAGGGCTGCTGACTCTTAGTTGGAATTATGTGCCACACACACACAAAAATGCCTCACTTGGTTATTGTGAACATTATTACTAGGACCTTTCTCTGAATAACAATGGACTTTCTAAACCTCATGATTCCTTCTAACACCACAGTCCTGCCTAGCACCTGCTCCATTACCACCAAGGACATGGCAACAAATGAATCTATTACCTTGAAAACAAGGATAATAAATATTTCCCCTCATAATATAAGCAGACACCAAATATAGCATTATCCTTAATACCTTTGTCTCTGTAGAATTTAATATTCCTTTTATGTCCCTGACTCAGAACAAAGACTGATAAAACTTTCAGGGCCCACGAGCTTGCTTCTATCATCAGTCTACTCATTTCCTTTCACTTAGACCATCTCACACAACATCAACAAACATACTCACGTGTACCAGCATCAATGACAATACTGATGGCCACCACAGATGACTCTTGATTCTCAAAACATTGTTCTAACTGAATCTCTGGCTTGGATATACCTGCATCTACTGTACCTTGCTTCTTCTCTTTCTCTAAGACTAATACTTTTATAATAATCACTTGAGGCCATTTGGCCAGACAGTGAATGAAATAGTGTCAACTAATTCATTTTCTCCTGGGAATATTTACTTCTGGGTACCCAGAGACACTTGTTTGGTAGGTACCATTTGAGGACACTACTAGGAAAATGGTATTCCCGATTGCATTAAGACATTTCTGAAAGTTGGCTAAGTTATATTTTGGAGTAGTTTATTTTATTTTAATTTATTTTCGTTTATTTATTAGAGACAGAGAGAAGGATAGAGCGAGAATGGGTGTGCCAGGGCCCCTAGCCACTGGGAATGAGCTCCAGAAGCATGCACCATCATGTGCGTTTGACTTATGTGGGACCTGGAGAATCAAACCTGGATTCTTATGCTTTGCAGGCATGCCCCTTAACCCACTAAGCCATTTCTCCAGCCCTTATTATTTTATTTTTATGGGGATTGGAAATGAACCTAGGCTTTATTCATGCTAGGGAAGCATTCTAAAACTGAGCTCTTATAGCCTCAGCCCTCATGGATAAATATTTATTGAGATATCTTTTTTTTTTTTTTTTTTTACTCACTTTCATATGGAAGCTACCTGTCCTGTGGGCCTGGACATGTCACGGTGTGGCAGCACCACAGGCCTTCCCATGCCCTGTGATGGGTTCAGTACCCGCCATATCTACTTTTTTGACTTCCTGGCCTTAGAATTTGCTGCACCCATTAGAAGTCTCAAACTGGAGGCTCACTCCGGGCAAAATTTCTATACCAACTTCAATGCACAAAACATTTACTAAGACACTGAAGAAAATGGTATGTATTTTGCCAGAGTTACTGAACTATACCCAACTCTCTGTCTCAATTTAGTAAACTTGTTCTTACATTTTTCACAGTGTCTAAAAAGAAGAGTCTTGTCATGTTCCATCAGTATCAAAATGTTACATCTGCAAACCCAATTTTTCTTTGCTTTGGGCAGGTACCAGGAGAGATCAATGCTATGGGCTTTGAGACAAGCATGCTGCTTAATTTAGGCATGTGGGATTCACTTAGTCTTTTCTTCTGATTTTATATTTTTATCCCTCTCCCTTTGTGCTTTTCTCTTCAGACAATAGCTGAAAGAGAAAAGTAAAACTTCCATCAACTGAGTTACTCATTTCCTAACATGGATAATAATTCACAGTGATTATGGGATGGCTGATTAGAGGCATCCCTCCACTTTGCTCAGTTTTGCTCAGTTATCCTGGTCAGGAGTCTTGCCTTGGTTGTAGCTTCACTTAAAATACTCTCAAGTCTATTATCAGACTAAATTCACTCCAATACCATATGAGCAGTAGAAGAAAAATAAAAATGCAGATTCTACATTAGACGAAATTCTACATTAGAATGTTCAAACTGGGCATTCTACATTAAGGCTGTTGAGTGTCCACTTAGGCTTGGAGGAATTCATGACCTGAAATATTATTCCAGAAAGAGGTCTGCACAGTGTCTCTTGTAATCATCCCTTTGCACAGAACTGCCTGGATGACAAGAGCATGGAGCCTGTCCTGTCTGCATTGCTTCAGATCCTCAGGCAGTGCTACCCGGAGAGTCTGCTTCCCCTGGTCACAGCCAGCAGTGCCTATGTCTTTCCAGTCCCTGGCGACTTTAGCTCCGAACCTCCTTATACTCTGACTGAAGGTATAGTAAGCAAGCTACTAGATGCTTTTAAGATGAGATTTTGCAATATGTCAAGGAATGGGCATAAAAGTGGAATCAGTTGTTTTATAGGTCAAACATGTTCTTCAAAGAAGCTCATTAGAGACATATATAAAAAAACATTTTTTTCATAAAACATGGTGAAGAAGCACAAGGCTCTCTTAATTATCAACTGTTGCAACTTTGCTTCATAGTTATTGAATTAATTAATTAAGAAAAAAATTCCAAAATTCTGTGATCAAGTCTCTTTACTATACTGACTGGTAGTAGAATTGATTTTCTCAAAGGATAATATTGGAATAGTACTCTTGCTATTTAAAATCCCCACACTCCTCATATTAGAATACATGAAAAGGTCATCATTCAACTTCTAGGATGATCTTATAGTCAAAAGGTTCTAGTGCTCCTTAACCTTGCCTGCCTTCCCACCATGGAATAACTTTTCCACAGTTGCAATATGAACATGACACTGGTGGCTTCCAGAGGTGCTTTCACTGAAACATTAGCACTTAAGGAAATATCTCAGTTACAACTGATTCCATCTGTATGTGTTCTCTAAACTTGGGAAAATATCAGATGCATCAATATCTCTTACCTGAATGGGAGAAAAACTGAAATGTTATTTGCATGTTAGTTTATTCTATACTTATCCTATATGCTCATGTGCACAGGACATATATACTGATGAACAATGGAGAGTGTTGGGGTCCTCTTCTTGCTTAATGATGGGGTCCTTATTTTCAAGCCCCTGTGTGATGAGAGTCTAGCTATCAATGAGAAACATCATTCATTTTACCTCCTTTTTCTTACCCAGAGGATTTGGAAGATGATGGTGATGAGGAAGTGGACAAAGACACGGATTTCAAAGATGTGAGAGAGGAAGTAGGTATACTGGTTCCTGCTTGTATGAAGCCTATGGCATTAAACCAAACAATATATGACTTCCTGTGCTTGCCAAAGCTTGGTACTTACTTTAGCACTGCCACTCCAATGATAGTGATGCCTGAAAATGACAGCTACAATTATTGATTTCTTAGTTGTCATTTTCATCTTGGTGGGTCTAGTACATTTTCTCATTTTGAAGTCAAGGCAATTGCTTATTAAGACACTAGTATTCTATCAAGATGAGACTTACATAGACACTTACTGCTTAGTGTTGGCATAATTCTTAAGCACATATGAGGTAAGGAAAGATTTTTCTAGGAAACTTCCTGACTTCACAAGTCAATTTTCTTGTCTGCCCATTCCGCACTCCCATTTACTTCTGTGTGAATTGTTGTTCCTGAGTTGCAAACTGTGCAACTTGGTCAAAAAAGAAGTGATGCTCCTCATTCATTTCCAGTCCCACAATAGCCTATGCTATGAAGAGAGGTTAGCATGCTTTCTATGTCATAATTCTTTGTTTCAACTATTCAAATAGTCATTATTACACAGGAGTAGCTAGGTATCACCACTACATGAATGAATGGGTAGGGCTGTACTCCAATAAAGCAGAAAAGAAGGTATAGCTTTATGACTGCTTCTCTCTGATGGGGATTCTGAACACCAGCCCAGTTTGCATATTGAATGGATACTTCTTGTTTGAAGGAGATTCTCCTGTGCATCATAAGATGTGTAGTGGTGTCCTTCACCTCTTCACCACCAAAATATCTGCCCCATTGCCCTTCAAATCTGAGCCAAAAGTCCTCAGGAAATGCCAACTTCTAGTTGACAGCCACTCTCCTCAAAAATTATAGTTTGTATGTGCGCTGGAATTTTCTTTCCATTTAACCTGCTGCTCTATTTGGATTTGGGTGGATTTTTTAAAGAAATAGTTTGTTTATATTTATGAGAGAGAGAGAGAGAGAGAGAGAGAGAGAGAGAGAGAGAGAGAACAGGTGCAACATGGCCCCCAGCCACTGCAAACGAACTCCAGATACATGCATCCCCATGTGCATCTGGCTTATGTGGGTTCTGGGGAATCAAACCTTGCTCTTTTGACTTTGCAGGCAAGCACATTAACTGCTAAGCCATCTCCAGCCCATTTGGATGGATTCCTTAAGTGTTAGTTCCTTAATTTTGTTATCTGCAGAGTAAGATCCAGAAGTAAATGCTATCTTTTATAAAATTCTTAGGGATGGAATACAAATTTAAAAACTATGCCTCCCTTCCTACTTCCCTTCCTCCTTCACTTGTTCCTTCCCTCCTTCCCTCCTTTCTTCCCTCTTTCTCTCCCTCCTTCTCCTCTCTTTTCCTGTCTTCCTACCTAAGAACAGTTTTGAATTTTCTATCAAGATAATCACTCACCTTGCTGATGGTAGTGACAGATATTTAAGGTCTATCTCTCAGCCACATTTCTGGGCTCAGAGTGCTATCAACAGTCTGGTGTTCTCAGAGTTTTGTTGATATATAGAATCATTTCTGAAGTCATCAGTAGCAAATTGGTTCTTTGCTGTGGCTTGGTGGCGCAAACCTATGGAGTACGTGCAGAATCATTTGAATAATTCTGAGCTACTGCAGTCATTCATCAATGACACCTTCTACTCCCCTTTTGCTTGCTCTTTGATAACCGAGTGTCTGATGCACTGTCAGTTGATTCTTGTCTCTGGTGCAGAGGAACATGGCATATGACAGTGCCTGACTTCGCACAGCTAGCTCTGGATGGACAGATGTCTGATATTCTCCTTAGTGTCTACTCTGCAGAGGATGTGAGGTAGGATAGAGTGGAAACTAAACAAGTAAAACATCCAGCTGGGAAAGAATAACAAGATAAATTGTCAAGGCTCTGGAAATGGCATCAAAGCATATAGCAGATGAGGAGCAGTGGGTATCAGCCTGAGTTGTAGAGCTATGGGGTAGTACCAGAATCGGGCTTCACTCAGGAAGTGTAGCAGAACTGGCCTTCCAGCATCTAGCTATTCCTTGACCTGCCAGTCTGTTTTCTGAGCTGTGAACAGGGAGCCAGGCCTGTTTCTTTTCTCCTAGTAAATTTGACCCAGCCAGGACTTTAGCCTGTGGCATGTTCACCTGAAATCTCAGTTAACAAACGGAACCCACATCTCAAGAAAAAAATAATTAAAAGAAAATCTTACCTGTAAAGAATCTTGGGAGTTGAGAGTTGGGTGTTTTGATTTTATTAGAAACTGTCAAAATAGGAAAAAGAAACTCACAACAAATAGGGGGAAATATACTGGCTTTGTGTTTTCTTCATGAACAGAGACATTAGACAAACTGCAGAAGAGGACATACACAGAATGCACTCTGGTTCTCTCTTCCTCTTCTCTTATTTCTTGAGCATGACCTTTATACAGGATAAAGTTCTTGGGAGTGATTATATCACATAGGAGTAAATGAGAAATAGGTTTGATTGTCAAAATTTCACAGCCTAATGAACTTGGGACTTCTCCTTATTAAAGTTGAAATCAGCACCCTCTCATCTGAGGAAGCAAGTCTAAGGGAGGAGAGACTCTATCCAAGAGACTCAAATTAATGAACAGGGGTCAGAAAACACTGTGTAGAGTAGAGGGCTATCAATATCATCATTGTTAGAAGGACATTGCTACTAGGTTCATCCCTAAATGAGGATAAATAGTACTCATAAGAAATACACAAATTAACTTGTCAAAACTGAAAAAAACAACAATAATAATATATAAAAATTTGAACTAAGTTAAAAAATTCGATTTATCACAAAGAAGAACAATAAGAGGTGATGAGAATGCAGTTGGGTTCCTGGAGATATGGAAACCAGGTTCCATATTTTTGAAGAGCATAAACTTCCTCTGCCACTGTTACAACGCTTTGATGTTATACCAAGAAATCAGCTATGGAAAACACATAAATGAATGTGGTGCCTATGTTTCAATAAAACCTTTGTAGCAAGACAAGCAATGGGTTGTATGTTTTTAACCTCTGCTTTAAGGCTGAGTGGCTTACATGGCCACGTGTGCAATGTATTGGGCTACACTTCATTTTTAAGTTGATGTTTCTCAGTTCGTACATGCAATATAGAGCACAGAATTATCACTGGTGGAGACATTCTTTCTAGGATGGACATTCTGGGCATTTTGATTCTCATTGGCACAACCCTGGGCCATGGCTGGAGGGGAACATGACTAGAAAAAACAAGAGTGGTGGCTATAGAGCATGGGGACACACAGTGTGGTGTGCCTGAAAATACCATTAAATTAAACTCATGGGATTTACTTTTCTTTTAATTTGAAGTTTGGAAGAAAAATATATTAGATGGATTGAACATTTCAATTTCTGCCCCCACCCTGTTCAGGAATAGGAGCATTTATTTTCCACATTTATTTGATTTAGGCTTTCAGGACTGCCAGGTTTTCTTTAGCTAACCAACTATGCTTCTAATACAAGTGGTAGATATTTCTTCTCTATTTTATTAATGAAACTGGATCTAAGATAAAGAAAGGCAGTGAGTCTGGACCATTTGGGCTTGGGTGTGTTTACTCTGTAAGACACACAAGTGTTGAGAGGAGAGTTACCAGCACCTTTGAACTATTAAAGGATGATGATCTAAAAGAAGAGTGAGCTGGGTAATTTAACCCAGTGAAGAGAAGACTGGCAGCACTTGGAAAACTTTTAACTGTTGCAATGAGACAAAGGAACAGTGGGACAATAGTCTGTCCCCAGGAACTATAAATATCAATGCCATTTTTCTTCTATCTCTTCCTAAATCACATCTGCTACAACCTTTTTATGCACTGTGTATCAGCCATGTATAAGCAAATTCAGACTACTTCTGCAAGAATTTTTATTTACATGCTAGTTGTTTTTGTCCTCTGGGTCTCCATTATGCCATTCAGTTCAGATAGTTTCCCATCCCCCAGTCTCAGTCACAATTACATTACCCTCTTTTATCATTTCCAAGGCATTTATTACTGTTGAAAATGTCTTTACATACTTCTTTACCTTATTATTGTATCTTATTTATCTCACTGGAAGGCTGGTTCCCCAGGAGCATGGACAGTTGTCAGTTCCATTATCACTGTATTACTTTTAATAGATATGTATTCATTGTTTGTGCAGCGAGGGAAGGGCCTAAACTGTGGAGTAGATAGGTGAATAGGGATGAGAATGACAGTGATTTTGATGCCTGTTGTGAATGAGATGAGGAATTTTTAATTGCAGATGTTATTGTTTATAGACTTAATCTTATATGTATTTCTGATAAGGGCTGATAACTACTGACAAAAGTATTGATGAAAAGTTTATATTATTATTTTTAGACTAAAAATATAACATAGTGCGTTAACTTCTACAGTTGCTAGGCTACTGTTATAACTTGAGGGCAAAGAACATGTCCTAAGATTGTGAAGAAGCACACATGTATCTTGTAATGATGTCTGGTAGGGTGGATCTCATGACTATAACCTGTTCTTTAACTATTACATTATAGGATGATGACTTGGAAACTGACGTTGACAAGCTGAGTTCCAAACCTGGTCTTGACCGACCTGAGGGAGAGCTGATACAATATGAGGCGATGTGTCAGGAGCTCTCTAATAGCTTTGAGGTGGGACACAGGACAATGTTATACTCCTTGATGATGTATGCTGGGCTCTTTGTAGAACCTGGGAGGCTAAACAGATATTCATCATCACCAATCTGCTTTTGGGGATCCTTCTGAGAGCAAAGCAAAAATCTAAGCAAGATTCTGTAGTAGACAGCTCCAAAGTCACTGGAATGAACTTCCACGTCAGGCACAGTTATGGAGGAAGGGATATTTATTGAAGCTTACAGATGCAGGGGAAATTCCATAATGGCAGAAGAAGTTGACCCCCTCTTATAGGTACAAGCAGAGAGAGAAAGAGAGAGACAGAAGCCACACACCACCACCAGCAAGGAAGCATACTTAGGAATTCCACACTGAACTCCAACACTTTGCATCTCTTTAGGTTGATATTCCAAATCCATCCCCACCCCTTAGGGTTGGACCCTAGGATCTACTCACAGTGGATCCTCTTCCAGCCAGGTGGCTGCAAATCTAAATTACAAAGTTTAATAAAATCCTGAATATATTGGGGTCCATACATTCAAACTACCACAGATGGAAAATCCAGTATGCATACAAGACAGAGTCTTATAATCTGAGGGTCTAACCATTGGATGGTATTAGCATGAAAGTACACATCACCGCCTATGGACTGGTGAGCATCATGGTGCCCTAAGATTGTCTACTGAAAAAATAAAGAGAGTTTTTGGATGATTTAATTGTACTTTACTGAAGTGAGAAGATAGATTGCCATAGGGAGCCATCCTGACTCTCGCTTTCTGCATCAGTAAAGGTAAAATTTAGACCTGGTGATGTTCATCCAGCACCTAGCTGCTGCTGCTGTGTTGCTGACATTACAATGTCAGACCTGCCTTTTGATCTCTATTATTTTCTTATGGCTCTTAACAAATTATGAGTATGGCCACATCAAAGGGGTATAGCAAGGTATATATAGAAAGGAGTTGATATATCCCATGTCACTCTAGAAGGCAGAAGATGATCAATAGTCAAATTTTCGGGGAAGGAAATTTTATGTCCATGTAAAGAAGATATTTTTTAAAAATAAGAATTGTCTTTAAATCAAAGGCATTGCCTGGGGACACAACAAAAGGCTTTACTGTGAACTCAGTGAAGTCAGTGTAAATGAAATATTCAACTAGATTGGAACTTAGTGGGGATTTGCAGGTGTTTATGTACTTCCTATACAGAGTTGTACTAGACCCATCCAAGGTCCCTTCTGATCATGATTTTGTATGATTCTGTCATTTATTTGACTCTGAAAGGTTAGTTTTTCTTTGGTTGACCTTGGAGAAACTTCCCTAATTCACAGTGTTTACCTTAGCTCTTGGCCCAGAGAACAAGTACCAGGAGTAAACTGTATTCTCGAGATGGAAAGAAACACTGACATAGATTTTTTTTTTTTTTTCTACTTTAAACCTGAAGGAACTGGCTTCCAAATTTGGAGATGATTTGAACTTTGAAGACACTCAGCATGCCAATCACTGTCACATTCCAAGCACTGCCTCCCCACGACAGCATTGCTTCAATACAGACCAAAGTTCTTGGAGACAGGAAAAACAAGACATAGTCCAGACTTCCATTCTAAACATGGTGAAGACAGAGAGGTCCACCATGCAGCTATCTTCCAAAAACAGACCTGCAATGTCGTCATGCCAAAATGTACAGGAAAATGGTGTGGGGATAGATTCTCCTGG
This sequence comes from Orientallactaga sibirica, assembly GCA_036365145.1. Taxonomy (NCBI): domain Eukaryota; kingdom Metazoa; phylum Chordata; class Mammalia; order Rodentia; family Dipodidae; genus Orientallactaga; species Orientallactaga sibirica. Next base: position 10,015,498 of record JAEOAD010000031.1, on the reverse strand, counting down.
AAAAGATACCTATGAAACAAAGACTTTCCTGGCAGAGGGTGCTTGGAACATAGAAAACATTTCTTGCCCAAGTATAAATGTCTTCTTTTCCAACTCCACTAAGCCTAGAGAAACTGATAAAGCAATAGCCAAGCTTCTACACACCCATCCCAAACATATTCCTTTCCATGATCCCTGTCTTTATATGGCTAAAGCCAGAAGAACCAGATCTGTTGTGGACTTCAAAATGATGGCATTTCCTGATCTCTGGGGACACTGTCCACCTCTGACTGCCCACTCTATGCTGGATCGCAAATGGGGAATCCAAAGGTGAGGGAGCTGCTGACTTAGAACCTATGTTTTCTCTTGTTTAATATATTTACAGGTGGAATGGTTTTTGTTTTTTGCATATAGTCTGTCATCTGTAGGGAAATAAGCATTGGTCCAGAGTATCATAAAGTACATTGGGAAACTGTTACCAAACATAAATCCTGTTTCCAAAGTAGAACATTTCAGAACCAGATGTTGGTTAGTGACAGACGTGCTTCCTTCGGTGATTCTGAGACAAGCCCTTGCCTCATCTCCATTGCAGACCATGGCATCTAGCGTCTCCAAATGTTGGATTCTTTCCCAAAACTAAGGCCTTCAAAGAAGAAAACAGTTGCTGATTATTTGGGATCTCTTACCTTGTTTACTGAAAAGTGGTATTTGATTTCTTGCTAATAGAGAGGAGGTAGTCTATTTTTATTCCAAAAATTACATATTCTGTAGGGCAGAAGTTTTGAGTGATAAGTGATTCCCAGAATGTAGGAAAGATAGGACAGCATTGTTTTGGCTTAGCATGGTGAGATTAACATGAAATGGAATAAAGGGAAGAAACACATATTTCCCTGAAGAAAAATGGGTTTGCACATACTAAGTCAATGAAGACCAGAATGTTTCAAAACCTTATTGATGACATCAACAAATTGTTCTTTTAATTTTTTTAAAATTTTATTTATTTTTGGAGAGAGACATAGAGAGGACAGAGGGGGAGAAGGAGACAGAGAATGATCACACCAGCAGTCTCTCAGCTGCTGTGAACGAAATCCAGATGTGTGTGCCCCCTTGTGGGCAAGTGTGGCATTGCACCCTTGCGTCACTTTGCATCTGGCTAAACGTGGGACCTGGAGATTGGAACTGGGTTCTTAGGCTTAGCAGGCAGGTGCCTTAACCGCTAAGCCATATCTCCAGCCCCAAATTGTTCTTTTTTTTTTTTTGTTCATTTTTTATTGACAACTTCTATACTTACATACAAAAAACACATATTTCCCTCCCCTTCCCCCATTCCACTTTAGAACTCCAATGTCCATCATATCCCCTCCCTCTCTCCATTAGTCTCTCTTTTAGTTTGATGTCATCATCTTTTCTTCCATTTTGAGGGTCTTGTGAAGGTATTGCTAGGCACTGCAAGGTCATGATGGTAGGTGCCAAGAACTCTTTTGACCTGTGTTCTTGCCTGCCCTCTCTGACCTTATTAATGGAACATCGAGAAGCACCCTTCTTGGTGGTCTGGCCCTATCCTAGCCCTGTAAAGGACATCTTCCCTCTCATGCTAGGCTTCACGTCTTCCTCATCCTCATCATCCTCCCACTCTATGTATATGAAATGGATTAGAAATACAAGGGGAATTGAAAGTCCTCATTAGCTTCTTCCTTCCATCTTCTTTAAATTTCCTGATATGTTTGATTTTTCTCAGGCAAAAGACTGACCTCAGCCTGCACTGAGCAGATAGTCCAAGGAATACAAATGTAGAAATGTCCAGAATGAATGAATACAAAGTACAAAGGCTTAATTAGAGTCTCCAAGCCTCAATGATCCAGCTAGTAGTTCTAACATCTCCCCCCAAACTGTCTCAATACAAAGGAACCTCTTATTCAAACATCCAGAAATTTCTAGCACAAATTCTCATGACAAAATCATTCAAGCTAAAAATTCCTTAATGCAAATCTATCATTGTTGCTTTCTCTAACACTATGGCCCTGTATAGCTTTATACTTTTAACAGAGAGGAGAAAAAAGGAGAGCAGTGTACTTTGTAACTTTGAACCCAAGATTGGAACATTTTTAAGCTTCTTTTTTCTGTTTTTCTCTGATGACTCCTAAGACCCTTCCCAGGAGACTATATGATGAGAAGGGCAAAGTATAGGGCCAACACTTACAGTGTTTCCAATTTTCCTTTCTAGGATCAAGATACTTGAGGATATCAGGAGATTCATCCAGCCAAGTGATATTATAAACAGAGTCGTCTTCAGTTTAGATGAGCCTTGGTAGGTGGTCTTGGACATCCACAGAATGGGAGGCAAGGGGATTTCTCATACGAGCATGAGGGTAGGAGTGTTTTCTGTTTGCAATCTAGTACTGTTCCTATAAATAGCATGGTGACTTAAGAGAAAAGAAGAATCTTATCTTTAAGAAATGTAAAAATGTATTCAAGCATAGTATTCAGACATGCTCACATGCTCTCTGTTTTATTACAGGCCTTCTCAAGACAGTGCTTTCAATTGCTTAAACTTCTCCTCTACTTTTGAATCAGGAAATCTTCGCAAAGCCATCCAAGTGCGTGAGTAAGTAAGGACAGCTACAAGGGTGGCTCCTGGAAACACAGGAGAGCAGATAGTGGTCGTTTCTCCCCATTCTCAGTGACCTCACATTGGTGGCTTGGTATCAGTCATAGGGAGAGTCTTCATACTATGGAAATTGGCAAACATCCTAATGAATCTTTTCCTCTCTGAGAGTTCTTTGTTAATCATTTATCCACATTTCATGAGGGAACTCAATGGCTAATGTCATAGCAAGGTGAATTATTCACTGGATGCATAAATATACCTTATATTCCATATTTTGATATGTGAGCCTTTGCCCTGGATTCTTATCCTTTCCTTTATGGCCAGGCTGGATCTATGGACATGAAGCGTACATGCCATTCATTCCCTATTGCTGCACCTTTCTATAGCTACTCGTCCTGCAGTCCAGTATTTAGGTGGTGACAAGCTTGGGCTTTCACTCCTTCATTTTAGGAAATTCAGGTGCTATGCCTTTCTCACCAAAGGTGCCAATAAGCCTTAGTAATAGAAGAGGATTCTCCAGAGAAGGACAGACTAGGGATGCAGAAAATGAAAATGAATGGGGTGATTTTTTTTTTCCAGTGGCAGTGAAAACATCCTTTTTATGGACTGATGGATTACATAGAATTCTTCCTGCCATATCACAGTGGGCTGTATATCCCCTGTACCAAAAGTTAAGATATATAATCCTTCTTTGGGTGAACTTCTTACAACCACAATCCACAGTTAATGGTATAGTGGCCACAGATATTGGAACCAGATTACCAGAGCAACTTCCATCTGTTTCCAACAAACAGACTTTGCGTAAGTTGCTTGGCTAACACCATACCTTTGTCTTCTCACCTGAAAAATGAGAGCAATAATAGCACCTAATTTATAGTGTTTTTTAATAATTTATTTATTTGCAAGGGGGGACACCCCAACACACACACACACACACACACACACACACACACACACACACACACACAGAGTCAGAGAGAGAGAGCGAGAGACAGAGAGACAGAGAGGGGGGAGAGAAAGAGAATGGGCATGATGCCAGGGCCTCTTGCATTGCAAACAAACTCCAGATATATGTGCCACTTTGTACAACTGGCTTTTTGTGGATACTGGGGAATTAAACTTGGGTCATTAGGCTTTCTAGGCAAGTGCCTTAACCTCTGAGACATTTCTCCAGCCCCTTTATAGGGTTTTTATCAGGGTTAAGTACTAGACATAAAGTCTTGAAGAGTGCCTGCTCTCATTCAACATGCTCTGATTCAAGGACGCATGTTGACCATGAAGAGCTCAGAACTTAGGCTAGGTCAGATTTCTTTTATTTACACCTAGTATGTCATTTCTGAAGTTTTTCTTTCTTTTTTGGATCAGAGGAAAATTGATCATGTTTTATACGTGAACTACTTCTAAAAATCCCAGAACATAAAATAGTCAAATTGAGCTTCGTGGGTAGAAGAAAAGGCAATCATGTCAAGACTCCTTTCTAGTCTTCTTCTCTTTCTGTTGTTAGCTCAGCATCTACTTATGCCTATGACTTATGCTTTCATTTTCTTATTTTGTAATAAAGCTGGAGTTTTTCAACTAAAGTTTTTATTTTAGATTTAAGCTTAGGAAAGGGGGGTGCTTAAGACAATGAATGTTGAGTTATACACATACAAGTGTGGGCATAGGTTTCTAAAGAGAAACATACTTGCTGCATTCATTATTTCTTCTCTTTAGATTCACGTTCAAAGGTTCCAGCAGATAATTCTTGATTTGTAGTCACCTAGTCAAGCAGTTTTTAGCACAGCATATGCTTAAGCTACTGGCCTGGCTCCGGTCTTTTTCTCTGTATATCTACATTTGACCAGAGACTAGAGCCCTAAACAAATCAGTTGTAGTCAGGGTAAAAGAGTCCAAGGATAGAGGAAACAAATTTTTTGGTAAAGAATTTTTATGATGACTTTTTTGAGTAGAGAACTGTGGTAACAATGATTTAAGGGTCATAGATTTTCCAGCATAGTCCTTTGGACCACTATAACCTTCCCGCATCTGATATTTTATATACTGCATGAAGAGCTCATTAGTGTGGTCCACACAGCCACGCTGAGGGATAGGATTGGTTCAGTTAGCTGTGCTTTCCACTCAGGTCTTATGTATGGAAGCTCGACTTTTGTAGAAATATCCCTAAACAATGTCATTTATCATGGGTTTAGAATGTATGAATTAGGGCAAAAAAATCACTCTTGTTAGAAAAGCAATCCAAAGAGAATGCCAAGAAAATGTGACAATAACATTTTTGAAAATGAAATTTGCTGATCATAATGGTTAAATTGAACTGCATTCTGAAATCTGTTGCTAGAGCTCAGAAAAGTTAGTTGTCTTTGGAAATATAGCAACTGAGAGGTGATAGATAAGAGTTTCTAGGGTGCTCGATTTGCCCTATACCCGATAATGGTCACACAGTTGCATCTGATGCAAATAAATTCTTTGTGCTGTACATTTAAGACATCTGTACCTTACTGCATGGAAGCAGTAACTCAGTCAAAATGAAAATAAAATATAGAAATAACATCAGCCTTCTAGAGTAATTCATGTTTGTCCCTCTGCTGGTGGATTTATATCCATCATGCTGTTTAGTTATTACAAGCAGCAATGCAAGGTGAGGCACTTTTTCTCTTTTGCTGTATTAGGAAACAGAGTGCAAAGTAAAATCTAGCATCAAATACTCATGACATATCCAAATCAGATGTGAGTGAATTTTCCTGGGATCTGGAAGGCTTGCATTTGTCTAATTGGATAGAAACTTCAGAACAGTTTCATAGAATGACACACTACAGTTGGCTAAATTATTCTTCAAATATCAACTCCCACCCCTTACATTCCTAAAACTTATGCCCAGTATTGTGAGATATGTGAAATACCTAAAATTTACTAGCCAGCTGGGATACTGAGTATTGGATCTATAATCCAGAAGTTGAGATATAGAGTTTCTCATTTTCCTTAAAGACTTTCCAGGTAACACTTCTATGCCACTTCTGACTGCAGGTTTGAGTACGACTTGTTGGTCAATGCCGACGTGAACAGCTCCCAGCACCAGCAGTGGTTCTACTTCAAGGTGAGCGGTATGAGGGCTGCTGTTCCTTACCGCTTCAACATCATCAACTGTGAGAAGCCCAACAGCCAATTCAACTACGGTATGAGGTCTTGGGGATTAGAGCTTTCTGGTTACACCAGGAATAATGTTACTTCTTGACTATTTGTGTTGTGATCAGTAGTCCTTCTTGGAGTCCCTGAAGGTCCAAAGTTAGATGGTCATTTTGGTTGTCTGTATGGCAAGGAAATGGATTGTCAATGGCACAGTGCTCCTGTGAAAGCTCTGCCATGGAAGGCTCACAGCATTCCACTACTTTCTGTACTAATTACCTCAGTACACCTTGAACTTTCAAGGTTCATGAGTTCTCTCACATATTTCTGGCCTCCATCTCCAAAATCCCACAGTGTCAATTGTATTTGCCTGCTTGTCACAAGCCAGTAGTACAGCAAGATTCACTTGAACCACTGCTTTATAATCTCAGAAAATTCTGGAACATGGTTAAGTTCTCCTGAATGCCTGTGATCCATTTGGAGAAGGTATTTAGGATATAAAGACTGACCAGCAGCTCTTATGTCATTGCTAGCTCATATTTGATTTATTGGGAGGCTTTGAATAGAAAATAACTGAAGCACAAGACACTGCCTGTGTTCCGTACTACCTGGCATAGATTCTCATTGCTGTCATAAGAAAACATTTGAGCTTTGATTCTGACATTCACTTTTTATGACTAACTTAACAAACTGTCACAAACTTGGTAGTATGATACATGGGACATTTATTCTCTTACATTGATGGGGTCCAGCAATCAAAATTAGTTTCACTGGGATAATGTCAAGGTATCTGTGGAACTGTGTTCCCTCTGGAGATTTTAGGAAATAATCTATTTTCTTTTCCAGATTCAAGAACTCTAGCATTGCATTCCTTGGCTCACAGCCCCTTCTTCCATTTTCAAAGCCAGCAACATGGCCTCTTCAGTCTTTTTCTACTACAGCCACATTACTTCTCCTCTTTAGTTAAGCTTCACTCTGCCTCCTTGTTATAAGTACATCTGTGATTGCTTTGAGAACCCAGAGGGATACTCATTGCAGCTCAGATTCCTAAATTTAATTACAGCTGCAAAGTCTCTTTGGCCATATATAGCTAACATTCCACAGCTCTGAGGGATTAAGACCTGCCACTTTATCTTTGGAGGGGCCATGACTCAGCCTACTGCTACCTTCTTCTCTTTTTCTCAAGGATTAAGACTTGCTATTTTTTTTTTTTTTTTCTTATATCATGTAGGGATGCAACCAACCCTGTATTCTGTGAAGGAGGCTCTTCTGGGCAGACCGACCTGGATACGGACAGGCTCTGAAATCTGTTACTATAAGTATGTTAGAGTTCTGTTGGCTTTATTGACTCAGTGCTGTCAGATGTTCTCAATGTCTTGCTTTCCCGTGTTGGTCTTGTAAGCACCAACAGTCTGTTTGTCTGCCATGCTTGTTGTTAGTACCTTGTCTTTGTGAGATCTGAGAAAGCTAGATGGCATTTACATAAGGCCCAATGAAATATCTTCGGATTTACTGAAAGATGTTTTCTCTTTACTTATGCACACTCAAACTTTTACACCTTGTTGTCAGGTATTGGACGCTGAACAGATAGAATCTTTGATTCGTGTTTTGGACCTTGGTTCTTTGTCTATTTCCAATCAGTGAACAAAGATCATGAAATGCTCTTGCCTATCTGATCATGTCTGCTTCACTTTTCCAATATACAGGGATGTGGCAATGTGACAAATATATTTACATCATCCTTCTTTCACAAGAAATTATTTTGTGTACAAAATAAAATAGGGAAGGTTTTATTATGGGTCTTCAATCTTTGAGCAGTAGCCAGTTTCATCAATTTATCCTGAAAAAATATGATGAAATTCAACTTATCCAAACTTTTGATGATAAAGTATTCTAGACCCCTTCATTATATACATGTGTGTTTTCTTTAGATGAAAATAAAATCCGAATACATAAAACAGGATATAGATTATTAGTTTAGGTAAATTATACAAAACTTATTATTATTGAATTGCTAATTGTTTTTAATAAAAATTGGTAAGCTAGGGCTTAGGAGGCAGACAGGCAGAAAAGTACTTGCCACACAAACATAAGGACCTCAGTTCAGTCACTAGAACTCATGTTTAAAACATAGCTGAAGATGGTTGTGCACACTTGTAATCCCAGTGCTGGGGAGGCAGAGGCAGGTAGATTCCTAGGGTTCACTGGCCAGTGAGTCTAATTTAATTACTGAACCCCAGGCTGATAAGAGACCCTGTCTCAAAAAAGGTAGATGACACCTGAGGAATGATATCTAAGATTGTCCACTGGGTTCCAGGCATATGCTCATGTATGTGCATATGTGCCAACATACATACGTATACCTGCATACACATAACACACACACACACACACACACACACACACACACACACACACTGGTAAGCTAGTACTCATTTTCTTGGATAAAGTAAGTCTTCTATCTTTTGAAGATTACATGAATTCCCTACAATACTTTTATCAGGCAGTCTAGAGTTGAGTATTGTTTTAAGTATCAAAAAGAATGATCATGCACATTCCATGCCTCCTTGGCTTTGAGACTCTGAGGATGGTATTGATAGGAAAGGTCAGAGGTCTTGTTGCTCTGTTTAGATAAAGGAAGAAATCACCATGGAGATAATAGCAGTGTACAGAACACAGAGCTGAGCTGACTAACAGTCTGCAATAAAAGAGATGGCAGTTTCAGTCTTTGATGTATTAAGATATGAATCCAAATAGTATTTTCATATATTCTTTAGAAGAATAGCAAAATGTTATGACTTTGTTGGTCTTCCATCCACCTAAGTGGCAATTACTGCCTGGCTCATGTCTCTCAAGACTCTCAGGATACTCTTTACGGTACCATGAGATTTAGGTGAAAAAATCACCTCAGGGTTGTAAAGTTCACAATTTCAGGGAACAAAATGAAAACCTAATTTAGACATTGTGTTATAACAGGAATAACTTTTAATTTCTACAGAAAACAGTCACTGATGATAAATGTGAACATCCCAACTATAAGCTGGCTTCAATCTGGTCAAAGATGAGGCTTCTCAGGTTTTCCCAATGGGATAGAACTCTCCCAGGAGGGTATTACTCTTGGAACTGGGGGATAAAGAGTAAGTTATAGAGGACCAGGTATCTGCCAAGAGGGGGAGGAAAAAGCCACATATCAAAAGCACAGCCCAGACCCAAAGGAAGCCAGTGTTAATAGCTTTTAGATTCATTAACAAGACAATTGTTACCTGATTAAAGAGTAACACAGGGGTAAGATGAAAACCATGCATGTGTAATGTAATTCATTTTTCATATTCCAGCCGTGAATACAACAGAGATGAATGGATAAGATTGTTACATTGTAATGTAGTTTGTTTTATAATTATTCATCACAGCATGTTAACATATTTCCAATAATATGATGTAGCAACAGGCTAGATGTGTGTAATCTCTATTCACCCACAAATCAGAGCACCACCATCTATTATAAAATGCCTCTTATGACACAGTATGTTCCACCCTGATTTCCCGTCACAATCTTTTATTTGATCTGCTGTAAAGGATTTCTTTGCTTTCTTCCTGTCTTTATTCTCTTTGGAATATTAATATGGAAAAACTTTATGTCCTTGTTTCCTGGTCTCCTATGCATTAGCGGAAACTCAGAAGTTTTATTGCCATTATGTTATTAAAGTCAAAAATAAATGTCTTGATTTAAAGGTGTGCCCGGGTTGTTGTGAAGATAAACATAAGCCATGGTGTTTGGGTAGCTAATGGAAGGGAGAAAGGAAAAGAACACTCAGAAAGAATAGAGTTCCCCATTTCCTATGGAAGACAGAGCCATAATCGACCATTTCAGAGGTGGGTTGACTACTTTTGTGGGGCCAATGGCCATCAATTAGCAGTTGCCTCCAAATTAATAAGATATATATGTTTGTTTGTAAATTATTTTCATGATTTATTAACAAATTACTTTAAAATAAATGATATATGTATAACTATACTATTATATTAATTCTTTTGGAAAAATCCACAAATGTCAAATACACCTATACCCTCTATCTATCTGTATATCTATCTCTCATCTCTATTTCTTTTGCTACTCTCATCTCTATTACTCCATTTCTTTTTTATTTTATTTTTTAGAGAGAGCAAGAGAAAGAGCATGCATAAGAGAGAGAGAGAAGGTAGAGAGAGAATAGGTGTGCCAGGGCCTCCAGCCACTGGAAATGAACTCCAGACACATGTACCACCTTGTGCATCTGGCTTACATGGATCCTGGGAAATCGAACCTAGGTTCTTTGGCTTCAGAGGCAAGTGCCTTAACCACTAAGCCACCTATCCACCCCACAAATGAGTATTCTTGAGAAAAAGCTAGCACTGAGGGCTTCGTAGTCCATATATGTTCTGCATTTTTCTCTATTCTCTGTTATTTGTGCTTGTAATATTGTTATCAATCTATGCCTTCCAAGTAAAGCACTAGGAAAAAATTGCCTATATTGAGAGGCTTGGTTTGAGATAATATAAACTGTATATTTACCAAAATAAAATTCTGTGGACTTAAATACTTTACCAGAAGCTAAAAGCAAAAGGAAAAAAAAAAAGAAAGAAGGAAGGGCAAGTTACTCTCATTTCTCTCTCAGCAGCAGCACTCCCCCCTCCCCACTCAGTGCAGCACTGATCCTGAAGTGCAAGGCATAGGAGAACAGGTAACATACACTTTAGTCTGCTTTCCACAATACTTCCCTGGAATAAAGTAGGGAAGAGGCTGTGCTATCACTGTAACTAAATCTAATTTGTTGTATAATTATTCATCATGTAAGGTTGGCATGGATTACATAGGGCAGTCAGGTCAATCCCACATTAACCACTTCACAGTTTAATTTCTTTCTTATTACCAAGGTAATAACACATTTATGGAGAAATTGTAATATTTTTCTCCCTGTCCTTCCCCTGGAGTACCTCACGTCCTTTTATTCTGCCCATTCCTCCCACCCACCTTGAAGACTTCTCTTCTAGAAAATAAAAAATAAATAAAAAAAAGACTCTTAGCACAGAAGAGCATAATGGGTGGACTCACTTTTCCATGCCTCTCATAAAAGTATGCAAGGACAGTTTTAGTTTCTGTTTTATTTACTTTCCTATGGCCTGTTTCTCCTTCTGACATACACAGCCTCACACCTTTCTCAGTTCTCTCCCACTCTGGTCTAAAGTAATTTTGGTTCTGAAGGGCAGAGGGAGGGAAGCTGCAGATGCCGAGTGGCCATGTAATACACAGAGGCTGATCTCTTCTGACATTTATCTCCGCTTGTGAAGGGAGATGGAACAGCTCACTCATGAAGATGAATGTCATACAAGAGCTCTGCCATCATGCATCCTTCTGCGGGAATCTCAGGAGAGAGATTAGGTGCTATAGAGAATATCAGAAACACTGCAGCCACAGGCGAGCCTGGCGACTCCGCTGATACGCCTTATTCGATCCTGTGAAATGAAATGATGTACCTTGTTAAAAAGAGCCATCGTCGCTGTGAGATTACTTAATTGACTCTCTGCCTTAGCATTCGCTAATTTCATATGCACACAGCACAAAAAAGTGACTTCCCAGCATATTTATAAGTACAGATTGAAACAGACTGAGTTCATAACTGCATTTGTGTGCGTTGCTTCCTGCCTCATTGAAGGCTTTATGGTTACAAAAGCACAGATCTGCTCAAAGATAAATGGTTCAAGGAAGGGGAAGACAAAGGGAGACTTTTGACTGTGGAGTTGCCAGGTCTAGGCAGCCCAGTTCACCTCTGATTCAAGCGATTGGCCCCTTTAATGGTCCAGCACGCTGAGGTTTTCCAAGTTTCCTTTCCACCTGGAAGAGAAGAAGGAGGAGACAAAATTCTTGGAATCAAATTTCCACCACTTGTTCATGGTAAAACCATGGGCAAATTAACGTAACTTCTTTCAACCTTGGATTCTTTGTCTTTGAGTGAGGATGAAGTTGGTATCTACGTCCTCAGAGCTGTTCTGAAGGACATGAGATAAAACACTCCGAAAGCTAAGGACGTTGCCTGGCGCCTGGAGGTATTCAATGAATGCTAGTGATTATTAGTAATAATTAATTGAAACATCTTACTGCATCACAGCATATAGATCACTTCTACGATCTATCCCCTGGATTACTTCACATTCCTGCTGTTACTTTGGATTCTAAGTTTGTAGCGGCCCTGATTTACAGAGATCAGAAAATAAAATTCTTACACACTGTATTTGATCAAAAGTCCTCTTGTCTCTTTCCTAAGAGGTAAGTTATGTAAGGAAAATAATCTTAGTTTCAGAGATAAATCCACTCTGGGGGTATGGCATTGCTCAAGACAAGGTCAGTAAACCTCATTCTCTCTATCAGTAAAAAAATTTACTTTGAAAAAAATCATTAAGATTGGATAAAATACTAAGTACCCAGATTAATACTCCAGACTAGAGTGAAACCCTACCTCCGAAAAAAAAAAAAAAAAAAAAAAAAAAGAAAAAAAAAAGAATCAGTCTGTGTTATTTCTCTTTCCCTTTCATTGGAGCTGGTCTTGCCTTGGAACCCAGATTTAGTTTGTCAAGAGGAGGGGGAAAACAAGGTGAATACAGAGATTTTATTGCCCCATTTTTCTTGCTCCCTATTTTTCTGTGTCAGAGTGGAGGAGAGATGAGCTTTCACCAAGTAAATGAATTTATGATATGATTTCAGTGTATAGTGGAACACTTACAAAGTCTTAGTACATAATACCGTACCAGTTATTAAGTACTAGACTTAATATTGCAATATAAACCTACAAAGATTTGAGAACCATGCCCAATACCACTGCCATCATTGGCTCTTTGGGGTGTCTATTATTTTCAAGTCAAGTTGCAGACTTTCCCCACTGCTGTAGGTAAAAAGACTTGGAAACAATGATGCCCCCGATGTATTTTTCCATCTGCTTTTATATTCAGGAGTGTGTGTGTGCACATGTATAGTGTTTACAGGAGAGACACTTTCATGCTTTGATGGGGTATCTTGGGCTCATTTTCTTTCACTGGATCTTACATTATAAGGAGCTGTAACTGACCAGCATCTGTTTGTTGTTCTGCTAGGTATAAAGTGAATATGCCTATGCCCAGAGTCTTTACAAGTGTAAGCAGAAAGAAAATAACAGAACACATGTGCCTTGCATACCTTCTGGGAGGCCATCTGCTTCTTTATGTACTTTCTAATAACCAGTATCTTAGCTTTTGGAGAAACTTCAAAACTTTGGGGAAATCTGGAAAAAATAGACCCAATTAGGTATCAAGATCTAGATAACACCATGGGGGAAAGCTCCCTTTTGAAGTTCTATTTTGGTAAGCACATAGGAAATGAGTTCTATTAGCATGATGCTGAAAAGCTGTGTGGGACAGTCATTCCTCTTTTCTCCACAATGACCAAGGCCTGAGGTTTTCATGTGGTCAGAAGCTGAGGCAAGTAAAATATATCAGGCTACATATAGTTGGAACTATCATCAGCTTGTCTTATTCCCATCCCTAGTTTTGTAAAAATTGAAACTCCAGGGCTGAGGAGATAGCTTCATGGGTAAAATGCTTATTGTGCAAATGTGAGGACACATGTATAAAAGATAGGAGAGGCTGGAGAGATGGCTTAGCAGTTAAGGCATTTGCCTAAAGCCAAAGGACCCAGGTTCGATTCCCCAGGACCCATGTAAGCCAGGTGCACAAGGGGTACATGTGTCTGGAGTTTGTTTGCAGTGGCTAGAGGCCCCGGTGTGCCCATTCTCTCTGTCTGTTTCTCTCTCTCTCTCTCTCTCTCTGTCTCTGCTTGCAAATAAATAAATAGATAAATAAATAAAAAAGATAAGGCATTGTGGTGTGTACCTGTAATCCCAGCACTGGAAGGGCAGAGACGGAGTCCCTGGGACTAGCTAGCAAGTGCATCCAGATCAGGTTCAGCAAGAGAAATGGACCCAAAGAACAAGGTGAAGCACAATTGAGGAAGACACCCTGTCTAAACCTCTGGCCTTCTAAATCACACATGTGCACACACACCTACATGTACATGTACACACACATCTGTATGTACATATACACCCACATGCATATGAGCACACATACATACATGCATACATACACCTATACATATCATACATTCATACACTAAAAAAAAAAAAAAAAAAAAAAAAAAAAAAAAACAGAAAAGACGCAAACCCATATGAAATAGAACAGTTTTCTATTTGTTCCACTCTTATGCATTCTTGCTTTGATGGTGGTTGGGGCAGAATGAAAGTACAAAAAGCCAGAAAATATTTAATTACTTTTTATATTTTGTAAGAACAAACAAAAATAACAATCTAGGGCTGGAGAAATGGCTTAGCTATCAAGGCATTTGCCTGTGAAACCAACAGATCCTGGTTTGATTCTCGAGGACCCATGTAAGCCAGATGCACAAGGGGCACATGCATCTGGAGTTTGTTTGCATTGGCTAGAGGCCCTGGCATGCCCATTCTCTTTCTGTCTGACTCTCTTCTATCTCTCTCTCTCTGCTTGCAACCAACTAACTAACTAAATAAAATAACAATCTAACCTGGGCATGGTGACACACTCCTTTAATTCCAGCACTTGGGAGGAAGAGGTAGGAGGATTGCCATGGGTTCGAGGTCACCCTAAGACTACATGGTGGATTCTAGGTCAGCCTGAGCTACAGTGAGATCCTACCTCGGAAAAAGCCAATAAATAAATAAATAAATAAATAAATAAATAAATAAATAAATAAATAACAATCTACTATGCTTTACCTTCTCCTCCCTCTCTCCCTAAATAACAACAACAACAACAACAAAACAATACAAAAATAAAACAGAATAAAAAAGAGCCACAATGTCACAGTGGGACAGTAAGCCAATATTGAGTCCAAGGTGGAATTATATTGCATGTATTTTCCATTATAATGTAGCATTGATGATAACATTTCTCAGGAAAGCTGTACAGCTGTCTCAACATCATCAGGCAAGGAGGGAGCATTACTGGTAGTATGTAAGGAAAATATTGCTTTGGATGTACTTCTGGGTGCAATTTACTTTGTTCTCTGAAGTTTCGAAATTGGTTCTTCATCTTTGACCAAGGAAAATGTACATTCTCAAGCTTTAAGAAGCTGAACAACATTTGGGATAACAAATGCATTCCTTTGGGAAGGAAGTATTGCACAGTGGAAAGAACAAAGGCTATTTGGTTGGAGAGACATGGGTTCAAACCCTGTATCAACCACTTATTTGCCTTAAGACTTTTGGCCATTTAGTTTTCCTAAGCTTTCATTTCTTCATCCATACAATGGGTTATTGCAGTAACAGCACACAATGACATAGTCAAACCACTGAGTTGGAATTCAATATTTAGTAGTGACAGCTAACAAATCCATTCGGCAGATGGAAACAGAAGGAATGAGCTTCACTTTATGTGGTTCATGGGAGAGTCAGGATTGGGGAACACAAATTTTGTTATATTCCTGCAATAGAATGCCAGGAAACAGAAATGTTTGCGTTTTCCTCTGTTTTGTGTTTTAGTTCACTAACTAGGAAGCTTTCATTTGCAGATGCAGCAAGGGAAGGTCCATGTGATAGACATCCTTTGATGGGGCAATAGTGTCAGCCTCATTCATGACTTAACATATGCATGGTCAGTTTGTGAATTCATGTACAAAATGCTTTATGTGAAGGCCATTTTGTCAGTAATATCACAGAAGTTTTATGGCATATAGGACTCTGGAGACTTCCCATCCTTCCCTTATCCTATCTTCTTCTCCTCCTCTTCTTCTTCTTCTTCTTTTTTTTTTTTAGAAACCATTATCGCCAGAGTACAGCTGCTGCAGGTGGAACATCTGGGAAGCTCTATTACACTCTCACCTTTGTCATTACCTTCCCGCACAATGAAGATGTCTGCTACCTAGCATACCACTATCCTTATACCTACTCCTCCCTCATGGTAATGTACTCTTACACTGTCCCCCTAATAGAACAGAGGGGGTTTCCTGAGGGTTTCCTTACTGCATTCCAGAGACCCTGGCATGTGTAAGGGAACGATTGCCTTCCTATAGGAGCCAGGTTTTATCCTTACTTACTTGGTGACTTTATGTGTATCCCATGCCCTTGCCTGGACAGAGCATGTGGCTGAGTCATATCCTTTGATATTCTGAAGGCCAAGGTGGTATACTACTTGAGGGTGGTATATGGGATCATTTATTAGGGGCCTTGTCTTTAAAAATCTAAGTAAAGAACAAAGTTATCAGATGGTCATTGAATTGGGAAAGAGCCATGCAAATAAACAAGGATATAAAGTACAGGACAACTTCCTTAGAGAAGAAGAATGGAAGGAAGGAAGAAGAACGTGGGAGTGACCATTGAGGTCAGCTTCCCTGGTGGACCTGATGGACATAGGTGCTAGAAGGGTTTGGGGCGGGGAGGAATGAAAGAGGGAAACCATGAGTTTTCAAGACCATGATCTTTTAAAATATGTTTATTTATTTGTTTATTTGAGAGAAAGAGTGATAGAGAAAGAGGAGAGAGAGAAAGAAGAAAGACAGAAAGAGGAGAGAGAGAGAGGAGAGGAAGAATGGGTGCACCAGGGCCTCAAGCCATTGCAAACAATCTATAGATGCATGCGTCACCTTGTGCATTTGGCTGGGGAATAGATCCTGGATAGCCAAGGTTTGCAGGCAAGTGCCTTAACTGCTGAGCCATCTCTCCAGGCCCTGATCATGATCTTTTTATGGGAAGGGTATGGCAGATTTCAGTCCAGACTCGTAGCTATCACTCCTGTGTTCTGAAAGATTCTACAAAAATATTCATGGGACAATTTTTAGTAAACTTATAATTTAACCATACCATTGAAAAAGTTAGCAAGGCATCACATTCCCCTAGCTATTTCATGGATATCCTGAGGATTATGAGCTACAGTATCTTCTATAAAATACTTTCATCTTTATATTAGTGCAAAATGTTATTAGCATATTTATAATAATGTGTGTGTATATATATATGAGCTTGTATGTATCTTTTAGCCTGAAGGATGAGCATTTTCATTTTAAGACTTTGATAAGGAGTAGTAAAAGATAATAACCATGAACATCTCTCTCTTCAAAAGGAATGCTCAGGTAGAAAGAGAAATTTTTCTCATTGAGCAGGCACCTCTTAGACCACTTGGCTAAGCACTTCAAGCAAGTGCATCTGTTCTTGTCTCCATACGTTGTCTTGCTTACAGAGATATTTGTTCACTGTTTTCCAGATTGCAAAAGATATACAATTAGTATTATTTGTGTATCATACTCTGATAACTCAAAAACTTAATCCAAGAAAATTGTGTCATGTGCCACACTGCCATGAGTCATGTTTGCTATGAAACATGCTTGTTGTCTTTGGGGACACAGAATAGGCAACTTTCATGATTGCCTTCCCTGGCTGTTTCCTGGTCTCATCTGTTAATTGCTGTAGATGTGAAGTCTATTGGGGGAAGGGATTCATGTTTTAATACATATTTGTTTTTCCTAATGGAGGAAGGGACATGGGTGTGGGACATTGTTCTTTTCATTTGTTAGTACATTTTACCCCCTGCCAATATCTTTTACCCTTACCATTAATTCATGAATAAACTGAGGACTAGAGGTGCCACATCTGCTTAGCAGCCAAATGGACCAGAGCTTGGACCTTTCATGTTAATCCCTGTAGTCTTTCTACTTCATTGCAGGAGTGTAGAATAAATCCAAAAGACTTTCTGCTCTGGGATAAGCTCAATGTCCTTGCTTGTTATTACATACCCTAGGTACTAAACATGCAGTTCGATGAGTTTTATATGCATGTGCAGTCATTAACTTTTGTGTGATAATACAGACATTTCTGATGGCTGCATTAAATTATCAACTCCAAGATTCTAATCTAGAATGCTTAGTGCTGTGGATGTTGCTCATATGAATAAAAGTGGGTTTTATCAAACATGTTCCAACTCTGTTTTATTTATTTTATTTTATTTTATTTTTTGGTTTTGTCTGCTTTATACTGAAATACTAGGAGACATTGAAAAAGGGCTTGTGTGAGGGAAAAGAGATGATGAAAGTGAGGTGATCAATACCAGGGCTCGATGTCAGCAACAAGGGGAGCACGTGCACCCACGGGGGTGGAGGAGTGGCCAGTTCTGGGCTGGGAGGCAGCCCGTTCTCCAGTGCTCTTAGGTCCTCAGCTGAAGGGCTTCACATGCTTCATGGCAGCATAGTTCGGGAAGGCATAGACAAAGATGCCTAGGAATAGTAACAGGATGAAGAGGGTGATGAAGAGGATGATGGTGTAGCAGGAGCGTTGCCACAAGATGAAGTTCATGGTCTTATTCCGGGAAGTAAAGCACAAGAAGGAGGTGTCTGGGAGCCTTGGACCCTCAAGCTTCGGGTTCATGTTGGGTTCATCCCGACCCTGGCAAGCGGACCATTTCTCAGGCTTGCTCTCAGCAAAGATCTCCAAGGTCATTTCCAGCTTATCCAACTCTTATTTTAGGATGCTCTGATAGATGCTTGTAACCCTTTGCAACAAGACTCCAAGACATTGGATGTTTGCTTTCTACCTATGGGCTTCTTTCTCTATGAGTATCATATACCAGCACAGGGTCTAAAGTTTACAACTAAAAAATAAATTAGAAGTCAAGAGAGGAATAATTTCATCTTTGTTTTTTTTTTTTTTGGAGAGAGGGAGAGGAAGACAGAGATGGGCATGCCAGCAGTCTCTCAGCTGCTGTGAACAAAATCCAGATGCATGCACCCCCTTGTGGTCAAGTGTGGCATTGCGCCCTTGCGTCACTTTGCATCTGGCTAAACATGGGACCTGGAGATTGGAACCACTGGAGATTAGAACCAGCGTTTTTAGGCTTAGGAGGCAGGCGCCTTAACTGTTAAGTACTGTTTTTGTTTTTTAAGGTAGGTCTCTGTAGCAGACAGCTTCAGGTTCGCTAAGATGAACTTCCAGACCAGGAACAGTTATGGAGGAAGGGATATTATTTATTGAAGCTTTCAGATCCAGGGGAAGTTCCATAATGGCAGAAGAAGCTGGCCTGCCCCCACAGGACCAGGCAAGAGAGAGAGAGAAATCCAATCAGGCACACAGCACACAGAGCAAAACTACAGCCAAAAGCCACAGCACACTCCTATTAGGCACACTTTGCATATCTTTACAATGGAATCTCAAACCATCACCACATCTTAAGACCGGCCCCCAGTGACATTGCCTCTAGCAAGGTGATTGCAGATGCAAACTATAAACTAATAAAACACTGAATATATTGGGGACATATATTCAAACTACCACAGTCTCACACTAGCCCAGGCTGACCTGGAATTCAACTATATAGTCTCAGGCTAGCTTCAAACTCACAGCAATCTTCCTACCTCTGCCTTGTGAGTGCTTGAAAAGGCATGCACCACCATGCCCAACTCATCTTTGTTTTTTTAATATTTTATTTATTTATTTATGTATGTATTTATTTATTTATAGAGAATGGGCAGGCCAGGGCCTCTAGCCACTGCAGATGAACTGAAGACACATGCACCACCCTCTGCATCTGGCTTTATGTGGGCACTGGGGAATTGAACTTGGGTTGTTAGGTTCTGTAGGCAAGCGCCATAACTGCTAAGCCATCTTTCCAGCCCAATAATTTCATCTTTAAGGGAGACAAAAACACAGGACATTGTCACATCTATAAGTTACTTTGTAGTGAAAGGGAGAGAGGCCTTGTTGATTGATCTTTGCTGGTTTTAACTTTGCTGTTGACTATAGAAGTTTAGGATGAGTTAATAAGAAAGACACAGGAGAAGGCATACCTTCTTTCTCTTAAGTGATCAGAACAGAGGAAGAAAGATAATTTCACTTTCAACTTCTCAATTTTAGGTTTGACATTTCCTGTGACTCGTGGTCTTTGCAGTCTCCAGGTTTAAGGCAGCAATTGAGGCTGATTTATCTTGAAAACCCCTTCCTTCCACTATGGACAGAATGAGTACATAATGTAACACATGCTGGTCATTTTTAGTTTTGGATGTGTCCTAAAGAGAAACTTTTTCTTCCAACAGATCAGTGATAAATTAAATGTGAATGTTACCCCAAGGGAAGAATTAACTGTATTATTAACTCTAACTTAAGAGTTATGCTGAGGGGTGGAAAAATACATTTCCATGTGGAATTCACAATTTGTAAATCTCTTATAATAGAGATTATGTTTAATAATCCCAGACATTTTTATAGCATACTTGTATGCTGAATTTTTTTACCATAAATATAATTTTGAAACTTTAAAATATTATTATTTTCTTATAATAAGGGAATTAGCATTTGGTTCTTTGAAACCAATATCTTCCAGATGCTTGCCAGCAATTCTGTTGGTAATTGTTCAAATGGTAAAATTAAATAAAGCTCAAAGAAATAAAATATGATATCATTATAATTCTGAAGTAAGCAGAGAGGGTTGTGTATCAATCAATTCTATTCAGATATCAGCAATTGAAATGGCTGTTAAAAGGTACTATTGTTGGCATTGCTTGTTAAAGTATTGGTTTTATGTATGAACTGTTTGTGTTTACTAGTGGTTCTGGTTGAAAATTTGTTTCTTGTAGATTAGGGGGTAAGGGAATGGTTTCTCATTGAGAACTTGTAACTGCCTAAGTTGGCAAGAATAGAAGTCATAAGTAGAATGCCTGTATTTGGAGAGCTTCAAGTTCTTAAAGGGTTGAACAGTAAAACAGGCTTTTCTCCCATGTCACTTACACTTACTTGGAAAATGTAACGGTCATCCTCAGAGATGAAAATTGGATGTGTAGGCAAGGTGGAAGAATGGAGGGAGAGAAGGAGGGAAGCCAGAAGGGAGACAAGTAGAAAAAACAGAGAATGTCATATGTAAAACGTCTTTTGTCTTCTAAAGGGCTTGAGATAAATTAAGAGTTTAAGAAGTATCAAATGGGAAACGTTGACTTCTATGTGGCAGATCAAAGATGCAAGCAGCAAGCCATAAATCAGTGTTGCCAGATAATCAATAGACAGAGACCTATCCTTGTATGAACCAAAACAATAGACAGGCACCAATAAGGAGTCTTGATACTGAGGAGGTAAACATGACGTATTCCAGATGTGTTTGAACGGTGAAGTTTTCTTTCTTTCTTTCTTTCTTTCTTTCTTTCTTTCTTTCTTTCTTTCTTTCTTTCTTTCTTTCTTTTTTTCTTTCTTTCTTTCTTTCTTTTTTTTTTTTCAGTGCCAGACCTTACTGTTGTGGGGAGCTATGTCCCTCAGGCAAAACAGAGCTCCTGGGGTGGCCTACAGAATCCCCTAGCCCATATTTATGGCAAGGAAATAGGAGTAATACAGGGCCTGCTCGGTTGATGGGGATAGTAACAAGGCTGTTAGGAGGCGGGGGAGTCACCTCCAGTCACTACTCTCTCCTGCTCCCTTTTAGCTGCTATGGTCTTGGGGGTGTTGCTAGAGTGTAAAGAGCAGATTGACTGGAAGGGGTGAGAACTCCAGTGATGTAGGTGTCTTTGAATCACCCATGCATCTGTGAGTAACTCCAATAAACTCATTGAGTCACCATGCTGGACTTTGACAGGATAATTGCTTCAGCCTATCAGTCCCCTATCTAGTGTTAATAGAGTTCCTGTGTGGTGTCTCCTCAGAAAAGCCATCCAACAGGAGCACAATGGGTCTGGATTTGAGGCTAGGATTTCTTTCCTTGTTTTATAACCATAGACAAAGTAATTTCCCTCAGCCTCAGTTTTCACATCTATAAAATGGAAATCAAAAGTTGCTACTATAAAGTTTATTATGATGATAAAGATTGACATATGGAAAGCCTCAGCAATGTGCCTACGTCTAACAAGCAATACTAGGTGGGAAGTGTTAGCCCATTGATTCATTTTTCTTTATTCTGCTATGGCATAATTTTCTCGGTTGGACTAGTTGGATACCCATTTCATAATTTATACTAAAAATTGAAAGTACTTAAAGTTCAAATAAAAGATCACAAGGAGATAAATGCAAAGGCTCTTGATAGCTTTGTAGGGTAGTCAATTATGCTTATTTTATCTTTACGTTTTAATGGGGAAAAGGATATTAAAATCCTCTTTTACAAATGAGCACATACTGAAGGTTTCTTTATTTTTCTCATTCTTAAAGTAAGTCCCTGGGGTTGGAGGGTGTGACAGGGAGGTAGGGTGATTTCTAGGTGTTCACAAATCATGGTTATCCACCCACAGCATCCCAATAAATAAATCCAAAACAGTTCCTTTTAGGAAGGTGTTGTTGTCACACTGGGGCAGCTGGAGGAATATCATCAGGATCTTGCATCATGTTTTGTTGCTTTATTTTGCTTAAAAGTATTATTTGTTTTTGCCCACGAGTTCTAATCCACTGATGAGTTTATGTAAGTGTGAACTGAGAACTAGGCAATACATAAATAAAATGGGCCATCTCCCTCAGGGGTGAACTTTTTTCTAAATTAGGGCAACAGAAAGTGCTGTCCTTTAGGGGATCACAGTAAGCAATGAGTGATTTTCCGCAGCATAGTGTTCCCTGCTTATCAGTAGCCCTCCACAGGATAACCTGCTGGTGTCAGGGAAAGGTTTTGTGGAAGCTTTCAAGGAGCCTTAGGAAACCCATGGAGAGGCACAGGATGAGGCCCCAGGCTAAGGTTATCAGCCCGATATTCCACAGACAGGATTTTCTTTTAAGAAGTCAACCTCTGTGGATATTACTGCCATTGGCTTGAACTCAGTCCCATTTTTGCAAAGAAAACCACCCCTGTGGCTTCCATAGGCCTGTAATTACCATCACTTGGCATATGCAGTCAAAGGTCCTGCTTCTCCCATCAATGATCCCAACAGTATCTAATTAAATGGAGCCTTAATGGACCTGAGGTGGGAGTACTCAGCCAGAAAGATCATTTCTAAGAGATCAAGACAAACCACTTGTGTAAAAGGAAATCTAACAGAAGTTTTTATTGACATACTTATAGAGGTCTTCTGTGTGGCTTCAGCCAAAACAATCCCCTTCAGGGTTCAAGGTGTTACAGGCTCAGGGTATATAAAGTGGGGGAGGGGAGTCTGATGAGACAGATGTTTTATGAGGGTTGCAAGTTGATGGCTATGGGGAACATTGTAGTTTATAGAAATGAATTTAAACTAAAAGATACTAGACATTTGGTGAGTTTTAATGCTCTTAATTGTTAAAAATATAACAATACAAATATTAACAGATCTTCAGGGGAAGAAAGCTCTCAAACCTGTTGCTCCTGCATTCTCTGTAGGAGGCAGGCTAAGGCAAACTACTATGAGAGACAAGTTCATGGGCACAGTGATGACTTTATCAATTGTTACTCTTGTAATTAATTGTGCTCAATTGTTCTATGAACAAATATGCTGCTCAAATTGCCTTCCATATCTGATTTATAATATCTAGGTTTTATTACTGTTTGTCAGTTCTGCATATTAAAAATCTTTGCTCAAACTAGCTAGGTGTATTCTCTAACACTGAGCTGCCTCCCCAGCCCTGTCATATATTTGTTGTTTATTATTGGGGATCAAAGTATGGCTGTGATCTGTTTGTAACATAGAATGATGATGCCTGCTTTTCTGGAAGTGTCTCTGTCATCTCAGCCTGACTTGATGAGGACTTTTTGGCTGAAATGAAATGAAAAAGTGAGGGAGGGAGAGAGAGAAAGAGAATATGCTCATAGATCAATTTGGCATGATGATGTTTGTTTCTTTTTTGGCATTTGTATGTGTGTAGAGTATGATGTGTGTGTTATGTGGTAGATACACATATGTGTGTGTATGCATGGGCCCCGTATGCATGTGTGTACACATTTAAAGGACATAGTTCATTCACTTACTTCCTTTGGATGAGATCACTCCCTCAACCCAGAGATGTTATCCATCAACAGGCCTCAACCATTCCTCAGGCTCTGCCCCATAGATTGATATTACAGACATGCGCGGGTGTGCCCAGATTTTATATGTGGGTTCTAAGGAGTCAAACTTGGTGGTCTCTGGCTAAAGACCCTCATGATTAAACAGCCAGGGCTCTTAACTGCTGAGCCATCTTCCTAGCCCCAATATATATTCTTTTAATAATCCAGTTTCCTGAGGTCTTTAGAGAGTTTAATGGCCATTTAGGAAAACCCTGTGAGTTGGTCTTGATGATTTTAAGCATTCACAATGCATATTGTGTAATAAAGGATGAACTCATTTAATTTAGCTCACCATTTTCCAGATGTTTGGGCTATGAATGCACTTTCTCCACCTCTGTGCAGTGTCTCAGCACTTAACCAACATCTGAGAGAATACACTTTAAGGAATGTGGAACTAGTTTCCTTTCTTTTTGGGTGGTGCTGGGAAATAAACCCAGGGTCTCAGGCATGCTAGGCAAGCACTCTACCACTAAGCTACATCCATGACTGGACTCCTGATGACAATTGTGTAGCAGGCTTCAATCCAGATTACAATGATAAAAAGCAGAGAGATCAGCTTTCACCCAGAAATTTATAAAGTAATTAATAATAATATAAGTCAAACATCATATCCATACCCAGAAGGGCTGACAGGGACATCTCAAATGTTGTCCTGTGCCATCTCCTACTATACCCAGACCTAACTTGTACAATGATGCCTTAATTAGTAATTTAAGATTGATTTTCTTTTTTAACAGGAATTTTATTTTAGAAAAAAAATGTTTTTTTATTTCCTAAATATATTTTTTGACATTTTGAAAACCATTTTATTTAAGTCTAATTACTTTTAATTATTGTCAGAAAATGTGGTTTATATTTTTTCCCATTTTTTGAACCTTAGAAAATTTTAATAGCCTCACACATGATTAATTATTGTTCTAATTTCATGGAAGATTGAGAAAAATTCCATAAAGGATATTGTCTGGTCACACAAAGTCAGACATATATCTCAAAAGCAGCATTGTTCAAATGCTGCTTATATTTTGAACTTCAGTTTACCCAAGACTGAGATGCTGTTTTAAAATTTCCCACTCCTAGTATCATTTCTTTTCTCCTTCTGCTGTTTTGTGTTATGTATCTCAAACCCATGTTATTTGATTCTTAAAATTTATGAGTTTTATATGTTCATTGTGAATTGTGCCCTTTATCAAAATAAGATTTTAAAATCCCATTTAATGCACTTGATGTGGAATACAACTTTGTCATATATTACTATTGCCATGCCTGCTTTAATTTATGTTTGCTTTTCCTTTTAGATTCAACATTTTTCCTTTAAAATGTTGGCATGCAGGCAAATAAAATGAAGAGATAATTTAGGAGTTTTTCTCATATACACCATGCTGCTTTCAAAGTACCTCTTATATGTAACATACATTAGAATTTAAAAATGTAATATGAATGTTTCTGTCAGTTAATAAGGGTGATTGACCTGTTTATACTCATAATATTTTGTGTTATTTCTGTCATTTTGGCTTATGTTCTTTCTTATTCTTTATTGCAGTCTTTTGTTTCATTTTATTTCTTCTGCAATGTGGACCATATTTTCCTTGACCTTCCCCCACCACAGTGTTTATAAGTTCTACTAGTGATTACCTTTTAGTTCTTAAAACTATCATACTTGAGCTTGCATTTCTCCATCATTAATAACAACTTACATGGAGTATTCTTATATAACATATGCTCCCCATTTCCCCAGTGTGGGGATTGAGTCCAGGGCCTTACACAGACTAGGCAGATGATGTATCACTGAATTACAGTCTCAGCCATTTGTTTTTACTCTTTAATGTTTGAGACAAGATCCTATTAAGTTGTCCAGGAAGACCTTGAACTTATGATCCTCTGTCTAAGCCTCCCAAGGAGCCTGGATTGTAGGAATTGTACGTAATATTCAGTAACAATGTTTTCAATATTTTTTAGACTTTATCCTTAAAAGAACTTTTATTATCACCTTTTTATGTTATTTTGTAGTCTAACTTAGGGGCAGCTGAAGTATGCCTCTAGGTCAGCATGTTCAGGAGTATTTAAATGGTGAGGCACGAGAACACATTGGTTGTTAATAGTTAGTTGTTATGTGAACTTGGTTATATCCCTGCGTCAGTTGGTTTTGTTTTCCTTCAAGATGCTCTCAGCTTGCATTCATTGCCTGTTTCTGCTATCCTCTCTGTGCTGGAGCTCTTGGTCTCATGTTTCCCAGTACTCTGTCTTCTTGGTAAACACACCCTTCATGCACCAGCCTGATAGGAAGAATGTTTTGTGGCCCTTCTCTCTTGCTTGCTGTACAATTTGCAAACAAATCTGTTGCACAGTTGTAGGAATGATGCTGTCTGCTCAGCCTCACTGAGCTTCTAGGGGTAGACCTTTAATCACTCAACACCCAGTATACTTCAGGCAGATTGGGTTGGCAAAGAAAAAAAATACTTCTTCTGTTCTCATATGGATTTAGCAAATGTTGCTATTAATGCTTTTATCAAACATAATAATATACATATTTGTTGTATTTCTGTTCCAGACTCACCTCGACATCCTAGAAAAAAGCATCAACCCCAGGCAAATCTACTTCCGGCAGGATGTTCTCTGCCAGACACTGGGAGGGAATCCATGTCCATTGGTGACTATCACAGCCATGCCTGAATCTAACAGTGCTGACCATCTGGAGCAGTTCCGTGAGTAAAATGAGCCTCTACCCTCTTGGCAGATTTGGCTGAGGGTGCTCCCTACCGTCTTGGGAACACGTTTTCCTTTTTAGGCCACATGGTTCATAAAACATTGCAGAATTTCCTGCCTACAGAAATACACATGTAGGGCTAGAGAGATGGCTTAGTGGTTAAGAGCTTGCTTATGAAGCCTGAGGACCCTGGTTCAAGGCTCGATTCCCCAGTACCCATGTAAGCCACATGTACAGGGTGGTGCATGCATCTGGAATTCTTTTGCAGTTGTTGGAGGCCCTGGTGCACCCATTCTCTGTCTCTGCCTCTTTCTTTCTCTGTCTGTTGCTCTCAAATAAATACAGAAAGAATAAAAAAAATAAAAATAAAATAAATACACATGTAGTCTTTTTGATATAACACAAAGGGTGAATTTTAATGTCACACTGTTATTAAGGAGAGGGAAAGTGAGTTGTAAACTGTCAGGGGGATGAAACGACTTGCTGAAATAGAGAGCAGATCACTAGTGATGGCTACTTCCTCTCGGGAAACAGAACCAGGGCCCTGAATCACATTTTCCAGCCTCTAATCTAGGGGCTTTTCTCTCCATGCTTGTTGTTGTTATGTTCCCTTCTGTCAGGGTAGGGAAGAAAGGAAGCAGAATCTTTGAGCCAGGGGCTGAAGAATTCCCTTGGTTATCTTAATACCTGAAGGCTGAAGATGAAAAGAAACTGCACTCAAGAGCTGCGAGACCAAACTAAAGATAAACCTAGAGCACAGATACACAGGCAGATACATATATGGTCATATAGACACATATGGACACACATGCAGATCAACAGACATGTGGAGGCACACAGGCACCACATGGATAGGCAAAAACATAGATGCTGGGTGACCTTTTAATATTTGCAACTTGAGCATAAGTGTGACTGACTTGTCACCAGGAGCTTTGGAAAGAAAACTCTTAAGACAGCTTTAGACCTTACCTAGGCAAGAAACTCCAAATAGAATGGGGAATGTTTTGCAATAAAAAAATAAAGTTTGGAAGATGGAAGACTGGAGAATAAAAGCCCAGTTAATTTATCCCCTGAAGATGCTGACTTACCTGATGAAGTGCTAATGGTGTTCAGGTGACTCTTGGGTGGATACAAAATGTAATTTCTCACACCCCATCAGCATCTGACAATGGATGCTTAACAACCTGGCTAATCAACAACTGATTATCCCATCTGAATTAATGAGGCCCTAAAATGCTTTAATGAATAGTAAGGGATTTTTCAAACATTCTCTTATGTGTTTTGTGCATTTAAGAACAATTTCTCAGGCAGTCACAGAGCCCCTGTGCCTGGCAGATGAGCAGTGCTTGGGAGCTACAGACAGTAATCCATGGCAATCTTCATTGAATAATGATTTATTAAAGAACTAGGATGCATGTACATCTACCTGTAAGTCTACCTTTTGCAAGTTCTATTCTTTAGAAAGAGGTGAGCAGAGCCCCAATGTGTAATTATGACATGCCGGTACCTGTTGTTCTATTTTCTGTTTTTATTGACATTGGTATTTTTGTTGATGCTATAACTATAGAGATTATTCTTTTTAAATATTTTTTTATTTTATTATTTATTTGTTTGCAAGCAGAGAGAGAGAGAGAGAGAGAGAGAGAGAGAGAGAGAGAGAATAAGAATGGGTGTGCCAGGTCCTCTAACCACTGCAAACAAACTCCAGATGCATGCGCCCCCTTGTGCATCTGGCTTATGTGGGTACTGGGGAATCAAACCTGAGTCCTTTGGTTTTTCAGGCAGGCACCTTAACTGTTAAGCCTTATCTCCAGCCCTAGAGATTATTCTTATTTTGACTAGAAGACTAAGATTACAACAAAGGGACCTAAATAATTTTGCACTTCAAGAACTCGTTCAGATTAAAAAAAAAAATCAGAAGCAGAAAGAAAACATCTCTGAGTAAACTATCCTATGAATCAAGAGAAACTGGTTTCTGCTTGACATCTATATAATTAGCTATAATGAATGCATATAATGAATACTTTTATGTGTCATTATAGTTCTTTTCTCTCAACATGTGCTGATAGATCAGCCATTGTTCATCTCAAGAGTTATTGTGGGCAGGAGCTGGGAGGGTTCCTGGGATGGTCAGATGATGCTGTTCATTTCCATTGTCACTTGCAAATTATGGTCATTGAATTAGGTCATGAGAAACCAAGGCCCTGACCCAGGTGAGATAACTGCTTATAGCCCTCTTCACTGGCATGGTGCCTGCACAGCTGCACAGGTGTCCATCTTTTTTTTTTTTTTAAATAAAAAGTATTTTAAAATTATTTATTTGAGATAGAGGCAAAGAGAGAAATGAGAGAGCGAGAGACAGAGAAAGAAAGAGAGAGAGAGAGGGAGAGAGAATGGGCACAATAGGGCCTCTGGTCACTGCAAGCGAATTCCATATGCATTCACCACTTTGTACATCTGGGTGCTGGGGAACTGAACCAAGTCCATTAGACTATGCAATCAAGTGCCTTTAACAGGTGTCCATCTCAGAAAAGCTATACCATTTGATGCTCTGACACCACCATGGAATTCTTCAAATGCTTCCATCAGTTGTTGTTTCAGATCTCACACTAAATGAAAAACATCAGGGGAAGAAGTGCTGGAGACAGGGTGGCTGGTGGGTGCAGGTGCTAGGAGGAAAAACTTCTCATGTTCTATGGCACATTGAGATAACTATAGCTGCTTATAATTAATTATGTTCTTCAAAGTAGCTCACAGAAAGATTTTGAATGTTCCTCAGAGAAAGGAATAGTAACTGTTTCAGGTGATCTGTATAGTGGTTTTCCTGATTAGATCATGGCATATTATATACTGAAATCTCACACCATACTTCATATGTACTTCATAAATATGTAATCATGTGTCAATTAAAATTTAAAAAATAGGCGGGCATGGTGGCACATGTCTTTAATCCCAGCACTCGGGAGGCAGAGGTAGGAGGATCGCTGTGAGTTCGAGGCCACCCCAAGACTACATACATAGATTACATAGTTAATTCCAGGTCACCCTGGACCACCCTACCTTGAAAAACCAAAAAAAAAAAAAAAAATTAAAAATTAAAATTTAAAAATAAAAAAAGGTTAATCAGAGAATTAATAAATAAGTTTTGACAAGTGGCATTGCATTTTCATTTCACAGTAGGTCTTGAAAGTTGTGTAGCTGGCCCTGGGCAACCCAAGCTCTTCCAGTTCATTAAAATGTGGCAGACGCTGGTGTTCTTCCATACACCATCCTGTGTATCCTGATCATACCAGAAGAGTTCCAACCTACTTTGACACTTACTGAGAAATCTTAAGTGGATTATGTGGCTGATTGATATCTTTGACCATGGGGATTAATTCCAGGAACCAGCCCCCATTTCACAGGTGGGGCCAGTGTCTCAGGGAGGTGAAATACAATTGCTTCAGATCTTGTTCCTCTGATTCCACAGTCTACATGTACATCACATGTGTGGAGTTGATCACACTCAGCATTGACATTCTATCCTCACTCTCTGAGCCAGAACACGGCTTAGCTGTTAAATAAAGTCATATTAAATAAACCCCAAACAACTTATTTTATTGCTACTCACATTGAACTTTGCCTTTCTATACCTACTGGAAGCATTTTCTTTTCTTTTTTTTTTTTTTTTTTTTTTTTTGAGAGAGACACAGAGAGACAGAGAGAGAGGGAGACAGATAGAGATGGGTGCGCCAGCAGCCTCTCAGCTGCTGCAAATGAAATCCAGATGTGTGTGCCCCCTTGTGGTCAAGTGAGGCATTGTACCCTTGCGTCACTTTGCATCTGGCTAAACGTGGGACCTGGAGATTGGAACTGGCATTCTTAGGCTTAGGAGGCAAGTGCCTTAACTGCTAAGCCATCTCTCCATCCCTGAAAGCATTTTTAAGATGGACATTCCAGGTGGTAGGAAGAGACAGAGAAGTTTCTTTTGACCTAAAGACATTTTCTTAGACCCTTTATATTCCTGCCCAGAGCTAAGACTGCAGGGTTTGGGCTACAATGCTGGGGCACAGACTCAGACCAGCTACATAATAAAATAATTTACAGCACAGTTTGCAGTTCATACATAGGTATATGTCATTGCTGAATTTGTAAAATAAGAAGCAAAGTATAAACACCATCTACTCCAAAGTGCAATTAACCATGCCTGTAATTCAGAAATAAAGCCACTTAACTTCCTTTGAACCACAGCATGTGATGTATTGATTTAGGAGAAGAGAGCAAATGAGCCAATACCTTAAGACTGTTTGCCTCCAGGCCTCCCTCCAGGTGAGCTTAAATTGTCTCACTGGCTTCTTTCCTCACCAAGGTCTGGGTCAGTTTCAGTCAGGTGTAGGTTGTTTAGCTGTGATTCAGCCTGTTTCTGGTTCAGTGGCTGCCACTGAGTCCTCATAAGGAGGGATTTGTGCACCGAAGGGCTTTTCCTCCACTATGTAGGATTACCACTTGATTTTCATTTTAGAAATCCAAGGAATAAAAGCACAGAGACAAGGCCCAGGGAGAATGCCCCTGCTCCAGGCTGGTTCCCCTGGTGGTTTGCTCTAAGACCCAGACCTGCAAATTACTGAGAACAATGTATTGATTACTTTTATTTCTGGACCCCAGAAACTCTCTCAGAATTATTTACTTAGTTTGCTTTATTTTTTAAAAAGTTATTTTCCTGGAAACATTTAGCCTTACTTTCTTGGTAAATATATTCTCAGTTCTGGAGTTGCCAGACTTGCTGGTTGTTTATTCTCCTTGCTTGTGAACTTGAAGAAGATACTTTCCCAGAATGTTCCTAAGTGAGAAGACTCAGGACTTCACACATGAGACTTCAATCCTCATGAAGAAGGATGTTAGGGGTTCAGGAAAGTCTTTGAACCCAAAACCCTGGGTTCACATTTGTATTTAACCAAAGAATTGGGCAAACCATACTGAGAAGGATATTTATTAAATTATTATATTTACTTAGGGAAATACAGAACCAAGAGAAGTAAAATGAATACATCCACATTGCTTACAATGTGGCCTGAGAGCCTATGTGGTAGAGTTGGAAAGAAAAGAAAATATAAATAGCTTCTGCCATGTGGAGGGCAGGAGGGGTAAAGAGCCCACGTGGGAAGTAGGGATTAGGTGATTCTCTATCTCAGCCCAGCTGGGCCTATTCAAGAAAAAACTGCTGGTGTTAGAGGTTCATGAGTAGCCAGGCAGCCCAGAGAGATTGCCCTCCCCTAGTAAAACATATTTATAACAGTATGGTGGTGGGTTTCACCTTCTGGCTCACGTGAGCCAGAGAGACAGCTGGTTGGTCTGGGCTACAGGCTGCCTCACAAAGAGGTCAGCCATGACACTAAGTTCTGGGGTTCTAAGCTTGACCAACCACGATGTTAGGATTAGATTTAAATCCTAGGAAAGACCTCCCTTTCAGGAGGGGCTCACATTGTGAAAAGAAACAAACAAACATATTTATTTTAAGCAAGAGATAAGGAGTCAGATCATCCTTTGATCTCTAGTAAAGTGGAGACTGCAAGGATAGGCCGCATGGCATTCCTGCTTTTTACTTTCAGGGGCCAAGTCACCCTAATTGCCTAACAAACCTGACTGTCTCATTCAGAGGCAAGGCCCAAGGAAGTACGTGTTGCTCTTTGCCCCTTTCAGTGGGGCAGTAGATAGGAAGTACTCTGAGAAATGTCACTGACATTGGACTTGATGAGAAATTGACGAGGAAAGGGAATCCCTACAAGATGACTGCCAGTGGGGATTCTCTATGGGGACAGAACTGAGAGGACGGATATAGCTTGCAAAGGCGAGTTTTTAGAGTGGCTTATGTGCTATGGGCTGGGTAGTCCAACAATGGTGTCTGCAGGCTGGACAGGCTGTAAACCCAGTAGCTGCTCCACCTATGAGGCCGCATATGCCTAAGTAGTCTCAATATGGTGCTGAAAGCCTAGAGGATTCCTGGAGAGCTACTGGTTTTCAGTCCACACTGGGAGGCCAACAAAGATGGCAGCAATCGGCGGAGGCATACATCCAGGAAGGAGAAAAGACAGGTGGGCAACAACAGCCCCGGTTTTCCTGAGACCTCTTTGAATCTTGGCTGCTACTGGAAGGGCTGCCTGCTCTAGGGGAGGGTCTTCCTGGAAATGCCCTCACAGACCTGCTCACACCTAGGTCTCTTAATTGATTCCTGAGTTAATGAACTTGGCTATAAGATTAACCATCACAAAGATGAACAATTTAAGACCTGCCATCAGAGACCCATAGGGATGTATGGGCCATTGGAGAATTAGGAAGTCTAGGCCCTTTATAACTGGTAAAATCTGGGATTTCCAAGGGGCTCAGAATGTATTGGATTTGCATAATAGAGAGTGAGGGAGGAGGGGTGAATAGAATGTAACCGGATGGGAGAAAGCATCCAAGAGTTTGGTACAGAAAACTTGTATCTCATGAGAAGGCTTGGGGATAGGTTTGACTGGCAAGATCAGTCCAGTATTTTCTGAGACTAGTCCTCATTGATAAATGATGTTCTAGCATAATTATTCTTGGCCCAGATAAGTCTGTTAACACCTTGTATGTTAAAAGTACAGCCCACACCTGGAATTTTCCATGTCCAAATTGAGAGTGGAGACGGTGTTGTCTTTATTCTGAATGCTTCAAACTGTTCAGAATTAGTCTGTATATGTGCTTTTTTTGGATTTGAACTGAGAAAAAAATGCTGAATTTAAGCAGAGATAGAAAGCAATTCAAAGCAAAGAAAGTCTTGAGTGGTCATTTTTTACTTAAACTTTAGTAGAAGCGGAGAGGAGTTTTGGGGGTCATTTATCCAAGCCTAGAGAGGAGAGGAAGTAGCTCTACATTTTTCTTGGACTCCATCATTCCCCAAACCAATCTGAGTTTTTGCTTCTCACACAGAATGTGCTGCCTTTATGAGGAAATTTCTCACTCTCTCAATGTGTGTGTGGAGGGGATTGGGTGGGTGTTACTAGGAATTGAAACTGTGGCCTTGCACACGCTTGGCAAACCCTCACTCCATGAACTATCTGCCCAGTCATTTCTTATTCTGTAAATATTTTAATATTGACTCTTGCTAAGTTTCCCGGCCATGAGCTAGTTATTATCTACCTATCTCAGCCTCCCAAGTAGCAGGAATCACAGGCCTGAACCACCATTAGGTGGAAAGAACTCAAGGCCTTTGGACTGCCATATCTTTGTCTTTATCTGCACTGTGCAGATGGCTACTCACTGAAGGCAATAACCAGCCTCTGGAGAATAGGAAGTGGTCACGGGGGAAGGACTCCAGGCCCCTCTTTTCAGTTCTGTTGTCCTCCAGACTCTGTCCTCATGAGCAACTTCCCCAAAAGTGCCCATGAACAAAACGCTGATTATTAAGACTGCTAACATTTTGTTTTCTTTCCACTTTCTTCTTCTTTCCCCTATAATATCATTCTAAAGCAAACGTTTCTGCCCAGATAAAGTTGAGGCTCATTTGAACTTGGAGATCTAAATCACTGAGACTTTTTGGCCAGTTTGCACGTGTGCAAGTGCACATGTGTGCATGCGTGCGTCCACACACACACACAGACACACACAGAGCTGAGGCCCTATAACAAAATCATCTTGACTGTCTATAAGAATAATATGAGAGGAAGAACTCATTTTCAGGTTTTTTTTCCCTTGTGGGAAAATGTTATCCTCTCAGATGCTCTCAATTTTCAGGTGAATAGTTGCCATTGGCTCACTGGTGAGCAACCAAGGAATAATGAAGATGCTCAGGAGGGGGTGGATTTGCTATTTTTGCAATCCTAGACACCTCCACCCTGCATTTACTACAGCTAAAAGAGCAGAACATAACCTTTATGTCTCTGGAGGTGAAGTCATCTCACTTCACTTCCTTGGTCTCCCAGGGCTCACACACTGTTCCTTCCAGGGGGCCCAAAGTGGGGATAGCCTGGGAGGCTGCCCTTGTAGTTCTTAAAGAATACCTTTCCCTTTTGCTTTTTCTTAAAAATATTCTCACAAAAGCAGTGTTCTATTCAGCCTGCCATTATGCTAAAAGCTTTTCCTTGGAAGACAATAGCTATTCTCAGAGAGAGAGAGAGAGAGAGAGAGAGAAAAAAAAAAAAAGATTTACATGAGGTCCCCAGGGTGTAATGAACTAAGCAAGGTTGGGAGTTATCACTTGTAAGTGGCTTTAAATTAGAATGGAGTGGAAAAATACACACTTATAGAATTCCCCTTTTGGCTGCTTTGCAAATCTTTTTCCACCTTCTCTGGTCTTTGTCTCTTTTTGAAACACCTGATCAGGAATGGAAGACAAAATATTCTGTGGGGGAGAGTTCTCAGTGACAACAGTGGAAGAGGTAAAATAGAAACTAAAGTGAAGTGAAAACCTCTCACTTTTTGGAAAGTTCTGGAAGTTTTTTTTTTTTTTTTTTTTTTTTTTGTAACCTTCTGAAGACATGTGCAGCTACATAATACTATAGCATTACTAGGTTTTAGATCTTAAAACTCTGTAAAGACTCATACCCACATTTTGTCACTGTTATTTTGAGGACCATGATCAGGATGGGGATGGACTAGCCCTAGACAGCCCAGCCAGCTGGCAGTAGAGGTTCCACTAGACCTCAGGTCTCCTGTTTAAGCCATCGTCTTTCTTCCTCTATAAAATCCTGCTTCTGATGAAGATTTGAGCTAAAGCAAGTAACTCTAAGAACATAATAATGTTGTATCTCCTTGGAAGTCTTTAATAAAAGGTGTTGGAATTAGACAAAATGTCCCCTTTTCTTGCTTTGGGGTTTCCATTTCCTCAGGCAATCAGCACAAGACATCATGGTAGCTGATAGCAATACAAAGATAAATACTATTGAATCCTTTTCATTGAGGCACTCAATCTACAGGGAGCATGTATATATGGAAGTCACACAAGCAGGTCATTATAATACAGCAAGTTATTCTACAACAGGGGGTGAACAAAGTACAGTGAACGTATAGGCAAGAAAGGCTTTATCTGCAGGGTGAAATCAAAAGGGGATTTATACTTACAAGGGTATAAACCTCATGCACATGGTTGTCTCATATTGATAGAGTTGCAGTTTCAAAGAAACCTCAGGTGGGAATCTAAAAAGAATTTAAAGAATACTCTGAATCTTCCTTGAGAATACATGAAAAGGCAAGTATATCAGTACCATCCAAACCATCTGCCGTTTGGTTTTCCTCATTCTCCTCACTCTCCTTGATCTGTACACACAAAAATAATGACTCACAAAATATCTACCACTCAAAACTCCATGAATTTTCTTTTCTTTTTCTCCCTTCCTTCCTTCCTTTCTTTCTTTCTTTCTTTCTTTCTTTCTTTCTTTCTTTCTTTCTTTCTTTCTTTCTTTCTTTTTGCTTTCTAATTTTGCCTGGTGACTCCAATTAAAGAAAAGCAAGAATCTTTCCTTCTATCAAGGCTGGTTAGAGGGAGTGGTAAACAGTATAAAACCTAATAGTTAAAATGCTTTGGCTTATATCCCACTATATGAGCATTTTATTCCTAGACAGATATTTGTGCTTCAGTCCTGAGGCCTTAGCCTACATTTTAAATTTGTATTTCGTGAAAGAGTCTCACTAAGCCACACAGACTAGCTTTGAACTCATTCAGGAGCCCAGATGGACCTTGAATTTATAATCCTTCTGCCTTCACCTCTGTGAATCCCAGTGGCTGGGATTATAGGCTTGCACACCCAGACACAGGTTATTCTCAGGAAGTTTTGCACATTATTATTTGGGATTTATAGATCCCTTATAAATCAAGGATGAAAATCATTATTATGGCCTTCCAGAGATGATTAAAGCAAGGCTTCTGTCAGCAAGAGAAATGTGCGCTTGTGTGTGTCCTAACAGATAGAGAAATAGCATGTGTAGGAACAAGGTGCCCTGGGGATGGTAGAGGATTGATTTGGGAGAAAAAGATAAGGTAGGAGAGGTAAGTTGGGTTACATGGTAAATGAGCATCATTTTCATGATAAGAAGGTTCTCTTGATGACAATGGAGAGCAGTAGGATATTAGAAGCAGAGGGGAGATAAAATCAGTTTTGTCTTGGGGGAAAGGTGGAGGGAAATCTGGATTGAGCAAGATAGTGGTGGCATGGAGCCCAGCATAGGAGAGCTCTTATACATCTTGATCAAGGATTAATTCATTACTGACTTAATCAGAGTGGGTGTGAATACTTGCAAGAGACCTTCATGAGGTCAGGCCTGTTGATGTTCCCTCATAGAAAAAGTGAATGGTGAGCGGGAGAGATGACTTAGCAGTTAAGCGCTTGCCTTTGAAGCCTAAGGACCTGGGTTTGCATGTGGATTCCCCAGGACCCATGTAAGCCAGATGTCCAAGGTGGTGCATGCATCTGGAGTTCGTTTGCAGTGCCTGGAGGCCCTGGTGTGCACATTCTTTCTCTTTCTCTTTCTCTTTCTCTTTCTCTTTCTCTTTCTCTTTCTCTTTCTCTTTCTCTTTCTCTTTCTCTCTTTGTGTCTGTCTGTCTCTTTCTCTCTCTGTCTGCCTCTCTCAAAAAAATAAATAAAAAATAAACAAATTTTTTTAAAGTGAATGGTGAGGATCACCTGATCCTCAGCTGAGATTTCAGCCACTTCTTCACTCATGCACATGGAGTCCCAATTATTGGTATTCTATATGTAGTTTTCTCCAGCTATACATAGTCTTGGGAGGTGCTAGACTGTACAGGATATAGAAAGTCAATTGAAGATGGGACTCCATTTATCCAGCTTTTGTGAATTGTGACCCATGCTGCAGTGGACTCTATGGTGCTGCAGCTGCCTGAATCACCCATACTCCTTTTTAAAAAAAATCCCCTTATTCAGGCTCCGGTAAGTAACTCCTATAAAATCACTGGTTCACTAGGCTAGACATGTGTTCATTACTTTGATTTGTTCTTGGTGCCTATCTGGAGTGAACAAATATTTGTTCATACCTCCCAGGAAAAGTTAACGCAAAGCCTTAGGAAAAGATGTTCAAACACTTGGTCTGTGTCCCCCATATGCAAACTGTGAATGGTAGCAATCATTCCTTTGATCTGTAGACCATAGAGGTCTTAGAACTATGCCTAGCACACAGGGAATATTCCAGAAACAATAGCAGCTAGCTGTTGGTCATCTGTGTAAAGGATGAGGATCCAAAAGAAGTTAGGTTGAAGGAAATGGTATTGATGGTACTAGATTTAGGAGACTTGTCTAGAAGCTGAGAAATATTGGTGATGACTGAGAGTAAGAATGGTGGGCAAGAAGTTGGAATCTTTCCACTTTGGCAGATGGCTAGATGGTGTAATGCCAACAAAGCGATATGAGCGTGAGAAGGTAGAAGAGGGATAATGTGTTTAGTACTGGAAGCATTTACGTTAATTTTCAGAGACCTGAAAATTACCTGAAAACTCAGCAAAAGCACAATTATAAAGCCAATATGCAATAAAATATAATCTGTTTCAGAAGGAAATATGCAAATTTCATACTGCCTAAATATTGTGCCTAATAAGTAAGGAGATGAACATTGTCTATATGTGGTTATTGTACCAGAAATGTAATATATATTATCAGAATCAATCCCTGAGCATTCTATTCTATAAATTTATTCACCAAATATAATTATTTACATATTTTAAGGTAACAAACTGTTTATAAAGTAGTTATATATGATTAATTGTTCTATATAACAGGCCTTTGAGGTAAGGGGGGGAATGAATTGTATTTATTATCTCCATTTTCTGATGATGAAATTTGATTTCCTGAAAAAGTGGCATACCAAGCAAGAACTAGATTTTGAGTTTATACTGAAAACATCTAAATTCTAAGCCCTATCATCCTAGTGCCACCTCTTCCATCATCCAGATGTCTGTCTCTCTTAGGGTCTCTATAACTGAGACACAGAAATCTAACCCAAAATTCTAATTTGCCTTCCTTATCAATAAACAGATACCCTGAGAGGTGTGTCATTAGCAACCTTGTAGTTCCTAAAATTAGCATGAGGATATAATTTTGATCCCTAGTACACATGTGAAAATGCTAGGTGTGATGGTGTGTACCTGTAACCTCAGTTCTTGGGAAGTGGAGACAGTAGGATTTCTGAGACTCACTGGCCAGATAGTCAAGTCTAATCTGTGAATTCCAGGGCAGTGAGAGACTCTTTTCCCAAAGGAGTTAGATGGAGTTCTTGAGGATGACACCCAAGATTGTTTTCCATACCCATGTGTACACATGCATACTTGCAGTCACACCCCACCAAACACATGTGTATATATATATATATATATATCTCCACACTCAAAAGAAAATATGATGGCATATTAATAACTTTAAAATTTGGATAATAGAAACATGGGTGTTTATTTTATTTTCAGAGTATGTCCAACTATTTATATTCCATATCTAAAATTTCAGAAGTAAAAAGATGCCAAAATAGGATCCTTGTTAAATTAAAGTGATTAAATTAGACTTTAAAAAAGTAAAAGTAACTCCATGTTTTTTATTTTATTATTCCTCAGGGAATTGATAGACATCCATTTTAAGAAGTACAACATTATACCTAACATATTTTAGCATCCTATGGCAATTTCTAATGGTATCCTATATTCCTGTCTTAGAGTAACTACCATCTTAAACTCTGTGTCAAATGATCCTTTGCTTATCTTGATATACTTAAATCACATATTTGCATATCTCTGACAACATACTGTGGTGGTTGCCTGTCTGGAGCTTTTCATAAATATAAAGAAACATACTACACAATTATATATACACACATAACTTTGTGAAACATATTGTTGAGATTAAAACATGTTGATGTTTTTGGGTTGATATTTAAGTTAGTCATTATTCATTGCTCTATAATTCCTCTACATGAACTTAGGTCAGTTTTTCTCCTTATAATTTATAATATGAAGCCCTGACCCAAAATATGATTGAATTTAGAGGCTGAAAGTAGGTAAGGGTAAATGAGGTCATCTGGGTGAGGCCTGATAGGATTACTGTCTTTGTAAGAAGACATATCAAAGAGCTTATTTCTCTTCTTGGGGCCCTCTGAGGACACAGACTGCAGGTGGCTTCTTGCAAACAAGGATAAGAATGCTCTTACCAGTTAGGCTGGAACCTGATCTCAGATGCCAGCTGTCAGGACAGCACAAATAAATATCTGTTGTTCAAGCTGCCCAGTCTGTAGTGCTTATTTTAGGAGTTATATAGTTTTAGGTTTTGCTTGCTAGTTTTAATACATTTTTTTTTTTGTCTTTTAACATATGGTATGAGATAAAGGCTTAGTTTCATACTTCTGCCTGGGCTATCCACTTTTATTTATTGAAGAGACTGTTCTGTCTCATTGGATGCTCTTGGAAACTTTGTTGGAGATTAATTGACCATAAATTCATGGAATTATTTCTGGGATTTATTGTCATATTGGCTTATGTCTGATTTTTTATCATGATGTGCTTACTATAGCTTTGCATTACATTGGGAAATATGATGGGATGATGCCTCCATTTTTGTTCCTCAAGATTTCTCTGACTATTCCAGAAATGTTGTGGCTCCATATGAATTTTGTACACTTGACTGAGGGAGAATGGGGCAGAGGAAGGAGAATGAGGATGGGGAACACACACACACACACACACACACACACACACACACAGAGAGAGAGAGAGAGAGAGAGAGAGATGAGGCACTATGATTAAAATATATTTTATACATATATAAAAATTGTCAGAAATATAAGATTGGGCTGGCAAGATGGATTAGCAATTAAGGTGCTTGCCTGCAAAGCCTAATGACCCAAGTTCAATTCCCCAGTACCCACATAAGCCAGATACATTAGGTGGCCCATGCATCTGGAGTTCCTTTGCTATGTCTAGAGGCCCTGGCACACTGATCTCTCTAGTTGCCTCTCTCTCTCCCCAATAAATAAATAAATTAATTAAGAAATAGAAAATGGATACGCTGGAAAGAAGGGGCATATGAGAGGAGGAAAAGAAGGGTGGTGGCAGAGAACTATGATCATGGTGTATTGCATATATGTGTGTATGTTATCAGTAAAAAGGTCTAAAAAATAACATCACATATAAATTTTAGAATAGCCTTTTATATTTAAAATGTCATTATATAGAGATTGTACTAAATTTGTAGATTGCATGGATAATATGGGCATTTTATTCAATATTGTTTTAATTAATGAACATGGCATGCTTTTCATTAATTTGGGGGTCTCTTTAATATCAGAACATAATATCTGCAAACAGAGCTAATTTTCATTCTTCTTTTCTAATTTCTATGCCTTTATTTCCTTTTCTTTGATGTGGCTAGTATTTCTGGTGCTATACTGAAAAGTTTTTCATCTTTGAGTACGTTAAATAGGGATTGTCATATATGGCCTTTTTTATGTTGAGGCATGTTTTTTTTTCTTTCTATACTAACCATTTTTTTTTATCATGAAAGATGCTTACTTTTGTCAAGTGATAAACATGCATTTGTAGAAGTGATCATGAGGTATTTATCATTCATTCTGTTAATATGTATCATATTTATTGTGGCCTTATTACATTTAGTATAGCATATTAAATTTTACTTTATCATAGTGTATGATAGTTATAATTTGTGGTTGAATTCTGCTTGTTAGTATTTTATCTAGAATTTTTTTAAAGTGGACATTTCATACATGTACATGATGTGTTTTGATCTTATTCCCCTTCTAATGCCCCTCTTCAATTAACACCTTTCTTCCCTATTAGTCTCCATCTTAATTCCTTGCCTTTAAAAAAAAATCCACTGAGTTAAGTGAAGGATATTTGTGTGATCATGGGGGAAGATTATTTATCATGGAATGGACAACTTAGCAGTGACCATGCCACTGATGAACCTGACACCCTCTCCCAGACACCATTAGCTGCCCTTAGCTACTCTGGGAGGAGTGAAGTCTCATGCACCCTTCCCCATCCATGGTGAAGTGTTGGGATGCTCAGACTTGTGCTACAAGCCACAACCTCTGTGAATTCATGAGCAAAATGGTCATCCAGAAGACATTTCGTTTTTGGTTGTCCTACTCCCCATTCCTCCTCTTTCACCTCTTAATTTCTTCCAACTCCTCTTCATCAAGGTGCATTCGGGCTTGGAGGGGGTGGCTTAAATGTCCTATTTAAGGTTGAACATGCAGGAGTCCGTTATTCTTGGCAATTTTGCCAGCTGTGCATCTCCGCATTAATCAGTGCCTATTGTAGAAAAGGATTTCTGTGACTGATGCCGCAAGCCGTACTAATTTAAGTTTAACAAGTAATAGGTTCCTGTGGTGGTTTGATTCTGGTATCCCCCATAAACACATGCATTCCAAATGCTAGGTACCAAGCTGATGGAAATTGGGAACTGGAACCCCCTTGCAGAGGTATGTTGTTGGAGGTGGGCTTGTGGGTATTATAGCCAGCTTCTCCTTGCCAGCATTTGGCACTCTTTCCTGTTGCTGTTGTCCACCTGATATTGGCCAGGAGGTGATGTCCAGCCTCTGCTCATGCCATGTTTTCCCCTGCCATCATGCAGTTTCCCCTCGAGTCTGTAAGCCAAAATAAACCCTTTCCTCCCAACAAACTGCTTCTGGTTGTATGTTTGTACCAGCAATGAGAAGCTGATGGGACTAGTTGCCCACTAGGGACTTGTCTGCAGCCATAGTTTTTTGGCTTGGTTTACAGTACCAGGCACAAAATCGCTACAGAGGAGTGGGCCTCCAATTCAGTCAGAAGTGATTTGTTATTCGCATAACATTCCTGCCAATACCACCAGTAAACATCTCTTGCCTGGCAGGTTGGCTGTGGAATCCACAGCTGCATAGGACTGCTGATGGTTTTTCTCCACCAGCATCTGGCATAGCCTCATCTAGCACAAAGATACCTAGCCAGCAGGGAGGAGGCTTACAACTCAGTTCTAGCAAAGTTTATCTATGGTCATCAGGGATACTGGTATGAAATTTCCTTTCCTGATAGGGTTGTCTGGCTTTGATGAGAGGATAATGTTGCCCTTGTAACACAAGTGCAGGAATGTCCCCTCCATTTCCATTGGGGGACTTTTAGAAGGATTAGAGTTAATTCTTTAAAGGTTAGACAGACTTTACCTGTGAACCCATCATTTCCTGAGTTTTTTCTTTTTTGGGGGACTGGGTAGGGGCAGCTCTTGATTCAATTTCCTTATCTGTTATTGATCTGCTTTGGTTTTCTATTTCATGATTCAGTGTTGTTGGGTTGCATGTCTCTAGAAATCTAAATATTTGTTCTAGGTTAAATGATCTGTTGGCATGTAATTGTTAATAGTAATCTCTTAGGACTCATGATACTCTGCATTTCTATTGTTTCAGTTGTAATGCCTCTTGTTTCATTCATAATCTTACTTGAGTTTTCTTTTTGTTTACTTAAGTCTAGATAAAGGTCTGTGAATTTCATAGTTTTGAAAAAAATCTTCTCTTAAGTTTCATTGATCCAGTGATTTTTAAAAATGTTTTTTTTTCTGATTTATTTTATGTATTTATTTATTAGAGATGGGGAGGAGAGAGAAAGAGAGAGAGAGAGAATGGGTGTACCAGGATCGCTAGCTACTGAAAATGAACTCCAGATACATGGGCCACCATGTGTTTCTGGCTTACGTGGGACCTGGAGAATCGAATCTGGGTCCTTAGGCTTTATCAGCAAGCACCTTAACTGTTAAACCTTCTCTCCAGCCTGATCCAGTGATTTAAAAAAAAAAAAATTGGAGGGCCATGTGCTGTGGTTCATAGGCAAGCTTGCTGATAGAGTCTTTGAGCAGATTATGGCTTGTCTGTGTCAGTAGATGGGTGGGTCTGAAGCTGCATGAAACCATAAATGTATTGGGCCAAGCCTGAGGCTGGAGTCTGATGAAATGGATTTTGGGTATATACGTAATAGCCAGGGTTTTCTTAAGTAAACCTGAATCTCAGGGGATGGTAATAGATGCTGGATCTAAAAGGATAGACATTGCCTGTATTGCCTGACAAAGGACTGAACCCTGGGTCCGCTGGAGCATGGGGCTCTAAGGGATAGCCTGGATTGTGGGGCCACAGAATATGGTCTGATTAAAAGTATTAGGTTTTTTATCTGCTATTCATTGGACAGTGAGAAATAATTTTGGGATACATGTATGATAGTGTCTATTTTGTATTTTTTTGAGAGACATATGGATGGATCATGAATTCAAATATTTGTGAGGACTTTCTTATTTTTATACATTACTAAAATGAGATAATGTAAAAGTTATTTTTGCTGTCTCCTGCTGTGAAATGAGGCAAAAGGATATTTAGGGGCTCAGCTCATGTTAGGACCCCCTGCTGGATGCTCAGCATTGGTGTGCACATGGGGCTTCCTGTGGTCTTCAAGGCAGAAGTTCATGCTTTCCAAGGTTTGGGTGAAACCCTCAGGTGACAAGGTGCTTTGATTTGTGTCTCCCAAGGTAATTTTGGCATCAGTACGTTTTTGCCATATGCAGATTTATTCTTTCAGACAAAAATCAGTAATGCATTAAAAATGATTTCTAGAAAATATTTTAGCATTTCCTTTGGAAATATTGCTCAGACTATTTGGTCCATTATTCTTTATGAAATAGAGGAATACCCTTACCCTTTCTCTTTGATGTTTTCACTTTATATGTTACTTTTTCCCCATTAGACAAGGAGATAAAAGCTTATTTGGGGGTGGGGTGGGGAGATGGGGCAGTGAATAAGGTGCTTGCCACGTAAGCATGAGAACTGGAGTCCCCATCCTTAGCATACATGTAGATGCTGGGTAGATGGGTGACCTTTCTGTAACACCAGCACTTGGAAGTGTAGACAGGGAATGCCTAGGGCAAGCCTGACAGCTAGACTAGATGAAATGGAAAACTCTGGCTTCAAGCGAAAGATCCTGTGTCAGTAAAAGAAGTGGAAATGATTGAGGAAGACACCCAATATCAACCTCTGGCCTTCACATGCATGCACCCATATCTGCATATGAACCTGCACATAATTACACCCACACATGTACACACTTGCATACAAATCACACATTAAAATCAAATTCTATTTTCAAAATTTAGTATGATAGATAATATACATTTGAAATCTCATAATGTGAAATAGTGTATCTTTTATTGCATATTTAGAAATACCATTGTTGCTACTGCAAAAAAGTACCCTTTCTCTGATGATTCTTATATTATGGATTTTCTCAATTAAGATTACAAAGACTCAATTTTCTACAGCATAGGGCTTTTATTTCCTTTGACATAAAAACATTAGAATACTGAATAGTTGTTTCTAAGATGTTTGATTTACCCAGAAGCATCCACTGTTTGATTTCAGCCACCCATATACAATACCAACATCTGAGACCACCAGTAGACTAAGTTACTTAATTCACTGCACTTGTTCTGCTCTATGAAGCTTGTTTGAGAACCTGCAGTGTCAAGCTGCTTGTTCTCTTGAAACTGATGGAAATTCTCTTGGCCTCTGTTGTAGTCAGATCCATGCTACTGG
Source organism: Orientallactaga sibirica (assembly GCA_036365145.1). Classification (NCBI taxonomy): domain Eukaryota; kingdom Metazoa; phylum Chordata; class Mammalia; order Rodentia; family Dipodidae; genus Orientallactaga; species Orientallactaga sibirica. The sequence goes on along the minus strand of JAEOAD010000031.1, from coordinate 9,970,531 downwards.
CACGAACCTCTAACCAGACATAGTTTGCTGGGGGAATGGGCTTTATTTCAGGCTTGCAGATCCAGGGGGAGTTCCATAATGGCAAAAGAGGCCAGCCGCCTTTCATAGATCCAAGTAGAGAGAGAAGAAACCACCACCAGCAACAAAAAAGCAAGCCACAAATCAATAGCAGGGACCCCAAGGCAGAGCCTAAGCACTCTGCATACCTCAGACTGGAATTCAGATCCTCCCCCAGTAACATGTTAGCTATAGACCCCAGGATCGCCTACAGTGACACCTCCTCCAGCCAGGTGGCTGGAACTCCAAGTTACAAGCTTTAATAAAGTCCTGAGTCTTGGGGGCAGGGAGGCATAAATTAAAACTACCACAGCCACAAAATGGGCTTTCAAATTACAACGTGCATTGTAGGTATACAGAGTAATTGAAACAGTGAATGTTTTTAGCATTGTTAGTAATGCTGCCCATGCTTTCCAAAATCCAGGATAGTTATGCAGTAGTACCTAGACAGAGATTCTATAATGAATGTTCATGACCTACTGAAGTCCTTCAGTCTACTTCCTGACAGGTGGTGGGAGATGAATGGTTAAGACAGAAGATATTTCTTTCCACCCAAAAATAAAGCATATGCAGTCTTATTACAAGCCTGACTTACAGAGGGCTGAAACCATGCTGAATATTTTTCCTTTTTGAAATGGATGGGGTGGAGACAAACAGTTTTGACTCTCACCCATAACTGATGGCTACCCCCACAATGCCAGACCCACAATCCCCAGAGGGCAGGACAGGGAAAAGGCTAATGATGGTACCATCATGGCTGTATATACACTATATACATAACTAATAAAAAAATTTTTTTAAAAGTTTTGAATGATAAGAAAAGTTCAGCCTGTTTGAGGGTGGTGTCACACTGCCATTCTTTCAGACAAAGTTGTCTGAAAGGATATTGTTTGCCCAGACAGGCCTTTGTAAACAGGAGTCTCTTAAAGGCCATAGCTAGGCGCTCACTTCACTGCTTCCAGTTGCAAGAGAGATTCAGGGACACAGGTCAGGAGCTGAATCATCGAACGAATTAACTGCCTGAAATGTGATAATTAAAATGTATGTCTAAAGCCACCTTCATAATGATTGAGTGGTTATCTTCTCCCTCAAGCTGGTTTGCACAAGTGTTCCCTTCCCTGCAACAGATAATCATATCAAGACCTCACATGTGGCAGCTCAGAGAGAGTGAGTTGCCCCAGTGTCTGCATGCTCCTCCTTCTTTGCAGCTGGCTCTCTGTGGCTCATTGAGCATCCAGGTGGCAGCTGTGGATTTTTGACGTCCTAGAATTTTATAGGGCAAGGGCATCCTCGTCACGTAGCGATGCACATCCCATTTAGAAGTGGCTATTCAGGGAACTGACAGGGTAAAGCTCTAATTAGAAAGACCAGCAGGGCTCATGGTACCCCGGGATACTTAGACAGAGCTGTCACTGTCTCCCCTTAGGCAGGATCATCGGGCTGGAACATTGAGCAAGAAAACATTTTGTCCAATGTTCAACATAAGTAACTCCCATCATTAGAACTGTGACAAGAGAAAGGAGGACCAGCGTGCTGAAAGATATGGATTTATGCATTCTTGTAACTGATGAGTGAATCTGAAGATTTTTTAGCAGCCAGGGAAGCAGCTTTTACTTGCAGAAGATGCTGTTTGAAACTCAGAATAAAAGGAGGACATATACCCAGTATTCAGTGGCAGATGCTTAAGCTGAGGTTTTGGGAACATTTTAGGGTGGGAGATGCTTGAGGTTGAATCATAGGTCATGTGAGTATCTCTCAGGGTTCTTTCACTTCTTTGAGGCTTGAAACATCTGCCTTGAAAGCAGATGATTCCATATGGCTATCTACTTTGCTCAGGGATATAATGTATGCTTATTGATTAAGATTCCAAAAGTTTCTCCACATATCAAATTGCACTATATGCATACTTACCCAAATGGCATTTATTCCTCATGATTAAAAAGGAGTGTCACCAGACGGCATTGCCATTTCCTAAGTCATTATGAAAAGCAAGAATCCTTATCTTAATTTCTTTTCAATCAACAATAATTCCTAATTCACAAGGATGAGACAAGCAGAATGGAAACTGTCTTCCTTTGAAGGAAGCTGTGATGTAATGATTTGGTGGGCAGCTTACATAGTTTAATTAAACACTTTGATTAAATCAATATGTATCCAACAGTTCAGGCTGGCTATCAGCTTAATCTCATTAAATGTTGTTCTGGTTCCAATAATTGATTAATAATACATTATCATTTATGAATTATTGACTTCAAGTTATTATAATTGTGCCTGTTTTGTTCATAGCACCTGCTACCACATGTTCATTATGAAATCCTCAAACACTTTGCTTGGAATAACTTTGGAGATAAAGCTGATGAGGTTTTTAATGAAGTAAGATTATCTTTAGTTCAGAGCTGGACAGAATGAGCAAGGCTTTCTCAACCCTGCATTGTTCATTAAGAGGGTGCAGGCATTTAACTCTTTTAGAGCCAAGCATAAAGCATTAATAGGCAGAGTGGGGGCTGGTGAGATGGCTCAGTAGATTAGGAATTTTTCATGCAAGTGTGGAGACCATAGTTCAGATCCACAGAACCCATGTAAAGCCGGGCATTATAGTACATGTATCTTTAATCCCAGTGCATCTATGGCAGGATGGGAAGCAGAGACAGGAGAATCTTTGGATGCTTGTCCTCCCTGCCCAACAAATGTGTGTATACATGTATACAAGCGTGCAAGCATATGTGTATACACACACACACCCACACACCTATCAAGTAAATCCATGCCATAATCTAAGCAAGTAGGGTCTTACTTGAAAGAGATGATAAGCTTTACTGTCACTTATCTGGGGACAATGGTGGCTTCTTTCTTAGAGAAGAAAAGAGAGCAGACCATATGAAAGATGATTCTTAGATCATGAGAAAGAACAGTTTTGGAACTCCTAACTTCCAGGAAATCACCTACTGGCATTTCTCTTTAGCCAAGATCCTAACAAAATTTATTCCTTGGAAGTCATCTTTTATGTGCCACTAACTGAACAAGGTGCTGTGCATGGAGACATTTTCCTGTTTCCTGGTTCTGAAAGTGCATCTGTCTCTAAGGTTTGGGTATACCCACGGGAAGAAGGAGATTCTAGGACCACACTGGATATCTTCAGTGTAGAGATGGGTAGGTGATATTCATGAAAATGCCCTTTAGAAGGGCCTGTGGTTGAAGAAGAGGAGACACCCTATCAAGCTAGGTTACATGCTATGTATGATAATTTCTATAGTTTCATTTAGTTATTTTTCTTATGGTTTGTAAAATCTTGCTTCAGGGCCCCAACCTGAAAAATGTAATCTAAGCTATTGCAGGTTCTGGGAAGGAGTCCACATAAAAAGGGGGAAAGGTTGGCCCCAAGACCAGCTTGTTAGGTCAGCAGAATGAATTACTGTTTGTTGTTCACAGGAAGCATGGAATTTTAGAGAGGAGAATCATCTTTTCAGAGCTTCTGTGCCCTCTTGCTACAGCGTGAATCTCTTTCCACAGTCAACCTTAAAGAACCTGGCTTAGTTTTTGAGAAGACTCTGGGGCCCACATTATCACTACCTCTGGCTCTTGTCTCTGTAGGAGCTGTTCACTCAAGATTGAATGGGAGCACTTCCTCAACACAGCAGCCCTCAAAGACTGCTTTCCATGCTTTCCAGCTAATATTTTTCTAGGAAAACAGGCATTTTGATAGAGATGGTGACATGCATTTGTCATCCAACTTTGGGTGGAATTTTGAATTTTTAAAAAAATATTTATTTATTTTTTTGAGAGAGAAACTGGGAGAGAGAGATACAGAGAGAGAGAGAGAAAGAGAGAGAGAGAGAGAGAGAGAGAGGGAGAGAGAGAGAGAAAGAAAGAGAGAGAGAGAGGGAGAGAATGTGTGTACCAGGGCCTCCAGCCACTGCAAACAAACTCCAGATGCATGCACCACCTTGTACATCTGGCTTAGGTGGGTCCTGGGGAATAGAACTGGGGTCCTTTGGCTTTGCAGGCAAATGCCTAAACTCCTGAGATATCTCTCCAGCTTCTGGAATTTTGAATTTTAAATGTGGCATTTGGACAGTGACTTAAACTTTGGGTTTCCAGTGTCTCATCTGTAAAATCAGGCTGTTACTACACTAATAAGTTCTTGATGATTACTGAAAAAAAAGCATGTTACAGTTTATAAGAGAGGATGCCTGCTAAATGCTTACATTGCATGCATGCTTTTACCCTACCAACTTTGTGTGTTGAAAGTTAAAGTGCAATTCCTCATTTTATATGACATCACTTTAGGGCTGTCAGTAAGCCATAGTCATTGGAATTGAAGGGCAGAGGATGAGACTCAAATGGATGGACAAGCTACCCAAATGTGATGTCAAGAGCTACAGGCCCAGGTTCAGGTTTTGGAGTCACTCTAATCTGTACTGAAATCCAGCTTTCTCACTGTATTTAGGCAGACTTGTAGAAAGGCTGACTATGGAGCAACCTCTTTGAGGCCTGGGTTCTTCATTTATAAGTGTTTTTCTCATACAGTTATTTCTCAAGTGGACAGAATTGGTGTATATAAAGCACAGCATAGAAGCATAGTAAGTGTTCAACAAAAAATAAGGGCCCAACCTTGCTCTTAGTCATTTCATATGGGCATACTACTGGTATTTATCTTCAAAGTGGCAGTGGTCCAATAGGGAATAACACCCTTCCTATTTGTGGACTGTAGATAATACTAGTGGGAAGGATGTATAGCAGATCCTATAAAACATCCTGTTTCAGTCCAAAGCTACCAGAAGAGCTTATCTGTATTTAATTCGCCAAGTTAAGGGTACCTTTCAGCAGATACTAAAGCAATGCTGTCCCAACAAACTCAAATATATCTCACACTAGCTTGGAATATAGGTTTCTTCAACCTACCATCCATTTCTTTATATGTGGCTTGTCTCTATGATAAGGATAGACTCATGGTAAGCATCTGAAAGATTCTCATTATAGTAGTGTGAATGTTTCGATGAAATTGCAGGAGATACACGACCTGATAATGCTAAGAGATTGTGGAAGCCATCCTGCCATAGATTTGATGGATGTTTGAAGAGATTAAATAGATCCCACCTTGTCATACTGTGAATGGCTCCTCTAGAGACTCCAGATAATTCCATAGAATTTTGAGTTGAACTTGACTCCATTTTTTTAGATTTTTCTCTCTTTTCTCTTGCAAGATCTACAGTCATCCCTGTACTGGGCAGGAAGGAAGTCCAATATAGGGGTAGAATGAATGAACTCTTGAGCTCACTATCCTGGTTCTCAGGTCAGCTCTGCTGCTAGCAATTTGACTGTTTCTGCCTCTGAGAAATACAGAGACAGTCATTGTGGAGGTGATTCTGCTACTAAGACCTTGGGAACCTATGAGTCCCTGAACTTTCTGCTGATTTCTCTTCCTGACTGGGTAGCTTTTATCTGTGAAGTTAGGAGACACAGCAAGAAGAAATCAGGTTGGAGAATGCAGCATCATGTGTCCCCCTGTATCCTGCTTCTTGTCTCAGCTGTGCTGACAGCACCATTCTGTGCTCTGCTTAAGGAATCTTGATTTGTCCAAGTCACTGTGAGTCCCCCTCTTTGACCTGGGTGGGTACTTGATTTTGACCCCTGTTCTTTCAGAAGTGGAGAGATCTTACTGGGGGGGGGGTGCAATCTGTGAGAAGAAGCTCTCTTGAGTATGATGATGGTGAAGCCTGGTCCTCTCAGGATATTGCTGTCCCGTAGATCAGCAGAAGGCCAGCTTCTGCAGCATCGTTTGCTGCTGCCCTATTCATTCCCAGCATTTCTTTTTTCTTTCTTTCTTTCTTTCTTTCTTTCTTTCTTTCTTTCTTTCTTTCTTTCTTTCTTTCTTTCTTTCTTTCTTTCTTTCTTTCTTTCTTTCTTTCTTTCTTTCTTTCTTTCTTTCTTTTCTTTGAGAGAGACACAGAGAGAGACAGAGAGAGGGAGAGGAAGACAGAGATGGACGCGCCAGCAATTTCTCAACTGCGGCGAACGAAATCTAGATGTGTTCGCCCCCTTGTGGTCAAATGCAGCATTGCGCCCTTGCATCACTTTGCATCTGGCTAAATGTGGGACCTGGAGATTGGAACGGCTGGAGATTGGAACGGCTGGAGATTGGAACCGCTGGAGATTGGAACCGTTGTTCTTAGGCTTAGGAGGCAGGCACCTTAACCACTAAGCCATCTCTCCAGCCCCATTCCCAGCATTTCTAATCATGCATCTTGGTTCCTTGTGCCTCCAATCTGCTTCCTGATGATCTACTCTCCATTCTTTGCTTCTAAAAAGCTTTCCAGTAAGTCAAGTTCTCAGTGTTTTCCTTAAAGGCAGCATCCAAAACCACTTTAAATTGGTTTGGAGCTCGTGTTATGTTTAAATTAGTTTCTAGCTCATCTGTTTGTACAACAGTTTTCACAACCACCTATCATGTCACAAATAGAGGGCTATGACTTCAGGTGGGAAGTAGGAGGCAAGAGAGCAAAAGGTGTTTTGGAAAAAAAAGAAGAAAAGGAAAACAATATTCTATCTACACTGAGCGCCCCGTGCTCTTAAAGGGCAAAGGAGAAACCAAAAAAGAAGCAACAAGAGAGAAGGCCATATTCCAAGCTGAGAAACTGGGGTGGAAGTAAGCATCACCATGAGTGGGGTTGTTTTCTGCCCGGCATTATGGTGAATCTGCACAACCCTGCTGGACACTGAGGAAATCAACACTCACAGAGGTTAAGGAACGTGGCTGGAAAGCAAGTCTGGGATTACTTTGGTAGAAAGAATGCACTGAAATTGGTGAAATTTTCCTCAAAGAGCAAAATAGTAATGATTTTTGGCTTTTTTTTGGCTAGTTTCTCAGAAATACTCCCCTCTGATTTTGTCACACAAAAAGTCATGTATAATATGTAAAAAGGTATGTATATGAGACAATAGCGTTCCAATAAAATTTTATTTATAAAAGTAGAGTATGGGGCTGGAGAGATGGCTTGGCAATTAAGGCACTTTCCTGCAAAGCCAAAGGACCCAGGTTTGATTCCCCAGGACCCATGTAAGCCAGATGCACAAGGGGGCACATGTGTTTATAATTCATTTGCAGCAGCTAAAGGACCTGGCATGCCCATTCTCTCTCTGTATCTGCCTCTTTTTCTCTCTCTTTCTCCAAATAAAAATAAATCACTTTTTTAAAGTAGAGTATGGGTCAGATATTGCCTATGGAATTTTTGAAGCAGGAGCATATAATATGTTTCACATTTAAATACTGAGGTTTTCTGGTTTTTTCTGTTCATAATGACTCTATTTATTCCTGGAACTTATTGATTCATGTATTAGGATGTCATGAATGGGAAGAATAAATGGTTTCTATGTCTCAACTTTTCATCTATTCAGGGAACCATTGTTGTGGCTCTGCTTCATGAAATATTCTGTTCTATATATGGGACTATGGAATTATACAAATGTCTGTCACTAAAAATTTTATGTTCTAATTAGCTATGCTACCTAAGGCAGGCAGTTTGACCAGAGTCAGTCCTATTTTTTTAAATTATGAGGTATATTATGTGTAGAGGAATCGATGATAGGTGTATGTAGAGCATAGGAAGATAGTAAATACCCAGTTGTCCACCATCTGTGATTCAAAGAAAACAGCACAAGAGAATATCCCCTTGTATCTTGTCCATGTGTCTCATCCAGGTCTTTCTCTCAGCATATTTTTATTCCTGGCTGTCCTTTATGGAAATGGTAAACAATAACAATATGTTATTTTTTTCATTAAAACTTAAATGTTCCCTAAAAATGTAAAGATAGGGGTTAGGGAGATAGCTCAGTCACTAAAGTGCTTGTCTCATAAGCATGAAGATGTGAGTTTAATCTTCAGAACCTACATAAAATTGCAAGACATGGTGTCATGTTTGTAATCTCAACTCCTGAAATGCAGACAGAAGAGGACCCCTGATGCTCAGCCAGTCTAGAATAACTGGTGAGCTCCAGGCCAATGAGAGAGCCTGGCTCAAAACAGGCAGATGGAGTTCCTGAGGATCAACACCTCAGGTTGTTCCCTGGCCTCCACACACATATCTGCATGCACACCTGCACATGCATGTGCTGTGCACATTTATACTACACACACACACACACACACACACACACACAGCAAGCAAAGGTGCAAGCAAGAACATTATCACTATAGTTTATTTTTACTTCTATATATTATATTCCATTGTATGAATACACCCACATTTCCTTGTCCATACTTCTGCTATCATATTGGACATTTGATATAAGTGATGCTTCTCTAATTTGATTAAACATTTCTCTGGGCCAAGTACATGCACAGAAGGGAATCCTAGTTTCTAGAGGTACACAGAAATATATCTTCTTTTTGTTTTTTAATTGTTTTGTTTATTTTTATTTATTTGAGAGCAACAGACAGAGAGAGAAAAAGGCAGAGAGAGACAGAGAGATAGAATGGGGACACCAGGGCCGCCAGCCATTGAAAATGAACTCCAGACACATGCGCCACCATGTGCATCTGGCTTACGTGGGTAGTAGGGAATCGAGCCCTGAACAGGGGTCCTTAGGCTTCACAGGCAAGTGCTTAACCACTGAGCCATCTCTCCAACCCCTAGAAATATATCTTTACTAAGAAATTAGAACAAAGCTGTCTTCCTGCCAGTTGTGGATGTAAGTTGCTTAATATTCTGGCTAAATTTCTAATTTATCAAACATCTCCACTTTTACTTGTGTGGGGAATATGTGCTCATTGTAGTTTTCCTTGGCATTTCTTTGTTTAAAAACAAATTTTGGCACCTTTTCAACAGTTCCTTTTACCTATTGGATTTTCTCTTTCCTGTTTCCTTTTCATTTTGTTCTTAATTTATCTTTCTTCAAGTCTATGGAATCCTTTCTCCCACTGTGTATGATGCCATCTGTGATATCCTTCACATTTTTAAGGCACATGGACATGTTTCTGATGTCTTTATTCTCTGTCCATCTCTGTTTTCATATCATGCAAGCCTGCTTTCTGTTATATTAAGTAGAGTTAGACATCAGATGGGGGCATCCTGTGCTTTGTTTTGCTTTGTAATATTTTAACAATTTTTAAGCTTTTCACTTCTTAGCCAATTTTATTATGTTTGCCCTATTTCAGAACAAAAATATAAAATACCTATTGTGATTTTATTGGAATTATATATTTATATATATTTCTGTGTTATAAAATGTTCCTAAGAAGTTTCCATAAACATGCTTCTCCAGTTAGCTATTGTTCCCTAGAATATTTATTAATTTCATGTTTTTGAATGAAAAACATGCTTGCTTTATCATAGCATTGCAATTTTGTTCTTAGATAACTTACATATGTGTGGGCATTTGTAAATGATATGGTCCTTAAGATTCCTTTTAAAATGATTTCTATTGGTGTAGAGGTATGAGCCTTAATTTTTCATAGTAATTTTATGCTTAGAAAATTACATATAATACCTTTAAAACTTAAGTATTTTTCAATCATTACTTAGTATTTTACTTGTGGATAATATCATTTGCCAAATCCAGTATTTCCCCTTTGTTATGTAACATCTCGCATTGAGAACAGTGTTTCATAGGAAAAAAATGGTGACAGTGGTTATGTCTATGTTAGCTCTGACTGAAAAGAAATGCTTTCAACCTTCCACTATTAAATATGACATTTACTGAAGGGTGTGTGTGTGTGTGTGTGTGTGTGTGTGTGTTCATTTATGAGATTAAGGATGTGCTTCTCTATTTGCTAAAGGATGTTGAATTCTTTCAATGCTTCTTCCCATATTTATTATGATTATCAGATAGCTTTTATCTTTTAATCTGTTATTGAGATAAATCACATTAATTGATTTTCTAATATTAAACTAAATCCACATTCCTGGAAAAAGCCCATGTGTCATAATATATTTATCTTCTTTATAAATTGCTTGATCAACATTCCACTTACTCTGTGTAGGATTTGCATGTGTGTTGACAGCTATAAGAAGCATCTAATTTTCCTTTCTTTTGCTGTCTGTTTGCTTTTGATATCCAGGTTGTGCTTGCCTGTTAAGATTACATTGAGACTGGCGTGGTGGCACATGCCTTTAATCCCAGCATTTGGGAGGCAGAGGTCGGAGTATCACTGTGAGTTTGAGACCAGATGAAACTAGTGAATTCCAGGTCAGCCTGGACCAGAGTGAGACCCTATGTCGAGAAAAAAAAAAAAAAGATTAAATCAAGGAAATTCATTTGCCTTTAAATATTTCTTTAGTTGTGTACCACTGGTATTTCCAGATTACATTTTAATTTCTGTCAATTATATTTTTTCTAATATTCATTAACTTTCATTTCAACCTATGAGTTGTCATTTGCTTTAAAAATTCAGATATGATGGGCTGGAGAGATGGCTTAGCCATTAAGGTGCCTGCCTCCTAAGCCTAAGAATGCTGGTTCCAATCTCCAGTGGTTCCAATCTCCAGGTCCCATGTTTAGCCAGATGCAAAGTGACTCAAGGGCACAATGCTGCACTTGACCACAAGGGGGCGCACACATCTGGATTTCGTTCACAGCAGCTGAGAGGCTGCTGGCACAACCATCTCTGTCTTCCTCTCCCTCTCTCCTCTCTCTTTCTCTCTCTGTGTCTCTCTCCAAAAAAAAATTCAAATTTGAAAAAAAAATGTTATCCATTTGATAATGAACTTAAATTTTCTGATGAAAAGAGAGTATTATCTGCTTTTCCCTCATACTTTGATAATATTTGAGGGTATCTTTACTGCATGGTCTATGGAATTTTTTTTTTAAGTATCCCATGTATAAACAAAAGGAATGTGTATTTTTTTTACCATTCATTGTATTTTCCTATATTTATGCTTTATATCAAACATGTTTACTTATGCTGCTGCTGCTTAAATCTCCTGTATATATTAATTTCCCATTTTGATTGCTTTATCTAACATTATTTGAAATAATTGTAGTTTTTTTTTTTAAATCTTCATTACATTGTTGAGTTGGTTTTCCTTACTTAGCGAACACACTTTGTTTTGCCTGTTTTGAGACTGTTGGTAGTTACATGCCAATTTAGAATTACTTGGTTATAACTTAATTTTTTGAACTATTGTTCATTATGTAGTACTCTTTATATTGATTTCCTTAAACACAACTTTGTATAATATTAATATTGTTGCTTTAACATTTTTTGGGACTTTAACATTCTTTCATGGTTAACTATTTCTAATAATGTATGTCTTGGAGTCCTATTTATCTTGTTAATGGTTTCTGCTGGTTTCATTTTGTGCCACCTTTTATCTAATATGCTTTATGAATATTAATTGTCCATTTTACTTGTGACACCTAGAGGAACACTAAGTTTGGTTAAGGTGTCTCCTGAAAGGATTCTACCAATCTCTCAGCAGCATGCTGAACATGAGTTGACTCTTAAGTTAAACTCTTTGCTAGCTGATTTTCAAATTACACTGGTGGTGTGCATTTGGATTAAAAATCAGCCTGAGAAGTCATGTGATTGTTTTCCATTGTATCACTAGAATTAAGTCAGGTAATTTTCTTGGTGTCCCCTTTGGGAGATAGTCATGCTTTTGGTTGACTTTTTCAGGTTATGTATAACTCTTTTAGCATACCACTTTTTCTATTGTCTTCCTACTTAGGCCAGATGTTATGCTACCTATATTTCCATGAACTTTCCTATTGTTAAAGGTTCTCTTGTGGTTGGTAGGAAATTCTCAGGACTAAATAAGACTTCAATGCTCAGTTCTTCCCAAAGTCTTCTTTTTTCCCTTTGTGGTAAAGCACAGCACATTTCCTCCCTAAGGCCTCCGGAGTGATGATTTGCATTTTACTGATCATTTCAGTTGCTCCAGTGAAATGTTAAGTGAGGACATCTTCTTTACTCTCTTGTCAGGGATGAGAGTAATTTTTTTTTCTTTTTAGCATGTGTGTGTGTGTGGGGGGGTACCTGTGCATGTGTATGTGTTCATAAGGACATTTTTGTATGTGGAGGCCAGAATTGATGTAAGGTGTCTTCCTCAATTGGCTCTTCCCCTTATTGTTCTTTAGACAAATACTCTTACTGAACGTGAAAGTCTTTTATTTGGCTAGACTAGCTATCCAGAAGGCCTGATGATGCTCCTGTTTCCACATCCTCAGTGCAGGGATTACAGGTATGCTACACCATGCCTGACCTTGGACATAGGTGCTCATGGTTTGAACTCAGATTCTTCTGCTTGTGCAACAAGCACTTTTCTGACTGAGCCATCTACCCAGCTCTCAGAGAAAAAAAATTGAAAAAAAAGTATTAATTATTTGCTAGCAGAGAGAAATAGAAGAGAGACAGACAGACAGAGAGATGGGTGTGCCAGGGTCTCCAGTTGCTGCAAATGTACTACAGATGGATGCCAGTTTGTGCATCTTGCTTTCATGTGGGTACTGGGGAATTGAACTTGGGTAGTTAGGCTTTGCTTGCAAACACCTTAACCTCTGCAAAATTTCTCCAGCCTGGAAAAAAGCTTTATTGTTTTATTTATTTCTATTTATGAGAGCAAGAGAGGGAGAGAGAGAAAATGGTCTCAAAAGGACCTCTAGCCACTGCAAATGAACTCCAGACACATGCACCAACTTCTACATATGGCTTACATGTGTACTGGGGAATTGAACCTAGGACCTTAGGTTTTGCAGGCAAGTGACTTAACCACAAAACCATCTCTATAGCCCAGGAAAGCTTTTTGAAGAATATTTTTCATGATTTATTAATAGAGTGGCTGTGGGTACCAGGAAAGTGATATAAGATAAAAATGTAAAAAACAATAAAATGTTTGACCTTTGTTGCTTCCTGATTTATAGTGCCTTTGTCTTCTTCTCTTGTCATTTGTGGGGGGCAGGGTCTCACTTTGCCCCAGGCTGACTTGGAACCCTTTACAGACCAGAAATATCAGCCTCCCAGTTGACAGTATTAAGGGTGAGAGGCAACACACACCCTTAGGGGCTTTGACTTTAATAGATTATCTGTCTGTTTTAATCCCACACTTACCTAAATGCTTTGTGCTGGTTTTGATTAATTTGTATATTGCACATTTGAATTTTAGAATTTGCCAGTAAATTGCTCCACCTCGTCTACTAGAATACTTGAATAGTAGGCAAACTCAATTCCTAGGGTCACTTATGCTGTCTCTCTTGGAGTGTAAGAGCTACACCTGGCACCTTATACTACTACCCTGAAGATATATAAAGTCAGATTTACATGGCTAAGAACACTGTAGATAATTAGAAAACTTAAGCATCAAATTAACTCAAGATGCAAAAATCTGTACATTATAATACAAGAAACACAAAATATCAAGACAATGCTATTCCACTGAAAATTTAAATCATCAGAAGTGATCTCCAGTGATACTCATTTAGACAAAATGCCTGACAAAAATTAAAAAATATATGCCAATGTTTAAAGAAAACATGGAAGAAATCAAACAAGAAATCAAACTCCTGAAGTAATACCAAGAGAATACAGGAAACCAACTTAATGAAATAAGCAAGTCAATACAAGACACGAGTAAGGAAAGAGAAATAATGAAAACATATTAATCAGAAATACTAGAAATGGAAAACAGAGGAAGTCAAACAGAAAACTGTAGAAAGTCTCACCTGTAGAATGGATCAAGGAGAGGACAGAATATCTAAACTAGAAGACAAGGTGGGCAGATCTAATAGAGTCCAACAAAGAGAAAGACAAACTAATAGGAAGGCATGAGTGTGAACCAAAGAAAATATATTGAAAGCAGTAAGAGAGAAAAATCAAGACACATATAAAAGCAAACCCATCAGGGTAACAGCAGATTTCTTAACACAAACTTTAAAAGCCAGAGGGCTTGGAATGATGTATTCCAAGTTCTGAAAGATAACTGTCAACCAAGATTACCTTATCCAGCAAAGCTATCTATCCAAATTGATGGAGACTTAAGGACATAACAAAAACAGGCTGAAGGTATATGTGAACATTAAACCAGCTCTACAAACAATACTTGAAGGAATTCTTCATGCTGAAGGGAAAGAAAAGCACACAAGTAAGTAAGCAGGAAAAAATAAACCATACCCAAATAATAGTTAATACAAGAGAGTAAAGGAAACCAGGAAGAACTACAAAACAAGAAGAATGGCAAGATTAAATGCACACATTTCAATAATAAATCTTAATATCAGTTGTCTCAATGTCCCAACCAAAAGATACAGGTTGGAGACTGGGTTAAAAGGCATGGCCCTTCTATATATTGCCACCATGAAACCTAACTTTCCATAAAACATGGACACTATATTAGGGCAAAAGGATGTAAAGTGGTATTTCAAGCAAATGGGCCTATAAAAAAAGCAGGTGTTGCTATCCTAATATCTGACAGCATAGACTTAAAACCATCATTAGTTAGAAAAGATAAAAAAAGGTTACTTTATATTGATTAAAGGAACATTCCAACAGGAGGACATTACAATTCTAAGCATACATGCACCTAACATGGGGGCTCACAATTTCATTAAACAAACACCATTAGACTTAAGGTCACAGATAACTCCAAGCACAATTGTATTAGCTTACATCAATACCCCACTCTCATCATTGACAAGTCATTCTGGCAAAAAATAGAGAAGCATCTGGATTAAATTAGGTCATAGAACAAATGGACCTAACAGATATTTATAGAACATGCCTTCCAAACTCTGAAGAATACACATTCTTTTCAGCAGCACATGGAACATTCTATAAAATAGACCATATATTAGGACACAAAGCAAATCCTAACAAATATAGGAAAATTGAAATAATTACTTGTACTCTTTCTGCTCATAATGGGATTAATGTACAAATCAACAGCAAGAAAAGCTATAGAGCATTCACAAAATCATGGAAACTAAACAGTACACTACTTAATGATGAAGGAGTTAATGAAGAAATCAAGAAGAAAATAAAAATTCATAGAATCAAATGATAATGAGAACACAACATGTCAAAACCTTTGGGATACAATTAAGGCAGTCCTAAGAGGGAAATTTATAGCTTTAAGTGCCAATATTAAGAAATTAGAAAGGTTGAAAGTAAACAAGTTAATGTTTCACTTTAAAGCCTTGGAAAAAGAAGACCAATACAAACCAAAAATCAGTAGATGGGAAGAAATAACAAAGATTAGGGCAAAAATTAATGAAGTAACCCCCCCCAAAAAAAAAATACTACAAAGAATCAATGAAACAGAGTTGGTTCTTTGAAAGGATAAAGGAGATTGATAAACTTTCGGAAAATATGACCAAAAGAAAGAAGAGACAAAAACTAATAAAATTAGAGATGAAAAAGGGACCATTCCACCAGATATCAATGAAATTGAGAAAATCATGGGGACATACTTTAAGAACACACACACCACTAATTTTATAAATCTTAAATAAATGAATAATGTAAATTTTCTTGATTTATATGACCTACCTAAATTATATCAAGATGAGACAAATCATTTAAACAGACCTATAACAAGTACAGAGATCAAAACAGTTATTAAAAAATCTCCCAACTAAAAAAAGTCCAGTCTCAGGTGAATTAACAGCTGAATCTTACCAGACCTTCAGGGAAGAACTAACACCAATGCTTCTCAAACTTTTCCATAGAATAGAAAAGGAAGGAAATTTGACAAACTTTTTCTATGTAGCCAGCATTACCCTGATACCAAAACCAGACAAAGAAAACAAATAAAGAAAATTACAGACTGATCTCCCTCATGAACATAGATACAAAAATTCTCAGCAAAATACTGGCAAACAGAATACAAAAGTATATCAAAAAGATCATTCACCCTGACCAAGTAGACTTTTTTCCAGAGATGCAGGGATGGTTCAATATACATATATTGATAAATGTAATACAACATGTAAATGGACTGAAGGATGGAAGTCACATGATCATCTCAATAGATCCAGAAAATGCATTTGATAATATCCAACATTCCTTCATGGTAAAATTCCTAAAGAAAGTGGGAATAAAAAGAACGCATCTCAACATAATAAAGGATATTTGTGACAAACCTACAACCAACATAATCCTAAATGGGGAAAAACTTGAAGCTTTTATACTAAAATCAGGAACAAGACAAGGGTGTCCACTGTCTCCACCTTTACTTAATATAATACTGGAAGACTTAGCTATAGCAATAATGCAAAATATACACATAAAAGGAATACAAATTGGAAATGAAGTGATCAAATTATTATTTGCCAATGATATGATTCTATACTTAAAGGACCCTAAATACTCTACCAGAAAACTTTTAGAGCTGATAAAAAATTTTAACAACAGAGGAGGATACAAAATAAATACAGAGAAATCAGTAAAATTCCTCTACACTAACAACAAACATGCTGAAGATAAAATCATGGAGTCACTTCCATTCACAATTGCCTCAAAAATAAAGTGCCTTGGAATAAACCTAACTGAGGAAGTGAAGGATCTCTACAATTAAAACTTTAAAACACTCAAGAGAGAATTTACAGAAGACACTAGGAAATGGAAAGACATCCCATGTTTTTTGATTGGAACAATCAATATTGTGAAAATGTCAATATTAACAGAGGCAATATACATTTTTAATGCAACCCTATCAAAATTCTAATAGCATTATTTGTAGCAATAGAAAAAAATCCAAAAATTCATTTGGTAGCACAAAAAAAACTCAAACTCACAGTAAAAAAAAATAGGTTGGTACTGGCACAAAAGCAGACACATAGGTCAATTGAACCGAATAGAGGATTCAGATCAGATGTAAGTCCAGGCAGCTACAGCTATCTGATTTTTGAAAAAAATGCCAAAAATATTCATTGGAGAAAATATAGCCTCTAACAAATGGTGCTAGGAAAACTGGACAGCTATATGCGGGACAGTGAAAACGGATTCTAATCTCTCTCCATACACAAGAATCAAATCCAGATGGATCAAAGACCTTAATATCAGACCGGAAACTCTGAATCTGCTGGAGGAAAATGTAGGGGGAACTCTTTAATATATTGGCATAGGTAATGATTTTCTGAATATAACTCCAGTTGCTCAGGAAATAAAACCACTAACCAACCACTGGAACCTCATGAAATTAAAAAGTTTTTTGTACAGCAAAAGACACTGTAAATAGAGGAAAGAGGCAACCTACAGAATGGGAGAAAAATCATTGCCAACTATATATCTGACTGGGGATTAATATCTAGGATATATAAAGAATTCAAAAAGTAAATAATAAGAAATTAAACAATCCAATTAAAAATGCTATATAACTAAATAGAGAGTTCTCAGAAGAAGAAAAAGCTTATGAACATCTAAAGAACCTACAGGAGGCCCTGTGTCTAGTCCATGTTACTAGGGAGCACCTTCAGAGCTTCCATAGCTATTGCCAACACAGTTCATGTGAGCTTTATCTGACTTCTTCCATGTCCAAGTAAAGTTTTCAACTCCCTTCTTTGTGCTTTCTTTCAAATTTTCATAAATTTCCATCATAGGATTGTCGTATATAAGCATACTATTTGTGTTGGTATTGTATATGTGTAAATAGGTGAACAGATTACTGGGAGTGGAATGGGCTTGGTATTGTATATGTGTAAATAGGTGAACAGATTACTGGGAGTGGAATGGGCTAAGTGAGGTTAGGGGAAGAGACTGAGTAAAGGAAGGGTGGGGGAGGGTTAATAAAAATTTAAGAGGGCACGAATAAGCTATATGGAAACCTAGTTTTTTTTTTTTTTTTTTTTTTTTTTTTTTTTTTTTTTTTTTTTTTTTTTTTGACAATGGTGCACCCAGAAGCCATAGATTGATACTGGAAAAAATTCAGTGCCAGGGATGAGACACCTTCTAGTCAGTTGCTGACCAGGTAGGTCCCTAATGCCCCTGAAACATTATAGACCATTTCCAAGGCTCTTAGTTTCCCAATATAAATAGATTGTAAGACCCTAGTGCTGAAGACTCCACATGTTTGGGGCTTAAAACCTCTTCCCTGTAGATGAGCTGACAAAAAGCTGGAAAAAGCTACATTGCATGTAGTGCTATGGGACAAAGCCCTATGGCAGCCAGGCCAAATGAGCCAACAGGTGCAATAGTGGCATGTTTGTTATGGGGGAAACCAGCCACTCTCTAACTGGACTGGAGGCCTGCTCCATGGTAGGGAATACATGCCTGGTACTGAAAACCTAATCAAAAACCTATGGCAGGGGAAGTCCTGAAGCCTAGAAATGAATGCTTGCTCTTGCCTGGTTAAATGTATATATTGTGCCCTGTATGCACTTTTTTGATGTTTATACTCATACATTAATGCTAGTCCCACTTTTGGTTAGAGAAGCTTCTTTTTTTCAGATGGTGGTGGCCACTTGGATGACTCAAAAGATACCATAGTGCTGTGAAGAAGTGACAGAGTTTTTAAGCATTGAAACATATCTATCACACCCTCATAGGCTCAGGATCCATTGCAAAAGAGGTGGTGGAAAGAACCAAAGGAAGGGTAGGAATGCTTAAAATACCATCTTCCAGACACAAAATGGCCTGGATATCTATAACCTCACAGGGCCTGGTACTACCTACATAAGAGCTTCATAGTAGGAGGAAATGATGATGACATCCAAACAAAAGAGAGACTAATTGAGAAGGTGAGGGTCTATGATGGAGAATAGATTTGTAAAAGGGAAATTTGCAGAAGGGAGGAAATTAGTATGGTTTATTGTCTATAATTATGGAAGTTGTCAATAAAAAAGTTTAAAACATAACTTTAATTTAACAGCAAGCACTGCAGTAGATACTAAGGATACAGTGATGACTTATATATAATGTTCTCATTCTTAAGGGATTAATTTTTGAAAGGAAAAACACAAATAGTATGCTTATATATGACAATCCTATGATGAAAATTTATGAAAATTTGAAAGAAAGCACAAAGAAGGGAGCTGAAAACTTTACTTGGACATGGAAGAAGTCAGATAAAGCTCACATGAACTGTGTTGGCAATAGCTATGGAAGCTCCGAAGGTGCTCCCTAGTAACATGGACTAGACACAGGGCCTCCTGTAGGCTGAGAGAGCATCATAAGTGAAAATCCCTTGGTATACGGCATCTGTGAGTATCTTATAAATTCATTAATTAATTGATATATTACCATTTGATTAATTATATTTGTATTGCATTAACTAATTGCCATGGGATATATCAAAGTTATATGTCTATATAGATTCTGGCTTATTACTTAGTTAATCCTTTTGAGTACTTTCAAACTAAGCATAGATGTTCAATAAACCAAACACAAATGCATGAATGTTCATGGAATGCAATGGTATCCACAAAAATCTTTAACTAGTTTGTGGTAACCAAATAAAACGGGATGTTATGGTAAACATAACCACTTTAAAAAGACAAGATTTAAGCCAGTGTTGCAATGGCAATAATTTTCCATTTGAGAAGGGGGAGAAGCAAAGTAGAATATGGGGATGAAGCCCGAGGGAATGGAACACCCAAAGGCCATGCAGCAGGAATGGATCTGGTGTGTTCTGGGAATGAGAAGGGGTGACTGGAGGATATGATGAAGAGAAGCCATGAATGATATGGGATAAGTAGGCTAGAAATGGAGTTTAAAGGCCTTATAGTCAGGATAAGTAGTAGTTTTTATTTTATCTTCCTATATATAGTTGAACATCTTCAAATGACCTTTTGCATATCATTATTATTGAGAATTTTAGCATACGAACTGTTGCAGTTAAGTTCACATTGCTGGCAGAAAACATCTGACCAAGAGCAGCTTGTGGGACAAAAGGTTTATTTTGGCTTACAGACTCAAGGGGAAGCTCCATCATGGCAGGGGAAAATGGTGGCATGAGCAGAGGGTGGACATCACCTCCTCGCCAACATCAGGTGGACAATTGCAACAGGAGAGTGTGCCAAATACTGGCAAGAGAAAGCTGGTTATAATACCCACAAGCCCACCCCCAACAATACACTGCCTCCAGGAGGCTTAATTTCCAAATTGCCATCAGCTGGGAACCTAGCATTCAGAACACCTAAGTTTATGGGGAACACCTTAATCAAACCACCACATGAACATACTATAATTTCTCACAATCACCTCCCACTACCCTCCTTCCTCCCTTCTATGCCCCTATTCCACTGAACCCCCTCTTCTTTCCCAGTAGGCCTTCTATATTGAGGTCTCGTTCTTTTTGTCCCTCTTCCATCATCTATATCATAATGTTGGTGGGTTCAGTATTGTGAAGGCCTTGTCAAGGTGACCACATCCACTGTAAGGTCATGAATGACCAGTCAGTTCATGTCTGGAGGATAGTGCCCCAAAGTGCTTTCTCTACTTTGTGGCCCTTACATCCTTTCCTGGGTGGAAAGAATGATTTGAGTTTTTAAAAGAAAATTTTATAGAAATTTAGGAGTTTAGAAGCTGAGGTTAGAGTGGAGGGCTGGAAGACTAGAGAGAGAGAGGGAGAGAGATGATTGAGTACTTTTTGTGATAGTATGAATGGGAAAAAATGAATATACATGACAACAGACAGAGAGAAATAAATGTCCAAGAAGCATTTGGGCAAGAAACCAGGAAGAATGCAGGTGACCAACCATGGTCACAGGTAGATGGTTGTACTGTTTTCTAAATCTCAAAATTAAGTTAGTAAAAAGGACATTTTGAATATGGCAGATAAATTACTCTTAAATAGATACTCTTCAAAAGGTTTTGGAAGTGTGAGAAAAGAGAACAGCTTATAGGTGGACATACAGCCCCTATCTGGAGCTGGTGTGAGCAATCAAGACTTGAATTAGAGATGAATTCAAATTTGGCAGGGCCTTTCTTTTTCTATCATTTGATCACCTACGTGGTGGAGAATTAGGATTAACACCTGGGAGTCCTCGCCTCGACTGCCAGCCTGGCATTACTCTGTGGCTGAGTTGGCCAGAACCACAGCCCAATCTCAATCAGCACAGCCTTTCCCAACCTCCTGGCAGAATAAGCCTGGAACAGCTGATCTTCTCCTTTATGCCTCTTGGTTTGCTTGCATCAAAACAACAACAACAACAAAATCAAAGCCTCAAACTGGGCTGTACTGAAAATGTTGGCCATTATTTTGATAATGCGTTGCCTAGATCTTATAGGTTATTTGTGTTTGGGGGGAGGCAGTAAAGCAGTAGATATTACCGCTTTTTTTTTTTTTTTCTGTTCTCTTGAATTTTCATGGAAAATACCATATAGAATGCTCTGGGAGTATTTATTTATTGCAGTGATGAGTATAGAGCTTAGAACCTTGTGCATATGAAGCAAGTTGGCTACTGAGCTTCTGGGTAGACTTACATTTGGGAAAGGATAATGTTATTTGGGAATGTCCCCTTTCTTCTAATATTACTTCTTGATTTCTTTCAATTGTTTCTTTGTAAAAGCTCCAAATTTACAACTTACTTTCCTTTGGAGAAAATCTCAACCTTTCTCATATGAATGGGAAGTACTGCTTCCCAAGCCCGTCAGTATATTCAGATCTTGATCAGATAAGGCCATACATAGATAGGGTTTTCTATTCAGGTTTAATTAAAGAGTTTTCTATTCAGGTTGAAATGATAAGCACGTAACTCTTGTCCTATGAGTGAAAGAAGATGGATATTCAAATTACCAGTTCTTTTCTTTTTTTCCAAATTTTTATTTTTACTTATTTTTTTGCAGAGAGAGAGAGAGAAGAGGGAGGCAGACAAAGAAAGAATGGGCACACCAGGGTCTCTAGCCACTGCAACAAACTCTAGATGCATGTACCCCTTGTGCATCTGGCTTATGTGGGTCCTGGAGAATTAAACCGGGATCCTTTAGCTTCGCAGGCAAATGCCTTAAACACTAAGCCATTTCTCCAGCCTATCAGTTATTTTCTATATCAATGAATAGTAGGCTTCCTCACTATGACTTAGGTAATAAACTCATTTTTCCAAGGTTAATAAACCCTTTTCATGTTGTTCAGTACAACGAGGTTAAATCTCATGTGAACAATAATAGATAACCCTTTTCATGAAAGCATATATTTGCGTGTTTTCTTAATGATGGCCATTTTGACTTGGGTGAAATAGAGTCTTAAAGTACTTTTAGTTGGCATTTCTTTGATGGATAAAGATATTGAACATTTTTTTTCAAACATCCATTGGTGATATTTATTTCTTCTTTTGAGAACTGTTTTGAAGAAAGAAGAATCCTTATACATTGCTGTTGGGAATGCAAATTGGTCCAGTCATAGAAATCAATGTGATTTTCTAATAAAAAGATAGGTATGATCCAAGTGTACCCACTGCTGAGTTTATAATAAAAGGTATCTACATCAGCATACCACAGAAATATTTGCACATCCAGGTTTATTTCTTTTTTTATAAATTTTATTTTATCTTTTAAATGTATTTATTTTATTATTATTATTATTTTTTAGGTTTTTTGAGGTAGGGTCTCATTCTAGCCCAGGCTGACCTGGCATTCACTATGTAGTCCCCCATGTTTTTTTTTTTTTTTTTTCACAATTACCAAGCTATGGACTCAGTTTTGGTGCCCACGAAGAGATGAATACATAAAGAAAATGTGGTATACAAACACAATGAAATTTTATTCAACCCCAAACAATGAAATAAGATCATTTTCAGGGAAAAAATCTCAGTGATAAAAAAAAGTAAGAAAGCAAAAGGAAATTACTTGTTGTGGGGGTGGGTTCTGGGTGGTGAAGTGACCAGCAGAGTTGGAAAGGAGGGAAAGGGAGGTCAGTGGGGGAGTAACAGAAAGTTACAATGATAGACAGGTATGATAAACCTCCAAATGAAACACATTATTCTGTTTACCAACTCAGATTTCTTAGGCCACATTCAGTATGACAATGTCTCTTTCTTATCTATCTGTATCAAGTGTTACAGTTTCATCAAATTAAATTTTGATCTACATATTACTTTAGATTAGAAGTGTACAAGGCAGAGGATCAGAGAACATGGTTTTCAGTTTATTCTGAAGTGTGAATGAAATTGCCAAATACAGAAGCATGGCCAAGAAAGTTGGGGATACAAAAGAAGGGAATAATTTCCAGCTGGGGAATTTTGCAGCTGGGTTGGAAGACAGTACATGTAGTCTTTAGAAGGGGAGTTGATAAAGTATCCACAGATGATGAAATGGGACCAGTATAATCATGGACAATTGAAAAGAAACTTCTATCCCTGAGGCTGAAAGAAAGTCAGTATCTTTAGAAACAAACTAAGCCAAGTTTACAGATATGTAAAGCAGGAAGTAAAAGGAGGCCATGCATGGGATATTATAAGGGCATCTACAGGAAAGAAAGAGAGTCAAAGAAGCATTTAAGGGGAATAGTCAACATCTTAACATCCATAAAAAGATTGCAAAATATCTAAACATAGGCTGGAGAAATGGCATAGTGTGCTTGCCTGCAAAGCCAAAGGACCCAGGTTCAATCCCCCACATCCACAGAAGCAAGATACACAAGATGGCATGGGCATCTGGAGTTTGTTTGCAGTGATTGAAGGCCCTGGTATGCCCATTCTCTCTATCTGCCTCTTTCTCTCTCTCCTAAATAAATAAAATTAGAAAAATGTTTTAAAAGAATCTATACAATCATGACAGAGCAACAAAGAACCTGTTCAGTACATTTGGTAGAACTGAGATTATGAATGAATAGACTTGTCAATATTGAGAGTGTGTAAAGCAAGGAAGCAGAAAGACCTGGGGAGTAAAAGGATGCTTACTTAAGGTCATAAACTGTGTTTTGTGGAGTTAGTGCCAATGAAGTTCTTAACAGATAAATGTGTGAGACTCCAAGCACTACCTCACAGTTTTGCTCCTACTGTGGAATAGCTACACGCAGTGTCCTTTTCTTAGGATGCTGAAGGTTATATTACTTCTGACTCATTGGCTTACACTAAAGCTCATTCTTTGCTTGCAGAAATTTTGGTCTGAATGCAAATGCCACCAGAAACTGGTTTGCTTTTGCTCATTTATTTTAAGAAGTGATGGAAGCCACAAGAGAGAGAATCAATCTTAAGCATATGTGCCCAGAAGTGTTTGTATACTTAGCATTTGCTTATGTTTTCCTTACAATGTCAGCTGCTTTTCTATACATAAACCATATGGCATTTGGAGGTGAGTCACAGAAAATTCAGCTGAGTTTGTTAATTGCCAAAAGAGACAGGTATAAAACTTAAAAAAGGAGCCAGAATGTGTCTAACAAATGAACCAAGGCAGGTGTGACTTGCCTAATTACTTACTGATGGAAAAAGCACAGCCATTCTGATTTATTACTCTTAGGAGGCGAGAGGCTCAGTTACTATCAAGTGGGATGTGTTGTGTGTCATCCTGGGGGGCTTCAGGCTATGTCTAAAGGAAAGGGTATGGTTTCTTATCCTGGTTTTATAGGTATGTGGCTCTCATAGAGATATGACCTTAAGGAAATATTTGTTTTTAAAATCAAGCTTGTTTCTTCTTATTATTTTATTTTATTTATTTTCATTTTTTTTTATCTGGCATAGAGAGATTTATATATCATTCATTCTGACATCTTCAATTACAGTTTATTTTTGTTGACTCCCATCACTCAATTCTTCCTTACCCCCTTTTTATCTTCTCATTCCTTTCCCCCAGTATCTAACCCCTTCAGTTTACAAGTCACATGTTTCCTTTTTACCCATTCCTCAGCCCTCTTTTATCTCTTCCCATTATGTTTGTTTTTTTTCTTTTTAAAAATTTCTGGGCTGGAGAGATTGCTTAGTGGATAAGGTGCTTGTTTGCAAAGCCAAAGGACCCAGGTTTAATTCCTCAGGAACCACATAAGCCAGATGCACAAGGTGGTACATGCATCAGGAGTTTGTTTGCAGTGGCTGGAGGCCCTGATGCATCTATTCTCTCTCTCTCTCTCTCTCATTCTCTCTAATAAGTAAATAAAAATAAAACATTAAAAAATTCTATTACTCTGAAGACCAAAGGATCAATAATTAATTAATTAATTAATTTTTAATTATGAGTGAGAAAGAGTGAGAGAGTGAGAGTGAGAGAATTGGTGCATGAGGGCCTTAACCATTGCAAATGAACTCCAGGTGCATGTGCCACCTTGTGCACATGCACCATCTGTATACATGCATCACCTTGTGCATCTGGCTTACTTGGGTTCTGGGGAGTTGAAGTTGGGTCCTTAGGCTTTGCAGGCAAGCACCTTAACTGTTAAGCCATCTCCCTAGACTATCTATCATCTATCTATCTATCATCTATTTTTTTGAGGTAAGGTCTCATTATAGCCCAAGCTGACTTGGAACTCACTGTGTAGTCTCAGGCTACCCTGGAATTCACAGCAATGCTTCTACCTCTACCTCCCAAATGCTGGAATTAAAGGCATGCACCACCACACCCAGCATGATCAAGCATTTATAGAATCGAGTTTAGATCTTTCTTTTTATCTCCCATCATAACCATTGGGCTTCTGTCTCCTAAACATGTCAGTTAATGCTATAATATACTAAACCATTTTCTAAAGACATCTGAATTCAGATCAGAATTTCTGCATCCAAAGAATGAGCTCTATTTTGAGGCAATCAGAAATTCTGGTGAAGAGCTCCACTCATAGATGCCACATAGTTAATGCTTACTGCACTTCTTCTTCCATAGCAAGAGTAAAACCACAAGATCTAGTATCACAAGTTAACATGGAGAGAGCAAGTAGAGAGAGAGAGACAGAGAGAGAGATGATAGGCAGAGAGAAAGAGAAAGAAAGTATTTATGTATACATACCTTTTATAGTTCTTCTTGTTGAGATTTAGATTGAGAGGATTCTGGGTAAAAAAGTACATAGCCATCTTTTGAACAGATTTTGTTGAATCTGAAATTATTTTAAAATAAAACTTCAAAAAATCATAACTCAAAAAGAAAACACATCTAATAAGAAAAGAAGGAAAACAATTCTGGTGTCAGAAGATAAAACAAACAAACAAACAAACAAACAAACAAACAAACAAGCCATTCTGCCTGAATGGTGAGATTGTGAGAGACATATGAGTATGAGAGCAGACCCTGGTTTCCTTTGGGAACCTGTGGAGATGAGCAATGCTTTTAAGAACAGAAAGGACAAGGGCAGAGGCTGGCAGGCAAACATGACCCGAGGCTGGTGGGAATGCCTTCCTCATTGGTAGTGCTAAGCAAAGGATCCTGTCCTCCAGCTTAAGAGACACAATGGAAGATTCTACTTTCCCAGAAGTCAACTGGAAACAAAACACTAATCTGAAAGATCCCAAAGTTTTTCATAAGTGTATACCAGCTTTGTATGAACAAAGTGGATCAAATGGTTTAAAGACAGGTTCTGGTGAAATTCATTTTATATCCTGAAGAATGTATCATACAACTATTCTTGAGCAATACAGTCAATGCCAAGGCACAAAGTTGAAGAAAACGTATGCTGAGCACAAGAAAATTATGTGTCAACACCAAGGCACATTGAGATCCCACTGTTGAAGAAAATGCATTCTCAACACAGGAAAATCATGTGTCAATGCCAAGGCACAATGAGATTCCACTGATGAAGAAAATGTATTCCCAACATAAGAAACATGAAGGAAAACCATATCACAACAATCAAGAACTTTAGCCTCTAGAAATGAGATATGAGATTGGTCTGAGGGATGCTTCAGCGGAAAGACATCAAAGATTAAATGAGAAAGTCAAAACAGCTTCAGAGCAGAAAGGCTCTGAATGGTTTGCCCAGGAGAGAGGAGCCCAGCTAATCTCTCAAGCTCAAGTTCTTGCTGCATTGCTCCTGGCTCTTTCCTCAGTTTCATTTTGCAATGTTGGGTTGGATTCTGCTTCTGGGAGTCTTGAACAGGCTTCTGCTTTGAGTCGCTAATCATTGTCATATGTTACTTGCAAGAGGCACCCCTGAGGTTTTGCTGATTCAAGTAGAACAGAATATAAACTTATTATGGGGTAAAAAGCATGAGAGAATCCAACTGAAACAAGTTCAGAAAATAAATTGCATTTCGAGCTAAATGAATAATCTTCCCCACTTCATGGGCAGACGGGAACAAGGCACTTGTCTAGAATAACAACTGTCTCGTGATTGCACTTTTATTACCTGGTGTTCTGGCTTCAGCATAAAGAGAGATGGGGTTTTAGTCAGTGCAGGATTTGTGGATGGGCTGGACACTGTCCAGGTCAGACATGATTTATACCAATATGGGAACAGCATGCAAGATTCCATCCATTATTGGGGTCTTTGATGATGGTTACAAACCTATCCCTCTAACTCTCTTAGAGCAGAGACTTAATGGGGATATTTCGTAGTTCTGAAAGTGAGTGTTGGTTTGGCCAATGAGAGGTAGATGAAAGGGGCCTGACACAGCTCATGGTTTGACAAATGATCTTTGCAAACCTATAACCTAAGAACGATTTACCCCCTGCCATCTGGTTCTCCATGTAGGTTTAGTCTTTGAGCACCAGGAAAATTGTTGAAGTGAAGACAGAGTTCACTGGACTCTATTCTGTGGATGTTAGGAGCCATTCCCTGCCCCACCCCCACAAAAAGGGAAAAAAAATTAGCAACACTCAAGTGTGAAGTATTAGGAAGGCACACAAAATAACTGATTTAGAAATCTAGGGAACCTTTTTTTCCCAGTGCCTGTCTGTTCCTGTGATAATTTTGATTGTCAGCATGATTTGATTGTGAATAATGTAAGAGATTTGGAAAGCACACACGTGTGTATGTCTATAAGGACATTTTTAGAAAGGATTAAGAGTTGGGATGAGACCACCCTGAATCTGAACATCGTCACCTTATAGGCTAGAGGCTCTGGGTATAAAGGGGAAAAGAAGAAACAGCTATAGAGGGCATATTGATTTTCTCTTCTCCATGCTAATATGTGTCACCATGCCCTCTCACACACAATGGACTGAAGTCTCTGAAACTTTGTGAAAATACATCACTCTTTTCCTATTTTTTTTATGGTCAGCATTTTGTCTCAGTGGTCTAAAGTAACTTATCATAGTTTCTTTTCTGTATTCATTTCTATTTTAATTTGTACAGAATGTTTTGCAAATATAGTTACTACCCATTTCTTATATATTATTTTGCTCATGTGCCTGTAAGCTATCACAAAACATGGATATTTACTCATATTTTGAAGAATCTGTGGCACAATCTTGCATTATTTGATTTGAATATTTGATTAAAGAATAGAAGAAAGTACAGAAGAAAGGGAGGAAGGATGAATGGACGTAGAAAGACATGAAGGACTACTTTAGTCACTCATTTCCTTAGCAAACGTTTCTCAAATGCCTGGTACATGCCCACTACTTTTCTATCCAGCAGAACTAGATCAATAAGTGCATCCTTCCCTACTAGGGCTCTGATTTTAGTGGAGGGATGCAGAGATCAAACACATACATAGTTAAATTAAATGTCTGTTAATTCCCAAGGAAAACAGACAAAAGAAGAAAATGGGGAATAGAGTGTGCCAGGGACTCTGAGTTATGAGAAGTGGTGAGACAAGGCAGTGCAGTGCGAAGTGCCCTTTGGAGGAGAGGCCTTGCAGGACCATTTCTGGAAGTGGAAATGGAAACATGCAAATAGGTGTTTGAAATAAAGCCTTAAGAAGAAGCAAGCTTCAGGGGTTCTACTCAGGGATACCAATGAAATCAGTAAGGAAGAGAGCCAGAGGTAATGTTTGGAAGGTGGTGAGCACCACTTCCTGTAGGGAGTTGTAGCAACTGTATGGATACTGGCTTTCCTTTTGGAAAGTAGGCACCAGTGATGTGTTGAAAGAGAGGAGTGATGCTCTTTGATTTGTACATTAAAGAGATAACTGAAGCTGCTAGGATTGAAGTGTGGAAAGATAAATGTGAAGCAGCAGAGTTCTGGAACTGTCTTGTCTCTATCCAGACATGAAACAGCAGTGACATTGAACAGAACCCTGCAGGGATGAGGCGGGTAGAGTGTAGGGCCCATTTTAAAGACAGATTGGATAAAGATGCTCCACAGATAGACTCATGAAGGATGGTTCTTAGGAGAAACCCCGATGTTCATACTCTTTTCAGTGAGCCACATAAGCTAGTTTCCAGCACCATTTAGGATAGGATTGGTGAGAGTGGGCATGCTTCTCTCATTCCTCATCTTAGGAGGAAAACCTCTAGTATTTTCCCACTGCTATGGCTTCAATGTGCTTCTTCTGAAATTCACATATTGCCAATGTGATGGTATTGAGAGATGGGGGCTTTAAAGGGTACTACGAGGATTCCTCCTTTATGAAAAGGATTATGCTTCCTTATAAAAGGCCTTACCTGGGAGATTTCATCTCTTCTTGCCCTCTGCCTCCTGCTGTGTGAGTACACAGTACCTTTCTTCTGGAGGAACCATCCTGAAAGTAATTAGAAGTCCTCACCAGATGATTGAACCTGCCAGTGTCTTGACCTTTGACTGCTCAGTCTCCAGAATTGTGATATAATATATTTATGTTCTTTTAAATTTACAAAACTTGATTATATAATATATGCCATTTTGATATATTTACAAAATTTAATTATCCAATGTGTGGTATTCTGATATAGAAACACAATGACTAAGACAATCATGTGTGTTAGCTATACATTTGTTTGTAAATGAACAATGCCAAATTGAGAATGTAATCCTCTATTCCTATTTGTCTAGGAGCTTTTATCATTAATTGGTACTGGATTTCATCAAGGGCCTTTTCTTCATTAGTTGACATGATGGTGTGAGTTTCCTTGTTGAGTCTATTCATGTGGTTTATTGGATTGTGTGACACGTTGTTCTTAAGGAGTGTTTTCACTTGATATAGGACTCTGTGTTGATACTTCTTTTTAGCAATCAAAGCACATTATGCCACTTTTTTAATCCTCTGTGAGTTTTTATGAGAGCACCACTATCATTCAAATGGTGATTTTTTCCTATAGGGAAGGTATGGTTTCTATTACTTTTAAGAATAATTTTTCTTCAGTTTTTGAAAGTTTGGATATTATGGCTCTTCTATATTTATTTGTATTTAGCCTATTTGGATTAGCTCTATTTATTTTTGTCTTATTGATTATATAAAAATATGTCTCCTATTCATAAGTCACCTGTGAGTGTTCTGAAAGAGGCAGAGGATTCAGCTTCAAGTAATGTGCATCAGCAGTGTGCCCACATGTGTGGCTTGTCTGGGTAGATCCAATGTTGTGACATGAGCCTTGGGCCTCAGTAGCAGTAGGGAAGTTGCAGAGGGCTAGTGGGAATGGTCAGTCTGAGGCTTCCTATGGGTATATGTGGCATTGCTTATTGACACCTTGGAGGACAGGTCTCCATCACAAGATGAGGGGCTGAGTTTCCAGAATTTTCAGGTGGATCTTTGCTACAAACTCAGTAAGATTGCAGTCTTTAATTTTTTTTCAGTCTTTCTTTTCTCTCTCTCTCTCTCTTCCTTCCTTCCTTCCTTCCTTCCTTCCTTCCTTCCTTCCTTCCTTTCTTTCTTTCTTTCTTTCTTTCTTTCTTTCTTTCTTTCTTTCTTTCTTTTAAATTTGGGACTCTTGGTCTTGGAACTTTTGGTTCCTTGATTTCTCTATCAAATTTTTTTTAGATTTTTTTTTTTGGTTGTTGTTATTGTTTCTAGTCTACTTCTGTTATTCAGACTGGGACATTTCTGTTTTGCTCATCAATTTAACAATTCTTTCTCTTTTTTTTCCATATTGCTTTTAGCTTATCTATTAATTACCTTTTATTTCCATGTTTATTTTTAAGTTCTAAAATCCCTTACTTCTCATCTTACTTTTCTGTTTCTTCTTTTGGTTTTCTGTAGACAATGTCTCACAGAGCCAGGCTCACTTTGAACTTCCTGTATAGTGTAGGATGATTTGAACTCTTTGTCTTCTTGCTTCCACCTGCCAAGTGTTAGGATTATAGGCAGGCAACACCACACCTACTTCTCAGTTCTAATGTTTTCTGTTCCTTATTTCTTCCTTCTTTGTATTTATTATTATTATTATTATTATTAATTTTTTTTCAAGGTAGGGTTTCACTTTAGCTCAGGCTGACCTGGAATTCACTATGTAGTCTCAGGGTGGCCTTGAACTCATGGCAATCCTCCTACCTCTGCCTCCCAAGTGCTGGGTTTAAAGGCATGTGCCACCATGCCCAGCATATTAACTTTATTTATTTATTTATTTATTTTTATTTTATTTTATTTTGGTTTTTCGAGGTAGGGTCTCACCTCTGGTCCAGGCTGATCTGGAATTCACTATGTAGTCTCAGGGTGGCCTCGAACTCTCACGATCCTCCTACCTCTGCCTCCCGAGTGCTGGGATTAAAGGCATGCGCCACCACGCCTGGCCAGCATATTAACTTTTAATTTCATTTGCTTCAAAGTATGTTGATAATTTCACACTGAAACAGTTTTACCTTGGATGTTTAAGGTTTTTGTCAGGTAAATATTATGGCTCTTTGTCTTCTCAGTGTTAGTTCTATTGATTTAACCTTTCAAGGATTATCTTCCAGATTTCTTATTGTTTTTTAATTTATATTTTAATGAGAGAGAGAGAAAGAGAGATAGAAAGAATGGGTGCATCAGGACCTTCAGCCTGCTGTGAATGAACTCTAGATGCATGAGCCCCCTTGGTTGCATGTGTGACATTGCATGCTTGCGTCACTGTGTATCTGGCTACATGGGACCTGGAGATTTGAACATTAGTTCTTAGGCTTCACAGGCAAGCACCTTAACTGCTGCACCATCTCTCTTGCTCCAGCTTTTTATTATAACTGAATTTTGTAGACATCTAGACATTTCTAGCTTTTTTATTATGTGACTGTGAATTTTATTAAAACATTCTGTTTTAGGTACTTTAATGGGTTCAATAGAGTTCTCAAGAATGTATATAAGCTTGGGACCTCAGAATATGATTTTATTTAGAAAAAGGATCTTTTAGATATAATTAAGGGACTTGGGCTAGAGATATGGCTTAATGGTTAAGGCGCTTGCCTGCGAAGCCTAAGCACTCATATTCAACTCTCTAGATCTGACATTAGACAGATACACAAAGTGAGGCAGGCACAAGGTTTCACATGCCCACGAGGTGGCACAAGCATCTGGAATTTGATTGCATGGTTGAGGCCCTGGTATGCCAATTCTCTCTCCCTTACTCCCCCTTTCTCCCCCTCTTTCTCTCTCTCTCACACTCTCCCTAAAATAAATAAATAAATTAATTAATTAAATAAATAAAGGCCTTGAGATGAAATAATCTTGGTTTTAGGCTACGCTGATTATCCAATGAGTATTGTCTTTATACATAGAAAAGAAACTATAAAGAAACATGGGAAAAGGCTATGTGAAGGCAGAGTCCAAGATAAGCGCTGGGCTGTCACAGGGAAAGAATACTTGAGATACCAGATGCTGGAAGACGCAAGGAAGCATTTTCCTCTGAGTACTTCAGAATGAGCAAAGTTCTTCCAGTGGCTTGATTCAGATTTCTGGTATTCATAAGCCTCAAAGAATTAGTTTCTGTGTATGTAAACTACCAGATTTGTAATGGTTGTTAGGTAAGAAACAACGTTGCTTCATCTGACACTGTAGAAAAGGTGGTAGCCACAGTCTGGCTCTTCCACCTGCCTTCTCTCAATTCTCCAGAGGTCCTGTGCAATACTTGATGGGATGGGATCTTGCTGAACACTAGGCCACACTGATTCCACTGGCTGGGAGCAGCCTCTTCTGACACTTACAGTGAGGTGTGGTCTTGTCACTACTAGAAGTCCTGATTTACTTAGACTGTGCTGACACCCTCCAGTGGGAAGTGGGCAGAGCCCCTCGTTACTGTTCTGATAGAAATACACTCTTCTCACTTGTCTTTCCTGACGCTGCAGCTTCCATTTGCCTGGACTTCTCTGAACAAACATTGTATTGAGATTGGGGCCTGTTGGGGTGTCTCTTTGGGATCTGTGCAAAGTAGACTCTATCCAGTTTTATTATCAACATTATTAGCAATGTTTGACTGAAGTGTTATTTTGGAAAGATTTTCTGTCTGGTTAGGCTGCCTCTTTCCTTTTGATTAGGGAGGAGTTCCTTCTCTTGAAACTTTTCTCCCTCCCTCTGTCTCTTCTTCCATCCATCCTTCTTTCCCACCTCCCTCCTGCCCTTTCTTCTTTCTTTCAAATGTGACCATTGTTCTTTCTAGCTTGTTCACTTGTTTAGCCCTAGGTTTGGGTCAAATGAGTCAAAAGGAAAACCTAGAGAACCCATGTCATGATTTACGTCCCCAGAGCCCTAGCTGACTTACCTTCTGTACTTTTCAGACTCCTTGTTTGTGTTCTATTTGAGGACCAGAGATTTAAGTTGTACTTAGTGGGAGCATACATCTTTTATTTGTACCTGCAAATGGAAATCCTTAAGTAGTTAAGTACTTTTTAAAGATTCCTCATATCTTTGTTCTTTACAGGTTGTTAAAATTGCCTTTCTACACTTTTTCCTGTTTCATCCTCAGGCCCCTAAAGACATGGAGGAATCTGGTTATGTCAGAACTTTTATGATGAACCAAAAACCAATCAAATCTACTAAACTCAAAAGGTCCATGAAACTTAGTGGAATAAGGATCAGAATGAGCTTTGTCCCACCTCTTCACTTTCAAGTAGGCTACCTAGTCATTGCTTTACAGAGGAAAGAATTTCAATACTATATTTTAAAAGAAAGGTTTTTTTTTTCCTTAGAATTTTCTTAAACATGGAATTTATCAGGCTAGTCCTTACCTTGTGAATAAGATATCATCCATCTTACATGACTGTTTTGGTGAACATGGATGTTACAATGAGTAATTAGATATTAGAATACTGGTTTGAGAAAGGCAGTGGGGTCCTGTCCTTCTCCTTTGTGCTTTTCTCATTCTAACGAGGGAAACTACCTTCAAATGGCTCCCATTTCTTTTCACTGTGTATTTCTCACCTTGTCATCTAACATTTTTCCTGCCCTGCCAAGTCTCTATCTGAGTAGCACTGAGTGCCATTTTTCTACACATTATATATGGTTGTTTGATTATGAACTCAGTTATGTTCCTGGACTTGTGTTTGCTAGTTTAGCTTTTTCTCAGACCTATTGTCTAGTATATGAGTCAGAGGGCTGTACTTTCTGCTTCTTTTCTATCTGTTAGATGACAAAAATTGCGGGTCTAACAATTCATTATGAAATGAATTAAAGAGGAGCCTAAAGAATACTAATAGATTTAGAGAATTATGGTTTTATGTTTTCAGTTCAATCTGCTCGCACATCCATCCATTCACCCAAAATACAATATTTAGGTCTGCTGTGTATCAGGCATGTTTAATGAGTACTACAGAGGTTTCAGTGATAAAAGACAGAATGACATGTGATTAAAATCTTGAACCCCAGAAAGGCCTGAATTTGGACCTCTGTGCAATTCTTGCTGAGTTACTCGGTGGTACTTGAACCCTCTGACTTTTGATCTTTGCATTTTCATATTTACTTTGATACTTAAATAAAAAAATAGATTATCTGTAATAAGTAGGTGCACATTTTTGTTGATTATCTACCAATCATCGTTTTCTGCCTCAAAGGAGTTCAGCAGAGTACAATAGATATCTTCAGAGTAGCTAGAAATATTCAGAGTATCTAGAAATATTTTGTAATTTATCATAATAAAGTTTTGAATTTTAAAGAGACAGCTCATGCTAAACTGGCCACAGGCAATATAACTTAAATTCTATTGTGTTGCTTCATATTATTCAGGTACCTGTAACACAGAACGAATGGTTGTCACTGAATTTGAGGCAGGCTTGGAGGCAAGGATAAAACTGGATTTTAATAACTTTTATTTCTATAGTAAACATTTTCATATTACCCACTTCAGCACCCTGGTTGTGAATGCCACTTCTTGATTTGGAAGGGCCAGACTTTACTGTTTCTACCTATAGAATTCTTTGCTAGAAGGGTTTTTGTTGGGTATGTGTGGTAGTTTGAATAGGTTGTTCCTTCTAGGCTAGTGTGTTTTGAATGCTCCCCAGCTGGTATCATTTGGGAAGTAGAACCTTTCTGGTGGAAATATGTTCTTATTGGCAGCCTTAGGGTTGTTATAGCCAGCTTCTCCTTGCTAGGGCTCAGCTCCCTTTCTTGCTGCTTTCTGCCACCTGTTGTGTCTGTTGTGTCTAGAAGTGACACCCAGCCTCTGCTCTACCATGCTTTCCTGCCATAATAAAAATTTTCCTTGAAATTGTAAGCCAAAATAAGCACTTTTCTTCCATGAGTCGCTCTTGGTTGAGTGTTCTGTCCCACAATGAAAAAGTAACTACAGCAGTATAACCAATAGATAGAAGTATAACCGATGGATAGAAGGAAGGGAGTG
This sequence comes from Orientallactaga sibirica, assembly GCA_036365145.1. Taxonomy (NCBI): domain Eukaryota; kingdom Metazoa; phylum Chordata; class Mammalia; order Rodentia; family Dipodidae; genus Orientallactaga; species Orientallactaga sibirica. The sequence goes on along the minus strand of JAEOAD010000031.1, from coordinate 9,935,091 downwards.
AGATCATGGCATTTTTCTTACAGCTTCATCCTTGGTTTGGGGTTGGCTGCATCCTTCCTCTGAATGTTTTAGGTTTTAGCAGTCTCCTTCTTCATACCTACTGCTTTCTCTAGGTGCCAGTTAATGCTTTCTGTGTCTTTATGTTGAGAATAGTTACAGCTAGTGCCAGGTAGCTATGTCATCCCTTGCTTATTCCTATATTTTCCTGTGTGTTTATTGCTAACATCCTCATACACTGGTCTTTTTAAAAATTACTCAATTCTTTTTGTCTGCATTTCCTCACAGGATAGACGCCACTAGTGGAGTGGGCCAATCCACATATCACTGAAGTCATGTCTGGGATCAGAAAAAAAAATTAGATTCGAAGAGACTTAATGGATTTCATGTGAAGAATAAAAGATTAGATGAGGATAGAGAAAGCTTGGAAAGTTTTTCTTCACAAATGAACTTACTAGGGAAATCTGTACCAACTTTTCCAGTGCCTGTAGGTTCTTAAGTTTCTTTCCTTTCAGAAAAATCCATCTCTTTCTCTAGAATGTGACCAGCAGGTCTGCAGTTGCTGCCAGTTGCAGGGCTTTTAATCACCTGTGTTAACATTTGATAGGGCTAAGAAATATGGCCCCTGAAGGCCTCTGAACTGTGTTTTCCCTTCTTCAAATGGTGAATAATCATTGAACTGCTCCACAGTTTCTGATAGAAAGCTCAAATCAAGCCATGAAAAACCCATATTTCACAAGGTAGCATATTTTCGGTTCCTAGCAGTAAATTTTCCTCACTTTCACTGTGTTATGGGACACATTTAGAAAGGTCAGTTTGGCACTGTGTAAATTAACCAGAGGACCATTGGAGTTGAGTGAAAAATCTATTGTAAATGTATATTGATGGGCATCACATGGGGCAGGAGCATGGCTGTTGGGCCATTGGACAAAAAAGGAGAATTGTACTGTGGGCCTTTGAGTCAATGATATTTTCACACTGAGTGGTCACTAGAATGGTGTGATGAGACGATGACAGCAAACTTCATTCACAAATTCCCTTTGGTGCATGAGTATTGAAGTTCTGCTAGTAGTGGGGATGATGGTCTGGTGTCTGGAAGTCTTATCGCTTCAAGTATGAGCAGGACTGCCATGTTGCTCAAATCCACAGACACTGTTTGCTTTTCTATCAATCTCAGTGAAGCACCTTTGTAGTTGGTCAGTATACAGGCTACATAGGTGTGGAGGATGGCTCTGAGTTCAAAACATTGCAGTCTGGTAGGAGACAGCATCATTCAGAGATCAGGAATAAGGACTCTGAAATCAAATGAACTTAGACTGAATGACAGAACTTCTACTGTCCAGCTGTATGACCCAGGTGCATCTTGTCATTTTTTGAAGCTTTTCTGTATCCTTATGTTTAAAACAGTGGTAATATAAGAGATAATACCAATAACTGACAAATGGTGTAACAAGAAATTGAATATCTTCAGCATAGCAAAATAAATGACAGAGCGAAGAGACAGCCTATAGAATGGAGAAACATCCCTCAGATGGGGGATTAATATCTAAAATACATAAAGAACTGGAAAATACACACACACACACACACACACACACACACACAACAACATGGGATTAATATCTACAATATATAAAAACTAGAAAAATTGTACACACATATGTGACAGGGGATTAATATCTAGAATACATAATAAACTGTAAAAATTACACACACACACACACTCATGCACACTAAACAAATGGTCTAATGAACTTAACAGACAGTTCTCAAAAGAAGAAATACAAATGGCAAATAAATATTTGAAAAAGTAATCAATATCCTTAGCCATTCAGGAAATACTTTGAGATTCCATCTCACTCTTGTCTGATTCCTTTTATTTTTTAAAAAATGGTAACAAATGTTACTGAACATGAGGTAAGAGAAACCCTTATGCACTGTTGGTGGGAACATAAATTTACTTAGCCACTGTGGAAGTCAGTGTGCAGGTTCCAATGAAAACTAAGAACAGAACTACTGCAACCCAGCTATCTCACTCTTGGGAATACACTTGAAGGACTCTAAGTGAACACTTCAAGGAGACACATGCTATATGTCCATCAAAAGATGAATGGCTAAAGAAATTGTGCTCACACAAAATGGAATTTTATTCCCTCACAGATTTCAGTCATAAATAAAAGTTAAATGATTATATTTATAGAAAAGTGGTTATAACCAGTGATCATTATGTTAGGCAAAATAATCCAGATTCGGAGAAATACCACATTTTCTCTCACATGTAGAGTCTTGATTTAAATGTGTGTGTAGGTAATAAAAATAGAAAGGGGATGGTGAGAGAAGAGGAAAAGATCTCTAGGAGTAGAATGGAAAAAAGAGAGAGCAAAATCTTGTACATGTCATAGTAAAGCAGACTGTGGACTAATTGGGAAAGGAAAGTCATTGGTAAGAGTGGGTAGGAAGGATAGGGACAGTGATGAATAATAGCAAAATATAATAGCATATGTGTGGCATTGTGAAATGAAACTCATCACTATATATGCTAACTTAAAAGTAAATAAGCCAAACATGTTAGCATATGCCTTTAATTCCAAAACTCAGGAGGCAGAGATAGGAGAATTGCTATGAGTTCAAGGCCACCCTGAGGCTACATCATGAATTCTAGTTCAGTCTGGGCTACAGCTAGACCCTACCTCGAAAAACTAAAAACAATGCATGACCCACATTCCCCCATTGATGAAGGTCCCTTTGGAAGAGGGAGGAAAGGGAGGAGAATAAGGGAGCCAACACTATGAATGTAAAATCAGAATAATATAAATAAAAATAAATTATGGGAAAACAACAACAACAAAAAAGTAAACAAGAAAGGAAATAAAATGGTGGAACTAACAATACCTTCATATGTAATTTTGAATAGGAAATCAGAAAATTAAAATAAGGTACTTTGCTCAGTGTGATAAGAAATTATTAATGTTATTATTTGAAATGTAACTCTCAATGGACCTTTAGATTCCAGTGAGGCCAGAAATGACAGTGATTAATGGGACACCATCAAAGGGCATCTGGCTTTCCTGGCCCTGTTCGGTACTTAGTTCACACTGGACTCCTTTTTTGGATCACATCACTGATCTGCATACATTAGCATAGATTCCCACTATTATCTAACTTATCATTCATTAGGCTTTGAAAGCAGCAAGGAACAAGGGAGAAAATAAACACGTTACATCTGGAGCCCTCATGCCATGCCTATTTGCCTGCTTGAGCATCATATTCTTCATCTCATCTTAACTTACATACAGGAAACATGTTTTAGAGAAGAAGGGGTGGAGGGAGAAGAAGGGGAGAGATAGAGAAAGAGGGAAATGGAGGAGGCAAAAGGAGACGGGAAAGGGAAGGATTGGGAGAGAAGTGGGAAAGTTATTTATAGGTAGTAGAGTCAGAATAGTCAAAGGTCTGATTGTTTGCTTCCTTTCTGTAGTTCCTTTCTATAGACTGTTTCTACTAAGCCCTCCTGTATGTGGTTGCCTCCTATAGCTGTGGCTCCAACAGTCAATTAGCATGATTAATTCTGCACCTGTTAGATTCCATGCACTGTGGTAGGCACGAGGTACATGATATATTTACAGTGTAGAAGTGAGTAGTTAATGCAAAGAAGCACAGTGCACTATGATAGTATTCATAACTAGGAATAAGAAGTCAAGTACCTTTACAGTGTAAGTAAATATGTGGGGACATTTATGAAGGTAATTTTCCACTCAAGGGATTGGTACAGGCTTGGTAAATGCAAGAGTTTGGTCTGTGAATGTTTGCTGAATGGCAGGATGAGTAGATAGAACAATTATCTTCAGTGAGTGAATGAAATGCATGGATGAATGCAATCTGTATTAGAGACATCCTGAGTAGTGGTCTGGAGCAGGATAATTGGCATTTTAGTGGGTTGAGTTAAGGCATTCCCTCATTCTCTAGACTCTTTGACTTAGTATTGATGGGTTTTTTATGATTGTAGTTTCTCTTCAATCTTCCCTTCCTCTTCTCTGGACACAAATAGTTTATACTTTTATAAAGTACTTAATTGAAACAAGATTTCATGTGTGTAGTTCAGCAACTTTGCCAACTTAGAAATCTTGCACATGGAGGATGAGGAAGTAGGAACTTCTGAAATGTGGTCCTTCTTCAGTTTACTGTATCTTAACAGACCACAGGAAGGAGCCTTTGAAACAACACCTTTATTGAGAGTTTTGAGAACTGATGATAACAATGTGCTATTCAGCAAGAACCTGTCTTTGGGTTTTGAGCACAGGCTGCTTTGTGTTCTACCATAGGCCAGGTTGGAAGGCAATGAAAAATTACCCCTCATACACACAATATGGATTCTGGTGGAGCTTGGAGGGCTTTATTAATAACAGTATCTGAAGGTTTATTGGATATGTGGTTCCCAATTACTGGATGTGACAGTACAAGGTATATATTAATGACTTAAGAGAACTAACCTGGCTGGTAATTGATCACTAATGAGGCAGACTTGCTTGCATGTGGGCAAAATAAGATTTGGAAAACTCTTTTAGCCAGCCCTGCATGGATGCCTAAGATAAGTGATCTGCTAAATGGGTGATAAATATTTCATGGAGAACATTTTATAGAACCCATTTTACTAATTTTTAAAGGAATACTTGATGGTTGTTGGAAAGACCCAGTTGGTGGTTGCCTTTAATGCTAGCTATGGAGTCCCTTTAAGGAAGGGAGAGGAAAAGTGCACATAGGGAAGGGAAATGGAGATAACAAGAGACGAAGATGGCAAACAAAATGAGAAAAATCAAGGTACAATGGATGAAGAAATCAGTACAAAAGGAGAGGAAGAAAATGAGGAAGTGGATCAGCTGGGAAAAACCAAAATTCTTGATATGCAGGATTGGCATATAGTAACTGCAGTTGTTATGGGACTCATCTCATCACCTGTGACAACAGAGCCATGTCGTTGTGATTTAGAATGTTTTCCTGAGATGGGTGAGATCCTTGCATTAGGTTTACAGACACAGAGTATTTTATACATGTTCTTCAAATGCCACAGGAAATGAAATAATTCTCACCACACTTTGCTGACTGATGCAAAAGTGAAATATTTTTCTTCTTCTTGGCTCTGGATTAAATATAAATATATGTTTTCCTAAAGATATTGTACATATGTTTTCCTTTTTATAAAGGCTTTAAATCTGTTTTACAAATTTCAATTTTCCATCTGATCCTTTTCCTGTTTGTATTAATGAATTTCACTTAATTGAATTGAATGCCACAACTGATGTGTTCATTCTGAATTTGAGCTTCATATTCCCAAGAAGGCATTTTCTCAGTAACACTTAGCAAAGTGATATCTATCAAACCACTGGTGCAGTTAGAATTTAATTTGCTCTATCAGCTGCCATTGTCATACTACTTAACCTTAAGAAAAGTAATTTTCCTCAAGAGTTCATAATTCCTTTTACATTTCTTTTTTTTTTTTTCTAACTGAATGAATTTAATAAACTCTTAAGAGGGAAAAGACTGGGTAAAAGCAAGGTGACCAGGAAGGGGTGAGTCTATTTTGTTCCCTTCATTTCCAGATCACCTTGTCAGCTTGATGCTAGTGCTATTTCATTTCAAATTTTTGCTAATGGTAGCTATGAGTAGCTTAAAGAAGGAAAAGGAAAAATGCACTTAGGGAAGGGAAATGGAGATGATAGAGACCAATATGGCAAACAAAAGGAAAAAAAAATCAAGGTAGAATGGATGAGGAAATCAGTACAAAAAGAGAAGAAAAAAATAGGGAAGTGGAGCAGCTGTGAAGAACCAAAAACACCAGCCCTTCCTCTGCCATAACCCTCCATCTTCTGCTCTGCCACCTTTGTTGGGTACGCATCCCAGTATAGACAGTTTCTATATTGCTGGGTTGAACATCCAACCAAACAGTTTTATTGGAGGAAGGTATTTATTTCAAGCTTATAGCACCAGGGGAAGTTTCATTAATGGCTGAAGAAGTTAGCTCACTTTCACAGATCCAGAGAAGAAAATTGCAGCAAGCAAAACACTAGCACCAGATCACACAAGCCCACAAAGGCCCAGACTGCTCTCTTATACATTTGGGCTGGAATCAGATTCATCCCCAAACACACCTTAGTGATGTACCCCAGGATCTGCTCCCAGTGACACTTCCTCTAGGTAGGAAGCTGAAAATCCAAGTTACAAGTTTAATTTTAACACCTGAGTCAATGGGGGACATACATTCACATTCAAACCACCACATTAGGCCCTTTGCTCCTATAGACTGATAACCATACCACAATATAAATTGCATTTAGTCCAAATTCAAAGGTCCTCATAGTCTTTACCAAGTGTTCCTTAAGTGTGTATCCTGTAAAATCAAAATAATTTACATACTTTCAACATAATATGACACATAGTGAACATTTCCATTGCTATAATGCATAACAAAGAGAAACTAGACCAACATAAAATCAAAAATGATCAGATAAACATCAAACATCTTCAGTTCAAGTCCTATATTCATAACCAATAATGACAGACTCTAGATTTCCAATTTTCTTCCCTCCATCTGGGTTGAGGAGCAAGGGAAAACTTACATATTGAGCCAACAGTGCTCCATGGTAGCTTTCCATATTCCTGGTATATACCATACGTCTTTGGGTCTCTGTTGCAAACCATGGTCCATCTTCAGCAATGCACACTTGCCATTTTAGCCTTTAAAACAGGAATATGCTGCTTCCCACACCGCATCTCAGCAGTGGCTCTTATTTATCTTCAGACAATGTCCTTACTGGCTGTATAAGGAAATCGCTCTATTTTATTTGTCGCATCTTAGCAGTGGCTCCTGGAACCATGTGCATTTCATGACTCACTTCCATACATTTTTCATGCTTCCTAAATCAATACCAGGTATGCAGCCACACAAAATAAATTGTGACCTTGAAGAGAAGGTTATCTTTTAGAATTCTTCCTTTCAGTAATCTTCTTTCAATAGAGTATGAATTCCTATCATGCATTCTTTTCTTGGTGGAGATCCCCTCATGCCTCATCTTTTCATTGTTTCAATGAAAGCACTTTAATGGTAGTACTCTGCTTGGCAATATTAGCTTCAGTATCCTAAAACCTGTCTCTGCCGCTAGTTTTAAACATCCTCAAATTTTTTCAACTTTAAATCTCATACCTTTCAGTTCTATATCTTTCACAGAGAATATCAGTCCATTACTTTCAAATACAACATTTATCAAATTTTCTTGGCATGGGCAGCAGAATGCAGCAAGCCTTTATGACAGGAGCCCATTTACAACAAAATTCTCTGCTGTCTTTCCTTCAATTTGAGTGTTCATAAGCCAACACAATTCTCTCTGCACTTACCATTTTGAAACTTTCACCAGAATAAGCAATAAAATTTGGTTTATCACTCTATAACACATCTTTAGTTGCAACTACAAAATATATACCCATTCTTTAAGAATAAAATTTCCAAAAGAGCAAAATCCACATGATCAGATTCATTGCAAAATACCCCACAATTCTGGTACCAAATTTCTGTCATAGGCGATTTCTATTTTTGGGATGAGAATCCAACCAAATGCAGTTTTATGCGAGGAAGAGATTTATTTTAGCTTATAGATCCAAAGGAAGTTCCATCAATGGTGGAAGAAGCTGGCTCCCATTCAAGCAGAGAGAGAAACCACCACCATCCAGCACACACCAAAAAGCAACAAGCACCAAATCCTCCTGAGTCCTACTGTTCTGTTACACTTTGGGGCTAGAATCAGATTCACACCCAAACACACCTTTGGACTGGATTCCAGGATTTGCCCCCTCCTCCAGCCAGAGGGCTGAAGACCCAAGTTACAAGTTTAATTTTAATACCTTAGTCTATGGGGGACACACATTCACATTCAAACCACCACACAACTCATATTTCCCTTCCCTAATTTCTGTGAAGCAGTGTTTCTTAATTATGGGTGATGTCTTTCCTGCCCAAGAGATATTTGGCAATGTCTGAAGTAAGTTTTGATTATCATCACTGGTGGTGTTAGGGTGAAGCCAGGGGTAAAAGTCAGGTCTCTGGGTTTAAACAGTGTTTACCTAAATTTATGTACACCTAAACATTGTTTTCTTGAGTGCATCTTTGTAGACTTAATCAAGTTAAGATGAAATTATACTGGATTAGTGCCCATTCTAATCCAGTAACTGATGTCCTTGTTTGTATAAAGAGGAAAATTAGACACAAAACACACAAGAACTCATGTCAGAATCTCCAGGTCCCACATAGCCAGACACACAGTGACGCAAACATGCAATGTTGCACATGAGCCACAGGGGGCACATACATCTGGAGGTCATTCGCATTAACTAAAGGCCCTGGTGTGCCCATTCTCTCTCTCTCTCAAAAATAATGAAAAAAAAAAAAAAAACAAAAAAAAACACATAGGAAGATGATCACATGAATGCAGAGGCACAAATTGGAGTTCTGCAATTACAAATCATTAAATGTTGACTTTGTCAAGAGATAGCAGAAGCTGCAAGAGGCAAGAACCTTTTCCCTGAGCCTTTGGAGAGCACAGCCTGAAGATAGTTTAATACTGGAATTTCAGTCCCCCAAACTAACACAAAATAAATCTTTCATTTGTTAAGCTTCTCAATTTACATGGTAACTAATCCATAGAGAAGTCATATACCAAGTATATGCCTTAACATCTTACAAGATAGAGGGCAGCCACAACCAAAAAAGAATGGTGCTGTCTGAAAGGATGATGATGGTGGTAGTGCGACCATCATCGTTGTCCATGGTGCGTCTTTCTCACTTAACCCCATTCTGTACACCTTGAGGCACTTTCTGCCCTTGCAAACTATTCTGACTTTTATGGGTTGTTAAAGTTTGTGGTCTTTGTACATTGATACATAAATTAATAAACAGACTTCAAAAGGCATTTGCTTGATTCTTTAAAACCAAGCATTATACTTACACTTAGAACTTGAGTTTTATTTTTGCATATATCAACAAACCCTGTCAATTCAATGCAATTACATTGTTCTTTCCCTATTCATGGGAGTAGAGCATACCCTGAAGTCTTGAGAGGATGTTTCTATGTTGTGATTGATATTATTAAGGGTCTGAGGAGTCCTTTTGTCAATCCAGGAAACAAGTCTTAATGTGGCTGAGATGTGAAGAAAGTGTGGTCTATGGGGAAAAATTCTGGGTTAGAAGGCAGAAGGATGTTAATTCCATCTATTTTGACAACTCATATATCTATGAACTTCAATTTTCTCTTCTATCAAATAGGAAAATGATAGTAAATAGAGTTATTATGAGGATCAAACAGAAGATAGTATAAAGGGCCTAAAAAGGGTATTAAGCAAAAAAAAAAAAAAAACCATTTGGTGTGTGTATTGTGCATGTATATGTATAGATGTGTGTATACCAAAGAAGTGTGGAGGGCAGATGATAACCTGAGAACTTTGGTCCTTGCCCTGCAACTTACTTGAGATAGGGTCTCTTGTGTTCTTCTGCTATGAATGTGAGTTTACATGGCCTATGTGCTTTGGCCTATACCATTGTCATAGGCTCGTTGGTATTACAGACATGTATGCTACTTGTGTGTGGCTTGCCAAGAGGTTTTGTTGTTTATTCATATGAAAACTGGGACAATCATGCTGTCCTGTTTCATAAAGGTGGCACACAGCCTTGCTAGGCCACATGTCTAAAAGCAGTAGGAAGTCACTGGCTGCTGCTTGGTTTCGGGCATCCCCCTGCAGCATATTAAGTAAAAATGCAGAATGATACCTATGTCCATAGAAGAGCGAGAAGGTAATAGGCAGTCTTGGGTATCCTACAGAAAATTTTGTTTATTCATTCCCAGAAGTATGACTAGCAGAGATAGACTGTGACATTGATGAAAGTCTGATGGATAAAAGATACTGAGCTATTGCCTGGTGATCCAGAAGAGGTGGCCAAACCCTCTCATGAAGCTCCTGTACGGATTTGTGTTCTGGCAGATTGTCTATGTGACTGAACATGCCCTGATGGGCTATTCCTTAATGGAAAAATATGCTGATACATGGAGAATTTTTAATAGAACACATTAAAGAAAAAGCACATTAAATGATAAATGCATTTAAGCAATGTCTAAGTGAATGTATCTGAAACCAGAATGAGGCCAAGAAAAAGCCAATCTTACATTTTCCTTGCATGAGTTCAAAATATTTTGTTAAGGAATGCCAGACTTGTTATATAGGGAATTTATGTTGGGGTTCATGTATAGGCAGACAGGGCTTCTACTTCCACTGGTGGAATACTCGTCTGAAGGGTGAAAGTAAATCCTGAATGCTGATGAGGCTATAAGACTTGGCTTTGGAAGGCTTGGGTTTTATCACTTAGATCATATGGCATCTTTAAAATTGATCATGTGTGGACATTTAAGGATCTTTAACATACTTTTAAAGAAACTGATAAAAGATGGGCTCTTCATGCTGGTGATCATCATTGGGGAGCTTTTGAAGTTTCTTTTTCTTTGCCACAATGAATCATAAGCATATAGTATAGGTTGGCTAAATTCTCCTTTATTAAATTAATGGTACTAATTTAGTTTTGGGTTTCTGTTCATTTACATTAAAATGAATCCCATATAAAATATTTCACATGAAGTTTAGAGAAGTGCTATGCACAAGTGGCTTTGGGATCTTTCTCTATTGTTTTGTTTCTTTTTTACCTTGTCTTCAAAATGAGGCAGTTCATTTCTATATGAATGGTGATATCAGAAGTATTTTTACCCTTTATTTCTTCCTTGCCCCAACAGGATGTTATTCACTATAGCTTACCTACTAGGCTGTAGAGAAAAGCTGAGTAGGAGAAGTTGTTTGATTTGGCAGTAGGCTACCTGAAAACATTCACGATCTGCCAAGAAAAGAGAAAGACAGAATTTTGTAGGGCTCTATTTGTGAAATTAAATTGGCCAGGATCAGGACAATCTTGTGGCTTCAATCTGCCTTTATGTCTATAAACAAGGTCCATCAATACAAAGCAATGTTCTGAACTGTAAGGACACAGTTTATTGGCAATCTCTGAGGTCAGCTTGAGGTCAGACTTCATTTACTAATGAAAGCAAAAAAGAGGCCTATGGAGAACATTAATGAAACCCATTATGATTCCAAAGTGGAAGGTTCTTCCTTGGCAGGAGAATGAAATAAATGCAATTCTTATTTCTTCACATTTAGCAAGGTTTGCCAAGTATTTTGCAGTGTATGTGGTTTTTATGGAACTAAAATTAGAAACAAGGGTCAGATGACCCCCAAACACTTGAGAGATTAAAGTCATCTGAGAACCAAACCAAACCACGAAGCTTTGTTGGGCAATAGGAAACTACTGCAGTGGAAATTTCTATAATGAATTCATGTAATTTGAACAAATAGCTATCTACCTTTTTCTATCTTGCATGACTCAAGATAAACTATACAATTATATCATAGAAAGAAACTTTAGTTCTAGGGAGATTAACTCTGTCAGAATAGTGATGAAACAGGCAATTTGTTAATACTTAACTTCCCCTAGAAGTTATTTATTGAGGTGCAGGTACTATTTGCCGTGATCCCTGTCTGCTCTGTTTGGGGCGTTCAAGTGGATTGTTAAGTTAAAATGGTTCTAGGAATGGTTCTCAGGCATTCAGAAGATATAAAGAGGGTCTGTGGAGGGCCAGCACAGTGACATTATCCTGAAGCTTCAGATGGTTCCTAGACACATGTCTGATAGTAGATTAGATGCAAAGGGAAGTTTTTATCTTCCTGCATAAGAGTAGATGAACATGGTCCACATATTTGTTATTGATGTTGTCAGAAGTGGCCTGGCAACCTAATGAGGATGAAATGGGAGACAGTAGTGGGTAGGCTAGCCAATGGTTGAAGAAAATGAAGTGGATTTACTAGCCAGCACATGAAAGATGAAAACAAAGAGGAGAGCTATTTTACAGTGTTCTACATCGCTCTGTAAAGTCATCTAATACTCCTGAACTGGTAGTTGAAGTCCAGCACACAAAGAAAGTAAGTTGATATTTTTGTTGTGGAGGTCAGATTTTCAAAGACAACATTGCCCAAATCTCTTGGTCTTATGAATGAGTTGCCTTACATAGCAAAGGAGGTTATGGAACTTAAAACAGTGACATTATCCTGAATTACTAACATAGGCTCAATAAAATCATAAACAACCTTAAAAGCAGAGAGTTTCCTATGTCTGAAGAGATCTGGAAGGAAAGGAGGCAGAAGTGATGAAGCAGAAAGTGAAGAATACTGAAAGCTTGAATGGACTTTAGTCTGCAGTTGTCATCCAAGGATAGAAGAAAGAAGTAGGGACTCTAAGCTTACATCCAAGAAGGATGGATGTGGTACCTTAGTGCTGTACCAATGTGCCATTGTATTCTTCCCACCTGGAGATTGGTTGAGCATTCTCCATCAAATCTATGAATGAAAATCTTGAAAATTGATATCTTTTTTGAATGATGACACCATGTCTGGTTTCTAAGCCATGGATTATGAGATAGATGGATGTTGATTTAAGCTTCTAAGTTTGTATAATTGCTTATGACAAAAATAGAAAATGAATACACTCACACATCTATTTTACAAAGATGTATGTATCTAGATTTTTAAATTATGCATGCACACAAATATCCAAGGAAAGGCATCATATAGAATATGCTAGAGAGAGCTGGAGATATGGCTTAGCAGTTAAGGTGCTTTCCTGTGAAGCCTAAGGGCCCAGGTTTGGTTCCCCACTACCCATTTAAACCAGATGCAAAAAGGTGGCACATGTGTCTGGAATTCATTTACAGTGGCTAGAGATCCTGGTGCATGCATTCTTTCTCTCTGTATCTGTCTCTCTCTCTCTAATAAGTAAATAAAATATTAAAAAAGAATATGTTAGTGAAAGCTCATGAGATAAATACATGCAGCCTTTTGGTCAAATATTCTGACACCAAGGGCTGTTCTGTCAATATGCTGGATTTTGACCATTTTTTAACTTTAGTGGCAAATTGGAGAAGAATGTCACACATGAAATTCTTCTAATATCTGCGTTAGAAGGTTGTCAAACCAATATCTAGTCTTCACTCATGCTTTTACCAACTTCACGGCTCTTTCAGAATACTTACGTATGTAGATATATACATATATGATTATGCATAGTATATGTGCAGAGGTAGTTATCATTTCAAGATAGTTTTTTAATATGTTAAGAATAAAAATGGAAACTGGCCCCACTGAAGTACTATGATCAACAAGTGGAGGATATGAAAATTTGGTTCTTATCAACACTGAGTCTGATCTTTCCCACAGTGACATCACTTGCAGGCTTTGCTTACTGGTACTTCACCATGTTTTGAAAACTCCAGTGAAAAAATCTCATTCCTTTCTTTTCAAACATTCTGATCATAGCAACTTAATGAAATTCTCTTCGGAGGTACTACTAGGCTTGCCTGTTTATTTTTTCAGCACGACTTTGGAATGGACAGCCCCTCTTGGCTTCCAGGCTATATTTGTACACTGCATGCAGTCAACAATTCTGTATACTATATTTTAAATACAAGTGTGGATAGTGAAAATGATAATTTATGGTAAGCAAGATCTGGATTGATAGGAAGCACAGCAGCAGAGGGATAGGCTGTGTGGCGAGGCTGGGATGGAGGACTGAGATAGAAATGAGGCTGATGAGAATAAAATCAAGTGCACAGAACTTTCAGGAGTTCAACAACAAGGGAGATTTGTCTAACAACTTGAAGAGATCTATTTGGGTTCATATCTAGGAAGATAGAGTGAATACATTTTTCTTTGTTATTGACTAGGGAAGAATAGCTCAGGTAATGAAAAGATTTGCTTCAAAGTCAATTAATGCCCTAAACTTGTGTGAAAGTCTCAGGGTTTATCAGATGGATTCAAGTCAGATCCTGTGCTGTGTTCTGTGAATGTGGTCATCTGCAGAGGCATTCTTCCACCTGAGAACTTTACTGGAAAGATTACAGAAAATGGGTTACAATTATCAAAGGCTTTAAGTCAGAGCAAGAATTAAAGCCAAGTTGTAGACAGCAAATGATAAGGAACTCCTTTTGGTATTATTCCTGGCGTTAAGTTTTGTAAACACTTGTGTGGAATGATGGAACAGTACACTGAGGTAGATGGTTATTTTGTATTTGACTTAGCTAAATCCCACAAGGTCACCATTACCATCCAACATTGCACAATTAGCAACAGCTACACCCATTGATTTTTACACTTTTTTCTCAATCCCTAAAGTCCAATTTTATCATTTTATTGCTTAACTTGAACTTTTTTTCTGCATTTTTTTTAAATGGGAGAAGGCATGGGGAAAAACATGGGCAAAATCAGATTAAATATTAGCAAGAAAGAACATTTGAAGACCTAAGGAATATTTTAGTTATAACCAAAAAAAAAAAAAAAAGACACCATTTGTATCTTCTTTTATGTTCAGAAGTGTGCTGAGGAGTCTTGTAAGGGAAGGCTTTGCCTGAATCCCTGTGGTCCTGGAAGGCAGAAGCAGGATTAATTTATAGTGGTTACAAGAAAGCAGATATCAATGCAGAATAAGGGGAACTTACTTCCAATCTGAATAGTACAGACTAGAATTAGCTAATTTACATGATAATGAATTGTATGTCTTCTGAGATAAATATGTCAAGGTTGAACAATCATTTGCCAGGGATGCTGTATCGAGAATAATAGAATTGGCACGAGAGTAGAAAGGACTTCTGCTTATAACCCATATCTTGAAATTCATTATTCCTTTCAAAATTAAAACTATTCTGCCCGAAATTTACTTCGAATTCCTGATTATTTATTGATTTCTCCTCTCCATCCAAGCTTTTGTTCCAAGTTGGGGTGAACAAAAGACCTTTTGGTTATAACTTATCAACCTAGGCCCTATCTTCCCTTTCTAACTCCTTTTATGTAGTCATCAATTTATATCCTCCACTATTTTACCTTTCTAATGTATTCTTCAATAGTGGTTTCTTTGCCTCAATATGCCATGCATTTCTTCACATTAAAACAATATTCCCTTACCTCTCCTACTATATACATTCATGCATTCATGTTTATATTTTCAATCTTTTCATTCACCTGCTATTTGCTTATCCTTGGCATTTCTACATTCTCTTGATATATGGTTCAGTTGCCCTCCAGGTTTTTTTTTTTTTTTTTTTTTTTTTTTGGAGTATACTTACCACCCCCCCTCCAAATTGTATGTTACGAGTATAACATGATATTCTGATTTGTGGAATCATTGTGAAAAGTGAGTACTATCTTCAACCTAATTAACATATCTATCACCTCACATAGCTATGGTTTTGTGAGATCACTTAAAATGACCTCTTTCAGAAAATTTCAAGGTGGCAGGCATGGTGGTGCACACCTTTAATCCCAGCACTCAGGATGCAGAGGTAAAAGGATTGCTGAGAGTTTGAAGCCAGTCTGAGACTACACAGTGAATTCCAGGTCAGCCTGAGCTACAGTGAGACCCTACCTTGGAAAAACAAACAAACAAACAAACAAACTCAAGGATATAATTTAGGATTATTGATTATATATTAAATCTTTAGAACTGAATCACAGCAGCCACTCAAACCTATATACCTCTTTGCCATTATCTCCTGATGCTACCCACATTCTGTCCATGGCAACTGTCCTCTTAGCTGTTTGTATGAGTTCAAATTTTCAAGATTCCATATGTACACGAGATCACCCAGTATTTTCTGTGGCTTGTTTCACTAAATATATCCTCCAGTTGCCAACAAATGTCACAGAAAGACATTTTCTGCTTTTAAAGGTGGAGCAATATTCTATTTTATATATCCATCTAATTTTCTGTATCCTTTCATCAATCACTAGATATTTCCATTATTTTAATATCTTGGATTCCATGCAATAGCATGGAAGTATAGACCAGACACCGAATTCATTTCCTTCGAGTATATACTCAGAAGTGGGTTCAACGAATCATATGGTAGTTTTAATTTTTTGTGGAATGGTATATCCAAATTTGTGTTACCATTGTCTTTAGAGAAACCTTTCTATTGGCAATATGCATACATAAACACAATGTACTATGATCATAATCCCCTCCTAGCACTCTCCTTTAACCTTTCTTCTGTACCCCTCTTTCACTGAATTCCTTCTTCTTTCCCATTAGTCTTTCCTTTATTCCACTGTTATCATGCTCTTTTGTGTCTTCACATTATTCAGGTCTTGTGTAGATAACATCAGCCACTGTGAGGTCGTGTATGTAATGCCCAATTTGTGTTTGGGAGGCAGCATTCTCCCGCATTTCTCCCCATCCTTTTGATCTTAGATGCTTACCATTGCTTTTTGATAAAGCCATTCTAAAAACGTACTATGTAAAGTACCACTGTGATTTTCAAGTTTACTTCCTGTATGACTGCAGATGCCAGCTTTATTTTCCTATGCCTAGTGACAATTCATATGTACTATTTTGTGAAAACATACAAATGTCCTTAGCCCATTTGACAATTTTTCTATTGACTTTTATTGGGTTCTTTGTTTATATTTTGGATACTAACCACTTACCCAATATATGGATTATAAATAACTTCTTCCATTTTATAGGTTGAAGATTCATTTTGTTGATTGTTTCCTTTGTTATACAGAAAATTTTGAGTTTGAAGTAATCTGATTTTCCTAATTTTGCTTTGAATGGCTGTTTGAGAAGTTATTTTAAAAAATGGCTTCCTGAAGCCAATATCCAGAATCTTTCCCTGAGTAATTTTATAGTTTCTGGCCTATTTTTAAGCCTTTAATCACTTTGTATGTTTTTTTATACAGTGTGAGAAAAGGGTTCAGTTTCACTCTTCTGCATGTAGACAGCCAGTGCTCCAAGCACTGTCGAATTTGTGTTCTTGCCCCTAATGACATCAATTGACTCTAATTGCATGGGTTTACTTTCAGGATCTCTGTTCTGTTCTGTCTGATTGGTCAATATGGCCATTTCAAAAAAAAATATTTATTTGAGAGAAAAAGGGAGAGAGAGAGAAAGAGAGAGAGAAAGAGAGAGAGAGAGAGAGAGAGAGAGAAAGAGAGAGAGAAAGGGGGCATGGCCAAGGCCTCCAGCAATAGCAAAGGAACTCCAGACACATGAGCCACCATGTGCATCTGGCTTACGTGGGTCCTGGGGAATTGAACTGGGTCTTAAGGCTTCACAGGCAAGTGCCATAATGGTTAAGCCATCTCTCCAGGCCTCACTATGACTTTTTTAAAAAAAGCACCATGAATGTACCACTACCCATTACCCATACCAGTTCTGTTTTGACTAATGTAGTTTTATAATTGATTAATTCTCAATATGATAGCTCTAACTTTGTTGTTAAGATTATTTTGGTTTTTTGTGGTTCCTTATGAATTTAGAGTTTCTTTTCCTACTTATGGAAAGCACATCTCTGGATAAGTAGCTAATGCCTTGAATTTGTAGATCATTTAGATAATGTATATATTTTAACAATATTCATTCCTCTAATCCTTGAACATGGGACATTTTCCAATTAATCTGTGCCTTATTTAATTAATTCGCTTCATCAGTGTTTTATAACCTTCAATGTAAATAAGTCTTTGGTTACATTTGTTCCTAAATAGTTTGAATTCCTTTGCAGAAAGTTAATTGCTTGTGTATAGAATTGTCCCTGATGTTTTGTTTTTTGGATTTATATCCTGTACCTTTATGGAGTCATTTGATTAGTATAACAGTTTTTTTTCTCATGTTGTTGTTGGGCTATCTACAAGCAGAGACTATTTTATTTCTTCCCTTCTGATTTGGATGTTTGTTTCTTTGCCTTATTTAATTGTTCTGGCAAGAACTTCTCATAATATGCTGAATAAAAGTGATGAATGGGGATTCCTGCCTTCTACCATGTCTTAAGGAGGAGGTTTTCATTTTTCTCCATCGATTATGATGTTACCTGTGGGCTTTTCATCTGTGCCTTTTATTATGTTGAGTTAATTTTCTTCTATTCCTATCTGAGACTTTGTAAAATCACAAATGGTTGTTAAACTTTGTCAAATGAGATTTATTTGTATGCTTATAGTTTTTCTTTCATTTAGTAATTGTAAAACAACATGTTTATTAATTTATGTCTGGTGAAACACACTTGCATCCTAGCTGTCATTCCCACTTGGCTATGGCATATGATCGTTTTAGTGGAATGTTAGTTTCAGCTTGATAGTTTTTTTATTGAGCATTTTGCATCAATGGTCATGGGGGATATAGGCCTACAGTTTTCTTTCCTTCTGTCATTTTAACTGGTTTTGGTGTCCAGATGATGCTAGCCTCATAAGTTTGTGCATATATCCTCTTTCATTTTTAGAAGTTTGATAAAGACTGGTGGTAATTTTTTTTTCTTCATGATCTTTTTTTTTTTTTTTTTTTTTTTGTGAGAGAGACACACAGAGAGAGATAGAGAGGGAGAGGGAGACAGATAGAGATGGGTGTGCCAGCAGCCTCTCAGCTGCTGCAAAGGAAATCCAGATGCCTGCGCCCCCTTGTGGTCACGTGCGGCATTGCGCCCTTGCATCACTTTGCATCTGGCTAAACGTGGGACCTGGAGATTGTAACCGCTGGAAATTGCAACCAGCGTTCTAGGCTTAGGAGGCAGGCGCCTTAACCGCTTAGCCATCTCTCCAGCGCCTCTTCATGATCTTTTATTGGCATATATTCATTGCAGATTAAAGTGCTGCTTTTCATAAGAATATTTTCATGAAGTACAAAGTGTGCTTTTTTTCTTTTTAAGTGTATTGATAGAGTTTATCCTTGAAGCCATCTTTCCTAAGCTTTTTCATTTTGAAGTTTTGCATTACTGAGTCAATCTCTCTCTCTTTTTTTTTATTGTCTGTTCTGTTTTTTTTTTTTTTTTTCATTTTCTTTGGCCCCTACTTTCTTATTTATCATTTGTTGCTGCTTGTTTGATTTTGATTTTTGAGACAGACTCTCACAATGTAGAGTACATACCTTCAACTTCCTGTCTTCCTGCATTCCTCCTATTATTATAGGAAAGCACCACTATACTGCCCTTCTAATTCTCCTTGATTTCATTCAACAGGTTGTATATTTCTAATAATTATCCCTTTCCCTAATAAATAATAGTCTCTTATGAGTATTTATATTTTTGAGACATTTGTTATAATGCATTCTCTTACATTTGTCATTTCATTTATTTGAGTCTTCAATTTTCTTACTATAATAACAAATGGTTTGGTGATTCTCTTTATTTTTTTCAATAAACCAACTTTTGGTTTTACTGATTTTTCTATTATATATTTGATTTATTTCACATCTAACATTTATTATTATTTTTTTGCTAATGATGGCCTTAGTTTGTTCTTTTTATTTTTCCTTAAGATGTAATGTTAAGTTGTTTATTTGATACCTTTTTATAATAGACATATTTATAGTTTTAAATTTATATTTTGGTATTGCTTTTTTGGTATCCCATCATGTTTTGTTATGTTGTGCTTGCATTTTTATTTATCTTGAGACATTTTAAAAATTGGATTATTTTTTCCTCTCTGATCTGATGCTTAGTCTAGAGTGTGTTGTTCTATGTCCATACGCGATGGGTCCTTGAATACCATGAGTTTGCACTCTATGAACTTATTTAGATATGGATTTAAATTTTTTTCTCAAAATCGGAGAAAGATGAAACACACAACTCAGAAATGTTGAAAAAAGAGAAAAAATATAGCTATGTTATGCATGTTTATAATATATATAGGTAATAGTTTATTTTTATATTTAAGAGAGACAGACAGATGCAGAGACAGAGAGAAAGAAAGAGAGAGAGAGAGAGAGAGAGAAAGAGTGAGAAAGAAAGAATGGACATACCACTGCCTTCAGCTGCTGCAAATGAACTCCAGACCCATGGACCACCATGCGCATCTGGCTTTTGTGGATCCTGAGGAATTGAACCTGGGTCCTCTGGCTTTATAGGCAAGTGCCTTAACTACTCAGCCATCTCTCCATCCTGATAATAGTATATTTAAAGCAATAAAACATATATTAATATGTAACAAAAGGTTACATTTATTAAACTTAGAAATGCAGAGCATAGAGGAAACTATTCAAAGTCAGGAAAAATGTAAATAAATATAAAGCTTCTGTGTTGAATCATAATGACATGAATAGTCCGTAGTTTATGCTTTGCTACTGCAATGGTTTTATAGTCACCTCATGCTGCTATTGAGGTGATCCCAGGAGCTGTCACTGTCTGCTTAAAATGCCATGTGACACTAATCATCTCCACATGAACAGTTCATCTCGCCGGTAAATTGTGTATTGCAGTAAAAAGTGATCTCTGACAGTTCTTGCATATTTTTCACCATGTATAATTCATATGACAAAAAATAATGTGGTAATTGAGTGTTCATGTTGTTGCTAAGTCTGCTGATCAACTGTGGGCTCTTCATTCAGTTCAGTGTGGGGAAGTCAAAAGTTGTCCATAAGCCAGGACCAAGGAGGCAGGCCAGTAATACCAGCTACTCAAGAGATGGAGGCAGGAGGGTCACAAGTTGAAGGCTTGCTTATGCAAATTTGTGAGACACTGCTGTAAAAACAAAACAAAACAAAACAGGAGAAGGGCTAGGATGTAGCTCACAGGTATGCATGAGTTCTTGGGTTCAGTCTCAAGTATTGCTCAATCAATCAATCATCATAGGGCAATTTTTGACAGGATTGGGTCACTACTCTAACACATAGATGAAGGGCTAACTTATCTAAATTTGTTTCATTTCTTACTGTTATTTTATTATGTACAGAAAAGATAGTGTAAGTGATTTCAATCTTGTTAAGATTGAATATGTTAAGACTATTTTATGACCTGATGTGTGATCTATACTGGAGAATGTTGCGTGTCTAATTGTGAAAAATGTGCATCCTTCTGATGTTGAGTGGAATGTTCTGTATACATCAATTAGTTCCAGTTGATCTGTAATGGGGCTCACTTTTGCTTTCTCCTTATTGATGATTCTGTTTGGATCATTCACCCATTATGGAGTATGTGCTTTGTGACGTTTTCTACTGTTGATGTTGATTTCTTCCTTGAGGTTATTGAAAGTTTACTTTATGGATTTAGCTGCTTTGAAGTTGGGTGCATATGGAATTGAATGTGGAATTGGCCTTTTCATCATTATTTCATGACCTTTGTTTGCCCTTTGTGCTTTCTTCATGATTGTTCTGTGGATGATGTACTCCTTACCTTCTGGAAGCCCCTCATGTCCCCGAATTCATTGGCAGGAATATTCGGATACCTTGCACATTTCCTGGCAATGTTTCCCTTGGGGGAAATTCTCCATTCATATTCTCTCTTTCTCCATTTATTCCCTTGTATTTATCATATAATTACCCGGGTCAGACCTGTTTGAAAATGGATCTCCAATATGTTAATTTAAGCCCTAGATTCTCTTCTAAATTACTGACTCATATTTTCATATGTCTTCTAAAGAGTCCTTTTTGGTTCCTGTAAGTACTAAACATTGGCATAATGGAAACCAAATTAGTAAGAATTCCTCACCCCTAATTAGTTTATTAATTCCTCTTGTATACTTTTTAATTCTTCTTCATGATGCTATCACTTATTCACATAATATAAAATCAAAACATTGAAATCAGAATTGATTCTTTCTTTCTCTCACTCTATCATTATCATCCCATCTTTATCTTTAGTCATTCTCTTTTTGATTACTTTCAAATAAATGTCTTCCTTCTTTGGCTTCTACTTTAGTATGCAGCTGATTGCTTCACACTTGAACCTCTATGATCCCCAAATCCATAATCTTCATGACAGCAGACTCTGCTCTCTTCAAGCATTACCTTTGTACTCTGGAATCATCATTCCTTCTAATCACTATCACTGGATTTTCTCACTGTAGAAATTATATGTAATCAGAAATTCATGCTTCTACACTATGCAAGACCTCTCTCTATATATACTTAGCCACTTCTAATCATATTATTAGCATATATAATACCCTCTTCTGGGCATTGTGCTGACTTGAGAAACCCTGGGAAGGAGGCATTATTATTATAATTTAATAATATAATGTCAAGCAAGAGAGTTTGTAGACTTTTGAATCTGCATGGGATGACTCTAGAACTTTTGACCATTCTGATTTCCTACTGTTTACTGCCTACTTGTACCCATGCAGCTTTAATCTAGATCCCAAGTTCATCTCTCACTGGCTGCTCTTCTCTGTCTCTGCTGGCAATGCTTCACTACAGATTTTATAACATAAATATCTTCTCTCCCACAAACTTTAAATATTTTTATTTATTTATGAGAGAGAGAGAGGGAAAGAGAGAAAGAGAGAGAAGGAGAATGGACACAGGCATGCCAGGGCCTCTTGCCACTGCAAATGAACTACATATACAAATACAAATACTAATTTATGCATCTGGCTTTATATGGATACTGGAGAATTGAACCCTGGTCATTATGCTTTGTAAGCGAGTATCTTTAACCATTGAGCAATCTCTCTCTAGATCATCCTGCAGACTCTTTACTGATCTCTGGTCCCCATTTGAAATCTCACATTATTTACATTATACTTTTTATTTATTTATTTTGAGGGAGGGAGAGAGAGACACAGAGACAGAGAGTGAGAGACAGAAAGAGAGTGAGAGAATGGGTGCACCAGGGCCTTTAGGCACTGCAACAGAACTTCAGACACATGTGCCCCCTTGTGTGCATATGTGGCATTGCATACTTGCGACACTGCGTCTGGCTACATGAATCTAAAGATTCAAACATGAGATCTTAGGCTTTGCAAGCAAATGCCTTATAACTGCTAAGCCATCTCTCCAGCCCTATACTTCTTTTTTATTTAATTTAATTTATTTATTTGCAAGGAGAGAGAGAGAGACAGACAGACAGACAGACAGACAGAGTCAGAATGGGCATGCTAGGGCCTCTAGCCACTGCAAACAAACTCCAGATGCATGTGCCTCCTTGTGCATCTAGCTTATGTGGGTCCTGGGTAATTGAACCTGGGTCGTTTGCCTTTGTAGGCAAGCACTTTAACCACTAACCCATCTCTCCTGCCCAGCCCTATACTTCTTAAAAAATAGATTTTATTTATTTATTTGTGAGGAGAATGAGAGAGAGAGACAGAGAGAGATACACACAGCACAAGCTCCAGATGCATGCACTATTTTGGCATGTGGCTTTATGGGGTTACTGGAGAATTGAACCTGTGCTGTCTAGCATTGAAAACAAGTGCCTTTACCCATTGAGTCATCTCTCCAACCCTACATTGTACTTTTATATGTAACTTCATTAATATGTTTTATAATGATATGTATCAATAGATTCTCACCTCTGATATTTATTATCTCCTTAAATATCACCTTTTGTGAATCACCAGTTTTATTCTTCAAGTTACTCCAAGGAGCATCTTGTCTTAAACATCAAGAGATATTAAATGTTAATTCATTTAGTAAACGTGATAGTCATATGATGTCAATCCCTGCTTAGCAGCAGAGGAAACTGAGGCACAGTGAGGTTCATGAATACATACCTTAAGTTACCTGTGAGTGGTGACTTTAGAATTCAAGCACAGGCAGGCTGGCAGGATCTGAGTTCTTATTCAATTACCATGCTGCGTGCACTTTGTTTGCTCTTTGTTTATATTGAATTGTTTGGTAGATCTAGATATCAGATCTTATCGTAATTCAGCATCATGTGTTTTTAAGATTTCTGTGACTGTTTCTTTCAGCACAAGTGTTTAGATAACCTAAAAGGAACCTCATTCATTTAGGTGTCACTGATAGGTGTCAGTGATGAATTTACATTTCAAGAACTTCTCTTGTCAAAGAAAGTGTCATTTCTACACACGACAAGTGGTAACTGAAACAAGGGACATATTAGTCTCCAGAGATAGGAAGAAACATAAATTTGGATTAATTAGTATTCGTAGCCTAATTTTCATTTCCTAGAACAGATTCACTGAAGCAATTTCAATCAATATATCATGTTATGAAGGTTTTCTTGCATTTTGAGGGATTTAAAAACAATTATTCTGGTCCTAAGATGTTGTTGGTAAAAGCTGACATGGAGGAAGCCATGAGCACTTGGCTACTTGTGGTAGCTCCTCTGTCTGTCCATTAGCCAAGATTCAGTTGTCCTAGCAATTATCTACATCACTGACTAATTAATGACCATTTTGTAGCCCTATTTCAAAGAATGAGTGATGGGATGCTCACTTCTTCAATGAAACTCACTCTTGTGTTCTCTTTATACCATTTTTGTCTTTGCAAAGCTACCTGAGATTTTTCATATTTCTCTCTCCAGTTTTCTCACTCACCCCTTTGATTTTCTCTTGATTATACCCATTATTTGTCAGTTCTGTTTCCTAAGAGCATTGAAGTTTGTTTGGCGTGTGATGAATAAATTTTTTTAAATGTTTTGTGACAGAACATTTCTGGGGTAAAGAAGTGATAAATATCAAATCAAGTGGAGGCTAGAAATTTAATTTTCCCTATCAGAGCCAATCTGTGCTTCATTTTATCCTGACAAAAATTGATACTTTATCCCTGTGATAATGGAAGACTCTGATTGCAGTGCCTTTTCATAGTTCTTAAAAAAAAATCTTTTCTTTCCCCTGAGAACTTGAATCAAAAGCGAGTAGATTCTATGCTCATTGTGAAGAAAGATACCTTATATCCCGCCAGCCCTTTGTGTCCCCAGGCCTGGCAGCATTTCCATAAAGTAGCTCAAGTTCTTGATTTAATGTGCTGCATTCACGATTTATCTCTGGTTGCCCTCAAGAATTTATCTAGCAGAGGCAGTGGCAGAGTTCTCCCCATTTTCTTTATTCAAACCCATTTCTTAAATTAGGGAGGACTTGAGTCTGAGGTGATGTCTGAAAACTGTCTTTTTAAATAGACTCACTAGCATTCGATTTTGGAAAGAGAGACTCAGCAGCACTGACTTTAGTGCTTATTCGAAGCTTTCTCGGAGTCAGGCCGACTGAAAGGATGTTTATTTTGTTTGCTTGCTTGTTTGTTTTGACACAGGGCCTCATGCATTCCACACTGGTTTCAAACCTTCTATCTTGCCAAAGATGACCTTGCAATTCTGATACTCCTGCATCTACCTACCTTCCAAGTGTGTCCTATAATGTCCTATAATGTGTCCCATACCCAGTACCGTGCTATGGATGGAAGCAAGCCTTTTTCTAGCTGAGCTACACCCCCACATGAAGAGATATTGAATATTAATTCATTTAGTAAATGTGATAACTCTATGATGTCAATCTCTTTTAATCCCTGCTTAACAGCAGAGGAAACTGAAGCACAGTGAGGTTCATTAACATACCTTAAGTTACCAGTGAGTGGTGACTTTAGAATTCAAACACAGGCAAGTTGGCAGGATCTGAGTTGTTAATTCAACTACCATGCTGGGAGTGCTTTAGGCTATTCAAATGAGTGTGCTTCTTCCTAGACTCATGTACCTCTTACAGAGCAGGAAGAATTACATGAATTCGAAGTCCAGAGAAAGGGGATCCTTAGGTATGCTTTTATCCAAGGCCTGAATGACTTCATCAGAAATTAATTTTATTTTATTTATTTATTTATTTTTACCTTAGTTTCTCAACTGTATTCCAGTCATTGTGGGTTTTGTTTTTGGTAGGGCATAGACTCAATGATGAGGTAAATATGGGCCATAAGTGGATCAGAATTTCACAGCATTGAGCAGGATTTAAGTCAGTTTCTGCTGGGCTGTAAGGATGAAGGGAGTCTGTAGTATCTAATTATCCCTGGGTTATGACGGTTTGAACTGTCCTCTGATAGTGGGAAGCCTAGAGCCAGACCTACTGCTTGAAGTCAGAGGCTGGAGGTAGGTCCTGTTCACCTCTTACAAAGCAAACCAAACGGAAAAGATAATCCATGTGGAATCAATGTTTGGAGATTTGTTTTCTTGGAAGCCTGTGGTTTAGAATGTCTTGAGCAAGGCAGAAGAAAATGCAACTAGGATCAGCACAATGATGTGTTGTACCTATTACAAAGAGAAGAAAAAAATAACATAAATAATAATGAAGAAAAATCCAGTTTCCATACAAATCTACCAATACGAATTCTAAAGTATGTGATAAGGAATATATCTAACAAAATCAACAATAAAGCCACAGATTCACTTCAGGTGAATATGAAAAGTTCATGTGAAAAACATGAAATTTTCATGAGGATTTTAAATTTGCTACATTTAGGATGCTCAAAATGAAGGAGTCATGCTAATTAAGGAGAACAAGAAAATATGAAACAAAAAGACAGAAATAGAGAGAAAGCTTGCTATGAGAAACGAGTGTTTAGAAACATGAATGAAAACATATACAAGTATTTTTTTAAAGTAAATAGTATCAGTTCAATCCTTCATCCAATTGAAGGGAGAGTTAGTGAATTGGAAGAAATATACCCAGAAAAACAAAGCACAAGAAGAAAGGAAGGAAGGAAGGAAGGAAGGAAGGAAGGAGAGAAGGAGAGTTAAAGCATTTTCCCGAATGAAGATAGATTTGGAGGATTTAAGGTTATACAACATTTTCTGGCAGGATTTGGAGTAGAGAATGGATAGAATGGTATGCAGTATTAGAAGAAATGATAGCTGAGAGAATAATGCAGAAGAGAAGGAATACAAGCTCTTTAAGGGAGTAATGTGAAATACAAATATTTTACAGAATACTGTCAACAGGAATACCTCATCAAGAAAACTAGTAAGCAGGACATAGGAGGTGTGGCAGGTAAGAAATAGGATTGATAGAAGACAACTAAAGATTGGTGATTAAATAAATGCGTGATTTAGTGTGATAAAATAAACCCTGGATAGTGAGAAGACAGGAGATTGCATTTAATGAGTTCTTAAAATATGTTAACGTTTCTGTCATATTTGAGGTTGGGAATGTGTTGTCAATAACTTTAGATTTTGGTCAGAAGAGTTATAGTCTAAAGATGGCCACTAAAGGTAAAAGATACACAAATATATGATTATGAAATTAATACACTAAGAAAAGCAAACAAAATATATTAACTTCCATCAGTTTAAACATGAACTACAAAGTAGGGATAAAGATACAAAGGGAATAAGATGACTGAATGCAAAGAAAATTTGTTGATATAAATGTACGTAAGGCTGGGAACATGGCTTAGTGGATGAAGTTCCTTCTCTGTAAGCAAAAGTACCTGAGGTCACATTCCCAAACTCCATGTAAAAACCAGAAGCCATGATGGGCTTCTGCAGTCCAAGCATGCTGACAGTAAACAGAAACTTGGAATTTTCCATAAGCTCATGGACCCGTGATGCTGGCAAACATAGCTTTGAACAAGAGGATGATAAACTCTGTCTTAAACAAACAGGATAGAAGGCAAGGACAGACACAAGTTGTCCTCTAGCCTCCACTTGTATGCTGGGGCAAGCTCATGCTTGCACTCACGTATTTGAACACACACACAGCATACTCACATACACCAACAAAGAAAAAAAAATAGAAATCAAATAAATGTACATATATTCTAGTAATGCCAATAAACATAATTGATTACATGCAAATATTTTGACTGGAATTATTAGACTGAAAATGAAGTTTCCCCTGCTATCAGAAAGATACTTAAGATTGTCCATAGAGAAAGTTCTTTTTTTAAAAAAAAAATTATTTATTTGACAAAGAAAGACAGACAGAGAAGAGACAGAGAGGGAGAATGGGCACGCCAGGGCCTCCAGCCACTGCAAGTGAACTCCAGATGTGTGTGTCCCCTTGTGCATCTGCTAACTGGGGAATTGAATGTGGGTCCTTTGGCTTTGCAGGCAAATGCCTCAACCACTGAGCCATCCCTCTAGCCCAAGAAAGATCTTAAATATAAACCTGAAGTAAGTTTGTACAGTAATAACAGTATTAAATGAAAGAATTAAATAATATCTGCCAACAGGAGTAAAGAAGACCATTATATTACGAAAATATACAGCCACGTGTATACCTATGACCCTACAAACAGAACAAGCCAGACAATTACACAGAGACACACAAATCTGCAGAGTGAATGGTTTAAGTAAATGTGGCTTATCGGAACATGTAGAATTCAACAATCATGAACTATCATGGGCTATCTGTCCACAGTCTAGGTTACAAAACAGGACTCCTTAGGCAATTTCAAAGAATCAATAACAGATTGCATGAGCAGAAGGCAATTAAATTTCATATCAATCATAAAAGTATTTGGAAACTTAATCTTTCATTAAGAAATCACCTTGGAATTTGAAAATATATTGAACTAAAGGACACTGAAAATACTGTATACATCAAAACATATGGAGTGCAGCTAAATTGGTAATTAGAACAAATTTTCTGCATATTAAGCTGGCATTGGACACCCTGAGAAATTTCTCATGTGGCTCAATGTGAGGACTCATGTCTTCTGCCGTCTGGTAGGCCTCAGGAATGTTGATTCATTTCTAGGGCTGCTTTTGTTCCCTTGACTATTCCTATTCCTCAATGGCAGGATAAGTGATACTTGTCCAGAATACATCCTCTCATCCCAGCCCAACCTGTCTTATTTTCTTTTGTACCTATCTTTCTGGTCTCCTGGCATCTCTACCTGCCTTAGTAGAGTTATCTGTCACAATGTTTAATCCCCTTTCTCCCAGCCATAAAGTCTTTCTGGAAAGGGGCTTTTTATCACTTACACTATGTCAGGAACTGGGCATGGCAGTTGTACTCTAAGGGTTCACAGACTTGACTTGAGCACTTCATTGATCACCGAGGGCACAAGAGCATTGCCCTTCTGCATGCAGAAATCTTTGGGTCTATGGGTCTGGGATTTATAGTAGAGCTTAACCCAGGAAAACAGGCTGTGAGAAGCATGGCGTGAAGATTGGGTAAGATCATGGAGGCATGGACTAGTGTCAGCTAAGAATACCCAAGTACAAGACGAGGGAAAGGACTATGTGGCATAGGGTTAGGAGGAGGGTGTTACAAGGCGTTCTGAGCATGAATAGTTCAGGAATTAGGAGCAATAGGGAGCATGCTGTTGGCACACTGGGAGACAGCAGTGCTTTAAGAGGAAGTTGGTTGTGCCTCGTGCAGCTGGTTGGGAAACAACAATGAGGTGTACAGGGAGTTCACTAGAGTAAAACAGTGGAGGCTAATGGGCCAGAGAAAGGTCAGTTTTGGAGAATGGTGGAAACACACCTTAGATGGGAGTGAGCTCTCTATATGACTTTGTGTGCATGTGGTCCCCTCTGTCTTTTTCTTTACCCTTGAAACTCAGCTCAGAACAACCTGTCCTCTCCATGACCTATATATATGTGTGATTAAGATTCATTAGTGCATACTTATATGATCTTTATCTCATTGCATATCATATATATATATATATATATATATATATATATATATATATATGAAATACATTTTTACCGTAACCCATTACAATGCACCAGAATTACTTATGATTGGCTCTCACACCCACCCGGGCCAGGCATCCAAAATTTGGGGATAAACACCTTTTCTTCTGGTGGCTGTTGTTCCTTTGCACCTGAAGCACCCACACAGTGTAAATAAAAGCACACCAATTCTCAGCCTCTCTCTGTCTTGCTCTAAAAATTTAAAAAATATACATTTAAAAAGTACCATTTTATTGGGGTGGGGAGGATTTTCAAGAGGAGTTGCATTGTGGGTGTGGTTTGCAGAGGGTGGTAAATGGTGAGCTGAGAGGATGAGTGTGGGTACTCCTCCTCCCACCCTTCAAACTCCAGCACATACACCTGTTTTGATGCAACCTCATTGTGTGTGGTGAAGAACCAGAGCCTGAGGGGTAGAGGGTTGGCCAGAGGAGACAGGTGCATAGTTTCTTTGTCAGAGCAGACCAGTCTGTTTCCCACTGAGGCAGATTTCCATTTGGGGGAGCAGCACTTCCAGCAGTACTTATGGTTCTCTGTCCCTTCCCCCACTGCTCATCCTCACATTTTTTAGGAAAGCACAGTGTGAGGAAATCCATAGCTGCTGGAATTTCGGCTGAGGGGGGTTTTCATCCTATTGGGAAAGGGGCCTGAGTTGGGGTAAGCATGACTGATGGGCAACTCCTCCACCCCAGCTGCTTGCTTGTCTTCAGAAAGTCTATGTGTGAGTTGAGTGGAAGTTTTATGCAGGTTCTATGCTGCACTCTTCCAGAGTCTGAGATGAGAAAGTCCCAAATCAGTGATGAATAACACTCATATTATTATTATTATTATTATTATTATTATTATTATTAGCTTCATGGCCTCAAATTTAGAGGATTTAGTTTTTATTCTTTCTGTCCTTCTTTCCTTCTTTCTGTCCCTTCTTTTCTCTCTGATTTCCTTTGAGTATCTGCCTTTTTCTTTTACCTGTCTTTTTCTCTTGACTTCATCTGCATCCAGTTCTCCAATTCTCTCTCTCTCTCTTTCCTTCTCTCTCTTTCATACACAGATAGTAATAAATGCAAGTGCATACTTATGTGCTCCTGTGGAATTCAGACTTGGCTTTTTCTCCTATGATTGTAAATTTTTCTCTACTTCATCAGCTGGAACCAATATCTGTGAAACCATCTACATGAGGGAGGCTTGCTCTCTGTCCCACCCATCTGGATAGCTGGATTCTAGTTGCTGCAAAATCATCTCTGGAGAAATCTAAAAGCCAAGGACCAGAGCACAGGGACCTCTGAGCAGAAAGCATCTGAGTCGTCATGGTGAAGCAGAGGTCTCGCTTGCCTTTCCTGTCCCTACAGACCAGCCACACCAGCTGCTCCTGATGATAAGGGTGGGATTTGGGCCCCAGAAGAGTAAATTTTAACTAAGGCATGGAGCAGAACTGATCCAGGCCGTCTTTGCTCTTTCCTTCTTTTCTTTCTTCTTCTTCTTATTTTTTAAATTCAGTGTCTCTAGCATGTAATTAAACGGTCAAAGCAATCGGAAGTTTTGAAACTGGCTCACATCACTTTCAAACAGCATGCAACCTAATGAGCCATTACCTTTACAAATACACCTCATCGACCCTCACCTAATTAACTCATTGTGGTTTAATCAACACATCCTTAGGAAAAGTTTGGTGATATTCTGCTTGAAATTCTCCAGGCTGCATTTTATGTGCAATTTGCTTTATGAGTGCATGCCTCTTATAATGTGATTAATTACTTCTCCCAAAGAGGTCTTGGCACTCTTCCAACATTTAGAAGCTCTGCTCCCATGGGCAGAGAAACAACCTTGATATGCTGGGACAGGAGCAGGGACAAAGCAGAAAAGGCTTCAGAGTGGGAGCGGGGATAGGGTGGGAAGAGGGTTACTCTCAAGGGACAGGACCTGCAATTTGGATAGACTGAAGGAAGGTGCTGGAAAATGTTGCATGCCAGAGATGAAACATAAAACTTAACATATCTGAAGAGTAGGTGCACTGGGCAAGCAGATGGATGGGAGTTCAGAGAGAACAGGCAGCATGGTGAGAATTCATGCAAAAAGCAGCCTCCGTACTCAAAAGCAGTGAAGACCCACATAGATATTCTGGGCAACACAAGGCCTGAGCAGAGACAAGGGTAACAGAGGAAAAGCTGCAAACAGACAAGGTAGCATGCAAAGACAATGAGGTCTGGTTCAAGTTCTTGTGCTTTTGCAAAGAGTCTTCCCGAGCATAGTTAACACTTGTCAGCCATTTATTTTACTTTAAGTGGTGCCAATAAATCTCATTGTGATGGGGGGGGGGGAATTAGTTGAACCTGTGTGTGTGTAAAATGCTTAGTACAGGGTTTGCTATTTAGTAGCTGCTAATAACTGATAATTAAACTCCCTCTAGACCTAGGCAAGGACTGTGGCCTGAGTCTTGCCTGGGAATGGAACCGAACTGCCTTGCAACAGAAGAGCATAGGGTTAGAGAGAAAGGAAAATCCACAGTGCTTATTGGCCTTAGGGAAGGGCCCAGCAATTGTTAGAAGCAAATTCAGAAATATAAGCTTTTCTAAATTCTAAACCACTGGCTTCTCCAAATAAGCATGGCAATACTTAGTTACATCAGTTGATGTTTTGAGTGAAATAAGACTTGTATCTTGGTGAGGAACATTTGCTGATTTATGACAGAATGTATGAAGATGAGTGTAATTTTACGTTTCACGGATACACTTTAATGGATTCCCTGAAGGTCTGCATGTTTGACGTTAATGATCATGTTTATACAAATATCATAAAAAGTAATAGTGAGACATAGGAAGGAGCTGAGGACAGCCAGGCAGCCACTTCTTCAGGGCATTCAGGGTTGTGATGGATCGTTTTGATTTATCCACTTTGCCATGCCAGTCCCTCTGGCAATGACAATAGTGATTGCAGTTAGAGAACAATTTGTGGGATGGAGTGAGTTGGCTTGTTTGTCTTAAACCCATGAGTAGAAAAGCACTGACAACACACTTATCTCATTCATCTAGCTCCTCAGCAGAGCCACGCAGACCCTCCTTTGAGTCCCCAACTTTCTCCTGTGTCATCATGCCTCCAATAATGAGCATGCAAGACATGAAACTGTCCCTTTGCAAATGTAGCAGAGTTTAACAGAGGATGCAGCACTTCTAGTCTACCTGAGCTGGAGTCTCTCCTTTATTGACTGATTGTACGCATGTATGTGGTATGCGTGTACATGTTCACATATGCGTGAGTGAACATTTACAGGCAGGTGCAGAGGCCAGATATCAACATCTGTGGTGTCTTCCTCTCTCTCCACTTTAATTTTTGAGACACAGCCTCTTACTGAACCCATAGCTCAGTGATTTCACGAGCCACGCTAGTAACTCCCTCAGTGTTGGGATTGCAGGTGCTCACACCATTCCTGAACTTTATGTGGGTGCTGGAAATCCAAACTCTCATGATCATGTGACAAGAACTTACTGACTGAGTCTTCAACCTAAATCCCATCTTTAGTATTGTGTTCTTATGACCTTGAACAAGTGATGTAACTTTTCTGAGCCTCAGTTTCTCATTTTGTGAAATGATTATTATAGTAGTGCCTTCATCGTAAACTGTTTGAAACCAGCAAAGTGTTTAGTAACAATGGCCATAAATTATTATTATTATCCGTAAATTGTTCTCTGGTCTAAGATAAGCTGGTTCCTGGATGTCTTTATATTCTTTCCCCATCCAGCCAACTGGGACTCAACCTTTGTCCATTTAGTTTAGCCAAACTTCAGGCAGCCTGTGAGATCACATTTGGGCATGGTCTTGCCTGAAAAAATAATGCATTAATTATGAACTTCTTTTGTAGCCTCATATTGAACCTCATGAACTTCCCTGGTACAGTAGAAGGACACAGTCTCTGGTATACTCATGAGCTGACTCAAAACTGTTTATTTAGGAGTCTAATTTCTTTTTAGTATCTCTCTTTTCCTTTTATTTTGTTGTTGTTAAGAGTCAGAGAGAGAGAGAGAGAGAGAGAGAGAGATGAGAATGGGCACGCCAGCAGTTTCTCAGCCACTGTGAATGAACTCAGATGCATGTGCCCCCTTGTGGGCACGTACGGCATTGCACCCTTGTGTCACTGTGTCTGGTTAAATGTGGGACCTGGAGAATCCAAAGGGCGTTCTTAAGCTTAGTGGGCAGGCACCTTAACCGCTAAGACATCTCTCCAGCCCTCTCTTTTACTTTGTAGTGGTCTTCGGCTGTGTGGACAGATGAAGGACAGAACTATGCTAGAGAGATGCCAAGATTTGGGTTGAGAATGTGGCATGTGTTTGACCCTGGGACAAAGAGGGAAGATGTTAGAATCATGGGATTTAGCTCATAGCAGATTCTGAAATGACTGCTGGGGATATAGGTTTTCAGATGAAGGACAGAACTATGCTAGAGAGATGCCAAGACTTGGGTTGAGAATGTGGCATGTGTTTTCAGATTGGATGCTGAGTTAGACCCTCCCCAGGACAAAGAGGGAAGATGTTAGAATCATAGCATAAGGATTTAGCTCATAGCAGATTCTGAAATGACTGCTGGGGATATAGGTCAGTGGTAGAGCACTTGCGCAGAATCAGGAAGGATTAACGGCTGGACAAGAAGTAGTTTCGTGTTAGGAAAATGCCACCATTACGAGTTATCCAAACTTAGAGACTGGAAGAAGGTTCCAAGGTAGATCCAGAGAAAATTCCTCAGACACCAACTACAAGTTTAGTTGGGCTGGAGAGATGGCTCAGTGGTTAAGTACACTTGACTGCAAGTTTAGTAGTTTTCCCAGGCCACCAGTGGTTCAATAATTTGCTGGAGAATGACACAGCTCATGGTAAATTACTATACTTACAGTAAAACCATATTTCATGGAGGGGTACAAGTAAATAGCAAGCAAAGAAAGAGATACAGAACATAGCTAGTAGAGGCTGAGATGCAGACGTTTTATATTTTCACCCTGAAGTCCTGGACGGCACTACCTGCTCCTTACTGTGCTGTGTCCCAGAGCATTGATTGCCATCCAAGGATACTCTCCAACCCCTGTGGTGCCCAGCATTTTATTTAGGCTCAATTACACACCATCCATAATGGTGATCATTAGCATCCAGCTCCTTACAGAGGTTTGGCTAATGTTTTTAATTCTACTGCTCCTCCATAAGTAGGAACTGACACAGCATCCCATTTTTTTTTTTTTTGTTTTTTTGTTTTTTTTTGAGACAGGATCTCACTGAACCACCCAGGCTGGCTTTGAATTCATGATTTTCCTACTTCTGTTTCCTGAGTGCTGGGACAACGGATGTCCCCCAAATACCCAGCTTGGACAAGGTTCTATCTTAAATTACATTGTTAGTCATATAACCAGAGCCCTTGAACTGCAATCCTCAGGACAGTCAGGGTCTATCACCAGGCATGGAAGTATGCCCAGAAATCTTAGTTACCTTTCTTGTTGCTGTGACCTGACAAGAGGCCATTTGAAGGGTGTCTAGTTTGAAGATGCAAGTTGATTAGAAAGATGTTAGCTGATGGTCACCTTGTAGGTCAGGAAGTTAGATGAGTGCTGTTACTCAGCTCACTTTCTTTCTTTGCTCCTTGTATTCAGAACAGGGCTCTACCCATGGGACAGTGCCACCTACGTTCAGGGTGGGTCTTTTCTCCTCAGTTGAACCTCCCAGGAATCACCCTCGCAGGCATGCCCAGAAATGTGTCTCCTAGGGGGTTCTAAATTCAAGAAAGTTGATAGCAAAGATTAAGCATCATAGGTATGGTTAATTCCTTATAATCATGAGCTAAGTAGCTTTTAAATTCTCCTTTTCTGAAACTTCCTACTAAATGGGGGCACATAGCAAAAGCATAAGGTATGGATGGACTATGTAGCACCCGCCATACAAACTTAGGACCTTCTGCCTGTGGGAAAGCCAGACAGGGTGTGCTAGGTCCTTGTGAGTAAGGGTTATTTTCACTGGCTTTTCTGGATGGGTCTAATTGGGCAGAACTACCATGCAAACAACCTCAGGTTCTGTTTTATAGTCTCTAAAACTCGATCTTGTCCATTCAGTCAGGTGGGTTGGAATATATATGTGACAAAGAGATAAGAGAGGGATTTTAAAATCACAATTAAATTTATCAATTTATAATGAAACACACACCTACACATATGTGCATGCCTTTATTAGAAACTGGAAGAGATCTTGCACACAGGAGTCTCCGTCCTACTAAGGTAACCCACTCCAGGCACCCAAGCAGACCCTAGAGACATTTTGGTCAGCAAAGAATCAGAGACAGGGTACTAGGTGTTAAAACTGTGGTAATTTTCATGGCTTGGCTGAGTGGCCTTCTCCAGTCTAATAGCATTTTGGGTCAAAAGAGCTATATTAGACTCTTACAATGAGAGCGCCATTTCTTCTGGTCATCACTGACAAGTCCTGATTTCACAGCTCTATTTTTATCATTTCTAATCTGGTCCCCAAGGTTTCTCTCATTACATTATTTCATATTACAATTTACAAGCATATTTTATGTAAGTGACATCTTGGCCTAGCTGGTTCCTAGCATGCTAATCTTGCTGATAAGCCAGCTGTAAATCACCATATGCAGTGGATCAGTGCTGCCACGTCTGGAGGGGGCTGCCATGCTCCATGCTCCCTGTTACAGAGACCTGACTGACACCTTCCCATTACACCGTGCATCCCAGGACATGGAGATTTGGAGGTCAGTTTTGAACTCTCTGTCCCTCATCCTCCATGCAAAGCCAGAAGGTATAGTTTTGATGATTACCAGGAGAAAAAACCTCCCATTCGTGAACCATATCAGTGCTATATGAATGTCCTGCTCCTTCCTGGTATAGGCCAGAGACCACAGAAAACAATGCTAATGAGAGAGAGCAGAGGGATGGTTGTTTCTAGTGGGGTATTTAGTTCTCGTGCATTACTTGCACATCACCAGCCTAGGCTTTACTCTCCACTTTGACTGTGGACTGTGCGTTACCACTATACAATGTCTATGTTGTATGTATAATACAAATATATAACCTTCTCTGCATAACACTGCAAAGAAAGAGAGGGCAAATTTCAGAATTTAAAATACAGTAATATCATCATTTCTTTTAGAGCTGGAGTCACCTTAATATGCTGTCTGCCTCACTCAGGCAAACTTTAAAATAATATCATATTTCACGAAACCCTATTAAACTGTCACATAAATTCCCCTTATTTCCTTTTCCCGTCGATGGTGATTACCACGGTAGATATTTCTATGTCAGTGGAAATTCTTTCCCTTCCCATCAGCCTCCTTCCCTTGCCTTGTTCTCTTAGGGCTCTGTCCTCAGAACAGAGAGGCCATCACTCTGCACAGCCTCAAGTTTCACCCAAGCACAGAGTAGTGTAAGCTTCAAACCTAGTTATTTGAGAAAACTGCTGACTTCACAGGGGCTTGAAAATATTCACCACTGGTTGAGTACTTACTAAGCCCTTTACATACCTCTCTTAATTCTCACAAAAGCACAAGGAGGCCAGATTACTTTGTTATTGTCTTGCTTTCTACAGAGGGAATTGAAACTGATTCAAAGTAACTTCTACAAGGCCAAGTTCAGAGGCAGATCTAAGGTTTGCAGTCACCAAATGTCCTGGTTCATGGAGTCTGACGGGTATCTCTAGGTATATACTTTCCAGGAAGGTCTTGCATCAGAGAGGATGGTTGTTCACTGCAGTTTATATCACAGTCTATATGACTTCCAGAAAACTGCTGTTCGTTCACCTATACTGAGTACATTGTCATTATTACATTACCAGACTAATACACAGAACAGTATGTTTCTCTGTTCCCACTTTTATTTTTATATTTTACAGAAAAGTGTGAATGTATAGTATTGTGTGATGTGTGTGTATGTGTGTCACATGCATGTGGCTTATGCGTGTGTGTGTGTGTGTGTGTGTGCAGGTGTGTTTGCCCCACGTGTAAGTTTGTGGAAGCTATAGATGGATGTTAGGCATCTTCCTCATCACTCCTTTACCTAGTTTCCCCGAGACAGAGTCTCTCACTGAACCTAGAGCCCCCGTTTTTCAGTGGGGCTGGCTGACCAGGGTCCTCAGTGATCCTCCCACCTCTGCCTCCCGAAGTGCTGAAGCTACAGGTGTGAGCAGCTTGTTCAGCTTTGTATATGGGTGCTGGGGATCAACTCAGAGCCTCTGCTTGTGCAGCAACTGCTCTTATACACCCAGCCCAGCTCCTAAGAAAACTTTTTAAAAAATAATTTATTTATTTATTTATATTATTCTAATTTTACATTCATAATGGTGACTCCATTATCCTCCTCCCTGTCCTCCCTCTTCCAAAGGGACCCTCATCAATGGGGAATATGGGTCATGCATTGTGGGGGTAGTCAAGAGTTATGGGGATAGGCCAAGTCTCTGTGAATAATGCCCCAACTTGTGGCTCTAACATTCTTTCCTCCCCTCTTCTGCAAATTTCCCTGAGCCACATTGGGATCATTTTAGTTCTACTTCAGTGATGAGGTTTTGGGGAGCCTCTGTGTCTCTGTATATCTGGCTTAGTAGGAGTTGGATGTTCTCTGTGTTTGTCTCCTTCAGCCTTTTTCTGGTGTCCTGACCACCAAGAACACTGTACTGTTGTCCTTTCCCTGCATTACTCTATGGTTTCAGCTGGGGCCCTGGTGAGGTATGATAGGCTGATCCTTCCTTCAGGTTTTTCATCCATCTGAAAAAGATAAGCAAATTCTCCAATGGAGAGAGAAGTTAGTACTAGATAGATGGGATGGCCATAGATATTTTGGAGGGAATTTTATATGTGTAGGCCCTCTTCTAGCCCACATTTGGTGGTATCTTGATCTTGGAGACTGAGCTCATTTTTTTGTACATGGTTTTGACTTATTTCCCAGTTCCAGCAATGAGTTCCATTCCACTGAGTGGATCTATTAGCCAAATCAAGAGTAGTTGGTTACCCACCATGGCTGTGTGCCACTACTGCACTTGTTTGAGCATTACTTCAGGTTGTTTCCTGCTGGGTAGCTTAGACTGCGAGTTGTTTGGACAGATGTTGGCCATTTTCCCCCAGTTGCTCTTGTAGCACCCTGTGGCACTAGACTAGCTAACTGTCTGGGGACTGACCCTCTTCCAGATTCTGACCAGGTCTCTCCATGTTTGGTCTCACATGTATGCTGTCTTGACAGTAGGGTCTTACCATTAACCTTTGGTGGGTCATCAAGAACTCTGACAGAAATCTGTCTTTTTTGGGAAACCTTGTAGGTGTCTCAGATCAACAGCTCATTGTGAAAGTTAACCCTGTGCTGACACTGGGAATTATATGTCAGCACCTAGGAAGGTGAGGGAAGAAAAAGATAGATAATATAAAAGAGAAAGTGAGTATAGAGAGGAACGGGAGAGAGAGAGAGAGAAGAGAGAGAGAAACAGGAAAAGATTAAGGTTGGTCTTCATGATGTTCTTTCCAGTTTTCTATGGTTCTGCAGGCCTGCTGAAGGATCAATGTTTTAGCCTGTTGTTCAGAATAAAGGGTTTTATAGTATCATTTCCTTTTGGATCCCAATTTATATCCCCCATCCTTGTCCTCTCTCCCACCCTTCCCCTTCCCCCATACCACCCTCACTATTGTCTGGTCCTCAGAGTGCTTATTAGGTTTGGCAGCATCTCAGGCGGATTCAGGTTAGGAGCGACAGATAAATGAGACCATGCAACGATTATCTTTTTGTGATTGGATAAGCTCACTGAGGATGATCTGTTCCATGTCTGACCATTTTTTTTTTTTTTCGAATTTCATTATTTCATCTTTCCTTACTGCTAAGAAAACTTTTTAAAGTCCAATTTGGATAATTTGCCTTCGAATTAAATGTGACTATGCAAATAATTCAGTCATTCATTTAATTTACTATAGTAGCAATAATATATTTCTCCTTAATAATCATGCTAGTAATAATAGAGTAATTAATTGCCTTTATTGGGTAAAGTGTACCATATACTTTGCAAAATGCTGTGCATACATTATCACATTCAATTTCAAAAATAATCCAATGTGATAGACATCATTTTCCCCAATTTTACAAATAAGTTCTTGATGCTCAGAGTACAGTAATCTCCTTCATCCATGAGGAATTCATTCTAAAATCCTCACTCATGCCCCAAACCATGGATAAAACATAGTAAATCTTATGTACATCATGTTTTTATGCATGCATACTTATGTAATGCCTAATTTATAAATTAGGGCATAGTAGGAGATTAGCAGCAACAATAATAAAATAAAACAATTATAACAATGTCATATAGTAAAAGCTAAGTGAGTGTGGTTTCTTTCTATACAAAGAGTCAAGACAAATGATATTTTTCAGACCAGGGTCAACAAAACAGCAGAAATGGGGGCTTCCTATACTTATTCAGCCTCCAACCACAACAATACTCACAGATTGTGACCCACGTCTGAGGCCAAAGACCTCAGCAACACAAGACATAATGATCAGAGCACAACGTATTTGCCCCACTTCCTGACGCTCCAGAGCTGCCTTCAAGTGCTTTACACAAAGCAATCCAGGCTCACTCATGGAGATATGTCTTTCTTCTGGAACAACCGGGGAGAACTCTACCTTTTCACAACGATTCATAGCAGAGTGCTTTAAAATTGAGAGCTTTGAGTAAATTTAAATGATGACTTTATTTGTTAAAGGTCCATTTACATGCTATCTGTAAAGCTCACCTCTGGCACAATCTTCTGGTGCGCCCTAGGGAACTGTTTTAAGCCAAGGCACTAGCAGGGTATCACTTGGTTTGTATTAAATGGCTTCCTGGGGACCTTTAAATCTATATACTACTCAGGGATAAAGAAAAATTGACGAGGAAAGATGCTCACATGATGAAATCTTTATACATTGGGTATATAGTCATCTCCTTCTCTCCCTTCCTCCTACCTACCTATCTGGATGTTTCTCGTACTTTCTTTGATATTTTTCTGTCTGTAAATCCTGCAAATAAAAAGTGTTTGTTTACTTCCTCTTAATCTTCAAGGTGAGCCATGCACATGTGTGGTCTAGAGCTCTATCTTATTGGGCTCCAACTGTGAAACTGTCCTCTTCTGGCTGCTAGTACACCTAGAATGCACTGTGGAGCTGTGACTTTTAATGGCTTCATAATAGAACATTTTTAAAATTTTTTGTTTGTTTTTTATTACCATGTATTTATTACACAGTTTTCATCACATTTTTTATGTATAGTGTATTTTAACTATATTCACCCATTACTCTTTGCCCCCTCCCCCACTCACTGATCCCCTTCCTCTTCTCAAATAGTGCCCCTTCAACTGTCTTGTTATTTTGGGGAGACCCGATGAGTTTCCTTAGGGTTACTTACAGGACCACGGCAACATAACAGTGGCTATATCCACTAATGAAAATATCTTTCCCTCCCCAAACACACATTCTCTGTTCACATAGTCAGAAACAGGTGAGCTCACACGTACTCTCCCTATTGGGCCAGACATGACAACCTACCCAGGTAGTCAAAGACCTAAGAAAAGACAGGCCTGAGCACCCATCCTCCATGGAGGGTCCCAGGGCCTCTCCAGACTCAGACTGTGCAATGACACATACACATTCTGGTGCTCCAGTCAGAAACAGGTGTGTTCACACACACTCTATTGGACCAGGAATTACAAACCCACGTAGATGCTCAGAGGCCTAAATGGAGATACTAGCCTGCGTGCCCATCCACAATAAAGGGTCTCAGGGTTTTTCCAGGATTCCAGGCGGGGGCACAATCACTTCCTGCCCCTGCTCCCACAAACTTCTCTGCAATCCTCCCCATCATCACCACAGTCCGGGAGCTCTATAGCTGAGCTCCGCAGTAGGGTTCCTACAGAAGAGTGGAGACCCATGGGACCCCGACAGATCCGGGGGGCCCACAGTGGAACTTTGTAAAGGTTTTTACAGCCTGCCTGATTCTCAGACATGGTGACATTTCTTCATTGTAACTTGTTCTCCTAATCCACATTGTTTATAAAGCATGTGCATTATATAACTCATTGTGCTTGTTCATAATTCTCAGGAAAACCCCAAAATTGAATTAAACATACATACTTGGGGTCATTTTATCATCTTTTTAGGCCTGAGCATGGCAAGAATTGGAAGCATTATCAAATGTATTAACGACAATAAAACACACCCTTATTACCCATCAAATGCATTTTAATTGTTGAATCTGAATTAATTTCATATTTGCTTTTCAATTAGTTGGCTATAGGCAAAGCGTAATTTATGGATGACTGTCACTTATTCACTCTTTTCATGATCAGGAATTCTTGCAAAGTACAGAAATCTTACCTGCAAATTGCTTTCAAAGGCAATAAAATTTTTATTTTTATGAATACTAAATCTCATAATTAATGAAGTTGACATCATATTTTATATTTTTGGACAATCAAATATGTAGTTTCATAGTTTTCTTTCATAGTTTGGTGCCAGTGCATTTTCTTCAGGTCTCAAATACTTTTCTGAGTCTTACACAGTGTGTTGGCTTCAGGCACTCTGACTAGGGACCCAAGTGGTAAAGGACCATTGCCTTGAGGTAGTTTTCAACTAGAGATATGTAAGAAAATCAAGCAGTGCAACCCAAGGAGGCCTAGAACAATCTTTGCTGGGGGAGAAATCTGTGTTAGATCAAATAGGAGTAAGGGTTTGAGACTATTTGGACTCATCTTTGGAATGGGTACAAATAGATCCAAAGTTGAAATTTGTTGGAGCTGGTCACAAGAAAAGAAGGCAAAAGAGTCCGTGACAAGTTGAAGGAAATCCTTTAGGATATGTTCAAAGACGTGGTAGATATCTGAAGTTGTAGATAGTACCAAATCCTACATCTACATATTATGTGTTATTCTTTGTATCCATGTTATGATAATGTGTAACTTATAACTTGTTATTGTAAGAGATTCACAACAACTAATAATACATAGAAAATGACAGTATTATACTGAATAAAAGTTATTTAAAACTTAGGAGTTGTTTGTTCTTGAGGTCTTTCATATAATATTTTCAGACCTTGGTTGGCCACAAGTAATTGTAATTGAAAAATGAAACTGCAGGTAAGGAAGGGGAACGGCACCATGTTGATGCATGTGGCATAATAGTAGCTTGTGGCATCGGTGATTAGCCCCATTGCGAAGACCAGTCATGAATGACTTTTATGCCCCAATAAGAAGTCTTAACCTTATCTTACTGCACTGAAGAGCCATTAAAATATTTTAAAGAAATGCTTGATAAATATCACCAATGGTATTTAGTAACCAAAGATAAAATTAGTGAACCACTGAAAGTAGGAAGACTATAATGTGGCTGCATGGAGAAGCCTCCTCTTTTCTGGGTGAGGTGACTGGGGTGTTGGTGAAACTTCCTTCCTCACATTGTCCCATTCAGGGCATCTGGAGCACTTGCCAAAGTGCAGGAAATATGCCTCTGGGTTGTTGTGCCTGGTCACTGCTGCTGATGTCTCATACATTTGCATGGGCATGCTAGGAAGGTAGAAGGAGATATGGCCAAGAGGAGTCCAGGAAAGCCTTTGATTCTCGTAGAAGCCTTGTTTGGAATCAGACTTTATACACAGCTGTCAGTTTCCCAATGTTAGACCTAAACATATCACTGATATTCTCCATCCAGCTCTCAGACCAGTCTCACTCCCCACTTACACTGTTGCTTTTTCACCTGTCAGTGACTCATTATTGTTGCCCAGTCATCTGTGAATAAACCTAATTCAAAGGGTGAATACATTTGAATGGCTTAAACATAAAAGGCAGGTTGCCAAGCAACTGGGACTCCAAAGTACCCTTGTCAGGTTATGCAAGTGAAGACCTGGAAGGCCACCACTGGAGGCATTTTGACGGTGGCAGTAGTAACAGCAATAATAATAATAGTAGCACCCCCCATTCCATTTTCTTTTTTTTCCCCCTTGCTCCTTCCTTCTACCTCTTACCATTAACCAGTAACTCAGCCTCAAGTTCAAGACCTAAACAGATTCATTTCAACCAACCAATGTTATAGCAGCTCTTGGTTCCGGTGTTAGAGTAACTAAGCAGCAAGGTGATTTTTCAATTGCATACTTTCACTAAGTCCTTAAACACCTCTGGACTTCTCCCAAATAACATGTACCATGCCAGCCCTTGCAAGTGTGTAAAAATTTCCCCATCTCAAAGCTTGTAATGTAGCTATTGAAATTTCCTGGCATTATCTCAGTTTTAAAATGCTCTGCTGAAATGTCAAGAGGTGACATATGTTTGGGGCCTCAAACTCTTAAATTTTCTCCTCCTACATTATTTGTCTTTATGACTCAGGACCATAATTTATTCATTGTTCTCACTTGGTGGTTTTTGTGCTGTCCTGATGTCAGCTGCCTTAAAGAGCAGGACCTGGAGATGGTTGAGATGAAGCTTTGGATGCTTGAAATATACTGCCCTAAGGAGAACCAGTTTTCAGTTTGTAAAATGAATCATCACCCTATTTGCTTATTTTAAAAAGTCCATTGCATTTGAATTTGTATTTTCTTTCCCTCACTCCTTTCATCTTTGCCTTGGCCTTCTTCACTGATGTGTAATACTATCCTGCATCAACATTACTCGGGAAGCCCCAGTAACACTACAAGGAACAGACAGTATGCATCCAGAGGAAATTCTGCCTTTGGAACCTACAGTTTGCATCCTTAAGGACTTTACATTGCAGTCAGGTTTGTTGGTGCAGATCTATGATCCCAACATTTCTTGCAGGAGGATCATGAGTTGGAAGCCAGCCTAGCCTACATAGTAGTTCAAGGTCAGTTGAGGCTCCATAGTAGATCTTGTGTCAAATAAAGGGGAAAAAAAAGGAATTTTTATTCAATTGCTTTTATGGACAAATAGTGTAGAGGAGAGTAGAACTTAATACTAGATGTGACCTGGGCACAGGATTATTTAGAATTGAGTTCAAAGTTTTCTAGGTGAAGTCAGTCACTTTACATTGAAGCTTCTCGTCTTACATGCCTTATACTGTATATGTTGGAATGTAAAACAGAGGTGGGGACATGTTGGATGGGTCTTTATGAATATGCAAAATCCCCTTTGCATCCCATTTTGGCTGTATTTCTCACAGATACTGTGATGCATAGACTGTTGGTAGAGGGCTCAGGCTCTGAAAGGAGATTGTCGTTGCCTTCCTTCTAAGACGGTCAATAGTGGCCTGATGAAACTGGGAGCCTTCCTCACAACTCTTGAAACTGGGAAGAAATCATTGAAATC
This sequence comes from Orientallactaga sibirica, assembly GCA_036365145.1. Classification (NCBI taxonomy): domain Eukaryota; kingdom Metazoa; phylum Chordata; class Mammalia; order Rodentia; family Dipodidae; genus Orientallactaga; species Orientallactaga sibirica. The sequence continues at coordinate 9,890,329 of JAEOAD010000031.1, read as the reverse complement.
AGTACATCACTCTGGCAGGATTAAATCTAGTAGGGAGACTATGGGGCAAGAGACCAGTAGTGTGAACTCAAAGTGAGTCAGCAAATCTGAGGAATACTTGAAACATTGCTCAGTGAGATCAGCTGATAGATTGGTGGGGGTGGGTGCATAGCATCTGTCTGCAATTTCCCTGATGCAATTACATTCTTCTCCCAAGTGACTGTTGTTTCTGTGTGGAGTAAATTTTCTCAAACTCAATCCAAATACTATGTTATTATGCTGTATATATTATGTATCATTATAGCAAAGATGTATTATTTTTTATTTCTAGCATATTATAATATAACACAATCTCTTCAAAAGTCTGTAGAGTTTGACTCAGATGAGGAAATGCAGATGAATTTGTTCATATTTATGCAGAGTCTAAAATTGTTATCTCAGCCGCCACTATACCACTTCCTCTTGGTTATCTGAAAATTGCCCAGGAATAGATTTGCTGATTTTCTTTTCATTTATACCCATTATGTGAGCCCACTTTCTCATACTTCAGACAGAAGAGTACAAAATGTGAAGGAAAAATTACATTTTACAAAGAAATGTAGTATTTTGAAATTGGATTGGTTCATGAGAAATAAGGCAGTGGAATATTTTTTCAGTGTCAGCTACATCTCATTGGAGAATGATGAAGTTATTTTTAAACATGATGAAAGGTTGCAGTTAGAGACTCAGAGGAGGAGCTCGTGTCTCACTATAGTAGTCAAGAGCCACATGTCTCTTTTGGGCAATTAAAAATGGTTAAACTATGTTGAGGTGTACTGAACTGTGAAACACACACCAGATTCCTGAGGTCTGAGTACAAAAAATTGAAAGAATCTCACTAATTATTTTGTGTATTTAATACATATTAGAAGGGTAATGATAAAATTCTACTGGGTTAAATAAAAGATGTTAATTAAATTTAATTTCAGGTTTATTTAATTTTTAAAAATTATTTTAATACTAGAAAAAATAAAATTACCTAGATGGCTTGCATAATTTCCCCATTAGACAGATAGAATTTTGCTACTGAAAGGTGGGTTTATTCTGATTAAAGATTTCAGTCCCTGGCTGGAGAGATAGCTTAGCAGTTAAGGCGCTTGCCTGTGAAGCCTAAGGATCCCGGTTTGATTCTCTAGGTCCCATGTAACCCAGATGCACAAGGTGGCACATGTGTCTGGAGTTCATTTGCAGTGGTTGGAGGCCTTGGTGCACCCATATTCTTTCTCTCTCTCTGTCTCAAATAAATAAATAAATAAATAAATAAATAAATAAAAATATAAATATTTTAAAAATTAAGTCCCACATAGGTGCTTGGTAGAAATGCAGACTGGGCTCTTTCCCAGAGTTTGTGAAGTAAAATCTGTGTTTTAATACATACTCCAGAGGAGGTACATGCACCCTGCACTTCGAGAAGCATCATTATTGAGTTTCAAAAGTGTTCTGTTTTGCATTACTCCAAGTAAATATCCTTTGGCCAGGCATTGGGGTGTACACCTTTAGTCCCAGCACTTTGGATGATGAAGTAGAGGTTCTGCTGTGTGTTCAAGATCAGCCTAGGCTAAGTTGAGACCCTACCTCAAAAAACAAACAAACAAATCATCAAAAAGTAATTATTCTCCTTTGTTATCTCATGAGAAAATGGGGACCCTTTTAAGGATAGGGACTCTTGTCTAATACTCGGGTATCATTTGTTTTTGGCATAGTTTCTTTCAACAGAAGATACTATTGTTGTATAAATAAGTGGTACTTAATCCTGTTTGCTGTTTCATGATGGAAACTTTCTCAATGGTCACATGAAGTAAAAAGTTCTGATAGGTGAACACATCAAAATTATTTCAAGTGATGTTTCTATCATGATATTATTTTATCATTTAAAGCACAGAACAATTGCTTTTGTCCTATATGAGAAATATAACTGATTTCCCTAGCTAGACTTTTAAAAGATTGCTCTAGCTGTGGTATGGAATAGTGTCTGAAATACAGCAAAAGTACAAATCAGATCACAGAACCACCCTTACACACTCCATCCCAACACACTTTTTTATAACTTTATTTTTTAATAATTTATTATTTTGTTTATATTATTCTAATTTTACATTCATATTGGTGACTCCATTACCCTCCTCCTCCTATCCTCCCCCCTACAAAGGGACCCTCATCAATGGGGAATGTGGGTCATGCATTATGGGGGTAGTCAAGAATTATGGGGGATAGGCCAAGTCCTGTGCATAATGACCCAACTTGTGGCTCTAACACTCTTTCCACTCCCTGTTCTGCGAATTTCCCTGAGCCACATTGGGATCATTTTAGTTCTGCTTCAGTGATGAGGTTTTGGGAGCCTCTGTGTTTCTGGATATCTGGCTTAGTAGGAGTTGGATGTTCTCTGTGTTTATCTCCTTCAGCCTTTTTCTAGTGTTGTGATCACCAAGAACGCTGTACTCTTGCCCTTCCCTTGCATTACTCTATGGTTTCAGCTGGGGCCCTGGTGAGGTATGATAGGCTGATCCTTCCTTCAGTTTTTTCATCCATCTGAAAAAGATAAGCAAACTCTCCATCACAGAGAGAGAAGTTAGTACTAGATAGATGTAATGGCCATAGTTATTTTAGAGAGATTTTATATGCATAGGCCCTCTTCTAGCCCACATTTGGTGGGAGTTTGATCTTGGAGACTGGGCTCATTTTTTGTATGTGGTTTTGACTTATTTTCCAGTTCCAGCAATGAGTTCCATTTCACTGAGTGGATCTTTTAGCTAAATCAAGAGCAGTTGGTTACCCACCATGGCTGTGTGCCACTACTGCACTTGTTTGAGCACTATGTCAGGTTGTTTCCTGGTGGGTAGCTTAAACTGCGAGTTGTTTAGACAGATTTCGGTCATTTTCCCCCAGCCACTTGTGTAGCACCATCCGCCACTAGACTAGCTAACGGTCTGGGGACTGACCAGACAGATTCTGACCAGGTCTTCAGCACACTTTTTATTCTGTTTCTGGAACTGAATGATTTTCATCAAGCCAGAGAGGTGCCACCTTGGAATGAAAACTCCTCAAAAATGCCCTTGTTCTTAAAGTGGCGATCATCACCTATTCTGGACTCCCTCTGATTTGATACCCTTTCTACCACTTATGTGCTGTTATTGACTGCCTTCCCCACCAAAACGTAACATCCTTGTTGGCTGGGACTTTGACTTTTTTCACCTTTACAGTTCCAGTTTCCATTATGGTTCCAAGGACCCACAAAAGTTCAATAAGTATACTTTTGCGTGGATGAATGAGGAAAATGGGCCAATATGTTGTGCCATAATTGGACAGGGAAGAGTTAATTGTAGCAGTTAATTCAGTCAAGTCTTCCTATTTACTCAATAAATCCTTTTGGAATAGTATTGATGCTCATAGCTTTAAGGACAAAAACTAAGTGTGATATAAGAAGCGACAGGGATAGTAGAAAGGACTAAAGGTGAAAGTAGATTTATAAGGTTTATATGGACAGTTTTTGGAGAGTTGTAGAGATGCATGGATCTGATGCAGAAGACCTAGGTTAGGGTGCTATTATCCCTGCTCCAAGAGTCAAGGAAAGTTTTAGAGTGAAGGGCAGGGAGCGTCTACTAGGCAGACAAGTGCAGATGAAAGAGAAAGGACAAGGTTTGTTTGTGGAACAGTAGGAGCAGAGTGGAGAATATTTGGCTCAAAGTGATAGGAAGTTGCAGTAAGTATTCCAGTGAGTCCACTGTCACAGTGTCCATGACAGTTTGTTATATGGAAGGTATTTACAGCCAGGTGGGGGGTGGGGTATGGCTACTGATTGTTTTAAATATCACTTGGGATGATGGGTGGTTGGACCTGATCATGATGAAGTGGAAACAGTCATAAAGTAAAAAAGAAGGAGAGATGCCTGCCTAAATGAGGAGGGGTCCTAGATATTCATGAGAAATATACTTTAATTATTTTTTTCTTCCTTGCTCTATATGTAACTTAAAATCTATCAGAAAGTTTAAGACTTTAAGAAAAAGATTTATAGGCTGTCGTTAGGACAATCTTAACCTTTCCAATCAGTTTTCATAGCTCTAGAGAAGACTCCAGTCAGCTTTTCCTTTATTTTCTCCCAGCTGTCCCCAAGACTCCCTAGGGAGGCAAACTGGCTCCAAGAACCACCTTTTCCTGCCTCTTTGAGTAAACAGACCCCACATAAAATTGAGAGAAACTTCAGAGAAACAGGTCATAATCCCTCAGACTTTGTGTCATGTGAAGGACAAGGGATTGTGCACACTTACAGGGTACAAAGTTCTGGAAAGGATAAGGTCTGGATCGCTTCTTGTCACTGGTGGAGTGTTGAGAGGATGAGGAGCCAAGGTGATGTGAACCTAGAACTTTACCTCAGCCATGGCAGTAACCTCTAAGGCGCACATTTAGAAAAGTTCATTATTCTGGAGGTCTAGGGGACAGAAGCTAGTAAAAGAGGCCTGAATATCCTCATCCAGAGGTTGGAAGCAGCAAAACAGATCCACCCACAACAAAATGTTCACAGTGTGTTGATCACCTCTCTGTACTTCCTACTTTTGCTGATCACACCTAATTTTACATTACTTCATTCCTCATTGGTATTTGCATTAAAATATTGAGAAATGATAAATTACAATATCCATGCCATTTTGTTTCCTGTGTGGAGTTCTGTTGAAAGATTACAGAAGACCACCTGAAATGACTGGCTAAAATATTTGTATTTTTCTACCACAGTTCACAATTGACAATGATAATCCCAGAATTTGCTGCTGTAAAGACATCAGAGACTCTAGTTTATAGGTTTAGACCTGGGACTTCAAAATATTTTAGTTTCTCCCGATTCATTCAAGGGGCAGATTCAGATCTCAACTATTTCCCGATTCATAAAGTGCTTATTTCTACCTCAATATACCATGATTTGTATTGATAGGATTCCTTTAAAGCTTCTTTTCAACTATACATACAATGAATTATGACAAAATGAAGAGAAAGAAAACACTGGATTTTAGTTCAGAACACCCACTTTTAATCTTGTTTTCATCCTTTCTGGCCTTCAAAACAAGAAGAAAATGATGCCTGTTTTACCCACCTCACAGATTTACTACAAGTACTCACTCTGGGAATGCTGTTGGTGAAGTGCCTTCTCCTCACAGATTTTACTACAAGTACTCACTCAGGGAACACTGTTGGTGAAATGCCTTCTCCTCACAGATTTACTACAAGTACTCACTCAGGGAACACTGTTGGTGAAGTGCCTTCTCCTCACAGATTTACTACAAGAACTCACTCAGGGAACGCTGTTGGTGAAGTGCCTTCTCCTCACAGATTTTACTACAAGTACTCACTCAGGGAGCGCTGTTGGCGAAATGCCTTCTGTTCACAGATTTACTCAAATGCCTTCTTACAGATTTTACAAAGTACTCACTCAGGGAACGCTGTTGGTGAAGTGCCTTCTCCTCACAGATTTACTACAAGAACTCACTCAGGGAACACTGGTGGTGAAATGCCTTCTCCTCACAGATTTTACTACAAGTACTCACTCAGGGAATGCTGTTGGTGAAGTGCCTTCTCTTCACAGATTTACTACAAGTACTCACTCAGGGAACACTGTTGGTGAAGTGCCTTCTCCTCACAGATTTTACTACAAGTACTCACTTGTTGGTGAAGTGCCTTCTCTTCACAGATTTACTACAAGTACTCACTCAGGGAACGCTGTTGGTGAAGTGCCTTCTCCTCACAGATTTTACTACAAGTACTCACTCAGGGAACGCTGTTGGTGAAGTGCCTTCTCTTCACAGATTTACTACAAGTACTCACTCAGGGAACGCTGTTGGTGAAGTGCCTTCTCCTCACAGATTTACTACAAGTACTCACTCTGGGAACGCTGTTGGTGAAGTGCCTTCTCCTCATAGATTTACTACAAGAACTTTTAAATGCCTTCTCCTCACAGATTTACTACAAGTACTCACTCTGGGAACGCTGTTGGTGAAGTGCCTTCTCCTCACAGATTTTACTACAAGTACTCACTCAGGGAACGCTGTTGGTGAAGTGCCTTCTCCTCACAGATTTTACTACAAGAACTCACTCAGGGAACACTGGTGGTGAAATGCCTTCTCCTCACAGATTTTACTACAAGTACTCACTCAGGGAACGCTGTTGGCGAAATGCCTTCTCTTCACAGATTTACTACAAATACTCCCTCAGGGAACGCTATTCGTGAAATGTATTCTCAGTGGCAAGGTCCTATTGAAATGACATGAATGTGCCCCCATATAAATTCCACACCTTTCAACAGAGCTAGCCAAAATAGCTTATTAATCTGCCAGGTATCCACCAGTCATGATAACATTGCATGGATTTAAAAAGACTCTATTTCACACTTTTGAAGGAATTCTATCTAAGAAATTAGGAGTACACTAGGAATAAGTGATATCAACTTTGAAGGAAAAGACTTTATTATTCATTTTCTAGAACTATGTCCCTGGAAAGTTCAAGTGAATCAACAGAAAAGCTTAAAGATAATATGTAATGATGTTTAATAATTTATTAATTATAATGAAAACTTTCTTTCCTTCTCCTGGAAGCCATTTATCCAAAAGCAACACAACAGAAACACAATACGTATTTCCGTCTTAGCAAAATAATGAGATATGTTTCTAAATACTTTGAAGATCTGTTAAAAGCTTCCAAATGCATGCAGGACCTCAGGACAAGTGGGGGGCAGAGCTCATGAAGTGGGTGACATAATTCTGTGTCCCACCAAATCATTTTGTAAAAATAATGTAAAAATGAGTCCATTTCCATATAACAAGTCAGAGTATTCATCGCTATAAGATTCTGCTTGAAAAAATTCTAAAGGGCAGATGGACACAAAATTAAACCTGATGAAAATTTACTATTGATTTATGAAGTAGAGGATAATCAGAAGAATAAATAAGTGTTTTAGTCTAAATTAATATAGATTTTATAACACAAAATACGTACATATATATATGGTGGAAATCATAGCAAAATTGATTATATTACATTGTGAGAGGTTAACAATGCATTGTGTAATCTCTAAGTTGACTAACTGAAGAAGAGTAAAAAGACCCATTAACTACTAAGCTCATCAAGATGGCATAAGAACAATTAAGAATAACTACACAATCAATCCAAAGGAAGGTGAGCAGGAAAGGAAATCAAACATGCAATGGTTAGGGCAAATGGAGAGTCAGATACTAATGCGCTCTCATTCAACCTACATCTGTCATCAATTGCAACAGATGCAAATTGAATAAATGCTCATCTGAAAGAGAGCAGAATGTCAGACTGGATAAGACACGATATCCGACTAAGTGATGCTTTGAGAAACACATACCTGTTGAAAAGTTATAGCAATTTTGGAATTAAAGGGATTTTAAACAGATACATATTATCAACACAAGCCAAAGGAAAATCAGTATAATTTTTATTAATGAATACAAAGGACACAGATAAAATGCCTTAGGAGGAAGAAGAAAGCTTCATAATGATTCAAAGTTCAGTCAGACAGGGAACTAGAACACATCTAAATCTCTGCACAGTCAGTGGCAATGCCTTAAAAGAAGTAAACTGACAACAGTACAGGAAGAAAGAGAAAAATCCACAATAATCTTTGGAGATTTTTCACAATCTCTTCTCATAATTCATAAGTAGAAAGATATAATAGTAGTAAGAATGTGAAAATGTGAACAGAGCTAATCAACTTGATCTACTTGGTGCACATGGAAAATTGTACCCTATTACAGTTTTTAAGACCAGGAATAACATTTACAATTTTTTATCAAAAACTGAGGCAATGATTTAAAATCCATTTGAGATTTTTTTTGTAAAGGCAAAATATATTAAAACCAAAAAGTTTGTGAGAAAGCAAATATTAAAAAATTAAGAAATCAATAAAAAGAAATCAACTTTAAAAGAAAATCAACAATGAAAAATTGGTTTGTGGAAAAGGCATTCAGTTTTGAAGCTCATTCCAACACTGATTAAGAAAAAAATACTCCCTCAATCATAAATAAAAATGAAGGGAAAACTAGGACTACTAAATATAATGAGTGGCTCAGAAACAACTTTATGCCAACAATTTTGAAAATATAAATTTAAATGTACAATTGCAGAAACATGCAATTACTAAATTGAAAAAAAATGAATGGTTGAACTTGTTTGTACATAATTTGAGTGTGTTTTTAAAGAATGTGAATTTGTGATCACATGAATTAGATTATTATTAAAATCATCCAACAAAATTGTAGGCTCAGATGGCATCACCAGAGCATTTGCCATACCTTAAGAAAGAATTATAGTAGTCACAAATCTCACACTGAAATGAAAAAGTGCAAATGCTTTTGAGCTTACAATAACCATAATATCTAAGTCAGATAAGGATATTGTGCAAAACTTATGCTCCAATCTCTCATAAGACACAAACCCCAAACCATAAGGAAACAACTAAATGAAGAAATCTATAAAAAATACATATCATAAGCCAATTGATTTTATTCTAAGAGAGAACTGTTGATGTAACTTTAAAAAATGAGCCTATGTTAAAGTAAATGATATCTGAGATTTGTTCAAAACTAACATGAGAGGTAGTAACTGTGGGAATGCAGTGGAAGAGAATGGGAATTGATCATTGTCATACCTGAGTGATAAATATGTTTACATACATTCAAATTTTTCTGTTAGTGAGTTAAAAATATATAATTATTACATAAAAATATAAAGGAGAAAATTTTGAATTCAATAGACACAGAATAAAACACTTAATGGAATCAGACATAATTTAAATCTAAAATTCTTAGGAAGGGGTAGGAACAAGCTCTGGGGTAGAATGCATACCTTCCATATGTAGGGCCCTGGTTTCAATCCTCAGAACTTGAAATATCCTCTTAATAAACAGTCATAGAAGAATTTTTTTTTAACCTGATAAAAGGTACTTTCAAAACTTTGGTGATGAAATGCTAAATGCTTCCCTTCAAAGATAGGGACAAGAGAAAGACTGATACCATTGCCCTTTCTGTGTAATATTGTGCTGCACATGGTAAGTAGTGTAATAAGTTGGAGTTCTCCACACTCACAACCTAGGCATTTAGTGAGGGATTGCATACATATTGCAGAATGTTTGGCAGTATCCCTCACCTCTGCTTAGATGGCAGTGGCACTTGAATTCCCAAATGTGACAATGAAAACTGTCTCTCTACATTGCCAAATATTTCCTGGGGCAAAATTCTCCTATTGAGAAGCAAGAAAAAAGAAATAAGTGCTTTATGATTTAGAAAGAAAGAACAAAACTCTTGTTATTTATAAATGATTGAATATAGACAAAATCCTAGAGGGTACCATATGGAGATAGCTTAAACCTTACATCATACCATAATGTGAAATCTCTAATACCTAGTGAAAACAGTCCTAAATGTAAAAGCAGACTATAAATTTTGCAGAAGAAAATTATGATCATATTGAATTCCATAAAGATTTTAAAAATGCAAACCACAAAGGAAAAATGTAGATAAAATTCAGCCAATCTTTTTTTATGCTTCAAATTAAATAGTCAAGAAAAGGGAAAGACTGGATAAAGACCTGGAGAAGAATTTTCTAAACATGTATCACCTGAGAGCAAATTCCATTTAAGAAAATATAACTCTTCAAACTCAATAGAAAATTCAAGCTGACTTTAAAATTGGTGAAAGATTTGAATAGACATTTCACTTGTCAATGCATAATCAGGTAGGACAGTTTCCAATCTTATTTGTCATTAGGGAAAAGCAAACTGAGAAAACAATTATATAACAGTATATTCTCCTTAGTATGCTCACGCTCCATGCCCCAAATCAAGAGGGATTGTGGTATGAATTGTTAGTCAACACAGACATCAACTGAAGGCTCTCCAGAGCTGCTGCTGCTCGGGCCCAATGGTACACATTTTTTGGAAGCAGTTTGGCAGCAACCTATCATAATGTCCACCTACTGTTATATCCAAAAATTCTACTCCTATATAACCACTACAAAGAAAGCCTAATATACATATGACTATAATAACCCTAAACTGGAAATAGCTCAAATTCCTACTGATAAGTGAAAGGATAAATACACTCCTGTATATTCACAATGGGTTTCCTGTGTAGCATGCTATGATACAATCAGGTAATTAAAAAGAACAAATGCAATTACAGCAACAACACGGGTCACTCTCAGAAAGAAGCATTATGTTAAGTGAAAGAATGATGACATGATGTTTGATAACATTCCAGAAAAGGACACACTATAGTGACTGAAGGCAGATCATTGGTTCACAGAGGCTGAAGGATATTAGGGCATTTCCTTCAAGAATTCTGGGGATGATATTTCTTCTCTCTGCATTTCTTTCTCTTCTTTCTCACTCCATGGTCCTTTAATCAAGTTTGTCTTTCTGCACTGTTGTCTAGGTTTTCTAGCACTCACCCTTACTGATTTCATCTTAAAATCATGGTGTGCTCTTCTGGCTGTTTCTTCTCCCCCCCTCCTTTTTTTTTTTTTTTTTTTTTTTTTTTTTTTTTTTGATTTTCCAAGGTAGAGTCTCACTCTAGCTCAGCCTGACCTGGAATTCACTGTGGAGTCTCAGGGTGGCCTCAGACTCAAGGCGATTCTCTTACCTCTGCCTCCCGAGTGCTGGGATTAAAGGCGTGCGCCACCACGCCTGGCTTTTTTTCTTCTCCCTTTTAACCTCACTACTGACTCTTCACCTCCAGCAAGAAGTCCCATTGGGTGACACCTTTGCACCATCATTTTCCATGGTCTTTCTATTAACTTCCAAGATTGGTTCTCAAGGGCTATATAAACAGATGCAAGCTAATTTGTAATTGCTTCCCCATTCTTTTCTTCTGGGTAGCTAATCAATGCCATATAATTGCTTTTCCTCAGGATACGGTAAACACACACATACACACACCCATACAAAGATTGCCCAGATGACCTCCACTCACAGATGCATCTCATTGTTTAGATATCTTTAAATAAACATTATAAATACAACCAGATGGGATGCTGCTATGGTACAGTTCTCTTTCCTATCTTTTTTTTTTTCTTCTTCATTTACTATCTTGTCCCATATATCTTCTGGTGTTATCAGAAAAAAGATATCGGTGTCATTTTCTATCTCACATATCAATTCCTTACCCTGTTTCCTATGGTTTCACATTTAATTAATTTTCAGTTATGTTTATTGTTTATAAGTAGGGTAATAATGAATATTTCATTTGGTTTTGTGAATATCTTAACAAATTTTTCTGATCACATTGGATGGTAATTATTAGTGATGTCTATCAGCCCACCAGGTAATTAATTTCTCCTGTTGGGAGAGCAATCATTATTTATCTTGGAAATATTACTACCCTGCAGAGTTCAAGGAGGAGATGAATTCAACTTGTTGAGGGAAGGAAGAAAGGAATGGATGTTTCTATATATGAGTACCCATATCATCACACATCTTTAGATTTTACTCAATGTTTCATTGGCTTATATCTTGATATATCTGAGCCATTGTTCAGTTTCCTATGTGATCATTACCATAAAATCAACACATGACTTTTAAAATTAGAATATGGCCAACTCATAGTTCTCCCTTGTATGTGTGATATTCTCTTGAATAGATTTTATAAATTACAAAGAAAAAATTTTTAAAAATGTAGGTAGCTGACACTTTTTTGCCCAACCCTGTGCAGAGTTGAATTACTAAGATTGAAATAGTCAATTACAAGGAAAACGCACATGGTATGTGTGTGTTGCATGCACTTAGCTACTGTCTGTTATAAATTATCTAGAGTAGTATTTACTGCTACAATTCACCAGTCACATAAGTTTAACTCATCAATGTGATTGTAAAATTGTCTGAAATCACAGATGGGAGAAGGGGAAAACCAACTGAAATGGCTTAAATTCTGCTTACATTTTCATTAGAGTCCATGGGTTTTTTCCTGTTTGTATCTTCAAGATGGTAAAGCCGCTTGTGCGGGTTTATAGCTTATTTTTACACAGTAGATCATCAACTAGACTTTCTAAGGGAAACAAAATCCACTGCTGGTGTCTCTGTAAGCATTTGCATTCAGTTTACATTGACTATTGTGCTGCATTGTTGTAGTTACATAAGACAATGGAAACCAACTGGCCTGGACAATGAGAGTGTTCTGTTGGCATCAGAAATATACAAAAGCTTAAGCTACTTTTTAAATTTCTTCTTTCTGGGTTAGGAACACTTACTATTGTTATCTAATATATTGCAAATGAACATAGTTCAAAAAGCACAAAGAAAATGATGTGAAATTAAGGAGCTGAAAATAAGCCACTGATTGGTTACAATCAAGTCTATTTCTCCAAAAGCCTTTATTGGATGGGCACACAGCTTGATTTGGAAGGAGTAAACGTAACTGAGCAGATGATCTTGCAGCACAGTTGACCTCTCGTTGATTTCAATTGTACTGGCAGCTTACTGTATATCTACCCCATCCAGCATGGTCTGTTATACATTTCAGCCAATGAAATATTAGTCACACAAAACTCCCATTATGCCAGCACTGAATATTTATGTTTCCCCAAATTCATGGCTACAATGATGGTACTAGATGGCAGGGCATGGGGGAGGGGCTTGTAGTCAAGAATAGTATTGGTATCCTTATAACAAAGGTACTGGGGAACTCCCTTGTCCCTTCTGATGTGAGACCAGTAGCAAGAAGTTAGGAAGCAGGCTCTTACCAGACCCCAAATCTGTTGGCATCTTTATCATAGACTTCTAGCATCTAAAAGTTTGAGCAATAAAATTTTGTTTTTGTAAGCCACTCAGCCCATGGTATTCTGTTACAGTCCTATGACAAATTAAGAAAATCCAATTCTCAGAATTTTTTTTCAGAAACTTCAATAACATTTCTCAGGTACAGAATGCTGGGGCTAGAGTTAAAACCCTGGTTCTCTAAGTTATTCTCTAATTCACTGTGTCAGACGGTTTGTGATTATGCCAATACATTATCCATAATAATATTGGACTGATTTTTCTAAGGCTTATTCTTAGGTATATGCCTTTTTCCTGAATAAAAAAAAAAAAAAAACAAGGTCCCCTTTCCTTAAAGTAATGACTCTCAATTGTCCTTTTCTGGAATATATGTTAAACAACATCTTTGTTATAACCTACTGTTTTTTTTTTTCTCCACTCTAGAAAGTAGATCTCAATGGATACTATTCAAAATATTATGATTTTTAATTTAATCTTATATTCACATGTCAGATTAAAGTTTAACAAGATGTAATGGAAACTTGGGCAATAGCTTAGCAAAATAGTAGTTTTCCATATTCAATATCCAGCAGTATTGGAGATATCAGTGAAATCATATGCAAATACTTAAGGAATTTACCAAGAACTTTCACCTTTTCTACCATTATAGTCACACAATTAGTACATAATTTTTACACTCAAATTGACTTTCTCATATGAAGCTATTACATCTGTGAGCAGGCAGACATAATAAGAAACACCAGATAAAATATTTTTAAAAAATTATTTATTTATTTAAGAGATAGAGAGATATGGTAGATAGAGAGAGACCCAGAGAGAAAAAAAGACACACAGAGAAAAAGACACACACACAGAGATCTGGCTTCAATGGTCCTGGGGCATCATGCCCCTTCAGCCACTGTGTCAAATGAACTGATTTCTTTTAAGTTGGCATTTGGTAGGTGAAACTGTTCCCTTTAATTAGCCCCTGCTAGCATTTATATATCATTGGCCACAATTATGTTGCATAGCCACGCCTGCTTGTAAGAGGGTCTGTGAAGATGTTTATTTCATTCTGGACAATTTTTCAAATCAAGACTTTGGCAATTAGAAGGTAATTGGATGGATTGGTAATCAGCAGTTTGTGCCACGTAAAATATCTTAAGAAACGTTTTCATTTTCATTGGTCACTGATAAGTCTACAATAAACTCCATTACCAGTAGCATCTAGCATCTCAAGGATGTTCTGACTCCAATTTTGAGAACATCTGACCTATTGGAAAATTCCAATCTCCACCCTCCACCAAATATGTATGCATGTATGTATGTATGTATGTACGTATGTATGAATATATATATATATATATATATATATATATATATATATATATATATATATATATATATATATATATATATATATATGGAGAAATATTAGTTCAGCTTGCTTTCATAAAACCATTCTCCACTACCTCTAGCACTTTCTTGTACCCACCATAGATTCTCTTTAGGTTTTAATGCATCAATTTTCTGTTGTGTATTTTCTGCATGCATCATTTTCTCTGCTTAGGAGATCTTTTCACATACTCTGTCTGATAAGACAGTACATATACTATAAGAAAGACCCAGTCCAAACACCATCATACCTCTGGAAATGTCCTTCACTTCCCAGATCTATTACTGGTGCTCTGTATATACCTCCATTAGCTCCCTTGTCATTATTGCTTACATATGTGTCACAACTGACAAATGATATGGACTCTTAAAGAATAAGGACTGTAATATGTTTGACATTTACTGTCCAGTACCTGCTGCAGTTCCTGGAATAGGTTCAAGACACTTGCTTAAGGAAAAGTATCACTGAATATTATCTCTAATGTATAGATGACCTACAAGAAGTGGAAGCAAACTCCTTTCACTGTAGTCAATAAAAGTCCCTTGATCTATGCCCTTTAAGTCTAGACCTGATTGGATCAATGACTCTTGGCAGAAATATGAAAGAGACAGAGTGAATATATTTTGTTCTTAATTGGTGGTAATATTAAAATAATTTAGTAATATAAAGGTTCATTTCTATCTTCCATTATTGCCTGTTCTTGAGGTCTGTCTTCAAGAGTTACTCAGTTCATCTTTCTTTGTATGCAAGGTGAAGCACACTTTGTTTCTTCAAAAGAACTATAATGGCAGAACAGAAAAGACAAATTTAATGTGATCTGAACTATGTGGAAAGAAATGATTGTTAACTTAGGTATTGTGTGTTTATACTTACATTTAGCAGCAAGAAATTGTTGTTAGAGTAAGTTTAGGAGCAAACAGGAATTGGGTGAGGGCACACACACACACACAGAGTCAGAACAAGTCATGGAACTGGAGACATGTGGCTTATAGTTGATTCTGTGAATTTCTGATATGATGTCCTTCTTCCTCTTTTTTTCTCCATGTGTATGGAGACTAGGCATTAGTAATCACTTCAAACGCCTTTTCCTCTTGATCGCACACATTCATCTCACCACTAAGATTCTCCATGTCTCTTCTATCAAAAAGGGCAGGAAGTTGAGCCTACCCTTCCTTCACAGAGGCATCCTTTATAGATCTGTTCAGTCAGTACACTCTCTGTGAGAGGTATTCTCTTTACTGCTTTTGCAGAGTGAACCAAGTATTGTGACCTCAATATGTTACCATGTATTTTACTCTTCCACAAATATATCTCGATGTCTTTTTGTCATAGAGTTCCCAGTCTGTTATTTTTGTCTTTGCATTCAATTTCTGCTAGGAGCCAGAGGGATTACCCCCTCCCCCCAAAAAGACTATAGTTGAATAGGGAGGAAGTTAGTGTGTCTGAATCTCAGAAAATATACTGAAAAGTCTTTCTATTTTCATCTTTTTTATTTTCTAATAACCATATGAAGTCATTATTATTGTTCCCATTTTATAGATGAGGAAATTGCTTCTGAGAAGTATAGTCATTTTTCCAAAAATCTCACAGCTGGTAAGTGATGAAGATAAGGTTCAATCTCAGATTTCTGATAACCAACATCTTTCTAATGGAATCTGGTGAATTAATTGATTTCAAATCTGCTTTGTGGCTTCTGTTTCATACCACGAAGTGCTTAGACTTTTGATGCAATGGTCTTGAGCTCTAATGCTATCATTCTTTCTGGAGCCTTGTAGACCATGGAGACAGATAGAAAATGGAGAAATGTAGATCAGATAGGTATTAGAAATAATTAGCTTACTTAGGACTTCATGCCCATCCGGTGTAATTCTGTACCCTCAGAGATGAAAATAGAAATCATATCTAGGTTTAACTTCCTCATGTTCCCTTTTCTGCAGGCCGGCGTCCATATCAGGTGATCACAGCCAGAGTTCATCCAGGAGAGAGCAATTCCAGCTGGGTGATGAAGGGTACCTTGGAATTCCTAGTCAGCAGTGACCCCGTGGCAAGGCTCTTGAGAGAAAATTTCGTGTTCAAGATCATCCCTATGCTCAACCCAGATGGTGTCATCAATGGCAAGTATGTTGCCCACCTGGGCTGACCTACCCAGATCTGTATTCACGTTACCATAGGAACCCATGGCTATCTCATCCAAGGCATATGATTGGAGGGGCCTTGTACTATGTCAAAAAGAAACTCCCTTAAACGTCTGTCATTTGGTAAAATTAACAAAGTGTTCTCTGAACACATTTGTGTCAATCTTACGATATTTCTTTGAATAAAAGGTTGTAAGCAGGGGTAGTGAATAACAAAATTGACTAGTTAATAAGCCCAACCCTACTTTTCAAAGCAAGGACAATGGAGTTCTGGGTAATCAAATGACTTGCTCTACTCACATGGTGGGCTAATGAGAAATTCAGGATTCAATCTGTGATTTTGTCATGGTGACTACAAATGTTTTTATAATCTTAATTTTGCTGCAGAAAAATGTTTATGCTCAATCATATTTTACTGGATTCTAGATATAGTTTAAATGAGAGTGTCACTTTAGTGGAATGGTGTTTGGGCTGGAAAAGGGAAGGGTGAGACTTTCCAGTTCTTCTCGCACATGCTTTGTTGTGCTTCTCTGTGATATATGAGGGAAGGTGTTTCCTTTATTTGTTGAGATGTGTGAGAGAACTCAGTATTCTCAGTCTGGGAGCTTCACCCAGAGGAGGTCCCCAAGGTCACATGCCCAGGGAGTCAGAGTGGCAGAACTAACATTCAAAGACCCTTGTCTCAAACATTGTGCAGAGACAAATTACTGCTTTTGGTAACAGACCTTTTTTTTTTTTTTTTTACAGTAAGAATGGATATTATATCCTACTTAAAAGCAAAATACAAGACAAACTAAAAATATAAAGATTTATTTCAAAAGCTACAAATAAAAAACTACCTTTACACTTTAAAATAGTATTATCAATGAAGCAAAAATCCAAGTTTAGAAAATTAATAAAATAAATCAATATTAAAATGGTAAAATAAAAGAGACAAAAAGGAATCATAAAGAAATAAAAGCATAAACTTATAAGAAATAAAATGACTTAAAACAAATAAGAGGGCTGGAGAGATGGCTTAGTGGTTAAGGTGCTTACCTGCAAAGCCAAAGGTCATTCCTCAGGACCCAGGGCACACTCATCTGAAGTTCATTTGCAGTGGCTGGAGGCCCTAGTACACTCATTCTCTCTACCTGCCTATTTCTATATATCTCTCTCAAATAAATAAATAAAAATATAATATAAAAAATAAGAATGATATAAGAAAAACCATTTATTTAAGAAAGAAAATTTTATGTTGAATAGCTCCAGCAGACTGATTTTCTTTAATAAACAATGTGAAGAAGATAGAGAAAAAGGTTAAAAGTATAAAGATGATGAAATGTAATAAGAACAATAGCGTAAATTCCAGAGGTGAAATATGTCAGGCCATGCTAAATTTAAACCAATCAAAGCTATGCACCGAGGAAATAAAATTATAATAGATGAAAGAAAGGAAGACAGGGAGAAACGGCACCCATGTCCACTTAACACATTAGGTCATTCTGGCTTAGCAGTTCCCAGAGGCTTGTTTATTGGGTGGAAATTGATGAGGAACATGGGATGGAGAGCAAAGATGCTCCTCTCAGTGGTGGCTGGAGGGTTGTTGAGTACCTGTGAGGGTTGCAAGGCTGACCCTTCACCATGGAACCTCTATCAGCCTCTCCCAGTAATTGAGCCTCTAGGATTCTGAGCTGGACAAGACCCTCACACCGTGTCCTCTCCAGTCATATAGAACTCACATGCATCCTCCCATGTGCTCTCCTAGGTATGGAAAACAGCCCTGGCTCCTCTCTCCTTGAGCTGCTAAGGCATTTCTAGCAAGCTTTCTCAGCCTAAATAGATTGAAAGTGGCTAAGGAAGGCATCTTGAAGGACTTGACCCTGTTTTGACATTCTCTTATCCAAGTTGGCTCTTTTCTCAAATCTCTTTCTGTGGAACTTACTGGGGTCCAGAAGAACATGGAGGAAGCAGCACTAAACTTGGAGTCTCGGCTCTGACTGGGACCTCCTGCTGGTCCCTGGGCTGAGTTTACTTTTCCACTCTGTTGGAAGAGAATGATGGTGTGCTCTTTGTTGCCTTTTTTGGGAAGAGGTTTCAGAAACCTAAGGCAATACTCAAACTCAAGATTAAGTGTTGGTATTCCATTTCAAATGTTCACTCCTCTGAATCAGGGCTTACTCCAGGTCTTTGTTTAAAGGTTAATGTGGTCTCCATCACTGAAGAGCCTATTGGCCGGGACACACATTATTTCCAGCTCACAGCTGGTTGCTTTGTCTTCCAAATGGGAAGCCAGCTTCTTCCCAGTGACAATGGCATTCGTCATCATTACTATTATTTATTATGACTCAAATTGCCCTTTCATTTATATAACAATCTTTCATTGTGGAATTTGAAGCACTTTGTAGATCATGTGGATCATTCAAACAAGTTTGGCTGAAAGAGAATTGGAATCATAGCATGTTTCTAATGATAGAAAAATCTTCAGACCATAGCATGTCATTAGAAAAGAACTTGAAGCTGATTTGGATATATGATATCTCACAATAAATGTGCCTAAAACTCCCAGGTCCTAAGGTCTTCTTAGAAGAAACCTAACATCTTTTTTGACATCACTTGAATCATTTCTATGATTAGTATTTCATTTCAAGCCATGCACATGACCTTCTATATAAGTAGTACATTTATGTTGTGTTGTATTTTAATCTTGTCCCTGTGAGCTTCACCCATTATACATCATCTTCCTGTGAAACACATCACAGGTAAAATCAAAGTCCCCCTGTATACATCTGAACTTCCTCATAAGAAGTCCTCTTCAAGCCTGATGCAGTGTATCTAAACATTGTTTATGGGATATTATTTCTGAAATTCTCAACTTTACTGATTTTCTCTGAACATACTTTTGTGGACAGGATTCTTAGTAACTGAAATGCTTTGTGTGCTATTTGAGAAGCAAAGAGCTAATCTTTGCCTAAGATTGGAGAACTTAAAACTGACCTTGGCACTTAATCAACTAGGCAAAACTTCTTTTTCCCCTATAACTTGACATGGACCTCCATGGAGCAAGCTCACAAACGTATGTAAAAGAGAACAGTTTTCTTTGGTGGCATTGGTGATGAGGCCTCTGAGATAGCTGGGAGATTTTAATAACAGTGGACAAGGAGACAAAGCCAAGAACTTCTAGCAAGAAAAATACAGTAGGACTTGCCAAACCAAGGGTCTCTTAGCAACAGGAGTCTGAATAGAAAATAAAACATAAAGATGGATGGTTCTAGTAAGTTCCAAAAGAAATAGTTTCCCCTCTTGCTGACCTGGTCATTTTTACTGAAACAGGCTAAGTTCTATGTAAGTCAGGAGATCCCATGCAATGGTTATTTGACTCATGAATGTCCCCAAGCTCTAGTGGAGTAATGTGGGTAATCAGGACTTGTGAGTAGACCAGAAGTGATATTGGTGGCATGACTTCAGTAAGAAGTGCAGAGGAGACAGATAATTTTCAAGTTGCTTAGAAAATAGACATGAGGGCTGGAGAGATTGCTTAGTGGTTAAGGTACTTGCCTTAGAAGCTTAAGAACCCAAGTTTGATCCCCAGACACACGTAAGCCAAATGCATATGATAGAGCTTGTGTCTGGAGTTTGTTTGCAGTACCTAGAGGCCATGGCACACCCATTCTCTCTCTCATAAATAAATAAATGAATTAATAAATAGATAAAATATTTTAAAAATAGACATGAACTACATTTGGAGAGAAGGCCAAAGAGAGGAAGAAGGTAAGCATGATTCCTCTTTTAAAGATTTATCAAGTCATTGTACAGGCTAACATTTTATTCACAGGAGACTAAGTCCATGTTGATTCTGGGAGTATATACAACCTTAGCAATGTCATTATCATCTTCCTCCCCCGTTGAGGGACAAACACAAGCAACAGTAATGAGCATGGGACTTAGTATAGCAAGCACAATAAGGCAGTAAGAAGTAACAGCTGAATGTACTAGAGGGAACAAATCAAACTATTAAAATCACATAAAATATCTCAACAATCTTAACAATCTTGGGACCCTATAAAGTCAGTATCAATAGTCTTTTACTCACTATGGGGTATAAAGACTTTACCTTACTACAGAACACTTACAGACTTTATTTTTTAAAAAATCAGTCAGCATTATTTGTGGCCCAACCAAGAAATAGCCTAGTCTCTTTTCTTTTCTTTTCTTTTCTTTTCTTTTCTTTTCTTTTCTTTTCTTTTCTTTCTTTCTTTCTTTCTTTCTTTTGCTCATATTGTCTTCTTTAATTCTCACTATTATCCAGCCAATCCAGGTCTTCTTCTGTGCCATGTATAGATAAGGAAACCTGAGCAAATAGGCACCAAGTCTTGAATCTCAATTAAACAGCTATCATTATAACCCTATGGCTAGAATTCTTTTGTAACATAGAATTCTTTGCTATAGAGACTTAAGGAAGTTAAAATGAGATCTTAAAATGTCCCAGTGAGTCATTGTGGGACGGTTCTTACATTTTATTTAGTTCTATTCCTTCAATGATAAGGAAACTGAGACCAAGAAAGAAAAATGACTCATGTGATGACATAGCAAGTTCAAGGCAGAAATAGGACAAGAGATTGGACAGAAAATTAATCACACATGCGCACACTCACACACATGTGCATAAACACTCTCACACAATATACCCAAGGTTATATAACCAGCTTGTAAGACATCTGAACTTTTAACCCATTTCATGCAGCCCTAAAACTCTTGTCTTCTTTAGTATATAAGCTCTTCCCTGCTTTGGGTGCCCTTCTCCCAGCAGAGAGAATCTGAAATTAGTCTCACTAACTCAAACTCTCATACCTAGGGTGCCTGGCATAAGCCAAAGTGTAGCCTTCTCCAGCTTTCTCACATCTTGGCCCAGAATAAATGCACTGGTATACCCTCAGCTCCTTCATGGAACTTGAATTCCCAGCTTTGCTTAGGGCTTGATGGTCTCCCTACTCTAGCCCACTCTCCACTAGACAGTGTGTCTGTCCTTATTACTGCCAACTTTGTGCTACTACATCACCTCATTGCCTGTGGATATTAACAGTCATGGGGCTCCTTATCCACTTACCATTCGTTTGCCATGACTAGAGGACTAGAGGCACACCCATTCTCTCCCTCTTTCTCTCTGTGGATATTAACAGTCATGGGTCTCCTCCACTATGTTTTCTCTCCATCTGTTCAGAATCACAAAGGACTTACTTCACCATTGGGCTAGGTCAGGCTTCTTCCTCCCCATTTTGGCCTCAGCTCTATTTATTATTTCATTTAAAGGTTCTTCAATATAGTAACATGTAGCAGGAGTTCTTAGATGTTTGGGTTTCATAGACCCATTGCACTTAAATACAGAGAAGACTCTTGAATATATGCATTAGTTTTCCTTGTGTTTGAACAAGTGAGGATGGAAGATACCTGCTGAACACTCAATATATGACAGCTGGTGAGAAATTCAACTTGATGTATGTTGGATACCTTCCCATATGGTTGGGATCATACAAGTAACATAGGACTTGTGATGCTGGGTCTTTGGCCATGGCCATACTTGCTATTTGCCTGCAATATTTGGTTCTGGTGCCCATGAAGACTTCTCTTTGGGGGGAAACAATGTGTAGTCGTTAGATTGGTAATTCCTATGGTAAATCATTTTGATCAGGGAAATCCAGAAGAGGAAAATTCAAAAAGAAATATCCCTTAAAGAAGATGGGAGATTCTTCAAATGATTAAACATAGTGGAGCCTAGTCTAATCAGAGGATGCCTATGAGGTAATAAGGGGAAGATGACAGGTGTCTTGTAGCACAGGACAGAAGTGGCAGTTCCTTCACTGGCTACTTGAGAATGAGAACAGTTAAGATGATAATCCACTTTAAATTTTCTTTGCGTAGTTATCTTTCATTAAATCATTTATTTTTCCCAGTTAAGTGTTCCTAAGCCTTTTAATCATATTTCAGCTTCGTCATGGAGATTTAAAGGAAGTATGACTATGCCCATCCGGTAAAGGGAAAAAGTGGCAGTTTTACTTAGTGAAATTCCCAAGAAAACAGTGGATAATAAGTTCAATAGCCAATGTGTTTTAAGAGTTGAGCTCACTCAGTAAAATTGGGACATTAAAAAAATGTAAAAAAAAAGAAAAAAACTTGTATTGCTTTCTATTGGTAGAAATGGTAAGTTCAGGAAACTAGATTTCAAGGATGAGAGTTACTGTGGAGCTGGTCTGCACAGGGGAGGTTAAAGTAAAAAGAGATTGAGGCCTGAAGGGACAGCTACTATATATAAGGATGCAGGGAATAATGAACAGAGATGGAGCTTCCAGAACCTAAGGGTCCTGACAAGTTCCAAAGGCTGGTGTATGGAGGATTCAGCAGACAAGGGGGCATCCTAGACAGTGAAGGAGTCCAGAGTGGCCTGTATCTAACGGCCACTCCTTTCTGCTGCTCTGTGAGCTGGTGCACTAGTGCCTGTGATAGAGTGCTAGTGAAGCACTGCTAACAAGTCCATCTGCCTCAGCTGCTCTGGCCTTGGTGATTGGAATGGGAAACAGAAAAGTTGCCCCTTTTCTTCTTTCCGTTGCTCCCTCTTTTTTTTCTCCAGCGCCTCTGTTAAGTACAGTCTCTGAGGAAGTCAACAAAGAATGGTTTCTGAGAACTATGGTTGCTGTTAACAAAATATAAGCCCAAGATTTCTTCACAACAAGATGTCTATACAACAAGATGTCTACACAACAAGGCCCCGATATACAGTAACATAGTGCTTTGCGTTTTGATTTTTTTAAAATCTTTGTTTTTAAAGTAGAAAATTGTTATGGGCAAATCATGTGTCAGTACCATTGCCCTGCTCCCTGCCCCCTTCCACTAAGGACCCTCCTCAGTGGTGTTACTGGTATTCACCATGGGGTTATAGGTTATGAGTTATGAAAACAGTAGTCAGTCATTGTGGGTAAGCAATGCCTCTGGATACTCCTTTCCACCCTGTGGCTTTTATAATTATTGTTATGGTGGTTCGTGGCTATAATCTCTGCACTTGAAATGCTAAGGCAGGAGAACTGCCATAAGTTCAAGGCTTGCCGGGGCTACAGAATGAAACCCTGCCTCCAAAAACATTTAAAAGGTGAGCAGTTTGATTTTTTTGAGGCAGGGTCTCATTCTGTAGCCCCGGCAAATCTTGAACTTATGTCAGTCCTCCTGTCTTAGCATCCTCTAAGTACTGAGATCTTAGCCATGAACCACCACATCTGCCTTATGCCTAGAACCATGTATTAATGATTTTTTTTTTTTTAGTAAGGCAGTTTGATTGTTTCCAAAGGGGAAAATATTCTGTCTGTAGAAAATTCAATATGCACAAAGTTTGAAGAAATCTGAAAGCTCAAAGTCAAGACTGTTGTGTTGCATAATTCTAAGCGGTGTCATTTATATTATACTCTATTTTGATTATAGTTTTTCTAGAATTTTGCAATGCTGAAATTCTTTCTGAATTCCACAGACAAACACTGTTAGCAAGTTGTAGAAGATCCTTTAGCCATTGTCCATAAATTGACATTTTCAAATCTATCAGCTATTCCTTTAGGTATAGTTATATATCCTGTTAGGACTTTCTATAAATCATGTATTCTGTGGTATAATCTATAAATTATGAAACACTTTCTAGGGCAAAGAATGCAAAAGATACCACCAATTTATAAATGACAGTCTTACAGTATTGATGGGCTATAGTTAATTTAGATGCAATAACAATCAGTAGGTGAGTATTCTTGTTTTGTTCTTATTGAACTTATCATTTCATCTCCTTAGGACAAATTTTTGAATGAAGACTTTTGGATCAGATATTAATTTTTTTTTGGATATTTGTTATTGTCAGATTACCCTTTTTTGGAAATCTGCAGATTTATGTTCTTACTACCAATGGACGGCAGTGTTGAGTCCCCATACCCTTGTAAACACTGAGCAAAATGAACTTTTCATTTTTTTGTCAATCTGATAGGATAAACATGCCTTTAACTAATGTTTTATTCTTATGATTTCTAATTGGTATAACTTCCAGGAAGGGTATTATATTTACATTTTACAGAACAACAAAAACTGAGCAAAAAAAGATTGATTGACATTCTCAAGGGTCTGTCACACACCTAGTAAGTGTTGGAGCCAGGTAAAACTTTCATTTGTTCCACTACACTATATGCACTCACTATGTCACTACTTCTAGGACACCATCTTGGTGACATTCTCACAAGGTCTCTAGCATAGGACATGGGAGGTAGTTGATCTAATATCTGCTTGTTAAGTCTAACCCCAGTGTACCTGGTCTTTTTGACACCAGTTAAAATGAAACATGCAGGCAAAGTTATATCACATTTGGGAAAGAACTCTAAAAATTTTTAACATTATCAGGCATTTCTAACTTTGACTAGAAATGAATGTGTGTGTGTATGCATATGTATGTACATGCATATGGGTATGTATATAATTGGTATGTACATATGCATAGAGATGCACGCACTTATGCATATATATGCATTTGGTCATATACTTAGTTAAATATTAGTATTGTTTGTGTTGTATTAGTGTACCTGTCGGTAATGTTGTTACTATAGGTTAAATTCAAAAGGGGAATTTTTTTAGATTTATTTTTATTTATTAGAGACAAAGAGAGATAGTGATAATGGGAGTACCAGGGTCTCTAGCCACATGAGCCACCATGCACATCTGGCTTACGTGGGACCTGAAGAATCGAACCTGGGTCCTTAGGCTTTGTAGGCATGTGCCTTAACTGCTAAGCCATCTCTCCAGCCCAGGAAATTTTATCTTATACATTTTTTTATCCAATTTAAATTGAATCTGTAGGCATGATAATTACTTAACATACTCATTTCCTCTTCCTGCTTTTAGTCACCATGTATATTCTTGAAAGAACCACGGAGGCCACACCAAGGAGTCTGGTTTTATGTCTGGGTGTTTACCAGCAGTCTGTACTTTAACAATCTTGGTATCTGTGAGTTTCAAATCTGTGATTTATGTTTTGAAGATTGGGAGCATGGGGGAAAGTGATTTGTTGCTTTATGTTTGGCTTTTTTTTTTTTTTTTTTTTTTTTTTTTTGGAGAGAGACACAGAGAGACAGAGAGAACAGAAGAGGAAGACAGATGGGCTCGCCAGCAGCCTCTCAGCTGCTGCGAATGAAATCCAGATGCGTCCGCCCTCCTGTGGTCAAGTGCGGCATTGCGCCCTTGCATCACTTTGTATCTGGCTAAACGTGGGACCTGGAGATTGGAACCGCTGGAGATTGGAACCAGCATTCTTAGGTTTAGGACGCAGGCACCTTAACCGCTAAGCCATCTCTCCAGCCCTCTATGTTTGGCTTTTGAAGCATACATCCCCTGTGTGCCTGAGGATGTGACTTCCGAAAGGTAACCTAGCTAAGTAAAGTCACAGGATCAGGACTTTTACTGAGAAGGCAGAAAGGACAAGAAGAAGTAAATGGGCTCAAATGGTCACCATTCCAGCAGGTGCCTATATGTTGCTGTGTCTTTCTTTATTTCTATGTCTCTGTCTCTTTTCCTCCCCATCCCATCCCTCTCTCAGAAAGACATATTTCTGAAGGCTTAGATGCATCCAATCTTTTTTACATTTATATTTATATTTTTTATTAGTTGTGGACATACTTTGTATGTAAATGACATGTGTTGGTACCATCCTTTCCCTCATCCCTTCTCCTTTACCAAAGGGGCCCTCCTGATTGGGTTGCAAGTTATCAGCATGGGGATTGTGGGTTGTGCATTGTGGGAGCTGAAGTCAGTTACTGGGGAAAGAGGCAATGACTCTGGTGATAATATCCCAACGTGTGGCTCTAACAATCTTTCTGCCTACCTTCCACAAAATTCCCTGGGCCATGTTGGGTGTGTTTTAAGTCTACTTCAGTGGTGGGCTTTTAGGACTCTCTGGATCTCTGCTTTGGTAGGTGTTGGGTGTCCTCAGTGCCTGTCTCCTTCTCCCTGGTGCTGATTATCAGGTTCACCGTGAAAACAGCACTCTTGCTCATCTCCCCTGCTCCTCTGTGGCTTCAGCTGGGGCTAAGCTGAAGTGCGATGGGTATTATCTCCTCAGATCTCACTCCTATCTGAAAAAGAGAAGCAGATTCTGCAATGGAGAGTAAAGTCAGCACAGGTTAAATGGGATAAGCTTTATTAATTTAGAGAGAATTTGATGGTTGTAGTCCCTATTTTAGCCTAAGATTAATTGGAGCTTGATATTGGAGATCAAAATCACTATCTGAATATGATTCTGACTTGTTTTCAAATCCAAGCATGAGTTCCTTTCCACTGAGTGGATCTCTTAGCCAATCAGAAAGGCTGTGTGCCGCTATTGCACTTGTATGTGCATCATGTCAGGTTGTTTGTTTCTGAGTAGCTTAGTCTCCTGGTTTTTGGCCGCTTTTCCCCAGTAGCTCATGTAGTGCCTTCCAGCACTAGACAGGATGTCTGGGGTCTGGCTCTTTTCCTGATTCCAGCCAGGCCTTTCTGTGTCCCGTGTCAACAGCAATGGTGTCTTCAGCAGTAGGGTCTTACCATTAACCTCAGGCAGGTAATCAAGTGCTTTGACAGAAGTCTGTCTTGTTTTGGGGACCTTGCAGGTCTCTTCAATTAACAGCTCATTGTGGGTGGTAACAGCATCCTGGTACTGGGAGTTACAAACCAGAGCCAAAGGGGGAGGAGAAAAACAAGAAGAAACATTTAAGGTTAGACTTCATCCCCCCCTCTCCAGGGCCCTTCTTTTCAGGTGCTCCCTCCCATGCTCCTCTTAAGCATTCAACCTGTTAGTGTTTCTTCAAGGATAAAGTTCATTTTGGGTTCAGTTTTATGTCTCCCCCTGCTCTTTCCCTCTCCCCAAGCCCTACCTTCCCTATTGTCCGGGCCTCAAGTTACCTATCAGGTATGTCAGCAACTGGGTCTGATCCAGGTTAGGAACTGCAGATGGTTGACACCATGCAATGGTTGTCTTTCTGTGATTGTGTGAGTTTTCTGAGTATGATCTGTTTCAAGTTCAACCATTTTTTTTTTCTACAAATTTCATTGTGTCATTTTTTTCTTATGTTTCTGGGACTGAACTTGTGGCCTTTCTTTCTTTCTCCCTTTCTTCCTTCTACCTCTCCCTCCCTTCCTCCCTCCAATGATGTTGAGGACTGAACCCAGTACATTGCAGGCAAACACTCCACCACTGAACTACATATCAAGGTCCGCAATCATGTACATTGATTTGAGATTGTTTTGTTACTTTGTACTATTTGGGGCAGATCAGCATTAACACTAGATGGAAATTTTTGCTTTATTTATTCTTAAGAAAAATATTAAGATGTTTGCTCTCCCACCTTCTCATCAACTCTCATTCCTCTCTTGGGGTCTCCTATCTTTTAAAAAATATTTTCATTTTTATTTATTTACTTGAGAGAAGGACAAAGAAAGAGGCAAGTAGTGAATGGGCCTCCAGCCACTGCAAACAAACTCCAGACACATGTGCCTCCTTGTGCATCTCACTTACGTGGGTCATGGAGAGTTGAACCTGGGTCCTATGGCTTTGCAGGCAAATGCCTTAATGGCTATGCCATCTCTCCAGCCCCTCTTATCTTGATTCATAATCTACACTCACTGTCATATCCCCTTATTATCATACATAGATATTAAAAGTTAGGATATGTGTATGAGCAAGAACACACAATTTTTGTCTTTCTCTCTTTTTCATGAAATTTCAGACATGGGGCAAAACTTGAGTGTTTGGATGAAAATTAAATTTAGATCCCAATTTTACTGTTTATATGTCTATGTTAAGTGACTTTGAGGAGTGGTGGCAAAGAGTGTGTAGACTCCTTTACTTTCCTTATGTCTGAAAATGTGGGAAGACAATGTTACTCTTACTTAGTCATAAGAACGTAATTTATAACTCTTACCTTCCACCCTCAATGGAAAATAATAGGAATGGAATTCTCAGTCATTTCTGCATTATATTTTACTATGCAATAGGAAATCATTAGTAAGAATTTTTAATGTACTTTAACTTTTGATATATTTATATTGCATTTTGTCATAGGTACCCCACATTACCCTTCCTTGTCCTCCTCATTCCCACTGCACTTCTCATCTCTTACCAGTGACTATGTCATGGAATACTGACTCACCCACTCCCAGCACCATTAACTGTCATTAGCTTATCAGCAGGGGTGTGGCCTCCCAAGCCCTTCCCCTCTCTCTAAGAAAATGTTGATTGTCCATGCTAAGTGCAGGTCTTGTGCAGGTGAGTTCATGAGTGCACTGGCCTTGTCTTGTTCAGATGATGGTGTTCCACGGTTCTCCTTCCCATCCTCGAGCTTTTACAGAATATTTTGATCTCAATTTGTCCACTACCTTAAAAAATGAATAATGCATATTTAAATGTATAAATAAAAGATGCCAAAGTCACTGTTTTCTGCTTTAAATTCTTTTTTTGCAAATGCCTGTCAGTAATTCTCAGCTCATGGTCTGGAGGGGAATTTGATTGCCTCTGTGACACCTCTCCTGACAGAAGAGAGAGACCTGGTAAAGACCATGGTGTTCCCTGGGACTGCCAAACCCATGTACATAAAACACAGTGTGGACTCTGAGCACAATGGAGTGCCTGGGTTTAGAGGAAAGTGCTGCACATTCAATCTTGCTGATGAACTTGTTCCTGGAGATCAGAATGGAAATGATTTGCTCTGGGAAGTCTCAAGGTCCTGCTGCTAAATCATTAGCATAGCATGGAGTGATGCATGGTGCTGGGCTGGTTCTGGGTGTGCAACCCCAAGGGCTTCCACACTCACTCCCCTGCCACCATTGCCTGCCCGCAGAGACACAGTCAGGTGCTCGAGGACTCCATTTGCCTTCCTCAGACATTGCAGTTCCGAATAAATATTACTGTTTATTATTCCCAAATTTAGGGTTATTAATTCTATCAGCATAAACCTAATTTATGCCATCATAAACAGCTATAATAAATGCTGCCAAATGCTAATACTCAGCTCTTGCCAACTGTGCCTGTAGTTGATGGGTGCCCCCCTTCACTTCCCAGAAGCATTAAATTAAAAATGATTCAATGTTGCAGAATCATTGATCAAGTGGGGGCTGTGGCTCTTGGGAGAATGCGTTTGTTTTGTTAAATGGTTTGCTCCCTCATTGGTTGGGCAACTTCTGATGTCTTACTGCACTCCAGTATTTCTCCTTTTCTTCTTCTCTGCCAGCTCTCTTCAAAAAGGAAAAAATAGGAGAAAGGATGCAGGGTGAGAAGGAGGGCCATGAATATCCATTCTTCTTACTCAATTTCCTCTTTAGATATCGCTCATCTGAGCATTACCAACTCATAACACTGTCTTTCAACATATACTTAGAATTGTTTATGAAGCAAACTCTTGGGTATGATATAGATGTTGTTCCTCAACTCTCATTATATCTACCATGTATTTTATGATATATGTTACTTCCTAAAATATGTGCAATTCTGTAACTGACATGGAAGCTTAGCCCTCACAACCCCTGCCAAAACAGAGGATGATTTTATTGTTATTCAATTTCAGAATCTCAAGGAGGCTCTGCTCTGTGAGGGGGCAGGGGTGCTTGTCCTTTATCTGAGCTAGCATACAATCTCATTGCCTTTCTCAAAGGAACAATTTTTCCTTTCCTTTCATTTTTCCTGGTGCTTGCTTTATCCATCTGTAGTGGGTGAAATGGTGATATAGTATAAAGAATGCTGACCAGACCAGGCAATCAAAAGATCCTGTCTCAGGTCAAAATTGACTTCTTTCCAGCTCTGTGACTTTGGACCAGCTACTTACCCTTTCTACTCCTGTTCCTTCAACTTATTAAGGGGGTCAGAAGTCCTAACTACTGTACCTCACCTGGTTAGTGTCAAGATCAAATATTATATGACTTTGAAACTCTTTATGAAAAGTAAGAAAGGTTCCTCTGCCTGTGTTTTGATGCCTGGATTCCAGTGGTAGCCATCAAAGCTCTTCCCAATAGCCAGGCTGAGCCAACTTAAGAATTTTAATCTTGGTTTTCATTCCTCACTTTCTCTAGGAGACTCAGATAGGTCATTGTAGTGGAATAGACATTATGCACAGGGGAGGGATATAGTCCCGGGTGAGAAAGATTCCTTTTGAAAAAAAAAATATATATTCAGTTATGTAATGTATAAATCAAATAGTAGGTATAGAACTGAATAAATTGAATCAAAAATATAGCAGTAGAGTAAGTGTAGATCTGGGGAGGTTAGCTACGAACCTTTGTTCTCTTTATGTTGGTCTTTAAATAGTTAGCTGGCCAATCAGAATAGGCATCTATAATCAGCCATGACTGTGGTCATTGGAGATTATCTTCCCTAGCCTAGAGGTGGTCTCCCAGGTATTCAGAAGCCTCAGGATCTCAGAAGCCCAGTGAATTATTTCCTTGATTCATTGTTGCCACCAAATTCCTGACAAGAAGCAGCTTAGGGAAGAGTGATGTCAATTTTGTTTTACAGTTTCTAAGGGACATATTCCATCATGATGGGGAACACATAGCAGAAGGAGCAGGTAGTCTGCTAGTCAGGATGAAGTCACAGTCGGGAAGTAGGGGATGGACAGAAAGTTAAGCATGAGGTATCCACTTTTTTCCAGCAAGCTCCACCTCCTAAAGGTTCCACAACCTTCCCAAACAGCCCCTCTTGCAGGAGACCAAGTGTTCAAACACAAGAGCAAAAAGGGGCATTTCCTATTTAAACACAACACCCAGGCTCCTGGGAAAGTTCACCTCATCAGGAGCCACAAGGAATGGCTCTTTCTAAAGGCAGCTGATGGGGGTGGGGGGATATTGTCTCAGAGCCTGACTGTTGTCTAGTTTCAGATCCTTCCACCCAGCAGCCAGAGTTTACAAACAGAAAAGCCAGAAGTAGTGCATAATCTTTGGTCATGTAGATCCATCCTCTGCCCTGCCTTCCATGTTGCCTTTTCCTGGTTATTTATCTCTCCTAGCCACCTAGCCTTTCTGAATTATTAGGCTTATTTCTTCCTTGCCCTGTTTCCTTCTTGCAAATATATGCCCATACATCTTCACTCCACTGCAAACACTTTCTTCTCTATTTACAGCTTCTCACTGCTCCCCCACCCTTCCCGCTGGCCCAATAACAGCCAAGGAGATAAATAAGAAACATAACTCTTTTTGGCTATTTTTTTTTTGTTACTCTGCACAGTAATATATATAATAACAATGAAACAAATCTTATTACTAAAGTAATTACAATAAATAAAAAAATAACTGAGAGAGGAACTTAAAGAGGGGATCCATGTCAGGGGAGTGATTGCAGCAGGATTTAAAAAAATTTAATTTACTAGTGTCATTCTATGCTGCTCTGTTGATGGCCCGCTTAGGAGGGGGTGTCTAATTAGAGAGTGGCTGTTATTGTGCTTTGAAGACACTCACCACTGGCTGGCTTGTGTCTCAGGTCTTTAAAGAGGAAAATTGGCCGAGGAATCCCTGGAGAAATCTTCTCATCTCATCGGCAGCCTTTTGCTGGGAAAAGCAACATTTAGCATCTTAAGCTGGATCACCAACAGAGCTTGAGAATGGCAAAGAAATACTTGGCACTCCTGCCTCTGTCTGGAGATGAACATCCCTCTATCTGGTCTTCACATGTGGCTTTGCCCTGTCCTTTGTGGATCTTTAAGCCGAGGTGACAGAGCACCTCTTAGTGAACCAGGCCCATGCTGACCAATCTTAGAGTTAAAATGCAAGCAGATGATCTAATTTTATCCAAAAGCAATTGAAGTCCATTTGTTCTTGTATGGTCAGCAGTGCAAATGTGGAGCAGTTATTTTTCTTCATTAATTACGACTCTGACCCTATCTATGGTCCTCATCTTTCTCAGGTATTTGAGGCATTTTTCTTTTTGAATGTAAATCATGCAGTTGTCTGTTTGGTCCTAATGTACAATATTTTACCTAAAGTGTGATTTTCACTGTTTGGTTCCCTAAACCTTCTCCAAGGTGCTCTTGAATCCGTGAGCCTCAACATCATTCTCTGACATCAGCACAGCATCTGACACATTCATTAGAACATTAGTGACCTTTGCTCTCTTGAGTTATTCTAAGCAAATGACCTCAATCATGTCCACATTTGAAATCCAGGACAAACACAGATTGTCGACCCAGATGCTATGGTGATCCTCCTTACCACAATCACTTCCATCTCTACTACCATCACTGTGCAGTATCTCTTAACATGTGCTTCACGGTGCTAAACAATTATCACATTGTAGTAGTTTCAGTGTGTGGTCCCATAAACCCAGATTTGAGTCTTGAGTTTCCAATGGATGGAGTCCTACTGGGGAGGAGGTATGTAATTGGGAGTGGATCTTAGAGTCCAGCCCTAAGGTGTGTGAAGAATAGTTTGGAGCTCTAGCTTTTCAAGCTGTTGGTGCTGGCTGCTTGTGTTCATGGAAGAGAGCCAGCTTTTCCCATCGTTGATGGTGTTTCCTCTAGAATTTGTCAGCCTGAACTAAACTCTTACCTTCTATAAGCTGCTTCTGGGTAGGTGTATTTTCCCAAGAACACGAAGCTGACTGCAACACCTACAACTCTTTAATCCTCACAATGCCACCTGTGTAGTAAGTACTAATATGAGTCAGACACTATTTAAAAATTGTTTGTTTATTAGAGAGAAAGAGGTGGAGAAAGAGAGAATGAGTGGTGTATTAGGGCCTCCTGCTGCTGCAAATGAACACCAGAGACGCTAGCCATTTTTGGCATATGGCTTTACATGGGTACTGGGGAATTGAACTCAGGTCATCAGGCTTTGCAAGCAAGTGCCCTTAACTGCTAAGCCATATTTCCTGCCCTAATCAGACACTATTAAGGCCAAAATTATTTAAGAGCAATCTGTGTATACAAGAACACATATAATACAAATAATAACTGAGTACAGAAGATCTTTATTCTAATCCTTTCTTCTTTACTTCTTCCCCCCTTCCTTCTTCTATTTCCCACTCCTTATTCCCTCCCTTTTCCCTTCCTTCCTTCTTTCCTTCCTTCCTTTATTTTTCTTTCTTTCTTCTTTCTTTCTCTCTCTCCCTTTCTCCTTTCCTTGCTCCTTTCATTCTTCTCTCCCCCTTTCTGTTTTCCTTCCTTCCTTTCTTTCTTCCTCCTTCCCTTCCCCTTCCCTCCTTCCCTCCTTCCCTCCTTCCCTCCTTCCCTCCTTCCCTCCTTCCCTCCTTCCCTCCTTCCCTCCTTCCCTCCTTCCCTCCTTCCCTCCTTCCCTCCTTCCCTCCTTCCCTCCTTCCCTCCTTCCCTCCTTCCCTCCTTCCCTCCTTCCCTCCTTCCCTCCTTCCCTCCTTCCTTCCTTCCTTCCTTCCTTCCTTCCTTCCTTCCTTCTCTGTCTCCCTCTTTCTTTCTTTCCTCCTTGGTGTGAATCTAAGACCTGTGACACACATTAGATATAAAATTGAAGCTGCAGACTCCTATGGTGTGATGTTGAGAGGCTTATGCTGTGTCAGTAAATCTAGCTCCATTTTTTTTTTTTGCTGAGTTATAATGAATTAATACTTTGACAATTTGATACATGTATATCATTTTGATTTGTATTTTGATTTTATTCATACCCCACTTTCTTGTCTTGTCACTTTCACTCTTCTCCTGAACCTCTTCTTCCCAAATCATCCTTTCATGTATTATTTTTCTTTTTTGAGACCTACTGAGTTTAGTTAGTGTTGCTTGTTGGGCTATTTACCAGAGCATGGGTGACTTACCAGCGAAGAAAATGTCTCTTCCTCCCTCTAGCAACCATTACCTGCCAGTAGCATCTCAGGGAAGAGCAGGACTTCATGAGCCTCTTCTCCATCCGTGATGAAATGTTGATGGGCTCAGTCCTGTGCCAGTTTTGTGCAGGAAACTACAGATGCTGTCCATTTATAAGTGCAACATTTACACACTCTTGGAAGACAGTCTTCCACATCCTCTGGTTCTGACATTCTTTCTGCTCCCTTTTCCATGATGTTTCCTGAGCTTTGCAGAAAATGCTTTTTTTTTTTTTTTTTTTTTTTTTTTTTTTTAAGAGTTAGGCATTCCCTCCACTCCAAAGTCAATCTCAGCACTGACAGTTTATAAGTCTCTGGAATAGCTGCTGCCCCTGCAAAAAGAAACTTCTCTCACTAAGGGCGAAAGGATCATTAACCTATGGACATAAACAAATATTTAGAAGGCAGTTTGATGGGAACAACATGTCCATTTAGCAAAATAACGGTAGTAGCTTCCTGCCTTGTGCCTACGACCTCCCCAGCCATAGGCTATTGGCCAAGTTTATGCTAACAGGCATGAAGTCCCACTTTTGGACCCACAGCTGCTAAGAAGGTACCACATTTCCAGGTGGCTGCTAGAAGTAGCATTATCTACCCATGCAGGGAACCTCCATTCAAACTCTTTTTAAAAATTATATTTTAATTGGCTTATAAAGTTGTAATATATAGCTTTGTTATACATCTTTGGTTTTGGCTAATCCTATCCTCAACCTTCTCCCTCATCCCTCACTCTCAACACTGTTTAAATCTTTGTGCGTGTTCTTTCTTTAAAGAAGAGAAAATATATATATATATTGAGCATTTCACTAGGTTCTTAAATTCCTACAAAGTTAGAATTTAGAAGCATGTTCTTTTTTACTTGGTCAGTGGCTACTTTTGCATGAATGCACATGAGGATATTATTCCAACCCATGAAGATAGTTATGAATATTATTATGCATAACATTAAGACACTTAGGTTCATAAAACAAATATAAGCTATTCATTAAGAGAGAGTATACTAAGAGATCCTCACAGAAATGGATAAAATGCCAGAAACCCTTTAGGGTGTCCATGATGGCTTCTCAGAAGTGAACAGATGTCAGAGGGATTTTTAAATGGAGAGGGAAAAAACCTTACAGGAAGAGTGGTGGTGTTTTCAGGTTTCTAAGACAACATTTCCTAAACTGGCTCTGAGGGACACAAACAGATTGGTGCTAATAGAAATTTCACATAAGGAGTTGTTATTATTGTCAAGTTCAGGAAATTTAGGGTTGACAGGTTTTTTTTTAATTTTTTAATTTTTAATTTTTTTGGAGAGAGACACAAAGAGAGACAGACAGAGAGGGAGAGGGAGACAGAGAATGTGCATGCCAGCAGTCTCTCAGCTGCTGTGATCGAAATCCAGATGTGTGCACCCCCTTGTGGGCAAGTGCGGCATTGCGCCCTTACGTCACTTTGCATTTGGCTAAACGTGGGACCTGGAGATTGGAACAGCTGGAGATTGGAACCAGCGTTCTTAAGCTTAGCAGGCAGACACCTTAACCGCTAAGCCATCTCTCCAGCCCAGATTGACAGTTTTTTTAATGACAGAACTTCTCATTGCTATTGAACTATTAAAATGAATGGCCATGATATGGCAAATATATGTCATTTCTTGGACTTACTTGAACAGGATCATATTTGTAGTTGCTCTCTGAGAAACATCAGCGATGTCTCAACTTGGGAAATGGTGCACCAGGATTTTAGCTGAAGCACAGACACAGGAGGAAGCCTTGTGTATGTTAGCACAATGCCTGAGAACACTGAGTTAAGAGCAGGACTGTTAGTGTTTTCGTCTTACTAGCTGTGTAGCTTTGGAGGAGAAGCTTTTGATGGGTTGGACCATTTGGGAAATGTGTTCTGATGATTGGCTGCAGGAGATTTCTCTGTTGTGTCCTGGAGAGTAACACTTGTGAATGAATGAGGGAAGCTGATATAAGACTGAATTGTGATACAACTGTTATTAAAGAGGCTTCAGATGGTTGATGGGGACCTCTCCAGATGGGATGAGCTATCAGTGCTCTGAATTAAGACAAGTGGACATTTTCTTTCCTACCTGTCACCAGTAATCAGTAACTGCATGTATGCTGAGCTAAGGAGGGGGCAATAGCCCCAGGCAAGGAGAATCTTTTGGCTGAAGGCATTATCTGTCATAGGACTCAGTCATGAACACGAGCAGCTCACCAGAGTCCTTTGTTTCTCAATGGGTACTCCTAGGAACACAGCATGGCAACCAGTGCTTCAGGCTCCTCTTCTGTAAAGTGTTGGTAATGGTAGTGTGCTCTTTGTAGGATCATTGTAAATTAAAGGAATTATTTTACAATTTTTCTTAATATTAGCTGCTAAAGTAACAAGATGAAAAATACAACTTAACATATGCAATACCTATCATGGGAATTCATAATTATACTTAGGACAATGAAAGTGGAAAGATTAAAGTTAATATGTTTTTTATTCCTAGTGAATTAAAAACAATTTGTTGAGAAAGATAACTCAGTAACATGCTTGATATTAAATTATTGGTATTTGATCCCTAGAATCCATGTTTATAAATCTTGGTGTGGTGGTATGAACTTGTAATTGTAGCACTGGGGAGGTGGAGATAGGTAGACCACTGGTGCTCATTGGCCGGCCAGTCTAGCCTACTTGGTAAACTCTGAGCCAATGAGAGTTCTGTCTCAAAAACAGTGGACAGTACCCAAATAATGACACCCAAGGTTTCTTTCAGCCTCCACAAGCATGCACACATATTTGTACACTTACATTCACACACATGTGCATTCACACACCTGAACATGCTCATATACACACATGAAAAATGTATTTTACTACATATTGTCATTTCTACCTTGAGAGGACCTCTCGTGGAATTTTTTCTGGCTGAGGTAAAGAGGTTGTAAAGAGATTACCTGGTGTATTATTTCCCAAACAATGCAAGCCTATATGATAATAAGAGTTCCTTCCTTGAGAAGGTGCTCTCTCAAGCAGTGCATATGTTTATTTGGTAAAACAGAAAATTCAGTCTAGGTCAAGATGCAAGTTGAATAGAAACTACAGATATTGACAACTTCCTAAGAGGTTCATTGT
Organism: Orientallactaga sibirica; assembly: GCA_036365145.1. Classification (NCBI taxonomy): domain Eukaryota; kingdom Metazoa; phylum Chordata; class Mammalia; order Rodentia; family Dipodidae; genus Orientallactaga; species Orientallactaga sibirica. The sequence goes on along the minus strand of JAEOAD010000031.1, from coordinate 9,853,085 downwards.
AAGTTCAACATGGTATAAAGGGAGAGGATGGGCTATGCTAATGTGGTGTCAGGAGATTTGATGCTAGTATAACTGAGATCAATGTTCCCCCTAAGTGCAGTGTTAACTAAAAATGACCAAAGCTTGTGCTCTACTTTCCAATGTCAGAACAAACATTTCCAATGTTTGTGAGTCCTGATGAGGCTGGGACTCTCTCCAGAAACACACTGCATACATCAATGCCTATCACTTGTGGTAGTAACTCTGGAAACTCAGACAGCAAGACTCCTTTCAATAGTAATCAAGGACCTTGCGGTCTATCTGATGATCTAATGTAGGGGAGACTTTTAAAAAATATACATCAATATACAGCTATTAATCTGGCCATCTTGACACCAAGTTATTGGATGTTCTCATTTAGTGGAACTGGCCACTGAGAGGTCTAGTGATGATGCATGCAATTCAATGGACAGCGTCTGTTGTAGTATGAGTGTAAAATGTCCCCATATGTTCATGTATTTGAACACTTGATCTGCAGTTGATGAAGACATTTGGGAATGTTGTAGAACATTTAAAAGGTGGAATGTATTTGGAAGAGTTGCTGAGGTTTTTGTCATGTGGCCCCAGTTTCTTGAGTTTTAATAATGTGGTCCCATTTTCTGTTTACTCTCTGCTGAATGCAGGCGCAGTGTAAACAGACATCACCTTCCTTTAACTGTTTCTTGTTAGCTATTTGTGTACAGCAATGAGACTAGGAACTGAAAAAAACAATGAATTCTGCTTGGGTAGGGGACTTAAAGGCATTATAATGGTAATTTAGCCAGGAAAGTGTTCAGAGGCATTTATTGAAACCCACACTTTCATTGTACAACAAAAGATATAGACTAAGAGAATTGATGCTACTTATAAAAGATCATTTGGTTTCCTAGAATAGATGAAATCAAGTCAAAAGACAATTGACTCTTCCATCCTACTGATAGTACCATAAATGTAAAATCTCTCAAGTAAAAAGTGTGTATCTGTCATTCCAAAGAGAACGAGTATGAGTTAAAGGTGAATATGTTTCTGCAACTTGACCACTAAACCAAGAATTCTTAGAGGTATTTACATCTTAATTAACTTCCCATTCTGGTTTTAGACTTTAGATTCCTTTAAGATATCCATGCCACGTAGCCAAACAGCTTATACTGTATCATTTCTATAGAGTGCAGACTTAACTTCCTCTCACAGGAAGCCATGTCTTGAGTCACATTAAAATATATTTTTCAAACATTCTACCCTTGATGCTATGAAGAATAAGAGGACTAACTCCTGTTTGGAATTTTTCATAATGAAGACTGCTCTGTTGTTGATAAACCCCATGAGTTTGGCTTTTTTCAAGGTAGGAGCCTATAGTTTCTTCAGCTGCTTGTCTTTCAGTGTATCTATGGATTCTCCCCTTTTTTCAATTATTATCTGAATTATCTCACTCATTTGTCCAAAAAATAATTATGAAACATCTTCTAGGTAAATAATACTTGCAATTTTGTGGATGAAATGGTGCATAAAATGGGTTGTTCCTGTTACAAAGGGTAAAATGCAGTATTAAACACTGTGATATACTATTAGAAGGGATTGATGCCTGATGTATAGAGAAGCTGAGAGAAAAGGGATTTAATCAAGTTCTCAGTTCCAGGATGACTTCTGGTGGCATTCATATCGAGAGTGTAAGGAAAGGTTAGTGGAGGGGAGGTGAGTGAATAGGAGATAGGTGATAGGAGATATGAGTGCTGTTTTCAGGAGGAATTAGAATATTCAGGGAACTGGGACTATTCAAGTCATTATTATGGTGGGATTTCCAGATTCTCAGTTAACTGCCACCATTATCATTCTGAAAACTCAGGTGTTATTTGCAAAGCCTTGAACATGATTTAAACAATTTTGGTGGCCTCATCATATTGCTAACTCATTTTCATGTACTATAAAATATTAATTGCTGTTAGCCTGAATGCTTCCTGCTGCATTTCTCTACAGTTGATCTGGAAGGATCAAGTACTTAACTCACACTCATCCTAATTTCATTCTATTAGATTTTATTCCTAGGAGGCCACTTTGGATCTTGAACTTGACATCCATTTATTTGGCTATCTCCTAATTTACATGGAGCCTTCTGAGCTGTCATGCATTTCCTTTGTCTTTTTACCATGGCATTGATGCATGTGTTGAACTTGAGTTAACCAAGTTGGATATACTAGAAGGAATATCACCAAAGACACAGATCCATTTAGTTACGATCACTCGACCACATGCTGATCTACTTTAGGGTTGCCATTGAGACCATCTTTCTTTATATAACTCACAAGGATTTCTTGAGAGGCTTTTGCAAATTCCTCGCTGAAGGCTTGTTAAACCTTATCTCCTTATCTAATAACCTGTCACACTGTGAAAAGAAATTGGGCTGACAGAGCTGGAATGATTCACTCAGTTGTTCTTGGTGATAGGAGCCAGTTTCTATGATTTCTGCCTCTTTCTTTACAAGGACCTAAACCTGCCTTGTTGTATGTTTCCAAGACATTGCTGATGGTTATTGTCAGAATCACTATTTTCATTTTCAATTTTCTCCATTTTTGAAAATGGAGGGGCATTTACTCACCTCCAGATCACTGACATTATCTCAAGCTAATGGTGTCCTCAGCCAAAGTAAGGAGCAAGTCCCTGTTCCTGACCTATGGTGAGCCAGACTTCCCCTAGGCACCCTTCATCTTCTAAGCACCTTTCATCTCCAAGTGCTCCTGTCTCTGCATCCTCCTTCTTCCCATTCATTGTGCTGGTCAGGCAGATTTACTTTGGAGGTGTGAGAACAGTAGTCCTCCTGACATTAGCTCAGCAAAATGACCTATGATACATGGGTCACAATCAGTGTTGTATTGGTGGCTTTATCTGGAAAATATTCATGATACTAGGTAAAATTATTTTATTTCTATTAATTTAATACTTCCCTAAATCAATAGAATTCTCTCTCAGATCATATGTTCTAAATTATATGTTCTAAATCTTATCTGAACATTTAAAATAACATGATACATTATGAAATACATGTCTTGCACATCAGGGCCTTATTTATGTGTAAAAATGTTGTCCACAAGTGATACAATTAACAAAGTTAAACATTAAAAATTCAGACTTGAGAAATGGCTCAGCAGTTAAGGTTCTTGCCTGAAAAGCCTAATGACCTGGGTTTGATTCCCCAGTACCCACATAAAACCAGGTGCACAAAATGACACATTCATCTGGAGTGCATTTGCAGTGGCTAGAGGCCCTGGTGTGTGCTCTCTCTCTTTCTCTCATTATCCATTTCTCTTTCTCATCTCAGTCTCTTTCTCTCTCTGCCTGTAAATAAATAAATAAAATATTTCAAAAATTCAGACTGTTAATATGATCTAGGAAACAGCTTAAGGTCAATGATTCCTATATAGTGTTGGAGATATTCTCAACAAATGCTGTTTCCTTCTTCAAATAAAAAGCTAGTGATTTATATCCAGTGATTTTCAAATATGTTTGGTCAGCAGAATTTTCTAAAAAGCTTTCTAGAGACAGAGTATAGAGCAACTCAGTACAATTTCTGATTTTTATTTCAGGAGGGAGAGGCAGATACTGAGAACGTGTATTTTAAGATAGTTCATACTTCTGAAAGTAGACCATTTCTATGCTACTTGTCTATATAGCCTTTGAAATGTGTCATATATCATGTAGAGACATTGTATGCCTGGGCAAGGATATATGTATATGTGTGCACATGTTTGTGTATATACAAGAGAGAGGGGAGGGGAACATAAAAATAACAAATATGTAGAGATCTCATGAAAATCAAACAGGGAGATAGCAGCTATCTCTGTCCAGTAAGCAACCACTAGAGTGCAGATGAATTTTACATATATCCCCTATAGAACTAGACAAAGGTGAAGAGCACATACAATAGAAAATCATCACCAGTATTGTAATCAATTTTAGCTAAGGATCTGTATTGGGAATGTTAAGTTTTTGTGAACAGAAAGACTGAAAGGTCTCTGAAGTTGAAGAAAAACCCCTCATGTAAAGGAGTACCAGCTTTGTCATAGACAGAAGTGAGATAAGCCACCATGGGATTTAAAGAGTTATAGGGTATGGCTGAGGAATGACTTCATGCAAGAAGGGGATTCTGACAGATCCAAGTGAAAGAACAATTCCTTAGGTAGACTTTCCTGCTTTCTTTGTGAATACATTGGATGGGCATCCTAACATGAAGGTTATATTAGTGCTACCAGCTTACACAAACCGTAAAGGAGGTTTGAATGTGAGTTTGTCCACATATGAACATTTCTAGGTTCCCTTGGTTCAAACTAAAAGTGGTCCTTTAAGTAATAATCTGCACCAGGTGGAATGAGTTAACAACGGCACTTCAAGAATCATATGCAGAACAGCGGTAGGGATGGATTATTCTCCTCATAAATGCAGCCTAAAGGAGCTGTGAGAATATGATCTAATATGAATGCTTACATAAGGTGACATTCTCTGTGGATCATGCACTAAGGCTGTTATGTATTTTCTATTTATCTTATTTAGTTTGAGTCAAATGATGATCACTTAAGGAAATAAGTTGACTTAATGTCCTCCTGTCACTAGATGACTTTTGGACTGAAATACTAGGGCACATAGAGAATAAAATATGTGCACATGGAGAAAAACATAGTTCTTAGAACAAAATTATTAAGGCTTTACTTTATAAAGTGATGACAAATGTGCTAGACCTTGTTGTTATATCCATAACCAAGAAACAGAAATTGTAACACAGTGAATATCTGTGTCTCTCATAAGCTATTTTAGAACCTACTGGGTGTCATTAATTAGGCAGTATTTCTATGAGTTTGAAATTAGGACTTCTCCAGGGTCCTAAATGGCATTTCTAGCTTTATGCTGCTATTGTCTTATGTTAAGACCCATGTTTCATAATCAGATATGCTCTATTATGTGAACATTATGGCATTTAGCAAGAGTGATAAAGTTTTGACCATTCATTCCATTTGTCATAGGTGTATCTCATTTATCGTGGTTTGAATGTGAATGTATGTCCCCCATAGCCTCGGGTACTTTTGATTAAGGTTAAGCTTCCTGCTTAAGTCTCTAGCAGCCTACTTGAGGAGGTGTCAATGGGGGCAGATCCTGGGGTCAAGTCCTGAGGTGTGTTTAGGGGTAGATCTTGATTCCAGCTCAAAGGTATGGAGGGGGAAGTTTGAGCTCTTGTGGTTTGTGTCTGCTGTTGTTGACATTTGCTTGCTGCAGTTGTTTCTCTCTGCTTGGATCTGTGTAAGACAGCCTGCTTCTTCCATCATTGATGGTGTTTCCCCTGGATTCATAAGCTGAAATTAACCCCTTCCTCACGTAAACTCGTTGCATTCTTTTGCCCCAGCCCTAAGTTTTTGAGCAAGTTTAAATATATAATGGACTGGTGTGGTTGGTAGAAGGTATAGAAGTTAAAGATGTGTGATTTGAAGTTGGAAAAATTCAAGCAAGTTTAAAGTTGCTGGCACAGAGACTTGTTTTTAGATTGATAAAGCTGATATTGTTAAACATTTTATTATCACCATGAAGGGTGGGCTAACTACTTTATATTGAAACAATGGAAAAGATGTCTGAGGATGAATTTCACTCAGGAAAGGCTGAACGAGTAGGAACTCAAACTAATGTGAAATGAGATGACTGAGAGGAAGAATTCCAAAGGTTCAAGGTCAAGATTTATTTCCTCCTTGGATTAACAAAGTGCGTGTGTTGCTGCATTCCTGGAATTGATTTTGGAAGCATGAAAAATGCATGGAAGTGGGTCTTGAAGTGCCCATAGTTCCAGCAGCCACTATTGAGGTGTGGTACATAGAGCATGGAGATGTTAATGTCCCTGTGGAAGACGAAGGTGAGGTCATTGTCTGAAGTTGAATAAGAAGTTACTACTGAATTGTAGTATTGTGAAGTAGGGTGATGTCTCCGTATTAAAAGCCAAAAAGGCTATTGTTGGAGTTGTAAAGATGGACTGTGGTTTGCAGTGTATACCCAAAGATATGTTAGATATGTGATAACTAGGGCTGGAGAGATGGTCTTAGCAGTAAAGGCACATGCTTGCAAAGCCCAAGGGCCCTGGTTCAATTCTTCAGCTCCCATGTAACCCAGCTGCCCATGGTGGTGGATGCATCTGGAGTTCATTTGCAGTGGCTAGAGGCCCTGGCATGCCCATTCTTACTCATTATCTCTCCCTCTCTCTCTCTGTCTCAAATAAATAAATAAAATAAAATAAAAAATGAAAAATAAATGAATAGATTATGCAATGGCTACCATGGAGTGCTGTTGGCTCATGATGAAAGTTTTCCCTTGGCTACTCAGCCCAGGTTTGGGGAGATAGACATAGAAATCCAGAGACTGTTGTCACTGGTTATGGATATTGGACTTGAATTACAAATATCTGATGTTTACTTGATATTACTGATTTTGTCACTGGTTATGGATACTGGACTTAAACTACAAATATCTGATGTTTACTTGATATTACTGATTTTGTCACTGGTTATGGATATTGGACTTGAACTACAAATATTTGATGTTTACTTGATGTTACTGATTTTGGTTATTGTTATACCTTTTTGCAATGGAAAAGTTCACTCAGTGCCAATATATGTTGGAAGTATGTAACTTCTTTTGATTTCATAGTGCTCACTGTTATGAAACTTTATTGAATCTCAGATGAGACTTGGGACTTTTGTACAATGTTACAGTTGATAAAGACTATGGGGACTTTTGAAGTTGGCCTAAGTACAATTTGCATTACAAGATGGACATGAGTCTATGAAGGCTAGAGGCAGAATGTGTTGGTTTGAATGTGAATGCATGTCTCCCATAGCCTCAGGTATATTTGATGAAGCGTAAGTTTCCTGCTTAAGTCTCCAGCACCTTTCTGGAGAAGGTGTCACTGGGGATAGATACTGGGGTCCAGCTCTATGGTGTGTTTGGGGGCTGATCTTGATTCCAGCCCAAAATTGTGGAGAGAGTAGTTTAAGTCCTGGTGGTTTGTGTCTGCTGGTGTTGACTTGCTGCAGTTACTTCTTTCTGCTTGAATCTATTGAAGTAAGCAGCTTCATCTGCCATTGACAGAGTTCCCCTGGACCTGTAAACTGAAATAAACCCCTTCTTCCTATAAACTGGGTCTGGTTCGATGTTTGTCCCAGCAACTTGGAGTTGACTACAACTCCACTGATATTTGTTTTCCCAATATAATCACTCAATGTTCCACCCTTTTGTTCTCGAAACTCTGGATAAAATATTATCATTAACATGGTAATGGAATCACTAGTTATTTGAATCACTTCAACATTAGTGGCTTCTGTGTTTAATTCAGTTTAATTCTTCCTGGTTATGACATCTCCATAAATAAAACCTCACATTCCCAAACATTTTTGTGTTTCAAACCTAAAAACAGAAGTGGGCAGAGTATGATAGCCACTCCTTTCCCTATCTTGTTGCTGATTTCTCGGATAGAAGTAAGCCCAAAGGAATCTGCTTTTTCATTCTGTGACAAAGCAGGGGTTCTCAGACAGCATGATTTTAAACAAAAAAATCTCAACAAGAAGAAGGTATCTAAAAAAACTGGATTGGGGCTGGAGAGATTGCTCAGCAGTTAGGGCACTTGCCTGAAATCTGGATCAACATGAAGGCAGAATTTTATATAAAATCATAATAAAACATTTTGCATTTGAAACCCTCATCAGGGTTAACTTTGGATAATAAACTGAGAAACAGAGACAAGAGGGAGGTTTTTCCCATTCATATATGCCCACTGTAGGATCTCAGTTTAAGGATTCGTTTCCATTATAGCACAATCAAAAATTCAGAAATAATGGAGAAATACAGACAACAAATGCTGCTTAAGAGAGAAGTGATCTATACTGTCCCTTTGATATTCTTTAACTTTCTTCTCTTCTTTTCTTACAGCAATATACATTTGGAGAAAGAGAGAGAGTATGAGAGAGACTTTTCAACACACTATATTTATAAATAGCCTACCTGTTAGTGTCCTAACTGTCTATTGAGCTATAACAAAAGATACATTTTATAATTTAAGTTTGTGCTTACTATTTTGTAAGATGATATGAGTTTTACTTCTTCCAAGAAACAGAAAATCTTTAGAAAGGGAGTTTATGGCAAGAATTAAGGACTTGTATGCTTACCAATGGAGTTATCAGTCATGAAAATGTATCAACAAAGTTCACAGAAGAATATCTGGAGGATATGAGCAGCAGTTTGGATTTCTTCCATCCTGGGATGAACTAGGTACACACCAAAATTTTCAGAAAGCAAAATGTTTTAGGAGACTCTTGAACTGAAACAGTAAATTTACCCTTGTGGGGACTCATGTTATCATCTTTCATAGAAAGAAAAAGTGATTCGTTTCCCAGGAGTTCCTGATTCTATGATGTGTTTCAGAACACACAGTGTCTACAAAGCCAGAGCTAAGTTCATGTAAACTGTGGAAAATAGGATAGAAAGGGGGAGAGTAGTGGCTGGTGACCTCATAGATGATTATGGAAACACATTGACAGTGAACTTTCACTTCAGCATTTCACTCACAGAGCTATTGCTGAGGTCACTGTGAACCTTACATTAGAAAGAGGAATAGTTTCTTTGATAAGAAGTTCCTGTCATGCGCTAGATGATTGGAAATTAGATATGCACTTAATCACTGGCATGGAACCTGTCATATATCAGTCAATATATCATATATTGAATCTACCTTTTTTTTTCCAGGGTTAGTCTCTTCTACCATTTGAAGATTAAAAAAAAATTCTAAAAGGCCACCTTGGCAACATGCATATATGATGTATAGTGAAGAAATGGAAAGCTGTGATTTTTCTTTAAAAGAAAAAGTTTTTAAAAAAATGCTTTGAGCATAATAGACTGTCAACCATGCTATCAAACTTGAAATTATAGCTGGGCCCAGCAGACTCACAATGTAAATTTGACAGATAGGGCAACAGCCAAGTATTGTGCAAATGCTGCCTGAGACCACACTTCAATTCATCTCTGAGGAATCCACATGAAAGGCCTTCTCTTCCAGATATGCATGGCCCTGTAATTTCAGGCTGTGTTCTCACCATGTGGGTGAATACAACCTTGAACTATGTCTACATTTTTCATTTTATCTCAACAAATGAATTCCTCACAGGATATGTTGCTTATGAAACCACACATCCTTCTTGTCATTGCCTTTGAGCTTTGCCGCTTGCAATGTTCAGATAGCCAAAGACATAAATAAAATGGTGCCTAAGAAAAATCCATGGCTATAATAAATAGCAACAATACAATGACTTTGATGAATATTCTTTACCTTGGCCCACACTGGCCTGTAGTTCCGTTAGCTTTTTAGCCTTTAATGATGGAGATTGGGGCTACTCTTCTGGGGGATCAGTACAGTGGAATCTAGCCTGTATTAATTCCAGTATACTTTTACTTGGAAAGGAGGGTCTACTTTGAGTTAGTCCACCTTTGAATTTGAAAGACACTGAAAAATCAATGCATAATATCAATGTTATCTATTTGGGGAAATATCTAGAAAATATAAATCACTGCTTTGGTACATATATTGTTGTTGTGATATGTATAGTATGACACCCAATTTTCCCAGCACCCTGAGACAGAATTCAGTGAAGAATATGTACACACGTAAACACATTTTTACCAAGCATACCACATATTTGTCTAGATCTTGGCACACTGTTCTAGGTCAAAAGCACACAAGACACCTTGAGAGAGATCCTGAATTTCTATTTATCTTTTAATAGATGCTTAACCAATTGTGTGACAACAAAGTAGAAGACACTTAGCTTTACTTCAGAGGGACAGCAGAAGTATTTATTAGTGCTAACAGATGGTGTTTAGATAGGAATACTTTTATGTAATTAAATCAAATGTGATTCTTGAGATAATCATTTGGGAGAGGCATTATTAAAATCCCTGTGGAGATAAGCAAACTGGTATTCAGAGAAGTTAAGTAATTTGCTAAGTTCTCACAGATATCCATAGTTGAACTGTGACTTGAACCTGGACTGCTCTTCTCCAAACTCACAGTATCTCAGTGAACCTTATTAATTAGCTGTCTCTACAGGTGTTTATACAGTGATCCCACTTTGCAGAGTTGAACCTGGTAGCAAAGTAAAAGAGTAGTTCTTCACTTGGTACCTGGGGACTGTTCAGATGATCCTGGATGAGGCATATAAAATTGAATAGCTCTTTCATCCTCTGTAGAAGAAATACAGTCATATCTTCATTATAAAGTATTTAATAGATTAGAAGATGAAGGGTTTGCACCATGCATGGCACATAATGGTGTCCAGGAGTGCTAGATCAATTTCCAATTAGCAATAGATAATTAAAATGGCCCCAACCTGTATATAAAGTTCTGTTTCTGTAGTTGTAAGCAAAAGAACTACTTACAAAATATTTCTATAACCCAGACTGACCTTCATACTAATTAATCTTAGTCACTAACATTTTTCTTTTACTTTATTAGTAATCCTGAGTGCATAAGCATCATCTGAGAAGCCATCAGAGTCTTTATGCATTTTTCAAAAGCCAAGGCTTACTTAATAGATGCTATCAGCATTTGGATTGGGTTGTGGTCATGTATTAGAACCCTTCTGTACTGCTGGTGATGCTGTCATCTCTTGCTTCCCCAACCCTTCTTTACCTGACTTCCTTCAGAGGAGCACCTTGTTGTTCTGTCATGGAGCAGCGAGTTCTAAGTCATATTACATGCTTAATCTCTCTCTAGCAGAGTTCAACAACTTGGAGCTCTTGGGTCATGTGGTGTTAACCCTGATGTTTCTGAAGCTATTTCACTAAGAGAGCCCTGGAATCAGGTATTTACTCCATGTCTTATCATCCTTCCACTGGGATAGAGACTAACAATTCTTGACCTCCCAGGAGGTTTATGCTTTCTAACCCAGGATCTGTTTGTTGAGAATCCAGTTTAGGGACTTAGTCTAGCTTGCCCTGGAATCTAACCTCCATCAAATGGTTACATGCATGTACAATTACATCTATGTGAGCAATATTGACATATTCTTATTAACTAAAGCCCATGCATTAGTCATATAGTCTTAGTTTTTAGTTAATGCTACACTGTTGCTCCTCTGCCCTACCCAGGATCCCATCCAGTGTACCACATCTCATTTAGTCATTATGTAGCCTTATTCTAGTTTTGGTTGAAGTCGTTTCTTGGACTGGCTTTTCCTTCCTTCCCTTCCCTTCCCTTACCCCTCCCTCCCTTCTTTCTTCTTCCTATCTTTTTTTTATAGCCATCATAGTTTGAAAAAATCCTGGTTAGGATCTTGCAGAATACCCTTTTATCGGGAGTTGATTAATGTTTTACTTATGATTATTAGAATATAAATGTGTATGGTAGAAGAAGACCACAGGATCAGTATTTTTCGGTGCATTCTATTAAAGTTCATGCATTATATGGCATCACTATTGATGTTGACCTTGCTGAGGTAGTGTTTGTTACATTTCTTCACCATAGAGTAACTCTGTCCCTTTTTTTTTTCTTTATACTGTACCCTTTCTGAACAGCCTTTCACTTTAATAATATCACGTTAGCACAGAGGATAGCAGAGATAAAGAGGAGCTTAGGATAAAAGCCTGAAGGAATCAAAGAGGCCTAGAGCCTGAGGCTATTCTGCTTTAGGTTAAATTATTTAACTAGGTCCAGTGATAGGAAATGTTGACAGGAACTTTCTTCACTTTGGGAATAAAGAGAAGGGGCCCTAGCAGGTGGCTGTAAGACAGTATATCAGTATAGGGATGGGTCCTGCTGACTGGAACCATCCTTATCTGCAATGCTGTCGAAGCCATACTGAATATCATCTAGTCATAGAGACCATATCATGTGCAAGATGAAATCTACTGGAAACAATGTGTTTGAGGGTGACTCAGCTGTGCACATGCCACTGATTTCTGAGGCATGAGGAAGAGACAGAGGCTGGCAACCTGGTGGAAAAAATGAAGAGGTATGACTCAGCTGGCCTGGGATTCAAGGATTCTCTATGAATTCCTTCATACTAAATAAAGTTCCTTTCACTCTTGCTGCCCAGTGACCGCATGTCTAATAGGTGGGGAGAAGAAACTTGAATAGTTTGGTGGTTTGAATGGAAAATGTTTCCTATAGCCTCAAGTGCTTGTTATTAAACTTCCTACTTAGACCTCAGCTGGTGGAGTCTTTGAGAGGTGGTAGGATGCTGGCAGAGGTGTGTTGCTGGGATAGGCCTTGGACGTGGTTAGTTCCACCCATTGGAAGTTCAGATCTAGCTTGATCTTTTTCTCTCTCTGCCACTGATGTATGGAGATAGATATGAGCTAGTTGCCATACTTTACTACCATGATGAGACTTATCTTCAACAATCGTAATACTGATATAAACTTTTTTTCCCCTCAACTGCTTCTAGGAGGGTGTTTTTCATCCTTAAACCAAGAAGCTAACTATTCTAGAAAATTGGTTACAAGAAAGTGGGATTATTGATGCAATGAAACATCATGTGGTTTTTGGTCTTTTGTGACTAGCTTTCAGGAGGAATATGGAAGTGTTTGGAACCATGGAATAGAGAAACCTTGCAGTGCTGTCAACAGGGTTTGATGGGCCTAAGGAAAGAGTGCTAAAGTACTATCCCGCTCCTTAAGGCCAAGCTTCACCCCTTCCCTGCCTACTTGTACATTGGATGGCAAAGTCTACCTGGTACTGCTTTTGGAAACATGGCAAATGCAAGAAATAGTGTTTTGAAATGCAACCGTGATTCCAGGAGCTGATAAGATGCAGCACTGTGAGGCAGGGCCACAGTCCCTGCGTGGAAGTCCTGTGGGGCCACTGTATGGAAATATGAAGATGGGTTGCTGTGGACCCCAAGATTTTGGAGATGCCATGACTATGGAAAAGCTACCAAGGAAATTTGCTCAGTGTGGCTTGGATGGAAATGAAGCTCTATCCTGGAATGCAAGCAGCACAGTGGAGGGGTGGAATTGGACCTTTTGGAGCCCAAGGTCATCATTGCTCCCAGATGGTAGACATGGAGTTGTAGACTTTGATGTTTGTCCTGCTTGTTTTTTTTTTAAATATATTTTATTTATTTATGTGTCTGTGTGTGAGAGAGAGGGAGAGAATAGGTACACCAGGGCCTCCAGCCACTGCGAACGAACTCCAGATGCATGCACTCCCCTGTGCATCTGGCTTACATGGGTCCTGGAGAATTGAACTGGGATCCTTTGGCTTTGCAGTCAAATGCCTTAACTGCTAAGCCATCTCTCCAGCCCTGCCCTGCTTGTTTTTGATCTTCTTTTGGTCTAATCTTTCTTTGTTATGCCTTGCTTTTTCAGTGAGAATGTTTATTCTGTGTCATTATGTGTTAAAAGTATGTAACTTGTGTTTCTATTTTATAGGACTCTCAGTTAAGATATGGTACTAAATATCAAGTGAGACTTTGGACTTTCAAGTGGTATTGGGATGTTTAAAAACTATGGGGACTTTTACAATTAAATTGAGTGCCTTTTGCATTGTGTCATGAATCCATGGGAACCAGAGGCAAAATATTTTTAATATAAAATGTCTCTCATAGCCCCAAGTCTTTGTGATTAAGCTTCTGCTTAGCCCCCAGCTCCTGGAGCCTTTGGGAGGTGGGGTCTTGCTGGAGAAGGTGTGTTGCTAGGGGTGGACCTTGGGGTTGGTTAGTTCAGCCTATTGAATGTTCAGAGCTAACTTGCTCTTACTGTTCTCTCTCTGCTGATGATATATGGAAATGTGAGCCAGTTACTGTACTTTCTACACCATGATGAAACTTCCCCCTGAGACTTTTTGCATGAAATAAACACTTTCCTCTCATCAGTTGCTTCGAGGAGAAATTTCTTCTTGGCAGGGAAAGCATGGTATGAATAGGATGTTGGCTCATCTCATCACATATCAACATCAAGGAGGAAGCAGCAAAAGTGAGTTGACTCAGACTGGCAAGTGGGAGTTGGATTATAAACCTCAAGGCCGCCCCCCACTGACACACCTCCTCCAGTAAGGCCACTCTCCAAAGGTTCCACCAGCAGTGCATTGAATGTAAGACTTAATCACAAACACACGAGGCTATGGGACATTCAAACCACCACAGATAAAATAAGGATGGATGGTGACCTTTACAATGAGGTTGTCCAGGGGCTAAGGAGATGGCTTAGCAGTTAAGGCTTTTGCCTGAAGAGCCAAAGGACCCAGGTTTGATTCCCCAGTACCCATGCAAGCCAGATGCACAAGGTGGTGCATACATCTGGCGTTTGTTTGCAATGGATGCAAGCCCTGACATGCCCATTCTCTCTATATATCTGCCTATCTTTCTCTCTCAATAAATAAATAAATAAATAAATAAATTAATTAATTAATTTAAAAAATGAGCTTGTCCATACCTACAGATAGGTAATGTGGCAGCTTCTGTTCAAAGCTGTTCCCTGGAAATTAAGTCACATGCACAGTGAAAGAAGGAAAGAGTAAAACACTAAAAGGAATATATCAATCTAAGCATGTTAGAAACTGCTCTTAACTCATCCTGTAGCCTCACAGAGCAGCCACACTGAGTATGATGCATGCTTCTTTGAGAGAGAAGCTTACTAGCCAGGGCTTCTCCAATTAAAACCCCAGAGTTTCATTCTCTGAGAACTCTGGCATGTGCCACTTGAGGGCTGGCATTCCCATAGAGGCCATCCCACAGTCTAAACTTCTAACATCAATATTGACTCAGTCTCTAAGTTTTTGCCTTTCTCTTTTGGATTTGGGGAATTTGTTTATGCATCCACTACTGCAATCTGGGTATCAGTATTGAGCTGGATAACTTTAACAGGGGTTAAAGTTAATATGATGATGATTTTTCTTCAATAACGTTTTTATTCTTCTGCTAGATATGATGTTTCTCTGTGTCTGTGGCTCTGCCTGCCCCACACTGGAAAACAATTTACCAAAATATAAGTTATTGGGAGCCATTGTGTAAGTTTTCTCTGACTTCATTCAATCTTCCAAAGTGGAGCACCTGCAAGGAATTTTAGTTCAGCCAGGGGAAGAGAATTCAGGCCTCTTAAGTTCCATCTACACACACAATAAATTATTTCAGTGGGGTTGAGATACTTGATCATTCACTTACCTAGCTGTTTCAGCTTTTAAAAAGTGGAACATATGTAGCTATTTGGCCAAATTAACCTTTCTGATGCCTTTGCTAACTGTCTGGGTTACACACCATGGTGAATCTCGTTTTCTGCACAAGCAGAGTTTTATGAATCTCATTTCCTTTGACCTTTATTCTAAACACCCATTATTGGACAACATGTGTCTAAAAAGTAAAAGAGGTCCACTTGCTTTACACCAAATTCAATAATATCTGACCTTGCTCTTCAGCTGTAGAGTATATTGTTTGGATCATGAAATTGATGAGGCGAGGAAAAGAGATGCTGAGAGGAAAATAAGCAAAATGAAGAGAGCAGAGGAAGGGCCTCACAGTGCAGTTTGCTTATATTTAAATTAACTGATGCTAATTTATTTACTTATTATATTTATGGGATGCACCCATTGCTTATTAGCCCCTGGATACATTCTAAGAGGATCATAAAAAGAGACACTCTTTGTTATTATGGCTAATTAACATTCAAATTGACTAACTAACTAACACTTAAGCGCTAAGAATAAAATCGGTCATGGGCCAGTCAACATTTTCATCAAATGTCCTTAAATAGGATCCATTAGTTGGTCCCTTCTCTTTTACTTTTCTACCTGCTGCCAAAATATCTGACACTGGAGAATGTAAAAATTGATCAGGGGAACGACATCATTACCATTGCAGTGATGAATGCTCCATGTGTTTCTGGGCTCCTGCAAGGAGGTATGTAGAGCTTGATTAAATGCACAGGACTTCCTCCCAGAAGAGGTCTATAGTACAGAGATAACTGATGAAGAAGAAATGAACACATCATACTCAAGGTTTATATGCCCTATTGTTTTGGATTTGTTTTGCTCTCACACCTACAAAAACCTAAAGTGTATAAATTAGTGTGTACATCCAATAGTAATTTTTCCTGATTGAATTTGTGTGCAGAGAGATTCTTGCACTGTTGTAAATCTATTCAGGGGAAACACAGGCAGAGCAGGAAGCAATACTTATTGGGCAACTCAGAGGATTCTTCTCATAATTTCTGGGAGAAATGGATTTGGAAGGGAAGGAAATACATTTTTCAAGTCATTAACCCACTCAAGTAAATCTCTACATAAGTATATGTGAATCCCACATTAAAATATGGCCATATTAAATTTTTATTTCTTCTCCTATTTATGTTCTTGATAATATTTTACTGTTCTGCTCCGAGTTGACATTATTCTAGAAACAGTTGGGGGGGGGGGTAGGCGACTGAGATAAGACAAGGGGAAATCAGCACCTAACTATGAAGGTTTACTACGAAGTACTGTGGGGAGATTTCTTCTTGCTAACTAAGGATCACGGTGGTATCACCAGATGTGAATTAATATTTTATTTTAAACAAACTATTGGTAAATTAACATTTTTAGTGATTCTTAAATTTTAATCTATGAAGGGTGCTTCATTTAGGCTATTTTTTCCCCATGGATCAAGTTCACATGAATTTAAAGTTCAAGCCTAATTACAGATTTATATTTCTGTGTCTTTTTATGAACAATCAATTTGGTTTTTTGAGGTAGGGTCTCAGTCTGGCTCAGGCTGACCTGGAATTCACTATGTAGTCTCAGGGTGGCCTCGAACTCTCGGCGATCCTCCTACCTCTGCCTCCTGAGTGCTGGGATTAAAGGCATGCGCCACCACACCCAGCTTCTAGTCTGATCTTTAATCTATGGTAGATAGGGCAGGGCATGAGGGCCGATTTTTAGAACCAGAATTCTGGAATTTACCTTCTAGCTAGTAACCTTTCACCTACTTCTTAATATCTCCAAGGTTTACTTTCTAGTAACTGGAAAGTTGTGAAGGTAAAAAAAAAAAAAAAAAAAAAACCTCATCAAGTAATTGTAAAAATATTTAGCATTGCACTAACATATAATAAACACTCAATAAATCTTAGCTATTGTTATGATAAGTGACAGTCAATAGAATGATGCAATAATAGTAACAACCCTATTGGCTTTCTATTTTGGCTAATACTTTGTATCATGGAGGATCATCTATAGTCTGTCTAAGGAAACTTTTTAAGATCAGGTTTCTTACTCTAAATATGTGTTGGAGAGAGTGCAATGGACCTACGAAATGTTCCCTTCGAGTGCTTTCCTTTCTCCTCTTTCCTGGACCATTGCCTACCAAGGACATATAAAGCTTGCATGCCTATAGACAATGATTTTCTTATCCTCCCTCCTCTGTGGTGACAGACACAGTGTATGTTTGTGGAAGTTCTAGATATTTTCTACTTGGATTAAACATGGTAAAAACGCTCCATCCTCTACCCAGACCATTCACTTCTGGATTCAGATGGGCTATGGAGAGAAGAGGAAAAGATTGTAGCATAGGGAACCTCAAAGAAGAAATTCCAAGTAAGAAATAAGTATAGTTAAATATGGAGAGCTACAACATTAATGGGGAAAAACATAAAAATAGGATGTGTTCAAAGAGTGTATGAGGGATCAAGATTCCTGTTGAGAATGATGATATTTTCCACAATGAGCTTTACGTGCAAGAACAGTTTAGAGGCCAGGGAATTCTAGTGATTTACAGTCATTTCTTGACGATTTAATGAGTTGCCACTAAGTGACAGGCACTGTGATCAATATCATGTGAAGAGTGACGAAGACCAGAACATGACCTTGACTGCAGTGGTAGTTGTGCTGTTAATGGGGAGAATTACATTAGTCATAATTAATATTAGTTGACAACCATGACCTCAAAATTATTATTTTGCAAATAAGCAGAGTAGCAGCTTTTAATAAGGTGTAGGTACCCAAAGTTAATTAGCTTAATGGATCAGCTAAAGAAACCTAGGAGGGAAGAATGTATGATTAACTTGCATGAGCGTGCCGAAGGATCTGCCTGTTATTTTGGAAAGTAGCTACTGGGGAAAAAATGATCACAAAGTTAGAACTTCTACTAATATTTTTTATCACTCTGCAACTCATCAAAATAAAGCAAACTGGCCCTGCCAAATCATGTAAAAGCACCATTATGCAGGGAGATCTGACTAAGGTTTTATTTTGCATGAAATAATTCCAAATTTCTCAGGAATCTTACACTTAAAATGATCATTCACTTAGTTACTATCGCTAGAGAGGGAAGCACTGAACTTATCATTTTTATAATTATATAAATCAGTTCAATTTGAGGACGCTGAGTATGTGTATTAAAGTATCCATTAGTGGGGATATGAAAACATTGATAGTAAATACTGGTGTCAAATATTGGACAGAATTTAAGCATCTTACTGCTCTAGACAAAACTTTCCTCTCTAAAGCCTACTATATCTATAAATAACTTTGGCTTTCTGAGGCCCACTAGTCCAATGATTTGTTTCTTCTGCCCAGTAGAGGAAGGAATGAACAATGTAAACTAGACAGAGGAGGCTTGTTCCTGCTTCGTGCCTTCTCTGTATTACCACTATGAAACATCTATTGAGCACTATAGTTTCAAGAATCAGGCTTCTTCCTAGTTCAATTCAATGCCCTCCATGGACTATCCAGTACTGCTTTTCTCTTTCCTTTATCTCCCAATCCCCATGCTGTTGGGGTTCCCCCTAGAGCCAGCCCAGGGATGGCAGGGTCTCTGCTGAGTTAGGGATGAGAGGTGCTGAGCCACAACACAGCCTCCCGGAGTTGGGTGGAAGCAGCAGAGGGTGAGCTGACGCAAACTCGTTTATTGAGGAAGTACAGCGAGTTTTAAGGGGCTTGGCTGGCTAATCATTGTATGGGGTGGTCCCCTTTTTGTGACCAATGACAGCCTGTCTCCAGACAGATCATCTCATAGCAGGTTTCTCGTGAGCATGGGACTGTAGCTGTTGTCATGCCAGGCCTGCGCAGAATGCCATGTTCACAGAAGCCACTTCCTGGTTTCTCTGCCATGTGGTCTGGCTAGGACCAGGCCTGCATTGTGCCATACACCATGCCATCCTCAACTTATGTAGCTTCACTGAAAGATTCTACCACGAGCTTAGCAAATAGGAATGTTACTTAGAAATGAAGGTGACTTCCCAGGTTACGGAAGCATCAGAGACTCTAACTAATGCTAACTGAGCAACTTAGGCAGAGATTAGGGATCTGATAATACACACACACACATTTTATATAATATATATATATATATATATAGTTTTTCAAGGTAGGGTCTTGCTCTAGCCCAGGCTGATTTGGAATTCACTATGTTGTCTCAAGGAATCTGATAATCTGAAAAAAAAAAAAACAAAATAAATCTGGGAAATAGCTCATTAGTTAAAGTCATTTGCTTGCAAACCTGCTGACCCAAGTTCAATCCTTTCAATGCATAAATAAAGCCAGATGCAAAGTGACCCATGCATTTGTAATTCCAACTGCACCTACAACAATGGGAGGGGGAACCAGGAGAATCCAGAAGCTCTCAAAGAGAAGTAACAAGAGAGGTAACAAGAGGTGGAAGGAGGGGCTGGATAGATAGATTAGCAGTTAGATGCACAAGATGGCATGTCTGGAATTTGTTGGCAGTAGCTAGAATTCCTGGTGTGTCCATTCTCTCTCTCTCTCTCACACTGCCCCTTTCTTCTTCTCTGCCCCCCCCGTCTCATAAATAAATAAATAAATAAATAAATAAATAAATAAATAAAATATATTTTTTTAGATGGAATGAAGGTCAAGCATGGTGCCACACATCTTTAATCCCAACACTTGGGAGACAGAGGTAGGAGTATCACTGTGAATTTGAGACCACTCTGAAACTACATAGGGAATTCCAGGTCAGACTGGGCTAGAGCAAGGCTCTACCTCAAAAAACAAAATTTTTAAAAAGATGGAAGGAGAGGAGAAGCCCCTAATATCCCCTGACATCAATGTGCACACTACACATGGGCACTCACATCATATACATGAACACATACCTACACACAAAAATAAGCAATAAAAACATAAAAGGATTAAAATGAAAAAGTATAACTTC
This sequence comes from Orientallactaga sibirica, assembly GCA_036365145.1. Taxonomy (NCBI): domain Eukaryota; kingdom Metazoa; phylum Chordata; class Mammalia; order Rodentia; family Dipodidae; genus Orientallactaga; species Orientallactaga sibirica. The sequence continues at coordinate 9,832,917 of JAEOAD010000031.1, read as the reverse complement.
TACTCTAAGAGCTCTCAGCTCTTCACTTGCTTCGCCTTTTCCCCTTCCATTCCTGTCATGAGTGATGATGCGAGATGGGAATTGGGAGCAGGAGCCATGTGAAGTCAAGTTCCAAGCAAGTGTCATTGGACCAAGATCATAATGCAGTTAAGCCTCAGTTTCTTTGTTTATAGAATGAGACGTACAACAAGTAGGTTCTGGGGGAGCAGGGGAAAGATAGTTAACTAGGGAAACTGTCATGGAATCTGAAACCAGGTGTGCAAAGCAGCTAATTCTTACTGCATTATTTTCCATTATTTTGTTGCCACATGTTCTGACCAGATTGAAGCAATTTTTGATCAGGAGTTTCACTTGTCCTTCTCCCTTCTTCTTTATACCATTCACTTTATCAGGAATGGCCCTCCAATCATTCCTCAATCTACCACCCAAGCTTACCAGATTTAATATGCACACTACAAGACATCCAGTTCAACTTAAGTTCAGGTGAACAACAGATAGTTTTTAAGAACAACTATAATTACAATCAGGTATTCTTATTTTAAACTTGTATTTGTTTATTGAAAATTCAAAGTCCTTAAGTCAGTTCTCTCTTCGTGTGTGTGTGTGTGTGTTTGTGTTTATGTGTGTGAGTGAAACTGTGCGTACATGTATAGAACAGAGGATAGGCTTAGATGCTGTTCTTCATGAACAATTCACTTTTTTTTTTTTTTAAATGAGACAGAGTCTCTTACTAGTCTGGAACTCACCTAATTAGTTTATCTTGTCTGGCCAGTGAGTTCAAGGGATCCACCCGTCTCTACCACCCTAGCTCTGAAATTACAATGGCACCTGCCTTTGTGCCCAGCTTTCATACAAATGTGGGTTCTGTGGAACAAAGTACACTTGCCACTGTGCTCAGCTTTTATAAAAATGTGGGTCTGTGGATTAAATACAGGTCCTTCTGCTTGTTAGGCTGGTGTGTTGTTGGTTGAGCTAGTACGTTAGCCATGCTCCATTGTCTTCTGCCTACAGAGACCTATATGCTATTTGATATCTTGCTTGTGCAATCACGCATGTCTATTGTTGTCAGACTGGAATTTACACCAGGAGCTCTGGGGTGCCTTGGCAGAAGCTCCTCTCCAGACCCATGTGTCTGTGTTATTGTGAGATCTGTAGACCCACATGCTCCCAGCTTGCAAGAGTAGTTGGCAATGCAAAAACAGTGTGTGAGATTTGCTGATATTTTAATGGTGAGCCTAGTTAAGTATTTGAAAATCATTCCTAGATCACAAATTTGAAAACTGTGAGTAGGATAATTTCACTTTTGACCCATGTCATGTTCTCAGACAGTCCATGCTAGAGCTGGTGTCTGGCTAAACTCCATAGGTGGCGCCATTCTTACATCATCGTATGAATGGCATTGCAGGCTACATCTTAATTTTTTTTTCCAAGCAGACTATAAAATCTTTGTAAGATAATGCTCATTTGTGATTCTTTGGGGTTTAATATTTAATGCATCATCAGTTGAAAGAATGAATGAATAAACAAATTCCTAAATGAATAAACAAACACAGATTGGCAGAACTCAACTAAGTTTGCCAAAAGTGTCAAAAACAGGAGTAAGGAAAGGGACATACTAGGAGAGAGATATCTCAGTCAGTACAGTGCTTACCTTACAAGCACAAAGATCTGATTTTGATCCTCAAAACTCACATTATAAAAAAGCCCAAACACAGGGGAGGTATACTTATAATCCTAACAGTGAGGAGACAGTGATAGGTGGATACTGGGATGCACTGGCAAGTCAGTCTAGCCTACTTGGTGAGATCCAGGCCAATGAGAGGTTCTGTCCCAAAAAAGGTGGATGGCACTTCAAATTCCTTTGGGAAGAATACCCAAAGGTGTCCTCTGGTCTCTATGCATAAATGCACATATGTGCACCTACGCAAACACAAACATGAACAGTTATACAAAAAAGAAAAGTGAATTGGAATACTGAGTAAATCATAGTAATTTGTAGCTTTTAAAACCATTTCTAGGAAGCAACAATGTCATCCCATCATTGTGTTTCTTCATGGTTCTCCAGAAGGAACATTCCCTTCATGTTATATGAAACAAGTAAATTCTTCCATTATCTAATAGCTGTCCTTCCTCATGTCTTATTCACTCAAACAACCCACACGAGAGTGGATATATAAACAGAAACATGCCCAGTTTACATGGGGAAGATCCTGATGTCAGTGTACACAGCCCCACAGGTACCGGAAGGGACCTCAGTAAGTGCTCTAGTCTGCTTTGTCTCTGGAGCCTCTGCAGTAAATCTCACTCTGAATAGAAATTAATTTTAGGTTTCTCAATATTAATAACAGCATTAAGGATCAGTATAATAAAAGTTTATTGACTAATTTCCACCATAATTTGCCTGTGATTCTTATGCAGCCATATTATATTTTTATGAAATGGAGATACTGTGATCATAGGCTGAATAATAATGATAGGAAAAGAGCAAATGATACTTAGAAAATCATTCATTGGCATCTGAGACTTTTGGGTTAGAAATCTTAATGCTATTTCCATGAGAAAGGCATAGAATAATTTATAAAAATAATAAAAGAATCTACCCAACTGGAAAAGTACTAAAAAATACATAATATACCCATGATTGGTTCATATATTATTTGGCTGGCTCAGAAGTAGATATCTTTGTTTAAAAAACAAAAAAAAAGGAAGCATTGAGAATAGGATCAAGAGTCTGTTACCAGTGGCTTTGACTGTGTGGATGTCTCACTGCTGCAGTAGATAAGGACTAATAGTGACAACAGAGATCAAAAATGAATGACAATTAACCCTTATTTTATTTCAGGCACTGTACTAAGCATAGGCATGATTTCATCTATGTTCTGTAACCAACCCATAAAGTTGCTTTTCCTAGTTCATAAAGAAATGAGACCTCACAGGAGCTCATAATATGAGGATAACAAAGAGGACATTAAAATAGAAGAGGGACTAATTGGAAAGAAGATGGTGTTTAGTGGAGGGGGACAAAAGGTGTGGTGGAAGGGATCATGGTCAGGTACGTTGTCAATATGAATGGAGGTTGTCAATAAAATGTATTTTAAAAAAGAAATGGTTGAAGGCTAGGGAGATGGCTAAGTGAGTAAGGTATGGGCCACACAAGCACGAGGATCTATGTTTGGTTTCCATGTAAAAAGGCTGAGCATTTCAGCATGTTCCTGAAACTTTGGGATTTGCTGACCAGTTTGCTTTGCTTGTCAAAAAAAAAAAAAAAAAAAAAAAAAAAAAAAAAGTGAGATTTGGGTTCAACAAGAGATCCTGTCTCAAGAAAATAAGATGGGGAGCAATAAAGGACCATACCTGACGTCAGCCTTTGGCCACCATACACACATGAATATATGTACATGTGCACCTGTGCAGATACATGCACCCCCACACATATGCACTTATGTTTCACACACATACACATATAAAAATATAAATAAAGGAATGGGTCCAACTTTTTTTCCCAAGTCAAATAGCAAGAGAATGAATCTTCAACACTTAGCTCAGAAGAGAGCACTGCTTTTCACATAGCTTCCTGCTATACCATAGTGTAGATGCAATAGGAATGGGAGCCAGAAGATAGTAGTAAATTCCCAAACTTTCTTGTGAGAGTTAAAATGAAAGGAAAGGTAGAGTAATGTACCTTTTATCAGAACATAAGATGCTAAGAGTTACATGCAATACACACCAGAGTCAGCATCCGAGGTTCAAACAAGCTTAGACAACACGATCAAAGAGTAGCAAGACTGGATATTGGGGTCAGATTTATAAATCAGAGTGAGGATTGGGGCAGGTGGAGCTAAGATCTCACCTTAGAATTAGAGATTTGGTTGACAAAAGGCCCATAAACATCCATCCAATTGTAAGGACTCAAGAAAGACTCTGCTCGGCAACAGCAGTGAAGCCTTGCTGGCAGAGAATTGTTCCAGACAGGTCTTCAGTGTGGTCATTGTGTCACATGACTGTTTGGCTGAAATAACTCTGAGAGTGCTCGCTGGTCATATTGCAAAGCTAGATGCCTATCTATGATTACCACTAGTCTTTTACACCAGTGGAATCCAAATCAAACTTTTTTTTCATATTGACCTAGTCTTTCACCTTTGAAACTAAGGTCTTCCACACCTCATGCTACATAAAAGATAAAGAAATAGTATTTCTCTCCACTTTCTGCTGAATCAATTTCTATGCACAAGAAAAAGTCAACATAGTAGAGTGCTTCTAATAGCTAATTCTATTTGATAAGCATATTCAAGAACTATATAAGTTGATATGAGTGAAGTTGTACCAATAATGTAGCTGTGCTTATAGGAGGTTATTCAGGACATGTGCAATTAAGCCTATGTATGAGCTCTCTTCCTCATCAACACAGGTTCTAAATGACTCAATGCCAGTGTTCATGCTTGTCCACAGGGACATTATATTGCTGATGCTAAAAAAGGGTCTGGCAGATTTTCTTCCCATAATCTACCTGTAGTAGTTATACAACCAGAGGGTCAGTTCATAAGGATGAATGTAATAATGATGGAATTGGGGTGGGGGAAGCAAAAGAATGGAGTGAAAGGATTAACCCATTAGGAGCAGTCGCCTAGTGTCCAGCAGCATTTTTAGTGCTGAGGTGAAATCAGTCCCGGAATAGGGAAATGTAAGGGTAGCTTAAGGAAAGTTGAATACATGTTTTAAAGACCTCAAAAGAATATCAAAGAAAGCAGTCACACCCACAGAGGCTGACTTGACTAGTAACACAACACATGATGTTTGGAGCAATGGAGCTGAGAAAGGAAAAAAAAAAAAAAAAAAAAAAAAGAGCCTAAGTAAAGGGTTTTTCACCTCAACCCATTTGTGCAGAGCCAGGAGGCTGTATCTGTTTTCACTGGTACCAGTTAGGTAGTATACAGTTTTCAGTGAGGTTTAAAGGGACCCTGTGAGAAAAAGAACAAAAAATAATCCCTGGCTTTAAATTGCTAGAGCAGGCTGAGTAGAGAGAGGATAAAAATTTCTCCTCTCTCTAAATATATTTAGTGCCACCCTGTACTGGGAACAGAGCTGATGCCAGGTGCTGCTTTGCTCCTTGCCACCTGCATCACTCTGTACATTTGTTAATCCTGCTTAGATACCATGTCCTCATTTATGAAAGAATATAGTCATATCAGCTTCACAAAGGTTTTAAAAAATTGAGAACATAAATCACAGCCTGACTCATGGCATATGTTAGTCAACTTCTTGCTGAGACAAAAATGCCTGACAAAAATCAGTTTAAGTGAAGAAGGGTTTATTTCAGCTTATTGTTCCAGGTTACAATCTATCATGGTGGTAGGAGCTTGAGACAGCTGGTCATGTTCAATCTACCTTGAGGAAGCAGAGAACAATCAGCTGCTGCTCTGTTAGCTTTCTCCTTTTAAATATCATCCACCACAGCCCACAGAGATGTCCCCGGTAAAGATGGGGTCTCCCGACTACAATCAAGCTAATTAAGATCATCTCTCATAGATATGCACAGAGGCCAACATAATCTACAAACTCCTTCACAATTCATTCCAGGTCCTGTCACATTGACAATCAATATAAAGCATTATAAGGCATATTTTTAAATATTGCTTTTGGTAATAACAATAATGATTGAAGACCACTTTAGGTCTTCCATTGTTGGCAAGCTACTTTCTCTTCTTTCACTCAGTGTCACCACGACTCTATGAAGTAGACCATGGTAAATGGGATTTGGAAGGAGAATTAAGGCTGAAAATTGTCAGCTTTGCTGGCAGTCATCCCACCTCCCTTGGGTCACACCAGCACAGTGCCCACTCTTCACTGCTTTGCCCTTAAATTTCAAAATCGTGACCATTGTGTTGCTGGGCAAACACCCCACCAGAAGCAGCTTATGGAAGGAAAGTGTTTATTTCAGGCTTATAGAATCCAGGGCAAGTTCCATCATGGCGGAAGAAGCTGGCTCACTTCCATAGATCCATGGGAGGAATACATCACCAAACAGGCAGTACACGCCGACAGAGCTCCAATTTTCCTGAATGCCCCTTAGGGATGGACTAAAGATCCACCCCCAGTGACACCTCCTCCAGCAGATTTCTGGAGACTAAAGTTATAAGCCTATTCAAAAATACCTCAGGTGGTGCTGGTGAGATAGCTTAGCGGTTAAAGTGCATGCCTGCAAAGCCTAAGGACCCAGGTTCGATTCTTCAAGTTCCATGTAAGCCACATGCACATAGTGGCACATGCATCTGGAGTGCATTTGCAGTGGCTAGAGGCCCTGGTGTGCCCATCCTCACTCTCTCTCTCCCCCTCTCTGTCTCTAATAAATAAGAATAAAATATTTCAAAAAACAAATACCTCAGGCTATGGATGGCATATGTTCACATTCATATTACAACACTCTCTTCACCTTTTGTAACCCATTTTCCTTTAAAATTCAAATAAACAGGCCTGGAGAAATGGCTTAGTGGTTAATTGCTTGCCTGTGAAGCCTAAGGACCCTGGTTTGGGGCTTGATTCCCCAGGATCCACATAAACCAGTTGCACAAGGTGGCACATGCATCTGGAGTTTGTTTGCAGTGGCAGGAAGCACCTGGCACAACCATTCTTTCTCTTTCTATCTGCCTGTTTCTCTCTCTGTCTGTCATTCTTAAATAAATAAATAAGAAAAGATTTCAGATACAGTTCTGTTTAAAAAACAATCAAAGAAACAAGAGCCTTTGTCTTGAGAGTGAGGACAGGGTGCAGATAACTAGCTACTTTTTCTTTTTCTGTTTTTATGTCCTTCTCCCAATCACCAAGGCTACCCAGCATCATGGACTGACCAAGGACAGTGTTCTGGTTGCTGTTGCCAACTTGTATGAATCTCCCTTATTGACCGACGTGTCCCTCTTCAGAATCTCATAGAACACGTAACCTTGCTTATCTTTGGAGCAATGGGCTCAGCAGGCAGGAGTCATGATGCCTCCCAGCTCTTCCCCGCAGTCAGTCTCTGTGTCTCTTATCATGACCAGTGGTGGCAGGGCATGTAGGCCTTCAGATTGGCTTTCATGAGTACTGGTGGTACTGTATGGACTCCTAGCTCACATGTGAGGTCAGATGGATGGAAATTCTGGTGATGTCACCTTCTTTTTTCTTTACTCTTAATTACTTCTATCACTCTTTTCTTTAGGAATGTCCATTCATAGTAAACCAGTTGAATACAAATGCCAGCTCAGCCCTTTGTAACCAGTGGGCCAGTTCAAGACCAGAGGCTGCCTTATCATCATAGCTTTGTGGTTCATTTTATCATCTTGGGAAGAAGATCGAGGGAAGAAAAGAGCTTTAACAAAGTAACTCTGGTTAGATTCAATCTCCCTATCTATTGTTTTAATTGTCCAAACAATTTAAACCAGAAAAAAACTGAGATGGCTATAATTGAAATTTAAATTTTTTTCTCATCCAGTCAGATAGCAGCTCATAGACCTATAATGTGGTAAAACCCTACATGGTCTTTGCATGTCTTAGTTGGAGTGTCAATAAATTTGTTAGTCTGCTCTGTTGTTGCAGGTTGAAGAAATCCCTTATTTGAAAATCCAAAATTTGAAACTTTCTGAGTGCCAACATGATTTCTCATGTAATGAATGCCACACCTGTTCTCAAGTGAGGAGGTACAGCTGACATACATGTGCACTATGAACACATGACATTATCACCAGCCTATTGTGTACAAAATTTTACAAATCAATAAATTTTAAAAATTGTAAAATACTTCTGGTTCCCAGCAGTTCAGATACAAGATACTCAGCCTGTCCCACTGTGTACTTCATTTTATATGCTTCCCATAGGAGTGAGTAAGACTTCAAGCAAAGGCTTCCAGGGTCAAGTGAAAATCACAAGATTACTGAATATAACCAGAAGACCATGCCCCTGAAAAATGATCATACTAGTGGGGAGTATGTCAAGGTGATATGAACATGCAGACGCTTATAGTATGAGAACTTGTGAATTCAATTGGTACTCACAAAATGTGACTTGTTGCTATGGTAATACTTCTGAGATAATGAGGTATAACAAAGAACACCTTGAAACTCTTTTGGTTTGGCCAATGCAGAAGTAGCCATCAGAGAAAGTTTGATGAGGGCAACTTCCTTCTGGCCGATACAGTAAAGTCCATCTATTTGGAAACATGAGCAGTTCACCCCCATGTCAGTTTGGATAGATGGAGCTTCACCACTGAATGTTCCTAATTGTCAACCATGTCACACCTCACACTCCACAGAAAACAGGAAGCACCTGCTCAAAAGTGCAATCATACAGTGCAGCCTATATTTCTAGTCTCCTATATCACAACAAAATGCCTGTTTTTGTCCAGCATGGACCAGAATTTTGTGGTTGATTTTTCCCGCCAGTTGACCTCAAATGAGTCCATTCTTCCATTTATCAGCAACAGGAATCAGTTGAAACAAGCACAAAAGCTGGAAAGGAGAGAGAGCTCCACATACTAACCCCTTCCACTGAGTCGTGACTCGGGGATATAGCACATTGTATTAAACCATTTCTTTTTGATGCATTGAGGCCATGTAAAAGCTGACAGTGACATATGGGAAAGGGGCTGTTAGTAGGATTGGTGTTGATGTGTGATAAATGGACATAGTATGTCAAAGAACATCTGTTATCCATCATGTTGGCTTCCTTAGAACATGAGATGGGGAAAGAGGAAGAGGGAGAAGGAGAGAAAGAGACAGAAGGAGGAGAAGAAGGAGAAATGAAGTAAGAAAGAAAGAAAGAAAGAAAGAAAGAAAGAAAGAAAGAAAGAAAGAAAGAAAGAAGAAAGAAAGAAAGAAAGAAAGAAAGAAAGAAAGAAAGAGAGAGAGAAAGAGAGAGAAGAAGGAGGAAGAGATACTGATGGGAAATTTACAAGTGGATGAATTAAGAGGAAGAGAGGTCATGTACAGGTAGAAGGAGGTAGGGAAAGTACCTGTCAAACTTAGGAAAGCAAACATGTTTAGGGATGAGCCAAAGTGAGTTCCTCCAGTAACCTACTGCTTGGGTGTTCCTATCTTCTTTCCCTTTTGAAAAATTTAATCAGATGAGCATGTTAAAACATTGCACAGGCCAATGAGGATTTGAACTGGCTTAGAGCTATTTTCTTCCTGTTATTCTCCAGACACAACAGTCTGGTGTAATGAAGGATCTCTCCAGAGCCAGGTAAACACAATGGAACCTTCTCCAACTTCATGGGTATAGCAAGCTCTATTAGAAGTCCCCAAGGGAATACTCTGAACCCTGTGCCTGAGAGCAGGTTGATGCCAGGAGGGAAGTTTAGTTTGAATATCTTAGCATCTCACCCTCCTAAACATTCTCAATCATAGTTATGTGAATGCCTGTCTTCTCTGTCTGGATATAGGGTTTTTGTGCATTTTGTCATCAAGGAAACTTACATTTGCATTCATGATGCATGTGTAATTCTTTCAGGATGGGTTTGGGGCACCCAGGGAGATAAATACATTTCTACTTCCTTCAAAGACACAACTGCTCTTCTTGCTATCTAAGAGAATAAATCTGTATTAGTGAGTCTAAAGATCAGAACCAGAATCTCTGGAGCTCAGCTGCCTTTATTTGTTGGAAGGAAAAATGCTTATTGAAAAAAATTTATACTTTCATATCTACAGATTCACTTTCACTAAGAATTAATTTTATCTTTTCAATGTAAATCTGGATTGTTTTTCTGTGTTAGAGAAGTAGAGAGGAACAAGCAGAAGTAAGATCTTTCTTTCTCTCAGCTGGGCCACCATGCAGTTTTAATAAAATATAGATATAAGATTCTGATTCAGGAGTTTTGAGATAGAGATATGGATTAGGAGAAAGGTAACTTTCTTTTGCAGCTAGTCAGCTATGGACTCAGGCCTACAAGAACACGGATGCCGCCTGCCCCAGAGAGAACAGAACTCTGTCTGATTCAGTGTGATTCAAATTGGCTATAAAGAGCAGCTTCCTGGTTCTCCACCCCTCCTTGCTTGTGCTCACTCTTGGTGGGCCCTTTCTGAATCTGTGCTCTCCTCCTGGGCCCACCAACCAATCAAGGCCCTTCATGTGTATTTGGCAATGAGGCTTATCTTAATTGGATGTCTATGTTATAAAAACAAGAACCTGATCCAATTTGCCACATGAATTTCTCCATTTTTCTTTCTTTTTTTTTTTTTAACCTGTAGAGACTCCTCCCAACCAAGAGGAAATCACTATTAACTTGGGAGCTTTTCTGTCTTTTCTTTTTATTATTTGTACACACTCTCTCTCTTAAATCTTTGATAATTTACTTTTTGTGTCTACATCTTTCAATATTTTGCTAATGATAGAAAAGTATTTGGAGGGCTGGAGAGATGGCTTAGTGGTTAAGGCGCCTGTCTGCCAACACTAAGAATGCCTCTTTGATTCTCCAGTTTCCACGTTTATCCAGATGCAAAAAGTGATGCAAGGCACAATGCCGCACTTGCCCACAAGGGGGCGCATGTGTCTGGAATTCATTCACAGTGGCTGAGAGGCTGCTGGCTTGCTCATTCTCTCTGTCTCTCTCTCTCTCTCTCTCTTTCTCCTCAAAAAAAAAAAAAGGAAAGAAAAGGAAAAGAAAAGTACTTGAAAGTCGTTGGCTTGGTCAGAGCCACTGGTTAAAGGAGTTGTAAACTCATCCAGGACTTTTACTGGTGAGGCCTAGTTGGAGGAAGTAGGTCTGTAAGGGTGTGCATCCTTGCAGGAGACAATCTATCCATAGCCATGTCCACTCGCTGTGCTTCACAGGCACCATATCATGAGGTGAGCAACACTGCTTTACCACATTCTCCCTGCCATTATGTTCTGACTCACCACAGGCCCAGAAGCAAGAACCAAGGGACCATAGACTAAAACTTTGTAATCAAGAGCCCAAACAAATCTTCTTTTTCACTAGTTTATCTCAGGCCACAGAGCTACAAAGCTGACAAATGCAAATACTGTTGAGGCAAGAACCATGTGTAAGTGACCACCGGAAAGAGGAGGCTATGGGAATTACTGATAGGAAATTACTGAATTTAAAGAACCAACTTCTCACCCTGTGGTGGCTGAGGAGCAATGCTGTGATTTATTTTCATAGTTATGTATCTGGGAATGTTAGGGTGGCAGTCATGTTCATGATGTGTTAGACAAACACAAATCAGGAGAAAAGATGATCAACCAAGAACGTAAGCTAAAATCCTAGTTTCTAATTAAACATCAGAGCCCAAATATCAGCAGAGAAGGGCCTAAGGCCAGGGTGTCATAAAAGGATTTAACAGTTGGGTGGTTGTGGGGGTATAAAAGGAAAGAAAGGTGTTGGTAGTGATTTGGATATATTTTAATCGAATAGGGGATTTAGTGTACCATGAGAATTTAACTTGAGGGCTGTAGAGATGGTTTAGTGTTTAAAGCCCTTGCCTGTAAAGCCTAAGGACCCAGGTTTGATTCCTCAGTACCCATGTGAGCCAGATGCACAAGGTGGTGCATGCCATCTGGAGTATGTTTATAATGGCTAGAGGCCCTGGTGAACCCATTCTCCTCCTTCCTTCCCTCCCTCCTTCCTTCCTCCTCCTTCTTCCCTTTCTCTCCCTTTTTCTCTCAACAAACTAAATAAAATGTTTTGGAAAAAAATTAACTTGAGATAAAACAAGTTAGAGAATCTGATTTCTCTAGGACTATAGCTACATTTTACATATTTTGAATTTAATTAGCTCTAAGGCATTTGTGAAGAGATATGTCTGGCAGGTACATGGGAATCTCACCACTATTGCTATAATTTTTGTTGTTATTCTACTGTCTCCTTGACTAATTTCTTGATTTCTCGAGTCCCATTTCTTCCTTTCACCTCAGATGCATACCTGCCCTGTCACGGATCCTTAGGTCCTCTTTCTCTGTAACATCTTTATTGAGCTTCATACCTACTCCTTCTCCATTTCATTTTAAACATGCATTTGCTCTTCCCATTTCAATATCATTTCTGCTTGTTCATTATGGACTTGGGCCCTCCAAGTCTTTATGCCCTGTCCTTCCCATGGATTTAGACAGTGTGGGTATGCAGGCATGTTCCTTACCTGTCTTAAGTATTAATTTCCAAAACTGCATCTTTTCCCTCAATCTCACATGTAGTCATTTGTCCAACCTTCAACCAGGGATATCTTAACATTCTAATTAAGAGTCAAACTATGTGTGTGTGCATAGCAAGGCTTAAAGGTGAGTTCTCCACAGGATATTCCACTACTACTAAAAGGAGAAATTAGCAGTCACAGAGAAGGTAGTTCATGTCCCATCATCCATCTTCCATTGTTTACCAAAGACTAACTTCTCTGTTTCTTACAGTCTCCTGATTTTTGGTCAGGTTTTGCTCACTCTCTTACCTGTTTCTGTTTTCTCCCAGGTCTAATGATTTCCACATGTATATAAGAGGAAATCTTCAGTGGGAGGCTGAGGATGCACTTTGATGACCGAGCATTGCCTAATAGGCGTGTGGCCCTAGGCTTTATCTGTGGCACCACCAAAATGAGAATAAATAAAATAACAAATAAATAACTCTACTGACCCCTAATCCTATTGGGTATAATTTAAACTCTTCCATCTAGATTTCAAAGTCTTTCAAAACATTACCTTTTCCAATATTTGTGATTTTAGTATTTGAATATTTCTTCTCAAATCAGCTGCTCAATAAATGGCTCTCATATCCTAAAGCTGGTCACTTTATATTGGTGAGTGAGGCTCAGTCTAGTGGCTTCTTGTATAAACCTATCAGATAGACATGTTAGCAATCTTAGAAATCACCTGAGAATAATCTGTAGATTCACTGATGTTCCTAGAACTCTCCCTTTTCCCTCGTCAAGGGCATGCACTCTATGTCAATCATGTTGAAAAACTAATGATAGGTTTCAGGGCTGCCTAGCTGGTCACACCGTTGTTCCCATGTATATTCTGTTCCCCTCCTACAGTGTTTCCACAGTCTCTCTCTAAGAATAGCACACTTGCCTCAGGGACATTTTCCCTTGAGTCTTGATGGATGTGTAGAGGCCCTCATTTGTAATCCCATAATTCACTGTGCATTCCCTTATGACACTGTGATTTAAATATGCATTTGCTCTTCCCATTTCAATATCACTTCTACTTGTTCCTTATGGACTTGGGCCCTCCAAGCCTTTATGCCCTGTCCTTCCCATGGATTTAGACAGTGTGGGTAGGCAGGTATGGCTTGTTCCTTACCTGTCTTGTTTACACTTTGTCACATTCTATCTGTTGTATACAGGAATGCCCAGTCCAATAAACCCCAGTGAACACACATACTGTTACTGAATAAGAAAGTATTGTAGGCCGGGCGTGGTGGCGCATGCCTTTAATCCCAGCACTCGGGAGGCAGAGGTAGGAGGATTACTATGAGTTCGAGGCCACCCTGAGACTACATAGTTAATTCCAGGTCAGCCTGGGCCAGAGTGAGACCCTGCCTTGCAAAACCAAAAAAAAAAAAAAAAAAAGTATTGTATCAGGGGCTGGTGAGATGGCTTAGTGGTTAAGCGCTTCCCTGTGAAGCCTAAGGACCCCATTTCGAGGCTCAATTCCCCAGTACCCACGTAAGCCAGATGCACAAGGTGGCCCATGCATCTGGAGTTCGTTTGCAGTGGTTGGAGGCCCTGGTGTGCCCATTCTCTGTCTGTCTCTCTCTCTCTCTCTGCATCTTTCTCTGTCTGTTACTCTCAAATAAATAAATAAAAATAAACAAAAAAAATTAAAAAATAAGAAAGTATTGTATCAAAAATGACCTCTCAAGCCAGGCATGGTGGCTGCACGCCTTTAATCCCAGCACTTGGGAGGCAGAGGTAGGAGGATCATCATGAGTTCCAGGCCTACCTCAAAAAAACCAAAAAAAAAAAAAAAAAAAAAAAAAAAAGACCTCTCACCTTTCTGCCCTCTTTTTGCTCTCCCCAACCAGCGCATACTACTTCAGCCCACGAGTTATACCTGAAAATTCCAGAATTACTCTCTTTGCAATGGCTGCCTCTCTCCAGAATGCTCTCCCCCTGATATTTACATGACTAGCTTTACAAAGTCTCTACTCCAATGTCACTTCTATAGAGAAGCTTTCTCTTACTATTGGATATCATGAAGTGCTCTCCTGAACAGCACTCCCTAAAGGCTGAACCTCCCTATTCATGTCTACAGACATGGCATGCATTCAGTGGTGTGTCCCTTGTGTCTTCCCTTTCCTGATGGTAAGTCTATAAAGGACTTTGTCTGGTCCACTGTTCCATCCCCAGCAGTGAGAACATGTCTAACACACAGAAGGCACTCGATTGCTATTTGTTACATAAATGAGTATGCGCTAAAGAAATGCTAGCACAAAGGGAGCACAAAGCCTGCATATTGACTGTGTTGGTGTTATTGACTACAGGTAGCTATTCCCACCAGCCATCAACCTTTTGTGCTCCACACAAACAGACACCCAAATTAAATATAGATGCATGTTCCTGAATCTTCAAGTCCAATATTGGCACAATGGTATTAATAATAGAGAATTCATCAGGTCTGGTATCGTCTTTGTGAAAGAGACTGGGCGAAGAGAAGACAGAGGATGAACACTTCTCTGTACAGCAGTCCTACACTTTGCTTCATATTTTGGTAGCTTGAGAGAAGCATTTTATTCCCAGAAGCTTCCTGAAATTTTACACAGGATTGCCAGAATTTACAGCTGCAGTTTACCAGCAAAAGGACGGCAGGTTTCAGAGGTTTCTCTTGCACAGAAAACTGGTCAATTTATTTTATTAGCATCTTTCCCAGTGCCTGTACCTAAAATAACTGATTCCAGTGTTTACTTACTTAGAGACAAGCTCACCACAAGGCCTCAGCAGCTATGGGCGAGCTCTGATGTCATAGTAAAACTTAGAGATAACAGCAATAGCATCAGCACAAATCTGGCCCAGCTCACTGCCAAAGAAAATGCTCTCTGGTGTTTTCAACTCTCTTCCTGTGTTTGGGTTAGACAAATAAAATAACTCTGTGACTTTGTGGAGGTTCTGTATCCATCCTTCTCCACTTTGGAATCTAAAAGCTGTAACTTTGTTTTTTTTTGGGGGTTGTCTATAATTTTTACTCTTGCTTGTCTTCCTCAATTTACTTTATCCATTTGTGTGTTGTTTTTCTTAATTTTTTCACTTTGTGGTGAAGGTGTGTGTGTGTGCATGCGCACATGTGTTTGCTTATTAAGATAGGGTCTCATGCAGCCAGGCTCCAACATGCTATGTATATGAGGATGACCTTAAACTTCTAATACTTCTGACACTACTTGCCAAGTCTTGGGGTTATAGGCACGCACTGTCATGCCCAATTTTGTGTGGTACTGGGAATCAATGCCAGGCCTTCATGCATAACAGCAAGCACTCTACTAACTGAGCCATATCTTCAGCATCCTTTTATTATGATTGCTGAATTTGTGTAGGAGAACTTAAAGAAATTGCTTTCCAGGTTCACATTACTCTTGAGACTGGTGAATGTCTATGAAGAGGCCCTTCAGCCTGGTTAATAACAATTCTGTCCATTAAATATGAAGCCTGGTGCTAGAGAGATGGCTCAGTGCTTAAAGACTTACAAAGCCTGCCCTCCTGGGCTTGATTCCCAGTAGCCATGTAAAGCCAGATACACAAAGTGGCACATGTCTCTGGAGTTCATTTGCAGTCATGAGAGGCCCTGGTGAGTCCGTTCTCTTTGTTTCTCTTTCCCCCTCTCTGAAATAAAGAAATGAAATATTTAAAAATATAAAATTAAAAAATGAACCTAAAGTAATTCTCTTTCACTCATTGTGAGAAAATATTGATGTCAAGCCACTTTGGAAAATAGTTTTGAAACTTCTATAAATTTAGAAATCTACTTGTTATGTTTCAGTTTTGTGGATGTTTATCAAAAGGCAGTGAAAATATTATGTTCACCTGAGTTTTTGTACATATCTATTCATAATCACCCTCCACTCAAAACTCCTCAAGAAATCATAAACAGGTGAATATACACACAGACTGTGGCATGTCCACACAATGGAATATCATTCAACAATAAAAACAAGCACAGTGCTTTTATAGGCTACAGCATAAATGTATGACAAAAGCATTAAGCTTAGCCAAAGAAACTAGATTTTAAAGAGATGCCAAATGGAATGATTCTATTTTATGAAACTCTTGATAGGCAAAGCTAATGTAATGTAGATTGGTAATA
Organism: Orientallactaga sibirica; assembly: GCA_036365145.1. Lineage (NCBI taxonomy): Eukaryota > Metazoa > Chordata > Mammalia > Rodentia > Dipodidae > Orientallactaga > Orientallactaga sibirica. Next base: position 9,816,669 of record JAEOAD010000031.1, on the reverse strand, counting down.
TCCTCAAAAATGGGGCCTATTGATTACAAAGGGATAGGAGGAAACTTTTTGAGTTGACGGAAATGTTCTATATCTTAATTTTGTCAGTGAATAAACAGAAACACATAAAATGCATTAAAATATACCCTTACAACATATTTTATGTACATTTTTAAAAAATATTTTTTATTTTCATTTTTATTTATTTATTTGAAAGTGAGGGAGAGAGAGACAAAGAGAGAGAGAGAGAGAGGGAATGTGCCAGGGCTTCCAGATGCTGCAAATGAACTCCAGGCTCATGTGAAACCTTGTGCATCTGGCTTACATGGGTCCTGGGGTATCAAACTTGGGTCCTCTGGCTTTGGAGGTAAGCACCTTAATGGCTAAGCCATCTCTCCAGCCCCTATGTATGTTTTTATATGTACATATTTTATATTTGCGTTAAGCCTCAATATGTATGAACATCAAAATAAGAAGAAACATTTACTTTAACGTTTATTCACACACAAATCCTCTGTCAAATAAATGTCTGTCCCAAAGGGACATTTGCCTCCCTAAAATTCTACTGAGCTTTCACCTACTAGGAAAGTTTCAGAAGTTCTCATTAAGTCATTAAGAGCAAGCTCTGGATTCAAGCCCTAGTTCTGCTCAGCTCTTCCTGAGAGAACTCAGGAAAGATTAAGGTGATGACATTTCGTGAATATATGTGAATTACTTGGAATGCCTGTCATTTTACTTCTCAGCACAGTGCCTAGTGTATAAGAGACACATCATAAATATTTATAGAATAACAGAACAAATCTTCTAAATGTTATAAATGTATAATCATTTTATCACCATTTTATAGATAAGGAGGCTGAGGCCAGAGAGGTTAAGTGACTTTTGCAAAATCTCTGAGCTAATAATTGGCAAAGCCAGGTTTCAAGCCCAGGTCATTGGCATTAGGTTTTCTATTAAATTAAAACTTGATTCACTATAAGATTCCCAACTGGTGGCTATCAGGTACAATTATTGTGCCTGTATCTAAATCATATGTCTCTACTGATAATCAAATAATTCTAAATATGTGAACAATTATGAGAAACCCTAAAACTTTGCAGACATTCAGGAAACAGCAATCTAATTTATCATATAACTTGGCTTCTTTTTTCTGTCATGTGATCATATTTGTACCTTTTCATGTACAGTGCTGAGGACTGAACCCAGGCCTTGTGCATGTTAAGCACATAATTTACCTGTGAGCTATGACCTCAGTCTGTCCCCTACTACACTAAATTCTCTATATTGTTCACAAACACTTAACTCTCACAAAGATCCTGTGGCAGTTATATCATCATCGTCATCATCATCATCATAGTCCCAGTTTCTATTATCTATGTCTTTTTATAAAATGAAGAGAGTGAAGTTCATGCAAGGGTTTCCAGAGACAAAGAGACAGTGCCCATATTTGAACCCAGATAATCCATATTCATAGCTGGAAAAATCACTACTTTAGCCTCACTCATCCACCTAGCCACTCCTTTACCTCTCTAACCACCAATCCACCCACCCATCCCCAGAACATTAGTTCCCAGAAATTTCCTGAGAATACAATAACAATGTTCATGTAGCCATATCTTCACCTCCTTCAACTAATGTTGATGGTCTATACGGATTAACACACTACAGAATTCCAATTTCTGCATATATTGAAATTTCAACCTAATTTTTTCAAGAGAGAAATTGTTTTTCTAGATTAAAACAATAAGAACAAGAATAATAATAGACAAACACAAAACATTTGTAAAATTTTACTTTTAGTTTTGCCAACCCGAGTTAGGTACATTTAGCATTAGGAATTCACATGATATTTATCTGGGTAAATAAAGATACAAGGAGATCCACCTCTTCCAGGGGAAAAAAATTCTTGCCAATTTCTTCTATACTGTTTTGTTTTTATCCTGTTTGTTGAAAATGTGTTAGTCAAGTTGAACATGAGGTCACCAATTGTTTGTTTGACTTAAAAATTAAAGGGCTCATGCTTGGTCGTTCATCAGTTCCTTTCCCAAGACCAGGTAGTGATGATGTGGTAGAGATGGTCCCCTTCCAGTGTGGAGAAGAGTTCAAAGGACTGCTGGTTTAGTCTTCAGGTTGGCATGTATATCTAGTATCAAGATCTCACAGTTGAGTCAAGATGCCAAGATTAGAATAAATTTAGTGGAGGTCTGTCCAAAAGCGCAGTTTAATTAGGAAGTTCGGGTGTGGGGGGGGTGGATTATCATGCATGCTGCTAGAGCAAATAAAATGCATTTTTGAAACTTTGATACTTCAATTTAAAATTGAACTGTTGTATATGTATAATATGTGCAATAAGTTTTACTTGAGTGATTTTATAAAGTAGAGCTTTTGTATTCAGACTTTATGACCTCCGCCATTGTGCTGACTAAGGTCGGGTGGCTCTCATGCAAATGTCTCAAGGGAGTACTGCTTGGGCTCTGCAAGTGGATACATTCATTAGATAGCCATTACCTGTTTATTCACAAGGTATATATAAGAAACTGGACCTTATTCTTTGTCTTGTTAAGCTAAATTGACATAACTACTTTTATCATGGAGCCTTGTCAAAAGAACCTCATTATTCTTATTTTCTAGAAAGCTAAGAAGAAGGCTAAAATAATACCTTTCCATTTTTCACCTGTTCTATTTTTAAATTTTATTTTCACATGCTTTTCATTATGAAAGTAATTTCATCCTTAGAAGCTGAAATGCAGCACAATCATTTTATTAGATGTGTAGCAAACCTTGATTATTTTTGTGCTCATATAACATAAACTTTATATTTATAACTGTGCTTCTATAGTTATGATCCAAAGACCCATTTTTAAAAATAATTATATGTGAGGAATACCATTATCTTCTTATTTAAGAGCTGAGAACACTGGTGCTATAATAAGGAGGTGTTCAACCTTTAACAATGAGGTCTTCAGGTGATTTGGGGCATACCCTTGAAGGGACTGTGGCACTCCAGCCCCTTTCTCTTCCTCCTGTGTTCTCTTTCTGGCCATGATGTGAGCACCTTTGCTCTGCCCTGCTCTCTCACCATCATATACGATCTACCTCATCAGAGATCCAAAGCAATGGGGCCAAAAGATCATGAACTGGAACCTGGAAAACTGTAAGTAAAAGTAAACCTGTTGATCTTTATAAATTTATGGAATATCATTAGATTTTTGTTATTGTCATAGACTAACATGTGGGCTGCAGGTGACATGCTAAGTTTTAGACTGTCAGGTACAGAGGAAGATCTCTTGAGAGAGTTCTGGTAAACTCTCACCTAAGACCTTGATGGGGACAATTTGAATACTAAAATCTCTGATTTCAGAGAGGGCAGGGCGTCCAAGAAATACCCACTTTAGAGAGTTCATCCTAGAGTTGTCTTGGCGAATTCTAGATTTATGAAAGAATGGCTAGAGTACCTTAAGGGCAGGAAAAGTATCATCCCTATGCTTCAAATTTTATCTCTTATAGAAAGATTTAAGGCCAAGTAATCTGGAAACCAAACAAGATTAGAAATGATCTGTGGAATGCATCCAATATCTGTCTTCCTAATGGTCACATTGTGCAGGATGATGTGTTCTTATTGGCTTAGAGGATGTCAAAGGATCATATAAATTATCCACTTTGGGGAAGTAGGAAATATATTCTGCAGCAGCAGGAAGAACAATATTGGGATCACATGCTCCAGACATTGGCTCTCATGTTTCCTTGGAGATGAGTGGAGCTCCTGGTTCTTCACTGTGGCACCTTTGGTCCCTTTCAGCTCTCAGCACTTTTAATCATGGGGGTATCTTGTGTCACAGAAATAAAAAGGATAATAAAAGATAGACAATGAGGATACAACAGGGAGAAATGGTCACCTGCTTTCCTTATTAGAAGGGAATAGGTGGTCCCTGCTAGTGCCACTTTTACAAACAAGTTAAATAAACCCAATAACAAAATTCAGACCTCTGGTCTAGGTCAGGTCAGCTAGAATGATTTCATATCACTCTCAAAAATAATGTGGAAATGGGACCAATTTTTCAAAACATTTTGGAGATGACATGGTGTTGGAAATTGAACCTGAGACCCAGGGCATACTAGCTAAGCACTCTACCACTGAGCTACATTCCCAGTGCTTGAGTTTTTTTTTTTTTTAATTTAATTTTATATAAATTATAACAAGTTATTTATTCTCTTTATCCCCTTGCCCCAGCTTCTGTTTCCCTGGAGGCCCTCCTCAGTAGAGTTATGATATTCACTATGGGGTCATGAAGGCCTCATTCAGGGTATCATGATGTAGCCCAGGCTAACCTTGAATTTGTGATTATCCTACCTTTGCTTCTCAAGTACAGGAATTGCATGCCTCACTTTTTATAGAAATCAACTCTTCAAGAGATAGATTACAAAATAAAATAAATTACCATTAAATTTATTATGTGGCACAATTATACTTAACATATTGTTATATAATCTGTATTGTTATATTTATGGTAATTTCTATTTATATGCAAGTGTTGATATGTCCACTTTCCAAAAGTTTTTAGGCTTTCTGTCTCAGTAATTGTAGATGAACAGCATTCTTATAGCCCCATTTAAGAGATGAAAATATGAAGTCAGAGAGGGGTTATACCTCACGAAGGGCATGCTATCACCATGTGCTCATTGCAGGTGGATTAGCCTCAGTTGCAGGCCATGCATATGATTCTGAGGTAACAAGCTGTCATATTTAGTTAGATATGAAGAGGGAGATGAAGCTCTTAAGGAAGTAAAATAAATGGGAAATTGCATTTGATTTACAGTGCAGATGAGTAGTCATAAGAAGGTCCCACTGAGTGCTGCTCAGTCAAAGCCTTCATGAATTAATTAAACATTACATGATTAGTTAATCACAAACTTTTAACTGTACTCACCTTTTTTTTACTTAAATGCTTAGTAAAATCTCTTACATATTCTCTCATGATCTACTTCTCTTCAGTATGGATGACTACAAATCACAGTTGGACACTAGAACACTTGAAGGTCTCATTTCCTTCCAGTTTGCACATGTGTTGGCATATTGCTTTTGCCATGTTTGCATGTGTACGAGCAGTAATCCTGTGAGTATAACAGGCTCCCTTCAGTAATGCCTTCCTCAGTGACAGCAGCCATTGCTTTGTTATTTTCATTGTTATTCCATATTAAACAGGTGTGGGACCAGCTTTGTAAGATAGACTGTAACCATACATCTGTACTTTCAGTTCTCCTCTGGTCTCATTTCGTTTTGACCTGGAAACATATTTGAAGAGATGTAATCTATGACCAATATTCATTTTTCCAAAACTCTATAGTACCATATGAATATTCCTTCCTATAGTTCAAGCTTGCCTAGAAACACGTGGCAGTGAAATTTTTGTTTAATGTGATTATTAAAATTCATTTCCCAAATCTGATTCCTATTTTAAGTGTAGGTGAAAAGACAGATATAGAGATAAAAATTAGAGCTCTTATGTAATATTCCCAGTTTAAGTCTCCATTCCCTCAAACAGTATCACTGAATTCTTTGAGAAACATTGCTTATGATAGAATTAGCTACAGAGTTGCATGTTTTGTGACTTGTTCTGTTCTCATCAGTGAATTTCAAAATGAGGAAAGAAGGTAGAGTTAAGCTTAAATTAGATGAATGGTAAAATCTTCCTTATTCTGCAGTATGTAGTAGAAAGAGTTCAAATGTTGGGGCGTGTGTGTGTGTGTGTGTGTGTGTGTGTGTGTGTGTGTAGACAAAGGCAGGCAGGTTTATAAATAAAGGAGTGTTTGTGTGACAGGCACTTTGGTCTCTTGGTTCTAAGTATCACTTGTAGCTTTTTAAATGTTGATGGATAAAGTTGTGCTATTAACAAAAGTAAACGGGAACTTGGTAAACATGTAGCTTTATCAATACCTCCCTAGAAATGGAATGACAGTCTGGGATGGCACTGTGTAGCAGCATTTTTAAGAACCATCCCAGGAAATCTTTAGAATAGAGAGGTTGGGGTTACTGAAATGAAGATATTGGCTCTCAGAAGGAGTTGGACTTCATTCCTCGTCACAAGTTTCTTGAGTCCCTGTCTTCTAGCTCCACCTTGCTGATTTTTGACCTTGCACTGTCTTCCTTATGCCCCCAGCTTCATGAATTCATGTTCCTGCTCTCTGAGTCAAAGTCATTTGCTATTTCTTACATTGTACATTGATCAGATTTTATCTATATGAGAAAATTAGAAGTTTGGTGACCAAGAAAAAAAAAAAAATCTCTTGCCTCCAGGTTAAAGGATGATCTGATCTTATGCTCTTGCTATTTCTTTTTTGAATGTATGCTAAGCAAATATATTCTAACAAACCTTAACTGAGATTCTTTGGGGAGCTTGATAAAGCCTCATAATGATGCTGAAGATCTTGCTCTAGGGATTGACCTTGACAAGAGGACTTTAAAAGCACCCCACCACATCCCAACATTAGTGTTACAGCTGTCAGAAATCCCGCAACCACATAGTCATCATTAGCTATAGAAAATACCAAGCCATCTCTGAAGGAATCATTCACAGAAGCTCATTGCTCAGCCCAGCTCTCTTCTCTTCGTTTTCTTTCTGAGGTAAGTTTCGCTCTAGTCCAGGCTGACCCAGAACTCACTTTGTGGCTCCAGGATGACATCAAACTTACACTGATCCTTTTATTTCTGCCTCTTGAGTGCTAGGATTAAAGGATTGCACCACCATTCAAGCTCTCCTTCTTCTTCTTCTTCTTCTTCTCCTCCTCCTCCTCCTTCTTCTTCTCCTTTTACTTTTTTGTTGTTTTCATGAGAGAAAGAAAGAGGGAGAGAGAGAGAGAGCTAATTGGTCGTGCAAGCCTTTTATAAAAGTCTAACCTCAGTTCTTCCTCAACCCCATCTGAGAAGAATGTGCTACACTACCTACCTAGCATTTATTCAGCACTTGTCTCCCAAGAGCAGATACAGCATGCAGATCTGCTTTAAGGTCTCATTAATCCTCACAGACTTTTTCATTTAAGATTTCACAGGAGTTCTATACCAAGACATAATTGTTGAAAGCACTATTTTAAAATATATATGTGCCATACAACTTTCTAGCTTAATGTTTTTATCATATATATATATATATATATATATATATGTATATATATATCACATAAAGTATCTATAACATATATAAATCACAAACCCCTCAAATGAGCTTGCATTTATCAACATCTCTTTTCAATAAGTTATTTTACTCTTCATTGCTGCTTTATTTTTCTCCTTCCCTTTGCAAAAATTTTCATCTCTCTTTATTACTAAAATTCCCATGGTTACTTTTTTCATTGGTTTACTTAGCATGCTTGCTTATTTCTCATGTGATTGTGGTAGGAGTTATTTTATGGTGATCAAACTGTTACTGCATCCCTTCTGGAATGATTGCCATACATCCCCTCCCCACCTTATTTAGCTTTATCTGTTCTTCCCTTTTCCCTGACAATTTCTTATAAACTCCCACTAACATTAGTCATTGGACAATAAAATAAAATAGATGCAGGCAGCTTGCATCTATTTCAAAAAAGCAGTGTCATTTTAATAGTTGAGAATAGTCATGTGGGGGTCAGACAGATCTGAGTCAAAATCTACAATTTTTTTAGGTACATCATTTTTCTGAGCTGCTGGGGCTGTATTGTTGTGAGAAATTGTTGAGATAATTGTGTATTGCATGGGTGTGGTACAAGAGAATGATCAACACCTGGTGGCTTTATTTATTACCAGGCATACTCATGGACACAGCCACATCTGCAAGTCTCAGCCCATGCTCTCCCACTTGTAAATTCTTCTTCTGACTCCCATAGGAGACTATGGAATGTTTCCCTCTTACATCATTCTGCTTGTCCTACCACTTTACACACATTATTTCATTGCATTTTACTAGCATTTCTCTATCTTTTATACTGTAAACACTTGAAGGTAATGATGTGGTCTGAATCATTGTGCCACTGCTGCCTGACATACACTTCATGATCAAAATGTTGGAAAAAATAGTCATGGAGGGTATATATCTTAACATAATTAAGACTATATATAAAGCACTTACAGCCCAAATAATACTTAATGGGTGAAGTCTCAAGGAGTTTCCACTAAGATCATGAACAAGACAGGGGTGCCTACTCTCATGACTGCTCTTCAACATAGTACTAGAAGTCCTAGCCCAAGCAATAAGACAGGAGAAATAAATAAAGGGATACAATTTGGAAAGGAAGAAGTCAAGTTAGCCCTATTGGCAGATGACATGATCCTATACATAAGTGACCCAAAAGTCTCCATCTCAAGACTTTAAATATATATATATATAATTTTTTTTGAGAGACACAGAGAGAGAGAGAGAGAGAGAGAGAGAGAGAGAGAGAGAGAGAGGGCAAGGGAGACAAATAGAGAATGAGTGTGCCAGCAATCTCTCAGCTGCTGTGAACAAAATCAAGATGTGTGCGCCCCCTTGTGGGCAATTTCAGCATTGCACCCTTGTGTCACTTTTCATCTGGCTAACTGTGAGATCTGGAGATTGTAACAGGGTTTTTAGGCCTAGCAAGCAGGCGCATTAACCGCTAAGCCATCTCTCCAGCCCAATCTCAAGACTTTTAAAGGTGATTAATTCCTTCAGTAAAGTGGCAGGATACAAAGTCAACATGCAAATCAGTGTCCTATCAATATGTCAAGGACAATTATACAGAGAAGAAAATTAGCAAGGCTGTCCCATTTTCAATAGCAACAAAATAAATTAAATACCTTGGTTGGAATAACACTAACCAAGGATATGAAAGATCTATATAATGAAGCCATAAAAATACTCAAGATAGAAATTGAAGAGAACATGAGAAAGTGGAAAGACCTCCTATGCTCCTGGATAGGTAGAATTTATATTGTAAAATTGGCAATTATACCAAAAGCATTATACAGATTTAATGCAATACCAATAAAAATTGCAGCATCATTATTCACAGAATTAGAAAAAAAATGACCTCGAAAGTCATATGGCATGGCATCAGGCCTCAGATATCCAAATACATCTTCACCCAAAGAAACACCTCTGGATGTATCACCATACCTGATCCAAAGCTATATTACAAAGCCATAGTAACAAAACCAGCATGGCACTGGCATAAAAACAGAAATGTAGACCAATGGAACAACATTGAAGACCTGGACATTAGGGCAAGTAACTATAGCTACTTGATCTTTGGCAAAGGTGCCAATAATGTGTTCTGGGGAACAGACAGCATCTTCAACAAATGGTGCTGGACAAATTGGATAACCAGCCATATGAAGAAAAATGAAACTAGACCCACATATATCACCATACACAAAAATTAAGTTCAAATGGATTAAAGACCTCAATATGAGACTTGAAACTCTTCTCCTACTGGAAGAAAAAATAAGGAACTCTCCATAATATAGGAGTGGGGAAAGACTTCCAGAACAATACCTCAGTAGCCCAGGAACTTAAACAATCACTCAACCAATGAGATCTCATGAAGCTAAAAAGTGATGGCACAGACAAACTTACCATAATAAGAACCAATAGATTACCAACAGGATGGGAGAAAACTTTTGCTGATTATACCACTGACAGAGCCTAATATCTAGAATCTGCAAAGAGCTCAAAAAACTAAACAATAAGAAAATTAAACAACCCATTCCAAAAATGGGGCAGGCAACTGAATAGGGAGTTCTCAGAGGAAGAAATACAAATGGCTAACACACACTTAAGAAAATGCTCAACATCCCTAACCATCAGGGAAATGCAAATTAAAACAACTGTGAGTTTCTACCTTACTCCAGTAAGGATGGCAATCATTAAAAAAAAAATCAAATGACAACAAATGTTGGCAATGATGTGGAGAAATAGTAACACTCACTCACTGTTGGTGGGATTGTAAGCTGTACAACCACTATTGAAAAAAATATGGAGATTCCTAAAAAGGAAGAATATAGAGCTGCCAACAGAAGTAATTATTCCCTTACTGGGCATTTGCCCTAAATGCGTCATGCTTCACTTCAGGGATATTTGCTGAACCATGTTTATAGCTGCTCAATTCATAAAAGCTAAGAACTGGAACCAACCCAGGTGTCCATCATTGGATGAATGGTTAACGAAGCTGTAGTACATTTACACAATAGAATTCTACTCAGCAGTAAGAAAAAAAGTTACACAATGAAATTTTTAGATAAATGGATGGCCTTGGAACAGATCATAACCAGTGAACTCACACAATCACAAAAAGAAAATTGCCGCATGGTCTCACTAATCTGTGGTTCCTAACCTGGATAAGCTTGAGTTGCTGACCTAATAGACAACTTGAGGCCCAGACAATAGGGATGGAAGTGCTTGCAGGGAGGGGAAGTGTAGGGGGAAAAAACTTAAAACTGAACGCCCCAAAATGCATGTGTGTCTCTCCACCTGACACAGGGGATGACAGCAGGTCCTTAGCCACCTTTATATCACTGGTCCTAAAGTGGTGGCACACCTTGCCAGGTCTGCCTTTCAGAATGGAAGTGTAGGAACTCTGCCCAATCTACAAAAGTTCAGCATGCCAATGTCATGATTGCCATATTGACTTGAGAATTGGGCAACGCAGTGGTGCCCAGGGCATAGGTTTAAAGGCCTCCCTGCATGAATTTACACTGAAGAGTTTTGGCTTCTTCATTTTGTTTCCAGTCAATTCCAAGGGCAGGTCACCTTCTCCACAGGGGCACCTGGTCATATCCTGTGATCACTACAGTTTTCCTTATTCTCTCTTTTCTTCTGAAGAGACACTCATTCCATGAAAAGAGACTTGAGTGTCATATTGTGAGCCCTTTGCTGGCCCTTTAATATAGACCTTTCATTGTGATCAGGTCTGATTTGGACTAAACACTTACTACTAAGGCCCTGTGCTTGCTTCTTTCAAATTCCGGGGTTCATGCTTAAGAGATTTTCTTTTATCTGTAGAGAATAATGAGGACTGTTTGTAAGTTCCTTAGCCAATAATCCAGTGATTACAGTATTAAAAGGGTGTTTTGTGCAATAAATGTGATGGGTGTAGAAGAATTAGGAGAGATGAATTATCAGTCTTCAGAGTGAATGGGAGCACAAACAGATTTTTTTCTCTTTTTCTTGAAAATAATTTGACTAAATAAAGTGGGAAAAGAAGAGTGGATTGAAATTTTTCTTTAAGGACATCTAATTGACAAGGGTGTTTGTATTATGGTGTACAATGTGATGCATTGATGCATGTATTTATTGTTGCAATGATTACCACAATCAAGCAAATTAACATATCCAGCACCTCACATAGTTATTTATTAATTTTTGTGCTGAGAACATTCATGATCTATGCTGTAAACAACTTGGAAGTATACAATGCATCACTATTAACTACAGGCACCTGTGCTGTACAACAGGTATGGCACTGCTTCTGTGTGTGGCTTTGGAGATGTCATGCATAAGTGAGATCAAGAGGCATTTATCCATCTGTGCCTCACTTATTTCACATACCCTGCTCTCCAGTTATCCATGTTGTCAGAGATGGCAGGGTTTCCTTCTTTTTTAAGGCTGAATTTTATCACATTGTATATATGGATTACATTTTCTTTATTCATTCTAAATCTTGGATTCATCCCATATCTTGGCAAAAGGAAATCAGATATCTCTTGTATAAAGTGATTTCATCTATATCTATCTATCTATCTATCTATCTATCTATCTATCTATCTATCTATATATATATATATAATCATATAGTAGTTCTATTTTAGTTTTTTGAAAAATTTACATGCTATTTTCCATAATGTCTGTTATCATTAATAGTCACACCAATAGTGTATAATGGTTTCCTATTATCCACATTCTTGTCAACACTTGCTTATTATTATTTAATAATAGCTATTCTAATTTGCATTTTCCTGTTGAACATTTTTGTCACATACTTGTTGGTCATTTGTATGTCTTTTTTGACAACCATCTCTTCAGATTCTTGACCAATTTTTGAATCATGTTATTTTTCTTGTTATTGAAGTGTTTGGATTTCTTATATACTTTGGATATTAACCCTTATTGGATGTATGGTGCACCAAATATTTTCTTCCATCTTGCTGGTTGTTTCTGTACTCTATTGAGGGTATCTTTGCTGTGCAGAAGCTTTTTCTTTGATGTAATCTGATTTGTTTGCTTTTGATGTCTGTGCCTTTGGAGAAAAAAAAAAAATCAATGTCCAGACCAATGTTGAGAAGCTTTTTCTATATGATTTCTTCTAGTAATTTCACCTCATTAATCCATTTTGTTCTTGTTTTAGCATATCTTAGTAAATAGGCATCCAGTTTCATTCCTCTGCATGTGAATAACCAATGTTTACTACAGGATTCCTTGAAGACACTTTCCTTTCCATAATTTGCATTCCAATTTAAAATGAAGTGACTCTATAACTGCATGGATTTATTTCTGCTCTCTCTTGTGTTCCATTAGTCTACATGTCTACATGCTAGCACCATGCTATTTTCAGTATGTGTTTCATTAGTCTACATGTCTACATGCTAGCATTATCCTATTTTCAGTATGTGTTTCCTTATTCTACATGCATACATGCTAGCACCATGCTGTTTTCTGTACACAGCATTGCATTTGGGCATCATGCCTGCATCTTTGCTTTTTATGCTCAAGATTGTTCTGCCACCTGAGGTCTTTTATACTTAAATATGAATTTTAGGATTTTTTTCCCATTTCTATAAAAAATGCCATTGGAAATTTGAGAAGGTACCATTTAATATGGGAGGTATAGACATCCTAACTATATTAATTATTCCAATTCATAGAAACTCAGGATCTTAGTTTACATTTTTAAATTTTTTATAAAGCTACCAAACATAAGACCTGTATTTCTCTATCCATAACCCCCATATTTCAGGGGAGATTTATCCACATTCAATTTCAGTGCTGAGCAAATGACCTAGATCTGGCCAATCACAGTGCCAATTTCCTCACAAGCTGATTGGTTTATGGGTCTGCACATGCTTGACAAAAGCTATGCCAACCACAGTTCTTCCTTCCACTGGCAGTATCTCAGAACAGGGATCTTATCCTGAAACCATGTGTACTAAAATCTATGTTCCTCCAAAGCTCTCATGACCTTTTACTATCTGGAAAGCCTGTTTAGAAAAGAGAAGTGGGAGAGATGGAAAGAGAGTCTAAGGAAAGGTTGTCCAACATCCCCTTGCAACTTTCTTCTTTACAAAGATTTCTAAGTGTATGTGTGTGTGTTTAAATATTTGTATTTATTTGCAAGAGTATGAAAGAAAGGAATGAAAAACATGGGCGATGCATCAATGTGAGGGCAGGGGATGCAAGAAGGCCAAGAGCAGCGTTGAAAGTAAGACTTTCTTTCACAAAAAAAGAAAGACATTCACAAAGTCTGTGAGTTCTTTGGTGGAGTCTGCAGTGTTTAAGAATATGTCTCTGAGTTTCTCAGATATAAGTGAAGGCCACAGTGTGATGTGTGGTTAAATATTGTGCCACACCCCATGGTGTTATATTAGAATGACTGTGGACCAAGAAGATCAAAAAACTTAAGCTTCATTAAATTTTGAATATGTTGGGAAAGACTTAAGCCCCTCACAAATGAGTAATGTAAGTTCATGTCACATTAACGGCAGCAGAGAACCATGAGACCCCATGTGAGTCAAGGCTTTCCTATCCTATGAGTGATGTTGTGATCCTTACCATACTCAAGGCATTCTTTCTTTCCTTCACCATTTCACTCTTCCAGGTTATCTTCTTATGTGTCACCTAAGAATCTCTCCTTTTCAATTCCTCAAACTCTCTCTCCCCAGAATCCTTTGCTTCCTAGAATCTTTGTTTTGGTAGGCTATTCATTCAGTCCTTAAAGAGGGGACCGATTGACATTCACACATATCTCCCTGTGTATATCCCTCTGTCTCATTGTAGCAGACAGCTTCAGGTTCGCTGAGATGAACTTCCAGACCAGGCACAGTTATGGAGGAAGGGATATTATTTATTGAAGCTTACAGACCCAGGGGAAGTTCCATAATGGCAGGAGAAGTGCCTGCTGTCATAGGACCAGGCAAGAGAGAGAAAAAGCCAACCTGGCACATAGCACACAGAGCAAAACTACAGCCCAAAAGCCACAGCACACTTCAGGAATTCCTATTAGACACACTTTGCATATCTTTGCAATGGAATCTCAAACCATCACCACACCTTAAAACCGGCCCCCAGTGACATTGCCTCTAGCAAGGTGATTGCAGATGCAAACTATAAACTATTAAAATATTGAATATATTGGGGGCCATATATTCAAACTACCACACTCATGAATACTAGTCTTGCTCCACCACCACTTCTAACATCCTACCCTAAGTTTCTACCACCTCTGACATAGAAATTACCTTCTGCTGGTCTTCATCATCTTCACAGGGCCTTTGTCATTGAAACGATCTCTCTGAGGTACACCTTTTATCTTAACCTACACTTGCTTAAAACTATTTGTTTGATACTGGTTTTGCTTGAATTTTTGCTTCTGTTTGGTGGTGGTGTTTTGGAAGAATTTTTTTTTTTAATTTAGTTATTTGTGAGAGAGAAAGAGGGAGGGAGAGAGAATGGGTGCACCAGTTCCTCCAGCCACTGCAAACAAATTCCAGATACATGCACCCCCCCGCCCTTGTGCATCTGGCTTACATGGGTCCTGGACAGTCGAATGGGGATCCTCTGGCTATGCAGGCAAATGCCTTAACCACTAAGCCTTCTCTCCAGCCCCAGAATTTTTTTTTTTTTAATGAGAGAGTGAGAGACAGAGAGAAAGAGAAAAGAGAGAAAGAATTGGCATGCCAGTGCCTCCAGATACAGCAATCGAACTGTAGATGTGTGAGCCATCTTGGGTACATGTGTGACCTTGCATGCTTGCATTATCCTGTACATCTGGCTTCCATGGGATCTGGACAGTTGAACATGTGTCCTTAGGTTTTGCACACAATTGCCTTAACTGCTAAGCCATCTCTCCAGCTCTGGGGAAGTATTTTTGCTACAAGGCCTTTTTATGTAGCTCAGCCTGGGCCTTCTACTCATGATCCTCCTGTTGCATCCTATTAAGTACTGTGATTGCAAGTATGTGTGCCACCATGCCCAGGGTATTAGTCAAGTTCTTGTTGCTGGGACAAAATACCTGACCAAAAATCACTTAGGGAAGGAAATAATTATTTCAGCTTACAGTTCCAGAGAGCAGAGCCCATTGTGGCAGGAAGAAGAAATCAGTGTTATATCATTACATTAGCATGGAGGAAGTAGTGAAACAGAACAGCAAGTAGGGTTAGATTATCAAACCTCAAGACCCACCATCAGTGACCCACTTTTTTCATTAAGGTATCATCTCCTAAAGGCTCTTTTAGAAGAGTACCACCTGCTGGTGGTTAATAATTCAAACATACAAGCCTATGGGGGGCCTTTTACATTCAAACCACCACAGTCAGCTAGCTTAAAGCCTTTGAATGCAGGCTGTGACTGTGTATGCCCTGCAGCCATATCCTCTGTTACTCCCAGTCCTGCTACACTATCCCCAGTGAGCCTGTGCAAGTCCCAGAACAAAAGCCTTTTTATTTTAAACTGTCTTCTTTGCCTTTCCCTCCCCAAACCTGTGAACAATTCCCAGTCAATTGAAAGGCGCTACCTCCTCTGTGAAATTTCCCAAGATACAGATCAACACCTTTCTTCCATCCTTTTCCATTACACAATGTTGACTTCCACCAGAACATCCTTTGCAACAAGTCGCAGTTCTACTTATATTAATACCCCACCACAGTAGTCTATGAAAAATTTGAGGGCAGAGAATGGGCCATTCCAAAGATTCTTCCCTCATCCACAAGTGGAGGTAAATATATATCATAAAAGGCTAGTGTAAGAACCAAGAGAAATCACGAATGTGTGATACTGGCCACTGCCTAGAAGAATATTACTTTAAAAATAGTATGATTCCCCTTCTGCTTTCTCTATCTCCCTGAAAATCACAATATCCAGATGTTAGTCTAAGGCCTAGAATTCCGTATACCCTCATGAATTGTATTTTGAATGGCAAGTTTAAATAGTCTTAACTCTGTCTACAGTTTCGCAATTTGGACTCAATTATTTCTTTAATTATTGCGACAAACCAACAATGTTTCTCACCCAGTCCTCCTAAATAGTCTGTCTGTCCCTTATGACTTGTCTACTGTTTCTAGTGCCAAGTCCCTCCTGTGCATCTCTTCTAACATACATGTGGCCTCTTTTTCCTGAGAAGTTGGAAGGGTCATCTCTTCGATTTGAAACTTGTCTGTCATAGATGAATCCCCATAACCGACAAGTCTAATCAAATATACATTGGGATTGTTGTGTGCCAGAACACTCTGGATAAAGCAAAGATGGCTTGGCCCTGCATGTTTGGTTCCCATACACACTCATCCTCAGCCACATGTTCTGCCATAGCTTGCCTATCTTTCTATGATGAATTAATACCAAGGCTTTGGGAAATTTGCATATATTGTAGGTGGTTTCAGACCTCTTGATTCCTCTCACTTAAGGTCTCTTTGGACAGCATTGGAGCATGTGCCAGAGACACAGCTCCACCCTGCCACCTGTATGAGCCTGGAGAGTTCTTTTCAGAGGCCACTACTCAGGTGAGGCCTTGAAAAGAATTTCAGAGAGAGCCAGTGTGAAGCAGAGATTTTTTTTTTAAAGCACAGATTTAAGTACGGGGGCTAATAAATAGAGTTGTTCTCAGAGAAAGGGGAAAAAGATCACACACACCCAAGCATAGTTATGGCCTTCTCAAGAGACAGTCAGCTTTCATTGTTTTTACAACAGCCATGTATACAATTTTGGTGGGTTCTGCAGTTACACTGTCAAAGAGTTTCTAAGGAATTTAAATGAGATTGAAAGACGGGTCCTGAGAAGCTTTGCATAGCAGGGAAGGCCACAATATAGATCCCAAGGGCTGCATGGAAAGCTAGGATTCTCTCAAGTCAAACCAAAATTAAATGTGTGAGATTCCCTTGCATTATCTGGGAAAGAGTAAGGCCACACTCACGGTCACAGCTGACCAGGCATTACGCATCTTTTATTACTATTTTAATATTCTTATTTGAAAACATCTCTATAGAAAAGGGAAAAAATGTCTCTATTCAGCAACCTTCATAGAAAATACTATCAATTGCTCTGCTATTATTGATACTCAGCTGATAGAAGGCTTCTACCAGGCTTAGAGTTGAGGGTTCCTTTCTCTTCCCATATCCTCTTAATTTCCCCTGTCTTTCAATTCTGCCTCAGCCACCATCTAAAGTTTCCTTCTCTTGTACTTAGACTTCATAACACTGGTCCAAAAATACAGGCCAGTATCATGCCTTGGAGAATGTGTCCTTGCCCACTCAACCTCAGAAAATATCCCTCTCTGTATCTTTGTAGAACCCAGGTCCTACTGAACATGACCCTTATCAAATTACATTAAAATGATCCTTATCTGTGTCTGACAGTCCCACATACTGTCACCTCTTACGGAGAGTCTGAATAACCACAGCACTGGACAGAGAGCCTAAGATATTGTAGTACTGGATGGAACAGAGTGAAGTCAGGTAGGATGGTGGTCCAACTCTGCAGAGAAAGAGACTGAGGGAGAAGTTATAGAACAAATGAACTTGGATCCTGGAAGTGGTGGAGCTGTGGTAGAATCTAACACCTCTTATTCCAAATTTTGTTCTGTGTCAACATAGTGGGCACTTCTGGGAAACAGTCTTTAAACAGCCTCATTTTTATAGCTTCATTTTAATCATGAAATCATTAAATCATTTTGCAATTAGCTTCCTTATCTGTAACTCAGGGATAAAAACCAGCAAGGTTAAATGGCAGCTGCTAAGAGAGAGACTGAGTGCAGAGCCTCAGGTTGGATTTGCTCTCAAGCAGTGACGCTGGCCTGCAGCTATGTTAATAGCATCTGCCTGGAGAGAAACCCTCCCAACCTCTACCCTAGTGCAATTTATCACAGTCAAGCTCACTCAGATACAGAAATTTCCCCACAACTAACCAGCTATCTCATGACATCCTGGCCTTGTGAATAACAAAACATCATTCAGAAACTGGAACAGAAAATAAAAATGGTGCTTTGGTGTGAGAGGAGGGTGACAGATGGATTCATCAGAGGAAATTACTAAAATGAATACAGATGTGAGAAGTTCCATCTAAGCAGTCCATTGTTGGGTCCATGGGGAGAGCATGAAGTTTTCCGAGTCAGGCAGCCTGCACCCACTCAAACAGATGATGAAGGAGCCAGAGCAGGTGCTCACTCCTAATTTCTTAATTGTGTATCTTAACTGAGCTGCATCTGGAATGACTTCTCATGTGTAAAGATAACAGAGAGAAGGAAAAAAAAAACTAAAAAAAAAAAAAAAAAGAACGAGGGAAGGAGTAAACGTGGACATCACAGCTGCTATCTGGAGGAACAGAAAGCCCTCAGAGGTGCTTTCAGGCTGTGTTTCTGAGATCACATAAGGTAACCTGGGCCCTGAAGGGCCTTCCTCCATTCACCCACCAGAGAGAGTGATGCTGTGTTTGTTTTTCCACTTTTACTCAGTGATCTTTGTTCTTAGATAAGTATGATTTAGATCATAGATCAGACTATTCAGCTATGAAAGAGGGTTACAAAGGTTGACAGAATTTTCTTTCTTTTCTTAACATTCTTGAAAGTCGCATGTGCTGAAGGCATGCTTCCGTCTAGACCAGAGTTGGGTCACTTGTTCTGTGACAGGACAGATCATGAAGATCTTCCACTTTGTAGGTTTGATCATTTTCCATTGCTACTCTCCCTTGCTGGGACAGTGTGAGAGCAGCCGTGGCTAATACACGGCTCATGAGCTTTTTTATGTTCTGACAAGTTCTGCTTACCAAAATAAGACAAAGGCCAGATTTGCATCATGTGTGCGGCTTCCTGAGCTCTGTTCTAGAACCCAACAGGTCAGTTAGAAGGTGATATAATCCAACCACGTCACTGCTCCTGCTGGTGAAATTTCACCTTCAAATTAATTATTTTTAATTATTTATTTTTGTGTTTCATGGATCATTCATTAAAATGCATAAAAAAGTGACAACTCACTGGTAGTCACATTCAGAAACTAGAAACACATTGGAAAACTTTACAAACGTAGAACACTGCCTTTTAAACAAAAAGATCCAACCAGATTTGCCTGGTATGTATTCATTTACATGATTCATTGGCCAATCATTTTTAAGGTGTAGCACCAATTTAGGCACAGATAAGAAGACAAAGAGAAAGCCACATCTTATTAGTAACATTTGCTCTTATAAAGAGGTGGACTTGTGCCATCAGCCCAGCTCTACAGCAGATGACATTAGACCATCTCAGTCTTTCTTCTTGGCTTTATCACATATCCTGTCTGTTGGCACCTGTAACTCCTCTGATTTTGAGACTACAGAGTGAATAGGCTATAGAACATCGTACACTGAAATGAAAGAACAAAGAGATTATTGGTTATATTTTTATTAAAAATAAAATTATAATGTATAAATCTTTAATTCTTAAATGCCAGAGTGCAGGCAGAAGGAAAATATAAATGTTTGGTGCCTTTTTCCCTTCAAGAACAGGTACTCAGAGGATAGATATAAAGACAGAAGGGTGAATATTGGACATAGGGTGGTTCCTGCTATAAAGGGTTCTCCAGGCTCCAGAAATGAGGAATAGAACTAAAATGAAAGTTTTCCCACCCACCACCAACACCAGTGGAAAAGCCCCAAGAACAGAGATGTTATGAGTTATAGAAATTGTTTGAAGAAAGGAGGATATGTGTGTAGAAAGTGGAGAAAAGATAAAAGGAAAAAAAATGGAATTAATGGAAGGTCAGAACACACCAGAAAGCAGCAGAGAGGAAGCTAGTGGCTCTCCTCCAGATCATGAGTGTGTATGGTGCTGCAGGTGATGCTGGGTTAGGACTGCCTTTCTGGCTCCATAGGTCGTATTTAAGACTTGCGTGTGAGTCTTATTTCCCAAAATTACCTTATCATCATGTCCTCCTCATGCATTAACTGATCTATCTCCCTGGCTCAGTTCCTAACTGGATTGACAAGACAAGCTGAGTTGGCTTCAAATGAGAAGCAAACATAGTTTGGGGAGCTGGAACTGGACTTCATATTTTGGCAGCAGTCTTAGGATGGGAAGGAAGGGAAAAGCTTTCCAGTTGGGGTGGAGTGCATGACTGCACAGAATATATATCTTCGGGTGACTTCCCAGCTGCAGAATCCTGGCTGCAATTAGAAACCTATATGTCTAGTCATTTCATCATTTTTCTACATTTAGGAGCTCAACTGTTTGGTCTAGCAGGCTGCAGCTGGGGTGCTGTTAACTCCCAGCTGTTGTTTAGCTGAAACACCACAGCTAAAACTGTGGGCCAATATGACCGGAAACCAAATTGAGGGCTGAATAAAGAAGAGGAGGATAAGTTAAAGATGGTTAGCACTCTTATTGTTGGCTTCACCCAGGTGAGACCAAATCATTTCGAAGAAAACAGAGGAGGGGATTTGAAATGCATGTCAACACCTCTGAAACACACAGCAAACAAACGTGACTGCACTGATCATTCATGCCCAAACCCTGACATTCTTAGGCAGACTTCTGCTTTACCTCACTCCCCAACGCTTCCTGTCTCAGAGACTTTATTCTAATGCATAGGTTTGGTTGCTTACAGAAAGGGTGACGTCACTATTCAAATTATGGGATGGTGTATTTGTACAAATACAGGAAAGATGATATCATCCATGCAGACTGAGGGGCTACCTCAATCTGCTCTCTGGCTACATAAAGCATCCCCCTCAGAAAGCTATGTATTCTAAATTTGGTCAGGGATGAAACTTTTGGGTAGTGATTGGATCCTGAGGTCTCAGCCTTCATCGAAGGGTTAATCAATCCATGTATGGAATCAAAATGTAAGCAGATTATTAGGGAGGGGTGAAGCTCTTGAAGGTGATGCCTGTGTGGAGAAGGAAGGGTCCCTAGTGGTGTGTGTCTTTAAAAGGTGTCTTACTCTAGCCCATTTCTGTTTGTTCCTCTGTTTCTGCACCATGAGGTAAGCAACTGTGTTCTTTTACACTGCCCACCATCATGTTCTGCCTCAACTCGCACCCAGAAACAACAGAGAAGTGAGTTTGGATTGAAACCTCAAAATCCTATCAGCTAAAGTAACATTTCCTTCTTTTGTTTACTCTAATATTTATCACAGTGATGAAAAGTTTGACAAAGAGAAAAAGAGGCAAAGAATATGAAGTCCCAGCTTATGGAGAGCCTTGGGTATCATCTTGACTCTTTGACCTTTAGTTTTGTCCAGGGGCTCTCCAGGCCATTTACATCAGAGTCGCTTGGACTTGGTGACAAAAGGATCAGTATACAGATATTCATGCCTCCCTCAAATCCCTTGAATCCTAAGCTTTTGCTGGAGAACAAGAGAGAGTAAGTGATGTGAAAGAAACCAAGAAATGCTGGCTTCTGTCAGCACATTCCCAAGCTGATGATCTATAAAACAGTCCATGAGCCTTGTCAGATACAGTCTTAGAATTAACCTCTCTCAGTAAGTCTGACTTGAGCTCAAAACATTCACATTAAATCTATGAGTGGATGAACATTGGTGAGTTTTAATAAGGGATGAATATATTCATGTCTATGTATTAAAACAAACAAAAAAATACCTGTGGTAGAAACACAAAACAGAAAACCAGAGGTGAAAGAAATGGGTTAATATATTTAATATAATTTCAGTAAGAAGTGTAATAAATTTAACCCAAGAAAAAGTAGAAATTATGCCAGGCATGGTGGTGCATCCTTTAATTACAGGATTTGGGAGACAGAGATCAATTGCCATGAGTTTGAGGCCACCCTGAAACTACATAGTGAATTCCAGGTCAGCCTGGGCTAGAGTGAGATCCTGCCACAAAACAAACAAACAAACCAGCAAAACAAAACAGGTAGAAATGAATAAGGAACATTAAATAGGTCAAATTACTAAGACTTGATAATTTATTAAATATTGAATTTGTTAAGTTTGACTTCTGCATGTAGGAAAACAGCATCTGGAAAGTTGACTTATTCAATGTGTGTGTGGGGGTGGTGTGTGCATAAGGCATGTTAAAATGCTATTTATTATTTAATAAATATTTTCTGTGGACCAGGAAATATGCAAGACTCTGAGCATGGAAAGGTGACTATTACATTGCTTTGACAGCCTCCACGCTTAGGGTCAGCAGATTTGACTGGTAAGTCATAGGTAGGAAATGATTACTCCTTGTGTTTGTCAGCTTTGAGATAAAGAACTTCAAGAGAGGAAAATAATTTGGGGGTCACAATTTCAGTCTATGGTCACTGTAAGTGGGAAGAGAGGAGCCAGCAAGAAGATATAGCTCCCAAAAGTGCAGGTGCTAGGACTCATTCCATTAAATGAAGCCCCACTTCCTAAATTCAGTCTCCTTCCAACAACCAGTCAAATTATGTGTGAGAACAATAGATCAATATTGATGACACAGAGCTCACATGATCCAATCACTTCCTATAAGCCCCATCTCAGAACACTGGCACACTTCAGGCCGAGTCTTCAACACATGAATTGTTTTATCCAAGCAAAAATATATTGCTTTATAGAAAAGAAGAAATAGAGTCACATGACACTTGAGGTCAGCTGAGTTAAATAGAAAGATGTCTTCTGTCAAAGGCCATACTCTCTTAAGAAGTAAAATGAATTTGATTTTTGTATATTTTCAGTATTGAAGTGGATCAGAGATGACTAGGTTGAAGTGAAAAGACAATTATGTATGTATAGTACATAATAGATTAGAGCCAATCCCTGTCCATCCAAAAAAGAAGAGGGAGAGGGAGGTCAGTAACTTTTAACATGAGGTTCACAAACAGAAGTGTTATGTACAAAAAATATTGTATATGTGCAGATTTTGGAAGGAGACCAGTGATTTCATCAGATTCTCAAAGAGACCCACTATCCAAAAGAAATTAAGGATCATAGCTGTATGACAGAGCTGTGTAAGAAATAAAAGTCCATGTTTCTTATCCATACCTTATAAGAGACTATGAAAAATGACACATTTGTGAGTTGTTTGTGCAATACTGCGTGAAAATGAATGTCAAGTATTAAAGATCAAAATCTTTGACTTCAGCACGGATGTGATAAGAATACCATATCATCTTTAATGCTGCCTGAAGACGTGCTCTGACAGTCCTGATCTCATCTGCAAGTTACATTTGCAGACAAAATGGCAAATTAGAAATGCCTTTTAGCAAGGCAGTAGAGAAGAGGCAAATGAAACACAGAAACAAACATAAGAATGCTGTAATCAATTGAAATAGAAAGATGATTCTGTACCAAATATGATGGAAATTTTACAGAGCATATTGTGAGGGGCGGAAAATTCTCTAGATATAATACGATAAGTTGGAATGAACAAGTGGATATTTTGAGCAAATGCAAACCAAGAGAGTGAGTTATTATTTCTTCTTATACTAATTGTTCAAGTGCATAATAGTTTTTAATAATTGAGTACTTCTTATGTGCCTGGCACTGTTACTAGTGAAATACACAGTTGCTACACTTTAAACTCTCAGGACTTCATGAGGGAGAACTTAATTTTTCAAGTATTTCTGTAGATAAACTGAGGCACAGATGCCCCAAAATGATGAAACTCAAAAGTGACAGAATTCTGGTGAGTAGCAGTTATTATATAACTCTAGGGCCTGGATTTGCTCAGCCATGTCACTGTGCTATAAGGACAGGAAGAAAACCAACATAGCGCCAGCCAGTGGAGAAATCTAGGTGACTCAAGGGTATCTGCTAAGGCCTGTATAACCAAAGCTTGGTCTGTGGACCGGTAGCATCAGCATCATCAGAAATTAGTCGTAAATATGTCTTAAGCCAGACCTACTTAATTAATATCTATATTCTAATAAAATCTGTGGTAATTTTCATGCAAAGTAGGGCTGGAATCTCATCTAAATAAAGAAGATATTAATAGCCAGTACCAGGATACTTCAACATAGAAATCTGTTCACTGTGTGTGTGTGTGTATATATGTATGTATATATATAATTATTATATATTACATATTATGTTATTATAACATTATCAAATTATATATACATATATGGTCAAAGGAGTTTCTGTCAATATGCACTGGCTAAGTTTGTGTCCTATAAATCCTCAATGCAATGACTGAAATTTGCTGTTATACTAAAGCAGCTGTTAAAAGTGTGTATATAAAATGGTGTTCCAAATACACTATTTATGAACACTGAAATTTGAATTTCACATACTTTTCAAAGCACATGTAATCTTATTTTTTTAATCATATATAATGTAGACATCCCCTACTCATAAGAAACACAAAAAATAGGTATGATGGGTCGTGTATGGTCCATCTATCATAGTTTTCCATCCTCTAATGCTTATTAAACTTTATTTAATTTTCAATCTGAGACACAAATCCATTCATTAAAAATCAAAGATTATTCTAATTTATAGCTAATAGTCCAAGAAACTCTTCAGATAGCTTTCTAGACTACAAAAGGCAGAGGCAAGAATGATCAGGAGAATCTGTTATTGAGAATGAACAGGAAGGGGTCTGTGTGAGACCTATGCTTTTCAACTTGAGTCTGTTCTTACTTCCCCTATGTGATGAACAAGAGGGGAGAATTTTCACCCTGCTCCAGCATAGACTTCCCTGCTTCTGGCCAAAACTTCCTTTCTTCTAAAACCCCAAATGAATCTAGAGGCACAAAGGGAGTGTTTTCAAATTCTTTGAGCAGGACACCACCTATTCTTTTGTGGAGCTATGTCTTCCCATCTTCTTCCTAATGTGGCATCAGAAAAGTTAGCTCTCCCTAGTTCTCGAAGTTTAGAAGTGAGATTTATTGGAGTGCACTCATCAATGAACATACACAGATTGAAAAGAGAAGAAAGAATATATGCTGTATAGGGTTTGTTATGGGAAAGTTTACTGAGTTCATTTTGAGCATTCCATGATGAAAAGACTGTAAATGTTAGACCCAAACAGCTCTGAAATTCAATATTCTTCAACCACATATTAACTATGCAATTTTGACAGATACAATCCTTACAAAGCTTATTATCCTCTCCTGTAAATGGGCTTATAATTATCCACCACTCTACCTTTTCTTATGTGTTTGTCTCTGCCGTGTAAGTGTCAGCATATTTGAATCATTCAAACTGGGCTTAAATCGCCCCTTGTCATGTCTTTTCATTGTCCTTAAGATAAAACCCAATTTTCTTTGTGTGGCCTAAAATCTCCTGTATGTCACACTTGTCACTCCAGCATAAGTTCATGCTGCTTCTCTTTCTCCTGCCATCCTGGATGCTGCCCAACAACACCCAAAGTCTTTTCCTCAGCTGAGGCCCATATGCCTGGGAGTATTATTGGTGTTAGCTTTAGTTAAGTCCTTCTCTGGGAATCACTTTCAACCCCTCCAAATCTGCCTCACCCACACTCAGACCCCTTTCCGTGTGCAATTTATATGATCTGTCTATGCGGGGGTATAAAGGTTCAGGACCAAAGTCTCTATGTCTGAAAAATGCTGTCAGCACTCCTCCAGAGAGCCCCTTCTGTGCAGTGCTTTCTCTCTTCCCTACAGGGACCCAAGAACCTTTATCAAGAGACTTCCTATCCACTGCTCAGAGCCTGCTTCTCAAAGCACCTAAGCCAAGGCACTGTTTAGGGAGCACTCTTAGGCTGTTCTGTCTTGGAACGCCGGCCCATGCCAACTGGACCCACCATTTCCCTGGCTATCATCTTCTTGGCATTTTTCAGGAGCTGGCCACATGTTCTCCTAAAGGGGAGTGATGCTCCATCATAAAACCCCAACTATCAGCATCAGCACACTTTTTTTTCTTCCAACTCTATATCTGTCCTTTTCACCATTATAGCCTCACTTCCTAGCAAAGTGCTGGCATTCAGGAAACGTTGGTGGAATGAAGGAATGCTAATCATCATATTATAAACAATGTATCATGAAATGCTAACATGTAATCTCCATTTCTGGGATGAAATTGTTTCCTGTGCTTAGCCCAAACATGCTAACATCAGTTCCAATCAAGAATTTGAAGGCTCATCATATATGGGCAGTGCCTTGCTCAGGGTGACATGACACCAGTCCTTTCCCTGCTTCTCTGTCCTTTGCCTCCAGGTCCTCTTCTCTGAAAGGTGTTCTCCAAGAAAGCTGAGGCTCATAGTCACTGGACCAACAACTTTATAAACCATTAGTAGGTGTGAGCTTACATACACAGTGGTTCTAAGTAAAGTAGGGATTGTGAGAGGTAAATAATATTAGAGAGATGTGGAGAACTTCAAACATTTTCTTCTTTTGCTTGTGTACATGTGTGGTACGTATGTGTTTGTACATGTGTACAATGGTCAGAAGACGTTTTTTCTTTTGCCGTTCTCAGTCATGCTTACCCTTATTTGTGGGCATGATTTGTGTGTGTGTGTGTGTGTGTGTGTGTGTGTGTTGTGGACAGAGGACAACTTTCAAGTGTTGTTCCTGTCCTTCCATGTGGTTTGAGGTCTCTTGTTTCCTTGTTTATTGCTGTGCTGACCAGGCTAGCTGCTCCATGAGCTTCTGGGTAATTCCACAGTCTCCACAACCCTTCTCACCATGGATGTGCTGGATTAGACTCCAGAGCTACAGCATCTGGATTCACATCTGGTTCTGGAGATTTTAACTCAGTTATTCATGCCTATGTAGAAAATACTTTATTCACAGAGCCAGCCCTTCAGCCCCCTCCACATTATTTTTATTTTGTTGACACTAGGCCTCACACTGAACCTAGAGCTCACAGAATCAAATAGGCTACCTATCCAGGAAGCCCTAGGGACCAAACAATCTCTGACTCCCTAGCACTGGAATTACCACCATGGCTGGCATTTGTCGTGGGCTCTAGGGTTTCAAACTGAGGTTCTTACGTTCTCGTGGCAAGCTCTTTATCCACTGAGCCATCTTTCCATCCCTCAGACATTTTTAGTCACTTCTAGTGATTCTGATCAGGCCTCAAACAAAGCTTCGAAAACAGTTCTCAGTGAGCTCTAGAATCCATCTTGGTTGAGTAGTGCAGCTGTGGGTTTGGAAGGAAACCATCCCATCAAGAAAGCTGAGAGAAGCATTGACGTTCTTGAGAAAACATGAGACACATGATAATAGGTGTCCCTGTAATAGACACACTGATAATAGGTGTCCCCAAGTAATATAAGTTCATTGTGCCAAAGCAAATCAGTACTCAGGCTCAGGGACATAAAAGACTTCAAATGTGCACTACACTCTATCTTAAGTCAACAACACATGCCTCCTTGGGAATAACTGGAGGCTCAGGGAAGCTCAAGTTATAGAATCAGAACAATGCCTCTCTGCTTCATCAATGCTCCTTGGCAGTTTGGGGACATATTAAAGTTTATTTTTCTTTACTTTCTTCTAATTAAAAAAGTGGCGCAGGACCTTGTGAACACATGTTGCAATCACTGTTTCTCTGCAGTTGCACAGATGAAAATGATTTTGTGCTCCTCTCCCGCCTCCCCCCACCCCGCCCCACAAACACACAGTTCTTTCCACCTCAGACTCAATAGTCACACAAAGCCTCATGTGCTTCCGCATCTCCCCACTCTGCTTCCGCTCAGATTTTGCGAAAGTCTGTGCATTCTTACAATTACAGCTTCTCAATTACACACATTTGCTGCAGGGGACAGAACGTGTGTTTCCTCTCTTGGCAGCTGCTGAAGCCAGATGTTGTGCTGCCAGGCTGTGATTGGCTGGCAGATGAAAGAGAATAGTTCTTTCTGGATAGACTATAGGAGCGATATAAACAAACTCATTTCAGTTTTGAATTAGCAGGTCCTTGTTAACCTGATTGGAAAGGCCCTTCAAAGTTAGAGCAGAAAACAGGGAGGACAGTGTCACACCCTCCTTCAGATGAATAGCCCCTGCTCCTTCCCTCGATGACATAGCAAGAAGTTTCATTCACAAAAACCAGAACAATATCCGGGATGAGCTAGGGTTCATTTAAATTGCATTCACAAGCAATAATTGTAGGGATGCAGAAGTTTGTTTATTTTCATGGCTGAATGTTTGTATCTCAAAAACCAATGAAACTTTTCTGTAATCACTATTGGATTGTACTTGAACCATTCCATCTGCCCAAATCTTTTCATTGTATTTCGCAGCAAATAACAACAGGCAGTGATTGGGGCAGAGTTAAGCAGGCATCAACTTTTCCCTTTGACTCCTTGGGACAAGCCTGAAACAGAAAGAACATGTGTTGGCTTCTGATGAATTTTTTCTTTGATATAACATAAAATAATGGACAAAACTCTATTTTACCTATTAGAGGAGGGTTGAAACAATGTCTCATTGTATACCCCAGGGTGGCTTTGAACCCACAGTAATTCTTCTACCTCCGCTTCTCAAGTCCTGAAATTATAGGCTTGTGCCATCATATTGGGGTATTCTAATTTTTCTTGACTCTACATAGAGCCAGTATGGATTATTTTATGTGGTTAGATAATGCCCATAAGACACAAAGTAGGCAAAATAAGCCATGAACATAGGGGATAATTCTGTCTCCTTTTCCTCTTTGTTTTCCATTATGACCACAAATCCATGCAAACTTTCTTTGCATGGCTTCATAGCATATAACACCAAGGTTCTCAGCAGGGTTTTAGTGAAGTTTGTTTTAATTATAGACACACAAAAGTCATCAGATGAAATAGGAGAAAGAAAGAGGAGCTCATTCAGAATAGATTATGGGAAATCATTATTATTATTTTTCACCCAATGTAGAGTTAATCCTTCTACAGGATTTGATATTTATTGCACACTGGGCAGGCACATGCAGTTGCACTCCTGGGGATAGAGCATAGCAGGAGCCATCAATCTCCATGACTTTGAGAAGGAGTCGATAATAATAATAATTAATAACCATTTACACTCTCTAGCACCCATCAAGTGGGATCTCAGGATATTTTACTAACACAACTTCATTAAGCGTTAGACTACACCTGGGCATTCAGAAAGTACTTGAAGGTTAGCCCTGTTATTATTGTATATTCATATTGCCTCTTTCCTCCAAGGAACTAAAGCAGATTATAAATAGATTATCAAAGTATGTTAACTCAGTGCAATGATGGGTCACAATGCATCTCTCTCCTTACTTAGCCTGCAAGTTTCTAAACTGTGAAGGATGAGTGAGGCTACAAACATCATAGCAGGCAGTTGGATTTATCTCCAGCTGCATCTATACATTACTTTTCCTAGTCAGTGTTTAACTGCCCTACAAGCAAAAATGATTTTCCCTCATTCTGTGTCTCGGCTATATTAAATGAGTCATTCAAGTTCAATGCAGCCATTTCCACTTCACTAAAGTTTTAAAACAGAAAATATCAGAGACACTAACTTGGAATTACAATTAAAGTGAACAATGGACCAAGTGATCCCTGAAGTTCCATCTCATTCTAAGATGATGGTTTGACAGAACCTGCAGAAAATCAAGTGCAAAACAGATAATTCTGCTTGGCATCCATAGCATATGTCAACCCAAACCCAAGGCTCAGGAATTAGAGTATTCAAGAGAACCAAAAACATCTCCAGATGGTCCACATACTCAGCATAGGGGAGTAGGAAGAGTAAGGGATATGGAAGCAACTGATATAAACTGTATCTCCCACCAGAAAATGAAATACTGTGTGATCTAGAGCAAGATAGAAGATCTCAGGAGACCTTCTTATCCAGTCTGCCATTTTGTCTAAAGTATCTATCTTAATTGTTCAATAGAATATGGAAAAATAGGTAGATATAAAATAAAAAACATGTCTAAAAATGATAAAGCTTGAAATAAATGTTTAATAAGTGGAGGATATCCTTTTGGTTAGAAACTTACCAAGAAGTCCTCAGAATGTGTCCAAGGACCAAGGTATAGGGACTCTAAATACAAGTTCCAGCTCCTGGAAAAACAACCTTGTCCTCCTTTTCCTTTTCTTCCTCCCCCTCCTCTCCCTTCCTCTCCCCCTCCCCTTCCTTCTTCTCCTTCTCCTTCTTTTTCTTCTTTCATACAGCTTCCTCCCTGACTGAAAAATCTTACCATTGTAAATTGTCACTGGCATAAAATGGCAAAGAAAAAAAAAATTAGGACAGGAACACTGTGGTAGATTGAATCATATGCCTCCCCAAACAGATGTGTTTTGAATGCTTGATCCCTGGCTGGTGGCAATTTGGGAAGTGGAGCTTTTATGGAGATGGTATGCTATTGGGGGCAGGATTTGGGGGCTTTATTTTCCTATATCCCCCTTGCCAGAGTGCAGCTCCCTCTTTTGCTGCTGTTTTCCATCTTCTGTGGCCGGAGGTGATGTCCACCCTCTGTTCTACCATCCTCCTTGGAAGTCATGAGGCTTCCCCTCTAGACTCTAAGGCAAAATAAACCTTTTCTTCCATCAACTGCTTTTGGTAACATGCTTTGTCTTAGCAAAGTGAAGGTTAAGTACAACAAGGAGAACTTTGAAATTAGAATAAGCTTCAAAGCCTTATTATGGTAAGGTAGAACCCTTCGTGTTCTCTCAAATTTTCCTCAGATAAGACTATTCAGTTATCATATATTTCTACCCTTTGTGACCTCTGCCTTTATTCCATGGTGTTCCTGTGGCCTTCTGACCTCCATTTTTTGAAACCCCTTGTAGCCTTGGAAACTAGTGTATATATCATATCTTTCAAGAAAGTATTACCTTAACCTCCATTTTACTGGATTCTATACAAGGACCTCTTAGGTTCTTCCATCACTCCACATCTTTGTGAGTTTATTCATAGGTATATGTAAGTTTTACCCCTTCCTGCTAGTCAACAATATCTGTCACATATCATGAGGATGGGGCTAGAACTCAGGAGGACCTCGTACCTAGTATGCAAGCAGTCTACCACTAAGCTACATCTCTAGCCCCTGTTCTTGTTTTCATGTTCAAATGGATCTTTGTTACTATATAGAAATGATTCTGAACTTTGTGTGTTGACTGTCTACCCCAAACTTAATTGAACTTGGTTAATGGGTCTAATAGTTTTAAGGCAGATCCTTCAGGGTTATCTATATATAAGATAATGTCATTTGCAGACAGAGACCATTTTACTTTATTTTCAGTTTGCATGTCTTCTATTTCTTTTTCTTTTTCTAATTGCCATGACCAAGACTTTTAGTACAGTGTTAAATAAGGTTAACATACATGTCTTGTTCCAAATGTTTAAGCAAAATCTCTCAGCTTTGAGTAATGCTTGCTTCATTTAATGTGTTTGAAGGCATTCCTGTTCTTCATTTTATGTGCTACTATAAAATCATATTTCTAATATTTGGTGAGGCTCAAGGATTACAGTGGTGGTGGCTTCTCTTTGTAAATGTCTATCCCCTTTGGCATTCCTTTCATCCTATATTTAAATTCCCCATTCAAACAAAGCAGAGTAGAATACAGAGGCAACCAGGGACTGGTTGGGGTGATTTACTAAATTAGAATAAATTGTAGATTTAAATGGTTACCAATCAAATGATACATGCATGGCTGAATCCTGAGAACCTGTGAGTGTGACATTTTTCAAAAGGTAGTCTTTGTCAGAAATAATTATGGAAAACCTAGTGTGACAAAATTATCCTGGATTACCTGTATGGGTCATATTTCAATGACAAGTCTCCTCAGGAGCTTGTGGCCTCTTAACTGGGAAGGAATAAATTGGTTACTTAACTTACCAAGTCTGGTAAGTTGTTCTGGCAGTTGACTAAAAGATTTATAACAGGAAGGCAAGTGCAAAGTTCACTGGCTTTGGCAATTAAAAGACCTGATTAAGTCTTAAGGGCTTTGATTACTTAGCTTGAATGGATGTAGGTTAAGATGTCCTCTCTGATATGTGACTGGCTAGGCAATAAAAAAATAAAATTGATAGTTTCATTCATTGATTATTCTAACTTAATAAGTGTACACTGGCTTCTTTCTGTGCTCTCACTACTATAGCAGACAAATGCATTTCCTGACATTAGACAATTGTTTTAAGTGGTTGCATTTCCTAACATTAAGCAATGTTACAGCAAATTAAAAGAGACCAATTATTACAGTGTGTTAAATTTTATTTTATCTGACTATAAATATTCTAATTGAAGAAAATGCTAATTGAGAACATTTAGGAAATATAGACAGGCAAAAATAATAAAATGAAAATAATCCACTATTCCAACACTGGGGTTTAATCAGTTATATTGTAATGGATTTCCTTCCATCAATTTTATAAGTAGTGGTACTTATAGAAAAAAACTTTGAACAATGTATTTAACTTGAACATTTGATTGTTCACCTATCATATGAAATGTCATTCTAAAATATCATTGCAATGACTTTCTAAATCCTTCCTAGTGATTTTGTTGAATGTAGATTTCACACAGTTTACACAAAGATAGATTTTTCACTTTGGTTATTTATTTTGGATTTCAGAACAGGAGGCCCTTAATGCAACCTGGGAGGTATCAAGGACAGACTGAATGTGATGGGAATAATGAGGCCCAGGATCCTCACACTGTCATTCTAAGTACTAATGAGATAATCCAGGAGAGAGTATCTAGTTAGATTCATAGGAAGATAGGAAGCTCCATTCATCTATCTGTAATCTATCTATCTATCTATCTATCTATCTATCTATCTATCTATCTATCTATCATCTATCTATCTATCTATCTATCTATCTATCTATCTATCATCTATTTATCATCTATCTATTTATCATCTATCTATCTGTCTTCATCATCTATCTCTTTTATCTGTCTTCATCATCTATCTATCATCTATCTACCAACCTATCTTCATCAATCACCTCTTTATAATTCATCTGTTATTTATTATCTATCTATCTATCTATCTATCTATCTATCTATCTATCTATCTATTTATAATCAGTTTGTATTCTACACTATTGTCTAGGGTTTACTTCTATGAATTAACAAATATTAATTTTAGGGCAAAGACATTATTTTGTATGTGCATTCAATATTATTTGTCTTTTTACTTCCTATTTTTTAATTTATTGACAATTTCATATACATATACATATATGTATGATGTATTTTGAACATAATCGTGAAGTATACTTTGCATCTATTTTTTTAATCATATCAAAAATATTCTGAGGGCTGGAGAGATGGCTTTGTGGTTAAGGCACTTGCCTGCAAAGTCAAAGGATCTAGGTTCAACTCTCCAGGACCCACATAAGCCAGATGCACAAGTGGGTGCATGCATCTGGAGTTCGTTTGCAGTGCCTGGAGTCTGTGGATGCCCGTTCTCTCTCTCTCTTCCTCTTTCTCTCTCTCAAATAAATTAATTAATTTAAAATATTTTTTAAAATAAAATAAAATAAAATATCCTGAGATACCACTTATAGTGACTAAAGAGTAAATGTTTTGTCACAGGAATGGAAAATGACTTTTTTGACTATAATAGTTACCCAAATTGTAGTATTGATGTTTATGGCATGACCATGCTGTTGTTGAAATTTTAGTTGCTCCCAGTTTGTCTCTGGAAATTAAGCATCCCTGTTACTAATTATTACCATTGGTTATTACCACAGTACTGATTCACATGTCAGAGTTTCTGTGCCAAGCCTTTGATAGCTTTCTTGATATGTTGGGCCAGCTTTCCCTTTGGATAAATATTTTGGTTCACACTTCCTCATGCATATATGGACTGCCCATGTCGTGTTTGGTTGCTTTGCACTATATTGTTGGACTACAGGAAATGTGTCCTAAAATTGGGACTCACACTAAGACTTTAGCTGTTCTTGACACCAGATCAAAAAAAAAAAAAAAAAAAAGCAAAAGTGGATAACTTTGTGAAAGAAGGAATAGTTTGCTTCACGATTGGCACCCTTTTAACTAGACTTATGTATGCTATGACATCATATTGTATACCATAAATATATCCAATAAAATGTATTTAAAATAGAAAGATTATGCCTGACACTCAAATCCTTATCGCCTTTGAGTCCTTGTGCCAGAGTTCAGGTTTGGAGTCACTTTTGTTATGCTAATGGAATCTATGGCAAAAAAATAATATCAGCAAGAGAACTTGTGTGAGAAAATGATTCAATAGCTGGCTAGGACAATGTAGGTCTGTAATCTCAGTCCCATAGGGGATCAGAGACCCAGAATCACTGCAGTGTGCAAAAATAAAGAAATAAACAAAACAAAACAAAACAAAACAAAACAGCAGGCTCTGGAATCAGTAAGAGATTCTGGATCAGATATGAATGGTGGACAAGCAATAGAGTAGGACACTGGATGTTCCACTGAGGCCACTATAGATGAGCACATGGGGTGCCTCGTGAGAACATACACATGCATACACCACACACACCCCATACCACACCACACCACTGCAACACCACACATACACACATTGCATCACCACAACACCACACCACTATCCCTGCAACACACACCCTACATGCACCACATTACATATTTACACAACCCAAAGAAATGATTCAACTAGACTCTATTTTAAAAACATTTGTTGAACAGGTAATATGAGTGTGGGCTTTTTGCATCTGGTACTATGGAAAGATGAATGGTATGATATCCTTTTGAAAAGTACGCAGTATTAAGCAGGATATAGTCTTATTACAGGTGGGAGCTTAGGCTTCATTCCCTGCTCACCTTCTGATCTGCTGGGGGAAGATCATATTCCTCCAAGCTGCTGAAAGGGATCCACTCATGAAACTATTTTCAGATACTGCTGTGAGTGACTGCTTGAAAATTGGTGTCCAGACTACATTCTGTTGCCATTGTGTCATACCCTCCCCTGTGTCCATGCTCCAACAGAGTCCCTCTTTGTTCTGATTAAAAGACCTCATGGTGCTGCTATTCATGTCACCCTGATTATAGCAGATCTTTAGCTCAGCCAAGCCAACCTGACCTTGAAGTCACTCTGCTACTCAGTCCCTGCTTGTTGTCTGCATTATGCCTTAGGAACAGCAGCTGTTCATTTACTTTTATCTAACTATAAATTCTGACTGAGCATTTTTAATGTAGTTTTCTTTGTTGTTCAGAAGACTGTGTGTGTGTGTGTGTGTATATATTCTTTTTTTAAAAACTTCTATACTTACAGACAATAAACCATGATATTTCCCTCCTCTCCCCCATTCCCCTTCAAAACGCCACTCTCCATCATATCCCCTCCCTCCCTCCATTAGTCTTTCTTTTAATTCGATGTCATTATCTTTTTCTACTATTATGAGGGTCTTGTGAAGGTATTGCTAGGCACTGCAAGGTCATGGATATTGAGGCCAATTTCTGTCTGGACAGTTGCTTTGTAAGGAGTTGTACCCTTCCTTTGGCTCTCATATTCTTTCCACCACCTCTTCTGCAATGGACCCTGAGCCTTGGAGGGTGTGATAGAGATGTTTCAGTGCTAGACATTCCTCTGTCCCTTCTTCTTAGCACTATGTTACCTTTTGGGTCATTCCAGCAGTAATCACCATCTGAAAAGAGAAGCTTCTTTAACCAGAAGTGAGAGTATCATCAATATATGAATATGAACATTAAGTGTAGTGCTTTCAGGGCAGTTTGATGGGAATAATATATACATTTAGCCAGACAAGAGCAGGCTTTATACCCTTAAGGCTCATGTCCTCCCCTGCCATAGTCTTTTGATTAGGTTTTTCAGTACCAGGCATGTATTCCCTCCCTTAGAGCAGGCCTTGAGTGCAATTAGAGAGCAGTTGGTTTTCCCCAGAGCAGATATGCCACTGTTACACCTGTTCAGTCATTTGGCCTGTGTGGCCAAACTTGAGGTTTCCAGTGTCCATTGTTTTCATTGGTGATGATTTCTGTCTTCTATATGGCTGCATGCAGTGCAGCTTTTTCCAGCTTTCAGTTGGCTGGTCTATTGGGAGAAGGTTTTCTGCTCAGCACTGGCTTGATTTCTCAGTGACCTTACTGCCCAGACAAATGAAGTCTTCAACAATAGAGTCTTACCATCTGTTTCTCAAGGGAAACCAAGGGTCTTGACAAATAGCCTATAATGTTTTGGAGGCAACAGGAACCTCCCTGGCCAAAAACTCACTGGAAGGTATCCCATCCCTGGCACTGAAAATTTTCTAGTAACAATCTATAGCTTCTGGATGTGCCATTATACAAAAAGTAGGTTTATATAAGTCTTATTCAGAATATCTTGAATTTTGACTGACTCTCCCCCTGCCCTTCTTGTACACATTCTCTTCCCTGGCCTTACTTAGGTCTTTCCCCTGCCTGTAATCTGTTCTTCTATTCCATATATATATGTACCATCCCTTTAAGTCCTTCCCTCTCATCACTCTCTTAGAACCTTTTTCTAGCTTACTGGCCTTAATGTAGTTTTTAGAACTATCCCAGATTTACAAAAAAAAATAAACTTTATCTTTTGTTTATTTAATACTGGACATTGTAAAGTTCAATAATAATTATTTGATATAAAGATATTCTCCCCAAAAGATATTCCACTATTGTTACTTGTGTGGATTTCTTATTTATAAAATAATTCAAGTACACAGTGTTGCATAATGCTTAAAGACACACTTTAACCTAATTTTAATGCTTGAAAATGTTATAATTGTTACATGATTGCTTTAGGATTTATTTTTATTTCTCTATTGGTTCCTTTATTGATTTATGAGGTAGTGCTTCACTATGTATCATGCATTTGTTTCAATTTATGGTCCTCATGCCTCAGCCTCCCAGTGCTAAGATGATAGACATAGGCTACTATGCTTGGCTGAAAAGAGGATCTCATTTTTAGGGAACTTGCACTTCTTTATTTGCAATTTTTTAATTCATGGTTTTGCTGTGGAGCTCAACTGGTCCAAACTCAGTCCTCCTCCTGCCTCAGCTCCAATCCTCCCAGTGTTGGAATTTGTCTTTAAAAATTATTTATTTATTGGAGAGAGTGGTAGAAAGAGAATATAGGCAAGCCAGGACCTCTAGCCACTGCAAATGAACTCCAGATGCATGTGACACCTTGCGCATCTGGCTTTATGTGGGTATTGGGGAATCAAACTCTCTTCTTTAGGCTTTGCAGACAAGTACCTTAACTGCTAAGCCTTCACTACAGCCCCATAATCCATCCTTTGACATGCACCTAGGTTCAAACCATATCTTGTATATTGTGAATATTGCAGCAATAAATAGAGATTGTAGGTATCTTTATCATATGCTGGGTTAGCTTCTTTTGGACATATGCATAGGAGTTGGATAGCTGGATCTTATGATCTATTTTATTTTTTTCCAGGAAGCTCCATACTGGTTTTTATATTGGCTAGTGTCTGGGTTAATTTATATACACAATAACAGTTCCTAAGTGTTCTAATTTACCATCTATTTATCATCTATCATCTATCTCTATATTATCTATCTATCATCTATCCATCTATATCATCTATCTGTCTATCCATCCTTCCATCTATATCATCTATCTATCTATCTATCTATCTATCTATCTATCTATCTATCTATCTAATCTATCATCTATCTGTCTATCATTGAAAACAGCCATTCTAACAAGAGGGAGATGGAACACACACTCGCGTGCGCACACGCACACACACACACACTTCATTAGGCATTTGAGAAGTGTCTGTTCTTATCTGTGGCCACATACTGATTAGATTATTTGCCCTTTCTTAACTTTTTTGAAATCTTTATATATTCTGGGTAGTAAAGATTTTCTCCCATTTTGTAGATTCTGTCTCCACTCTGCTGATAATTTCTTTTGTGGTGCTCTGCCAAAGCTTTCTAATTTGATGTGATCTTATTTACCATTTCCTGCTTTTGTTACCCATGCTTTTGGAGTCCTATCCAAGAAATTATCTTCTGTGCCAATAACTTAAAGTGT
Source organism: Orientallactaga sibirica (assembly GCA_036365145.1). Classification (NCBI taxonomy): domain Eukaryota; kingdom Metazoa; phylum Chordata; class Mammalia; order Rodentia; family Dipodidae; genus Orientallactaga; species Orientallactaga sibirica. The sequence goes on along the minus strand of JAEOAD010000031.1, from coordinate 9,778,678 downwards.
TTTCACTCATTCTTGTGTTGTACCTGCAGAGTTTCAGGCCTTAACATTATCTTGGACACATTTGATGATGAGAAACAGGAGTCTAGTTCCAGTCATGTATGTAGCTATCCAGTTTTCCCAGCAGCCTTTGTTGAAGAAGGCATTCTTTATACAGTTCATATCTTTTTGCCTTTATTGAGAATCCACTGGTGAAAGATGAGTAGGTTTATTTCTCATTCCCCTTTTGTGTTCTATTGGTCCATCATTCCCATTGGTTGGCTTTTAGACTTGCTTAAGGCTTTTTGTCATAATGGTTCTATAGTTTATTTTTAAAACAGATTTTATGATGCCTTCAACATTGTTCTTCTTGCTCAGGATTGCTTTAACTCTGTCTTTTGTGCTTACATATTATTTTTTTTCTAGGTTTTTTGGAGAATTTCTGTGATATTTTGTTGGGGATTGCATTGAATATCTAGATCGCTTTTGCTAACTTGGTTATTTCAATAATATGATTTCTACCAATCCTTGAACACTAGAGGTCATTTTTTTCAATTTTTTCTTTAATTTTTAAAATTTAATTTAATTTTATGTGTATTTGAAGAGTATATCTGTGGTATGTGTGTGGTGTGTGTAGAGTGTGTTATATGCATGTGTATATGCAAATGAACATGCAAAATGTGTGTGGGTGTGGGTGCAAGCCAGAGAAAACTTTGGGTGTCTTTTTTGTATTGCTCATTATCTATTTCTTTCCTTGTGGGGAGGTTTCTCTATGTTAATTTGAGCTGTTATTCATCAATAAACCCCAGAAATTCTCCAATCTCACTCCCTCATGGACTGGGTTTACATTGGATTCTGGAAGTCAAAAATGGAGGTTTCTCACACCAAGAAATCCTTCTGATTAAGTGGCAAGCAATCTTAGTCTCTGAGACATCTTCCCAGCCCCCTTCAGGTTTTTGGAATTTTTATTATAAAATTATTTCCCATCCTTAGTTTGATATTTTATTTTAATTTTGTGGCTATTATGACTATAATTACTTTCTTGATTTCTTTCTCAGCAAGTTCATTATTGGTACACAGAAAAGCTACTGATTTTGCACATTGATTTTGTTTCATGATACTGTATTGAATTTTTTTTTCATTAGTAATGTTATGGTGGTATGATTTTAGGAATCATCTTTAAGCAGAGATAACTTGGCTTCCTCCTTTCCTATTTATCTGCCTTTGTTGTTTTCTCTTGCCTAGTTGCTTTGTCTAAGATATCTAGTGCTAACCAAACATTGTGAATTAAAAAAATTTAAATTTATTTTTTAATTGTTGTTTATTTTCATTTATTTATTTGAGAGCAACAGACAGAAAAAGAGAAGTGAGAGAGAGAAAAAATGGGCACACCAGGGCCTCTAGCCACTGCTCAAACTCCAGATGCATGCAACAGCTTGTGCATCTGGCTTACATGGGTACTGAAGAATCGAGCCTTGGACCACGATCCTTAGGCTTAACTGCTAAGCCATCTCTCCAGTACTAAATTTATTTTATTTATTTTTTTAAGATTTATTTTTATTTATTTATTAGAGCCAAAGAGAGAGAGAGACAGAGAGAAAGTGAGAAAGGGCGTGCCAGGGCCTCCAGCCACTGCAAATGAACTCCAGATGCATGCGCTACCATGTGCATCTGGCTTATGTGGGATCTAGAGAATCATTCTGGGGTCCTTAGGCTTTGCAGACATGTGCCTTAGCCACGAAGTCATCTCCCCAGCCCCTAAATTTATTTTTGATAAGCATTTCATACGACTACATTTTACAGTCTACAACATTGTTTTTTAATCATAAATTGATAGATTCTTTTTTTTTTTTGATGCCAGAATGTGGTGGTAGAGATTACTGCTATTGCAGTAATTGTTCTTATAAACTTTGAGATAAAACTGATTTCTAATTGGATTTCATTGTGGTTAGAGGAACTGGCATTTATTGAAGTAATTCTTTAATATATACTACTTATGACACAGTAACTGACATATTTTTATGGATGTTCGATAAATGGCATAAACGTAAGCATTTTCTCTATTGGGGACACAATCATTTCAATCTTTTAAAAATATTTTATTTTTATTCATTTGAGAGAGAAAGAGGCAGATGAGAGAGAGAGAGAGCACGCGTGTGACAAAAATTCAGCCATTGCAAAGGAACTCCAAATATATGCACCACCTTGTGTACCTGGCTTATGTGGGTCCTGGGGAATTGAACCTGAGTCCTTTGGCTTTGTAGGCAAGCAATCACTTTAATCACTAAGTCATCTCTCCAGCCCAGTTCCAGCTTTTGGTTTGTATTCTTTGACTTTTGATCCTTTTGTTGTTCCTCTTTGATCATCCAAATTCTGAAGGAAGTTGATGGAAAATAGTTCAACATTATGTACTTGGAACTTTTTGTTTTGTTCAATGTTTACATCTTAAATTCATTTTTTTCTGAAAGACTAACATTACTACACAAGGTAAAAACATATGCCTAATGAATATTATTAAAATACATTTTTCTGTCATAATTGAAACACACATTTGCCAATTTCTAAAAGCAGTACTAACATATATTAATGCCTTTAATAGATTGATTTTATATTTATTATGAGCACTCCTCTATTAAGTTTATTTCTTTCTATTTTGTTGTATGCTATTTAAATGACATAGTTTTTTTTTTCTTTTTAAAAATATTTTATTTATGATTTATTTGCAAGGAGAGAGAGAGAATGGGCATACTAGACCCTCCTTCACTACAAATGAAATCCACATGCATTTGCCACTTTGCGCATCTGTTTTTTTAAATTATTATTATTTTTTGGAGAGATACAGAGAGAGAGAGAGAGAGAGAGAGAGAGGGAGAGAGAGAGAGAGGAAGACAGAGATGGGTGCACGAGCAGTGTCTCAGCTGCTGCGAACAAAATCCAGATGTGCGCGCCCCCTTGTGGTCAAGTGCGGCATTGTGCCCTTGTGTCACTGCTTCTGGCTAAACGTGGGACCTGGAGATTGGAACCACTGGAGATTGGAACCAGTGTTCTTAGGGTTAGGAGGCAGGCGCCTTAACCCCTAAGCCATCTCTCCAGCCCTGCGCATCTGTTTTCACATGGGTACTGGGGACTCCAACCCAGGCCATCAGTCTTTGCAAACAAATACCTCTAACCATTGAGTTCTCTTACACACACACACACACACACACACACACACACAAACATTTCCCAAAATATACTGAGGTATAATTAACAAATAAAAATGAATATATTTCTTGTACAGAGCATGATTTAATTTAAGTTTATATTGTGAAGAATCATCACTAACTTGATTTTGATTTTTGTTTCTTCCATCATCCAAAGTCATACATTACTTCTATATTGTCATAAATGACCGCACAACATTAGTGAAACAAATGTAATTAACTAGCAAACATTATTTCACATCTTCCTTGAAATTGCTTCCATTTCAATAGCATATATTTGAAATAATGTGATTTTACATTTAACAATTGCATTTCACATCTTCTGTCTATACTTTATGCTTATTTTCCTTCTTAATAAATAATATCTTTTATAGTTCTTCCATTGCCAGCTGTAAGTTTTATGAGAAGTAAACTCTAACTTCATTTTATGACTGAAAAGATTTTCTCTTCATTTTCAGTTGAATGGTACATTCTCTAGGTGCAGGTTTCTAATTTAACAATTGGCGCCCTTCAGCTCTTTGGAATTTTCCTGCACTGCCTGCAGGTCTTTGTTGTTACTAATGTGAATCCTGCCTACCCTGTAACTCCCATTTTGTTGGAGGAAATATATCTTTGCCACTTGATATTTTTTAAGATCATTTCTTTTTATTTTCGTTGTAATGTGTCTTCTTGTTTTGGGGGTGACAATTTACTCTTTTTCCCAGTTATACCCCATGCCCTGATGTTCAGGAATGGTTCCATCACTTGAGAATGAATGTGGAGATGTCATCCGATGTGACAGGTGAGTGATGGTGCTCATTCTCATAACTGCAGAAGTGATCTGAGGGTCTGGCTTTTTCCTCAGGCAGACTTTCAACAATCTTACCATGTTGGGAAAATTTTTTGAACATCTCACATCAAAGATCCTTGATGTAGCAAATTCCTGACCTTTTCCACATCTAATTTTTCTTATTACCTTTTGAGTGTAAGGTTGAGGGAACTGAGTTGCTAAATCACATACCCATGGACCATCTGTTTTCAATCTCACAGTATTTAGACCTTTTGTGCCTGTTTTCATCTCCTCTTCTATCTGCTTTGTGTTTGAAAACTTACAGATATTATTAAAATGCTGTATAGTAATTTTGGGGGGGGTGGAAATCCCTAGAGGCACAATGAGTGAGCACATTAATTCTTCTGTGTTTAAACAAAAATCCTTTCTATTAAGATTTTACAGACATTGGAAAAATCTATTACCAGAAGATAGAGAACCTCATTTCATAATTAGAAATATCCCAGGGAGACATAACACATTAACTTATAATTATTAATGGCTGCTAAGCTTTCCACTCTATAATTGTTCCCAAATTCAGAACTAATTGCTTCTATATCCCTGCTTTATCTCCTTCACATCTTTATGGGTTTTGGTTGGCAAGCTTACTGTGAATGAATTGGAACTATGTTCTAGGCACTTTTGTATTTGAACATACTTCCTACCTATCATAGTTCTCAGTAAAATGATTTTTCTGCAAGTGTTTCTTCAACAAAATTGAATAATTTAGAATTTGAATTTCCACAAAAAAAATTCTATCCATGATAAAAGCTTTTGTCATCATGTGAGGAAATATTTGATCCAGATCTCCAAAGTGAAAAGTTATCCAAAGTTTTCTCCACCATGAGTCACATGATTTGGTGGCTTATCAGATAAGGAAATTAGTTGTAAGAAAATTACAATTCCAAGTAAGGCTAAAATAACAATATCATCTTTCATTTATATTCTTTTTTGCTTAAGATGGTTCCACCCTGAATCTTTTAAAAAAATAATTAATTGATTGATTAATTTATTTATTTGAGAGGAGAAAGAGGTAGATAAAGTGATAGAATGGGCACTCTGTGGTCTTTAGCCATTGCAAATGAATTCCAGATTCATGAATTACCTTGTACATCTGGTTTACATGGGTCCTGGGGAATCAAATCTGGGTCCTTAGTCTTTGCAGGCAAGCCCCTTAACCCTTAACCTCTAAGCCATCTCTCCAGCCCCTCCATCTGAATCAAAAAGAAAAAAAAATGCATAAATTTACATTCCTGTCCTTTGGAAGAATAATAGCAAGGCATATTTTATTTTGTTCTTTCAAAAAAAGATTTATTTGAGCTGGAGAGATGACTGAGCAGTTAAAGTGCATGCCTGCAAAGCCTAAGGGCCCAGGTTTGAGTCTCCAGGACCCACGTAAGCCAGATGCATATGGTAGTGCATGCATCTGGAGTTCATTTGCAGTGGCTAGAGGCCCTAGCGCTCCCATTCTATCTCTCCCTCCTTTTCTCTGTCTTAAATAAATAAATAAATAAATAAATAAATAAATAAATAAATAAAAATATTTTTGAAAAAGATCTATTCTTTCAAAGAATGTAAAATTTGGTAGGAATACACATTATCAATTTGAGAAAATAAAAGAATATTTTGTTATTAATGTTTCATGCAAAGCTCTGAGGAATACAAGCTATGCCTTGGAAAGCTTTTTTGGTGATTAAAAACATGCTTTAGGGGGCTGGAGAGATGGCTTAGCAGTTAAGGCACCTGCCTACGAAGCCTAAGAACTCTCTTTCGAACCTCCAGGTCCCACATTTAGTCAGGCACAAAAAGTGATGCAAGGATGCAATATTGAACATTCACCACAAGGCGGTGCACACGTCTGGAGTTCCTGCACCATGGCTGAAGGCTGCTGGTGCGCCCATGCTCTCTGTCTCTGTCTCTCTATTTCTCTGTCTCTCAAAAAATGCATTATTCTCATGGCAATTGCTAAAGAGCAAGCTGAAAATCTCTGTATTTGTCTGACCCTAAGCAATACAAACATAAGGGAATCAATACACCCTTGTTTACTGAAGGGAGGTAGAAAATGTCTTGGGCTTGTATGCTTTCATCTTTAGCAATGAGCTGTGATTTAGACTTCCAGCCCACACAGGGATGGACAATCGCACCTCTGCACCACAGCCCAACATTTTTCGGGGGAGGGGGCCACAGCCTTGACTTTATCTTCTCTAAAATGTTAAATTGAAAGACTAATGGGCATCTCATTTTGAATAGAAAGCAAAATTCTTTGGTAAAAGTGGTTAGCCATAATTATGGGTATCCTAGTACTTCTAAGCCTACTCAGAAACCTGACAAACCTCACCTATTAGCAAAGAGATCCCATTACTCTTTTCCTGGAGCAGGAAGACTTACTGTTGTTTATTCTGAGAAAGGACTAAGCTCTCCTCAAACATGCAGGAAGCCTGGGGATGTGGGCTGGTCTGGGATTCTAAAGAAAGGAATGGTATGCATTTAAGAACTGCTAGGTTCTGTAGCTATATAATTTTTAAATGTTAAATGGAGCTAGGGAAACTGAGTTCAAACAAGGGGATATATTGAAAGTTCAGGAGAAATTTCCAGCACAAGAATCTGATCTGTGGGTCAGACTGTCACAAGGGAATTATGTGATAGGAACTTCAGAGAGTGCTGATGCAGACTGAAAGGAAGGATTGTATATTGAATTGAGGTTGTTTATTGTGGAATGTCAAACACAGAAAGCACCCTACATTAATTGGTCTTCAGTTCAGTTACAGACTAGTCCCAAAAAATAGTTTTAGGCATGCATTTAGCTAGCACAAGATGAACATTTTAAATGCACTAAAGGAAACTAACATTGTCAATAATCATTCAGTTGTCTTAAACTGCTAACAAGGTATTCAGTGAAAATGGTGACTTGTTAGTTGTTTTGAATGTCACCTAACTTTCTGGTAAGCAGCAAAGCAATCCTTTCTATGGAAATGGATAATAGCAATCAAATTCTTCTGATAAATCAGATTGATTCACATCGTATCATTGCATCAGGATACCTCCTGCCAATCCTTCACAGCTTTTCAGGTGTGTTTGCTTTGATTACTCAGAGTTAGTTAGTTTCCAATATGAGCTATTTTTATCTTGGCTGCCAGTTAGCTTAGGTACTGAGGTACTGCTGGGCCTGTGGCCAGGGTGTATTGATAGACAAAAAGGAAAATGAAGAAAGTAGTACTGTTTCCTTCCACTAAACAGTAGACTGAGAAACATCTGTCACATTGATATGACTGGAGAGCTTTATGGGCCTGCTGATGGAATGGAGTGATCATTGAAGATTCCTTTCATAAAGCACAGGTTTGTGGAAGAACTCTTCATATTGGTCACTTGGCTTGCTTTCTGAAATTCATTAGGTTTCAAAGAACTCACTAATACACTGTGGTTAACTTTTTCTTTTTAAAGCATGTATATATGTGTAGAGGAATTACATCTAGCTACCTGGCTGTAATTTTTTAATACTGTTTTAAAAAATATTTTATTTATTTTTTTATTTGAGAGAGAAAAAGGAAGATAGAGAGAATGGGTGCCCCAAGACCTCTTGCCACTGCAAACAAACTCAGACTCATGTGCCACCTTGTGTATCTAGCTTACATGGGTAGTGGGGAATCAAACCTTGATCCTTAGGCTTCACAGGCAAATGCCTTAACCACTAAGCAATCTCTACAGCCAGTAACCTCTAAAAATGATAGCTGGAGATTTACACAAGGGGCAGGACAGCTAGTGTGTATGTTTGGTGAAAGAATAAAATCTTGGCAATGAAGAGGGTAATTAATGGAGTAAATGGAAGATAGAATCTAGTTTTCCCAGTTCTTATAATTTAAAAATAGTGATATAATTCACATAATCATACAGTCTAGCTACTTCAAATGTAAAATTAAGTGCTTCTTAATATATTCACAAAGTGATACAATCATCCCCATTATCTAGTTCCATTATGTTTTCATTTCCCCCAAAGACAGCCATTAGCAATCACTGCCCATTTTCCCTTTCCCTTAGCCCCTGGAAGTCATTCATATACTTTCTGTCTCTATAGGGTTTGCTATTCTGAACATTTTATATAAATAGCATCATAAAATGAAGACCTTTTAAGTCTGCCTTCTTCCCCTTAGTATGCAGAAAGGTCAACCGTGGACGTATTGTTGAGTGCATCATTCTTTTATTCTTTCTTATGGCTCTACCACGTTTCCTTCTATGGACACATTGTACTTGCTAATCTACTGCCCAGTTGACAGACTGTCGGCAGTTCCCATGTTGTGGCTGATATGAATAGTTCATTGACGTTTCTATTGTTTTCTTCTAATTTATTTCTCTTCTTATCTTATTTAGTTCCTTTCTTTTACTTTCCTTAGATTTGATTTTTTTTTTTTTTTTTTTTTAGTGTTTAGGTTCTTAAGGTGGGTGATTAAGTTATTGGTATGATAGTTTTCTTTTTTACAATCAAGGCCCTTGCAAACATGGGTAGTGGTAGCACAGTATTCTATTGGTTTTGATATGCTGTATTTTCATTTTCATTCATCAGGAAGCATTTTATAATTTTTTCCTTGTGAGTTTTTCTTTGATGCATTGATTAGGAATGTATCATTTAACTTCTTATAATTGTGGTTTTTCTAAATGTTCTTCTGTCAACTTGTAATTTCATTTGATTTTGGTCAAATAAATACTTTGTATGATTAAATATTTTCAATTGTGGTTATGTTTTTTCCCCATCATATGGTCTATCATAGAGATTACTCTGTATAGACTCACAAGGAAAGCACATTCTTCTGTGGCTGGACTTCTCTAGATGTTTATTGCTGATCAGTTCATGGTGTTATATGAGTGTTGTGTTTATGTTTTGTTTTGTTGCTATTTATTAGTTTGGATTTTCTGTTCAGTTGCACTACCCATTATTGAAAGTAGAGGACTGAAGTCTTCGACTATTTTCAAATTTTGTTTCTTTATTTTTATTAAGTGGGAACTTTCTAAGGACACAACATGCATTGGTAGTACCCTCCTCCCTGCCCCCATTCCACTAAGGGCCCTCCTCAGTGGGATTGCTGGTATTCATCATGGAGTTGTGGGTTATGAGTTTTGAGAGCAACAGTCAGTCATTGTGAATGGGCAATGCCTCTGTATATTCCCTCCCATCCTGTGTCTCTTACAATCTTTCAGATCCCTCTTCTGCAAAATTCCCTGAGCCATGCATGGTGGGTGTGTTTTAAGTCTATTTTAGTGTTGAGCTGGCAGCAGCATCAGGATTTCTGCTGTGGTGCTTCTGAGTGTCCTCAGTGTCTGTCTCCATCACCCTGGTGCAGGTTGTCAGGCTTACCACTCAAGTAGCACTGTCACTCATCTATCAACTCCTCTGTGGTTTCACATGGGCCCTAGCTGATGTGTGAGGTATGGTTCATCTGCTGACAGGGAGGCAGGTATCTTTTCTTGTCTTATTGATAGACTTTGGTTGTCCTTGGTTTTTGCAGCCTTCTGAAGAAAAGAAAAATTCTGCACTGAGTAGTGTGATCAGCACAGGTTAAAGGGGATAGTCATTATCAATATAGGTTTAGATTTTCATGGGCGTAGCCTCTCTTTTGCTCAAAAATTAATGGGAGCATCTCACTGGAGTCCATAATATTGGTCTCCATAGGATTTTGGCTTGGTTCCAGTTCCAGCTATGGGTTTCTTTCCACTGAGCAGATCTCTTAGCCAACCAGACAGCCATTGGTAACCCACCTAGGGCTAGGCTGGGTGCCACCATTGCACAGGTGTGTACATCTTATCAGGCTGGTTGCTTTCATATAGCAGCGTCCCCTGCTTGTTTACAAAGTTGTTGGCCATTTTCTGCCAGCAGCTCATGTAGCACTTTCCAGCACTACACAGGCTAACCATCTGGGAACTGACCTCCTTCCAGATTCCAGCCCGATTTCCCAATGTTCTGTGTCAGTAGCATGTGGTGTCTTCAGCAATAAGGTCTTACCTTTTACCTCAGGTGGATAATCAAATGTTTTGACAGAAGGCTGTCTTGTTTGGGGGACCTTGTATGTCTCTCCAATCAATAGCTCATTGTGGGTTATAATCAATTTCTGGTATTTGGAGTTACAAGCCAGAGCCAAATGTTTTATGGTTAGGCTTCATTCCATCATCTCCAGGGTTCTTTTTACCAGGCAAATTTCTTATACACAAAAGTCAAATATAAAGAAATCAGTGAGGCTATCCCATTTTCAATTGCCACAAAATACCCAAATACCTTGGAATAATACTAATCAAGGATGTGAAAGACCTATATAATGAAAATAATAAAAATACTCAAGATAGAAATTGAGGAGGACTTGAAAAGATGGAAAGAACTTCCATGCTCCTGGATAGGTAGAATCAACATTGTGAAAATGGCAATTTTAACAAAAACAGTATACACATTCAATGCAATACCAATAAAAATCCCAGCATAATCCTTCACAGAGATAGGAAAAATAATCTCAAAATTCATATGGAATGGCAGAAGGCCTCAGATATCCAAAAATATCCTCAGCAAAAGAAACACCTTGAAAGGTATCACCATGCCCAATCTAAAGCTATAATACAGAGCCATAGTGACAAAATAGCATGGCACTGGCATAAAAATAGATATATAGACAAATGGCACAGAATTGAAGATGCAGCCCTCAGTTTAAGTAGTTACAACTACTTGATCTTTGACAAAGGAGCCTACAGTGTACACTGGATAAAAAACAGCATCTTCAGCAAGTGGTGCTGGACAAATTGGATAACCACAAGAAGAAAAATGAAACTAGTCACACTACTCTTACCATGCACAAAAATCAACTACAAATGGATTTGAGTCCTCAATATAAGACCTGAAACTCTTAAACAACTGAAAAAAATATAGGGGGAACTCTCCACAATATAGGAGTGTGGAAATACTTCTGGAACAATACCCTAGTAGCCCAGGAAATTAAACAATCACTCAAGTAGTGGGATAAAATGAAGCTAAAATGCTTCTGTTCAGACAAACATACCACAAACAGAACCAACAGACTACCCACAGAATGGGAGGACAATCTTTACCAGCTATGCTATAGACAGAAGTCTAATATCTACAATCTATAAAGAACTCAAAGAACAATGCAATTAAAAAAAAATCAAACAGGGCTTGAGGGATGGCTTAGCAGTTAACGTGCTTACTTGCAAAGGTAAGGGACCCATGTTCAATTCTCCAGGAACCTCATAAGCCAGATGCACAAGGTGGCACATGCATCTGGAGTTTGTAGCGGCTGGAATCCATGGTGTGCCTATTCTCTCTCTATCTTCCTCTCTTTCTGTCTGTCAAGTAAATAAATAAATGTGTTTTAAAAATTCAAACAATCCATTGCAAAAAAAAAAAAATGGGGCAGAGAACTGAATAGGGAATTCTCTAAGGAATAATACTCACTTATGAAAATGTTCAAAATACTTAACCCTTGGGGAAATGCAAATTAAAAGAGCTATGAGATTTCATCTTAGTCTGTCAGGATGACAGTCATTAAAAAATCAAGTGACCATAAATTGGTGAGGATGTTGGGAATGAGGAACCCTCATTCACTGCTGCTGCACATGCAAACTTGTACAACCATTGTGGAAATCAGTAGAGAGACTCCTGAAGAGTTAAAAATAGAACAACTGACCCAGATATTCTTCTACTTGGCATATACTGTAAAGCCTTCACTCTTCACTGCAGAGATATTTGCTCAACCATATTTATAGCTGCCTAATTCACAATAATAAAATAGTGGAATCAACCCAGATGCCCATCGTTTGATGAATGAATAATGAAGACTTGGTACATTTACACAATGAAATTCTACTCAGCAGTAAGGAAACTGATATAATAAAATTTGTAGGAAAATGGTCAGACTTTCAACAGATCATACTAAATGAACTCACACAAGCACAGAAAGAAAAACACTGTATGTTCTCCCTCATCTGTGGTTTCCAACCTGGAACAGCTTGAGTTTCAGGCATACCTGGCAGCCAACTTGAGGGACAGATAGTAGGGATGTAAGGGTATGGGGGGAAGGTAATAGGGTGGGGAGAGATATACACAAAACTAAACCCAAAATAAAGCGGTACCATAGACGTCTTCCATCTAGATAGCATACCAAATTTTGTTTCTCTATTCATTTCTGTTGGGTTTTCTTTTGTGTATTATACTTCTTTGTTACTGTGTACACATGAGATTATAATTTTTTATAGCTTCTTTATCTTTTATCCCTACATATTGTCTATCGTTATCTTTGCTTTCAATTTTTGAGTAAAATTTCTGTTGTCTTATTAATCCAAGTATTGTCTTTTTGTTAGTCTCTGCATGAGTTATCTTTTGCTATCCTTTGACTTTTAACTCATTATGTTTTTAAAATATTTACTATTTACTTTATATTCATTCAGCTTATAAGAAATATTTATTTTATCCTATGTGTGTGTGGGGTGTGGTATGGTGTAGCCTGTGGCAGCAGATTCTTACCTATGGTGGCTTGGGCAGAATCATGGGTGTCCTGTTCCATCACTTTCTTTCTTTTTTTTTTTTTTTTTTTTTTTTTTTTTTTTCGAGGTAAGGTCTCACTGTAGCCAAGGCTGACCTGGAATTCACTATGTAGTAGTCTCAGGGTGGCCTTGAACTCATGATGATTTTCCTACCTCTGCCTCCCCAGTGCTGGGATTAAAGGCATGCTCCACCACGCCCCGGCGCATCTTTGTTTTGAGCCAGAGTCTCTTCACTGATTCTGAAGCTTGCTGTCTCAGTAATTCTTAAGTCTCTGTTCCTCTGTGAGACTAGGGTATAGGTGTGTGGCCATGCAAATTTGCTTTCATGGTATCTGGAGACTTAAACCCTGGACATCATGTTGTCTGAGGCACACATTTTCATAGGAAGCATGCTTAACCACTGAGCAATTTCTTCAACTAAGAAAGATTATAGTCTTTAAAATCCATTCTTCTAATTTCAATCTTTAGATTAACTAGTTTAATCAGTTTACATTTAGTGTAATTATAGATAAAGGAGGATTTAGTGCACTGTCCTGCTGTTTACTTTATGTGTCTTTTTGTTGTTTTTTATTCCTCCATTACTTCTGTTTGATTATACTGCTGAAAATCAAGCTCAGTCTCTTTTACATGCTAGATAAGCACTCTAGCCCCGAGCCAAGTCTCCAGTCCTATTACTTTTATGCTTTTTGTGTAAATAAATGTTAGTGTATGATTTAAATGATTTTTTTCCTTTAAAATATCTTCAAATTCTTTTCTGTTTAAAGTTTAAAACTTATGTATCAAGATAAAGTTTAGATTAATTTAATTATAATACTATAAAATTTCCCTTTATATATACTACTTATTCCTTTGTGTATTATCTTATAGTATGTGTCTATGAATTGTAGCCATATCAGCACAGTTTAGACTGATTAAATTTATACTTGTCTTTTAAATTAGCTAGAACATACTTACTCATCCTTATCTCTGTAGTGACCTTTATCCATAGATATTTGTTCTCAGTACTTTTCTTCTAACTAGATTCTCCCTTTTTCATTTCATGTACAGAAAGTTTGTTTGTTACCAATAAGTTCACTTATGTTTTAGAACTGTCTTTTTCATGTCACATACATATTGAAATATAAATTAATTTTATTTTTATCATATTTTAATTATATGAAATGGACACACACACACACGTATCACTTTAGTCATGTACATCTCCTGTGACTCTCTCTTATCTCTCTCCCAGGAAAGTTTGAAATGTTAAATAGATAATTATGGAAGTCAGTTTCTTTCCCTGCCTCAATTTTTTGTTACCTTTTGAAAGAAATGTAAAGATTATGTATTGTTTGTATGACAATTGAAGTTTCTACTTAGCTAGCTTAATGGCCTTGTAATGATGAGACATGTATTTTTTTTAGTTGTTTGTCACTAACAAGTCTCATAGCTTGGGACACCTTGTATGCATTTGGACCATGTCTTTGGTCTTCATTCTGGATGTTTATAATTTAACCATGACTTTCAGCTTATAAAGAGGCACAAGTTTAGTCACTTAGGTCATTTGTTTTCTTTTGTAAGTGTGCACATAGCTCTATGTGTACCACAGTCCTACTTATGTGGATTCTCAGAAATATGCCAGAATTTTGCAAATGTCTTTCCCCAGCTTTCAGGTTTACTTTTGTGAAATGCCCATTGCTTACCCAACTATTACAGAGAGGCATAATGTGCAGTGACGGCCTCTGATATTTTTGAGAAAAATACCCCCAGGGAAAAAAAAGCCTTATTTCCATTCAGAAAACATCATATCAGGTCAAATACACGTCAGTGGTGTTGATTCCTTTTGCTTATGGAAAGAGCTAACACTTATGCAGTGACTTCTCAACACACTGCCTGAGTCGAGAGCACTGACACGAGTTGAGTTGCAAGACACCACTAATTGGATTTCACTTGCCATCTGCCACAGTATACCTGACAGAGCCCAGTAAAATATAAATTCAGAACAGATGACAGAGTGAAAGAAGAAAACAGCACCTTCTTGATAATTGTGTCTTCCCAATCTGGAGCCTGGGGATGAAGGGAGCAATAGGAATTGAAGGATTACTTCTAAGACTTAAAAAAAACAAAACAGCATTGGATAAATTAATGTGTACATTTATTTCATAAGTATTTACTTAAACATGTGAAATGAAAAGAAGAGAGTTATTGGGGTACAGAGTAAGGGGACAAATAAGGAATGGAGGGGGAATGAAGGAGGAGGAAGATGAGCAAGGTATATATGCTTATAAGAAAACCTATTACTTTGTATGCTATCTTTAAAACATTAGTCAATAAGACAGATTTATTTTAAGTTTTCTCACCTTGAAGGGAAAAGAATGAAGAAGAAAAACAGTTGTCTTATGTGGGATAATTTTGTGTATGGGATATTATTTTTACAATTGTTCTTTTCCATAAAGAATGAATGTCATTGTATGTGGAGTGTATGTGTAAAATAGTCAATAGATAAAGATGACATTTCACTGGCTCATGAGACCTCACTGTAAGGATGCTTTCACTTCTTATATTGATAATATCACTTCTGGAAATAAAGACTGCAACTAAGCTACTCATAATAAAACCCTCTTATTTGCTCCTTTGAATTTTAGTGGCAATAAACTAATGTGAAACAACTTAAAATTTTTACATAAAACTTTTACTTCCTCATCAGTAAAAAACATAGGAAACTGTCCAATATAGCAAGTATCAATACCATTGCATTCTCGGCTATAATTATTCTAAAATTAAAATGTGCTTATCAGAGACTAGGGACTAAAATATTCATTCATTTGTTCTATAGGCTGCTTTGAGTGCTGAGGACAAAGGTTAGGCACATACTATTTGTAAGCCTAGAGTCTATCAGGGATGACAGATCATAAGCTAAACTAAAGAGATACATAATATAATGGTATATAGTGCTAAGTGCAATGAAGAATCTAGTCAAGAGCATGAATGAAGCATAATGAGTATGCAGGAAAAATACCCTTTCTGATAAGTTGATATACAGCAAAAGCCTGAGGGAATGAACCATGGAAGAGACTGCCAGGTATATGCTACAGATGTACTGAATGTTGTATGCTACACATGTATTGAAGGTTGAATGTGCTTGGAACACAGAGCTCTGGTGTGGGATGAATGAAGGGAATGCAAAAATAAATGAGTTCCGAGAGGTGGCCTGTGGCCATCCCACGTAAGGCTTTCTAGAAAGAATCCCATTCAAGATAATATTATACCAAGAGGGTTTTTGTCAGAGAAATAATAGGCTGTTGTACACAGATTGGACTGTGATAAAGATGGCTAGGGAAGAGTACAAATAGGAGCAGACCAGAACGTCTTGTAGTGGTCCATGTAGGTGATGATGGTTACTTGGGCAGGGTGCTAGTGTTGAAGGTGGTGTGTGTGTATGTGTGTATATATGTATACATATATGTGTATATGTTTCATATGTGTAAATTCTTCCTTTGAAACTATACATGAATTTATATATGCATATTAATGTATGTATATGTTTATATATATGTGTATATATATATAATTTTTTAACTTTTTAATTTAAAAAAAATTATTTTATTTTATTTATTTGAGAGAGTGAGAGAGAAAGAGGCAGAGAGAGACAGAGAAAGAATGGGCATGACAGAGCCTCCAACCACTGCAAACAAACTCCAGATGCATGTGCTACCTTGTTCATCTGGCTTATGTGGGTCCTGGGGAATCAAACAGAGGTCCTTTGCAGGCAAATGCCTTAATTGCTAAGCCCCTTTTTAACTTTTTTATTGACAACTTCCATATTTACAGACTATAAACCTTGATAATTCCCTCCCTTCCCCTACTTTCCCCTTCACAACTCCACTCTCCATCATATCCCCTCCCTCTCTCTATTAGTCTTTCTTTTATTTTCATGTCATCATCTTTTCCTCCTATTATGAAGGTGTTCTGAAGGTAGTGCTAGGAACTGTGAGGTCATGGATATTGAGGCAATTTCTGTCTGAATGGCATGTGCCACTTTGTGCATCTGGCTTATGTGGGTACTGGGGAATTGAGCTTCGAACCGGGGTCCTTAAACTTCACAAGCAAGCGCTTAACTGCTAAGCCATCTCTCCAGCCCCCTTACTTTTTTTCTACCATCTCTTCCACAATGAACCCTGAGCCTTGGAAGATATGATAGAGATATTTCAGTGTGGAATATTTCTCTGTCACTTCATCTCAGCACTATGGTGACTTTTGGGTCATCCCAGTGGTCTCCCACATCTGAAAAGAGAAGCTTCTCTAATGAAAAGTGAGAGAAGCACTAATATATGAGTATGAACATTAAGTAAATGCTTACAGGGCAGTTTGGTGAACATAATATATGCATTTAGCTACACAAGAGCAGGTGTTACACTCCTGGGGCTCACTCCCTCCCCTGACATAGGCTTTTAATTTGGTATTCAGTACCAGGCAGGTAGTACCTCCCACTGAGTTCGTCTCCAGTCTGATTTAGAGAACAGTTGTTTTTCCCCATAGTAGACATGCCACTATTGCACCGGTTGGGTCATTTGGTGTGGTTGGCCAAACTTAAAGCTTGCAGTGTCTACTGTTTTAACTGCTGATGACTTCTGTCTCCCATAGGACTGTATGCAGTGCAGCTTTTTCCCACTTTCTGTCAGCTGGTCTATAAGGAGGAGGTTTTCAGCTCAGCTTCAGCTTTATTTGTCAGTGACCTTGTAACCAAGGCATGTGGAATCTTCAGCAATAGGGTCTTACCATCCTGGTGGGAAACAAATAGCTTTGGCAATGGCCTGTAATAATTTGGGGGCATCAGGGACCTCCTTGGCCAGCAACTCACTGGAAGATATCCCATCCCTGTCACTGAAATTTTCCTAGTAACAGTCTATGGCTTCTGGGTATGCCATTATGTTAAAAAGTAGGGTTCCAAGCCGGGCGTGGTGGTGCATGCCTTAAAATCCCAGCACTCGGGAGGCAGAGGTAGGAGGATCGCCAAGAGATCAAGGCCACCCTGAGACTACATGGTGAAATCAGGTCAGCCTGGGCTAGAGGGAGACCCTACCTCAAAAAAAAAAAAAAAAAATAAATAAATAAAATAAAAATAAAAAGAAGGTTTCCATGTGGCCTATTCACAACATCTAGAATTGTGATTAACTCTCCCCCACCATTCCTTGACTCAGTCTCTTTCCCTGACCTCACTTAGGCCTTTCCACTCCCAGTAATCTGTTCTTCAACTTACAAATATACAATAACATCCCCTTAAGTCCTCCCCTCCCCTCCCTCCCTTATAGCCCCTTTCTAGCTTACTGGCCTCTGTTACTGAGTTTTATTCCAACTCACATACAAGTCCAAACATTTGGTAGCTAGGATCCATATATGAGAGAGAATGTGTGGCATTTGGCTTTCTAGGCTTCAGTTAACTCACTAAGTATAATCCTTTCCAGATCTATCCATTTATCTGCAAGTTTCATAATTTCATTTAACTTTACCACTGAATAGAACTCCATTGTATAAATGTACCACATTTTCATTATGCACTTATCAGCTGAGGTACATCTAGACTGCTTCTATCTCTTAGTTAGTATGAATATATGTATATATGTTTCACATATGTAAATCTGCTTTCAAAAATAGTATATAAATTAATATTTACATATGAACTTATATATATAATTTTTGAAGGCATAATTTACACTTTTACCGATGAGTTGAATTAGGAATTCCATAATACTTATGCAATAAGGATAATTCAAAGTTGACAATAAGATATTTGACCTGAGCAATCATGTGACTATGAAATCTGATTACTGGTAGAGAATAGTTGCTACTCTGTTTCTTTATTGATAAACCCTCAAGCAGTTATTTAACTTTTAATTTCCTGGAGTTTTGTATATATGTGTGACTCAGTTGAATGACACAAATGGATGCACAGACTTGGGGTGGAATTCCAGCCAACACCAAAGCTGTTCTACAGCAGTGGCATGAAGGGTGTGAGTTATCATGAGGAAGAACAAATCACCAGGGAACCAAGATAATAGACATAGATATATCCAGACTTTCTCCAGACCACCTACTTTCATATGATGAAAGACCTGAGTTCAAATTCTTTCTTGAAAATGTTACTATGAATAGTTACGTAATCCTCAACTTCAGTTTCTGTAAACATGGAATGAAGAGTGCCTTTAGGATTCAATGATGAATATAGGATTTTCCCTCACTCTCCTTTAAATTCTCATGATTAATTGAAAAACCCATGAAAGTCTGATACTGATGATCTAAATGTTCTCTGGCCATTTCTATAACAAATCGTTATTGAGATCTGCTCAGTGTAGAGCAGAGGAATTACTGCAGCAGATCCATACAGCATACAGCATGCAGTGCTATCCACAAATGATTTCATTTCAAGTTTGGTAAAGTAAAAGCTCAGGAAAATATGTATTCATGATATAAATGGGAATGCTTTAAAACCTGCTTAAAAATCCAAACATTTGGGCTGGAGAGATGGCTTAGCGATTAAGGCGCCTGCCTGCTAAGCCTAGGAACACCAGTTCCAATCTCCAGGTCCCACGTTTAGCCAGATGCAAAGTGACACAAGGGTGCAATGTCACACTAGCCCACAAGGGGGCGTACGTATCTAGAGTTCGTTCTCAGTGGCTGAGAGTCTGCTGACATGCCCATTCTCTATCTGTCTTCCTCTCTCTCTCTCTCTCTCTCTGTCTCTTTCTGTTTCTCTCTCCAAAAAAAAAAAAAAAATCCAAACATTTATGGAACACAGATTATGTAGAATTTTGCTACATTCCTTTTATAGATTGTGTCACTTGACTCTTAAGCAGTGAACAGAATCCGCCCTAATTATTAAACTGAAGTAGAGATTGAAAATTGGCAAAGTTAAATAATTTGGTAGACAGTTCCATAATGCTGGAACAAACATCCAACCAAATATAGTTTTATGGGAGGAAGGGATTTATTTCAAGCTTATAGAATCCAGGGGAAGTTCCATCAATGGCAGAAGAAACTGACTCCCATTCATAAATTCTAGCAGTTAGCAAACACTAAAATGTAGAAGTCACCTTTGGGATGGAATTCAAATCTACCCCCAGTGACATGCCCCCTGTAACAGGAGTCTACCTGCTAGTAGCTTAAGCTGCAAGCTCAATTTTAATAATAAAAAATTACCCTGTGTCTATAGGGTCATACATTCCAAGTACCACATTCTGCCCCTGGCATCCATAGACTCATAACCATCTCATACTGCAAATTTATATTCACTACAACTTTAAAGATCCTCATAGTCTTTACCAAATTTAAAACTGGTCCAAAGTTCCAAGTCTCATTTGAAATTTTAGACTGTCACTTAAATGTAAGTCTGTAAAATAAAAACATCCTATATTCTCCCAACATATAATGACACAGAGTAAACATTTACATTGCTATTAAAGCATAATAAGGAGAGATAAGACCAATGCAAAATCAATAACCACTACATAAACATCAAACATCTGCAGTTCAAGGCCAACAGCCATAACCAATGATGACAGTCTCTGGATTTCCAATTTACATCCCTTCAGCTGGGCTGAGGAGCCAGAGAAAACTTCCACCCTGAGCCAGCCATGCTCCATGGTAACTTTTCATGATCCTGGTATATCCAAAATACCTTTGGGTCAGCATGCAAAACACAGTGCATCTTACAATGGTCTCATGAGCCTCTGATGAGGGACATTGTCCTGGTTCACATGCCGCTGCATTTCAGCCGTGGCTCCTGGAACTTCATGACCCACTTACATCCATTTTTCATGCTTCCAAAACCAATACCAGGTGTGTCATGACATCTTGTTAATCCAGGGAGGAAATAAATAATGGCCTCGACAGCAGGTTCCTTCCTTTCAAGTTGCCTCCTTTCAAAAGAATTTACATTTTCACCATTCATCTTTTCTGGGATGACATCACCTTAGTCATCTTTCCATTGTTTCAATATAAAGCAGTTAATGGTGGTAATCTTCTTGACAACAGCAGCTTCAGTAATCTAAAACCTGTCTCTGTGCCAGTAACTTTAGACTTATATGAAATTTTTGGTGACAAAACATACATCTTTAGTTCTATATTTTTTGCCAAGCACTCCAGTCTATTACTGTTAAATTTCACTTTGATCAAACCCTTAGGGCTTGGGAAACAGTATGCAGCCAGCCTTTATGCCAGTAGCCTACTTCTAAAAAAGTACTCTGCTGTCTTTTCTTCCTGTTTGAAAGTTCATAAGCCAACAAAATTCTCTCTGCACTTAGCATTTTCAAATTCCCACCAGATTAGCCCTGAAAATTTGGTTTACTTCCCTGGAAGGCATCTTCAGTCCAAAGTACCAATTCTATCAACATTCCTCCAGGACACAAGTTTCAAAAGACCAAAATCCACATATTTAGATTCATCACACAGTAATACCCCAATTCACTTGTACAAAATTTCTGTAGTAATCAACTTCAAGTAGCTGGAAATAACATCCAACCAAACTGAGTTCTGTGGGAGGAAGAGGTTTATTTCAAGGTTATAGAATCCAAAGGAAGTCACGTCAATGTCAGAAAAAGCTGGTTCCCATTCATAAATCCAAACAGAGATCAAACCACTGTCAACACCAAAAAGCAGCTCACACAAACCAGCAGCAAGCACAAACCAGCAACAAGCAGGACCCTCCCAGATCTAAAATGTCTCTACATATTTTTGGAATGGAATTCAGATCCAACCCCAGTGTCACACTCCTCTGTAGTAGGAGTCTGCCTGCTAGGGGCTGAATCTGCAAACTCAATTTTCATTAAAAACAAAAATAAAAAAATAAACCTCCTGAATCTATGGGGTCATATATTCAAAGTACCATATTTGGCTAGCTCTACATACCATGCTGCAAAATCAGACTTGAGTTCACACACTGAATCTGTCAACACACATGTAAACTTTTTGCTTGTGCATTTTCTCAGGGCAGTTGAGAATGTAAGCTGTTTATGGGGCACTGTAGTCAAAGGAAGATTTATGAAAGGACCTAAGCTTGACAATTTTCCTGAAACTAATAAAATAGAAGACCTGTAACTCAGATATAGTTCCTTCAGAAGGTGAAGTATTGAGGTGTGGGAGAGCACACAGCATGCGGGAAACAATAACGCTGGGCCTGATTTGTAGAACTAGGTTTATGTGAGCAGTATGAGAAGATTCACAATGGACTTGTGAGTTGAGGCCAGAGTGCAGAAAAGCTTGGGTGAAAATTTTTGTTTACATATCCTGCATTTATGAAAGGACTTCCAATAAGTTTATTTTTCTTCAAAATTCAGTAATCTTACTAGATCATGGCATTGGTTTTACTGGATTAAAATAAAAAATCACACACATAACACACTATTTTTTTTTTTTTTTTTTTTTTTTTTTCAAGGTAGGGTCTCACTCTGGTCCAGGCTGACCTGGAATTAACTATGTCGTCTCAGGGTGGCCTCAAACTCTCAGCGGTCCTCCTACCTCCGCCTCCTGAGTGCTGGGATTAAAGGTGTGCACCACCATGCCCGGCTCATAACACACTATTTTTATGCCTGATTTTAAATTTTTATTAGCACATAATAATTTTCTTAGATTAGTCACTTTAAATTAGTTTCTTAGTTTTAAGTGTTTGTTCAGATTCATGCCTTTGCTTTTATTTTTCTGAAACTATTGTTATTTGTATGTTTTCTGATTTTCAATATTCATCACTTTGTTTTAAATTCTTATTATCTCTTTATTTCCTTTAGAATAAAATACAAGGCATCCATTTACCATTATTTTTCCATCATGGCAATTTTAGATTGTGCATTATTTCTAGCCCAGTGTTCATTAGCATTTATTGGGTTGTCTTATCAATTTTGATTTTTTTTAAATCTTAAGTTGTTTCCTTCCTAGGTAATAAAATTATAACTCTAAAACCTATAAATGAATTTTGGAATAATTTATGACTTTCATTAAAGTAATGAATACAAAACACTTTATTTATGTTCTATTTACCCTTTTCAAATTATAACATGTTTCACACCTATAAAATAATAGTTAAAACAAAGAAATAAATGTTTCTGTATAAGCACTAATTATATACACTATTCATGTTACCATATTTGTCCTAATAATGTCCTTTCACAAGATTGTATTTAACTGTCCTATCATTTCAATTTCCTCCCTCTGTTCCTTCCTCCCTCCCTCCCTCCCTCCCTTCCTTCCTTCCCTTCTTCTTTCCCTTTTTATTCCTCCCTCCCACCCACTCTCTTTTTTTACTGGTTTCTTTATTTTGACACATTTGAAGAGTACTCATCAGTTATTAGTAGAATTTACCTTGCTATGAGGTTGCTGGATATCTCTTCCTAATAAAACAGTGATTTTGTTTGGGAACATAATGATTAAATGTGATGTGCCTTTCGTAGAGTATTATTTCAGAGGGTACATGATGTGTACATATCACATTAAAGGAGACTTTAATTTTGATCATTCAATCAAGTAGTATCTGCCAGGCAACTCCTTGCTATGAAGTTACTATTTAATTCTATAGAAGAATTAAATTGCTGGAAAATTCTCTTAGTGTGTTTAAATGTCCTTTCACTTACAATGGAATCACTTATGACTTTATTTTATTTTATTTCATGTTTTTAGAGAGAGCAGCAGAGAGAGAGAGAGGAGAGAGATAAGAGAATTGGAGTGCCAGGGCCTCACCCACTACAATTGAACTCCAGAATTTTGCACCACCTAGTGGGCATGTGTGACCTTGTGCTTGCCTCACCTTTGGGTGTTTTGCTAAAGTGGAATCTGGAGAGTAGAACATGGGTCCTTAGGCTTCACAGGCAAACACCTTAACTGCTCAGCCATCTCTTTAGCCCTCACTTATGAATTTTAACATTTGGGTTTTTATTTAAAAATTATACTTTGTATCTGACAAATGCTAACATTTTAGTTTTCTCCCTCCTTCTGTATTAGCTAATCAGAATTTTACTGAAATGACATCTTATTCTTTCTTCTTCATTTATGGAAGTGTGAACATGTGAATATTTAATTAGCCCATGGATTATATTACTACTATTATGGATGTTATTGTCAAATCTTGTGATATTTAGCAACTATTATGCCTTTAGACTTGGCCTTTCTGTCATTTCAACATGTGCTCATCATTTTTGAAGAATTCTTTACTTCCTGGAACCAAGAAGTGTTCCAAAACTGAGATTCATTTTCTTTCTTGCCCGTCTGTAGGATCAGACAGACATTTTCCTAAGAAGCCCTGACTCCTTTGAGCCAAGAATGGTGCTCAGAGACAGATCTGAAAATTGGATATGCTTCTTATTATGAGAGTTATTGATTGCTTCCAGATTTTTCAGTAGATAAAACTGGCAAATAGAGGTGTGGACATAGTGCACAGACACACAGACCTATTTTTTCATTTACTTGTTTGCTGATACAAAGCTGCAAGTTCATGGTGATGTCTCTGATTCCATTACAACATCACAGAATTAATGTTTTATGTGTAATTCCTTCCTGAGCTAGCAGGAGACCTACTTGTTATTATTCACAATTGATTTCTTTTTTTTTTTTCTCAATCCGAGTCTAAAAGTTGTAACTCAGCATTTGTATACTTATCTGAAAAACAAATTTGTATACTGTTCTTTTTGTCTTTAGGTTTATATGTTAGAGCTGAAACTTTTTTTCTAGTTTCTTGCTACTTATTCAGTGTTGTATATTTGTCATGGAGCTTGACATCATTTATAAAGGTTTGCAAGATATCTGTATTCTTACCATGGTTATTTATTGTTTGCTTTTATTTATTTTTCCTTCCTTCCTTCCCTCCCTCCCTCCCTCCCTCCCTCCCTCCCTCCCTCCCTCTCTCTCTCTCTCTCTCTCTCTCTCTCTCTCTTCTTTTTCCCATGAACTTTTGAAGCATTAACATGTCTCTATCAGTTAAAGTTATAGAAAAAGTTATGTACTGAAAACTACCAATTGTCCTCAACATTCCACGCTGTTATCCCTTGCCCATTGATACTGCAGGACTCCTTTTCACTGGCAGCCAAGCTGTTCTACGCCTTAATCTAGCCTCAGTTGATTTCAACGAAGTCGAACCTACCCTATGACCTTTTCAGTTGTCTTAGATATTTGAAGAATTTTATTAAATCAATCTTGTCATATATTGTAGAGAAAAATATTTTTTTAAATGTATTTATTGAAGAAAGAAAGAGAATGGGTGTACCAGGGCCTCCAGACACTACAAACTAACTCCAGATGCATATAGCACCATGCTCCAGATGCATATAGCACCATGTGCATCTGGCTAATATGGGCTCGGGGAATCAAATCTGGTTTCTTAGGCTTCACGGACAAACACCTTAACTGCTAAGACATCTCTCCAGCCCCAAGAAAAATATTTTAATGTCAACTCTGGATCAGTTTTCAAACTGAAGCATGCAAGACACTAATATAGCAGGGCACAAGGAGGATGTCAAGTGTGTTGGGGTTGGCATGTCATGCAGACTTCTAGAGGAGCTGGCTTCCTTCCAGGGTAGATTTAGAGATTCTGAAATAAATCTCTTTTAGGTCCCTTCAGTGTGGGGGTAATAAGGCCCTTTATAGAGCACCCAGTTCCATTTCTGGGGATTAATTTCCTTCCTTTCTTTGAGTGCCATATAAAGTGCTATTTATGTTGTTTCTTAATTGTGCAAATTCCTGGGAGTATCACTAAAATAAAGATTCTAGAGCAGACCCATGGGTGCTGCTGCTGTGTTTCCATACTACTCAGAACAGAAGCATAAAGAACAGCTGGGTTACATTTAGACCTAGGTTCAACTGTCACCTTTGGATATTTTCAACAAAGATAATTTTAAACCATGTCAGTTCTCTGGGCCATCATCCAAAGACTCTGGCTTCTCATTCCTGGGCTATGGGTGATCAGTCTTCTGGAAAGCAGCTTTTGGTTTCCTGTGGTATTGAGGAACAGTGGGACTTGCTTTCTCTTGCTCTCTCTTTCTCTCTCTCTCCATGTGTGCATGTATGTTTAGCACAATGCATGTGTGGAGGTCAGTCCTTGCCTTCCACCTTGTTTGAGGTAGGTTCTCTTGTTGTTCACCTTGTATTCACAAGGCTAGCTGGCGTTTGAGCCACCAAGAATTTTCTTGTCTCTACCTCCCTTCTTGCCTCAGGTTTCCTGGGATCACAGCTGCTCGTGCTATTTCATCTGGCTCATGTGGGATTTGAAGCTCCCAACTAAGGTCATCATGCTTGCATGGCAAGCTCTTTACCCACAAAGCAATCTCCCTAGTCCCCTAAGCAGCTTCATTCATGTATATATATATATATATATATATATAATGTAATGTTTGTGTATATTGTCAATATATATCCCCAAAATAACAGAATGTTCCTAGTGATGACTCTGGTTGTTTTGTGCCTTCAAATGAAGCTGTCTTCTCTTTCTGTCCTTTGTGTAAGCAATGATTATTTGGAATGTTCAGTGTGCAGAGTCTGGTCAACCAAGTCTCATGCTGTATTGTCTTGTTCTAGAAGCTTCTATGTCTTTGCAGATATTCTCCTTCTTCTTCTTCTTCTTCTTCTTTTTTTTTTTTTTTTGGAAAGAGAGAGGGAGAGGGAGAGGAAGACAGATAGAGATGGGCGTGCCAGCAGCCTCTCAGCTGCTGTGAACGAAATCCAGATGCGTGCTCCCCCTTGTGGTCAAGTGCAGCATTGCACCCTTGTGTCACTTTGCATCTGGCTAAACATGGGATCTGGAGATTGGAACCACTGGAGATTGGAACCAGCGTTCTTGGGCTTACCAGGCAGGCACCTTAACCGCTAAGCCATCTCTCCAGCCCGATAATCTCCTTCTTAATCTTCACAGCCTTCCATTCTGAGGCTATGCTGTGACTGCTGAAGTTGCTTGCTATGTCTCAAGCTTGCAGCCTTTCAGAAAACACTAGACTTTGCTGTTTTGTGACTTTTCATGCTAGCAATTCTGCCACCATCCATTCAGTTGCTGGATACTGTCTTAATTTTTTCAAGCACAGACAGAGAAGAGACTTTTGAAACATCTTTTAATCTACTGCAGTTTCATAAGTTCTCTTATAGGAAGTGCCTCATGGACTGTTCTTTCTAAGATTTATTTTTATTTATTTATTTATTAGAGACAGAGAGAGGGCTAGAGAGAGAGAATGGGCACGCCAGACTCAAACGAACTCCAGACGCGTGTGCCCCCTTGTGCATCTGGCTTACGGGGACCTGGAGAATCAAACCTGGATCCTTTGGCTTCGTGGGCATACACCTTAACTGCTAAGCCATCTCTCCAGCACCCTCATGGTCTGTTCTTTACTTCAGGGGTCTGGCAGTTCAGTGTGTTTGTTGAAACTCTTGTATATAACACTTGTTTCCCAATGTGTGGGTGATTTCTTTTCTTCCCTAATAAGAATGATCTATAATTAATGCTAAAACAATGATTTGAGGGATCGGAGCATGGTGGTGCACACCTATACTCCCCGCATATAGGAAGCAGAAGCAGTAGGACTGTGAGTAGGATTCTAGCCTGGAGTATATAATAAGACTATAACAGAGAGAGAGGGAGAGAAAAAGGAAGGAAGGAAGGAAGGAAGGAAGGAAGGAAGGAAGGAAGGAAGGAAGGAAGGAAGGAAGGGGCCTCTAGCCACTGCAAACGAACTCCAGATGCATGTGCCACCATGTGCATCTGGCTGGCTTACGTGGGACCTGGAGAATCGAACCAGGGTCCTTAGGCTTCAAAGGCATGCACCTTAACCGCTAATCCATCTCTCCAGCCCCAGTAATCTTTTTAAAGCTGGCACTAGTGACTCATTCTTTCTAAAATTAGGATGCTTAATTTTCTTAATTTGAGATAATTTTGGCCCAGAAACTCATTTTCTGGCTATCAGAGGCTCTGTCTCACATACTTTCTCTCTCTCTTTCTGTTTCCATCTTCCTTGTATTTTTTTTTTTTCTTTTGTAACATAAGATTATGTAGTCAAGGCTGGCTTTGAATTCACTGTCTAGTCAAATTTAAGCTTTAACTTTTTTAAATCCCCCTATTTCTATCTACCAAGTGTTGAAATGCTACCAGGCCTAATCACTTTTTTTTTTTTCAATGTTCTTATTTATCTATTTGCAAGGAGAGAGAGAAAGAAATAAATAATGGATATTCCAGGGCTTCTTGCCACTGCAAACAAACTTCAGATCCACTTTGTACATCTGACTTTATGTGGGTATTGAGGAATCAAACCCAGGCTATCAGGTTTTATAAGCACGCATCTTTAGCCACTGAACAATCTCTCTGGCCCTTTTTTTTGTTTTAAAGAAAAAATATGTTTCATCAAAAACGTTGAGTTTTTTTGTATGTGTATTTGATGTTTATGTATATATGCATGTTCATATGGGGAGATGCTCATGTGTGATTACACAGGTATGTGCATGCATATAGAAGTCAGATCTTGACATTGGGTGTCTTCCTCAGTGGTTGTCTTTTTTTTTTTTTTTTTTTTTTTTTAAAGACAGTGTCTGGTTGAACCTGGAGCTCACTGATATAGTTAGACTAGCTGACAAGCAAGACCTAGAGATCCTTCTATCTCCACTTCTCCAGCTTTGGGATTATAAGTGTGTACTATTGCACCTAACTTTTATGTGAGTTCTGGGGATTCTCACTCAGGTCTTCATACTTGCCATTGATCCATCTCTCTATTCCCCAAAAGCTTAAAAATCAGAGACTTTATTTTTTTTTTATTTAAAAATATTTCTACCTGCTTTCTAGATTCCATTTCTATTTTTCTGAAATCTTTCTCCATTTTATCTTCTCTTTCTTCAAATTACAATGTAAATGGAGCAACAACAAAGAACTTTCTGTAATCTTGTTAAAAGTTAGAGCTTTCTTCAACTCAGGCCACAGATGCTTAAAAAGAGCAGGCAGATAATATGTATGTGAAGCCATCTCAATAACAATAAACAGTGAAAGTGCTCTAACGTGGTCAAGTTGTACCAGTCCCACTTAGAAACACTCAAATTCAAGGGCTGAATATATGGTTCAGTTGGTATGATGTTTGCCTAGCATACACGAAGTCCTGGGTTGAAATACCCAGCACTCTATAAACTAGACATTTTGGCACATGTGTACCCTCTTAGCACTTGGTAAGTAGAGGCAAAACAATCAGGAGTTCAGGACTTTAGAGTCATCCTTGGCTCACAAACTCACACAGTGATTTTGAGGCTGGTCTGGGATACATGAGACCCTGTGTCAAGAAGCTGAACAATCTGGATGTCTGGACATTCTAAATGTCCATATTTTCTGCATATAAATGTTATTTTAAATAGGATTATTTAAACTGAAGCTTAAAATTTGTTGAGGACTACTTGAATCAAGTATATTTACCTGTAAAAATAGAAGTTCATTATTGAATAAATACCTCTAATCACCACTTTATTCTTTTTATAAGCAAAGAAGGACTTAATGCTCTTTGAAGGATGACCCCTTTCAGAAATTACAAGTACTGCATTGATTGCATCCATCACTGCTGTCCATCTGCTAATTCTCTCCCCATCTAGGAAGTGGCTGTCATTGCAGAAATACTCCAGTAGATAATAAGACAGGGTACATGTTATCTCCAAAGGCTTGAAACAAATCCCTGGGAAGAGCAGCATCAGTTCCTCAGACTGCATGAATTTCTGTTATTACTAAGATAAAATGCCAAATGGATTTGTAGATTGGCAGAAAATGTATTTGCTTTTAAAGGAAAAGGATCCACTTTTGTGTATTGTAGTCACCAGCTACCACAGAGCTAAAGGAAATGTCAAAGCCATCACCACATGCAGAGGTCCTCTCCAAATCACAGCCACACACAGAGGCCTGGGTACAAATACAAGCACATGAACTTCCCAAATCTGTGCAGCTTACAGTTGCCAATGAACGTATCATTGCCTCTGCCTCTGTGAAACTCACAGCCACCACACATTGCTTTCCCTAAACTAACAACTACCCAATGTCTGTATTTCTTTCATTGACCCAAGTTTTTTCCAAATGTAAGTTCTTATATAATCTTTTAAAATATTTCACTTTTGTGTCTTGTTTTACATGGGTCCTGGGAACTTGAATCTGGGCCAGTAGGCTTTGCAAGCAAATACCTTAACTACTAAGCAATCTCCCCCACCCTCTTATGTGATCTTAAATGCTATTCTCCCATTGGCACTGGTTGCTTCCTAAATTCCAATCTGTGATTTCTATTAATTATTCCCTTGACTATTTTCTGTTCAGGTGGACTGTCTTCATCCCGAAGTGTTCTCAAAGTAACAGACATTTAAACCATGCCATAGCCTTTCCTCTGTAGTCCCCAACCAAATTTGTACTCCTTTCAGTCAACCTGCATAGAGCTACTTGACTCGTCTTCATAGGTCAAATGATTAAGATGAGCTAAGGAAACAGTGGATATTATAAAAGTTGTGCAATTTATACCTGAACATTGTAGGTCTTGATGAAGATGTGGATGTAGCTGTAGGAACAGTCATGTATATTGAGTAGGTAATGATAGGATTATTCAACTCATTGGAGATATGTAATATTATTTTATTATTCAATTATTTTATTTGATAATAAAATAATTCTGGTGAGGAGATGGACATGGTGGTGCATGCCTATAATCCCAGTTGTCTGGAGGCTGAGGCATGAGGATCATGATCCAAAGGTCAGTTTGGAACTAAAAGTGAATCCCTGACTCAGAAAACTAAATAATAGTGGTGAGAATAACAACCTTGAGAAGTATGTTAAGTGTATATATTGTTTTAATTTTTAAAACATTTCATTATTTATTCATTTATTTATTTCAGAGAGAGAGAAAGAAAGAAAGAAAGAAAGAAAGAAAGAAAGAAAGAAAGAGAGAGAGAGAGAGAGGCAGACAGAGTAAGTATGGGCACACCAGGTCCTCCTGCCACTGCATAAGAACTCTAGATGCATGTGCCACTTTGTGCATCTGGCTTTACATATGTATTGGGGAATTGAAGCCAGGCCATCAGGCTTTATGTGCTAGTAACTTTAACCCCTGAGCAATCTCTCCACTCCAAGCTTATCTATTTTCATATGAAAATGTTGACTCTAAAAGAGGCCTCCCCCAAATTCCATACTTGGTAATATAATAAAATTATAATAATATAATATATAACATTGCAATAATATATAATATAATAATAAATTGAATCTGGGCCAGTAGGCTTTGCAAACAAATGCCTTAACTACTACACAATCTCCCCAGCCCTCTTATGTGATTTTAAATGCTATTCTCCCATTGGCACTGGTTGTTGCCTATTTATTCTAGACAGCTTTAATATAGAATTATATTTTAACTATGGGGTAGCCTATGGCCTCTTTCTATGTAGGGGTTGACCCTGATTTTGGTCTCCATAGAGCATAAGGAAAGAAGATGTAGAGAGAGTGGCAGAAGTGTTGGTTACTGGAAACATATAATACTTGAATTTTCATTGACATACACTGGAATGCTTTTAAACACCCTTAACGGATTCCATCACAGCCAATGATGCAAAGAAAAATATCCCCAGTGTTGATGCAAATATAGGTCAAGGCAAAGTAGGCTTTTGGATGCCTTGATTTGATAAAAAAAAAAAAAAGTCTAATTTAAATGTAGCAAGTATGTCCAAGGTCAATCTGGGGTGCTGCCTCTTTCCACAGCTATTAGAATTAAAGGTCCCCATATTTTTCCTTCAACTTTGTCACTGGTCATAATAGACAAACCTTATGTCTATATATCATGACTATCAAAATGAGGAAAAGAAGTGAGGAGAAAAGAAGTTAAAGAGGGTAAGGTACAAAATTTACCAATTCTTATGATAAAATATTTTAAAGGTGAAATCATGCTAAATGATTATTTTAATATTTTTTAGCTTCTAGTGACATCTAAAAGGGCATTTGAGAAGCTAATATTTAAACAGGCAGCTAATATTTTAAAATAATTTCAGGAAATGTAGAGATGAAAATGTGATTAGAAGGGGAAGATGAGCCTTTTTCTTCAACTGTGAGATTAATTGAAAATAAAATGCTAAGGCAGGGATTTATTATATATTAATTACTAAATACTGACACCGTTCCTATTTAAGGACTTGATAATAATAATAATAAAAAAAAAACTCCCAGTTCTCCCAATCTAATAGGGAATAAAAAATAAGTAAACAGGGAGCTGGAAGACCATTAAGCAGTTATAGGTGGCTTGCTTGCACAGTGTGCCAGACTGGGTTCAATTCCCAAGCTGCTCATATAAGCTGGATGTGAAAAGTGGCACAAGAGTCTGGTATTCCTTTATAGTGGCAAAAGACCCTTGCTTGAGTATGCACACCACACACACACACACACACACACACACACACACACACATGCAAATAAATATTTTTAACTAAGTAACAAAAATAATAGTAAAATTCCCTCCAAAATGATTTTACAAGGACCCTGGTTATGGGCACTTTGGAATGTTATTGCATCAAACACGAATAGAGTACAATGTCTTGAGGATTCATGAAATGTTTGGGTCAGGGCTGATCCCATGAATGTTAAATAGGTGGAGATGGGTATCTTGAACAAAAACATAGCAGACACAGGTGCCCAGAAGAAACTAAACAGCTCCATTATGGTAGAGAATGGAAGAGCAGTGGTTGGGGCAGGTATATTTCTGAAGGACCTGGTGATGAGATGCAGTAGTGATCTCTCTATCTGTGGAACCTTGTTGACTCATGCTATTGACTAAATGTCAGCTTAACAAGACTGCCAGGAACATGTCCCATGTGTTGGCTGCATATGGTAATATCTGGTGGTCTTTGGCTTATAAGATGATTCTCCCAGAAACTTGGCACATCAATGCTAGAATAACCAGCTAGGTCATCTTTGAAGAGTCACATAGTACTTGTGAATTTGAATGCTTTCACTCCCTAAAGGAGGGATCATATGATGTTGAGATCATTTCAGTACTGATAGACCATGATGGTATCAGTGGAAAAGGCTCTCTAAGTCTTCCATAGGGGTAAGAAGGTAGGTAATACAACAGGGGAGGAGCATAAGGGTTAGAGGCAAAAAGATCTAGGTAAAAGGCCTTTAGTTGTGTGATTGTAGTTTATTTATTTAAATTGGCACCTCGGCCTCTTCACTGGGGTTCAGTGATACCCATGTTTTTCAGTTATTGGACCAGCTGGATATATCATACTTTAACCTATCCAGTGTGATAGATTGAGCTCAACTTAATTATTTGTAGAACTAAAGGGCCTGAGGAGTTAGAGAAATGCAGTGAATTTGTTCTTCATGGATATATATAGTGGGAAACTACATTTTCCAAACATCATCTTAAAACTCTGTCAGTCCAGTATTGAGTAAAATTATTTTAAAGACTGTGTACAAACAGGGCACTCCAGAACTTAAAGGACAGATCTGCAGCTTCCTGGATATCTAGAGCTAATGTTAATTGGGCAAAAGTCAGAGTGAAGTTGGAGTCATTTGTTTAATTGTATGTCTTATTGAGTTTTATTTTTCCAAGCCATTTTCTTCTCAATGTATATTTATTTGCTTATTGTTTGTTCCTGCAGTCACAGATGCTCACTGAGAGGGGAAGATCTCAACAGACAGTGGCTCTCTCCCCAAGCTCATCTTCAGCCGACAGTGTACCATGCCAAAGGACTTCTTCTCTACCTGAGCAGCATCGGACGGGCACCAGTGGTGAGTCACTTTCTTCTGCCCACACTTTTCCAAAGTTCCTTCTGCCTTTTAAGAGGCAGAGTATCAGCTCCAAAGACAAGAAGACCAGATGAAGGCCAGAAGTTTATGTGTGACAAGTTTCAGTGGGGTGGACTCAAATCAACATAAACTGAGGGGATTAAAAAACATAAACTTATTATAGCAAATCTGCTCCAGAGGATGCATTCACCAAAATGTTACCACGTGGTTCTCTTGCTGGCTGTTGTAGAATACGCAACGCTGGCCTCTTCTGCTATGTTCTGGCTGCTAGAAATCCAAGTGGGCCATGGCTTGTGACATTAACTCCAGTCTCCACTTACATCTTCATAGGGCTATAGTCCCTCTGCATCTGACTATCTTCAGACTCCCCTCTTCTTATATTTATCATTGGATTAGGACCCACCCTATTTCCGTTTTGTCTTCATTATTAGCTCTTTCCACTTATTAAGACTCTATTTCCAGGTAAAGTTAGAAGGAATCTTTTTTTGGGGGAGGGAGCACACAATTCATCTTGGAATAGAGACAGGCCTATGACTTAATACTCATTGGTGAAAACTAAGTAAAACATTATATTTTATTCTGTTTCTTTAATTTTTCTCTTTTTTTCCTCACTGCCAAACAAGAAAAAAAATGCACATGCCTATTTCTTTGTATGAAGACAATCCTCTAAGTATTTACACTTATGTTCAACTAATATTCATAAAACTTTCAAGAAAATTCTAGCCCTATTCTAGGTACTTTCTTATGGAGGCTCCCCCGCTCCCCAACTTCTAGAACTATACAATTGATGGCAGACAATTTGGAACTAGATCACAAGATAAGAGAGAAAAACAGCAACAAAGTGGCAATATGGAGAGGTTCATTTGTTGACTCTAAACTGGGAATACACCTGCCTTCAAAACTGCGGAGGGGAAAATGTACAAATCTAGGGTCCTTACCAAACTGGAGCAACTATACACATAGTTAAAAAGCTGTGCCTGGCATGGTGGCACACATCTTTAATCCCAGCACTAGGGAGACAGAGGTAGGAGGATCACCGTGGGTTCAAGGCCACCCTGAGACTACAGAGTGAATTCCAGGTCAACCTGAGCTAGAGTGAGACCCTACCTCGAAAAACCAAAAATAAATAAATAAATAAATAAATAAATAAATAAATAAATAATAAAGCTGTGGTGATTTCATTGTAGAATGCCCTCATGTGTTTTGGTTATTTAGTCCTAACTTGTGGTATTTTGGGAAAGTTGTGGGGCCTTGGGGAGGTGGAGCCTTGGAGGAGGTGTGTGGCTGAAGGTGGCTTTGAGGTTTATTAGTCCAGCCTACTGGTGTTCTCTGTCTGTCTGTCTGTCTGTCTGTCTGTCTCTCTCTCTCTCTCTCTCTCTCTCTCTCTGCTTCTTTTCTGCTGCTGCTGTGCTATGTGACATGCCAGCTGTCTGCTCTGTTATGCTTTCCCTGCTGTGATGAAACCTGCCCCTGAAACCCATTCCTCCCAACAGCTGCTTCTGTTCCATTATTCTGTCCCAGCACTGAGAAGGCTCATGCTGTAGGAAATTGATACTGAGAGTGGGGCTGCTCTTTTGATGAACCTGGCCATTTGGGTCTTAGTTCTTGGGACTGGATTGAAGGACAAATATGGAAGAATTTGGAACTTTGGACTAGAGAAGCCTTGCAGTGTTGTAAGCAGAGCTTGGTGGGCCATTCTGGTGACTTTGAAAGTGCTAAATGCTGAGAAAAGTGTGGACTGTAAAGACTTGGTTTATGAACTTCCATAAGGAAAACAACGGGCTTTATTATGACTGAGCTAGAGGTAGTTGATGTGATGTATTGAGGGAGAGGCTTGCAGCTCTGCCCATGTCATAAGAACTTGAGTAAAGTTAAATTTAAAAGTAATGGAAGCTGGGCATGGTGGCTCACGCCTTTAATCCCAGTACTCGGGAGGCAGAGGTAGGAGGAGTGCCGTGAGTTCAAGGCCACCCTGAGACTACATAGTGAATTCCAGGTCAGCCTTGGTTACAGTGAAACCCTACCTCAAAAAACAAAAACAAACAAAAAATAGTAATGGACTGGTGTTTTTGGCAGAGGAATTTCAGGGCAGAAGGCCCTGTAATGTAAAACACAGCTTTGAGGTTTATTGGTCTACCCCACTGGGTGTTCACAGTGAGCTCTTGCTTTCTGCATCCTTTCTGCTGCTAAGACAAGATGTGTTGTCCCCACTTCCTGTTTTGTCATGCTTTCTCTGCCATGATAAAATGTCCTCTTGAAACTGTAAGCCAATATAAACTGTCTTTCTGTAAACTGCTTTTGGTCAGATGTTTTGTTCCAGCAATGAGAACATAATTGCTACATAAGCCATCAGACTGGACAATTCAGTCATCTCTATCATATTATCTACCCTTGAAAGCATCTACCACATGATCTAAATTGTGACACTTTTAATTTTGAAAAAGTGTATGATTATATAACATAGTCTCTTAAATAATTTTTTCAAGAAATTAACAAGTAAAGTGATTTTCCTAAGGTCACCTAAAGGTGTGAGGATTCAGTTTTGGTGTGTTTTTCTATGCTTCAACTGAGCCTCTCCTTTTGATTTACTCTTTGAGAGATATTGTGCGGGAACCTAGGGCTGCCTCCAAGTTCAGTGATCCCCAAAACTCATAGAACTCAGAATAATTGTTAATGTATAACTACAGAACGTTACACTGAAAAGGTTAACATCAGACAAGGCATACTTGGCAAATTCTAGGAGAGATTGATGTAGGCATCCTTTTCCAATAGTGTTTGATAGGTAGGTCTTAGTTCACTAGCAACAGTATTATTGCCAAATAGGTGAGTTCACCTGAATCTTGGTGTTGAGGGTTTCTTCTTGTTTGCCTTATTAGTATTTCAATCATATCTAATTATGTGGCACAGTGTGGTAATCCAGTACATGCATATAATGACTAATGATCATATGAAAATTTTTAATATTGTCATCTCCTTGAACATTAAAACAATTAACACATAGTCATGGAAAGGCAAATAACCCAAGTTCTCAATTGTGGATGCCTTAAAATGCCACCTGAATATGGAATGGTAGTCACTAGAAGGGGTGAAGATAAGAAGGAGAAGGGACAGAGGCAGATTGGATAACAGATCCAAAAACACAGCAAAATAGAAATAGTAAGTTATGTGTTCTACATCACAGGTTCACAAGTTCACTGCAAGTCCACAGTAATTATAGAGGGATATCTCAAAGGATCTAAATCCAATGTAATGATGAGGGGATGGATATGTTAAGTAACCTGGTTTGATCAGTACATATTACAAACATATATTAAAATATAATACTATACATATATATTTCATATATATATTCATGGGTTTTATTTAGGGTTAGTTATGTGGCTATGGAGTGCTTTCCATGACTAATTCAATTTACTTCATATCCAGTTTCCTCCAGAGATCACACTGATTCCTCATGGACCTAGACTTTCACTAACAAGATAGCTGAAGTTGGCCAATCTGTTACTGTCCAAAGTCCTAGCTAAAGAAATGTGCTTATCCAGCAGGCTATTCCAAGGGAGTATAATTTATCTCCTTGGAGCCAGCTAAGAGGCAAACCTTTCTTTACAACCTGAAGTCTTTGAGTACTCCAGACTTTCTGTCTCAACTATTTTTTGTATAGAAAGCAAAGGATTTTCCTCCTTAAGAATCCAAGTTCTACAATGATTAAAATGTACAATATTTCTATGTTGGCATTTCTTACTTCTTCATCGTAGGAGGCACTAAATCTCTGTGGTCTATTTTCTTAAGTAATCTCATGACCAGCATAGCAGGGCTTTAGTCTCATAGTTGGAATCTGGAGAAAGGATGTTTCTCTGAGTGGAAAGCTTTAGCCTCCAGGAGAAGAGAGCAATTTAGAAGGAAAGAACTCTATATCTAATATACATTTACACACACACACACACACACACACACACACACACACACGTTAAATCCACAACAAAACAGGATTTCTCTCTGTTCTGACAATCTCTAATTGAAGAACAGAACATTTATTTTAAAGTGTGACAGGTGAAAGGCTTGTTTAAAAATATAAATAAACATTAATTAGCTATAAACATGACAGTCACAGACTTGTTTCCTGCTGGGACCATCTGAACAGTACGTGAGAAACAGCTGAGGACTAAATGCTATTCACAGCATTACAGAGCTCTTTAATGTGCTCAACGGCACCTTTCAGTTACCTACAGGGCTATATTTAACTTGCTTCCTGCCAGCATTGCTGCCACTTACTTGCTTTAGGACTGGCCTGTCTCAGAAAGATGTCCTCTGTGTCCATGCTGATTTGGGGCCTGTGCAGTTGGATATTAATGCTAACTCTGCCCAATTTCTGGCTGGTGTAAAAATGTTTTCTGAAACACTGGGAAGATCCTTTGCAGTGGCTGTGAAGATCCACCTAACCTAGTTGCTACTCAAGCATCTGTCAGTTGGTGGATAGGTTAATATGAAGTCCCAGGACCAATGAGGAGGTAGGAGAGACACCGAACTCACTACTTTGATTCTTCTGGGGATTTTTCAAGACAAGAAATGTCATTTGGTTAATAGGCAATATTCTCAACTGTTCCATTTATCCACCCACCCTTGTATCTGTCATTTCATCTACCCGTCCATGCACCCATGCATATTATATCCATCCACCTTCCCAGCCATCTGGAAAGTTCTCTGTTTTATCCATTCATTTATACCATATGGTGATAATGATTATGCTAGGTACCAAGGATACAAAGCAAATTTATATCATTATTTAAAAAAAAAATCATTGACATTTTATTTGAGGAATTCAAGGGCTACTGTGTTGGGAAGTAGAGTTAGTTCTACAAAGAACCAATGTGGTACAAAATAATTTTTTTTTAAGTAACAAAGGCTAAGTATGCTTCTGTTGGAACATAAATAAGAGATGAATGATTCCACACCCCGCTTAGGATTGTTCAGAGACTGAAGGTGCCATTTGAGCCAGACTTGATGGATAAGATTGGATTTCCCTTTATTCTTTAGTCTATTAAGGTCAATAAATATTCTTTCCTAAACGAGCATATAAGTATCACTATGATGTGTTGAATCTTTTGCCTTGTGAAATTGGAGATGCAATGAGTTTTCTCTATGTAGGGTCCCTGCATAGTGCAAAGGAAAGGAAGCTGAGTAGCAACTAGGGTAGGTAGAGCTGCCTAGCCACTTCAAAGGTCATTCCCAGTGTTTCAGAAAATATTGGCTCTTCACAGAACTACCTCTACTTCCCAGCACAGTAGCCTCTGAATTCCTCAAATGAAATGTCAATCTTTTTTTAAAATGTTATAAATTTGCTTTGTATCCTTGGTACCTAGCAGCATCATTGCCACCATATGGTATAAATGAAAGGATAAAACAGAGAACTTTCCAGATGGCTGGGGAGGTGGATGGATGTAATATGCATGGGTGCATGGTCTGGTAGATGAAATGAGGGATACAAGGATGAGTGGATAAATGGAAAAATTGAGAAAATTGCCTATTAACCAAATGACATCTCTTGCCTTGAAAAATCCCCAGAAGAATCAGAGCAGTTATTCCTGTGTCTCTCCCACCTCCTCATTGTTCCTCGGAACCCATATTAACCCATCTGCCAATAGTCAGATGCTTGATGTCACACAGACCTTCTTGTAGACACTAACATTGTCTTGTACCCAGACTTAGTTTGTTTGAGAGTGTCCAGATGTTGGGATCAAAACCCCATACATGTAGAAAATTTTAGTATATTTATACATTGGAATACTGTTAAGTGAACAGAACCAAAATTCAAGAAATAATAAAAAATATAGTATTAAAACTCCAATAAAATAGTGACATATTCAATAACATGAATCAATTTTATAAATAGTATGTTGAGTGAAGGAAATTGGTCATGAAATATTACATATTATACACTTATTTTTTTATAAATGTTAAGATCAGTACCAATAATTTATAAAACTAGAAATTTGAGCAGCCTTCCTTGGGGGAAAGGTGATGAATAACTGAGGTCAGGAGAAAATATTTTAGGTGCTAGAAATATATTGCATCATGACTAAAGAATCAGTTATACTAAACCTGAACTGCATATTCAGGATTTCTGCTTTTCACTGTTGTTGCCTAACTGCAAAATATAAATTTATATATATATATATATATATATATATATATATATATATATATATATATATATATATATATATATAACTATACATAGAGAAAAGCAAGAATGTGGAGCTTTAGAGAACCTGGAGATGAAAATGGTTATACAGAGTAAGACTGCCCCAACCTCTGGCCAGCAGACTTGTGTATAGGTCAGGTCAAGGAAAACATCTTTTCTAGAACAGAGTATAAGGCTATAGATTTTTGTGTGGCACACATGTCGGTATATATGTATACTATATGCACACATGTGTGCAGATATATGTGTCTCATCTGCATGGATACAGAAGCCTGAGGAGAATGTTGAATGTTTTCCTATATACTTCTTCCACATTGTTTGCTTGAGATGAAGTCTGTCATAGATAATGGATCTTCCATTATTTCTGACGCAGAAGCCAGAGAAGAATGCTAAATGTCTTCTTCAATCCTTCTTCTGTGTCGTTTGCTTGAGATAGAGACTTTTGCAGATCCTAAAGTGGTCATTATTGTATCAGACTGTCCGACCAGTGAGCCTCAGGGCTTGTCCTGTCTCTGCACCCTCTCCTGCCACCTCCTCGCCCTGTACCACCACTGCCAAGACTGGATTGAGAGCATACATGGACAATTCTGGCGTTTTGCATGGATGCTGGGGATCAAGCTCAAGACCTTTCAGTCACTTATGCTTGTAGTGCAAGCACTCTTAACTGTTTTACCACCTTGCCAGCCCCAGAAGATTTCTTTAGAAGTCATGAAGATTCAGCCATAGAGAAGGTATGCTAGCAGGGGAAGCCTAAAAAGCAGTTAACCTCTACAATCAGCTAGCAGGAAACATCAATTCATTTCTTATTTGTGCAGCTCCTCAAAAGGGCCAGAAGACACCTGTGTATGGTGGCAGGAGGGATAGTTGAGCACAGTTTCACTAGAGAAAGAAAACCTTGGGCTTCAGCAAGCTCCTGGGAAGCCAAATGAACAGCGTCTTCTGAGTGGCCATGTTGCAGCTGGTCTGGGCCTTGTGCTGCTATAAAGATCCAGGCCTTGAACATTTGGAGTGGTATTGATTCCCATCCTCTGGGCTCTTGCTGTGAGTGCATGTTGATAAAGAGATTTCAGGATGCTTTGAAGAGCTCATTGATTTCTGTTTATGAGTCACACACACTGGGCTGCCTTCTGCCAGGGGACAGGGCAGTACATTTCTTTTGGCTTTTCTGGGGTCCAACAGAATACAATGTTTATATAATCAAATGATTGTCATCATTATATTCTATCCCTCTGACGTATGTGCTTAGTTAATCAGCCTACTTTCAAAAAACAGAAAAAGAGAAGGGGAATGAGGATGGGGTGTCCCTCCCTAAATCCTGTCTCCAAGGCTTCCAGACACAGTACAGGCTTATTTCATCTGCATGGTTTTCCTTAGATCTGGAAAAAGAAAAAGTATTGCCTTTGCTTATTTTCATTGACTCGTGGTGGTATTAAATCTAGAACTTAATTCTTCTTGCATTTGAAGATATGATGGGAAAAATCATCCTAGTCCTTTGCTGCCACAGTCGGAAGAGGAAAATAAATGCCCATATAAGTCCTGGGTGAATAAAAATGAAATCTGCTTCCATATTCTTTGCTTTATAATTGTTTTAGAATTGCTTCAGAATTCTTTACTTCTCTGCTAAGCCATTTAGGGTATTGTATCAGTTACTGTACTCATTGTTATTACAAAAGACCAGAGAAGAAGTGGATTAAGGGGGACTGGAGAGCTGACTAACTGGTTAAGGCACTTGCCTATGAAGCCTAAGGACCCAGGTTCAATTCCCCAGTACTCACATAAGCCAGATACACAAGGTGGCACATATGTCTGAAGTTCGTTTGTAGTGGTTAGAGGCCCTGGTGTGCCCATTCTGTCTTTTTCTCTCTCTCTTTCTCTTTCCAATAAATAAATAAAATATTACAAAAAGAGAAGTGGCTTAAGGAAGGAAAGGGTTTATTTTGGCTTACAATTTGAGGGTAAGTTTCCATCAACAAGGCATGGTTGCAGGAGTAGTCAGATGGCCACATTGCATCCAACCAGGGAACAGAGAACAACCAGGAAGTAAGGACAGGCTATATACCCTCAAGTCTTGCCTCTGGTAACTCACTTCCTACAGAAGGCTTCACCTCGTTAAGGTTCAGCAATTGTTTCATCAGCTGGGCACCAAGTGTGCAAACACAAATGGGAGTCATTTTATATTCAGATCACAGCAGATGTATATTTTGGTTGACACAGATAACAAGTTTGTTAGGGAATTATTATTGTTTTTTTTTTCTTTGATAAACTTCACTTGAAAACCCAAGGGCACTGATAGCTTTCCCTTACTGATTCTTTCTATGTACCACAGGAGCTAGAAATCTGTGATCTTTCATGCACAGGGAGGGCTAGTCAGGTTTATCAAATATGTCTGAATATTTTCCTTGCTTCTCACCTCTCCACAAGAGAGAAAAGTAGGACAGGTGCCTGCATTAGTGCTTTTTGTAAGCCATTGTGAAGGTGCCAGTGCTCAGAGCTGGTAGAAGCTCGAAAGGATTAGGAAGGTAGTAATAACTGTGTGATGAATGAGTTATTCTTGGAGATTGTTTTCTGAGGAGGATCAAACATGAAAGCAGAGGCTTCAGAGGAAGGCACAGAGGGAACCTGTGGATGCTTTCTCTGCCCAATCAATACATCCAAAGAGTTTTGCTGTGAGTGGATCAAGGTTGTGATGCTCACTAGCACTGTGCATAGGGCTCTAGGTTCTACACTATCAAGTAAAGCTTGCCCAGAGCAATGCAGTCCAGCCACAAAGGTGACATTCCTCAAAAATAGGAGTACAAAAAGCCAGGCGTGGTGGTGCACGCCTTTAATCCCAGTACTCGGGAGGCAGAGGTAGGAGGATCGCCAAGAGTTTGAGGCCAGCCTGAGAATACATAGTGAATTCCAGGTCAGCCTGAGCTAGGGTGAGAGCCTACCTTGAAAAAAAAACAAAAAAAAAAAAAAAAAAAAAAAAAAAGGAGTACGGATCAGGAAACCGACTGAAACTAAGGTAAGATAAGGTTTCTTACACAGAAAGGATATTCACACTCCTTCCTCCCCAACTTTAGAAACCTATTGTAGTCCAGATCCCACTTTCTGGTAAAGAAAGAGGATTCAATACATCTCTGACAGGACAAGACACAAGATTGAAATGGACAGGTTAAGACTTGTACGTGCAAAGTTGAAACCTGCAAGTGAGTGGCCAAGGTCTCATCTAAGACTGAAAGATTACAGAGACTACATTTAAAAGTGGCACAGAGGCCCACAATTCCCTCCTTGTAATGACTATAAACGGAGAAAGGGCTTGGTTTCAGTCCTGAGGCACCCTCCTGGAGCTCACTGTATAAGTTGCTGTCACAGAGTGGTAAGCTTATTGTTCATGGACAGCGAACGGGTCAGGGTTGGAGAATAGAAAACATCTAACACAAGGCCTCAGGGGAAGCCTGGCAGGTCACTTAAATTTTAACAGTTAGCAAACTGGTCCTATT
The DNA here is from genome assembly GCA_036365145.1 of Orientallactaga sibirica. Classification (NCBI taxonomy): domain Eukaryota; kingdom Metazoa; phylum Chordata; class Mammalia; order Rodentia; family Dipodidae; genus Orientallactaga; species Orientallactaga sibirica. The sequence goes on along the minus strand of JAEOAD010000031.1, from coordinate 9,735,738 downwards.
ATTCTTTATTATTGGTGGATAAAATATTTTTTAAACATTTTAGTTTGGAAAACTTTGGAATCTGACTGATCAGAATTTGATATGTTACACATCTCATTCTTTTAATGAGTAATCACTGTCACGTTGCTTAACTTCCTGTAAACTTAGTAGAAGTTGAATGCCAACATTATCTTAATGTGACTTTTCTACTAATTATATATCAGTATAAAATCCTACCATGGTAACTGGCACATATCAGTCATTCAAATTCATAGCAGATATTAAAATTATTGAGTTAGCAGAAAGGTATTCAATGCAAAGCCAAGCCACATATTAGACTGGTTGCTTTCTGTTAATTTATTTGGTCCCCTGTGACTAAGTTCATTAATGATTGAATATTGACTATAAGTCATGAAATGGTGCATATAGAGAGAAGACAATCAACCTTTGGTATCTATGGATTTTGAATCCACAGATTTCACACACTGAAGATTGAAATTATTGAGAAAAAAATGTAACTCTACTGAACATTGCAAGTGTTTTTATTTCTGTCATTATTCCCTAAATAATACACAGTGACCTACAGTATAATAATGACTTACATACCATTTAAGCTGTATTAGATATTAACAATAATATAAAGATGATTTAAATTATTGGGAAGCATTGGCATAGCTTATATGGAAATATCATATCATTTTACATGATAAAATTGAGTATTCATGGTTTTGATACCTGCAGAGCTTCTGGGACCCATGCCTTGTAGATACACAGAGAAGACTATATGGCAGTTTATAAAATAACTGGGAACACAGCCTTGTCAACTGGACTCTCAGAAGGTCATTGTACTCATTTCCCTCATGGAGATATTTACTAGTCTCAGAAACTCGGACTAATTGTGTTCTGCCTAATACTATGCAGGAGTAGTCTCCAGGGTGTGGTGAGCTTGGTTGGTTTAATTGAAAGTGTTGCTCTTTTGGGAGTCTATCACATTCTCCAGAATTTGCTTCTCTCGGGCACCAGCCTTGCCTTCATTTTCCCGTGGCAATTGTATAAATAGTGCAGAAGTTTCACTACTGGGAAGAAGGCATGAGAACCACATGCCAAGAATGGAAAACGCAGCAGCTCCAACTGGCAAAGCAGAGTGGTAAATACCCTTAGGGACAGGTGAGACTTCGAGAGCAGCAGAATTGCTAAGGGAAGTATGTTCAAAATACTGTAGGGTTAACTTCATGAATGTGGGGCCCAATTAACTTGCAGAAGAACCAGAATGAGAGGTAGAGGGAAGATGGGGAAGGAGTATGCAGAGCATAGCAATGCAGTTCTGATCAGCTCCTTAGCTGAGCGAGAAGCAGCAGAATTTCCATTTGCATGAATTAAATTAACTTTGCAATTTAGCTCATATAAGAACTCACAGGCAAAGGTCCTAGGGAGATACATAGGAAATATATTTTCCAAATTGTAATCCAATCCACACCATATACATGTCTGATGAAGAAACTAAGACCCAGGGTGGGGAATCAGTTTAGCCAAGGGTCAAAGTTCCAAACAAAACACTCAAAGAATATTAAGTGAAGATGTATGAACCCTTCAAATCGCATCATTTCCAGTGTTCTTTGCCTTGATGGAAAACATGAGCATTTCCTACTTAGTTAAACCCTCAATTCATATAGTATTTTAACCTATTCCTCACTCAGACTGTAAATTCACATAGTATCCAATTCCTATACATTTTACTTCCCTTCAAAACTTTTCTCTACAAACGTCCTTTGCTGTCTTGAGCTTGGCCCTTGTCGTCTTCCTGTATTTCTTGCTTGTCTCAGTATTCAGTTCATTCTTAACCCCATGACCTTTGGAATGGATCCCAGTTTTCCTCCTAGCTCAATACTTTAAAGGTTCCTTCATCACTTTCAGGAATAATGTCCAAACATCCCAAAATGACATTCAAGTACATAAAACAATCCACATCTTGTTTATTTCTGTAGCTATTGAAGACCCTGTCTCCTTTCACTCCATGCTCCTATTCTGAATTACTGCAGTTCCTCAGACACTTTGATCATTCTTCCAAATTTCCCATTTGTCTGATTTATATTGATTATCAACATGACAAGACTGAAAATCAAGTGTGAGGGGTTATCTTTATTAGGTTGGGATGGGAGGACCCATCTTAACTAAAGTCTTCGCTATTCCATGGGCTGGGATCCTGGACTGTATGAAAAGGATTAACACAGGCACTCATCACTCTCTGCTTCCTCACTGTGCTGAATGTGACCAGCTGCCTCAAGCTCCTGCTGCCATGCCCATCCTGCCATGATGTTCTGAAACCTTGACCTATGAGTCAAAGTATCCCTTCTTTCCTTAAGTTGTTTTTATTAGGTAATTTTTACAGAAACGTGTGAATTACATGAGACACTTGGTTAGAATTGTCTGAGGTATAGTGTCCATGGCAAATACAGGACCACCATATTGCACACCTTCCATGGTGCCATTCATTTAAAAGGCAATATGAACACTACGCTGTAGATGTACAAAGGGCCTTTCATTGGATTCCCAGAGAGCCCTGAGCTAGCTTAGTTCTCCTCTGGATGTAGTGCCGTGACTATGATTTGTCCACTTTTGAGACCATCTCCTTTCATAATGCCTGGATGAAGTAATGCAGAAAGAAAAAAAAAATGCCTTGAAATCAGAGTAGATGGAGATCAAATACTTACATACTTAATTGCAGTTAAAACTTGGGTAAAATATTTATTTTATTTGAAATTCAGCATACATGGTCTGGAGAGATGGTTCAGTGGTTAAGGCATTTGTCTGCAAAGCATAACCACCTGGTTCAATTCCCCAGTACCCATGTTAAGCCAGATGCACAAGGCAGTGCATGCATCTGGAGTTGATTTGCAATAGCTAGAGATCCTGGTGTGCCCATTTTCTATCTCTCTCTCAGTCTGCCTCATTCTCTCTTGAATAAATAAATGAAATTCAGCATATTTATTTAGAAAATTTTGATAATATATATCCCTCATGAGTTAATTTTTTATAGGTTTTTTTTTTTTTTTTTTTGAGGTAGGGTCTCATTCTAGCCCAAGCTGTAGTCCTAGGCTGATCTTGAATTCACAGTGATCCTCCTATCTCTGCCTCCCGAGTGATGGGATTAAAGGTGTGTACCACTACATTCAGCCTTTTAAGTTTTTTTAAATTATATTTTATTTATTTATTTATTAGAGAGAGAGAAAGAGACAGAGAGAGAGAGAGATTGAGAATGGGTGCACCAGGACATCCAGCCACTGCAAACAAACTCCAGATGCATGTGCCCCCTTGTGCATCTCACTTATGTGCGTCCTGGAGAATTGAACCAGGGTCCTTTCGCTTTTCAGGCAAACACCTTAATTGCTAAGCCATCTCTGCAGCCCCTTAAGTTTTTAATATATGTAAAATTTAGCAGACTATCATATAGTTATATGTTATATAATATACAGTTTACATGTTAGTAGCTGAAGGTTTATAAGTCTTCAATAAATTAACCATTATTATTGTTGTTGTTGCTATGGAGGTTGGTACTACATTATATTAAAATTTAATTTCTCTTGCCACTTACAAGACATGGATTAAAATATTCATTCAATAAATTGATTACTGTGGTAGTTTGAATATATGACCCCCACTATATTCAGTGTTTTTTTTTTTTTTTTTAGCTTGTAGTTTGGATCTGCAGTCATCTTGCTGGAGGCTGTGTCACTGGGTGGATCTTAGGGTCTAGCCCTAGGATGTGGTGGTGGGTTTGAGATTCCATTCTAAAGGTATGCAAAGTGTGCCTAGCTGGAGTTCCTGAGGTGTGCTGTGCTATGTGGCTTTTGGCTTGTGGCTTTTCACTGTGTTTAGTCCTGTGAAAGCAGGCCAGCTTCTTCTCTCTGTGAACTTCAATAAATATGCCTTCCTCCATAACTTTGCCTGGTTTGGAAGTTCATCTCAGTGAACCTGAAGCTGTCTTCTACAATTAGTAAGAGGTATAATGTTATCAATTAACTTATGAATATATGGATATAGCAGCATCCAAACTGGGTGCAGATCCTACATTCTAGAACAGGTTTTTTTGTTTGTTTGTTTGTTTTGTTTTGTTTTGTTTTGTTTTGATTTTTTGAGGTAGGGTCTCACTCTAGCTCAGGCTGACCTAGAATTCACTATGTATTCTCAGGGCAGCCTCGAACTCATGGTGATCCTCCTACCTCTGCCTCTAGAGTACTGGAATTAAAAGTGTGCCCCACCACACCCGGCCTAGCACAGATTTTTACTGTAAGAAAAATATCATTATTAAATCTTCCAGGAATAAAGAAAATCTTCCTCAACCACACAGAACTGGATAATTTGTCTTTTAATTGCCCCTTGCAACTTAGAGGAACACATGTTTCTGATTATAATTAACAAACATTTATGTTTTGGGATGTCATTTGAGCAACAAGGAGACCCATGTCTCCATCCCCTTCCTTCTGAATCCTCTGAGGCCACAGGAACTGCTAGGGCTCAGCAGTGCTCATTCCCACAGGTGACTAGGTCTATAATTTGTCATTTACCTCCGCTTTCATAGACTATGAGGATCATGAAAGAAAATGACAGCTTTTATCTTCAGCTGAATCCAACATTCACAGAATGCCTGTCACCAAGTAGGCTTCTGGCTTTATTGAGAAATCTGTTGCTAAGACACGGGCTTAATTTGTTTGCACACTTTTCATAAGAATGGTGGGTGTTTATTCACACAGAGAAACAGAGATGTAAGAGATAAAAGTTGGTAGAAAGTTCATGGTGGCAGAAGATTAAACAGTTATTTTGCTGGTTCCTCTGTAGAAGTTTTCAAGGCATAGTTCTGGGACCAGGGCCATCAGTCTCACTTTGGAACTTTTTAGATTCTTGGGCCTGACTCAGAATTACCTGGATCATATGATTGCTGGAGTGTGGCTCATGAGGCTATTTAATGAACTATACATGTTTATTCTGATGCCCCTTAACATGTGAGACCCATTGCTAAGGAGTCAGAACTTGAACATGATTTCATTTCACTTTTTGGTGGGAATGGTAAAAGAAGAGACTATTGTCCTACTGAAAAATCATGAGCCTACTCACCTGCCACAGAAGTTTAAAAGAAAGAAAGATTCTTATTTTTTAAGACCTGTCACACTACCCTTATGTGCTCACATCTGTTATCTACGATCAAGTGTGACCATACTAGAAGAAACACACATAGAATGACTAAGGAGAATCATAAATGTCTGATAAGATATCATCAGAAACTTGGACAGAACAGGTAGGGATGGAGTCTAAGGATGTTTTACTAAGAATGAAAAAACTGCTAGATTTGGGTTATCATTGATAAGAGCAGATAACCTAGGGATTACTTGTTAGCCTTTGCAATTGGACATCATCCAACAACTGAATTGGTTGCTTGACTAAACCTTTTGTTTAACCTTCACCTATATTTACGCAGATTGGGATGCTAGAGGTTCCTTGGCATAAGATAAAAAGCACTGCCCAAAGTATTAGGGAAATAGGGATGTATTCTGGATTTATCTTGTGAGACCAGAACTTACCTCTTCTCCATGAGAGTGCTCTGAAGAGACATCCTCCACTAAAGCACTGAGAATAGCATTTGTGAGTGGGCCATCTTCATTCTGGAAAAGTTCTACAGATGATGGTCTTTGGAGGCCAACGTGAAGGAACTTTGCAAGTTTCCACATTAACGCTTCAGAATTGTAATTGAAAGCTGACTGCTAGGTTCATCCTTTTCAACCCATTCAAATCTGAGTGCTGAGTGTAGTATTATTTCCTCATTCAACAGTGTGTACAGTTGAGCAGAAGGTAAAGGACTTGCCTTTTACTTTTGGAAATCAAGGCAATGCACATGGAATCTAGAAACTATGATGGAATCTTGGACTAAAGGTCTGTTATTATGATTGGATAGATGTATGGCATTATCATCTTGGGAGATGATATATGAGAGAAAGAGAGAGAATGGGTGCACCAGGGCCTCCAGCCACTGCAAACCAACTCCAGATGCAGGCACCCCTTGTGCATATGGCTTACGTGGGTCCTAGAGAATTAATCTAGGGTACTTTGGCTTTGCAGGCAAACAAATTAACTGCTAAGCCATCTCTACAGCCCCTATATTTTAATATATAATATTAGGAAGCATTTTCATTTAAATTAAAAGGACAGATGATTAGAGCACTTGGCTGTCATTGGATAACAATTGACTCCCAAACTTAGTGCCTTAAACAAATATCTGCATTGTATCTAACGCTTTTGAGTGAGAACCACTCAGGTTATCTGGGTGATTCGTCTGGTCTGATACTCTTCATGAAGTCTGAATGGTCTAAGATGGATTCATTCCTATGTCTGGAATCTGCTGGTTCCTTGGGAATAACTTGATAGGTTGCCTTTCATCCTCTAGCCTGAGAGTGTATGCTTTTTCATGTCAGGACAGCAAACCCAAGTGTAAATGCTTTATAAGCTACATCTAGTCCAATTCAACCAGGAGATGTCACATGGCCAAGTTCAATTTCAAAGGGGATATAAATATGTTCTACTTCTTGTTAGGATCTCAGTGTAGTGCAATGCAAAGGAGATGCAGATAGGGATAGGAGGAATTGTGGGCATCTTTTAGATTTTGTTATTTCTCTGAATTATTAATTTGTATTTTTGTTCTTAAGATTTCATTTATTGCAGCATTATTTACATCTCTTGCTTTGTGACAAGAAGCAGCGAAAGGGAGGGAGGGTTTATTTTGGCTTTCAGATCCAGGAACCATAGTCAATCATGTTGGAGAAGGCAGTTAGAACAGGAGGTAGCTAGTCATATCATATCCAGTTAGGAAACAGAGGGATGATTGCCAATGCTCAGCAAGCCATCTCTTTTTTATTTAGTCTGTAGCCCCATCCCATGGAATGATACTAGTTGGATTTAGGGTTACTCTTCCCATCTCAATTAACCTTGTCTAGAAACCCCCCCAGGGCATCCCTAGATATTTGAGTCCTAGAGCTTCTAGATTGAATTAAGTTGACAAGAGAGATAAACCATCGAAATAGACATTTGTCTTGTGATTTACAGAGAAAATAAATAAAAGAAATATACTTTGCCTGACAATTGATAAGTTAATCCTATGACTTCTCTGTCAAGTGGCATATGAGCAGGTAGGATGTTTTACTTCCACAGGAGCTTTGATAGTCATTACATGATTCTATCATTGATATTTTTTTTTCTCTCTCTGTCACAGATAGCATGTTCCAAATTATGGCTTCTTAGCTAAGTCATAGAAAACATTAACAACTGATCTTTAGCATGAATAAAAAATAAACCCAACTTTGGGAAACCACTAATTTTCAGCTATTGTTATTGCATCAGGACCTGGACAACAATTGTGCCAATTTATCATCTCTTTTTGGGTGTATATGTGGTGTGTGTATGTGTTTATGTATGTGGGCATATGTGTATTTGCAACTATGTGTTCACATGTGTGCACGTATATGTGGAAGCCAAAGTAAATGTTAGATACTATCTTCAATCACTTTACATCTTATATTTTATTGAAAACTTGCATAATTATAGACAATAAAACCATGATAATTCCCTCACTCCTTATTTTACCCTTTACAACTCCACTCTCCATCATATGCCTCCCCTCTCATTCAGTCTCTCTTTTATTTTGATGTCATCATTTTTTCATCCTATTATGATGGTCTTGTGTAGATATTTCCAGGTCCTGCGAGATCATGGATATCCAGGCCATTTTGTGTCTGGAAGAGTGCATTGTAAGGAGTCTATTCTTCCTTTGGCTCTCACATTCTTTCCACCACCTCTTCCACAATGGACCCTGAGTCTTGGAAAGTATGATAGAGATGTTTCAGTGCTGAGGTCTGTCACTTATTCTTAGCACTATGGTGCCTTTTGAGTCATCCCAAAGGTCACTGCCATCTGGAGTCAGATGTGCTACCATGGTGCCATGGGTCCTAAGTCACTGCCACCTGAAAAGAGAAGCTTCTGTAACCAAAAGTAAGAGTAGCACTAATATATGAGTATGAACATTAAAAGAAATGCTGACCAGGCAGTTTGGTGAGCGTAATATATGTATTTAGCCACACACCAGCAGGCATTACAGCCCTAGGGCTCATGACTTCTGCCATCATAGGTTTTCAGTAACAGGCATGTATTCCCTCCCATGGAGCTGGCCTCCAGTCCCACTAAAGAGTAGTTGGTTTCACCCATAGCAGACATGCCACTGTTGCACCCATTGGCTCATTTGGCCTGGTTGGCAAAACTTAAGGCTTGTAGGGTCCATTGTTATTTATTTCTGCTGGTGACTTCTCTCTCTCCCATGGAATTGCATGAAATGTAACTCTTTTCAGCTTTCTGTCAGCTGGTCGATAGGTCTATAGGGAGGAGGTTTTCAGCTCAGCTCCAGCAAGATTTCTCAGTAACCTTGCACCCCAAGCATGTGGATTATTTAGCAATAGGGTCTTACCATCTACTCCTGGTGGGAAACCAAGAGTCTTGAAATGGCCTGTTATGTTTTGGGGGCATCCAAGACCTCTCTAGCCAACAATTCATTGAAAAGTATCCCATCCCTGACACTGAAAATTTTCTAGTAACAATCTATGATGGCTTCTGGGTGTGCCATTATTCAAAAATGTAGGTTTCCATATGAATTTTTAGATTTTGATTTACCCTCCCCCCCTTCCTTTACTCAATCTCTTCCCCTGACCTCACTTGGGCCTTTCCACCTTCAGGAATCTCGTCTTCTACTTACATATATACAATACTATCCCCTTAAGTCCTCCCTCCCTTATATACCATTTCTAGCTTACTGGCCTCTGCTACCAAGTTTTATTCCAACTCACATACAAGTCCAAACATATGTAGCTAGGATCCACATATGAGAGTGAACATGTGGCACTTGGCTTTCTGGGCCTGGATTACCTCACTAACTATAAGACTTTCCAGGTCCATTCATTTCCCTGCAAGTTTCATAATTTCATTTCTTCATTACCACTGAATATAACTCCATTGTATAAATGTGCCACATCTTCATTATCCACTCATCAGTTGAGGGACATCTAGACTGCTTCCATTTCCTAGCAATTGTGAATAAAGCGGCAATAAACATGGATGTGCAAGTATCTCTAAGGTAATATGAGTCCTTAGGATATATGCCTAGGAATGGTATAGCTGGGTCATATGGTAACTATTTTTAGCTATCTCAGGAACCTCCACATAGATTTCTCCATCTTATTTTTAAAACAAGGGCTTTCACTTATCTTAGAGGCTGCTGATTCAGCTAGACTGTCTAGCAAGAATGATACAGGTATCCTTCTCTCTCTCTCTCCCTAGGGATCAAACTCAAGTCCTCATATTTTTAAGGCATTAGCTTTGGAATCATCCCTTGAGCCCAACTTCTCTTTTTATATATTTATTTCTTTAAAATAGGATTATAATTATTTATTTTAGTGAGAAAGACAGAGAGAGAGAGAGCATGTGCGTGCATGAGAGAGAGAGAGAGAGAGAGAGAGAGAGAGAGAGGCTGAGTATGGTTCCTCTAAGGCCTCTTTCCATTGCAAACAAACTGTGAATGCATGAGTCACTTTGTGCATCTGGCTTTAGATGGGTACTGGGGAATTGAACACAGGGCTCAAGCTTTTCAAGCAAGCACCTTTAACTGCTGAGCCATCCCTCCAACTCCAGGTCTACTCTTTGAATTATTTAAAATTTTGACATTTATTTTAGGTGCTCTTAATTCTATTATCTCTTTTATCACTGACTTTGCCTCTTCCAAACCCCAAGTCAGTTTTTCAAAAACATTACACATTATATGCATTTGCTCACATTCTGTTCCTTCCTAAGAGCTCCACAATCTACATTTGTCTCTGATGTTATAATAAGTGCAGCAGTACCAAAGTCACCAGTGGTCCCCATATGGCTACTTTTGCTATGTAAATACCATCCTTCTAAGAAGGTTGACATTTCAAATGTATTAAAAACATTTAACCTGAACTTCATTTGTTTTCTCCATTAATTGGAATTGTAGGTGTTCTGTGATCTCCATGGTCACTCCCAAAAGAAGAATGTGTTTCTTTATGGATGCAGCATGAAGGAGACCTTGTGGCAAGCAGGATGTGCTGTAGGTGGATCTGCTCTTGTGGAGGATGTCAGCTACAGGGTAAGTCACCCTAAGGCATATTATGACTACAGTCTTCCTGTGAGACCCATGTACCACCCCTCTTTTTTCTATACCACTGACCTATACCCTTGTTTCACACTCACTTTTTTTCTGAAGTAAGTCTTTTAATTATTAGAACTATAGCACTATAATACAAGCAAGCTAGAGGCTTGTGTAACCTTCCACATATGTGTTTATTAAAGATTTACTATTTGGTTACTTTTTCTTCTCTACAACATGATAAAGGGCATGAGAACCAGAGATAGGAAGTCTTATTTTAATGTCTGCTTTACAATTATTAACCTTGTGACTATAAGCATTAACATTACCTCCTGAACCATCATTCTGTCAACTGCAAAATGAAGATAGTAAAAATATTGTCTCTTTTACATAGCTTATGTGAGGAGTGCAATCATGCTGAACACAGAAGGACTTAAGTTAATATGTTGGGATGAGTAAATCTAAGGTCTTAGACAATCTACATCCTCCTGCATGAACATTTATAAAAGCAGAGTAGTACTCCACTGTAACTACTTCTACCCAGCATGGGTTCCTATTGTTAGAGTTGCACTATCCCTGAACTGAAAGAGATAGGAAAACAAAAAGGGGAAAAGAAGGAAGGGACTTTTTTTTTCTTCTCTAGATTTTAAAAAAATTATTACTTATTTTCTTAGTTATGCTCATAATGTGAATACATTCATGTTGGTGTCTTCAATTGCCTCCTCCCTGTCCTCCTCCCTCTGAAGTGACCCTCCTCATTGGGGAATGTGGGTCGTACATTGTGGGGGCAGCCATCAGTTATGGGGAATAGGTAGTATCTTTGTGCATAATGACATAATTTGTGGCTCAAACAATCTTTCTGCCCCCTCTTCCACAAATTTACCTGAGCCATGTTTGGTTCGTTTTAATTCTACTTCAGTGATGTGGAGTTAGGAGCCTCTGTGTCTCTGGATATCTGCCTCCACAGGAGCTGAGTGTTCTCTGTGTCTATCTCCTTCAGCCTTGTGCTGGTGTCAGGTTCACCAAGAAAGCTGCACTCTTGCCCATTTCCCCAGTTACTCTATGGTTTCAGCTTGGGCCCTGGTGAAGTGTGATAGGCTGATCCTCCCCTCAGGTTATGTGTCCATCTGAAAAAGAGAAGGAAATTCTCCAATGGAGAGAGAAGTCAGCACCAGATAGAAGGGATGGCCATTATTATTTTAGGGAGAATTTTATACGTGTAGGCCCTCATATAGCCCACAATTGGTGGGAACATGATACTGGAGAATGGGCTCATTTTTTGGACATGGTTTTGACTTGTTTCTCAGTTCCAGCTATGAGTTCCATTCCACCAAGTGGATCTGTTAGCTAAATTAAGAGCAGCTGGTTACCCACCATGGCTATGTGTGACTATTGCACTTGTTTGAGCATCACGTCAGGTTGTTTACTGCTGAGTAGCTTAGGCTGAGTTGTTTGTACTGATATCGGTCATTTTTCCTCAGTAGCTTATGTAGCACCCTCTGGCACTAGACAAGCTAACTGTCTGGGGACTGACCCTCTTCCAGATTCCAGCCAGGTCACTCCATTTTCCATTCCAACAGCATATGGTGTCTTCGGCAGTAGGGTCTTACCACTAACATTTGGTGGGTCATCAAGAACTCTGACAGAAATCTGTCTTCTTTTGGGAAACTTTGTAGGTCTCTGATCAACAGCTCATTGTGGAAGTTAAGTCCATGCTGGTACTGGGAGTTAAAGATGAGTGCCAAGGAAGAAGAAGCAAGAAAAAGATAGGTAATATAAAAGAGAAAGAGATCAAAAGGGGGAAAGGGAGTGAGAGAGAGAGAGAAACAGGAAAAGATTAAGGTTAGTCTTCATAATGTCCTGTCTAGGGTTGGAAAGGCCTTTTCATATTAGTATAAAGCTACTGTTGCCTGAGCAGAAAGAGACAGAATAGGCAAGGTTGTTCACAAGCAAAATAAAAACTGGGTTTAGCAAAGTTGGAAAATTTACATTGTATCTTAGTCTTCTAAATAACTTATTCTGAGTATTCCAAGATATTGTGAACAGAGTAGCTTTATCTCTATGTTAAACTACAGTATTCAAAGAAAAAAATCCATTAAACTAGCAGGTGAAGTGGCTCATGACTACAGTCCCAGCTATCAGAAAGCTGAGGCCAGAAAGATTGCAAGTTCAAGGCCAGCCAGGGCTACATTGTGAGTTCCAGGATAGTATAGTTTCATGGTGAGACTCATGTAAAAATAAAATAAAAAATACACCAAAATTAAATAAACTGATCTTTTCTCCCACAAAACTCTAATAAAATCAACCCTAAAACAAACAAAAAATGCACCCAACGATTAGATATATTTCTTGACTTATTCTTCACTCTTCTTTATCCAGATCATTGGAGATAGAGAGCTGTTGATCAATTATAGTGATATACTTCCTGACGCTTAACCCTTTAATATGACTAGAAAACTAGTACATCATAATATTCATAAGGGAAGCTCATGCCAACCTGTATAAAATTATCTCTTAAGAAATATTATTCAATCATACATAGAATTAATGTGTGTTTGTGTATTTAACCTTTTCTTTTCCAAGAGAAACTAATAATATTTTGAACAATTCTCTACACAAATGTAGAGATGAGAACAAACAGAATAAAAAAAAAATTCTCCAATGAAAGCAGAAAGGGAACAGGCCAGAGGATGGGCTCAGCTGTGGAGTGGGTGTTTAATCTTCTGCATTTCAAATTTAGTTATGGTTGATGTTATTTACTTAATTACTTCAACAGGTATTTTTAAGCCCAGTTTAGTTTCAGGTAAGGCAACACGGCACAATAGGTAAATATACCAGTGTCTGTCTCTGAGAACATGTGCAGAAGTGTTTCACATGATGCTATTCATAAGATTGATCCACCTTGACCCTGGCATTCATCCATGTTGTTTGTTATTTTGGGTTGGTTACTTGCTAGCATCTCAGTTTTCTCTCTTGCAAAGTGACAAAGTCAAAGTTTATAAGAACCTTACTAAATTGGGTTTATTGGTGCTCTAGGGATCTTTGAAGCTTATTGATGGGTCAGTATTACTGTGTGAGGACAGAAATGGATAATGTTTGTCCTCTTCCCTTACACTCAGGTGAAACAATTTTGCACTTTGTATCCTGCAACATAATGTATTTCCTTCCAACCTTGACTATTTAAACTAGAGCACAGTTATCTATCAATAATGACCTTGATTATGGTGATTTGAATGAAAAGTATGCCGCATGCATGAAAAAAAGTCTTTTCAGAACTGAGAAGGGTCATTTGCTTTATTGTGAGGAAATGGAGATCCAGAAAAGTCCATCTATGCACGTTTTATATGATAGTAATGAACCCTGCCATAGGTCAGCAGCTTCAGAGTATGTTTACATCTTAAATAGATCAGTTCTAGCAGAGGCTTTCTTATCATTTAGCATTAATCTAAAATAAACAAGCCAAACAATTATAATACTTTTTTCACATTCACTCTATACATTTAGTTAATTTTGGTAATCAACATTGGAATTACTTCTAGCTGTTTTGGTATAAACATGTCAGTGGATCTTTCCTGCAAAACACAAATATGAAACAAAAAAACTGCCAAATTTACCTTTTTAAGAGTCTGAAAATTGATCAAGTACAGACAACAATGTGAGAAACATTTAATCTTGAAACTATGAGCATTTCATGCAGGATCAATACCACTGTCAGAATATATTCGAATCATTAATGAAAAATATACTGGAGGTTAATGATGAAAATCATAACAATGTCTCAGCACAGAATGCAATTTAACACAGAATTAGTAACAAAAAGAAAAAAAATAAGAAAGGAAAATAAAGGCATTCTAGTCTTGAAAAATACCATAAATGAAGTGGAAATTTAACCAGCAGATTTGAGATACCAGGGGAAAGATGGAGAAATTGTTCGTGGTTAAAGATACTGGCTTCAGAATTCCAGGAAAATGAATCAGTAAACTTTAGTATCTATCAGATGTTACTCACTTTGAAATGCAGAGAAAAATTATTTACAAGAAACAAACAGCTTTAAAGACATACATGTTACCAGCAAATTAGCACCTTATATGCAATGTAAAACTTAAGATATTAAAGGAAGAAATAGTAAGAAAAGCATAGGAATAGGGCTAGAGAGATGGCTTAGCAGTTAAGGCACCTGCCTGCTAGGCCAGATGCAAAGTGACGCAAAGGAGCAATGCCACTGTTGCCCACAAGGGATGCGCAGGCATCTGGATTTCCTTCACAGCGGCTGAGAGGCTGCTGGCGTGCCCATTATCTCTCTCTCTCTCTCCGACTCTCTCTCAAAAAAATGAATAAACAATAAAAAATTATAAAAGAAGTAATTTTTTGAGATAGGGTCTTGCTCTAGCCCAAGCTGACCTGGAATTTACTATGTAGTACCAGGGTCAAACTCACAAAGATCTTTCTACCTTAGCCTCCCGAGGGATGGGATTAAAGGCATGTGCAACCACACTCAGCCAAAGGGGTAATATGCAATATACATAAAAATAGGAAATAGGAGATATAAATCCAAAAATATAAGTGATTAGATTATATATAAATGTTAAAACATTTCATTCAAAGGTAAGAAGTTGTAAAATTTGATTTAAGAAATTTAATAGTATTTAATAATATGCTTTCCATAAGTTATTATACTTTAGATTCAATAATATGTAAAATTTGAAAATTAAAGGATTGGAAAATACATATCATGCAAATAATAAGCATATTAAGGATATAGTGATTGTACTAAAAAAAGAAAAATATAATTCAAAGGAATTAATATTGTTGGGGATGAAATGAGTAATTCATAATTCTCAAAAGAATAGTTCATCAGGAAGACATGAGAGTAATGGATTCTTGTGTACATAGCACCACAAACTAAACAGAATAGAATTATAATTGAAAGGAACTGTTAAAATTTAGTAGTACTAGTTATAATGTTTTCTCAGTCAATGATGGACTGACTCAACAGAAAATTGGTATTTATAGAGAATACCTGACATAGCCACACATAGAAGATATTTCTCCGCTGAAGAAAGGAGTAAGCATTCTTTCAGAATGCACACAAATAACTTCCAAAAAGAGCATTATGATACCTGTAGAAACAATATTAAAATATCTTTAAAAATTTAAATGTATTAAATATGTTCACCTGCCACAACATAATTCAATTATAAATCAATTGTTATAAGAAAACTGTCATATTTCTGAATATTTGGAAGCTAAGCAACATCTTTTAAATTAACTCGTGGATCAAAGAAGTCTGCAGAGAAATCTGCACAACTTACAAATTATAGAACTTTTCTTATAAATATGTGAAAATGCATGAATGAATTCTTTAGAGGACATAAACCACCAAAACTAACTCAAGAAGACAGAAAATTTAAAGCATATTTTAAGACAATAAATTGTATTGGAACATAAAAGTTTTCACACAAATTATAAATTAAGCTCAAATAACATTGTTGGAAAGTTATGAAACTCCCAAGATATAGATATTGTTCATTGTAAAAAGAAAAATAATATCATTCAGAAAATAGAGGAGAAATGCTTGCCAATGTATTTTATTATACCTGTATTATCCTGATGCCAGAGCCAGGAAAAGATATCACATGAATAGAACAGCTACAGTATAATGACTCTTGCAAATACCCATGCAAAAATCTCTTCCAAAGTATTAACAAATCAATCTAGCAGTATGTAAAACATTATTCACTATGGCAAAATGAGGCTTTATCTCATGGAGGCAAAATTGGTTTAATATTAGAAGTCAAACACCATTATATTCCTTGTAGATAAACAAATGACAAGTAGCTACATCATCCCAACATATGCAGAAAAAGCATTTGGCATAATTAAACACTCATTCAAAATAAAATCTCTTAACTAACTAGGGATAGAAAGGGAATTCTTCAACCTGAAAATGAGCAGCTGAAAAGAAACTAATAACTACTAGCATCATATTTAATGGTAAAAGCATGAATGTTTTCCCCATAAAATTAAGAACAAGGCATGAATGATCTCACAACTTCTCTGCAAGACTGTCCTAAACAGTTTAGCCAGCAAAATAAAGCAAGCAAAATGTTAATAAGAATCAGTTTGGGAAAGGCAAATGGCATTAATAAATAGATGATATATGTATGTTGAAAATTCTAAGGGATCTACAAAGTATCAAAACTAATAAGCAAGTTTAGCAATGGAACAAGAGACATGATCAATAAACCACCTCCCTGTTGGTTAGCCCTCCTAGTGCTAAAAAGCCCTATGCAAACTGCTGAGGGATAAAGGGGGTCAATAGCATGAATAAGCAGAAGATCCTGAAAGCTACAAAATCAACCAGCCAGGCAAGATGTACACACCTGTGTAATAGTGGCATACAGGCTATGGGGATAATCAATTGCTCTCTGTCTGGATATGAGGTCTGCTTAGTAGAGGGAATTCATACCTGACACTAAGAGCCAAGTCAGTAGCCTATGGCTTGGAATATCATGGAACCTAAAGGAAAGTTCCACTGTTCTTTGTTTAACAGGAGAGGTTATGACCATCAAAAGTGTTCTAAATGTCCATTTCTCCTTTGATACATGCTGCTCTCATTCTTGGCTAGAGAGTCTGCTTTTCACAGATGGTGGTAATTACCAGGGAGATCCAAGACCCATCAGTGAGAGAAGAAAAGAAAGCTGATTGCCTAGTAGGAGATGAGTCATCTCTTAACAGTCTTTCAAAGCCTAGGAAACTTTGTAGAGGAAGTGGCAGGTTAAATATGAGTGCTGCCCTCACTGCTAGCCTGAGAAGCTCCTCAAGGAAGATAGAGGTAGAAAATGAGCAGGTGCAAAACTCAGCAAATCAGAAAATCAGAGGCTGCTGAGAGTTCAGCACTATAGACTTACAATGTACCCTCCAATGCCCAGGGCACATTGTGGAAGAGGGGGTGGAAAGAATGTAAGAGCCACAAGGTGGGAAGGTATACTCTAATGCACTGCCCCTGAACCCCCACAAAAGAGACTGCATTCATGACCCTACAGTGAATACCTGCAATGTCACAGAGGAGGGCCCTCAGTGGAATGGGGATAGGGGAGCGGAAACACAAGACTATATTCCAATGGGAAAATGAACAATTTGCAATATGTTTATATAATGAAATTCTCAATAACAAAATAAAATTGATATTATCATTGTAAATAGGCCATGAATAATCCAGAGATGAAAATAAGAACATTTTATTTTCAATAGTATCAAAATAAGACAATAATTAATAGTTTTAAAAGCAAAAAGTTTATTATCTATGTGTGCAAATTATAAGCAGTGATAGAAATTGAAATAAATGGAAAGAGATGCCAAATTAATGGATTGGAAGATTCAATAATTTGACATGGTATTTTTTTCCATATGTTCCTATAGGTTCAATGCAATTCCTATGAAAATCTCAGCTGGCATTTTGTTTATATTGACAAGTCAATATTAAACTCAGAAAAACTAGAGTAGCCAAAGCAATTTTGAAAAGGAAGAATAATTTTGGAGGATTTACTTGGTATGGTTTCAAAACTTATGAAATTTCTACAGAGATAAGGAAAAATGCAGCAATAGCCTAAGGATAGACATATTGATCAAGTATTCTTTTACTTTTCCCATTCTCAACCTTGGGAAATTTTTATACTATCCAAAGTATGTAAGCACAGAAATAACTATGTAAATCCAACAGTTTTTGATAATGAGGCACTAAAAACAACTACTTTGTATACACATAATTTTACTGTGAATTAAATATGAAGGAAAATCTGTATACTAATGAGGTAGATATGTTTTATGTTTTACATGAAGCATTGAATCTTGGTTGAATATTTCATATTAAAAGAGGTAGAACATTTTCATGTTTTTATAGAGTTGACTAATATTTAATTCTATAATTGTCAGAGCATAAACATGTATTACACAATGACAGAAGCATGTTCATGGTTAGAAATTGTTGGAAATTCTGTCCTAATCTGAAGCCCATGTTCATCTGATTTTTATGAAACTCCAATCAGCAGCTAAAATACAATTTTTGAAATCAAACTTTCTAACACAATATGATGAGGAATGACAGTAGGAAATAATAAGTGTTTTCTACAATTAAGCTTTATGTTTCTATAAGAATAGAAAACTGTATATTCAGTAATAATACTACAACTCACAATATACAATAATCTTGAATATAAGCCAAGATGTTTGTTGATGTGTGGCATGGTAACAGGGATAGATTGTATTTATCAAATGTTAGAAAAGGATGTTTAGACACTAGAAACTTCATTGGTGGAACTATCCCATGCTTATTTGCCCGAGAAGAGAAAATGTGTATACAATAAATCCTTGACCATAGATGTCCAAAACATGATACATAATATTCTGCATCTAGAAACTACCCATGGAGGTCCACCAAATTGTGAACAGACAAATCATGGTATAATAGTGTAATAATAAATAATTTCAGATTGAAAAAGCTCAAATACTTATGCAAACAACTAAAAAAGTAGATGTTAAAATAGCATACTAGGTGAAAAAATTAGAAAGAAAAATTACTATGATTTAATCCATAGAACATTTCTGAAAGAAACCTAGGGCAAAGTTTGACCTCAAGTGATTATGAAAATAATTTAGAGTCATAAAAGAGTTTTAGGGCTGGAGAGATGGCTGAGTGGTTAAGGTGCCTGCCTCCTAAGCCTAAGAACGCTGGTTCCAATCTCCAGCGGTTCCAATCTCCAGGTCCCAGGTTTAGCCAGATGCAAAGTGATGCAAGGGCACAATGCCGCACTTGACCACAAGGGGGCGCACACATCTGGATTTCGTTCGCAGCAGCTGAGAGACTGCGGGTACGCCCATCTCTATCTGTCTTCCTCTCCCTCTCTCTCTATCTCTCTCCAAAAAAAAAGAGTTTTAAATTGAATTATGGCAATAATTACAAAACTATACACTGTTTTCTATATAGCACCAAACAGTATAAACACCTTATAAAGGATGATGTTTATTTTCAAAACCAAACATTTATTGTGTGTCAGTGCTAGGTATTGTGCTTGTGTTTATGTAGTGATGTGGAAATCACGAATGTATAACGCATAGTCATACATAAAGATTAAGTAAAAGAACAGAATTACTAACTGTGAGGTAGCAGACAGAACTGATTGATTCTCTATTGACCCAGGTTTGAGCAGATAATCCTGGTTGGATTCTTTAGATATGTTATGGGGTCCATATGATGAGCACTGTGAGGACATGACACGAAGATAAACATTTGTGAGAATATTTTCAATTCAAGTGTGATTTCAAGACAATTCTGAAGTAGAATCACATAAATCCTCCAGTAATTACAATGTGAGCTTCAAAGAACTTGAATTGCCAGTTATGAATGCCAGTGTGCTGTGTAGAAATGAGCTGAAAAGCCTCAGACACCATTGCTTAAGGATGTATCCCTTTCTGGTGACATTTTGTGATATTGATCCTCCTCATAAATTCCTAATTTTGAAGAGTCATGACCAATACTACATGCCATGATGAGCATTCCACAATCATTATTTTAAGTATTCTACATACATTAATATATTAATCTTTATAAATTAATATATTTAATATATAAATTAATGTATTTAATCTTTCTAACTATATTTAATACCATGTAGAACTAGTAGATAATTCATAAGTATTTTTGAGTGAATATGAATTTACAGCAGCATCCTATTTCCCATAAAAGGGAACAAAAACATAAGAAATATTGTTAGAAAGAGTCAGGATAGGTACCCAGTCAGTTAAACACAAGTCTAACATTTTAGACTCTAACCACAGAGATCTTGTATTTTTAAAAAATATATATTTTAGAGCTGAGGAGATTGATCAGTGGTTAAGGCACTTGCCTCAAAGCCTAACGATCCAGGTTCAATTCCCCAGTGCCCATGTAAAGCCAGGTGCACAAAGAGGAGCATGCATCTGGACTTTTTTGCAGTGGCTGGAGGCCCTGACACACTCATTCTCTATCTATCATCTATCTATCTATCTATCTATCTATCTATCTATCTATCTATCTATCTATCTATCTCTATCTCTGTCTGTCTCTCTCTCTCCTTACAAATAAATAAAGAAAGAAAAACATTTAAAAAAAAAACTTGCAAGATATTGTTTGTGGCCCAAAGTGTGTCCTCAAGATGGCAGCAGAACAGCTTAAAATAAATATATTTAATTTGTAAGCACAGAAAGAGGGGGGGGGGAAGAGAGGAAAGATGGGTGTATGAAGGCCTCTTGTGACTGTAAATAAACTCAAGATACACGCACTACTTTTTGCATCTGGCTTTACCTTTGCATGGGTACTAGGGAAGCGAACCCAGGTCATCAGGTTTTGTAAGTGTGCTTTTCTCCACAGAACTATCTCTCCAACCCTGAGATCTTATATTTTAAAGTGTGTGTTTTTTGGAAAAAACACTGGATCAAATAATTATACTTTGAAAATAAAGAGACATTTAAAGAAAGAATAAACTCTTCTTTGGAACTTGAAAAATGGTGGCTTGCCAGAGTCAAAGAAGGTAAATAGACACTCAAAGAGAAGCTACACATGTATCTTAATCTTGCAAGGTTGAAGATTTGAACAATATTATTTCCCTCATTCATCAGCGAACTTTTAAACAGTGAATAGTGTTCATACTATTGAGTGTTTTCAGTGATGTTTCACTATACTCACCATATTCTGTCCAGAAGGGTATAAAGAATGGCATACAGAGAATAGAATAGAATACATTTGTGTTCTGCAGGGTTGACCAGAGGGACCTAGAAATTCTGGTAATAAGATCCCTCTCTGGAATTGAACTCTGGGCTAGATGCTATCCAGAGTTGTCAGCAAACATTTGAAAGCTCCTGTGAATTTCAAAACCTAGGTAGGTCTAAGAACAGTTATCAGAAATCAAATGGATTTATACTGTGGGTTTCTAAAATCTGCTTTATAATAAAAATATTTGCCTCAGAATCAACCTTTTCTCTCTGGGTTAACTCTTTTTTTTTTTTTTTTTTTTTTTCGAACTAGGGTTTCCCTCTAGTCCAGGCTGACAGTTAACTATGTAGTCTCAGGGTGTTCCACTTCATTTGCTGAATCCATCTATGATTAAAGCAGACAGCTTCAGGTTCTGGGTTAACTCTTGAACTTCCAGACCAGGCACAGTCATGGAGGAATCCATCTATTGTAGCAGCTTCAGATCCAGGGAAGTTCCCAGGCACAGTCAGGAGGAAGCTGGACTGCTCTAGCACAGATCCAGGGGAAGTTCCAGAGGCAGAGAGCTGGAGAGAGAGAGAGAGAGAGAGAGAGAGAGAGAGAGCCAAAAGCCCAGCATATCTCAGGAACTCCAACTAGGCACACCTTGTATATCTTTAAATTGAAATCCCAAACCCACCACCACAACCCAAGATCCGCCCAGTGACATTGCCTCCATCAAGGTGGCTGCAGATGCAAACTATAAACTAATAAAACACTGAATATATTGGGGGACATCTATTCAAACTACCACATTCTATTTTCAATTCATTAACCAAACAAACAACTTTCAGGTTAGAATGGCTATCATTGCCCTCCTTATGACACAGATTTATTTATTTATGATTAAAAAGAGAAAAGGGATGACAGGATGAAGTTTTTCTATAAATGTCAATTATTTAATGAATGGATAAGCTACTGTTTTATGGAAATGTAAGAAGGATGATCCTCAGTTTCTCCTTACAAATCCTCTGCTTTTAGGCGTCAGTGTAGGAACATTGCTACTAAAGCTCCCCAATATACACAATGCTAATTTGAATGTTTGCATCTATACTGGAGATATATTAGCTAACAGACACAGCATTCACTTTATGTCAGAGTTGGATCCACAAAGCTAGAAAAGGTAGAGAGCATCATTCAGGATAATCAACCAAAAGGCTGAGAGTAGGAATACCATTTTCAAACTATTGGAAATCCAAACTCAATAAATAAAATCCTGAATCTATTTGGAAGAGGATGAATCTACTTTATCTGAGGGCAAAAAAAGAAAGAAAGAAAGAAAAGAATTATATCTGACCTCCTCAGAAACCTTGCAAACAAGAACATAGTGGAGCACAGTATTTAAACTAAACCCCACCATATTAGAATTCTTTATCTTGTAAAATTACACTTCAGAAGTGATGGCAAAATAAAGGCCCTTTCAGATAAACAAACACTAAAGGAAACTATTGCCTACAATCCTGTTTGCAAGGATTGTTAAAAGGACCCTCAGTGGAATGGGAGTGGGGGAGAGGGGACACAAGTTTATAACTAATGGGGATATGATCAATTTGCAATGTGTTCATATATTAAAGTTATCAATATAAATTTTAAAAAATGATCTTTGAAGAAAAGTTCAGAAAATTAGATCTACACAAAGATAGGAAGGACCTTAAGGTATAAATGACAATGAAATAACAACATTTTTTTTATTCTTAGTTGATTCAACCGATGATAGCTTAATCAAAATAGTAAGAGCAGCAATGTATTTGAATATATATATTTAAATAAAAATGAAGTGAATGGCAGCAAGGATGAAAGATATAATAAGGAGGAATTCAGTTTATTTTACAATTAACAAGTCCTCATAGCTAGGTGTGGTATTGCATGCCTTTATCCCAGCACTCAGGAGGCTGAGCTGAGGGTCAATATGAGTTTAGGGCCAGCCTGAGTGACAAAGTGAGTACTAGGTCATTGTGAGCTAGAGTAGGATTCTCTTCAAAAAAAGAAAGGTACTCCTGTTACTTGTGAAGTGGTACTGTGTTATTTGAAAGTGGACTTGTACTAATTGCAAATGTAGGTTGCACACTCAAACACAATAAAAAGGTGAAAAGGGTGAAATTAAAAGATCTGATATGCTTTAAAAAAGAGAGAAAATAAAATGATATAAAATATTCATTTAATATATAAAATCCAGAAAAGAATGCAGAGAATTAAAATCAGAATTAAAAAAAGTTCAAAAAAGAACTGGGATTACAGTTAAAAATTAATAATAAACATGATAGATACTAATACAATTAGGTCAGCAATCACTTTGAATGCCATAGTCTAAACATAACAATTAACAAATATAAATTGTCCACATGGATCAATACATACAAATCACATGTGTTACCTAAAAGAAAATATTCTTTAGATACAAAGAAAACACAGATTAAAAGTAAATGGATGGAGAAAGACATACCATGCTAATGTTCATAAAAGAAAGCAGTAATTATATTAACTTTGGATGGAAGAGATTGTAAAACAGGGAAGTTATTACAGATTAAAAAGACACTAGATTAAAGGTAAGAAAAGTCAGGACTCTGGGTAATCATAACAACTCACACCATGTATATACCTAAACACATCAAATACAAGAGGCAAATGAGGCCAAATACACAAGAAAGGCAAAGAGAAAGAGATGAACCTACTATTACATCTATTGTTTCACAATTATTCTTCCAGAAGCAGACAGATAAAACAGAAAGAAAATCAGTTAGGGCATATTTGAATTAGCTAGCACCATCACTCAACAAACATAATTGACATCTATAGACTACTGAATCCAACAACTCAAAATATATGTTCTTTTTAAGCTCACAGAAAACATTCACTATTATGGGCCACAAACCATCTTAATCTTAAAAGAACATAGTCACATAGTATTTACCCACAGATATAATAGAATTAAGCTATAAATCAAGAGCAAAATAAGTATAAATCTCCAAGTACATGAAAAATAATAAGACTTCTAAATAACACATGATGCAGAGGAAAAATTTCAAGAGATGTTAGAAAATATTTGAACTAAATAGAAATTCATCTTAAAATTTTTTGGTGTGCAGTAACATCCATGCTTAGAGGAAAATTTATAGCACTGAATGTATATTTAGTACAAAAGAAAGTTCTAAAGTAATCTAAGCTTCCATGTTAGGAAAGTAGAAAAAACAAGAGTAAACAAATTCAGAACAAGCAGAAGGAAGAATTTTTAAAATTATGGCAGATAAAAACATGTTGTATTCATTGAATATATACATTTCATTTATATAAAATATTAGATCATAAGTCAATAAACTCAAAAACAAAAAATAAAAAAAGAAATCATTAAAACCACAACATGATAATTTGGAAAATTAATAAATGCATTAAATAGGAAGAAAAAAGAGAGAGACCAAAACTAGTACAGAAGTAGTATAAATATAACAGAAGTCACTCTGGTCCAGGCTGACCTGATTAACTATGACTCAGGGTAAATATAACCTCCAACCTCTGCCTCCCGAGTGCTGGGATTAGACATTAAATGGATAAGAAATAAATGATGTGAAAAGTTTTTCCCAGAAAAGTTGAAAGCTAGATATAAAGGACTAATTCCTTGAAGAACACAAGTATCAATATTCATAAATAAGAAAGAGATAATAGGAACAGCTTTACATGTGAAAGAGGTTGAATAAACATAATTCATATTCATCATAAACAAAAAGAACTATGTCAATTGAGTTCATTGTGAATTTAGCAAAACATTATACCAATTCTCTGTGTGCTCTTTCAGATCAGAACAGAGGGAATTCTAAATCAGTTTTATGTTGTTAACTTTAACCTAATATTAAATCCAGGCCAAGAAAATAACATATCAACATTTCTCATGAACAGAAATGCAAACTTCTTGAAAACAATTAGTATATGAAATATAATAATATTTAAAAACAATTATACAGCATGACCAAGAAAGATTTATGATAGGTATGCATGGCTGGTCCAGCATTTGAAAATTAATTTATATTAACCATCATATGAAAAGGCTAAGAAGAAAAATCACATAACAATATCAATAGATTAAGAAAGAGTATTTGACAAATACCAATTTTTCATCATAGAAGCTCTCAATGTAGTGATAGATTTTTCCTTCTCAACTTGATGAAGAATATCTTCAAGAAAAATCTATAGGGAACATTATGCATATTTAATGTTCAGAAATAAGCTTCTTGCTTAAGTAGGGAGAAAGCAAGGATTTCCCTCTATCATCACTCATTTTCAGCATGGTTTCTGGAAGCTGGAGCAGTGCAGTACGACAATAAAGGAAATTAAAGCATCCTGGTTGGTGTAAGTGATGATAGAAAGGTTGTAGCTCATAACGTCCACTTGCTTTCTTGTAAGCCAGCAATAAGCAAGTGGAATTTGACATTTGAAATCCCAAAACAAGCAGGGCATGATGGCTTATGTCTGTAGTCCTTGTACTCACAGAGATGATGCAACCAAAACAACTGTTATAAGTTTGAGACCAAGGTGGGCTACATAGTGAGTCTCAGGCCAGCCTTGCTATAGAGTGAGACCTTGACTCAAAAAGGATGCATCAATTCTTGCATTATTATCCCCTAAAATTAAATACTTAGGTATAAATATAAAAATGTATATTATATCTATACAGGCAAAACTACAAAATCTGATAAACAAAAGAAGAATTAGAGAATTCATGTTCATGATTAGACAGACTCAATATTATCAAAATTTCAGTTTTTCCAACTGTGACCTCTAAAGTCCCTGCAATCCCAATCATAGTATCACTGTTATGTTTGGATATCAATAAGCTGATTTTAAAGTGGTATGGAGAAGCAGAAGACCTAGAATAGCCAACAAGGCATAGAGGAAAAATGCATCTGGAAGTCTGACAATGACCAACTGCAAGGCTTATTAGAAAGCTATAGAATATGAGGCAGGATGAGAGCCAGAAAAGATTAGACAAGGTGGTTAATAGGGCAAAATAACAAGATAAGAAATAGACCCACATAAACACAGTCACCTAGCTTTGACAGAGATGGTCTTTTTAATCAATGGTTCTTAAAAAAAAAAAAAAAAAAAGATTTGAATATAAAAGCAAAAAAAAAAATCTAAACACAGACTTTACAAAAGTTAATTCAATATATAATACTGACCAAAGTGTCAAATGAAAGAGAATGAAATTCCTAGATTATAACATAGAGAACAAATCTAGATGATGATGGGGTTGACAGTTGCATTTTAGATACAGTATCTGTGGTAGTTTGAATAGATTGCCCTCAATATATTCAGTGTTTTATTACAGTTTGCAATTTAGATTTCCAGCCACCTGGCTGGAGGAGGTGTCCCTGGGAAGTGGTCCAGCCCTAAGGTGTGGTGGTGAATTTGACATTCCAATCTAAAGATACACAAAGTGCCTGAGCTCCTCCTGGAGTTCCTCAAGTGTGCTTTGTGGTGTGGCTTTGGGCTTGTGGCTCCTCTCTCTGGTTGGACCTGTGAAGGCAGGTCAGCATCTTCTGCCATTATGGAACTTCCCCTGGATCTGTAAGCTTCAATAAATCCCTTCCTCCATAACTGTGCCTGGTCTGGAAGTTCATCTCAGTGAACCTACAACTGTCTATTACAGTCTCAACACATATCCTTTAAAAATAATTAATAATCTGTATTTCAATAAAATTAGATATGTCTACTCAATAAATAGACACTGTCAAGAGAATGAAAAGAGAATACACAGACTGGAAGAAAATATTTCAAAAAAATGATAAAAGAATGTTACCTAGAACAACATAGTTTATACGAGGTATGAGTTTATGTAAAAAAATAATTTTAGCACTCAAAAATAAAATAAATCCTGATTTAAAAAGACAAATATTCTTAAATGACAGCCACTAAAAATGATACACAAATGGCAAATGAGCATATGAAAATGATATTCCCAATTATGCATTAGGGAAATACTGATGAAAAATGCAATATTACTGTATACCTATAAGAATAACAAAAATATGGGGGCCATGACCAAATTTTGACAAGGATTTGAAGCAGCAGAGCCCCTCATTCAGTTTCGGTAGGAATGCAAAATGGTGTAACTGCTTTGAATGGAGGTTTGGTTGGTTCATACAAAATGAACATGCTTGCCATTAAACTAAGTAATTTTAATTCCTTGGTATTTACCTAGAAAAGTTGAAAAAATACATATCCACAGAAATACATGTACTTTGATATTTATAGTAGCTTTTTCATAATAGCTAAAACTTAGGTAATCAGGATTTTGATGAAGATATATTACTCAACACTAAAATGAAATGAACCATCATGCCATAGTAAGACATGAAGTAACCTTAATTGAGTATTACTAACAGAAGTCTATCTCTAAAGTATGGTATCAAGTACCTGACATTCTGGAAAAGATACAGCCATGGAGACAGGGGCTGAAGAGATGGTTCTGGGGATAATGCAGGTGTTATACAAGCAGTAATAGCTAAGTTTAGATCCCCAGAACCCACCTAAAGGCAAAAACTGTCACACAAAGCTCTGCAATTCCAGTGTGCCTGTAGTGAGAAGGGAGGCAGGGAGAAGAGAATCTCCTGGAATGCCATGGGCCAGCTGGCCTAGTGCAGTGGTCAACAATGAGAGGCCTGCCTCTGACCTTCACAAATGCACTATGGCATGCACATACCCACACCCATACAAACATGTATGTTCACACAGAGACTTCATATATGAACACACATATCCAAAGAAAGAGAACTATGGAGACAAGAGACAATAAAAGAGCCATGGTTACTAAGGGTCCAAGGAAAAGGAAGGAGAGAGAACAGATGGAACAGAGGGGATTTTGTTATTCTTTTAAAGACCTTGGAATATCCAAAGTCAAGAGGGCACCTTAGCATTACCCTTTCTTTTGGTTGTGAATGATACTTCAGTGCAGGTTTATCATTACTGCAAATGTGAGATTCTGGTGGAGGAGGTTAAAGAGGGTATGCCAATGTGAACCATTTTGTTTATGGCATGTCATTTATCTTTCCTCTTGGTTTTACTGTGAAATTAAACTGCAAAAGACAAGGCTGGCAACATGGTTCAGTACCAAAGTGCTTGTTGCATAAGCATGACGACCTGAGTTCAGATCCCCAAGTTATACAGCCTGATATTGCGGTGCTCCTGAAATCCAAGGGGGAATGGAGGCAGGTGGATTCCTGGGCCTCTTGAAATACCTAGTCTAATTGATGAGCTCCAAGTTCAGTGAGAGACCCTATCATAAAAACTAAAGTGGAGAGCAATTGAGGAACACACAATATTGACCTGTGGTGTTACATACACACACAGCATGCAAACATGCATATACATATGCCTACATCACAATCACACACATATGCACAAAATAACCCTGCAGGGCCTGGAGAGATAGCTTAGCCTGTGAAGCCTAAGAACCCTGGTTTGAGGCTCGATTCCCTAGGACCCACGTAAGCCAGATGCACAAGGTGGCTCATGCATCTGAAGTTTGTTTGCAGTGGCTGGAGGATCTGGTGCACCCATTCTCCCTCTCTCTCTCTCTCTCTCTCTCTCTCTCTCTCTGCCTCTTTTTCTCTCTTTTGTTCTCAAATAAATAAATAAATAATAAACAAAAAAACAATTTAAAAAAACAAAATAACCCTGCAAGATACAAACACAAAATAATCAAATAGGGCAATAAATAAATAAAATGAAAATATTATTTAAATAAGAATAAAGTTTCTGCAACAAGTTGAAATGACTTTCAAACATTCTAAATAACTTTATATATAAATATATAATGTATATGTGTCATATGGAAATTGCATATTTATGACTATTATGTGGTCTTAAGAATCTGTACTTGAAGATTCCATTTATTTTGGACAATAATTATGGAGTACCATCTTATGAGAAACACATCTCTCAATGTGCAGGGATTTTCTTGTAAGACATAAACTTGCCATCATGGAAATATAAAATTAAGCATATAGTAAATATACATTCATTTAGCTGGAAGTGTGATGAGCACTGAAGGAAAAACAAACAGAGTGAGAGATCACAGGGAAAGTGTGGCCAAAGTGGGTATAATGCAAATCAATTAGGAGGCAATCGTAGAAACTCAACGAGAATGACTTTAGCATTTAATTTTCTTTTCCAAATAACAGCCTGGAGGCTACATGGGGATTTACACACTATAATAAGTTATATTAATAATCATGTTAATGTACTCATATAACACATAGCTGACATTGGCAATTAAATAATTAAGTTAGCTTAAACAGAAGGACAATAGCTACCACAGCAACAGAGAGTTGCTCAATGTTCTTTTAATGAACCATACTGAGTTTCTTCACAAAGCACTTGTACTTTTTTACCCTTTCTTTACATTTGGACAAAAAGCCTGAGCTTTCACTATTAGGAAATGTACATGGTTTTATATTATGTGCTATTTGTGTATATTATTTCAGAACTGAGTGAGAGAAATGTACTTTTTAATGTTGCAAAAGTCTGGAACCTGCCTAAGCTCACAGCCTTCTGGCTGACCCAAGGAGTCATCCCCTTGGGGCAGATCCATGCTTGGAAGTCTGTATCTGTCAATCAGGGTTGCAAGAGTCTACACATGCCTTCTAGTTGATTATAGGTTCATAAAGCACTTTTAGCGCACGAAAAGGTGGGATATATTAGCTCCACGAGGATGGATCTTTAGGTTTTTCGTAATTGATCTAGCTTCAGATTCCTGGCCTGCAGGATGAGATAACAAAGTTCATTCTGGCAGTTCTCATTCATAGTAAACAAATAGGTGTCATTGTGCTGCTACTCGAGAATCTTTAGTGGCCCCTATGGCTTTGAGATAAGTGCCATGGGCCTTGGGCAGACCATAAGAAAGAGAGGAGATAAATGGAGTTGCTATAAATTTCAGGTCCCTTTGACATATGTGGCTTTCTTTTATGGCATGTCTGACAACTTAGTTGGAGCAACAGGAATGTATGCTGCCAGATTTATGGGGAGGGTATGTAGTCGACTTGGTAATACAGAAATTCCGATTTGGGTCTGGAATTGACCAGGTTGACTTTTGGATCTAATTCTAGTTTCTGTGGTCCTTAAGATATTTATTTCTATCTGTTCTAAGCCTTACTTTTTCCATCTCTGAAATGATCTTTAATTATATGTTGATACCAAATTCTTAGAGTTAATAAGTGACTCACACAGCAGCACACAATGAGTATTTCATAGATAGTGATTCTTTTAATGTTTATTGACAACCTCTGTGGTGGTTCGATTCAGGTGTCCCCCATAAGCTTAGGTGTTCTGAATGCTAGGTTTCCAGCTGATGGCAATTTGGGAACTAACACCTCCTGGAGGCGGTGTATTGTTGGGGGCAGGTTTATGGGTATTATAGCCAGCTTCCCCTTGCCAGTGTTTGGCACACTCTCTGGTTGCTGTTGTCTACCTTATGTTGACCAGAGGGTGATGTTCACCCTCTGCTCATGCCATCGTTTCTCCTGCCATCATGGATCTTCCCCCTTGAGCCTGTAAGCCAAAATAAACCTCTTTTTTTTCCCACAAGCTGCTTTTAGTCGGGTGTGGTAGTTTGAATATATGTCCCCCAATATATTCAGTGTTTTACTAGTTATAGTTTGCATCTGCAATCACCTTGCTAGAGGCAATGTCACTGGGGGCCGGTCTTAAGGTGTTAATGGTGTGGGTTTGAGATTCCATTGTAAAGATATGCAAATGTGCCTAGCAGGAGTTCCTGAAGTGTGCTGTGTGACCTTTTGGCTGTAGTTTTGCTCTGTGTGCTGTGGTGGCTGGTTGGTTTCTCTCTCTCTCTGCTTGGCCCTGTGGAGAGCAGGCCACTTCTTCTGCCATTATGGAACTTCCCCTGGATCTGTAACCTTCAATAAATAATATCCCTTCCTCCATAACTGTGCCTGGTCTGGAAGTTCATCTCAGCGAACCTGAAGCTGTCTGCTACATCGGGTGATTTCTGCCAGCAATGCGAACCTGACTGCAACAGTAAAGTGGTACCAAGGAGTGGGATTGTTGCTAGACACCTGACTGTGTGTCTTTGGCCTTTTGGAGCTGATTTTCAAGAGGAATGTGGAAGGATTTGAAACCTTGGCCTAAGAGACACCTTGTAATTTTGTAAGTACAGCTTAATGGACTATTCTGGTCAGAGCTGAAAGACCTGAATGTAGTAAGAACAATGGACTGTGAGGTTTGGCTTATGAGGTTGAGAAAGAGCTTTATTTGGACTGGGCTAGCAGTTTGTGTGACAAGTTTGCTGTTATGCCTGTGTCCTGAGAAGTTGTGCAGGGTTGCTTTGCGTAGAAATGAACTGGTGTGAGCAGAAGGATATGGCACAGGAAAAATAAAATCTTGGGGTAAACTCTGCCCATTCAGCTGCAATTGAGAGATTACAACCTTTGAGATTGGGCCAGCTGACCTGCACTGGGGTAACATGAAGAATGCAGACTCTTTTGAAGGGGCCTGAATGCTGAAGGAGTGTCCTGTTCTTCAAAGTCTGATTTATTCCCCCTGGATTAACAAATTGGCACCCTACCTGGTATTATGGAGTATAACAAATGCAGGAAAGAGAGGGTCATTGAGTTTGTAACGTGGTCTTGTGTTTTGGAAATGGCCATGGGCAGTGTGAAGCAGGTTTGCTGGATGCCTGCATGGAGATCCCATGGGGCCATGAGGATGGACCGTGAGTTGCCATGGAGACCCAGTGGAGATGCCGGGACCACGAGATGGCTGCTGAGGAAAGCTGCCGGCCCCAGATGAAGTTTTCCAGGACTGTGAGTAGCCTAGCTGGAGGGGCGGAATTGGAACTCCAGAGACTTGTTGCTGGTTAGAGTTATCGGACTTGGAGATTTGTCACTGACTAGAGTTGTTGGACTTAGGAGTTACAGAGTTTGATGTTTGCCCTGGTTGATTTAAATCTTGTATTGGTTGAATATTTCTTTGCTTTGCCCAATGCCATCCTTTGCAGTGTGAATGTTTATTCTGTGCCATTATGGGTTTTGGGGGGATTATTTTTGGTATTATGGCTCAGTTAAAAGACCTTGGAGTATGGGGATTGTTGGACCATCATTAGGATTCATTAAAAAAAGGGGGCTTTTAAAGTTGGATGAATGTATTGCATTTTACATCATTTATTTGGGCCAGGGGCGGAATGTGGCGGTTTGATTCAGGTGTCCCCCATAACTTGGGTGTTCTGAATGCTAGGTTCCCAGCTGATGGCAATTTGGGAATTAACACCTCCTGGAGGCAGAGTATTGTTGGGGGCGGGTTTATGGGTATTATAGCCAGCTTCCCCTTGCCAGTGTTTGGCACACTCTCCTGTTGCTATTGTCCACCTTATGTTGACCAGAGAGTGATGGCCACCCTCTGCTCATGCCATCGTTTTTCCTGCCATCATGGAGCTTCCCCCTCGAGCCTGTAAGCCAAAATAAACCTCTTTTTTTTCCCACAAACTGCTTTTAGTCAGGTGATTTCTGCCAGCAATGCGAACCTGACTGCAACAACCTCCTTACATAAATATCCTGATCATGATCCCCTCCCACCACCACTGAATCCTTTATTTTCAACTAGTCCATGTTCTATCATTATGCCATCAGTTTTTCCTCCTCTCCTTGCAGGCCTTGTATTGGTAGTGTCAGCCATTGTGAGCTCATGAATGCAAGGGTCACTTTATATCTGAAAGAGTAATGCAAAACAGTCCTCCCCTTCCTTTGGCTCTTACTTTCTTTCTGCCACCTCTTTCTCAATAGTCCCTGAGCCTTGGATGGTGTGATAGAGATGTCTCATTTATTGTCC
This sequence comes from Orientallactaga sibirica, assembly GCA_036365145.1. NCBI lineage: Eukaryota > Metazoa > Chordata > Mammalia > Rodentia > Dipodidae > Orientallactaga > Orientallactaga sibirica. Next base: position 9,702,946 of record JAEOAD010000031.1, on the reverse strand, counting down.
ACTCTCCACTGGATCTTATCAGCACTTTGATGAGTGTTGAGTGTCCCCACTGGTCACCATCATATAAAAAGAGGAGCCTTTCTAACCATAAGTAAGAATAGCATTAACCTGTGAGCATAAATGCAAGTATTTAAAGGGCACTTTGGTAAGGATAATATATCCACTTATCCAATCAACAGTAGTAGATTCTTTTTAAAAAAATGTTTATTTTTATTTATTTGAAAGTGACACAGAGAGAGAGAAAGATGGAGAAAGAGAGAGAGAGCGAGAGAGAGAGAATGGGCATACCAGGGCCTCTAACCTACTGCAAACTCCAGATGCATGTGCCACTTTGTGTATCTAGCTTATGTGGGTATTGGGGAATTGAGCCTTGAATGGGGGTCCTTAGCTTCACAGGCAAACAGGCAAGTGCTTAACTGCTAAGCCATCTGTCCAGCTCAGTAGTAGATTCTTAATAAGTGTTGAAAAATACTCTTTAATAATGAATAGTCCTAATCACTTGCGACTTACCATAATTTGAATTTTCTTTTAATTGTAGATGCTTCCCAAAATCCTGGATAAGCTAGCACCAGCATTCACCATGAGCAGTTGCAGCTTCCTTGTGGAAAAGTCCAGAGCTTCCACAGCCCGTGTGGTGGTGTGGCGAGAGATGGGGGTATCCAGGAGCTACACCATGGAAAGCAGCTACTGTGGCTGTAACCAAGGCCCCTATCAGGTACATGAGGCTTCAACCTCCCCTGCCGTTCTTTCTTCTCAGTAGTGGGGCCTGGAAATGAGGAGCAATAGCAGACCCATCATTCTGTTTATCAGGGCTGAGGCTGCCTCTGCTCTGCTTCTGGAGAGAACGGGTTCAGTGATTGCCTTCAAGCGCAGCAGCTTCTCTGTTGATCCTGGAAGCCATGCGTGCGTGCTTTCTAATTCAGTTCTTCAATCAGCTGCCTTCACCAGCAAGCAGCAGGGAGCCTCCCACTGATCCAGACTCCCAAGTTTTACAGAATCTCTGCCTGTCTCTCTTATATGCATGGAAATCTGTTACCTTTGCAGCAAGTGACCTAGTCCCTTCTACATCAACAAGGGCAGAGGTTGTCTATAGATAGTGTCAAAACACTTATGTATTGTGTTTGTCTTCTGTGCAAAACTTCTCTCTGTGCTAGCCTACTGACCAGAGAACACACAGACGTGCTTGCATGGCTGTGGGGCTCCCAGAATGAGCAGGTCTAGGACTCATGTGCTAGTGTTGAGGGAAGTGCTCTTGTATAAATCATGTTCTTTCTACAGCTATATTAACTGCACGAGCAGCTGGATAGCTGCTATAGCATGCTGCTCTGGCTTCTCTTCCCACTCTCCCATTGAGAAGCATAAATAAAGGGACACTGTGACAGTGCCAGGGTAATAGACTCTTCTAAATTTCTTAGGCAAGCTGACAGACACCTCCTTGGTGACTCCTGTTCAATCCAAGAATACCTAGACCTCACCAGCATTTAAGCTCATTGTGTGTTGGCTTTGATACTCTCCTGGAGCAGCCAGGAAGCACTTGGCATCTATGTGATTCTGAGCCTGTAGAAATCTGTTAGCTATCAAAGGGAGTTCAGGAAATGACAGATGATGGGCGCTACCTATCTTCCCACCCAGTCAAAGATTTTTGACACAGGGCCACTAAACCACTTAGTTTGGATCGTTAATTCTGCCTTGAGCAGTTGCTTCAAACAATTATTTTATTGCTAGATTAGTATTATAAGACTGAATACATCCTATTCATTCATGGTAATGCAGATGCAAACTAAGAGGAGCCAGGATCATTGGATAGGAATGAAAAGGCCCACTTAACTTTCCGGAACCGAAGTGTTCCCCCAATCAATTGCTGGTATTGAGGAGACATTCTCTTTGCCCTATTCACAAGAGTTTTGTGAAAGCATGTGTGAATGTCCTCTGAGGTTATTTTTTCCCCAAATCTGTCTGATCTGTTGAAAATCAAAACATATGGGATCAGAAGAAAATAAGCCTGGGCTATTGTGAACCTATGGCCTTGTGGATATAGGTTTGTGCCTCTCTTGTTGAATGTATCTTTATGGAAAGGGATTGGTCATTTGTTTCAAAGACTTCTCATGAAACTCTTTGCACATTTATTGAACTGGTGACTTTCACTGACTTTGTTTCTCCAAGCACCAGTTCATGCTAACAGCTTCTAGTCGCATAAGTATCAATGCCACTCATGATAAATTGACTGGACACACAGACTTCTTTGTAGCTATTTGAAAACTGAAAGGCTCACAGGTCGAGTCCTCTATTGCTCTCCCTCCTCCATGCAACATACATAATGGCTGTTAGAAATGACAAAGGATGAAAGAGACTCAGCCAATGGGATGGTTTTCAGGCATCAACCCAGCATTTAGCCTGTGAAATTTTTCCACATGGCCTTGCATGGGGGTCCTCAGAAGGAAGAATGGAGAGAGAACTGGCTACAAAAAGCCCCAACAGTGCCAGGACTGGTTTTGGTTTGGAAAGCCCAATCTCTATATGAAACACCTCTATGAATGGATTGGTTTTCTTCTTCCCTTTATTTTCCTATCCTTACAAACACTTTGGAGTAAGTGAGCAGAACTGCAGATGGAGCAAGAGATGGTGAATAATTTTACATATGGAAGGTCCCACCTTTAGGGAAGGAAAGCCAGAGTTTGGTGTTGGAGTGATTTTTTTTTGTTTGAGATATATAATAAAGTCTATAAGCTATAAAGCCGTATAGACATTTCCATCCTGAACATATTGCAAATGATTTTTAACATTGGGAAGCTGAATCCCAGTTGGGTCTTGAGGTTATTATTCTAAGGTCATCTTTCCATTTTTGTTTAGCATTACAATTTATCCAAAAGATGGAGGATACTTAAATATACCCATGAGGGGCATTCCTTCCTTCCTTCATAAGAATATAAATATTTTTGCAGTTTCTCTGGTTAACATGGCTTTCAAGCAATTCCAATCATTTCTCTCCCAGCACACTAAGTACCTGATTTGTTAGTAGTGAAATGAAATATCATTTCTTACAGTGACATTTATGTTGGAACTATATTAAAGAACACACACTATTACCTTCAGATAATTATTATTAATATGACATTTTTCTCTTCTATTTTCCAGTCTATAGATGGCAAATTAAAAAAAAAAAAAAAGTCTCCTGCTTGTATTTCCCTGGGATATTGTCTCTGCTGTTAGCCATACATGTAGATCCATAATCTGTATTTAATGTGGAAGTCCCACCCACTGAGAGATTTACTTTACCTATTGGGGACTGAGGCTATGGAAGCCAACATGGAATGAGGCAGACTTTAGGGGATCATATTTTAGAACCATCCAGTCTGTGTGGACAGCTGTGGGCTTCCCACTGAGTGTGTGTGACCCGGGGTCACATACATGGTGTGCTTGTACATACAAAGGCATGTGGCTAGGTCCCCTGGGTTACTAGTGGCTAATGAGGATAATGTGAGCACTCCCACGAAAGCACACTGTTGATTTGCTTCTTGGCAACACTATGACCCTGTGGGATAGCCACATGATCTTCATTAGGGGAAGGACAGAAGATGAGTGACTCAGCTGAGGCTTGAAAGGTGACTCAACTGGCATTTAAATCCCCTACTTGTGAGCTGCCTCCTTTGTGTTGCAGACCCTCCATGAGGTCCACCATCTCCAATACCCACAGAGATATCTTCCCTTACCCCAATCTATTCAAATCATGGCAGTGCCCATAAATCCATGGTTTCAGGCCTTTTTTTCCTAGAAGAACATGAGCCAACTCCTATTTACCATAGATTGAGCACCCAGAACAGATCAAAGAACAGGCTCCACCTTAGTTCTGGGCATGAACCACTAAGTTTGTTGGGAGTACTTATAGGAGCATTGGAGAAGGGATATGGACAGGTACATGGGAGACCACAAACAGCTGTATCACTGAAACTCCCCACCGCTGCATCAGTGACAACCTCCCCAAAGGTGCATAGATAGTTTCCCCTTTCATTAACCCTTCCTATATATTCTACCATGTTTTGAGAACACTAGCAGCTAGGACCGAATTACATTCAGTTTGTAAGATGGTGAGCAGGAAGGAAGGAATGGCTGTAATCTTAAGGGAGAGTCTGATGACTCTCCTGACACTGTTTCTACAATGAGATTTCAGCAGTCTTGGTATTGCAAGGGTCCTGTGCATATAATAACAGCTTCTCTGATTAAAATGGTAACAGCCACGTCAGGCAGGACAGTTTTCCCTAACACGAGCCAAGTGTCTTTATTATGTTTAAGTAAAAGCTAATGCTTTACCATGGTGTTATGGTCTTTTGCAACTCTCAAATTTTTTTTTAATACTCAATGCTTAGTCTAGTATAGAGTCATTATTCAAATTGTAGCATGTGTATAGGTAAGTGAACAAATGAATAACTAGCAATTTCTAGGTGGTTAAATGATTTTCCTCTATAGCCAAAGGTAATTAATGAAAAAAGAACTCACTGTGGTCCAAATGTGATCAGAAGCCATTGTGAATATGGAGATTTTGAGAGTTGTCGCACTGTGTGGAAATGGAAAATGTGTGGGTGGGGGAAAGAAAGGTATAGAAATCAGAGCTGAGACCTCTCAGGCCTGTCACTGTGTGCATGATTTGAGAGCATTGAATGGATTCTTTCCCAGAATAAGGCAATTCTGGTCCAGGTGTGCGATCTCTCATGACCACATTCTAATAACAGATGGTGATTAGGCAGAAAGATTTGCATTCATATAAGAGGTAGATGCTCTGGTCCATCCTTTGGGTCCCTCTTCGACTCAGGCACTCATTTCCCCTGGCTGCTCACAGCTGTATCCATCACCACACATTGCCAGGAGAATGAAGTTACCTTGCCCAAAGCTCTGGATCCTCTCTGAGAGCAGCCTGCATGCAATGACAGGTCTAGGTGAGGGACAAAGGTCTGGCCTGGTTGCCTCACATGGGAAAACTCCAATGGTTCTGTCAGGCTCTCAAGTTCCCTGTCCTGTCAGCCAGGGCCTCTGTTGCAAGCTCACTGAGGGTTGATTTTCCCCACTCCTGCACAATTTTATTTTCTCACACCTCCCAGATGTTCCAGACAGCAATCTTCAAATCTCAAAGTGAGTCTCAGAGGATGTTTCCCAAGGAAAACAACTTATAACAACATTTCAAAAGGGCTTATAGTAGAAAACATAAATGTTGGGTCTAAGTACTGGAACTATCGAAGACGGTTTGATAAGGTTGAGTTTCATCTAGGAAGTTAGATCATCTGAACGCAGCATCCGAGTCTCCCAGGGTCCTCTCATTCACACTCTGCTTGTGTTAATTATTTTGGGCATGATGTTTCTACTGTGCTACAGACTTGCATTGGTACAGAATGGAGGCTGGGTAACCCAGTGTTGCAGTGCATACCTATAATCTCAGCATTGGGACATGGAAGAAATAGAATGTAAGCTGGAGGCCAGTCTTAGATCCACATTGAGTACAAGGTCTGCCTGGGTTGCCAGAAAGACCCTGTTTCAAAACCCCAAGGGCTACTTAGGAGTATAGCTTAGCAGTAGAACACTTTTATAATATGAATAAGGTTCTGGGTTCAATCTCTAGCACTAAACATAAAATGAAGGCTGACATGTTATTTTTGTGAGGCTGTCATAACAAATGACCACAAGCTTGGCTTAAGGCAACTTAAATTGGCTCTGCCACAGTTCTGGAGGGCAGAAGTCTGACATTGAGGTGTCAGTATGATCACCTCACCTCTACAGGCTTCATTGAAGAAGCTGTGCCATACCTTCCTCTTAGCTTCTGGTACTGCCAGCAACCCGATGATGTTATATGTTCCTTGTCTTATAGACTTATAATTTCAACCTCTTCTGTTATCTCTTTGATTTCTCCATTTATATATTTTATATCTGTTTCTTCTCTGCTTCTGATAAGCACTACAATTGTATTGGATTAAGATTCTGTCTTTAACACCAATTAACCAGTGGTCAAATGACTGTTGAATCCACCATTTTTTTCATTTCCCTTTTAAACTATCAAGGCTGATTCTCTGTCTTTATCACTTTAATCTTTGTGGGAGGGAGAAATGTAATACAGATGATATGAGAACTGTATCAGCTTGGAAATGTGGGAGCTGAGTCTTCAGTAAAATATGATTTAACTTTTTAGGAAACTTTCTTTCCCAGTGACTTTTCTTATATTTTATCATAGATCCATTTCCTCATATAGCTCTTTAAACTCATACAACCTAGGTTGAGGACATGCCTCCCCCAAAACATCTTAAGCTGTGATTGTCTTTGTATCAATATATACATAATGCACACATATGCACACACTCATACACTTGCGCATACCAGTATATCGATTCAAAACTCATAAATGAAGCATAACGTGTTGTTTAGCATGGGTTCCTGTGTCACACATGGAGTTTCAGAGAATTCTTTGTATTTTATAAGTCTTGATGTTGAGACACTCCTGACCTATAGGATCTTTAGTGATAAACATGATGTTTTCCATATTTCTGATTTTAGCAAGATCTATAAAGACTGAATGAATAGCTGAGCATAAAGATGCATGCCTGTCATTCTAACAATCAGGGAGCTGAGGCAGGAGGATTGTGAATTGAAGATCTACATGGGTTATATAGTAAGCCCCTTTCTCACAAAACTTGAACAAATAAAAAGTGAAGGAAAATTAGAAAGAATAAGAAAAGATAGAATGAGCTTCTGCTTATAGAATATTTACAACCATTTTCATATTGAAAACTCACTTCCATGTTTAAACTCCATACAGGTTTAGTTTTATTATTCTTGATGATAAAAAATTATTAATGGTGATGTTATTTTTCTATATTAAAGATACTTAGACTCCAACTTTTAACCATAACCTTCTTAATCAAACATTTGGGTTGGAAATGAGGACTCTGATTTAATGGAGTCTAATCTCTAGCCATCATTGAAAACCAATATCCATGTCTATGTTCATAGACTTACACTAGAGACAATTCTGTATGTATTGCTTAGACATTACCTTTATTATCTATTTAGTCTATTGAACTTGTCACATGGCATAATCTATATTAGAGCCATTGCATATGGATAAAGGATGAGGCATAACAGAATTTGAGCATCTCCTGGAAAGTAGCCAGAAGGGAAGGAATGAGGATGGATGGCAGGGTGGGAACAGATTTAAACTTCTCCAAAGATTGCCAAATCTACAACAAAGCCTTCTAACTATGACAAAAAAAATTGAATTTTCATTGTTATCACTTCCTCCTTCTACAGTATCTGGATGAAGCTAAATTTTTGCCTTGGAATGCCAGCAGAGTGATAGATTTTGCTTCTGTAAATGTAATCTGAGGAACGTTAAGGATCCCCTCAAACTTTCATGTATGTTAGAACTACCTGGGGAGTGTAAACAATGGAAATAGATGAACTATGGGACCATGGATTCAGAGAGATTTCTTGAATTGGGCATGGCTCAAGAAATTGCTTCTTTCTTTATCTCTCTCTCTCTCTCTCTTCTTTCTATTCCTGGTTTTTCATTTGTTTGGTTGAGACAAGGTCTTGCTGTGATTCTGCAATATCCTAAAAGTCCAACCATAACCTCATTTGGCCTCAAATTTATGGTTATGCTCCTGCCTCAGCCATTTGCATGCCGGATTATAGTCATGAATCATTACATCATATTCTGGACATGAGGGATTGCTTATCTATCTCTTAGTTGCTGAGAAACTGAGTCCGGACATCCAAAGAACATATAAAAGGCAAAATGATTTTGAATTTTTTGTTTTGGTTCTCATTCTCATTGGACCATAGAGATTTTCCCATAGTTTATATCATAAAATCACAAATTCTTCTGCCATTTTTTTTTCTTCCCCTATATTGTATGGGGTGCTAAGGATCCAAGAAAGTCCTTGTACCCCAAGCCCTAAGTTTGTTTCTAATTTTAGTCAAAGAATTGAATAAAAAAGAAAAATGAGAAGGATGGTTATTAAATTATTATATTTATTGAGGGAAGTAGAGCCAAGGGAAGGCACCCACATGGCTAGGGATCCCATGTGGAGAGCCTGGGAAAAAAAGCAAGGAAAGACACCCTGAGACTACATAGTTAATTCCATGTCAGCCTGGGACAGAGTGAGACCCTACCTCGAAAAACAAAAACAAAACAAAACAAAAAAAAAAACAAGGAAAGAAAAGAGAAAAGGAAGTTCAAGGAGCTCCTGCCATGTGGGGGAACTGGAGGAGATAAGGAACCCAAGTGGACCTTAAGGGCTAGGGGGCTCTCCCAGTTGGGCCTGGGCTACAACCTAGGCTGAGCCCCTCCAGGTTGGACCTGGGTCTGGGCAGAGCCAGCCCAGGCCAGCCGAGGGAAAAACTCACTCAGAGCTGGATGTTCCCAAGTGAAATACAAAAGGTATTTATAACAAGTGAACCAGAGGGCCAGCTGGTTGGTTAGGGCTAGGGGCTGTCTCAGGAAGAGATTAGTTCTGGCACCAAGTTCCAGGGGTCTGAACTTGACCAACCACTATGTTTAAATCCTATGAAAGACCTCCCTCCCAGGAGGGGACCTGACTGTGGAAAAATAGGTCTGGGACACTAGGCAAGAGATGAGAAGTCAGATCATCTTGGATTTCTAGCAAGTGCAAACTTTCCTGTGCTTTTCACCTTCAGGGGTCCAGTCACCCTAACTCTATGCCCCTCTCAGTACTTTTGGGAGCTTAGTTTAATTCTCTTATAAGACTTGTATCTTAAATATCTACTATTCTTGGGAAAAGGACAGTTGTTCTTGTTTACCTTTTTTTTTGTTGTTGTTTTGCTTTTGTTTGTTTTTCCTAGCTTCTGGTCAAGAAACCTTAAATTCATGTCTGAACAAATTTCCTAGTGAACTTATAGAAGCCTGGAAACAAATATAATTATTTATTAAAACAGTGTGTTGGGTTCATTTTTTTCTGGGGTGAGGACTTATAGTTCTTATAGTTGTAAAAATATCCTTGAGAGGTTGTGTGTCTCTCTCCTCCCCAAAGAGCTCATGATATAGGTTATTGGATTCCAAACCTCTAGGGGTTCCATTATGGCTTCTTGCTTCTAGTTGGCTCTTGAAGTGCTTGGCTTGGCAGACACTGTGAAAATCATTTGGAGTCTGTCATCACTGAGTATCTCTGCCTGCACTTCGAGTAGTGCAGAGAACAAAGATGCATCTCATTAAGTGTGTATTGGCTTAACTTCACTCTAACTCTTCTGTGATCCCATAAATCACTGGTCTTCTGGAGATGTTCTTGTTCACAGTGGGTGTGTTAGCCTACAGAGTATCATCTGCACCTGGCATTGGCGAGGAAAGCCGACTCTCAGGTCTCACCTGCTGAATCAGGGTCAGCACTGAAAGGAGATTCTCATTTAATTTATGCTTCCAGTAAAGGAAAGGCAGCTCTGCTTCAGTGTGCCCTAGGTCATGAGGGATGCGAAATAGGCTGGCAAGGGTCAGAGGTCAAGCAGAGGAAAAATGCTAGAGCCTTTTCATTAGGGTATGAACATTGTTCTCAGAATAGTTAGCTGTTAACTAGCATGAAATGCCATATGTGAATATGTTTCAAAAACTAAAAATAATCCCCAACAGGAGACATGTTGGTGATCTGTGTTAATGTTTAGTGTTATCTAAGCTTTCCTTTTTTTCACCCATGTAATCTAATCTCATTGTCCACTCTAGGACTTAGAAAAGAGGACAGTTTTCCAAGTTCTTGCTTTTGTTATTGGCCTGTCACTTCATTCATTTGTAGATATGCATATGAAATCAGGAAGCTAATCTATCATTTTGGTATGAACACTATTTGAACAGTTTATGTTCGTACTCTCTTTTCTTATTAACCATGTTTCCATACTTACTGTTCTGTTGCTGAATTTATTTATTTATTTATTTACTTATTTATTTATTTTGGTGCTGACATTCATACCCAGGGTCTTGCACATGCTAGGCACATGTTGTCCTACTAATTTATAGTCTCAGCCTTATTAACCTCTTGCTGCATGATGTCAAAACACTTCATGAGCGGTTTATTGACTCACTGCAAGCTTCATGATGTAGTGGAATATTGCCTTCATCCTGCAGCCCTCAGCTCTATCATGTCTGTCAGCATCTCAATAGAATATTAAAAGGAATTAAATAAAAATCAAGAATCAGCAATGCTAATAAGGCTGCCAGCAGGGGCCTTTCCTGGGATTACTAACACCCTGGGAGCCTTGAATTTTAAATGCCCATTGTAGAAAATGATTCCTTGTATCAAAAGTAAGGAGGGAATCTGACACTTGGAATAATCCAATAAGCTTCAAATGACCTCTAGTTCTTAAAAAATAATTTGACTTCATATGGAAAAGAAGAAGAAAAGATGGTTTATCTCTGTAAATCTTACTTTTCCCTGGAGATCGATGTAAATGCAGTAAGCCAGTCCCCTGAAGGAGCAGACATCTAAAACCAAAGAAGGCAAACTTCAGCCAGGGTTTTAGTGAGCTATAGCCCTGGGAAACAGGATTTGCCTGACCTGGGATGACTCTCTTTTGTTCCTGTGCATGACTGAGTCCTTGGAGTAGCATCTTCATACTAATGTTGCCCAGGTTAGGAAGTGTTATCCATAGAACATTCTCTGTGTAGAAAACAGTGGGCACTCTGAGCCACAGTCACTGTTTGACTATGTGGGGAAAGTGAAGGTGCAAAGCTTCAAGCCTGACATTCTTCTGTGTATCTTATTACAATAGAACAAACTTAAGGCCTTCCAGTTTTAATAACAGGCAGTAATTCTCCTTATCGTATCAGTGTTCCCTGATTGCAAACAAGAAGAGAACATTTAGAACCATTTGAGCTCTAAAGTCAGAAGACAGGCATTAGATATTTTTATATAAATTCATAATTGTCTCATCCATTGACATATACTTATTAACTACGTTGAAGTTGGCTAATGACTTTGGAGAATATATATGAACAAAAACTTCATATACACACACACATATATATGAAGTCATATACATACATATATATGTATGTATGTGTGTGTGTGTGTGTGTGTGTGTATATATATATATATATATATATATATATATATATATATATATATATATACACATATACATAATATTCTCTCCAATATATCCTATGGGGCCCACAGCTGGAGACATGTGAGATAATGTTCACCATAGAGGACCCTGTCTGTTCGGGAGTGGCCACAACCATGCAAACCACTCTGAGGCAAAGAAGAAAGCTTTTATTCAGGAAAAGCACGAGCTGCCAGGAGGGCTGGCTCACAAGACAGGAGCACAACCAACCTGAGTTCCTCAGAGAGTGGGCTTTATAGGGTCTTTTCAGTTGGGGGAAGGTGAGGAAAAGGAAAAGTGGAACAGGAAAGGTTCCTTTAGGGGAGATCTAAGATAGCCAGGGTGTGACATCAGAAGAGAGACCAGGTGATTTACAAAATAAGGGGGCAGGAATCCATGACCTGAGGGCATTGCAGGCAAGGAGGTGATAATGGCTGGACAGTTTCTGAAGAAATGTGGATAATCCACTTCCTTATGTCTCTGTTACCAGCCTGCTGTCCTTGGTAACTCCATTTTGGGAAATGTCCCTCCGAACATTCCAGCCTTTTGTTAATGATAAGAGACAAGGTTAATTTCCTCATGCTGCCTATAGGGGTGATGAATTCTTATGGGAGATGCTGGATAATGTGGTTGATGGGTCTCCCTTCAGGGCAGGTGATGAGCTGGCAGTTCTGTGATGGCTAGAGGTGTCAGAGTGGTGAGATCCATAGTGAGTGCCCTCCTTCAGCACCAGTGTAGCATGCTGTTATGACTTGTTCTGAAACAGACTTCTCTAGAACCGTCCCTGTATTGAGCTGGCTTCTGGGCAGTCACTGGTGACGTTTGTTATAGAGAAGGTGGGGGAGATGGGCTCTGCACACCCCATGGGAGAACAGAAGGAAGAATTAAAGAGCTTGTTATTCTTGTAAACAGCTATGGCATCAAAACACTAGATACAGGGGAGGGTGAGCACTCGGAGGCTAGGGATAGAGGGCTTGGGGCAAGGGAGAGGAGGCAGAGGGGCATCAGTATATTCAAGAGGAGCATGTGGGCATTAGGGGAAGAGTAGGAACATGAGAGAGTTTAAGTTTGAGAGTGTCTCTTGGGGTGGTGGTGTACTTATCTCTGAATGAGGTAGGGTAAGGGCTAAAGAAGGAAGGAGGGGCCTGAGGAATAGCTCTGATTCTGGCTAAGGCAAATCGGAGGAGCTGGGATCAGGGTAGGTGAACTTAATCAGGGACAGGCAGAGGCAGAAGGCATGAGTTAATGTTAGAGTTTAGTATTACAAGTCAGCATCAGATAGGGGAGTCTATTATTCTGAATCATGGTTTATATTGTAGTTATATTTTGTAGTTATATTTTCTTACTGGGTGATTAAGACCATGTAGGCTGCCAGAATTAACTGTATATTTTGGAGGTTAATACTGGTGCTATAGGAGAGATTTTTAGGGACCTGTGAGGAGTTCTATGGCTCTCAGCATTGTCATCTGCTAGGATAAGCCAAGGCCATGCTGACCGAGTGGCCCTCCCACTTTTGGGAAGCCTGGAGGACTGAATTTCCTCCAATGTGACTCTCCTGTTGCGGATACATTGACTTGGAATCTATCACTGGGTCTCCATATCCTCTCTTATCAAGAAGATAGGTAACTTACCAGAGGCCAGAAGTGTCCCATCATCTCCTGTGGCCTTCTGACCTGGGAGCAGGAACCAAAATATTGGTTATCCTTTTAACTCCAGTGTTTCCAACTGATTTTGGCTGCTATATATGGTTAATAATCACTCAGATAGACTCTACATATATGATTAGTAAAACAGATTAGTTTAAAAAAGTGTAATCTAGAAATTGTATGTTAGGAAAAGAGAAGACAGTATAAAAACTTGGCATCTGTGTTTGAAAACAACTTTGGTTAGTTTGTATACCAGGGTAAGTATCAATTATCTCCCAAACTGAAAGCAGAACAGCAATTTAAGAATATTTTTCTAGGGCAGGAAACATGTCTTAAGTATCAATATCTTTATATGCAATGAACTTAAAATACTAGAAATGAGACAATTAAGTGAAAACTTGACTGAGACTACTTATACATACCTTAAGAATAAAATAAAACTAGGTTATTGTTAATGAAGCCCGATTTTAACAGACATTAGAGACAATATGACAGACATAAAGTTTTTTTTTTTTTTTTTTTTTTTTTGAGAGAGACAGAGAAAGAGGGAGAGGAAGACAGATAGAAATGGGTGCACCAGCAGCCTCTCAGCTGCTGTGAATGAAATCCAGATGTGTGCGCCCCCTTGTGGTCAAGTGCAGCATTGCGCCACTGCATCTGGCTAAACGTGGGACCTGGAGATTGGAACCACTGGAGATTGGAACCAGTATTCTTAGGCTTAGGAGGCAGGTGCCTTAACTGCTAAGCCATCTCTCCAGCCCCATAAAGTAATTTTTGAATAAGTATCTCTTGCCATTGAACAATTTTAAGGCTTAACTAAAGAAATAGTTATGACTGTTATAGAAAGCTTAGACAAACTATATTAACATTGTTTGTATACAGTGGATTTCCCTAAGACATGGGGAGTTTCCTCAGTTTTCCTAAGAAAAAGATTACAATAAGTTACTTTTTATAAGACTTAGATTATAACCTCAGTGATAATCACCCAGCAAAACTAGCATGAACAAGAGAAGAACAATCATAAAATTACAGAGTTTTAGCCAGGCATGGTGATGTATGCTTATTGATATCCAAAGCATTATGTACTTTGTATAAACCAAATTACAATATTTTGATATCTAGAAAAGTCTGATATTAAGAAAAAGTAGAGTTCACATATTTAAGGCACATGAGGATACAGACAGTAAACTATGAACAAAAGATCTGCTGACAGAATTTAAAATAAACAAGAAATCTATGTTATGTAGTGACATTTTTAGCTTAAATATGAAAGCATGAAAAATTTTATAATTTTTGAAATTCATCAGAATTGGGATACCTTTATATATTTTTTATTTTTATTTATTATTTGAGAGAGAGAGAGAAATAGGCAGAGAGAGAGAGACAGAGAGAGAATGGGCATGCCATGGCCTCCAGCCACTGCAAATGAACTCCAGATGTGTGCACCCCTTTGTGCATCTGGCTTATGTGGGTCCTGGGGAATTGAACCTGGGTCTATTGGCTTTGCAGGCAAACACTTTAACCACTAAGCCATTGTGGGTCTTTACCATTTCCCTGGGTTGTTGGCCACCAACATCCTGGGCGAGCGAAGGAGTGGGCAGGGTGGGGGGAGTAGGGTTCATCTTGGAGCAGTGGGTGAGTGCAATTACAAGCAATGAACACCTGGGAGACCATCTGATGGACAGCACTCATTTATTCAAAAGGGGAGTGGATTTATGAACAGTTGGGGAAGGTTGAGATGGCACATACAGACTATAAGGCGATTGGATACATAGTTTATGGGTTGCTATCTAAGTGGTGGAAGAACTATGTAACTTCAAAGCTGTGAGGGAGGAGCTGGGGGAGAGATGGCAGAAAGGCTATGTGACTTCAGCCACATAAGGGTCTCTTGGGCAGCTAGACACAAGGGCAGGAACTGTGGGGTGGGCAAAGGCTGACTTATGGAATTGGTCAGAGATTTTGGGATCCAGGGGGAGGGCCTCACCAGTTATGCCCACTCTGGGCGATGACAGGGCACACTAAAACCTACAACCAACAGTAGGGAAATCCAGTAACTGACTCCAGGGTGGGTTCCAGATGTTAGGGCCAGCTGCAACCCTACAGCCCAAGGTCCCTGGCCATGTCCAACAGTTCAGGCCAGGCTCCTCACATTCCCAGCCCACTTTTAGCAATGCCTAACCAGCCATCTCTCCAGATGTGTGTGTGTGTGTGTGTGTGTGTGTGTATACATATATATGTATGTATCTATATGTATATGTATATATGAAATTAGCACTTTTAAAAGCTAAATAAGCCGCGCTTGGTGGTGCATGCCTTTAATCCCAGCACTCTGGAGGCAGAGGTAGGAGGATTACTGTGAGTTCAAGGCCACCCTGAGACTGCATAGTTAATTCCAGGTCAGCCTGGGCCAGAGGAGACCCTACCTCGAAAAACCAAAAAAAAAAAAAAAAAAAAAAAAAAAAAAAAAAGAAAAGCTAAATAAGATGTCCATCCAATCTATAAGTCAGTTTCTGAAATTAATTCAGCTTTATCTAAAGTACCCAAAGAATAGAGGAACTGGATTAAACTGCCATGATCTAATGAAAAAAGGAGACAAGTCTCATGGAAAGAGAGGGCATGGGCATGCCAGGGCCATTTGCCACTGCAATCTCCAAATGCATGCTCCACTATGTGCATTTGGCTTTGCAAACAAGCACCTTTAACTGCTGAGCCAAAAGAAATATTTTCAGTCTACTCCAAATCAATTTTATAGAACTATAGTGAATTCCAAACATACACAAAATTTCATGACATAATCTATAACTACTCAAACCTTAATCAACTCAATAATTTTTGTCTGTGGCATTTTGGTAAATTTGCTCAGTAATGATGTAATTTAAATCTAAAGTTTTAAGGCTGATTGTTAGAGGAATCACACCTTAAATCACAATATAACTTTAGTTAGTTTTTTTTTTTTTTTTACTTTTCACCATGAAGTAAATAATTTCCAAGCTTATGTCAGATAAATACTGTTCAGTAGCTCCAAATGTAGTCTATTTACCTTATAAAACAGGAAAAAAGAGAGTAGATAATTTTTCTGAGTTTTTTTTTTTTCTTTGAGGCAGGGTTTTAGATATAATAACCTTAGGAGACAATTAAATATTAATGAGTCAATTTTATTCTTAAGATTTAGTTGAAAGGTTGACAAATAGAGGAACCTAGCTAATTTGGTTGGGTACTTGAAATTCAGTTTTTTCTAACTATCATTATGACCAGATTAACATCAATGAGTTAAAGTTAAGTTTACAACCTAAATACCATAGCAACCTGCTACCAGCCATGGCCATACTTTGTTAGTCTGATGTAAGCCCTAGGCTAATAGTCATTTTATACCTCAAGAAGTCTGTAACCTGATTAACCACTTTGTCTTTAACCTTCTGTTTAAGTTTACTCATACCTTCATGTACATACCTTTAGTTTACAACCTATGTAACCACTGTATAACAATCTTTTTCATCAAACATTTAAAGTTTTCTCCCCAGTTTATCTTCTTTAACAGTTCATCTTATAACTATCAACAAATCTTTCATTGTTCTTACCATAAGACTTTTAATAAAAGGCTTTTTAAAGTAACTATTTTTTTTATAAAAGAGTAGACCAGACTTGACTTATACTATTTATCTAAAATAAACATATAGGTTTTATCATCGATTGATTTGGGAACTTTGTTTCTTATAACTTTTCTGAAACACATTTTTAAAATATGAAAGCAGATTCAAACATTATTAAAATTTTTCTTGCAAATTCAGCATTGAGCACATCTAAATTTAAACATAAATCCTGAGACTCTTTTTCTGTTAGTAGTTCCACAGAAGCATAGAGAGATAAAGTCAAAACAGTAGCAAGTTCTTATAAGAAGTCTCCATCTATTCTCAGCAACTTGGTATTCACCCATTATGCTGGGGCCAGGATCTGGAGATTCCCTGTTCCTGCAGCCCCCTGGCTCTGCAAGGCAGAGAAGCTAAGAAAGAGCCATTAGGGATTTTCCTGGGGCAGCACAAACCCCAGAGAGATCTGTGTCTTGTCTCTCTGTCCAACAATGAGATGTGTGTGTTAGGCTTCCCTCTTACTCCCAGGGCCACCTGGCCATCTACAGATCAAGACCTTCAGGGGAAGCACTAAGTAACACATTACAGGTACATCTGCTTGGGCTAGGCCAGAACTTAAATTATTTTTGATCTACTTTTTGTCCCTGGGGAATACAGTGGGACAGCATAACTCCCCAATTACTTTCAGAGTTTCTTCTGGGGAACACTCAACAGTAAAAGTTGGTCATGCCATCTAGTTCAATGGGCTTGGTGGAGAACATCCCCCACAGTGAAATGGCACTGCTCAGAACAGAATTCATTCTACTGCCTTTGGGCTCTAAGCCAAATAAATATTCACATACACACATTCATTTCAAGTGCATTTTTCATATAAATTCCAAACAACCATTTCCCCCTATTCATTCATTCATTCATTCATTCAATCATTCAGAAACTATGCATTTTCATTTTAAATTTCTATTCTATTTACAACTCCAGAGACAAAAAACAAACCTTGTTAGTGGGAGCATGATAGAGCAGAGAGAAGCAATGCAAGCCGAGTGAAAAATTTCAGACAATTTGGCAGAAGTTTTCTAAATCAGTGAGAATTTGGACATCAAAAGTACTATAATTTGGCCATTTGTACCCATTTTCTAGCTTAGATTGTGGCCAGGCAGAGTTGCAGAGAAAGATCAGACCATGCAGTTTGATGTCCAAGAGTTATAGAGGCTTTAAGTTCTTAAGGAGACAGGGAAAAAGCAAAACAAGGGGGATAGAAAGGAACCAGGGCTTAAGCTGGGTATACACAGAACACCAATATGACCCCCCTGGCCCCTTAGGGTGAACAGGGCCTGAACCTCCCACATGGGCAGAGGCATATAGGTGCAACTGTCAGATTTTAGCCTGTTAGTGAGCAAGGCATGCATCTGTGCCCCCAATGGTTAAAGTGGCTGGCAGTGGTGATGAGACCTCAGGAGGGAGAGGGACAATGTCCTGAGATGGTGCAACTGAACCAAAAGGCACCCCTTAGGTAAAGAGGACTAGAGAGCAAGAGACCAAGGTGTTGAGAGTGCGTCTTTCTCAAAACGTGGGGTTGGGGGCCCAGAAATGGCCAAGGGGTATAGTCTGGTATGCCAACATAGCTTCCATGAGGAGGGATTAACCCCAAAAGCAGGCCAACCCAAGAGGGACACTTACCTAGAAGGAGGGAGGAGACGAGAAGGGACGAAGAGTGAGGCTGAATTGTGCTGGGCGTGAAGGCTGGTATGAAATTGCAGAGATGGTCTGAAGCCATCAGAGGGTAAATGGCAGCTCAGTGGTCTGGTCAGGGGAAAGGAGGTCTGGCCACCCAAGAGGGCAACTGGAAGTTTCTTATCCAAGTCAGGCACCAGCTGCTGTAAGGTTCAGAAGTTACCACAACCATGCAAACCACTCTGAGGCAAAGATGAAAGCTTTTATTTGGGAAAAGCATGAGCTGTCACAAGAGAGGAACACAGCCCACCTGAGTTCCTCAGATAGTGGGCTTTATAGGCTCTTTTTACTTGGGGGAAGGTGAGGAAAAGGAAAAGCTGAACAAGAGAGGTTCCTTTAGGGGAGATCTAAAATAAGCCAGGGTGTGACATCAGAAGAGAGACCAGGTGATTTACAAAATAAGGGGCAGTAAGCCATAACCTGGGGGCATTGCTGGAAGGAGGGGATAATGACTGGGCGGTTTCCTGAGGAATGTGGATAATCCACTTCTTTTGTCTCTGCCACCATCCTGCTGTCCTTGGTGGCTCCATTTTGGGACCTGTCAACCTAACTCTATATATATAAATTTTTTTTTCCAAAACTAGATATATGGTCATTAATTTCATCTTCATTTTTCAATTTTCTTTCATCATCATTCAAGAAACAATTTAAAAGTGTACAATATATTAAGTGCCAAGAATATGACAGAGAGTAGAACTGGCAGTGCCCTGGTCTCCCCAGAGTTTGTCACCCAGCCAGAGAAAGCAGATAGTTACATAAACCACAACAGCAGAGAGTAGTAGGGAGAGATCACAGTGCCATAACAGAGCAGCAAGAGGAGATGACTGAGGACTTTGAAACTGTTAGTTGAGTTGAATATGAATTATCTGCAGGTTTTGGGGGTGTATGCAAAATTGAAGAGGATAGCATCTGGTAAAGTAGAAGAGGGTTGTGTGAAAGTAGGATAGGGTCAGGAAGTTCTTGATTTCTCTTTCATCCTGGATTCCTTTCATCATCTGCCTCATTTGGTATTTGTAAATCTCACCATGGGAGTCTGTCCTGGGGTTTTGTGTCATACTACATGATACCCTCCTTAGGAACACACTGAAATGCATTGATGCATTGTAGCTATTACTATGCACTTTATAATTAGCTATGCCTCCTTGGAGGCACAGAATCAGAAAGATCAAAAAGCCTTCAAAGTCCTCCTTAGTCTGCTAAGGAGTTGTCATATTTACATAAGAGTTGTCTTAATTGGGCTGGAGGGATGGCAATAGTGGTTAAGGTGTTTACCTGCAAAGCCAAAGGACCCAGGTTCAATTCCCCAGGACCCACTTTAGCCAGATGTGTACAAAGGGGTGCACACATCTGGAGTTCGTTTGCAGTAGCTGGAGGCCCTTGTGCGCCCGTTCTCTCTCTCTCTTTCTCTGTAAATAAATAAATAAATAAATAAATAAATAAAAATAAAATATGTTTTTTTAAAGAGTTGTCTTAATTATTTTGTTCCAAATGAAATCCTGGTTATATAGCCCCAAATCATGTTGTTTTTCTGAAAGCTATAATAGCAAAAATAGCTCCCCTTTGAAAAGAAGTATAGGATTTGAAGCACTTTTGTAACCTTCATTATCTCAGGTGAGCCAGAAAACTTCTAGAGATAACCTGAGGGGAGATGGACCTGAGGGACAGAGGTAGGTCAAGGGGTGTGGCATTGGTGCACTGGTCAAAGCAATGAAAGTGCTCTGCTCAGACTTGTGGTTGTTTCTGAACAGCTTCATACAGTGGAGGGGCAAAAAGGGCAGGACATTTGCCTGTGTGCTGGGAGTCACCCCCAACCATCCTGCTTTCCATCAATCAGAGTGTGTTTGTCCCAGAATATTTAAACTGGCACGTTTTGCTTTTATCATCTGGACCTCCTGGGGCTCCTCATTCATGTTCAGAATGATAGGATGAGCTAGAAAATTGGGATGTGCGGCTGGTTGGCAGCAAACATGAAGACCTCAATCACAAACTGGAGGTCCAAGTAAGGAACTATGGGGGCCCAACCACAGCTGGAGGCATGTGAGGTAAAGTTCACCATAGAGGGCCCTGGAGACGAGGTAATCTGATTAAGTTTCCAAAGTAGATTGGATACAATTCCCATGAACATTTTAATATCTCACTGTTAAGTTAATTATAGCACACATTGACAATATCCAACAAAAATATATGTGATATTTTTAACTATGAAGTTATAGTTACAGAATTTTTCTAGAAATGCAAAATGAAACATGTGTATTAATATTATTTCTTGTTAATGGTGGAACATGGAAGTAATCTAAATAAATTCCTACCGACAGATATTAGTGAAATAGTGAGCTGGGGGGATGACTTAGTGAATAAAGTGTTTGCTATGCAAGTGTGAGAACCTGAGTTCAGATCCCTAGACCCCATGCAAAAGCCAGAAGATGTGACAGGTGTTTGAAATTCCAACAATGCATAGGCTTAAAATGGGAGGTGTGGACAGGAAAATCCAGTGGAAGCTCAGGGGTCAGGTAGCCAGACAAAAGTCATGGTAAACAATGAGAGACCACATACACTGTGGCATGTGTGTGCCCATACTTACACATACATAAATGTAAATACATAGATAGATACATACATAGATAGATACATAGATAGAGAGAGAGTGATACACACACAACACTCACACCAAGAAGATGAGTGAAATAAATACTGTTGGCTTGGATAACAGATGACAGACAAAAAAAGGAAGAAGGTAGTTTTTACTCAAATGGCTTATCATATTTGCATATACTAGATGTATCATTTATTGACTGCTTTAGGTTGAACTATTTGTTCTTTTATTTATTTTATTTTGTTTTGGTTTTTCGAGGTGGGGTCTAACTCTAGCTCAGGCTGACCTGGAATTTACTATGTATTCTCAGGGAGGCCTAGAACTATTGATGAGCCTCCTACCTCTGCCTCCCAAGTGCTGGGATTAAAGGCATGCACCACCATGTTCTACCCCTCTTTTATTAATTTTTAGGATAATCATCAGAAAAAAAAGGTTGATAAATGTATCTCCTTCAATATAATTATATGGCGAGCATGCTAATACTTGGCATGAAGTACTATCTAATCTTCACATTAATCTTTAGCAAATCATATTTGGGGCTGGAGAGCTGGCTCAGAGGTTAAAGGAGCTTTTGTGCAAAGCTTGATAGCCTGGGTATGATTCCCTAGTACCACCATGAAGCCAGATGCACAAAGTGGCACATGTGTCTGGTTCATTTGCAGAGGAAGGAGGCCCTGGCATTCTCTCTCTCTCTTTCCCCCTCTCTTGCTCTGATTGCAAATAAATAAGTAAACATATTTTTAAAAATCATATCATCTCATTTCTATATTGTTATACTCCACCCACTGGTGTGAAAATTCAGTTGGAGAAAATTCCAATGGCATTTCTAGGGTCTGACATCTAGTCACTGGTGTTCACCTTGTCTCATATTGATAAAATTTTCAGATATTTAAAGAGTACTATGAATAGTTATTATACTTTATTGCAAAATTTATATCTAAAAAGAAAAATAGTGAAAAAATATGAAAAGAACAACTTTATATGGACAACTAAGATGTCTTGTATTTGGTAAAAACAAAGGCAATCACTCAACTGTAAGAAAGTTTAGTAAAATATTTAAGGGTTTTTAAATCATTTTTATTTAAGAAGAATTAAATGTGAACCATGACTATTAAAATATGAAGAGGAGCCAGTGGCACATGCCTTTAATACCAGGATTTGGGAGGTAGAGGTAGGAGGATTGCTGTGAGTTCAAGGCCAGCCTGAGACTATAGAGTGAGTTCTAAGTCAGCCTGGGCTAGAGTGAGAACCCATTTTGAAAACAAACAAACAAACAAAAATATGAAGGGTGATATTAGATTACATTTGTCTTTTGTTCTGAACCTAATTGCACTAAGAAAATTGCATTTCATTTAATAATATAACTCAATTTTCAGACATTTGTGGAAGATTTGTAGAAGTAAGCAATGGTGAAGTGAAAAAAAAATCCTTATTAACCATGTTAAAGGGGATGGGACTTAATTCAAAGATCATAGGTGGGCATCAATAGGATTTAAGAAGAGGCATGGGATTCTATCATCTTTTTAACATTCATTGTGTGGTGTGTGTGAGTATGCATATATGAACATGTATGTGGACACACATTTTTGACTATCCGTGCATGTGGAGGCCAGAGGTCAACATTTGTTGTTTCCTGTGGTGGTTTGAATCAGGTGTCCCCCATAAATTCATGTGTTTTGAATGCTGGGTTCCAAGCTGGTGGCATTTTGGGAGGTGGAGCTTTGCTGGTCTTGTTGGAGATGAACCTTGAGATCTCTTAGTCCTCACTTGCCAGTGTTACTTTGGCACACTCTCCCACTGATATTATTCACCTGATGTTGGCCTGGAGGTGATTTCAAGCCCCTGCTCAGGACATGTTTCCTCATGCCCTCATGGAATTTCCCCTCCAGTCTATAAGACAAAATAAACCCTTTCCTACCACAAGCTCCTTTTGGATGTGTGCTTTGAGCCAGCATGAGAAGGCAACTGCATTTTTCTTAATTTACATTTATGTTAAGATAAAATACATTTATCTTAATTGTTCTCCACATTTTTTATTATTATTATTATTATTATTATTATTATTATTATTTAGAGATAGGATCTCTCACTGAATTCATAGCTTAAAAATGTGATGAGTCTAGTTAGCCATGCCTGGCATCTATGCATTTATGTGAGTTCTGGAGTACCAAACTTGGGTCCTCACACTTGTCAAATGCTTTATCTATTGAGCAATCTTCCCAGACCCCTCATAGTGTTTTCTAACAGCTTCAAAGTGGATGGAATGAACTTGAAGTCTAAGACCAGCCAGAGGGCTATTGCATAACCCACAGTTGGAGGAAAAGCAGAAAATATGAGATATATTCATATTTGAATACAAAGAGATGTTCAGGATGTAGAGGTGACCAGGCGTGAAATCAAACTGATGGAGATGTTGAGGGGCAAATAAGTTGGAAAACTTCCATGAATCCCATGTTTCTAACTGGATTTGATATTAGAAATACAAGAAATCATATCATCTTGTGGGCATGTCTAGACAACTGTGTCTGCAAGAAGGACATTGCCAGGGAACCTATCAACTTTGGTTATATTCATAAAGAAACCAAAGTTGCAAAATTTGACTTGATAGATAAATTCTATGGCCAATTCCTTGTGTGCTGTTCTGGAGTATGTAATCAAAGCATTAATGGAAAAGAATCTGAAATTGCTGACTTAACCTCAGAGGGACTTTCTAACATACTCTCTCATTACTGCTTCAACACAACTGACCTTATCTTTGTTGCAGCCTAATTTAAATTCTAATGCTAATTCTTCTGTGCTCACCAAAATTCTTATTATACACTTTCTTGTTATTACTAGCTTCCTGTAAATTCAAATCTCTACTTCTGACATTATTTTGACTGAAGAAAGGAACATTAGGTTAAGATTAATTTTAAATATATATATATATACACACACACATTATATACATAGTTTTCTCTGTGTATGTCTAACTGTATTACAGGAATGTCAGGGGAAATAAGAAATGCATTATGTTAGATAAATATTTGTGTATTTGTGTCTGTTTCTATCCTTTTTTTCTTTTTGAAGCTTCATTCTAACATTTGTTCATAAGCACATCTTTAAGATATTGGTAACCAATATGTACATATGTTTATGGCTAATTAATGATCAATTATATAGTATAATAAAGTTGAGGCTCATAGGGTTGGGGATGTAGCTCAGTGGTGGAGCACTTACCTAAGCATGAAAAATATCCTAGGTTAAATTCCAAGTACTACACAGAAAATTCCCCCATAGCTGTGGCGATTTCATACTTCCAATGTTTGCATTTTGTTCTAACATCACATAAAATTCTATAATTTACTTAAATTTTCTGGTAGATAGGTTGCATCCAATCTTTTTGCTATAATATCCATCCTTAGGAAAAAGATCTTCATATGTAAACTTTTCTCCTGTTACTCTCAGTATTTTCAGTAACAAGTTAGAATTCCAGATAGGTGATTATTAGGTCAGACTGTTGTAAAAATTTGATATTATAAAATGTTATTCATCTAGTGCAACTTGGATTGGTCTTGGTTTCCTGCTTGGGGTCAGTTTGAAAAGATGGGTTTACATATGGGATTGTTTTTGATTGTTTATTCTCATATAGCACATTAAAGCCAAATGAACAGAAAACTCGGTAGAAGAGGTTAGGTAGTATAGAAATTGAAAGACACTTTTTCCATTAAAATATTTTATTTATTTATGAGCGAGCGAGAGAGAGAGAGACAGAGAAATAGAGAGCGAGAGAAAGAGAGAGAGGGACAGAGGATGGGTGCACAGGGGCCTCTAGCCACTGCAAACAAATTCCAAATACATGTGCCACCTGACCATGTGGCTTAAGTGGGTACTAGGGAATTGAACCTGGGTCCTTAGGCTTCACAGGCAAGAGCCTTAACCACTAAGCATCTCTCTAGCCCTTTATAAATTAAAATATTTTGTTTATTTATTTAAGACATTTTTATTTTAAACATTTTCTTCAAGATCTACCATCTCTTGATTTTTGCAGGTTCCTTCTTAACCCCCATCCCACTCCAGTTAGGTAATGCAAAACATAGTTATGCCTTCTTTTTAATTTTAATTTTATTTATTTTGTACAGTTTTTGAGAACTTTAATACACGAACATACTGTAATTTGACTGTATTCCTATCATTACCCTCTTTTTAAAAAATTATTTATTTTTGGACAGAGAGACAGACAGAGAGGGAGAAGGAGACATAGAATGGGCACGCCAGCAGTCTCAGCTGCTGCGAACGAAATCCAGATGTGTGCGGCCCCTTTTGGGCAAGTGCGGCATTGCGCCCTTGCGTCACTGCATCAGGCTAAACGTGGGACCTGGAGATTGGAACCTGGAGATTGGAACCGGGTTCTTAGGCTTAGCAGGCAGGCACCTTAACCACTAAGCCATCTCTCCAGCCCTCTTTTTTTTTTTTTTTCAGTGTTGAGGACCAAACCCAGGGCCTTGTGCTTGCTAGGCAAGCGCTCATCCACTGAACTAAATCCCCCATTGTCCCTCATTCCCATTCCTAATTCCACTTAGGACCCTCCTGTCTCCACGTAGTCCTTTTCTCTTCCCTCCTTCCTCCATGTCAAAATGTTGATGGACTCAGGACAGTGCAGGACTTGTCGGGGTAATTTTAACTTAATTGTGGCAATGTCACACATGTACACAATGTGTTTTGAACATATTCTTCCCCTTCCAATCCTGATGTACCTCTTCTTTTTCCCAACTAGTCCCCTCCTACTTATATGTGTATAGGTGGGGGGACAATTGTTTTTCCTTTTTTTAAAATCAGTTATCTATATTATGTGTATACGGTCATGATGGTACCATCGTTAGCCTTCTCCCTGTCCAGGTGTGAGACTATTTATTGAAGCTTGGACTACTTACCAGTGGCTGCACTATTGAACACATTTATTTATATTCCCTACCCCATCAACCATTTAGTGTCAATAGTTCCTTGGGGAGGAGTGGGGCTTCACGATCCCCTGCCCCAACCTTTCTTATAACTATCTTATATGTTCCCATAGAAAGTATTCATGAGTTTTCTTGCTTATGTGTTTGCTTTTATGAAATAGGATCCTAAAAGAGGTCATTGAAACCACAGATTGACTTCAAAATTGGATCATAATTTTAGCAGTCGTTTGAAATCTCATTTACCACTGGCATTCATTGTGAGTTACCATAACAAATCAATTTGTATGTTCTAACCCTCCTCAGGCACTCTTCAGTCATCCATGAATAGGTTGAGCACAGCTGTCATGATCAGTCCCCACATATAACTGAGGGACCAAGTGTTTCTTTCTTGCAAATTTCCCTGAATAACTACTTCCTCACTGTTGCATGAAAGGCACAGAAGTAAAACAAAACAAGCAAACAACAACAAAAAAAAACTGTGTAAGTCTCAGTTTTGAAAAATTAAAGAGATTATCCAGGAAGATAAAACCAACCGTCTTCCTGTCTTCATGAGACACACAGGAGACATGAGCTTAATTTGGATTATAAAAGTATTATTGAATAATGATGAATATAAAGTGGCATGAGGCACAGAAAGGATTACTGAAGCAAGGTGATCTCTCTTGCTTGGAGTTTCTGAATCTCAGCTATACTGACATGGGGGCAGGGTAATTCTTTATTACAGGGACAAACCTATGCATTGTAACATGTTCAGAAGCATCCCTTGTCTGGTCTATATCCACTAAAAGCCAGCAATATTTCCATAGCTGTGACAATCACTGCTGTGTTTAGACATGGCCAATTTCCCATTATGGGTCAGAATCACCAGTTATCAAGACCCATTTGTGAGCTGTAAATCTTTAGTTTCCTGGGTCCTGCCTTTAAGACTGAGCTGAGAAATCATTAGATTTAATTGAATAATATGCAGTTATCTTTCTACTCCTAAAGATATTTTCATATGCTTGGTCCAGGAAAATGAGCCTATTATTCTACAAAGTCTTTCAAGCCCTGTATGCTTCTGGTTCCCAAAGTTTAAAGATGTCATTGTTTTGAAATGTTTTAGGGGAGAACTCAAAGTGTTACCACTTGAGAGGAATATAAATTGGAGGGGCTATCATTTTTTTTTCTTTTCCTGAGAGAAAACAATCTTTACAGAACAATAATGGAGCCAGGCATGGTGGTACGCACCTTTAATTTTACCATTCCAGAGACAGAGATAGGAGAATTGCTGTGAGTTAGAGGCTAGAGTATAGAATAAGAACATATCTCAACAAAACAGATAGAAAGAAAGAGAGTGTGTGTGTAGAAATGGAAATTTTATTTGTGTTCATTCTCTTAAGATTGAGACTGGACTCAGGCATGATGGAGTTAGAAGATTCAGGAAGCTAGCCAAAACTAAGGGGAAAATAAAAGGAAAAACTAAGCAAATAGAGTCAAGTGTGTAAATATACACATTGCTTATTTTAAATACAAGCAATGGCAAGAAAATACCAGCTCAAGAGATGTGTTTCTAAAAGCTCATGCTTCTAACAGCTCACGTTCTTCAACACTGGGAGGTTATTTTTTGCAAATACTGAAGAATAAGATAAAATTCATGAATTGATTTCGGGGTCAATCAAAAGGACTGGTTATCAAATCTAAATAGTGTTGAGACTTTGGAGCTCAGAAGTTCTAGGCTATCTCTACGGATGAAGGAGAAGGAAGAAATTGATTTAGAATCACAGGGTAGTGGAGCTGGAGAGAGGTGGCTTAGCAGTTAAGGTGCTTGCCTGTGAAGCCCAAGGACCCAGGTTTCATTCCCCAGTTCCCATAAATAAATAAAAATAAAATATTTTTAAAAAAAGAATCACAAGATCTTTGGATGTACTTCATGGTTGCCTGCACAAGGTCCTGGGTTTGATCTCCACAAGTGGATAAAAATAGAGAGCCATGCTCCTATTTGCAGTGACCTCAATGTCAGAGAGCTGTTGTGCTCTGTGTTTGCACACAGAAGCATGTCACCTCTCAGTGTGCCTGTGTGCTCAGTACAACTGCACTAATGCAAAATAAGTCCAGTTTCTCAGAGGAGAACATCCTTGTTGAGATATAACTCCTTTTAAAACTGAATCAGAAAGATGAGGAACAGGTATCACATCTCTTATTTCTCATTTACCCTTTCACATTGTATATCCCTGTCTTACTTGTAGTTCTAAATTATCCAAGCAGAATAACTTCTAAGGGATACGCACAGGTATTTGTGACTGTGTCTTGTAATATCCAATGTTATTTAAATGCTTACCATGAGCATACTTGAATTGTCGACCTTATGATATTGTGTTCTTGTTTGCATGGGTCAATATGAATTTGCAAGATATTTGCTATTTTTTAATCTTTGACCTTTTAGAATAAAGGAATTATGACCAAGAATAGTTGGGTGACACATCCCAGATCACATATAGAATAAATTGAGAGGTAAGATTTGATCCCAACCAAACCTAAGTCTTTGTTCCTTATTACTCTAGCATACTATATATCACCCAAGCACACTCTAGGTATGGTTTTAATTCACCCTCACCTTTGCTCTAGTATAGGTGTTTTTTGTTTGTTAGCTAGTTAGTTTTGTTTTTTGAGATAGAGTCCAGACTGACCCAGAATTCATTCATTCTGGCCTTGAACTCACTACAGTGACCTTACTTCTGCCTCCCTAGTGCTGGAGTTAAAAGCATGCACCACCACACCCAGCTATAGGTGTTATTTTTAATTTCCATTCTATAGATTAAGGAATTGAACAACAGGGAAATTGGATAACTCATCTATAGTCATATACTCTTCTAGTCATATAGAAACGAGGTAAAAATCTTTGCTCTTCCTCTCCAGCTTTTTGCCTCTTTGTGGAGATGATGAACAAGGTGATGTTCTAAAGCAAAGGCAGAGCCATGTGGAAATAACACACAGATGGTGGCATGATTTCTTTGGGTAAAGAAGGAAGATATATTTGGTTGCTCAAGGATGTCAGAGGTGATTCTATGGAGGGGAAGGGCTGTTATGAACTATGAGTTTAATTTTCTAGATGAAGGGCCAGCATGGGTAAAGACACAAAGCCCAGTGACAAAGGGTGGCTCCTGAGAAGGCTATTGCTCAGCTCCTCATTGACTTGAAGGCACTGAGACACATGAATCTTTTTCTGCAATAGATGTTCTATGTCTTTCCTAAAGATTTTTTTTTTTCTGAAAGTACAGTGATTCATGAGAACACAGAAATCAGAAATATTTTTGAGTTAGAGAGAGAAATATGGATACTATGTTAGTCAGGCTATTTGTCACTATGATAAAATACCTGACAGAACAACTTAAACGGAGGGAAGATTTATTTAAGCTCACAGTTTCAGAGATTTCATGTTAGAGTGGACATGGAGGAGCAGAGATGCTCACAACACAATGACACAGAGAGAGAAAAAGAAAGAATATCAATTTCTGGGGTGGCTGGTTTTCTTCTTTTGTTTTCATTGAACATGGGCCCTTAGTCTATGGGATGATGTAAGGCATATTCAGTACTACATGTAAATGTGGTGGTTTGAATCCAATGTTCCCTATAAACTCACATGTTTTCAATGCTTTGTCCAAATGTGGTGGAAATTTGGGTGTGGAGTTTTGCTGGAGGAGGTGTGTTAATGGGGGCAAGTCTAGGGTCTTATAACCCATTTTCTATCTTGCCATAAGTCACTTCACTCTCTTGCTGCTATTTTCTACCTGCTGTGTCAAGACTGTGATGTCCAGCCTCTATCATCTTTTCCTTGCTATCATGAAGTTTCCCTTCAAGATTATGAACCAAAATAAACCCTTTCCTCCCAACAACTGCTTTTCATCAGGTGTTTTGTCCCAACAATGTGAAGGTAATTACAACAGTATTATGTAGTAGTAACAGTATATATGTTTGTAGGCACATATTTGTGTATGTATGTGTATGCATTTTAATATATACATAGTAGATACCATTCTCTGTGATTCTAAATATAAAACTATTTCAAGGTAAAATAATGCTTCTTTAAATGTCTAATTAATTATATTTATATATAAGAATAAACTGCATGAAGAGAATTTTGAAAATCCCCATTGTGTCTTTTTAACAACATTTCAGTGTTTAAAATCAGAATGGGCCTGGGTTAACTTCACTACTACTAACAGGAAGTATAATATCTTCAGTGATAGAGAATAAAGAAGCTGATCTTTGGGGGTTCCTGTTGTTCAAAGATGATATCAAAGGCTCTTTGACATAGTTGGTCTCCTCTGGTTATCACTGATTTAGGAGATTTGGTCAATAGGAATCCTGCAGACTCAAACAATGGGATACACTACTCCCCCATCCTCCACCAGAGGAAAATTGACAGCAATTTCCATTGAGGACAGGCCTGCTTGCTGTGCCTACATACTAGAAGCTACTGCAGGCAGTGCTAGGATCTGTCAGACTTGCTTTTCAACATTTTTAATCAGCCTGAAGCTCACACAGATGCAGAACCCATTTGCCTGGGGTCAGACACCACAGCAACCACAATCAGATCAAATCCAACCCCTGGAGTGGGTGTCAGGCCCTCTGAGATGATGCACAGCAGGCTGGTCTCCACAGCAGAGCTCCACTCCTGGCATCTGTCTGTAGCCCAACTAAGCTTTAGTTTCCCTCTCAAACCAGAACTAAATGTGATGATATGAGAAGAAAAAACTCCACAAAGACCCATATTTGCTCATAGTAACACCTTCCTAAAGGAAACTGAAGCAGATGTGTTCGCTTTTTCATGAAACCTCTGTTAATTCTTTCTAAATACATTTTTATCAATGTTCATTGACGAAACTAACAACGTGTTGATCAAGAAAAGATGTAAGAAATCATCAAATATCAATGCCAGTATGTATGTATGTATAGATATGTGTATGCATATATGTATATATACATGTATATTTATCATGTATTATTTTACAAGATTATGTTTACATATGTATATACACAGGTATACTGTGCAAATAGGTGTATAAAGGCAAATAATTTTTTGCAATATGAATTTCTTATAATTGTTACTT
Source organism: Orientallactaga sibirica (assembly GCA_036365145.1). Lineage (NCBI taxonomy): Eukaryota > Metazoa > Chordata > Mammalia > Rodentia > Dipodidae > Orientallactaga > Orientallactaga sibirica. The sequence continues at coordinate 9,672,274 of JAEOAD010000031.1, read as the reverse complement.
TCAAACTGGTCACTTTTAGAATAGTGTGAATTACTGATCACCTGAATTGGACAATAGTTTGCATTTTACAACAATGTGTAATCTTTCCTTTTTAGTTTTACTATCAATCTATGTCTTTATCTACTCTGTACCTGTTCTTTCCAATCTATAAATGGTTAATCTGTCCACACATTTTTTCTAATCATTTGAAAATAACTTTGAGATATCATGTCCTTTTAGAATTTTTTTTTGTATTTCTAGAAAAAAGATATTCCTTTATAAAGCAATAGCAAATTATTTTCTTCCATGCTACAGTAAAATGAATTGAGGAAATGAACACTAGTAAAATACTATCCAATTTAGAGTCCATATTCAACTTTCATTGATTATCCCAATAATACTGTAACTTTACTTTATTTGGAATTCAGTGCAAGATCCACATCTCATTTTATTCAGTATCTTTAGTTATTTCAAACAGTTTCTTATCCTTTAACACTAGCAGACATGGAATTTTTGAAAGGAATGCCTCCCAGTATTAACATGTGTTATGGTAGATTTTTCATGCTTAGATTCAGTTCATGGAACTACCATAAAAGTAGTGTTGTCTTCCCAATACCTCATATCCAGAGGTTATTCCAAAATTAGAGAGATTAAAATTGATAATTTGACTGAAGTATTGTCTACCATCTCAATTTTAAAGTTGCTGTTTTCTCCCATTTTAATAAATTTTCCTCTGGTTTTGAGATTATGTGAAAATCCTATTTCTCAGCAAATCACCAGTGTAATGTGTGCTTGGGATTTTCTAAGTCAGCAATTAGTTTATATTTACTAGTCAGCCCTTTCTCATTCATCCATCAATCCATTATCCACCCATCCTTAGGATGGGTTCATGTTCATGGATCCTTCAGTGGGTTACCTTCTGTCACTGTTACTTATTTTATAGCTCAAATCACCCCAAACAGATGAGAAAGGGATACTGCCTTCTCCTCTTGACATATCCTCATCATTCCATGAGCTTCTATTTAGGGTGGCACCAGAAAACAGTTCTCATGAATATTATAATTTATCTGTCCTAGCTGTGGGATCAACATTTTCCTCGAGAACTTTGCCCTTTTAATGGGAGAAAAATATTTAGAGGCCAATATCTGCACACGAGGCATGCTCATTGCTACTGATATATCTCATTGTTCACACATATGAGATAGGATAGGTGGATGGATGGATGCTGTGGTGTTTTGATTCAGATGTCCTCTTTAAAGTTATTTCTTCTGAATGCTAGGTAAATGGGAATTTGAGCCTCCTGGAGATGATGTATGGTTGGGAGCAGGCTTATGGGTGTTACAGCCAGTGTTTGGCACACTCTTCTGCTGCTGTTGTCCACCAATGTTGGCCAGGAGGTAATGTCCACCCTCTGCTAATGCCATCATTTTACCCTGTCATCATGGAGCTTCCCCTCAAGTCTGTAAGCAAAAATAAACACTTTCTTCTCACAAGTTTCTCTTGAGCAGGTGCTTCCTGCCAGCATGACAAGTTGACTACAACCATAAAATTGGTACTGAGAAGCAAGCTTGTAGCTGCTAGAAACCAGACAGAGTGGCTTTTGTGAATTAGAACTGATTTGCAGGGGGAATATGGAAGGATTTGAAACCTTAGCCTAAGAGATTCTTTGCAGTGCTGTAAGTACAGCTTGATGGACTACTCTGGTCAGAGCTGAAAGACTTGAATGCAGTAAGATCTAGGGACTGTGAGATTTGGCTTATGAGGGTAAGAAAAAGTTTTTTCAGAACTGGGCTAGTAGCAGTTTGTGTGAGAGGATTGCTGCTATGTCTATGTCCCAAGAACTTATGAAGGGTTGCATTTCATAGAAATAGACTGGTTTGAGCAGAGGGTTATGACACCAAAATAAAAGAAAATCTTTGGGGAGAAACTACTGTTGCTACTAAGTACAATTGTTTGAGAGATTATAATCATTGAGACTGGGCTAGCTGACCCTCACTGGGACAACAGGAAGAATGCATACTCTTTTAAAGGGGCCTGAATATTGAAGAAGTGTCTATTCTTCTGAGTCAGCTTTATCTTTTCCCATGGATTAATAAGTTGGCAGCCCACCTGGTACTATGGAGTATAACAAATGCAGGAAAGAGAGGATCACTGAATTTGCAACAGTTTTGTGTTTTTGAAATGACTATGGGAAATGTGAAGCAGGCTTGTTGAATTACCAGCATGGAGGTCTGATGGAGCCATGAAGATGAATTGTGGTTTGCATTGGAGACTCAGTGGAGATGCTAGGACTATGGCATGCCTAAAGAAGAGCTGCTGGCACTGGGTGAAGTTTTCAAGGACTGTGAGTAGCCTAGCTGGAGGGGCAGAATTGGAACTCAGAGACTGAATATTAATCCCCATGCATTCAAATACCTTGAAGGTCATCCACTTTTTACATGTACATTACAGGGTATTATCACCCCATTCTCCATTCCTTTCAGTCCTGTCTGAGCCTGAATCACCATCATCTCTGCCTTGGATTACTGTAGTAATCCCAACACTAAAACTATTCTCAACACATACACAATATATTTTTTAAACCCAAGGACAATGAGGCATGGCAGTGTTTCCCTGATTTGTTCAGATTCAAATCCAATGCCCTAGTAATGGTTACAATTCCCTACATATCCTTCCCTCTACTGCATCTTCATCCCATCTGCTGCTGCAGTCTTAGTAATTTCATCAGAATCCCCCCCCACCCCAAACAAAAACTCACCAGGTGCAATCCTGCCTTTCGGCTTTATCCTAACCACTCCTTTTCCCAGAGATATACTTGCCTATATTTACCTTTCAAGTTATCATCCAACTCATCTTCCCAATACAGTGTACTTTTGTTATGCCCAGTTCACGGCACCCCCAGTGACCACCAAGGAAGACCAAACACATATGCAAACGCAAAGAGCTTTTACTCAGGCTTAAGCTCAGTCTCTTGCCTTCACCAACGCAGTGAATTCTAGCAAGAGCCCAGAAGATCAGAATGGCGGGCTTTTTATTGAGGTTTGAGCAAGGGGAGAGGACTATCACCCACACAACCACATTATTGGCTAATTTGAACATTAACTATACTTGGGGGTTCTTGATTGGTCTTAGGATTTTGGCAGGCTAGGTCTAGGGGAATTTCAAACTTAACTGGCTAAGCAAGCGGCGGTTACATTTGAACAGGTTGGCACCCACGGTTACATTCATTTGATTGGTTGACATTTACAAAACTCTGAGACGGTGGATCTTATTGGGCCATCCAGCCCAGGACCGCAAGAATGTTGAGTCATGCTCACACAGCAAGTTTATGGTTTTTCCCTGTACTGCTTGTTCTTCCCTTGATTCCAGGAACTCACCCTTGTGGCCTACAGAGTGACTGAGGCCTGTCATGATGCTACTCTGGCCTGGGTCTTTCACTTTAATCATCCTGTTGAGTATTACCAATGACTCACCCTTACTACAGCATTGTAAATTTTATTTACTCTGATTTCCCTTTTCTTTTTCCCATATCACTCATCATTTTCAAATGTAATACATGAATATAATACATTTTACTTACCTATTATGTTTATTGTTTACTGCCTGTGCTCTGGCTTCAATTTAATCTTCAAACTCTGGGATCATTATTTTGGTTCAGTAACTTCTTGTGCAACTGAAGCAGGAATCAACACCTGGAAGGTGTTCAACAAATTGATATTTAATGAATAATTAAGGCAGAATATCCCCATTTTTCCATAGCAAGATGGATCTACTTTATGGCCAACTTTCCATCCACCCATCATAGAAAGATACCTATCTGCTTAAATACCTTCTTCTATCTACTTGTAAGTATTTATTCCATGTTAGGCATAGCATTAAAGATATTATTATGGGGTCATTTATAGGTTCTGAATGGGACTGAGATAATCAGTCCTGATGTGGAGTTTTGGGATCTGAGGTAAGCAGATTCAGGTTTTACCTTTCAGGAATCTTAATTCTAGGAAAGGAGAACTCTGGCCTTGGGAGGGGCTCAGCTTAAGTTCCTGGCAAAACAGATCTAGGAAACTCCTTTAGGCAGCAAGAGACAATGAGAAGCTATATCCTTCTCTGACCTCTAGCAAAGTAGAGTCTGCAAGGGCAGGCTCAAGGACATTTCACACTTTAACTTTCAGGGCCCAGATACCCTAGACTGCCTCACTATAAGGATCAGATTTAGGGATCTAAGTGTTTTCTCCTTAATGCCAGTTACAGCCTATCTCCTCTTCTGTTTGATCCAAGTACACAAAAAGTGTTTGCAATGGAACAGATCCCTCCAGGAAGAATTGGCAGACAGTGTATTTGCCTCTTACTCTTCATATCAACAAGCGAGGTCACATCCTTCATGGCTTATACAACAGTTAGGGATAAATTTTACTTCTGTGCATATGTTTGTCACTGTTGGGAACACTTCTCTGATTGTTCTAAACAATGGATCAATGTAGAAGATGTCCCAATTTGGCATCTATACTAAGGATATTATTTTGAGATGACTTATAGACAGCAGTGTTTTTAAACTACAGAAATTCAATTTAGATTTGGTGGCTGTTTGGGAAGTCAAACGAGATACATTTGTAGAATTGTCAAGTTATGGTGACATTTGAATTTAACCAGAACTCAGAAAATGGGGCAAATGCAGTGCCTCTGGAAAATAGCAGGCTTCTCAGGAATGAATGCTTTATAGCATGTTAGCCATTGCTGCAGTGACTTTGGGATGGTGTATAATCTTTGAGCTTTGAGTGAGAGGTTGAAATAGGTTAGCTCTAATGTGTTTTTCAGTGCTAAGAGTCTATGATTCAGAATGGTGTTTAAGAAATGTTGATGAATGACTAACTGCTTTAAAGAAAAGAGAATATTTTATCTCAGGATAATCCTTTAGATAGCATTGAGACTGGCTTTACACTGAAATGAGTTTCTTTCACCTAAAATGCACTTTTTTTTTTTGAGAGAGAGAGAGAGAGAGAGAGAGAGAGACAGATAGAAAATGGGTGCGCCAGTAGCCAATCATCCTCTGTAAACAAACTCTAGATGCGTGCGCCCCCTTGTGGGCAAGTGCAGCATTGCACCCTTGTGTCACTTTGCATCTGGTTAAATGTGGGACCTGGATATTGGAATCAGCATTCTTAGGCTTAGCAGGGAGGCCCCTAAACCTCTAAGCTATCTCTCCAGCCCTAGAATGCACTATTTAGTGTTTGAACTATGGTTATACAGGGACACTTACTAGATTTATGCTGCTTCATTTGCCATAAAGTATATTCTGTAGTCATGCTCACACCCTAAAAATTTGATATTTTTTTGCTTTAATAATTTTTATTTTATCTTACTTACTTTTTAATTATTTGAGGGAGATAAAGAAAGAGGCAGATCAAGAGAAAGAGAGAGAGAGAGAGAGAGAGAGAGAGAGAGAGAATGGGCACACCAGGGCCTCCAACCACTGTAAGCGAACACCAAAAGCATGCACCACTTTTTGCATCTGGCTTACGAGGGTCCTGGGAAATCGAACCTGGGTTCTTAGGTTTCATAGGCAAGCACCTTAACCACTAACCATCTCTCCAGCCTGATAGTTTTTTTTAAATAAAGATGATGAGAATCATGAAACTGAACATGTTTCCATTTGTGCTTTAGTAGCCATTTAGTAGCCATGAAGCCCAAGGGTAAATTTACAATAAAAATTTTAGCTGTATATTTTCAAGTTGCCTCTATTTTTATGTTTTCTTTTTTTTTCTTCTAAGTCTTAATCTCCTGTTATAAATGACACTATCTGACTCTGTTTTTGTTTGGAATTTACTCAACTATGCATTACTTTATGTACCTTAAATCATTTGGGAAAGGAGAAATAGGACTGATAAATGCATTGATATGTGAAAGCATGTATAATGGTTTGGCAAGTAGTCTTTCTTCTTGGTAAGAGCCTGTAACAGTGTGATCATCATATCCCATGATGGGCTAGCAAGCTATCATCCATATCAGCACCAGTGACTTGACTTTACATTCTAAGTACCTTTTCTATGTCTAGACTTCCCTTTTAAAAGTCGTTAGCCCCAGCCGCAATCTCATTCTGAAAACTGGTGCTTCACAGTGAAGCAACTTGAGTAACTGTGAAGGAGAAATAGGGGTAAGATAGTTTCTTTCAGGCAGTTAGTCAGGGACAGGAGCCCAAAGGGGGAACAAGGAAATGCCATTCTGTCCATCTTGGCAAAATTGAAAACTTGGGTCTTACCTTATCTCTCCAAGATGGCTCCCAGTGACATGGCTAGCAGCAATGTCCTACTTTTTTTTTACAGCTCAGTCTCTCTGGGTCAGCCCTCTAAGTCCACAAACCAATCATATCTTAACTCTTTCTCCATGACAAGACTCATCCTGAATGCATCGAATGTGTGATCCATAGAAAGGAAGTTATCCACATGGTCCAGTCTCTTTTCCTTTTGTCTTGTGACTGGGCCTGAGCATCTACATGATTCTGTCCCTCCTTCCTACCCTTTCTGGGACCAGCATGCCTGGGAAGGGGTGAATACTTATCTTGGGTATTTTACTTTTTGCCTTCTTTTTGTGGTACCCTCTCACTTTGATTACATTTATGATTTATCTTTGCTATCTGAGTCCTTCACTGCTTTTTAAATTTATTTATTTGCAAGCAGAGAGAGACAGGCATATGTGTGTGTATATATATATATATATATATATATATATATATATATATATATGGAAAGAGAGAGAGAGAGAGGGAGAGAATGGGTGTGCTGGGACCTCTAGCCACTGCAAACCAACTCCAGATGCATGCTTCACTATTTCTTAATCCTTTCTAGTCTGTTACTTGAAGGGGCTTCTATGCCCAGTGTTCTACCTGTGTGTGGAACTGCCCCAAATTTCCCCTAAATAAACCTCAGAAATTATGACTTATCCCAAATAAATTCAATAATTCACAAGTTATCCTTCTCAAGTACATTTTATCAATTCTTTGTTAAAACTAGTATAAGGACTCAAATTTATGGTTCACAAGTTTGGGATAACCCCCAAGTTTGGATCACCAAATCCTGCATCAACAGTATTTAAATCTTGTTTTACATAAAGAGAACTTCCTAGGTAGTAGACATATGTAAGAATATCTTTGTCTGGAAATATTGGGGAGGGTTTAGAATGTCACTCAAAAATCTGCTACTTTATTTTCCTGATGAAGGTACCTTAAGTAGATAAAGTAGAAAAGATTCCTAGAGCCTAGGGACAGAAAGGAAGCCAAATCACAGGGGATTGCTGGTTTACTAATCATTGCCATCACCCCCAAACCTACTCCTGAATTACTCTCTAAGCTAAGCAATATCATAAAGAATATTAAAGAGAGACAAATTGGACTGACTTGTGCATTTAGTGGCACAGTCCCAAGGAGTTTTATATCTTAAACATGCTGGATATGCTGTACTAGGCCAGGGAGAGCTGATGCTAATTTAATCAAGCCAGAGAAGGAAGTCTGTAACACCGTTCCCTGTCAGCTCTCACATTCTCCAAGGGCCCTGAGACTGCTTGACTTGGAATGCTTGCAGACTTCACCCTTTGTGAAATTTTCCTGGATATTGAAATACCCTAGAATTGGAGGTAACTGAAACCATTGTATCCCATCTGCTTGTTTACAATGACCTCCCATGGATTAAATAGCCTGACAGGATGGCTTCTTGTTAAAGATATGGGGACATTAAATTGCAGAAATCTGCTGGCTTAAACTCATTTAAAACAAGAAGTTTGTGTAGATTTGATTTAAGAGGAACAGATTCTTTGACAGTGAGCTAGTAGTTAGCTGAGGCAAGTAATATTGAAAGCCAATTGGGTTATACATTATTAGATATTTTTTCAAGGCACTTCCCTTTTTTATTATACATTATGTATGCTAATAATATAATTAATTTGCATTTCTTAAAAAATCTTTTGACTTAGAATGAAGGGCTTGAAAACATCCGCATATCTATGAAGATGTCATTGTAAAGTTAAGCATCAAGAGTGTTTCAGTTGGGCATAAGTGGGTTAATTAGTTCAATGAATGAGAAAACACATGCTTTTTAAATTAAATGAACAAGGTGTTTTGCAAAGACAGACAAAATTTTTGCTCAGCTAATTAAGCCCTGAGAAGAACATACCAGTGGTATGCTATGGGAACAAAAGGGAAGAAATACAGACATTTTCTATGATCACATGTCACTGGATTTTGGAATGATTTATGCAGAGTATAGTTATTTCCACATCCTATAGTGAAAGAAACTGCAAAGGATAGAATAAATAATGTCCATATAGTCACCTACCTAGCTTATAAATGGATTGAGGTCTCTTGGTTTAGCCACGGGCTACTTTTACCAGATTTTCTTGCCATTCAAATTTCTGCAAGGGTCTACAGTCATTTTATGCCTCCAGAAGTTAACTATATTTTTATTCCTTTTTCCTTTCCCTCTTTTTCTTCCAAACTTCCTCCTTTCTTCCCTCTCTCCTTCAATCATTCCTTGGCTTTCTGTTGTTCTTTGTAATACTGTGGCATTTGTAGACATTGGTGATTTCCATGCCAGAGGAATTCTAATCCTCGGTTATTAACTGGAACTGTGGACTTTATATGCTTAATTTATCACACACAGTATGATGAGGATGGCATTGGTGTAACAAATTTCCTACTTTGTGGAATTATTCTGAGAATTAAACTGGAACCTTATATGAAGCGTTTATCAGCCCCCTGGTACATTGAAAGACATAAGTGCCCAGTAAATAGAAGCTGCTGCTGTTGTGTTGTTGATTTGTTCAATAAGTAACAATGAAATTGGAACTTTAATAAAGATAAGAATCTATCTTCACTTCAAAAAGTAGCAAATAGAATTAGAGCATATGCAGCATTGATTTGAGAACAAACTCAAGGTTTCTATCTTCACTTAGTTACTTCTGGGCAAATGTCAGTGAATTCTAATACCCTCTCTGCGTCAGAAAATATTTTCAATGGGCTCAAGAATATACAGCTGGAATGCAAATGCTGTAGTTACCAATATTTTTATGGAATCAGAGTTTATCAGAAGGCATGGCCCTTAACAACATTGTGGGTGATTATTTAAAAATCAGGCCTTGACAGGGGAAGTGCCTTTAGAATTCAAAAGCAAGATTTCTGTAGTCAAATACATTAGGAGAAAAAAAGAGGCCTGGCCCAGAGGTAAGGGAGACACTAGTTATTACTTTTGTCTCTTGCTCCTCCAGAGGTAAAGCAGTTAAGGCTGCTTTCTCAGTAGTGACCTATCTTAAATCAGACCTCCTACCCCGGCTGCTGACACACTGTTTGGTGTAGACCTGTCTTGTAATGGGAGATGAACCTCTGTGCCACTAGGTGCAATTACAGTTCAGTAAAAGTCATGAGAGAAGGAAGGAAGAATAGGTCAACATCCATTTGGAATGTGTAGCCATTTTCTGGTATTGCTCAACTGAAGAAGACTGTTTTTTATTTATTCTCAGAACTGGAAGACCCCTTACCCCTCAAGTTCACCCATACCTGTAAGCCACTTCTCTGTATCACACTGTGGACCTTCTGGACTGTTTCCTCATTTATACAGGTTTTCAGACTTTCAGCACAGTCTTTCTTTCTGAGGAACCCACTCTCTTGTTGTATATTTGAACACCGCATTATATATTATTTGAGAAATCGTTGAAAACTGAGCTGAGGATAGGCTATAAAATCTATTTAAGACTTCTCTTACTAATACTGTTTTGCTTCTGTCTCCAGCATCTGGGCCCTTGGCTAATGGTGTACTGTAACACAGCAGCCATGCATACATCCTGTCTCCTACAGCCCCCTGCTTTCTAATACCCATCCACTTGGCTTCCAAGGTGGGCATTCTGCCTAAGAATGGGAGAAAACTGGCACATTACATAGCAGAAAAGGAATCTTTTTCAGACAGAAGTAGAGGAGCCCAATCCCTTTATTCTCTTCCCACCCCATCCATCTGGAAGAGAAGAGAAACAGAGAAATTTTGAATGTGCCAAAGTTTAATTACTTCTATTGAAAGTGCCAAAATATGTGAAAGCTTATCCTTCAGTGGAAGGAACCCAGAGGGCCCTCCGGACATGTGCAGCAGTCTGTTTGCCATTTGTTGTTTCTTTCTTTTTTTATTATTCTTTAGCCCTGAGTAGCAAATTTCCACTTTTCCTGTCCAAGAAGAATGAGGACAGATTATCCCTTAGTGACATGGAAAGAGTGTTTCAGAATCTCCTACTGTGGACAGAACTATTGGGTCATCCTAAATACTTCTGTGTAAAGACACAAGAGGCACAAATCCTTAAGCATAGGGTGAACATTTACTGGCATGATTAGCTCTCCAGGTTAATCATCTACCCATATGAAGAATATTAAAATGAGCCAGGTTCTGTGGCACACACCTTTAATCCCAGCACTCTGGAGGCAGAGGTAGGAGGATCACCATGAGTTTAAGGCCACCCTGTGACTGCAGAGTGAATTCCAGGTCACCCTAAAGTAGAGTGAAACCCTACCTCAAAAAACCAAAAAAACAAAGAACAAAAAAAAAGAAAAGAATATTAAAATGAAACTACCTCTAACCTGGGGGGGGGGCACCTCTGCATATACTAAAATAGACCGTGTTTTATTTTCTTTTTGTAGGTAAAAGGTTAAAAAAAAAATTCAACAAAACCTGAAACAAAATTGGAAACTTTTGTTATAAAATTATAGGAAATTTGATGACAATGTTGTCAATAAACAAGTTATCAACTACCTACCACAAATCCAGTCTACAAATATTTCTGTGGCTTATTATAATTATTTCTCATGATGACCCTAGGGAAATGGTCATATTCTTTGCAATAGATTCAGTAAAAACTGCAAGATTTTTCTGAGATTGTGGGACTGGGCTAAAATCACCCAGATAACAAAGAACTGATGTCTTTTGATCACAAAGCCAGATAACATGGACTCCTTAGTTAGCTTGCCCTTGCACAGAGAGAGCCTAGGCCAGCTTGTAGTTCACCCATGCTTCAGTACCAGCCGCCTTCTTTTTCAGTGGCATACGGTTTTATGTTCCACCATTTAATAATATCTATACCCTTAACTTTAGCAATTGAAAAGAAAATAAAATTTACTCTCCTATTTCTCAGTAGGATCATTAAAAATTGCCTATAAATAGTGGTGAAATACAATCATTGCTCTTTTGCTTATCTTTAATGTCAAGAAGTTAAAACTGACACATAAGTAACACATCATTCATATATGTGTTCAACAGTGAAAACATAAATCCGATGATCTCTCAGGTTTGTGAAATAAGATGTTGCTTCCAGAGTGAGGCCAAATCCGCTTCTTTACAAAGGGAACATTGTAGGTATTCTGTCTTGTTGATGACTCTTTAAGTAGTAGGAGAATCACATAACTTTCTTGAAGTTTTCTGTGAAGTCAGCATGCTTTGCTTTTAGATTTCTGATGTCTCTCTTATTTCACAAATCTGTGCAGAAGTTGAAAATATCATCTTTTGATACAGGCAGGTTCTAAACACAAGCTTCTTTACTATGATTAACTGGCATGGGGCCTGATGGAGTAATTTGGGGATTGCAAGCCAATGGGGATTGAGCTTTGTATTTTAAGCCCCTTTTTCTTCTCAAATCTTTGATGTACCTTGCCTATTCTTAACATCATATGGAATGTAGAAATCATTCTCCTGAGTTAAGATATTTATTTTGCTAGTCCAATGTTACTCTCCAGTTGAAGCCAGACTTTGATTTTGCAGAATATGGCAAGAAAAAAACTGGACATAGAGACACTCTCTTTCTGTCTCTTTCTCTCTCCCCCCTCTCTCTCTCTCTCTCTGTGTGTGTGTGTGTGTGTGTATTTGAATAAGAAGAGAAAAGAAAAGAATCTGGGTGACAGTATCTTGTATTTTCTAAATCAGTTTAGGTTCTAATGTCTAAGATCTGAGATTTGACTGCCATGACTCTTCTTAAGTGAAAGGACAGATTCAGGGAAGTAGTGACATACCTTCTCCATGGTGGAGACACAGAAAACAACATGACAGATCTGTCAATGACTCAATCATATTTGATTTCTATCTTTATTAGTTAGGTTAAAGTATTCAGTTTGTATACAGAGATAACCCATATTTTTTTCATCTACGTTAGACTTTGAGGTAGGCAATGATAACCTACCTCACACATATCAGACACCTGAAAACTAATGCAAATTATCAAATCGAACTTAACCACTTTTCTCTGTATATCTTTTGGGGAATACAAAAAGTAGAAATGGTTTGGAGACAAGACTCATAGGCAACCATTGAGTTTTTTCTCATATTGCTGAAAAAATTCACATGCTTTGATTAAAAAATTCTAAATGTCCTTTTTATTAACATGTTTTAGGTTTCAGAAAAAATGGGCAGAAAATAAAATTCTCATAAATCCACCTCACACTAATTTATCTTCTGTTAATACCCTGCATTATTGTGGTACATTTGAAATTATTAATATCCTGATATGATATTGATAGCTAAAGTCCATAGTGTACATTAGGGTAACTCTTTGTGTTGTATAGTCTATGGGTTTGGATCGATGTATAATTATATTTACCCAATAATATAGCATCATGCAGAGTTATTTTACTGCCCTAAAACCTATTCTGTTCCATATCCTCAATGTCCCCCTCAATTCCTGCCAACCAATGATCTTTTACTGCTTTACAGCTTTATGTATACTGGGTTATCACAAAGCTGGAGTCTTACAGGATGTAGTATTATCTAGATTGGCTTCTTTCACTTAGCAATAGTGATTGAAGCTCTGTCCATTTCTTTTCATGGTTTGACAACCTATTCCTCCTTAGCACAGAATAATAGCCTTTTGCTATTATTGTTTATCCACCCATATATTGAAGGACCTCTCAAATGTTTCCTTATTTTGGTAGTCATTAATAAAGCTTCTATGAACATCTCTGTGCAGGTTTTTGTGTGAATGAAAGTTTTCACTTTGTGAAAGAGTATGACTGCTCTATCATATGATAAAAATATTAGCTTTATAAAAACAAGCCACCAGTCAATCTTTAAAGGGGCTTTAACCACTTTGCATTCCCACTAGCAGCAATGAGTGAGAGTTCTTATAATTCCACATTATTGCTGGTATTTAACATTTTGCATTTCATTCAGTACATACTAGTGATGTCACATTTTAACTGAAAATTCCTAATGATATATAATTTTGATGTCTTTTTTGCATACTTACTTGCCAACTATGTATGTATCCTCTTTGGAAAGGACACTTCAAGTCTTATTGTTTTAAAAAATTGGTTTTCTACACTTGAGTTTGAATATGTGCTTTGTTTTTTGATTTCTGATTCCTCAGTAGGAATGTTCTATGGAGATATCATTATTATGTAAATCTTATGTATCTCAAAATGAGCTAAGAAAAATTGAGTCACTGCAGGTATTTATTGAGAGACTTACAAATAATTCTTACTTGAGATTACGACTATGAATCATAAAAGAAGCATGCACTGAATAAGCTAGAGCACCATGTTTTTAACCAACTACTACAATCTCCTTGTATATCTGCATTTCAATTAGTATTTACAACTGCTCTAATGTCAAGTGATGGAAAAACTGTAACATAATGTGTGTGTGTGTGTGTGTGTGTGTGTGTGTGTGTGTGTGTGTGTGTGTGTGTATAGGAGCTTATGCCACAGTGCGCATGTTGAGGTCAAAGGACAACTTTGGATGTCGATCTTCGTTTTCCAGTTTATTTTAGGCATAGGCTTTCTCACTGTTGTTCTCTGACGTGTTCACCAGATCAGTTAGCCCATGAGCTTCTGGGAAGTATTCCTCTCCTTCACCGCCCATCTGGCTGTAGACACACTGGGGTTCATCTAATATTGGATACAGCCTTTTCCATTGGGTGTGGGGATCCAAACTCAGGTACTCACACACTGAGCTCTCTCTAAACTAGCACAACTTATTTTTAATGTGGCATCAATAGGCTTCACTAGTATAAGTTATATATAAATTATATTTATAAATTGCCTGTGCTGTTACAGCTTACTGAGGATTGACTCTGGGAATGGGATAAGTACCCCCACAGCACAGTCTCAGATCCTAGCATGTTGAAGCCCAAAGGTTGAAAACGCTACACTGTTGAGAACAGCTGATAGGTGAGACATTGCTCAGGATCTCTACCCCCACACCTCAAATCTTTTTTGATTAGAGTTTACCACTTTTATTCCATAATATAAAAATACCTTGGTAGAGGCTTGTAATTGGAAGCCTAACCTGGGGAGAAATCCTCTGCCAGGGACCCTCAATCAGCCGCTCCAGCAAACTGTTCAATGGGCTTCTGCAGTCATTTCTGCTGGATGTTGTTTAATGCTGGCTTGATGTTCTGTGCATTATATGCTGTTTGTTATTTCTTCATTTACCTTTACTTAATATAGTCCTAATAAACTAATTCATTCAAAGCCCAAATATAACTATTGTGAATTATTTCTCTTTATGAAACATAATGATATATTATTTTGGACTGGTGAGGTTTATCCCAAACTATGATCATCTGTACTATGAAAGGGGAAATTTTCAATTACAGACAGGCATATGTCAGAAACAGTAGCGGGTCTATCATTTGTCTTTTTCACTTAATTCACTTCTTTAAAAAATGTATTTTATTTATTTATTTGAGAGAGAAAGAGAGAGTGAGAAAGAGGAAGAAAGAGAGAGAGAGAGAGAGAGAGAGAAATGGGTCTGGCCTGGCCTTTAGCTACTGCAAACAAACTCCAGACACATGTGCCACCTTGTGCATCTGGCTTTATGTGAGTACTGGGGAATTGAACTTGGGTCCTTTGGCTTTGCAGCCAAACACCTTAACCACTAAGCTATCTCTCCAGCCCCATAACCCATCTCTCAATCACACATGCTGGAATCAGGTAAATAAAAGAGCAAGGAAGAGTGTTTGCCTGAACACTAGCTTATTTTTCAATCTACTGGTTAGATTCTATACCTCCAATTATGGCTCCAGCTGCAAAGTTTGCAACTTCCCATTGAGAGGCAAAAATGCTTGGTTGCTGGAAGATATCATGTGAGTTAGTAGAAGAGTTAAGGGTTCCTTGAGCTGCCTTGCTTGAGAGAACCCTTTGTGTGACCTGATGCTGGAGTGATAGGTTTAACCAGAAGAGTCTTGGCAGGTACCCACATAGAATTATGATAGAAAGTACAACTACTGTCGATTTCCATCTGCTGTTATATTCTGTGATTCTGACTTTGTATCAGTACTGGGCAAATCGAACCTGGATCAGTAGGCTTTGCAAACAAGCACGTCTCACAGCTGAGCATCTCTCTGGCCCTGCTGTTGCATTCTATAATGTAAGCCATCAAGTTATTTTTTTTTCTAATTTTAATGTGAAATCTTCTAATTTTTAAAAGCTGGGATCAGATTCTATCTTTTTCAAAACCCTGTAAGAGTCATAAGATATACTTGTGGATGAGCTTCGTGCAGGACTTCAGTTTGTGATATTTGCTATGTGAGGTTCACTTTGGCAGCAACTTTCTTTTTCTTTCTTTTTTTTTTTTTTTTTTTTTTTTTTTTTTGAGAAAGAGACAGAGAGAAAGGGAGAGGAAGACAGATAGAGAATGGGCGTGCCAGCAGTGTCTCAGCTGCTGCAAACGAAATCCAGATGTGTGCACCCTCTTGTGGTCAAGAGTGGCATTGTGCCCTTGCGTCACTTTGCATCTGGCTAAATGTGGGACCTGGAGATTGGAACCGCTGGAGATTGGAACTGGCGTTCTTAGGCTTAGGAGGCAGGCGCCTTAACTGCTAAGCCATCTCTCCAGCCCTGTCAGCAACTTCTTGATGAGAAACTGCACTTTACCAAACACAAGGTGAGTGCATGGAAGATGACCCAGGAAGTACTTCAGTTAAATTTTGCAGGCACATAATTTTATTTCAAGACATGTTTAAGCCAACACATCCTGATTAGTTCCTGTGCAAGGGCAATCCTTTACTTCCTTCCCATAAACTATGTGATACAACACATGCAACCCAAATGGAGAGATGTGTTTTTGAAGGTATTGTCATCTTTTTTTGTGGCAATTGAGATTAAACCTGATGACTCTTCCCTGCTATTCAAGAGTTCTGCCACTGAGCTACGTTAGGAGCACTTTCTTTCTAAATTTTAAGGCAAGATCTTGATTATTTGTCTAGGCTGTCCTTGAGCTCACTCTGTAACCCAGACAAGCCTTAAACTTGCCAACCTGCTATTTCAGCCCCCTAAGTAGCTGGGATTGTGTGCATGCACCTCCAGGCTTTCCTTTTGAGGATCGCAGGCCTGTAGAGAAAGCAGAAATGAAAGGATGATGCAGAGGAGCTGAGGGGAGCTGGGGATATACCCAATGTACATTATATAATTATATGAAAATGCCTTTATATAACTCCACATCATGTTGTATGATTATATGCCTATGGTGGTTTGATTCAGGCATCCCCCAGAAACTTATGTATTCTGAATGCTTGATGAGAGCTGATGGCAGTTTGGGAATTGGAACCTTGTTGGAGGTGTGTTGTTGGGGGTGGGTGTATGGGCATTATAGGCAGCTTGTCAGTGTTTGGCACACTTTCCTGATGCAGTTGTCCACCTGATGTTAGTGAGGAGGTGAGGTCCAACCTTTGCTCATGTCATTTTCTCCCCTGCCATCAACCTTTTCTCCCACAAGCTGCTTGCAGTCAGGTGCTTTCTACAAGCAAGGAGAAGCTAACTGCAACAATGCCAATGGGAAATAAAAAACATTTTTTTAAAAGATTAATTAATAGAGAAACTCAGCAGAATAGTAGACATCCAAAACTCTGCAGAAGATGGACCTGGCTATCTGAGATTACTGCTCTGGGCAGAGAAGTCTACTTCCCTGGGCTGGTGTGTACTTCATTTCTGTGCAAGTAGCAGCACTGGGGATTGTAGATACCAAGGTAGGCATGTGGAGTTCTAGGAAGTGATAGGTGCTTGCAGTAGTTCCTCACCCCTTTCTGCATTTAGTTACAGTACATTCAACTGCAGTCCAAAGGCATTATTATCTTGATTACTTAAAGAGAGACTGAATTCATATATGGTTTACTATAGTAATGTTATAATTATTCCATATATAGTATTGTTATTTGTTGTTAATATTATATTGTGCTAAATTTGTGAATTATAATTTTTTACAAGTATGCATGCATAAGAAAAACAATATACATGAGGCTTTGTACTATACACAATTTCTAGCATGCATGGAGGGATTAAGAACTCCTGGGCTTGAAATTACTTCAGTTGACACAAAACAGAACTTCACATTTTTTTTCTCTCCCAAATACCTCACCTTTATGTAAAGCCTCATATATATATATATATATATATATATATATATATATATATATATATATATCCATTTATTCTAAAAAATGCCTTGGCATGGTAAGCAGGAATTATAAGAGAAAGAACTATTACCACAAAAGCCACATGCACAATGGATGCTCTCTCACAAAGGCAGAGTGGAAGATTTATAAATAACATACTCTTACAGAAAAAGCAAAGCAAAACAAAACCACCCAGCAACCTAGTGGAGCCTTTAGCAACTCATTTAGATTTTCTATAACCATTAACTGTCATCAGTATGCTACAACTTGGCATTCTGTTTGATAAAATGTATCTCAATTTTTCTCAAATTTTCATTTTCTCTTTTATAACAGTCCCAATATACAGCCCAAAGTGGTCTGTTGAACTTCCGAGTACCACAATTAAAAGTTGGGTCATTATACACAGAGTCATTGCCTCTCCCACATAACTGATGGCTACCCCCATAAGGCAAGACCCACATGACCCATGGGGCGAGGACAGGGAGAAGGCTAATGATGGTACCATCATGGCTGTATATATACTATATACATGACTAATAAAAATATATTTAAAAAGGTGTGTACCAATACATGTAGCTCTTTGAACTTTGATGATAATCATCTTTATAGATGAGTTCAAGTTCCAATAGGCATGTCACCTGTTAAAAGTTTGAAGCATAAATAAGTGACAGAACTATAAATTGAAAGGACCCCACATGGCACACCAAACCTTTAATGTCCTATTGGGCACCCTATTTTTTCTAGTGTGTGTTTATTTGGACCATTTGTTTAATAACTACATAATCTCTCTATTTTACAACACAGTCTATCCTTTCAAAAAGACAGCCATTACATATTTTTACTGTGAGAGAACTATGATTATGATGCATGTGGGTAGCCAGTTTTTTCAGTGTTATGCGATTGGGTAAATGATAAACCAATCCACTAATGGCCGAAAACTCAGATAACTGACTTTGCCTTTTGGTTTACATGATACTAAACAGAAGTTCAAAATAAAGCAAAGTCAAAGACCTGAAGACAAATGAAAATGAATAGCATGTGGTAATAGATAGGTTTTACATGTATAATTTAGACCCTTAGTTATTAGGGCATTTTTTTGGTTATGAATGTGATGTGTGATGGTGATAGGTAAGAATCTAGCCTGTAGTTGATTACTGTTCTGCTTGAGCGAAAGAGATGAATTAATGAATTTCTTGGCCTAACCAGACACTATGATTCATTTAAAAAGCATTCCTTCAGAGCAGAACTCAGTTTCTTACCATTACTAAGAGTGGGTGTTCAAACTGGAAAATGCTAAAATACAAATCATTTCCAACAAATCTGTCTTGGAAAGGAAAGAACATACTTTGCAGTTTGAATGTAAAGCTCTTCTTACACTCTTATTTTTAGTTATTTTAATTTTTGATAATTTTATTATAAAGGGATTTAGCTAATTGTGAGAATGGATTAAAATACAAAGATGAGGGCCTAGAGACATGGCTTAGCAGTTAAGCACTTGCCTGTGAAGCCTAAGGACCTTGGTTTGAGGCTTGATTCCCCAGAACCCATGTAAGCCAGATGTACAAGGTAGTGCATGCATCTGGAGTTCGTTTGCAGTGGCTAGAGGCCACTCATTCTTTCTCTCTCTCTCTCTCTCTCTCTCTCTCTCTCTCTCTGCCTCTTTCTCTGTCTGTCACTGTCAAATAAATAAATAAGAATAAACAAAAATAAAACCAGTCATGGTGGCACACTCCTTTAATCCCAGCACTTGGGAGGCAGAGGTGGATGGATTGCTGTGAATTCAAGGCCAACCTGAGAGTACGTAGTGAATTCCAGGTCAGTCTGGACTAGAGTGAAACCCTACTTCAAAAAACCAAAAATTAAAATAAAATAAAAATAAATAAATAAGTAAACAAAAATACAAAGATGACTACTGTTTGCTTTCTTAGTTCTGAAGAATAAAAGAAAACTACTTTTAAAAAAAAAAAAAAACTTGCTTTTAAATCTACTCGGTCTAGGATTCATACATCTGTGTTATGATTTGAGCTGCCTAACTTGATACATGACAGACCAAAGTCTCAAATAGGCTGTGACTCCACTTTCTTAATCACATTTCTTTTCCTTTATTTTTATCCCTGGTCTCCTGCTTTTAAAACAGTTAAATATCTGTAGGGATCCTGATATAAAATACTTACATGTTCTAGACCAGTGGTTCTCAAAATGTGGTCCTGAGAACAGTAGCATTAATGCCACCTGGGAAGATACTGAAAATGTGAATTCTCACACCTATTTAAGACTTACTAAGTCAGAAATGAAGTGTTGAGTTCAGCAATCTGTGTAGAACAAGTCCTCCAAGTGATGTTAATGCAGTGGTAGATTGAAGTCAGCTATGGAAATCACTAGTTAGTTCATGATAACTTATATGATATTCAGGGGAAAAAAATCTTCTGGGATGCTTTAAATGCATTGTCTTTTATTATGCAAGGATTCAGTTATATATGTATAAGGTATAACCTTGCAAAGTCGGTAAACTCTTTAGTCACTGGTTATCCATAAATCATACAATGAGGTCATCTGGTTCCCTTTGATAATTTTTCAATACAGACTTGTTAGTCAGGGTTATTAAGAGGGATAGAACCTTGAGAATGTGTGTGTGTGTGTATGCATGCATGTATGTGTATATGTATGTATGTATATGGGATTTATTAGAGCAAATTTCTGGATATGGGATGGAGAGAGCAACAATGGCTATCTGTAGGTTGAAAAGTTTGAGAGCCTCAGATCACTGAAGGCCAGGAAGATACCTAGAAACAATGCTGGTCACCTTGAAAGGGTGAAGAAACGAGGTTCCATTGTTCACAAAGGATGGCGGCAACAGGTCAGATGCATCATTCTGCAGCCAGTAGCAAGGATAACCAGGTAAGAAGGACTTTTCCTGGAACCTCTTTTCATACCCACTACCACTGGAAGGCTGCCTGCCTGCTTTGGGGAAAGGTCGTTCCTCTCTGAATCTTTATTTGAAATGATTTTACAGACTTAGCCAAGAGGCATGTCTCTTGCTTGATTTCATCAAGTTGACAACAGAAATTAACCATCACAAAGCTATGAAACATTCCTTCAATACTTTTACCCACTGGGTAGTCTATTCAATAAGTTTTTTGGAAGGCATGGCATTTGAACCCACCACAAAATAAAAAAAGAGAGGAATATTTACCAATTTGGAGAGCAAAAGGTTATCCTCAGATGCTGCAAGATACCACGGTGATTTGCAAGAGCGTCTTTCCTGATTTGTTGCAGCTTTTTCTTCCCCTTTGGTAATCTAATCAGAAAGTCAATTTACATTTCTGTGGGATTTTTATTATCGTTATATTATTTTTAAAGTATGATATTCAGCAGGCAGCAGCGGCTAGAGAAGTGGCTCTTATTAGAGGAGGGAGTCCATTTGTAAGATGCTGTGAAAACAGCAGCTACCAGAGAAAGCCTCCAAGGTGGGAGCTTACTGTAAAGTCACAGTGAGTCAACAGAAGCACAAGACTGCCAGGGAAGTTAAGTTGCTCTGGCCCTGTATGCATAAGCCTCTGGTACTTAAAATGAGGGGCAGGCTGAGAAAGAGAACTTGGCTTAGCTGAGGTCAGAGCACACCTTTTGGCCCATTACCTGTTCTACAAAGTACTTTTAACAAATAAATTCCAAATGTCCAATCCCAGTCACCCTCTAACTTTGTTAGTGTGAGAGAAAGTGAGGGTCATCCGGATCAGCTGGGAATAAAATTTGCATGGTGTTCACTACTTGTTGAAAAGCTATGTGGAAAGAGAGGACAAGGAGTACCTGAGATAAGGTAACTGTGACAGACAGCAGAATGAGTCACCAGCAGGAGTCTATGAATATGCAAATAGGAGCTGCTGAAGAGTGGTGGACGCTGCCACTTTGGTATAAGGATTATTTTGAGTTAAAGATATATATTTAAAACTAGCAGGTACCTTGTAAGGGTACCTTTGACCCTTCCAGGTATTTTTCCCAGAAAGCAAGAGATAGTACCCCATATAGCAATGCCTTGCCTGAACCTGGAGAATAATGTTCTCATCATGAAGGATGGCAAGCCGAGACTGAGAATTCTGCACAAATAGACCTTGTTAAAATAACCTTTATCTTTCTGTAGCCTCCCAGCATAGTTTACCTACTTTTCCATAATTGCCTTTTCTTGTTCAACCTAATTTAAATGCATTTAGATTTTAGTACCTCTTTTGGTCTTCCTTTCTTTACAAGGACCCCTATTTCACATAATTTATTTATTTATTTATTTATATATTTATTTATTGAAGATAAGGTCTTGCTCTAGCCCAGGGTGACCTGTAATTCACTATGTATTCTCAGGCTGGCCTCGAACTCACAGCAGTCCTCCTACTATGTTTGTCTCCAGAGTGCCAGGACTTAGGCGTTTACCACCATGCCCAGCTCCACATAAGATTTATATTAAACAAACATGTATGCTTTTCTCCTGCTAATCGTTCTTATGTCAATTGATGTTTTAGGCAGAGCACAATGTCTTTGAAAATGTAGAGGTAAAATTTTGTTTCTCTTCCACCCAATAGACCTGAGTCTGAGAAAAACTGTTCTTCATTCAAAACTCTCTGTTCAGGATCTCATGCATGATCTTTTGATTTCAGAAGTCGCTCCTTCTTCCTTTTACCCCTTAACCAGCTTTTATTTTTCTTCCTGACAATCAATACTACCTAACACTATGCTGTCTGTTTCCTGTTTGTTCAACTGGGCACAGACATATTGGACACATAGTAATTTCTCAGTATTTATTAGAAAACATAAAGAATTAAAAAAATAAAAGAAATGGGGAGAAAAACTTTTCTGAAACAGGAGATGAGAAATAGTGTGGTTGGTGATAGAGTTAGGGGGCAATGAATTGAGTGCCTGCCTCCCTTCCAAGCTTTCTCTGCAAATAAATGATCCTCTTTTATACCTTGCTTTGTTTTTGTGAAGATGGGGATTGACAAGATCTCAGTATAAATGGCCACATAAAGGGGCTGGGGGGATGGCTTAACAGTTAAGGCATTTGGCTGCAAAGCCAAAGGATCCAGGTTCGATTACCCAGCACCCACACTTTAGCCAGATGCATAAGTGGCGCATGCATCTGGAGTTTGTTTGCAATGGCTAGAGGCCCTGGCGCACCCATTCTCAATCTCCCTCCCTGTTTCTCTGTCAAATAAATAAATAAATAAATAAACATAAAAATAAATATTTAAATAGTCACATAAAAAGAGAAAGTAATAACAAAAGTCAGAAGGAGGCTTGACTGAGAGATTAAAAAGCTATCCGGGAAGTGTGCCATGTTAAGCACTCCGGGTTCCATCAACCTAGTGGTGACAGTATCTGGACCCACCAGGGTGGGCTGACACCTAAGCCACAGAATCGCATGCCAAGATAATGCCTGCCATGTGCACATGCTTTAAAACTGCTAGTTTGACGCGTAGCTGGAGAAGCTGGAGACATTCAACCCAGGCAGGGAAGACTGGCTGATAAGTACTTAAGGGTTGTGACGTGTAAGCCATATTAGAGTTGCACTCTTGTGTTTACAAGGAATTATAGGGCAAGAAATTGCCAGGAGCCAATACTTTGCAAGAGAACACAGCTCCCACAGAAGGCAAGGCATTTCTCAGCAGTGAGTTTCCTCCTGAGGATGTGAACAGATGTTCCTTTGCACCTTGCTACTCAATCTGATCCTCAGAATAGCATGATCTCTAGCTTCTGAGAGCTGATTAGAAATGCAGAGTCCCAGAGCCCACCCAGATCTACTGAAGTAGAACATGACAACATAAAGTTTCTTCTGTGATTCATATGCGCATGAAAGTTTGAGAAGTCCTGAGTGGAATTACGAGACTCTGGAGATGTAATTAAAAGAAACATAGATAATTAGTGGGTAGCTGCAATTCTTTCCATCAAGAAGCAGGCCAAAGTGTGTATGTGTGTGTGCGTGTGGAAGGGGGGGTGTTTTATGTTCTTTATGGGAAGAAGCTCATCGTTCTGAACGGTTGTTTTTAATCAAAACAGAAATTCAAGACAGAAAAATGTGTACTCAGAACTAGCTATCTGACTCCAAACAGAGGATTCTCATCTGTTTTAAAAATTAGCACCTTGGGCTGGAGAGATGGCTTAGTGGTTAAGGTGCCTGCCTCCTAAGCCTATGAACTCTAGTTCCAATATCCAGCGGTTCCAATCTCCAGGTCCCACATTTAGCCAGATGCAAAGGGTGCAATGCCACACTTGACCACAAGGGGGAGCACACATCTGGATTTCATTCACAGCAGCTGAGAGGCTGCTGGTGCACCCATCTATATCTGTCTTTCCTCTCCTTCTCTCTCTGTCTCTCACGTGTCTCTCCAAAAAAAAAAAAAAATAGCACCTTAATTAAGCACATCTTAAGTGTGCCCTGTCAAGCATTAGGAAGACAAAGAATGAATAATCTATACACTGAGCTCCATGTACTAAAGTATTTATATTATACTCTTGTGTTTAAAATCATGTACTGACCCTGAAGCTCTTGCCTCTTTTTCTAGATACATTAACAGCAGCTCATTGTCACTGCCTCCAGCCCTGCTCTTTTCTTCACTCTTTGTGATGCCTATAATATCTTGAATGACTCTGCCTTATTCTAGTCCCCACACTACCACTTTCTGTATCTGAATGACACTTTGGAACATTAAAAGAAAGCTATTTTCCATTCAGCATGTGTATATTCTCTCTTTATTTCCATGGACTATGTATGGTGTAAGACTTTTGCCCATGTTTACCTGATGAAGTTCTAGTCTTTGCTGATTTCTGTGGTGTAAATATTTCTTTGTCCTTTCTCAAGCTACCATTGTGATATCATGGAATTTGGCATTGGACAACAATATATACAATTGGGCCCTTGTGAGCTGGTTTGAACTGACTTCATCATACTGCTGCCCTCTGGCACCTAGAACAATGACAGCACTGAGCAGATGCTCATGCAATATTTTGATTTATTTAATGATGGAATGGAGTACAGAAGTAGATATTATATCCTCTGTAAAAATCAGAAAATAGATGAGACAATTACACCTTCAAAGGTCCACTGGGTATTCCTTTATGGAGGTGGTAGCCCAGTTGAATATGGAAATAACCAGTCAATAAACACAGTTTTTAGGGAATGTGTGAGGTTTTTTTGGGGGTGGGCAACTGAAGAAAAATTGAAGCTGTGAGAATCCATGGCATGCCAATTTGGATAAAACAATTAGGATGCTAAGAGTAATGCTTTCAAAAGATGTTAAGACTAGGACCTATTTGTTTTAAATTGGCATGCTGATGTGGTTGGGAAAAAATGATGAATTGTAAAAATAACATTAATATTGGCAAGTTTTCATACTAGAAAAAAATCTGTCACTGAAGGTAGAAGAGAGGTCCATTGAAGCTCAAAGCAAGAAAATACACTAAAAAATCAGTGTAGAAAAGATGTGGTGAGGGATTGTGGTGAAACCAGAGCACTAGGAATGAAGTAATGAGTTTATTGTCATACCACCCTGAACATGCCTGTTCTCACCAGGAATGAAGTAATGAGAGTTGAAAGCTGTGTAGAGGTAGACTTGATGCAGGTGGTACAGTGGGGTATGGAGTACAGAGATAGAAGGAAAGATACTCATGGACATTGTAGGTTGAGATGATTTCGCTAATGATTATTATAGTTTTAACTAAAACATTGCAAGTTCATATGGAGAGGAAGTAAACAGTGTGATGGGTGATAAGTTGAACATGAGGAAGGCACATGATGTTAAGTATATAGCATAGTGGTGCTATCTAGACGCAGCAGGGTGACTGCACTCTTGAGTTGGCATCTGAAGACATGGAGTCAATATCAATTAACTGACACATTAAAAAAAAAAAAAACATAAAACAAGCCTGGAGAGATGGCTTAGTGGTTAAGGTGCTGGCCAGCAAAGCCAAAGGACCCAGGTGGATTCCCCAGTACCCATGTAAAGCCAGATGCCCAAGGTAGCACATGTGTCTCGAGTTCTTTTGCAGTGGCTAGAGTTCCTGGTGTGTCCTTTCTCTTTCTCACTCTGTCTGCCTCTCTCTCTCTCTCTCAAATAAATAAATAAATAAAATTTTAAAAAAGAAAACATAAAACATGCTGAGCCTCGTAGCATGGGCCTGTAGTACAAGCTACTTAGGAGGTTGAGGCAAGAGGATCACCAATTTCAAGGACCACCTGGAAACTTACTAAGACCCTGTCTCAAAATTAAAAACAAAAAAGAATGCTGAGCATATAACTCAATAACAGGGTTCTTGTCTCACATAAGAACTCAAAGACACTGAGATAAAAATCCAAGTTTGAATGAGTGAATGTCAAAAGCACAAGAATGCATTTACATGTCAGCAATATAGATAACAGTTGTGAAAGCCATAATCCTCTCAAAAAGTGAGGTGTTAGTAAAATTAAAACCGAAAAAGGAGACATGCTTAGTAAGAGTGTTTCAACCAAGGAAAAATCATCAACAAGAAGAGAGAACAGGTTTTAGAGGAATTGGCAGCTAAAGGGTCAAAGAAAAGCCTTTCAGAGATGGCAGTAGTGAGAAAGAAAGCTGATTAGAGGATCAGTGGGTAGCATAGAGTAAAACGAAGATGGGTACTGGGCATTGCATGCAATGTTCATTATGAAATGAGTTTCTGTTGTACTTAGGACTGCACACACTGCAGAGGGTTGGTTACAAAGGGGAAATAAGAAAGAAAGGTGTAAGTTCTAAAAATTCCCATCCAATAAGCAAGCAAAAATCAAATAAATTTTGTTTTGATTTCACTTGCTGTTGACCCCAGGAATGCTATCTCCTATATGTAGATAATGTGAAGTCACTTAATATTTCTCCAAAGACATACATTTAAAATTATTGATATATTTATCTTCATAAGAGAGTATATTCAGTTGACTAATGAATTTTTACCCTTCCTTCATAAATTTGTTTTGTAGGTAATGACATTGTCTGTTCATCCCTATCCCCCAATTTATTCATATTTTTGTAAGTAATGCTTCAAGAAATTCTCCCCATTTATTCATAAAAAGGGGAAAAGTTTTCTGAAGGGCTAGTGATGTATAACTTTAGCTCAGAGTTAGCTTGGTGAAAAGCTACTAAGTCTTTCTCTTCAGCTTCCTTTGTCACAAGGGACAATTACTTGCTGGTAGGAAATGACTCGTAATGTAATACTTCACTATTAATAAACATTAACACCACCTTCCCAATGTAAGTGTTGCCTCCTTTTATCTTTATTCAATGTTCAAATGAGAGAATCTGTCTTTTAGTCCCTTCTTGTCTTTGTTGAGCTACATTTGTACTGGCCTAACCTTTGATCTGTGATTTCTAATTGCATTCCATAAAGGTACTGCATTCACACAACATATTGACCATTTGAAGGGAATTTGGGCTCATGTTGTTGTACAGAAAAGATGTTTTCTGCAATCTGACAACTGTTTGGATTTCAGCATTTATAGTTAACAATGCTGTTCTCCTGACCTTTCAGCGCCACTGTTTTCTTCTGTTTTAAGGAGTAGATATAAGAGATTTCAAAATTTGCCCAAGCTGACTTTGACAGTGACAAAAATGATACCTTGGTCTAAAGTCAGATAAGTTTGGTCATAAAAATGTAAAATTCTCCAATGGAGTTGAGCATGAGGTTATCCCCATTTACTGATCAATAACAGTATTATGAAGATATATAATTTATGATAAAATCTGAAAAATGGGGCCATAATATAATTACCATTGGTTAAATATTAGGAGAATTTATGGAAATGCTATTTTTTTGATCAAAAATGATCAACTATATTTATTACATATGCATAGTTCAATGAGAGACACACACACACAGAGGGAGGGAACTATTGTAAAAACAATAGAACTTTGATAAAATTTCTGTGGGTCAAATGTTTTAAATATTTTATTCAGTCATAATATTTCTGTGAGGCAGGAATTGACTGACCAGGGATCATGACTACATTATGCTTCTACCTATGCATTTTTCTATTGCATATCTTGGTAATTAAGGTCCATATGGAATATTTAGTATAATTGCATAATAGTATGTAATATTTATAATTCAGTAATTATATTTAGTCCTGCACAATAAAAAGAGATACTCTAATTGCAAATGGTCCAGATTCTGATGCTACAGAAGAAAATATAACTAATGAAACCGAAAGTAATAATAAATGTGTTTGTCTAGTCTTGCCTTTACATAACTGCAATTCCAGTTAAGAACGACAAACTTTTTTTGTGCTATGGTTTTCACATTTGTAAACTCTTAGGATTAAATTAATGTGACTTAAAGACCACTTTTCTGTCTAGATATGGCTCATTGCATTTATGGCAAAACAGGCAAGTCTATTAAGGCAATAAAGAAAATTGAGTTAAAACATCATTTTCCATGTTTGGTCCTAGGACCATCCTCATCACACTCTCCTTGGGAATTATTTTTTTAAATTAAAGATATATAATTATGGGCTCCAGTAGAAATCCTCAGTGTGATAGCCTGGCATTTGGTTAGCACTGTATAAATGAAAGTTAATACTGTAATGTGCATATTACCAATAATTCTCACGAACCTCACGTTTGATAGCTGCAAAAGCAGAGAATATGATGAGAAGGCAGCAGAGAGGTTTATCTGACACTGGGCTCCCATTCCACCTTCAATAATGATGAAAAGGAACTTCTTCATTTGCTTCATTTCTCTGGCAAAGAGATTCTGGCTTATCTGAGAGTCCCATTTTATTCTCATAACAGATCCCCAGATCCAGACACTTTAGGCACTTCTTTATTTTGCCAGACACTCTGACTTTCAGCCATTTCTGTGGGCTACATGCACACTCTCGAAAATGTCAACAGTGTCACTATGGATCATTTAGTTCCATAAGGATTCAAAATTGTGCCTTTTGGTGTCAGAAAATTTTGTGGACTCTTCTGTAAGTACAACCCTCAGGCATCTGTAGCCTGGGGAAACACTGAGGTAGTTTGAAACTCATTCACTCACTCATTTAAAAGCTACTATGTGTCAGCTGCCTACTATGACCATAGCCCTACAACAGACTCAGAAGTTATTTATTATCAATAGAGTGTCAGGCCTGTTCCAATTCCTCAGTTTATAATTTTTTAACATATGAGTACGAATGCGTGAGTGTGCACAGGTGGGTGTGTGTGCACACACATTTGGAGGCCAGAGGAGCTCTGTTCCTCAGGTGCCATCCATCTTTTAAAAAAAATTTTATTTTTTTATTGACAACTTCTTTAATTGTAGACAATATCCCATGTTATTTCCCTCCCTCCTTTCCCCTTTGCAACTTTACTCTCCATCATATCCCCTCCCCCTCTCAATCAGTCTCTCTTTTCAGTTTGATGTCATGATCTTTTCCTCCTATTATGATGGTCTTGTGTAGGTAGTGTCAGGCACTGTGAGTTCATGGATATCCAGGCCATTTTCTGTCTGGAAGAGCATGTTGTAAGGAGTCCTACTCTTCCTTTGGCTCTTACATTCTTTCCGCTCCCTCTTCTGCAATGGACCCTGAGCCTTGGAAGGTAGGTTTGAGATGTTTCAGTGCTGAGCACACCACTGTCACTTCTTCTCAGCACCATGGTGCCTTCTAAGTCATCCCAAGTTCGCCACCATCTGAAAAGAGAAGGTTCTCTTACCAAAAGTGAAAGTAGTATTAATGTATGGGTGTGGACATTAAGAGAAGTGCTTTCTGGGCAGTTTGGTGAGCATAGTGTCTACATTTAGTAAGACACTGGCAAACATTACACCCTTAGGGCTCGTGACTACCCCTGTCATATGTTTTCAGTATCAGGGATGTGTTCCCTCCCATGGAGCGGGCCTCCAGTCCAATTAGAGAGCAGTTGATTTCCCCCATAACAGGCATGCCACTACTGCACCTGTTGGCACATTTGGCCTGGCTGGCCAAATTTAAAGCTTGCAGTGTTCACTGTTGAGTACCTTCACTGGTGTTTTCTCTCTCCCATTGAACTGCATGCAGCATAGCTTTTTCCAACTTTCTGTCAGCTGGTCCACATGGAGGAGGCTTTCAGCTCAGCTCCAGCAGTTTTTCTCAGTGACCTTGCAGCCCAAGTATGTGGAGTCTTCAACAATAGGGTCTTACCATCTATTCCTGATGGTAAACCAAGGGCCTCGGCAATGGCCTATAATGTTTTGGGGGTATCCGTGACCTCCCTGGCCAACAGCTCACTGGAAGGTATCCTATCCCTGACACTGAAAACTTTTAGTAATAATCTATGGCTTCTGAGTGTTCCATTGTCCATAAAAGTAGGTTTCCATATGACTTATTTATATCCTCTTAGATTTTGATTAGCTCTCCCTCCACCGTTCCAACCATCTTTTTTGAAACAGAGTCTCTCATTGTTCTGAAGTTCCTAATTAGGCTACACTGGATGGCCAGTGAGTCCCAGAGATCTACTTGTCTATACCTCCCAGTGCTGGGATTATGATGTTGCATTACCATGTCTGGTATTTTTATGTGGATTCTAGTCAAGTAGTTTACCAACTGAATAATCTCTTTAACCCTCAACGTATGTACATACATACATACATACATACATACATACATACATACATATTCATTTGAGAGAGATAGAGCTAGAGAGAGAGAGAGATAGAGCTAGAGAGAAAGAGAGAGAGAATGGGCATGCCAGCAGCCTCTCAGCCACTGTGAACGAACTCCAGACACGTGTGCCCCCTTGTGGGCAAGTGTGGCATTACACCCTTGTGTCACTTTGCGTCTGGCTAAATTGGGACCTGGAGTTTGGAACTGGCGTTCTTAGGCCTTGCAGACAAGCGCCTTAACTGTCAAGCCATCTCTCCAGCCCTCAACATATATTTTTAATAGGTGCAACACCTATCTTCACCATGCCTACAATGTCTTAAAATTTACCAGTAATACGATTATACTTGGTATGTGGCCTTATATCAAAGATTACCTACTAATGAACGGCCTCTTAACAACCACCTCCTGCCTTAGAGTTCTTCCTTTTTTCATGTTTCTCTTTTTTAATATCCTAAAGCCCAGCGAAAAGTTCAATGGAAAATGATAAAGTTCAGATTTCATTAGCTTTTGATATTACTGCTCCTTGGGGGGAAAAAATCACATTTTTGGATGACCTTTTTAGTTAATTCACAGTTGAAAGAAAATCATCCTTAGCGACTTTTCTGTTTATGGGTAATTATACTCACTGGTCAGCATGGCTCAATGAGGTAGACTGTGCTCTGAGGTTAAACAGAGGCAAAATATGGCTCCTATCCATTGTACTTCTGAGTCCCACACCCTGGGTAATGGGAAAAAATGAGTTCAGTAGGCAGCAACTTAGACTGGGCTCCCTGATGTCCTGGAAATCAGAAAACGCTCCTTGGAAGAGGGGATATTAACACTGAGCTTTTAATACTATGACTTAGCTTTGGTGGGGGTGGGGGAAAAGATAGAGACCAGGCAAAGGAACTGAGGTACACACACACACACACACACACACACACACACACAACAAACAAAAGGTGAACACTGATTTTAGCAAGATCCTATTCACTCTACTACTGGATATTTCTGTACAGTTAAGTCTCTTCTATCAGAACCCAGTGTTTTCCATGATCAAGAGATTTCCAGACTCACCAATATTAGTCACATAACTATTCTTCCAAACAAGCAGGGTCAGAACTGACCTCAGAGAGTTTATTTTAATTTTAATTTTAATTTTTTATTAAAAAAGTGTGGTCTCAAGTAATATCACTTATTTGAGAGTTTCCCAAATGGAAAGAATGTACCAAATTGGTGGTGTCAGGTACAATTCCCATAAACAGAAGATGAAAAGAAAGATCTATGAGGTCACATCCATCCTGTCTCAGGGGGATTGAGGCAGGAGGATTCCGGGATGTATTTATTTTCTAGCACTCTGTCCAGCTCAGACTTACATGTTTACATTGATACAGCACCTTTCCTCAAAGGAAATGACTTCACTCACAGCATGGTGAAAGGTCACTTGAAATTGGAGTTACACAGAGATGCAATAAACTTCGCCCTGTCAGGAAGTTTGCACAGAGACTTTGTGAATGCTCCTTTGTGGATCACACCCCATCACTCCCACTTACCCGCTTGCCTGTGTGTGATGTTCTATGCTATTCTACACTTGCTGTTCAGGGACCTCCCTCTTTTCCTCCCAGACAGCTCCCACAGCTTCCCAAGTGACCTTAATTATCACCTCGTCAAGTATACATATTTAGTGCTTTTAATCTGTCCCCAGAAATCAATTCATCCAGTAGGCACTAGTTTCACTTAACCCTTTCATCAATTCCCTGTCTTGTTCTGGTACATTTCCTTCCATGTTCTGGTTTAAATTGACTCAGAAATAATCTATAGTCTCATTAGAGCCTCGTAAAAAGGGACTTTGCAACCTGCCAGCTATGTGAGTTTTTCACCTTTAAAATGATATTACCTCCTTTCTTTTGCTAGAGCATTACATGGCTGGTCTAAATCTGACTCACTGCCTTCGTGTCTCTCTTCATGAACACCTTTCAAGTTCACTCTATGTTTGAATATTTCCCTTCAAAGGAAGTGGCTGCCTCGTTCTCTCTGGTTAAATCTCTGTAATTTTCTGCTCTCCTTACCATAGCTCTGAAGTGCCTCTGCACCTCTCTTATTTGTGTCCCAACACTTACAACCTTTTCCATTTGGAATAACCTGAGAATTTCCAAAGTGTGAGGTCCTCATGTACCTTGGCCACTAATACAGTCTGCTTTTCAGTGCTTTTACCATCTATAATGTCTTGAATACATGAGGAACTTCCTTCTATAGAGCTCTGGGAAGTCATCCAAGATAGTGGAATGAATCCAGGCACTTTGGAGCTAACAAATTAGGATTCAAGTTGTATCATTGGATACATCAGGTGAATATTTTACATTTGTCCAATACACTATGGGATCTGTAATGAATGATAGCAAAATGGAGCTTAACACAAAAACATTCTCTTACTGATCTAGGGTCCAGAAGTCCCTGCCTACATTTCTGGCCTAACTTCAGGTGGTTGTCAATTATCCTAGGCATGTGATGGTTTATAGATGCACCATACCAGCCTGTCTCCATCTCCCTCTCAGGGCTGCCTTGTCAGTCAATGTGTCCCTTCTCTTCTTACAAAGATGCCAATCACTGGGTTTTAAACACTCTTAAATCCAGTCTTAGAGCATTTTGAAGTCCTTAATTACACTAGAAAAGGCTTTATTTACAATTAAAAAGTCACATTCACAGGTATAAAAGGCTAGAATTTGGGCATAACTTCTGGTGGATGTGCCCATTGGGACCTAAATCATGATATATATTCTCTCAGTGTCTCAGTTTTCTCATCTATAAAATAAAAATAAGGTTACCAATCAGAAATTGTTCAGGAAAGTGAATAATAAGAGATTTGGGAAGTTTCAGAATTATCTACAGATGGGGAAAATTAATTATCTTTTCTAAAATTTCTACTTTAATATGACCTATTAGAAAATAGATATAATCTTGCTATACTCTTAAAGAAAGGGTAAGAGATGGTTTGGTGTTTAAAGGAAATTGTTTGTAAAACCTGCAAGCCTATGTTTGATTCCCTAGTATCCACATAAAGCCAGATGGCACAAAGTGGCATAGGCATCTGGAGTTCCTTTGCAGAAACAAGAGGCCCTGATGTGCCCATTCTCCCATTCTCTCTCTCTCTCTCTCTCTCTCTCTCTCTCTCTCTGTTTCCCCTCTGTCTCAAACAAATAAATTGAAAACAATTAAAAATAAGGTGAAGAAGGACTGAGGAAGCCACTTAACATGGAGCTTTGGTCTTCACACACATGCATTTACATCTACATACATGTGCACCCATGCACATATGAACACATATGTACATCAAACATGCAAAATGTTAACTTGCACTGATCTAGTGCTACATTACCACATGAAGTTTTTGGAATATTTTCCTTCTCCTAATTCTTCCACCAGATGGAACTGATAATTATAAACAAGGAGGATTTAGACACATGCTTTATAGGACCAATTTTTCTGATCAATAAATAATTAATGAGCTATGATTAACTGAACACTGACCAAAACAGACAATACTTGAGCTTTCCTGGAAAGAATGATAATTGATAGTATAATGATAAATAATAATATAATTCCAGGCAGCAGTAAATAAAGTGGGGAAAAATGAAATAGGACAAAGGGGTGAAACCTGATGGAAGATGGGAATGGTAAGCTTTGCAAAGGGAGCATTGGATGCAGGTTCTTCATAAATGAAGGGTCACTGTATGCAAGTGAATAGATGAGACATACTATAGGTAGAAGGAACAGTAAGTGAAAAGATCTCCCAAAAGGAGGAAAAACAGCATTGCTAGTATATATAGTGAAAGGGTATATGGACTGGCATTTGGGAAGGAAGCATAAGCCAGATCTTGTAGAGCCTGATCAAACAGGGTTGGGATGCAGCATCACAGGTATGGGTAGGAGGGTTCAGTATTGAAGATAAAGCACAGCCCAAGGGCAATGCCTACCCTCAGCTGTACAGACGCAGGTGACATGGACTGATAACTGTGTGGCTGGCTCACTGGACTCCAGGGCAGTTCTCTGGTATACACAGACATTTCTCTCCTTTCTCAACTCTAGTGTGTATCACTGTTCTCTTTGCCTACTCATCAAACTATTCTATTGTTCTGAAAACATCACCAGGTTTTGATGCTTGTTGATCTCTCTCTCTCTCTCTCTCTCTCTCTCTCTCTTACGAGATAGCTTATGTTTTTATTAAGAGTTTTAATACATGGACCTACTGTAATTTGATCATAATTCTCTTCCACTCTCCTCTGACCTCGGTTCCAGTGAACCTGGTCTTCATTCCAGGAAATCCCCCATTTATTTTGATGCTGTATTCTTCCCTCCCTCCCACCCTTCCATGAACTATGTTAGAATGTTGACTGGCTCAATATTGTGCATGCCTTTTGCTTATGCTCTCTTTTATCTTATTTTTCCCTTTTTATTATCTTTTAGAAGTAGAGAATACTAATGTAAAGGATTTATTGGAACCAGCGTATGGAAAAATATGCATATTGTTTCCTCTAGTATAAATGACTAAATACCTTTTGTCAGTTGCTTTCTAAAATTCCAAATACTGTAAAGTAAATTTACTTACATTGAGGGACAGCATTATGCATCTGTTGCTGTGATAATTATTATTATTGCTGTTGTTGTTTGACAGTTTTGGGGATGGTACTAGGGCCTTGCACATGCTATGCAAGTGCTTTACTACGGAACTTTACCCACAGCATACTTTTACCACTTACTCATCTGTAACTAAACTCAGAAGTTCTTTATGGGACAATTCACCAAGGAAAGAACACAGTGAGTTGCTCACAGTGAGCAACTGCTATGCTCAATTATTTCATTAAAATGGTATTTTCACAAAGGATAAAAACAAGCACAAAATAAAACTAAGGACCTCTTTCAGATTAAGGCGATAGAGTTGCAGACAGCTGAACAGAGGCATGGAAAGTCAAAGAAGGAAAGCGAAAACATATGTGAATGACCCTTCTAATTGCTCTAGAAAGATGTATTTTTATGTCAATGCATACATGCAAAACTCAGTTGTCTAATTTTTCTAAACCAACCAAGAAATGAAAAGCTTCTAGTCTCCACTGTTGACAACTCATGGTCAGGAGCAGGTCAAACCCAATATGTTAAAGTTGAAGTTCAAGACATATAGTAAGTACAACAGCATGACTCTGATTAGCTTTTTGTTAGGCCCCTGGGCATGAGACATAGTTAGTGTTTAGTCTCTTGAGCATCTAGGGTATTAACTGCTATTGGTGAGTTAGATAGGGATCTGATCCATAAGGAGGAAGACATGACCTCTGTCTCTCAAAGCAGTTAGCATTGATTCTGATTGATTTCCTGTGACCCTCCCTTTCTTCAGTTATTTCTATCCAATCTCTTGGGATTATTTTGAATAACCCAAGTCCCATTCATCTCAGTATGGACTAAAGTATGGCCTGAAGGTGGAAGAGCAATGAGCATGAGTTGAAGCCCCAAAGCTAAAAACCCCACATACTCAGGCCAGCAGCCTTCCCTTCTCTACCTATGTTATATGGTGTTTGTTTTATTAAGGAGTACTCTGCTGTGATAAG
The DNA here is from genome assembly GCA_036365145.1 of Orientallactaga sibirica. Taxonomy (NCBI): domain Eukaryota; kingdom Metazoa; phylum Chordata; class Mammalia; order Rodentia; family Dipodidae; genus Orientallactaga; species Orientallactaga sibirica. Next base: position 9,636,709 of record JAEOAD010000031.1, on the reverse strand, counting down.
CAGACCTGACCACAGGGTGTCATAGCTGCCTCAGGGACTCTTTAACATACAAGACCTATATGGTCAGAAGCCAGTATTATGCAGCATCCTTTCCTGCCCACATGGCCCAGTGAGCCAGCCTTGATTCAGTTCAGCTGCTGCAGAAATTATCTGAACGTCACTGCTGCTAGGGGCCTGACAAGAGGTCATGAAAATTGCTCACGAGGTCTTATATGGCTCCTTTGGAAGAGGAGACATACTAGATTCTGGCTGCCCTGCAAGTGAGGTGAGACACTGGGGACAGCTCCTCACCTGTTTCGAACAGATTCCCTCACAGGTCTTCAAAAATAGGACCCAGTTTGTTCCTGGAAGGAGATTTACATCTTTTATTTGGAGAAGCACTAGGCAGGGAGGGAATTGAGAGACAATGATTGTCCCTCATCTAGGACCATGTTTGTTATAGTCAGCTTCATGTTGAACAAGCATCCAACCAGAACCAGCTTATGGAGGGAAGGGTTTATTTCAGGCTTACAAATTCCAGTGGAACACTATTAATGGTGGAAGAAGCTGGCTCACTCGCACAGATCTAAGTGGAGAGATACCACTAAACAAATTAGCAAACACCAACACCAGATTAGCCAAAACTCAAATTGATTTCTACACTAAGTAGGACTGGATTCAGATCTGCCCCCAAACATACCATGGGGCCAGAATCCAAAGTCCACCCCCAGTGACAAACCCTAGAGCAGTGATCTGCTTGCTAGGGGCTGAAGTTACAATCTCAATTTTAATGAAACTCTTGAGTCTATCAGACCATGCATTCAAAATGCTATAATGACCTTCATCAGCTTCGTCCGTAGAGCTGAGTCTCATTTTCTCCATGTGTAATGTCAAAGAGGCTCCCTTCAACTCAGAAACAAAATGGAAGGACGTGCCATATGCTATTTGGGTAGACATTTCAATTGCATTGTATTACTTGGCTCTGACACTAAGCCTGAGAAGTAGGAGGATTTAGCCTCCTTAAGAAGACACATAAACTGAGCCCTGATAAGACTTCAGAGAGGTAGAGGGAAGGCAGACTGAGAAACATTTCATTTTACCTAGATATGCCAGATTTACTCTATGATCATCAGGAAATTAACTTATTCACCATACAGAAGCGTCTTGTGTATAATGGGAACTAGCTTTAAAACATGGTATGTTGAAAGGCACAAAGAATATAACTAAGACTCCGGAGAAGTAAACTCTGGATAGAAGCAAAGAAGCATATTTGTGAATCAAGTATTAATAATAACTGTGGTCAAGAATGGTAGCGGAAGGATCCACAGAAGGAGGGAAACAAATTTCTACCACATCCAACCAATGTGTATTGAGTTTCTCTCCTGTGAATGCTATTTATTAAAGCAGCAAAAGACATCTAGCCCTTGAGGCAAATGGTAATCCAGCCCTGTCAATATCCAAATGCAAATAAGAGTGACACAGGGTCAGGAAACAGAAAGCAACGTCCTACAGAAAGTCAATGAAGGCATCATCCCATGGCAGAGCTAGAAAGGTGCCACGGAGAAAGTGATATTTTTGTTGGGTAGCACTACAAAGAATGAAGTAACTGGAAGACACAAACAAGTTAAGGAGAAACAACAACAACAAAAAGATGCATTTGGAAAATGGAGTAGTTCTGTTGAAATTCATGGAGGCTGAACAAGAAATATGCCTGGGTAAAATTTACTTGGAATCAAATTGTAGAGAATCTTCCCAAAGGAAAATCCTGAGTTGGGGAGGGGGGAATGAGGAACCCACGTGAGTTCTGAAGTAAGTAAACTCACAAAGCAATGATGAAATTTCTGTGACTACACCTTGCCTATTGTTTTGGGTAAAAGGCAAAGATTTATGTACAATGGAAAGAAATCAAAGTTTGCCATTGCTGTTGGACAGAGGGGAACGGAGACAGGCAGGCAAAATAGTGAGGCAAATACCCTTGAACTACTCTGGAGAAGGAGATGCTAGAGACCCCAAGCCCCACACCTGAGGACAAGGACTGTAACTGAATACCTGTTCTGGAGATTGGAAGAGAGAGCAGAGAGACAGCCAAGGTTTTGAGCCACACTGAGAGAACAAAGATCCCAATGAGGGAAGAGTCAAAAGCAAACTTTGAGAAGAAAATTAGCAGGGTGAGATGTATTTAGAGAAGAAGTATATATGATATATATTACAGAGGCAGCAAGTGCATAAAAGGAAGCTGGGTCATTAGCTACAGGGTTCAGGTTCAAGGTTCAGGGACACCAAGGCAAGGTTATTGGCAGTGCTCATGAAGACATTATTGATGAATGTTGTTTTCATATCACTGTTATCTTCTCTGAGCATCATCAGCTGTTTGCACCTGTAGAGTCATAAATTCTAGCAGTGTCCCTGTCCTATTCATAGGATGCATAAAATACTATTGCTATGAGGGGAAACACACACACACACAATGCTATTTTGGAAAGCTAGAGGCATCAAAACAAAGTTATTAAAGGAAGGAAATGTTAATTTTTTAAAATTTTATTTAAGAGAGGGAGAGAGTGAGACAGAGAGAGACACACAGAGATAATTGGCACACCAGTGCCTCAGCCACTGCAATCAAACTCCAGACGCTTATGCCACCTAGTGGGCATGTGTGACCTTGCGCTCGCCTCATGTTTTTGTTCTGGCTTATGTGGGATCTGGGGAGTTGAACATGGTTCCTCGGTTAGTGCCTTAACCGCTAAGCCATCTCTCCAGCCTGGAAATCTTAGTTTTCATGGTATTCACCATCCTTGCAAATAGTTATAAGAGAACTTCAGGGGGCAGCTCTGGGGTAGTGTGGTTCTTCTCAATCAGAATCACCTATGGGCTTGTTGATGTATGGCATGAGCTTCCATCCTTAAAGTTTCCCCTTCAGTAGATGTGAGGTGAGGATACTGCCAAGTGAATTCTCATACTGACTGTTTTCTGGGTGCTGCTGCTGATGCCCATGGTCATAACTTGAGAACTGTCCAGCTAGTGAGAAGGTCACTATATATTCAGTAAGAAGACAGATATGGAAACCTAGTGATTTCCCTTCCTTGCTCTTGGATGTTCTGTTTTGTTCATTGACTGTTTTCTTATATTACTATAGGTTGTATTACCAACAACACAAGGCTTTGAGAGGTGTGTGAAGAGATTCCTAGATATTTGCCTAAAATATGTTCATTTCAAAGTTTCCGTTAATTAATTTTTAGTTTTTCAGCTATGTGGAACTAAAATTGACAATAATTGTACATGTTCAAGATTTACTATATGATTTTTTTTGGTGGGGGAGAGAGTCAGAGAGAGAGACACACAGACACAGAGATAGAGAATGGATGGGTTAGCAGCCTCTCATGTGCTGTGGATGAACTCCAGATGTGTGCACCCCCTTGTGGGCAAGTGTGGCATTGTGCCCTTGCATCACTGCGTCTGGCTAAACTTGAGATCTGGAGAATCTAACAGGTGGTCTTAGGCTTAGCAGGCAGGCACCTTAACTGCTAAGCAATCTCTCCAGGCCTAGATTTTTGGTATGTATATACATTGTAAATTCATAACTTTAATCAAGCAAATATATATATATATATATATATAGATAGATAGATAGATAGATAGATAGATAGATAGATATAGATATAGATATAGATATATATATAGATAGATATATAGATCGTACCTCAAATAGTAAGCTCATTTTTTATTGCGTGTGTAATTGTGTGAAACAATATTTGAGATCCACTTTCTTAGCAAATTTAGGGCATACAGACTATTAACTATAGTTCATTGTGGCCAACATTAGATCTACAGAACATATTTATTTAGGAAATTAAATTTGTATTGATTAACCAGCATCCCCCAATTTCTCTTACTCCTCAGCCCCTGGCAACCACCATTCCACTTAGTTTTTATGTATGTACATTCAAATAAAATTTTAAAATGAGACTGAGATAGCTGGTGCTTGAGCAAGCAGCAAGAAGGATGAAAACATTTTGCTTATATGAGAAATGTAGCTGAGTATGATAATGGGTGCCTGTAAGCCTAACACTCAGAAGGTGGAGGCAAGGATTGCAAGGTCATACTTGGCTATATGCATGTCTCTGTCTAGCCTGGGCTACATGAGATCCTATACCCATGAAACAAAACAATAAAAGAAACAGCAACATAAAAATCTGTGTAAGTTTATGGACAAAAATAAATTAATTAATTGGGCCCTGTGTATTAGCTTCAGGTTTCTGAGCTGTTCTGAGTCTTATGGTTATGCATATATATGTCAGTCCTTCTGTGTAGACAGGACATGCAACACTAAAGGCAAGCTTTATTTTTCACTCATACAGAGTTAGGCAGAGCCCCCATACCTCATGCATGTGGAAGGAGGGGGGGAGAATGCAATGATGTGCCCTTTGATTCACACATAGATGCATCATTTGAATCCAATAAAAATGGAGATGAGGATACTGCTAGATAACCATAATCTTGGTCCAAGGTACAAAGGTTTAATTTTTTATGTTTGCATTTAGTCATTTTTATAGTACTAGCTTCTCAGCTCATTTCTGAATAAATCCATGCAGCACTGAAACAAATGCCAAAGAAACAGGGGAAAAAAATGCCCGTCTCTTAGAATTTCCCGTCCATATTTATAGTGAGTTGACACACAGTGTATTTCCTTCAGTTTAAGCCCTAATCAATTCATTGCTAAGAGGAAAAAGCAAAAAGGGATCGAGTCAGGAAAACAGATGAACAACTAATGTGGGGCTTCTGATCATTTTCCTTCTGTTATAATTCTCATTAACAGAATTAATCTGCATTACATTAATAAATATGGAAACAACAGGCAGCAACCAAAGACACTGCCATTGCAATTGCAAATACAAAATTGATTCCATTTCTTCTAACATCCAGCATCTTTAAGCCTGCAATTTGGTGCTTGGAAGAGGGAAAAAAAAATTCTCCTTATACTGATCCTTCTTCTTTTTCATCAGCACATGAAGGACGAGAAGTAGGTATTTTGATCTGGTTGCATTAGAATACAAGGACTGTGGCTGTGCTTGCTTTGTCTCCCTCAAGCACAGTTGAAACTACCTTCTTTGCCCCCAAATCTTGTTCTGTTCTTGACTGTTTATGACATGGACGTTCCAGCATAAATAAACAGGTGCTCCACGGTAATTTCTGGAAAACTCAGCCAGGCTTTGCCTTGACAATGGAATGAGCTGGGGTTTATAGTGCAAGCCAAAGGCTCCCTGCACTGTGTTTCAGGACTAGAGGAGGGAAATTATGGGCGATTGTGTTGAGGTGCAGGGGTGGGAGTGCTTCATAAAAATTAACATGCATAGGAATCACTTGGGAAATTTGTGACCAGCCTTGGATACAGACTCTGTGGGCTTATAATTTGTAGTTTAGCTTGTCTTAGAACTCCCTTCTCTTGCCTCAGCTCATAATAAATTTCAGCATCTTTCACTAAACACTCTGTGTTCTGTGACAAGAACAATTTGAGGTTTACTCAAATAGTGTGAGGGGTCCATAGAACTTTTCTTTCAAAGTTAAAAAAATTAGGAAGATGATCAATAATATTGAATACATATATTATCATTTTGATTGCCATACCCCAAATGTAGAGACCAGTAAGCAAATGACTTAGTAGTCAATGGATAGTGCTGCTAATGTGATTGTTCTCACTGTTTATGTAAGTTGCTAAGTGTTAGGAATGGCTTCCCCATGTCACAGATTCCTGGGAGGCAGTCGTGAGAGATGGATTAGACAGAAGAAATGAACTCACATCAACTGAAAGCTCTTTGAGCTGAATTTACCAAACACTTCACATTTTAATCTTAGCACCAGCTGTAAGGGGTTAGTAATATCATATATCAACCAAAAGCAACACAGAAGATCTGCGAGTCAAAAAGACTTAGTGGCTTGCCCAGAGCCAAGTGTCCTGGGAAGATCTAGAGCCTATATTCCTCTATTTATAATGAAAATGTGTTTCTGACTCATGAATTCCTTATCTGTGTTTTGACTTGAAGATTACTACAATCTTTTATTTCTCTTATAGAATTTCCCATGAGAAGAACGTGGCAGGCTGAGTACCAAGATGGCATGTCTTTTGAGGGAAGAGGAGGAAGTTGAGATAGGGTATAACCCTGCTTATTGAGTGCTGGGAATACAGGTGTGCATGGTCCTCACCACCTGCTCAGGAATGTATTTCTTGAGAGGTTTTCTTATTTCCCAACAGTCCCCGGGCATACATAGACAATGGGAGATTATGGGTGGCCCAGTGGCTTCTCACAGCCATATGCCAGGTCCTAAATCTCATCCTTTCTGAACTGAGAGCCATGAGCAGAGCTGAGAGCCTCCTTTGTGTACTTCTGCCTCTAGTGCTTCTATCTGATGACTTCACAAACTCAAAATCCTCCCTTAGGTCTCATTGGGTTCCAACTTCATATTCTTTCAAAAGTGAACTGAGATCTTCTAAATTAGATAGCTGTCACAGATTGTATGATAGTTAATCTTCACAACTTGACTGGGTTTAGAATCATCTAGGAGACACACTTCTGGCTGGATCCAGAAAGGTTTAACTGAGGTGGTTTAAATGAGGCAATGGTGTGGGTAGCACCATTTCATGGGCTAGGGACCTGGACTGAAAGAAAAGGAAAAAGTGAGCTGAACACCACATCCGTCTCTCTCTGTTCCTTGACTGCAGGCACATTGTGACCAAGCTGCCCTATGCTCCTGCCACTGTGAGTCCCCCATTATGGTGAACTAGCCATACCTTCAAATAGGAATCAAAATGAGACTCTCTTTACTTAAGTTGCTTTTTTTTCAGATATTTTGTTACAGTGATTAGAAAAGTAACGATTATACTTGGTAAAAGAAGGAAGTTATTTTTAATATCATTCCCATTTCAGTTGCTCAGACACTGCATGGCAGGTATGATCATTTTTCACTGCCATGCTTAGGATCAGGACAATGACTAAGTCACAACATGGTCTTTTGCCTAAGAGCTTCCTTCTTTGCAATCTCAAGTAGCCTTTGAAGGTGTTGCCTAGAAGTAAGGGGAACTGAGCAAGTATATTAATTATCCTTGATCTTTTGATGCATTGAAAATGTGAGAGTTGTCTTCCCTTATCATAATTTTGTTTTTACAGTTAATTTACACACAGGTTCAACAATGCTGTTAGTGTTACTGTACTGTCATTCTTTTTTTTTTTTTTTTTTTTTTTTTTTTAAGGAGAGAGACAGACAGAGAGGGAGAGGGAGACAGATAGAGATGGGCGTGCCAGCAACCTCTCAGCTGCTGTGAATGAACTCCAGATATGTGCGCCCCCTTGTGGGCAAGTGCGGCATTGCGCCCTTGCTTCACTGCATCTGGCTAAACGTGGGACCTGGAGATTGGAACCCTTTTCTTAGGCTTAGCAGGCAGGCGCCTTAACCGCTAAACCATCTCTCCAGCCCTGTACTGTCATTCTTGTCGTGATAGAGAACTTTTACTTCAAACTAATCATCCTTGTCTCACTTGCATGTTTCAATTATTAATATAAATGTGTCCACAAAACATAAAAGCAAATTTGAAGACAAAAATGAGGAGATAAATATTGCATAAAGTAACCTTGGTTTGACATAATACATTCTTCTACTTCTGGCAAAATAAATCTACACTTAGATATATTGTAGTAAATATTCCAGTAAAGAACAAGAAAATACCTGGAAAGCAACTTCACACAAAATATAGTTTATCCAGTCACCACTTAGTACTTTTAAAGAAGTACAGCTCCTAAAAGGACTATCTAGTTTATGTGCAAATTGATGGAATTTGGTGAATCATTAGCTTTTATGGATTTTTGACATACTTATTGTCTGTATTATTAAGATGTATCAGATTAGGTTTTCTATATTTGATTGTACCGTTAATTTTTTCTTGGAGTTTTTAAAAATACTTTTATTTATATGCAAGCATAAAGATGGTTTGGGGGAGAGGAGAGTGTGTATAGACATGCCAGGGCCTCTAGTTGCTACAAACCAATTCCAGATGCATGCAGTACTTTGTGCATCTGACTTTACATGAGTACTAGGGAATCAAAACTGGACTACTAGGCTGTGCAGGCAAGTGCCTTAACTGCTGAGCTATCACTCCTGCCTGAATTTTTAAAATAGAATATACTTACTCAGTTCTAATTTTAGAGAATTAAAATTCTACATAAAGATGATTGTGGCAGCTTGAATGGAATAGCCCCATAGGCTTATTGTTTTGAGTACTTGGTCCACAGCTGGTTGTGGAGCCTTTGTCAGGTGGATCTTTGCTGGAGGAGGTTTGTTGCTGAGGGTGGACCTTGAAGTTTATCAGTCCAGCCCAGCTTGCCAGTGATGGAGCTCATTCAGACTTCTTCCTTCCCACTAATGTGGAGATGTGTGACCCAAGATTATTTGTCAGGCCTGCCATGCTTTCCTTCCCATGGGAAAAATCCCTTTCCTCTGGTGGGGGTTTTGTCCCAGCAATGAGAAGGTAGCTGCTACAGTATACTTGTGTATGAAATATTGTGGACTGTGACCTGATGTGGACTGTAGTTGATGTACATCTTTCACTGAAAAGTCCTTAGTAGAATGCCTCATAAACAGTGTATGCACCCTCCATAAATAAGTGCTGCTGAAAAGATATTAGAATGCTTGGTATTTAGCATAGATGCTTTTTAAATGAGAGGAATTGATTTCAGAAGAAATATTTTCTGTGCTTTTGGGTGGCAGCTTTAGAAATTTCATGAATTTTAAACATATTTTTACAAGATGTTTTGGACTCCATACATCACATTTGTACTGCATTACACATGATTTTATAAATAATCAAGCACACATGAAATGAGTGAATGCCCAAATGTAAAATCAAAATGTCTGGATTGCAGGTCAATACCACTCTGAGGTAATACTTCATACTTGTTAAAGTAGCTTAAATAAAACCACAGAAAATTATAAGTGTTGACAAGGATATGGAGATGGAGCCCTCATGATTTGCTGGTGAGAATGCAGAATAGTGGAATTACTTTGGAAATCAGCATGTAATGCTTTTGGGCTGATGAAGGTAGAATAACCACATAACCCAAGGATTCCACTTCTGGGTAGACATGAAAGAAAAATGAGACCATATGTCCATGCACACTCAGAACAACATTATCTATAACAGCTAAAATGTAGAAATAATCCCTAAATCCAATAACTGATGACATAAAATAAACAACACACAGTCGTTTTAATGAAAAAGAATAAAGTACTAAACTATGCTACAAATCATAGATAAACTTGAAAATATGCTAAGTGAAAGAAGCCAGATACAAAAAAAGTTACATATTAGATGATTCAATTCATTGGAAATATCTAGAACAGTCAAATACACATAGGTAGAAAATATAGTTATGGTGGCTTAGAGGTGAGGGAAACAGAAAACGTAGAGTACCTGCTCATGGACAAGGAATTTCCTCATAAGATGATGAAAGTTTTCTTTTTAAAAATTACCCCCCCAAACTCTTGACTAACCTCACAATGCATGACCCACATTCCCCATTGATGAGGGTCCCTTTGAAAGAGGGAGGACAGGGAGGAGGACAATGGAACTAACACTATGAATGTAAAATCAGAATAATATAAATAAAAAAATATATAAAAATTATTAAATTAATACATTTATTTAAGGAAGTACAGAGCCAAGGAAAGGCAACCAACTGGCTAGAGATCCCACGTGGAGCGCCTGGAAAAACCATGGAAAGAAAAGAGAGAAAAGAAAGTTCAAGGAGTGTCTGTCATGTGGGAAGCTGGAGTGTGTAAAGGAGTCCATGTGGAGAGTAAGGGCTAGGGGGCACTCCCAGCTGGGCCTGGGCATTCCAGGCCCAGCTGTGGGAAAAATTCACCCACAGCTGGAAGGTCCCAAGTGGTCAGAGATGAAAATGTTCTAAAGTTAGAGGCAGGTGAGGGTTGTACAGTTCTATGGATATACTGAAAACAGTTCTATGTATTAAAAAGGTGAGATTTATGATATGTAAGTTATATCTTAACAACATTATTATTACAAAATGTGTTTGAGAATCACTGTTTGAGATCAATTTATATAAATTTGTCAAAGCCACCACAACTGGAAAGTGTATATTAAAATTGTAGCATCTATTCTTTTTCTCTTTGAAGTGGCAAGTCTCCAAAGCCTGTCCCCTTTACATTATTTTCATGAGCATTGATGTCACAAGAGATTGCACACTCCACTGCATGCCTTCCTGGTGGTCTCAAAGAGACATGCTGTATGTATAGCAAGAAATGAGGACACCCAGGATAAACTAATCACATTGTTCTATGAATTTGAAGAAAAGCAATTTCCTTGGATTTGTAATGATATGTTCTCATTTAGGGATCTGTGGAGAAGAGCAAATAAGTGGTTCACATTTTTTTTTTTTTTTTCTAATTAAGCCTAACAGATTCAGAGATTCCTCATAATTCCTTTATGGGAAATGGGAATGTGTTTTTGCTTCTTTTTCTCTCTAATTAGTTATCAAGAGCCAATTTCTGTTGGTTTGAAATGCAGGTTGCTGTGTAGGGGACTTAGGTAGATGGCATGGTTTCAACCCACCAGTTGAAGGCCAATGTAACAGACTCAGCATCATATCTGATATTCCTGCCAAGGATGACATAGGATGCTGATGGGTTTGACAGTTACTATGAACTCTTATTCTAGGAAGAGTAAGTGTTTTGGTTAGCAAGGAGGCCTTAACCTGCTGACATTGAAATATGATTACATGTTACAAATATAGAAATGATTACAGAAGTGAACACTTACTTAGAAATGACAAAAGATATAAATTACACAGGCAAAAGTGTTGCCAAATTACAGCATGAAATCCAAAAGCATAATTCATTTCAAACATTGTGTCTCACTTGTTCCTGACTCTCAGTGCCAAGTGCTATGGGACATGTGCGTAATATGATAGAGCACCTGACACCAAGTTTTGTGTTAGATGAGTTAGCAAAGTCAGAGTTATTAGAAGTAAAATTATTAGTGATGATTAGCAAAATTGTTAGAAGTTCTTCTAGCAGTAAAATAGTAGTAATGACAGTCACACATGAGAACTCTTTAAGCTATGTAAGTGGGCACCTGTAACAGTAAAATACATTCTCAATTCAGTTCCTTCTGATGTCAATGACCCTACCACCTTACTATAATAAGGAGGGGAGATTTGACAGAGGGGAGAGGGAAAGTAGTAATATCAGAAAAGTAAGGGGACAAAGTTAACCCATCACTATTAAAATAGCCACTTCTGTATAATTCATGGTACCCTATGAACATGTGGAACATCTATGCTTTATGTATTCCTTGCAATGATTTTAATTTAAGCTAAGATAATCCACTTTGCAAATTTTACAATAATAAGGTTCTAGAATAAGTATGTAAGTAAGGGGCTTTAAAACTTTAGCTTTTAAATACAAGGTGGATAAAGGTAAAGTTTAATGACAGCTCTACCAAACCTTCTCTTAAAAATGTATTTATTTATTTATTTATTTGAGAGAGAAAGAGAGAGATAGAGAATGGGTATGCCAGGGCCTATAGCCACTGCAAATGAACTCCAGATGCATGTACTACCTTGAACATCTGGCTTTACATGAGTAGTGGGAAATCAAATCTGGTTCTTTAGGCTTTGCACGCAAGTGTCTTAACTGCTAAGCCATATCTCCAGCCCCATACCTCCTCTTTGACAAAAACATTTTATAAATGCCAGGGCATATAAATCCACCCCATATTTTATCTGGAACATATAGGAATGCTATTGTTGGAACCCAGAAGGCTTAAGGAGTAATAAGATATAAACCATATCCCCTAGGATCTCATAAGTTTTAAGTGCTATCAGGCATGCCTATAAGCAGCTATCTAATGCATCCCAATTTAAAATAGAGAGGGAATCCAGAAGAAGATGCAGCTTGAGAAAAAATTCTTTAATTTATCAATGTTTTCCCTAGAATATTTTCTGCTTTTTAGAAATTTTTGTTCCTAAGGAGAAATATGGAAACTTCTTTCCTCCTCTTAAAATACATTTTTAAAGCAAATACATAGTAATGTCCTCACTGTATGAGTATTATTAGATTACTGAGTCATGTTGAGTGAGAAACCTTAAATCTTATCACACCAGCTTAGAGCAGACTTGTACATCACTGGCATAAATCTATGTCAGAAAAAGATCCTTTAATAGCCAACTGAAAAACATATAGAAGCCTTGTGGATCACTCTCAAGGTATAGTTTGGTTCTCCCACCCATTCAATATATTCTTATTAGTGCAAGGGATGTTGCTGATACTAAGTAGTGTGGTGATTTTAAATGGAATGTCTCCCATAGGTTTGTGTGTTTGGAATACTTGGCCCTCAGAATGTGACAATTTGGAAAAGTTGATACCGTTGCAAGGTAGAGCCTTTCTGGAGGAAGTATGTCACTGGGGGTAGGAAAACAGCTTTTGGAGTAATATAGCCCAGCTCCAAGCCTACTACTCAGTCTAATTCCTTTCAGCTGTTCTTGGAAACTTGATATCTGGCTGGCTGGCTACTTGTGCCTTGATGAAACTTCCCTGGAATATATAAGCCTAAATAAATCCTTTCCTTTAATGGGCTACTTCTGGCTAGGTGTTTTGTCCCAACAATGAAAAGATAAGTGCTACAGGTAGGTTCAAAGATTCATAAGATATACTTATCATTCTAAGGATCTATGAAAATTTAGGCAGTATCATCCATATACACAAGCAATGACAATAAAAACACTGGGTGCCCGATAGATATAAAATGTTATGCATTATAGCAACAAAGAGTACCACCTGGTCATAAATTTGAAGATAAAGAAGTGAATAAATTATACTTACTTCCTGTCCTCCTATTCCCAAGGAAGAAGCACAAAGAATAACTCAAATCACACTGTTGTGTGGCGTATTCACCACAGATGGGCCACTGATATACAAGAATGATTTCACCCAAGTGTATCTTGGTGGACCAATGAGTTTATCAGGGCTACATAGAAGAGCATGGGTTGCCCAAAGATAGTTGCATCCCCACCCAGGATGGGGCTACAAAAGGCTGCATCCTTGAAGGTTTCTGAACAAAGACCTTCAAAGGGAATCTCTTCTCCATTCCAATTACTTATAGCTTTTATAATGCTGGGGATGGGACTTGTCAATCTTGTGACTTTCTTGAGCCTTGCAAGTTCCATTGCCTTGTTCGTCTTTATAGCCTTCCTCCTCTCTCCATGGGAATCTTTCAAATGCAGGTAATAGCTACAAAACTCACATGTGGATATATATAACTATGGATTAGGATTGAGAGAACATAGATGTGGTTATTTGAAGAGGCAGTGGGGTCAGGGATACTAAGACCAGGCAGGAAAGCAATAACTGGCTCGTGCTGCCAGGGAAACTTAAAGCTACCTGGGTTGATGAGTTCTGAAAGAGGACAGTGCAGAGCAGGCCTTCTGCCGGAGAGGCCTTGAAGGAATAGAATGTCTTTAATCTCCTATTTATCATTTCCTCCAGACTTCAATCAGCCAGTTTGTATCCAAACAGACTACTTTTCCTGATAAACACACAAAGGGGGCACTAGTGCATCTCTCTCCCTCTATAGCTTAATCAGAAACTCCAGATTACCTACAATTTGAGTGCTCATTCAATGCCATAAGTAAAAATTCTATACTTGATATCAAGTAAAAATAGGTCAGAGTTCAACACAGGTACACTAAAAAGTATTATATTAATGATCTTCAGGCTATGTGTAGTAGGTATATATAAACCATCCCAAGATATTTTATGTATGTGCAAATATTGAGAAATATGAAAAATCTGAAATGTAATGCATTTCTGATAACCATTTCAGAAAAAGCACACTCAACCTGTACAGGCACGAAATGACTATTGTGATCTAGCCAAGTGAAGATCATGGGTTCAGCAAGGGGAGAAGTAAGGACAGTTAGGAGTAAGAAGTAATTAGAGGTAGTGGTATGAAAAACAGGATTTGGGTGAGTTAGGGGAGTGAGCAACAAGGAACCTGCCTGACTATTTCTATGTTATCATCCATACCTGTCACAAGGTTATAACCTCTGTGAAACAATGGACATGTTTGCTTTCTGCAGTATTGAGGATATAGAAGCTGGAAGGAAATACTGTTGTAAGGCTGGAGAGATGGCTCAGTGGTTAAAGATACTTCCCTTCAAAGCCTGTTGGTCTGGGTTTGATTCCCCAGAACCCACATAAAGTCAGACACACAATGGCAAGAGGCCCTAGAATGTGCATTCTGTCTTTCCATCAAATAAATAAATAAATAAATAAATAAATAAATAAATAACATTAAAACAAGAAAATAAGATGGAAAATGTAGTGTGTCTCTCCCTTGCTTCTCAGTGCTGTCATGTTCCCTTTATTTAACTGTGTATTTGCTTCCTGATCAGGACCTCAGAGGAAGAATACATCCTTCCTACCTTGTACTTGTGGTCTCCTTGCTGTCCCGTCCCAATGTACCACATGCTGGTGATCCATCTGCCCCTCCTTTTGTGAGTGTATTCTGCTATGGCAGCTACTTGAGATAAAGCCACCTAACCAGGTAGCAGTTGTAGCCTGAGACAAGATGTGTAACAATTCAGCTGTCAGGATCTATTCTTTTGCATAAGAGTCAGATGAGCATGGCTTTAAAGTGTTTATGCATCATGAAATTTTCAGTTATTATGATTTTTCTACAAAGGACGTGATATCCTGGCTTTCCTCACCCATCTTCACATCTTGGCCTATTTCAGGCCTGGGAGAAGCACAATGGAGCTACATTCATTTTGCTACTCTATCTTTTGGGAAGCAGGTATGAGTAACGAATATTGAGGTCCCTAACACTTGCTTTGGTGTGTGTGATCAGCTTGGTGGATGGCCATGGCCAAAGCCCATTCTCCTCCACCTCCCAGACCTATTTCTTCCCATTGGCTTTAGTATCTAAGCAATTCAAGTGGAATTCAAGTGTCATAGCAGGAGCATCAGTGTGATTTGGAGAAGAGAAACTTCTAAGGAGAAGAACACCACAAAAGAAACAGTGAGGATGTGTTGCAGTCAGGTTCGCATGGCTGGTAGAAATCACCCAACCAAGAGCAGCTTGCAAGGAAAAAGAGGTTTAATTTGGCTTACAGACTCAAAGAGAAGCTGATGATGGCAGGGGAAAACTATGGCCTAAGCAGAGGATGTACATCACCCCCTGGCCAACATCAGGTGGACAATAGCCACAGGAGAGTGTGGCAAACATTGGCAAGGGGACACTTGCTATAATGCCCATAAGCCCGCCCCCAACAATACACCTCTTCCAGGAGGTGTTAATTCCCTAAATCTCCATCAGCTGGGCACCTAGCATTCAGAACACCTAAGATTATGGTGGACAGCTGAATCAAACTGCCACAGGATATGTCCATGTTTTCACTGTTGCTAAACAACAAATCACAGCAGGACTCAGTGCTTAGAAGGATACACATATGGCCTCAGGGTTTCTGTGGGTCATAGTTTGGGCATCATTGGGCTGAGAGTACTGTGTCTCTCAAGCTGTTGTCAGTGTGTTGGCTCTTCTGTAGTGATTTCAAGACTCAATATGGTAAAGACCCATTTCCAAGATCACTTGAGTTGTTGGCAGGATTCTGTTCCTCACTGGCAGTTGGCTGAAGGCCATCTCTGCTCCTGCCAGGTATCTCTCCTGCTTCATTGATGCTGCACTCTGTTCATCCTTCTTGGAAAGTGAGAAGAAATAGAGAGACTTCAAGCCAAGCCGGCGTCATAGTCTTTGTAATGTCATCATGGAATCGGCATCTCATTATGCCCCATGGGTTCAGAGCTCATCACCAGTTTTAGTCTACCCTCAAAAGGAGGCTATTACAGGAGGGCACTGATGACATGTGGACGTGGGTTCAATGAGGGTTATCATAGATAGATGTTGACTTACACAACAACCTTGCATTAGATCTACCAGTAAAAGGCTGTGGCTCAAGAAGGAAGAAGTTTCCTTGTTATTTTCCTTTGGCAAGTACCTTCCCATTTGAACATAAACAACTTTAGAGTGTTACTCTAGTACTCAACTCAGATGAACAGTGGTTGAAGAAGCAGTATGGGAGCTACATCAGTTTCTCTGTGACTCAAATTATTTATTACTCTTTCTCAAGCACCATGGAACCCATGCATCATGTACATTATGGTACTTCAAAAAGTATTCCCTTTCCTCTTCTACCGCCTGCTTAAGTTGCACATAGTACTGTGGTTGCTTTAAGATTTTTCTTATTTTCTCTCTCCAAACAACTTCCTGGAACTCTTGTCTTTATTCCCATTCCAGAGGACAGAAGACCAGAGGAGAGGCCTGGCTACAGCACAGAAATTGCTAATCCCTCATTAGGAGAGTGAGGAGGGCAAGACCCAAGCCAGCAAAGCAAGTTCTCTTTAGCAGTCAGGGCAAGAAGAAAGCTGGAAACCCCACATATATTAATACTTTTAGTATCATCATATAGCATATATTAGGTGAAGGCTTTATCTCTTAAACCAGACTGCAAACTTCTGCAGAACATGTTCTTATATTCTGCTTTCTTGTATTACCCAAGAGTGTATGTTAAGCTTAGGGTGGAGGAATGGGTGGCATGTGTGATGGGTTGTGACTTTTTTTTTTCTAGTGGAATGGTATGATTAAAAGAGATAATGTGTCTGAAAGTGTTATGTAAATTGCAGCCTTCTATGTACATGCCATGATTATCATTGCTCTGTTCACCCCATCACCATGATGATCCAGCACATCTTTTACACAGCATATGCAAAAACAGGCCTTTTCCTAGATTGATGTTCCATCTGGATCATTATAATTTGAGCTCAATAATATCAACAAATCCCTAACAAAAATATACTCATATATCCATCCTCTGCCCTTAAAATCCAGAATTATAAAAGTGAGACTGTCACTATCATGGACATGTTCCTAAATGTTTCTTTTTAATTATGAAAGCAGTCAGGTTTGCATAAAATTTGGAAATAGAAATGAGATTATAAAAGAGAAGAATCTTGTGTTTCTGTTCTAATATTTTGCTAAGTAGCCCTTAATACAGGTATGTGAATTTAAGTCTATGCATAAATATCTACTATCACTGTATTTATAATCTGGAGAGCAATTTCCTATATCATTAAGTAAACTTGAGACTATTACTTTGTTGGTGACATATTTCATCCAAATATATGTTCCAAAAAGGTCAACCATTTGGAGATTCACATCTCTTCACTAACGTTAACGATTGCCAAATCGTGTTCAATAATCAGCCATCTTCTACATCCTAGTGATTTCCACAGAAGTCCAGTATTTTGGGTTTCTAGGTCAATGATATTATGTTTAAACTAATTATAAAATTTGGAAAAGCATTTTTCCTGAACAGAATTTACCAATTTGCATGACTTCATGATTCTCAGCTTGTTTCTCTCCTTTCATTCTCAAACTGCTTCAGATAACATCACTTTAACATTTAGGTTAATTTGATAGAAAAATATTGCTTCTTATTTTAATTTTATTTTTAATTAATATGGCTGAGTTTTTAATGTTTTTACCCATTTGCATATGTTTTTCTGTTAATGGCTTATTTGTGACATTTTCCTACTTGAGTCTTAATATTTCCTTCATAATTTGTAAGGATTTTACATAGATTTTTTCACCTTTTGGCTGTCATTTTATAATTATTTTCCACTTTAGTTAGCTTTTAATACATTATGTATGATGTTGTTGACACCTAAATACATTAATATCTTGTGTGTGTTTACTAGGGATTATATACTTTATTCACCTATATTTACACAAACTTATGTATTTATTTTGATGAGAGGTGACTTTTTCATGTACATATGAATGTTCAGAACATATGAAACTGATAAACAAAGGATATTTAGAATGTGTTTGCTGACTAAAGAATGATGATAAAATGGCTCCTCTGATTTCTACCATCAGTTTAGGAAAGAAGTATTTCCAGTATTTGGCAGACCTCATATGCTCTCCCTAGGTACATAACACACTGCAGCCACTCTGTCAGCACTGCTTTCATTTTTATGATAATTTATGAAATTTATGGAATTTATTCATTCATTTTTTTTACAATTTCATTTCTGGTCAATATACTATTCAATTTTTCCTGTCTGTAGATTTGTCTTTATGAACATAACTACACAGTGTGCCATTTTTCTACCCATTGTGTTTTTTCATTGAACACTGTTTTTAAATCACTCTTACTACTTATGTCACTGTATTTCTTTTTCACTGCCATGTAGTGAATGTGCCACAATTTATGTAGTCATTCTATTTTTAATAGAAATTTGGGTTGTTTTTATCTTTCTGTTTTTTCCCCCAGTTATAGACAACATTACTTGGAGCATTATATACAGGATATGCCTTCTGGTGCAAAATAGCCTCTAGAAAATATATTTTAAGAGTCTAAATATGTAAAAATTTATTATATAAATGCCAAGCTGGTTCCCAATGTGATGATTTTAGTTTTCCTTTCCTCATGATAGCTAAAGTTGCCCAATTTTTAGAACAACTTTTACATTTGTGACTTTTAAGTTTATATAGTGGATGTGAAATATTATTTGAAGGTAATTTTATTGATACTTTTTCTCATTACTAGAAGAGATTAAGAATGTTTCAGGACTGAGGAGATAGCTTAATTGGTAAAGTTCTTATCATTCAAGCATTAGGACTTGCGCTAAACCCTCAGAAACCACATTAAAAAAAGCCACGTGTGGTAGTGCATGTGTGCAAACCCAGTGCTGGGGAGGTTAAATCAGCAGATTTCTGTGGTGCACTAGCCAGTCAGTCTAGCCTATTTGGTGAGTTTCAGGAGGCTGAACGATCCTGTCTTAGAACAATGTGTCTGGTCCATGATGAACAACATTTGAGGTTGTCCTCTGGCAACCTCAGCATGCACATACACGTACATGTACCTACTCCCTCCACAAATAATATTTCATATCTTTAAAAATCACTCGTTTGTTTTTTCACTGAGAAGTATTAAAGACTTTTGTCCATTTCTTCATTTTCATATATTATTTTCTAATCGGATTCAGAGCTGTATTTATTTTAATTTCTGCCATTAGTACGACTGCAAGTACAACTGAAAGTGTATTTTTCTTGTGTATACTTTTATCTTTCCTTATATTCTGTTTAAATTGATGAACTGAAATTCTTAAATTTTACCTTGGCAAATTTATGTAACCTTGCTTTATGAAATTTTTTATTTCTGTGTCTTACTTTAAAAATTATTTAATTGCCTTTCAAGCCATTAAAGCTCTTTTTGACTTATGTTAAGATATTTTCATTTGAACTCTAACACTCAAAGAAGAATTCTGTTTTAGGCTATCAGGAAAGAATCTGACATTTCTTTTTTCATGTGGTAAGCAATGATCTGAATGTCTGCTGTATCACAAAATATACTCTTCTATCACTTTACTGTGTTCTGGTCTCTATTATCTCCTTTAGCTAATATTTATTATTTATTACATTCAATTTTCAAAACTGTCTGGTAGAAACATATGAGCAAAAAATAAAAGCCACATATCTATTTTCAGTTCCACAAGTGTAGTTGGGTAGGAAGAGTAACTTCAAATATTTATTCCATAGCATAATAGGGATAACTATGGTTGCTTGCACTAACCACAATATTTCAGATTGGATAGTAAGGGGGGTTTTGAATGTTCCCAAATAAAAGATGAATGTAGAGGTAATGCCTGTGTAAGATACTTTGATTTCATCATTACATACAGTGTACCTGTATTGAAATGTCACACTATACCCCACAATGATATGCAATTATTAAATATCAATTAGATTGAAAATCTCACTATAAAAGTGCAATGAGGAATGATGAAATGAGTTTCATCAACTATTATATGATTCATTATAGTTACTTAATATACTAACATGTAATCAGTATGAAATTAAGATAGTTATATCTTATATCATATAAACTATTCATTTCCTTTACATTCTTTTTTATGTGTAGCACATCTTTGCTTGAATTTGACCATAGACAAAATGCACAATAATTATGCATGGCTAGAACCACTAACTAGTAACTTTATCATCAACCTTGACTGGTGTACCTGCTGCCAACCCTGCTTTTCTTTTTCACAAATATCATGCCTATACAAAGTTCCATGTACCTTTAGAATCAGTTATAAAGTTGCATTTTTAAGATTGAACTTTTTCTATGGAATGTAGTTCAGTGGTTCTTACTTGTCTAGATGTCCCAAGGACCTGAGCTCAATCCCCAGTAGTGAAAAAAATTCTAAAGTATATTTGTCCAATTTCTTTTCTAACTAATATCTCAAGCTTTTAATAATTTTATTTTGGCCATATTGGCTTCTTACTGCTCCTTAAATTGCTTTTAATGATTTTTATACTGCTTTATATTTGCCTGACATTGTTACAAGTCTTTAAGAACTATCAACTCATTCATTCATCTTAACAATTTTACAGGATTAATGCCTTATTATTTTATTGTCCACATGAATAAACAGTAACAGATTTGACATTAAGTACCAAGCTGTACCACATCTTTGTACTTAAAAGATAATATAGAGATAACTGTGTATGCCTCTCTGGAGAGACATTTTGTTTCCTTCTGTGCCAAAACTATACCTTTTATTTTTTCTGCCCTGTCTTAATGAGTTGCACAAAATATTCCAGCACTGTTTTAAAGACAGAACTACAATATTGTGGTTTAAAAAGAGATATCTTGTATCAATCAGCTATTTTTTGTAATTGTGCTGCATAACAAAGCACTGACCACTCAGGGAATTAAAATAATTTAAGCTCCTGTGTCTGCAGGTGCCCTGTGCCTTAGGCTATGCTTGGTAGGTCAGCCCTGCTTCAGGCTATACACAGAACTCAAGCCTGTCTCTCCTTATGTATCTCTACTTATTATGGAACTGCTGTCTTGAGTCTGATTTTATGGCTTTTGGGGCAAAGTGCAAGATTCAACTCGTCCTACCATACCAGTGTGTTTCAAGCCACTGCTCACCTAATGTCCAGTCATATTCTATTGACCAACACAATTATCACAGCTGAGCTTCAGTGAGTAAAGAAATGTATGTACTCAGATTTCCAGTGGGACCACAAAATCATGTGGAAAATGATGTGCACATAATCTATGTAAATCTAAGCAGGAGGATGAAGAATTTGGGAAAATAATGACAAATGCCATTGTACATTTCCTAAAGTAAAACATAGTTTTTTTTTCCATTATCTACATTTATTACTATAAATCTCATTCATTCATTCATTCATTCATTCATTTTAGGGCTAATAATTGAGAGTGAAGAGTTCATGGTTTTATAATTAAAATTTTTGGTGATAGAAGAAATATGGTAATGAAGATTATACTATTGTTTTCTTCCTTCAACATTTTACCAGTAAGAATTATATGGCTGTTAAAGTTCAAAAATGGATTATTTTTCTTCATATCACATCATATTTCTAGTTTACTGAAAAGGTTTAATCAACATACAATTTTTGTCTTTTAAATTTATTTGGTCATTTAAAATTCTTATGAGTTTATTATATTTTTATTTATTGTCATTAAATTATTGAGTTTATGTTACTATAATTAAGCTGCCATTATAACCACATAATAACTCAGAGTTAGTGGCAGTGAGTTATCTTTTGGATTGCATTTAAAAGTCTTTAATGATCTCACATCTACATTAGCAAACATTAGTCATTCCACTTTATCTTCTTCTTTCACTCTTATGATTAGGGTTGTACTACCTTCACCAGAAATGCTGGGTGGATAACAACTTTTCCTGTTCTCTAGGACAGTGATATTACTTTATTTTTATATGACAAACATTCACAAAGCTTAATGATAGGGTTTAAAAAATAAATATTTCTCTAAGTCTATGTTGACATTGAGAAGAGATTGGGCGGCTTTTGTGGTTTTATTCACTGGCCATATAACCAAATGATTTGGTTTGATTTTTGATTTGGTATTCTCATTCTGTTTTCTGGGGTGACAAGCTTTGCAAGCTGAGTCCTTGTATGAAAACAAAATGGCTGTCACAATTTCAGGTGTGACATTGTTCAAGGGTAAGGGCAAGGCTGTTTTTGTGCCAGCTGTATTAAGATATAGGTATCTTCTTTTGTGAAATCCATACAAATTTTCCCCTCATTGTTTCAAATTGAGGAAAAAGTACTTTCTGACCAAGGAACATCTATACTCTTATGGATGGGGCACCTGATCCCATCACTTTAATAAGGAGCCCTTGTTTCAATGAGAGTCCTGTCCTGGAAGTACCAGTGGGACAGACCACATCTAGAGAACAGTGGGGCAGTGGAGAGTCAACCACAAGAGCAACTAAAAAGTGGTTTGGGGGCTGGAGAGATGGCTTAGCAGTTAGGGCATTTGCTTCAAAGTGAAGGACCCAGGTTCAATTCCCCAGGAACCATGTGTATGCCAAATGCACAAGGTGGCACATGTGTCTGGAATTTGTCGCAGTGGCTAGAGGCCCTGACACATCACATCCATTCTCTCTGTCTGTCTGTCTGTCTGTCTATCTATCTATCTATCTATCTATCTATCTATCTATCTATCTATCTATAAATAAATAAATACTTTTAAAAACAGTTTTGGCTAGAGAGATGCCTTAGTGGGCAAAACACTTGCCCGGAAGCCTGATGACCACAATTTGACTCCCCAGAATTGGATGTATAACTGCCTATAAGCTCAGTGAACATACAGAGAGAAGGGAGACAGAAACAGGATACCCCCAGAACATATGAGCCTATCACTGGCAAATATAGCAGTGATCAGCAAGCAGTGATCAACAAGCAAGCCTGTGCAGGAAGGCTAGGGAGGACAGTTTAGGCTGTCCTCTGACTTCCACATGATCAGACATATGCATTCATACACACAAACACAGAAATCATATATACATCTATAATACAAAACCTATAGTATAATAACATTTCAGAAAAAAGTCATTTAATGGTTGAAATTATCTACCTTTAAAACTTGTTGTACATCCACTGAATTTTGGGTAATTTTTCCTGTTTGTTTCTGTGCTTGTTGAAGTATTTCATTTTTATTTTCAACCTTTTTTTTAGCATGTGTATGTGGTGTGTGTGTGTGTGTGTGTGTGTGTATCTTGAATGTTGAGGCCAGAGGTTAACACTGGATATCTTTCTAAGTTGCTGACCACCTTGTTCTTTGAGGCAGGGTCTCTCATTGAACCCAGACCTCACTAATTCTGCTAGGCTAGCTGGCCAATAAGCCCTAGAGATTCTCTTGTCTCCACCTCCCTAGAGCTGGAATTATTAGGCACATACTACTTTGCTGAGCGTTTTCATAGCAAAGATTTTACTTATAGAGCCATCTCCTCAACCTTAGTTAGGTTTCTTATGTCTTATTAATGTCATTGTGTAAGTGTATCTATCTCAAGGGTATTGTTCACTTTATTTTGATTTCAAAATATGTAAATTAACATTTTAAATTGTATTGTGTTGTTTGTTTTGTTTTGGCTTTTAAGTTTTTTGAGGTAGGGACTTGTCCAGGCTGACCTGGAATTCACTATATAGTCTGAGGCTGGTGTTGAACTCACAGTAATCCTCCTACCTCTGCCTCTTGATTGCTGTGATTAAAGGTCTACACTACCATGCCTGGCTGTATTTGTTATTTTTTTAATGACCTAAATACCACTATGTCTGTAATAATACACATGCTGTTATTTTAAAAATTAATAATGATAATAATAATAATAATAATAAAAGAAGAAGGAAAAGAAATTTATTCATGTTAGGTACCATGAACACATTTTACATATATTATTTATAATATTCATATTTTCTTAATTTGATTTATGAATTATACCCAATTTTTGTGTCTTACCTTTCTTTTTTTTTTAAAGAAATTGCTCTTGGATTCACTTATCTGCTGACTCTCACATTTTAAATAATTAATTTGAAATTTCAAAATTAATTAAATTATTCTAGTGCATTATACCATTTCTTTATTTTTTTCTTTAGGTGTATTTTATATCTTTTCATAATTCTTGAGATTAAAACAATATTATTTGATAAAGTTATTTATGTTATTTTTAGTTATTTCCACATAGTTGACTAATATTATGGATTTGCTTGTGACTCAATAAGATCTTAGGTTATAACTATTCATATCTATGGTAAAGCATTATAATGTTGTTTTGGAAAATTTTACTCCAACTGAATCTTAAAGAAATAATGTCGCCTGTTCAGTAACAAACTCAGGGCCTAATGAAATCTTGTGTCTCGGTAATCACTGGAAATTTAAATTAAATTTCTTGATTATCTTTATTCTGACATTTTAAGTAAAAAATTGATTTTATAAGTAATATGAGGAGACACATTCATACAATCAGCACATAAATCAAAGCTTGCAACATTATGTACCATGTTCATATTTCCTTTCAGTCACTTACCCCCACTATTAAACTCTATGTTTAATGTTATCAACATAGGCAAGTTTTGTCATTTTGTAATGTATCAAGGCTGGTATCTTTCATTCAATGTTATATTTATGAGATATGTTCAAATGTACTGTATGGAATATTCTTCAAAATAATTTACCTGAATTCCTAAAGAACATTATTAACATTATAAAAGGTCATGAAAGCATACAAACAAAAAACCTGAAGAACTGACTAAATCAGAAACATTTCAATATGACATGTACGTTTGTTAGTATTTTCTTAGCAATGCTAACTTTGGGGGTATGAAATGATGGTATTATTTAGAAGAATATCTCTATTCTGAGATTATAAGATGATATGTTTAGGAGTTCAATGCTATGGATTAAACAGGCTACATTAAAACATTCAGTAAAAGTAATACACATTCAAATATGCGTGTGTAGAAAGCAGTTTAACATTTACTGGGATTAAGTGCTAATCATGCTCTTGATGAAGGATATATTAGTGCTCATTATTTTATTTTCTCAGCTTTTCTATGGAGTTGAACTTTTTTATTTTTATTTTTTGCAAGCAGAGATACAGAGAGAAAGAGATAGGAAAATTTTTATGGGAAAAATAGGCATGCATTGCTATTTAATCCTGATAATTTAAATACCTGAGAAGTAGGTTTTTATGTGATTTTATTCAGCATGCATGGGCACTGAGGCTCAGGAACTTTGGAAAACTGCCTAAAGTGTTACCTTTGGAGGTCTTTCGGTCAGGTCCTCTGCTCCTTCCAAGAAAGCCACAAGGACCCTGTTGACTGACAGTTGAGAATGGTAAAAGCTACAAGACCTCCTTGAATTTTACAGTAGAATGGGAGTCCAGTAATCAGCCAATTAGCTACCAGAATCATTTTTTAAATTTTTATTTATTTATTAGAGACAGAGCGAGGGAGAGATAGAGAGTGAGAATGGGCACACCAGGGCTTCTAGCCACTGCAAACGAACTCCAGACACATGTGCCACCGTGTGCATCTGGCTTACATGGGACCTGGAGAATCGAACCAGGGTCCTCAGGCTTCTCAGGCATGTGCCTTAACTGCTAAGCCATCTCTCCAGACCATAGATACCAGAATCTTAAAAGTGTTATGAGGATCAAGTGTTTGTCAGAGTTCACACAGTAAGGGAATGTTAGAGCCTGCCTTGAGTTTCTGAGTTTAAAATCAATATTACTTTCACTAGAGCACCAAAGATCTGAAAATAAGAGCAGGAAGAATTCCAGGCATGCAACGTTAGGACAACACAGTTATTCTTTTTAAAGTAGAAAACAAAAAGAATTGCTCTACTTGCTTTCAGGTTTGTGTTTGATTTCTGACCACATGTCAATCAGGCACTGTTTTCTGCTTGGTTGGGAGCATTTTGTAAAACTCCTATGTTCAGAATGCCTTACCTCTTTCCTGGCCAGGTTGGGAGCAGTATCTTGGCAAGGTTAAGAATTTCTGGATGTTTATTTCTCTGCCTTACATCAACAGTTTGCTGAATCATTTATTTTACTCTTTGACAGAGTTTCCATTCTGTCAGTAGAATATGCATTGGGGCAGAAGCGAATTATCATGGTGTCAAGCATTATGGGTAATTTCATGTAAATAGTTCTGTGGAGAGCCATGTGGAGTTGCATGGCAGCAATAAAACTTAAAACAGAAGGCTTCCTGATGTTGGGCCTTGTTAATTTCAGTTTAGTGACTATGAGCAAGCTTCTAGGAAATAGGTAGGTTGGACCCTAGACAACCCTCTGGAACACGAGAGTACTTTCCAGAATCATTTGTCCTCTTCTCAAAGAAAAGATTTTGTTTACAGCTTCTTTGTTTCCATGATCATATCTTTCTGCTTAATTTTGCTTGGCTCCCTGTCTGCCCTGAGGAGAAAGAAATGATTCTAGTTGGCATTTCATGACTTAAGACTTTGTCCTCCATTTGGTGTTAAGCATTTGCGGCATTCTCTGCAATAGTATACCCTGCCTCATTTCTGCACATGTTTTCCCAGTGCAATCCTATATGATAATATGAGGAAGAACCCTGGCCTGGAAGTCATGGGACTATGATGTCGTCTTTTCCATTATTCAGTCCTGTGACCTTGAGCATTTAATTTCATCACTAAGTTAGAAGTGCTGAGAGGTAGAGTCTGCCTTCATGTATATATGGCAGGTGGGGTATCAATAGATTTTACTTGTTTATACTTAAATCAAATATAAACATATATTCTGATAGGAGCATTCTCAAAATCAATGCTTAATTTTCTAAGGATAATTAAATTTTTATTGTCTCATTATAAAAATCATCTGAGTATCCCCATTTATTTGTTTGCCTTCATGTATTTGCACATGTGGTGATGATATCTTCCCCCATGAATTCTTCCTCAGCTCAGATAAGCAAGACTAACCTTTTAAAAGACAAATATTAAAGTGCAACAAATTAGTTGACTTATATATATTAAACATTTAGTATTTGGTGTTGCATTATAGGCAACTTGTAAAATAAACCTTTGACACCTAAGAACTGAAATATCACTGAAACTATGGAAGCCATGTCCCATATTTATTTATGACAAAATCAATGATTACTGCCTTGTTTGCTAGTTCTTGTTTTAAGGGAACAGACTACACCCATAAACAAAATAGACAAAAATTATCCTCTTCCCATGAAGCTCTGCATATATTATTTACAACTTGCAATATATAATGTATAACAAATACATGAAACATACTGGTTACTAGTGGGTGGTAGATTTTGTAAGAGTAATGGAAGGGACGGAGGGCTTGGAATGGCTTAGAGTGGTATGACATGGATGACATTTGAATCACCCCTGGACTATGTGAGAATAAGCCTCACAGGTATGTGATGAAAAAACATTCTAGAGGACGGAAGAATCATTGAAAGGGTACAGTCAGGTCTGACATTTCTTAAGAAGACCACGGGTCAGTGTGATTGACCATTCTATGTAACAGAGTAGTAAGTAGGAAGTAGTTAGGGAATTGGCCAAGAACCAGATCCTCTATAGTCTTTTAGGCCAAGATAAAATTTTGACATTTTCTCTGAAAGAAATAAGAAGATGGTGGCATGCTTTGATTTAACCTTTTGAAGGTCTCATGCTAATACCCTGCTAACAACCTATTTGAGATGGCAGGGTGAGGGGAGGAGTAAAAGGGAAGATTGGAGCAGCTATGGCCTTTAGGAGGCTATTTTGTTATCCTCTTGAGAGGTACATGAGTCTTGTATGAGGTGATAAATCTAAGAATGAATAGACAGAAGCAGATGGCTGATTTCTCTGCACTATCAAGTCAATAGGATGAGATATGGTGAGAGTCAGAAAGAGTAAGAATCTTACAATATTCCTGGAAGTATTGATTGGTGTCATGACAAGGATAGAATTGACATCTGAGATGGGGAATCTGGGCTTGACAGAGCAGTTGGAACAAAATATACAATTCAGTCTTATATATTCAGCTTCAGGTTTCTGTTAAACATCTAAATGGCAGTGCCAAGTAGGTCATGGATAATGAGCAAGAGTCAGAGGAAA
Organism: Orientallactaga sibirica; assembly: GCA_036365145.1. Taxonomy (NCBI): domain Eukaryota; kingdom Metazoa; phylum Chordata; class Mammalia; order Rodentia; family Dipodidae; genus Orientallactaga; species Orientallactaga sibirica. The sequence continues at coordinate 9,608,687 of JAEOAD010000031.1, read as the reverse complement.
GACTAGACTCGGGATATCTAGATGACCTAGTCCTGGGCCATTAAGGAAATAGGGCCTCAGATGGAAGAATGATTGACTAAAAGAGATACTCTCCATTTTAGGATGAATAAATAATGCAATGTTTGTATGTTGAAGAGAATGTTTTAGTATAAATACTGATGTTGAAAAAATGCAAATATTTGAAATAGAGGGTCTGTCAGAGGAGACTTAAGGGTGAAGTATGAGAAAAATCAGGAGAGAATGTAGCAGTAGAATGTGCTTGAAGGCCAACTAAGAAAAAATAGTTTTTTTTGAGGTAAGGTCTCTGTAGCCCAGGCTGGCCTGGAATTTACTATGTAGTCTCAGGCTGGCTTCAGACTCACAGCGATCATCTTCCCTCTGCCTTGCGAGTGCTTGAAAAGATAGCATTTTTAAAAATTTTTATTAATTTGCTTCTTTGACAGAGAGAAAGTGGGAGAGAGGGATAGTATGGGTGCACCAGGGCCTCCTGCAACTGCAAACGAACTCCAGATGCATGCACCACATTGTGCATCTGGCTAACGTGGGTCCTGGGAAATTGAATCTGAGACCTTTGGCTTTGCAGGCAAATGCCTTAACCATTAAGCAATCCCTCCAGCCTGAAAAGGTAACATATTTTAATTTTTATATATATGCATGTAGAGGACAACCTTGGACATCATCCTCAGAAATGCCATTTGCATCCTTTGGGACAAGGTCTTTTATTGGCCTGGATCTCATCAATTATGCTATATTGCTGACCTGTGAGCCTCAGAGATCTTCCAATCCTAACATTACGGGTGCATGCCACTACACCCAGCATTTTTACATGGGCACTGGAGATAAAACTCAAGTCCTAAAGCTTGTGTGGCAAGCACTTTACTGACTGAAATATCTCTCTAGTCTTTGTTATTTTAACAAAGAATGAGTGGAAATCTTTGACAAGTAAGGTAAAGTACTGAGTTTCATTAAATGAAGGCCATTGATGATACCTGGCATAAGTTTCACTGTGAAAGGATAAAAGAAAAAGAGACAGGGGCATAAGTTGGAAGGAACTATGCCTCTACTTTTAAGAGTTACTTCCTTTTCTAAAATACATGTCTTCAATGATACCATGTTGGTTATGTTGAAGAGAATGGTCTACTAAAGAGGAAACACTAGTAAAAGAAAGGCAAGAAGTGATGGGTGAAGGTTTTTGAATAGAGACAAGCAGAAAGAACTTGAGGCATTCTTGGAGCAATTAGCTTTAGAAAGTCATAGCTATTTGTTCATGTTGGTCGAAGAAAGGAGAGTTTATGGAATATGATCTTGGAGATGGCCAGAATTGCTTGGGAGATCTTTTGGAAGAACTCCTTTAATTGTTTTATTTTTGTGAGTGACAAAATTATTTTGCCAACTGAGAATGGGGATGGGCGAAGAATTTCTGACGTTTTTAAGATAACATAGAATGAAATGTTTCATTGACAGTCTCAGAGTGTAGATATACAAGAGAAACATACTATGATAACTTGGCAACTATAGTAACCCACTGGGTTTTCTGGATGGTGGCTATGAAGTGAGATGGTCTGATTTGCCCTGCTTCCATTCCTTTGTGTGAAAGCAGGCGTAGAATGGGTACTACGGAAATGGAAGCCCAGAATATATACAGACCTATAATTACTGTAGCTGACTGTAGAATTTAAGGTAAATATGGAAAGTAGGTATAGCCACAATTAGAAATTTATTGCACTTTTTTCTCTTTTAATGCGTTGGATAGATTGGATTTTGAAGATACAGTAACAATTTCTGTGGACTGTCCCCTTGCATTTAGCATTTTGACAGGCTTTAAGAATATTTTAGTTTCCAAGTTTGCTAGAACATATATACCTAATTCCTTTTGGGGGGAGATATAGTTTTGTGAAGACAACTGCTAGTTTTCTTCAAAATAGTCTCTTACTTCAATAGCAGTAAAATACATTCTCCAATTTTTAGCATGATACATTGTCACTTGCAATAAAGATTGCATTTTCCAGTCTCTTTATAGGGACATGTGATCAAATTTGGCCAATTACATGAAAGTGGAAGAATTCTATCAGCCATCTGAGAGCATAAAATTCACAATAGAAGCTGTATACATTTATGTGGTTGAAAGAGCCTGGCTCTCTGACATCATGTGGCAACACCTCTGGCTAAAATGACTATAAAGGACAAATAACTTCTTTTTTATAAGCCAGTGCTATTTTGAGCCTTTTATGGACTTATAGTTAAATTATAGCCATCCCAGAGTACAAAATACCTACATCCTTTTTCCCCCCACAGGACAACTATCCTATTTCTTATTTCTCATTAGCTTACATGAGATGTTCCAAAAATAAAACCAAAACAAATTGGAATTATATCTAAAAGGGCAAAGGAATTTAGTAACTGTATTAGTTATTTTTCTTGCTGCTGTGACCAAAAACCTGACATGAAGCAACTAGGGTAGAAGGGTTTAGTTGGGTATAGTTGGAAAGGATACATTTCATCACAGCATTGAAAGTGTGGGGCAGCAGGATTGGGAGGTGGCTTGTCGCATTGAAAAAGATAGTGGATCCAGACTATAAACATCAGAGATCACCCTCATTAATCTACTTGCTCAACCTTCTAAAAGTTCTACAACCCTCCCATACAATGCCATCAGTTGATGTCCAGGTATTTAAATCATGAGCCTGTGGAGAATATTTTACATTCAAACTATAATAACTATAAGGCAAAAGGACTATAAATTATAGATCTAGGATTTTCTAGTAGCTAACATTGAAATCACACTGGGAGCAAACATTAGCACACTTGTCTAGATACATCTTTTCTCAGCTCTCTCTCTTGAATTTGTGGATTACTTTTTTTTTTATTGTTGTTGTTTTTGTTTTTTGGTTTTTGGTGTTTTGAGGTAGGGTCTCAGTCTAGCCCAGGCTGACCTGGAATTCACTATGTATTCTCAGGGTGGCCTTGAACTCATGGTGATATTCCTACCTCTGCCTTTCAAGTGCTCAGATTAAAGGCGTGTGCCACCATGCCTGGCTTTTTGAACTAGTGGATTATAAACACATCTCTAATCTTTTATAGCCTACAGCTGGTTTCACCAGTGCTATTCTCTATCAAGGACATATCCAAGATAGGAGAGGATTTCAATAACTTTACAGTTCATTGACGAAGCAGTGATTCTTGAAAAACCTTATAGTCCATGAATCCCCTAGTTCTTCATGGTTCAAATCCTCAAACTGGCTCAGTTTCTAGGAGGAAATTCTGATATTACTCACTCCAGTGCTTCTAGTCCCTATATTTCCACAGCATTCAACTCAAGGAAGCAGTTCTTAAATGATAATGAGCATGAAATCTTGATAAAAATGTGTCACATCTGACCATGACCATGGTTTCTCAGCACCTGGTTTTCTGGCTGTAGAAACAAACTCCAACAATTTCATCTGTTCTTCCACTCCCCTCTCCCTCCTTCTCTCTCTTTCTCTGCTGGACCATTTATCTTTGACCACTATCATTCCATGACTGAGATACAATCACTGCTGTGCTGCACTTTGAGATCTTGTATAGAGACCTCTGTGATGCACACAACATATCTAGTGCAATTTTCCAGCACTCCTAAGGCCCGTATGTATTGGGAAGGGCACTTCATTTTCAAAGGGAAAATTTAAAAACAGTAGTTTCTGGTGTATAATTTCTTTCCTTGTAGTAACACACATGGAAATGGTATTCCATTGCTGTGTGAATTTGGAGTCCTACAAACATAACCCTGGTGCTTATACTTACCAGGTAAGAGATTTGTACAAGTTATGACACCTATATTCTCCTTTGTTTATATTTTATTATATATATAATAAAAGGTTATACTCTTATTCCTTCACTCCTGCCCTCATTATCCTGGTGGCCCTCCTCAGTGGGGTTATGATATTCAGTGTGGTCTCCTCTTTTTTTATTGTGGGACATTATCCTTGGAACACTTTACCTGGCACCTGGGACACTGATGTTAGGTAGTAAGTATTTTCTCATCCCTCTTTCTTTCCTTTTACATAGTTACTGGAAACCCTTTAGCCCCACCATCAGTACATTGTTGATTCTATCTATTGATCTTTTCAAGACTTCTGCTCAGTCACTAAGTCTACCACCAAGTATGTCAAGTCTTACCATGGAGGTCTGTTGATTCCTAAGTGTCTCATAAGGCATTAATTTCCTCTGTGCATTGCTTGCCCTCAGTATGTATGAATGTTGTCTCTTGATCTAGGGCCCTATGGTAGTTTGAATATATGGCCCCCAATATATTCAGTGTTTTATTAGTTTATAGTGTGCATCTGCACCACCTTGCTAGATGCAATGTCACTGGGTGGTTCTTAAGGAGTGGTGGTGGGTTTGAGATTCCATTGTAAAGATATGCAAAGTGTGCCTAATAGGAGTTCCTGAAGTGTGCTATGCTGTGTGGCTGGTTGGTTTCTCTCTCTCTGCTTGGCCCTGTGAAAGCAGGCCGGCTTCTTCTGCCATTATGGAACTTCCCCCTGATCTGTAAGCTTCAATAAATAATATCCCTTCCTCCATAACTGTGCCTGGTCTGGAAGTTCATCTCAGCGAACCTGAAGCTATCTGCTACAGGCCCCTCATGTGGTTGCTCTACCTGTACAATATAAAGAAAAACTCAAGTGAAAGCCCTGGCCTGTAGAAAAGCCTGCCTCACATGGGTGGGGTCCAGGTTTTGATCCATAGCTCTGAAAAGGAAACTCCAAAAATTAGATAGCTTTTGTAGTTCTTCTTCCAGTCCAACTATACTGTAGGTGTTTAGAATGGTTCATTGTCTGAGATAGCTGAACGAATACCTTTTTTTGTGATCTTTATCCGTTTTTTTTTTTTTTATAATAAAATAAAAAAAAATTCTGCCTAAGCAGTCATTTTGAAACTAGTGTGTAACCCATTTATATTCCTCAAGTTTTTTTTTTTTTTTTAACTTAGTAGGAAATATTAGAGGTAAACTATTTCCCCCTCCTCCTGTGTATCTTGTTCAACTCAAGCACCACAGGGAGTATCAGCAGCTGTCACTAAGTAAAATCAATGTCCATTTCTGTAGTTCTCACAGAGAAGCACAAGGGTGTCTGCCTCTTAATTTTATTGTTGTTGGTGAGGTTGAATATCCAAAGGTGTGAGCAAGTTTTAGTGATGGAGGCTAGAAGAGAAAAGGATGTTTACCTGGCTAATGGATGTTTTCTTCCTTCTTGTTGACAGCTTCTACAAAAATGTCTAAGGATCAATATTAACACACTGATCTGTAATCCCATGCTGCATATTTCATAGCTATGTGTATTCCCACCTTAGTTTGTAGATTGAAGCATTGCTGGGGTAAGGCCTGGCTAGCCCTAGTACTCTGCCCATGATGTTTTCTTCTTGACAAATTTCAACTTCAATACTAGGTACTAGGACTCCATGCTGAGACACATCGTAAAGAAATTCAGGTAATTTAAATAATTGTGGATGGAGTTTTCTCTGAAATTTTACAAATGTCTTTGAAATTTAGTGGGTAACTACTTTAAATCTCTCGAACACATGCACACAAACTTTACTTTCTGAAAGTAGGAAGGAATGTTACCCTTTCTTTCCTTTACCCTACTGGAGATATTAGAAAACATCCAGAGACAATTTGTGCTGCCCTAGATGGGGGCGTCACTGGAATTTAATAGGTAGAGACCATGGATGTGGAATATGCTGGAATACACAAGACAGTCTCCACAGCAGAGACAGTTCTCCAAATGTCAGTAGTGGTGTGGAGAGGCTAACATAAGAATGCATCTATGAGAATGCATGCTCATTTTTACTTTGTGAAAAAGTAGTTCACCTATGAGTCAGTGAGGTTATTGCTAATAGTCTTATTGCTTTTTCTTTCTATGACTTTCTCAACTTCAAACCAAAGTGAACTGCATCAGCACAAATATCCCAATGTGAATTGGGTTACAAATACAGAATTGTTAGCTGTGGCCTAGTGGGATTGTGACACATCTATACAATGACTTTCTCTTAACTTACCATCCATATCCTATGGTCTCTGATATCTGCTTATTGCCTTTCTCTTCCACCCAGAGTAAAGGGTGCAGACCTCTTTACAGATCCTGTAATACCACAAAGCCTCACCTCTCTGAATTATTCTCAAGGCAAGTCCTAGCAAGACTTTTTCTGTTCAGGCAAATAAACACTGTACCAATAATCCAATAAACCTTTACAGACATTGGATATAAACCATCTCAGCGAGCAGTACACAATCTATAACCACTTGCTTCTTCTTTTATAAACACTGCACTTGAGCCCTGAAAACAACACAAATCAAAGCTCATAAAAGCGCCAAGGTTTTACCCCTATTGTTGCTAATGGGTTGATGCACCCTACCTGTATTGCCCCCCGAGTGACCATAGGCTTGCTCTGCACCCACATGGAAGAGATACAGGCCAACATTTTCAAGATTAATTTCAAATATGCCTTTAATCATGGCTACTTTCTACACTGGTGATCAATAGCTACAGACAACTAAATTCTATCACCTTGAACAGAAATTAGCTGATGCCTTATGCTCAAAACACCTAACAAGACTAGGTCCTGGAGCTCAGTTATTTTTCTTCCTGCTGTATTTTTCAACTCAACATTATGAGGGAGCTGAAAACAGAGTAGAACAGATGAGTGTGAGCTGTTCAGTTAAAATTATTAAAAAATACATATTTATGTCTGATAATCAACCCAGCAAGATTTTTTTCAGAGCCACAAACTTCAATGCCTCTATGGGCCAAGTAGATAATATAAATGACTGAAATGGAGGAGACCAAAAGAAAAGGCAGCAGATGTGTGTGTGTGTGTGTGTGTGTGTGTGTGTGTGTGTGTGTGTGTGTGAGGGTAAGTTTGGTCACCTGCATATGCAGTGATCTCTGCACAGAATTGATTCTAGGACTCTGAAAGATACAAAAATCAAGTCTCTCACAGAAAATGGAATATTATTTGCATATAAAATATGCACATCCTCCTTTATATTTGAAATAAGCTCTAGATGATTTATAATCTCAAATACAAGTACTATGTGGTTATTGACTGTATTATTTAGGAAATAATGACAATAAACCAAATAGTATTCACAGATGTAATTTCCATCTGAATATTGACAGTGTGAAGTTTGCTTCATCTGAAGATGTGGCATCTCTCTCTTGAACCTGACTGCCTTTCTAGGGCAGGATCAGTATGTGATGCCATGCAGACAACATTCCTTCCCAGAACTTCATATATAATGCATGCTTCTTAGAATTAATAATATTCCCTCATGCTAGGACCTTGAATAAAGCTTTATAAAGTACACTGAAGTATACGTTAGCATTCTGTGTGTGTGTGTGTGTGTGTGTGTGTGTGTGTTGATGTAGGGTCTCACTATAGCCAGACTGACCTGGAATTCACTATGTAATCTCAGGCTGGCCTTGAACTCATGGATCTCCTCTTACCTCTGCCTCCCTAATACTGGGATTAAAGTTGTTATGCACCACCATGCCTGGCCTTACTCTAGCTTTCTTGTTCAAAGTCTTCATGCATTTCAACAGGAGGGCTCTTGGTAGGTATCAAAGCCATTAAGTTAGTCTTGCTTTTATGTTCACTCTTTCTCCTCCTCTTTGATAGGAGCTGTTGTCATTGATCTACAGGCCCCCTTTATGGTAAGGCTTTCATGGTGACTGAGCTCTGTCCAGCAAGAAAACAAAGATTATATACTACCTCTCTTTGACTAAAGTTGTTGGTAGCCATCCAAATCAAATGAGGGTTTCGTATAGCTCCAGGCACTATGAGAATAGATACTCTGAAATCTTGCTTAGTAAAGTCTTGCTCAATTTTTACATAACATCTCAACTGTTTCTACTTTTCAGAGTAGTGTTGCAGAAAAACAGTTGGAGAATGATCTGTGTAATTCAAAATTTTACACACAGAGCCTTCCAGAAGGGAAGGGGATAGATACATCCACCCATGGAGGATGCATACAGGAAGAGCTTGTTACATCCATTGACATAGTCATTCCAGATGCAGCCAGTGCAACATATCTGGGGCTGAATCCAGTCTTTAGGAAGGCATTTTTTCCTGAAAAAGTTAATGTTGAGGAGGCATAAGTACACAGGGAATGCAATCCAGTCTTCCCTTCATTTGTTTTTGAATTATGATCATCTATTAACAATTTGCCTTCCCACTATTTCTTAAGATTTGGAGTTTAATGTAGTAAAGTCATTAGATTGACATTGGACCCCATCAATTGATCCTGGTTTCTATTTTACTACTATATGTAAGGGTATACACAGTAGCATTAGGAAACAAGGTACACACTTTAGGTAGTATATAAGTATTTCCAAAGTAACATTCTAAAATATGAGATGAATATTCTTTCTCTTTTTTCTTCTCTCTTTTTGCTCCTCTAGTATTTGTCAATCATGTTGTGTTATTAATCATCTTATATCTACCTTCTTGGAGGAGGCTTCCTTTGTATTAAGTCCATGTGTGTTGACAAGAGTACATACCACTCAGAAAATTAAAGAGGCACTTGTGTGTCATTAGATATCCAATAAATGTTCTTGCTATAGTTGTTGGAAGAAAGTAAATCATTGTCAACTTGTAGTGATGAAGAGATGTTTTAAGGGGCTGGGGAGATTGCTTAGTGGGTAAACTGCTTGCAGTGCAAGCATGAGGGCCTGAGTTCTGATGCCCAGCATCAGCATAATTGCTCTGTTGGGATGGCAGCTCATCTGTAATGCCCACACTGGAGAGGCTGAGACAGGTAATACCTGCTGTTCACTGCCTCGGTAGTCTAGATCAACCAGGGAGCTATAGGTTAAATTAGAAACCCTTTCTCAAAGAATAAGCTGAGGAGAAATAAAGGGAAGACACTTGATATTGACCTCCATACACTTTGCACATATAAGCATACCTGCACACACATGTGAACATGCACACACACAAATATGTTAAATTGAAACATTATAAGAAAGGACGTAATTTAGATACATGGGGAAGCAGTTACAGGTGAGATTGCATAGGTGTTCTATGGAATGCCTGGCTGTAGAAGAGGGCTTTGACTGGAACAGTGGATTTCTACAGCTAGTATGTGTGATTGGCAGAAAGATTGACAGAAAACTCAAATATCGGGCAATTCAGTTTGTTCCCCTTATCCATCAACCAATTCATACTTATATTTGAGATAATTATGCAGCTGCTGTAAATAACTAAAGTAATGAAACATTATAAGATGGACAATTATGACCAGGCACTTTTCCACACCCTTAATATAATCAAACAAATCACAAAAGTTGTTGGATGAATTTGGTCATTTTCTACTGGCTTTTGATGATGGAAGTTGTGATTTATAGGGAGCTCATATTGTGTTTTAAACACTCATAAACCATCTCATCCATTTTACAACTTGGAAGGGGAAAAAATCTATCTATCATCTATCTATCTATCTATCTATAATTAAATTTTACTTCAATTATTCAAAATTTCTATGTATCTCATGATGGGCTATATTAGAATGAAATAATGACATGCAAATTTAATGTTGTTTCACAAAGTGAATAGATACCACCTTGATGTCTTAGGGGCATTATAGTTCATGATTTCATTCCTCATATACAGTTGCATGATTCTAATTATAAATTATTCCTGCTTCTTGGTTGAAGGGAATATCTAGCTATCTTTACTTGGTCAGACTTTGGCAGTGAATTTCTAAGTTCTTTATTTATCAAAAAATAACAGTGCTGAAGAGATGGCTTAGTGGTTAAGGTGCTTGTCTGAAAAGCCCAAGGAACCATCTTTGACTCTCCTGGTCCCACGTAAGCCATACACAAGGTGACACAAGTGCACAAAGCTGTACATGCATACTAGGTGGCACGCATATCTGGAGTTAGATTACAGTAGCTGGATGCCATGGCATACCAATTCTCTCTCCCTCTCTCACGTATAAAAGGCCACTCTGGGGCTGGAGAGATGGCTTAGTGGTTAAAGCACCTGCCCTCTAAGCCAAAGAACTCCTGTTCGATTCTCCAGGTCCCATGTTGAGCCAGACATAGAGATGCAAAGAAACAATGCCGCACTTACCCACAAGGAGGAACACATGTCCGGAGTTTGTTCACAGTGGCTGAGAGGCTGTTGGCATGCCCATTCTTTCTCTTTGACTCTGTTGGGCTTGCCTCAAAAAAATAACAAAATATTTGTTAACATATGATACAGTTCTATTTTGACAGACAGTTGTTTTCTCTCCGTTAATAGAAAATATCTCTATCTTTTCCTTTCCATAGCTTTTATGGAGTTAATCTTTTCCTAGATCCTGAGCTACATGTTCTCCATTGTTTGCTCTTCAGTGTAGAAGGTTGGAAATAGGAAATAAGCAGGAAGCTAATGTGACCTGTGTAGTGTAAAATTTAGACATAAGCATTGGTGTCTCTTTAATAATCAGGTGCTCTTGTTGGCACTTTTTCTCCTCAGCTAATTAAAAAGCCCCACCCCCCTTTTATTTCTCAAGAGCCTAGCTACAGGACATAGTGGGAAAGAAGTAGGAATATCCTACAAGGATGGGAATTTCCCACCTAGAGTTTAAATTTCAAAACAAAACAAAACAAAAACAGAGAACAGTCTTTGTATGTCAGATTTTGGGTTTCTTATCACCATTTTTTATGACATCTTATTTTTATTTGCCTTTGCTTTGACCTGCTTTTAGTCATGTTTATTCCCAGGCCTCTAGATAACTTCCTTGGAGATCACTGGGTTTCTTTATCACCAAGTTTCTCTCTCCTAGACTCTCACTCTCTTCATTTATGAGTTTTATTTCTTTGCTTATATGCAGTAGTCATTGCCGCCCCTTCGCTGAGTCCAAGCAACCTTAGGTTTCCCATCAATATTTTAGAAATAAGAAGCCAAATAAGATGAAGCCATTTGCACCACTTCCAAAGGTCACTTAACGTCTTCTGGCCAGTTAGTTTCCCCACCCTTGGAAGGAAAGCCTTCCTCCTGCTTCTATCACAAGCATGGCTTACTTTGTGAGGGTTTCTGATTAACATTCTGAAAGAACCTCTAATGGCATTAGTGGGAAATCAGACTGTCAATTTATTTATACCCAGCCTTAGGGCAAAAGGACTGTGCTTGTGGAATTTAATGAGATGAAGAAAATATTCTCTCTGTGCATGAATGTATATACATAATAACTTCAGGTCATGTTTAGAATAGAAACCTGTCGCCTCATGGTTTGGGAAAATGACAATAAGATATAAAAATACCAAGGAAAGATATGGTTTTGCCAATGGAAGTCACCTTTTCAATCTTCTAGCTGATAGTTATCCCCAGAAACATCGTGTCCTGTGTATACTCACCACATCCTTTATGTGTGGACTTGTGTGACCCATACAAAGATGGTGGCCTGACCTCACATCATTGGGAAGAGTACATTTCTGTTATCCTTCTCTTGAAAGCGATGAAATGAGTGACAAACATGATCTTGCAAGAAGGGAAATCGGCAGCATGAGTCTCTGATGGGATGGCATTCCCTGGTCTCTTGCTGGAGTGGGTCCTGACCTTAGAACTTGAGGAACTGAGTTTGGGTTCCAGATCCCCTACTGGCATCCACAGGTAACATGCTCAACTTCTCTTGCACTCATCTTTACAACTGTTATATTTAACATGGGGCTTTTGAAGTTTGGAAGCCAAAGTGGGTTGCAACTAGATTCCCACCCAGATAGTCTAGAAGATAGAAATGTATTGAATAATCACTTTGATGATAGACCAGAGATCATGTTATGTTGGGACCAGGTCTCTGTCAGTCATGTTGTGTGTTCTGGTGGAGGAGCAGTTTATGAAATGAGCAAGAGGGCAGCCACAAAAGGGGTCTTCATACAACCTAGATACCTGGAGTAGTAAAGAAAGATAAGACATAGTATGGTGTGATGGTTAATCTTGAATGTCAATTTGACTTGATTTAGAAACACCTACGAAATATAGGCACACCTCAGGGTATGTCTGTGAGGGTAATGTCAGAGAGGATTTACTGATAGGTACAGATGTTATAACCTGAATATTTGGACCAGTCTGGTGCAGAAGCCTCATCTCCATGTCCCATAGCAAGGCACTCTGTTCCGTGTACAGTGCATCTGCCTCCTCTGCAGAATTTCCACAGTATGCTCATGTGTTATGCTCTCTGCTGCTGGATCTTGAACTTCTTCCCATCTTTGATTGACAATGCATCCCATTCCTTTTGCCAACAACAAACGCTAACCTGAACATTCTGCCTTATGTAAGAATGAGACAGCTAAATGAGGTTGGGAGCAGGAAGGAAGAAGATAGGGGCTGATTGGAAAGGGTTTCATTAAAAAATAAAATATGCATTCCCTGTAAGAAGTGAATAAAGTCTGCTAACAAGTATTCTGCTTGCTGGGGTTTCCTGCTGTTCCTTCCTGAGTGGTCGGGTATCAAAGCAGTGTGGGCTGACAGTAGGACTGTTTGCTCAGCTGCCAGAGCAATTACAGACTGGTGGTGCTCAGGTCTGTAACTGTTTTTATTACTATCATTACTTCTCTGCTCATGGATTCTGAAGGCGTGTCTACACAGACATCAACCCTGGGGAATCACCAAGACACAGGCACAGTGCTTTGCTGCCACTGCTCCACTACTCTTGGATTGATATGAATTTAGCATGTTCCCTTTATCTGGTAAGCAGAACCAAAGGTGTTTAGACTTACATCCAAAGTAAAGAAGGGTTCCTGCAGAAAATGTCACTTCTCTACCCTAGGCAGACACAGGATGGAGAGAATGCAGTTTGTTCTTTCACTTTAAAAATTACACCTGTATTTTTAGACCAAGGTGTCCTTCTTGCTTTTGGGCTCAGAGGCATATTCAGTGCAAAACTGTGCAGAATGGATAGTCCATCATTACTTTGCACACAGAAAAAAAAAAAAAAAAACTTTCCATAAATGAATTTATGAGAAAAAATGCAAATAAACTCCCCCCTCAGAATGATCAAAAGGCTTTCTATTCTTACTGTTTGCTTTTATACATATCATCATCTTTTAAAATGTATTTGTTATTGGATAGGTTACATTGTCTGAAAACAGAGTAAGATTATAGAAATATTAAGAAATAATCATATTTGAGGTTAATATTAATATTCCAATGCTGTCAATAATTTTTCCTATTGATTTTTTTAGTTCAAACATTTTAAAATGGGCCATTATTTCTAACTTATTGACTCAAATATAGGGATATTTTACACAGCCATCTTATTGCTTTTAAGCTGTGAGTGATGATTTTCCTCTGCATTTGGTCAGACTTCATTGACTGAACTGAATATAAAGTTGTTATATTGCTTTTGTTCAGATATTAGCATTTGGATCATAACAAACAGCAAATCCTCACCACATAGCAAAATGTAGACCCTAATGCATATGAGCTCCCTTTCCTGTTTATAGCCATTTTATCCCTGCCCCATCACTTTCCAAAGTACTCAGTCCAGCAAAACCTGAAGCAACACAATCAAAGTATTAATGAAGGGGAGTTTGAATGACAAGAAGTGCTACAACCTTCATGCCTACAGGAACCGTAAATGCTAGGGACTAAGAACATGTGATTTTTGAGCACTTTATGCTGCTACATCTACTTAGCTATATCACCTTTAAAACTTTGTGCAGGTGCATATGATGAGGCTAATTGAAATATACTGATTGCTCCACATTCTCCAAAACCCAGCTTAAGTCAGAGAAGATTTACTTGCACTGAACACCCAAGTCCTTTTCCACTTTAGTGAAGTTATGCCTTCTCTAATAGGCTATAAGGTTTTTTTTTTAAGGATTAAAAACTTTTTATCTCAAAAAATAAATTAAAAAATAGAAAAACAAAAACCACACATAAAGTCTTTTCTCATCACTTCCAATGATCCTTTAAATGTCCATCTAAGGCTAAAAATCACACCTGCCGCCAAGCACTGTGCATGTGGTATAAAAATGAAGGAAGTCTGGATTGAAGCATGGCTCAATGGGTAAAGCAATTAGTTGGGACCCCTCAGTGTCCATACAAATGCTGGGTTACCTGGCAACCTGGTTATTATCACTGTGCTCTGAGAAAGCAGAGACAGGGGCTTCCCAGGACAAGCTGGCTAGCTGAACTACTCAAATCTGCTAGCTCTGGGTTCAAGTGAGAGTCCCTTCCTCAGTAAGTAACAATGAAGAGCAATCAAAGAAGACATCTGGCATGAACCTTTGGCATTCACATGCATGCACATAGAGGTACACATGCACCCACACACTTTGCATCCACAAACCTACAAGTGTGCACACATATGCAAGCACAAACACATGCAAAAGAAAGAAAAACAGTGAACAGAGTCTTTGAGGGATGACATACATAGAAGTCATGCCTGAGAACTGGAGCTATGCTTCTTGCAGGTCAAATACTAGAACACAGTGGTAGCTAAATAAATTTGTATTAAAAGCAGGAGTGGATGCAAGACTTTCATAGCTGTTTTCTGGTGATTATTATTTGAACCTGCCCAATCACTAAACTTCACAAAACTTGGCAATTACTTTTTTATGAAACAGGAACATGTAAAAAGATCCCTTTATGGAAACTTATGTATAATCTAAGGGGAATTATTAACGATCCTCAGACCATTATATGGATAGGAAAGTAAAAGTGGCAGCTTCATGTTAATGTTATTCCATTTAGACACTCAGACACTAAAGAGTAGAAGCCCAGAAAGCAGAATTCTGTCCCGCTGCTATGACCAGCACTCTTCCAGTTGATCATTGCACTTTACAGATGAGCCTTGCCAAACAATTGCTGTAATTCATGATCACCATGGGAACAGCAACATCTTCCTCTTCTCCTTCTAATCTGTGGGACTAGAATGAAGTTCCAAGTTAAATCTGAAAAAAAAAAAAAAAATTCCAGAGACCCAGAGCTGGAGACATTATGCTTTTGTCATCATATAAAATCACCTTGGACAGGTTTCAGAAGCCAGAGAGCCAAACCGAGGGACCACAAGGCCAGCAAAGATGAGTGAAGGGTAGAGGGAACCCACTGCTGCCTACGACTGGGTTGTACATATCCCTTGGTCCATATTGAGAGATCCCTACAGCTTGTTGGTGAATGCATAAGGAAAGGAGTTGCAAATCTACACGCAGAACTTCATGGACATAAACCCAATAAGGAAACATGACCTCCCGCACTCCAAAAGCTGTTGGAAAACAAATATGTGAAGTTTAAAGACTTGTGTGTTGAAGTAGCTTAGAGTCAGGAGACAAGTTGTTTTAGCCTGGTTGTACTGGTCCTTAACTACATAACCTTGTACTCAGCATTGCCAAGTTATGCATCTATGGATCAGAGAGATAAGCTTGGTCAAACTTTAGGCTATTTAAAGATATAATCTCTGCTTCACAATTGCCCATGGCTATAAGCTCCCAGATAGACTTAAAAGGCAACCACAGAGAACTTTGTTGTGTGCTGTGTGGTCGTTCATGGAATAGGGACAATGTCACCAATAAAAGACCCAAAGGGGCCAATACAGAATTGAAGGACATATTTGAAATCTAGCTCACACCGTCAGCCACCAGCCCTGCTGGTGCAGTGAATCTATGGCCCTTTGCAGTTACTAAGGAAACACTTGTCAGTAATGGAAGAGGAAGCTTGGGCTGAAAGGATGGTCACAGAGGGGGCTTTGTATGAAGGAGCCATCAGATGGAGCCTGGCAGAGACACCAACATGGTCAGTGATTGATTAGCTCCCCAGCATGAAAGCATTAGAGTCCATTTGATGGGGTCGATATGTGGGAATGCCATGGAGCCTGTCCACTGGCCTCTTTCTTTCTTTCCTGCCTCTTATTAGCACTCTAAACTCAGTGTGGTTGGAATGGCTCAGTTTTAACTTCTCTGCTGGGTACATGTCAAGGTGGGAGGAATGCACAAACTTAATTCTAGTCCACACCTTCTCCAAACTGTTTGAAATTGCAGCATCACTGTCTCTCAACTTATGCGGGCACAGTGTAACAATTACAATAATGTTTCCAGGGACACTGCCAAGAGAATAGAGGTTTCTGATATAGTGTAACTACTCCTTAAGTTACAAGGTATTTATACCACAAGACAAACAATACAGGCCTAGTGACCAAAATGAGGCTTAAAGGGATCTAGAGGATACCAGAGAGCACATGATAGGAAAAACTTGAGGCTTAAGAAACTAGCTATGCCAGAGAAATGCAAAATAAAACAACAGTGATGTCTAGGGCAATAACTCAACAGTTAAATATGCTTGCAAAACCTGCTGGCCTGAGTTCAATTCCCCAGTACCCACCAGACTCACAAGGTGACACATGTGGCTGGAATTCATGTGTGGTGTCAATAGGCTCTGGCAGGTCAATCATTCCTTTCTTCCTCCTTCCTCCCTCCCTCTCTTTCTCCCTCATCCCTCCATCTCTCTCTCTTCATATATATGGAAATTCCATTTCTTCCTAGTCAGAACAATGAACATCAGTATAATCAAATAAACAAACAAATGCTGGTGAGAATGTAGAAAAAGGAATTCTTTTGTTTTTTGGTTTACAAGGTAGGGTTTCACTCTATCTCAGGCTGACCTGGAATTCACTCTGTATTCTCAGGCTGGCCTCGAACTGACTGTGATCCTCCTACCTCTGCCTCCCAAATGCTGGGATTAAAGGTGTGCACCACCAACCGGCTCTAGAAAAAGGAACTCTTATACAGTGATGGTAGGAATATAAGCTAATCCAGTCATTGTGGAAGAAGAATGGAGTTTCCTCCAAAGACTATGAATGGGTCTACCTATGACATAGTTGTGTCCCTCCTGAGTATGAACCCAAAGACTCTCACTCAATGTATCAGGGTGAGACCTGCACATAAATGCTTATTGCAGCACTATTTTCTTTTCTTTTTCTTCTTTTCTTTTCTTTTCTTTTCTTTTCTTTTCTTTTCTTTTCTTTTCTTTTCTTTCTTTCTTTCTTTTTTTTTTTTTTCTGAGGTGCGGACTCACTCAGGCCCAGGCTGACCTGGAATTCACTATGTAGTCTCAGGGTGGCCTCGAACTCACAGCGATCCTCCTACCTCTGGCTTCCAAGTGCTGGGATTAAAGGCGTGCACCACCACACCCGGCTGCAGCACTATTTTCAATAGCTATGTTCCTGAGCCAAACTAGATGTCAATCAACAGAGGACTAGACAAAGAAAATGTAGTATATTTACATCATGGAATTGTTGTAAACTTTTATTTTATTTTTGTTAATTTGTTTTATTTTATATGTAGCAAGTTATCCTCTTTTATCCCCTCACCCCTGCTCACATTTCCCCGTTACTCTCCTCAGTGGTGTTATGGCATTCACTGTTGGGTTATGAAGGCCTCAGTCAGTCCCTGTATGGTTAGTGGGGGAACCATACCTCAGGGTATTCCTACTCACTCTGTGGCTCTTACAGTCTTTCCACCTCCTCTTCCACAGAGTTCCTGAGCCATGGAAGGCATGTGGGTAGTCTGATTTATTGTTGAGCTCTCTGTAGGCTCTGGATTTCTATTTTGATGGGTTTTGATTGATCACTGTATCTGTCACCATCACCCTGGAGCTGGTTATTAGGCTAATAGTAAGGGCAGTATCCATGTTGCCACTTCCTCTGCAATTTCTGTCGGGCCCCAGCACATCTCATGGTGGACATCAGCTATCTTTTTGTGATAGTGATGGATCTTGGTTGGCCTCTGTTTTTCTGCCTTTTGTAAAATAAAACAGATTCTGCAACAAAGAGTGAGGACAACTTTGGTTAAAGGGGGTATGCAAAGTTTTTTGAGGAACTTTTTGGTGTGCAAACCACTCTTCTTGTCCAGAGGGCAGTGGAGGCTTCTCTATGAAGTCCATGAGTTCTCTAACAATGAGATTCTGACTTGGTTTCCAGTGCCATTTATGAATTCCCTCACACTGAATGGGCCTCATGTCTAATCAGGGAATCGCTGATTACTGACAGAGGCTTTGTGCCACTGTTGCACAAGTATGCACTTCTTGTCAAGCTAGCTGATTTCATAATCTGCATGGTCCCCTGCTTATTCATGCTGTTGGTGACCATTGTCTTACAGCAGCTCACATAGGACTTTTCAGCACTATGAGGGCTTGCAACATGGACTTTTATTCTGTCTTTAAGTAGACTGTAATTATGTAACTTGCCGGAAAAATGGATGCGACAGAAAATCATATAAAATGAATTAAACCAGTGTCAGAAAGATAAATATTTCCTGCTTTCATTTGTGTCTGTTAGAACATACACACAAACTCCTTCCCCCACAAACACTGAAAGTGGAACCAAAACTGAGAGAATGAAGGAGACTAATGGGAGATGGTAGAGAAAGAGGAAAGTAGGGAGATAGGGGGAAATTTTAATTAAAGAAAGTACATTATATATGTTTTTAAATGTCATTATGAAACACAGTGCTATGTAAAATGAATATATGGGGCTGGAGATATGGCTAAGTGGTTAAGGCGCCTGCCTGCCAAGCCTAAGAAGGTCTGTTCGATTCTCCAGGTCCCACATTTAGCCAGATGTAGTGACACAAGGGCGCAATGCCACACTTGTCCACAAGGGAGCGCACACATCTGGACTTTGTTCACAGCAGCTGAGAGGCCGCTGGTGTGCCCATTCTCTCTGTCTCTGCCTGTTCCTCTCTGTCACTGCCTCTTTCTTTGTCTCTCTCAAAAAACAAACAAAAAAATGTATATATGGCAATAAAAATGAGATATTCCTTAGAAAGCTTGTTGCCTTCCTTTTGACATCATCATATACTTAAATTAAAATGATTGAATTTAACAATTTGTGAACTAACTTTAAATGTAACTTTATTCATAAAATAGCATATTCTTGTTTAGACCTATATGTATGAGTTAAGGAATTAGAATTGGCAAAAGCAATTACCTATTTTTCATGATTAAAATCATGAAAGTAAATGCACAAAGGAGGTATTTGAGTCAT
Organism: Orientallactaga sibirica; assembly: GCA_036365145.1. Taxonomy (NCBI): domain Eukaryota; kingdom Metazoa; phylum Chordata; class Mammalia; order Rodentia; family Dipodidae; genus Orientallactaga; species Orientallactaga sibirica. The sequence goes on along the minus strand of JAEOAD010000031.1, from coordinate 9,589,687 downwards.
GCAGACTCACTTTACGTTTCTTAAAACTGTTTACTTTTCAGAATACAGGTATAATTTCAAAAGTAAAATTGTGACACACTGGCCTGGGTTAAACTTACTTCATTTTAACATTACATCTGGACTATCCACATTGTGTAGTCTATTCTGAACACATCATGATGTTAACACTCTATAATATGATAATTTCTACATTTATTTCACTAGAAAAACTGATATAAGATTTTCTCTTGTTGCTCATCTTGTGACCATTTTCCTAAAATTATTTTCTGACCTTTGATATCTGAAGGTTTTTGAAATAGATTTCCAAATTGTACTTCAGAAATAATGGCACAGTCAGTACTTCCACTAATGGCAGGATAAACAGACCATGCGCCAGCTTTGTGCCAGTTGAACATTATGATTTGGAGGGCAGAGATGAGCCTTAGCCGAGAAGCACCCATGCTATTTTATTATATTCATTTGAATTTTATATCAAAGGAATTTATTTTTTCTTCATTGTAATGATATTTATTGTGTTGTTTCTAACTTAGTTGGTGACATGTAAGGCTATTCTGACATCTCATAATTTGATTCCTTTGATCATTATTATTTTTCTTTTTTTCCATTCAGGATATAAAGACCTATAGTTTATGGAAGATAAATAGGAATCCTTATTTAATTTGACAGTAATTTAACTTTTTGAAAATTTAATATTTGGATTGTATAATTTGTTTAATAGGGGCAGTAATATTTTTCCCCTTGAAGTGTTAACTTATGCTTTATCATAGCACAAAAGGCACATTAGCCACATCAAACCTTTACATTTTCCAAGATTTTCATTCTTTTTGTATTTTTCTCTTCACCTTTCACCTGCTTTAGAGATACTTTGTGTTTGTTTCAGACCACTGTAATAAGGCAGTTCTCATAACTCACACAAGCTTTTTGGTTTCCTGATGCATATGAAATTATATTTACTCTAGACTTTAGTTTCGCACATGTGCTATAGTATGTCTAGAGAATCTTTTTTTTTGGTTTTTCGAGGTAGGGTCCCACTCTATCTTAGGCTGACCTGGAATTCACTATGTAGTCTCAGGGTGGCCTTGAACTCACAGCAATCCTCCCACCTCTGCCTCTCCAGTGCTGAGATTAAAGTGTGTGCCACCACACCTAGCTTACATGGTGCATTTAAAAAAATATTTGATTTTTATTTATTTATTTGACAAAGAGAAAGAGAGAGAGAATGGGAATGCCAGGGTCTCCAGCCGCTGCAAACAAACTCTAGATGCATGCCCCACCTTGTGCATCTGGCTTACATGGGTCCTGGGGAATCAAACCTGGGTCCTTTGGCTTTGCAGGCAAGCGCCTTAATTGCTAAGCCATCCCTCCAGCCCTACATGCTGCATTTTTAAAACTGCTAATGATTATCTGAACTGTTAGAAAAATTGGTGCATTGAGTGACTTGCTTGATTAAGAGTTACCTCAGCCATTAAGTTTGTTAAACAATGAGTAAAGGGCAATGAAGGAATGTAAAGTGAGAAATGCTTATTTTTCTCTCTAAGTGTTTACCAGGATTTTGCTGTCTGTAATTGAAAAACCAAACTACATTATTATTTTTACTTTGTTTTCAAAATGTATTCTGGGATGAGAATTCTTGCCATATATTCTTCTAAAGTAGAATGAGTTTGCCAAGTCTGAACATTCCCTAATCGTGTTGTTTTCTTTAAATATTTTTATTTTATTTATGAGACAGTTAGACAGGGAGGGAGGGAGGGAGAGAGAAAGAGAGAAAGAGAGAGTCTAGATATGCAAGGGCCTCCTGCTATTGCAAATGAACTTCAGATGCATGTTACTGGGTACTGGGGAATGAAACCCAGGACATCAGGATTTGCATGAAAGTGCCTTAAACTGCTGAGCCATCTCTCCAGCCCCCTAATGGTGTTTTGATTCTCACATATTTTACTGAATAATGTGAGTAGAACTGATATTGCATGATGCTGGTCCTTGCTTTCTAGAATTCAACATATTTCTTCACATTTTAAAACTTTCTTGTTATTTCTTGTTAAAGTCCCAGGACATATCACGTGACCCTTGAATATTTATTAATAATTCCTTTCTCAGGTGTTTCATAGCTCAATTGCTATTGTGAATAGAATTTTTATTATGCTTCATAATTTATTTTGCTGCTTCATAGAAAGGAAATTGATTTTTGTGTGTTTGACTTGCAACCCTGTCTAGTTACTTAGTTCTTCTCTTGTGTGTAATACATTTTGTGTTCCAGTTGATTCTTTTGGTTTGTTTTAGTGTATCATCAGTCTTCAAATAATGATGATGTGATTCCTTCCTTTCTCATCTGTATGGCTCCTTTTTCTTATTGAATTTTCTAGAACTTTTAAAATAATGGTAAATAATAGTGGTAAAGGCAGCCTAAAGTTTGTCATGTTCCTTTAATAAGGTATATGTAGCAGTTGAGTGTGATTTCAACTATTGGTTTTAGATAAGCACTTGCTATTATGCTAATAATAATGGATAATTTTGTAATGTGCCATGGCTAAAATATTAATCAAAATTTATATGTCAATGGATGATCCTAGAAGCTCCATGGACTATATATTAGTGTTATTTCCATTGTACAGATGCAGAAACTGTGGCATGAAAAGCTCCAGTGCCTTCCCTCAGAGCATACAGCTAGAAGTGTATGCTTCTCTAGACCTAAACCCTGTGTTCACACCCACATGCATACCAACTGTCCAGGTTAACAGTGTCCTTGTGGCTCATATGCTGTGCCTTGTATTAGGAGTGTGTGAACCTGTCATAGGCTCCTTTAATTTCTTGGTGTAATGACATCTATCATAGTCCAATTCCTAATGATACCATCTCCATGAATTATTGAAAATAGGCTTTCTAGATCACAGTATATATGTTTTATTTCTGGAGCCATTTTACTTTTATGGGAATCTATCTATCATCTATCTATCTATCTATCTATCTATCTATCTATCTATCTATCTATCTATCTATCTACCTACCTACCTATCTACCTACCTACTTACCTACCTACCTATCATCTATCTATCTGTCAATCAACTATCTACGTATTATCTATCTATCTATCTATCTATCTATCTATCTATCTATCTATCTATCTATCATCGATCTATCTATCTATCTATCTATCTATCATCTATCTATCTTCGTCATCTTCATCAATCAACCAAAGTGTGCAATCATTTTATTTTGCATTATAATGATCAGTTGCTTCTAGTACCTGTTAGGCATTTATTTTCCCCTGGATTGAACCAGTTTCTTCAGAAAGTAGGAGGGGTGGATAATACTCGGAAGCTCAGGAAACTTGCACACTGCAGGACTTTCAAAGTTACAAGATTCATAAAGCTACACACCAAGGTTATGTAAGGACTCAGCAATTGCTGGGGAGAGAAAACTGTTCTGGGGAGCTGCCTAAAAGTTGGGCACAGAGCTCAATGGATATAGCTTTCATGAGTTGCCATCAAGCTGGGGTGGATTTTTCAATGATGCAGCTGCCGAGAGTCTCCCATGCTGCTCTAAATTCATCGGTTTACCAAACTAGACATGGATGGAACTAATTCTTTGATCTGTCATTGGTGCCTTATCTGAGGTGAATTGACATCTATTTATCTCTCCTGGGAAGCCATACAAATATTTTTGAATAAACTGCTAAAGCTTTTGCTGACTTGTATGTGGTATACATTCAATGCTTCCTCTTATTTAGGCTTGGCTTCTGGGGGCTGTCATCTATAAGCAAGATTTTAGAGATGCATTTTTTTTTCCTCAAAATTCTGTATATTTTTCTTTACTGCCTAAGTGTGTTATAGTATGAGCCATCTCATCTTATTTGATTTTACTGTTTATATCTATTCTGATAATTTTTCTTCTCTTTACATAAATAATGTATTTGGTGAGCCTGTTTGTTCTGTAAGCTCAGGTATTTTTGGCACTATAGGCAATGCTTTTTTTCCTCTCTCTCCTCTCCTCTTCTTCTTCTTGTCTTGACAATAATCACTGTTTAAATTTGAAATCCAAGAATGGATTGCATGCCCTTCCTTAGTCTGTCTAAAACAGTAATATTTATACTTACTCATCATTTTAACCTATCTCTCCCTTAAGATATTGATTGGAAAAAATTACAAAATTGTCATCTCTATTATGCATTTTTGTCTGTAAATTCTTTCCACTTTTTCTTTTAACCTAGAAATTACACATTTTCATCTCAATAGTGCAGTCTTTTCTAATCTCTCGTTATTCTCTTTCAACCTTTTTGTTTTATATTCATCAGTGCGGTGCACTATTGTTTCTTTCTGAGAACATAAATGAGAGTTTTCCCAGCTACTTCACTCACTTCTGGCAGGAAATCTGTTTAATAAAATGACCTTGGCTTAGCATCTTCAGAGTGCCTCCATTTTAGCTGTAATAGTTCATCGTAGGTTTTATAACTTCCATGTAATTTATTTATTCTTTTGTCTGTGTGTATGTTTGTGTGTGTGTGTGTGTGTGTGTGTGTGTGTGTTTGCATGCACTCACATCCTTACAGCCCCCCATGCATTGACCCACATGCAGTGGCCAAAGCAAAATATCTGGTGTCACATTTCATTGCTCTTCCACCTTTTCTTATTTGAGCCAGAGTCTCTTACTGATAGGGGGATTATTGTTTTTCCCAAATCCAGACAATTCATTGGTCTCTGTTCCCCTTTGCTGTACTGGAGTTACAGGTATACGTGGCCATTCCTAGCTGTATTTGTACAAACTTGGACAGTCTCAAGCCCCCTCTGGACCTCATGTTTGTGTAGGAAGCATACGCAACAGCTGAGCCATCTCTCCAGACCTCACCTCTCTCTTTATGTTTACAAGGGTGTGTTGGATGATGCCCAGTACTATAAAAATCAACTTTGCCATAGGTTGATCTAGATATACAAGGACTGACAGTATTTTGTGTATGCTTGTATCATTGGTTTTGTGACAAAAGCAATGGACCATGAAAAATTTAAGAATTGACAGAAGATGATCACATGAGGACAAGCCCATCATAGATGGCAAAAGCCATCATTTAATTAATAAAAACACACTCTTCAAAGGGACAGTGTTGGAATACTCAGTTGACCTGGAGTAAAACAGACAAATCTTCATTTTTATTTCCAAGATTCAATCCTCATTCAAGTAGCTTTGAATTCACAATCATCCTTGTTTGTAGTCCAGCTCCAAACCAACTCAAACCAAAGATTTAGTCTGTAGTGATAAAGTATAGATAGAATCTCTAAGTATGTAGAGAAGAAAAACATAAGCAATAGACTGGAAAATAAAGCATTCAAACTAATATACAAAGAATTTCTTCAAAATTCAAAAATTAATATATTAGAATTTATAAAAGAACCTTAAAATTATTGAACAAAGCCTACTTTATTATCAGTTCACAGAAAAATCAAATGAATAAATTAGATATAGCAATGTAAAATAACTACTACTCTTTCAGAAAGAGTTTATGAGATGTATGAATTAAGAGAAAATTCAATACTGTTGGAGAGAGAATTATTAAAATGGAACATTTTATACAAATGTATGCAGAATTATTACAGTAAAAGGAAGAAAGAGAAAATATGCTATTAAGGTGAAGACATAGGAAAGATGGAATAACATTGGTATCACAAGACTAATAGTAGCATACATTTTTATTTCTTTGTCAGATAATATAACATTTAAGAAGGCTATATTCAATTGGTTAATGAATGATTTTTTGGAGAATTAATGAAAGACCAATGCTAGTGTTGATAATTTCAAGCAAAATAAATGAAAATCAAAATGTTCTTAAGAATGTTAAAGATTAAGAGAGGGCCTTATTAAGAGCTAACAGAAATTTTACAAAACATCTATTGTCATACTAAAGCTTTGCACAATTGTTCAGGCAGCAGCAGTCTCAAAAGAGTTGGGTATGAGTCTCTTCATACAATTATAGAGTCCTCTCTTTTTCACATGTCTATATTTTATTGGAAAATTATAGTCATAAAATCTGACAGCATTTGGTGGCTGGGCAGCCACCTTTCTTTCACTGTTAACTCTTTCATATAAATTGCATCATTACATGATTTGTATCTAGCTTTATTTTATCATCAAATTATGAGCATTTTCCATATTGCTAAATGGTTGTTATAATTATCTTTTTAATAGCTTCATTAAATCCTATCAAATTTATTTCATTATAATTCCCTTAGTAATTTCTTCTTTATTATACATTTAGAGTTTTATTTCCCTCAAATTTTGATTATTACATATAACATTGACATAATTTACATTTTTATGCCTATAACTTGACTTTTATTTTCAATCAGTTCATTTAGGAATACTTCCCTGAAGTGACATTATCATGTCAAATGTTATTGAATAATTTCCCAAAAGGTATGAATCAATTTAAACTTCTAAGAGACATTTTGATATCTGGCAGCCTTTGGCATTAAAGGAGGTCAGCAGTAAGCATTACAAATTTGAATATATGTTTATTAATTTGATGTATGAAAAGGCACTTTTTAAACTAATGAATTAATAAACATATTCCTACATTTATTTTAGGGATCCTTTTTGCTCACCAAATATCAGTTTATATTATTTAAAACTATCACTTTTGGATTCCATTTGTCTCACCCATATATAACAAAAATTCTTTTTGGATGGTGCATTGTCAAGTGAACTTAAAACAAACATGTTTATGGTTGTGTCAGTGAACTTTGTTTGTGGCTTGTAATGTTTTAGTGAAATTGGTATTGAAATAGCAATCTAGCACACATTACTGACTCACTTAACTTTCATTTCTATCCTCTATTCTCTTACCTCAGCCTTAAAGAGGCAAAACAAGCTATAGTGTTTTTAGCAGACAGCTTCAGGTTCTCTGAGAAGAACTTCCAGATCAGGCACAGTTATGGAGGATGGGATTTATTATAGCTTACAGATCCAGGGGAAGTTCCATAATGGTAGAAGAAGCTGGCCTGCTTTCACAGGGCTGAACACACAGAGAAAAGCCACAAGCCAAAAGCCATGTAGCACAGCACACCTCAGGAACTCCAGCTAGGCACACTTTGCATATCTTGAGATTGAAATCTCAAACCCACCACCACACCTTAGGGCTGGATCCTAAGATCTTCCCAGTGGCATTGCCTCTAGCCAGGTTGCTGCAGATACTAACAACAAACTAATAAAACATTGAATATATTGGGGGACATCTATTCAAACTACCACAGTGTTCATTTATCAGAGGCCACGAACTCGGCATGGTTTTGTTACATATTTCTGGTTAGTGCAATGTTAACAAATATACACTGGGGATTCCACATTTCTTTTTCCTGAATTATGGTGTGCCCGATGGAGCTAGAATATCAGTTACCTTTCAATTATGATAAGAGAACCAGAAAAAAAGAAAGGTAGTATGGAGTTGATTTTAAGTTGATTTTAAATATGCCACAAAGATTCCACTTCCTCCTAAATGTCTTTCAGTCATTGTAGCTAGACTTGGCTATTGTCTGTGGAACAAAATTTATTAACTAATACATCTGAGCTATTTAAGAGTATAGTCAATTCTCTGTTTTATTCACACTCATTTTTAAACTAACACATGTACAACTTTATAACCTTTCTACTATAAGCCCACGATAAGTGAACAAGGTAGAGGTTAAAATTCCCAGTGGTTATTTACCTGTTTCCCAGATTGTACCCAGATAAAGAAAAAAAAAAATCTCTTCAAGCAAAAATAAAATAAATTTGCAAATGTTCATGTATTGTGACATGGTGAACACAATTTGAAGGCATCCATGAATTCTCCACCAAGAGAAGTCAAATTCCAACATGGAAATCTCAATTATGTTCCTGAGGAAAAATCTGCTAGGGGCTCTCCAAATTCACCCATAGAGAGGAAGGAACTGTGCCTTCTGTCATGTATGACCATCTATCAGGAGTGTGCTCCATGCCAGGGATGTAGTAATGATAAATCGAAATAGATACTTCTCAGTCCTTGCCCTGGAGTGTTTTGTTTCCAGAGCAAGGGATGAATGTGAGGACTTCATTCCTATAAACAAAGTTTTGATGTTATATGGGAGTAAAAAATAGAATAGTAAAGAAAAATAAGAGAATAGGGAAAAATGAAATAACAGACCCACCTAAGTCCCCTCAGCCAATAAAAAGTGACATGAGTTCCTTTAGGAGTTTTCTAGAATAGTGTTTTTATGACACCAACTATTGTCTGGAATGTGTGAGCCAACACTGGGAATATGAAGCTATTTTCACTTTATAAACTGCTATCACTTTAGCTACTGTGGTATAGATGTAGACTGCTATGAAGGAATGGCCCTCAGCCCAGGGCACGAGCTATTAGATTTGTTTTCCCCAAGGCTTGAAATGTTAGATGCTCTACTAGATGTTGAGATTTCCAGTGTGTAAGGGGTGTTTCCTGCCTGGAGGATTGGAATCTCCTTGCTCATCTTCCCTGACCACCAGGAAGGGGCTGCCAGTGGAGCAGAAAGATATGACCTTCACTTCCTACCTCTAACCCAACCAGTCATTCTCTAGGGAAGAAGAGATCCCAAATGAGGCTGAGCAATGAGTTTGATCTCAGAACATCAGTGCATGGAAAAGGACTCTGGGATTTTTCTCTTTACAAAGTGGTCTTTTCTGTGGATTTCAGGGGAAAAAAATCAATTTGTTCAACATCTGTCTTTCCCTTGTACTGCTGCTGTTTACAGACGAGCTGACTTTCTTCAACTCTGAAGTAATGTCTCCTTTCTTTAGGAAACAGGTGTCAAAACAAGCAGCAAATTCAATTTTCAAGCACCTGAAATAAACAAGGACTTTCCACAGTGAATCTGTTACCTAGAAAGACATCTGTGGTGCACGGGTATTTCCAATTTAGAATTTTGTGCTTTTTTTGGGAGGGGGGGTGCTTTTGCCCAATCTTTTGAAATTCTTAATACCTTATCTGCTATATCATTTTGGTCTATTATAGCACTATTATCTGGATGCAAAATCCAACATTCTCATTTTTAATTTTCACATATTTTTACATGTTTGTGGGTTACATGTGATCTTTTAACACATGTATACAATGTGTAATGATCAAAATAAAGTGAGCATGCCTGTCTTATCAAACACATATCATGTTTTTGTGCTGGGAAGACTCAAAATCCTTTTGATTGCTTTGAAATATACAATAAATTGTTCACTATGCCATTACAATAATTCAATGAAGTCCATTAATTTGTCAAAGACCTATGTGATAATAAAATATATTTGGCAATATGGTAATACAATGGCTTTTTATAAAATATTAACACAAATTAAATTATTTAATTCCTTAATGAGAAAATTAGTATTATGTTCCAACCAATTCAAAAGATTATTTTAAAGATTACATTTACAGCTGAAACCATAGAACAATGCAGGGGAAGGGAAAGAATACAGCGTTGATGGCGATCACGACACCAGAAAAAGGCTGAAGGAGATAAACACAGAGAACATCCAACTCCAACTAAGCCAGATATCCAGAGACACAGAGGCTCCCAAAACCTCATCACTGAAACAGAACTAAAATGACCCCAATGTGGCTCAAGGAAACTCACAGAAGAGGGGGCGGAAAGATTGTTAGAGTCACAAGTTGGGGCATTAAGCACAGAGACTAGGGCCTACCCCCCAGAACTCTTGACAACCCCCACAATGCACGACCCACATTCCCAATTGATGAGGGTCCCTTTGGAAGAGGGAGAACAGAGAGGAGGATAATGGAACCAATACTTTGAATGTAAAATCAGAATAATATAAATAAAAAAATATATTTTTTTTCTTTATTTACAAGTAGAGAGAGAGGGAATGGGTTTGTCAGAGCCTCCAGCCACTGCAGATGCATGTACCATTTTGTGCAACTGACTTTATGTGGGTTCTGCCAAATTGAACCTGGGTTGTAAGCCTAAAAATGTTGAAGTAAAGGAACAAATAGAGGCAAGCCTATTCTCTTCCACAATGGGAAATAAAATGACTTGAAACTGTGTTAGGCAAAATTCACCTGCCAATAGACAAAAATGATTTAGCATTTCAATTAGCTGTCTGAAATTTATAGAGTTGTAAAATAGCTCAAAGACAATGAAAGATGAGAACAACACAATGCATTTTCTCTTAATTTATTTGAGAGAGAGAGAGAGAGAAAGAGAGAGGTAACGGCACATCAGCAGTCTCTCAGCTGCTGTGAACAATCTCCAGATGCTTTCGCCCCCTTGTGGGCAAATGCGGAATTGCTCCCTTGTGTCACTTTTTGTGTCTGGCTAAACGTAGGACCTGGAGATTGGAAACGGTGTTCTTAGGCTTGGCAGGCAGGCACTTTAACCATCAAGCCATCTCTCCAGTCCCATAATGCATTTTCTATCATAGCACATTGTTTCCATTACTAGATTAAAGTCCCTTTATCCGATCCAAAAAGGAATCAGAAATAGCTCTATTTCTTCTTGTCTCCATCTGAGAAGTTACAAAGCTCCTACCTCCATTCCTCTCTACCACATTACTTCTCACCCATATTTGCAAAAGCTTTCTTATGGGTCTTTCTTCTCCCAAATAATCTTCCCTCAAGTTTGTGGTACAACTTGTGAGGCTGATCCTTCTAGAACCTTTTTGTGACAGTCATAATCCCTTTTAAAGTCTTTACATTTTATTGAGGACTTTAAAACATGAGCATACTGTGATTTGATCGACTTCCCATTCCATTTCCCTCTCTTGTACCCCTCTCCACTCCCATTCCACTGAGGATTCCTCTGACCAAATAGTCCTTACTCTGTTTTGATATCTCATTCCTTTTGTCCTCTTCTATCCTCCATGTCAAAATGCTGAAGGGTTCAGAACTGTGCAGACCACTGTGAGGCCATGAATGGATTATCATTGGTTCAGTGACACTGCTTGTAAAACTAATAACCCAGTTTTGATTATTTTTTTATTTAAGTGAAATGTAAATATGTTGATCTCAGGACCACACTGTGTTCTATTGCATTAAACATCTTTTCAGGAAGACAGCAAGAGAAATTGAACTTATCTTGATCAGATGCTGTGTTATCTGGAGAGTAGGATTATGGCTCCATTTTCAGATGAGCAGGCTAGTCTAGAAGTGAGGATCCCTTTATCTCAACCTCTCAGTAGGGATTATAAGAATGTACCACCACACCTGGCTGCTGCAATGTTCTCTTACTTCATGGACCATACTATAGAGAGCATGGTTTTGCTTTGCTCACATGCAGTATTTCAGTGCAGTGGAAAAGAATAATTTTAGGTAAATCTGGCTTATTTTAGTTTCAGTACTTATATAAGAATGATTTCCCTGTTCTTCTCCAATGTTTGTTAAAACTTAATTCTAGTGAGATTATGAATCTTTGTTGTCACAGTAAATATCCTTTCAAAATACAGATGAAAACATTGTGGCTTTAGCTGCCACTGGAGGGCACTGACTGGCTCCTTGTCCTGTCTCACCTGCTGGCATTTATCTCTCCCTACAGCTTGTTATGGATTCATAGAACCCATAGTGTCCATGTAACAGGCTGAGAATCATAAACTCATAATGTACATTGCAAAACACAATAGACAGTAACTGAAAAGCTCTATTAATCCTCAATTTCTGTGATTGGATGTGTCTAGAAGTTTTCTTGTCTCAAAGTGTCACCACTCAGTTTCTGTTATCTCAGTACTGACCAATTTCTTTAACCAACAGGGTCTGCAGTTTGGTACCAGTGAACTAGAGGAGATGGGGGCCATGTTCTGCTTGGGCCTCCTCATCTTGGAACTCAAATCCATGGGCTGTAGCCATCAGCTCCTGGCTCAAGCTGCAACACTGCTGAATGGAAATGAAGACACTCTGGACCACCATCTCCAGCGGTAAGATGCTCACAGGGATATGGGGGTCCATGTTATTTTTCAGTACAGTGTATTCCGGTGAAATAAGGGAAGTGAGTCTGTAGTTCCTTGACATACAAAAAAGAAAAAAAAAATAGCATGAGCTGCATAATGAAGGTAGGTATGGTGGTTCTCTGAAGAAAGCCAGACCTGGGATGCAATCCTTGTCTCCTGCTGAACACATACAGGATGCTGCCTGCTTGTATACAATTGTGTCAATGTCAAACTTCATGTATGTCTAAATATGTATTATTAGTATATATTACTTATGATAATGAAGGTGCAACTTGGTGAGGTACATACCAAGCTACAGACAATTACTATTCAGTTACATGTTTATATGCATAACAGTAACATTTTTGAGTCATTACTCAATAAAGAATGGGGAAGAATCTCACTGCTAGTATCTAGACACTTGGCAAAAGGGTTCCATTCTCAAACAAAGCCATACTGATCTAGATGATTTTACTGGCTAAGAGAACCTGACTCACACTGGAAGGAAAGCCTGAATCTCTGAGAACTAAGAACCACTGGTGAGTCAAAGGGTAGAGAATCAACATCCAAATGAGCCTTGTGTCGCCCTTTCTTGTAGACAGACATTTTAGTCTTGACCAGGACAATTTAAGGGCAAGATGAGAAGATGTAATGGTCGTGCAGGAGGAGAAAGGACAGGGAGACACCACAGAATTCTGAGGCTATGTCATTGCTTTCACTTGAGTAACTGGACCAATGGGAGATTAAGTAAGTATCAGCTGGTACATGAGGAATCATCTCGTCATGCACTTCATGTCCAAAGGCAGAGAGAAACATTAATACGGAGCCAACTTATTTCCAGCTCATTTTCATTAGTTTTTTTTTTTTTCTCCTGCCACCATTAAGCTGCTATTTCCCTATAACTTCTCACCAAATGGCCACTCAAGCCTAGAGAGATCTAGTAGCATATTGCTTTGGAAGCCCCTGTTTCTTTGGGACTTAATTACCTAAATGCAGTAATTAACTTCCTCACCACACTGTGCTACAGATCTCAGAGTATGGAGGCTGAAGTAAATCCAGACCTCCTTCCATAGAGATGCTGCAACGGATTTCTTTTGTTTTCCCATCACAGGCACTACCCTCTGTCCCTGCTCCCTTCAGGACCCTCAGCCCCCAAAGGCAGAGCATGTTTGGCATCATCGTGGTGTTTGCAATCTCTCCCTCTGACAGCAAGTGCTTCCACCTGTCAAGACGTATATTTCTACTTGTCGTTTCATCTTTTCCTTTGCTAAGTTAGCTTGGGTTGGTGCATGTCTGAATTTTCTCTTTCCTTTCTTTCCCCTCTGTCTTCGGCTGCTCATTGAGGGAAGATTGAGCAGAACTGGCATCGCTTGCTTTCCCTGAATTGATTGTGCCCGTCCGTTTGATCCAGTGCCGTGAGGATTAGTTGCCTGTAAACTAGAACAAGAAGAAATCTATCAAAGAAATGCCTTTTCTAATTTAAGTCTAAAGAAATCAGTGTCAGGCTTCAAGTTTAGTGGCTGCTGTGTGGGTTGTCATAGGAAGATAGGTTTGTTACCTGTACCATCTGACATCCCACGTGACCAGTCCAAGGCTGCTCAAGCTAGAGGCCTTCCCACAACTGCTTCCTCTTCTCAGGCTGGCTCAGCAACTTAAGGAGGGGAGGCCTGAGTAATATGACAGTTTGGAATATATTTGGATTAATCGTGAGAGCTGTGGAGTTTGGCAGGAAGCAGCAAGAGAAAAACTACTTCACCTGGGTTTGTGTCACAATGTATTTTTCCTATAATAAGCATTTGGGGGCTTGGTGATGGCTCAGTCATGTACACACAAACATGCAAATATGTACACACATATACCACATGCAGACACAAAAACTGATAATGAAGCACTAGGTCAAAAGAGGTAGGAGGTGGATTGCTGTGAGTTCGAGGTCACCTTCAGAATACATAGTGAATTACAGGTCAGCCTGTGCTAGATTGAGACGCTACCTCAAAAACAAACAAACAAACAAACAAACAAACAAAACCCAGACTTTGGCTTTTTCTCAAAGACAATGTGTTTGGGATAAAATCATTGTGAAAGTTTCTTGATCCTCAAATATTATAATCAACACATTTATACAAATTAATATTTATAAGTTAATAAAATATGTGGATTTGAAGTCAGGAATAGACCAAGTGCTACTTAATTAGTTTCTGTTGAATAGAGTTATTTTTTATTTTTTAAACATATTTTATTTATTTGAGAGAGAGAAAGAGGCAGGATGGGGGCGAGAGAATGGGTGCACCAGGGCCTCCAGCCCCTGCAAAAGAACTCTAGATGCATGCACCCACTTGTGGATCTGGCTTATGTGGGTTCTGGAGGGTTGAACCAGTATCCTTGGGCTTTGCAGGCAAACCCCTTAACTGCTAAGCCATCTCTCCAGCCTAGAGTTATTTTTTTTTTAAATATATAATAATGAGAAGATCAAATCTTATTACTTTAGTAATCACTGGGTCTTTTATTACAATGCCCAGAATATAACTGTTTGTCAAACAATTCTTCAGATGTTTCAAAGAGATCTGGGGCAACCTTGCCACATCCTGTCTTTTCCTTTGGCATAGCAGAGGTTCCACTATCCTTTAGAAAGAGTTTGTTGTTGTTGCTCAGAAGAAGCTAACAGGGGAGAAGATGATCTTTTCCAAATGTCTACTTTAATAAATGCAAGGAGGTGGCATTTGAGTCTCCAGGCTCCACAGACAGCATTAACCCCTGGGAAGTGACCTGCTGGGAAGACAAAGTACAGCTGTACACATGGACATCATGTTTTGTGACAAAAGGTTTCATGCCTCATTTACCATGAAAACAATTAGAGTATAGTCAACTTCCACGGGGCAACTTGCCATTTTTTTCAGAAGCAGAGGAAAAGCAAATGCGGTGGTTTCGTCTAGTGAAATGAAACGCGTGGACACTTGGTTTGGAGTTTCTTACCTCACTCTTCTTCCCAGCTGGTCAGTTAAGAATTGAATGCCCACTTTATAAGGCAACTTTTCATCTTTTTTTCCTCTTCCTTCCTCTTTCCTCTCAATTTTTCTCTAGAAGTAATGGTGTGTTCAGTGTGGGGATGCTAAGTAGTTTCCTCTGGAGGCACTTTTTATCCACCTTGAAGGGTCTTTTACAAAGTCATCTAGCAGTTTTGCAGAGTCAGCCACTGTTGTCTCCATTTTTACCCTTCCACTGCTTCTTGATTTTCTCAGCGCAGCAGCCCTGGCACCATCTCTCCCTCCATTACTAATAAGACAACCCCCAGAGTTTCAGAACTTTGCCTAGGCTCCGTATCTCATGTACTCTCCCAAGTCGCAGGGTGAGCTTTAGGCTGGACTTCTCTCAGCACTCACAGAGAATTTGCTGGCTTGTTGATTTAGTTTGATGGGACAAATCTAAAAAGTAATTAAAAAATCTTCCATAGTTCTTGGTGAAAATTATGATATTTTAATAATTAAAGTTATGTGATTATCATTTTAAGACATTTAGTTATGGTCTCAAATAATTTGGAAGACAGAAAACAGCATCCCTACATGTGCCTTTAATCATCCAGGTAAACATTGTCTTGTCAAGATTTAGAATGAACATATTTATACCAAAGCTTTTACTGCATCATCTTTTTTTTTTCTTTTTTTTGGTTTTTTGATGTATGGTCTCACTGTAGCTCAGGCTGACCTAGAATTCACTATGTAGTCTCAGGGTGACCTTGAACTCACAGCAATCCTCCTACCTCTGCCTCCTGAGTGCTGGGATTAAAGGCGTGTGCCACCATGCCTGGCTCCTTTTTTTTTTTGAAGAAAGCCCAACAGACTTGCCTTTAAAACTATGTATATATAATATATATATGCATATAATATATATTTTTTATAACTATATTTATTTATAAGTAAATATATACATACATAAATATATATATTTTTTTTCAAGCACAGAGAGATAGAAGAGAGACAGACAGAATGAATTCCAGATGCATATACCACCCTGTGCATCTAGCTTACATGAGTACTGGGGAATCCAACTCAGGTTGTTAGGCTTTGGAGACAAGCACGTTAACTGTTGAGCCAGTTCCCCAGCCCTTGGCCTTCTTTTTATGTGAGAGAATGAAAGAAAGCGAGCAAGAGAGAGAGAAAAAGAGAGAATTGTCATGACAGGGCCTCCAGCCACTGCAATTGAACTCCAGACATGTGACACCTTATGGGCATGTGTAACCTTACGTGCTTGTGTCACCTTGTGTGTCTGGCTTACGTGGGACCTGGAGAATCAAATATCCTTAGGCTTTGCAGGCAAGCACCTTAACTGCTAAGCAATCATTCCAGCCCTTAATCCTTTTTTATTTGAAAATATTGCTCCCCCACCCCAGCTAGTTCTCCCTAAGTGCTGATCTGTAATTGCAGGTACCTGGGAAAAGGAAGCAGGAAAAATGAAAGTTAACAGTCTGTCTGGACTAAAGACAAAGTTCAAGGCCAAGTTGGGCAACTTAATGAGAGCCTGTCAAAAAAAAAAAAAACACCTCAAAAGTCAAAACAAGGGCTTCAGGAATGCTTGCTCGGAATGCAAGTATGAGGACCTGAGTTCGGAGCCCTAGTACCCATTTAAATGTTGGGCTGTGTGGCAGCCTGCCAGCAATCTAAGTGCTTAAGGGGATCCTTAGGGCAAGCTTGCTGGTTAGTTCAGCTTAATCAGGGAGTTCCATATTCAAATGGAAGACCCTGTCTCAAAAATAAGGTGAAAAACAATCAAAGAAAACACCAACTATTAACTTCTGAGTTGTACACACATTCATCTGCACACATATATACACATTTAAAAAAAAAGCAAGTAAGAGTTCTGGGAATGTAACCTCAGTGGTAGAATGGTGACCTAGCATCTATAAGGCCTCAAGTTCAATCCCCAGCACTGTAAATAAATTAAAAAAAATAAAGTCCTCCTTTATATCATTGATTAGTAATATCACCTTATTATACAGTATATGTGTATGCACCTGGGTATGTATTCGGTTTTATAATTAGCCTGTGCGGACCACATAGTTTTCAAGATTGTAGCTTTGTATTATAAAGTACTACCTATGTATTTGAGGAAGTAACTAGTTATGTTCCCTCCATTATTTTTATTGGTAAATTCTATAATGAGTTGTTAACTGTCCAAATTTAACTCATTGGGATTTTATTTTTATTTATTTATTTATTTGAGAGTGACAGAGACAGAAAGAGGCAGAGAGGGATAAAGAGAGAGAGAGAGAGGGGAGAGGGAGAGAATAGGTGCACCAGCCACTGCAAATGAACTCCAGATGCATGCGCCACCTTGTGCATCTGGCTTATGTGGGTACTGGGAAATCAAGCCTTGAACTGATGTCCTTAGGCTTAACCAGCAAGCCATCTCTGCAGCCCCCATTGGGATTTTAACTTGAATTGTATTAAAATCATAAATGCCTTTGGTTTGTTGACTACTAATTTATATTCTTGTCAAATTTGATATGTTTGTATAGTTTTCAGATCTCTGATATTATCCAGAAAATATTATAGGAAGTTTTTTGTAACCCTTTCACATGGTTCCTTGATAAACCACTCTAAGCTTGTAAGATTTTAACTGTAATATTTAACCATTTATTATTACTCAGAAAAGCATCTTTTTTTTTACTATCATTTTCTAAGTTGTTATCTTAGTTATATTGGACAAATTTGCATTTCTTTTTCTTTTATTTGTGCTGAGGATAAAATGCAGGGTCATGGGCTTGGTAGACAAACTTCACTGGACTAAATACTCAACATCTTTGCATCATTTTTGTATTGATTTGTAAGTCACTTCACTGAAATCTCTGGTTAAATATAATTTGTGTGGTCTTTTTAAGGAAGATAATAGTATTATTTATAACTTTTGACAATCTGATTTCCTTATTTCTTCAATCACTTTATACCTTTTTTTTTTTTTTTTTTTTTTTGACAGTCTCATGTAGGCCAGGCTGGCTTGGAATTCACTCTGTAGTGGAAGCTGGCCTTGAAATCCCAACTCTCATTCCTTCATTTTCCATGTTCTGAGATTACTGGTGAACACTACCACTTCTGGCCCTTTTTATTCACTTTCTTTTTAGTCGTGTGTGTGTGTGTGTATGCATGTGCATTGTTTGTATGTGTGTGCGTATGTGTGTGTGCATGGCAGTGGGCATGTGTGTGTCATGGTGTGCATGTGGAAGTCAGAGGACAATCTTTGGTGTTAATCTTTACCTTCCAAATTGCTGAGGCAGGGTCTATTGATGTTCTCCACTTCATAACGTTGCCTATGGTATTGAGAATAATATTGAAGGATGGGATTCTATTACCATCTTCACCAAGAAACTAAATAAAATAAACAGATGCTAAGGTTATAGGACAGTGCTAGAGCACTTGCCTGGCAGCTCAAGGCTGTGGGTTTGAAATTCATGCTCAATATCTTAATTATTTACTATTTGCTTTTGTAGCTTGTTGTAGTGGTTTGATTCTGGAGGCCCTATAAACTTAGGTGTTCTGAATGCTAGGTTCCCAGCTGATGGAGATTTGTGGAGTTAGTGACTCCTGGAGGGAGCATAATATTTGAGAGAGGGCTTATGGGTGGTATAACCACTGTCCCCTTTCCAGTGTTTGGCACACTCTCCTATTCCTGTTGTCCACCTGATGTTGGCGAGGGGGTGATGTCTACCCACTGCTAATGCTGTCATTTTCCCCTGCCATCATGGAGCTTCCCCTTGAGTCTGTAAGCCAAAATAAACCCCTTTTTCCCAAAAGCTGCTCTTGGTTGGGTGATTTCTGCCATCAATTTGAACCTGACTGCAACAGTAATGTTGGTACCAAGGAGTGTTGTGATTTGCTGCTAGACACCTGACTGTGTGTGGCTTTGGCTTTTTGGAGCTAATTTTCAAGAGGAATGTGGATGAATTTGAAACCTTGGCCTAAGAGACACCTTGCAGTGTTATAAGTACAGCTTGATGGATTATTCTGGTCAGAGTTGCAAGACCTGAATGCAGTAAGAACTATGGACTGTGAGGTTTGGCTTATGAGGGTGAAAAGGAACTTTGTCTGGACTGGGTTAGAAACAGTTCTCGTGAGAGGCTTGCTGTTATGGCAATGTCCTGAGAACTTGTGCAGGGTTGCAGTGTGTAGAACCAAACTGGTGTGACCAGAGGGATATGGCACAGAAAGAAACCTTTGGGATGAAACTGCTGCCCATTCAGCTGCAATTATATGAGATTACAACTTTTGAGATTGGGTCAGTGACCTGCACTGGGGCAACAGGAAGAATGTAGACCCTTTTGAAGGGGCCTGAATACTCAGAGTGTTCTGTTCTTCAAAGTCTGCTTTATTTCCCCACCCTGGATAAACAAATTGGTATTCTACCTGGTATTTTGGAGTATAAGTAATGCAGGAAAGAGAGAGTCACTGAGTTTGCAACATTGACTTGTGTTTTGGAAATGGCCATGGGTAGTGTGAAGCAGGTTTGCTGGATGCCTGCATGGAGACCCAATGGAGCCATGAGGATGAATCGTGGATTGACATGTAGACCCAGTGGAGATGCTGGAACCAAGAGATGGCTGCTAAGGAAAGCTGCCAGCCCCAGGTGAAATTTTCCAGGACTGTGAGAAGCCTAGCTGGGGAGGTAGAATTGGAACTCAAGAGACTTGTTGCTGGTTAGAATTATTGGAATCAGAGATTTGACACTGACTAGAATTATTGGACTTGGAGCTACAGAGTTTGATGTTTGCCCTGTTTAAATTTTGTATTGGTTGAATATTTCTTTGATAAGCCCAATGCCATCTTTTGCAGTATGCATCTTTATTCTGTGTCATTATTGGTTTGGGGGGGAATATATATATATATATATTTTGGTATTATGGCTCAGGTAAAAAACCTTGGATTATGGGGATGTTTGAACATCATTAGGATTGAAAAAAAAAAAAACTATGGGGACTTTTAAAGTTGGGCTGAATGCGTTGTAATTTATATCATATATGGATATCAGTTTATGGGGACCAGGGTCAGAATGCTGTGGTTTGATTCACGTGTCCCTCATAAACTTAGGTGTTCTGAATGCTAGGTTCCCAGCTGATGGAGATTTGGGAATTAACACCTCCTGGAGGCAGTGTATTGTTGGGGGTGGGCTTATTGATGCTCTAGCCAGTTTCCCCTTGCCAGTGCTTTTTGCACACTCTTCTATTGCTGTTTTCCACCTGATGTTGGCCATGGGGTGATGTCCACCCTCTGTTCATGCTGTCATTTTCCCTGCCATCATGGAGCTTCTCCTCAAACCTGTAAGCCAAAATAGACCTTTTTTTCCCCACAAGTTTCTCTTGGTTGGGTAATTTCTGCCAGCAATGTGAACCTGACTGCAACACATTCATTTAACAAAAGCAGGGTTGAATGATGATTTTAAAAAAAAAATGGTATTTAGAAAAGTTATTATTTCCCCTACTTAAAATATTTACCTTGTGTTAAGACATTTTTTGATCTTTTAGCCATCTTTGAATTTCTAAGGAAAAGATACTTATCTTTGATTGAAATTCTTATTTTGAAGTAGAAACTGATGTTACTTACTCTGAATTGAAGAGGTTTGCATGTATGTTTTTAAGTGACTAAAGCTTGTGCTTAGTCATTTAATTTAATTTAATACATTTAATTTATTACATTTAACACATTTTCTTTAGATTTGCCTATACCTTGAGCATGAACACATTGTTTATAAAACCTTATAGACAATTTATTTGAAATAAAATGTTCTTTTTTTACTTTCTCCCTGTTTTCATTTTTATTTATTTATTTATTTAAATTTTTATTTATTTATTTATTTATTTAAGAGTGTGAGAAAGAGGGAGAGAGAGAGATAACGGGCATACCAAGGCCTCCTGCAACTGCAAACAAACTCCAGACGCATGTGCCCCCTTGTGCATTGGGCTACCTTTTTTTTTTTTTTTTTTTTTTTTTTTTGAGGCAGTGCAGAGCACTTCATCAACTCTGTGTTGTTTCCATGTTTTCTTCCTCTTTCTCTTCCATTTCTTTTACATTATTTTTTCCTATTAATTTTTCAATCACTTCAGCTCTATTGAGCTTAGTACTTGCTCAGTAACCAAACAATTAGAAGTCCTTTAACCCCCCTTATAGGCTAACAATAGTTCCTATTGTTTTACTTGGGCTGTAACCTGATAGAATAGAGTTGGGGAATTCAAGAGGAGAGGTCATGCGGGAGTCAGGGAAAATGAAAAATAATATATTGCATTATTATGGGCCAAAAGAGAAATCTGGAATCTGGGTGAATGCCTCAGTATATAAATACAATGGTGGCTAAGTGGAATCTTTGGTTTTCAAATTAGGTCTGTTTCTACCAATTCCAAATTAACGTAAATTGCATGACAGTTCTTTTGACACCTGTCTTTAACTGTTTTCAGTCACACTAATTCCTGTGGCATGTGATATCTTAGAATAAACATTACTCTATTGTGTGCAATAGCGCAGAATACTTTTAGTTTCATTTTGTTGCTACATGGAAGAATGTATTTGAATGTAATTCAGCCTATGAATCTTTGGTGAGTGTTAGGATCACATGATGCCTTAAAACAGTGGAATGTTCCATAACAGTTCAGGTAAAATGAATTGATTATCCAGGAAGAAGTGTTAAAGTTAGAATGAGAAAACGACAACAACAATAACAACAGTAACAACAACAACAACAACAACAACAACAAAAAAACACTGTTCTATTAGCAGTTAAACAAAAACAAAATTCAAAATTTTTGCACAATTTTATGCTGATTTTTTTGTAAAAAATATATTAAAATAATGAAATTCCAATGTTATTGTGCCTATGAGCAGAGAGGTTTAATAACATCATATAGTTATCGGCAAATTGGTTTCCTTTCCTCTGTAGGGTAATTTGGCTCATTACAAGAAGGTCTATAAAATCTTCTCATTTGATACTAAATTTCTAGCTTACATACTGTCTTTGAAGAAAATAAACACAGCTGAAAACAATACTTAATATGTAGGTATTTATAGGAACAATAACCTATTCCCAAACAATTTTAAATACTCTAAATGACTAGCAGTAGAAAAAGGGCAATAAAGAGAGAACATTGTTGATAAAATGTCTATGGTGCTCAAAAACCATGAAAACAACGACTATTTCAATGTGTAGATCAAGAAATAATAAGGACAATTTAATGTCTTATTAATATCTAACTGCTTAAGTATTTTATATGCTACTTCAGTTTATACACATAATCAATCCTTTAAGGCAGCTGCTATTATTGACATTCTTTTTCAAACAATCACATTATTATGCCAGTTTAGAAACCTATCACATCCAGAATCTCTAAGAGAACATGAAGAATTTTGAATATACTTCCAAATCCAAGGTTCTAGTTCATATTTTTTATTACTTTCAGTCACTCAAATGATAAATGAAAACAAAATGTGGATGGTGAATGTCATTCACATACTGTCACTTTAACATCTTGAAGGAACACTGCTGGGGTGAGGTGGATGTTAAATGCACAATTTATAGTTTATCTTATTAATTCATTTTCTTTATACCTTCCTGAAAGTATATGTTGAGTACATGCCCATTACAGTGTGTTTTCAAGTTTTTAACTTGGAGTGACTGAGGCTTATTTTAACCCATAAATTGTTTGAATACCTCTCAAAAAATCAACATATGCCATTATTGGCTGAATGTGTCAGAAACTATGAGGAAGCCAAAGAGATTATTACAGACAGAAAGGGATCAAAGTATATTTTCTCCATATTACATTTATAAAATATGTCCTCCTAATTATAGCCTTGAGAGAATATACCTGTCTTACAAGTGACTGCATGAGAGCCCAGGGAGTATGAACCATTCTCTAGATCTCTGGAAGTACTTCAGTGGCTTGCTCATTGCCAGTCAACACTGGGATCTCATTCTCCTGTGCCTCAGGCTCAGCCAAATGAATGACTGGTCTCGTGCCCATAAAGCTATAAATACATGGAAATAGAATTGCTTACCAGCCCCTGGAGAAGGATTTCAAACAAGAAACTCTTTCTTCCCATTCTCTGTATCAATAGCATCCTTTGTCTTCCATTGTTAATTCTATAAAATGGAAAGAAAATAAAATCTTTGAAGGTTTCTAAACAGGAGATATTGGTTTATCCAAGAAAGCTTCTTATAGCCTATTTACTCCAATACTTTTCCACGATTTTAGAGCATTGTATTTTTCCTTTTATTCTCATCAAGTTATGCCAATTTTCACTTTAGGTACTCCACAACCTGTGGCCATCTCCTTAGTGTTAGGGTTCAAAGTAATTTGACCTATGGAGTTAGTTTATCAGATGTGGAGGAAGGAAGCAAAAACATGTGTGTTACAACAAAATGGGGCTTCTTACTAGGAATCTCATTGTAAACAGTATTTGTTCCCGGGGATGTGTGAACGTTTCAGGAGACAGAAGATGTGACTTGTATCACCTGGCCCACTGATGTTTCCCTCTACAGTTTTGTTCCAGTCAGACCTCACATATGTCCTACTAACAAAAAAAGAA
Source organism: Orientallactaga sibirica (assembly GCA_036365145.1). Taxonomy (NCBI): domain Eukaryota; kingdom Metazoa; phylum Chordata; class Mammalia; order Rodentia; family Dipodidae; genus Orientallactaga; species Orientallactaga sibirica. Next base: position 9,566,222 of record JAEOAD010000031.1, on the reverse strand, counting down.
AAAAGAAATGAAAATCTCAGCCATGTGATAGCTCATTATGGGCTTACTGATTCTATTTGCAATGAAAAATTAGCCTATTAGAAAGGGAGATAATTTAGCGTAAGCCAATATTGTTTCAGGACAATGGAAAGGGAAACTGAATTAGGACTAATATGTTTATGATGACTCGGCATTTATCACTTTGTTATGTGGCTTTGATTCAGGAAAGCTGATGACTTGACTTCCCTGTGCCTTGCCAGTGGGTAGGAAAGCAAATGCAATGAAGAGATGGAATGATGGTAACAGAGTACCATGTGCTTGAGATGTGATGAAGATTTGATGTGCATTATCTTACAGCTCCCCTTAGGACATCATTATCACTACTGGTACCATTCATTGTTATTGTGTTGATGGCTATAAGGGACTTAGTGTTTAAAATGTTTCATATAAACCAGAATTCAAATGTCCCATTCTATTACTGAAACATTTCAAAGTATTCTAAAAATATAACCATGAATAAAATTAAGCCCAAGAAAATTATTTATAAAAGCCAAACCTCCAAATAGTTGAATTTTCTGAGTGTAGTGAAAAGTTCAAGTTCAGTATAGCATCCTCCATGGTAGGGAATCATGCACGATAAAAATCAATTTGTGACATCATGCCCAGAGGCATTGCCTTCCTCCCACCAATAACTGACTGCTGATCCCACCATGCACAACTCACAGCCCCATGCTGGACACTTCCAACCCCATTGAACTGGGCCCCTATCATATTGGGGTCAGGGATGAGGGAAAGGATGATACCAACACATGATGTATCCATACTAAGTATGTCTGCAAAAAAAAAAAAAAAAATCAGTCCCAGTAGTCTAAATGTTTAGTTAACAAAGTACTTAGGCTATGAAGCAAAAGTAGCTGGCTTAACTTTGTTGTAGTTCATGTTCATGCACTCATTACTTAGGGTTATCCTTGGGAAATCTTTGAATCATAATCTTACTCTAAGGAATTGGTATGAAGTTATCATTAAGGTCTACCTAATATTAACTCTTAAGATTAGCCTTAGAAAGAGTTATAAAACAATTAAAAGGAAAATGTTGAAATGATTTGAATACCAAACTTGGCCTCAGATTAACCACTTATGCATTAGTGCTCTAGGGAAATAGATAATTGGAGACTATGGATTCTCATCACATGACAGGAATCAGTAAATTGCACTGATTGATAATGATGATAATGTTTATTGATTAGATGACATAAGTAATCCAAGTTAATATTCATAAGAACTTTTAAAAATCCCACAGAAATAGTCCTAAAATGTAAATATTATTGCTCCCATTTTACAGAGATGGAAACCAAGGCACGAGTTTTAAGTAACTTGCCAAAGGACTTGTAACTCCTAAAGGATGGAGGCAGAACTTGGACCCAGGCAGGTGATTTCTGGAACCAGTCAGCTCAACCACTGTGACAATTTGAACAGTGGAAATTCCTTTGTAAAATTATCATCTTTGAAAGTCTGTTTGCTTACTTATTTATGAGAGAGAGAGAGAGAGAGGAGGGCAGATACAGAGAATGGGCACACCAGGCCCTCCAGCCACTGCAAATGTACTCCAGACACATGTGCCCCCTTGTGCATCTGGCTTATGTGCATCCTAAGGGAAACAAACCTGGCTCCTTAGGCTTCACAGGCAAGCACTTTAACCACTAACCAGTTTTTACCTACACTAGTCAATTTTCTATTAGAAACACAATCTGCTGTTTGTGATTCTGAGTGTGAATGGTATAATGAAGGAATCAAAGGGTTGCTAAGCCAATGGGAAGCCTGTGAGGATAAAGACAAGGCCTCTCTGTCCAATTGCCATCTGTGTCAAAGTACAAAGTAAGTTGTTACCAAGAGCTGTCCAAAAAGCTGCTGTGAACTCAAGAATTTCTCAGATGTACCTGCCACCTACTTTGTCTGCAAGTTCTACTGGAGAGTTTGTGAAGGAGCTGTCCTCATCTGCCACTGTCTCCTGTAGCATGAGGCAGGGGACTGGGCAAAGCTGAAGTGGAAGCTGATCAGACCCTCACATTTGTTTACTGCCCACCCACTTACCACAGGTACCTTCCCCAAGAATAATTTCTCCTTCCACATCTGACAGATTGACTGAATCTAACCTGGCCCCTTGGAGGAACAGAAGATTGATATGATTCATTTTTAAAATGTTATTTGCTTATTTATGAGAGAAAGAATGGGCATATTAGGGCCTCTAGCCAGTGCAAATGAACTCTAGACACATGTGCCACCTTGTGCATCTGGCTTTATGTAGGTACTGGGGAATCCAACCTGGATCCTTTGTCTTTGCAGCAAAGTGCCTTAACCACTAAGTCATCTCTCCAGCAAATGGCATGATACTTATATGACAGTGCTCTGTAGTTCTTTGCTAGATTCATGAATTATTTTGGGAATATAGATAATAGCAAATATATAGATGCATAGCTTCAAAGCAGAGATCTGAGTGCCTTAATAGTAAAGTACAGACTATATTTCTTCATAAGTTACCAAGGAGTGTGACAATAAGAATTTAAGTCATTCCATTACCTTCTGAGCAATGGTTTCAATATTCTATTACTCACTGTATTCAGGTGCTTCTGGTTCTATGTATGGAAACTTTGTGAATGCCTTCATCAGATACTGGAATGGTGATAGAGTGAGACACCCATGCATAGGAAAACATCTCTACACAGTCTGTACATCCAAGTGGATGGTTCCAGGCTCTCTGTTCAGGACAGAACTTGTGTCTTCCTCAAGACTACAATTTCATTTGCTGCATAAATGAGAATTAAATCAGGAGTCCTACATTTCCTAAAGAAGCGGGAATACCTAGTTGAAACCAATGCTGGAAGAAATAAAACTTTTACCTATTTGTATTTCATGCATAAATGTGGCTAAAAGGAAGATACCCTTGGTGCTGTAGGGACTGATGTTCTAGGGCGGAGGTTTTCCCTGACCTCTGTAATTCTTTCTTTTCTGCATAATGAATAACATTCACTTAATATGCTCAAGGTGTTGCAGACTTTCCTTAGCACCAGCAAAATATGCATAACACACACACACACACACACACACACACACACACACATGCACGCATGCATGCATGCAGCAACAACAAAAGTATAATACCCAGCCTAGGGAGATACTTCAGTCAGTAAAGGGCTTGTCTTAAAAGCATGAGGACCTGAATTCAATCCCCAGAACCCACATAAAAATGCCAACAATGCTAGTGTGCACCTGAACCCTAGCACTGGGGAGACATTCATAGATAACTGGGGCTCACTGAGCAGCCAGTCTAGCACAGTTGGAAAGGTCCAGGCCAGCGAGAGACACTGTCTCCAAAAGATGGATGGCACTGGAGAAGAAATACACTCTGGCCTCCACACATGTGTACTCATAGACACAGGGACATGCACACACATACTTATGTGTACACATGTGTACTCGCCAGCACGAGGACATGCACACACATACATATAAAAGTTAATGTTCAGTTGGAGGAAAAACAGAAGAAATAGAGAAGGCAGAGAGATGAAAAAGCAGGCATAGGAGGATAGAAAGAAGGGACAAGGCAAAGAACCAAAGAAAGTGGCCTCAAGTGAACAGAGGTAAAAGAGAAGTTTAATTCAGGGTTTCCAGAATGACTGAATTAAAATGCAACTCTGATATAATATGCAAATTTAATTCTCTAATTGTTGTCCAGAATCTTTTAGGTGAAATGTTTGCAAACAGGTTTGTCAAGTATCTTTAGTACAGCAAGCTGAAAAACAATAGTTTTAGAAATATGAATGTCGTGCCGGGATATTAGAACAACCTAATGTGGATTATCAAGAGAAACTCAGTAAGTACTTTTAAAAATGGGAGCTGAGGAGTGGGCTCATCAGTTAAGGAACCTGCATTCAAAGTCTTATGGCCTGAGTTTGATTCTCCAGTACCCATGTAAAATCAGATACACAAAGTGGCAAATGTGCCTGGAGTTCATTTGCAGTGGTAGGAAGCCCTGGCATGACCATTCACATTATCTTTCTCTGTCTTTTCTGCTTGGAAATAAATAAATAAAAATATTTTTAAAATGGACCAGGTATGGTGGTGTATATGCCTTTAATCTCAGGTTTGGGGAGGCAGAGTAGGAGGATCGCTATGAGTTCTAGGCCAGCCTGAGACTACATAGTAAATTCCAGGTTGGCCTGTGCCAGAGAGAAACCTACCTTGAAAAACAAAAAGAAATAATATATTTATGGCTGGAGAGATGGTTTAGCAGCCAAGGTATGTCCTTGTAAAGCCCAAGGATCCAGGTTTGATTCCCCAGGACTCACATAAGCCAGATTCACAAGGTGGTGCATGCATCTGGAATGAATATGCAGGGGATAAAGGCTCTGGCATACCCATGACCATTCTCTCTATGTGCCTCTTTCTCTCTCTTTATCTCTCTCATAAATAAATAAATAATATTAAAAAATTGAAAATTGAGTAGCATAAAAAGCTATCAACTATTTCCAATAAATGAAAAAAAAGCTGATTTTATGTTTGTTTTTATTGAGTTACACTTGGAATACAGTCAACTACACATGCATAACACTTATTAATTTGGAATATAACACACATATGTGAAACAATCACAGTAATCAAAATTATGATCACTCCTCTTGTTAGCCTTCATCTCCTCTGTAATCACATCTTGGTTCAAGTGTTGCATCCTCAGTCAACCATGATTTGCTTTCTGCCCTTCAATAGTAGTCTTCATCTTGGGATTTTATATAAATGGGATCATACAGTGTGCATTGTATATTTCTTTAGCCTTTTTGCATGAAGTCTAATAGTATGGAAATTTATCCATGTTCTAGAATGATTTTGATTTTTATGTTATTAGCCAGTAGACTGAAAAAATGTGAAAGAAATTGCACATCTAGACTTCAACTGATATTCTGTTTCTCTATGAGCCTGAAATGCATCAGTCCTAATTTAATTTTTTTACCAGTTATTCACTCTGCCTGGTCTGCACTTCCTACAGATGGATGCATAGCCAGCTCCTCTTTGACATTCAAGACTCAGCTTAAATGTCATAATCTCAGCTTCAATTTACACCATCTCAGCAAGACTTTTCATGTTCGCATTACCTAAAGTAGCATTCCTAGTTGCTACTACTTTAACATCTCAAATTCCATACTATCTGTCTCTCCCAGCTAGGATCTACAGTCCATTGGAGAAAGAACTTTAGCTGCTTTGTATAAAACTGAATCTCTAGCACTGAGAACAATGGCTTATGAATAGGAGGAAATCAATTAATAAATGAACAAATAAATCCTTGCTAAGCCTCTAATCACATGCTTGTGGGAAAACATATAGACTTATGGGCTGAACATATTAGTAGAAGGAATATATTCTAAGTATGTGGATTAATAAATATTTGCAAACTTGGATTGGGTTTTATAACCACAGATTTACCTTAAGTCCTGTCCCATTGAACAGTTTGTATATTTTTAAAAATACTTAGCTATGTTAATAGAAGTATTTTTTAATCCTTTCCATGTAATATGACACTACAGTACATAATGATAAGATAATTGGTATTCTGCAAACTATTTACACACTGAAATAATGGATAAACAAGGTTACTTTATTCTGCTTAAAAATTACCTTCAACAAAATCATGCCTACCCAGAAGAGCATGCCATTGCTTAGGTTGGAAATTTGGTTGGAAATAGCAGTGAGCTCAGGATGCTGAACCTCCCAAATTTCTGATAACACTTTGGTGACCCTGGTAGAAATATAAAGCCCAGGAGTAGATCGTAAAAGTATCCCCTTCTGCTTTGCTTTGGTCAGTATAAAACATAGACTGTTATAGTTCTGAACTTCCCAAATGAATAAAGGCTCAGAGTATCATATAAGAATATGACATACAAGTATAAACAGTGTTGTGTCTACAGATTGATAGAAAGGACAGTGTTAATTCTGTTAGCTGTCTTCAAGGAGTTCCACCATAGAAATAAATCAAAAGTAGTCTTTATTATTAGCAATCAAGTAATATTTATTAATCTCTAATACTCCCCTTCTTGCTCTCAAAGTCTCCTGTAATGGTTGAAAATGCCCCAACATAGAATAAGCTGTTATTGAATGGAAGGACATAAGGCTTTGTAAAAAGGTCTTGCAGAACATACCAGTAAGTGTGAACTGTTACTTATACCATAACATATATAAGATTTTTACTAATTCTGAGATATAAATTATAGCATAACACAAACTCTAGTGTATAACTTTCATTTATTGCATGTGGAGTGAGATTTGGAATTTTTCAATACTTTAAACAGGTGAAACCATGAAATATTTTCTCAATTACTTATCAATATGCATAAACCACCATGGTGGAAGTTTCTAAGAGTGGCAAGAACTTGGAATTTGTTTGAAATTTATTTATATTTATCTCGCACCATTAGGATAATAAAAGATTTTTTTTTTCAAGTGAGAAAAAGTGGTTTAGGGTAGGACTAGGAGTTATTGTTTAAGGCAGTGAATTATCAGGGCCAAAGCTTCACCCACACCGTGCACACGCACACACACACACACACACACTTTGTGTTTCTCAATTTCTGGGTTCAGCTTGAGTGGATGCTAGCTGAGAGGGTACTGTCCACCACATTGGTGCTGAATTGTTGAGCCCTGGAAAGGAATTTTTGTTACCATTCTCATTAGTATAATGAAGCTGCAGGCGATAAGATAAATTTGCCCAAAATTACTTTCTGAGGCATTTTATTTTTAAACATTATTTCTCAGAGAAAAGCATTAGCTACTGCTGTATTTTGTATACAGACATTCATTTCAAATTCTAAAAGACACACAACACATATTAATTAGTAGGTAGCATTTTGGGAAGGGACATCTGAATAATTTTCTCTATTAACAAGAGGGAAGACAAAGAAAGAACAAAAACATATTTGTTACATGATGTGGAAGCAAATGTTTGCAAATAGTATTGTTGAGTGGTTCATTCCTGGAGGTACTGACAGCTCCTTATAAGGGAAGTGAATATTTCAGTTAAAGTTTGTAAGCAAAACACAAAGCTAATAACACAATATTTGTTTGCTCCTCAGCAAACTGCAGGGGGCAAGAGTGAGCTTGTGTACACATGGAGAAACTTGATTTCCCTAAGTGCACTCCTCTCACATGTGTTTTTAAATCTCCCAACTTGTGATTATTATTTTTCAGCAGTGAATTAGTGAGTCATTTTACATAGTACCATTATGTAAAATAAAATGATACTTTGTTTCTCTGCATTGGCCAATAACTGGGTGGAGAAAATTGGACTCCTGAAAGGCACGTGTTTGTAGAGTTTGGCAGATTACAGCAAAGCCTTGTAAACTGCTCCCAGATGTTTGATGTAAGAGAAGGAAAATGCCAGGAACAAGGAGCAAGTTGAGGTGAGTTTCAGACAGTATAAAATGTATTGATTTCATAGTAAAAAAAATCATAAACATGAAATCCCTTTAGAAAGTTAACAATGACAGAAGTTTAATATTTTGAGCTGATTTAGTCCTTTCTCCCTCTCCCTTTTTGCCTGATAGTCTTATAGATAACAATATATATTGTTACTAATTCATGATAAATAACACACAAACTAGAACCAACTCATACTTTCCATATAAGAGCCACACAATCATATATAAATACAGTCCTGACTGGGATTGTTATTTATTTTTTTTTTATTGCTGTGCCCTGACTCCCATCTATCATCAATATTGAGCATGGTTCTGGATAAGAACTTTTTTTCTTTTTAAAAATATTTTATTTTTATTTATTTATTTATTTGAGACAGACAGATGGGGGAGAGAGTGAGAATGGGTGCACCAGTGCCTCTAGCCACTGCAAACGAACTCCAGATACATGAGCCTCCATGTGCATCTGGCTTATGTGGGACCTGGAGAATCAAACCAGGGTCCTTAGACTTCACAGGCAAGTTCCTTAACCACTAAGCAATCTCTCCAGCCCCGGATAAGAACTTTTTTATTCAAACATGGAATCCTCATAACTATAGTCTCCTTCCAACTTCACAATGCATCTGGAGGGTTTGTCTTTTCCTTGGCATGGGCAGTCTTTAACTTGACTATAGCAAAGACAGGTGAGGTAATGGTTGACTAAATGGGATTGCTCTTGATTCTGTTCATGACCTAGTACAATAGAGACACATGACCAAGGGGTACCTAAGGAGACTTCAATGAAGGAGTGTGTTTAGAAAGGCAAGAACAAGGGAAGCAACATAGGGTGATGAGGTCCCCTGGGACATGAGATCGGGACGGTTATTGTCCTTAGTTAGGGGAAAGTGTGAATCTAGATCTGTTCTCACCTATGATGGCCATATGTTTAGAGGAAATGTGGTCCACCAGGAACTGCTGCCTTCAGCAGAAACATGGTGCCACCTGGCAATGGATTCACAAGGAAGGAAGTTGGGGCATAAACACATGCCACTTTCTCTGGCTCACCTCTAATCTCCAGTGTATGCCCAAATTTTCCTTCACCAAAGCTGGTACAGCAAGGCAAGGCAGAATGTTCTAAGCCTTCTTTGGGCAAGATTTGGGAAGATGATGGAGAGAAGATGGAACAGGCCTGGGAGGAGAAAATAAGGACTGCACAGTTCATGTGTTCTTTGACATGCTCCCTAAAATGATCAGTTTCCATACTGTTACAGATAACAGCATTGAAGTTTAGATAAGGATACTGAGGTTCAGGTTGGGGAATGAGGTTCTGTCTGATTTTGAATTCTGTGTTCCATTTCCTGACACTTTCTGCTGCCACTTCCTCCCCATTTCTGACAATTGTTCTAGTTGAGTGTCATTCTATGAGAGAAAAAAAACCCACAGAAGGAGAAAAATATGGTGTACCAATTCTCTTATTCACTGGATTTTACTTGGAATATAATGATTATCATTGTTTGCAGAATAGAGACAGGTCAAATCAATAAAAAGGAACAGACCTGAGCTTTTAGGACAAGGGAGCTCATTATCACTTTAGGATACTCAATGCTGCCTTTTGTCCACTGCAATAGTTTCTATAGAATGTCTAAAAAATGACACAACAAACTTCAGTGAAAGGCTTTGAGTGAGGCCTGAAGTGCCATTTGGGGATCTGGTTGTCAATAGTAAAATGGGTTTTGAAGGTACATTGTGAATGTCTTAGACAGATCAAGATGGAAAACATATCGACTTATTTAAAGGGTTCATTTGTTATGTTAGTAGCTTAGACTTCTTGTGGGTACATTTTAGTAAGGTGAGACAAAAGCTGTCTTTAGGATCTCACCAGTAGCCATTACAACTTTGGTTTAATAAATTGGAGGAGATTAAATAATGGTATCATAAAAAGTGAAAAGATATCATTAACTTTGAATGACATATCTCATTATTCAACCTTTGACATTTTTCTTTAAATTTTGTTTTGTTTTGAGAGAAGATCTTAATCTGCAGGTCTGGCTGGCCTGGAACTTGCTTATGAAGACCAGGCTGGCTTCAGATTTACAGTGAACCTCTTGCTGTCTGCCTCTACCTCCAACTGACTGAAACTAAGAAAGATCATGCATTGCCATGACCAGCTTATTTTAAAAGTTTTTTTTTTCCTTGAAATAATTTTAAAAAGTTGAAAAATATACATATGTCTTTACTTGTTCTCCTCAAAGGTTAATTTGTTACATTTGTGTCTTCTCTCATAGTTGCATACACATATGCACCACATACCTATTTATTAAAGTATTTTAATCCTTTGAAAATAAGATACAAATATAATGTGTTATTTTCTAGGACAAAATCTCACTATAGAGGCAAGGCTGGCCTCAAACACATGACAATCCTGCTGCCTCGGCCTACTGAGTTCAAAGATGACAGATGTGAACCGCCATGACCAGTTTAAAATATGTGTTTTCTTCCTTTATATCTATATCCACTTTTTTTTGTTTTTGTTTTTGAAGTAGGGTTTCACTGTAGCTCAGGCTGACCTGGAATTCACTATGTTTTCTCAGGGTGGCCTCGAACTCATGGCGATCTTCCTACCTCTGCCTCCCAAGTGCTGGGATTAAACACAGGCACCACCACACCCGGCTGTATCCACTTCTTAACAACAAGGATATTACTGTACATAAGTACAGTGTAATAACAGCCAATAGTAATTGGCACAATAAAAATTTATCAACCTTAAGTGAAGTTCAATTTGTTGTCATATCTTATTTCTCCTTGAATTCAAACAGGTTTTTGATCTTGGAATTTCATAATTAGCAATTAAAAAAAAAGAATTTAAGTCAGCTATATTAAGTTTTTTGTTGTTGTTCTTAGGTTTCCTGGATTTTTTTTTTTTTCATGAGTAAACTTAGATTAAATACTTCAGTCAAGAATACTATAAGAATTGTTTTTGTTTGTCTTGATACATCATTATAAAAAACACATGATATATATTTTATTACACTTGATGTTAACTTTGATCTCTTGTTTAAAGTTTGCCACTTTAAATTTTCCATTTTCCCTTTATAATCACTTAGTGTCTTATGTAACAATTTACTAAGATCATGCAAGTGTTCCATTTTTCACAATTCACCTACGAGTTTTAGCATCCACTGATTTTATTTTATTTTTTGCCTGAAACAGTTTTATAGTAAATTCCATATGATTATTTATTGGTTCCATTATTTCTTACTCATATATTACTTGGAATTTTATTGTACGAAAGAGCTGCTACTATCAGGCATGTTGGTGCATACCCATAATTCCTGTATTCAGGAGGCAGAATTGCTACAAATTCTAGACTGGCCTGGTCTACATAGCAAACACCAGGCTAGTCATAGTCATATAGCAGGTTCCAGTCTCAAAAAGCAAGAAAAAAAAAAAGCATGAAAATGTTACTACTCTCTCCATTTAATTGAACATTTACATATTATATCTCTATGGGTTTATAGGTTACTATTTCCATCAACAAGTTGCAATCTATTGGTGCTGTTACTTATTTTGTTGCTCAATCTGCCCTACATTTCAACTATAGACATTCCTTCATATGATTCCTAAATCCTTTTGCTATTCCTCACCCTTCTTTGAGATTGTTTTTATTTCCTGGCAGAGCAGCATGTTCTAGAGTCATCTTATACTTTCCTAATACACATATGAATCTCTCATTTTTTTCCAAGGACCTCTTCCTGTTAGGGGAGATAAGATTCAGCGACCAGGATCTGTGTGTCTGTTGTGTCAGGTATTGTTTGAACAGACTGGACTGATATGTGCACTCATTCTTCTTCAACAGGCCATTCATGGTCATTTAAACAACAATGAAATCCTCCTTTAAAGAAACAAAAAAAAAATTGGCAATAATGTTTGCCAGGTGAGTCTTAGAATATATTATTTTCAGCTGAAGGAAATTAGGACTAGGAAAATGCCTACGACACCCCAAAACTGTGGGCAAGGATTTTTGTGTGTGTGTGTGTGCCTGGTATTGCATTTTGTACCTCATAGATCCCTAACTTTTCCGCTTCACACTTCATTATTTTCAAGGAAATTTTTACATGAAATCTAATCTATAACCAAGAAACTTGATGCCCTCAAAATTCACAGTCAGGTTTAGAGTAAATTTGATTGCCCATGTGAAGACAATAGTGTTTGTGATCATGTTCATCTGGGTTCTGCACACCTCCAAGAGATTAGAGTCAATAGACTTGGGAAACATGGACAGCTGTGATCCCAGTACGCTCCCCATCCCGCCATACAAGAACTGCAAGAGCTGCCCCATCAGAGGCATCCCATGATCATTCCTCAGATGAATTCCAGGTGCATATTAACAGTTTAACTTTGTTAGGAAAGTGTCAGCATCACCTCATTTGCATTCCATTACCCACAATGCTTTTTTAATTTTGTGCATGCCTTGAAAAGCAAGTGATGACATTCTGCTGGGAAGATTTTAGCCTGTGTGCTCTTTAGAAAGTAAAGAAGTGGAGTAATTACAACACAGAAGTGGAAAAGAGAAGATATATTTTTCATATTTGATACTTTTAGAGAGTTTGGGGTGTGTGTGTGCACGTGCGCATAAATTGTATTGGGCAGGAGTGCTAGAAGGTTGAAATCCAGTAACTCTGATATTGTCTGTAACTCTGAAAGTGTTTCACAAATGTGTGGAAGTATTTGCATTGGTGTTAAGATGTCCAAGCATTATTCTGTTATGTGCAGGCATATATCATCATACATTTGGTAAGACGTAAACATCAAGACGGTGCTGTTTTAAAAAGCAATGTTTATGAAAGAGAGAGAGGAAGAGAGAGAAAGCGAAAGACAGATAGAGAATGAATTTGGGCACACTAGGGCCTCTATCTGCTGCAAATGAATTCCAGATGCATGTACCATTTTGTGCATTTGGAATTAAATGGGTGCTGTGGAATCTAACTCAGGCTACCTGGCTTTGCAAGCAAACACCTTTAACCACTTAGCCATCTTCCCTGCCTTCTGTTTAACCTCAGGGGTTGAGGTTTGTATCTTGCTTCTTGAATGATCTGAATTAGAGATGAAGCAGGATGAAGAGAACCAAAGAAAATGAAGAAACATAAAGCTCTTTATCCTCTTTCCTTCCTGTCTTTCCAGATTTTTTTAATGTAATAAAATGTTAATTTGTATTTTATTTGTTTTAACTTTTTATTTTATTTCATTTTTTATTTTTATGTATATTTTTCTAGTTTTACATTCATAGTGGTGACTCCATTATCCTCTTCCCTGTCCTCCCTCTTCCATAGAGACCCTCATCAATGGGGAATGTGGTTCACGCATTGTGTGGGTAGTTGAAAGCTATGGGGGGATAGGCCAAGTCTCTGTGCATAATGCCCCAACTTGTGGCTCTAACATTCTTTCCGCCCCCTCTTCCGCAAATTTCCCTGAGCCACATTGGGGTCATTTTAGGTCTACTTCAGTGATGAGGTTTTGGGAGCCTCTGTGTCTCTGGATATCTGGCTTAGTGGGAGTTAGATGTTCTCTATGTTTATCTCCTTCAACCTTTTTCTGGTGTCGTGATACCCAAGAGCGCTGAACTCTTGCCCTTCCTCCACATTACTCTGTGGTTTCAGCTGGAGCCCTGGTGAGGTGTGATTGGCTGATCCTCCCTTCTCGCTCTCTCATCTAACTCATTGTTCATATTAAATAAGTTCAAGTATCAACCTATATTGGAAGTTGACACAGAAATAAATTAAGGTTTTGTTTTATATTTGGCAACTTAAATTGAGTAAAAAGCTGTAACAAATTAAACATGGGCATAATAAAAGAAAGAACTGGCAGGCAATATAAATACTATTAATAATCCACCCCCTCCATAAACTACCAAAATGATTTATTGATTTCCTTTCATCCAATGTGCCAGAATGAAACCATGGGACGGCAGGGCCATCTTTTTGTTGTATACCCAGTTCACTAGAATACTTCTGTGCATACAGTATAGAGTAGAAGCTTAGTAAATACCAAAATGGATCAATGAATGAAAGAACTTTTATCCTTTATCTTCATTAAGCTCCTTCTTTTCTTGGATTTAATCTGTGGGGATTGCTTTCAGCAGGGACACCATGCTGTTGCTCACTTTTCGTTATTTTAAATCCTCTGTTCTCTTTCCTCTTGATGTCATATAGCTCATTGGTTCCTCCAACATTAGACTAATTTTTTCTTTGCTTTTGTCCCTTCTGGTCTCCTCTCAAAGCCCAGCCTCCTCCGCCATATCCTGGCTATCTTCCTCAGCTGCTTCTTTCAGGAACTTTAAGCTGTCTTTTTTCTTCTTCTCTCCTCTGTGCATTATCCTGTGCGGTCAAATCAAGACTTGTAATATAATCTCTGTACTTAAAATAACAAACAAACAAACAAACAAAACTCTTTCAAGAAGTGAGTGAAGGTAGAGAAGAAATGGTATCCCAAGGACTGAGCCGCAGGGCTCACTGACTTCTTTTGGACTGGGCAATGAGGATGAGTTCCAAAGATGCTGGAGAATGTGTGGCGTGATGGTTATGGCTCTAAGCTCAAGAGAAGAAGGTGTTCCAAGGTGAAATACTACAGGGCTCTATCAAGTGGATGGAATGTGACAGGTCAGAGCTTACAACCACTAATATAATATTCTAGCAAATTCTTACAAGTTGTAATAGCCTTAATTTCATTTGTTTTAGTGCATAGTTAGATATATGAAAAGCAAATGGGGTTGATAAATTGTATTTATATAATAGTCCTACCTCTTATGAACACAACATGGTGGGAAGAGCCATATGCCCTTAACCCTAGTTTTTTAAAACATTTTATTTATTTGCAAGGAAAGGAGAGGAGAGGAGAGAGAGAGAGATAGAATGACTATATGGAGAATGGGCACAACAGGGCCTGTAGTCACTGCAGATAAACTCCAGATACATGCACCACTTTGTGCACCTGGCTTTCCATGGGTACTAGTGAATCAAACCTGGGTTGCTTGGCTTTGCAGGCAAGCACCATAGTCATGGAGCCATCAAACCAGCCCCAACTTTAGCTTTTTATTTTTTGTAAGTGGATGGTATAATGTTTAGATGAGTTGCTTACAAGTATGAGCCTCCTAAAATGTGAAATGTAAATGAGAGCATGATTTAGATGCTTTAAAGATTAAATGTGAAAATATAGTTCAAGTGCATAGGCAGTGCTATAAAGTCAGCACTCAGTGACAATCATTCTACAACACAAGCTTCCTTACTTGTTTAATGGGCACATTACAGTGTTCCAAACTCACAGAGTAATGGTGAAAATCAAACTACATCATCTATGCAAAGTTCTCTGTACACAGTAAGATCTGCATACATGTTGGTTGATTTAATAAGAAGAATGTTTACCATTTGGTACTGGCATTAAATGACCCTGCCACTAGTTTATCCCTCAGTGCTAGTGGCTATGGGGCTATAAACAGTACATAGCCTTGTATTATTTCTTTTCAAGTCATTTGTTTTCTATGCATAATATCCAGTTGGTTCATGACAGGAAGCACGGGATCATTGGTGTGCACATATTTCCACCAGATCTGTAACATGCAGTCATTTACCTGATGAATATTCCCCTAGAGTGTACCAAGGTGCTTGTAGTGTGTTGAAAACCAATGTATAAGAAAGAAAATTCAGTGATAATTCCATGCAATTTGATTTTCATTTTGGGAGAATAGTGAATATCTTCACAAACATCTTGGTATTATATGAGAAGTGTTTGCAAATGGAACACTGAATCTATCTCTCCTTTCTTGGTGTGTCTATCATCAAAGTACATATTATATATGAAAGAAATTGCCTTTGTGAAATCCAACATGATGTACAATAAATATTTGCAAATAGAAACTTTTTGAATGAAGAAAAATAAAACTTGCATAAAATTATATTTTATTTAACAATTTCATGTCAATATGAGATAAAATATTAAATATTAAATGGAAAAGGGGGTTGGAGAGAAGGATTAGCAGTTAAGGTGCTTGCCTGTGAAACCTAAGGCTCCAAGTTGTATTCCCCAGTATACAAATTAAGCCAGATGCACAAGGCGGTGCATGCATCTGGAGTGTGTTTGCAGCGGCTAGAGGCCCTGGTGCACCTATTCTCATCACCCCCCTTTCTCTCTCTCTTCCTCTCTCTCTCCCAAGTAAAAACATAAATAAATTGAAATTGAAAAAGGGAAGTTTGCATTTGGTTTATAAAAGTTATTGAAGGTTATTATAAGTTAACTGTCATATACTATACTGTATTATTAAGGTAAAGTATTTTACTTAAATCCGCTTTTTATAGGAAAAAATACAAAACATTTTTAAAAATTTACATTGATTTTTCACTATTATATGCAAATATGAGTTTGACAAAACAAAATGCTAACCAAAGCTTTATTGATCCCCAAATCCAAAGAGGCTGAACTCAGATTCTTAGAATCGGCAAGGCAGTACAAGCCAGTTCTCTCAGAACATGGAAGGTAGTGACAGGATCATCACAAGCTTGAGGACAGCTTGGTCTATATAGCAGGCTTCAGGGCAGCAAGGGCTACATAGTAAGGTCTGCCTCAAACAAACAATGGAGAAAGATTTTTAGGCCTAATTGTTAATTTGGGGGATAGGACTTTTAAGATTGAGTGTAACAGTTATGATCACAGCTTGCCCTCTCTTCTAACCCTGGGCTCATCTTTTACAGAGTGTCCTCTTCAGGAAATCCTTAGGTATTTTGATTAGGTACAGGTCCCTGAGACTCATACTGGAGTCCTTACAAAAGGGTACCAAATGGTATACATCCACAGGAAACACTTTCTACCTTTCTACCCACCACCCTGACTCCACACAGTTCTCCTTATGAGACAAACACACCCCATTGTTTGGAAATTTTGTGACATATTGTATTTTGGTCTACCTTTGAGGATTTCACAAAATAATCATGTTCTGTGCAATATGCATCTCTGTTTGCTCCAGATACTTGCATTAATTTGTTTTGGGCTATCAGAAAAACCTTCTTAGCTGGGCTTTGAGGCAGACACCTTCAATCCCAGCCCTTGGGAGGCAGAGGTAGGAGGATTTCTGTGATTCCAAGGCCACCCTGAGACTGCATAGTGAATTCTAGGTCAGCCTGGGCTAGAGCGAGACCCTGCCTTGAAAAACCAAACCAAACCAAACCAAACAAACAAACAAACAAACAACAACAACAACAACAACAACAACAACAACAACAACAAAAAACCCTTCTTAACGTATTTGACTTTTCTTAACCTCCATTACTTGATCAATAAAATGGCATTTTCCTTGGGAGAGGAAAAAAAAAAAAAACTAATAAAAAGGGAAACTGCATCAAGGCGGGTAAGCAACTAACTAAGAAGAAAGACACTTTAAATGTGCATGTAATGGCATTGTGAACCAAAGGATGTTTATCTCAACTCTCTGTCTCAGAGCTGCAAGCCTATCTGCTCATTTCTTTCCCTTTGCTAACTATGTGCCAGAGCCTATTGGCCAACTCCACACAGTGAGTACATACCACGAGAGGATTCTTTTCCACTCCTGAACTCCATTTCTCTACTACTTGCAACAAACCACCTTCACCACTGTGCTAAACACAGTAACACAGGATAAAGGCCTACTCCCATGATTAAATTGAAAACCAGCAATGAAATAATTTCAGATTTATTGTCCATCTTTGTTTTCAATTATTTAATTGAAATGACTCCCATTGTAAGTGGGCTAGAGATACTTCTGAAGGCCTTATTACTTTGTCACAGGAGGAAAAAAATATGTTTCCTTAAAACCACATAGCCCTGTTCTTTTATAAAATCAGTGATGAAAAAAAATAAAAAAAAAACATTTCAACAAAATATCTTGCCTACTGCAGCACTGATAAATCTACATATATCTCATGGTAGAAATATATTTGACTATGACAAGTATTACTCCTATATCTTTTCAATAATTTGGAAAAGTGGCAGAGCCAAGTCAACAGAATTTATGCAAACCTCAGTGAAGAAAAGGAAAGCCTCAGAAGTTCAATGAAAGTCTCTTCGGAATTTCTTGTATAAAATATTAAGGCAACATTGAATAAAGAATGTGTTAAATTTCCTCCATGACAAAGTCTGTTTCTTGAAAGACTACTGCTTTCTTCAGTTCCTCTGAAAACTTTTTTCTTTAAAACAGAAGTTGAGACTGAGCTCTCTTTTTAATGGAGAAAAGGAGATAGCTGTATGTTGACCACATTTGAAGGAACCCCATACTTGGTTGAACCATAAGTGACTATAAATCAAGGATGAGAGTGGGTGGCTGACTGATGGCAAACATAGCCCAGAGCACAATCCCTGCAGCTACTCAAAGTTGAAACGTTAACAACTTATTCATCCTTTTTCTCTTCCCACATTTTCCTTCTGTAGCCAGTAGCCACAACTTGCCAATTTCTATTCTTATTTTATTTTATTTTTTATTTGAGAGAGAAAGTAAGGAAGAGGCAGATAGAGGAGAGAGAATGGGCACCCCCTAGACCTCTAGCCATTACAAATGAACTACAGATGCATACTCTACTTTGTGCATATGGCTTACATGGGTACTGGGGAACTGAACCTGGGTTCTTTGGCTTTAGCAGTAAGTGCCTTAACTGCTAAGCCATCTATCCAGTCCTCTTCATATTTTTCATACTAATTCTTTCAATAATACAGGCACTTATGCATATAGACTGCCCTAAGCAATTAAGTTCATTCTTATCCTTCATCTACAGAAGTTTGAATCCCTCATGCATTTGGAGATAACACTGTTAAAGTAATTAATGTTAAATGAGGTCATAAATGTAGTACCCTCATTTTATAGAATTAGTGTCCTAATATGAAGAAACAGTGGAAACATTCCTTTTTTTTCCATGCATGTACCCAGTCAGGAAAGTCTATGGGAGAACTCAGTAAGGAAGTTATCACCTGCAAAACAGCAAAAGTTTTCAAACTGAGTTTCAATTGTATAGCCACTCAATCTGTCACTAGTTAAGACAACCTGAGCTTAGATAAGCCAACCAACAATCTTTCAGAAGCATTGCTATTATGTACTATGCTAGTTTTTGAAATCCTAAATATAAGATGTTTCTTCTTTTTCATGAGTATTTTATTGAGAACTTTAATATATAAAAATAGAATAATTTTATCATATTCCCATCTAGTTATTTACTTTTGTCTCTTATTCCTTGTCTCCAATCTATTGAAAACACTGCCCATTCTAGGTAGTCTTTATCCATTTTGTGGTCTTATGCTTTTAGTACCTTCTGTCTTTCAAGTTAAAATGTTGCTGAGCTCAGCACAGTACAGGTCATGTGAGTTTATTAGTAAACAAAGATGAAGACTTTGCTGCTCAAAGATGCCATTTCCTCCAATAGGACAGAACTAGAATCGGAATCTTTTTCTATTCTAGACTTCTATTTCTTCAGTGCTACTCCTGACATTGTTACCTAAGGTCAAACTCCTCTAGCCTTGTGGTTGGGTCACCATTCTACAGCTTCTTGTTAATTTTATAATCTCACTAAGTCTTAACAACTTCACCATCCAATCTCATTTAAGCATTCTAGAGCATTCCCAAGAAACACCCCAATTTCTTAATCTGTCTTTAGAACTGAACCCCCTTAATTCTAGTGTGTTAACACTTTCTCAAGGTCCAGATGTCCAGTTGCCTACTCATTCATCATGTTGCTCAGAGTATACTTCATCCTTTCAGAAATTTAAATTTGTGGACTGGAGAGACACCTTAGTGGTGAAGGTGCTTGCCTGCAAAGCCAAAGGACCCAGGTTCTATTCCCCAGGCCCCATGTAACCCAGATGCACAAGGTGGGCCATGCATCTGGAGTTCATTTGCAGTGGCTGGATGTCCTAAATAGAAATTTTAAATATGTTATTTTGATCAGCATACAAAGTTATGAGTTTCATCATGGCATCTGCAAACACATGTCTTTTAATACAATCTTACCTATGGAATTCCCTCTCTGGGAAATGCTTTCTTCTTCCATCTACACACTGAAATTCCCCTCAGAGCCTAAGTCCAAATTCAGTGAACCAGTTACATAAAACTTTGAACTCTAGCATAAGACTCTTCCCAAGATTCTTTTAAAATTCAATTTATTTCTTCTGTATTACTTAGTTATGTGTTAAACCCTAGTTGTCTTATGTTTAGGAGGATTAAAAAATATGAAAAGAAAAAAAAGAAACATCATAAATACATGATCCAATCTCTAACCAATCAATAAACCCAGTAATCAATACATCCTTGTTAATCACTTACAATGAACAAAGCTTTGCAAAATAAAGATGCCATTTGATAACAATATTCTCTTGAGTTATTTCATAGCTATATTCTGTGTTCCAAAGACACTCATTGTATGATAATATTACTAACGTGGGCTCAAGAAGACTCGCAACATGATATTATCCTCCCCACCACACACACACCAGTAGCTCCAGTAAAGGGCTTATAACTGGACAAGTATTTAATGGCCAGGAAGATGGCATGATGTGGAAGCCATTCAGATATTAAAGAGAACTGAGCTGAAATTTTTCCATACCTTTTCCTATTTTGTTATGTCACACAGGTACAGAATTTTTCAAAACCATAGTTTCCATGTTTAAAACTCTCATCAGAAGGCTGGAGAGATTGCTAAGTGGTTAAGGCATGTGCCTGCAAAGACTAATGACCTGGGTTCAATTCCTTAGTCCCCACAGGAAGCCAGATGCACAAAGAGGCACATGTGTCTAGTTTGCAGTGGCTGAATGTTCTTGTGTGTCCATTTTCTCTATCTCTTTTCTATCTATCTATGCTTGCAAATGAATAAAGAAAAATATTTTTAAAAACTCTCATCTGAGAGTCTGGCTCATACTAAATATTAACATGCTTTCAGGCTCCTAAACAATGTTTGTAGCCACTGGAAGTCATTAGTAAAGAATCTTGTTATTCGTTTCCCATTACTCTTGCAATGGCCATCACTGTCCTAACATTTCCTTGTCTCAGAGATTAGAAACACATTTAACTAGGTTAAACACGCAGTGAAATTTATAACATGGTTCTGACTGAAGCAAAGGTGAACCAAACCAAACCAAACAACAAACAGAATAGCTATACGGAGTAGATGCACTGCAGAAAGAAAGGTATCAGAGAATCAAAATATTGCATTTACAGGCAGTTTTCATCATAGCCATCATCTCTTACAAGGAGAGAGATATTTATTGCACTTAAGAAAAATGAGTCAAGCAATCCTATAGAGCCATTACAATGACTCTGAAAGGATATAATTAGACAAAATACTGTGGATCGATGGATTACAGCTTGGTGTGGCACACTTGATTACAGACTCCATCTTTTCACTTAGTAATACCTATTAAATCTGTTTTTAAAAGTCTTTCAAATCAGGGGTTACAGCATATGATGATAAAACTGAAAATAATCCCATTATATTTTAAATAAAGCATAAATGACTGTGGGCCCAGGTAGTCCTGTTATTTCCATTGGGAGGATAATGTGAGCTGATACATAAGGCTCTTCTCAGCTTTACATCTGGAAGAATGCAACTTAATTGCTGTGAGGCTGCATAGATTTGTGAAAATAAATCATGTCAAGCACATTTGATTACTTTTAAAAATTAAATTGCTATTGGACTAGCTAGAAGAGGAAACAAGTAAATTCAATGCAAGTGGATTTTCAAAGTCACTCAGCAACATTTCTTATCAGTGTGAAGCATACGGATAGGTTTCACGTGGCTTTAGGGATAAATGGTCAAGTGGTAATGGACAATGGACACTAGGGTTGAAATTCAGAGAGAAACACAGACACTTCTTCATTATGGTTGGAGAAACACAAAATGCCAGGAGTGGAGGAATATCTAGGCTGACAGATTGAAGGTCAAATAAAGGCAGTGGTAGATAGTTATGACTTTATGAAAAATCGCAAATTTCCAAACCTTAATTTTATTGTCTGGAAATTAAAGAAAAGATTGTAATATTTCTTTTTAGGCTTTTAAAGAAGAGAATAGTGGATGGATTGTAAAGACCAAAGTTAAGGGCCTAACTTATAGCCAGTGTCCATGGGTTTTTTATATGGCTCCTGGAGATGCCTTCTTATAAGATTACTCTCCTAAGCACATAAGACCCAGGGGATGTGGGAAGGGCACACTTTCCTATCCTGCAGGGCTCTGGGTAATACTGAAGTCCAAGCTCTTCTGTGTTCTGCTGCCCTTAGTACCTCATATATGTTTCAAGGGTTTCCTTCCTTGGGAACTCTTATTCAAGAATTCAGCCCTGTGAAACCAAGCTTAGTTCTTTGGAAACAAGAATCTTGAGATACTTTAAATTTTTGTGAAAATCCTAAGATAAAAGCTGAGAGAAGATCAATGACCATTTTTGGGGAAATGACTTTGCAGTACTCTGCTCTGCGTGGTGAAGTGTAGTAAGAAGCCGCCTACACACTGTCTCTTTTAATTCTCTGCACAGCCCAAGCATGATGAAATGTGCTTCCTGTTCATGTCATGTGTGTGCTGGTTTACTGACTGCCTACTTTCAAGAAATGTAGTTAGGTCCTGTGAGAATAAGATATCTTGTTTCTGATGTATTTGTTGCTGCATTCCAAAATTTTTTAATCATTACAGTCTCTTGTCCAGGTATAGAGGCTAGCTAGTAGTTTTAAACGACCAGTAAACATTTGTTGAATGAATTAATAGGTCATGACATAAAATAGGAATCCAAAAGCTATGTCTTACTGGTCAAGTCCAGTCTGACATCTATTGTGAATAAGCATAGCCGTTATTATTTCGTCATACATTGCCTACAGTAGACTTCCTGATGCAATGTCAGAGTAGATTGTTATGACCCACGAAGTCTTAACTATTTGCTACCTGACACTTAAGGGAAGAAGATTGTCTACCCTGCTTTACAAAATCGATGTCAATAATGTGATGTGATGTCATCAATAAAGCAGCTATCACAAAGTTCTCGTAGGGACCAGCTATGCGAGGTGCTTTTAATTACTTCTGAACAGCCTCTGCAAGGGGGGTATTATTTCTGCTCTCTTGAAAATGAGGAAAGTGACACTCTGAGGCCATGCAAGGGCACAGAGTATAAATTTAGCTCCAGCTAATTTTCTGTCCACCTCCTCCCCAACCTGTCTAACTCCAGAGTGTCTGCTCTTTATATTAACCCAAGTGACTATCATTTTTACCAGAGGCATTTTTAATAATCATAAGTAAGTGATTTACACTAAGGGTGTTTACATTTCCTTGTCTTTCATATGTTCAGGGAAGGAATAATTTCAAAACAATGAAAAAAATGAGAAAATTACTTATAATGGAAATAATTAACAGGGACAATGTAGTTTTTTTTTTTTTTTTTTTAAATTGTACCACTGGCTTGAAAATGTTAAAAAAAAAAATTGAGACTGCATCATAAGAGAAATTCTGGGAGATTAGGCAATTGGGTTTCAAAGTAGAATATGAAATTTAATGTGGCCAATTGATGCACTTGGGTAGAAATTATGCCAGCTTAAGTACAGTTTAAATGATGCTTAAATAGTTAATATGGCAGAGGAGAAAAGATCCATGCACACTCCAGTAATGAACATTTACATCGCAGGCTCTGTATACAGCAGTGATGGAAAGAGCTAAAAGCAGTCAGCTTGTGTTCAGAGGCCATTTTATCAGTCCTGAGATACATGTCCTTTGTAAGGCGCTGATTAGAACAAACCAAGGTATCTGGTCCAATTTTGGACTCATTAGGTAACACAAGGATGTGAAGTCTATTTCCAGGAACTAGACATGTCTGCCAAGAGTGTGAAGACTGTTCACTTAGCAAAGACAGCAGAAAGAACTGGAACAGAAACAGAACATCCTGAACAAAGGTCTTACAGGACCTACTCCACTACATATACACAGGGATCCTGTTCTCACTATCCTGCCCTTCTGGGTGGCAGCCCTATGCTTATTAGATGGGTTCAGCCTTGCGTACATAATCAGATTCAGACAGATGCCATGTCTCTAAAGACAGTCATGTGTACTTTAATCTCACCATGAGGAGTACAGTTGTTCTTATGGATCTGTTTCCCCACTGAGGTACAAACTTACTGGTGCTGAGGTCTCTATCATAGTTACATGGACATTACTAGACCTTAGACTCCCATTCTGCTACCAAGAATCCCATTTCTGTCCTTTTGCTTTCTCCTTTTCCTCATCAGAATGAAGGAGGGAGGCTAAGTATAGCTACATCATTAATTATGAAGGAGACCAGGGAAGGACAAAGAGAGAAAATTCAGGCAGCATGTTTAGGGAGGAATTTTTACTGGGGTTAGGGTAATAAAGAACATTAAAATTATATGAAAGGCACATCACAAAGCATTGCAGTGGGCTCTGAACAGAGCCTCTTGGTTTCTAAATTGCACAAATACAAATTTCAGTTGCTTTTGAAAACAATTATGGCTTTTGAAGTGAATTTCTTTAAAGCTAATCCACTCTTGGTCTAGACTGCATAGTCTTTAGTGATATAGTGTTAGAATTATAGTGCTGGAATTACAACAGTATTATATTGACATCTCTAGTGCTCAGAGTGTTAGATGAGATTAAAGAATGTTCTAATAAATGAAGGGGCAAGAAGGAAAAGAACAGGACGAAGCAACCTAGAGAACAAAGTGATGAGTGACAGAACTGGACTCCAATACTCTTCAAAGATTTTCAGGTCAGCAAAATAAATTAGTTGTGGGAGGCTAAAGCATATCCTTCAGGGCATATAACTCACGAGGAGATGACTCAGAAACTTCTTCAGCCTTGTTACAAGAGTCAAGAGTTAAAGGGAATAAGGTTAGCATCCAATTGTGACTTCAAAATTATGTAAAATATAATGTATGCTTTGCTTTGAATGAACACAAAAACAGGAGCAGATAACCATTGATAAATAAAGTAACTTTTACTCTTTGAGAGCATACAGTGTGGGGAGGTAGGATGTATATAGATACTGAATTAGTTATGAGGCAACAGAAAGGGTCCCAAGCAGTACAATGTACGTGTTACTAAATTTCAGAGGAGTGTAAGCACATAGTTCACTGGTGACAAAGGGGTTCAAGGGTTAGCAGGTACTGGATATGACATCAGAAGTTGAGTGTACAGTGCAGCTGGATATCCATGGGCTGAGATTTGGGAAGTATCAGGAGTGAATAGGAGACAAGGTCAGGAATCACTAAACAATCTCTAGAGACGATTCAGGGAATGTTTCTCTAAATTGAAAGAGCTGGAGAAATTTGGGGCAAAGCATGCTTTAGCAAAGCTGTCAGTGTGTTAATTAAAGCCTGGACTTAGGCTGGGGAGATTGCTCTGTGTTAAAGGAGCTTGATAGCAAAGTTTGTCGACCAGAGTTCAATTTCCCAGCACCCATGTAAAGCAAGACACACAATGTAGCACATGTGTCTGGAGTTCATATGCAGTCACAGGAGGCCCTGGTGGGCCTATACACTTTCTCTCAGCCTGTCTCTTCAATAAATATAACA
Source organism: Orientallactaga sibirica (assembly GCA_036365145.1). Lineage (NCBI taxonomy): Eukaryota > Metazoa > Chordata > Mammalia > Rodentia > Dipodidae > Orientallactaga > Orientallactaga sibirica. The sequence continues at coordinate 9,541,244 of JAEOAD010000031.1, read as the reverse complement.
GATAAATAAATATATTTTTTAAATAGCTGGACTTGAAGGAGTGACACATGTGGAAGTGGTGTGGATTTAGATTTAGAGAGAGAGAGACAGACAGAAAGCTCTTACTGACCTCCCCCGGCATTTATTTATTTATTTATTTATTTATTTATTTATTTATTTATTTATTTATTTATCCCTCCTAGTCTACTATGTTATATAGGATGCTTTCAAGGGAGAGAAGTAGAAACCTGTGATTGAGGGACCTCTACCCCGCATCCCTTCTCTTTGCAAGCTTCCTAGTTTGATGTCTCCCAGCAGTCAGGCAATCAGTCTACACTCCAAGTATTTTCAGTGGCATGCTCTCACCCTTTTAAACTTTTGCAATATTGAAATTTAGGATCTTTCAATAAAAGTTAAGTGGTTTAATGATTTTCTCTATGTCCTGGGACACCATGTCTCTGTACACCATAACCCCTAATCCCTCTGTACTTTAGCTGGTCCAGACTGGGAGCTTAAACCTGCTTTTAGGAAGGGAAAAATGGAGGAAATTGACTTGACCCTGCAACTTGACTTATTTATGTCTGTAAAGCTAAATGCTCAGAATGGAGCGGTTCTAGTTCTCAACTGAGAGAATGGGGAAAATGGTTTAAATCCTGTGCAGTGAATTAGTGGCAAAGACCTACGTGCTTGCTATTGTTGTGTTCACCATTCCTATAATGGCAATTACCTTTATCTCTCTCTCTTTCTCTCTCTCTCTGACACACACAACCCAGAGAGGAGTCAAAAGGTAACAGTGCTCATTAACTGGTCCTTGGCATTGCAGCATGTATACTACTCATAGCTCTTCTCTGCATTGTTGAAGAAGATTGTGAACCACAACATTCAATACTGAAAAGCAGAAATTTACAATTCTTAAATTTGTAAGTGAATGAGTATCATTTATTTTGTGATTTATACTTAACTTTACCTTTCTTTGTGTCTTTAGCAAGAAGAATAGTTACTGGTTGATTGGTAGCTGATCATTAGCAAAGGAAACTATACTAATCATATCCTCTGAAAAGTTTTGGGATAGAAGATAGTTTTGGAGACCTGTTTTAATTTGAATATGTGCTGCTAAATTCTAATGTCTAAATGAATCATGAGAGAAAAAGAAAAGGGGCTAGAAAGACAGCTTAGTGGTTAATGGCACTTGTTTACAAAACCTGATGGCCTGGGTTCAATTTCACAGTACCCAACAAAAAGCCAGATGCTCAAAGTGGCACATGTGTCTGGAGTGTCTTGCAGTGACATGAGGCCTTGGTATGCTTATTTTCCCTCTCTCCCTCTCTCTCTCTCTCTCTCTCTCTCTCCCCTCACAAATAAATAAGTAAAAAAAAAAAAAAAAAAAAACAGAAAGATACAAGGAGCTAGAGCGATGGCTCAGAGGTTAAGGCATTTGCTTTCAAAGCCTTGTGGCTCTGGTTTGATTATCTAGGACCCCCATAAAGCCAGATAGAGTTCAATTGCAGTGGCTGGAAGCCCTCATGTGCCCATCACCCCTCTCTCTTTGCTTGCAAATAAATAATTAAATATATTTTTTAAAAGATTGTATCTTTAGGACCGGAGAGATGGCTTAGCAGTTAAGGCACTTGCCTGCAAAGACAAAGGACCTCGGTTCGATTTCGCAGGACCCATGTAAACCAGATGTACAAGGTGGCACATGCATCTAGAGTTCATTTGTAGTGGCTGGAGGCCTTGGTGTGCCAATTCTCTCTCTGTCTTTCTCTCTCTCAAATAAATATATAAAATATTTCTTTTATTTATTTACTTATTTATTTATTTATTTATTTTGGAGAAAGACACAGAGAGAGATACAGAGAGAGGGAGAGGGAGACAGAGAATGGGCGTGCCAGCAGCCTCTCAGCTGCTGTGAACGAACTCCAGATACTTGCGCCCCCTTGTGGGCAAGTGCAGCATTGCACCCTTGAGTCATCCTGCATCTGGCTAAACATGGTCCTGGAGATTGGAACAAGCCTTCTCAGGCTTAGCAGGCAGGTGCTTTAACTGCTAAGCCATCTCTCCAGCCCATAAAAATATTAATTTTTTTAAAAAGGATGTATCTTTAAAAAGAAGATAGAAAGGAAGAGGTAAGTGAAGCACAGGAGTAGAGACTGATAAATGTTACTTTCTTCCTCATTGTCTCCATTTCTACTTAAAAACAACAACAAAAAAACTTCATATGTTAGTGTATGCAACAATGGGTTAGGAGGGTACTCTTACAATTTGAGAAATTCAGTTTATTTATTTATTATTTTGGATGGCTTAACCAACTGAACTCAGGTGAGAATATAACACAGAATGGATTTGTAGACTAAGTGGCACTTTTCCATGCACTTCCATGTGACTCAACAAGAGCAGATACTATGGGCCATTGTAAGTCTATGGAGCACATTAAATTTCTTAATAATTGTCTGTACTGTGTCTCTCCTTTGGAAATCCTCATTCTGGTTTGTAGACTTTCCCAGAACATTCTCATCTCAATGATAGGTCAACAGGTCCAGAGAGCAGATGTGGCCTCAACTGAGCTCCAAACCAGACTTGGGTTTCTGTGATACCTGTGTGTAGTTCCTCTGCATGGTTCTTGCTTTTGGACTATCTCTCCTCTTACCAAATAACACCACCCACAGAGGAAAGGGTTCTATATAACAACTAACTTTAAGAGGGTTCTTTAGAATAATTGAAAACCCAAGTGCTGGCAGGAACAGGAAAAGGGATATTCAACTGTCTGGGTGTGAACAATCTTCTATGGATCCTACCAGGGAGGTGGGGCTGAGGATGGATCCACTGAAGCCCTAGCCTAGGGAAACTTAAACAGGTCAGGTCAGGAAGGGAGCAAAGATCAAGGTACATAAAGCTTCAAGGTAATAGAGGAATCTGATGAGAAAGAAGCTGGCTTGTTAGAGTAGTGAAGCAAAACAGCACTTAAAATTATGGAGAAGAGTTAAGGGTCACAGCAGGGAGATGGCACTATTCATGTAGCAGCAGGAGGCCAGAAGAATGAAGGACTTAAACTTCTTTTTATAATGAATTTCATTTTGCTCACCTGTCTTTTGGGCAGAAAAAAAAAATCAAATGAAGACCTTTAGAGGGATGATTATGGTCTAAAATAACTATTACCCTGTTCACACTGCTTTAACTCTTGAATCTAATCACTTCTGAGGAACAATTATGATCTCACTAAAATAACTATTACCCTGTTCACACTGCCTTAATCCTTGAGTCTAATCACTTCTAAGGAACAATTATGATCTCACTAAAATAACTATTACTCCTGTTCCCACTGCCTTAATGCTTATATCAAAATCATTTCTGTACCAGAAACTCACAGGACTGCCTAATGAAATAACTGGATTCATATCCTGGCACCCCTTATCCCACTAGGAGTTTCTCTTATCTCTCTAAAATGTTCATGGGAATGACTTGATGGGAAACATAAAATCAATATTTAGCAAGTGATGGAACAAACAAAATAAATCTGAAGCATTTGAGAATACAGGAATAATGATCACAAGCCAAACCACAAGTCTTCCAGGGAGAAACCATGCCCGCTTGGTAACTTTACCTTCCCCAATCAAATGACAAGAACAATAGTTAGGGAAAATAAGCAGTAGGGAAACAGTACTATTTGTTTTTATACATGTATAGCCTCAAGTCTTTCATGCTCTCCAAGCACTTTACTTAGATTGAGATAATTAATACCAGTCCTGGGTATACAACTGTTGTAGAGATAGAATGGGAAGAAATCTACCAATCTTTTTAAAAATCAAAATTTCCATATAGGGCTGATTGAAATTCTTTATCAGGAAATATCAAATTTTCTTCTATTCATATGAAACATGGTGAAGGTTCTAGTACAATGAGAATTCTTTCTGCAATTTTTCTCTAAGTCACTAGCAATTATTCAGGAATGGATACCTGCATTCCCCCCCACTTCCATTTTCTCTCAGTTATACTTTTTCTCCTTCCTCTCATCTATTCATTCATTTTTATCCTCAATTAATATCATCAGGCATGATGAAAAACAGAAGAATTTAGAAGTTAGCCAAGTTTTATTTGTGTGTTGTGTTAGTCAAATTTCTGCTTTGTAACAAATGTCTGAGAAAATTGTATTACTAATTAGTAAGGTTTACTATGACTCATAGCTTTGGAGTCTGAAGGCCATATCAAAATTGCACATTTTCTCTGGAACTGTATATCATAGTGGAAGCATGTGGCCAAAATATGACTTACCTCTTAGGTAGTGCCATGGAGAAAGGAGGAAACAGACATCACTCATTCCCTTTGAGGGCACACCCCCAGTGATCTCCCACCAGGTCTCACTCCTAAAGGTTTTACTACCTCCCAAGAGTCCCCAGGACTGGAGACCAAGCCTTCAAAACTTTCAGCTTTTGTAATACATTCCAAATCTAACTATATCAAGTACCAACACAAAAACATTCCACTTGTGTGAGGTAATAGTCTAATTCTTGATTTATTTCTCATTGATGAGAATATTAATGCCCATCCAGCAAGGTGCCAGGATTAAAGCAATATGTACCAATGTGCAGTTCATGTAAGTGCTCTCTGTGGTTCTGGCTCTCTAGTCCTTGATGCTCAACTTCTTTTACTGATTTTTTTCTCTTGCTAGGTTTCCAATCTCATTTCTAAATGTTGGACTTGACCTTACTCTCTCAATTTTTGCTTGTCTTCCCTATATCCACACAGGATCATGTTATATTTAAATAGCATAAAGACAGAGACAGACACATTATTCTTCTTTAATCAGTATCTCTACTCTTGGCTTCTCCACATAACCTCATCTTTATATGGACAGTCACCTCCACAATGACGTCCTTTGGATAAGTCAAACTTAACCCTTCTGCATATTTCCCAATTTTAAACCAATCCCTCCTCCTCTTCCACCTTCTCTTTTCTTCTTTTGCAATCTGAACACATCACATTTTTCTACCCAATTATCAGCCTCAAAACTTGGTATTATCTATGTTGTTTTCTTGATGAACTATGGCTCAAACCCAGAGCCTGTTTCATGTTAGGAAAATAACTATATCTCCAGTCTCAACTTCTCTTTATTACCCTATACTTGTGTTACATTGGAGGGTTATTGATTTCTTCTCTCCCATTAGTCTTCTATATGTTTCTTCTATATTCTAAATATATCTTGAACAAAATCTGTTTATATTTATTTTCAGCGAATCAGCTGCATTCAGGTGCTTGTTCTTTCATTCTCTGGTAAGGATTGACTAAGTTCAATCTTTGGCACAGAATTTACATGGCTACCTATAGGAGGAGTCTTTCCCCCCCAAGGCCAAAGATCGTCTAATAAAATGTTGTCATAAAGGTAAAACGTGACCAGTACCTCAGCTGTTCTGTTGCTGTGGTGAGGACAAAAGTGCACAGAAGTTATCTATAACCATTAGTTTTGCTGGACAAGGATGAGAGAGAAAATAAATGTGTTGTGGGGTGAGTATCAGTGGTGATTTTTATGATGAACCATGGAAATAAGCTGAGTAAGAAAGTAAATAAATATGTGAGAAGACAAGGAGAGGGAAAGATGACAAAAGCCTCAGAGAAGACATTCTTACATAGTTGAGAATTGTAAGAATCAGGGATCCAGATGGTAGATGCTGGACAGATAAAATATATTTATTTGAACATGAGATTATGGAGGGGTGTGGTGTTTCAGGGAAATAAGGTCTTGTGTATGACCATGGGAGTGAATGGTTGTGATCAATGACAAAGTCAATAGAGTTAAAGAAACCAAGTTTGGATTCATTCAGTGCTAAGATATTTAAGGAAAGAAATGACCTGAAAGATCTGATGACTACTAAGTTCATATGAGTAAAGAAGTGATCTTTTGGAACCGATATCAAAGGAACTGGGTACTAAAGGGAAGAGTAGTGCCCTTGAGGTAATAATGAGTGACAGAAGAATATCCAGGCAACTTTTAGAATAAGTGACATTTGGTATATGAGAGAAAAAAAGCTACTATTTGTTAGTGATGCATCGTTGAAGGTCAGCCAGTAGAATTAAAAGTTAAATGTTACTAAATAAGCGAAAGGATGGATAATACTAACACGTTTCTTTTCAAGTTACAGTACATGATGAAATAAGAGAACAAAATGAATGATTTAATTTAGAGAGTTCAAAGGAGCTCTCAGTCTTTTGTATGGAATCTGTAGAAAATCACAATGCAATGTGATGAATGCATAGGGACATTATCTAGGAGTTTTGGACACAAAGAAAGTGAAGTGATCAAGTAATTCTTCCAGGGTAGTGATGAGCCTCTCATTCCAGAGAGAAAGGGATGATAGGGACAAGTAAGTGATTTTCAGAAGTTCTACTCAGCACAGAGAAATGCACATATAGAGATGGAAAGGCCTAAGACGCAGTAGGGGTTATAGGCATAGCCTAAGAGTCTGACTGCCTCTCTAGAAACATCGGCTTGGTTTCACTTCCTTTTGTGGATACCTGTGGGTCTATATGTGTTTCAGATTTTCCCTTGGACATTTTATCTTCTTAGACTGTTACACTATTTCAGAAATAATAGCTTATATAAGTTGCCGTCTTCCTTCTTGGCAAACCATGGGGTGATATGAGTGAACTACACCAGGTCTCAGAGCAGGACAACATGTGGATTGTGTGCTGAAGTCACCAGACAGTGTGCTCTTTGTGCGAATATGTGTTTCTATTATAGATGAATTATCCCTAAGAATGACCGCAAACACACACACACACACACACACACACACACACACACACACACACACACTCTTAAGAGAGAGAAAGAGTGAGTATTGCATTTTTCTTTTTTTGTGTGTGTTTTTTGTTTATTTTCTTTTCTTATTTTGTTTTTTTGAGGTAGGATCTCGCTCTAGTCCAGGCTGACCTGGAATTCACTATGTAGTCTCAGGGTGGCCCCAAACTCACAACAATCCTCCTATATCTACCTCCCAAATACTTGCATTAAAGCGTGCACCACCATTCCCTGTGCATTTCTCTTTTTTAAATATTTATTTATTTATTTATTTGAGAGAAAGATAAATAGGCAGAGAGAGAGAGAGAGAGAGAGAGAGGGAGAGAATGGGCACCTCCAGCCACTGCAAATGAACTCCACACGTATGTGCTCCCTCATACATCTGGCTTATGTGGATCCTGGAGAGTTGAACAGGAGTCCTTCGGCTTTGCAGGCAAACATCTTTAACCACTAAGCCATCTATCCAGCCCCCCCCCAGTGCAATGAGTACTCGAAGGACTGAATATACATATACACATACACACACACGCACACACACACACATGACTTATTTATCACTTTGTTCCAAGTATCTAGCTCATCAACATCTGGTATAGAGCATTAATTTAAAAAAATCCCTTTAGTGGTATTTCATCCTATCTTCATCTATGAATCAAGAGAGTAAAGACATATAAGAAATCATTCACCAATATCATAATGAACTATAATAGCATTATACAATGTGCATTTTGAATTTCAAGACCTTTGAATATATGGTGACTTATTAGATCCCATAAACAAACCATTGAGTTATATGGGATGCCTGTCAACTTATGTTTTACTTGGTAATGAATACAGCTCAGTTACCAAGTGAAATAGTTAAGGCAACAAGATAATATCTGGCAGTGTGAAGACTACATCCTATGTTTCTGGTCTATGGTTCAATGGGAGAATCGAGATCTGGAAAAGGCAATAAAGAATTCTAGGCAAATCTGAACTGCAACAGAGTTTGTACTGTCAATTATGGTAGCTGGGGGCTAACAGATTTCAAAGTCAGATAAAATAGGCCTAAATCTTCACCCTGGTCATTTACCTTGGGTGACATCGGACAAGTTAGCACACTATGATCATCTGTTTCTCCATCTGTATCAAGACCAAGGCTTGAGGCTTTAACTTAGACCTGATGAAAGATGACATGTGTAGTGCTTGGAAGAATTCTAGGCATTTGGAACCATTAGGTACTATCTATTACTGTCATTAGGTACTCCATGTTTGAAGGTAGTTTGTGGTAACAAGCCATGGTGGGAACATGGGTGTTCTTTCTTATTGGTGAGATGTACATATGGAATTTCTTCTACTCTTTTCCTGGGAGAAGTTAAGAATATAGTTGGTGTACTGAAGCTTTGGATAGGATGTAATCCCACTGATCTTTGTTTGCTATTATCTGTGTTTTGGGTGTCATACCTAAAAAAAAAAAAAATACTGTGTATATCTCACTGTCTGAAAGTGTTTGCAATAGGTTTTCTTCTAATAGTTTCAGAATTTTAGCTCTTACATTAAGTCTTTGACCTATAATGAGTTGATGCTTATGTGGAAAGCTATTATGGACAATAATGTGAGGTTTCTCAGAACACTAAAAATATAACTACCATATGGCACAACTATCCAACTGATAGATATATGTCAAAAGGTAAGGAAATTAACCTACCAGAGGAATACCAGCATGACCATGTACATTGTGACATTAGTAACAGTAGCTACTAAATGGAATCTACCCAGGTGTCCATAATACATGAGTGTAAGAAGAAATAAATGTACATACATATACACACACACATATATATAAAACATCATATATAAACATATATAATATATATACAAATATATATGTGTTATATATATAATATATAAATATATTTTATATCTAATGTCTATGTATGGATATATACACATAGACATGCAATAAAGTTGTATTCAGCCACAATGAAGAATAAAATACTGTCATTTGCATTCAAATAGATGGAACTAGGAAACATATCAAGTGAAAAAAAAAGGCCAGCCATAGAAAACACATACTCTATCTCACATATGTGGAAGCCAAAAGCAGTTGACCTGAATATGGAATAGTTATTATTAGAGGTTAGGATAGTATCAAGGCAGTGGTAAAGGAAGAGTGGTTTGACCGATACACACTATAGGTATCTGTTTAAACATCACACTGAACTCTGCAGATACTTGTTTTAGACAATGACATAAATAAAATATTACTCAAGAATTAGTTCAATTGGGGGAAAAATAGTACCCCACAGAACACATTTCTTACTCTCTCTGGATTGTGCTGAGTCAACTGCCATTTTAAAAGAGAAGTTTCTCTAACCAAAAGTGAGAGTAACATTAATATATTGGTATGAATATTAAGAGAAGTGATTGCCATGCAGTTTGGTGTGCATAGTATATACATTTAATCAGACACCCCTAGGGCTCATGACTATCCCTGTTGTAGGTTTTCAGTATCAGGGATGTATTCTCTCCCATGGAGCAGGCCTCCAGACCAATTAGAGAGTGGTTGGTTTCCCCCATAACAGATATGCCACTATTGCACCCATTGAGATGCCATGATTTTTTTTTTTTTTTTTTAATTTCAGACTGGCACCAATGACTTATGACCCTGAGAATAGGGCATCTATTGACAAGAATGATCCTTCCTGGATAAAAGAAAGGTCTGTAGATAGCACCTTTCTAGAACTTTTTTTTTTCTTATACTATCAAACTGTTCCTGAGAATCCAAAGAAAGAAATGGTATAATGGACAGCCTATTCCTAGATCTGTTTTACATTTCCCAAGATAAAGGAACCAATTATTTTCAGATTCATTATCTCTCCAAACTAAAATGTAAAGAAAGATCATCTGAGCTGAGTACACTAAAACTAAAAAAAAAAAGTAGAATATATATATATATATATATATGATATAATAAGGATGTAAAATTTCTCATGGGACATGAACTTCATTCTGATTTCCCACATTACAAACACAAGGAGGAAACAATCATAGTCTCCAAGGATCACGGAATGTTAATCCCACAGGGCAAGCACATCCCTTTATTCTGTGTGAGAGGACTGATATCTACAAAGATTCTGATTGGCAAAGATGAATCATTGAATTGGATGGGTGGCATGGGAAGTTGTATGAGATGATGAGAACACTTCTATGGATAATTAGCTCCTACATGGAATTATTCAGCACCAGGAGTAGGCTTTTACAATAGGAATGTTTTATGTTTATCAGCGTGGAAATAAAATTGAAGGATACTTTGTTTAGACCGTCTCTTATGCATAAACCCTGCACATATACAATATTAATTGTGTCCTTCTTTCCAAAGGGGATTCATAAAACCAAGGGGATAGCCCTTTTCTCTCTAGTAACCTTTAGTCTGGCAAAGATTCTGGCAGTCAGTGAGTCACAACGGATGTGTCTTGAGGTAGATGTTATAAGTGACAGGCAGAAAAACTAGGTAACTGCTCCACAGATATTCACAGGTAGACGTGGAGGAGTTCTATGGCATTTTGCCTCCTGCTGCAGAGAATTCTTTCCTTTGGTCAAATGATAACATTTATCCATAAAGCAAATAGATTTGACAAATTTATGGGCTTTTGTTGTTTTTATTTACATGAGGAGCTGAACTTCTAAAGCCATTCCATTCCTGAGATTTTTGTTTGTAAAAAAAATTGTTTTTCTTTTAAAAAAATAACAATTGTTTTTATTTTATTTTATTTTATTTTTATTTTTATTTTTATTTTTATTTTTATTTATTTATTTATTTATTTTGGTTTTTCGAGGTAGGGTCTCATTCTGGTCCATGCTGACATGGAATTCACTATGTAGTCTCAGGGTGGCCTCGAACTCATGGCAATCCTCCTACCTCTGCCTCCCGAGTGCTGGGATTAAAGGCGTGAGCCACCACGCCCGGCTTATTTTATTTTTTAAGTGTTTATTTTCAGCTTACTTCTTTTTTTTAAATTAGATATGGACCTATTTAGTATGTAAATAGCACATCTTGGTACCATCCTTTCCCTCCTTCCTGTCCCTTTTCTGAAGAGGCCTTCCTTGTTGGGGATACAGGACAACCCATGGGGATTGTGGGTCATGCATTATGGGAGGGCAATGTCTCTGTGCAAAATGGCCCAACTTGTGGCTCTAACAATCTTTCTGCCCCCACTTCCATAAAATTCCCTGAGCCTTGATGGGAGCACTTAGGAGCCTCTGGATCTCTGGTTTGGTAGGTGTTGAGCGTCCTCAATGTCTATCTCCTTTCCCCTTGTGCTGGTATCAGATTCACTAAGAAAGTACAACTCTTGCTCATTTCCCCAGTTCCTCTGTGGTTTAAGCTGGGATTGGGGTGGAGTGCACTGGGTCGTTTATCTCTTCAGGTTCAGCTTCTGTCTGAAAAAGAAAAGCAGATTCTCCAATGGATAGTGAAGTCAGCACTGGTTAAATGGGAAAACCATTATTAATTTAGAGAGCCACTCCTGAGATTTTTATCTCACCACCATAAAAATGGGTATCATTGAAAAAAAAAAAAACAGGCAAGGATTCATTTTTCAGAATCTTAGAAGCAGCAGAGTATGTAATATACAGACTTTAATACTTAAACTGATTTGATTTGATGGCTTGGTTCTAGGCTGCACCATGTATTAGCTGTGTGATATAATGATGTGGATGAGTCTGCTGGTGTATCTACAGCATTTTCTTCATCTCAGAATAGGGGCAATAACAGCATCTCATATCCTTATCACTGATCATTTGATGGCATCTTATTCAGGATTTTCTGTAGGAACATAAAGTACATATATATGCACAATATGTGTATATATATAATTTCATAAAATATGTATAGATGGATGACATAATATTGTGGAAATTAGCTCACAAATAATGGAAGACAGTAGTCCTAACATTTTCTATATGCAAACTCGAGAACTAGGAAAGTCAGTGTAGCAATGCAATCTGAGTCCAAAGTCCTCACAGCTGTTGAGAAGGCAGGTGAAGGCACATTCCAGGACTGAGTGGACATGCCTGAGACTCAGCAGTGCTAACATGAGAAGAAATGCAGAAGACAATATCCAGACTCACCATGAGTGACAGTAAGTTTGTCTTTTCTTTCTGTTACCTCAACACACAGTGTATTTCCCAAATGTTGTGAAGATACGGGCACTCTTTTTTCAGTCTTTTGGATCATGTACTAATTTCTTCTAGAAACATCCTCACAGACAAACTATCAAATGATGCTTTGCCATCTACCTTATCATCCATTAGTTCATTCAAGTTGATGTATAAAGACTAGTATGAGAATATTCCATAGCCACATAGGATATCACCTGGTTCTGGTGATAATTGCAACATAAACATTAACTAAGATTATTAAATCCTAGGAATTTGTTCTTTATGTTCACATAATTAACATGCATTGATTGTTTGCTAAGTAAAAGTCATGGTCCTAATGATCCAGGTCCAGGTGTTGACAAAAGTATGGCAGAGAGCTATCATTAGTCACTTTTATAAATATGGACGATAAGGTATAGAAGGTAATGAGATCTTTCACAGAATCTCACAAAATTGGCAAGTTCTGTGTTTTTATCTGGTTGTCAAGTCTTTTTGTCATGCACAGATCTCATTTGTTAAGGAAAACCATTCCTTGCAAGGACATATATATATATATATATATATATATATGGATATATGGAGCATTCCCCATTTGTATATTTACTGCTGTTGAGAATCAGCAGTCCTTTTCACCATTCTGTCACTAATCCTTAACGTGGCATAGGCCTATGGCACAGTCAGTGGTGGGTTCCATAGGTGGAATCTGCTCCTCATTGATTTCTTGATGGAGAGGAAAATGACTGTTGTTGAAGTCATACTTTGCACATATTTTCTTGCAGTGTGCTTTCTTTGCAAATGTTCAGGCTATAAGCAACCTTGAGGCACAGGTATATTAAAATTACTGTAATCCTTATTGTGATGAGATACTTGATATAAAAGATTTATTCTATCTTATGGTTTGAGAAAGTGCTCTCCATCATGACAAGGGAAGTGTGGCAGCTGGGACTCCTTTTGTGCAACCCAGATTGTTCCATCTTGGCAGATAAGGAAGGAGAAAGTGTTCAGGATAAAAGTGTGGGGCAATTACCAGAGGCCTTCTACCAGTCATAACTCACCTCTTAGAATTCCAGAACTTCTTCAAATAGCTTCACCAGATATGGAGCAAGTGTTCAAACACATGTACCATTTCACTTCAAATCATAGCAATACAGAAAGTACATTGAATTTTAAATCAAGAAACCTGGGTTCTTCGAAGTCATGGGACTTACTCAAGGTCACATAGGTACCTATAAGTATAGTCAGGATGGACAGAAGGCTTCTACGACTCTTATCATATATATATTTCTGAGGTAATATGACCCTGAGTCAGGTAATCCAATAAGAAAGATGACTAGAGTGGTAATGAAATCATAACTCAAGTTGTAGGAAGAAGTATGACATGATGGGTTTTATGTACTTTACTGCATGGAGTGACAAGGAGAGCTTCAGTGATGAAAGATTCAGAGACTAGGATGAACACTCAGATAAAGAGGAATAATGAGGCAGAAGATTGAAGTCAGCAAAGAGAACTGTGGGTCTTGACATAGGTCTGTACTAAAGTGGGTATTACGTCCTTGTTGCTGATTCTCCTGCCTGTTCAGAGAAACAGCTGATCTTCATGCAATTAGGTAAGTATTAGTGTTGGCATCTTAGACTTTTGATTGTCATGAAGCAATGAAGCCACCTCAGAGAAACTAGGGCAGAGACAATGTTGTCTGGGACCAGGGCTGGACCACCGCTGTCCATGAGGCTGATGCTTCTTAGTCGTTGGATGCTCTTAGACAGGTCCTCTGTGGACAAAAGGAGAAGATGAAAGAGCAAACCATGCCATCTCTGTCATTGTTTCTTGACTGAGCTGCTGGCACACATGCTCCAGAGTGGGTGGAGAAACCACTCAGGAAACAAGAGGAAAATCCCACCTCACAGGCTCAGGGAGGGTGCCCCTCCAGGATTCCATTTTCTATTATGCTCATATTTTGATATGTTTGCATACTTCTCACCTACTATGTGTGAAATAAGAGTGTTGTTCCTTGTCTGATAATTAAATCAGAGCTCTTTCACACACAGTGTTAAAAATAATGAATGCTGAGTGGGCATATTTAAAAGGAAAACACATACATATATATTGGAAATTATTAGAACAATTTCATATATATGTATATAGCCTTTCTTCTCTAAACCCAGCTGTGCTTTTTATTACTACCTTCTACTATCAGATATAGAGGTAAATTTGTATGTATTATGTAATTTTACAAAGCCCCTAAGGAGATATATATATGTAAAATTCACATGTATGTGTGCACATGTGTGTACATACATATGCTTTTCTGCATATTTATCTCATCAATGTCTTATATTATTAAGTAGAGACATTTTTTTAAAAAAATGTGTTGTACTAGTATTCCACATTTTAAAATGTAAATGGATTGACCTTTGGCCTGTCATACAGAACTCCTTAAGCAATAGCAAGGGTGCCCTGTGTCACAGGTATAGCTGCTAGAATTCAAAAAGTGAGAGATGATAGATGACTTTCTTTCTTCTTGGTCCTCCTTGTTTATTCATTTAGCTATGGTACAAATGTTTCTGGAGTTATTTTCACATACTTGGTGCAGTGTCTGGCAATGAGAATACAGAGATTACTGTGATAAGGTCTATGACCTTAATGAGCTCAGGAGGGATACATATTAATTATTAATAGATAAAAGTTATTGCACATCTGCTCAGTGTTAGATACTATGCCTAGGGCATTTGTGTATATTTTTTCCAATTGAAGCCATGGAACTTTGTATGAGTGGACTCTATTGTCATTTTTGTAGAAATAGGGAGGCTGAGACTTAATTGTATAATGCCTGCCTACATCAATTGAGGTAGTAAGTGATATTACTGTCTTTTAAGGCTATGCTTTTGTAATAAAAATACTCTAATGTACTTGATCATGCTGTGGAATCATGTACCTCTTTCATTTACTATATAGTATTAATGCATGAATTATTGCTTGCAATGTTTATATGAAGTTGAAAACCATTTCTAAGAGGAGGGACTTTATAAATGAGCTTCACCATCAGTTGTCTTGATATTGATTATTCTGATAAGAAAATAGAAGTGTGTATATTCGAAAGTATGAACAGGTGTGTACATTAATACTTGGCTTCCAGACATTTTTACAGAACCTTTGAGTTTTAACACCCTCCAAACTCTTAGTTATTTACTATCCCTTAAATCTAACCTCACATATTTGACAGCATCACATATACTTCATTTCATTCTCTATGTTCATTATATTCTCTACACATCTGTATTTCTGGCACTGTGCTGAAATCTTGGTGCAGAAGAAACTGTGTGTCACAAACTTTGTCTTCAAAGAGTTGATACAGAAGACAGAAACATCCAGAATGTGGTTGAAGCTGTGAAGTTGAGAAACAATGAGTGTTGGGCAGCCAGGTAGATGAGGAAGGAATATGGGATTGATATAGGTTTGCAAACTTTTCAGCAGAGGTGACCATTGCACTGTGCTTGAGCAGGTGAACAGGATCTTGCATACCAATGAACCAGTGTAATTTCCAGGCAGCAGAAACATCACTTATATAACACTTACAAATGAGAGTCATAACAGTGATAAGTTATTCCTGGTGCTTAAACTTTTTACTTCTAGTTCTTGCAATATTGCTACATAGTAAAGTATTGTCTTTTTTAAAAACTCATGTCATTTTTAAATCATAGTAAAGTATTTTCTTTTTTAAAACTTATGTCATTTTCAAATGCAGTTTGTTTTTGTTGATTCTTGGAGCTCCACTTACCCTGTCCTCCTCTTCTTCCAGTTCCATCCCCACTATATATTGTGGTACATAAACACAATGGAATTCTACTCACAGTACAGAAAAATAAAATTTGCAGGAAAATGGGTGTGTCTAGGAAATATCAATATTAAGCACTTTTAACCACTACTTCACAGATGAGAAACCTGATAAAGTACCTATGATACTTCAGCTGTGTGAAAATCAGTGTGAAACTAACCATCCAGAGTCTTTCTTCCATAGCTAGAGTATATAGAAAGAACTGAACAGAGAAATCCAGAGGGCTTTCTGGAAGGATAACCCAAGGAGAATGAGATCTAGGAGATTGATGGTTAAAATCCCAGCAGTGGTCACTCTACCCCTCTTATAGTTCTCCATAAGGCAAAATAGGATCCTATTTGACCTACATAGCACTCATTGATTCTCCTTATGTCTGCACTCTTCTCCAAGATGTGCCTCTACCATCAAAGCAGCATCATCATGTGTTGTAGAAAATGGAGTTCTGAATTAAATGAACTTGTGCAACATGAATTATGCAAGAAAAACAGGTTGTTGGTAGAGGACACCCGAGTCTTTCAATGCTAGACTGCATCGTGAAAGTTACAAAAGATATCGGTTATGTGAGGGCAGATCAATTTGTTATTAAGCAATAAGCCATTCTTGACTTCTTTCATTTTTACCCCAAAAGGATTAATGATCAAGATGAGTGTCATTTTGTGACAAGAGTTTAATAATTCAGAGTAAGAATGTGAAAATTATAATTTATATTACCCAAAAGACATGGGTTCAAATCCTAAGTCTCCCACTACCTTACTGTCACTTCTCTTATAAGTTAGTCCACTACCTTTAGCATAATGCATTTACCCTGACACTTATGAAATGCCAGACTATGACAGTCATTTTCATTATTATTTTTATTGTAATCACTTGCAAAACTCTAAGCACTTGGGTGGATGGAAAGAAAATTACCACTCCTCAAAACGTTCATGTATGCAGCAAAAAAAGGTAAGAAGGTCTGGTCACCTCAAGAGTTTTGTGACACTGAGTCTATGTATACCCTCCCCCTCCAGTAAGGTTACTAATGAATAACTGACTCCTGCCATGAAGGGAGAGGTTTATGGTTTTCCAATGTTGTGTGTGTTTGCAGGTGGATAGTTCTGATAACACCGTTAAATAACCCCTTTCACCTTTAAAGCCTGATTCATTCACCTCCTGTTTACTGTTTCAGGAGTTCTATGGCTATAAAAATAACCTAGCTTCAAAGAGGTAATACCTTTTTTTTTTTAAACAAAGAAATAAAAATTCCCAGGCAAGAGCCTTAGTAATTTAGAGAACAGAGAAAAGCTAAAGTAGGATTCATTCACTGTGGCTTATATGTACTCCTACCAGTGAAAAGCTTGGGAATCATATCTCTTTCATTATGAAGACTACAGAATTTCATTTTCCATCTAGCTCATCTATACTGGGACTGCCTTCCAGATGTGAAAGCTCACGCTGAATCTTATTAGCTGGGTGACCATTAACTGCTCTAAGCTTCCACATATGTGGTTTTGAGAAGTTAATATATTTCTTGCTATGATTTGTCCATGAAAAATGTTCTAGAATTCTTGACACAAAATTGTCAGTAGCTAAATTCTAAAGTCTTAGAACCTGCTGGGAAGAGTAAGATTGGGAAATTGGTCACTGTTCATATAGATTCAAGTTGATTCAACAGTGTTTCTGATGTTAAGGAGATAGATATCTAGCCAAGGACATGTAACTGAACAGAAGACAACCAGGCAGTGTGAAGGTGAGTGATAATTATGACACACATTACAAGTATGCATAGGAGATTAGTAGACAGAGAGATTCCATCAGTTCGGAAATGTCCCTGTAAGGGGGATTGGTTGGTTGAGTTTTTGGTGAATGAAGGAAATGAAGGTATTCTAGGCAGGATCCTTGGACCTGTAACAATGAGGAATTGACTTGGATGCCACAATTGAAACTCAAGGTTTAGATGAACTATCACTTCAGTTTGGAGATGAAATCTAACCAAAGCATATTTGAGTAGAAATTAAGAACTGGAAAGCCCCAGTACCCTGGTGGACTGTCCCTCTAAGCCTCAGAGAATACATGGGTGAATGTTCTCTAGGATTCCTTCTCAATGTCTTTGTCTTTAGGGCACAGACAGAAGAAAGCCTTTTCACACTTTATCTTGCACAAAACCCAATCCAAAGGAAGCTTCATGTTCCAGTTGGTAAAACTCTCCATAGCTCAGGATCTTACATGTCATTTGCCATTACACAGCCTGTTAATCATTTCTTTCTGGAGGATCCAGACCCCAGAGCAAATGTGCCCCCCCATGTGACTCTAGACCTTGACATAGTTGATAGACACAGTGAGCTCTAATTCAGTAGGCAGTGATCAATCTGAAGGAATTTAATATACTGTTCTACTTGACCTTCAGGAAAAGCATCAAGTTCTTTATCGAATTTTGAAACATTACTCCTTAATGGAAAAGTATCTATGCTCAAATTTCAAATTTGCCTTAATAGCTGTCTTTATTTTACTTAGCCTCCCTTTTACATTAGGTTATCAAGTTAGTAAAGCTGCTCTGTGCTTATATGAAACAGTTGCTTTAAGGATTTGTGCAATGTGCCCAGTATACCTGCCATAAGGTAGGTGCTTGACAAATGTGAACTCCATTTCTTCATTCATCTTTAGATTAAGGTCCATTTAAAAAATAATTAATTAATTAATTAATTAATTTGAGGGAGAGAGGGGAGAGAGACTAAGAGGCAGATAGAGAGGGGAGGAGGGAGAGAGAGAGAGAGAGAATAGGTCTGCCAGGACCTCCAGCCACTGCAAACAAACATCAGACACATGAGCCACCTTGTGCATCTGGCTTACATGGGTATCAATCCTGGTTCCTTAGGCTTCACAAGCAGGTGCTTTCAAAGGTAAACCATCTCTCCATCCCTTGAGGTCCATCTTAACTGTTCTTTAGCATTATTATTTTTTAAGTATGGCAGTTTATAACCCAGGTCAGTTTCAACATGGTGACAGGGAAAAGTCACTTTCTCTGAGTACAGAAAAGGGCTGAGGATCAAGCAGTGAAATCAAGCCAGCAGTGAGACACTGAGTCATGTACAATCACTAGTGGTATGGGCACTCTTTTATTTGGCAGAAATAAAGGGAAGTTAAAGAGACTGTAAACCACCAGTGGTGTCAGAGCTGCCTTCCTTGAGTGTCTCCATTTTGCACTTTTTATGAGCCTCTACAAGTGGAATCCGACTGCATGGCTTCGTCCAATGCCTTGAAGTCCCAGGAAAATAGGATTAAGAAACTATACCCAGGCTGGAAAAGTGGCTTAGACATTAAGGCAGTTGCATGTGAAGCCTAAGGACTCAGGTTCCATTCCTCAGTACCCACATAAAGCAGATGCATAAGGTGGTGCATGCGTCTGGAGTTCATTTGCAGTGGCTAGAGGCCCTTGCGCACCCATTTTTTTTTTCACTCTCCCTAAAATAAACAATGCATGAATTCAGGACAGCTCTGTGGGGATATTCTGGATGATAAAAAATAATAAATAAATAAATAAATAAATAAATAAATAAATAATAAATAGAAAAGAAACATTACCCTCTGCTTTCAGGGAGTACCCTTGTACAGAAATAATGACAGGTGTGATGAGAACCTTCTCAATTGACTTTTGCAAAACCGAAAGTTTTGTTTGCTTTTGCTCCTTGTGCCTGAGGGTCTGGAACATGATGAAGTCAGTTATTCAATGCAAGGAAGGAAGGGTAAGTATCTACTCCATGTCTTCTGCTTGCCCATAGTCTTCTAATACCCAGCCTGTCCTGTCCTCTCCCTGACCATCACTCTGAGCCTCAGTTTTGCCAGGGATTTGCATGCTTTTCCACAGCAAGGGAGACCCTGAAAAATGGTCATGAACTATGTCATGGGAAAGAAGTTCTTTCCCTGAGTTCTTTTCATCCCTCTAAGAGCATCATGGTAAATACAAGTCTCCATATGCAGATTAAGTGTTCCCTGGTGCACTCTCTGCTTTGGTCTGTTACTCACCAAATGAAATTATGCATTGGAAAGAGTCAGAAACCCATAGGTAACTTTGTTTAGGAAATAATGAGAAAACACACTGGAAATCTACTTGCTTTGATGCTTGTTATATAGATAAATTCCATAGCTGCTGTGGGGGAAACAATAGCATATACGGTTGGTTTGGGAGTATTTCATTTGATTTTGTAATTCCCAGTCTTAAGCTGTCAAGAGAGCAAGATTCAGTTATCTTTAGTTGATGAATGGGAGCATCTTGAGGCATTTAAAAGTGTTGCCTTGTAGTATATATATATCAAAGGTTCAGATGCTTGGACTCATCCAAGTATTCAAATTCTATTATTAAAAAATCTTCAAACTTATTTATTTTACCAGATTTATTAAGCTATAAGTTACATATGATGAGAGACACTCATTTAAAAGGACTGTTGTTGCCATTGCAAGCATCCTTGAGCCATATGTGCTGTGAAGAAAGGAGGAAGAACATCTCTGGCTTGCACCTGTGAGGGACCCTCAAGGAGACTTACATTATCATCAAAGCTGAAGCTTCCTTAGAATCTCTGGAACATAGCTTTCTGGCAAATTCACCCCACGATCTATGATCTATATAAATTGTGGGAATCACTGGCTCTGCATCTTGTTCATGAAGTCTGGGCTGCTGGCAGGAGCGCGCCCCCTAGTGTTAGGTTGTGAGATGAAGTAAAGGACGCATTAATGTTTTTGGCTCCATACATCCTTCCTTCCACACTGGAATACTGGAGAGGTGTTCATTTGTTCTTGTGCTTGCTTATTTGTGTGAAATATGGTCTCAGTTAGCTAAGGATGCCCTTAAACTCACTATGTAACTGAGGATGCCCTTGAACTTGTGATTCTCCTGTCTCCAACTCCTGAGTGCTGGGTTTGTAGAAATGTGCCTCGTCACCGGATTTGTATGGTTCTGGAGAGGGCCAGGCAAACATTCTGCCAACTGCACTGCATCCCGAGCCCTGGGTTATTTTTATTCCAACAATCTAATGGAATTCAACAGCAGAAGTGTTTTTGAAATGCTTATTCATAGGTTCTGACTCTAAAACACCTGGTTCTTGATAGTGTGTTGGTTTGAATTAGGTGTCCACCATAAACTCGTGTGTTCTAAATGCTTCATTCCCACCTGGTGGCAATTTGGAGGTGAAGCCTTGCTAGAGCAGGTGTGTTGATGGAGGCCGACTTAGGGTTGTGATAGCCAGCCCTGCCTTGCCAAAGCTCAGGTCACTCTTTGCTGCTGTTTGTCACATGCTGTGGCAGAAATGATGTCCAACCTCTGATAATGCCATGCTTTCTCCTGCCATCATGAAGTGGTCCATTGAAACTTTATTCCAAAATAAAAAGCTTTCCTCCCTTCAACTTGTTTGGTTGGGTGTTTTGTCCCAACAACATGAAAGCAACTATGACAGGTAGTTTAAAGCTAAAGAAATCTGAATTTTTAATAATACCCCTAAGGGGATTCAAGATGATTTCTAAAAGATTCAGAGAGACTAGATAAACTTATCATGGTGTTAGAACAGATATAGATAAGAAATGTTTACTGTTCTATATAATCATTTCTAGTATTATCTTCCCAACAATTACCTTCCAGTGTATATAATTACACAATACACATTTTGTTTTTGACACAAATAAAATGCCAGGAAACTAATACAGATAAGTTTAAAACTGTAATATAGAAAAAAAATATATTACATTTCTTGTAAAAATTAGAATATTTCACACATGTATATATACATATATTTCACGGTACATATATGTATAAATGCATACATATTTCATTGTATATGTATAAATGCATATATATTTTGTTATATATATGTGTATTGTACATGTATATGTATGTATAAATACATATATATTTTGTTATATATATGTATATATATATGTATATATATATATATATATATATGTATATATATGTATATACACATATATGTATATACACATATATATGTATATATATATATATGTGTGTGTGTGTATATATGTGTGTGTGTGTGTGTGTGTGCATATATGTAAAATTTCTCCTTCAAAATGCTATTCCTGTTTGGAATTCAAAGTGGTCTTGAGGCTAAAACTTACAACCTCTTTGCTAACTTTCATAGTCTGCAGCCACCTTAGCTAAGTGAGGACTTCTGTTGACAGGAATAATTAGCTTTGGAAATAAAAGTTGAAATAATAACCGAGAACACTAGCCAATGAGATGAGGCTGCTTTGCATATGCATTTATTTGTCTTGGTCCTTGCACTGTGCTTTCTGCTGGTAAATAAATTTGCCTTTATGTTTGTCCTGGCCTCCCCTGTTCTCATGGAGCCGCTGTTGTGCCAAGAGAGATAGGATAAAAAAAGGCCAAGTGATCTGCCATTGAAGCCAGAAGAAATATCTCCCTCCCACTGACCTTCCCAGATAATGAGCAGATATGGTGTTCTAATATAAAGGGAATAAATCAAGGAGCCGTTCGGGAACTAGGGCAATAGCAGTGGAGTCCAAGACCATCAATTCTGAAAGCCAAGTGCAGAGACACTCCTCCTTATAGATCAACATTAGACTAAAGCAACACGGGTGGCATTCACTCCAGAGGAGGAAGGGTTAAACATAGGTCAACACTCCTCTCTCATGTCTCTAGCCCATGCCTTGCACTGATTCTTAGAACTAACACAGGCGAAAAGTCACACTTCCTTAAGATGTTTCTTGGTTGTTATTTTCTGTCAGCTTAGTTAATTCATACTTTTGAAAGGTGAGCTATTCATCTGTGTCTCATTGTATCTTTGGTGTGAATTTAATGCTAGACACAGGTGTTAGATGTCATTCTGTTGATCTGTTCTGTTCCACTCTGTCTTCTGTGTAACCACTGGTCTCTCATGATAGGTACTTGTTAGGGATAGGACTAAATATGGGCCAACAAGTGCCAAGGATCTCTAAATCCGCTAAATCAAGATCTATGCGTGGAATATCTCTGTGCACAGACATATTAATGGTATCTGGGTCCATTTATTATATGTTCATCGTAACGACACATCAATAAAAATAAAGGTAGAACTATGTTAGCCTATGAAGAATAGCCATATGTATTGTTCTGAAAATAATAGCTACTATTACCAGTGTTTTACCATGTGTTGGGTCTTTTGCCACATCCTCCTAGACACATTAGCCTTTACAAGGTGGACATTATTATACCCACTTTAAATATGGCTCTCTGAAGACTTTAAGTCTTAGTGATCTGCCCTGCATCACATGAGTATGTATTCACTTCATAGTATGCATTTGATTTAGGCTTCTCTGCCCCCCCCTCAGTCCACTCCTTCAAGCATGCTTCTATATTATAAGAAATGATATCAGCAGATCTCCTACAAATAGGCTATGAAGTAGACTGCATGGCTCATACTTTTGGTTCTTATAACCAGGCTTTTAATGTAAAGTCTTGGCCAGGGTGAGATGGCACAGACGTCTCAGTATTTTAAAACATCAGGAGATGCATGTTCAATTTCATTTACCACTCCTCATTTTAGCACAGGGACAAAACTGTCATTTGGGTCTGTGGTCTTTGTAAGACTTTGCATTAATTGCCTTTGCTTTGGCCAGAATGGAGTGTTTTGTTTTAGAAGGTAAAATACATTTATCTTATCTTCCTCATGATGCCCGGGAAGTTCCAGCCCATGGATTTGGTCTCATTCCTGCACTCAGTGACAGATTTGGGACAGGAGCCCATGCCCTAGGCTCCTACAGGCACCATTACTTCTCTTCAAGACACTCTGAGTTCTCTCTCTCTTTCTCTTTCCCTCTCTGCCCCCATCTCTGTCCCTCTGAAGTGAAGCTGGCAAGCCAAGGCATCATGAGACAGACCCATTAGGACCCATATTTCACCATTGTAGCCACTAACAGCTTCTGAACATATTTGGCTATGCTCCATCCTTAACAAAAACATGAAGTTGGAATTGTCTACAACTCTGAATGTGCTTACTCAGGACCCTGGAAGACACACCTCTTCTGGTTCTGTACTGCTCACTCCCAGTGAAATGGTTTTAAGTCCTCAGACACGATATTGTAACCTTTGCCTCTGAGCCATGACTTCATGTTCCTCCATCAGTCTGACCATGTCATGATTAATTTTGGAATCCTGGTGGAAGTATCACTTTCTTGTACTCAGAACATCTCTTGCACATACTTCAGGCTGAGACTTTTCGTCCCATCTTTGATTACATAAATATGTACCTCAAGCATCATCCATTAACTGTGAGACAAGTAAGGCAGGAGATTGTGCTTACCTGCTTCACATTACACCCCAGGAACTCAGGGTAAAGCGTAAGCCATAACAGATACTGGACAAAAACTTGGTAAATGAAGAAGTACATGGTGGACATCTTGTGAACAGATATTGTGTTCATTTTTAGTGTGTTTTATGCCAGCCTTCTGTGTAGTGGTGAAAAAATGGAAAATGAATAATATTGCATTTGATTTCCATTGGCAAGCAAATATTTGCAAACAGTAAAGTATAACCATACATAAAAATACAGCTACAAATTCTGGAAACTTCTATATGAAAAAAAAAAAAATAGAAAGGAATGTATGACAAAGTTACTTAGATTTTAAATCATAGATTACCTTCTGTCATTACCTACCAATCACTGGGTAGATGACATCATACACATATACTAGGCAATTAAGTGCAATGTTCATTTGCCTGTGACAAGACACACATACTTACCTTGATCTTTTAAAAGTTGGTGTAGTATTCTCTCTAATGTCTACATCTTCATTTATTTCAATAGCCCCTACTAACACACAAACAGGTACTCAGTTTGTAATTTGCTGTTGCAATTATTTATTTATTTTTGAACAGTAATATCAGAAGGAACATTCATTTGCACTCTTCATCTACTGTGACTGTAAAATGAACATGAAATAAGAGAATTGTTGGTAAATTGTATAGCGTTTTATGTTTTGTTAGATTTTGCTAAATTGCCCCTCTAGTAGCATTGATCAGCAAAGGGGGCAGACCATTTCCTGCAATATCTGCAGAAACATGGAATGTTCTTTAGTTTAGTAAGTGATAACTCATATGTCATGTTGTTAATGGTTTTTAGAAACACAGGTGTGTGTGTGTGTGTGTCTATGCACGTGGGAGCATTTGTGTGCATGAATGAGTGTATGCATGTAGAAGCTAGAGATTGACATCTTCTGTGAATGCTCTCCACTTTGTTAATGAGGAAGAGTCTTTCACTTGCTGATTCAACTAGTCTTGCTAGTCATCTTGTTCATTCATAGTTTGTCCATTAGACCATTTTAAATGCATACAGAATTACACAGACAATGTCTAACATCCATTTAGAGAGAAAAAAAGAAAAAAAAATCACATTTTAATCATAGGTCTTTAAAAAATAAGTGATACTTATTTAGTACTGAACGTCTAATGTTCTATTTAAAAATGACCCTCACATATTTATCTACTATTTCTGTAATGCCCTTTCCTAGGCAACATTTTATTACCTTATTTCAATTTGTTCTATATATGGAATAAATTAACTTTCACCTCATGCCAATTCTGTAAGTCGCGTGCCTGTCCCAGTGGCCCATCTCAGCAGGAGTTAATGTACCACAGGCAGATGTTCTAGAACCTCTGCTAATCTGGCTGTGGCAGCATTTGCCAGGGTGAGAAGTAATTGCTAAACAAAGCCTTGGATTGTACCTTAGAGATTCCAGGAGCTCAGAACGCTGCTCCACCTTTCTCCTGTTCAGTTTGCCAGTTTTCTGCAGTGGGTGGAGCCTGTGGGTTTGTGTTATTCTGGATGCTGAAACTATAGAGGTTCTTAAAGCAGGGTCATTCATATCATTGCACAAAGGGCTTCTTTTAGGCTTTTCCCCAGGTCATGGGTTTGATTCAAGTTACGTTGGGGTAGAAGAGGCAGAGAATTCTTTTCCCACTGTCACTGACTTGCAGGATCAAACACTCAAGAGGAAATGCAAGTGATCAGCAATTCAGCCTTATTCCCTGTGAATTTGTGGTCCATTTTCAGGTAAAGAGTCCAGGCCAAAAAAAAAAAAAAAACAAAAAAAAAAAAAAAAGCCTTGAGTGATGCTTAGCAGTTAAGATGCTTGCCTGGGAAACCTAAGGACCCAGCTTTGATTCTCTAGTACCCACAAAAGCCAGATGCACAAAGGGCACATGTGCCTGGAGTTCGTTTGCAGAGGCTGGAGGCCCTGGCACACCCATTCTCTCTCTCTCTCTCTCTCTCTCTCTCTCTCTCTCTCTCAATTAAATAAATAAACATATTAAAAATAGTCTAGGCACCAAGGATCCCTGAGCCTTTTTTATTACTATCTGTCTATCACCTATCTTCTATCATCTGTCCTTGTGCGTATATAGAGAGACAAAAAATATGGATGGCATTAAGGGTGAAGGTTTTACCTATCCTCCAAGGACCACATATGTGAAGAACCATACTAGGGACAGATAAAGACTGGAAGCCAGATTTATTGTTACTTTCTTTCATTATTTGTCATGCACAAGAGAGATAATTATGTGTTCTATGTGATTAGTGTGCATTTTTGAATCAGAAACCAAGAGCACATTATTAGTTGAAAGACAGTGGTTTTGCTAAATTAATTGACTAGCATATTAAAATATTCATACACAAAATTTCTTACAAGAAGATCTATCTTTTATTCTTTCCTTACCATTTTCTTTTCTTTAATCCTTCCAAAAACAGGTCACTGTTTATAAGACAGCATCCTGGTTTTTCCTCCCTGACAAGTCCCTACTTTGTTTTCTTAAATTGACATACATAAAATATAAAATTGAATAGAGTAACAATAGATGTTTTCATACATAGCATATATTATATAATATTTAAATTAAAATAAGCATATTGATCCCATCAAACATTTATCATTTCATTATAAAATGAAAATATTCAAAATCTTTCTCTCAGGGGGTTTGGCAGATATCTCAGTGGCTAAAGGTGTTTGTTTGTAAAGCCTGATGGTACAAGTTTGATTCTCCAGTACCCACATAAAGCCAGGTGCACAAAGTGGCACATGCATCTGGAGTTCATTTGCAGTGGCTAGAGCCTTTGCTGTGCTCAAACTTTGACTCTCTTTCTCTACCTCCTCCCTCTCTCCGAACTAAATAAAAATAAAACAGTATTTATAGCTGGGCATGGTGGCGCACGCCTTTGATCCCAGCACTTGGGAGGCAGAGGTAGGAGGCTCGCTGTGGGTTCAAGGCCACCCTGACAATAAAGAGTGAATTCCAGGTCAGCCTGGGTTAGAGTGAGACCTTACCTCAAAAAACCAAAAAAAAAAGTATTTATAAAAATTATTTCTTCTTACTTTTTGAAATATAGAGATAATTATTATTATTCATATTCATTCTATATTGTGGGAGCTATAGCATATGATAAAAATATTTGGCAGGGGACGGACTGTAAATTAGTATATAGATCAACTTTTCCCTCTCCCTCCCTTGCTCCTTCCCTTCTCTCTCAAAAAAATATTTAGACAAAAACCATTTTGTCCTGTAAACTTCTTCTTATTCTATGTAATTTAGTTAAAAACAAAACAGACAGTACATGGAGAGGATGAGTATAGATGCTATACTCATGTATATATGTATACATATCATGTATATATGCTAACTTACGTGCATTATCATATCATATGGTCTCATTTTGGACATGGGCAGCTCTAGACCCAGGGCTTTTCTCACTCAACTTCCCTTCTATCTGTGTTGACCAAGGACTTTGGCCAATGCTGAGGTACCTGGAACATTTTCCTGTCTGCTTTAAGGAGTTTCATTTCCTTGGACTTGCTAAGAGACACAATATATTGATCTGGGGCAGGAATCAAGGCTGGCTTTCCCACCGCATATATCTATATCGGAAGATAGAGATAGGGACAGGACACCTTTGTCCCCTGACAACACTTCTACAAGCTAAAATGGGAATGTTAGAACGCTGACCTTGACAGTGTGAACCACGCATCTGTCATGCTTTTTAGAGGCCAATCTCATGTATGGTACCACCTTCTTGTGTTCTGCAGAGCTAGGCAGAAGCAACTTGACACCTAGGACTGTTATTCTCCCACAAGTCTCAGGCCCCAAGCAATCAGATATATTTTAATTGATGTTTTATTGTTGTTTATTTCTTTAATTTTATTTTTGCATTCTGACATATAGATAAATAAGTTTCCTTGTGACATTTTTTTTTGCTTTTATTTCATCTACCTTCTAGCCCTCCCACTTTGAAACTGACTCCTGCCCCTGCCCATGGTCTGTCTTCCACTTTCATGTCACAATAATATATTGACAGAGAGGCATGTTGAGAGCTGTATATCACTCTGTACTGTAAGTACTGTTGCTCAGCTCAACAAAGAGAAACCTAAATACTGAAAACTATCTCATGGATTGAGTTCTAGCCAAATAACAGTTTCTATCACACTAAACTATAATGGCTAATTCAAATTTTATTAGTTTGGTAATATGAAACTCTAAATTTAATGTCATACTTCATGTTTATACAGTTGTAAACACTATTATTTTAAGTCACATCAACAGATTTAAAAGGGTTTAATGTTTATTCTGTGTTTGAGCGACATTGCTATTTAATATTTCCATCCATCTTTCATGCATGCATTTAAGATTACAAGATTGTTGAAGGCAGATTTCATCGCTCACGTGATGTGGAAACACCACAGTACCCAAGGACTTAAGTGACGCTGAAACAGTATTGATTGGTTAATGGCACTGTCAATGGGTGGGTTCTGAGGCCTGTGATTTTACTTTGCTCCCAGTTTTTCAAGGAATGATCACCTGTATAAGTGGGGTTACTGGCAAGAAGAGGGCATGCATTTGAATTCCTCTCTATCTTTCCTGGGTGTAAACAGCTCCTGACCCCATGAGTCCCCGACAGAGCTTCCTATGGACTGTCATGTGCACACCTCTCCCCACTGGCCAAGTGCTTTGTACACCCTGAACAGCAACCTGGTCTCTCCTCTGTGACATCTTTCATTCTGATGTTCAGTGTGCTGAGCAGTTTTATTGCTGCTGATAACAGTAATAGCTCTGCATAAAGTGGCTTCTTTGTTGCCATTCTTTTATCCTTTGTATTCGTCTCTTAGCACCACTGACCTTTTAGCTTGCATGCTTTGCCAAGCTCAAGAGGAAATCTGTCCTTCCCTTCACCTGGCATTTGTGCCTTATGCCCATTTCTCTCTCTCTCTCTCTCTCTCCCTCCCTCCCCCCTCTCTCTCTCCTTTATCTCATAATTTTCTTTTCTAGTCTTTATATTTTATTTTCTTCTCTGTACTATATGTGGAGTCTTACAAGACAAAGAGAATAAATTGAAATTTGAAATTTACCAGGGAACTTTCACTGAACAGTGATGATTATATATATATAAATTTCCAGATGGAGAAAATGTTTTCACAAAATGATGATCATTTATATTGATGTCTGCTCCATGGAAAAAGCAAAACTGAAAAAAGGAAAGGAGAAAGAAAGACACAGGAAAACAAAAGTAGGATAGGTCACCTCATGTTTTGGCTTCCTCTCTGTGCAATATTGAGAACCTGGTTCATTCTACCCCTGTTTGGAATTTAAACAGAAACATTCAGTAAAGTATAGACTAGGGAGTGTGGGAAATTTGACCCTATGTTTCTTTTTCAGTCAAGGTTATTGCTACATCTGATGTAGCACAGAAACTGGGGCACAGAGAATCCATGGGAGGGGAAGTCATTTCTGTTTTGGGGTTTAGAGTAGACAAAAACTGCAAGAAAATTCAAAATCATAGAAATAAATTTTGACCAGAGACAGATCATACTTCTGCTATTTCTTAAAGGCTTTTTTATGATTTACAGAGGGAAAAAAAATGTACTAATTCTTTTACATTGGTCTGAAAAACCTCCTTCCTCAGGAATGCTCTCTGATGCTTCCCTCTTGTGTACCTCCAGTTGCCCCCTGTGCTGATTTCAGGAACATGTGCAATGAGCACAGGAACCCTTGTTCTGTACTCTCCGTTTCTTTGCATGCCCAGAGTAAACAGACAGTGTTTAGGATTTTAGTCTTTGCCTCTTCCCTGGAACACCATGGTGCCCACCAGCTCTTCATCATTGTTAACTGACTACAGTCTAGTACAGGTTTTAGTTTATCCCTTTACAGAGAATAGTGAAGGATGAAGAACACAGGGGCAAAGCCTCTACCAGAGCACCCGGTGAGGCCTCACACAGCTGGATTTAATTCCTGAGAGCTAGCCCCTAACAGAATATCCATTAGCCTGGCAAGGAAGAAGGCAGAGAGAAGCTGGAATGTTCCCGACCCATGTAACCACGAGCCTTTATATAACCAAGATCCTCATGCTGGCGTGCTTTCCCAGTGGCTCTCCACGTAACAATGAGCTCACACTGGTGTGCTCTCCCAGTGGCTTCCATCATCAGTGGTCTACCTTTAGGTGGGCTACAAATACATGAGTGGTGGCAGGGTCAATTGCAACTTTTCCTGATGTTTTGAGGCTAAAATCGGTAATACTAGTATTTAATACCAGAGACTAGCCCTTTCAGAAATTCCGAAATATGTCGAAAAGGCCCACTCAAAGAAATAAAATCTCGGGGACTGGAGAGATGGCTTAGCAGTTAAACGCTTGCCTGTGAAGCCTAAGGACCCCGGTTTGAGGCCCGATTCTCCAGGACCCACATAAGCCAGGTGCACAAGGGGGCACATGCATCTGGAGTTCGTTTGCAGTGGCTCTAGGCCCTGTTGCCCATTCTCTCTCTCTCTCTCTCTCTCTCTCTCTTTCTCTCTCTACCTGCCTATTTCTGTATGCCCCTCTCTCAAATAAATAATAAAATATTTAAAACAAAACCAACAAAAAAGAAATAAAATCTCAAAAATTACAAGTAGTATTCTCATTCAAAAACAGAAAGAAGAAATAAAAATAAGCCTATATAGTCATTTTCATACAAATTTCCCAGGCTGCAGTTGATGTTTCTTTGAGATCCTGAATTTCCTTTTCTTTCTTTCCTTTCTTTCTTCTCTCTTTCCTTCTTTCTCCTCTCTCTTTCTTTTTTCTTTCTCTTTCTTTTTCTCTCTCTTTTTTCTTTCTTTCTTTATCCCTTTTCTTTCTTCTTTTTAAAGTAGGATCTTTGTATGGCTACACCATGTATTGGTACCATCATTTCCCTCCTCCTTATTCCCATTCCACTGAGTGTCCCCCTCGGTGGGATTGCTGGTATTCACCAGTGGGTTGTTGGCTTTGAATTGCCAGAGAAGCAGTTAGTCATTTTTTGTGGGGTGGGGTGAGCATGCCTCTGGGTATTCCCTCCCACTCTGTGGCTCTTACAATCTTTCTAGGTATGTTTTAATTTTACTTTACTGTTGAGCTCTCAGCAGCTTCTGGATTTCTGCTTTGATGCTTTTTGAGTGTCCCCAGTGTCTGTGTCCATCACCCTAATGCAGGCTGTCAGGCTTGCATTGGAAGCAGCACTCTTGCTCATCTCGCCAATGTCTGTGTGATTTCCCCAGGGCCCTAGCTCATGGGTTGGCATGGAGCATCTCCTGCCAGGGAGTCAGCTATCTTTTCTTATCTTCTTGGTAGACTTTGGTTGTTATCGGTCTTCACTGCCTTCTGGTTTCACCCCTAGAACTCTAGCTCTGGGGTGAAATCTAGTAACCACAAGTCTGTCCTCTTGACCAGAAGCCCTCAACTTCCTTTTCTTGAGTCCAGTTAATGATTCATGCCTGGTCTTTCTGGAGAAACTTCTATGTGCTAGGGGCACTGGGATATATTAATTAGTAGAGTGGGTATGTAAATTAGTAGATGTGAGCTTCATACTGTTATTCTTGCTAAGCTGAAGCACATGCAGAGTCCCAAAGTTATATCCACACTTGTTTTATTTTAACAGTTGAGGGGTAAATTTGACCTGGTTTTCTGGATCTCACACAGGGGGACTTGGATCACTCCCTTAGCTAGCTGCTTTAACACCCTCCTATGAACTAGAAGACTGACCTACCATTAATGGAGAGACTGCCAACATGAACACTACTTTTTGATGTCATTTCTTTGAATTATTTCAAAGGCACTGTTTTTGGAAGAATTTACTAAAACTGTGATTTTTTTTTTTTTTTTTATTTTTCGAGGTAGGGTCTCACCCGAGTCCAGGCTGACCTTAACTCACTATGTAGTCTCAGTGTGGCCTCGAACTCAGGACAATCCTCCTATTTCTGCCTCCTGAGTGTGGGATTAAAGGCATGTGGCACCATGCCCAGCTAAAACTCTGATTTTTAAGGGGAGAAAACCATGTCTCAGCAGGGTGACGTGACTTGCCCAAGATCCACATCATTTTGGAGTACCCTTAGAAAACAGAAAAGGCAGTAAATGTATTTGGTTTAAGCAACAAATGCTGTTGTGTCTTCACACCTGTCACTTTCTCCATTTCCGAGGTCGTCTTGGTTCTTCCTTGTCACTTCTCAGACTTTCCTTCTTCTGTGTTTCTTCCCTGATCTATTACCTCATATGATATGTCTCTTGAAACTGAATTGCAGTTTCTTGTCTTAACTATGAATCCTTCTGCCATAGATGACTCCCTGTTCTTTGCCATTGTGTAGCAGGAAATAAATGCAGATTTTAATGTCAGAAACCTTGATTTTCTTTCTGACTCTTACAATTATATGTAAGGCAAACAATGCTGGACACTGTATTTCATTTCATGGAGCCCTTTGCTGTTTATGCCTGATGCAGGGCTTAGCAATTCTTTCTCTATCAAAAGTATAGGGGATTTTTTTTGTGTGTGTGTGGTATTGTTTATGTACGTGTGGGTACACACACATGGGTATATGTGCATGTGTGTGTGAAGGCCAGAGGTTGATTTTGTGTATCTTCCTTAATTACTCTCCACGTGATTTTTTTCGAGACAGGGTCAGAGCTCACTGATTTCTGCTAGACTAGCTGGACAGCAAGCCCACCGGAATCCTCCTGTTTCTGCCTCCTCAGTGTGAAAATAAGAGGCATGAGCCAGCTTACCCAGCTTTTTCCATAGGTGCTGGCAATCTGAACTCAATTCCTCACATTTGCTTGCAAGCCCTTCACCCACATCTTTTTCATGTACTTATTTACAGTTCAAGCCAGTGAACCCCACCCCTTCACAGTTTGCCTATGGAAAAATTATGAAACTCTGCTACAGCCCTCAACTGGTGCTGTGAAATCCTATGTCTCCACTGCTCCATATTTATTGATCCTCCTTTTACTTCTCATAATTTTTAATTTTTTTTCCCTGGAAATTTCTTACAAAACCTATAGCTAATATGTACTTTCATTTGTCTCAATCAATGGCTACTGCTCAGAGAAAAGTATTTTCTTGTCTCAGGAATAGCTCTGAAAACTGAATAAATCCCACTTACTGTATGTTATATCGTATAATTATTTGTATTTATGTTGTGATTGATTAATGTTTATATTATTTACTAGATTGTAAGCCTTACAATGACAGAACCCTTTTGAGCACCACCAGAATTCTAGTAACAATTTCTTAGAACTTTCTGTGATCATGTACTGGAAGTTTGAATGAGTAGTCTGGATTTTCATATGGATGGCACAATTGCTATTTGTATTGTGCTAATCCAGTGACAAGAAATCACTCTTTTTTAGTATTTAAACTAATATCACACAAGTTGAACATATGAACATGTTTAATATAGGCTTCTGTGAATCAAAGGAGTCCTTAAAATATCTTCTTAATATTGAACCTTGTGTATATTCATATCAGATCAGAACTCTATTCTAAAAATATTGCAGGACTCAGATTGAGTTCAGAATTCAGAGATATAACGGGATTAATTTATGCTTTAAAAAGTTAGCCAGGGGGCTGGGAGGTTACTCAGTGGTTAAAGGCACTTGTTTGCTAAGCCTGACAGTATCCACATAAAGCCAGAACCACAAAGTTGCACATGCATCTGGAGTTCATTGTCAGTGACAAGGGCCCTGGAATGCCCATTGTGTCTTTCTCTCTCTCCCCTGCCACTCTCTATCTTAAAATAAATACATAGAAATATTTTAAAAATAAAAGCCAGTCATGGTGGTATGTGCCTTTAATCCCAGCACTCAGGATGCAGTGGTAGGAGGATCATCATGAGTTCAAGGACTGTCTGGAACCACGGAATGAGATCCAGGTCAATTTGGGCAAGAGTAACACCCTACCTTGAAACAACAACAATTAACCAGTAAAAGGTGAATGTCAAAACTGAAAGTATTCAAGGATTTGCATACCAAATATAACCCAGTTATAACATCATTCTTCTTCAGATCCAGTACTATTTATCTTTTAAAAATTATTTCATTTCTCTGTGTTTCCTCACTTGTATGATGCAAATAACAGCAACTGCCAAATAAAAATAAGGATTAGATATGATAATTAGGCAAATTGTATAGTGCCATACTGATTATCAAGTAAATGTCCAATAAATATTAGAGGCCAGATAAGCAAAGCATTAGCAATCTTAAATATTTAAAAAACAATAAACAATTATTGACTTGCTTTAGTTTTCTCCTCCAAATCACAGGATCATTTTTCTCTTATCACCTATGATGATGTAGCTACTGTTAGAAAGTCTTGATTTGAGATGACATCTAGACATTCATTGAAACTCTAGATGTGGCATATTGAAGATTATTAAAATTTCCAACAGGAGACAAGCAAGTGGAAACATCTAGAGATGGGGGAATCATGATGACTCCATACTCTCCATGATCTTCACATGATGCTGATTCCTCTTCACCCATAGTGGAAGCATTTATCACAATCATCTTCTCAGATCACAAACACATTACTTTTGTACTTTGTGAACTTTGTGTACTTTGTGATGGTGGGTACTCTGGCACTAGGGAAAGTGAAGTTGGCAGTTATTTTTAGACAGACCAAAATAGTAGCAGGGGGTTTCCATTTATAGGAACTGTAGGAACCTCCTCTTAGGTCTGCCATGTATGAAGTAAGGACTTAGTCATCATGAACCTTATCCCGGGGATGATGACTTGACTCTTTAGTAGTCTCAGTATTATGCTATTTTGCCTTTACTATTAAGAAAATGAAGCTCAGGCACTCTTTACCTGTTTTCATCTCTTTCTTCTTGGACAGGAAGAAAATAAGAAGCTCAGACAGACTACCTCTCGTGGCCAAATTGTTCTGAGCTAACAACACTGCAGAAACTGCGCGTTAGGGTGTCTTCCATAAATCAGCCATGGGGAGAATTAGGTGTTGAGAGATGGAGGAAAGATGTTTAATCATCACTTGTAGGAAATCATTAGCTGCGCACCCTCATTTTGCTACTTACCAATTCGTCATTCTACAAATGTGATTCTCCCCCCAGACCATTAACATTTCTCAATGACTTTCTAAATGCAGAGCAAAGCCACAGAAGAGGTGAAGGATGGGGAGACATTAAGGAAGCACACAATGGAGAGATGTCTCTGCAGCTTGCCTTCTGTGCTTGTAGATGTAAATTGGAGCAATGTAAGAAATTGATGATATATCACTTGACCAGCCAGCTGCTCCTGCGTGAACTAAACGTGCTTCTGCCTCCTTTTCATCCCTCTGCAAAGATAAATAACTGTTCTCTTCTTAAATATCTTTCATTTGGCCAAATGCAAGACAGCTCTGTCTTTTTCTTCATTTTCATAACCTCATATTGGACAAGGACAGTCTGGATAGTCAGAGGAATACTAGCTTAGGGAGACTGAGTGTCTCCAAATCACCCCCTGCCCCTTTTTAGAAAAGGCAAACAAATTCTCAAGCTTTAGCAGGATTCAGAAGAGTGAAGTGGACAGTGGAATCTGGTTCATTAACAAAATGTGTGCATAAATACCTTTCAACAGTTGATCCAATTACGATGTGTAGGCAGCTCTGTTCAGCAATTTATAGGAGAGGAAAACATTCTAAACTGGTCTTCTATTTCTATAATGTACTAATGCATGAGTAGAAAGAATGATCTATTTTCTTAGAAAAATACCTCAAATTTTGGGCTCTTGTTTTTCCTTAGTTACTTTTGGTCATGGATCATAGAAGTTTTCAACTTTTATTTACTCTTTTATGGGCAAAGCTATGAAGGCCAGTGATAGCAAGCTCATTGGGGAATGATTACACATCATGAATTCACAATAAGAAACTTGATTTATACCAAAAGAGTTCATTTGTACCTCCAACACTACAAAGTAAGGGTGATTATCTTAATTTTATTGGTAGCAAAGTTGGTAATGATTTCCTAGGTTTATGTACTTTACATAGGTCAGAATTGAGTTCTGTGAGCCCCCAAGATTGTACTGTTGCAGGTTCCCCATAAACACATAGGAATGGGTTTTGAATCTCTTCAGTGTCAAAGCAGAAAAATAGCTTTTTCTGAGAGCTCAACCCTAAAGGAGACTTATAGCAGGCACACC
The DNA here is from genome assembly GCA_036365145.1 of Orientallactaga sibirica. Taxonomy (NCBI): domain Eukaryota; kingdom Metazoa; phylum Chordata; class Mammalia; order Rodentia; family Dipodidae; genus Orientallactaga; species Orientallactaga sibirica. The sequence goes on along the minus strand of JAEOAD010000031.1, from coordinate 9,505,062 downwards.
AAGGCTCAGGGAACATTGCGGAAGAGGAAGCAGAAAGAATGTAAGAGCCAAAGGGTGAGGAGGAGTATTTTACGGCATTTCCCACCCCCACATGGACTAACTGGTGCACTCATGACCCCAAGTGATCACAGACAACCCACTGAGGAGGAATCTTCATGCAAGGGGGCAAGGGAGAAGGGACATAGGAGAATAAACTAATGGGAAAATAAACAATTTAAAAAGATTCATATATTAAAGTTCCTAATAAAAATGTTTTTAAAATACAGGATGCCAGTGTAGGGTTATGGCTAGAGAAGGGGCATGTGAAAGTGAGGGGTACTATTGCTACGGCTTCATCAGCTATCCTGGTAAATTTTCCCCTACTCATCTGGCCTGTTTCTCTCTGAGATCCCAACTACCTTCAGTCTGTATATGCAGGAAAGGTGAATGGCATGAAAATTGGAATCTATATATAACATTCAAGTAATTTTAATGCTCCAGGAGCTTTTGAGGAAGTTGGAAAACTAGGGGTGTAAAGGATTTATAATGAGCTATTCTTCCATCTCAGGGATTATTTCTGCCTCCTATAAAGCTGTGAGGAATGAAGTCATAAATGGGTCCCTGGACAACTGTCCACTAAAGCCAAGTACTGTAAGAAGAAGCAGTTAATTTGAGTCAGACAGATGATATTCCAGCCAAATTCCTGTCACCAGAGAGTCACTTGACTTTGTTTAACTATATTTTCAGATATTCATTCTTTAATTTGAGAATATTTTAGTTTCCACATATCTAGGGTGTTCCTTCTTGTTGCACGCCTGTGAAAGGATTGAGTGTGAATCAAAGTAAATGCTTTCCAGTGAACTGTGCAAGTAGAGAGAGAAAAGCTAAAATATTTTGGTTAGGTTTGATAGAGACAGAAACCAGGTACAAGAATAAGCATTGAATGGTGAAAGTAGAACCCAAAATCCAAACACATAAATGTCATGGCATAATTGTGTATGAATGAAACCTGGGCAGAAAGCACAGGATACACACACATGACACTAATCCTATAGCATTTGATTTCAGCATTGTTTATTGTTGATGCATTTCTGACTTGAAATGAAACTCCTCTTATGGTAGTATAGTTGTTTTCTTGCTGGAGGTTGAGTCTAAAGACAAAAAAAATTCTGTTGCTGGGAAGTAGTTTATATTCAAGAAGAGATTAAGTGTAACCAAGGTTATAGAGATCTGAAAAGACACATTTTTTAAAGAGACTAAGCTGGATAGAGTCTCAACACTATTTTTTAGGAAATACAGGGCCAGACCTAGCTTAGTGAGCAGTTATTTGCTTAAAAGTACTTACAGCTTCTTGTCAGACAGAATTCCAATTTCCTATAGTCACAATAGTAATAGCAGCAATGGTCAGTATCAGATATTTGCTGTGTGTCAGGTATTGTTCTAAGAGTTTACTGCATTTACGCAACTCCCACAAAAGCACAATGAAATGGGTTGCAGCTGTCATCCCATTTCATAGATCAAGAAAAAAGAGGCTGAATAATTTGCCCAGGGCCATGCAGCCAGTGAAGGCATGGAGCCAGAGTCTTCACTTTTACTCCCTTTTCTGTGATGCTTGTATTAGCCCATTAATTTTGCTACCTACAAAACCAGACCACTACTTTTTCTTGATTCTCTCCATGTTATTTGTAATTACTCTCTTTCAGCCTAGTGTTCTGTCAAAAAACTATTGATGATTTCAGATGAGGATTTTGTAGGTCTAACCCCATATATCCCAGACAAGTTAATAATTGATATCTTCATTAAAGTTATTGATAATGAAATTATTACCCTCAACATTTTTATTTCCTCCTAGACTCATCAATTACAAGAGATAAAATATTCATATGAAAAGATAGATAGCCCTATATGATTTTTTTTTCTAATAGAAGGAAAGAAGTCATAATGATTGATATTTCTATGCAGAGATTCTCATATTCAACCACTCAGCCATCTATTCATTTGTCAATTATTTAGTGATTATCAATTCTATGCTGAACCCTGATTATATATTATATGTACAAGCCAAAAAAGACACACTTGTAACCCCAGAACATCTCTTCATCATTAGGGCTTAGTCAAATTTCTGTTTTGCTAAGAGAAGAAATACAAGGAAACAAATCAGGAGATCGAGAGAGCAAGAGTTCCATTTTAGTTTGTTAGTGTAACAATGAATATCATATCAGATGATTGGGAAGGATGGCTTTCTTATTTTAGGTGATTTTTTAAAATGAAAAATCTTGGGAAAGAATACCCCCCCCACACACACACACACACACTGCTGTAAGAATCTAGAAGGCAATGGGCAGAATCTTTTAAAAACTTGGCTGAGGAATGAAATAGAGTCATGACACAAGGATTTAGTGTAAGTTAGTAAAAGGGGTTATATTAAATTTTAAGTAGGAAATTTATGTTATATTAAATAATAATCATGTTTAAAAGTTAATGGCAAAGTATCCCATTGTAGCTAATGCTTACTTCCCTTGAACTATTGTTTAAGGATCACCCCTTTAAAGACTCAATTAGCACTAAAAGTAGAGTTCACATTTTGATTCATTTTTTTGTTCACTTAAGCTATGGTTTTAAAATGTTTTCATTCATTAAGAAACGTACAGAGGTGAATCTTGAGAACTGTGGAACTTATTCTGTAGAATAGGTCTTCAGCCATTAACTCTTGGAGTAATGCAGGAGTTCAAATGCTATGTCTAAGAAAGCAGGAACAGGGACTAGCAGATCCCCGTCTTGTGTGCTGTAATGTATTATGCCCAAGTAAATAAAACAAAACTAGAGAGAGTCTTCTCCCTCCATTTGCTTGCTCAACTTCCTCCTCCTATAAAACCTTTTAGGAAGTTCTATTATCATTAGATCCCTGGCTACAAATGCAGAAGAGACATGCTGTTCAAAGCACAGCTTTAGTTGTAGGAATTTGCAAATATTCTCTAGGCAAACAGCCAGAGGACCTCACACTTTCCACTGAATGAAACAGTGCATTGTTTGTTGGGCTCCAAAGTTTTATATTTGTCTTCTCCTATGACTTACTGCTTTCAGTAGCTTGTCATCATATTACTAATATTCCTGTTATATAGTTGAGGAAACAAAGCCTTGTGTCTAAGGTTTTTCCTGAGATCATAGTTTATCAGGGTAGAATAGCAGTTTCAAAATCAGATTTACTAATGTCATGACCAGTGGTATTTTTTTCCTGTTATTTTTACTGGTAGCATGCTGTAAAGTATGCCATATTCTCTCTGATAATATAAGACCTCCAAACTGAGAAGTCAAAAGATTATGTTCTATTCAAATGTGAGATTTTGCATAAATCAACCTTTTTGCATTTTGCTTTCTCTGGTTGAACTATGAAAATTATAAGTTGAACAGAATCAGAGCTACTCACAGATGATACAATGGTCTCATGAACCTTCTTTCATGTATAAAGAAGGAATGTGCCAGTGCCAAGCAACTGCCTTCATTACATAGCCACAAGGGAGCTACCTAGCCAATCCCACCACTCTTCAAATGCCAGTGTAGTAGTCTGTGTAAGAATGTGACACTTCTGCTGATGCAAATGGTCCTACATTCTGCTGTCCTGCTCCCCACGTTTCTGTGATGGTTTATAACGATGGTCAATGTGGCAGATGTAGAATCACCTGGCAATAGGTTAGATTAGTCTCTGTGCTTGTCTATGGCGGATTATCTTTGATTAGCTAGGGGTGACACCATTCCATGGACTCTACAGAAAGGAGAGAGCTGGCTGAGCACCAGCATTCATCACTCTCTGCACTGTGGATTGAATGTGACCAGCTGCTTCAAGTTCCTGCTGCCATGCCCATCCCGCCATGATGGACTCTAACCTGGAGCTTTAAGATAAAACAATAAGACCTTACTTCCTTAAACTGATTTTTTGCCAGACATTTTATTCCAGCAAGGAGAAGTTGACTAATACAGTTTTCTTGGTCTAGAGTCATGCCATTATCTTTTACCTCTAATTTAGTTTTACAACAACCCTTTGTTGAATATCAAATATAATGTACTGGTATGACTCCAAGCTTGCTTAGTCCATCCAGCTGCTAGTTGCCCTCATCTTTATCTTGTGACCCTCTCTATCCATTGGTCAGCATCATATAGTTGCACTGATCTCATTTTACATTCTTCAAATACTTCATAGTTGTCTTGATTTTACTAGTGATACCCTCACACTGAGACATACATGTCTCCCTTTTGAGGCCAGCTCAAATCATACTTCATTTCAGAGAGGTCTCAGCTGGTTCCTGCCCAACATGAAGTCATATTTTACATGGAACATTCTTAGGTTTTCTCCACAAAAGTTACTATCATATAAAAATAGCTTTTAACCTATCTTACTGTTTATTGCTTATTTATATCCTGGAACATAAATTCCCTCAAATCTATTTTCTATTTAATTTATCCATGTGTCCCAAGTACATAGAACAATCTCTGAGGGGAAAATTGGCACTCTTATAAAAACTGCCAAAGGGGCTAGTGAGATATCTTAATGGCTTAAATGATGTTGTGTGAGCAAGAGGACCTGTTTCACATCTCCAGCACCCACATAAATGCTGGCTGGGCAAGGAGGCCCATCTTCAATCCCAGTTCTTGGGAGGTAGACAGAGGGGATCTCTAGGGTAAGATGGCTAGCTACACTAGTTGAATCAGTGATCTTTGTGTTTAAGGGAGAGACCTTCCCTCAGTGAAATAAAGTACAGAGTAAGATCCCCAGTTTCAACTTTTGGCTTCCATATATGCACAGGCATGTACACCTACACACATTCACCCACAAACATGGGGATACACATGCAAACATATGCCACACACACACACACACACACACACACACACTCACAAAATGAAGTTATTGAAAAGATCAAAAGAATAGAACATAGTGCCATACAAAATACTAAGTAAGTTATGAGATTTTTTTTTAGCCTACTTGCTGTTAACTAGAGACCATTTACTACCAGCAAAAGCAGCAATCAGAGCCACATTGTGCCATATCACATCAATCACATCACATCACATCACTTCTTGCAATCTTGCATCAGTTTCCAATGTCTGATCCATGGAAGCAGTACAACATGCAATCATGTATCTCCAATATGTTTCAAATTGATAGATGTTTTGATTTTATAACTGTCAATGCTGAGAACTTTGCTTCACATACATATGTAGTAATAAATGGCAGAAGTATGTTTAGGGTCATTTAGAAATGGTTGAAAACTATTTTAACCCCAAGCCAAAATTTACTGAATAATTTCTTAAGTGGAACTCAAGTCAAAAATTCAAATAGCATTGTTCATTATTTATTAAGATAGAGGGTCTTTTATAACTCCACCTGGCCTCAAACTCACTATGTAGTGGAAGATAATCTTGAACTTCTGCTTCTAGCTTCTTAGTGATAGGATTTAAACGCATGTGCCCAGGTGAAACCTAGAACTTGGTTCATATTAAGTAAGCACTCTAGTAACTGAGATATACCCCCATCTCACAGTTACTCTTAAAATCCTTCTAACATAATACAATGAAATGATATGCTAATTTGATATTTACATGCTCCGAGGCCACATTGTCTCCATGCTATTTTCTGTACCTCTTGGACTTCTCAAGAAATTTGTAATAGGATGGAATCAATGATGGAGAGAGGTCATATACTGTGAGCAGGAGTGAAGTGTCCATTGTCAGGCCTAACTGAAGGATGCTCTCCAGTGTGTGGCCCTCAGTATCTTTTCTCAGCCACAGTAGGGGAAACAAGGGGACTTAGTTACAGAAAGCTGGTCCTAGAAGAAAGAATGAAAAGAAATTTTAAAAAAATGGACTAGAGGGATGACTTTACAGTAAAAGTACTTGACTGTAAAGCCAAAGGATCCAGATTTGATTCCCCAGGAGCCATGTAAGCCAAATGCACAAGGTGGCACATTCATCTGGATTGGCTGGCAATGTCTGGAGTCCCTGGCGTGCCCATTTTCTCACTCTCTCCCTCCCTCTCTCAAATAGATAAATAAAAATGAAAATAAAAATAAATTTTAAAAAATGCACTGTACTTTGCTTCAGCAAAAAAAAAAAAAAAACCTACATTTTATTATGATTTTTGGCCACTGGGATTTCAGAATGTTTGTGTTATAGCAGGGCATGCCACCATAAATAATGTAGATAGTGCTAGGCACTTTAGCTGTATTATCCCTAATCTTTTCAATAATCTTGCAATACAGATGTCATTTCCCATATTTGAAACATAAGGGAAAGGGACTCAAAGTGACTAAGCAACATAAGCTAGTAAGTGGAGAGAATCAAGCATCTGATGCATACTTTTTCGGGGCTGGTTAAAGCTACACACTCTTCTCCATTAGGCTGAGTTTTGAATGGCTCTTTTTCTTTTTCCTTCTTTTTTTTTTTTTATTTTGAGGAGCTTCTCTATGGAGATTTGTACCTTTCTTTGGGTCTTCTAGAATAGAGATGGTAGTAAATAGCTTCCCCCTTGTTTCTGTAAATGACTAAGTATACCCATGCAGTATTCACATTATCTAAAATATTTAATCTGGAGTCAGGTAGTTCTCATCAGCTGCATATGGATACAAAGAAAGCCTTCACAAATGTGATTGCTTGTATTTTATTTACATAGTTTTTCTTCAGTGAACCGAGAATGTTCATGAAGTAAAGCACCATTCTGCCTCTCGCAGCTGCTGGAAGCCATGTTTCATTTCCCATTCAGAGAGATTATTGGTCCCTAAGGCTGTTGGAGGCAGTGTTGCCAGTAGCAGATAGAGTCATTAAAGGCCACTGGTGTTTGCTTGTATCAGCACTGGGAAGTCCTGGAGGTTCTCATGGGACAGGGATGAGTGAGAGTCTGAGGAGGTGAGCGGTACATCCATCTTTGATAGGGCACATATAAGAAAGAAGAGCAAAACAGCTCATTATAGCTCAATCTCAGAGTATAAGACATGTGACTTGAAGGACAACAGTGGTCTTATTTTTAGTCTGCAGAGCAGCTCCGGGGGAATCCAGCTTCCATTCTTAGTCTTTGGAATTAAGTTGTGGCTGAGTACTATCTACTATTTCTATGATTTCACACCTGACCCACAATTGGTCCACTTCTTCCTTATGACCTGTCTCCTATCATTGTCTCCAGAACAGTCAGAATAATGGAAATGGGCATAGTACCTACACCTACACAGCAAGAGAGGCCTTGCCCTTGGGATAGCAGGGTGCTGTCCTGTGTAGAGATATCTAACTGTGCTAGGCTAGCCTTGGTGCCCCCAGAGCACCTTAGGAAGAGGCTGTCTATGCATGCAGCCTCAGAGAACAAGGCAGTAGTCGGGAAGTCCTAGGCTGGGCTGCTGGTGCACACCTGTAGTCCCAGCTACTTTGGGGACTGAGACAGAAGAATCATAAATTCAAGGTCAGTCTGGGCAAAATTTTAAAAAGTAAAAAGAGGGCTAGTGATATAGCTCAATGTTAGAGTGCTTAATTAGCATGTGTGAGGCCCTAGGTTCAATCTCTTATAAAATGAAAATGAGTTCTCTCTCTCTCTCTCTTTTATTAAAAAAATAAGTTTATTTTTTTTTCTTTCTTTTTTCTTCTTCAAGGTAGGGTCTCACTGTAACTCAGGCTGACCTGGAATTCACTATGTAGTCTCAGGGTGGCCTCAAACTCACAGCAATCCTCCTACATCTGCCTCCTGAATGCTGGGATTAAAGGCATGCACCACCATGCACAGCTAAAAAGTTTTTTTTTTTTTTTTTTTAAAGAAACAAGTAAAACATGTCTTGTTAACAGGGATCAGCTGTTAAATATTGTGATATATAAAGTCAGCCAAATGCCTAAAAGCTTCATGCATTCCATGCACTGTTCAAGTTATCATGAGTTTGGGCCTTTTCATTTGCAACCTCCCAACAGTACAGAGAGTTCATGTTCTCTAGGACAGGGTAGAAAATTGGGACTTTTTCTTAGGAGTGCTGAGAAATAATAGGGTGATGTAAGTAAGAGACACTGTTCAAGTTGGTGAAGCTAACTGTATCCGGGACCAAATAGTCCAGGGGCCAGAATGATCTGAGTAGACTAGTTAGGAAATGCTTATAGAAGTGTAGGTCACTTGTAGCATAGGTTTTGGTGATAGAAGACAGAATAGAGAGACTAACACAGGTCAGGCAAATAGTTAGGGTTTAAGTTTAATTAATATGCTGATATGCTTGACAAAGTTAGGTCTGAGGTTACATTTGTCCAGATTTTCAGAATCAAGAGCACAGTTCTGTTGTTGTTGTTTGTTTGTTTTGGTTTTTCAACGTAAGGTCTCGCTCTAGCCCAGGCTGACCTGGAATTCACAGTGTATTCTCAGGGTGGCCTGGAACTCATGGTGATCCTCTTACCTCTGTCTCCTGAGTGCTGGGATTAAAGGCGTGCACCACCACGCATGGCTCAAGAAACACAGTTGTGATGTTTAATCTCTGTTGTCAACTTGACTGACTTCAGAATCACCTGGTAGATGCACATATGGGGTGTTGGTGAGGGTTTTAAACTGAGGATGAAAACTCACAATGATTGTGGGTGTCAGCATGTCATGGATTACAGTCCCAGACTGAAAAAAAAAGGAAAGAAAGGAGCATGGGTATCACCATTGGTCTCCCTCTGCGTCCTGAATGTGGAGACAATGTATTCAGCAATCCCACTGCCATGTTGTCCCCATCATGATGGACTGGATCACTTCTCACGGTGATCCCAAATAAATCCTTCCCTTAACTTGACTATTTCATGTATTTTCTTAGAGCAGTAACAAATATTAACTAACAGTGGGCTGGAGAGATGGCTTAGCGGTTAAGGCGCCTGCCTGCTAAGCCTAAGAACCCGGTTCCAATCTCCAGGTCCCAAGTTTAGCCAGATGCAAAGTGACACAAGGGCGCAATGCCGCACTTGCCCACAAGGGGGAGCACGCATCTGGATTTCATTTGCAGCAGTTGAGAGACTGCTGGCGTGCCCATTCTCTGTCTCCCTCTCCCTCTCTCTCTGTCTGTCTCTTTCTGTGTCTCTCTCCAAAAATTAAAAAAAAAAAATTAACAGTTATGCTTGACTTTTTGTCCAAGACTTAGTTCTCTTCAACCAACATTTCTTGAACATGTAGTTTGCACAAGATTTTGTTTTTGGCTTTGAGAAACTGATGATTTAATGTGGGGAAAGACTGGGGTAGAGAGCATTATAGCTCAGCATGGATATTCAGAGATGGGATATGAGAAAAGAGTTCTTAAAGGGAACGGAGAAGGTCTGCTGGAAGAAGAGAAAGAGGACAGACATCTCGAAGGATTTAAATTATTCTCCTTGGAAATCTAACTGTTCTTTTTTTGGAACAAGGAAATTTTAAAAAAATAAAATAAATAAAATAGATGTCAGTACAATTAACCTTTACAAGCCCAGGGGTCTAGGCATGAGAAACCCTCCCTCCCCCTGCCAGTTTCCTTTGTCCCTGTGCTATTCAACCACCACTAGTTGGCGCTATATCCATTGAGAAAGGAAAAGGCAGAGCATCTAGGTGTGTGTTGAGAAGAAGCTTTCCTAGACTGTTTATCTCCATGGGTTTCAAAATGAAATACACCAACTCCACAGGGAAGCCTTCGACAGATGGGAACCTATTTAACAAACCATGGAAAATGAATAGGTTGGCTCTGAGAAGGGTAGCACTGTCACTGAAATCTATTCTCAGCCAAGTGGGTGTTGGTGAGCCCCAATGACCCACATTCAGAAATGTTTGCCTATTAATTAGGGCAAGTGGTTCCGTCTCAGAAGGCTTTGCCTAGCAACTGTAACCAAGGGAAACTTCAACTTCCATGCTAGGAAAGAACTACAAGTTTGAAGTGCCACAGTGGAATGTACAGTGGTAAGAGAAGATGGTGAATCTGAGCCCAACATATTTATACACGTGTGTACCCCCTGATTTTCCTAGGAGAAATCCGAAGTTTGAGGCAGCACAACAGATCTTCAAGAGCAGATCTCTCTCTTTACTAGTTTAAACCTCTCTGTGGCTTCTCTTTTGGCATGTGACTATCAATGGTGGATGGCTTCAAATAAGGACTTTGAAGAATGAAGCTCAGTGCTAGATAAGACTAGGGCATAGAGAAAGGAGAATGGTCTATCTCATATCTTTGTCTTTTGTTTCATTAACTCATGGACAAATGCTTATTTAATGTTTTTTTTTTTGCATACTGGGTCATGAAATTGAATATAACTTTATCTCTCTTCAAAATATAGTATTAAGATGATGTTGACTTTGATGCCATAAGGCACTGCAACTGAATATATGAAGAATATAAGTAGTGACTGGGAATTCCTGGTAATCACGAACTCTTGATTACATACTGTGATGAGGCTCAGTTTGTCCCACAAACAGAAATGAATCCACTCAAGCATTGCAAATCCATTGGTGAATCTTAATTCTGGCCATTGGTAAATTATGACATAGCAATTCAAGATTGTACCATGATTTGAAAAGCTGTTAACATCTCACATTGTATGCAGAGGATCACTTGGGATAACTACTATCTGAGTGGCTGATTTAAAATATCAATATATTAATCTGGATGACATAGGTACAAAAAGTAAATAAATGACTATTTTAGAAGAACAAGTTCTTATACACAGCAGACCAAAGTACCTTTAAAAGATTTTGAAGGTAGTGTTAACACTACTCTCTGGTTAACCATATGAAGAACAAAGTTACAAGTCTATTTCTTCTAATATGTATGATAATAGTTTGAATTTAGATAGTTCAATAAGAGAATCAATCTTCTAACACTTTCTGAAAAATTATAGAAACTAAATATTTTGTTTGATTAGGCAACAACTTTATCATGAGTATGAAAGACATATACATCCTAAGAGAGAAATTTAATACAGACATTTCAGCCTATATTAAGTACAACAAAGAAAAATAAATATATTTCCATGAAGAAGAAATAATGTTACAACACTGTAAAGACAAGCTGCAAACTGTTGGAAATATTATAGCCCTGGGACAGACAAAGCCTGAGTCCCCACAAAGTAGAATAAAATTCTACAGATTAAAATGCAAGAATATTTCAGAAAGAGAAACAACAATTTCAAGAATAAAGCACATCATCAGAAAGTCTCTCAAAGCAGAATAAATTCAGGTGGATAATATATGAGGGGACACTTCCCTCACACTATTAACCATGAAAGTTATAATAACAGCAATGATAAGGCACCGTTTCACTTCCAGATGTCAAAAAGTACTATGTAGATAATACCAAATGTGCATCTCAAAAACTAGCATAGAATGATCTCCATACCAGGCAAAGAATAGAGGTATGCTATTGCCTCCCAGTAAAAAATAAAATAAAATAAATACATCTACTCATGGTGACCACTTATGCAATGGGAGATGCACAGCTATTAAAATGAAAGAAGTTCATGACCTCATAATTATGGTTACTCTAACAATACCTGTGCAATTCTGAGCCTATCAACCTTTGGACATAAAGGGCAGGAAAAAAATGAGACATCAGAACAAAAGAAGGACTACTTGGATAGAAGATAGTGGGAGAAGGAACTAAAGAAGTTAATAGGATGGGAATATGATCAAATTGCAGTATGGTGCTATATTAAAATTCACAACAAAAATGTTTTACACTGAATGAACTGGGTTCACTTTGATCAGCATGGAAATGTCAAGCACAACATGTTGAAGGGAAGACATGTTGGAAAATGAATGGGTCTGAGGTAGGATTTTAAAACACACTATGTTACCTGTGAATGCACGTATGTCCAGAGATTATACAAGACAGCATGCAGCTTGGTAATCACTGATGGCATAGAGGTAGTTCATTCTGAGATTTAAGATGGATAAACAGCTGCAGTGGTCATCTTTTAAAACTTTGTGTGTCTGTATGTATGTGTGTGGGCATGTACACAGTACACATGTGCAGGTCAGAGGGCAACCTCAGGGTATGAGACCTCTTCTTCCACCTTGTAAGAGACAGGGACTTTCTTGCTGTTTGGTGCTGCCTGCAAGCTTTGGGATTCTTCCTTCTTGTCCTCCGATGGCCATAGGCGTGTTGGGATTACGGATGTGTGTCACTTTGTGCTCAGCATTATGTGGGCTCTAGGTCTTCTTAGGTTGGCAGACTTTCAGAGAAAGAACCCTTAACCACTGTGCCTTTTCCCCAGCCATAGCAATTGTGATATAATAGGATCTTAACTTCTTTGGAAAGAGAACTGAAGCAAATATTACGCAAATTTAATTATATTTAATATCACTAATGGATGGATGATAGGTGTCTGTCATATTACTTTGCTTCATTTGCTACATGATTTGTGTTTGAATTATCAATAATTAAAATTTAATAGAATTTTAATACAACTGAAAAAAAAACTTCTGATATCAATTAAAAATGTAATTGCTATCCATTTAGGTATATCTTGGTTTTGTGTCAGGGTTTCTTTTAAGTTTTTGTTAATAAAATTTTATATTTGGGCCATAAAGTTTTCATATATTGAAAAATTATTTAGAACATGTTTTGTCATGAAAATAATTTCCCATTTACATTGGGCAATAGCCTTTTTCCTGTTCTCTGCTCATCCATAAATTTTATTAATACTTAATATTAATAGAAATAAGTGAATCAGTCATTATGGTAAGCATTGTTTACAAAAAGCATCATGACCAAAAATGGTCATTCATAAAGGAAGAGATTAGGGCTATAGAGATGGCTTAGCATTTAAGCAGCTTCCCTTTGAAGCCTAAACACTCATGTTTGAATCTCCAGGTGCCATATAAGCCAGATGCACAGTGATGCAAGCATGCAATGTTGTGCATGTGCACAAGGGAGTGCATGTGTCTGGAGTTCACAGCAGCAGAAGGCCCTGGCATGCCCATGCTCTCTCTCTCTCTCTCTCTCTCTCTTTTAAAATAAATAAATTTAAAAATTTATTTAAAAAATTTTTAAAAAGTTGAAAAAAGGCAAAACATGAAAACTATCCTTCATGTACCAAAAGATAAAAGAGAATATGCAGTGGAGAGATTGCTCAGTGGGTAAGGCATTTTCCTGCAAAGCCTAATGATACATGTTTGATTCCCCAGTACTCACATATAGCCAGATGCACAAACTGGTGTATGGATCTGGAGTTCATTTGCAGCTGCTAGTGGCCCTGGTGTTCTTTTTCTGTCTCTTCCTCTCTTTCTCCCTCTCTCTGCTTACAAAAAATTGGAATAAAAATATATGAAAAAGAACATTATGAAGTCCTCTGATGTCCCTTTGAGTTATTGTACATCCAGAGAGGTCTCTCACTACCGATATTATTGTATATTGATAGTTTGCCTTCAAAAAGTTTTACGTAGTGTAATATGTACTTGATAATTGGTCAAACTTTTTCTCTCATTGTGGGGTTTGAAAATGTATTGACATTGTTGTATAAGTCTGTAGCTTATATGCTTTTATTACTGAATAGCATTTGCTGGTATCTGAATGTTTGTGTGTGCCCCAAATCCATACATGGTTTCCTCAACCACAATTTAATGGTCTTACAAGGGGAGGACTCACAAATGGGATCACTGCCCTTGTAGCCATGGCCCATGGGAGCTTGTTTGCCTCATCTACCATGTGAAAAGGTCAGAAGACATCTTTTTCACAAACCAGACACCAAGTCTGCCAGTACCTCTCAGCCTTCAATGTTGTAATGTATTCTATTGCATGTCAGCTTCTAAGCATGTAATTATAGCACAAACTAAGACAGTAAGTATTCTATTATCTATCTACCCATTGGATTTATCCAGTGAACCTCCAATGGGCATTTTGACAATTTCCAGAGGGAACCATTATGAATAGTGCTGCCAGGAGCATCATTATACCTGTCTTTTGATGAAAATTGTTTTAAATTATTTGGTATAAATTTAGATGCAGGATTTATGAGCCACTGGGTACACATATATTTGACTGGCAGTAAATCCTGCCAAAAGCTTTTGAGCACAGTGTGGAGAATTCTGATGTTCCTCATTCCCAATTATTGGTATTGTTTTTTTTTTTTTTTTCATTTTCATTGATTTATTCTAGTAGGGAATAAAGATATGCAATCCTGGTTTAATTTGTCCCTTTTTCAGAAGTCTAAAGAAATAGAGTATTTCATTATTGTATTTTATTATCCATTTAAACATACTTCTTTGTGAAGAACCTTCAAATTCCCATTCATTTCTTATTAAGTTGGTTGTATTTTAATGACTGATTTAGAGAAGTAGATATGGACACATGTATATACTGAATTTTCAGTCCCTTATGGGTATACTTTTGATGAGTATATATTTAATCTCATGTAATATAACTTTCCTGTCCTGCTTAATGAAAGGCAAGTTTGTTTTCAATTTAAGAAATCTGTCCTATTCTAAGGTAATGAAGTTACTCTTCACATGTGTTCTTTTCTCATTTTTAAAAAATATTTTATTTATTTATTTTATTTGAAGAATGAGGGGGGGAAGACAGAGAGAGAGTGGGTGTGCCAGGGCCTCTAGCCACTGAAAATGAACTCCATGGCATGTGCTACCTTATGCATTTTGTTTTACATGGGTCCTGGGAAATCAAACTCTGGTCCTTAGGCTTTGCAGGGAAATGCATTAACTGCTGAGCCAATGCTCCAGGCCTTCCCATGTGTTCATGAAGCTTTATCACTTTACCTTTCATATATAAGTTTATTATCGCCTTTGCTTAGTTGTAAATACAGCCTGATGTAGGCATTATGATACATTTTATTCTCATTGGCATCTCATTTGCATAGGGTATTTTTAAATTTTTATTGACAACTTCTACACTTACAGACAATAAAGCATGCCACTATTTCACTTGTTGGGTCATTTGGTCTATCTGGCCAAACTTTAGGCTTACAGTTTCCACTGATTTTACTGCTGATGACTTCTGTCTCCCATAGGGCTGCATGCAGTGCAGCTTTTTCCAGCTTTCAGTTGGCTGGTCTATAGGGAGAGGGTTTTCTGCTCAGAACCAACTTGATTTCTCAGTGACCTTGCCACTTAGGAAAGTGAAGTCTTCAGCAATAGGATCTTACCATGTGTTTCTCAAGGAAAACCAAGGGCCTTGGCAATCGCCTGTAATGTTTTGGAGGCAACAGGGACCTCCCTGGCCAATAACTCACTGGAATGTATCCCATCCCTGGCATTGAAAATTTTCTACTAACAACCTATGGCTTCTGGATGTGCCATTATTCAAAAAAGTACGTGTACATATGTCTTATTCAGAATATCTTGAATTTTGATTGAACCCCCCCCCAGCCCTTTTTTTTTACACAGTCTCTTCCCCTGGCCTCACTTAGGCCTTTCCCCTCCCTGTAATCTGTTCTTGTACTTACATATTTACAATATCATCTCCTTAAGTCCTTTCCTCTCCACCCTCCCTTGTAGCCTTTGTCTAGCTTACTGGCCTTGGCTACCAATTTTTGGTTCCAGCTCACATGCAAGCGTTGCATTTTCTCTCTCATGTGTGGATCCTAGCTACGAATGCACAGGGATTTTTTTTAAAGGCCATCTTGGTTCTTGTAAGGGAGTTTTTGGAGTACAGAAAGAGTCCTTAAACTTCAAACACCAAGTTTTGTCTGTTTTACCAAGAATTGAAATAAAACAAGACTGAGTAAAGATAATTATTAAATTATTATATTTATTCAGAAGTCAGGAGGGGTGAGGGAGAATCCACTGACCAAAGAAGGGGGCATGAATTCACCTGTATGGCCTGAGAGCTCACGTGTACATGATCATGAGCCTGGAACACAAAAAGGGATTTAAAAAGGAAAGAGAAGAAAGCGCAGAGAGCTCCTGCCATGTGGAGGGCAGGAGGGGTCCATAGTGCACTTGCTAGTAGGGGTAAGGTGTGTCTCCTTGTCTCAGCTGGGGTGGCTGAGGGGAGGGGAGGCTTACCAGGACAGGAACCTGAAAGTTCAGTGGAGATGAGCAGCCAACAGAGAGCTTGTCCACTCGGTAAGTGTGTGTTTATATATAACCTCACTGTGGTGGACTTTACCTTAGGCTTAGGTGAGCCAGAGTGAGTGCTGATTGGTCTGGGATAGGGGTGGTCAAAAAGAGGCCAGCCAAGAAGCCAAATTTAGGGATTGAACTTAACCAACCCGAATTCCAGGATCAGTTTTCAACCTTAATATTAGGAAAGGGGAACTCCTTCCTATGGAGGTTGTTTATGGAAAAACAGCTAAGGCAAGAGCTAAGGAGAAGCCAGATTCTCCACTGATCTCTAGCAAAGTGGAGACTGCAAGAGCAGGCCTTAAAACATTCCTGATGTTTACTTTGGGGTCCATTCACCCTAACTGCCTCATTCTCACTACCTTGTAGTGTCAATTTTCCCATATATAAGGTGACTACATAGATCAGAAACTATGTCTGTATTCAGTCCATTGGTCCATTTTTTTTATTACCAGGACACTATCACAATATCACAATTAATATAGATTTGTAAGAGGTATTTCTATCTTTTTAGGTATGTCTTTGCTTGTTTTTTTTCTTCATATTTACTTTGCCTAATCTGGGCTATTTTCTATTTTCATTTTTATTAAAATATAATAAACTTATAAATGTCTACCAAACAAACATTCTAGGATCTTTCTGGGAAATTACATTTAATCAATAGATTATATTTCATAAACAAAACAGCCTTCCATTTAATAAAGTCTTACTATTTCTCAATATTGTAAAAATTATCCAGTTTAGAAGAATGTATAACATTCATGAATTTACTCACAGGAATTTGACATTTTATGATGACATTAGAAATAATATCTTTGAAAAATTATATCTGTTCATTCTGTCCTGTCTTCTTCCTTTTAAATACCATGAGGATTTTTCAAGCTGAACATTTCTGTTTTTACCTGACACATGTGGTCATTTATATTATTGATATGTGTTAATTTATTTTCTCTCACCTTGCGTTGAATTTTCTACTTGTCAAGTGTTGTCTTCACTCTCATCCTTATATTTTCTGCCCCATAAGCTTAATCCATTTTATTTATTACTACTTTCCACTTTACTGTTTGGAAAATCACACATTATGCTCCCATTATTTTATAGATTTCCCTTAATATTTCAATACAATGCCTCCTTTGTGGGAGTTGAAATGGGAATTTAGTAGCAATAATGAGGCAATGTATTCTCAGTGCAAGACCCATGATAGGTTTTCCAAAAACAGTAATTATCATTATACGTGGTTCTGGGAACTTTAGGACATTTTTCAAAATGCAGAAATAATCCTCTCTCTCTCTGTGTGTGTGTGTGTGTGTGTGTGTGTGTCTGTAGATATTTAATACATAAAGGACTTTGATATGTGAGGTACTTCGCATTAGAATCCATTTGAATCAGAGAAAGCACTAGGGGTGGCTCTGTATAGAATAACCTCCTAATATTATATACATCAAGAATAGTGACATCCCAGCATGAGGCTTTAGGGACCTGTAGCTGACACATACATTTATTATTATTATTATTATTATTATTATTATTATTATTTTTGGTTTTTAACTTCAGCTAATGAGGATGTGTTACAAGTTGCTTATGGTGACACTGATTATGTACTAACACAAAACATTTTGGCCTAATGTTTTAAAATTGGTCCACAAACAATTGTGCTTGTTAATTTCCACTGCAATTTTCTCCTGGACCTTTGTGTGCTCTCCATTGCACATCACAGGTTTTTCTGGCACAAAGGATCTGTTATAGACTGTGAGCTTTATAGTAATAGTCTATGAAAAGTGTAGCTCAAAAGACACCATCTCATTACCTCATTCAAATATCAGCCCTGTTACAGTACAGAATAAAATTACGTTTATTTGCTATTGTGTATTTCATGGTACATATCTTTTAAATAAAAAGATAGGCTCCAAGGGCCCTTGATTCAGTTCAAATTATTTACTATTTTTTTATTTGAAGATAATTTGGCAATGACTCTTTGATACAAAGGAGAGTACTGCCTTCTGGATAGGATTTCAGAACATTTGACTCAGTGCTAACTGGTAAATCTCTCTCATTCCAATGTATAACCCCCCCCACACACACACCCCCAGGAAAGCAAACAGGACAATTATGGTATAATATCTTCAGGTAATAAAGTGGAAACTTACTGTTCCTCATTTTAACATAATGAATCTGAAATGCTATGCAATGAGTTCTAAATTTGCAAGGACCATTCATAAACAGTGGTTTCCTATTCTGATGTTTGTGTTTAAAAGATATGATGATACTGGTGGTTAGAAACTGACAACTGACTGGAATCATGTATCACACTCCCAGAATTGATTAATATCTCTGGTTTGAGTTGACTTTAGGGATTGAATACATCAATCAAATTCAAGGCTAACCAAAGTTTATAGGTGGCAGAGAAGAAGAAAGAAAAATCAACACATAGCCCTAGAAAGCATTCCTATTGGCTGGAAATCCACCTCACAGTAGTAAAGCAAACATCTTATTCCTGAGAAGGTCAGCAGAGAAATGTTTTAAGAATTAATGGCAGTTGGGTACATCTTTGCTAAATTTGATAAACCCTAAATCTAACTCTTTCCCTGTCAGATTTAGATTGAAGTGAAATAGTTTTGAACCTGTAATAGCCAAACTCTTTGACCACTTTTCCTTGTTTGTTGGTTTAAAGTGGTGCTGAGTCTCTCCAGTGACATGTGTAATTAGTTAGAAGGTGCAGAAAAACAGCTGATCTTGGGGATCCAAACCCATGAAATTGCTTCATTCCTTGTAAATTGCTTATGTTTTCCAGTTACAGAAAGTTCTCTAAATGAGAGTGCTGTTTTAAAGGTTACTCCATTACTACATTCAAACTGCTACCATTTCCTTCTTCCTAATCCATTTAGATGCATAGCTACCCTCCTACCAAGAGTCTTTAGATTAAGTTCTGATTTCCTATTGTGTTTACTTTCTCTTCAAAAAAGACACCCACCTGTTCTGTGGTTAATGCAGATCAACTACTGTGGAATATTCTAATGTCTGGAGCTTTCTAGAAAAATACAACTATTCATTTTAAATAAATCTTTCTGTTTCCTATTTACCCACCTCCCCATTTTGGAACAGAAACAGTCTTCCTTCCCAGCATGGAAAAGACACAGGAATAGGAAGCATGCTAGGTTTATGAGCATGGCACCCTCTTATATTCATGCTCCTGTACTTCTGTCTCCAAGGTGAATGATTCCCTTCTGTTTGCTTTCTTTGCCTCTTTTGTAAATTGAAGTTATAGGGACCCACTGTGAGATTCTGTGGGGGATCTAATCCCCTTTGTTAAGGAAATTAAACTCCTGGTTGGTGGAGACACAATGTTGGGATAGAGGTAAGAAGGTGGATTTTGACGTTGGAGTGAAGCAAGTTTAAATCTCTGCACTAATATTTACTTGCTGTGCAATTTTGCACAGTCTCTTAACCTCTGTTACCCATCTGTAATGGGAATAATACTAATAATACATGCCATAAAAGAAGTGTTAATTTTAAATGTGATAACTTATATAAAGTATTTTGAACATATCTGGCATGTTATGAGCTCCTAATGCTATCTTAAATATTCATAATAATATTAGTAATGTTGGAGCAGAGAGAGTTCTGTTCCCCACAGAGCCAACATACTGATGGTATTCAGGAAAAATATAGCCAGAAAGTTAATTTGCTTTTTGAACTGGTTGACTGAAGAGAGGAGAGGTAGTTATGCAAATTCCAGAAATAATAGCTAGCATTTATTTCAGCTTGCCAGAGCATATTCACTGCCCCACTGGTTTTCAGATTTTATTGTGAGGAAAAAAAAAAAAAAATCTCAGCACTGAGTTACAAATGCAGAGATTACAGGACTATCCCTTGAGTTTGGCTTACCTGCCCTGGGGTCCCGGAACCAGCTTTCTACCCTAGGTGTTTCTATTCACTGCTGCACTGTATATTTTATCAGGCCTATTCTAATGCATTTTCTTACTTTTTTTTAAACATCTTCATAATAGCCTAGTCCAAAGGAAACTGGCAACCAGATCCTTTAGAATACTAAAGTGTTCACTAAATCTAGCTAGAGATCTTTCAAGAAATTTGGACACATATGGTTTATAGCTTATGAGTTAAATGATAACTGACATCATTGGAACAGATTCTCTTTATTAGGTAACTTTAACATAAATCTAATGTTATTCAAAATAATAAAAAAGCTCATTAAAGATTAGGTTATTCATTCTTCTTAATTTTCAACATGCCTTCACCTCTCAGTATTATAAATATTATTTACAAGTATCATCAGGCATTACAAAGAAAGCTGTGAGCTAGTCATGACCAAGAGTTCATAGACCAAGAGTTCCAAGGCTGTATAGTGAGACATTGTCTCAAAAAAATTTTTTTAAAGTCAAGAAAGGATGTGATTATGATGACTAATCAAATTTTATAAGCAAAATAAATAACTATAAATTAAGATAAAAACTACAAGATATATATTCAGAGACATTTATCCCAGGAAATTTGAGTTATAAGGCATCTGAGTGCTCAAAGAATAGAGTATTTAAATACTTAGAGAATTAGAAAACATAAAAATATATTTGCTGAGCTAGAGTGATGGCTTAGCAATTAAGACATTTGCCTACAAAGCCTAAGGACCCAGGTAAGATTCCCCAACACGCATGTAAGTCAGATAGACAAGGTGGTGCATGTGTCTGGAGTTCTTTTGCTGTGTATCAAGGTCCTGGTGCACCCATTCTCTCCTTTCCTCTCTTTCAAATAAATAAAATTGTTGCAGTCTGCATTGCTGGCAGAAAACCTGACCAAGAACAACTTGTGGGGAAAAAAGGTTTATTTTGGCTTATGGTCTCGAGGGGAAGCTTCATGATGGCAGGGAAAAAAGATGGCATGAGCAGAGGGTGGACATCACCTCCTGGCCAACATCAGGTGGACAACAGGAACAGGGGTGTATGCCAAACACTGGCAAGGGGAAACTGGCTATAATACCCATAAGCCCACTCCCAATAATACACTGCCTCCAGGAGGCATTAATTCTCAAAATGTCCATCAGCTGGGAACCCAGCATTCAGAACACCTAAGTTTATGGGAGACACCTGAATCAAACCACCACATTCCACCCCTGGCCACCATAAAGATAACCATCCATGATATAAAATGCAATGCATTCAGTCGAACTTTAAAAGTCCCCACAGTTTTTATCAATCCCAATGATGTTCCAACATCCCCATAATCCAAGGTCTTTTATCTGAGCCATAATATCAGTACCCCTCCCCCAAAAAAAAACCCTAATGGCACAGAATCAACATTCACACTGCAAAAGATTTTATTGGGCATAACAAAGAAATATTTAACCAATACAAGATTTAAACAGGGAAAACATCAAACTCTGTAGCTCCAAGTCCAACAACTCTAGTCAGTGACAAATCTCCAAGTCTGATAATTCTAACCAACAATAATTCTCTGGAGTTCTAGTTCTGCCCCTTCAGCTAGGTTACTTATACTCCTGGAAAACTTCATCCAGGGCCGGCAGCTCTCCTTAGCAGCTATCTCGTGGTCTTGGCATCTCCATTGGGTCTCCACTGCAACCCAGGGTTCATCCTCATGGCTCCATGAGGTATCCATGCTGGCATCCAGCAAACCTGCTACACACTGCCCATGGCCATTTCCAAAACACAAGACTGTGTTAAAATTCAATTACCCTCTCTTTACTGCATTTATTATACTCCATAATACCAGGTGGGGCACCAATTTGTTAATCCAGGAGGGAATAAAGCAGACTTTGAAGAACAGGATACTCCTTCAGGTTTCAGGCCCTTTCAAAAGACTGCATTTTTTCTGTTGCCCCAACGCAGGTCAGCTTGTCCAATCTCAAAGGTTGTAATCTCTCATTCAATTGCAGCTGAATGGACAGATGTTTGGGCCCAAAGATTTCATTTTTTCTGTGCTATATCCCTCGGCTGACACCAGTACATTTTTATGCAATGCAACCTTGCACAAATTCTCAGGACATGGGCATAACAGCAAGCCTCTCACACAAACTGCTTCTAGGAAGATCTAAGCAAAGCTTTTTGTCACCCACACAAGCCATACTTCACAGTCTATACTTCGTACTGCTTTCAGGTCTTTCACCTCTGCCCAGAATAGTCCATCAAGCTGTACTTAGAGCATTGCAAGGTGTCTCTTAAGCCAAGATTACAAATTCATTCACTTTCCTCTTGAAAATCAGCTCTAAAAGGCCAAAACCCCACAATCAGGTATCTAGTAGGAAATGACCCCACTCCTGTTCCCAACTGCACTATTGCAGTCAGGTTCTCACTGATGACAGAAAACACCCTACCAAGAGCAGCTTATGGGAAAAAATAAAGGTTTATTTTGGCTTACAGACTTGAGGGGATGCTCCATGATGGCAGGGGAAATGATGGCATCAGCAGAGGGTGGACATCACCTCCTGGCCAGCATCAGGTGGACAACAGGAGTGTGTTCCAAACACTGTCAAGGGGAAACTGGCTATAATACCCATAAGCGTGTCCCCAACGATACATTCCTTCCAGGAAGTGTTAATTCCCAAATCTTCATTAGTTGGGAACCTAGCATTCAGAACACCTAAATTTATGTTGGGATACCTGAATCAAACCACCACAAAAATATAAAATAGATTGCTAGTAAGCTTAAACAACAAACTATTGATGTAGGACTTGGGAGTTCAAGAAGAGGTCCTGCATGTTTATGAACCCTAATTTTGGGTCCTGTCCTATTTTTAACAAAGAATTATTAAAAATGGACTCAAAAATATAAGTTATGGATTTTTAAGTTTATTTATGGAGAAATCACAAATTGTGGGGTTTATTTAAGGGGAACTGGGATATAGGAAGAAGGCTAGAGCAGAGTCATAAGCGTGTTCATGGCAGGAATCATGGACTCGTGTGGAAAAGCACAATATAGTTTGTGAGATTCACTTAAGAGGAATTGTAGTTCTTAGGGAAAGCCTGTACTGCAGCCCCATCACATAGCATATAGACCCTAGGAACTTGTATAGGGAGATTTAGAAGGAACACACATAACATCTGCCCTGAGCTTCCCCAAGGACAAAAGCTGAGAGGACAAATGGTGGTGGCCTAAGGAAGAACATCAGAGGGAAAATATCAAAGCAGAAACCATGAAATTCGGAAGAGAAATGAGTAGTAAAGAGAGTTGTATCCATGGTTACCCCAAGTTTAGAGAAATTACACAGGTAACAGGCCCAGAGTTAGAGAAACACCCATGTATTATATTTAGAGTGTAAGGGAAATACACATGTGGTAGATTCAAAGACCCCAGGAAAATCATACATGTAAGTAAAGTGAGAAGTTACCCCAAAGTGTAAAGCAGAGGCAAGCAGAAAAACTCAGACTACAAAACAGGACTCTGTGCTCTCCCACCTAGCTAGGCTGGGTGGAAAGAAAGCCAGACTTGCATGTATCCAAGCAGAGATCACTGAGCAGAGTGAGGGGATGCAGAGAGAAATAAAAAGGCCCAAAGACAGTCTTGACAGTCAATTGAAAATGTATTCTTTAGTCAAATTTAGGTATGTAAAGGTGAAGGAAAACTCACCTGGTTTGTAGATTTGAAGTGTAGCCTCCAGGGTCAGCCCACCCTGGTAGTGAGGGCTGCCCATGTTGGCAATGTGCTAGATGGTGGGCAGAAGGGGGCATTGCAGCTGTTGTGTATGAGTCTCAGCCAGACATGGGTTCCATTCCTGCCAAGGCAAGGTGACATTGGTTCTCAGTGGGCCTCTATTCCTAACTAAGACCACCTAAAGGAGCCTATCATAGACTATTGTCTGCACCTGCCTCATAGCACATCATCACTTTGTGGGCAAAGGCATCCATTGTTCTCTATTTAGCATTCAGAATTCTATGTGTATGTTAGCCAGCTTCATAGTACCATAACAAATACCAGAGATAATTGGCTTATACAAAGAAAAAAGGTTTGTTTTTGGCTTTGGAGGACTGAGTTCCTAATTGGGCAGACCCCTTTTCTTATAGTCCTGTGGTGGTGAAAGGAGCACATCATGATGGGAACACATAACATCAAAAGGCTGTGGTGTATTTAAATATTAAAGATGTGAGATCATCCTAAGTAAGCAGTAAATAAATACTCAAGAGTCATTCACATACCTAAGTATTAAATAGGTAAGGTCATAAGCAAAATAATTTCCATAATGATGACATGTGCCGAGGATAACTTACATACGATACCAGAATAGGACTTGTTGAGAAGATCTTCATCACTTGGCTCCTTCACAGGAGGTCTCTCCAGTGCTTACACATTTGAGCTGAGTTATGTGGGATGAGCAGAAACCAGACATTTAATATGGGACGAGAATTCTCCTGTCAAAAGAAGGTCAAGGCAAGGTTGCCAGATGCCTGAATTTGATATTCATGGACAAGCAGAAATCTCAGAAAATGACTATTTGTAGACAATACAGTTTGAGGTTTAAGGCATGTTTTGCAAAGCAGATCAAATGGGCAAAATCTGCAAGGATAGAAAATAGCTAACAAGGAAATAGCTATAGAATTATCTGGAAGAAATACATAAGCAGACATTAGAAACATCTGCTACAAGAAGGGTAAAACCTTTGTGTCTAAATTAATTTATCTATGTGTGTGTCGAGTCAGAAGGAAGGTGTGTTATTTACTTTCCTCATTATAATGACCTAATACCTGACAGAAAGCATCTTAAGGGAAGAAGGGTTTATTTTGGTTTATAGTTCTAGGGGTTTTCTTATTACATACATCATAGTGGGAAAAACATGGTGACAGGAATGTGAGGTAGCTGGTCACGTAAGATCAATCATCAGGAAGCAGAGAGTGGTCAAGAATTGGGGCTGGGTTATGAAACTTCAAACACTGCCCCCAGTGGCTCATCTCTCCGACAAGCAAGGACAAAGGGCCCTTCAAGTCTTTAGTTTAACATGCTTGGCTCAGCCCAACTATCTACACACTTGTGTTTCCTAATCTGAAGTTCTAGACTGGAAGGGGCTCCCCTTTTCAGCTGTAGCAAAAGATTTTTTGTCCCAGGGAAATGTATATTGCAAAATACAGAGAAAAAATATGAAGCTATGGCGAGAAAGGAATCATTTGAGGCAAATTTCAGCCAAATTACCATTAGCACAGCTTTGATTTTGGGATCTATAGTTGTTGCCAGGTTCCATTTCCAGATATTTCATGAAACCCAGTGGATGACCCCCTTTCAGAACACAGACAGCTGAATAGAAATGGATCTATTTTCATCTTCTCAGAAACCTGGCCAGGAAAAACAAACAATGGGTGTTTAAATTATACTGGAAGAAGGGGGTTGGAGAGATTGCTTAGTGGTTAAGGTACATGCTTGGAAAGCCCAAGGACCTTGGTTCAATTCCCCAGTACCCACATAAGCCAGATGCACAGGGTGGTGCATGTGACTGGAGTCCATTTGCAGTGGCTAAAGTCCCTGTCATGCTCATTCTCTCTCTCTCTATCTGTCTCTGTCACTCTTTCTCTCTCTCTCAAATAATAAATACAATATAAAAATATACCATAAGAAGGGCAAGGGATGGGCAAAAGGATACATGTGAAAAATAAACAAAAGGAAGGAAGAATACAAATGGAAAGGGAACTTGGGGGAAAGAAGCAGGAAGCAGGAGGGGGGCATGAATGCACAAAAGAATTGCATTGTTAAAAATCTTAAAATTAGTGGCTGGAGAGATGGCTTAAGCAGTTAAGTCATTTGGCTGCAAAGCCAAAGGATCCCAGTTCAATTCTTCAGGACCCATGTAAGCCAGATGCACAAGGGGGTGCATGCATTTGGTGGTCGTTTGCAGTGGCTAGAGGCCCTACCCAATCTCTCTCTGTCTCTGTCTCTTTCTTTCTCTCTCTCAAACAAATAAATAAAATACATTTATTAAAAAGCCCCAAATTAAAACTTAATTTAAAATATTATACTTCCAGAACAATGGTTCTAGTATAAACAAAACTGCAGTCCAGTCCCTGCCAATGTGAATGACCACAGTACCTATTTCAGTGGCTTTCAACTACCATTCACTCCATGCAAGTTTTAATAGTCTTTGCAGCACTTGGATACCTCCTTCTGTTTTTGAAAGAAAGGAAATGTATACTTGACCAGATGAATGCTGCTGATGGTAAGGTACATAAAATACCTCACCCTCCTTTGGAGGAAACCCTGGGACATCTTTTCAATTCTATCCTTACAGCTCTTAGTTCTGCTTAAATGATTCCAATCATTTAAACAGTTTCTGATGATGAAAATAGTCACCAGGAGATGAAGCGATATCATACCTCTTAATCAGTAACACACCATCATCCCTGATTTTCATTATTTTTGCATCCTCTCTTATCTGATTTCTTAAAGTTTAGGTATTATTTAAAAATAAAGTTGTTTTTACTTTCTGTACTAGTGATACCTTTTCATCATTAGATTCTTATCCCAGGGTAGGCAAAGCCTACTGAAGAAAGTACACAGACATGCACTTGTCACTTGGCAATCATTTTCAAACCACAAAGCACATAGAAGGTTCAAGTAGGGAAAGCATTATGTTTATACAGAAGTAAAACAATATACACATTATCCCATCAAGAAATCCAGGGGACACTGTCAACCTGAGGCAAGGAACCTGCATGGTGTATTGATTTCAACAGCATAAAAGCTAGGGATTTATTTTTTCCCTTAAACACACACACACACACACACACACACACACACACACACACACACACAAATTTTAATCAGCATTTGATCTCTCTCAGAGCTTGTTAGACACATCTCTAAGAGCTGCAATGGGGCTATGGCATGGAGTATATATGGTTTTGGAATTTAACAGTCTATTTAATGACTGCTCCATATCCATCTTGTGTGACTAAATGCTAAATGCTCCTTCCATCAAAAGGATCTGCAACTTTTAGCTGGATAAGACAATTGATTATGAAATGCATATAATAGTTCCATGTCAAAGCAGCTTCTGTACATAACTGTATACTTTCCATAACCCACAGGAAATAAAAGTCATGAGTAAACATGTAATAATTCTCAAAAACTCAAAATACAACAATTATGTTGGAAAAAAAAAATCCATAGACCAAGTAACAGACAAGATTGCTGTGGCTAATGACAGAGAAGAAAGATCCATCTTTGTCAGAATTTTAAAAGTTCAAGGATGAGCAGCAGCTAAACAGATCTGTTTCCCCCTGAGATTTTTCTCCTTGGCTTATAAATTACCATGTTCTTACTGTGTCCTCCTGCGGTCATTCTGCATGTACAACTCTCTAGAGTCTCTTCTTACAGTAAGCATCAGGCATTTGGATAAAGGAATTGAAAATAACCTTCCATTTGCCAGAAGGTCCTATGTATACAAAGGGTCACATTGGATTTTAGGGTACATGAAGAAAAAGAAAAATAATGATGTGCTACTTTCAATACTACAGGCAAATATACAACTTCCTAACACTATTTTTTTTTCCTTTTGCAATTAGAAATGCTGTTAATTTGTACAATCAGTTCATGCTAAATGCCTCACCCACTGCAGGTCTTGCTATCTTTATGCAGATGGACTGATCAGAATGGCTTTGCGCTTTCTCCTAACTAAGCCTATGAAAGGAGTGACATCAGTGGAACTCTGAGGAAGAGATGTTCTCTCCCTTTCCATTGTTTCTTTGGAAGCTCTGCCACAAAGATGGTTTGCATACCTCCATTTCTGTTTAATACAGACAGTAGCCATTGAGTCTCTTCCTTACACCTTTTATCTGAAATCTGAATTGATCTTTCCTAGTTTCATATATTTTATAGTGTAATTCCTTGTTCAGATCTTCATCTGATTTTATAAGCTTACTATTGAGTGAATGTACACGAATATTGTGCTAAAAACTATTTTGAGATAGCCATGTCCTAACATTGAAAACTATGGGCATTTACTGCCTGTCAACTACATCCCCACACCCAAGCTGTAGATTCATTCTATTCTTCTCCAGGGTTCTTCTCCTTCCAAAATATATCATCTCAGATATCTAAGCAGATTCTGAAATTGTCTCCTCTTGGCAAAGAATACCTAGTTGTTTCTGATGCAACCCATCCATTGCTTATCATTTGGATAAATTTGTTCTAGACTGAAAACTGCCAAGATGGTTGCAGCACTAACATGAATAAAATTTCAAGAACGAACAAGCATGGTCTGTTATCATGCTATCAGGAATAGTCTAAAACAATTTATTAGGAATATTACACAAGTTGGATATATAATATCTGTCTAGGTTATGAAGAAATATATTTGGTAGTATAAAGAAGTTAAAGATAATCTGAAGTCATTACCCAGTAGACCTAGATTTATGATTTATACACTTTTGAATTATTTCTTATGAAATTTGACAATATCTAGAGATTCTGATTAATTAGGTGTATTTTTATATTTTTATTTGTTTTTATATTTTAGAGAGACATAGAGAGAGGAAGAGAGAGAGAATTTGTGTGCCAGGGCTTCAGGCATTGCAATCAAACTCCAGATGCTTGTGCCAGCTAGTGGGCTTGTGTGACCTTGCACTTGCCTCACCTTTGTTTGTCTGGCTTATGTGGGACCTGGAAGTGGAACATGGGTCCTTAGGCTTCACAGGCAAGTGCTTAAACTGCTAAGCCTTCACTCCAGCCCTATTTTTATCATCCCTAGTAAAATAACAGATATTTGTCCTTTCTACTCCCAAACCAAACATGTATGTGTGTTGGGGGTCCCTCCTAGAGCCAGCCCAGGAGGGACCGCAGGGCCTCTGCTGAGTAGGGGGTGAGAGACGCGGAGTCATGACACAGACTGCGGGAGTTGGGTGGAAGCAGGCAGAGGGTGAGCTGCTGCAAAGTCATTTATTCAAGGAAGTGTAGGGGGTTTAAAGGGTTTGGCTGGCCAATCATTGTATGGGGTGTTCCCCTTCTTGTGACCAAGGACAGCCTGTCTCCAGACAGATCATCTCGCAGCAGGTTTCTCGCAAGCATAGGATTATAGCTGTTGTCACGCCAGGCCTTTGCAGGATGCTGCATTTACAGAAGCCACTTGATGGTTACTTCTGCCATGCGGTCTGGCTAGGGCCCGACCTTCATTGTGCCATACATATCCTCCTTTGTGTTTTTATTATTGGCGACCCTGGGAGGCATGGTTCTTTGCCAAGCCATTATTGACCCCAGGCCCCAAGGGATCATCACATGCGACGGTGCCTGTCTTAGGTTGCCCTATCTCATGAGGTCTTACCCGCCATTGACTACCCGCCATCCTTGTGAGAAAACCAGGGTGTGAGAGAGGGGTGTGGCCTGGCTTCTTTTCGCATGAGGTCTGGCTAGGGCCAGACCTGCATTGTGCCATTCATATCTGTATGTATGCATGTATGTATGTATATGTAAATAGTTGTAGATGTTTGCCTTTTTACAATTTTAACTTAGAACACTAAGACATTAAGTTGTATATAATTCTTAATCTTTCTTAATATTTATGTTTCACTCCATACCTAATGAATACACTTGAGCTTATAAAACTCATAATTAATTTTTTTGAGACAGAGTAGATTTTGCTATGTAGCTTAGCAGTCCTCAAGCTAGTGACTTCCTCATTTCAGTCAACTAAATGATAGGATTTTTAGACAGGACCTGCCACCAGCTTGGCTTTCCATTCTTTCTAGGGTTTTTAATAGTAATTCTGCAAATTTAACCATGAACACAAAACTGTGATCTAGTCATAAAATGGAATACCATTCAATCCCAAGAGAGAATGAAGTACGGATCTGTGGTACCACATGGATGGACCTTAAAGACATTCTGCTCAGTGAAAGGAGCCAATCACAGAAGGCCATGAACTGTATGCTTTTGCTGTCTTGGAGTGGCCGAGATGAGGGGATTCATCAAGACACAAAGGTGGTGCCAAGGGCAGAAAGGCAGAGAGTGGCTGATTATTGATGGATATAGGTATCTTTTGTGGAGAAAATGCTCTAGGATTAGACAGATGATGGCACAATGCTATGAATGTTATAAAAGCCACTGAAGAGGAAATGTTACAACAGCTATGATTAGTAATGTATGTAGTGTGGCCGTAATCTCAGTAGGAAGAAAAACACATGGAGTCTGATGTTTCATGTGTCCACAACTGCACTCTCTCCTCCAGTGTCTATGCTAAATGATTTTCTAAAGCAAACACTTTAGACACTGCACATACAATAGAAATTTTAGCTTGCTTCATGGTTAGTCAAATGAGATTTCCATGGTTAGCATGAGGCTTCCAACTCTGAATGCTGGGCTGATCACAGACAACTGAACAGCTACTTTTATAGTTAAAACTATTTCTAGTTATGTAGAAATATTTCTGGAGCACATATGATGGACTGTGATATCACATCATGGAAAATGCCTAATTAGAAGGCCACTTGCTACCTGACCCCATCACACGGACACATGTGTCCCACCATGCAAGTGCGCCTACATTGCATATAAGCACTCATGCACACAACACACACACACTACAAAAGGAAATTAGGAAATCGAATTTTAAAACATTGAATAAAGAAAACTGGCTCAAGGGAAAAATCCAATATTTAAATTACCCTTTTCAATAAAGTTTTATTGGAACATAGTTGCATTCATTCATTTACATGTTATGTGACATGACTTTAAGAATGAGTTGAGAAGTTGTATCAGAGACTACATTATACCCAGAACCTGGAATAGCTACCATTTGGTTCTTCATAGAGAAAAGTTTTCAAGCCCTGATTTATGAGCCAGGACCTTTGAGGGCTTCCTTATACATTGTTGTGCAGTTTTGAGTTAGTTGTGATACCTCTGAGTGGCAGCAAAGTGTCCTAGAATATAGATAGTGAGCCTCAGGCAACCCTGAGTTCAAACTTTAGTAGGTGTCTCACTGTGTATTCTTAAGCCAGTCATTCAAGTACTCTGAGTTTCCTCATCTGTGAAGTGAACCAGCTGAATTCTTTCCTTGAAGAACTGTTTGAAATCCAAATTAGATGTCATATCTATAGTGCTTAGCTCAGTGTCAAGCACATAGTGGGTCCCAGTAAATAATAATTCTTATGTTGCTCTCACATGACTGCTTCTCACAACATAGACTTCAATGAGGCTAGCTTCATGAGTTACATTCACTAGATGTCACTATTCCTGAGCTTGCCAAGGATGACAGATTACCCTTTATACCCTAAGAATCAATGGTTACAGGGTACTTCAAAACTGACAAAAGCATGACCATTTCAAAGGAGGAGGAAAATACTCTCTTATTTCATATTACTTGTTTGCCTTTCTAATTCTGGAAGCTGGTGTCCTGCAGGCAACTCACCTTGCCTGCTCTGATAAATAAAAATCTACCAGGCAATTGCTAATTGCTGTTAGATGTTTCCTTATTGATTTCTCTCCATTTGGCTCAAAGATCCCAAATCAATTGAGCTATCCTTCCAGCTAATCACAGTTCAGATGGGTCAGGACAGAGGATACCCAATTAAATATGTGTGTGCTAGAACAACCTAGCCTCTGCTAGAAATTAAATCAACAACTGATTCATCTCCAGAGGTAAAGCCTGTCAAGTTAGGGTTTCACATCATGGGTAAGAACAGGAAGGGAAGAGTCCCACCAGTAGATATGAGAGAGACAGGAGCTGGTATCAATCTATACTGGGAAGAGGAGAGTAGTAAAAGTAGTGGGTCAAGTTAAGATCAGACTGGTATTGCTGTTTCTCCTTTCCCGCTCCCTCCTCCATGTTTCTTCCTCCTCCTCCTCCTTTGTCTTTCCCTTCTCTTCCTGCTTTTTTTGATACAACCTTTATGTACAAAGATATTGTTAGGGTGTCAATTAGGATTTTAGTTTAAGCAGAAAGACACTCATGAATGGCAATTGGATATAGTATGAAGGTCTAGTTATCTCATGCTTAGGTTTTTCCCAGCCATATGCAACATGGTCAGAGAAAATATGTAACTGCTCATGGGGACCATTCTGATCAAAATTTTGAGGCCATCACTGTTGTTCCTTGGTATCCATTAGAGTGTAGACCCACATAGAATGTAGAGTATAATTTCTATATAAAAAAATCTGTCTCTTCAAAATTAATTCTGCCTTAAAAATCATAGATGCCAGAATCCTGATGGGACTTAACTGCAAAGTGATTACTGCAGTATTTACTTAAGCTTCCCAGCCCTGAGTGAGCTGAAATGTAGACTATACCCATGTTGGGCTAGGGTTGAATGATTTGGTTTAGAATGGTATAAATTACACAAGCCTCCCAGATCAGTGTCATTTTTCATGCTAAGATAATCCTGCCCACTCTTAAAATTTCAATTCAAGGAGACTCTGCCTCCTATTTTCATTAAGATTGGTTGCCACCTATTAATTGGGCATTATTATGAAATAACAATAATCTTTAACTCACCACCCACAAACACATTGATAGATATGAGTGTATATAAGTTTGTGTGTGTGTCTGTGTAAGTTATGAAACAAGAAAGGAGATAGTGAGAGGAAAAGAGATTTTAAGGGAAGTGAGAAATAGAGTCTGTATGAAACATGCATAGTGAGCTTGGGCTAAAGGGAAGTAAAGTAATCATCTGGGGAGGGAAGGAAAAACAGGGAAGGGGAGTGGGAGAGGGGAACAAATGAGAACATAGTACAGTGTTACATATATGAGGATGCTGTGATAAAATACATTACTATGTATAGTTTAAAAAATAAAGTGAAATGAATCAAAAGATAACAAGTGGGCTAGAGAGATGACTTAGTGGTTAATGTGTTTACCTGTGAAACCCAAGGTCCCAGGTGTAATTCTCCAGTACCCACGTAAGCCAGAGGTACATGGTGGCACTTGCATCTGGAGTTCATCTGCAGTGGCTGAAGGCCCTGATGCGCCCATTCTCTCTCTCTTTCTCCTCCTCTCTACCTCTTTCAGTGTCTCTGTTTCCTTCCCTTTCTCTCTCAAATGAATAAGTAATAAATAAAATATTTTTAAAAGGTAACAAGTTATTCAGGTCTATTCAGGGATGTAAGGGATATGAGAACTCTTGGGCATAATTTTGTGAAAATACTTTGTTAGCTGTCATTATAACACTTGTGATGATCAACTTACATAAAGAAAAATGGTGACATTTTTAGGCTTCTGACTTCCTATTTCCAGTCTATTCCAACTGGCCTCATTGGTTTTAGTCTTGTGGCAAGGAAGCACACCATGGTGGGGATGGTGGGGAAAACTATTCATTCCATGGCCAAGAACTGAAGTAGAGGGCCAGGGTTTTCATGATCCACTAAAAAGCATGCTTTCAGTTATACAAAGATCTCTCACTAGACCCTCCACTGGAATTTCTATAATATCTCCAAAATGCTGAGATGGGGAAAAACAGCTTTAACACATGGGCTTTGAAATATCACACTAGATCCAATCTAGAGCAAATATAGATTGCTGAAGTCATTATGGAAAATAGGATGGAGGCTTGTTAAAAAATTTAAATAAAGCTACAATATGACCCAGAAATTCTCTTCTGAATATGTAACCAAAAGAAATGAAATTATCTGAAAACATTTTTTAATAATTTGTATGTTCCTTCTCAATTGTTTCAGAAAAGCTTATCTTTGAATAAAATGGCATCTAATGTGATTGAATTAGATAAATTCTAAGATTCTTGCTCTAGGTAAGTTCTGTAGGCAACAGGCAACTGGGGAAATGTATTAAGTATTTTAAACTTTAATTCTAATTTTTGTTGTTGACTTTAGTCCAAAAAAATGAAGTTTCGCCATCTTCTTCATGAGTCTGTAAGCCATTTTCAAATTCTTTGCTAAAAGTGCTAGGGAATTGCATATAAAACTAATCATTACCTTGTAATGAAATGGTTCTGCAAATTACTGCTTAATAACACTTGAAGTCATCAAAAAAGTTCAAAGATTAATTACCATGTAACTGGCAGTGTTTAGATCAGAAAATTAAGGTTCCAATGAGGAACAGAAAATATCCATATAATTACCAAGGTATAAAATGCAGCTTACTACATTGTGGAATCTGGGCTCCTCAATAAATAAATAAATAAATAAATAAATAAATAAATAAATAAATAAAGCAGAATTCTTTTGAAATTATCAGGAGTTTTGTAAATAATTATTCTCATTTCTTTTCATAAAATAACCAATATCATGCTTGTTTACCAGTGTGTTAATGATAGACACTTCCTCTTTAGTAAACACCTGCACTGCAGTGACATGGTCAAAGAAATAACATGATAGGCTATTACTGGTTTTGTCATGGTTTTTGGCAAGTAACTGGCATGTCGTTTACCCATATTATTTTTGGCAAAAATTAGTTAATAGCTGAGAAAAATTTTAGTTCAAATACACAAATTGTTAGAAAATATGTAAAGATCTTTTAAATTTATTAGTGTACCAAAGGAGCCTCTCCAGCTTCTAATCATTACAAATAGTACATTACATTGTAGAATACAGATGATCAGAAGAGTTTGCAATTTTCCTGATGATATTATTTGGATGAAGGGAAATATGAGATCTAATCATTAGAAATACTTCTTTCTATAAGTCTTCAGTGATCAGTACTCTTCCTATTAATGAGTGCACCTTGCTTAAATTACATGATAGGTTCACAAGTGTGGCTTAGCATGCTGCTCTCTTATGTTTTGGAGGAATTTTAGAGAGTGAGATGTAACTTAAGAATTGAATTTGGCAAGCAGTGCAAGTTCAAGCAGCAGCCATATGCTAGCAACCAACCACCACCTGGCAAGCTTGTTTCAGAACAGCACTGGCATGCTGTCTACCTCATTTGAAATATTTGCTCGACAGCTTCCTACCTGATTTTTAAAAAAAAAAAAGAAGAAGAAGAAGAAGAAGAAGAAGAAGAAGAAGATGAAGAAGGTCACACAAAAAAAAAAAAAGGAGTAGAGAGTGAGACAAAACCCTGAAAAGGAGTGCTGAGCTATCTGATGGAAGACAGAGGTGATTTACCAGAAGGGGAGTTGCTGACTTGGCATTTTAAAGGGCAAATAAATGTTGGGTAACTTTTATTTAAAGGCAAATTTCTCCAACCAAAGCTCCATTTAGTGTGACATAGGAATTTCTTCTCAGAATATTCTTGCCCTCAGAAAAGAAAAATCTAGAACTTCCATACACAGTACTTCTTTAGGGCTCAGTCTCAAGATCATCTTCACCTTTATCATCTCACAACTTCCTGTAGGAATTACCATCACCACCTTTTCAGGCCTTCTAAGTGTCTTTCCTAAATGAGATTTGTGAGCCAAACTCTTTTGTGAAAAATTGTTGGGGAATAGCAAAGAATAGAAATAGCCATATTTTTCCTTAGCTTCAGACCATGACAATTTTCCTTCAAATACATACAAAAGTTTAAAACACCCATCATGAGTCTACTCACTCCAGGTTCCTTGTGAACCTGATACTATGTCATTTTATGATGAGACATTTCTGGCATATTTCATCTTCTTACAAAGCCTGATCTCCATTTAGGTTCATTCAGAACTTATTTATTTACAAGGCATTTCCTTCTTCTAAAGATGCATGACAGTACATTCCAAGAACTTCTGGTAAATACCTACAGCTACATTTCTATTGATCTCTACATCTACTTATCTGCTTCTCTACCACACATCTACTGTCTATCTTCATGATTCCCTTCTATTTATCTACCTATCCATATTTATTTGTCAATCATCTCTATTTGTCTCTATTCATCAATATTCCTACTTATTTGTCTGCTGTCTCTAGCTATCAATCTTGGGTTGGGGTTGTTATGAGCCTTCATTCTGGGATTCTTCCCATGAGAGAAAAGTGTTAATACCTATGCCAATACATGTCAAGTGAGGTGCTAGATTTATGATCAAACCAATCAGAACACCTTATAATGGAAGAAAATCAATCAATAGGAAAGAGAGTTGCTATGATCATGGCGCTGGGTATCTGAGAAGTGTCACAGAAAAAAATCTAGAGATCTGAGGAGATTAAAGGGAATGATACTGGAAATATGGTCAGTTTATGCTATAGATGAAAAAACATTCATTACCAGATAACAATTCAAGGACACTATTAAACTTTAAAAATATTAAGGTTTATTTACTTTTTGGGTAATAAATAGCTCTCGTAGTGATAAGAATAAATCTGGAACCTGTTTTTGGTGATAGTAAGCCACTGGGGTTCATAAAGTCCTCTTTGTGCCCATGGAGGAAGACTAAGTTTCTGAGTCTCCTTGAGTGTTTTCCAAATTTGCCTCACCAGCATTCATCTTGAGTCATATGTTGGTTTAGATTTAGGAGTCTTTTTTCTTGTTCTAAAATGAACCAAATCTAGTTTTTCAGATCTTTCATTTTCACTAAACTAATTTGTGGTAGTCATGTTAGCTTCTGTTTCATCCTTGTATCCCAGTGAAATTGGCTAGAACTCTATAAATTATCTTGATTGATATGCTTCAGTGGCTAAATGACATCTGTCACATATCTTTACCTCCATTTCTCTTATCACTAAGTGGAACCACATTTCAATGTTGGAGAATTAAATATGGTGCTTTGATTTGATGCCCTTCTTTTAAATCTGGCATGCACATAGCACTCAATATGTTAACTTAACATACAAAATTAGATAGAAGTATTTTGTTCATTAATCTACATTAGAAATTGCAGATAGAGGCATCATTATTCCTTACTTCACATCACAATCTGTGAAGGACAGAAAAAAGTAAACAGAAAATTTCAATATTGTGCTATGAGTGCAATCCATGGAGCTATTGGACATGAAGACAGAGAGGAAGTTAAACACAAACATTTGTAACCAAACAAAACTGGATTCTTACCCTAGCTCATTCATGCACTAATTGTGGTATATGAAATTGTTCCTTAACCTTTAGGAGCACTAATTATTTCATTCATATAAAGAAGATAATAAAGTGCTTAACAAAGAAATGCCATGAAGCCTTCATGACATGAAATATATGAAGGTTAACACAATATCTGACATACTTTTAGGTGATTACTATAACTTTTAATTCTAAGTTAGAGAGAACTTATAGGGAAGTGAGACTTCCTTGTTTCTTTGCTTTGTGTCAAGCCCCACCTGAATAAGAGGAGAATAGTGTGCTGAGGAATTCAGATTGGTTTATCCCAATAAGCTCATATGGACACTGATATGCATATCAATAGTATCAATCCTGTCTCTTTTCAGAACAGATTAGAGTCAACCTGGTATCTTATAGACAATCTAATTGCAATCTATCAGTTTATTTCCATCTGTAGTTTGAAATTGCTCTGATCATAGAGATGGTTTTAACCTACTAAGTGGATTACTCCTATTTGTTGATAAGAGGCAAATTTATCATACAAGTCTTGAAGAAAAGATACTGGGGAGGGTATAGTATAGTAGTTTTTAATTGGGTTTGTGGCCTCTGAGAGGCATTTTACAAGTCTGGAAATGTTTTAGGAGCATCACAACTTGGATAGGAAATCTGCTGTAGGTGTCTGGTGAGTGGAGGAAAGGGATGCTGATAAATATTCTAGGATACACAGAACTATCCCTGCCTACACACAATAAGTAATTATCTTCTGGCATATCACTAGGGTCTACCACTGAGGAACCTGGGAGCAGGGAAAGAGAATATGGTCCAGTATACAGCTTTTAGAACTGTAGTTTGTGACCCTCCACCCACATGGTGTTGTGTAACTGACTGTGAAAGTTGTTAAAAAAAAAAAAATCCAGCATTGATGAAAATTTCTGAATGTTCAACAACCAGAAATCAATTAAAGTATAAATGTGTAGTGAATCTGAGTTGTTTCTGATAGGATTCACATATGTGACTTCAGCTTTGGGTTCTAAACACACAATATGTGCACTCTGCACTGCCCATGCTGTCACACATACTGATGAACACTGCCTGAAGCACCTCAACATAGTCAAGACTACCATGTATTACATATTGTATTGTTTTCACCATCCATACAAAATTTTCTGCCTTTACAGAAACCAAATGGTGGAGCTGTAGAAAATAAATATTTAAAAAAATATATGTTCTATAATCATTCCTCAGTATATAAGTAACAATTTGGTGTATCTTTGGATTCTACTATGTTAGAGTGCTTAATTTTAAAGGTGCTATTTGTACTGGTGACTTGAGTTTCATAAAACTAAAGAGAAATCATTCAATAAATTTTGTCTTGAAAATAGGACCAAATATCCAGCAATTTCTGAAGTGACTTTAAACATACTTCTGTCATTTTGTCATAGCTATATGCAGCAGTATTCTTAGTATTGATGAATATAAGTTCATGACATCAAGCAATTCTGAACACTGATGGTGTTCTATGTCCTGAAGTATCAAATATTAAACCAAGACTTAATTTCCTAGATAAACTAAATAAGGATTCCTATATTATTAGAACTCAACCTTGAATTTGCCTCTAAAAATGATAAACTATGTGTATGACAAAATTATTAAAAAATAAGTTTCTTTATGATTCAACATCAGTAATTGTTTGATTTATGTACCTATTTCCTTTATGTACATGCGTGGGGTCATATACAAAAAGACTCACAAGTGGAAAAGCTCAGTAGCCATGGTCTACTATTTAAAATAAGTTTTTCTTCCATAGACACACATATTTAGAATACTTGATCCCCAGTTGATAGAAATTTGGGAAACTTGTGGGGACTTTAGAGGGTAAAACTTTGCTTCAGGAGATGTGTAGCTGGAGGCAGTCTTTGGATAATATAGCCCAGCTCTAAGTCCGGTATTTAGATTACTTCTTTCCTGCTGGTATGGAGAGGTGATGGATAGTGTCACAGTGAGCTTCACATTGCTGGGATGAACTTCAAAACCAGGCACAATTTATAGGAGGAATAGAAATTATTCAAAGCTTATAGATGAATGGGGAAGATCCACAATGGTGGAAGAAAGCTGGCCTCCTTTCACAGGTCTACACACACACGTGCGCGCGCGTGCGGGGAAAGAAATACTACTACCAGAACCAAAATAAAGCACACTCCAGACCAATAAAGTTCTCTGTAGGCTCTCCTCCTCCCCTTAGGAAGAATTGGTAGTGGTTGTGGAGTGTTGCTGTATGATGAATCTGACCATGTGGATTTTGGTCTTTGGGAACTTTTGTTTAGGAGGAATGGGTATGAACTCTGTATTTGCAATTGAAGACACTTTCCAGAGTGTACCATGTTTTAATGGGCTTTTTGGGTGAGAGTTTGAAAATTCTAAGTGTAGCAATAATTGTATTTGGAGGCTTTGCTTGTGAACTTTCTACAGGGAAGGAAAGATTGCAGAGGACTTTGCTGGAAATGGGTTACTGGAGCATAATTGCTTGCACTGCTGGTGGGAATATTTCTCTGTGCATGTACCTGTGAAAGGGGGCCAGCTTCTTCACCATTATGAAAACTT
Source organism: Orientallactaga sibirica (assembly GCA_036365145.1). Classification (NCBI taxonomy): domain Eukaryota; kingdom Metazoa; phylum Chordata; class Mammalia; order Rodentia; family Dipodidae; genus Orientallactaga; species Orientallactaga sibirica. The sequence continues at coordinate 9,465,634 of JAEOAD010000031.1, read as the reverse complement.
CCCCTGAATCTATCAACCTCACATAAATTCCATCCATTGTATAAACTGTGTCTGGTCTGGAGGCTAATCCCAGCAACCTGAAGCTGACTGTGACACCCAGTTAGCTCACTCAAAATGCTTCCTACCAGCTGATGTGATGATATGTGGCGCCCTTCTGTCTGCTCTGTCATGCTTTCCCTGGCATACTAGGGCTGAAAACCTTTCCCTTACCCTGCTTCTCCTTGGGTGTTTCATTCCAGTAATGGTAAAATAACTGCAACATCTTCTAATGCTTTGTGTATAGATTACAGAGAAGGAGATAGGCATGAAAGTAACTCGCAAGAAATCCATGCCTTGTAGAGGCCAGATGACAAAGGCACCATGGGCAAGCACAGGAAATTCAGTACTGTGTTATTTAAATTTAAAATAAAATATTAAGGAATAGAAAAGAAGCATCTTATGTTCCCCTAGGATTCATTTGTATATCAGTCAATCAGAGAAAGTGTGAAAGAGAGCTACATGCATTAAGCTCATGTTCTATGACAAGCTGTAGATCCATTGTCTCATGTTACTTACCATACACCAGGGTAGGTAAGTAGCATTATTTACTGATGTGAAATTGTGGTTCTCATAGATACCAAGAGTTTGTTAATATCATAAGCAGAATTTAATATAGAACTCTACCCGTTTCTATTCACCATGTTTCCTCTCTATCTTGTGTTCTATTTCAAGCCATCAGTAGAAGCAGGAACACAATAAAAACTGCAAATCAGAAATAATGACAAGTTCAAAAACAATAGTAAATCCAGCTTTAGGAAAGATGCAAAATGCAGGGAAGCAAAGCCAAATGTGAATGCTCTATTTGCTCCCTAATTACAATTTAATGTTACCCTAAGTAGAAAGACAAGCGATGCTCATTTCTAGGCTCTGGCCCCAAGCACACCTCAAACAACAAGGACCATTCTGCTTTCTCTTGCATGGCGGTGCCTAGATCATGGTTCCTGGGGGAGGCATAGCAGGCATAGAGAGGGGACATGAAGGAAGTGAGGTAGGAAGGAAGGTACAAAATGTTTATAACAGTGTGGAAGGTATGTCTTAAAGGATCTTAGTATTTAAGAATCAAAGCCACTTTGGAACAATTATTATTTTCCAAGCTCATTCACCACAAAGAAAGAATGTATTGGCAGTCAAAAACCACAGAATGTGAGACAAGACTCAAGAGTAAAGGCAGAAGTTTTTATTTCCCAGAAAGGGTGATAACCATTCATACAGGGCCATCAGGGGAGTGAGCGGAGTCTCCTGGGAAGGACTGAGGTACTTCTTGTGCACAGCTTCTACTATCTATTATATAAAATGATTGCAAAGGGCTTGAGTAGTCCTTTCTGGCCCCAGGAGATAATTGGTGAGCTGATCATAGCTGTCTAGCCCATAGGCCAATGAAAATTATAACACTCCATTATTTTCACAAAATGATAAAAAAAATCTTTTATCCTCTCGTGCGAAATGAATTTTATGACTCTAAGGAGCATCAGACAAATAGATGGTGGCAGTTTGATTCAGGTGTCCCCCATAGACTTACCTGAATGCTAGGTTCACAGCTGATGGAGATTTGGGAATTAACGCCTCCTGGTGGCAGCGTATTGTTGGAGGTAGGCTTATAGGTATTATAGCCAGTTTCCCCTTGCCAGTTTTGGCCACACTCTCCTTTTGTTGTCCATCTGATGTTGGCAAGGGGGTGATGTTCACCATCTGCTGATGCCATCATTTTCCCCTGCCATCATGCAGCTTCCTCTCGAGTCTGCAAGCCAAAATAAACCTTTTTTTTTTTTTTCCCCCTCCACAAGCTGCTCTTGGTCGGCTGATTTCTGCCAGCAATGTGAACCTGACTACAACATAGACCCTAGAGCCTGAAGTGTTCTATTAACTCATAAGATAGCAACTTACTTGAGCAAAAGCAGTGTAAGAGTTTTCTTTATTAATTATTCCAGCTTGCCTCTAAAACTTCTGCAAGATCTCACATCACCCCTGTCCAATATGAGCAGTTAGTGTGAGAAGAAAGTTTCAATGCCAAGGACACTCAACAACTGACCCTCTCTTTTGCACCTGCCAAAAGGGAGCTAGTTAAATGTGCAGAACATCATGGGGCAGATGTGTGCTTATTAAGAAAATGGCTGAGAATGTATCCCAGAGAAGTCATGATTATGAATTTCTTTCTTTTTTTATTTTTTATTTTTTTTTGAGGTAGGGTCTCACTCTGGCCCGGGCTCACCTGGAATTAACTATGTAGTCTCAGGGTGGCCTTGAACTCATGGTGATCCTCCTACCTCTGCCTCCTGAGTGCTGGGATTAAAGGCATGTGCCACCACACCCGGCTTATGATTATGAATTTCTTGGAACAATTTTTAGTTGTTCTGAAGACATGTGGACCTAACATAAATTCCTAAGGGTTAGTGAGACACACTCATTGATTTTCCTACTGTTCTATGCAAGCCTAATTTTACTTATATGAGGAAAGTCCTTCAAAACAATATGTTAATTTTGCTCTAAACAGACAGGAAATTCCTTGACAGCCATTCTACCACCAAATATAGTACATGCCAACTGCAGATCCTAACGGACATTCATACCACAAACAACTCCTAATTAGTTCATGACAGGCCCATAGAAGTCAGAAAAATGTCAGAATATTTTTACAAAAGAAGAAAATGAGATTAGGATTTTGTATCTGTCTAAACACCAGAAGATACTACTGACGTCTACGCTGATCTCAGGCATAACTTCCTCAGAGCACCTTTCTATCGAGCCATCAACTTTGGCATCAGCAATGGGAAACATGCTGGGGTTTATGGATTGAAGGAAGGATAGGTGGGAGTCCTCTACAGCCTAAAAACTTATTCCAAAGTCCTGGTGGCAACTTCTCCCATAGTAAACTCTCTCATAGCATTCAGTTTTCTGCAATTCAGATAATGAAAACCTAGCCATGCTATGGGCCAAAAAGGTTGGATTGGAAGCAGCACTGATCTCTACCCTGTCAGGTTAACCACAAATACACCAGAGGCACAAAAACCTGAATAATAAGAAAGAATTTAGGGAGAAATTTTACTCTAAGAATCAGAGCTGAAGCTCCTTAAAAATTCATTCTTCTTTTATTGCTCTATAAGATGTGGGTTCTGAACCTAGGCTCTCAGGAGATGGTCTCAAATTAGCCTTGCTTTCTATATTACATCATATATTATTTTTAAGTGACTTCATATATTTGGCAGTTTTGAAGTTAAATTGATATTAAATATCTGCTATTTTCCTTCAAAATTTCTAATTGCTTTCTAGAAATTCTGAGGAAAATTTCAAGTAATCTGGATCAAATATAGCTATGGGACTTGGATAAAAATGTTTATGTTCCAGTTTCTTGACTTAAAAATAGGGTGAGATAAGGAGTGAATAATCTAGGCCCATGTGCTGGGTGTGAGCTACAAGAGGACCAAACAGATAGCATTTGACCTTGTCTGTGACCACAGCATTCTTCTAGTACCATGTGTCTTAAAAATACTATCAATTTCTCTGGATTTGTACTTAAGCAAAATGAAATCTATTGGAGAGAATTAAGAAAAATATATCTGAAGCTTGAGTATCAGGCCAGGCACCGAGTAGGTGCACCAAAGTGATTACACTGTGGTTGCCAAGGGCAACTGTGTCAGGAGGTGGACAGGAAGAGCTATCCTTTTCCTTTGGTTATCTCATTTCTTGTACAAGTGGAGTGGGAGCATGCCCTAATCATCCTCTTCCGAGCCAAAAGGCCACACACTCCAGCAGTGTGGTCCACATACCTCAGAAGTCCTGGGTATGGGGGAAGCGTGTTGACTTTGGAAAGATGAAGATGGACTGACCAGCTGGCCAAGTTTTCTTGGAATTTGGGGCTGTTGAAAGTATGAAACTTTTGTTTTTAAAAGCATCTTCACTATGAAGTGACTTGACCTTTTGGAATCAGACCTTCTTGTCAAAGAGGAAAAACAAAGCCCCATTGGGATTTCATTACCAAATAAGAGACTATGTATAAAGTGCTTGAGGTACTATTGAAATAAAAAAAATGCTATCCCAGTTTTCTGCTCCATGCCAGTTCCAGTTAAAGACATCATCATAAACGATTTATTTTGGCAGTTATATAAATGTGGGTGAGAATATCAGAACTTCAATTTTATCATCCATAAAATAAGAATAATAATTCCAGCCTTAATGGGTTGTACAGGGTTACATTTTAAAATACAATTACTCCATTATTAGTTCAGTAGTCATTAGATTATTTTCACTCATTCCTTCTTTGTTAATCCTATTCTTCCAGTGAATTGCCAATAGAAAATCTTATATAGAAGGAGCATCTGGAAAAATAACTGGTTGTCTTCAGGTGTCCTCCCTATTGTTTAGACTAGGGAACCTCTAAAGCAGTGCTTGTCCACATTGCTCATGTGCTGCCCACAGAGAAGTTGGTGCTCTCTGTGAGGTATTCCCACGAGGGTCCCCACATAGCTCTCAAACCCCAGAAGAACTGGCTGAGATGTCATTAGTATCTTATTGGCCTGACTTAAGTCAATTAGTCTTCCTTTAGCTTTTTTTTTTTTAATATAAATGACAATTTTCATGCATGAACGTACTGTAGTTGGGTCATAACCCCCTGTCCCTCTTTTGATCCCCATTCCACTGAACCTTCTCCTGTTTCAGACTAGCCCTTCTATTTTGATGTCTGTTTTTATTTATTGATGTTCTACAGAAACTGAATGGGGAAAATAAAGATAGCTATAAACCCCTTGTACATTTGCTAAGATAGAAAATTGAATATTCTATAATCTTTTTATTCCTTCTTTCATCCTCCCTCTCTCCTTTCCTTTTCTTCCTACCATTTTCCTCCCTTTTCTCTCTCCTCTCCTTCCTTGCTTTCTTACTCTTTCTTCCTTCCTTCCTTCCTTCCTCCCTCCCTCCTTCCCTTTCTTCCTTCCTTCCTTTATCCTTCCCTTCTCTGTCTATCTGTCCCCCTTTCTCTCTCTCTCTCTCTTTCTCATAGCATCTCACACTGTAGCCCTAGTTGGCCTAGAAGTGACAATCTTCTGTCCTTCTGTCCCAGACTACCTAGTGCTGGAATTACAAGTATGAGCCACCATGTCCACTGACAATTTGTTTCCATTCTCATCATGGATCATGGAGTCTTTCCTGTTCTTTCTTAGTAACTTTATTTTAGTTGTCTGCATCCTTATATTCAGTCATCACACATGGATTTTCTTTTGCTTTAATCAATTCATTCAATTATGTACTCACAAACTATTTATCGATCAGTCATTCCAGACTGTGAGAGATACTGATGAAGGGAAAGTGATGTCACCATATGGTTTCTTTTGTTAGCCACTATTTTTATTCAAAACTTACATAGGATCATCTAAAGAATGGGAGGCTCACTGCCTACATAGTCTCATTTCATTCTCATCCATGTAAGGATTAGAGGAAATAATTAACTTGCCTAAGATCACTACCTAGAAAGTGACAGATCCATGATTTAGCCTAAGATCTGTTTCACTAAAGCACAGTGGCTCATTCTAATTTGTATGTGCAGTGAAATAATTTCTGTAGTTCTTTTCATTTTTATTCTTTCAGAGATAGTAACTTAAAAGTATTTGCTAGTGATATAAGATAGGAGATTGAGAGAGTTTTACTTTGTTGATTTATTATAGGCAATACCATTTCTGCCCTCAAATGTTAACACTTCTAAATGTCATCCTGGGCTGTCTCTCGAAAGCCTGCCTGAATCACTCTACTGGCAGGATCCTTTCTTCCCTGTGTCACTGTATTGGACATTTGTCCCAGTTCCATGCACCTAAACCTTTCCTTGTCCTTAAACTGCTACACTGTCCTGATCATATCATTGCACCTATTTTTTATTTGATTATAGAGAAATGTTATCTTAGCCCACAAAATATTTCCTGAGATATTAAGAATCCCTAGGAATATCAAGTATGAACAATTGAACTTTCTAAAGTTATTCAAATTTACTTGATTTAAGTGAATAAGACTTAAAATACTCATGTCATCTACAGCCATTGGATAGTCCACAAATGTTCCATGCAATATTGAGATTGAAGCCACCAGAAATAATTGGAAAATTTCTGAAAGCACACATATCTATGAAGTTGGCTTTTTATTTCTTTGGCAGGAATTTTGTAAAATGTTTGTGTGGTCTATGTTCTGCTGGGTCATTAGCTTGTTAAAATAAATTAATGCCTCCACTAAAAGTTTTGGGATGGAAACATTATTTTAAGCCCATTAAGGTACCATATTACTTCATCCTTGAGTTCATCCCATATTGAAGTCAGATATTTAGAAACCCTAGTATGTCTCAAATGAGATGGAAAGTAGAAGAGGGGAGTTGAGGAGAGGCAAATATCCATCAAATAATACTATTTTTCTGAGTGTTTGACTAAACTATTTTTGTGGATTATGGATCTTCTCATCTCCCATTTAGTTACAAAGTGACCCAATATTTCCTTGCCTGTTTCAAATACACATAGCCCACAGGCAATGGTTATTCTTTTTGAGTCCAAAGACATGAAACGAAATGACATGGTTCCTGTTTAATTCTCCCTCTCCCTCTCCCCCTTCCTCTTTTTCCCTTCCTTTTCCTCTTCTTCTACCCATTTCCCCTGATTCTCCTTCTCCCTCTGTTTCTCCCTTGAAGCCTTTTAAGCTCTCTCTGCTCTTGGACATACCATGTTCTTCTTGTCTTCTTTCTCTAAACCCTATGTATCAGCACCTCTGAAGGACCCCTTTATTGAGGGGGGTGGGGATGATGGGCAAACATCTGGATAATTTTTGGAGCATTAATTAGAGCTGAAGAAATTCAATATGCCTAAAATATATGATCAGATAGAGTGTTAGTAAGATTAGTATTAAGCCCAGCTAAATATAAAATCTTCTAAGAGCAAGGATAGTAGTTTTGTGATAGAACACTTGCCTAGCAAGCATAAGGCCCTGGATTTGATACTCAGGAACAGAATCCTTGTGCTTAGGTCATAGTTGACTATTTGAAATTTTCTAGAAGAAATTATTTTTAAAAGACAACTCTGATGAAACAGAAGGTGGAACTCAGAAGGGGAATGGCAGCTGAGGATGACAGGCAAGGGGTTTCGAAAAGGTCACATATGAGCTCAATAAGTTGTGAAACCTGGGGCTATAGATGAGACCAGGGTTCATTCTGTATTTATCTTCCTGTCTCCTAGGCTTCTAACATATGTTCCTGTAGTTAAAAGAATTAAAGGAGGCTGTTTGAGAAGGTTGTTGCAATTCAAGAAGGTGGAAACATGCTGGAGGAATGGGATCACTATGGGTGGTTCTTGAGTTATTATAGCCTGGCCAGACTTTGTGACCCTTCTCTGTTTCATGAGTGCATATGTGATTCTGGTACCATGTCTTTCCTCCCATGAACCATCCCCTTGAAATTGCTCATCAAAAATTACGTTTTTGTTGTTGTTGTTATTATTGTTTTGTATTTTTGAGATAGGGTCTTATTCTAGCTGAGGCTAACCAGGAATTCACTATGTAGCCTCAGGCTGGCTTTAATTCACAGCAATCCTCCTACCTCTGCCTCCGTTGTGCTGTAATTAAAGATATGTGCCACCACACCTGACTTTTAAAGCCTTTCTTTCTGTACATTGCTTCTGGTCATGCATGTGCTCACAGCAAGAATGTCAATGATACAGAAAATTGGTATTAAGAAAGGGGTGTTGTTGGGCTGGAGAGATGGCTTAGCGGTTAAGGAGCCTGCCTGCTAAGCCTAAGAACACCGGTTCCAATCTCCAGTGGTTCCAATCTCCAGGTCCCATGTTTAGCCAGATGCAAAGTGACACAAGGGTGCAATGCTGCACTTGCCCACAAGGGGGCGCATGCATCTGGATTCCATTTGCAGCAGCTGAGAGACTGCTGGCGCACCCATTCTCTATCTGTCTCCCTCTGCCTTTCTCTCTGTCTGTTTCTCTCTCTGTGTCTCCCTCCAAAAATTAAAAAAAAATTTAAAAAAATTTAAAAAAAGAAAGGGGTGTTGTTGTTATGAGAAACCTGGCCATGTGGTTTAAAGCCTTTGGAACTGGTTTGTGGCAGAATGTAGAAAAGTTTGGATCTTGAGCTACAGAGACCTTACAATGCCGGATGCAAAGATTAAGGAGTCCTTTTGGAGGGAATTTTGAAGAACAGAATGCGAAAAGAAACATGGGTGTTGGCAATTTGGCTTATGAAATTTATCAGGGAATGAGAATTCTATTAAGAGATTGGATATAGAGCTGGAAAGATAGCTTAGGAGTTAAGGAATTTGCCTGCAAAGTCAAAGGATCCTGGTTCGATTCTCCAGGACCCATGTAAGCCAGATTCACAAGGGAGCACATGCATCTGGAGTTCATTTGCAGTGGCTGGAGACCCTGGTATGCCCTCTCCCTCTCTCTCTCTCTCCCTCTCCTCTCTTTCTCTCTCTCTCTCTCTCTCTCTCTGCCTCCTTCTCTTTCTCAAATAAATAAATAAATCATATATATATATATTAAAAGGATTGGATAGAGACAGTTATGTGCTATTAAGGAACACAACCTGGCTACATTCTGCCCATTTTCTGAGAACTTCAGTGGGATTAAAATTAAAGGTGATGATGACTGTGTGGAGGAAATTTAAAGGCAAAACAACATTGAGTCTATGGAATGACTTTGGTTGATTAGACTTACTCAAACCTTCCATGAAAAAGAGCAAAATGCAGACAAGAAAAAATATGTAAAAATGAGAAGTTTAGCAAGGAAATAAATGTTAGCAAGTTGAAAGTTCTACACACTACAACCAACACAATGACTCTAATTGTTGAGATTAGTACATTACAGAGATGACTACTGATCTGTACTGGAATAGTAGAAACATACACTAAGGTAAAGACACAATCCAAAGAAGGCTCTAGTTATTAAAAATGCCAATCACTTTGAGAGAAGAATGTTAAATGAGTTCCCTGCTTCCCACCTTCAGCACAAAGAGGCTGATAGAACTGTGGTCCAAGGCCAGACTTCATTCTCAACTGAGAGTGAAAGTTGGCAGTGTCATCCTCAGGGCATGATGGATGGAATTCTGAAGGGGAATTAGGGGTGGGGAAGGAAATATCATGATTTATTTTCTATAAGTATAGAAGTTGTCAATAAAAAAATGCAAATTTGAAAAGATCACAGTATCTTGTTCCACAGTTTCTTAGAACCACTAATTCTAGTTAATGGCAAGGTTGGGATTCCTAAAGATGTCCCAGAGATGCCATGGTATGGAAACCAAGTTGTAATGGATACCCCAGGATGTTGGAGATGCTGAGACCATGCAGCATCTGCCAAGGAAAACTGTAGGCTTAGAGGTGAGACAGCACAAGTAAAGCTACATGTAGTGCAAGCAGTAGAGCAGGAGAAGTCAGCTGCTAAATCCCCCTTGGAGCCCAGATATTTTTTTTTTTAAGTTTTTGTTTGTTTATTTATTTGCAAGGAGAGAGAGAAAGAGAAAGAGAAGAATGGTGCTCCAGGGCCTCCAGCCACTGCATATGAACTCTAGATGCATGTGTCACTTTGTATATCTGTCCTAAGGGTACTGGGAAATTGCACCTTGGTCATTATGCTTTGCAAGCAAGTGTTTTAACTGCTGAGCAACCTCTTCAACCCTAGACAATTTCTTTATGAATCTCAGACTATCAGACATGGAAGCTTTCTGGTAGAATACCATTCATAGAAGCTGGAAAATTTTATATGAACCCTGCTAGTTTTTATTATTGTTTTAGTTTAGTCTTTCCTTGCTATTTCCCAATTTCTCCCATTTGGAATGAGAGTTCTTATTTTGTGTCATTATATGTTGGAATTTTGTAACTTGTGTTTAGATTTTGTGAGCTCACAGTTCAGACACTACCTTGAGTCTCAGATTAGAGTTTTTAATATGGATGTTGAACTGTGAGGATTGTTAAGGAATATGAGGGCTTTTGAAGTTGAACTGAATGCATTTTGCATCATGAGATGAACATGTGCCTATGGAAGTCATGGGCAAAATGTGGTTAATATTTAAACACTTGGTCCCCAGCTGGTGGCACTGTTTGCAAAGGTTGTGAAAATTAAGGAGGTAGAGAATTGCTGGAGGATATGGGTACTGAGGACAGCCCTTAAGGAGTTATAGTTTGATCTCATGTCCTGTTCACTCTCTGCTTCTCTACTGATGTGATGCTGGCTTTCCACTCCTGCTACTACACCTTCTCTGCCATAAAACTTCCCATTGAAATGGTAAACTTAAAATAAGCCCTTTCCTTGTCTAAGTGGGTTCTAGTCAGGTATTTGCCTGCAAGAACAAGAGAGGAATTGATGAATCTTTGTATCATGGGATTTTAGAGAGGTCAGTTTCAAATTCCTTGATATTGAAAATATTATTGGGAACTCAGTAACAAAACAATTGAACTGTTAAAATATAGCATGTATTGTGAGGTGTTTTTTTTTGTTGTTTGTTCATTTGTTATTAATGAACATAGTAATGGCAGTCTTTGAATGTGAAGGGGATTATAGGAAACACATAGGTCATCAAGGTCATGATTTAGGCTTGCAGCTCATTCCACCTCAACCATGTATGATAATTCATGATAATTGGTTATCCCCCTGTTCAAACCCATGTCAAGACTCAGTTTATTTAACTCTGAAATTCAGAGGAAAATAGAAAAATGCCTGCCTTAGTCCCCTCTCAAATTAGGGTCCATGTAAGAAAATACTTTGTACACTTTAAATTTGCCTCATATTAAATTGTACTTTCTAAGGTCAGATCATTGGTGAGTAACAAAGCCAAAATGAAAGGCAGTAGCTCCTGTGAGTATCCCAAAGAATAAACTCTCGTGATAGTTTGCTCACTTACTTCTAAAATGTTTTTGCATGTACTTTACCCAGTTTCAAATAGAATTGAGTCCAAATACATTCTTTCGTCTAGCAAATTTAATCTCCTGTATAAAAGATATCAGAGTGTCTCCCTAATTTAGACTCATTTATATGATATTTGAGATTGTTTGGTCAGGCAGTGGGATTAAATTTACTTTCAAAGAATCTACAAAGTGAAATAAAAAGGTTGCTAAATTACCTTTTTAAGATGACTAATAGAATTCTCAGCGCTGCTTAGGAGTTAGAAATACCTATGTTGTTCTTAAATAAAAGAGCTTCAATGCCCAAGTTCTGCTCCATGCCTCCTGTATCAAGAGGTCCTAAATTTCCCATAGTGATTAAACCTCAACACGTGGTTAAGCTAAACAGAGGTTATTGTGATACTGCTTATGCCTACCAGTTGGTCCCCACCGTTTCCATCCTGTACAACCTTACCACAATCGCTTTGCAAATGTGAAGATATACACCGGCCTAGCCTCTGCCTCACAAGCATTACTCCAAGTTCTGTTGGAAATGTTCAACATGAGCTCCCATTCAGATTCATAGTTATTGTGTGAATTGTATGAAACGATACAGGAAATGAAAATGTATGAATACAATTGTTGTCCATAAGGCACCAGAGGGCTGCACATGGCATATAAAGAAGTGAACCTAATGAATGTGGGGTGTTTGCAGTGAAAACATCTTTGTAAAAGCCTAGAAGAATTCAAAAACAGAGAATTTTATTTGTGGGAGGTAGAGAAGAAATAAAAGGCTTTAGAATTGTTGGACAGCATTTTAAAATTGAGTGAGAATTACATACAAAGAAAAAAGATGAGTCAAAGGGCAGGGACATTGGCTTAGCATTTAAATCCTGATGGTCTGGATTTGATTCCCAAATACCCACATAAAGCCAGATGGACAGACTGAAATATGTGTCTGATTTGTAGTAGCAGAAGGCCCTGGCATGCCCATACTCACTCTGTCTTTCTGTCTGTCTCTCTCTTAAAGAAGTAAGTACATTTTCTTTAATGTAAGTCAAATCAGTGAAAATGGACAGTACAGAGCTGCTAGTAGATGAAAGAAAGGAGCTATTCTGGGAAGAGCTATGTGTGTATTTAAGGAGTCTTGTACCAACTTGGAGCACAGGGAATCCCTAGGTTAATGAGCTCAATGATGAGTCAAAGTTCAGGAAGTGGAGACCTCCCTGGATTAGGAGAGGGGGCCATGGCGCCACAGGTATCAAGCTCCGAGCTCTTGTGCTATGTTCCATGCACAACATGCCTCTCTGACCTCTATTTTTTTATAGAAATATTTTTTAACTACATGGAAAATTAATGTATAAAGCAAAGTAAAGACATATTTCTAATAGCATTTCAGAACCCCCCAAAAAAGCTTCTGATAAAAGCAGCTCTATTATACTTTTCTCCCATCTTTTTAATAAGAATCAAACATGTTTGCTGAGACAGTTTTTTTTTTCACTGTCTTCTAAAGCAGATAACTGTGACCATTCTTTGGCTATCTTGTAAGGCAGATAACACTGAAGGCTCTTATCCAAATCCTCAGCCTGCTGTCCAGCCCTCTTATATACTAGCACTTACCTGGCTCTGTCTTTGTGGGTGACAGCATCATTGTTCTGAAGAGATCGGTTGATAAAGATTCAAGTTCTCAGCCAGCAGCACGAGGAGGTGCATTCTAAAGATAGAGTGGGCTTGTCCCCATTAAGAAAATATTTCATGGGGCTGGAGAGATGGCTTAGTGGTTAAGGCGCCTGCCTGCTAAGCCTAAGAACCCGGTTCCAATCTCCAGGTCCCACGTTTAGCCAGACGCAAAGTGAAGCAAGGGTGAAATGCTGCACTTGACCAAAAGGGGGCACACACATCTGGATTTCATTCACAGCAGCTGAGAGACTGCTGGCGCACCCATTCTCTATCTGTCTCCCTCTCCCTCTCTCTCTGTCTGTCTCTCTCTGTGTCTCTCTCCAAAAAAAAAAAAAAAAAAAAATTAACAAATTAAAAAGAAAATATTTCATGGCTTCACATACCACATGGCACATGGAGCTGAGTTGTAGGCCTATAAATTTAGATCTCAGAAAAGATATGCCCTTCCTACTTCCTTTTCATTTGTTAGTGATTTGGGCCATCACCAAAAATGAGTGGAAACTATCCTCGGCATCATGAACTGACTTTGAATTCTGGCTAAACCTGCCAACTATTTACTGTGTATTGGCCATTAGTCTGGGAAGCCTGGTGCTGTGGACTGATGGAAAGGAATGGTATGGGCAGACAGAGACTGAAGCCATAGAGGATTTTTCCAGTGAGCAATGACTATTAATACATTATACCTATTCACAAGTGCTACTGCTACACATACCCAAGTCCCACACACTCTTTGCAGCTCAGAATGAATGTTCCATCCCCATTGTAAAAAAGGTAGGAAGGGAATGCAGGGGCACTGAAGTATTACATGATTTCTTAAGTTCACTTTTAGGGTCACATAGTGCTTTTCAACTTTTTCTCCCCTCTGTAAAATCAAGGTGGAAAATATCTACAGGTTCTCATGACAACCACCTCATTAAAGCATGTGTGCTCCCACCATTATATCTACCTACACTCTGGGTATGAATTAGATACCAATGTTGGTTAACTTCTCTCTTTTCCCTTTTAGTCCTTTTGAAATTTATGTAGATTAAGCAGATAATTAGGTTGTTAATCTCACATGGAAATTGACCACACCTGAGAAAAGAATTATGAGACAGAATAATGATGTTTGTCTACTAGTAACTAAGTGACATTTATATGTAACATAATTGGCTGAAGAGCTAGCTGGGATTTAATCTCCTTGAAGTCATGATCTAATTGCTTATGCTGAAGAACACTTTCTTAATTGAATTATTTAAGAGATAATGCATATTTTATCCTTTAATATTAAAATTATATGTATTCAAAGCAAATGGGATTACAATCTTTATATGAGTTGGGCTAGTTCAGTGAACAGGAATTTATAGGTCCCAACCCTAGTTTCCAGCATACTGTTAGTACTCATTATAAAACATTCTGAAGCAGCCATTCTTCAAGGCATTGGGGGATGTAAGGAGATTAAAATGATCATATTGGAAAAGTGGGACTCGCAAGAAGTCAGTCAGGGTAATCGTATTGATGAAAACCCCAAGTTATCAGAAATTAGAAAAGCAGAGAAAAGATTTGGTAACACTTTTGTGATGATCAACTGGAACAAAGAGGAAAGACCAGCACACAGACAGAAGGTGGCATAGCCCAGGTTTCGGTAAATTATTGTGAAGTCCTTGAACAGAAAAAGCAAAATTCATGGATAATGGAGTGAGAATGGTAGACAGTGGGTCCAAAGTTCATCCTCTCCAAACCCCCACCACCCAAGTGCTAGGAGTCTAGGCATGGACCACTGTGCCTGGCTTGAGCCAGAGTTTTAGGCTAAAGTAACTGTAGTAGCTATAGAGAACTTTGCAAAAGATACTTTGGTGATGGGAAATATAAAAAAAAAAAAAAAGAATCTTGTCATTTATGTTTGAGACCTATTGAATTTGTGGAGGTATCAGGAGCAGTATGTGTATTTAAGTGCTGGTGAGCAGGTTCCTCTTTCAGTCAGACATGGGGTGGATTCACAGTAAGAAGATAAGGCTGGTCAATGAATATTAGATGTCAAAGTGATGAAAGACTGCTTTCTTCCAGAGGAATTAAGGAGAGGACATCATGAAAGCCTGGAGACAGGGAAACACCCAATGATAGAGATTAAAAAAAAATCTGTAGGAGTAAATAGAATGAAAAGGTCTTATTCACAAAGGCAAGAGTCTACCATCAGGAAGTTGAAACAAAAATAGAGCCAAACAGGCAGGATGGCTAGCTGGGACCTGCATCAACAATAAAGTTATGGGCCAGGAAAGGTATGTTTGCACCTAGTAATTTGCTTTCAGTGCTTAGATAATTTAATGCCATTTTGACTTTCACAAAGGACATTTAGTTAACATGTGGCATAGACACCAAGGAAATACCAAAGTGGTGGGCTGAAAGGAAATGGAAGTACAGCTGGAATCTGGCTGTAAAGAGGAGGTGACAAGTAAAAATGGTGATAGAGTCACTGGAAAATATTTCAGAATTAGAAAAAAAATATACTCTATGTGAAGAAAATTCAGTTGAGGGGAGAAATTCAGTGATCCCAAAATCAAATCAAATTTGAGTATAGTAAAGAAGCAAAAATCCCTTAGGAAAACAGAACATACTCCAGACAATTGAAGCTCTAGTTGCCTGTGTGAGATCAATGGCTGAAAGAGTCAGGTAGGTGAATACAAGTGACTATGAATTATCTTTCCTTTGAAATCACCTCACTGCTCATAGCAAGTATAAATGCAGATTTTTACTTAAACATTTCTCTTTAGTAATTAACCCTTTAAAATTACTATAAGGAAAGCATCACTGTCTGTATCTTATACTGTAAATGACATCTCAAACAAATAAATTCAAGATTTCACACACAGGCAATGGCAGACTTGTGCCAGGATCTCAGATCTAATCCTACAACATGAGACAGTGGCCATTTCTTCTCTATATTTGACATATTTCTCTACACATGTATTGAAATATGAATTGAAAAAAAACCTGGGAGTGATTGTGTAAATGGCCTCAAATTATTTAAATAAGTTATGTGAGTTGTGCTTTTGTGTGATTAGAAATGTTTGGACCTAAACCGTGCACCCTTCAAAGAAAGGATAAAGCCTTCATCTCCTGCTTCCTGTGAATATGACATTATTTGAAAAATATGGTCTTTGCAAATGTAATCAAGGTAAATCAATTACAACGTAGCTGGAGATCAGGCTATGTGGGTGTACAGTAGGCTTTAATCTAATAACACTGGAGTCCTCACTTGACGAAAAAAGACAGAAACAGATGCACAAGGAAAAAGGCAGCAGGTGATGATGGAGACACATTGGGGTGATGCATCTATATGAGAAGCAGTAGCAAGAATTGTTAGCAAACATTTTAACAAATTTATTTTTCTTTATTTACAAGGAGAGAGAGAGAGAGATGGAGACAGAGAGAAAAAGACAGACAGAGAGAGAGAGAGAGAGAGAGAGAGAGAGAGAGAGAGAGAATGTATGCATCAGGACCTCCAGCCACTGTAGAAAACTCCAGACCCATGTGCTGCCTTATGTACCTGGCTTAAATGGGTATTAGGGAATCGAACCTGGGTCCTTGGGCTTTGCCCACAAGCACCTTAACTGCTAAGCCATATCTGAAGCCCCCCACCAAATATTTCACAAACTAGAACAGGCAAGGATGAATTTTTCTGAAGGTTTGAGAGGGACCGTGGCTCTGGTGATAATTTGATTTCAGGCTTATTCCTCCAGAAATATGAGACAGAATGTTTCTGTTGTTTTATAACATTATTTTGTTATGGAACCTGTAAAAATCTCATTCAACAGGAATTTGATGAAAACTGGAGCACATATGAGAAGATGTAAATGGTCACTGTGGATAGCAAATGTTGGCATTCAAAACACTGCAAAAGCATTCTTGAAGTATTTGCAAGGGACCTTCTCTGCTTATATACATTGTTGCTAAGCATGGAAATTTTCTGTCTGAATACCAAAGATTCACATCATTGTCCTGCTTCTTTTAGGCACGGAGACACTAAGACTGTTATTTAAGGTTAGGCTCTGTTTCCTTATTTGCAAAATGGGCACAATAATTCTTATATCGTAGGAATATTATGAAGATTAAATGGCATGAGACATGCAAAGAGCTTACCACAGTGCCATTTTAGTGCCCAATAAATTTAGGTGAGTTGGAAGTGGTCATAATAACTACAGTTTTCTTTTATGCTCTCAACATCATATGCCCTTTTCTAGCAGCATTTTTGTCTGGAGGTAGAGGAAGTATAGAAAGAAAGTGATGAAGGCAAAAAAAATCTAACATTGAAACCCTTTGTTCCCCAATAATATGATGGAGTTAACAGAGTCAGGACTGAAAGCGGTACTGGTGGTAGCCAACATAGTAATAGAAAGAAGATGTGATTGAGGAGAAAAAAAGTGATTTTACTAAGTGCTTACTATATCCTTGGCACTCCCAGTGTGTTTTCTATGTATTACTAGAATGTTAAGTACATCAGAGTCCATATACACACATTTGGAATTCAGGTTTGAAAAGTGAATTCAGTTGATACAAAGGACATTTTGATTCCAAGTGGAAACTCTGAAGAAAATTTCACTTAATAGAGAGGGGATGAGGAACAAGACCAAGCTTAGAAAATCTAGTGAATAAGGAGATAATTATTGAAAATAAAATGCTCAAAAGGGCTCATCTATGTTGCAGAGCAGTAAATTAAGTTGATGAATTTTTAGCCATTTTATGTGATGTCATTGGATGTGAATAGATTCTATAAAAGGGTCAATAATGTCTTTAATATTAGCAGTAATATTAACAGTTGGTATTGATTAAGTATATACTATGTTCCTGTAGTAGTGTTGAAGGTGATATGTGGCTATGTGGTGTAATTCACACACTGATACAGGCTAAGACATTGGTTCTAGGATGCTGACTAATCTATTATGCAGTGGTAGCATCATCTCTGTGCCCTTCACCTGGCATAATTAGTGAGATAAGGTGGAAGGTGAAATATGGGATACTGTGGTGGTTATGGGGATGGAACACTATAGACACACAGACAAATGTAACCACTGAAAAGAAGGATAGCTTCTCTTAACAACACTGGTCACCTTGACAACAGAAAATGATAGGCCCAAGACACTCATCTTCTAGCTAAAGTCCTTCTGTGAAACCTGGAGTGCCATTAGAACAGGTTTTAATGAGCCTCTTATCTTCTATAACTATAAGGCATAATATATTGAAAATCAGATATAAAATCTAAGATAAAGGTAAAAAGAGCTGCAAATGAACCTAAATGTTCCCCTTCAGTAAGTCATCTTTGGAAACTAGGGCTTTGACAGAAAAAGGGTAGGACATGAGATCTAGAATAGTGACATAGGGGAAATATGCCTAAGACTTTAGTGCTCATATTGTTCTAAGATTTTTAGGCTAGCAAAAGTACCCTTCCCACTTGCCTCTGCATAAAAGCCTTACAATGATGTCATGAGAAGAAGCCTTGAAAAAGCGTGCATATATTGGGCTGCAGAGATGGTTTTGCGGTTAAGGCGCCTGCCTGCTAAGCCTAAGAACCCGGTTCCAATCTCTAGGTCCCACATTTAGCAAGATGCAGTGACACAAGGGCACAATGCCACACTTGACCACAAGGGGGCGCACGCATCTGGATTTCATTCACAGCAGCTGAGACTGCTGCCGCACCCATTCTCTATCTGTCTCCCTCTCCCCCTCTCCCTGTCTGTCTCTCTCTCTCTCCAAAGCATGCATATATTCTTTAGGCTTCCACTTTCTATTCTAATTGTCTCCAGGCTAACATGGGTAGGTCCTAGTGCAGACAGTGCACTCTTGCTTCAGGACAACATAGTGTATATGTGAAAGCTTGACACACCATTCTGTTGTATCTGGGCAAAAAGGAGAAGCTTGAGAATATTAATGGGGGTAAATCATGCATAGGTGACCTTAGGTTGAACCAGATAAATGGGAGGCTGGGCAATGAATAACTGACAGAGGAGTGGTTTTGGGGGACTTTGCTTAATGTTCTACCAATGTCATCTAGAGATGATTCTAAAACCCTACAGAATGCTCATAAAAGACCAAACTCACATGACTATACATTTGATGCAGAAACACCTTTTGCTCAAATCTAATATCCACTAGTGATATTGAAAACAACAGTAAAAAAAAACAGTCATGGGCTGAGGAGGTGACTCTAGTTAGAGATGCTTGCTTGCAAAGCCTGTTGGCCCAGTTTCGATTCCCCATCATTGAATACATCTTGTGTTTGTCTGTAGGGGCAAATGAACCTGGCATGTAATCCCCTCACAGAAACAACCAACCATACATGCACAAACAAACACACACAGGCTTGACAGGTATACTCTGAAGGATTCATTGTCTACCCTACAACACACAGAGACAGACTGGGTAAACTTAAGACCCCACAGTAAATACTGATAACCCCACTGAGGAGGGTCTTCAGTGGAATGGGGCCAAAGGAGATGAAACATAAGAGTACAACCTGATGGGACTAAAATTAATATGTAAGATGTTCATACCATACATAAAATTATCAATAGTAATAAATAAAAAAATAGTCTGAAAATTAGGAATAAAAAAATACCTAAATAATAAAGGGACTGTATTACAAAGTATATGTTAATTTTTTTCTTAATAATACATGAATAATTTTCCCTCAAGATTTAGAACACACAAATATATCTTATTTTGCTATTGCTATTTAATGTACGATTAGCAGGTATAACAACTTGAACTAGACAAGAAAATAAAATATACAAATTTTAACAGAAGAAACATATAGTCCACTTGAATGTGACATGATTGTCCACATAAAAATATGATATTTACCCATCCTACCTTCTTCAAAAAAAGCCTAATTCATAATTGGTCAGTTATGCATAAGATCTTTGTGTTCTCACCAACTTTGGTATTGTCACTATTTTTTTTTTCTAAATGCATTTCCCTGTTGGCTAATCATTTAATGGTATTTTGGCATTACAGATATAAGGTCAACACACAAAATGTCACATTTCTATGAACTAAAACATGATTAAAAATGCATATAGAATAATAATATTTTAATTGCTCCAAAAATAAAACAACTAGACAAAACTTATCAAACCAACTTAAGATATATGGTAAAATTAAAATAAATAGATAATGGAAATAAAATAAGTTCAAAATATATGGAGAAACAATGTTCATGGACTCAAATACTATAGTAAAGATTATCATTGTCCCCCAATCAATGTATGAGTTTAAAACAAGGTCCTTTCAAAATGCTAGCTATTTTTTTTTTTTTTTTGTAGACATGAATGGGCATGTTCTAAATTTTACAAGGAAAGGCATATTTCCTAGAATACCTGAAACAATCCTAATGAAAGAGTGTGAAGAGAGAAATCATTTTTTCTAGCATTCAGCTTACTTAATGGCTATAGTAATCAGGATAGCCTGGTACTGGCAAAGAGATAGATACATAGTTCAACAGAAAAGAATAAAAAACTCAGAAATAGATCTACCTAAATATACTCAGATGAGTTTGACAGAGGGGGAAAAAGTCATTGAATGGAAGAAGTCATTTAGTTATTTTAGCAAATAGCACTGGGACAGTTGGACATGCATAAAGAAAACAAAGCAACACTCAAACAAACAAACAAAAAAAAACCCAAAAAACAAAAAACTGAACTTATGTCTCATCCTTATTCAGACATTAACTGAAGTTTAAGACTTGAAACTTAACACATTATCCACACTATGAAAAATATCCATCAAAATCAAATACATTTGCCTTGAAAATGACAAAAAGAATGAACATCAAACTACATCCTATAAAAGTTCAAATATATGGAAGCTATTTCTTCATCTTTTTGTTGACAATTTTAAAACATGTGCATAATATATTTTGACAATTGTTCCCTCATATCACCTTCTATTGTCTCCCTCCTGCCCTCTCCATCAAACCTCTTCTATATTCCAATTAGACTCTTCAGTTTTTTTTTTTAATATTTTATTTTTTTATTAGAGAGAGAGAGAGAGAAGAGGCAGAGAGAAAGAGCAAATGGGCACACCAGGGCCTCCAGCCACTGCAAATGAACTCTAGATGCATGTGCCCCCTTGTGCGTCTGGCTTGTGTGGATCCTGGGGAACTGAACCAGGATCCTTTGGCTTTGCAGGCAAACGCTTTAACTACTTAGCCATTTCCTTAGCCCCTAGACTCTTCATTTTTGACGTCTTTTGTGGATGGTGCTCCTTTATCATTCATGTTAAATTGTTGATGGGCCCAATAAAGTGTAGGTCTGGTGCAGGTGGCAATATATTCTGAGGAGTTATTAATGAAATATTCACTTCATTTTCCCATCTTCCGACTGTTACATTCTTTCCATCCCCTTTTCTGTGATTTCTCTGAGCTTTGGAGATTATGATAGAGATATCTCATTCACTACTGAATACTCACTAGTCACTTACCTCAGGACTGTGACTGGTTTTGAGTATCCCTGGTAGTCACTGATGTCCAAGAAAAGAAGAAAGATTTGTATATATTTTTTATTCCCTGTGACCGGATTGGGGAATTTGTGTTTCTGATCTTCAAGTATCTAGCTTCTTCCAAATTAAAGTTCCTACCTCCAAAAGAAGTCTGGTGCCAAGGGACATGCTTACTTTTCCAAAAAACTGGGAACAACCATTTCAAAAATCCAACATTGGGCTCTTCACACCCATTAGAAGAATAGCAAAAATAGCGACAGTACTGATAGTAGGTGACTGACTTTGATCAGTATGAAAAGCTTTAATTGTTACTGCACCATGGAGGAAAAAAAAATCTATATGTTTGGATGTTAGAGGATCCCTTGATCTCTCAGTGTGTCTATACTTGAAGACCAAGTGAAGTGCCTGCAACCATGGTGCCAATTCCTTAACTGTTGCAGGACTACAAAGAGTCCCAGCGCTTTGGGGATGGAGTTCTGAGCCTCATCAGACAAGCAGACCAGCTTAGATGCTGCTCAAGTGTAGAAGTTAAGGAAGGCAAGTGGAGGGGAAAGATTATGAATGCCTGACTTTGTTTTACCCATGGTCCTAGGAACTTTTTGTGTTTCATGAATACTTTGGCTTTCCCGAGGTGATGACTGCTATCACATAAAGTGAGTTATAAGAATGGCCGAAATTTTACCCTTAATTAAAATGATGAAATTAGTACCTGCCAAGAAACTTGTAGTATCCCTGTATTGCGACAGACAAGTATAAGAGGAGGGCACTCTGGATCTGAGGGCTCCATGTGGAGTACTCTATTGGACATGGCTTATGTGCCATCTCAGATCTTTTTGGCTTCATGTCTCTGTTGACTATATATATATATATTTTTTTTCTCAGTTACAGCTAGGCAACCATTCCATGGGGAATGTTACCCACTTCATGTAGATATAACCTCAATGTCTATGACTTAGGCTCCTTCCAGGCCTCCTTTTGTTTTTCATCCTATCCTCTATTTTCACTGTTATCTATTTTCACTAAGGCATGGGATGCCATTAAACTGGTGTGACAGTCATGTAGGCAGAATCCAGAAGCATACAAGTTAATTTTCTTTGGGGCAAACCTATGGAATATGGCATTAACAGAAGTTTGTCTCCTTCCCTTTCTATGGTCAGTTGCTTGAATTTGTTACAGAGCATTAGCCAGCTTGGAAAGCTATGCTCACATTAGCTAGCTCTCTCTTGATGCATTCTCCTTTTCTCTGACTTTCTTGTTTCCCTGGAGTTATACTTCCTTTGTTAATTAGTAGCTTCAGGCACTTTGTTCTGGGTAATCCATGCTAAGACAGATGTATACCAGTTTTATCTCCAGATGAAAAACTGAAACAAAAAAACAGCCTGTTGAAGGTTACCTATCTAAGTCCTTCACATCTACCTCTTCCCTATTTACAATCCAGTTCTTAATTAATGTATTTAATAGAGGACAAACACTATCCAGTTGCTGACAACAGCTGGGGTGTTAAAAATCAATCCTGTGGAGTAAGCAGGAATGGCTTGAATGGGGTGGTATGTAATAAATGTCCTGAACTATAAATGTTCAAGAGTCAAGGTGATGGTTTATCAGTGGGAGTAAATAAGGGGCCTTTAAGTTCTTGCATCTCATAGGACAGCATAAGAAAAGTGTTCTGCAGTTTAAGAAAACATTCTGTGAGAGATATGTAAAATAAGAGAGGTTTTATACAGTGAGGTGGTAGAGTTAATTAGAAAATGTATGTGTGTGTCAAAGGAAGAGAGAAAGGAGAGAAGATTAAAAGATTAAGCCATAGTTATATTGCAAGGAAGCTCTAACTTGTTGAAATATTTGGCTGTGGTAAGAGCTTTTACTAGGTAGGATGTAATTGCCCTGACAGTTGCTGACTTGGGACCTAAATGATGATGGTGAGACCTAGGTAGAAAGCTAAGCATGTTCAGCAATAGCTTTCAATAGGTAAGGAAAACCTAAAGAAAATGAAAAAAGCATGAGCTGGATCATATTTCATGCATATACATACGTACATACATACATACTTACATACATGTACATATATATCAACTTCTTTTGATTTTTTTATCATGCATATCATGATGTAAATGATCATCTTTCATACAGGTGTCTGAGCCAGATCTCTCCCACAAATGTACAAGTGAAAGGAAAAGAGTTTCTAGTCTTTGATCGTCTGCTATTAGGCACCATTCCCCACATAACAGGCAACTGGTAGCTTATTCCATGATTTAACCATATGCTTTAGTCTCAGAGAACAAATATCCATACCTGTAAGAAACATCATAGAGATAGACATTCAATTTTCTACTGCTTAACAGAGGCTTTATGTTTAAAAAATCTGGAATGAAAGGCTTAGTGAAAAGTATATTCACTGATGTTAAAATATTGGTGCTGTGCTTTGAAATCCAATAGCTAACTTGTTAAGTGGAGCATACAGGTACCCTTAAAACAGAAAGAGATAGAATCAAGAGGGGGATAGTAGAGAAGATCACAATTTGAGTCATTATAACCAAGAAGCCATTCTCAGGTGGTAGATGTGGTGGTTTTCATTAGAAGTAATGTTATCTTAAAGGTCATAGCATTTAAAATATCAATTTACACTATACTTTCAACTTAAATAACACAATAGCAAGATAACATAAATACTCCAGATAATCAACCAACTGGTAGCAGTAATCTAAGTTTCTTTTCTTCCTCTTTTGCCCTATCCCACAGTCCCTGCCCTTCCTCCAGCAGGCAGTCTTTAACAGGTCAGCATCTTTTACTGTCCTCCTTCGGCTCATGCACCGCCTTCCTTTTATGTTAGAAATAGAATTCACACTCTTAGTCCTGGTCCCAATCTGCCTTTCTCCTCTTATTCCAAATACATGCTCTAACCATAGTAGGAATTCTTCTCATCTCCCTTTCCTTAGTCCTTTTGAGGAAAATTTATCATCACTGGGTCTCAGCTTAAAGCTTTGATCTTAGAGAGACCTTATCCCTTCTCCCAGACAGAAGCAGCTCTTCCATCTATGTCTTGCTCTTACACATTTCACATTTTCATTTCCTGTGAAGTATTTTTTTTTTAAGAACAGAAACTATCAAGCTTGTATATCTCTCTGTTTACTATCTGCCTCACCATATATGATCTCAAAAGAACAAGAACCACTTTTGTCACATTCACTAGGATACTCCTCAACCTATTGGATCAGACAACCACATATATCCCTTCCCCAAACTAGCATTGCTAACTGATGGGGTGAGTGAACTAAATAGTCTTCATGTATTTTTCAGCTTATATACTACCAGGTCTCCTGAATTTATTGCTGTTTTTTTTTTTTCCTCTGCATGTGTTTGATGGGAATGCTTGTGTGTATACATGTGGGTGCATGTGAGTATACATGTATATGGAGGCCATATGCTAAAGTTGAGTGGCATCTTATGTCCTCTCCACCTCAGTTTTGGAGATAGAGCGTCTTGCTGAACATTGACTTCATTGATTCAGCTAGACTAGGCAGCCAGTAAGCCCTGAAGATTCTAATGGCTCCTCCCCAGCACTGGAATTATAGGCATATGTCGAGAACTTTATCTGGGATCCACACTCAGGTCCTCATTCTTGTGTGGCAGGCACTTTGCCCACTGAGCCTTCTCCCACCTTTGATGACTGCTTATACTACATGCTAATTCAAAAATCATCCTTGCTTTCAAAGGAAAAGGACATTTTGTACCAAACTGCCATCATGTCTTCTAAAGAATTGAGGAAATTCTAATATCCACTGAATACTTGCTGAATATTGAACATTCATTTTATTTGTTAACTTATATTATAGCTTAAACATTTGTTTTTATTGCTCTGCATAAATCCGCATTAATGGTATTAACTATGAAATATGCATATAGCATGTATTGATCAAGTGATTATTGTTATTTGTATGCAGCATGAGTCATCAAACTACAAGTCAAAATTAGCTCAGCCCTTATTTTTATTTAAAAAAAAACAAAGGTTTTACTATACCTCAGCTTCCCATTTGTTTTCATATTGTCTCTGGCTCCTTTTTTTGTCTCAATAGCAGAATTTAAGAACTGCAGCAAAGATAATTTGTAGTCCAAATATAAAAATATTAATTGTCTAGCCTTTTAGAAAACATTTAATTTCTTTGATACAAAACAGTGTGTGTTCAAATATGGAAACTGTATGAGAGTAGGAGTTGGAAAAGACCATAGGTGCAATGTGAGCATTGACTAGTACTTTCTTTAGTGAAATCCAGGAAATTTTATAATGATTGAACTTAGAAATGTATTCTCAATGTGCTCTTGTATTGAAGCATGGTAAATACACCTCTATTTCAGTAGATAGGTCAGAAATCAAAATATCTAGCTCTCCTTTTATGCTAATTCTATATTTTCTTCCTATGAGACAAACAGTTCTCTTCCCCTTCTCACACAGCTCCTGGTCTTCTCGATATTAGCATCTCTTCCCTGTGCAGTTCTGGATGGAGGCAACATAACCCTCTGTGATGAATAGTTTCTTCCATGGAATTACAATTACAGTTCATTATTCCCCTAGTTTTTGGTTCCTGACAGTTATGTTGTGGAAAATAATTGAACTGGCTTCACCTCGAGGCATTCGCAGAAGAGAATCGTATCTTGCAATTTAGGATTTTTTTTGGATGATTGATCAATTTAGTCTTTATTCCATATTCCAAACTAAGAGCAACTATTTTCTTATTTTCCTTTGAAATATTTTACATTCTTTTTTCTAACATAGATACACTGTTTTATGTAAAATGAGAAGTTACTGACCTATCACTTTATGTGCTATGCATCAAAATTCTTATGTTAAAGCTACAGAGAAGTCACATAGCAAACCCTTGTTATTTTAAAGCTCCCCCCATGTAGATCAATTAGTAAAAAGTAAAATCACAAAGCATTTTTTCCAATTATTTACTTCCAGTTGCTATAATTTTTAGGCTATGAATGATATATTGTCTAGGAATAATGCTTGTGTATATGTGTTATGATAGCATTATTCCTGAAAGTTCACTGTTTCCTATGACCAGGTCCTCCAATTTTGGACTGCCTCACTCAATTATATCAAAAATCACAAGGTTTCATAGAATGAAGTTATAAAACTATCAATTTATCAAATCACTGTATGAAATATAATATCCAAAGATAATCTATCTTCCTACTCAGACCATTTTCTTCCTATAGGAGGGGATATGCATATGGGAAGGCAATTATGTCAAGTCATCTACACATTATGAGAAATATAATACACAGACTGATTATCTTTCTATTCAACCCTTAAGCATTCTATAGGAGGAGCAGTACACATGGGAAGCCAAAATAAAAACTGGTTTGCTGAGTAAATATCTGGGATTAAAGGAGGACGTGTTCTATCACTTGCACTGAATATCCAGCCACGCCCATCTTTCATTTGTAAACTGCATCATCCCAGGACATTTGGAAAGCCACATTTTGGATTAGAGCTACTCATACTCTGAAAAGTCCTGGGTGACTACTTCTAAGGACTCACCTCTGTGTTGTTGAATTTCTACTTATGTGCTGTGGAAACAGTCTTGCTTCAGTCATTGTCAGGCAGACAATGATTCCATCAAACCACTCTTTCTGCCATAGGGACACTCTTCCTCTGAAGATGATAAGTATGTGTTTCTTATTTGATCCATGTGAAATGTATCAGACTCCCAAAGCTCTGGAGTATCACTGCTGTGTCTGTTCCATCAATATGAAGAAAGGTTTTGAAATTTGACCCTGCTTACATTTGAGGACAGATAATGCTTTGTTGTAAGGAGCTGTCCTTTGGCTCATAGACTGCTTAGTAGTGTCCCTGGACTCTGCTCATCCTGTCAGTAATAACCCCCCATGATCCCCTCACAATTTTGACAACTAAACATATTTACTAACATTACAAATGTTTCCTGGGATCAAAACTGTCTCTGTGAGCCGGGCACGATAGCGCAAGCCTTTAATCCCAGCACTTGGGAGGCATCGCCGTGAGTTCGAGGTCACCCTGAAATTACATAGTGAATTCCAGGTCAGCCTGGGCTAGAGTGAGACCCTGCCTGGGGAAAAAAAATGTCTTTGTGAAAACTTGGTAAATAGGGTGGTGAGGCTAAAGAGAGAATATCCTTCTGGATTCTTGTGAAGATTTAGGGTCAAAAGCATTCACCTCAGTAAAGCTGGATTCCACCTTTATATCATTTGACTAATTCACTTAGATTCCTCCAAGGCTCATGTAAGAATCAAATCCTAGTTCAGATTTCTTCCCATGAAAGTATCATGGTTAATTTTTGCTATGATTTAAATCTGAAACATCCTCCAAAGCTCATGTGTTGAAAGTTTGGTTCCAAAATTTGGTGCTGTTGGAAGGTGGTAGAACATTTAAGATGCAGGACCCAGTGGAAGGCAGTTTGGTCATGTGGGAAATGTTCTTAAAGGTAATTTTGAGTCCTGGGCCCCTTACTGTTTATCTGTCTTTCTATTTCCTGGCCATCATGAAGCAAGAAGGCTCCTCTATCATAAACTCCTTCCAAAATAAACTGTGTTATCACAGAACCAAAGCAGCAGGGTTAAGTGACCAAGTATTGAAACCTCTAAAATCATGTTCTTACCCAAGCTTTTCCTCCTTTTAATTTGATTTTCTCATTATCTGAGATATTTTCTCACAGTGATATGAAGCTGACTAATGTATTGTTATATCCAATTGGACAGGAAGTTCATAATATCTAAGAAAAGTATTTTATTTATTTATACAGAGCAAAATGCACATATTGGGAGAGAAAATATTTCCAAATCTGACCTATGTATTGTGTCTGTCAGTAGCCATTGTGGAATCAACAATGAATCCTAAAATGCATTTCAATTACCTTGGACTAGAAATATCAGTATCAGAAGCTTTTGTAGTTGAAATGGAAAAAACAAAACAAAGGGCAAAAACAACAAACAAGCAAAAAAAAACCCAGGCAGGCTTTATGATCACCAAAATGTACTTTGCTCTTTTTTTCTAAATATTTATTTTTATTTATTTATTTGAAAGAGAGAGGAAGAGACAGAGGGGGAGAGAGAGATGGGGGGAGAGAGAAAGAGAGAGAGAATGGGCACACGAGGGAGTTATAGAAATAAGCCTAGAATATCGGAATTTTAGTTTACCAAGTCAGATTTTTACTTCATAATAATAGTAGTGGTTATTTACTGAAAAGAGATAAAAAGCCCTCCCCCTTCTCCATGTGACCCCATGTCCTCTGGGATGGTTTGAATAAGTCAAAGCAGCCAGATCCCTTTAGCAATATTCTTCTTTTCATGGTGTACAGCACAGGACCTGCCATTTCATCTTCTCTGGGACAGGATACTAGTTGTCATTATCCCCCATAGACCTGCACAATTCTTAGACCATCAACATTTTGACATAGAGGACAGGAGAAGAATAAAAGAATAAGACACACAAACAGAATCACAACTGCTTGAAAAGAGGAGGGTCCTCAGTGGAATGGGAGTAGAGGGTAGAAAGAGAAATAGGATGGGAATATGATCAAATTATAGTATATGTAGAGATTAAAATTTTCAATAAAATAAATTAAAAACTAAATATTGGGGGGTGATTAAAAGGAAGACAAAATATATGAGTTTGATAAAGCCTTCGCCAAACTTACCAAAAGAAAGAGAAAATCGAAATTAATAAAATGTAAACATTACAACAGATAACAATAAATTTGAGAAGATCATTAAAGGTATACCTTAAAATCTTATATTCCAATAGATTAGAAAAATCTACATCTTTTCTATTTTTAATATTTAATGATTTCAGAACAATTTTAAGTTCACAGCAAAATGAAAGTCCCTGTCCCCTAATCTTACGCATGTATGTTCTCTCCCATTTTTAATTGCCCCCAGGGTGGTATGCCCATATTGTTATATCATGATTACCCTAAATTACAGTGTATTTTTAGTTTAGGAAAATATATAATGATATATTTTTACCAGTATATTATCATCTAGAGTTTTTTAACTCTCCTAAAATTCCTGTGTGTTTTCCTTATTCTTTCTACCCCTCTACCTAAACACCTCGAAACCTGGCAACCACTAAAGGTTTTATTATATCCATAGTGTTGTGTTTTCCAAAATGTCACATGGTCAGAATCATACAGTCTGTCACTTTTTCAGATTGACATCTTATGCTTGGTACTATCCATGAAAGTTTTCTCCATGTCCTTCCATTTAATCGTTCATTTCTTTTTAGTGCTAGGCTAGTTCCTTTGTTTCACCATATAAACTTTAGTATCAATTTTTTTTTAGGAATTTTTATTGAAATTGGGTTGAATGTGTAAAATAACTTGAGAGGAAATAGTATTTCTACAGTATTGCATGTTCATATCCTTGAATATAGGATTTTTTTTCATTTAATCAGTTTCTTGATTTCATTCATTGGCATTTTTTTAGTCTTGTGGTGTTACAGATTCTCAGGGAAATTTGTGAAAGGGAGGGCAGAAAAATTGTTAGAGCCACAAATTGGGACATTACACATAGAGACATTGCTTCTTCCCCATAAGTGATGGCTACCCCACAATGCATGACCCACAGTCCCCATGGGGATGAGGGTAAGGAGCACACCAACATGTGCTGTTCACATACTGAGTATGTTCATAACTAATAAAAATACAAATTAAAATTTATTTATTTATTTATTGGTAATGAGAGAGAGAGAGAGAGAGAGAGAGAGAGAGAGAGAGAGAAGACAGACAGAGAGAATGGGCAGACAAGAGCCTCCAGCCACTGCAAATGAACTCCAGAGACATGTGCTACCTTGTATATCTGGATTTATGTGGATACTGATGAATTGAACCCTGTTAGTTAGGCTTAGCAGTCAAGCATCTGAACCACCGAGCAATTTTTCTAGCCCAAGTGCTACAGATTCTATTTGTTCATTTCAAGCATGCAGTGATTAGCTTTTGTATAATATTCTCTTATCTTTTAACCTTGTTCTGATCATTTATTAGTTTCAGTTTTATTGATTGTTTTGGATATTATAAAACAAAATATCAGCTGCGAATAATGACAGATTTAGTTCTTTCCCATTCTGCATATGTTCTAATTCATTTTCTTGTTTTCTCACATATGTAAAACTTTCAGTACAGTGCTAAAAAGATTGGTGAGGAGTCACCCTTGACTCATACATTACAGGGGTGAGATTTGTGTTTTTTCTATGTTTTTTGTTGTGATTTTTAACAGGTTAAAGTAGTACTCTATTACAGTTTTATCATAGTTGGTTTTCTTTTTCTTTTTTCTTTCTTTGGGAGAGAGACACAGAGAGAGACAGAGAGAGAGGAAGAGGAAGACAGAGATGGGTGCACCAGCAGCCTCTCAGCTGCTGTAAATGAAATCCAGATGTGTGCGCCCCCTTGTGGTCAAGGGCGGCATTGCGCCCTTGCGTCACTTTGCATCTGGGTAAACGTGGGACCTGGAGATTGGAACTGCTGGAGATTGGAACCAGCGTTCTTAGGCTTAGGAGGGAGGAGCCTTAACCACTAAGCCATCTCTCCAGCCCTTAGTTTTCTTTTTGAAACATGATGGATCTCGCTGTTTAAAAGTGCTCTTTTTTTGCCCTTTTCAATATCAGCGTCTGATGTTATCTTTTTCTTTTTTAGTTTAATGCTGGGTTGCACTAATTGATTTTCAAATGTTAAACCAGTCTTGCATATCTCAGAGAAATCCTACTTTGTTGTGGTTTTAATTATTTTCATCAATTGTCCGGTTTGATTCAATAACATTTTTTCTGAGGTCTTTTAAATTTATGCTCTTAAGCAGTATTGATCTGTTGTTTTCTTTGCTTTTAATGTTATTTGTTTAGTTTTGATATTAAGATAAGGATAACTTTATAGGATGTATTAGAATGATTCTATCTCTGAAAAAGATTATAACCTGTACAATGGACAATCTTGGCAACTTGAGCCAGGTATTTATTTAAAACATGGTTTCTGAAAGGATTGCAGGCCAGGCAACAGAAAAGATGGTTAAGGACAATCTTAGGAATTGGCCAAACCCCATCTTACATCAGTATCAAAGATTTAAATGAGTAAATGAATTTGAAATATCTTCCTCTGAGAAGAAAGTGAAACAGGGATGCCTTATAGAACAAGTTCACCCAGAAAATTTCTTCCCAATGTGAAGCCACTACCAAGGTACTCAGAGGTCAGTGAAGGCAGTGTCCAAACGGGCTTCTCTACTGCTCAGGCTGGTGGTAGAACTTGACATCATCTGTGGGATAGTAGTTTCTCAGACATATAAAATGTCAGTGCCGTCAGATCACGAGGACTTCCGCCCAGAGGCCAGGCGATGTGGGCAGCCTGATTCACTGCCCTTGAGAGCAGTATGTAAAATTGTGAGAGTGAAACTAAAGCTGCACAGGAAACCATAGGGCTCTGTGGATGATAGAAACACAGAGCGGAAGTTAGGCGAGACAAACTGCAGGCAGCAAACAAGAGCCAGCCCAAGTGAGAGGACACACGGGCTATAATTGGCAAGGTCATGTTGTGGGGCTGCCTAAGCCATTTAGACCTCATTATCACACCACCACATACTATGGATACAGGATAGATCTGCATTACTTAGTGTTTTTCCCTGCTGGGTTTCAGCCTTGCTTTGGTCTGATCCTTGATTTCTATGCTCCCATTCTTCCCTTTAGAATGAGAATGTTTTCTCTGGGGCATTGCATATGGAAAGTATTGAAAGTATGTAACTTGCTTTTGGTTTTTTTTTTTTAATTATGTTTTATTTGTTTGAGAGAGAATGAATGAAGGAATGAATATAGGCATACTAGGGCCCATCTATGAGTATGTCTATGATATCCTAAGATGTTTAATCAAAGGGGTAAGTACTGTTTTGACTATGCGTAGCTGCATCCCATAGATTATTTTAAAGATAGAACAGAAGTGGGGGGGGGAGTGCCACCACATGTAAGCATTCTGTCTACTTTCTGGCCACAGTGATGTAATTGCTTTGATTTTGCTTTCCCTGAATTGATCAACTGAAAACCTGAAACATAGGCCAAAAGAAATAATTCCTTACTTTATGTTGTTTTTCTCACAGACATTTAGGCCACAGGTATGGAGAAGTGAGTAATACTACTAGATTTTGGTTACTTGATTTTGTTACTATTGATTTCTTAGCTTGAATTTCATTGATTTATGCTCTATTTCTTATTGTTTGTGGCTTACTTTGCTAATATTTTTTCTTCTCTTTCTAGTTGCTTAAGGTACGAATTTAGAGAATTTATTTTGCTCTTCCTTCATTTGTAATATATGCATTAAATTCTATAAATTTCATTTTAAGCACTTGAGTTGGTATAGACCACATATTTTGACAAGTTACATCTTAATCTTCATTTAATTCAAATATTTCAATTTGACTAGAATTGCTCATTTGACTCATGTGTTAGTTAGAAACATGGTCTCAATCTCTGTGTATTTGGAGATTATCAACTTAAATTTCCGTTATTCCTTTTCAGTTTAATTCCATTGTGGTCTCAGAGCAGATAGTGTAGGGTTTTTGTTTTTCTAGAATTTGTTGAAATCTGTTTAATGACTCACAGTGTGGAATGCCTTGGCAGATGTTCCTTGTGAACTTGAGAAGAATGTTCAGACTTCAAATGATGGATGACATTGTCCATAGGTGCCAATTCTAATTGATTAATGGTATCATTTTGTTCCTACTAGTTTGCTGCTCACTGGGTGGTTCTCTTTTTGATAAAGAGGGGTTGAAGTTTCCAACTATGATATTGCGCTCATTTATTTCTTCTTACAGTTCAGTATATTTTTTTGCCTCATACGGTTTGATATTATGTAATGTGCATTTCTGTTGAGAATTAGTGTATCATCTTTGATTTCTTTAATAAGTAATGTCTTCCCTTTTCCCTGACAGTTTTTTGTTTTGAAATCTGTTCTGTCTGAACGTAACATAAATATTCCTGCTTCCTATTTTTCTTTAAGCCATATTAGAATGGTGCATGTTTCACCATTCATTTCCTGAATTCAATATGCATGCATTGTTATATTAAATCTCTTCTCCCTTTTTTGTCATTCTTTTTTATCTTTGAGGAGAGGAAAAAGTAGAGTGTAGGATTACTGGTGTACTCCTTTATACTTAGCATATATTTATACTTTCTTTAAGACAACATATAGTTTGGCCTTGTTGCTTTTGTCCACTCTTAACCATCTGTCTTAATTGGTGCAATTAGCCTATTGACTTACAAAACAATGATTGATGTAGTTGGAGTAACATCTATTATGTTTGTTACTATTTCCTATTTGTTGCTCTGTTCATTGTTCCTATTTTTGTCCTCTATTCTCTTTGTGACTTCTGTAGTTTAAATTGATATTTAATTCAATTTTATATAATTCAATTTTATCTCCATTTTAGTATGCCTGTTTTACTTCTTTTTTAAATGGCTACCCTAGCATTTGCAATATACATTTATGACTATGCCCAGTCTAATTCCAAATAAAACTATATCACTTCATAGTCAGTGTTAGTACCTTATGATAACAATAGTCCTAATTCCTTCTTCCCATCATTATAGCTGTCATGAATTTTGCTTATGTGTCAATATATCACACTTATATACCTAAGCACATATAATTAAATACAATGTTTACAGTTGTCATTCTGTTTTAAAAAATATTTTATTTATTTATTTGCATGTAGGTGGGCACTCCAGGGTCTTCTGTCTTTGCAAATGAGTGCCAGATGTATGTGCCACTTTTTGTGTCTGGCTTTATGTGAGTTCTGGGGAATTGAACCATGGCTTGCAGGCTTTACTAGCAAGCACCAGTAACCACAGAGTCATCTCCCAACCCCAGTTATCATTCTAAAAAAAAAAACCTGTTATCTGTTAGAAGCTCTACAATTTAAAAACTAAAGCCTTTTAAAAATTTCCTTTCTTACTCCCTTTTCAGTGCTTTTTTATGTAAATACAGGTGCCTGATCTGTATTTTTCTTTTTTCTTTGAATTTATTTTCTTATTTGTACAAGGTGTTTCTTTAGGAAACAACTTTTCTCAAGTTTTCGTGAACCTGAGAAACTATTACTCATTCATTTTGAAGATGAATTTAGCGAATGATGGAATTCTAGTTTTTTGTTTTTTTTTTAACCGCCTCAATTTTGCATTAGTCTTCTTGCTTACATGGTTTCTGAGATATATGTAATTCATAACATCATTTTCTATAGAGAAGCCCTCTGTAAATTTTAGTGTTTATTTTTTAATTATTGCTTTCCTGTAGTTAGCAAATGATATGTCTACATATAGTTTATTGTTCTATATGTATGTAATATTTATTATGCTTCCTCTAAAACTTCTCTGAGCTTCTCTGGGGTATTAATTACTGTCAACATTAATAGATAATAGATAGAGAATGGGTACACTAGGGCCTCTAGCTGCTGTAAATGAACTCCAGATGCATGTGCCACTTCATGCATTGGCTGTATGTGGGTACTGGAGTATCAAACCTGAGACATTAGTTTTTGAAGGCAAATGACTTAACCACTGAGCAGTATCTCCAGCCCATCTTTTATCTCCTTTTTATCCTTATTTCTCTTCATAAACATGTATAATATAGAATTTCCATTCTACCTTCTCTCTGCTTACATTGCCTACCTGTTCTTGTGTGCTTCCTTTCTATTCATTTGATTCTCTCCTTTCCGTGTCTTTAGTCTTGGTGGCAGTGGTTTGCCTGGTGTCTTAACCTCCTTCTAGGTCCTGAGTTGTTGACTTTTAAGTCTGTTAAGCTGTTTTGTTGCTAGAATAGACTGACAAGTTTCAAGCTCCTTCCTTGCAGTGTCTGAAATCAGAAGTCCTTGCCTTGTTTTTGGTTTTTGCCACAGGCTATATAATGCAGGCTGTTATTCCTTGAACTTACTATTATGTGGCCCAGGTAGACCAAAATTCTGTATCTGCCTGCCTTAGCTCACTAAGTGCATTTTTCAATATGACCAATATGCTTGGCTTTTAGTTATGTTTTATTTGCTTTGTGTACTTTGAATAAGATATTGGAGATATATATATATATATATATGAGATAAGATATTGGCTGAAGAGATGGCTTAGTGGTTAAGGCACATGCCTGCAAAGCCTAAGGACCCCAGTTCAATTCTCCAGGTCCCACATAAGCCAGATGCACATGGTGGCACAAGCATCTGGAGTTCGTTTGCAGTGGCTGTAGGCCCTGGCATGCTCTCTGTCTCTCTCTCTCTCCCTCTCCCCACCTTTCTCTGTCTCTCATAAATAAATAAGTAAAGAAAAAAGATATTGGATGCATTTTTATGCTCATGACTTTTTCTAAACATGCAAATACTATATATCTTTTATTAACATTGTGTGGTAGTTTGACTATATGGCCCCCAATATATTCAGTGCTTTATTAGTTTATAGTTTGCATCTACAATCACTTTGCTAGAGGCAATGTCACTGGGGGTGGATCTTAAGGTGTGGTGGTGGGTTTGAGATCCCATTGTAAAGATACACAAAGTGAAAGTGTGCCTAATAGGAGTTCCTGAAGTGTGCTGTGGCTTTTGGCTGTAGTTTTGCTCTGTGTGCTGGGTGGCTGGGGGCTTTGCTCTCTTGCCTGGCCTTGTGAGAGCAGGCCGCTTCTTCTGCCATTATGGAACTTCCCCTGGATCTGTAAGCTTCAATAAATAATATCCCTTCCTCCATAACTCTGCCTGGTCTGGAAGTTCATCTCAGCGAACCTGAAGCTGTCTGCTACACATAGATTGTATAAGGTTTAAACCAGGCCTTTAACCTTTTAACCATGATGTCCCTGGGCTTAGAAGTTACAATCTTAAAAGACAAAACCCAAGACATTCTGTCCAAATATATCTTGTATTCTCAGATCAATACCATATCATTTATTTCCCCTTTGTCTATCTCTCTCTTCTTCCTTCCATCCTGTTTGAACAAAGTTGCCACGGGGTGGCCTTTTTGCTTTCCCTTAGACCATGCCTCAATCTTGGTAGTTCTACACAAAGTACACATTTTTTCCCCAGAGCTCACAAATAGCAGTAAAAGTCCTGTTCAACAAAGAAATTTATGCACTGAAAATAAAACAAAAGGATCATTATTTGCCAAGATAGATTTTTAAAACAATTCCTATGAGTTAAAATGTTCTAGAGTGAAACTATTGATGTTTTACTTGGGAAGAACAGAATAGCAAGGAGGGGGCTAGTATTTGTCTGCACTTAGTCACTGGGCATGGATCTGCATTTTATTGGAAGTTCCTCTCTAACATCAAGGAAGAGTGCAGTTGGCTTGACAGATAAAATATAAGTATTGCTGACATGACCCAAACATATATCATTCATTTTGAGTTGGCTGAGATTCTGTTAGCAAAGAGGAGAGAAAGGATGTGGTTTCAAAAATCAGAGGCAGAGAAACTATCGCAATAAGCATAGGTGAACTGCGAGCAGAAGCAATGGTCTGCCTTTAGGCTCCTGCTGAACATAGGTAAGAATCTCAGATTAAATTTTATGCATGGTGTCTGTCTGCAGGAGTCTGTGAGTATCTTTATTTAGTATGTATCTTTGAAATTTACTATTTCAAATTTTATTTTTGGTCAATCTGTCTTTGAAAATTGGCCTTTCTAAAAAATAACTCAGGATTTGGGCTCTGGAATCAGACAAATTCAGTTTAAACACCAGCTTGATCACTTATCAGATGTGGGACTTGGACACCTCACTCAATTAGTCTAAGATTCTGCTTCTTCATCTGTAAAGCACAGCAAAACAGTGAACCAAATCTGGCTCGTGTTAGTTACTCCAAAGCAGGTTACACAAATGGTGGAGTGGGTGGGGAGAAAAATGTGAAACACTGCATCTATCAGAAGCAAAATTAAAATTTGACTTCTTACCTAAAGGAAAGAGCTTTGTTGTGCTGGCTGTCCTTGACAGTGTGGAAGAATGACGTGTTCACTCTTCGGGAAAGGTGCGAGACCTCAGCTATCAATATTGAAAAAACAAAGAGCAACTCCTCTACTGCCTTGAGTGTTTTCTCTTAGGATGCAGCAGGCTTTCATTGAAGTGGAGGTACAGGGATCACCTGAGAACTTTGTTCTGGACTCTGACGCCCTCAGGTAGATCGATTTCTCGCTAATGAATCAAACCTTTGAAACCTGTTCTGTGATATCTCAAGCACCACTCTGCCTGAGCTCTGAGACCAGGCAAAGCCCCTGCTCCAGGGGCTGGGCTTCCTTTTCCATTTCAGTGCAATTAGGAGACTTTCTTTCTCTGAATCAGAAACCATCTGGCAGGAAAAATGGTCTGGGAACATTCCACAGGGTGCTCTGGAGTAGCAGGCAATCAAGAGTTGATGAAGGGCTAGAGGGGCTCATTATGTAGGGAAATGTTCCTCCCCGCAGCAGAAAGGTGAGTTACTGTGTCCATGCTGCCCAGCTGATTACTTGGCTCATGGAAATTAGTACTGGATCCAAAAGAAACAACGCGTTTTTCCACAATTCTCCCAATTATCCACGTACGCTCTAGAAGAACACATTCCTTCCTTCCAAGTTCTCTTATGAAGGCCTGCTGAATAGAGGGGTAGTGGACTTTGCCAATGTGCAATTGCCGTTAGAGAACCTGCCCCCCGCTGCCTTAATGTTCTCATAGACTATGAATTCAGTCTGGAAAATGCTTACAAGTGTCCTGGACTTGTAATTGTACCCAGGATAGGGTTTAGAGTACCTGTAAACAGGTCAGATGGCATATACTGTGGTAGGCAGGGAGGAGTGGAGTAGGTTTTCAGGCAAAGAGCAACAAGTGTTGCCTGTGTGCCTCTGACTGCAATCTACAGCTGAGTAAAGAGTAACAGCATCCTTAATGCGCAACAGTAGAAACGTAAGGTGCCTAAGGAGTGTGCATCTGTGTTCACTCCAGCCCAGTGCTTCTGACGGAGATCTCCAAAGGAAGGAGTACACAGCATCAGCAAAACCTCATCAGCCCTGACAGTGTGATGGCCCTACTGTGGCGACAGTGACAGATGTGCAGCAGCAAGAGCAGTGTGACTTAAATGCAGGCAATGCAGAGTACAGGCTTCTTTTCACTTTATTTTTCTTGGACAATGATTTTTAGATGATAAAGTACCAGGCTGCTAATGCAAGAAGTTAAGGATGAGTGTGAGAAAAATGGGTGGTGTTTGATTGGAAGATAGCATTCATGGAGAGAATATTTGATGGATATATAATATTGGAAAATTAAACATCAAATTTGTTTGTTTAAATTTTTTTTTGTCTCCTAAGTAAGCTCCATGGTTGGATTCTGAGCTAAATAATCATATGCCAAAAACATACATTACAACTCTATTGAGCTACCATTTACATGCTGTGAGTTTTCACCCATGACAGGTGTAAGGTTCAGTGATTGTCAGCAAATGTATGGAGACGTGAGATCATCAGCATCATTCACTTTAAAAATATTAGTTATAGCTTTTGCTATAACTACCTGATGTCATCCTGCTACCCCTTTGCCAAACCCATTCAAGAACACCAATAATGGGGCTGGGGAGACTGCTCAGTGGTTAAGGTATTTTCCTGTAATGCCTAAAGACTTGGTTGATTCTCCAGTACCTACGTGAAGCCAGATGCACAATGCGACACATGAATCTGGAGGTTGTTTGCAGCTGCTAGAGGCCCTGGTGCACCCATTTTCTCTTTCTATCTCTTTTTTCTCTCCCTCTGCTTGTAAATAAATAAATAAAAATATTTTCTTTTAAAAAGAACACCAATCATCTTTCTCTTTTGGAAGATTTTTCCCCTAAAAATTCATAAAATACACAAGCTGTGGCTTTTAGCTGCTGCTTCTTCACTTGGATTTGAGGTTCATCCATCTTGTCACATGTACTAGTATGCGGCTTCTTTTATACTGCTGAGTAGACTTTCCTCATATGGATATACCACACTTTATTACTCAATGGTTGATAGACATTGGGGTTGTTTGCAAGTTTATTGTATTATGTACAATGTGCCCTAAAACAACTATGCATATACAATGCTGTATAGATATGTTTCAGTTTCATAAGAATAAAATTACTAGGTTTTATGGTAAGAATATATTTTCAATACAAAGATGGGTTTATCTTACTATCATTTTATTAGGTAGAAACTTTGTATGGACACATTATGTGTTGGTATCATCATTTCCCCCTCTGTGTCCCCACTCCTCCACAGAAGGCACTCCTTAGTGGGATTGCTGGTATTCACCGTGGAGTTGTAGGTTATGAGTTGTGAGAGCTGCAGTCTGTCACTGTGGGGAGAGCTATGTCTCTGGATATTCCTTCCCACCCTGTTGCTCTTACATTCTTTCCATCCCCTATTTTGCAAACTTCCTTGAGCCTTGGTGGGTGTGATGGTTGTTTGTGTCAACTTGATTTGTTTAGGAATCCACAGACATTCCTCATAAGTGTGTCTCTGAGGCTGCCTCTAGGAAGGAATAACTAAAGGAAGAATCCTTCCCCCAGGGGTAAGCCCTTCCCCCAGAATGGGCGGCCCAGAGTGGGCGGCCCCTCTTGGAGGAGGGGGCAGGTTGATAAAAAGGAGCTCTGGGAAGAAAGGCTCTCTCTCTCCCACCTGGCTGCTGGTGCTGCTAGCTGCTTGCCACTGGGTGCTTGCTGCTTGGTATTTTCCGTTTGGTACTTGCTGCTTGGTGTTGCTGCTCTCCAGTGTGGACTGAAGACCAGGGTGGACTGAAGAGCAGCGTCTCTCCAGGAAGCCTCCAGGCCTTCCATGCCGGATTGGGACTGCTGAGGCCTCCAGCCTCGTGGACTGAGCAGCTACCGGGTTTCTTGACTCTCAGACCTGCAACCTGCTGTTGCTGGACTGTGTAAGCTAATCCAATAAATTCCCTTTTAATACAATTCATTCTATCCATTCTGTTCCTCTAGAGAACCCTGACTAATACAGTGGGTGTGCTTCAATTCTCCTTTAGTGTTTAATTTTCAGCAGCTTTTGGATTTCTGCTTTAGTGCCTTTTGAGTATCCTCAGTGTCTGTCTCCATCACCCTGACCCAGGTATCAGGCTTGTTATGGAGGCAGCACACCTACTCATCTCGCCAGTCCCTTTGTGGTTTCGCATGGGTACTGGCTGCTATATGAGTGGTAGTTCATTTCCTGTTAGGAAGTCAGCTTTCTCTTCTTGTCTTGTTGGTAGATGATGGTTGTTCTTGACTCTTGCTGCTTTCTGAAAAACAAAACTGGATTCTCCCAATGGAGAGTGAGATCAAGATAGGTTAAAGAGGATAAGCATTATTAATTTAGACAGATGTTGATGAGTGTAGTCTCACTTTTGTATGAAAGGAAGTGGGAGCTCCTTATTGAAGTCCATTAACTTGGTCTTCATTGGGCTCTGACTTGGTTCCTAGTTTTAGTTATGGGTTTCTTTCCACTGAGCAGATCTCATAGCCAATCAAACAGCCATTGGTAAGAATATTTTAATATACTTTAATTTATTTATTAATTTTGAGAGAGTGCAAGTGGCAGAGAAAGAGAGAGAATGGGCGTGTCAGGGCCTCCAGCCACTGCAAATGAACTCCAGATGCATGGGCCCCCTTATGCATCTGGCTTATGTGGGTCCTGGGAAATCAAACTGGGATCCTTTGGTTTTGCAGATGGAAACCTTTACTGCTAAGCCATCTCTCCAGCCCAGAATATTTTTAATAATTAGGTAAATTCCAGATATTTTAAAGTAACTGTGCATTTGATAATTCCATAGGGAATGTCTGAAGATTCTAGCTTCTCTATCTCTTTGGTAATATTTGTCATTGTCATATTATGGCTATGCTACTGTGCAGTGTCCTATCATTTTGTTTTGGATGTGTACTTCCCAGTGGTGTAAT
The DNA here is from genome assembly GCA_036365145.1 of Orientallactaga sibirica. NCBI lineage: Eukaryota > Metazoa > Chordata > Mammalia > Rodentia > Dipodidae > Orientallactaga > Orientallactaga sibirica. The sequence goes on along the minus strand of JAEOAD010000031.1, from coordinate 9,424,709 downwards.
GGTACACAGCATCTTTTCTCGTGCATATTAGCCACCTATTCATTTGTTTGGTAAAATATATTTCCAAATATTTGGTCCACTTCTTAAATAAGTTTTTTTGTGCACACTAATTTTAAGTGTTTATTTTAAATTATGTTAATAATTTTGTTGGATTATAATTTCTCTAATATTGATTTTGGCTTATAGTTTTTTTTTTTTTTTTTTTTTGGAGGTGGGGAATGATGCTAGACATTAAGGCCTTAAATTCAAATGAATAACCTGCTCTACTACTGAGTTTAAGCCCAGCTCTTGTAATTTTGAGATGGGTCCCTCTATGCATCCTGGGCTGACCTGAACTGATTTGTCCTCTTGCCTCTGCCTCCCCAGTACTGGCATTAGAGATGTATGCCACACCACCAGGATTTTATTTTCTTATTGATACTTTTTGAGCTATAAAATTTTAATTTTGATGACAATTTTCTATCTGTGATCCTGTTTTGATATTGTGGTTAAGAAATCTTTGTCTACTGAAGTCATGAAAACTTTCTCCTATATTATCTAGAAGTTCAATAGTTTCAACTCTTAGGAATGAATCTAACTTTAGGGAGGTTTTTTGCTTGTTTTTTTTTTTTTTTTTTTTTTTTTTTTTTTTTTTTTTTTTTTTAGATAGTGTCTCACTATAGTCCAGGCTGATGTGGAATTTACTAGTGGTCTCAGGATAGCCTCAAACTCATGGCCATCCTTTTACCTCTGACTCCTGTGTGCTGGGATTAAAGGCCTGCACCACCATGCCTGGCCCTGGATTTAACTTTTATAGAGAGTAAATTTACATCTATGGTAGGAAGAGAGTGTTAATTTCATTTTTTATTCATGTATTTATGTATTAATTTATTTTGCACAAATATATTTATTGGTCACAGAAACATTTGTTGAAGACTCATTGTTTCTCCCATTAAATCACACTTGACAAAAATCATCCCTACATGAAAAGTGTTATTCTGGATTCATACCTATTGGGCTGATGGGCCGTGCTTATGCCAGTACTCACTGTCCTGATTATTGCAGTTTTATAATGACTTAAAATCAAAGTCCTCTAACTTGTTTGTTCAGTTTAGCTTTAGTTATTCTGGGTTCTTTGCATCCTCATGTATTATTTCAATCAGTTTTTCATTTTCACAGAATTTCTGTTGGGAATATGATTCATGCCTCTTTGACTCAGGAAATCCTCTTGCAGATAACGATCATTTTATAAATTAAATGGACAATTTGCAAAGGTGTTGGTTTTTGCTAATCCACCCCTATACAGTTTTTTATATGATTGTTCCCATCTTCACTTTTATATGGTGCACTGTCCAAAATTTACTATACATTCTACTGCTTATTACACTGAATTTTGAGTTTTAAACTAACCTTGCATTCCTAGGGTATAATTCAGAAACACTATTTTTAATCTATCACTTGATTACGTCAACTAGCAATATGTTAAATATTTTGTGTTATTCTTCATGAAAAATATGACCTGCATTTATGTTGAATTTGTAATTTCTTATTTGTCATTTGTTTGATGTGCACGATATGTATATATGCATGCATGTTCACATGTGTGGGTGCAGACGCACATGTACATGTGTGCATGTGGAGGCTGGAGATTTTCCTTCCACAATCGTGGTCCTGCTTATTTAATGAGGCAGAGTCTCTCACTAAAACATTGACTGATTTGATTAGTATAGCCAGCTGGCTTGCCATGAGGATATGTGTCCAGAGCACTGGAATTATAGGTGGGTTTCCAGGCTCATGTGAAATTTACATGGACACTGGTGATTTGGTCTCAAGCTCATAGGTAAGTAATTTATGGACTAAGCCTATGTATTTTATGTTTTGATCTTTGAAAACATAAAGAAATTTCTCTCCCTTCTCTATAATCTAAAAGCAAGCCTTATAAAAGATTATCATCAGAAGCCATACATGGCGGTGCACACCTTTAATCACAACACTTGAAGGCAGAGATAGGAAGGTCACCATGAGTTCAAGACCATCCTGAGACTACATAATGAATTCCAGGTTAACCTGGGATAGAGTGAGATCCTACCTCAAAAGAAAAAAATAAAGAAAGGAAAAGAAAACAAAAAACAACAATGACAATAACAACCAAAGAGAGAGAGAGAGAGAGCGCTTACCATCAGTTCATGTTTCTTACTTTATTTTATTATTTATTTATTTATTTATTTATTTATTTATTTTGAGAAAGGGTCTTACTTTGTATCTCAAGCTGGCCAGGTATGCATAGCATTTCTTAGATTGAGCACAAACTCATGGTAATACTCTTGTTTCAGCCTTCCACATATTGAGATAGCATTTTTTTATTTTTGGTAGAATATTAGTGAAGTCATTTGTGTCTAGAAATTTTATCTAGTAAATATTCACTAATTTAGTTGTTTTATTTATTTTAGATATATTTAATTTTCTATTTCTTCCTGTTATAGCCAGGTTCACATTACTGGTAGAAATCACTTGATCAAGAGCAGCTTGTGGGAAAAAAAAAAAATTTTTTATTTATTGACTGAAGGGGAAGCTCCATGATGGCAGAGGAAAATGATGGCATTAGCAGAGGGTGGACATCACCTCCTGTCCAACATTAGTTAGACAACAAGAACTGGAGAGTGTACCAAATACTGGCAAGGGGACACTGGCTATAATACCCATAAGCCCACCCCTAACAGTACAATACCTCCAGAAAGCATTAATTCCCAAATCTCCATCAGCTGGGAACCTAGCATTCAGAATACCTAAGTTTATTGGGGACACCTGAATCAAACCAACACATTCTGTCCCTGGCCCCCATAAACTGATATCCATACATGATATAAAATACAATGCATTCAGTCCAACTTTAAAACTCCCCATAGTTTTTAATCAATCCTAATGATGTTCAAACAACCCCATAATCCAAAGTCTTTTTAAATATGTTTTATTTACTTATTTATTTATTTAAGAGAGAGAAAGAGAGTGAGAGAGAGATAGAGGGCAAGAAAGAGAGAGAGAATGGGTGCACCAGGGCCTCCAACCACTGCAAATAAACTCCAGATGCATGTGCCCCCTTGTGCATCTGGCTTACATGGGTCATGGAGAGTCGAACCAGGATCCTTTGGCTTTGCAGGCAAACACCTTAATGCTAAGCCATCTCTCCAGCCAATCCAAGGTTTTTTAACTGAGCTATAGCATGAAAAAAAAAAATCCCACCCAAAACCATAATGGCACAGAATAAACATCCACAGTACAAAATATGGCATTGGGCATAGCAAAAACACATCCAACCAATACACGATTTAAACAGGGCAAACATCAAACTCTGTTGCTCCAACCCCAGCAACTCTAGTCAGTGACAAGTCTCCAAGTCCGATAATTCTAACCAGCAACAAGTCTCTGAAGTTCTACTTCTGCCCCTGCAGCTAGACTACTCACAGTCCTGGAAAACTTCATCTGAGGCCTGCAGCTTTTCTTAGCAGCCATCTCGTGGTCCTGGCATCTCCACTGCGTCTCCACTGCAACCCATGGTGTATCCTCATGGCTCCATTGGGTTTCCATGCAGGCATCCAGCAAACCTGCTTCATACTGCCCATGGCCATTTACAAAACACAAGACTGCATTGCAATTCAATTACCCTCTCCTGCATTTCTTTTTTTTTTTTTTTTGTCTTTTTTTTTATTGACAACAAAATATACTTACATACAAAAAGTGCATAGTATTTCCCTCCCCTCCCCCCATTCCCCTTTAGAACTCCACTCTCCATCATATCCCCTCCCTCTTTCCATTAGTCTCTTTTTTAATTTGATGTCATCATCTTTTACTTCTATTATGATGGTCTTGCGGAGGTATTGTTAGGCACAGCAAGGTCATGGATATCAAGGCCAATTTCTGTCTGGGCAGTTGCATTGTAAGGAGTCGTACCCTTCCTTTGGCTCTTCCATTCTATCCACCCCCTCTTCCTCAGTGGTCCCTGAGCCTTGGAGGGTGTGACAGAGGTGTTTCAGTGCTGGGCACTCCTCCATTCCTTCTTCTCAGCACTATGTTGCCTTTTGGATCATCCCAGTGGTCATTGCCATCTGAAAAGAGAAGCTTCTCTAACCAGAAGTGAGAGTAGCATTAATATGTGAATATGAGCATTAAGTGTGCTATTTTCCGGGCAGCTTGGTGGGAATAGTATATACATTTAGACAAGAGCATGCTTTATACCCCTAAGGCTCATGACCTTACCTACCATAGACTTTGCTTAGGTTTTTCAGTACCAGGTATGTATTCCCTCCCGTAGAGAGGGCCTTCAGTCCAATTATGGAGCAGTTGGTTACCCCATGAGTAGACATGCCACTATTGCACCTGTTCAGTCATTGGGCCTGTCTGGCCAAATTTGAATATTCAGTGTCCACTGTTTTCACTGCTGATGACTTCTGTCTCCCATACTCTGCATGCAGTGCAGCTTTTTCCAGCTTTCAGTTGGCTGGTCTACAGGGAGAAGGTTTTCTGCTCAGCACCAGCTTGCTTTCTCAGTGACCTTGCCTCTCAGGCAAGAGATGTCTTCAGCAATAGGGTCTTACTATCTGTTTCTCGAGGGAAACCAAGGGCTTTGGCAAACGCCTTTAATGTTTTGGAGGCTACTGGGACCTCCTTGGCCAACAACTCACTGGAAGGTATCCCATCCCAGGCACTGAAAAATTTCTAGTAACAGTCTACAGCTTCTAGATGTACCATTATTCAAAAAAATAATTTTACATAAGTCTTATTCACAATCTTTTGAAATTAGATTGACCCTCCCCCTGCCCTTCTTTTATGCATTCTCTACCTATGGCCTCGGTTAGGCCATTCCCCTCCTTGTAATCAGTCCTTCCACTTACATATGTGCAATTCTCCTGCATTTCTTATACCCCATAATACCAGAGAGGGTTCCCAATTTGTTAATGGAGGGGGCAATAAAGCAGACTTTGAAGAACATGACACTCCTTGAGTATTCAGGCTCCTTCAAAAGAGTCTACATTCTTCCTCTTGCCCCAGTGCAGGTCAGCTGAACCAATCTCAAAGGTTGTCATCTCTCAATAGTAGCTGAATGGGCAGAATATTCAGCCCAAAGATTTCATTTCTGTGCCATATCCCTCTGTTCATAGCAGTCCATTTCTATGCAAAACAACCCTTCACAAGTTCTTGGGACACAGGCATAACAATAAGCCTCTCACACAAACTGCTTCTAGCCCAGTCCAGGCAAAGCTCTTTCTCATCCTCATAAGCCAAACCTCACAGTCTGTAGTTCTTATTGCATTCAGGGCTTTCAACTCTGACCAGAAAAGTCCATCAAACTGTACTTACAGCACTGCAAAGCGTCTCTTAGGCCAAGATTTCAAATCCTTGCACATTCCTCTTGAAAATTAGCTCCAAAAGGCCAAAGTCACATAGTCAAGTGTGTAGCAGCAATCCCACTCCTCTGATACCAACCTACTGTTGCAGTCAGGTTTGCATTGCTTGCAGAAATCACCCAATAAAGAGCAGCTTGTGGGGAAAAAATAAAGTTTTATTTTGGCATAAAGACTCAAGGGGAAGCTCCATGATGACATGGGAAAATGATGGCATGAGCAGAGGATGGACATCACCTCCTGGCCAACATCAGGGGACATCAGGACCTGGAGAGTGTGCCAAACACTGACAAGGGGACACTGGCTATAATACCCATAAGTCTACCTCCAACAATACACCGCCTCCAGGAGGCATTAATTCCCAAATCTTCAACAGCTGGGAACCTAGCATTCAGAACATGTAAGTTTATGTGGGACACCTGAATCAAACCACCATAACTCCTAGTCAGATTTGATAAATTGTCCATTTTTAGCAATGTGTCTCTTTATTCTAAATCCTTTGTCTATCTTTGCTCTCTTAAATATCTATTTTTATAAAGTTTTAAGATATTTATTTATTTATTTATTTATTTATTTATTATTTGAGACAGAGAGAGGGGGAGAGAGTAAGAATGGGCATGCCAGAGCCTCTAGCCACTGCAAACCAACTCCAAATGCACGTGCCACCATGCACATCTGGCTTACATGGGACCTGGACAATCAAACTGGGGTCCTTATGCTTCACAGACATGCGACTTAACCAATAAGCCATCTCTCCAGCCCTTACATATCTAATTTTTAAGTTATGTGCTTTTTCTGATTTTCCCTCTTCCAATCATCCTCATTGTTCCATCGTTCATCAATTTAAATGTTCACCAACCTTTAAAAATTAAGGATCTTTGATGTCAAGGATTTACACCACTGTGTTTTCTATTTTAATCATTCCCTCCAGAATATTTATTATCTGATTCCTTCTGCTTGATTACAGCTTAGTCTGTTTGTGTTTATTTTTTCTGGCATGTTATGGTAGAAGTTAAGCAGTGATGGGAGACATTCCTGCTCTTCTAATGTAGTTACTAAAAGCTACACATGCTCTCTAATCACTGTCTTAGCTCTAGCCTCTAAACCTGGATATGTTATTTTTCCCATTCAAACAGATCAAAATATTGTTGGCTTTTTTCTTGAGATTTATTTGCTTACCTATGAGGTTTTTATTTGTGCATTTCTTAATTTCTCAACATCTGGAAGTGGCTATAGTCCTCTCTTCATTTTCCTTTGGTTTGAAATTCTGACTGAGCTCTCTTTAGGCTGGACATCATACTTTGTATGATTTCAGTTCTTTAAAATATTTAGAAAGTTTTTTATTGATTCTAACATATGAGCTTTTGTGATAGACCTTCTAAATACTCTTGAAAAAAATATCTATTTAGCAGTCCTTGGGCAGAAAGTGGTATGCATTTTAAGTAGTGTGGGCTTGTAGGTCATTGTTCAGGTCTTCTGAATCTTTATTTTCTTTTTAGTAGCTCTAATCATTTTAGATGGTATAATATTGTCTTCCAATACTGATTTTATTTGTATATTTTTACATTTATCAATTTTTGTTTCAGTTATTTTATTGTGTATATATTTGTAGTTATTATAATAACTCAGTGAACTGATTGTTTTATCATTACTGTTTCTTTATTTTTATTTTTATCTTTTTTTGTTTTGGTTATCAGAGGTAGGGTCTCACTCTAGCTCAGGCTGACATTACTGTTCCTTATTGAGTTAATAATATTTCTTTCCTGAATAAAAATGTTTGAAATTAATATAATCACCCCAATTTTATTTGCAGTTGCCTTTGCATGGTACATATCTTCTATCTTTCTTACTTTTACATCCAATATTAACATAATTACATGAAATATCTGATGGCTGTGTGCATGGCATATATATATATATATATATATATATATATATATATATATATATATATATATTAGTTATGTACATAGTTTGTATACAGTCATGCTGGTACCATTGTTAGCCTTGTCCCTGCACTCCCACATCTGAAGGGACTCTCCTCTTTGTCTATTGTGGGGGTAGCCTTCAGTTATGGGGAAGAGGCAATATCTCTGTGCATAATGTCCCAACTTGTGGCTTTAACAATCTTTCTGCCCCCTCTTCCACAAATTTCCCTGAGCCATGTTGGGATCGCTTTAGGTCTACATCAGTGATGGGGTCTAGAGAGCCTCTGTGTCTCTGGATCTCTAGTTTGGTAGGAGTTGAGTGTTCTCTGTGTAGATCTCCTTCACCCTTGTGTTGGTACCAGGTTCACAAGAAATCAGTACTCTTGCTCATTTCCCCAGTTACTCTATGATTTCAGCTGGGGCCCTGGTGAGGTGTGATGGGCTGATTCTCTCCTCAGGTTCTGCATCCACCTGAAAAAGAGAAGAAAATTCTCCAATGGCGAGAGAGGTCAGCAACAAATAAATGGGATAACCATTGTTATTTTAGAGAGAATTTCATAGGTGTAGACCCTCTTATAGCCCATGATTAGAGCTTGATATTAGAAAGTGGGCTCGATTTTTAGATATGATTCTGACTTCTTTCCCAGTTCCAGCTATGGGTTCCATTCCACTGAGCGGATCTGTTAGACAAATCAAGAGCACATGGTTACCTACCATGGCTGTGTGCCATTATTGCCCTTGTGTGAGCATCACGTCAAGTTGTTTGCTGCTGAGAAGCTTAGATCATGCATTGCTTGGACAGTTGTTGGTCACTTTTCCCCAGTCACTCCTGTAGCACCTTCTGGCAATAGACAAGCTAACTTTCTGGGGACCGACTCTCTTCTAGATTCCAGCCAGGTCTCTCCATGTTCTGTACCAACAGCATATGGTGTCTTTGGCAGTAGGGTCTTACCATTAACCTTTGTGGGTCATCAAGTACTCTGACAAAAAAAAATCTGTCTTCTTTTGGGAAGCCTTGTAGGTAAGTCTCTCTGATCAATAGCTCACTGTGGATGTTAACCACATGCTGGTACTGGGAGTTACAGGCCAGCTCCAGGGGAAAAGAAGGAAGAAAAAGATAGATAATATAAAAGGGAATGAGAGAAGAGGTAGCGAGAGAGAGAGAAGCAGGAGAAGCTTAAGGTTAATCTTCCTCATGCTGTCTCTAGGGCTCTATGAATCAGGTGTTCCCTCTAAGGACTTGATGAAGGTTCAACCTTTAGTCTGTCTTTCAGGACATAGGATGTTATGGTGCCATTTCCATTTGGGTCCAGTTTTGTGGCCCCCCCTTACCTTGTCCTACCACCCCACCCTACCTATTGTCTGGTCCTCGAGATGCTTATTAGGTATGCAAGCATCTTAGGCAGATTCAGGTTAAGAGCCACAGATAAGTGAGACCATGCAATGATTGTCTTTCTGTGATTGGGTGAGTTCACTGAGAATCATTTGTTTCAGGTTCGACCATTTTTCTTCAAATTCCATTGTGTCATTTTTCCTTACTGCTGTGTAGAATTCCATCATGTAGATATATCACATCTTGGTTATCCAGTCGTCTAATGATGGACAACTGTATTGATTCCAGTTCTTAGCTATTATGAATTGAGCAGCTGTAAACATGGTTGAGCAAATATCTCTGAACTGAGACATGGAGCTTTTGGGGTAAATGCCCAGTAATGGAATAACTGGATCTCTTGGTAACTCTATAGTCAACCGTTTTAGGAGTCACCATATTGCTTTCCATAGTGATTGTACCATCTTACTTTCCCACCAACAGTGAATGAAGGTTCCTATTTCTCTACAACCTCAACAGTATTTGTTTTCATTAGATTTGTTAATGTTTGCCATCCTTACTGGGGTAAGGTGAAATCTCATAGTTGTTTTAATTTGCATTTCCCTGATGATTAGGGATGTTGAATATTTTCTTAAGTGTGTGTTTGCCATTTGTATTTCTTCCTCAGAGAACTCCCTGTGCAGTTCTCTGCCCCATTTTGTGAGTGGGTTGTTAGACTTTATTATTTAGTTTTCTGAGTTCTTTGTAAATTCTACATATTAGGCCTCTGTCAGTTGTATAGCTGGTATATTTTTACTCATACAAACTTGCATCTTTGAATCTGAAGTGCTTCTTGGAGAGATGGTTGTGATTTTACTTATACAGTTAGAACTTTCTGGCTTTTGGTGGGACCCTTCTGATGCTCTGGAATTACTGCTAGTATCTCACCTTTATGTTCTATAGGTCTGTTACTTTTTCTGTTCTTTTATTGTGTGCTTGCTAGGTTATTTGTGTTTAATGGAAAATTTCAATTGCATCATTTCAATTCCTTTCTTGGCTTTGTTACCATTTTTATTGTATTTTTTTATTAGTGGTTGCTCTAATGATACAATGCACATTTAAACTGATCACAAACTGATTTAGACCAAACACTGGGAAAATATAGAAACTTGCTACAGTACAGCTTCATTTCTTCCCCGGTGCTCTAATTACTATATATTATATACTTGTATGTCCAAAAATCAAATAGTGTTATAGTTATCATTTCGTCTCTTACACTGTAAAGTTAAGGAAGAGGAAAAGAATGTGTGTTCATATTCAATTACATTTGCATTTATTTTTGTTTACTTCTTTCATTTGTTTACTTTGAACATCTTTACAATAGTTAAATTGATGTCTTGCTAAATCCAACATCTGGACTCACTCAAAGACAGTGCCTCGTCTCTTTTTCTTCCCTGGGCATGGGTTATATTTCTCTTTTCTTTTGAATTTCCCATGATTTTGCTGAAAACCACAAACTTTTAGACAATATATTGTGTCAACTTTTAATTTTTGCTTTGGCTGATATTGTTCATAGCAACTCATGTTTGTTGCCTAAGTCCCTATGATATTTCCCCTGTGGTCCGTGACTTCTCTTACACTTACGCATTTCTTTCCATGTGTCATATTAATTTGTATGGCTTTAAGTTTTGCCCTAATACCTCAATCAAAGAAATGTCAATCTCCTGCTAATATATATGTATATTTTGTGACACCCATTCAAATTCCTTCAGATTTGAGGTTGGTTCAGCTTTTACTTTTGTGTAGGTCCCATTGCACATGTGTGTATTCTTCCATCAGATGAGTAACTTGGATTTTGCCAGCCTGCATGTGTGCATGGTTCTGCAGTCAGCTGGCGGTTGATAGAACTTATAAAGGTACCTTATGATTGTCTCTTTGCTCAGACCCTCCTCTTAAATTTTGGACTGCTCTGCCACTTTTTGTTTGGCTCAGTTATCTACATCCATCCCAGGCTTACTGAGTATTAGTTCATGTGTGAGAGTGACAGCTAAAATTGCTGACAATACTACTTATTCTAGGGTGTTTTTTTTTCCTACTCACTGCAAATTGACAGCTCTCAGTGAATGAAGTTTCTCTTCTCTTTGGATTGGCCCAGCTGTGGTAGAACTTTCATGCCAAATGAGTTGGAAAACAAAGTAGACGTTGCCCAAAGCAAGAATGGCATAAATTTTGACTTTCTTACTGAAGTTCAGCATATTTTTTTTTGTAAATAAGCAAGGTTCAATTTGCTGTATACATTTTGTTAATTTCCAAAGTTCAAAGTTTTGAAGCAAATTTTTTTTACTAGTTTTATGGTCAAATTTTGGAGAGAGGATATCTACTCTGTAAATTTAATTATATTTAAAGCCTTTTTAAAAATGTCCTTTTATTTGTTTAAATAAAGGTTCTTCTGGATTAGAACTCAGGATCAATAACAAGAAAAGCTAGTCATTAAGATTTTCATGGGAAGAATTTGGGGTCATTTACATCTTTTCTTCTTGAATTTTTTATGATAATGATAAACATAGCCATAGGAATAAATGAAATGGTCATAATAATAATAGCAATAATAATAATGATGATGATGTTATAAAAATCCAGTGTCTCTATAGTCCATTCCAAACATAGGCACAGCTAAGTGCTTTAGAAATCACCATTCATTTTTAGTCTTCAGTCCTACAGATCTCAGTGAAGTAAGCAGTGTGCACAAACACAGAGCCCACAAGTAGCAGGGCTGGAGTTTGAGGGTGGAGAGCTGTGTGCCTATTGGATATGCAATGCTGCTCTTCATCTAGTGGGAGGGGCTTTCTCATTGGACAATGATCTGAGAAGGTCCTGTTTCTCCATTTCTACTTCTTAAGCACATTGAGAAAAGATGACTGGTGTAAAACTTTAAATGTGTCCAATTTACAGCACAATTTAGTGTTGTGCAGTTCCAGTTTACATAGATTTCTGTGTTTTGCCTCAACAAATTGCAAGGTTGTAAGAAGAGTCCCCAAGAAGCCATTTCCCTGGCTGTTGAAGCCTCCAGGCTGCTGTGCACATTGGCAATGCTTCCAGCATGATAAGTAGCTATCCCCTCCACTATGGCTGCACGCATGCCAGCATGGCGCTAGAGAATTCCAATTGGAATTTCGTGCAGCCACTGAATATCAGAGCATTCACTAACAAAAAAAAAAAAAAAAAAACAACAACAAAAAAAAAAAACCGGCTTATAACAAGATGGCCTCCAGAATTTTTTTTTTTTTTTTTTTCCAGATTAGGCAAATTACATGAAAAGTATTAAAATAGCAAATCACATGAGAATGAAATTGCAGAATGTGAATAGAGCTTATTTTGATTGAAAATGGAATTATAACTGGAAAAGAGAACACAGGCTGCTCTAGGATGTTTCATTCCCAAGTTACAAGGCTTCTTTTCTGTGACCAAGAGAGGCCATTCTATCAGGCTGAATCTGGGCCCTCATCCTGGGTTCATGAGTGCTTGCATAGGATTTGAGTTTTGACAGCCCCTGGGCTTGCCTCACCATAGACCTCCACCTACAGCATGCTTTACTTTTAATGACAAGTCACAGAAAAAAAAAAATCTGTTGCTTTTGATCTTTTTGCAAGTTTGAAAATAAAAAAGGAGCATGTAATCTTTCCATACTTCTCTGTCCAATCATGCCAGTTTAGGAGAGTTCGGTGGCATTGTCTTGAAATTCCCAAGAGCATAAACTCACTTGCCTGTGTTCTGGTGTGATGTTTAGCCTCCCTTGCCTAACTGTGCTTAGTGGGAAGTATAAGACAGCTGTTGGGCTATTTTTTAAATCATTAAACACCTGTTTAGTACAGGCTATGATGCACTGCTAACTAGATTGCAAAGGAGCAGTCATTTTTAAGGCTGGTGAAGTGGCAAGATGTCTTTGTCCTTGCTGCCTTAGGCTAGGGGCATTACTTATTCATTCCTTCATCCATTATTTTATTAGACAATGTCTTTACATGGCCAGGATTAAATGTTGGCAGAATCACCAATATGCAGAGGGTATGTTCATCACTTTATCTGACTTACCCACCTCATCTCTCGTTTCTGCTTTCTCCCCCTTTGTTTCACTCATATTCAACAGCATCTATTGCATGTCATTTCTGTGAGCAGAGTTAATTAAACTGTAGCAAGGACCCAGGACCCAGCTCTCCTCATACTGCCAGCTTTGCACCACTGCCTGTTCAGAAACATCCTGCTTCTGCTCTTTCTTTTCCCACCAAAGTTCATTCTTTCTTTCTCTTACTTCCTCTGTTCTCTGCCCAAACTTTGTGGTAATGCATAGAATAAGATTTTCCGGACAATATTGTGATACTTATAAATTTTAACCATAAAATAAAAAACATACATAATTCCTAATATTAAAATTATTTTGATATTAATTTATTTGGTTTTTTTTAGACAGTGTCTGCTTTAGTTAGCTCCACATTGCTGGGATGAACAGTTTATGGGAAGACAGGGTTTACTTCATGTAGCCCAGATAGGCTTCAAACTCACTATAGAGCCAAGGATAATCCTAACTTCCTGTCATCATGCCTGTAGCTCCCAAATGCTGGGATTACAGTTCTTTGCCCCCATACCTGCCTTGGTGTGATTATTTAAATTCTATGTGGCCATTTCTCTTATCTATAAGACCAGAATGGTAAGTAATTGTATTTGATATATTAGTCTAAGGATTATGAGAAGTATTATAATTGCTCAAAATGCAGGGTACACTATAAGTATTCCTCACTCTTTGTATCTGGTGACTAACTCTGAAATCTTTAAAAAAGAAAAACAACACAAAATTAGGTTTATTTTTATCACCAACATTAATAACAGGCAACATTTATATTAATTGGGCACTGTGTGAAACATCTTACCTCATTAATTACTGTTACTCCTATTTTATTGTTAAACAAACCAGATTGTGGAAAATCAATAATAGTTTCCCACCATTATCTCTAAATATGCTTGGAGGAGCTTGGGGGTCAGTTATTGAAGCATATATATGGTCCAACAGATCATCCAGTTCAGGATGAATGAGGTTACACATCACAGCACAAGGGTTGCCCACTCATCCATTCTTTGTACTGCACGATAGCATCATCTTTATGTATGTTTCTGAAAATGAGGACAAGACATGGAAGAAAGGAGTATAGGGCACAACTGTGGGAGGAAATCAAGAGCTGAGCTTGTGGGGTCTCTAGTTCCCAAGACTATAAACCCCTAGAATTTGGGGCAGGTACTTATCCTATCTCACAGCTAAATGTATTAGAACTGGTTAGAACTGGCTCACTCCCTCTGCCTAGACCCCTGCCCCTAGGAAAGGCTGATGTGACTTCTGATGGGGGCCACAGAGAAGCCCATTCCAAGTCAAGGCCCCAATATCATTGCTTTGCCCTAGGCACCGACAACTTGGGATGGGGTTGAAGTAACAAGACATGCCTCAGTGAATAAAACTATCTTTCCAGAATTTCTGGAAAACTCCTTGAAAAGAACAATTTATTTGTTATCAAGTGTGCTAAGGTAATTTTAGATTCCTGGGATCCTTGAACTGTGTCCTTATCTTGTCTCTAGTGGTAAATAGCTTGATATATAAGTAGGAGATCAGGACAGGGGCACTTGTAGGAAAGAAAGGGCAAGCATCAACTAGAACCTGATCAGGAATGGATGGGGATGGTGAGTGTTCTGGTCTGTGGCATGCCTGCGTGCATAGTAGTCATTGGGTAAATTCTGAAAGAGCTGCTACTGTAGCCAGTAGAAATTTGGGGTTTATAGACAGAGGGAGGTGGAGGGAAGCTCAGGTTCATTTTAATGAGTAATTGGCCTTGCTCAGTGTTGACTTTCTTTTTTTATTGTTATTGAGTTCCACTGCGCTGTGTCTGTCTTGTTCACCACTGTATCACATACTCCATTGGGCATAGTGGGATGGATGAGGGGAAGGTCATCATTTCCTGAGAGACCCCTAAAACACTATGAAGTCTGAAATTATGTGGACTTTTCATTCTGTCTGACCTGCAGCCTGTCATACACCATGTAAACTATGTGACTTGAAGAACTCTTGTAACTTTCCCCATCCTCTTTTCTGCAAGGTAGATTATGCCCATTAGCATATCTTTTCTTAATTCCTAGATGCTCTAAATGCTTCATGGCCTACTTTATGGCAGTAAAGTATGACTGGTTACCCAGAATCAACATCTAATGTGGGAGTCATAGGCTCCTGTGCAGAAGATCCCCTGTCTATAAGGCAACTTGCCTGATGAGGCTTGAAACAGTTGTGCTAAGCCCTAGCTGCATGTTACAGCCACCGGGGGAACTTTTAATGTGCAAAAGCTGCACCCTTGCTTGACCAATTAAATCAGAATCGATGGGTCTGAGGCTTAGGCTTGGTCATGTTTAAAGCTCCCCAGGTGGATGATATTGTGGTTAGACTTGAAAGCCAATGAGTTGTGGTTCTTTAACTTTTCTCCAGTTAGAATCACACTAGGATGTTTTTAAAAAATCCCAAAGCATATCCCATATCAATTAAATCAGAATCTCTGGAGTGGGGCAAAGGTATCTACATTCTTAGAATTCCTTTGATGGTCCCAGCCAAGTGTGAAGGACAGTTTAGGAGTAGGTAGTGGTGCATATGTCCTTGACATACTGACCTATTTTCATACTTTAGTTGAATGCCAATTAAAAACACTGATTTAGATTTTTGACATTTCTATCCATATCCAATTCTCATTCAAGTCAAATCTTGACATGACTAAGCGTTACCAGTTAATCAAGCAATACAGTGCTAATTGCTTTATTTTTCATAACAAGATTCTTAGACATCAGGAATTATAGAAATAGGGCTAGAAAATGGCTTGAAGTTTAAGGTCACTTGCTGGCAAAGCAAAGGACCTAGGCTCTGTATTCTCCAGTACCCAATTAAAACCAGATGCACAAGGTGGCGCATGTGTCCTTTGCAGTGGCTAGAGGTCCTTGCTGGTTCTCTCTCTCTCTTTACATGCCTTTCTCTCTCTCTCTCTCTCTCTCTCTCACACACAAACACACAAATAAATAGAATATTTTTAAAGAAATAAAATTATATACTACTGTGTTAGTCCCAGATTCTTACTGCAACTCTGGAAAGCATATATCATTTTCCCAACGTTAGAGACAAGAGAGGTTAATGTTTAAAGAAAGTAAGGAACTTGTCCAAGGTTATTCAAGGAGGAAGAAGTTGCAAATAGGATCTAGATTCTGATATAATGACATCAAAGCCAAAAGTTCTACTTACTACACTTGACTTCCTTTATTTTATAACATCTACAATGAAATTTAATTTACATACCATAAAGTTCAACTGTTTTAAGCATACAGTGGTTTGTAGAAAATGTACAGGATTTTGCAGCCATTGCCACATCTACTTTTCAAACATTTCTATCACTTTTAAAAGATCCCTTGTGCCCATTTATTTGATTGGCTTAAAAGAATAGTGGTGTAGAAATATGAAAACCTTGGTTTTATTCCCAACCCTGTCATTTCTTTAGTACTCTGACCTTGAAGAATTCCTTAAGCCATGTCTCAGGGTTTTTTTTTTTTTTTTTAATTAGTCACTTAGAGATAATAATTCCTCCCCAGAGGATAAAGGTCAAATAAAGTATTACATAGAA
This sequence comes from Orientallactaga sibirica, assembly GCA_036365145.1. Classification (NCBI taxonomy): domain Eukaryota; kingdom Metazoa; phylum Chordata; class Mammalia; order Rodentia; family Dipodidae; genus Orientallactaga; species Orientallactaga sibirica. The sequence continues at coordinate 9,408,406 of JAEOAD010000031.1, read as the reverse complement.
AAGTGCTGTGTAGAAAAGAGTTATCAAAGTGTAATGTACTATGTTTTTTTAAACTGCTGAAAATCACTTCGAACCTTACGAGTGACTTGGATATAAAAATAAACTCAGACAGTTACATCACAAGTCTACCTATTTCTTCCCTCAACGTTACTTTTCTCCTCTACCTACCATCTCATTCCATGGGAACTCGTCCCACAACACTCCTCTGGGAGTCCAAAGTTGTACCAACCATTTTGGTTGGTGGTGGTGGACATCTTTCTGACCACTGGAGTGACAGTTGATATTGAAGGACGGAGTGGCTCAGAGCTTTCTTGGGGTTCTTAAGGGCTTCACTGACCCTGGCAGAGGCCCGAAAGGCCCAAGTGCTACTGTAATGACTAACTGTCAGGGAGATGCATGGTGTCCTTTCAGCAGGAGAACACAAACAGATGAGATAGGTTCACTGTGGTATTTCTGTCTCTTTAATTAGCACCATGATGGGTGACCAGGGATCCAACTGGATATGTTCCATCACAGCAACCAGAGAGTCAGACCAAAGGGTTATCTCATTTATTTAGGTCTCAAATTAACAGTCAACTCTGCTGAGCATTACATGCATTCTAGCTGATTCTATTTCCATATTTTAATCCCTTGCTTGAGCTGGTTTCCCCCCTTCATGCAGCACAGACCGGGATCATCGTTGTGTATTATCTTACCTGTCCCTGTCTCTCTCTCCCTCTCTCTCCATCTTGCAGCATTTGGTTCTTATCTTCCATGTGTTCGAAATACCTAGAAATGCTCATTCCATCTAGCTTCAATATCATCACTTGTTTATGGATAACTCCTGTGTAGTTTTACTTACTTGATAGTCACAGCTTCATATACACAAACACACCTGCTCTTCACCTCTGCTTTCTGAAGGCTTTCATGGAAACTCCTGTAGCTGTGATTGGCTACTCTGCTCTCATAATGGTGCTCCTGTTCAGTGACCCATCTGGAATGCAGAGAAGACAAGAGACTTGTCTTCTATTTAGAAGTTAAGGGGCCACCAATTCAAGTATAAATCGCTTGTCATTCATATGTAATACTGAGGCTTTTATCACTAGATCACCTGCAATTTGACAGTAAAGGTCTAAATACTGACTGTCAAGGTCAGTCGACTTCCTCATTGTAACTTCCCTATTTAGACTGAAGTAGGATTCTATTCACACCCAGTGGAACAATTCTCCATGGTATTTAAAGTTTGTTTCCACAAATATTTGTCAGGTAGTTATTATGCATGAAACATGGGACCTTACTAAGTGTGAAACATGAGACCTGCAGTGAGATATCAACAAAGCAGGAAAATAAAAACAAAAGATGAGGTAGGTGGAGGGATGGCTCAGATGGTAAAGTGCTTTCCTTGCAACACGAGGACCTGAGTTTGAACCCATGTGAAAAAGCTGGTGTGATGGCATACACTTAGAATGCTTGCACTGTGGGGGTAGATAGAGACAAACCCTTGAAGCACCCTACCAGCCAGGCTGGCCTAATTGGTGAGTTCCAGACCAGTGAAAAACCCTGACTTAAAAGAAAAGTGCACCGTGGTCCCACACACATGAACAAACCCATGCACACAAACATATATACACATTCAGAAAGGCAAAGAGCTTACCACTAAGCCAGGAAGAGCTCACTGATTATATATGTGTGACTACTGAGGCATTTCTGAGAGTGTACTGAGAGTTCCAGGGCCTGAATAATATGTGTGGATCTACTCCCTAAGGAGCTGGCAGACCTCTAAGCACAAAAACCATCTCCTTGAGAGCTCCTCCTGGCCTACTGGAGCCAGGCATCCACATGCAGTGAGTGGAGCTTCTGCCTCCCGAGCAGCAGGCAGATTTCACTGTCCCCAGCCACAATGAGTGGGAAGAGACAGCTGCACGGGGAAAGGCAATGGTGATATAAATACATGTTTAATTGCACATCAATTACAATTACTTACTAGGCTGCATTTATTTAAATGCAGTGTAATTAGAGCAAAAACCTTGATTTAATCATAACCTTATCAAACACCTATCCCTTCATGTTCCTACATGGGCTTAAACATTCTGTTTTCCCCTTTGCTTCTGCTAAAGGGGTGGAGGGGAAGGTGGCAGAATCCATTTAGGGCACAGGCCCTTGCCAAGTATTCTCTCCTCATTGAGGACCTCTGCTCGGGAGCAGTCAAGCAGTTCATTCGGCCGTCTTCTTGAACAGCTGCTGATGAGAGCGACTGATTAGGAGACTGACTTATTGGAAGTATAACTCATCCCTGATGGCAGGCTTCATAACCCTGGAGTCTACGATTAGTAAGGACATTACACAGGCTCAGCCTCCAGAGATAAATTACTTCTTGGAATGTACCCTCTCACAGACCCTATGGCTGATTTCTTATCACTGTTGATGGGACCCAATGTGACATTTTTGCAAAGGGGTGGACAGCAGGCAGGCCAACTGTCTCTCACAGTTAGCTCCAGGCTATGTCTTCATCCACCTCCTCCAGTTCACTGTCTCCTGCCTTCTCTGTTCTGGCCTCCTTGAGATCTACAAAGCCGTCTTTGAGGGTTTTGAAGGACAGCACCCTCTTTCTGTGAGCACGGGTACAAGCATTACTCTGTTGCATCCCTAACAATACAAACATGCCCAATTGTCGGGGTTATCTTTTCTTCTCCATGGCTACAGGTAAAGAAAGTGGAAACAAACCTGTATGCTCATTTATGGTTTGGAAAGTATAGGTCTACATCTAAAAGGTAGTTCTAGCAAAGACAGACACTAATAAAGCCAGACATATGTCCCTGTGTATTAATTATATCATTCATAGTTAACTTGCTGAATCACATAGTCATTCTTTACTGCCCATGTCAAGCATAAAACAGATATTTTTTTTTTCCCTAGAATTCAAGTGATTCTAAATAATGTACACTGAACACCTACTCTAGGACAGCCACTCTTTCTTATTATTCTTTGAAGCAGAGGGTGGGACAGCTACCCTTATGATTTCTATCCCATAGATGAGAATGTGGATATCGAAGGAAGTGAAAGATGTGGCATGAGATTGCACAGTTATTAATGCAGTGACCACTAATGTCAATGGAGTATAAAGTTAGTGCCAGAAGCTTCATGAAGTTTTATTCATCCTATTTGTACATCAGCCCTACAGACTGGACATTGTCCTTACCTTGCAAATAAGGAAAATGAGCTCTGAGAAGTAAAGTGTATCCCAACTAGGACTATGAAGGTAATATTTGGACCCAGAATTTTATACAAGAATACTGAATGGACCCTAAGACCTCCTTATCCCCAGAAACTCAAGTAAACCATCCAGAAACCTAGATACCATGATGGAAACTTCATCCACCTGTGTGCTTTCTATATTTACTGCCTCTCTGATATCCCCTTGACCCTCTCTCCTCCAGCATGCTATCCCCACCACCGTTTTCTCTCAACTCGTCTCAGCACTTGCAGTTCAACTAAGCCCACTGCTCCTACTGCTCAGTACTTATAAATTAACTGGAATGAATTCAAACAAGCAAATGCCATGTTTCTCCCCAGCATAAACACCTCTGAATGTTTCTTATCCTCCCCACCCCACCCCCCATGACCTGTGACCCTCTTCTTCACATGACCCAGCCTGTGATGCTGGTCTCCCCACAAGCAGGCTTCCTCAGCCATTGGCTTCCCTTTGTTTCCTCCTTCACATCTTCTCCCCGAATTTATGTGCACATTCACTCCTCTGGCAGGAACATTCCTTTGCTGGGTTAATTATCTTCTGTCTCTGAGTCTCAAATCCAGAAGTATTCCTTCCAGAAGACCTGTCCTGAGCCTTCCCAGAGACATCAGCTATTCCGTGACATACTTGCAGTCCCATCAACTATATTTTAAATACTCATGTGACTGCTTCACTAATCCCTGGCTCCAGCGTGGACTATGAGATACCAAGGCAGGCACTATGTAATTGTTAATACCTAGAAGCGGCTCAGTCAACACTGCCTGGCCGGATGAGTGTTCATACTAGATTTGGTCGGGAAGTCTCTTCTCCACTTACTTCTTTACCATATCCCACATCTAAGTCTCCATATTCACTTTTTTTTTTTTTTTTTGGCACTGCAGTCTTGAGGTCATGCCTTTATTGTGAGCTCTTGCCAGACATTTTCTTTCCTTCCAGAAAAATCTTTCCATTTCCCTTTCTTCATTCTGCTCAACTAATGCCTCATAGTCGTGCACACAGGCTAGGGTTCCCAAACACTACTTGCGCAGGTTACATGTAAGCCCTTACTGGTACCACAGTATCCATAGCAGAGGTTTCAACACAAACTCCCAAGAGAAAGACATGCTGTTTAGTGGAATATGACAGAATGACAATAAAAATGCAAGACTCTGAAAACAGAGAAATAACTGTTCAGAAGAAGATGCCGGAATGATAGCATTATAAATGTTGTATACTGACATACAGGCATGTGAGCAGTACACGACTGCAGTCACTCAGCAGGTCTTGCTATTCTACATCCATTCTCAAGAAGCCTGATGTTTGTTGGTCTCTCTCATCACTGGTCTTCTCCCTGTGTGTGTGTGTGTTGTGTGTGTGTTGTGTGTGTATGCACGTTTGTGTACAGACAACCATGTACCTGGATGACTATTCTCTTCTCTGCTGCATCTCTGTGGGCAGGAGGCTATTATGTGGTGGAAAGGCCTGGCTAAGAAGCTCAGTGTCTAGTATAATTTTGGCTTTTCACAGCTCCCATTCTTGCTGCCAGCTACTGCAGGGGACAGTGGACAGGTAGGATGTTATGTCTATCTTGCTCTTGGCCTTAGAGATATTGATGGAATTCCTAAAAGTGGTAATAGAAAAGTTGATTTTATTGGAAGGATTAAAGAGTACTTGTTAGGTAATCCCACATTTCTCCAACATTCCTAAAGTCCACTGCTTCTGAAGTTGTTCTAGGTAACCCTAATGCATATCACAAGTGTATATTGTCTCCTCAGTTTCACACTCAGTAACATCTAACATGACCAAACCTGAGGCAACAGCATTCTGGGTAGCTGCAATCAGAAAAACATAAAGGGAACCAGATGTGGCTCATTCTCTCAGAGAGCTTGAAGTCAAATAAGTAATTGTGCTGACCCTGATGTCATGAGTTCATCTCTGTCTGTTCTAAGAACCATCTCCAGGAGAAGGTCTCATCTAATTCTCACAATGCTCTGAGAAGTAAAAGTGCCCCATCATATTACTATAATGAAGCATAAACAGGTTTAGAGGGTATCTCAACTAGAGGAAGGTTTCAGAGCCCAAATGTCACTACTCAAACCTTGAGTTTAATAGCTACTATCCATGAGAGTTACACCTCTCTGTTATCCTATTTCCATAGTTATACAACCAAATAATAAGGTTATTTATTTTAGATGTTTTATGTGGGCCTGGAGAGATGGCTTAGCAGTTAAACACTTGCCTGTAAAGCCTAAGGACCCCAGTTAGAGGCTTGATTCCCCAGGACCCACGTAAACCAAATGCACAAAGTGGCACATGCATCTGGAGTTCGTTTGCAGTGGCTGGGGGCCCTGGTGAGCACATTTCTTCTCTATCTGCCTCTTTCTCTTTCTGCCTGTTGCTCTCAAATAAATAAATAAATAATAAACAAAAAGAAGTTTTATGTAAGAATCAAACAAGACTATATATATACATGATATATATATATCTCAAGTATTTAGTATTATGCACTGGAATATAGTGAACACACTAATAGTGTTAGATATTTGTTATTTTTGCTTTGTTAATGATCTCAATATGCCATCCATACTGTTGAAGAAATACATTTGAGTTGGGCAGTTCTAAATGATTCATTTGCTCTCATGGGCCAACAGTCAGGTTTAGCCATGAGCTCAAACCAGCAATGTAGTTGTAAGCTAGCACAATGATAGCTATAACTTTGAAAACATCAATAGCTCATATAAATAAAATAAAACAAAATGAAATCTTTATATGCAGGCATTGGTCCAGATCCAGATGCTGGGATTTAGTAATTAAGCCTTATGGCACTTTAGATTTAGAAAATCTAGGTTTAAAATACAAGAAAATCTAGGGTTGTAATCTTGCTTTCTCTGCCACCTATGCATGTAATCTTGTCCAATTTTCTAACTTCTATATGTCAATACTAAATACTTGATATATATACATCTATGTTATTCAGTTTTATCATTTATATAAGTAGAGTAATAATAGTGTAGTCAATGATATTCACCCTGCTTGGTTTATGAAATTGGAGTAACAACAACCTATACTTCTTACAAATATTTTAGGGCTGACTAAGATGTTCAGTACAAATGCTATGAACTACATGGTTTAAAAATGTCCTTTAAGGAACTGAGGAGAAAGTTCTGTGTGTAAAGTCCTTGTCATGTAAGCATGAGGCTCTGATTTCCATCTCTGGGACCCACTTAAAATGCTGAGCATGGTGGCATGGGTCTATGATATCAGTGCTTGGGATAGAGATAGAGGCAGAACCTGTGGGCTGGTAGTCTACCTAGTCTAGCCAAATCCTGAGCTCTAGATTAAGTGAAACACCCTTCATCAAAAATAAGGTGGAGAGGAACTGAGGACACCCAAAGTGTGTCTCTGATCTCCACATGCATGCATGTGTATGCACTCAAGCACCTGCACACATACATGTTCCCACATGCATGAGAACATAAATACACACATGCTTCCATAGAAAGATACATGCCAAAAGTATATTGAAAATTAAAAAGCTGTGTCCTTCAGGTAAATAAGTTCTTGTGTTGGACATAAAATTAGCATTTACAGGATGAACACATGACACCCCAGAAGAAAGCACAAACTGTAAGCTTAGTACTGAATGACCATCAGGTCCCATAGGTGAATTGATGTATGTAGTTTATGAAATTAGTGCCATTGGCACAACCATGAAACTGAGAACATGGTATCAACTTGCATATCTTTCACTAAAGTGATTTTTTTTTTTGACCACAGCCATCTATGGCTGTGTTGAGGACATCTATGGAATAGTCAGAAGAACAAAACTAAAAAGGGAAGTGAAACATACACATTATGAGGAACAAAGTCTCACAATGTTTGGATCAGCTATTGTAGATACAAAGACTTGTAGTTGCTAAGGAATGCAGGATATGTCTGTGGCTGGTGAGAAAAAGGATTGGCCCATATATGTACCATTGGAGGACTGAGCAGTGAAGAGGAAGCAGCAGCAGATGAATGACTGTGCCCACTAGTTAGAGATTTGAAAACAGTTAGATAGATTCAAGGCATATAAATAGAAGGCACATGTGGATATATGGATTCTGTGTGATGATAGATAATGCCAAAGATAGATAGTAGAGCTGCAAAGGCACATAGAGACTCTGGATAAATTATTCCTATAAATAAATATTGCTCATAGATATCTCGGATGCTTCTCTATTTATGAACATTTGACATTCATCCCTAAGGAACTGCATATTTCCTCATCAAAAGCAAAGGCACTTATGAAGCCAATGACTGGGTATCTGACTAGAGCTTTAAACATTTATGCCATGTTAGCAGCTACAACTATGACTAAGGTTCCAGCTCTTGGGGTGTAATAGATGTCTCATTTATGGAATGGCTGAGAAGTCACAGTAATAGCTGTTGGGGAAAGCTTGCCATCAATGTTTGTTTCTCAGCTCCGTTTTCTTTATAAAGCCCTCATTGTCCCTTGATATGATAAGGCAAGGAAGTTAGTATGTTTTCTAGAGGCAAAGGGCTTGGTGAGTGTAAGTATTGGGAATGTTTCTTGCTATTTGTTAGATAGGATTCCCCCTATGAATGACCAGCATTTTATATCTTAAATTCTGCAAAGGTTTATAAGATTATGAGCATGTCATAGTCATAATAGTAAAAGTGTAGTCATACCTATGCAATATTTTATGGGAGACCACATGGGTTTTCAAGTTAGACAGACAAGGAACTTATGATAGGATTCCAAACAAGTTTCACAGCTGACTTTAAATGGGGATAATGCTACCTATATCTATAACTTGTTCTGAGAATTAAATGTTTCATGCTCACATAAACTAGTTAGCCTCCTGCCTGACATATGGTAGGCTTTCTACCAAAGATGATTGTCTTGATTATTGACCAAACTCAGAACAGAAAATTCTTGCCCACTTCCTTCCTATGCAGGCATCCGAGTGAGCTCAACACTTCTTACTTTGTGTGCAGAGAGGCCACAGTGCCTATGCACCAGACAGCTGCTGGGTTAACTTTCATCTTGAGTTGTTTATAAGAAGGTCCACTTACAGCCTAGGCCAGCCTGACACTTGAAAACATGAGCCAAGCCTGGAGGGTCACCTTAGCCTATGGCTATGAATTTTAGTGAAGGAAAGGGTGAACAGCATCCTGATTTATAGTTATTTTTATACTAACTTGTTTTGACTCATGGAAATATACCTCAAGCTACATTTAGTTTACCCATCTCCTATAAAAAATGTGCTGATGTTTTAATATACCCAGGCACCATGCTATGTACTCTTTTCATTAGTTTACATCACACTGTCAGCATTCTTATGGATTAAGGTACTTACTTGCAGAGTTTAAGTAGCTTGACCATAGGAATTCATGTTAGAACTGAGAGTAAATCCTGGTTTTTCCAAGCTTTCTGTTACTATTGTAACAAACACTTCTATCAGTATCAAACTCAGTGAACCCTAAGTCCCATTCTAACTGCAAAACTTATGACTCTTACATGTATGTTTCATGGTGAAAAGACATGAGGGACTGAGCAGTCACTGATATACTCTTAGCAGAACAGTTAACAAACATGTTCCAAGTGCCTACCAGGGACCAATAGCCAGAAGTTACAATGGGCACTTAAATGTAGCCAATAGGCCTGGATCACATACAACTATGTTAGGGATGCTCGTGAAAGCATTGCTCAGAAGATTATGTAGTATTCAGTCTGCCAGTTTATGTAATACTTCTACTTATTTTCATTTTAACAGCTTTAATCAAATCTGAAAGTATTACATTTTTACACATGTATTTTCTTCTTCATTTTTACCATCCCAGTAGAAACACTTGCTCTATCTGGGCAGGTGTGTTTGTTTACTTGTTCACTATGGAATCTCCAGAACCTTTAAAAGTGTTGGTGCACAGTGGGAATTACATGCATAGATGTTGAGTGAACAGTGAATGAACATAACAACAATAAACCTTGGTATAGTGCTTTATATCATCTCCTTTAAATTTAGAAAATGCTCACCAATATAATATTCCTGGTATTCATCAACAGCCCCAGGAGAAGGCTAAACTGCACTCCTCATTTTATGGAAGAAGAACCAGAAAAATAAGGGAGTTTATTTGAGTTATCCATAGTCATAAATGAATAAATCTAGTGCTTTTGACTCAGAGCCCCACAGTTTATATCATATCTCATCACAAATGAAGCTGTGTTGACATGTTGATGGTACCCTTTGACTATACTGTGCATTTCAGAAACATAAGCCCATGATATAGCAAATAAGGGCAGAAAGCAGCAATTTTTGCTTTCTCAGATCCATAATGGTTGTAGAGAAAATGTAGAGTGTCAATGGTCAAGGCAGATCATAAGTTTACATAAACTTTATTTATTTATTTTTTCACAAAATAAATAAGAGGATCTCATGTACCCAGAGCTAATCATGATATTTCCTTTCTAGAGCACAAGTTTAGCTTATTCACTGAAATCTTATGTCACAGTGAGATAAAATCCAGCAGAGGTCTGTATTCCATTTCATCTACATAGTTTCCCCTGTCCCTCATCTGAAGTAAGCAGAGTCAGCCTTAATGTGCTCAAGTTCAAACTCCACCTCTTTCTTCCTCCACAGCTTTGGAGTGAGTTAAACACCCTCTGCTTCAAACCCTACAGAGTTGTGAGATTAAATGTCTTAATACATATGAAATGCTTTTCATGTCCCCAAGTGTTTGATATCTCTGAACTGTTATCATTACCATTTTCAAGCTTGTAACTTTCAGATGACCTTGCCTTAGCCATCTTTCCTTCCCCCAGGGGATGCACTGTAATAAACATCTTTACCTATCCTGCCCTTTATATTTAGCTGCCTTCTAAGTTCTCAATACACAATTTCCTTTCTCTAGAACTGTAAATATGAAAACAAAATCATTTCCCTCTTTATAAGCAGACCAACTCAAAATGTACAAGCTATAAAAGAATTGATAAATCATCTTGACAATGAAAGGCAACAGACTTTTATGGTGACATTATCATTGAATACATATCACTTCCTCATGGACCATTCCTTAGACCTGTGTCTCAAATGCCAGTTACCAATGCCCTGAGAAGTATGCCCTTCATGTCAATATAACAGTGACCTCATTCTCAAAGAATGTATGCAAGCTTAGATCATGCTTGGATCATACAGCCATAGGGGACAGTGACTGGGGGATAACCCAGTCATTATCTACTTCTTATACAATTATACAGGAAGGAACGATTGAGCATTTACCATCTGCCAAAGAAAACATTCTTCTAAAAACTTGTGAACCAACAATAAAAGGGATAATGCCTCTGATATCAAGAAACCCACTGGAGAAAATGGTTTATTGTAGAGATGACAAAGCATATGGGCCATTATGCAATTCAGAAGGTTCTATAACAGAACCATGATGGTTTCACTGTGTATCCATTCAATAAAGCCTGCTAAAGTCAGAACGCTTTCCAGAGGATAACATGTTAGAAGGCACTGGGAACACTGGACAAAAGCTAGGTGAGAGAAAGAACAAAGTTCCACAGAATAAACTTCCATGAAATAAAATCTCCAGGTGAAAGGGCATGGTGCTCTCAGGAGACATCTGTGTATCAGAATGGCAGTGGTGTAGAGCTTAGGAGTGGGACAAGTGACAAGGAAGAGAGAGGTCATGTCACAAATCACTTTCTATGCTGTATGGATTTAAGCTTTATCCTTTCTTGGAGGGCAGAGAAAATTCTGCCTCATAACCACAAATGGTTACAATTATAGAATCCACTTCAGTATACTCTGCCCTCATTTTCCTGTGCTCATGTCGGTCACAGCCTAACACCTCCTTCAAGACCATGCTGAAAGTGCTGGCACTTCAATTTCCATCTCTCCTCGAGTTGGCATTATGCTAACTCTACATTTTACAAATCAACTCACTCACTAGGTAGGAAAGAATAGCTAACTGAATGTTTGAGGTATGTATTTTAAGACAGTGGCTGTCCCCAAAATGAGCAGTTCTGTATATATGGGGCAAGAGTAGAAGCAATCATAAAAAATAAGTTCAAGCATCATACTACATTGAACATGTTTAATTGTAGTTTGAGTACTGAGTTCAGACACTTTCATGAGTCAAGTGTATAATGTTTGAAGCAGAACCATCTTGTGTGAGGCAACCTGTGAGATGGACTAGAATCTGAACTCCAGACAAATAAAATAACAAAATGCAAATATATTATGTAGGGCTTATGAGTGGTAGGTATTTGATAGATAATTTTATTTCTTATAACATTGTAGGGAATATGCAAAATCTAAAATTTGTACAAAATACAGTTATTCAAAAGTTACAACATGTACATTGGTGTGAAATGGAGGAAAGTAAAGTAATAGTTGCAATATTAAGCAAGGAAAATGAATAGGATAAGTTAAAAGATCTGAAACACTAGCCAATCCCTTTATATCTCAATTTCTAAATTTTGCTATATGAATACCAAGGGTATTGATCCCCTTGAGTCTATGTTACTGTGTGATAGTAATGGAAAGAGCAGCTGCCACAGAAAAGAGAACACCACTCTGGTGCTTAATAAATGCCCCCATGCAGGATGTATTATTGGGGTCACTATCTCAGAAACATTAGTTAATGTATGTTTTATGATTCACCAAAATAAAGACATATCAATGTGACTAAGTTTGTGGATGATTCAAAATGGTAGTTAGGATGTAATATCAGATGAAGTAGAAGTTACAAACAATTGTCACACTCACACATACCACTCACATATTCACACAGACCCCCACACACACTCACCCACACCCGCAAAATCTCTTTGTCACATACAGTCACACACACACTCACACACACACTCTCACACACAATAGTCACATAAATGGGAACAGATACAAAGTGCTGGTGATTTTTGTCTAATAGGTCAGAAGAAACATGTCAAACACTGTGGGCTGTTCATTTGATACCAACTGCATAGCACAAGATTCTTGTATATACAATGGAGCCACACAAGAGCACTGAACTCTTGGGTCTTTCAAAAAGAGGAATTTAGTCCATAAGTAACTTACAAATTTTTGAAACCTGTTAGAAACCTGGTTAGAACCTGGGACTTTGCCTCTCCAAAATGGTATTTCACAGGAAACATAGCCAATTAGCACAGAACTCTGCATACTTTAGAATATAGTGGGTGTTAATTTTTTTTTAAAAAAACATGCAAAGGTATCGGGCTAAGGAGATGGTCAAATAGGTATAGCATTTGACTTGCAAGCATGAGGACTTGAGGCTTTTCCCCAGAGCCCCTGTGAAAATGCTGGCCATGGTGGTAACACATTTATAATCCTAGTCCTGGAGAATCAGAGGCCAGAGGATTCCTGTGGCTCATTAGTCAGCCAGTTTAGCATACTTTGTGAGCTTCTGACCAGTGAAAAAGTGGATGACTTGAGCCACCGTCTGGCTTTCACATGTAGACATACACACATGGATGCAAAATTACACACATGAACCTGCATATACTCACACATACACACATGTGTATACACATGTCAAAAAATTCAGGCATGGTGAATACCAGCAATCCCATTGAGGAGGGCCCTCAGTGGAATAGGGGCAGGGAGAGGGAAATGATTGTACCAACGTATGATGTATCCATACAAAGTTTCTACCTAATACAAAAATGCAAAAAAAAAAAAAATGCAGAGGTATGGAGGAGTCACAATATTGATGCTGCAAATAAAAATGATTGCCTAGAGTCATATTAACTTGTTTCTCCCTTACCCTAGGAGTTCATTAAAGGAAGACAAGATTCATTATAACACTACAATACCTGGTTAGTAATGTGGACTTATATCCAAAGAAATCACTAAAACATAGTCTGTGAACTATTAGATAAGTGTAGAGTGACACAAATTAATGAAATTCTGATAGAAAACAGATGTTGAGAAAATATAGGAAGAAAAAAATATAACACTATGTATAAGTTAAACGGTCTGTGCCTTTAGTACAGGGTAATGTAAGAAAGTGGCATGTCCATCTTGGCTCATAGTTTAGGACATTCCAAATGTAAGAGTCGTAGATCACACAGCCTCAAGGACCCAGCAAAGGCATCATTTAAAAATATTTTGTAGAGGATTCTTATCCTAGCTGTCAACTGCCTTGGTGGCAGGGTGATAAATGCTTCTGAATTTGAGTTAAGCAGACTAAATCTATGAAACCATGCTCCAACGACTACTGAAGCTTTTAATAGTTCTCCAACTCTCTGCCAGAGAATTCAGAGAGGTATGTCAGAGAAAAAATTGGCATGGGACTAGGGGATTTGGACACACTATCCCAAAGGCCACCCGCTGTGTCTTTCCCAGGGGCCAGCTGATCACTGTCCATGAAGGCAGGGTGGTTTAGTCATGACTAATCACTACAGAGTCTAGCCTCAGGAATCACCTCTCCAGAGCTGTGGATCATCTTGGCCACATCCAGGACTTTACAGGGCTCCAATTTCATTCTGTGCAAATGACTCCAGAGGGCAGATGAGATAGCTCAGTGGTTAAAGGTGCTTGCTCTGCAAGACTGTTGACCTGAGTCCAGATCCCCAGCATAAAGCTGGACAAGCTTTGCCACGAGCGTCTCTAAGTCCAAGTATACCCCTGAGAATGGGAGGCAGTCAGGAGGAATATCCCCAGAATTACAGCCCAGCCAGTCTGCCCTTCCCAGTTGCAAATGAAACAAGGGAGACTCTATTTACACAGGGTGGAAGGAGAGGACTCACAGCTAGATAATATACTCTGAATTTCACATGTGTGTGTTGGCATGTATGAGCACATTCACACATATTATACACTCATGTTCACATACACACAGGTTAAAAAAGTGACTCCATAGACAATTGAATCTAAGATATGGTAACATTGAATAGGACTCTCGTATTCAAGTTGCTTGGATATAGAAGAAAAGCCCGAAGAGGTACACTCTCTAGAATATTCACTTACACCTTATAGCTTAGAGGCAGAAAACAAGTATTCTCAAACATTTCTCTCACTGGATCACAGACAAATACTTTCCACAATAGTAATAATAATGATAATGGTAATAATAACAATAACAATAATTGTACCGAACAGCTCAACACAAGCCCTTAGAAGAATGGCTGTCTTTCAGGCCTTATGCTAAGGGCTTCATCTACCTCATCTCACTAGGACAGGGACTGAACTCATTGCCTTTTGAGTTCCCTCTTTGCATGGCAATCATATTAATTAGATTCCCCACTTTCCAAGGGAGTTTATAGAAAGACAAACATCATTTTGTGACTTGACAGTACCTGGCTGTTTATCTAGGCTTATATCCAACTGAACTGGAAAACAGCCCACCCCAATGTCCACAAGTCTCTGCTCTGAGACAGCTGCAACAGTTTAGAATCTCCTTTCTCCTTATACTACATTCCTGCACTCTTCAACAGACCCCCATCATTATACATGGGTGACCTTGATGAATAAGAGATTTGCATTTAAGATTAAGCAATATGACCAATCTGTTAGTGTCAACAGAGAAGGAACAGGGAAGGAATACATTTATAGTCACTGCTATTTGGTGCTTTCTATGGACTCAGTGCTCTGTCTTAATTTATTTTACCCTCAGTTTAAAAGGGAAAAATCTGAGGCTTATAGAATTTTAAGTCGCATGTTGAAGGTCAAATAGCGAGTGGGTGGTGCAGCCAAGATTTAAGCTTTTCTATTACCTCTTCCTGCCTCAGAAATAACATTTTGAAAAGAATCTGTAGCCTATATCTAACTGCAATAAGAAAAATAAATAAATAAAAGCACGTCTCTATACAAAAAGAAAGAACAAAACACAACAAAAGCCCTTTCCCTTTGACATTTAAACATTTCTTGTATGAAAACACTAAAATGGAACTGTACACATGCTTGCATGAACAGAAATATTCCTGTGAGCCTGGGGATTTATTTCAGACATATCACAAATAGATATATGGAAAGCAAGAAAGTAGAGGAGAAAAAAATATGATGAATAGGTGAGTAGGAAAAATCAGGAAGAAAAAAACAAAAAGTGATGCAGTGTAATCATAGCCCCAATCCCTCCTTGGCTAAACTAGCATGCCAGTGGTGTCTGCACTGCAGGGAACCCAGCTGATGTACTGAGATTACTGTTTCATCAAAGATGATATTGCATCTGATCTTTCAATTTGGCCAGTTGGCTATAGGGACAACATTGAAAGTTTCCAAGCAAAGTTTTCAACTTAAGTGAATATCTAAAACATGGATTTGATGGATGCAATTGATTTAACAAAGAAACTAGATACTTGCCTGTGGTAGGGTTCATACATTAGACCTTGTTTCTATTACCTCTCTCATGCATCAGTGCTGGAAAGTTTCTATTAAACTAGACAATCTCTCTTAATCACCTTGCCTAGAATGTCAATGTAAGAAGCTAAAGTAAGGAATGACGTTGCCATTCCTCTTCCTGTTCTTCCCCTTCCCTTATTTCTCTTCTCTTCCTTCTCCTTCTCTCTCCCCCTCTTGTCCGGCCCCTTCTCCTCTATCTGTGGTCAGGGGGAAATGAAACACGATAAAGCACCCTCAGGTCTTCAGTCCTTAGCAACATCCATCTCTCATTAACAGGGCCCGGTACATCAAAGGGAATGTCCATATGCTTGCACACTTTAAAAGGATCAGGCTTAACCTTAACCTGTCAAGTTGACAGCTTCTCTTATAGGAAGCCTAGATATATTATTCATCAAACAAGCCTGAGTGAACATCTTAACTTCCCATAAGTAGTGGTATTACTAGTGGGGTTATCAGTGCTATTGTTCAGTCTGCACACTGAACAAACTGACATCACTTCCTTTCTGTCTACCTTGCACAGGCTTGTAGTACAGATGCTGCCCCCTCTGTAGCTCCTCATATATCCCATCTTTTGACCCATATGTCTCTTCCCTGCTTCTCTACTAATTTCAGGGATATCTAGCTGATTTGGTTTCTTAGAGTTAGAGCTGCTTGGCCTCTTCCAACAGTTGATTCTTTGGTCCATCTTCATGTTTTTACTTGAATATTGCATCTGTACTATTTGATAGAATTCATCTTTATGCTTTACCTACTCTGATGTCCTTTCATGCCTAAGATTCTTGGAACTCCTTCTGCAGTGAACTCAAAATGTTCACATGTGTCAAAAGAGCATATAATGGAGGTTATATCAGTTTTTTTTTTTTTTTTTTTTTTTACATGACAGGATTTAGAATCACTTCTAAGGGCTTATCTATATTAAGTTAATTAAGGTGAAGAACCACCTTAGTTGTAGGTCATGTCATTCCATGGGCTGGGGTAAAAAGGGGAGAGTGGAGTGAGACCCATTGATTGCTTCTCTGCTTCCTCACTGTGCTGATTGTGATTGGCTCTCTCTAGTTCCTGCTCACATTCCTTCCCCACCATTATGGACTGTAAGCTGAAATAAACACTGCCTTCCCTACACTGATTTTGTGTACTGTTTTGTCCCAGAAATAGAAAGTGGACTAAGACAGAGTTGGAACACTTGTACTTTGTCTTTCTCCATCATTCCTCAAGGGAAAACACAATTGGCTGGATTGTATTTAAATAATTGCCACATGATGCCTTTAGCTTTAAATTATAGCTCCCAGGAGAGAAATACTTTGGTATGTATTTTCACATCTGATACTACAGACAACACTGTGATAATCACATCCCCAATGTCCACATTCAGATGAGAAAATGGATTAAGTGATGTTACAATGGATTTCTCAAATTCATATTGATCCGGAGAAAATTATCTAAAATACAAAGCATGGATACCATGCAGCCCACTGCACTGGGGGGTGTTCTGTCAAGACAGCAGCAGCGATTAGACTGCTGGGGTAGAAGGCTTGCTTACTTGAATCTCAAGCAGTGTGCATGAAGTCCCACAAAGCCCTCTTGCATTTTTTTCTCCTTAATACATTTTTTGAAGTCAAATAAAGCAGCGATCCTTCATTTTTTTTTTTTCAAATGTACTGAACAGATTAATGGACTGATGGATGCATTTGACTAAAACTACTTTAATAAAGAACTGAAAATTGAAACCTCAGCCTTGAATCCTAAGCCAAGTTTGCCCCATTCATGAATAGATGTGTGGCATGTTGTTGCTAAGGATATTGCAACTTGTTTACAAGAATTGCAGGCAAAACAGAAATATACATAGGTATACTCGATATACCAGTGGCAAATCCAAAACTGTTTGACCGGTATGCTGTGTTTATTTAAATTTTACTAATCATGACATGAAGAGACGCATTTCCAAACTAAAAATATTATACTCCTTACCTCATTCCCCTGTACCTGTCATGAGCCTTAAAGCCTCAGTATCTACTAGATGAGGCCTGTCTAATTAGTGATGGAAACGGCATTTGTCTTGTGAATGCATTCTTTAAGCTCCAATCTGCTGCCAAAACCTCAGTCTCCACAGGTGGGAACTGAAGAAAAAGGGCATTTTGCACCAGTTTCTTTTCAAACATAAAGTTTTCATCTCCACAGGAGCAATTAATTTCCCTGTTAAAAGTGACAGAGAAAACCCTTATCTTTGCTTTTCATTCTAAGCGCTCTGGGACTCCTGTATGAGAGCAAAGGCGTGTTGATCTTTTTTCCTTTCCCCGCTGGGCCAGATGAGTTGATTTCTGAACAAAATCTTCAGTATTCTATTAAGAAGTGAGTAATCTGGTTAGTTAGCATTG
This sequence comes from Orientallactaga sibirica, assembly GCA_036365145.1. NCBI lineage: Eukaryota > Metazoa > Chordata > Mammalia > Rodentia > Dipodidae > Orientallactaga > Orientallactaga sibirica. The sequence continues at coordinate 9,390,455 of JAEOAD010000031.1, read as the reverse complement.
AATGCCACAGGATATTAATAATGATACTAAAATTTTTATGAATCCCTTTTTGTCCAGCATTTTCAAAGGTGTTATAAAGCCTCACTCCACAGTGCTAATATTGTCCAGTTTCCTCACTGCTATGGTCTGAGTGTTCCTGTCCCCCAGTTACAAAATTCATATGTTGAAATCCTAACCTCAACATGATGAGAGTAGATGGTAGGACCTGTGGGAGGCAAGTAAATCATGAGAGAGTGGCTGTAATGAATGGTATGTGTGCCTTTATTAAAGAGAATACAGAAATATCCTTTGCCCCCTCCTTTAAGAAAGGACAGAGAATTCACATGCATGCATCAGAAAGGGGGCTCTCACTGTGATCCTTGATTTTCCAGGTTCAGAACCTTAAGGAAACAGTTTATTTCATTATCAAAAATGTGCTTTTCATGTGTTTTGCTTTAGTTCAAATGGACTAAGATACTCCCTCTTTCTGTGGGTCTAAGTTTTCTTTTCTTGGCTCTGATATAATAAAAACTGAAAATGCAATTCAAAGTTCTATGGTCTTTATGTTCTATAACATGATAAATTATATGAGAAAGACAAGAATGTGGGGAAAAAAAAAGACCTAGGTGTAAGTCTATTGCTTATGAGGCCTGTGAATCATTTACCCTTTATTATCTCCATTTTCTACTCTGTACAATGGGAACAATATTTTTTACCACATGATGGAGTCATAGTAAGGTCAGAATAGAAAACTGAACAGGCATCTTGTCAATGGTAAGACCCACTATCAACTGCATGAATTACTTTAAAAAAATAATGTGTCATAATAGAGAGACATAGTTTGTCAATATTTCCCAATCAGTTCCATTATGTCACAGATGTTACTTAGATAAAAGGAAAAGTAATTTAAAATACAATGTAGACAATAAAGATTTCTCAACTTCAATTTACTTACGTGAAAAATGAAGTAAAAATACCTAGTATAAGCATATAATAAAATGTACATGCACACACACACACACACACACACACACACACACACACACACACACACGGAGCATGGTAACCAGCACACAATAAACATCAAATCACTGTTAGTTACTTATCTCCACACAAGTCAGAGACTCACTCAATCTGCTCCTGGTCTGAGTAAAGACCCTGGACTTGTGAAGGGAGTATCAGAATAACAGCCTGAGTTCCTGTCACAAAAGCTGGAAAATAGGAGCTACCGGTTGAGTGTGATATTGATGAAAGTCATGGAAATCATTCTATGTGGAGAAAACCACAGGGGAAAGAAATGTAGAAATTCTTTGTATTTCTACTGGTCTAGGGAAAATTTTTATTTATATTTTAATTTTATTTTCTTTCCAAGTTAGAATTTCACTCTAGCCCAGTCTAACCTGGAATTCACTATGGAGTCTCAGGGTGGCCTCGAACTCATGGCAATCCTCCTACCTCTGTTTCCCGGGTGATGGGATTAAAGTCATGCCCCACCAAGCCTGGCAAATTTATAAATTTTTTATAGGAGCATCTTTATTTATTTACTTATTTGGCTTTATTTATTCATTCATGAGAAAGAAAGAGGGAGAATGAATGGGTGCACAAGGGCATCCAGCCATTGCAAACAAACTCCAGAAGCATGTGCTACCATGTGCATCTGGGTACATGGGGTCTCAGGAGTCAAACCTGGGTCCTTAGGTTTCACAGGCAAGTACTTTAAGAGTTAAGCCATCTCTCCAGACTGGGATAATTTTTAAAGCAGGAGTTTTCATGTTTGTTTTGTGTGTAATGTATGTATAATGTGTTCATAAGTTTGTGAAGTCCAGAGTAAAATGTTGTATGTCCTTATCTATTGCTTTTGATGTTATTGTTTTTTTTTTTTTTGTTGTTGTTGTTGTTTTTGTTTTTCTTGAGAGAGTCCCTTCTTAAACCTGGAGCTGCTATTATTTTGTTTTTTAATCTGTCTTGCTTACTACCATGCAGCAACAATTCTGTCTCTGACCTCTGAGTACTGTGGTTCTAGGCATGTGTGGCCATGCCTAGATTTTTACATGGATGCTAAGGAGCAAAATCTGGTCCTCGTGCTTTGTGGTAAGCAATCTTACTCATTGAGCCAGCTCTTCAGATTCATTTTTTAATGTTTTTTTTTAAAGTAACCCATATAATGCCATATAATGAAGTATGTTTATGCAATGGTCCTCTAAATGTAAATAAACATGCATACATACCACTAAATAAATTTGATGAAGTAATCTCTATTTATTTTTTTTGCTTTTGGCAGTGCATGTTACTTTATAATCAATACATCTTATTATCATTATAAACAGGAATTTAGGAAACACTAATTGATTGAAATCCAACTACTTAAAAATGTCTCATCAGGGCTGGAGAGATGGTTTAGTGGTTAAGGTCCTTGCCTGCAAAGCCAAAGGACCCTGGTTTGACTCCCTAGGGCCCACATACGCCAGATATACAAGGTAGCACATGCATCTGGAGTTGATTTGCAGTGTACCCATTCTCTCTCTCCCTCCTTCTCTCTCTCTCTCAAATAAATAAATAAAAATAAAAATATTTTTAAAAATCTCCAAACCTGATGATCATACCCATCATGCTTTTGGCCACTCCCTAAGATGTCCCTTTCTGATAAGTGGAGAAACCAACTGTTCATGCTGTTAAGTTCAGAAAACAAAGCAGTCATAACCAGTTCTGTGGGTTTAGAACATGAAAAATACAGAAGAGAAAATAATGTACGCTGTTCTTTCTCGGGTATTTTGTTAATGACTCCCAGAGAAAAAGTCCCTCAATTTCTCTTCACCCTAAGTGCTAAGACTCTTTTAATAGCAATAAAAGGACGCAATCTATCTTAAGCCTCCGCACACACTTCTCATGGCAACCACTTCATCAGGCTTTTCCACAGTCGCCATAAATAAGATCTAGGAGTTACAAACGTGCCCACTACCTGGGACAAGCCCGGAGTTCAATCACAACTCTGAATCCAGCCCCTGAGTGACAAATGTGCCAGATTTCCTTGGACACAGAGAGGGCTCATGGAGGTAGTGTACTTGGAGTTCTTAATTTTCTTCTCTCAGGAGAAGATTCTATAGAAAAAGAGCAGATGAGTGAGTGGTTGCGATCAGCATCAAGCCTTGTGGCTTTCTCTTTAGTGTCTGAGTTGCATCTGTTTGAGAAGTCTTGTTTTATTAATGCTTGATGGCCTAGAGCTACTGCTACAGTGTTAAAGATGCAGTGTTAGCACAGCTCTGACATATAGATTTGTTTTCTATGAGGAAGAAATTAACGATTACATAGGATATTGAACTCCTGGCTTTCCTCCAAATTTCTGGCCCTTATGTTCAAAGGCTGGATTAAAGATAGAGATCACAAAGGGGGTCTCAAGGGGGGGGGGCTGCTGTTAAGAATTTGGTAGAGATCAGGGAAATGGACTAAGGGGCTAAGGCTAAGCTATTATGTTACCTTAACAGGAGGCTTGATTTCCTCCTCAACACTCTATCATCCACCATCAGGCAATGTTTATGGACCATCAGGTAAGTGGTGAAGAATGAATCAAAATGGTTCCCTCATTCTGAAAGCATCCCAGCAGCACTGCCATGCAGAATACCAACAGATTTTTATTTTTGTGTGTGTGTCATAAATGCTGGATTATGTCACTAAGTATAAGAGAGGATAGCCAAGTCCAATTTGATCTGGGACAGTATTTTCACCCCAGATATTGAAGTGTAGAATATTTAGATTCATGTTCTAAGGAGATGCAATCTTTGATCCCATTGGCCATCAAGTTGTAATGCAAAAGGTCTATCCAATCAGTGAAGGCAACGAGGGAAGCAGAACTCAATCCCAAGGAAACACAAGGGCAGGTGGGAAGGTCCTATCCCAATAACCTGGTCCATGATTAAATGTCAGGACTCTGGGCCTATGAGGGAATTAGAGGGAGTTTTCAAACCAGGGGCAGGGCAGGAAGTGCAAAAATAGGCAATGCAGGATGGGGATTCAGGAGCCTAGATTTGACGCTACTATGGACTCAGCTGTGATCAGATCAGATGTTACAGGTATAAGGAACCATTTTTCCTATGGGGGAGATTTCCTTTCATGAATAGTGGCCATTGGTTCTGGGTCAGGGCAAAGTTCAAACTGTGACTGACCAGCCTGCATTCCCTACAAATTAACATGTGCAAGACTAACTCCCTTAGCCTCAGTTTCCTCATTTCTAAAATGGAACAATAGCACCTCTCTTTGGGGTTTTAGAAAATTTTGAATGCATGGATATCTGGTAATCATGCGATATTGTGCCTGACACCTCGGTAGCAACAATAGTAATGAGTGAATTTCTAACACTAATATTAACATACCACTTCTGGGCTGGAATAGGACATTCCAGAACTAATTCTACCCATATATCTTACTTATCTTACTTCTTAGACATAATGAATTTATTTCAGGTCCTCAGGCTGTAGAATATATGTGCCAATTAACAAATCCCATTTCTGTTCAAGTATGTGGAGGCCTCATAGTCAATATCCTGTCATCTATGTTCTCTCGCTTCACTTCAGTTTTCATGACCACCAATCAGTGGCAGACACTGATTAAGAAAACAGACTCAACTCACAGCCCTCCCTCAACCCCAGCATGGATGTGAAGAGGACAATGGGTGTTTATGCCTGTCAATTTTCTAAGTGGATGGTTCAAGTATTTATACTTAACGATAAGAATCACTGTAAAGTATGCCACTAGACCTGGGTGTCAATCATGCTCTTCCATATGTTGGGCAAGTAACATTCTTTCTGATGGAAACTTAAAAGTGCTCTTCTGGGATATGGGAACATGAAATGAGCTGACCTTTGAGAACACAAGTACTTGTCAAAAGATCCTTGGAAACTATCATTCCTCAAGCCACTGGTAGAGGAACAGATACGTGACAAGGCATGTGCCTCCCCCACAGAGGAGACAGGTCCATGTACCTCCAAGTAGAGTTGTACTTCTTCCTTCCTCTCTTAGAAGTCTCACACTCTGAACCTGGAATATAGTAAACAATATTCACAGTTTGTAACTCTCTCATAGAAATGCACACAAAGAAGCCTGAGGGTCACTAATTCTTCATAGCTAAGCCACCTCTATCTGGTCCCTTCTTTGATGGATATTAAAAAATATTTATGGGCTGGAGAGATGGCTTAGTGGTTAAGTGCTTGCTTGTGAAGCCCAAGGACCCCGGTTTGAGGCTCAATTCCCCAGGACTCACGTAAGCCAGATGCACAAGGTGGCGCATACATCTGGAGTTCATTTGCACTGGCTAGAGGCCCTGGCACACCCATTCTCTCTCTATTTATCTGCCTCTTTCTCTGTCTGTCTGTTGCTCTCAAATAAATAAATAAATAATAAACACAAAAAAAGATCAGTTTAAAAAAATTGTTACAGGATACTACTACTCCGTAACATGTGGTATCTTCACCAAGCTGTTTCTTTCTCCTCACCTTCTTTCTTACTCTCCAGGGGCAAAGCAAAATGGCATGACCCTTCTACGAACACATATCTATGTTATAAAATGGAGTCACTTGTGTCACAATAATCCTTATGTCCATTTCTAGTCCATGTTGATGCAGAGGATACACAAAGAACATTGTCTCTATCTCAGAGTGTAAAATATGCCCCCCCCCATACACAAGAACTGATTTTGGTATGGAGGTCAGCAGCTCAACGATCCCATGTTCTGAGACTCAGAGAGAACATGACAACATGGGCTTAGGATTGGGCTTTTGTTCTGGAGCAGTACATGGCAAAGTTCTGGGAAAATCAACAAATATATCTGGCTTTGTACATCATATGGTGTCTCCTGCAAGCATTCAGCTATGCCACCATCACACAAAAGAAGCCAAAGACAATAAGTGAACAAGTGAGTGTAGCTACATTCCAACAAATTTTATATAGAAAAACAGCCAGCGGGGCTGCATTTGTCCTGCAGATCAGAGTTGCTTCCCAGCTGTGTTAGAAGAAAACAATCTTGATACAGCTCAGTGCTGGTGGTCCTCACCATTGGCTGTTTCTCTATTCCATTTTGATCTCTTCCCCACACACACTCATCTCTACCCTCTTTTATGGCCTTTATTTCTTTTTATCTGTATTTCTTTAAAATAAAGCCCCTGCTCTCCATATTCCACTTGTCTACACTAAAGATCTGTCCATAATTAGACTTTAAGGCACTTTTTTTTTAAGTTTGTGAGTTTTCCTACAGTGTGTCATACTTCAAACACACGCAGTACATATTAGCTAATACACTCATTCACATCAGACACCTTGTTCTTTTCCTGTGTCAGTACCACCGACAACTTCTCTCTCAGCCAGGTCCTGGGAGTGTCTGCTTACTTCTGTGTTTGGGTCTCAGCACAAGGGGGTAGTCTCTGAGAGGTCACTTGGAGTTCCTACCAGTTTCTTGTATTTCACAGCAGCATTTCACAGTAGCTATAGCAGGTGAATGAAGCTGCCCTGGAGAGAAGGGCTAGACAGAGTTCAGGAGAGCCTGTCATGAAGCCCTCCATGTTAGGGGGCCTTTCACATGGCTTAGCCCAGAGACACTACCAAGTGTATGCCTGGTAGGAATCAACTTCCCTTCCACATCCTGGCCCCATTCATCATATTTTAACCCTCCCTCCTTCTTCATGTTTTGCAAAACAATTTATTTGTAAATACACTGAACTTGATGGCTAACCATTTACTGAAAAGACAGAGTTGAGGTAAGTGTCTGAGTTCACATGCCCATGGGGTAACAGCTCCTCTAATGTTTGAAGAGCTGGGCTGAGCTGTGCAGCAGACATTGGTCAACCCCATATGGTCTTTCTTTGGGGGAGGGGGGAAAACTGAACTTGCTAAGTGTGCAGTCTCAGAAGCCCTCAAGAATGTATCACCTGGGTCTGAACCTAGCTTCTCCTGGTCTCCTAAAGTAAGACAGTTCATGCTCCCATGCTTCCATAGACTTCTGGTTAATTTCTATGATGTGCAAAGCATCCATTTTTAATCTCGCCATATCTATTACAAATGTTACCATTGTAATTATCCAAGCAACTCCAGAAAACTAATTAATTCACAATCCTCACAATAAATTATGCCTTTCTTTGGCTTCAGGTCCCAGAAATATGTTTCGTGAGGAGGCTCAGAGGAATAGTATTGCTCAGGCTGGCCAGGGTCCATCACAAAGATGCTCTTTCTTTGGCTCTCTTGTTTATTTGTGGGTGTTTGTCAGAAGTGGCAACAAACAGTGTCTGGGCTTTGGGTGGCAACCACTTCATCTTTTGCCACTTTTGGAAAAGATGCCAAATGCCCATGGGTCTGCTTTATCCCTTGTGCCACAAAGAGACACTTCGCTTCACTTGGAAAACAGTCAACAGACAATAGAAAGGTAAATTCAGGGGATGTTGAGAAAGGAAAGAGACACCTAAGTCTGGGCCACAGGGAGGCTGGGTTAAGTAATTAGTTAGCAGAGAATGTACACAATGAGAGAGGAGAGGCCCTCAGAGAGGAAATGCAATGAAGACTTGTAACCTTTTGCTCCCCACCCCACACCACCAACAGACAGAATCTCAGAGCCTGATGAATATCCATCCCAGACACCAACAAAGGATTTTCCTTGAGCAAAGTGAGTCTGAAAAGGAGACTCTATAATGATATCAGTGATAAAGTGGGTAATTATTTCATTTGCAGAACTCATACCCTCACAGTTGAAGACCCTTTATCTAAAATGACCATTCATGTGTAGTGTCATTCAAAACTGCTAATATAATTATCAGGACAAAATACTATGAATGTAAAATCAGAATAATATAAATTAAAAAATAAATAAAATAAAAGTTAAAAAAAGGAGAAACAAGGAAGTAAACTTGTAAACAGTATAAGCATGAAGACCACAGATGGAAACATCTAGAAATAATTATAAGTGCCAGGACAGCCAAGGATTTCTGACAGAAGGATTTTGACTCTTAGTAGAATATATATATATATATATATATATATATATATATATATATATGTCATTCCCTGTAAGAATGTCCATGTATCTGTACATGTGTGTGTAGAGATGTGTGTGTGTTCATACCTGGGGGTATGCATGCATGCATGTGCATAAATACACTGGATCAGATAAGACTCCTTACTTCTCTCCTTCCTCCATCCTTACTTCCCACTTACTCCTCACTTTAATAGCCCTTCAAACTGACTATGCCCCACCACTGGGAGGCCCAAAACCAGGGAGAGACAATGTCTTCTTTCTCTGCACACCTAGCACCTGGCCCTGAGCCTGGCTCCTGGCTGGTGCTGATTAAACATCTGCAGAGTGGAGAAATTGCACACCATACTGATGAGTGTGGGAGGCTGGTTAGTGTGTGAGGCAGGCAGTTCTCATCTTACATGCTTCCTCACCAAAGGTGCTATGTTCCAGGTTGCGAATTTGGAAGCCTCTGTTTTGCCACCCTTTTCTTTTTATGTTTATTTTTCAAACAGAAATGCATTTCATAAATCAGTGTGGAATCAAACATCATATATAAAATAAGCCCTGAAGAAATTTGAAGAAGATCTTTTCCCAAATCCCTTATGTTAGGAAAAATCATACCTCATGGAATACTCTCAATTTATTTGAGTGAAAATCTCAGTATTCTCTTGGTGGGTCTCACTTTCTTATCCTTATATCCACTTGGTTATCTGTTATTTTACTTTAGAAGCTATTCAGGAATGTAGTCAATCTCTCCATCATAGCTGATATTTTATGAAAGCAGTCATGCTCTCTTGCCTGTAACACCATGAGAAAGTTTGAAATTACATGCCCCCCCCCCCATTCCTTCTGCACAATGCTATCCCTGGGTCAAGGCTACTTTTCAATAGAAAAACCTAATTGCATGAAATCAAAACATGTGAAACTGATAATATCCAACTTTTCTCTTGACCTATAGAGATTTTCAGCTGATCCTGCACTGTTCTCTGATACATGTCTGTGTTGGCCCTTCATGATAGTAGTTTTATGGGAAGAATGTTCTGGGCATAGTGTACTATTCTGGTTTCCATAGCTTTGACAAAATGCCTGACATGGAAGGTTGATTTTGGAGTAGAAGTTTCAGTTCGTTCATGGTTGCTTGGCCCTGTTAAGTTGAGCCTACATCAAGGCAGAACATCATGGTGGGAGTGTATAGCAGAAGAGGCCTATTTAATTCATGGTATGGAGGAAACAGAGGAAGAAATATCTTGGTTCTTATAATCCCCATCAAGGGCACATTCTCCAGAACCTAACTTCCCTCCAGTAGTCCCTCACTCTTAAATGTCTTGCCAACTCCCAATAGTGCCAAAGACTACAGACCAAACTTTTAACACACATGGGCCTTTAAAGGTATTTTGGATATACAAAATATAGCATAAAAAATCCAAGAGTTTCTTTCCCATATATGTTATATTTTAATAATTTATTTTCTTTTCATTTGTTATTTATTTGAAAGAGAGAGGTAGACAGAGAGAGAATGGGCATACCAGAGCCTCTAGCCACTGGAAACAAACTCCAGACACATGCACCACCTTGTGCATCTGGCTTAAGTGGGTGCTGGGGAATCCAACATGAGTCCTTAATCTTCATAGGAAAGTGCCTTAATTGCTAAGCCATCTCTCCAGCCCAGATTTTGTTGTTGTTGTTGTTATTGTTTTTTTTGTTTTGTTTTGTTTTGTTTTGTTTTTTGTTTTTCGAGGTAGGGTCTCACTCTAGACCTGGAATTCACTCTGTAGTCTCAGGGTGGCCTTGAATTCACGGTGATCCTCCCCACCACATATATCATTGAAATGCTTCACTAAACTCAAAGAGTTTATGTGCACCTTTAATCCCTCCCTGTATTAGTGATTGCATGAAATCCTGTGTGAAGTCAGTTCACAATTTCTCTCAGTATAGAATTGTCCATGAAAATCACCATTGGGTCTGACCATACTAAATCTTTTCTATATGGCTCTGGTGGTTTGAATGTATGGCCCCATAGACTCAAGTGTTTTAATTAAGCTTGAGCTTGCAACTTGAGTCTACAGTGAGCAGAGCTCTTCTGGGGAAGAGGAATATCACTAGAGGAGTATCTGGTAGTCCAATAATCCTAACATGTATAAAGAAAATGCTGGAGCTCTGGCTCTGGTGTTTGTTGGTGCTGGCTTCCCCTCCCCCCCCCCCGGCTCTCTTCTTCTGCCATGATGGAACTTCCCCTGGACACTGTAAGCCTGAAATAAACCTTTTCCTCCCATAAGCTGCTTCTGGTTGGGTGTTAGTCCAGCAACACAAAGGTAATTGCAGGAATGACCTTGAACAAACCTCCTTTTAAAAAACTTCATTTTGGTCAGAGAAAATTAGGTATATTAGTAGTAGTGATCTGGTAATTCAATGAAATTTTTGGAAATTAAATTATTTATAGATAGAAAATGTTAAATATGATGACTGGTACTTACTGTGTGTGTCATGTAGCCAAATCAGCATTAGGAGGCCAACTCTTCAAGGATCAACATCTTGGTCCTTTGCAGAACCCTGTGAGTTGTCACACTCAAGAGGCATTTTCATATAATAAGGAGACCTTTATATATAAAACAACAACAAAACTGTATGAACTTGATAGGAATATACCCTCTCCTTTATTTTTTAAGAAAAACTCATTTACTATGAAATTGTTACTAGATTTTTCTTATACTTGTGTAAGTTTGTATTTAGAGACTTCTTCAACTTGAATGCTTATTGCCAGAGATGTGAATTCCATAAAGCATTTCATCAAGTTATTGAGGGTGTTTTTATTTATTTATTTTTGTCATTAGTCTGCCTCACTTCATTTTATGAGAAAATATTGGCATTGCACGAAGTTTTTAAATAACACATATAATTATATCCTCATTAATAGATGCCAAATATTATCATTTAATGCATTGCTTCAATTAATTATGTTCTAAAATTGAACATCTAATTTTTAACAAGTTATATTTAAATAATTATGTCTGATGCTAATGAAATAGAGCATGCTTCAGTTTCTTCGTTATGAATGCAGAAGAAAATGACCTACAAAATCAAATATGACTTTCTTTCCTTGACTATTCAGCCCCTCAGCTGCTGGCACCGTCCTCCTCACTTTGTGTCCCACTTGGACCACATGTAGCTTGTGCTTTCAGTGCCTGGCAAGCTCTCACAGGTATGGTGCACACAGAAGTCTCCAGTGATGCAGGGACTCCACACGTGTCATTCTTCACCCCAGGGTGCCCTTGCTTCACTCCTTTGGTTGAAACTTCCCCTCTTTTCCTTTGGGGTAGCTTCTCCACCTCCCCTTGATTTAATTATTGGTCTTATAGGCTGGTCCCTGCTAGAATATTCTTTGCACAATACTATTACTGGCCTCTAAGCTTGTCTGACCCCCAATCCACTCCTGCATTCTTTGGCTTTCTCATGTTGCCTTAGTCCCCAGCACACGGTGGATGAATGACAGATTCCTTTTCTTTTTGACTGACTTTCCTTTTCAATAAATTAATACCTAAATAAACAAACTAAAGAAAATGAGTAGACACATGATAAATGTTTGTTGAATGAGTGAACAGCCTAAATGAATGTATGAGTCTGAAGATTTTAGTGGGTTTTAGATTTATATGGTCTAGGCACATAGAATAATGAATCAGATCCCACGTGCTTACATGATCAAATCAAAAGTTAAATACATAGGATAAAGCAACGCCATTGAGTTAAATGTAGTAATCTATTTAAAGAGTGTAGCAAATGCCTCTCAGAAGCTCTCAAATACAGTAGATGTGTTATTGGGAGTCTTACTGCTGTTATGGCTATGTTGCTCAGTAATTAGCATTTGAACAAAGCCACCTAATAGAACATATGCTACCCGATAATGATGAACATCTATTTAACAGTGCTGTCTTCATTTGTATTAGTGAAGGTTTTGAAATAAATTTTAATACATAACAGTTTTTTTTTTTTTTCAAGGTACGGTCTCACTGTGGCTCAGGCTGACCTGGAATTCACTATGTAGTCTCAGGGTGGCCTTGAACTCATGGTGATTCTCATACCTCTGATTAACAAATGCTGGGATTAAAAGCATGTGTCACCACGCCCAGCTAATACATAACAGTTTTATTACATATAATGTATAAAACAACTTTATAGTCACATAGATAGTTATTTTTATAATTCTTGCAGTGGACTGTCAGTTTGGCCTACAGATACTAATGTACTTATTCTGACAACTGCTGTGACATATTACTCATTACATTAAATTTCATTATAACATATTACGTAGTATATTTTATCATTTGGCAATAAAAGACCAAAGATAACTTCTCCAATGATACTTATTTCTTGAGTCCCTGTGACCAACTTTCTGATTTCTTACAGTGAAATACTCTCTTTCTCAGATATTATCATGATTATGATCTTCAGACACCATCTTCTATTGCATTAATATTTGGATAGCCAAATAAAGCCCAAATGTATAATTTAAGATTATGACATTTTTACCAGTCCATTCAAGCTATGGTTTTTGAAACTGCTTACATCAAAATGTTTCCTTGAAGGTCAATAGTTATGTTTACAGGAAAATTGATTTTTTCAGTTAATTCTCCATTAATTAAACTACCTTAGAATTAAATAAATTAAAATTGGGTTTAGGGAAGACAAGCTTAGAAGTTTCTGATATCTTCCTCTCATAAGTCTTGTAATAAGACCAGATTTCTTGACCATCAGCTTATTCAACATAGGAGACCATCCCAAACATTTTGCATATCTTAAAATACTATATATTGATTACTTCTCTTCTTGTCATAAAGCAGTAATACTCATAACTTTGTTACTTGGTAACTTTGTTAGTCTAATTAGAATAGACTAAATATCCATAACACTCCCTTGCTCCAGAGTCAGTGTTAGATGGTAGGATGGTAGCATAGCTGGCTGTATGCTGTGGAACCAAGAGCCATCTGGTTCCCTTCCGACAACTGAGATGAGAATTCATTGCTCTGTAAACTCTTCAGAATCCTCTGGTGTTTGGAAGGCAAGGAGATTTGATTTTGTTCTTACAACAAAAAGGCCTGTGTAAAGAATTCTTTTAGTCTGTAACAATAGCAACACTAAATCCTTTTATCTGAAACCTGGGAGCCTGTTAGAAACATAGAATCTGGAAGACAGTTCCCAAGATAAAATAGAGTCTTTAAATAGCATTGCTGATTTTCCTCTGTGTTTTTTTTTTTTTTTTTCCATGTAAGCTCTCAAACATCGACCCCCATCCTGCAAATTTTGGACACTTGTCCATCTCTGCTTTCTCCTTTCTCATCTTAAGTGTAAACAGCTTGTTGTTGCACTTCAAGCTGCATTGTTATAGCTATGAAGGAAGAAGTAAAATAGAACATAAAATAAAATAGACCATGAAGTAAAATAGAACACAAATATCTGCCTATGGCAAGTGAAATGGAATCTCATGTAAAACTGGCAATTAACTTGAAGTTTTGCAAATGATCTCATAAAGAAATGTCCCAGACTAGCACTAGTCATTCTTGCAGTTTTAAAACTCCAGGAATGAATTTTCTTTAGCACTCTCATCCCTTCAATTCCTGTGTGTTCTGCAAGTAGAGAGCAGCAGAGATGTTTGGTTATCAATAATGGCAAGGCAAAATGTATTTTTTGTGAGTTTGAACATGAAAAGTTGTTTCACTATTTTTAATTGTCATTTGTTTTCAACATTTTGTGTATATAAAAGAAGGCATAAAATCTATGATACTTATAACCTAATACAAAACATGTCTCTGGGGCCAGTATGCCTGGTGAAGGCAACCATGAAAATGAGACACAGCTTTCAAGGAGGTGAAAGACATGGACTAACACCAGCAAGCTGTTGTCCACCATGATATGCACACTCACACATATGAATACACACACACACACACACAAACAATAACAAGAAGAACCAAAACGTCTTTGAGCTCTAGTGGGAAATAAAGTTTAGTAATTACGCTAAATCAAGAGTAATTACTTTTAGCCTTCATGATCAGGGACAGTTTTTATGGAGGAAGTGAATACTTGGGCTTGATCTTAAGGCATGAAGGGAAGGTGTCTGCTAGCTGCATGGAAAAGGATTATATCCCATTTAGATTCCATGTAAGGAAATCAATACTGAGGAAGGGGTGAGACTGAATTACCATTGATAGAGGGATTAAGTAAGAACACATATTGAGCATTCAAAGGAAGAAATAAATAGAGAACAGACTTTACAAGCTCATTTTTCTTGCCAAACAAGTAATAACAAGTCACTAAAATAGAAGGTGAACATATAGCAAAACTCTATTGAGTTAAGGGGTTGATAAAGGTGATCAAGGTTTGTGAACTGCTCACAACCTATGTCAAGAAGTCTTTGCTCATGCAGGGGTATAAGATATCGATAATAATTTAATTTTAATTAAACTGTTTTGCAAAAAAAACAACTTACTATGATAAGCATAAGTAATATGATATACACATAGATAATAGCATCAGTTTATCATTCTGTCCATAAACTATCAATGTATCATCTATCTATCTTTATTAAAGGTCAACCCTCTCTCTCTTTCTGTCAATCAGTTGTCTTGTGTCACTATGAAAAAACACCCAAGCTATCTGGATTATACAGAGAAAAGATTATTTTGGCTCATGGCTTCAGAGGTTTCAGTCCATGATTATGTAACCCATTGCTTTGGGCTGCAGCAAGGCAACATATCCTGGCAGGAACATGTGATGAAGAAAGACATTCATGGTGATGAAGAAGCAAAAAAAACAGAGAGGGGGACTCAGAGTCCTAGTAAGTTCTTCAAGTTCATGCTTCCAGTGACCTAACTTCCTAACTAGGCCCCACTTCCTAAAGCTGCCATCCTAGCACTGGAACTGTGGCTTTGCAATCATACCTTTATCACATATGCCCTGGGGCACATTCCAGATGCAAAACTTAGCTCTCTTCCTTGGTTGTTACATTTGTTTTTATTTGAGAGAGAGAGAGACAGAGAGAGAGATAGAGGAAGAAGGAGAGAGAGAATGGGCACACCAGGGCCTTTCAGCCACTGTGAACGAACTCCAGACACATGCGCCTCCTTGTGGGCATGTGCAACATTGTGCACTTGTGTCGCTTTGCTTCTACATAGGACCTAAAGATTCGAACAAGCATTCTTAGGCTTCACAGGCAGGATCCTTAATGGCTAAGCCATCTATCCAGCCCTTGGATTTTTAAATATATTTTTATTATATATATATATATATATATATATATATATATAGAGAGAGAGAGAGAGAGAGAGAGAGCCATGATGGTATCATCGTTAATCTTCTCCCTGTCCTCCCCCCATGGGTAATGTGGATAGCCTTATGTGGATAGCCATCAATTATGCAGTAGAGGCAATGACTCTGTGTATAAAGATGCCCTCATTTAAGCCAGATATGTCAGCATTAAAAATATAAGTACCTTTTTTTGTTCTTTAACAGATTATGTAACCTTTTATGGACACCCACTTGTCCTTAAACTCTGTGTCTCATGCCTCACTACTGATGCTGTTCAGGTTAATACCTACCCCTCTAGTACTGCATTAGCATTCACCCAAGTTATTTTTTGTTATGAGCTCATGTTAAGTTACTGTGTGCTAGTATGTAGAGGCTTCCTGAGTTTAGTGAGGAGGAGGTGCTTGTGAAAAGGAGAATGCAATCTGAATTCAAGATATTCAAATCCTCAGCACACTGTCCCGATGGTGATAAGTTCCTTACATTGTACTCTACAATGGGTGTTCTATCCCCTGGCATTGTTCCATGCTCTTCAATGTTTTTTATTATTATTAATTTTTATTTTTTCAACTAGAGGTCATTCAACAAGAGATAGGTAGATCTCAGGGTACAGTGAAGTCTGTAACAGTATTTACAATATCAAAGCCCTTCCAAAGTTTTCCAATTGAGTTAATATGAATAGAAGGAACGGAAACATATCCCCCCTCAGGATCCTGTGGATAAGGAATACTCCACACACAGGCACAGATTCATAACCATGCATATAAATTCCAGCAAAAATTTAATTTGCCTTACACTTACTCCAAACCTTCTGGGGAAGGATGAGAGGATTAAAACAAAGAAGAGGAGGTTAGAGTTACAATCTCTCACCACTCCTGGTGTCTTTTCATGCCAAGGCGTTGAAAGAGGAGTGCTTCTTTGGGGATAATCGGTTCTTTGGAAAGCTGAATTCCTTTTTCTTTGCCCCAAAGAGATAAATGTCTTCAGTTTCTGGGACCAGGAATAGGAGAGAACAAGACAGACTATGTATGGCACATCCTGTGATCTCAGGCTTCACAGAGACAACCTCAACATCATCTGTTCTACAACCAACCAGCTCAGCAGGACTGACTGAAGCACAGTTAATATGGTCATCAGCCACACATTTCAGAGCTACCGTGTAAAATAAGATTGGGGTGCCCAGTAGAAACTAAATGTCCAAGACACTGAAGTACCTCACAAATTCATGTAAATATAGGGCTAATAATTAATCATGTTTCTTTATTTTAAAGATACCATTAATTTTAAATTTTCAACTGTTTATTCTTCATAAGTTCTGTCAACCAGAATTACATCTAAGGTTTTCCAAGCAATACTTTGTGGAGAGGGGATGCTAAACAAATGGTGAGAATAGAGTTTTCTGGACATGAGAGGTAGTGTGGTGGTTCCAAATGCGCTTTGTTTCCTTAAATGCACTCATGGCTTCCAGCTGCTTCCAAACCAGCATTCTCTAGCAGTCAGTCTTGTTCTCTCCTGCACTATTCTTTACATGATTCCTTTGATGCACTGAGTCAAAATGGTTAGTCACATGGAATTTTTTCAGAAAAAGAAAACTCCAAAGGAGTGAAAAATGAGCATTTCTATTATTTAATTTTATTTTATTTTTGAGGTAGAGTCTTATGTAGCCAACTCTGTTCTTTCATGTAGTCAAGGGTGACCTTGAACTCTCAACTCTCCTGCCTCCACCTTCCAAGTGCTAGGATTGCATGCATGCATACAAAATGGCTAGCACTTGTATAATGAGGAAAGTATAAAAATGGTGCTACATTCATTGCTTAGCTTGGTGTTCTATTGTGGTGCAAGTATAAAATATATAAGTATTTGTAACATTAAGAGTTATATAGCAAATAAATGCAAAGTGGCACTTAAGAAGACACGTGTATAAAATTGTGAGTCAGAGAATAAATATAAAAATTAACTTTTAACCTCTTCAAGGGTTAGAACTCATATTTAGTTTTTACAGTTTTTATAATTGTTTTTTTTACACTGAGAAATTACTCCTGACCTTTCCTATTGTATAGCCCACTTTAGTATGTTATATCTGAAGGATTTCTGAGTTTATATCTCATAACCATGGTGATTTATTTGTGGTTTTGAAGCACAATCCTAATATAAAATTGGAGTAGTGACACCACTTAGTGTAGAAAGAGTGAAAATTAAACAAAATGTAAGTGATTTCAGCAAATGTATACTTCTTCCCAGATGTTCTGGCTCCTTTTAGACAACTTGTAAGTTTCAGAAAGGTAATGATGAGTTTTGCAGGATTGTCATTCAGCTAGACACAACCACAGTTTGAATGTCCCATGTCCATATTGACTCATTGAAACTTATATTGTACCATGTGTTCCATGGCTCAAGAGACTGTGGTAACAGATCTTAGCTGCATTCCATTATACTGTTGTTTTTTTTAGCAATGACCCATGGATAACCAGTAAAAAAGGATCTGGAATCATTCAACAAGAAAACACAATGAGAATAGTAGAAATCAGCCTTGGAAATGGTTGTCTTGTGCATACTGTAACGATGGCATGAATAACACCACCATCATTCACCTCTTTTTCTTATTTATATTATAATATGAATTAAAATATTTAAATGTTACACTGTATTTATTTATATATTTGAGTTGAGAGAGAGAGAGAGAGAGAGAGAGAGAGAGATGAATGAGCATACCAGGGCCTCTTGCCACTGCAAATGCACTATGTGCCATTTTGTGTGTCTGGCTTTCCATGTGTATTAGGGAATCAAAACCTGACTAGCAGACTTTGCAAGCAAATGCCTGTAACCACTGATAAATCCCTCCGTCCTCTCATTTCTAAAGTAACAAATTGATTTTCCACCAAAATACTGTATCTGCCTCGGTTTGTATGTATTGTGACCATCACAATCCCTATTTGGAGACCTATGCAGTATAGGAAGTTGATATCAGCATGGATTAATTTGCTTCCCTTGGTCCTTTAGCTGTAAAGCACAGGCAACCATGTTCACCAAACTCAGCTCTGTTTTACCATTCAGGGAGGTTAAAGCAGAGAATGAGAAAATACAAGTGGTTTGGCTAGGTGGAGCCCCATCAATTATATGATTGAAATGTACATTGCTGAAACCTGAGTATACTACTCGCTGTGGAGAAGTCTCCCCTCATGCTATTAACTCCTCTACTCCAGGAATCAGTAAAAGGAATCTTTTCCTTCAGGCTACTGAGGTCAACCTATGTTCATATATATTATGAAAAGCTCATACTGGAAAAGGGATGGAGAGCTTTTCTTAATAACCTCATATACAATCTCCCCTTATCCTCCCACTCTCTTTTACTTTCCTGCTTTTTCTCACCAGCTCATTCTCTTGTGTTGCCTTCTTCTTTACTTCTCTACTTCTGTTTTGATGGAAAATTTGACCCACAGCACCCAAGACTATTCTGAGTACAGTTGTTCAATACTAACAAGGACATTTATTTTCATGACTTTATGTGAGTGACAATGAATTTTTCCTAGACATTAAGGTTACATATGATAGAGTCAGTGACTCAGAGTTTGCCTAATATTTCATCCCAGATATCTTTCCAGCAAGGTAAACTGTATCCATAGACATGCATTGATTGAATAATGAATTACAGGAGTGCTTGAAGTTATGTGATTATCATGTATCTTCTAAACCATGTGTAGCTTTAAGGTATTGAAATGAAATTGTCTGAACTTCTAATGTATCTCTTTTTCTTAATTTGAAATAGGACTTATAATATCTACTTTCACATTTTCTTGTTTAGATTTCATTGAACTTAGAATAAACCCAAGTCAAACAGTAGGTGACCAACAACGTTTGCTCCTCATCTGTTCCCTATAGCACCTAGAGCTTTTTTTTTTTTTTTTTTTTTTTTTTTTTTTCTGTCATAGGAAATGTGTTATTCCTGGAGTTAAATAAAAACAAACAAACAGACAAAAAAGGAGGGAAATGATAAATTATACTCTTTCTCTTGAATGTGTAGAATCAGTGGCAGACTTGGTGAAAGTGAGAGGAACCTGATAAACAGAATACCTAGGGAGCCGTGTTAATTGTCTTGGGTGATGACAGTGAGATGCTCAGAGTGGGAAGAACCAGAATTGCTTTAGGTATTTCCAAGCTGTTTACTAAACTGCTAATGCCCCTAGGAGCAGGCACAACATTCACACAGCCCTGTTCCTGAAGAAAGAAAACAAAAATAGCGGGTAAAGGAAGGATTGTGCAATGTGGGCAAAATGTCCAAATACTCTCCAGACCCCAAAACTCAGCCTCCCAGGGAATGAGAGCTGCCGAGCTGCATTTCATTAGAAAGAAGCGTCCGCTGGGGCTCCGCTTTTTCAGAAGGGAGATGGGTGATAGACAGCTGGGGAGAGCATGCTGGGTAAATATGAGTGTCTGGAATTTTAAAAGTGTTCCCCTCTTGCCTCTCAGTAGGTGGTTACCTCTCACGGCCTGGCACTCACCCAATTCATGAATGTTACCTCAGCATTTAAAGAGAAAACAAGTGCAAAAGGAATCCACAGTGCTGCTTTTTAAGCAGCATCAACATCAAGGAATGCCACAGGCTGGGTTTCTTCACCCTGTTAGCATGCAAAATTATTTTTGCACTATAGAAAGCTATCTTTTCCCAACCAAGAAAACAAACAAAACAAAAAAGCAGAACTAATTAAGATCGTCATATCTCAATAAATATGCAAATGAAAAATCAAAACAAAGAAATTATATTTATCACATCATAAAGTTGCAAATTGCTGCACAGGCTGGCTTGGAAGATTTGCAAGGGATGGAGAGTTCTTAATGGCTTTGCTTAGAGACTGTGTTTGAAGCTGCATCTATACGTTGAGAATCAAGGGTGAAGAGGACGAGCTTGCCAGGATAAAATTCTTTCTACACCTTTTCTCTAATTGTTATGGTGAGGAAAGGGGGATGAAATGTAGTTGAGTAAATATGTAAAAATATTTCATTTTTAAAAGGTAGAATATTCCCATTTTACAAATGGAGTCAATAAGGCTCATGGATTCAACCCCCAATTAATTGATCACAAGTTTATATCTTGTTTTTAGTTTACATTTTTCTCTTGTGCCACAAGACTCAAATCAAAGTGACTTTTGGATGTGTACCTACAAGATACCAAAGCATCCAGGTGAAAAGGAAGAAATTAGAGCAATTTGTGAACGTTTGCTTCACAGAATTTCGACATTATGGCATTAAGGTGCACTCTATCCTTTTGATGGAACTACAGTTTGATGTCTGTATCATGCTATTCCCTTTCATTTATATTAGATATTGCTGATAGATTCTTTAATTTAATTTAATTTAATTTAATTTAATTTAATTTAATTTATTTCACAGAGAAAGAGGGGGAGAAAGAGAGAGAGAATGAGGGCACCAGGGACTCCAGCCACTGCAAATGAACTCCAGACACATGCACCCCTTTTGCATCTGGCTAACATGGTCCTGGGAAATCGAACTTGGGTCCTTTGGCTTTGCAGGCAAACACCTTATCTGCTAAGCCATCCCTCCAGTCCTGGTAAATTCTTTTTAAAATGTTAATTAATTAATGATTTAATTAATTTGAGAGAGAGAGACATAAAGATACAGAAAGTGAGGTTATGGGCACGCCAGTGCATCTACCTGCTGCAAATGAAATCTAGACACATGTGCCTCTTTGTGCATATGGTTGGAGGCCCTGGTGCATATATTCTCCCTCGCTCTTTTCTTGCAAATAAATAAATAAAATATTTTTTAAAGAGTAAACTTTGCCATTTAGAACAATTTTAAGTTTGTGTAAAAAGATATCACAGTGATACTACTGATTAATTTGGGAGGCCAGAGTGCTTCCTGAAACCCCCAGTCCTAAGTTTGTGTCTGTTAATTAACTAAAGAATTGACAACCTGAATAAAGAAAAAGATTTTAAATCACCACATTTTATTCAAATATCACAGGGAAGAGGAAGGGAAGTTAAAGCAGGGAGAAAGGAAATACACAATGTGGTCCTGGAACCTGTGCAAATGAACAGAACCTTAAAAATTATGAGAAGGGCCACAGAGGAAGACATATTTTGGAGTCAGTGCCCAGGAAGCAGAGGGTACAGCTTCACCAGGTACCTCAGCCAACTGGCTTGGGCTCAGAGGAGGAATCCATCCACACCTGGGCAGGGCACATGTAGGAGAGAAAGCTGATATGTGAGTTGAATCCTGTGATGGAACCGGGCACAGTAAGCTCAGATAGGCAGGGCAAGTGGAAACGATAGGTGTGGCAAGGGTGTAATGTAAGATCCCACAAGGGCCATCCTGCCTACTTGTGGCTAACCTAGCCTCTCACAAATGGAAGTTTTATCTCCTAGTGTTTTTTTTTTTTTCTTTTTAATTAGAAAATATACTATTGCTCTAAGATTCATTTAGGAGCAATATGTCTGTCCATTTTTATATTTGCCCTTTGTTGATGTCTATTAAGATATGTCTAATAATATATTTCATGCTTTCTCTAAATGTTCTTCTTTCTTGGAATATTTCTTCAATTTAAAGATTATCACCAGTCAGATATTATCTTTTGGACTACTTCCTCTTGTCAATTTATCCTAAATTTGACACATAAATCTTTATTCTCTTATAGCCAAGTCTCTTGTCTACTATTCAACCACTGCATTAAGCTTTTATTGTATTTTTTTTATTTAGAAAGAATTCCTTTAATATTTAAGCCTACCTTTTCTTTTCTTTTTTAAATATGGAACACTTCACGAATTTGTGTGTCATCCTTGCGCAGGGGCTATGCTAATCTTCTCTGCATAGTTCCAATTTTAGTACATGTGCTGCCGAAGCGAGCACACCTTTTCTTTTGAAAGTGTTGCATTCTCGTCTGTATTTCCAAAACATATTTAAATTATGCAATCACCTTAAGCACATTTTTTATATGGACTTTGTCAGTTGGTCATATTATTTCATCTTTTGGGCCGTCTATCTTAGTTTTGTATGTTTGCTGCTTATTTAATGTGCTGGCTCTCATTCAAGGATCGTCTCCATAGGCCACCTTCCCTTGTCTCTGTGCCTCTGCAGCAAACTTTATTCTGCATCTCCCATGGGGTTTTCAAAGACTCCAACTTTTTTACAAAAAGCATATTTTTATTTATTTATTTGCAAGGAGATAGAGCTAGATAGAGAGAGACAGAGACAGAGACAGAGAGAGAAAGGGAGAGAGGGAGAGAAAGGGAGAGAGAGAATGGGCATATCAGGACATGAGGACCTCTGGCCACTCTAGATAGATGAGCCACTTTTTGCCTTTATGTGGGTAGTGGAAAATCAAACCTAAGGCATCAGACTTTGCAAGAAAATGCCTTTAACCACTGGGCAATCTCCCAGCTCCCTACTTGCCACTTTTATGTGTGTTTCTGATGGGAATCTCAGGGGCACAGAATATAATTCTGGACCCCAAATCTTCAACATAATATATATTGCTTTTTTTTTCTTTTGTCAAGTCTTTCTGCTTCCTCTCAATTATTTTTTTGTTTTCCTAAGTATTGTATTGTATGCCTAACTTCACTTTCCTATAGTTGAAGCTTTATTTCTTGTCTTCCTTTTTTTTTTTTTTTTTTTTTTTTTTTTTTTTTTCGAGGTAGGGTCTCACTCTGGTCCAGGCTGACCTGGAATTCACTATGTATTCTCAGGGTGGCCTTGAACTCATGGTAATCCTCCTACCTCTGCCTCCTGAGTCTGGGATTAAAGGCATATGCCACCACGCCTGGCTCTTGTATTCATTTTTGAACTTAGTGTAGACTTTATGACATTTTGTATGCTGACGAGTTTTAGAACATTGATATTATGTTCTATAAATACTTTTCCAGATACTCTTAGTTTTATATATAAGACACTCATCAGCACTTCAAATAATTTTTTTAGAAGTGCTGCATTTCCATTTACAGTGATAACTGCGACTTTGTTCTTGCAAACCTACATACTTTTGGAGACTGTGGCTAACAAGTTCATATACTCTAATTGTTTTATGAGTAAAATGTTTTCTTTTTATATTATTGCTTTAACTAGCTAGTGGTCAAAATCAAAACTGCTTGTATATATGTATATTCTACATATATTATATATAATATATATTCCAAAAACCATTTAAAATAGCATTTATTGTTTCTAAAATAGTCTTTGATTTTCTTACATCATTAAGTCACATTATCATTGCAGGTAAAATAATAGTACATAATTCTTTTTCCACACTTAAATATTCCACTTTTACTTTACAGATTATATTAAATTCAACATCAGAAAACAATAATAATTATTGCTGTTATTTGACAAGACAATCCTGATATTGAATTTATTCAAAATTCTTCTGATTTGTCATGATTCTTATGTTATATATGAAACTGGCAACTGGTTTTTGATTTCATTAAATTTCTAGTTTTTAAAAAATATTTTATTTGTTTATTTATTTGACAGAGAAAGAGGGAGAGAGAGAGAGAGAGGAAAAATGGGTATGCCAGGGCCTCTAGGCACTGTAAACGAACTCCAGGTGTGCCCCCTTGTGCATCTGGCTAATGTGGGTCCTGGGGAATTGAACCTGGGTCCTTGGTTTTGCAGGCAAATGTCTTAACTGCTAAGCCATCCCTCCAGCCCAAATGTCTAGTTTAATTGTAGGAAATTGAAAACATCACAAGATTAATTTGTTTTTCTGATTGGTACTTTTCCATCATCTGTGGTGGGGAAAAGATCTTCTGTTCCTAGATTCTTTTTTCTACAACATAGTAAACTTATTCAGGATTTTCACTTCCAGTATCTCTTTATTTCATAGTATATTCTTCACACAGTTTACTTCTTTTACTTGATCCCCCATCCCAGGTTTTCTCAAGATTTAGACACTTTAAGCAATGATTTTCACCCTTAGGGAGTTGTGACAGTTTCTGACGATATTTCTTGTTGTCATTTGGGGTGAAGAGGCACCTGTGAAATTAGTATCTCGTGTGTAGAGGCCCATGACTGCTAACCTTCCTACAGTGCCAGCTAACAGGACAGCCTTATGATAAAGAGTGACCCCTACTGAGGCTGGAAGCCCTGCCACAGAGAGCAGAGAATGAACTTCATTCCCTGTGCCCAGTTACCTACAGGCCAATACTGGGAATCAGCTGGCCAGTGATTTCTACATGTGTGTTCCATATTTTTAGGATTAAAAAGATATCAGGATGATATAAATGGAAAAAGAAGTTAAGCATTATCTGAGTTGGACTTTAAACAGTAAATTGGATTTCTACTGATAGGACTGAAGAAAGGTCAGAGGAAAAGATGGGACGGTCATGCTAGATAACGACAGAAAAAAAAGCCTTTCCTGTCACAGCATAAAATAATTAATTACAGATCACAACATGAGTTGAATCATGTTATAATGCTAATTATTATAGAACAGTAGCAGTGGGAGACAAAGGAGGGAGACTGAGGTAACTACTCATTTATCCAGAAAGCCTGAAGGTTTACTGTTTGTTATTTGTCTCTTATTTCCTAATGCACTTAAGAACTTTGCATGACATTTGAATAGACACTGTCTTTGTTAAGCCTGAAGATACCCTGTATGATAAATACAGTTGGCCTTTCATATCTATGGTGTCTACATGCTGGATTCAACCAAAAATCAATTTAAAAGTAATTTAAATTGTACCTGTGCTGTACATATGCACATCAGTATATGCTTGCTATTATTCCCTAAGAAACATATTGTAGCTAGTATTTACATAAAATTTACAAAGTATTAATGGTTATATATGAGCTAAAATGATTTAAGGGGTGAAGAGATGGCTTAGAGGTTAAGGCACTTGCCTGCAAAGCCTAAGGACCCAGGTTCGATTCTTTAGATCCCATGTGTCTAGAGTTTGTTTGCAGTGGCTGGAGGCCCTGGTACACCCATTCTCTCTCTCTCTCTTTCTCTTACCCTCTCTCTGTGTTAAATAAATAAATAATAATTTAAAGCATATGCAAGGATATGCACAGATTTTTTTTTACAAATACTCTTGAGAATAGAGCTTTTGATATCTGCAGAGATTCATAGAAAAGAAGAATGATTTTATTAGGATTTTCACCTTACATGTCTAGAAACTAACTTTGAAAGTGATAGGTAAGTCTTTAAAGAGCTTGATATCTTGCTCATAGCTGTGAACTATTTAGGGACAGAGTCAATATTTAGGACACAAAGTAGATGTTTTTATCATTGCATATGTAGCCACCTTCAGGACAGTTACCACTATCACTAGTTATTTAAACATAAACCACTAGGAAAAAGTCAAAAGGTAGTATTAAAAGAGGTAATTTCTAATTTCAAATACCAAGAATTGATTTTTCAAAATATTTTATTTATTTATTTGAGAGAGCCAGAAATACAAAGAGTGAAAGAGAGAAAGAAGCAGATTGAGGAAAGAGAGAGAGAGAGAGAGAGGAGAATGGACACACCAGTGTCTCTAGCCATTGCAAATGAACTGTAGTCACAAGTGCCACGTGTTGCATATTGCTTATGTGGGTACTAGGGAATCAAACCTAGGTCCTCAGGCTTTACAGGCAAGCATCTTAACCCTATGTCACCTCTACAGCCCAATCAGCTGACTGAATGAAATCATTTTACCATTCTGAAAAACTGTCATCAGACTGTGGGACTCACACAATTCTAAATTTACCAGAATTGTTTTGAAAATTTATATGATGTATTAATTTTTTCAAGGCCTACTTAGAATATTTTTCTTAATTTTAGGTTATTTTTACTGTATTTATGTGCAGGATAAAGGGTATCTTGAACTTTTTCAGTTGTACCAATTATGTAAATATTTTAATTTTCTATGTAGCAAAATATATCTTAAAACAGGCTCACTTCACCAGTTACCTGGGTCATAAAACAAGTTATCTTAATAGAAAATAAAATAAGAAAAACAACAAAACAAGAAAAATTATGAAAAGAAAATCTATATAGACCTCTTCAATTAATTAAATTGTAGATATTGACAAATAGTCAAAATTTCAGAATGAACCTGACATGCAAAATCCAAATCAAATAATATGTTTCTTCATTGATATTCTGTTCCCAAGTAGAATAAAGCCATTTTTCTCTTTGAAGAAATAAAAGGTAATTAATTCATTAATTCCTTACATCATTTGTTATATAATGCCTACCAACCTTCATCTCCTTGCTAGCTCTTTAGTGGGGTTGTAAGACCCAGTCCTAGACCATTACATGCTGGCAATGTGGACTGCTTTAACATTAATGCATTAATGGAAACATGCCCAAGGAACACCAACATGAGATGACTGTTCAATATGGAAGCAAAAAGATGAACCATTGCATCCAACTGATTCTAAGAGTGAGGTATATTTAGTGGCTACTCTCATAGCAAGTCCAAACCATATATAGAAGAGGCAGGCCAGCTCATTCTACAACTGCCTGCAGACCCAGTCTGATACATGTGGGACACATGAATAAGCAGAAAGACCTGACACTAAAGGTTCCAGAGGCCCTCATATGATCTTATAACTAATAATGTGCCTGTAGATTGAAGCTGTGGAGGCAAAGGGAAAATGGAATAAAAGTGGAAAAGAGCTTACGGGCTGAGGCATTACAAAGTTACAAGGAAAGATAGGGCATGTGGAGAGGAAACATCAAGAGAATCTACACACATAGAACCAGGAGAATTTAATGGCTGGCTTAATGTGGAAAGTGAGGGAAGTGGAGAGGTCTAGCACCATGTGTCAGTCCTTAACCCTCCAAAGTGAGCAGGGTTTTACCTGAGGATGGAAGATTGTGCAGAGTTAATTGTGCTAAAGAATTTTCTTTTTGGATTGAGTTGGGGAAGATGGTGGATCTTCCAAGGGGAGATATAAGTCAGGTGGTTAGATGTCCTAATCTGCAGCTTGGGAATGCTAAATTATCCCTGAATCACTGAATTCTAAATATTAGTTATGGAAAATCAGATTGTGCATTATTTAGCTTGTGTAAAGTCTTAACTTTTGGCTTTTCTTTTGATGTTTTAATTCTTTGAGATGCTCAGCCTTTGTAATTATTATAGATTCTGAGAAAGTTGTCAAGGCAGTACAAAGACTTCTCTATGCTTTCCCCAGAGGTAACATCTTAAGTAAGCTAAAAACCATCAAAGCCAGGAAGCTGACATTGGTATAAAGCATGTTTATTGTTCTATACTTCTGTGTCAGGCATGTAGATTTGTGTAACTTCTACCATAACTAACACACTTCAACTTTATTGAAGACAGTCTTTCCCATATTCAATTACTTTTCCATTTTTGTCAAAAAAGTTCACCTGTTTTTTTTTTTTTTTTGTGTGTGTGTGTGTGTATGTGAATATATTTCTCTATTTTCTGCCCTCTATAGATCGAGGTGGTTGCCATGCTTTAAATTCTCTCTAGTACTGTTGCTCGGTTAGTCTTGAAACTTAATGATCACTGTTTGGGATCATAGGTCTTGTAGTAGATGGTTTGTCTATGTATGAGGCACTGGGTCTCCTCCCCCTGCACTATTTAAAACCAAGAGTGGTGGTACATGTCTGTAACACTAGCATCCTTGGCTGTGCAGTTTGTGATCGGTGTGAGCTGCATTATGACCCTACCTAAAAACAGAAAAAGAAGAATGAAAGAGAGAGTGAGAGATTAAGTGACCATTCCTACTTTAGTCTTATTTTCAGTATTGTTTTAGCTATCTTTTTATCATTTTCCTTCCCATATAAATTTCAGAATACTCTTGTGAAGATCAACATCTTTTTGATATTCTGAGAACAATTGAGTTAAACTTCAATATCATTTTGAGACCAATTGCACTCTTTGCAAAGTCTTTTTTTTTTTTATCATTTATTTAGATTTTTTTTCATTCTGTGACCAGCTTCTTATAGCTTTTAGCATGTAAATCTAAATGTATTCTGTTAATTAAAACTCAAGCACTTCATTTCAGTTAGTAATTATAAATTTTGGTTCATTATAACAGACTTATTATTACTAAATAAAATATTATTTTATATTTGTATTTTGATCTCATAATCTACAATTATCAGACCCCACTTATGGTTCTAGGAGACATGAAGTCTTTGGTTTCCTTTTGTACATTCCCACACAGGGGCAGTTTCTTTAATTGCTTTCTTATCTGTATGTCTTTTATTATTCTTCTCTTGCCTTACTGCCTAAGTCTTTGGATTTGATAACAATGATACAAAATGATATATTTTCCTTCCACTTAGTCTTTGAAGAAAAGCATAGTCTTTTTCTATTATATATTGCAGTAATCATTGGTTTTGTTGATGTCATTTATCTATATGAAGATCTCTTATTATTCTTTTGTTGCTATCATTAATGATTATAGTATGTTGTCAAATTATATCATAATTTATATGACCATGTAATTCTTATTTACTAGCCTTTAGTACAATGTATTATATTTAAGGGTAGCCTCAAACTCACGGCGATCCTCCTATCTCTGCCTCCTCAGTGCTGGGATTAAAGGCATGCGCCACCACACCTGGCTTTTGGACATGCTTTTTGATTGCATTAAATCTCTAGGTTTTAGAAAATATTTTATTTATTTATTTGACAGAGAAAGAGGGGGAGAGAGAGAGAGATAGAATGGACATGTCAGGGCCTTCAGCCACTGCAAACAAACTCCAGATGTGTGCACCCCCTTGAGCATCTGGCTAATGTGGTTCCAAGGGAATTGAACCTGGGTCCTCTGGCTTTGCATGCAAACACCTTAACCACTAAGAAATCCCCCCATCCCATATTTCATGATTTTTAAAAGTTGTTTTCACTTTAATTGATTAATTACTTCATTGATTTGTTCCCTGATCTTGACCTTTTTTCACTGTGGAATATTTGGTTTATGATAGTTCTTTTTTTTTTCCAAGTCTTTCAGCTAGATTATGAAGTTATTGATTTGAGATCTCTCTCTCTCTCAATATATATATATATATATATATATATATATATATATATATATATATATATATATTGTTTCTGTTTGTTTTCTTGAGGCAAAGTCTTACTCTATAACTCAGGTTATAGAGTAGGTTTATTCAGCTTTCATATTTGCTGATTTGTATGATTTGTATGCTTCAACTTACTATATCTTTAGTATCTTATAGTAAACTATCTTGATTTACATTACTAACATGAACAGACATTATGCCATCATATGTATTTATTATGCCATCAATAACATATAAACTCTTGAAAAATAAGTGCACTTTTGAAGAAGATTTTACAAAGACAATCAAGAGAAAAGTAGTTACCCAAAAGATGACTAGAATCAAAAAGACTTTTCAATACATACCTCTCTCACATAATCATTTTTGAAATGCTTAGGTCTACTACATTCTCAATATATTCTATGAATTCTATAAAATCAAATAGGTGTAAGCTTGGTAGAGATTGGGTTTTATCTTATTCACAATAGGACTAGAGAGACAAGTTATGGTTCAAAACAAATTAAGTGACTATTTAGAGATCAATATTTAGAGTAAAGCATATTTATTAAGTGAGAGGTCATCAAAATAGTCATTTGGCTGCAAGTAAGCTAAGCTTGTTAAAGGAGACATAATTAATTTGATTTGATATTGAGGGTTCAGAAGATCAAGGTAGGCATAGGAAGTTTATTGTTTGAATAAATGACTAGAAAGACATGAAGTCTGATATATTTGAATGTTCTCAATAAGACAAGGTTATAAATTTGACTGTGTTGTAAGGTTCCCAAATGGTGAGTGAATGGATCAGATTTTTCATGGAAGACAGAAGAATCTTAGTAGAGTAAGACTGACCATGCTTACCCTGAGACTCTTGAAAACTGAGCCCTGTGGGAAAGTGCTGGTACTGGTAATGCCCTAAGAGGCAATGGAGAATTGTTGCAAGTTCCTGAATTTAGGAATGACATAATAACCATTATGATTTAGAGAAATAATTATAATTAAAAATTTTAAGTACATTTACTTTCTCATTGCCAGGGCAAAATACCTAACCAGAAGTAGCTTATGGAAGGAAGGGTTTATTTCAGCCTCCTATTTGTATAGGCATCTCATCCTAGTGGGGTAAACATGGCAGGAGTAGACAGCCAGCATCACAAGCGAACTTGGCAGGGAGGAAATCACAAAAAGTCAAGAATATCCAGTGGGTTTAGATTAAAAGTATATACTTCCTCTGACAGCTCCACTTCAGTTCAAAACCCTCTCCTTCCTTCCTGAATGGTGCCACAAATTAGAGATTAAATATTCAAAAACATGAGTCTATGGGGGACATATTACACTTCAACAGCCACAGTTTGGAATGGTTGAAGTATCCTGAGTGTATAACAATAAATTTAAATGCATACTTTCCTTCTGTACCATGTTTTAATCACTTTTTTAGTATTCCCAGTAAAGTAAGACTTATAAAATTTGTTGTCTTTAGTTCTCAGTGCACTCAGCTAGACAACATCCATGTATCTTAGTATTCACCTCAACTCTGAAAGTCTTGTCGTGAGATTCAGAAGTTTTTCAAAGTACAGTGGTCAGGATTCAAATTCAGGTCCTTGAAGTTGCACTGTATTGTCATTTCAATACCTAGGATAATATTCAGATTCTCAGGCACTCATGGTTCTCGCGGAGTTACAAGTGTGTTTCAAATGGGTGGCTCTTTATTTTCCATTATTCAGTAACATTATTACCCACAATTCATCCTGTGAAAATATAATGTCAATTTAATGCTGTGGGCCTGTGTAAACAAGGTTCATAATTCATTCTTTCTTCCACACTCAGCCAGTGTCCCACCAGACCTTCAGTTTATGGCACAGAGCATGTGAGAGCACAGAAGAAGCTCACATCAGTCAGTAGACAATTAAGAAACTGGCCTCTGATTCATTTCCTGAGCTAACATGTAACCATGCTGCTGATTACCCATTTTCATTGTTTATGGAGAGGCAGGTGGATGAACATCACTGCCTGATTTATGAAGTGCTTGCCTTCTATAAATCACAGAGTAGAAACCCAGCATGCTGCTAATCCTAATTGGTTAAGTCCTAAGTAGGGAGCGATTAGAAAGTCTTCAGGTATCCAATTCAAATGAGGGAGAGATATAGCTCCTTGGGAGGAAATTCCCCCTATTCATAATATGTAGTAGCCTTTGGTCCATTGCTATTTTCTCTCCTCTCTCTTGCTGGTCAGCCCCTGTTGATCACCCACTTGATGATAAATTTGGGATGATGGAAGATAAATAATCATAAATCACAAATGGTAGAAATAGACTGCTAATTCTTCATTTATTAATTTCAATGTGGATTAATTTTGTTTTTAATGAGCCATCCATCATGGTGAATGACAGCTAGGGAATATGACCCCCGCTGCTCTCTGATAGAATGGGAACATTAGGACTTTGAGTCCTCTTTTCTAATTCCCCTCTGCCCTGGGACTGGATGGCATGGCTGTCTCAGACTCTCACGGATGGCTTTCTAGGCTTGGTCACTTTTAGCTTAACCTATCCTGAGAGCACTGTTTATGATAGGTGGCCCATATCTTCTGACTAGAAATGTATGGACTGGTGGTGAAATTCAGTCTTAGCTGAAAGAGGATAAAAACAGCCCACAAATTTAGAATTATGTGTTCCCCAAACTCTAGGCCATAGTCAAGGACAAGAAAACATGTTTGACACATTTAAAAGAACACTGAGTCTTAAATTAAAACTCAGAAAAATAGGCCATTCTTTTCATATTTTGCATTTTTCCTTCTAGCTAACTTCTTTTTCTCCTTTCCATTTCTTCTCTAACATTCTCTTTCTATTTCCTTTTCCCTCCCTTTCCTTCCTGTCTCTTTCTCTGTGTGGATGGAATGTGCCCCAGGTTCAGCAGCAGCAGCACTTCTGAGCTGGATGACGAGCCACCCTGCATGGAGGAAATTGACTACATTGCAGATAGCAGCTCAGACCAGGAGCAGAGCTTCTCTGAGCTGGACCAGCAGATCCAGGAGTATGCCTTTAGCAAGAACAAAGGACAACAAGAAGAAGAAGGAACGGGGCGGCAAAGAAGAACTATCCCATAATCCTAAAGTCCATACCCAGCTGTGTCCCTAGTCCCTAGAGTAGTGGTCATCATGTACTTCTTCAATATCACATACAAGATGTATATGTCAGTGGGAAAAGCTGGTCTGGATGAACTTAGTCACCTTATTTCCAATTTTGTTGTAGTTATGTGATGCTTAGTGCCTGACAAATTCATAATTGTAGCATTCTACATACACAGATAAGTAGCCATTGGAGCCTTTGCGTGCTATCTTTGGACTTAGAATTGGGCTTAGTGAGGTAATCGTAAGTTTTCCATGGATCTTTATAGACTGTCCTTCTTGTCCTGTACTGGATACAGAAAGACTGGATGCAAAGGACTGGGCTCTCTTCCTGTCTTCTCAGCTGTAATTTAAGTGCTAAAGTTGTTACAAACATGAAGGTTTATACTGGTACCACAGCATCTAAGCCCACCAGCATAAACATTTATGCTGGTGACTCAGAGGATCCTTGTAGATCTTGGGTCACTGAACATAAAAGGTGATGTAATCAAATCATTTCCAACATGGTTCTTGATCTTCTCAAATCAAATAAATTGTTTCAGAGGTGGTGCAGGCCAGTAGATAGACTAGGTACCATGGAAAAAGACTTGCTCATGGCTCTTCACATCTAAACTCCTACATGCACAAGCCATTTAAACACATGTTAGAAGACGGAAGATGTTCTGGAAAATTCATTCATTTCAGAATCAGACAGACAGATGTGGTTCATGTTCTGGATCTGGCAGTTGCTTGTACTGAAAACTTAAACAAGTAATTAAATTCACCTAAATTTTGTTGTGTGTTTTTTATACATGCTATGGGAATGAGTATATCTATATCACAAATTTATAGTAAAGATAAAATGACAGTGCATATAAAAGCATGTGGCTTGGCACTCACTACACACTGATATTGGCTCACAACATATGTGAGCCTTTCACAGCACAGAGTATAAGTACTTGCACAGTTCTGAGGAAGCATTCTCTGGGGTCACTTGATTGAAAAGTATTCCTTCCTGGAAGGGATCAGGGAAGGAAGTTTCATAGAAGAGCACAGGAGTTGGAAAGAATTAATACAAAGGGAAATGGAGCAAGGCTTTCCAGCATGCAGAGAGAAACAGCTGAGAGATATGAATTATGAGGTTGAATTATGAAAGAATGACAAGTGTTAGGGACACAAATATAAATTGAGAGAGAAAATAAATAGTGTAAGCTAGGTTACATGTAGGTTGTTCAGATGCCAATCATATTTAGTTACTATAAAGCGATGGAAATTTCAAAATAATAGTAGGCTTTTATAAGTCATACATATTTTTCTTTTTTGTAGAATTCCAGATGTAGGGAAGAAAGAACTGGTACCATGGACGCTTAGTGTCAAGGAGTTGGTTTCTGCAGTTTTCTAGCTCTATAGTGTGTAGCTTCTGCTCTTGATCAAGTATCATTTCAGATGCAACTGCCTTTGAATCTATATCCCGGACCTTCGCAAAGTAACAAAAAGGAACATGTTCCTTACCTTTCAACATTTCTGCTTCATCCTGCCAATAAGAAAGTGCACAGGTAGCTGCAAGGAAGGTTGGGAAGTACTATTTATCTGAGATGGTCTCAGCTGAAATTTTAACGTTTAATGCTAAAGAAAATCTGAGTAATGCATATTTGGTGATCATATAATTGCCAAAGATATATTTTTTGGTATGCCAATCACTAACAATAGAGTTTTTGAACAATTATAGAAACACATACACACAGAGAGAAAATTTTTGACATAGTCTAGCTTCAGGAACTAAAGGCAAGAAACACATATGATAACAATATCAATGATCTTTTCTTCTTTCAACTCTTTTCAAAATTTTCTTGCTATAGCTCAGAAATGGCACATCTTCCTTTTGTATTGAAACATGCAGTTTTCTGTACCTACACAATAAATTTAAAGGAAATAATAAAGGCTGAAGTCAAATTTAATCTCACAACATTCTTTAATTTCTTTCACGCATATGTCTCTACTTTTATTTTTTTTTTCTCTGACAAACATTGATGACATGATGCTCCTGTTCTCCTTTGCTTTGAGGAGCTAAAGAAGAAAGTTTGTCAGAAAGTAAATACTATGATGAGTATGAATAAGGCTACCTCCTTAGCAGCAATTATTACCTCAGCCCAGATTAGTTCATAGATTAGTTTCTAATCATCTAGCACAGAACTGAGAGGAAGTAATAAGGACAGGATTGACTTCTACAGGGGGAGTTTTAGACATAGTTAAGGACATGGAGTATTCATCCATCTATGCTGTTAAGCACCCACTATGTGTCATGCACTTTACCAAACTCCAAGGGTGAGCTTAAAACATTCATTGTGTCCTCGAGTTCAAAACAGTATTTGTAAATGTGTGAAAATTGAATATTTTGTTTTAATTACAGTGGCACTGGGCAATATGAGTCTGCAAAAGTTAATACAGAGAACATTTAACCTAATAGAAAAAAAAAAGTATGGTTGTAAAATCCTCTCAGAAGATAGTAATGATTCCACTGATTGTTGACAAATGTACATTAGTTTTCAGGTTAAAAAGGGCAGAAAGACATGTTAAGAAATGGGAAATAGTTATGCAAATGCCACATGGTGAGAGTTTTGAATAAAATATTTGATATGACTGTTTATTTTTATGATGACAAAGGGGAGATTGTCAAGGAATGAAATTCAAAAGACAGACAACAATGAAATAGGACCATGTTTGGCATGACAATTAGGAAGAACAACTTTATTATGCTTGTAGTAGCTACACAAGCATGCACAAGATGGATTTCGGCATATATACATCATGCCACTGCCACATGTTTATGGATAGGTGGTTCAA
The DNA here is from genome assembly GCA_036365145.1 of Orientallactaga sibirica. Lineage (NCBI taxonomy): Eukaryota > Metazoa > Chordata > Mammalia > Rodentia > Dipodidae > Orientallactaga > Orientallactaga sibirica. Next base: position 9,355,278 of record JAEOAD010000031.1, on the reverse strand, counting down.
ATCCTCACCATCCTGGTTGCTCTCTAGATATGATGATCCATGGGTATATGGCATTATATTTGCAGAGCAGAATGTTTGTAGGGAGGTGTATGCAAAGAGTTTGATCTGGTGCTATGTTGAGTGTTAGAAAGCTAAGAGACATTGAGTTGAAGAGGATTCTATAAACATGTACAGGAAATAGAAGTAGTACCGACCCTCCCCTGTACACACACACACACACACACACACACACACACACACACACACACACCCCAAATGCCCTGTTTGTGTTTGTGTTTTCTCATTTCATACTTCTGGTCTCTGATGAATGTCTTTGGATGTGATCCAGGCTATCAAAACCCAGCTCAAATTCACGTTTCTTCTGTAAAACCTATCTTATCACTCCAAGGCAAGTTCTATATATTTTTTCTCTTTTTGGCCTTTATACCCCTGTTTTATATATTTTTTACAGCATGTTTACCATTCCCAACATGATTTGTATGCTTTTTATACCTCCACCCCATGCACCATTGAGCAGGGTCTCTTACATGAATACTACTGCCATTACCATGTCACTTCTCCTTTCACCTAGCCGACTTCATGACAGTTTCTAAGCAAGACATCTAATAGCCTAACAGAGTCCTATATATTTTCCTTAAATCCTTGCATGTTCTGACTTAAATCACGGCTTGTAGAATAGAAACGCAGATTAGCTTTCCTCAAAGGGCATCTAGCAAGAGCACCGCCCTGCTGCTCAGGTGGGTGGCTTCCATGGAGGGGTTGTTTCCTATACAACAAGCCTTAAGGATCTGGTGGCCTTATCCTGTATGTAAAATGCAATGTTCATAGCCAGACAGAATTTCTCTGTGTGTGTGCTACGGCTGCAACATCCTTGCTAGTGCTACAGACCTCACAGTCACTCACTTTGGTGTGCAACTCCATGTGTGTGGGCACATATTGCAATCCCTTCATTGAAGTTCTGCATCCCAGAATCTCATCCTTCAACTCAAGTTTCTTCTGAACTGCCAGAGACAGGATTCATAGTCACAAAGAACATTTCAAAATACCCTGATCCTGGAGTTACAGTTCCACCTCTTGAGTTGCTAGTACAGGCAAGGGAACATTACAACCCCAAAGGAGAAATCCTCATATATCACTTCCATGTGTCAGGCTGGAAATCTCAGCCATGGTGTGGATTTGATATTCCAAGAGGAACCTGTGCCCTGTATAAGAGAAGAGGCTTCCCAGAAACATCTGACATAAGTCACCCTTGTTAGAATTCGACACAATGACCCACAGGATAGGTCAGAACATTTGAATCTACATTAGAGTGATAGATTTGTTCTGCCCCACTGGTACCTCTTACCCTGGCTCCCAAAGGCTCTACCCTTGGAAAGACACATAGACAGTGTCTGGTACTCACCGTGAGAGCTTTTTGGGAAACAACAATTCATCATGCCTGGAGCCTGCTTCTGTCTCTCCAGCAGATGTCCCTTTTTGTGTGTGTTGAAGTTTGGCTTCCTATATGCCCAGTGGATTCTGGATAACAAAGTGTTTAGAAAAAAGTGAGTTATAAAAGGGAATTTTGAGATAAAATAGATTTCAGTGCCCAACAAAAGGAAAGATACCATTGTATATAACTTACACCACGTATTACATTCATTCCATTACAATGAGGATAGCATTGAATTAGAATTTTTTTTTTACTTTAAATATATTTATTATTTTTTCCTTAAATATATTTTTATTAATTATGTATATATTCAGCCATAATGGTACCATTGTTAGCTTTCTCCCTGTCCTCCCCCCATGGGTTATGTGGGTCTTGCCCTATGTGGATAGCCATCATTCATGCAGGAGAGACAATGACTGTGTATAATGACACAAGTCATGGGTCTAACAATCTTTCCATCCCCTCTTCTGTGAGTTTCCCTGAGCCATGTTGGGTACATTTTAGGTCTATTTCAGTGATGAGGTTCTGTGAGACTCTGTATTTCTGGATATCTGATTTTGTAGGGGTTGAGATTCCTTTATGTCTATCTTGTTCTCCCTTGTGCTGGTACCAGGTTCACCAAGAAAGCTGCACTCTTGCTCATTTCCCCTATAACTCAAGGGCTTCATCTGGTGCCCTGATGTGGTGAGATGGGCTGATTCTCTCCTCAGGATATGCGTCCATCTGAAAGAGAGAAGCAGATTCTCCAATGGAGAGTGAGGTCAGTGCAAGATACATGGATAACCATAGGGAGAATTTAATAGGTGTAGGCCCTCTTGTATCCCACTGTTAGTGGGATCTTGATATTGGAGAGCGGGCTCATTTTTGGATATGGTTCTGACTTGTTTCCCATTTCCAGGTATGGGTTCCATTCCACTGAGTGGATCCGTTAGCCAAATATAGAGCAATTGGTAACCCACCATGGCTGTGTGCCACTACTGAACTTGTGAGAGCATCACGTCAGGTTGTTTGCTGCTGAGTAGCTTAGACCACGAGTTGCTTAGACAGATGTTGGTCATTTTCCCCAGTCACTTATTTAGCACCTTCTGGCATTAGATAAGCTAACTGTCTGGGGACTGACTCTCTTCCAGATTCCATCAGGTCTCTCCATGTTCTGTCCGAACAGCATATGGTGTCTTCAGCAGTAGGGTCTTACCAAAATTTTTATAGTGAGAACTTCACTTAACTCTCACTTCCAAATTTTCAGGAAGTTAAGAATTGGGACTACCATTTTTTTAAAATGGCAGTTCTCCTTAAAGGGAGAGTTTTAATCTGTCTCCAGTAAGGTGTTTTTGCCCCACTCATGTTATTTCCACATCACCAAATAATCATGAGCGCAGATGGGACCATAGCAGTTGTCTGAATATAACTACTATAGTGTCTAACCCGTGCAGCACAAACCTAAGAGATGAGCCCTTTCATGATGGTCATTTCATAAGGATGCCAGGATATAAAGAAAGTGAGAACATGTCTAAGATTATACAGATAGCAAGGAAGATAAACCTATAATTACACAGGAAGTCTGACTCATGAACACATCTGTACAAAGTGCTCTTCAAGTCTCTGAGACTTTCTAGAGGCCAGAGATCAGTTCCTTGCCTATAAGAAAGGATGCCCTTTGAGTTCTTTCCTATCCCAATCCACATATAAATAGCTTCCACTAGGTATCTCTGTGAAAGATCTTGCTTAAATCCATACTCATGGAGTTCAGATTCAAACCATTCATTATGTTCTATCTAAATCTTTACCTCCAAGTTTCTAAACTTGATCTTGTGGATGGGAAGAAAGCTCAGACTTAGATGAATCAAACAGTGCACTGAAGACTCATGAACCCCCCAGCCTTCATGCATCTGTACACTGCTCACTCTCCTTGGGCAATTTTTCACCTAGATTTCAGCAACTAGTTCTTCCTTACCCTCCTCTCTGAGTCCATTTCCTCCTCTATAACTCTCTTCATGGGTAGCCAGGTGGGATTTAGATTGAAAACAAAACAAAAAAAAAATGCCTTTTTCTTTCTGCTTCTTATAACCTGTCAGTAAATGCCTATGACCCTATTGCAAAAGGAGCCTGACACTTGAACCCTTCCTGATCCACTATCCAAATTTCTGGCTGGGTCTCCTTTATGAACACAAGCTCCTGTAGGACGTCTCCCATGCTTTCTTAATGTCTACAGTGTCTGAAAGGAATCCTGTAAGCCTCCAATACATGCTCCTGCCTATGGACCCCTCTACTCCCAGCAGATGATGACTCTTTAGAGAACAAAGACAGTCTGTTCACTGCTACACTATGAGAGCCCAGGCCTGTGTCTGATATGGTAGGCTTTTCATTGAATATGTGCTAAATGATAAAGATATTAATTTCCATTAAAGAGATCTCCTGAGAATGACCTAACCTCTGTTTCAGTAAACTATCAAACATGGTTGGGAAAGCTACAGAAAAGTAAGATGGCCCTGTGTTCAGCAAACATGGAGTAGGAAACAAATATTCAGACAAAAAACTTCCTCACTCATGTCTGGTTAGCATCCTGGTCTATCATTTCCAAAAGTAACTTTTTTTTTTTTTCTCTGAATGGCCTGTAGAGGTCAGAAAAGGGCCTTGGTTTACACTCACGGACTGTCCACTGTCCCATTAGAATTCGCCCGGGTGAGTATAATTAAGCAAGCTGAGGCTCAGCACATAGGAACGGAAATGCATTGACTTTAATAAAACAGAGTGTAAAACAACTTTAGATTGACTCCAGCCTTGTTTATTCTTGCACACTTGTAATTCTGGTTCAGTATATTCCCAGTGAAAGAGACCATTGTCCTAGGAACTGAAGCATGTCCCTTCATTGCCACTACAGTCTATCCAAGCAGGAAAGTCCCACTAGCTTGCTGCTCCTGACTCACTGAAAATAAAAATTAGAAAAAAATGTATTTCTTAAGAAAAAAAATATCAAAGAGAAAAGAACATGGGCATGTTGTGCATGGCTCTTACTGATGTTCTTGCCTTTAATTTTTTTTTTTCTCATGAATGCAAGTACATTTGGAGTTTTGAACAAATATGCTATGAATCAAAATGAGGAAGCCCTCTGGGGAATTTAGGGAGTGAAGCTGTTTCCTAGGACACTGCCTAGAGTTCACAAAGAGCATGACATAGGAAATTCAGGAGCCAAGTCCTGGATGTCACTTTGATACCCTGCCATTTCTCTGGGTGTCAGTTTTTCCATTTGAGAGCGAGGTTCTGTGCAAGGTGAAATCTAAGGTTGCTCGCATTTCTAATAGTCACAAGCACCGCATTGGACAGCCTGCAGAGAATGCCACCGACGGGCCATGGGCTGGCCAGGCGGGTGAAGAGGCAGCGTGAGGTGGCTTACACTGGCTCTCTGTTTCTTCACAAGGATCCTTTTAGATCTGGGAGCAATGCCCTTGACACCTTGCCAATGCCTAGCAGAATAAAAGCTTCCGAAACTAGGACTAAAATTAAATAATAAAATGAAGTGACAACACAAATATAAAGGGTAAAAGGAGAAGGGGGATGGGTTGAGTCAGGAAACTTGGGCGGGGTGTAGTGAAGAATCATATTCAATTTCAGCTGCATTTATTAGCCTGTGAGGTGGCAAAGTGCTCTTGAAAAGGAGAGTTTGATGCCACTATGTGTGTGTGTGTCGGGGAGGGATGCAGAGAACAGAGGAGAGGCGTGGTGGCTCTCTTTGGTCCATTTCCTCTCTGTTCACAGTTGGCCCCTTCCTCCTCTCTGTCTCTTTGTTGGTTGTTCAAAGAAAGAGCTCTTACACAGTCCCTCTGCTGTCCCTGCCTTTCCTCCTGGGCCCAGGCCAGTTGCCCTCATCGACCTTTTCTCTCAGCATTTGGGACCCAGCTTCCTCTTTGCCTCTTTGCACCACACTCGGGATTTCAATCAAAATGACTTTCAGATCTGGTTGTTTGGGGCAGGAAGTGTGCAAGAGGGTTAGGGAAAGGGAGCTCATAGCTGTTAAGTATGCCTAGTGCTTCAGCTTTTGAACACTCACGGGAGACAACAGACACTTAGAACTGAGGGGTGGAATAGCGAACAATCCCCCCAACAGACCCTCGTCAGCTCTTCCAAGTCTCACTTTCCGCAGGTGTAGATCCAAACCGGGTGAGAACTTCCCTTAGCTAGCAGTTGTTTGGATATGGAGGTATGCCAATGTGAACACTGTTGGGTAAGCAATCCACTGCTGCTCTGCCATGCATTGGACAATAACAGATATTTAAGGTTTCAAATGAAAAACAAAAAAAGAAGGGAAGAGCGGGAGGGAACTTCCCAGCTTGCCTGGGGGCCCAAGCTCAGAGAGGAAGAGGATATCTAAGCAATCCCAAGTCATAAAACCATGGTAGCTACTATGCAACTTTTAAATCATTTTCTGGGGTGGGGGGTGTCTCACTTCAATCCATTTCTAGCTCTTAAATTCTTCATTAAAATCTATACTCAAATACTATATTCTAAAGATCTTTGGGATAGATGGAAGAAGAGATTGCCCTTTGTATGAAAATAAGCGTAGAGGCCACAAAAGCAAATTCAGTTGATGCAGGAAGTTTGAAAAATTCATTTCCAAGATATCAGAGTTTCATCTCATTAACACTTTAGGAAAGTAATGACACCAATAACACCAACTTTCCATGAAATGTCACCATGAGCCAGTTCATAGGCTAAGTATTTATCACATGTATACCTCCTGTAAGGTAAGCTGGTATTATGACCATCATAGTACAGATGAGCAAACAATGGCTTTGCATTATTCAGTAGTGTTTGTAAAGTGAGTGGCTTCTAGAGAGGCTGAGTTAGGATCTGTGTGGTCGATATGCTTTCCTCTTGTTCTGTAGTGTGACGTCTCTGTAAAGCGTGTGCTGTTCGTGACAGTGAAGGCCTTTACTTTCTTGTCTTTGTATTTTAAAGTATTTGTTTATTTATTTGTGTGTGAAAGAGAGAGAGAGAAGATGGGAATGGGCAAGCCAGGGGCTCCTATCACTGCAGATCACATCTGCCACTTTGTGCATCTGTGAGTAATAGAGAATCGAACCCAGACCATCAGGCTTTGCAAATAAGTGCCTTGTCTTTTTCTTGATACAAAGTTATCTTCACACTTTCTTCTTCAATTTCAATTAGAAATGGATCAGGGATTTTTTTCAGAATTCAATTTTCAAACTTTGTCAAAATCTATTATTTTTTGATATATATCTATTAATCTTAACTTTTCCCAGCCACCATTTCATATTTCTTGAGTAAAGGGCTTTGTGACTTTTGGATGATAATCCCCCAGTAGGTTGATGGTGGTAGATGATGATAATGTGAGAAAATGTATGAAGCAAACGGTACATTTCCCCAAAACAAATGTTCAAAGCAATATTTTTAAAGATGAAAATGAATTTCAAACAGAATTTAATTAAATTATTGTGAAATATGATCCCCCCCAAATCAGCTTTGGCTTGAGATAAACAGCATGCCCTCAGGCTGTATGCTGTGGGTGAGGAAATGGTTTTGTTTAAGTCTCTATTCTCACATCCATGAGTGCTATGAATAATGTCATATGTTCCTCTGATAACTATATGTTCATCAAAATCCTGTTTCTCAGCAACTCTGGCATAAAGATGTAAAACATCTATTTCCCCCCAATGGTCTTATCCATAAGGCAGCATGTCAACATTTTCTAACTTCAATTGATTCTTGATTTACTTAGTGAGACCAGGATTTCATATTTCTGAATCTAAAGCAATCACGTCTCAACTTTACTTAACATCTACTTAAAACTCAGTGTTCTTTGTGAACCAGCTACTTCAACAAGGCCACCTAGCAAAGATAACAGGAAGAGCAGGACTTGGATTCAGCTTTTGGCCCCTGGGTTGAAATGGCTTTCCATAGAGCCTGGTTTAAGGCAGTAGTGATCCAGAGAGTCAGCTTCCCTGAGCCATGTTTCTTTTCTCCTGAATAATTTCAGTCTTGTTGGATTTTTGTTTGCTGTTGTTGGTTTTTCATCTGAAGTGACTTTGAGAAGACACGGTCAGGGACACATAGCCGTACAAAAGATCAGGGAAAACAAGATTCAGAAAAGTAGATTGAAGCCAACACTGAAATCTTTGGAGCCATTGGCAATTATCTACCCAAATTCTGTCCTCTCTCTCTTTCTGTCTCTCTGTCACCATCACTGTCTATCCCTCTCTAAGAAAAACCTGCATGGATGAAGAAAGTGGAGCCCTTACTCCAGTGAATTTGGAAATATGGTGCCTATTGTGAAGAATGGATCTTGTGTGATAACAGGAAGAATATTATAAATAAAGTAACCATGGGATGTTCTTTTTAAAAAAATATTTTGCTTATTTATTTGAGAGAGAGGGTGGTGGGAGATATAAGGAGAGAATGGGCATAGCAGGACCTCCAGCCACTGCAAATGAACTCCAACAGCTTGTGCCACCTTGTTAATCTGGCTTTACATGGTACTGGGGAATTTAACTTGGATCCTTTGGCTATTTGGGCAAGTGCTTTAGCCACTAAGTCATCTCTCCAGTTCTTGAGTAGTGTTTTGATACTTTCTGCTGGACAGTATGGATATCACAGAAGGATATCTCTAGCCCCAGTATCAACCTCCCACCCCATTTGAAATTTCAGTGGGACAGAAGTTAGTTATGATCCCCAGGAGTGAAGGACAGCCTTGCAGAGGTGGGCATCAATATCTGGTCTTAAATTTACATTGCTGCAAAACAAATCATGTCAGCTTTAGCAGCATGAAGTAGTGTGTTGCCTTACTGTTCTATAAGTCAGAAGTTCAGGGAACTCACTGGGCCTTTTGTTTGTTTGGTTTTGATTTTATTCAAGTGATTCCAAAGTGAAATCAAAGTGTTATCCAGTTTGAGGCTCTGAGTATAAATCTGCCTCTGAACTCAGTAGAATGGTCGTCTGAATTTTTCTCCTGAAGGGTAGGGATGAGCTCCCCTTTCTTTGCCTTGCTGGCTGTCATCTGCACACCTTTCTCAACTTCTATGGGCTGCCTATGTTCCTTGGAATGTTGCATTACAAAGTATGAAATATCCTGCTGTACGTTTCTCCTATATTGAGTCTCTGTCTTTTTGTTCCATTAGCTGGGACAAAACTCGATTAGTTTAATTAGATTACACCCAATCTGACAATCTCCCTTCTGTCTTATTACTTGGCATCACCAAAAAGGTGATATCTTATAGTCACAGGATCTATACATGTCTAAAGGGAAGAGGATTAGATGAGAGCAAAAATCATTAGAGTTCATTTTTACAATTGTGCTTACTACACGTAGCAGTTGCAAATATTACATGTTTTCTGTTAGGGTTAAAAACAATGTAAGCACCGTGCCTATGTTAAATCACTGACTGTTGACAGCTGCTAGGTACATTTTATGTACTTGGCTAGTCAGTGGTGGAGTTGGAATTTGGACCCAGGTTTGTGAAGATTTCTTAATCATGTCTCCCTAGAACTATCTAAACTTGAACTCTGTTAGACACATAGTTGTCTTAGATACATATTATCCAGGCACGGGGCCTATAGTTGTCTAGCATGATAGGACAAGATGCAGTGAGAAGGTATACAGTCTGGATGGTTTAGGTTGCATATGTTTGCTCCTTTAATTTTCAGCCTCCATGTGACATTCTTACCTCTCCTGATTCTACATCTTGTACTGAAAGTCGTAGCTAGATGTATAAATAAAAAACATTCTCCCAACATGTCCTCTCCCAATGTGTCCTTTAGGAGCAGGAAATGATAACAAGGGTTCAGTGAGGTTTTCATGCAGCAGATCAAACATCTCTCTGTTGCCGGGGGCATTGCACCCACTTTAATTGAAGACTTTGTTACTGGGTAGGTGCTTAGATTTTTACTAAAAAGTGACTGACTAAGGATATGGGTACTCCAAATGGTCTTATTTAAAACCACATTGTGCTCAGATATAGGTGGGAAATTAATTGTTTTTTTTTTCCAGTTTATAATTGACTATGATATTATATTAGCTTAGATAGGAAATGCACACACAATCTTAAAGATTATATTAGAATCATAAACTAGTAAGAAAAGGGCTATAATTATGAAATAATCTTTATTTCAATTATAGGAAATAGTGATATCTTAATGCAATATCATTAGGAAAAATCACCAAAGGATTGGTAAAATAGCTTAGTTCGTAAAGTGACAGCTCTACAACATAAAAAAAACTGAGTTGGGATCCTCAGCATCCACATAAAATCCAGGTACAGTGGCACATGCCCACAATACCATCACTGGGGAGGCAGAGATATGAGGACCTCTTGAACTTCCTGGCTAGCTTGTGTAGCTGTGTCAGTTAGATCGGGGTTCAGTGACATAACTTGTATCAAAAAATATGGCAGAACACAATTGAGGAAGATACTCAAGTGACTGTAAGCCTCCACACACACACATATCATACAACTGCACACAGATGTGCTCTACACACGTACACACAATCATATATGCTACAGATAGGCAAACAGGAGAAATCACCATGAGCGCATTTGACCCACAGCACCACATGAATTTATGCCACAGAATGAGGCAGAATACCAAACATGATCATAGAAAGGAATAGAAAACTATTTTCCATTCGTGGTCTAAATTTAAGTGAAAATGTCCAGAATGAAACAAAGCGGAAAAGAAGTGGTAACCAGTGAAGATTTCTAGGGAGCAATTACCAATGACGAGAATTAGAATAAAGAACTGAGGTACAAGCAAGGCCTGGGGGAGGCGTCTATGAGAAATATGAGTCATTTTATATCTAAGCTGCTGTAGATGACCTTTGCAACCAAGAAGTGGCTTTTTCAATGTGACCGAGTAAGCATGTGATCAGAATGAGACAGCAAATGCAAAAAGGTTGTCACTCTGAGCAGCTCCACAAGGAGCCATAGATGCAGGACCAGAGGATGGTGGCTAAACATGATGCTGGAAAACATAAGGAATAGTGTAGCTACCTGGGACACTGTTTGGCTTGAGCAGAACCACACATTTGTCCTATACAAATGCACCTAGCAACCTACTGGGAACCCCATCTAAAAAGGTATACACTTGCTCCACAAAATGAAGTTTTCATCCCTCCTTCTTCATGGTCAATACCCATTCAAATATATTCTTATATAGCTCTGGGATCAAAACAGCAGGGGCCAGCTAGCCTGAACTGTGTGTGTGTGTGTGTGTGTGTGTGTGTGTGTGTGTGTGTGTGTGTGTGTCACACACACGGCAAACTGTGTTCTCAAAATGAACTTTTAGTTACAAACTTTTATTTGCCATCTTATAGCTATACATAACTGGCCATATATATGATTAAAATCAGATGCATTATGAGAAGGAAGATGTGTAGAAGAGAAAATGTACAAAACCCATACTGGTCCCACAGAACCATTCAAGCTACCTTCAGCAAGTCATCCATCCTCTCCTAAAAGTCCTATAAAGAGAAAACCCAGGGCTGGAGAGACTGCTTAGCAGTTAAGGAGCCTGCCTCCTAAGCCTAAGAACTCTGGTTCCAATCTCCAGCGGTTCCAATCTCCAGGTCCCACGTTTAGCCAGATGCAAAGTGATGCAAGGGCGCAATGCCGCACTTGACCACGAGGGGGCGCACACATCTGGATTTCGTTCACAGCAGCAGAGACGCTGCTGGCCGCCCATCTCTGTCTTCCTCTCCCTATGTCTCTCTTTGTGTCTCTCTCTCTCTCTCTTCGAGAGAGAGAGAGAGAGAGAGAGAGAGAGAGAGAGAGGAAACCCCAGACCACTTCCTAGGGCCACCCCAGTAGCCCACTGCCCTTTTGACAGTGCATTCATACTTTTGCTTTTGCTTTCCTCTTAATAAAGTTCCTTGCTGTTTAACTACTTATGTGTGTATCTTTCTTCAATTCTTTGGATAAAACTCCAAGAACCTAAAACCACCCAGAGACTACCAGGACAAAAGATATGCAGTTGTCCTGTCTATACCTCAGGAAATTAATGACATGATCAGCCTAGCTTGTATTGTTCATCCTTTATTTTTCCTTTAAACCACATAGCTTCAAAAGCGTGATGAATAGGCAGAGGGGGTAATGGGATATGTTGAATTATGTGGACATAGGACAGATTAAAGCAAATTGGAAAGACAGTCTCCTTCAGTTGTCTCTATGATGCATTAGCTTGGCATTCAAAGACTTCTAAGCCGTACTCCACCCCTGCATGCTTTGCTAGGCTTATCTGGAAATACACAGGGACCAGGGGCCAACTTCTCAGCAAAACTGGCTTCTCTTCCATCTCCAAAGTCTTTCCTATGGAGTTTTGCCTCATCACCTTTTCTTGCTCTTTCTCCCAACCTTCAAATGCCAGTTCAAATCTCAAAATGCCCTTTAATCTGAGTATGTTGTATAACTCCTGCTCTAGCTGTTCTTCTGTCTATGACCTCTGAAAGCATTTATTATGTGATTAGCCATATCCTTCCATGCTTGACTAATTGCCTATTTCTCTCTTTTATTGTGGTTTGATAGTTCATATATGTCTGTAATACTTTGACAAGGAGATATTTTACACCCTTCCCTCTATACACCTAGAAATGATGTCCATGACTTTAAAAAATATTATTTTGAACCTTCTATTTTTTTGCTGTATAATTTGTTTGCTGATATTATTATCTTATTTAATGCTCACTATAAAATTTATGTTAAATAATATATTTTGCCCATGTGCAGATTAAATAAAAAGATAAAAAGAAATTTAAATAAACTAATCCTAAATTAGTTAATAATTAGAAGCATAAACATTGGAAACCATGTGAACTGGACAAAATTATTTTACCTTTTCCATGATCATATCTTTCTGAAGCCATTACTGTAAATAATGCACCAAAATTAAATATTGATGGTGTGTACACATATAAAGCTACTTGTTGAGACTAGGAGATGGTTCAGTGGTTAAGAGAGTTTACTCTTTATATATGAATGTCTCTCAGGCCAAAACTCACCAAGTTTGACTCCCCAGAACCCAGGTGAAAAGCTGGGCATTGCCACGCAATTAGGTAAACCACTTCAGTGGGAGCGGGGGAAACCAGACAATCATAGAGGCTGGATGATGGAGAGCAGCTCCAAGTTGAAGAAGAGACACTACGTCAAGGAAAGAAATGTGTAGTCAAGCAACAAGGAAACTGAACATTCTCCTTTGACCTCTGCATCAAGTATGCACATACACATACCTATATACCACACATCATACACAGCACACACATACACATGTATGCAAAAATGCTTCATCACTTTATTGGATTATTTTGCTTCATGTCAATACGTGTTTTATGCGATGATAGTATCTCCAAGTTAGCAAATGCTTAGGACGAATGTGTATTTACACATGCTTATAGTCACACCTGCTCTCACAGCCATGCATGCACACACACACGCACAAACACATGCACACACAGATATGTGTATTGCCATAATTATCTGGTAAGTTCTTCTTATGGTTCTGCCTGAAAGGACATTGCTATGCCAATAGCACAGTGATCTTCATCACCCAGGACATGGGGAATCTTTTGTCCTATTCAGGGAGAAAAGTGTATAACTGTAATAGGATATCACAAGTTCAATTTTATTGCCAGGATGCCCAAAGTTTATTGATTAGGCTTATGGTCAAAATATTACTTTGAAATAGGGCCATGTTAGTAGAACTATTAGCTTTGAAGGGACTCCCCTGTTGAAAAGCTTTGTATCAATTCCTCCATTAATCACGATCCTACAAAGTAATGAATGGGAAGGGTGCTCAGCAGGCATGCTGTTTGTTCAAGTTCCCAGCTCATTCTCTATTCAGCAGAGAGAGGCATGGTGGCTCTGAAACTTATTAAGGAGTGAGAAGAGGCCTGGCAAGTAGAGAGGAAACTGTGGAGTGAAAGAAACAGGATTCAGTCTGATTATAGATGACCTGGCACCATGTACATGATGTTCATGTGCACAAATAGAATCCCACAAATTCTCTGTATTGTGTCTCTCATACCCTCAGCCATTTTCAGTGATGAGAATGAACTGAGAAGCTTGTTAAAACATGGCTGAGCCCCATCCTGCAGAGTGATCTCACGGTTTATGATGGCATTTGATAAGCTGCATTTCTAAGCCAGTTCCCCTATCACAGTGATGCTGCTACAGGGTCTACATTTCAAGAAGCACTCTCCTAACCAGCATGATATGTGGTCATATATCATAGGAATACCATATTCTTTAAGAAAATGTCTTCTAACCCTGAAACTTAGGAAGCTTTTCCTAACATCAATCCCAAGTATTTTCTACTTCAATTTTACTATACTTGCTCATACCTCAGACAACATGGGGAACTTCTCTATTACAGGGGAACTCGTGATGTTTTATGGCTGAAGCAGTCTGAATAGCTGCTTATCAAACAGGTGCTGGCATGCTTGTTATAACAGTGGGAACCTCTGTTCTTGTTTTAAAAGGAAAGTTGAGCATCGCTGGTACAGGGGAAACATACATAGGAAGGAAAACATCACTGTGGGCTGGAGAGATGGCTTAGCAGTTAAACGCTTGCCTGTGGCGCCTAAGGACCCGGGTTCGAGGCTCGATTCTCCAGGACCCATGTCAGCCAGATGCACAAGGGGGTGCACACATCTGGAGTTCGTTTGCAGTGGCTGGAGGCCCTGATGCACCCATTCTCTCTCTCTCTCTCTCTCTCTCTCTACCTGCCTATTTCTGTATCTCCCTCTCTCTCAAATAAAGAAAGAAAGAAAGAAAGAAAGAAAGAAAGAAAGAAAGAAAGAAGGAAAGAAATCACTGTACTTCCCTTCCTTTCCTTCTATTTCTTTTAGTTTCACTTTCCACTGCTTTTCCCTCATACCCCTTTCCTATCCTCTTTAATTTTCTTTGTTCTATGAACCTCTTTTTATTGCCTCCTTTCTCCTACAGATGAAAAGAAGTTAATGTAGAAGGGTGGAGTCTGCATGTTCAACTCTTATTTCCATGGCTTTATATCATTTTCCATTACCCTAGATGCATATATCTTTCTGAGCAAAATGAATGTCATTGGTTTTTATCTTAGAAACATGTTAACATTTTGAGTTACTCAGACCAACCAAGAAACAGATAATTCTCATAGCCTCTTCTGAATAATATAGCCTGCCTTCCACACACCCAGTCTCTTTCTCAGGGTCTCCATATAATAGACAGTATAGATTTGCCAAGTGTGATGATAACCATGAGCCCCATGGATCTTACTTACTGCAAAAGGAGCTGGTCAAAAAAAAAGATATTCCTTAGCCTTGTGGAGTGATTTGATGCGGAAGCCCAACAGGTCAGAAGTGCCACATACTAGACGGTGACTTTCCATAGCAATTTTCTTTATTTTTTGTTGGTGAAGTAAGAAATGTGAGATTACCATACAAAAAGAGTACTAACAATAGAGGGGAAGAAAAAATTGCCAACTCGTTAAAGTAATATTATGATGGAATGTACATTGCAAAGCAGCTACCATCAATATTTCTCCATACTATTGGTTATGTAGAGTGACTGGAGTGCCTTGAATAAACCTGTGTCTCTAGAAAGCATGCCTGTATGTTATTATAACCCTCTGCTTGACAGAAAATGAGAAAGTTGAGCCTCAATAAAACTTGACATAAATAATGATAAGGATAGCTATTTAAGATTGAAAACCAGGTAGAAGGTTTTACTATATACATAAAGGATAGTAATACCATCCTGTATTAATAACAATTGAATAAAAATCCTCATAGAGCAATGTATTTGTCATATCAACCATTGTGTCGTTCTGCCTATTACAGACCTCTGGGGCAATGGCTTTTCTCAAAGTCATTGGTGAAAGATCAAACATAGGTTAAAATCTTGTGACAACATGACCCAACCCTCTTATTTACATCTTTGACCTGAAGCAAGAAACTAATTCAGGGCAACAAATTTTATATGTGTTTATGTATGTAATAGGTCTCTGTCCACAGCTCCTATATTTTACAGATAAAGCCAATCACAGATTGGAAACAATAGGGAAAACATTACTTCTGTCTTGAACTACAGACTTTTTAACTTGCTATTATTTCCTAAATACTGTGGTGTAATGACCTTTTAAATAGCATTGATATTATGTTAGATATTATAATTAATCTAAGTATTGAAGTATATAGTAGGATGTGTTTATGTTACAGGCAAACACTACACCATTTTATGTAAAGGACTTGAACATTCACAAATTCTTGTATCTGTGAGCCATTGCTAAAATTGATCTCCTGTGAATAAGTGATGACTAATTATAAATACTAGCATGTGAATTAAAACTATGCATTTTACTCTATACAACTAATATACAAAATATAATATACAAAAGTAAAGATATGATAACAAAAGTAGGAAACTAGTCCAATCAAATCTCTGTAAGAGTCATTAAAGAATATAAGCATAATGATTTAATTAGCACAGGAAAAGGTTTTGAAAATGTAGTCTATGGGGGATACTTTGCAAAATGAAGATCTGAAGACCTTGAGCTGTGCTGACAGAATACACAGTGAAGAGAAAGAGTTAGGGCAAAGGGAGAGAGTGGCCCAGGCATGAGCAAAGGAAGAGAGAAGCACTGCTGAGACAGCACAGGGTTCATGTGGGTGGACTGCAAAGGCTTTCTCTCTCAAGATGTTTTGTTGGCAAGGTTTGCTGGCCTGGTCTGAGTCCATACAAATCCTTAACAATATGCTCATGCTCAGCATTGGTCTCAGAGACATGAAATCTCTGGTCTGAGATGACTGAGTTCACACTGCCTGGACTGGTTTTTCATGACTGTGTCTCTTTCTGTATGTCACAGAGCCTTTCAAATGTGGAAGAACCTGAATTACAATGGGTGGCTTCTTCTCAATGTTTCAGTTACTTCCTGACCAGAAACATGTTATGAAAGGGAAAGGATTTAATTCAACTTATACTTCCAGAGGCTAGAGGCCACTATGGTGAAGAGAGTATGGAGCCACATTGTCACATCAGCAGGAAGGAAAGAGAGACAACAAAGCTGGAACAGGCTGGAACATATCAAGGCCTGCCCCCAGTAACACACTTCCTCTGGCAAGGCTCTGCCTTCTGAAGGTTCCACAACCTTCTGGAAGAGTGCCACCAGCATGTACCTAGAGTTCAAGTGCATGAGCCTTTCAAACCACCACACTTACACTTACACACACTTTCCTTTATGGACCATGCCTGTTATATTCATGTGTGTAGAAGTTTTAACTCTCAATTATTTTTATTCAGAAGATGTCCCCCAACCTTGTCTCTTCTAACATCTTCTAATGGTATTTCCTGAAATCAAGTGTGTCTTAATTGAATAAATAAAACTAATAAATGTCAAAATTCATATTTTACCTATTTTATTCTATATGAAAAGTTATTGGATATTAATTTTTTTTTCAGTTTTTTTCGAGGTGGGGTCTCACTCTAGCTCAGGCTGACCTGGAATTCACTATGTAGTCTCAGAGTGGCCCCAAACTCACAGCAATCCTCCTACCTCTGCCTCCTGAGTACTGGGATTAAAGGCATGAACCATCACACCCAGCAGGGATATTAACTTATGAATTGTTCACTATTTTAATTCAAGAGTTATTTTCTATTTATCTATTCCAGTGTTGGCTACTTCCTCTTCCCACTCTGCTATTTATTTTGTGTTTAATTCACTTTAATTGATCATTATTCAGTTCACTCAGATCAGGTCTTGAAGTCATCTTCAGAAAACAAAGACCTGTGTAAATAGTAGTGGTAAAAACAAAACAAAACAAAAAAAATCTGGTTTAGCGTTTTTCAGTAGTGAAGATCACAGGTTGTGACACATTTTCACTGCTTAAGTTTGCGATTTTGGATTTAAAAAAAATCCTCAGAGGACTGCCATGGTGGCTCACATTTTTAATCTCAGCAGTTGGGAGGCAGAACTAGGAGGATTGCCATGAGTTTGAAGCCACCCGGAGATTACATAGTGAATTCCAGTTCAGCCTGGTCCACAGTGAGACTGTGCCTTGAAAAACAAACAAAACAGAACAAAATCCTTAGTATGTTTATAAAGGAAGCAGTGTCTTTTCCAAGGCCTCTGGCCTCACAGTAAGCACACTATGTGCTATATCTGGAAGTGAAGACACTCTCCACATACCAAGCCTCATACAAAGCCTATGGCCTCCTACCATTTTCTATCGCCTTGGTCCATGTGTTCAGGTAGGAGGTACTCAGGGTTAGGAAGCTAGGGTGTCCAGTATTCAGGGGAGAGGAAGGTACCAGTCTAAAGTTTCGAGCTTAAGTAAGAACCAGCATGTAGATAAACCGTTCAGCACTATGGGGTTTCCAAAATGTCAGGACTGCTTTGTGTTACTGATCAGCCTGGTGATGTTGAGCAAAATCTTGGCTTTCCA
This sequence comes from Orientallactaga sibirica, assembly GCA_036365145.1. NCBI lineage: Eukaryota > Metazoa > Chordata > Mammalia > Rodentia > Dipodidae > Orientallactaga > Orientallactaga sibirica. The sequence continues at coordinate 9,337,426 of JAEOAD010000031.1, read as the reverse complement.
GAGAGCTAGTATATTTCAGCCTTGGATATAACTGGCTAACTTCCAACAATACCCTTATTTATGGCCATTGGCATTCATCTCTGGCATCTGACCAAATCCTATATATTCATATATACAGATAAACAGGGCATGTTCCCTGGATCCACTAAATCAACAGATGCCTGTCCCTGAAGATCACACACCTGCCTATTTTCAATTGTATAATCACCTATTAGCATGCTAATACCTTAGTAAGCAGAGGCAAAGGTGCTTGTCATCTGTGACCATTTTCTTTGTCATCCTGCTCGCTTACCCAAGAAGACATACCACAAATTTTGTTGTTTGTTATGCCACCAAAGTGAATAGAAAAGGCACAAATAAATAACAAGAAATTATATTGTCGATGGCTCACTCCTCCCCATACCACAGACGAGTCTGGGAAGTTTGGAGACCATAGTGGTTGGAATGTAAAACATCCCCCATAGTTTCAGTTGCTTGAATGTTGAATTCCCAGTTATTTAGTTGGTGCTATTTGTGAAGATTGTGGAGCCTTTGGGAGAATAGAGCCTTGCTGGAGGAAGCATGACTGAGGGTGAGTTTTGAGTTTTTATGGTCCTGCCTTGCTTGGCATTTGGCTGGTATGAAGATGTGATGCTAGTTGTCTGTTCCTGTTATGCTTTTGCCACCTAAATGAAACTTCCCCTCAAAATTAAAAGCTAAAATAAGTCTTTTCCTTCCCTAAGTTGTCTCTGGGTGGGTGTTTTTCCCCAGCAATGAGGAGGTAATTGATACAGAGACCCAGGTTTTTGCTTCAGTTTGAATGCTGACATCATGATTTAGGTAAGTTAACCATCTCTAAAAGACAATGTAAAGTGGAGCTAAAACCCAGCCCTATCTTCATCTTAGGGCAACAGTGAACAGATGTGATGATGCATATAACAATCTAGTTTTCACTATTATGTAAAAAGGGATCAGTTCAAGAAGGCTTAGTGAGGGGGGTCCATTCTGTTAGGGACACTGCTTTAAAAGAAATATTATTCCATAATTGCCAAAAAGAAAGAGAGACCTCTGGGATACTAATTACAGGTGATCTTTTCAGTTTGACCCCTATGATAAGTAAATATTTTCTCTTAATATACATAACTCCCTTTAAACAAATACCCAATTATTTTTGGCAAGTGAATGAAAGGCAACATGTCTGTATGCTTCGTGCTAGTGATTCCACAATTCCCATTCTACAATTAAGGGATCTGTGGAGCAGAATGATTACAAAGAACATATTTGGGAAAACAAAATAATTATCCTTGGAATCTACATAAACAGTAGCAAATTCTTTCATTGGAAAACATACAGCAGCAAGATGATAAGATGATCAGTAGTGGTTTTCTGCAGTGCTTTTAAATAAAACTTTTAATGTTATTTATTTATTTGCATGCAGAGAAAGAGAGAAATAGAGAGAAGAGAGACAGAGAGAGTATGGGCTCGCCAGGGCCTCTAGCCACAGCAAACCAACTCCAGATGCATGTGTCCCTTCTGCATCTGGCTTACATGGGTCCTGGGGAATTAAAGCTGGGTCCTTTGGCTTCACAGGCAAACACCTTAACTGCTAAGCCATCTCTCCAACCATTTTTTTTTTTTTTTTTTTTTTTGAGACAGACACAGAGAGAAACAGAAACAGAGAGAGAGGGAGAAGAAGACAGATAGAGATGGGCGTGTGCCAGCAGCTTCTCAGCTGCTGCGAACGAAATCCAGATGCGTGTGCCCCCTTGTTGTTAAGTGTGGCATTGCACCCTTATGTCACTTTTGCATCTGGTTAAACGTGGGACCTGGAGATTGGAACCAGCGTTCTTAGGCTTAGGAGGCAGGCACCTTAACCACCAAGCCATCTCTCCAGCCCTCTCCAACCCTTTTTAATATTCCCAATGCTAAGGAGATTTTTGTATTTGATTGATTCTGATATTGTGTGTGTGTGTGTGTGTGTGTGTGTGTGTGTGTGTTCAGAGGAGGCGAACATAGGGTGGAGGCACTTTTAATTCTATTGGGACACATTTCCCACAGTTATTTGCTTCTTAAAGCAAGCCAATATCATCATTTATGACCATAACCCTGAAGGCATCATGGATGCCTAACTATATAAACCAAATGAAATGTACCATTTGCAGAATCTTAAGTGGAATGCATTAAAAAACTGAAATGATTTAGAAAAGAGGCAGTCAAAATTTAAAAAAAAAATACATTCTAGCAATGTTTATTAAATGCCTATTTGTGTTTCTGTTTGGTATTCTAAAGGACAAGATTAATGTAATTGAGGAATCAAAGAATTGTAGAGTTGGAAGGAATTAAATTGCATCGAGTCTAGTTTGCATGTCATTTCTGATGAAGAAACTGTGACTAAAGAAAAATCAGCCATTGAGTTCATAGGTAGCAAGGCAGGGCTTGAACTGAAGTACCCCAAAACCTAGCCAATTGCTCTTCCCAATACTTCTCCCTTGAACAGCCCTCTCATATTAACTTCTGTAAATATGTCATGTAAAATTCTTTAACATACAACGAATCAACCAAATAATTTTTAAAGTCTTACTACAATATACCCAAGCATTAACGTTAGCCTCTGTCAACCTATTTAAGAAATGAGGAGGTAATATACTCTTTTTTTTTTTTTTTTTTTTTTTTGATTAATGCCAACATTTCAGCTCTTTCAGCTTCAACAGTGGATTGTTATGTGAACAAGGAATTGATTTGACTGTGTGTAGGGGCTATGGTGCAAGGATGCCTGGAAACTTTTCACTTCCTTGCTTGCTTTGTGGTTTTGCCTGGAAGTAGAGATCAGAGAATTGTTAGGGGAAAAAAAAAAACTGCTGAGAATAAATCAAATCACCAGGCTTTAGTGGCAAACAATCAATGAGGTCACATGTTGTTGGCCCTGTGAGGCAAGGCCAGGATTGCTCCTTGTGGGCTGCCTCTCAGTGCTGTATTTTTGTACAGAATGGCTTTGCTGGGACATCAACCATGGCACACTCCTTATTCTACTGCTCCACTATTTGCCATATAATAGCCCATTATGAAAGGTTTGCTGAAGGCAGAAATTAACCTTTTAGAAAAATCTCCTTCCACAAAGCTTAGTTATATGAATCCAGACTGATTTTCTTGCTGATTGGAAGAATTTTTAGCCAGTATTTAAATGCTTGTAAAAATATTCTGGGCTTGACTGTGTAGGAGAGCCTTCCTGGTGGAAACCAAATTGTTAGACACCTATGGTCTCCATGGTGATTTTTTTAAAGGCCAACTTAGAATCAATCTTCTAAATATTGAAGTATAATTTATGAATGTACCATTGAATGAATAATAACATTGTCCACAATATAGCACTACCTTTAATTTTATTATTTGAGATTTTATACAAACTAGTCTGCAACTGACCTACAAGCTGGTCTCTAAATATGACCTTAACTGTGTTCCCTCCTCAATTACTGTGCTCTACCTGGTGCTTTTCTTCCTAACTGCTTGTTTTATTTCACTCTCATATTTTCAATATATCTGGTTCCTTTAAGTAGCTCCTTGCCACCCACTCCTGTGTCCTTTCTTAAACTCCTTTCTTTCTAATCCCAGCCACCTCATGCAAGTCAGACAACACAGGCTTCCTTGCCTTGGGCATTGCTGCACTGAAATATCTTGCATGGGATTTTCTGTGTATGAATAAAGTTAAGTTCTGTGCCCTTATACATGTTTGTTGAGTTTCACTTTCTCCATTGTCAAGTTGAAGTTGGACATTCTTGCCTATATCTGCTACCACTCATTTTTACAATTTTGTTATATTTTGTGACGAAAACAAAATAATACAGTTATCAGACAACAATACTTCATGTGGTATATTTTTCATAACATGTTTAAGTAGAGTTTGGGGGATATGGCACCCAATATCTCTTATAATCTGTGTTCAACGCTCAGAATAATCATAAGCAGTGAAGTACAGCTGTGAGCTATGTATGGAGACAGGAGAATAAACTCCTCTCTCAGGGAGACTTGTTCTGCAGGAGGGGATGGTGATAGCCAAATGTTTCCCATGGCAATGCTAGGGCATCAACTGCTTTATTCCTTATGATCTCAGTTTATGTATCCAGAAAGCTGTTAAAATGGGGAAAATGTTGCATGTTTCCTCATTAGATAAGAACAAATAAGTCTTCAGGGATCATAAACTTAAAACAACAGACCAAAACATGTAGCTCAGAGAGAATGAGCTTGTTTCTGTGCTGGGATCATTCTTCATTTCCATTACCTTGATCTTCTTTGATTGACTGTTAGATTTTGCTTTGCTTTTGGAGCTATGGGCTTATGTAGGCTAGGCAAGCTTCAAACTCCTGTTCCTTCCTACTTTCACCACATCGAGGTGCTCTAGGGACTATACTTAGGTAAAAAAAGGAAATAAACAAAGAAGCAAATGTTACCCAAAGTCTTTCTGTTTGTTCCTTTTAGTCATATGTAGCTAAAAATATTTATTAATAACTCACTATGTTGTATAAATGTAAGTTGAAGGGTCAATATAACATCATTGATACAACTGTAGTGCTTGGAGCCAATTAATGGTGCATTTATAACCTCATAAGGGCTTTTATTGTCACCAGAAGACCTCCGCAATCTGGAGCCCATCAACATTTTGATGAAGAAGATAGAGGAGGACAAAAAGAATGAGACATTCAGACGTCAATACAGAAGAAAATATACTTAAAAGGGGATGGAGTAAAGAGGACAAAAGAGGATTATAGGATGGGAACACAATCAAATTACAGTATGTTTGTGTATTAAATCTCTCAATAAGAATAGTTAAAGATCATTGTATTCCTTCTATAATTTTGAATTCTAGATCTGTACACCTGTTGAAATTCCCCCCCTATTGAGGGAGGAAAAGGTCTGGTATTTGACTAATAAACAGAAATAACTACTTAATTAAAAAATAGGTCTCCAGAAAAAGGCAGGCGTGGTAGTGCACACCTTTAATCTCAGCACTCGGGAGGCAGAGGTAGGAGGATCGCTGAGAGTTCAAGGCCACCCTGAGACTACATAGTTAATTCCAGGTCAGCTTGGACCAGAGTGAGACCCTACCTCGAACCCCCCCCCAAAAAAAAAGGTCTCCAAAACATTACAGGCTTCTGTCAAAGCACTTGATTACCCACCTGAGGTTAAAGGTAAGACCCAATGCTGAAGTCACCAATGCTGCCAACACAGAACACCAAGAGAACCAATTGGCATCTGGAAGAGAGCCCTTCCCAAGATAGTTAGCCCAGTTAGTGATGGAAAGGGCTACAAGAGCTACTGGAGGAAAGTGGCCAATAATGTTGTGAGTAAGCAGGGATCACAGCTTCTCAAATGCAACTAGCCTGTCAAGACATATGCACTTGTGCAATGGTGGCACACAGCCTTGATGGGTAATGGCTTTCTGATTGGCTAAGAGACCTGCTCAGCGAAAAGGAACCCACAGCTGGTACTACGTGGAACCAGGTCAGAATCCTGTGGAGACCAAGATTATAGTTTCCTATGACAAACTCCCACTAGTCTTTGGAAAAAAGTGGGCCCACATCCATCAAAACCTCCCAAAATTAATAATGCTTATCCCATTTAACCTATGTTGACTTCATTTTCCATTGGCGAATCTGTTCTTTTACAAAAGGTAATGGAACTCAAAGAGATAATTCATCTCTCGTGCTTCAACCAAGTCCCAGATGAAACCACAGAGGATTTGGTGAGATGAACCAAAGTGCTACTTCCATGGTAAGCCTGACAATCTGCACCAGGTTGATGGACACAGATACTAAGGATACTCAACACTTACCAAAGCAGAAATGCAGAGGCTCCTGAGAATTAAACACTGAAGTAGACTTAAACCACATCTACCATGGCTCACGTAATTTTGTGGAAGAGGGGCAAAAAGACTGTAAGAGCCCCAGGTTGGAGGACATACCCAGAGGCACACCCCTAATGTGACTTCTGTCCTTACAACAAATAACCCACAACCCCATGGGGAACACCAGCAATCTCACTGAGGTGGGCCCTTAGTGGATTGTGAGGAGGGAGGAGGAAAATGATGTTACCAACACATGATGTGTATGATGTGTCCAAAGTATTTTTTTTTTTTTTTTTTTTGGTTTTTCAAGGTAGGGTCTCACTCTTGTCCAGGATGACCTGGAATTAGCTATGTAGTGTCAGGGTGGCCTTGAACTCATGGCAATCCTCCTACCTCTGCCTCCCGAGTGCTGGGATTAAAGGAGTGCACCACCATGCCCTGCTCAAAGTATATTCTTAATACAAAAAAAGCTCCTGATTCACTGAGTACAATATGTTACCTCACTACAGGCTTGCCATTTATTGTTTGTATATGTTGTGTACCAAATAGATGCTGAAGAAAATAGATTCCTGTCCTTATGAACAGCCAAAATAAGTTCTACATCTATTATATAGAGCTAAACACAGTTTTAAATTATGTATTTATATTATATAATTATATATCATATTGTATATAATTACATATATATTTATTTATATTTAATTTTAAAACCATATTTTAAATATATGTGCATTTATTTATATATATAATTTTAAAACTCTCTCTCTTTCTTTCTCTCTCTCTCTCTCTCTCTCTCTATATATATATATATATATAAATTTAAAACTGTGTTGTGGCCATATGAATGTTGGGCATATCAGTTATTCTGGACAGTTCTTCCCTTTCCTATATGGGTCAGAATAAATTAGACAACATAATGTTTAAGATACAGTGTGTCAGGCATATTAAGAATTGCCACCATAGGCAGGACTCTTGTCCTGTTTTATAATCCTCCAGGCTGAATAAGATTTTTTTTTTTTTTTCATTGTGAGTATGGGAATTGACTCATTTGTTGTTTTTTTCCCCAAACTCTTTTTACTGACCACTTTTCTAACTCTCCTATCCCATCCTTCCTAGCATCTCGCCTCAGCCTCACAACTTTTGTGACAGTAGAGATCAGTAAAAAGGCAGTTCTGTGTTTTACCATGCAGACACTGGGAGTAGTCTCAGGAAATGTGATTGTATACGTGGCATTAAAATTAGTTGTGAAACTATTTCTGCACTGTATGACATCAGATGAAAGAGAGAGAGAACCTTGACTCAGGAGAGTTCTAAGCCTGAAGGCAAGCTAACAAATGGGAGAAATTTCCCTGTTGTGGGTTTAGTTATGACAGCTTTCTAGGGGCAAGCTATAGCATATAGTCTAATTTTTTTTTTTCTTCCCTATTCTCTTAAAAACCTTGTGCAGGTCAGCACAATGCTCTTTGGCTGGACCTAGTTTTCTCTTTCTCTTTTCTATCCATGGTGCTGTAAGCAATGAATTTACTAAAACATAAAGAGCCCATGTTAGTGTTTAGCTTGTGTCAAGTCTGACTCAAAATGAAATCTTGTTCTTGTCATGCTGTGGGATTGCAGAGAGCCACACTGAGGCTAGAAAGCAGAGGGACTGGAGGCAATGATTTTATGTGGATTTTAAAGGGCAGTTATGATTAGAAATGTGACTGTAAAAATAGCATTTCAATGTTCCAAATGTATTCCCCCTTGGTGACTTCCATGTCAAATTCACTTAGTTTACAAATATCAAGAAAGATCCCTAACCACAGTTGTGGAGAACCCAACACAAGTTTAGAATATTCTATTCTAGTGATTGTCTTTCCCAGGGCTTAAGGGGCCCTGGCCACAAGCAGGGAAGTTGGTAGGATGATGGCTGCACAGGCAGAAGCGGGAAAGCATGGGTTGATGGGCAGGTGTTGGGGCTGATGCTGATGGTGCCTTGCGTTCAAGGCTGAGCTGCAGCAGTTCATTTTGAATGTCCCAGCCATGCCTGCAGGTGGCCAGCTGAGCCAGCCAGAGCTTTTGACAGGACAAAATGTAGTTATCAAACTGAAAACGGATCAATGGGTTTGTGTGTGTGTGTGTGTGTGTGTGTGTGTGTGTGTGTGTGTAGACAGAGAGAGAGACACACACAGAGACAAAGAGAGACAAGAGAAGAGAGTAGGAGAGAGAGGGTGAAAGGGGAAAGAGAAAAAGAAAATAAGAAAAAGAGAGGAAGGGGAAATAAGAGAACATGTAAAATCTGTTTTATGTGCCATGCACTATATGAGACTGTCATATATAGTCATATATACACTGTGACACACTGGCTATTGTGGGGTGAGAGTGACAAGGCCTCTGATTCACCTGAAAAAGTAACCATACTCAACACTGCACCAGGTGCAACAGCAGACTGCACCCACACACTTATATCAATGTAGATGAATGTTATTAGAGTGACTAAAAATGTGCAAAGGGTCACATACCTTGCGTTGCTCTGTTGCACTACTATAACTGATCCTATTCCTACTGGAGCCTGGTCCTTGGACACAAAGTAAAAGCATACATAGACATCGGAGCTAACTTGTAAGGGCTGAGACAGAGAATTGAGTGAATCAAAATGAGGCCCACTTGTTTAAATTCATGAGGAAATAGAGTCAGTAAATTTGATTACCCATCTAGTGTTAATTTCATTGTGCCTTGCTATAACCCCCTGCATTTTGGTACTGCAGCAATAACACACACAATCTAAGACATATATCCGCAGTGAAATTCCAAAACTTATCATAAACTTGATTCCCAGTTTCTCAGCTTACCTTAAACCTGTGGGAAGACTTGAAACCCACAGAAATCTTGCAAGAGGGGAATAAGAAGAGATAGGGTAGGAAAATGTTTCTTGATTCAAGGAAAAAGATACATACCTTGTATGTAGATATGAAGGCTGAAATTGCTACCACCATCTTGTGACCAGCAGAGTAAAGCCAAAAGAATAGCAGAGATTTTGGACTTATAATGCTTGAGCCACTAATATGACAGTAGTAATTGCCTACCTTTATACCTACTGTGGGGGAAAAGCAAAGCCTTGTTCCATAAATAGTTTAATTTACTATTAAGATGACAAAGCATATTCCTAACTTATATAGTAAATGGAGTGGGACCATTCCCTCTCTCTAGGTGACACTCAGCCACGCTGAGTTCAGTACAGAATCCCAGGACCTTACTACTCTTAAGGGTAAGGTGAGGTGTGATATTTTGAACACTAGAGTTCTTGGGATGGCTAAAGAGCCTAGTTGAAGTACAAAGAAAATCCTTTCATGATCTTCTGAAAATCGACTTCAGCAATATAAAAGTAGATTCTGGTCCTAGTAGAGGTTGAATAACCCAAAGAGAAAGACTGAGCTTTTCCCATGACTGGTTCTCATTACAACTGTAGAATAGTGCTAAAATAATGTAAATCAAATGGGGGAAAACCTTGTGGCTTCTCTCAGAATTTGGAGTCATGAATCAGATTCATGTTTTGCTAGAAAAAGTCCTGGGAGTGGCTCACTTTCACTGTCCCATCCATACTGCCCATTTTTACAGCCCATAGGTGCCCCTTGCCACTTGGACTCTTGCTTTATATGCTCCTGGTTGGATCCCTGAACAGTTTGTCTGCAAACTCTTCTCTCCCCTCAAAGGCTCACACATAGGTTCCCTGAACATATGTTGCCTCATGAGGTTGTGGGTAAGCATCAGCCTTCTCCATCCAGGCCCCTCTCTCCAGGATTCACAGAGTGCCTGAGAGGACTAATGAAAGCCAAGAAGAATAGTGTCAAACACACCACAATGCATTGTGAGTCCTCATGGCCATCAGGGAGCACACATGGAAGGATTTCTCATGAAGGCCTTTGTATTTGTCTGTATGGCTTGGAAACGTACTTGTTTCTAAGGAAATGGAACTCCTCAAATGTTAATCAGCAAATCACAGGTGATAATAATATACACAGACCACATAGAGTTGTTTCAGCTGAGATAGTTTATCAAAGCATTTTAAATAGTTCTTAATATATAAGCAATATCTGAGGAGTCTAACCACATTGAATGATCATGAGATGAACATATTTAGTAGTCATTGTTTGTATGTTGGCCATCTGTAATATAAGGCTGACAATGTAGCTGTGTTCCTACTAAAAGAATAGATAAACCACAATTTTTATGGACATATTTGCTACGGCATGAGATTAAAAAAATAGATACTAAGTGTGATGGTTTGAATCTGAAATTGCCTTCATAGCCTCATGTGTTTGTGATTAAGCCTCTTAATCAACCCCCAGCTGATGGATGGGGTGCCTTGCAAAAGGAGTTGTGTCGCTGAGGGGAGGGACTTGAGGTTTTATAATCCAGCCCCACTTGTCAGTGCCAGTGAGCTCATTCTTCTACTACCTCTCAGCTGATATGACAAGATGTGGCTGTCTGCTCTGCCATGCTTTTCCTGCCAAGATAAAGCTTCTCTTCAAACTAAACCCTTCATAAATTGCTTCTGGTGGGGTGTTTTGTCCCAGTAACGAGTGCCTTTTTTTTTTTTTTTAATGGTCAGGAAATCTTCCCAAACTCTCTGCTCTCCCTGAGTAACATATCCATTCTTTTCTAGTTACAAAACTCCCCATTCAATCCTGTTGGCATACATTGTGTCATCTGATCATTTTAAAAGAAAGAAACCACTCAATTATTTGAACAGGAAAAGTAAGAAAAGAACTAAAAATTCTAACAACTGTTACCAATGCTGGGAGGCAGAGACATAGCAGCTATAAGGGCAGATCCAACGGTGTGGCTAGAATAGCCTACCTAAGCAAGAACCCTTGGCTTTGGCTACTCCCCATCTAGAACTATGGCCCACCTTGCAGATCACTGCTGGCATGGAAGTCACTGTGGTGCTTGGCTGGAGGGATAAACTGGAAACCTGTCATCTGGAATTTGCTGGAAGATAAGCACTCCAGGCAAGCTAACAAGAACATATCTCACCAGTGGCTATCTATTCCAAAATGTTCATAGAGGGGATGCCAGGCAAGCTTCTAGGTGCTAGGTACTGTGGGAAGTGTGCACTGCAGTGTTCTGATCTTGGAGAAGCACCTTGTCCTAGAGGAGAATGACCAGGTGGGAGAGCACAGCCAGAACACAGTCATATTTCTCCAGGCTTCTCCCTCAGTGGCCTGTACTGCATCATTGCTAGTTGAAAAAGGAAACAGAGCCATTATTTTGGATCCATTCTATGGGGCATTTGAAAGGGATGCATCTGGAGCAGAGAGCGGGTAGATGGATGAATTGCAGGAGCATTTAGACAGTCTTTAACATTGTGATGGACGTGACAATGTTGGACTTAGCTGGGAGCCAGCCCTTCACTCCTCCTTAGCTAACCTTCATTGCCCACCCACCATTCTGGCCCCCAACACACACTTAGAGCTCAACAGTGTGACTGATCAGAGTAGAGTTATTACATGGAACATCTGTAGCTGTCTGTTCTCACAGCTTTTGATTCCTGTGGGAAGTTTGTACCACTTGTTCACCCCAGGCAGTGGAGAACATATGTGCCTTGCAGTCATGAGGACTTGAGTTCAATCCCCAGAACACAAGTGAATAAGCTATGTGTGGTGGAGAGCACTTGTAATCCTTGCAGAGGGAAGTTGAAAGACAGGTGCATCCCTAGGGTTTGCTGCCCAGCCAGTCTAGCCTACTTTATGAATTCCAGGTCAGTGAAATTCCTTTTCTCAAAATTTGGGTGGTGTCTAAGAGGAATGACACCTGAGATTTTCCTTTGATCTCCACATGTGTACTTACCCATGTGAGGGCTTGCATACATACAAAAATATGTACACACACACACACACACACACACACACACACACACACACACACATCAGGAAATGGTACAGAATAGAGAAAGGAAGTTTTAACAATAAGGCACATTGGAAAGAGTAACACTGAAAAGGATTTAGTGACCAGAGTTTATCTACAGGATGCTGACATGAGTTTTAGATTGAAACAGGAAGAAATGGGGCCACGAGAAGAAGGTATATGTAAGTCAGCAGCCTTGCTCAGAGGGAGGTCTGGTTGATCACTGTTTCAGTTTTGGTTTTGCAAGGTGGTCTCAAGATCTTGTGGAGGCTGTCATCATTTGAAGAAAGTAATCTGGTTCCTGTAAGATGATGACTCCAGCTCCAGGGTACAGCTCAGCATCTTAGGTAATTGCCATAATCTGGTGGTTGATCTGTCATGAGAGCTTTTGCTACTATGGAAGACGACAAGCTGAAGATTAGAGACCTTTTGGTGCCCTTGGGGCATCACTAATGAGACATGGAAAAGGCTGACAGTAAAATTTTTCCTCTCTTTGTATTTTGAGCCCCAAAGGAGGATGAACTATATTAGGCATCAGAGGAATTGGATGTGTGTATTTGAGTGTGAGTGTATGTTTAGGTGGGCACATTTCATTGGGTGGAAATGGAGGTCATAGGACAACTACCATGTGTCAATCCTTCCTTTCCACCTTGTTTGAGACAGGGCCTCTCTTTGCAACTGCAAACATCAGTCCAGTTGGCAAGCACGAACAGATTCTACTGAGGCTGCATTCCATTATCTTTGGCATGTTGGAATTTTTTTTTTCCACATATGGATTTTTGAAGCATGTGCTGTAGTATCTGTCTTTTCAGGTCCTGAAAATCCAAGCTTTAGTCCACAGGTTTGCCTGGAAAGCACTTTAAAACACTGACACATCTCCCAGCACTATCTTAGGCTTTTTAGCAAACATTCCTGGAGAAATTAACGTGGCTATGCCAAGTGAAGCAAGTGGGTAGAGTAGAGGTGACATGTAGAATGAAGACAGAAATCCAGGCATTCATCCTGCCTTAGTTACCTTGTGGTCCACGTGAGTCACTGCTTTTTAACAAAAGCAATTTTTTAAATGCCTGTTACAGTTTCAGAAAATTCATTTTTGTGTTCCATTCTAGACCTCTAGACTTCTAAGTTTTCTAAGAATCTCACTCAGATTCTGATTAATTTACTTTTAGTTCTACTTACCACTAACCATGCATGGCTACTGTCATAGACAGAGGTTTGAGAACCATCATGTTGTCTTTCAGTATTGCCCTCACAGCACGCTCTTTCTCTCTCTCTCTTTCTCTTCCTCTGAACTTAATGAAAATCACTGTAAGACTCTATCTGATTTTTGACCTAAATCACTTTACCTCAGAGGACATTTGTCAACCAAAGTTTTTGCCAATCTTCTCTTACTGTTTTTGCTTCTCAAAACTTCAAGGCCTTGATTTTCTGGATACCTCATGTTTCATTCTAATTTATACCTGTATGTAAGCAGGCTAACCATTTAATAATTACACGTCTTATAATACTTTCCCTTTCTACCAATTATTCCTAACAAATATTTTTAATATATTTTTCCTACCACTGTAGGCACTTTATACATTTTCTGTGTGTTTTCACTGTTAAGTGTGGATCACTATCTCCTCAGACTCTACTACTAGACTCCTTATAGCTTTCTGCCAACCTCATGTCCAATGCCACATATGTTAATTTTTTAATGTCAGTACAGTTTTGGAACCAATATTCATATTAGTCAAGACTATTAGTGTTTGGTACACAGGCCCTAAATTCTCAGTGACTTAAAATAATAATAATAATAATACCCTCTCATTTAATCCAAATCTGATGTAGGTTTGCCAGTAATCTTCTATCTGGCCTATACACCTGGGTGACATATACTTATAGGTAAGCACAGCAGAGGGTAGACTGTGTGGGTTTTATACACATATGTAGAAACACAAACTATCAATACAGTATGATTAAGTTTATAAGGCAAGGCAAACACTTTATATTGATTGTGGAATACCAGTATAACACAAAAACATCTGATCCCAGCTCATTGGCCTGAAGTAGTCAGGTAGGTAAGACTAACTGCAGAAGAACCCTGAAAACATAGACAATGCATAGAATTGCATGTACTTAGTCAAAAAGACTTCCTAAAGCGAAATCAGCATCAAGGCAAGGCTGGATGAATAAGTAGGAAACAAGCAAAGAGCGAGAGCAGGCATGTTCTGGGATGGAAGCCACTGTGTGGAGAAAGCATGCAGCCATTTTGAGAATACACTGGGCTGAATCAGGAAGCCAGTTCAAAGGAGCTGGGGATTGAACCTGCTAGACAAGCTGATGCCACAGTGCTACACTCGCAGAGCCCAAAATAATTATTGATGATAAGTAGATATATTACTTAACTAGATATCTCTTTGCCCAGTACTTAGGAAGGTTTATGTCAGATAGCATGTATGGTAGCCCTGAAATAGAAATGGAGAAGGACATATAGTTGGAAATCTTCCTTGAGTTTATACTACCTACCTGTACATATGTAATCCAAATATTTTAGTTCCTTCATTTTCAGAGATAACTATGATTTCTACATTAACTAGAAAGCAAATATAATTAAGTGTTATCTTTTATACAGCAATTCCATTTTAATAGTTTCATTCTGCACTAAAGGCAGTAATTATGAAGCACAAAAATACAAAGAAAACATAATTTATTACTATATTGTGTTATGTTTTTACAAGCTCTACATAATTACAACAGGACAACAGATTTAAACTAGTTCTATCTTGGGATATAGGAGTGTATGATTACCATATAAATAAGGTATCATGAAATTTGTCATATAACTGTTTACAATACCACAGTAAATTAACAAATAATAGTAATATATAGACATTATTATTTTCATATAAGCCTATGTCATAGTATGCAGCTGATAAAATGATGTTATAGATAAATAATTTGCTTTTATGAAGAGTTTCATAATACAAAAAGACAATATAAATGACAAGCTTGAAAAGTCATTTTCATTCATTGTGTCTATGTCAAGTGAAAGGGGAAAAACTGAACAACCCACTCAGATATTTAACTTGCTTTACTATATTGAATGGTATAATGGTATAATGTTTATGTATAATGTAAACCTATGTCTATACATACTAATTTCTGCTATAACAAAAGACCTTATACTGAGAAATTTATAAATGTTACAAATTTTTTCCTGATAGTTCTAGGATGAGGAATTTCCAACATCAGGCCATCAGCAGATTTACTAAGGCCGACTTCTTCCCTGTTGATGGCTTTTGTCATGGTGTCTTCACATGACAGAAGGGGCAAAATAACTCTCTTAACATATTTTATAAGGATACCAAGCACATTCTTAGAATTGGAGGCTTCATGGAATATGAATTCTGGGGGAAAATACCCTCTTCTTGATAGATTATGCAGGGTATCAGGTTCCAACATCTGACCTTTGAGGAGTACAACCCTTCAGATCATGTTCATCAATCTTTTCCTCCCATTCTCTCCTTCTCTGTACTCCTGCCTTCTCTCCTTCCTTCCATTTTGTTTTAAAGCCTGATTCATTTATTTTTTTAACAAGTCAGCATTCTGGACTTTAAAAAGTCACTTTTGGACAGACTTTTACAAATGGATTTAGCTGTCAGAGTCAAAGAATAATAATTCTTCACAAATATATACCACTTTCACATTAAATTGCTTTCATGTGCATTACCTGATTTAATCTACTCACCAGTAGACAGGTATTATAGTTTTCATTTTACAGTTTTAGAATCAGAATTTCTGAAATATTAAAACTTAATTGCCCAAAGTTAAACTGGTATTTTGAGATACAGTTGAAATCGTAACTTTTGTCTTTCAAATAAAAGTACATATTTATCTCTGAGAAAGCAAACTAAGATAAAGCTCGATCACTATTTTTTGTTTGTTTGTTTTGTTGAAGTAGAAGTAGCATCACACTTTAGCCCAGGCTCTCCTGGAATTTACATTGTAGTCTCAAGATGGCTTCAAACACATGTTGGTTTTCCTACCTCTGACTCCCAAGTGCTGGGATTAAAGACATGTGCCACCATATCCAGCTTAGATTACTATTTTTTAATATTCTATTTTTATTTATTTATTTGAGAGAGAGAAAGAGGCAGAGAGTAAGAGAGAGAGAGAGAGAGAGAGAGGGAATAGGCCTGCCAGGATCGCTAGACACATGTGCCACCTTGTATATCTTGCTTATGTGTATCCTAGGGAATTGAACCTGGGTCCTTTGGCTTTGCAGGCAAGTGCCTTAACCACCATGCCATCCCTCCAGCCCTTGGATCACTACTTTTGGAACCAAAATTTTATTATTAACTGGGCTAAAAAGCTGATATTAGAATGGAAGAAATGTTTATAAACCTATATTGCATGAAAATTCATGACCACATGACATGTGATTAGCAGACTGGAAGCTGCCTGATAACTTGCCAATTACAATAGCATTGAAATTAAAAATGAAATGCCTTCTTATGGGTTGAATATGTCACTAAATTTATTTTATTTTATTTTTTTTTTTTGAAGGTGGGTTTCACTCTGGTCCTGGCTGACCTGGAATTAACTTTGTAGTCTCAGGGTGGCCTTGAACTCTTGGCGATCCTCCTACCTCTGCCTCCCAAGTGCTGGAATTAAAGGCATGCACCACCACACCTGGCTTGTCACTAAATTTTTAATGAAATAATATTTAGGATTTTACTTTTATACTGGTTAAACTCATTCTAACACTAGCTCACATAGTCTATTATTTGTTTTGTTTCTTTTTGCCCTAAATATTAATACATAAGATCATAAGATCTTAATAGGTGTGCTGTAATTATTCATATTGAGGCATCCTGTGAATGCTAGTAATGCCCTGAGGAGTGATGGGATTTGAGCATTCATTCATTCATTCAACTCTCCCTGTGCCTTCTGTTTGTGATAGACCATGTAATTTCTCAATTAACTGAAGCATCATTTGGGGAAATGGGCTCCAGTCCAGCCAGGGAAAACCAGATTAATCAGCTAGAAACACAATGGCCAATGACTACTGCTCCTCTATAAATGTAGTGCTAAATTTGGGAAGAAGAGTAGGAAATATTTGATTACATAACTCAAACAAAATTGCCTTCAAATCCTTTCTATGGTTTATTTTGTACTTTTTAAAAAAAATTTAGATGAGGTCTCACTTTTCACCCCTAGTTTCAAGGAACAGTGGTGTTCATGTCTCACCTTCCCAAATGCTATGCCTACAGGCCTGAGCCATCTAACTCCTGTTGAAGATGTGTAGGCTTGGAGTTGAGCAGATACTTTCATTCCATAAGTTAGCCCTTGGAAAGATGCTCACAGAATGGGGATAATTACTCATAGGAACATGGTTTCTAGGCCTAAAAATTTTGTCTTATTTACCTGACAGAAATTTATATCATTTTTTAATATTTAATAACCCTTTAAAATTTACATCAGGTATTTCTAGGTAGATTTTATGTCAGACATTTCACATTTTATGTGGTCCTTAAACTCAATCATTTCCAGATAAATTACAGAGCATTAAAATGATTGTCTGACATATCTTCAGATGGGAAGGGAGGAAATTGGTGAACTAATTCCAAGAAATATTTTATTATTATTATTATTTAGTTTTAAAATTTAAAAATGTATCATGATTGTTTTATTAAATAGTAAACAATAAATTTGGATTTTATTTTCAATCACCTAGGGAGGAAATTCAATGTAATATGAATGAGTATTGGTTTGAGTAAAATCCAGGTTTAAAATCCAAGTTATACCATTTAGCATTTGAATGACTCAGGGAGAATTATCCTTGCATATCTTACTTTTTTTCCCTGAAGGTTTCATGAGACTTTTATGAAATAATCTACATACAGAGTCTCACATGGAGTATGTACTCACCCCTCCAACACTACTTTTAAATTTTACACTAAAAGTTTAAAATTTTCTCTGTCCAGTCATTGCCTCTCCTGCATTACTGATGGCTAACCCCATGGGGGAGGACAGGGAGAAAGCTAATGATGGTACCATCATGGCTGTATACACACTATATACTTCCATGATGTCCAATACGTGATTTACCTCAGATGATGAAATAATAAGACTTTAAATTCTGCAACCTGGTGGTAGATACTATATGAAAATACTCAGAATTACAGATGTGAAACGAGAACTAGGAGACATGGGGGAACAAGTCTGATGACACTGTAGCACCTTGCACATGAGTGGTTTAAATTGCCATGCAATATGTTGCAAACTGTCATAGAGAGTAAATGAATAAATGAAGTCTTAGAAAACATTAAAGAAAGTGCAGAACATTTTTAAATGGTAGATTTGAAAAAGAGACATATAGTATTTTTAGAAACTCAAATTGGACATGAAATTTTAATGGACATTTAAAATAAAAATGTAGATATGCCTGAGGCAAGAACTGGAAAATTAAAAGATAGATCTATGGATATTAGTATTGGAAAGCTATTTTAAAAGGTTAAAACCCACCGAATTAAGTAGTAGTTTCATACATGAAACTTATTTATTCTTTGTAATTATGGCACATATAGAATGCACTTCCCAGTCATCTTATGCACAATGACATGATGAGATTAGTTCTGGCAGATGTAATGTACATACTAATGAATATTTCTTCTAAAGTAAACATTTAATTGCCAGAGCATTAATTTCTGTTTGAAGGCCAACAGAATTCCTTAATGTCCCTGATTAAATACAATGGACAGAAGTTCTTTGATGAATCTAAAATGAATATGTCTCCAGAAAAAAGAGATCAGTAAAATTAACAAGTGATGCTTGGGACCACTGAGAATTGGAGGATATTTGCTACATAACTAATATTTACCCCAGTAATTATAACACTAAGAATATATTTTTTATTCATAAACTATCGCTGGAGAGGCACATTTCTTGATGCTTGTCTGTAATTCTAGTCCTTGGGTGATAGACAGGAAAGATTGGGTGTTGGAAAGCTAAGCAAGGCTAAATATCAAGACTCTCTCTGGAAAAGAAAAATCACTGGAGCCCTGCCATAGCCTTTGTTCATGTGTTGTATATGGTTGACCCTGTGCTGTACAACAGTGGAGATAAGTGTACAAGAAGGCAAGGACCCTGTCCTTCCTAAAGCCTAAGGAATGTGTTACTAAGGTATGAGGGAAATGTTGGCTAATCTCCGACCTAAAAATAAGCTCTATGATTAAAAAAAATGAAAGAAAAAATGATAAAAATCCTTAAAAATCTTAACAGATGATAGTTTAGAAGACAAAGAAAATAAATAAATATTGTAAAAATTAATGTCTATGCATTTTCTTAAAATAATGATGATTTCTTGAGATTTATGTTTCACTTTTTCATAGAATTGATTGAAGCAGACCAGTTTTTGTTAAAAAATTAAATAATTTCTCTCTCTCTCTCTCTCTCTCTCTCTCTCCCTGCCTCTTTCTCTCTGTGTCTGTCTGTCATACTCAAATAAATAAATAAAAATAAAACAAACAAAAAATTAAAAATAAATATTATTTAAATTATATATATATAATATATGTGTGTGTTTATGCTTATATGTAGCTTAAGTATATATAATAGACTCTATGAAAAATATTTTTGAATAAAAGGAGGAATTGCATAATCACAAAAAGAACACACTGATGTATAAAACTTCTAAATTTGGACATGTGTAATTATGTTTTAAAAGATGTAAAAATGGGACTGGAGAGATGGCTTAGCAGTTAAGGCACCTGCCTCCTAAGCCTAAGAACCGGGTTCCAATCTCCAGGTCCCACGTTTAGCCAGATGCAAAGTGACACATGGGCGCAATGCCGCACTTGCCCACAAGGGGGTGCACACATCTGGATTTTGTTTACCACAGCTGAGAGACTGCTGGCATTCTCTGTCTCCCTCTCCCTCTCTCTCTCTGTCTGTCTCTCTCTGTGTCTCTCTCCAAAAAAAAAAAAAAAAAAAGATGTAAAAATGAAAAGAATTAAAATGAAAAATAGGTAAACACGACAATGATATTTCTCGGTATTAACATTCTTAGTAACTAACAGAACATGCATAAAGCACATTATCTAGAATATGGAGAGGCCAGTCCTGATTTTTGAACATGACTTATTAGAAAAGTAGAGAACTACTATATCCACAGATACGTATTTTGTTTGTATTATTGTGATGTTTAAAAAAGATAATCATATACTGGATTTCAAAGTGAGCTTATCTAAACTCTGTAGGTCAGGTTATATTCAGACTATTTTCTGGTCACAGTAGAATCAAGCTACAAATCAGCATGAAAAAAGCAAGTATTCAAGGTTTTTACATTAAATAGGAAACCAAGAAATCACCCTGTACATTAGAAATATTTTAACTAAATGACAATAAAAGCATTCTCAATTGAAACATGTATCAAGTTGAATTTCTGCAGAGGAGAAATATCTCTAAGGTTATTTAAATGAATATAATTTTTAAATTTCGGTAAAAGCCAATGGTACATGTATGACTATTAAGAAGCACAGAAAAGAATATTTAATTAACTACACAGAAAATTTAAAACAAAGAGGTAGTAAAAATAAGATGGACTAACAGATTAGAAGTGTTTAGCAGAGAATATAAAAAACTTTATTTTGTCAAGGACTAAATTATATTTATAAAATTCAACCAAGAGTTCAACAAATTACCATTGTCAACAATATTAAAAGAAGATCACCAAAGGCTTTCTAAATATAAGAAGGAATGAATAAGGAAGATTTTACAAAAAGGACACAAAAACAGTCCCTAAGAAGGAAAAATATTTAAAATTAAACTTGACTAAAATTAAGAAATTCTATTTATCACAAGAAGTCATTCATTTGTGAAAGAAAAGTTGAACTGATAGAATGCCCTTGCAATACAAAACTGCAACAAAGAATTCGTGAAGAGTACATAAAAAGAACTTCCAATAAATAAGAAGTGGAAGCATAGATAATCCAATTAAACTTGGACAGAGGCTGTTTACCAAAGAGGGTACCAAAAAAACCTCATGAACATATTAAAATGTACTCAACACGATTAATAACTGGGGACATATAAATAAGACCAAAATGCGATAGCACCACACACACCATAGAAGATGGAAAAAATACAATATACAAAGAAAACTGTTACAAAGGATTGAAAACAGGACAAAGGTAAGTGAGGTATAGATGGTGAAATTTTCAGGAAAGCATTGTGCTCAAATTTCATATGGTAGCAAGTCTCTGTACAAATCTAGAAGTTGCTAGTTCTTTTTTTTAGATTTTCTATGTTTATTTATTTTATTTGTTTGTTTATTTATTTGAGTCAGAGAGAGGGAGAGAGAGAGAAAGAGTAAGAATGAATGGGTGTGCCAGGGCCTCTAGCCCCTGCAAACAAACTCCAGTCACATCCACCACCATGTGCATCTGGCTTACATGGGACCTGGAGAACCAGAATCGAATCTGGTTCCTTAAGCTTTGCAGGCATGTGCCTTAACTGCTAAGTCATCTCTCCAGCCTGAAGTTTCTACTTCTATAAACAGCACCCAAAATATCTAATTCTCTCAATGAGATATCCTATCTCAAGTTCACACCAGCAGTGCAAGGGCAGAAGTCATTGACAGCAACTTCTGAGACTATCTTCACTTCCTTGCCTGCAAGTCAGCATGCTCCTGAACCTGAGGTTGAGTAATGAGATGATACAGAGCTAGTAGAAGTGGTAAGTAGAGCGACCTCCTTGATAAATTTTAGGACATAGTCTACTAAAGATACATTCATATATCCTGTGCTATTCTAAACCTTACCACCATACATAGAATGGTTAAAATGCATGGGTTATTACAAATAGTAACTTAAAATAAATTTTTAATTCTGAAAGTCTGTGTTCTCATCTTTTGGTCATTGTGACAAAATAATTAAGGTGAACAACTTAAAGAGTGAGAAGTTTTATTTAGGCACATGATCTCAGACGTTTTAGTTTAAGATCATTTAGCTTTGTCACTTGGAGCTTGTGGCAGTACATTATATCTAGTACATCACAGCAGGAGTGCATAGTGGAAGAGGCTAGTTCACCTCAAGGTAGGGACTGGGGAAGAGGAGGGAAGAGGAAAGAGGAGAGGAGAAAAGGGAGAGGGAAGAAAGAGATATATCAGAGAGTTAATGTCTCCTGCGGAGGCATGTCCCTAATAACTTTACTTCCTATCCCCTTTAAAGACTACACCACTTCCCAGTAGCCACTTAAGCTGGTGACCAACTGACTTTAGCCAATAGGCCTTTGGGAGATATTTAAAATCCAAACTGCAAACACTATAAGTTCTGAAACAAGAAAGCTAAGTATCTAAGAATGAGAAAATAAAACTATAGAGGCATAAAGTCCTGCTAAATATTTAGGGGGAAATGTAAGAATATAAAAAACTATGAAAACATTCAGACTAAAGTCTGGTTTATAAAGGATAAGAGAAAGAAGCCCTGACAAGAATGATTAGCAGAAAGAAACCTCACTGAATGTAAATCATATGTAATGACAAAATTCACAGATTTTTAAAGTGTTGAAAAGATACATGATTAAGTTCAAAAAATTACAGGAATGAATTCACTTCTGAAAATACATTACCTACCAGATTTGAAGAGGAACAATTAAAAATAAGTAGACTATATTTTAACATATTAAAGTGCTATTCCAAACCTTGCCCAAAATTTTAGAAAATGCAACTTTTAGTCAAAAAGTATTGAACATATTAAAATTCAATAGTATGTAGTTATTGAGCTCATGGAGTAAGAGGTATCTTTAGAACTGGGGAGATTGCTCTGTGGATAATGGCCCTGTGGCTCAAGCTGGAGTAATTTTGTCCTCAAATCCTAGATAATTAGAAATCGTTACAGGCTTCTGTGATTCCAACATGCTGACAGTGAGATGGGAGGCAGACACTGGAGAATTTCTTGAAAGCTGTGGAAAGAGCAGAAAAACAAACAAAGAAACAAACAAACAAACAAACAAACAGAAGAAGAATCCAGAGTGAGAAACTCTGCACCAAATAAGATGGTGTACAGGAGAGGACAGATGCAAAAGTTTTCCTCTGATCTCCATAGATGCGCCATGGCATGTGCTTCCCTGTACCCACATGCATACGCCTGAACATGCTCACACATGCATGTACACACACACACACACACACACACACACACACACACGATAATTTTAAAAGAATGGACCTTCAGTACTGAGACTGTGAGTAGTACCAGCAGTGGTGATTTTAGAAAGCAATGTAGGGCTGCAGGGATGGCTTAGTGGTTAAGGTGTTTGACTGCAAAGCCAAAGGACCCAGGTTCCGTTCCCCATGACCCACGTTAAGCAGATGCACAAGGGGGCACATGTGTCTGGAGTTTGTTTGCAGTGGCAGAAGGCCCATTCTTTCTCCCTCTCCCTTTCTCTCTGTCAAATAAATAAAAAAAAAAAAAAGAAAGAAAAAAAGAAAGCAATGTAGCCCTGTGGGATGAAATCAAGCACCTGTAAATACTATAGGCCAAATCTGGGTAAGCCAAGGAGTGCTGTTCCTAGGCAACAAATCAAAAAGCATCCCCAGAAATATCATTTGCATCAGCAAAAGCCATTTCTCATGAAAGTGTAAAAGGAAAATGTTATGTATATCAGTCAGTGCTCTCCAGTGAACAGAATAGGAGATACGCACTTTTCCCATACTTATAAGTATAATCCACCAGGGAAGAAAAAAATTCAAATGTATAAGTGGAAACATCCAAACTATTTAAACAGGCTTACATGAGTGATGTTTACGCATAGCAGTGTAAGTTCAAAGGAATGATTTATGTAAATTCACAAAAGCTGTTTGTACATAAATGGGCACATCCAGGTCTACACATGTATTTCCTTTGAACCTTTAAGTGCCATCTTTTGATGAAGGCAGGCATGATTTGCTCAATATCTTACAAAAAGAAAGATTGTATCCAGAATTTATAACACCATCATTTAGGAGAGAGGAAAGCAGAGGAGGGAAGGGGGAGAGGAGAAGAGAATAGCTGAGCAAAGGAGAGGAAAGGAGAGGAGGAGTTCTTGACTTTTAAGAAGTCATGAGGACTTCAAACACAAAACTCATATGGCCAGCTAGTAAATTACAGGTTCATATACAAGTTAATGTTGCAATCTTGAGTCTAGAGGCTAGAAACAGGTGGATTTTTTTCCATTGCACACTGAAGGCAGAATTTATTCTTTGGAACACATGGATATTTGCTCCTCAACTGAATGAATAAAGCCATCCATGTTATGCATGGTAATTTGCTTTATTTAAAACTAAATGACTTTAAATGTTAATCATAACTAAAATTATTTACAATACCATCTACACTAGTATTTTACCAAACACTGATTACATCGTCTAGCCAAATTGGTACATAAAATTGACTGTGTAGGCCAAAAGTGAATTGCAATTTAATCAGAAGTAAGGGACACCTTGTGAATAGAGCAATGTAACAATATTGCTAAAATTATTATCAGTGAAATAAATAAGAAACTGAATGGAATAACAAATACCAATGATAAGTTAAACACCTGCAATGCATAAGGCTACATATTGCAAATACATGTATATACAAAACAAACTGAACTGACATAGACAATTAAAAATAAAGTAGATATCTAGGATATAGAGGATTCAAAAGCAATGATGCATGAAAACAAGAAAAATGATATGAGTTACTAGAGATGCCACACATAGTGTAATAAGGGACTCTATTAGGAATGGAGGAACATGAGTAAATCAGTTCTATGCACATGGCGAATAAAATCATGCATAATATCATAGTTCAATAAACAAATGAACTATATTCTGTACACATAGAATTACTCTATGCAATGAAAAGCATTCAGTGAAACTACAGGGAAAGTTCACTCCTGAAGGGTGAGGCACCACTGCTCCAACTGTCACACATATGTGAAGCCAAAGACATTGAAATTTAAGAACTAGGAGTTCAGTGGAAAGACTAGGGGGAGAGGAGCTCAAGAGAAGGTAATAAGAGGGGATTATGAAAAAACTACAATGTATGCATGTATAAAATTGTCAATAAATAAAAAGAAACCTCATTGTTTTCTGAGATGATAGATATGCATAAACAATCTGAATGTGTCAAAGACTCTAAGAAAGTCTTTTAAGTATATAAGATATTTAGGCATCATGAGGTAGTTCAGTGGTGTTTTGGATTAATATAAATTGTAGGTATATAAAATGAATCATATTTCTATACAGCAATAACAAACAATAGTATATATTTTTTGAAAGATTACCTATGAAAATAAGAAATCAAGTCAATCTTGTAATATATCTTACAAAAATATGACTTACCTTTCAGTGAAACAATGTAAAATTTAATTAAAGGGCTTTAAAAAAATGAGAGTATATGTGGATATATATTATAATAAAGAATAATAAACATAATAAAACTGTAAGTTATTGCCATAATAAGCCATAAGGTAAATGTTAATCCAATAAAATTGTTCAATCGCTTTTCTTGAAATTTAGGAAGCTAATCTTAACATGTACATTAAGGAATGTTTGAAAAGCAAGCAAATCCACCTTAATTCTGAGGAAAAAGAAAAATATAAGAATGGGGTTTTCTGTGCTTTGTAGGGTCTTTACAGATCTGTCCTCTGCCTCCACTGTGGTGAAGATATGGGGAATGTACCCTAGGAAAAGATCTCCCTCTTGAGAAGAGCTGAATCTGATACTGGTGAGAGATGAGAGAACATCAGCTACATATACTGATGCACTGAGTACAAAGAGAAAGACACTAGTAACAGACCTGCACTTTCAGAAAATGGGCACACACAGAGGTACTAGCATAAACCATTGAGAAACATTCAGTAAAGTAACCTAGACCAATTAGCATATATGGAAAAAAGATAAATTTAAAAATGCCTATGCTATGCATAAAATAAATTTCTGCCTTCTGTAAAAGAAAATATTTCTCCAAGGAAGAGTGAGACTAGCATAGGTAAAAGGGGGGATAGTCATAGTTAATTAAGAGGTTTTTTTTTTTTTTTTTTTTTTTGGTTTTTCGAGGTAAGGTCTCACTCACTCTGGTCCAGGCTGGTCTCAGGGTGGCCTCGAACTCTCGGCGATCCTCCTACCTCTGCCTCCTGAGTGCTGGGATTAAAGGCGTGTGCCACCACGCCTGGCAAATTAAGAGAGTTTTGATGGATGTAGCCACTTTTAGCCAAAGACTAGTGGGAGCTTCTCACTGGAGTCCATGCCCCTCCTTCCCATTAGATGCTGATTTGGACCCCAGTACCAACTATGAGTTCCTTCCCACTGAGTAGAACTGTAGCCAATCAGAGAACCATTGGTTAGAGCTAAAGAAGGCCGTCAATGGAATGGGGGCAGGAAGGAGGTGAATACTTCCACCACATATTTATCCATACAAAGTTTCTGCTTAATAAAATAAGTTATTGGATTATTAAATATGAAGACCCTACAGGAAGGTTAAGAAACATATAACATTTGGCTCACATTCTTCTTCCTTTGAATGCATCCTAGAAAAACTTCACAAATGCATTTAAACCCCTACCAAATCAGATTATCCAGAGACATGGAGACTCACAAACCTCGTCACTGAAATAGACTTAAAATGAACTGAACATGGCTCAGGGAAATTCTCAGAATAGGGGGCAGAAAAATTGTTAGAGCCATGAGTTGGGTCATTATACACAAAGTCATTGCCTCTCCCACATAACTGATGGTTACCCCCATAAGGCAAGACCCACGTTACCCAGCGGGGGAGGACAGGGAGAAGGCTAACAATGGTATCATCATGGCTTTATATATACTATATGCATAACTAATAAAAATATTTTAAAAAGAGGTACTTAAGAAAACTTTCATTTGACAAAATTTGCAACATCATGCAAAAAATTTTACTGTCCTTCATTAAGTTAAATAAACTTTATTTTAATATAATTTTTATTAGTTATGTATATATACAGCCATGCTGGTACCATCATTAGCCTTCTCCCTGTCCTCCCTCCATGGGTTAAGTGGGTCTTACCCTATGTGGGTAGCCATCAGTTATGCAGGAGAGGCAATGACTCTGTCTATAATGACACAAGTCATGGCTGTAACAATCTTCTGCCCCCTCTTCCGTGAGTTTTCCTGAGTCATGTTTGGTTCATTTTAGGTCTATTTCAGTGACGAGGTTTTGTGAGTCTCTGTATATCTGATTTGGTAGGGGTTGATATTCCTTTGTGTCTATCTCCTTCACCCTTGTGCTGATACCAGGTTCACCAAGAAAGCTGCACTCTTGCTCACTTCCCCTGTAACTCAAGGGCTTCATCGGGTGCCCTGATGTGGTGAGATGGGCTGATTCTCTCCTCAGGATATGCGTCTATCTGAAAGAGAGAAGCAGATTCTCCAACGGAGAGTGAGGTCAGTGCAAGATACATGGATAACCATTATTATTTTAGGGAGAATTTAATAGGTGTAGGTCCTCTTGTATCCCACTGTTGGTGGGAGCTTGATATTGGAGAGCAGGCTCGTTTTTGGATATGGTTCTGACTTGTTTCCCATTTCCACGTATGGGTTCCATTCCACTGAGTGGATCTGTTAGCCAAATCTAGAGCAGTTGGTAACCCACCATGGCCATGTGCCACTACCGCACTTGTGTGAGCATCACGTCAGGTTTTTTGCTGCTGAGTAGCTTAGACCACGAGTTGCTTAGACAGATGTTGGTTGTTTTCCCCCAGTTACTTTGTTTTTAATTTAGTGAAAAATTTTGTGCTGTGAAAAACAAATTGGCAGGATCTAATAATACCTATTAACACAAAACCACAAAGGAAACGAGTAGCAAAACATGTATGCAGTGAACTATTGCTTTATAAGGTGAGTATGTGAAAATCGTAAAACATATTATTTAAACTTACTGTCATGGATATTAAATATCCAGAACCCCAGGATGGAAAACTTTTGTTTTTCTAGGAATGAGAGAGTTGCATAGATAGTGTAAGATCTTAATACAGATGAACCTAGATTTATAATCTGGAAAAAATATTTCAGAAAATTTGGCAACTTTTTTTAATGTTTTTAAATACTTGATCATCACCCAGGGCAACCTCTTAGCTACATGTCACTTTGTGAGAGATGGGATATTTTTCTATTAACATGCCCCTGTGTGAGAGATGGGATATTCTGTAGTGTGTCTTAGTGGGGGAGATGGACCTAGTGTGTCCCTATGTGAGAGGTGAGATCTTCTGTACTGTATCTTATTTTGGGAAATGTGGCATTTGCTACGTTGCCTGTGTTGGAAATGGGATGGGAATTCTCCAGTGTGTCACTGTGTGGGAGATGGGGAATTCTCTAATGTAAACCTGTGTGGGAGATGTGTTTTTTCTTGAGCGTTTCCCTCTCTGAAAAGTGATGTATTCTCCAGTTTTACAAACTGAAGTTCCCCATTCCCCAATATGCAGTGACTCTTATTCACAAGATGTGTTATCTTCTTCTTACTTTAAGGAGTTTCTATTTAGGAGATAATCATTACCACAAACACACAGTCTTCTTTATTTTCCTCTGTAATTTTTAAGCAAGGATGACTTAAAATTTAAATTCCATCTGGGTATGGTGGTGCACACCTTTAATCCCAGTACTCAGGAGGGAGAGAAAGGAGGATTGCCATGAGTTCAAGTCCACCCTGAGACTGGTGAATTCCAGATCAGCCTGGGCTAGAGTAAGACCCTAACTCAAAAGACCAAAATAAATAAATAAATAAATAAATTAATTAATTAATTAATTAATTCCATATTTCACACAACTGATAAAACTAATTATATTTCCTTCCCTGTTTACTAATGAAACCCTCTGTTTTTGTTCACTCATTTCTTCTTTTTCTCACCTCAACACATTCATCTCTTCTCATTTACTTTAATGCTTTTTCACCTGCCTTATCTTTTTCTCACAAAGCCAACATAATGATGCACATTATTCTTATCTGAGTTTCTCCCCACTTCCCTATTTCCTGGATGGATTCAGCTTAACCAGTAGATCATTGATCCTTGCTTACAGAGTCTGGATCTTTATTACTCTGTCCATTTGTCTTGTTCAGGAGGAACAGGATTAGCTCTTTCACTTAGTCATCTTTAAAAGTACACAAGCACACTTTTAAAGTTTGAGGAAAATACATAGAGAATATATTTCATAAATATTTTTAAATAATTCAACAGAAAGCCTCACATTTCTGTAACTCTTATGTGTTTAATTTAAAACAAGAGAAAACAAAGTGAAAATACAGGGTACCATTTGTCTTCCTTTCCAAACAGATTTTTTTTTTTTTTTTTTTTTTGATGAAGTCTTATACTGGAGGCCAACTGAGTTAACTAGGTTAAATATATCTTTAAAATTCACCTCACCTGTTTCTTTTGTAATGTATAATTTTATTATTTACTTCTCTCCTTACAGACAATAAACCATGATAATTCTCTCCCCTCCCCCATTTTCCTCTTCACAACTCCCCTCTTCATCATATCCTCTCCCTCTCTCTGTTAGTCTCTCTTTTATTTTGATGTCATCATCCTTCTTCTTCTATTCTGAGAGTCTTATGAAGATATTGCTATGCACTGTGAGGTCATGGATATCGAGGCCAATTTTTGTCTAGAAAGTTGCATTGTCAGGAGTGATAGCCTTCCTTTGGGTCTTAAATTATTTCCACCACCTCTTCCACAATGGACCCTGAGCCTTGGAGGGTGGGACAGAGATGTCTCAGTGCTGGACACTCCTCCATCTCTTCTCAGCACTATGTTGCCTTTTGGGTCATCCCAGTTGTCATCACCATCTGAAAAAAGAAGCTTCTCTAACCAGAAGTGAGAGTAGCATTAATATGAAAATTAACTGTAATGCTTACTGGGTAGCTTTACTGGGTAATACTGGCATTTAACCAGACAAGAGCAGGCTTTATATTCCTAAGGCTCATGAGCTCCCCTGCTATAGGCTTTTGGTCATGTTTTCAGTACAAGGCCCATGTTCCCTCCCATACAGTAGGCCTCCAGGCCAATTAAAGAGCAGTTGGTTTCCCCTAGAGCAGACATGCCCTATTGCACCTCTTCAGTCATTTGGCCTGTCTGGCCAAACTTGAGGCTTCCAGTGTCCATTGTTTTCACCTCAGATGACTTCTGTCTCCTATACGGCTGCATGCAGAGCAGCTTTTCCCAGCTTTCTGTCCGCTAGTCTGTAGGGAGGTTTTCACCTCAGCCCCAGCTTGATTCTACAGTGACCTTGCTGCTCAGGCATGTGAAGTCTTCAGCAATAGGGTCTTACCATCTGTTTCTCGTGGGAGACCAAGGGCCTTGGAAATAGCCTGTAATCTTTTGGAGCAACAGGAAACCCCCTGGCCAACAACTCACTGGATGGTATCCTACCCCTGGCACTGAAAATTTTCTAGTAATAATCTATGGCTTCCGGATGTGCCATTATCCAAAAAAGTAGGTTTTTATATGTCTTATTCAGAATATCTTGAATTTTGATTGACTCTCCCCTACCCTTTTTTTACTCAATCACTTCCCCTGGCCTTGCTTAGGCCATTCAACTCCCCATAATCTGTTCTTCTACTTATATATATACAATACCATCCCCATAAGTCCTTCCTTCTCCTCTATCCCTTATTCTTTTTCTAGCTTACTGGCCTCTGGTACAAATTTTTGGTTCCAGTTCATACAAGTCTACATATTTCTAGCTAGGATCCACATATGAGAGAGAACATGTGACATTTTGCTTTCTGGGCACAATCCTTTCCAGATGCATCCATTTCCCTGCAAATTTCATAATTTCATTTTTCTTTACTGCTGAATAGAATTCCAAGGTGTAAAGATACCACATCTTTATTAACTATTCATCTGTGGAGGGACATCTAGGCTGGTTTCATTTCCTAGCTATTGTGAATAGAGCAGCAATAAATATGGTTGTGCAAGTATCTCTAAGGTAGTGAGAAGAATTATTACAATATATACCCAGGAGTCCTATAGCTGGATCATATAGTAAATCTATTTTTAGCTGTCTCAAGAACCTCCACACTGATGTCCACAATGGCTGTACCAATCACATTCCCACCAACAGTGTAGAAGGGTTCCCCTTTTCCACATCTTAGCCAACATTTATTGTCATTTGTTTTCTTGATGATAGCCATTCTGACAGGAGTGAGATGGAATTTCAAAGTAGTTTTAATTTGCATTTCCCTGATGGCTAAGGATGTAGAACACTTTTTAAACTGTTTATATGCCATCTGTATTTCTTCCTTTGAGAACTCTCTATTTAGCTCCATAGCACATTTGTTAATTGGTTGTTTGATTTCTTTCTTTCTTTTCTTTCTTTTTTTTTTTTTTTTCTTTTTTGGTTTTTCAAGGTAGGGTCTCACTCTACCTGGAATTCACTGTGTCATCTCAGGGTGGCCTTGAACTCACGATAATCCTCCTACCTCTGCCTCCCGAGTGCTGGGATTAAAGGCATGCACCATGACGCCCGACTATTGTTTGATTTCTTATTGTTTTGTTTTTTTGAGTTCTTTGTATATTCTGGATATTAACCTTCTGTCAGATGTATAGCTGGCAAGGATTTTCTCCCATTCTGTAGGTTGTCTCTTTGCTCTATTCACAGTGCTATACAAAAGCGTTGTAAATTTCAAGAGATCCTAGTGGGTTTTTAGTGGTTTTATTTCCTGAGCAATTGGGGTTAGATTCAGAAGGTCATTTCCTACATTGGTTTCCGATGAGTAACAAACAGTAAACCCTGTTGCTGAAGATTTCACATGTGTGGGCAGCAAAGTCACTAAAAAACCAAGCTGGTACTGAGCTGAAAACCTTCTTCCAGTAGACCAGCCAACTGAGAGCTGGAAAAAGCTACACTGCATGGAGCCCTAATGGAGACAAAAGTCATCAGTGGTGAAAACAGTGGACACTGGAAGCCTCAAGTTTGGCCAGACAAGCCAAATGACTGAACAGGTGCAAGAATGGCATGTTTGCTTTGCGGGGAATCAACTGCTCTCTAATTGGATTGGAGGCCCACTCTATGGGAAGGGAATATACACCTGGTACTGAACACCTAATCAAAAGCCTATCGCAGGAAAGGTCATGAGCCTATAAAGTACAAAACCTGCCCTTGTCTGGCTAAATGCACATATATGCTCATCAAACTGCCCTGAAATCACTACATTTAATGTTCATATTCATATGTGAGTGCTACTCTCACCTTTGGTTAGAGAATTCTCTTTTCAGATGGAGGTGACCACTGGGATGAACCAAAAGGCAACATAGTACTGAGAAGAAGTGACAGAGAAATATCTCTATCACAACCTCCAAGACTCAGAGTCAATTGTAGAAGAGGTGGCAAAAAGAATGTAAGAGCTAAAGGAAGGGTTCCGCTCCTTACAATGCAACTGTCCAGACAGAAGTTTACCTCGATATCCATGACCTCACAGTGCCTAGCAATACCTTCACATGACCCTCAAAATAGGAGAAAAAGACAATGACATCAGAGAGACTAACAGAGAGGGGGGGGAATATGATGGAGAGTGGGGTGGTGAATGGGAAAGTGGGGGAGGGAGGGAAACATCATGGTTTATTGTCTGTGAATACAGAACTTGTCAATAATTTTTTAAAGTCATTGCCTATGCCAATATGTTAAAGGGGTTCCCCTCCTTTTTCCTCTAACAGTTTCATAGTTTCAGGTCTGATATTAAGGTCTCT
Source organism: Orientallactaga sibirica (assembly GCA_036365145.1). Taxonomy (NCBI): domain Eukaryota; kingdom Metazoa; phylum Chordata; class Mammalia; order Rodentia; family Dipodidae; genus Orientallactaga; species Orientallactaga sibirica. The sequence goes on along the minus strand of JAEOAD010000031.1, from coordinate 9,304,998 downwards.
CATCCATTTGTACTAGATTCTTGTGCATGAAGAAAGAAAAGGATCTATTTTCATCCTTCTACATATAGATATCCAGTTTTCCCTGCACCACTTGTTGAAGAGGCTGTCTTCTCCAATGAATATTGTTGGCATTTTTGTCACAAATGAGATGGCTCTAGCTGCCTGGATTAACATCTGGGTTATCTATTCTGTTCCATTGATCTACATGTCTGTCCTTACACTGGTACCATGCTATTTTTTTTTTTTTTACTATGGCTTTTTAATATAGCTTAAAATTGGGTATGGTGATACCACCAGCCTTATTTTTGTTGCTTAAAATTATTTTGTCTATTTGAGTATTTTTGTGCTTCCAAATGAATTTTAGGATTGTTTTTCTCTATTTCCATGAAGAATGCCATTGGAATTTTAATGGGGATTGCATTAAATGTGTGGATTGCTTTTGTTAAGTTTGACATTTTCACAATATTGATACTTCCAATGTAAGAACATGGGATCTCATTGTAGAGATCCTTCACTTCCTTGATTAGGTTTATTCCAAGGTAATTTATTATTTTTTGAGCCATTTGTGAATGGGAGAGATTCCCTGATTCAATCTTTTGCATGTTAGTTGTTTGTATGTAGGAAAGCTACCGATTTCTTTGTATTTATTGTGCATCCTGCTATGTTGCTAAAAGTGTTCATCAGCTCTAACGATTTGTTGGTATTTAGGGTTCTTTATGTATAGAATCATGTCACCTGCAAATAATGGTAATTTGATCTCCTCCTTTCCAATTTGTATCCCTTTTTTTTTTTTTTTTTTTTTTTTTTTGGTTTTTCGAGGTAGAGTCTCACTCTGGCCCAGGCTGTAGTCTCAGGGTGGACTTGAACTCAAGGTGATCCTCCTACCTCTGCCTCCCAAGTGCTAGGATTAAAGGCGTGTGCCACCACGCCCAGCTCCAATTTGTATCCCTTTTTAAGGGTCTCTTGCCTAACTGCTATAGCTAAGACTTCCAGTACTATATTAAATAAAAATGGGGACAGTGGAACCCTTGTCTTGTTCCTGAATTTAGTGGAAAACTTTTGTTTTTCCCCATTTAGTATTATGTTGGCTGTAGGTTTTACATAAACAGCTTTTATTATGTTGAGATATAGTCCTTCTTTTCCCAATTTCTGTAGGATTTTTACCATGAAGGGATATTGGATTTTGTCAAATGCCTTTCTGCATGTATTGAGATAATCATATGATTTTTATGCTTCAGTCCATTTATATGGTGTATTACATTAATCAATTTGCATATGTTGAACCATCCCTGCATCTCTTGGATAAATCCTACTTGGTTGGAGTGAATAATCTTTCTGATATATTCTTTTTTCTTTTTTATTTTTTTATTGACAACTTCTATACTTACATACAAAAAACACATGATATTTCCCTCCCCTCCCCTATTCCACTTTAGAACTCCAATCTACATCATATCCCCTCCCTCTCTCCATTAGTCTCTCTTTTAATTTGATGTCATCATCTTTTTCTTCTATTTGGAGGGTTTTGTGAAGGTATTGCTAGGCACTGCAAGGTCATGGATATCGAGGCCAATTTCTGTCTGGGCAGTTGCATTGTAAGAAGTCATACCCTTCCTTTGGCTCTTCCATTCTATCTGTCCCTCTTCCACAATGGTCCCTGAGCCTTGGAGGGTGTGACAGAGGTATTTCAGTGCTGGGCACTCCTCCATCTCTTCTTCTTAGCACTATGTTGCCTTTTGGGTCATCCCAGTGGTCATCTCCATCTGAAAAGAGAAGCTTCTCTAACCAGAAGTGAGAGTAGCATTAATATGTGAATATGAACATTAAATGTAGTGCTTTCAGGGCAGCTTGGTGGGAATAATATATACATTTAGTTAGACAAGAGCAGGTTTTATGCCCCTAAGGCTCATGACCTCACCTGCTATGGACTTTTGCTTAGGTTTTTCAGTACCAGGTATGTATTCCCTCCCATAGAGAGGGCCTTCAGTCCAATTATGGAGCAGTTGGTTACCCCAAGAGTAGACATACCACTATTGCACTCGTTCAGTCATTGGGTCTATATGGCCAAACTTGAATATTCAGTGTCAACTGTTTTCACTACTGATGACTTCTGTCTCCCATACAGCTGCATGCAGTGCAGCTTTTTCCAGCTTTCAGTTGGCTGGTCTACAGGGAAAAGGTTTTCTGCTCAGCACCAGCTTGTTTTCTCAGTGACCTTGCCTCTCAGGCAAGAGATGTCTTAAGCAATAGGGTCTTACTATCTGTTTCTCAAGGGAAACCAAGGACTTTGGCAAAAGCCTTTAAGAGAACCAGTAAGCTGGTAAAAGACTATAAGGGAGGGAGGAAAGGGAAGGACTTAAGTGTATGGTATGGCACATATGTAAGTAGAAGAACAGATTACAGGGAGGGGAATGGCCTAAGCGAGGCCATGGGAAGAGAATGCATAAAAGAAGGGCAGGGGGAGGGTCAATCTAAATTCAAGATAGTGTGAATAAGACTTATGTAAACCTACTTTTTTGAATAATGGCACATCTAGTAGCTGTAGACTATTACTAGAAAATTTTCAGTGCCTGGGATGGGATACCTTCCAGTGAGTCTTTCTGATATATTCTTATATTCTCAAACAGACTTTCTTAATATATTTTTAGCATTATGTAGATGACAATGCAAAATGGGAGTTAATGTCACTTTTTTCCTTGTAATGGAGCCACTTCTATCTTTTTTCAGGTCATTCACTCTATTTCATAATTTCTAATTTATTTTATATCCATTAAAATCTATAACTTATAGATAATTCCATAATACTTAGAAGTATGAAATATCTACTTGAAAGGAACCAAATCCACAAGTTTTTGCTTTAGTTTATTTAGGATATAAGTTACCTTGACTTGGATTTATGCAAGGGTGAGTCATTATTTTCAAGAAGTCCAAAGAGATTATATTTTTTTTTATTTTATTATTTATTTATTTATTTGAGAGAGAGAGATACAGAAATCCAAAGAGAGAGAGAGAGAGAGAGAATGGGTGCGCCAGGGCCTCCATTTTAGATATATAGAAAAAGCCTAAAGGCAAACCGCTTCATTTCTCTCCAGCCTATATTTTAATATATAGAAAAATAAAGAATTCATTTGGTGAATATATGTGTGTGTGTGTGTGTGTGTGTGTGTGTGTGTAGTATATAAATAGTCATGGATAAGCCTCAAAATTAAAAACATATAACAACAACTCTACTACTGTCTATATGTCCAAAGAAAATATAAAATTACTACCTCAAAGAGACAGCTGCACTCCCAAATACCTCCAGCATTAGGAACTCTGAGATATGAAAACAACCTAAATGTCCACTGATAGATGAAGTCCTAAAGAAAGTCTCTCTCTCTCTCTCTCTCTCTCTCTCTCCACACACACACACCAATGTGAATGTGTGGTGAGAATATATGAGGATATATATTTATATATAATGTGTGTGTAATTGGAATTATCATGTTGTAGGGGGAGGGGATATGACGGAAAGTGGAGTATCAAAGGAGAAGGTGGGGGGAGGGAGGGAAGTACCATGGGATATTGTCTACAATTAAGGAAGTTGTCAATAAAAAAGGAAAGAAAATAAAAGTAAAAAAAGGAATAAAATCCCCTATATGGTATACTCATCTCCTTTCTCTCTTTCCCCTTCCCTTTCCCTACTCCCTTCATATTTTCCCCATTAAAATTATTTCTTAGGACCAAAAAAGAGAAGAAAACCCTATTTGTGACAACATTGATTAATATGGGTGATCTTATGCTAAATGAAAAGGTAGCCAGAAAAACAAATCTGTGTGATTTTACTTATCTGAGGGACCAGAAATATCAAAATCATAGATACAAAATGGTAATTTCCAGGGGGTGAAATGTGAGGAAAATTGAAAAATTACTCTCAAAGGCCATAAACAATCAAACAATCAATGTTAAGATGAATAACTTGTGGACACCAATTGCATGATTCCTACAGTTAACAATCTTGTGGACTATACTTGAAATTTACCAAAAGAATATCCTTACCACACATGCACATTCATAAATGATAGCCATGTGAAATAATTGGCATGTTAGTAACCTTGAGTCACAATGTGTATATGTATCAACTGATCATACTGTGTAGATATAATTATTTGTCAATAATACTTCAGTAAACCTAGAAAAGAGAAGAGAAGAGAAAATAGAGAATAGGGTGCCATGAACTTGGTTAGAGATATTTATAAATTCACCTTTGGTATCACAATTACAATCTCTCACCCTCCCTCTTCTCTTCTCTTTTAGTGTAAAACAAAGCAAAAAGGCTCATGTAATCAAGACTGCAGTTCTACTGTAGAATTCCTAAACATGCTCCAATGTAGTGATGATCTTGTCCCCATGGAGATTAAAATAGTTTTTATTTAGCTTTCCTGAAGAGGGAAATGAAGGCCACAGAAACAGCCATAATTCTTATGAACCTGAGGCCAGTGTAACTATGTAATGTCTGAAGAGCCTGGGTGTGTGAATAAATCATCATCTGCCCCATTTCTTCCCATAAAACTAAAAAAAATCTCTTAATATGTGTTGGTGAGCCCTTATTTATAGTGTGGTGTTTGCATTTTCTATTACAAATTGAAATTCAATTCTCAAATCCAATTATCCTAGAGAAGCCAACCAGTAAGCTTAGTAGTATTTGAAGAGAAGGACAAGTTGCATCCAGGCTTATAAACACATGCAGATAGTAAACCATTAAAAGAAAGCCTCAGCAAGATGAAAAGTGACCATTTTGTAGCTTTGGACCAGGGGAAGAGGGTGGTGCAAAGCATTTTTAGTGTTGTGACATAAGACTTTTAGTGCCATGCGTTCTCTAAAACAGCATTACAAAAGGACACTCCATGAAGGGCTGGTTTATTATGGTCTTTCAGAAATTTGCCAGCATAGCTGAGATCTAAAATATCCTTAAATTCTTGAAATTGATCTTTGCTTATTTAGCATTTCCTATATTTGTCCCACGACAAAATGGAAGAATGATTAATTAAGGGCAATAAAGGTGAGGATATGAGCAAATAATTTACTTGTGTGTAAATATGGAAATGTCACAATAAAGCCAGTTACTTTTACAATTAATGCATGTTAATTAAAAATACATCTTGGGGAATCTTTATTAACACTTCTCAGAACTTGTTTTGGCTAAGCTATGTATGAACTTGTTTTGGCTAAGTATGAGGAAATCATGTAAATACATTAAGTCATAGATGACCAATGAATATAGATCCAAAGACATTTACTGGAAAATGTCTGTTAAGGGACAAGAGTACTGGCTCTGTTGGCCAAACACTTGCCATGCAAAATATGGGTCTGCCTTTGAACCCCAGTACCCACATAAAAATTCTGTGCATAGTGGTGCACACCCATGAGCTAAGGAGGCAGGGTCAGGAAATCCCTGAAGCTAGATTAGCTAGATTAGTCTAATTGGTGAGTTCTTGCTTTAGCAACAAATCCTGTGTCAAGATAAGGTGGAGATTATTGAGGGAGACTCCTGACGTCATCCTCTGGTGCACACACATGTGCCACACACACAAAACTGCATACATCTGAACATTTGAATACACATGTGTCTACACATCCAAGCATGTATAAAAATGGCTATTTTAGAAGAAATACTTCTAAAGCAAATGGATTTCAGGAACCTGTTCATGGAAATTGCAAAATAAATGTCAGACCATTATAATTAATTAATAACTTTTTTTTTAGAATTTGAGAATTAGAGTTAACTACTAAATGAAAAATAATTTTAAAATATCATGTTAGTTTTGAATAGATGACTAATTAGAATAATTATCAGAGATGGCTCAGAATAGCTGAAGTAGCATAAATTAAGAAACCAATAGAATTAGAAAAGTCATGAACAAAACCAGAATATAGCAACAAGCTCTTTTTTGGTTAGGACTTGTCAACAATTTTCTAGTAAGAAGGAAAAGCCATTTAAGAGCAATTTAATATTGTTATGTTGACATATATTGTATGCATTAATTTATACACTTTTTAATAGATCCTTATTCATTTACTTTAAACAGAGTTACAAAGAAGAGAGACAGGGAGAATGCGTGTAGCAGGCCTTCTAGCCACTTTATTTGAGTAAATTAGTGAATCAAGCCTGGATCTTTAGGCATTGCAAGCAAGCATCTTAACTACTGAGCTATCTCTCTATCTCCCATTTATACATTTCTAATATGGATAAATGTCAAATTGAAAGCTATTCAATAGTGTGAAAGTATTTATCTTAATATTTATTCCTTCCTTAATTAGATCATTTTACAAATGCTTATATTGTATTACAACTATTTCTCAGAGTGATTAAGATATAAACTTTCCAATTGGAAGAAACATAAACTGGAAAATTATATAGCCTATAAATAATTTAACATTTTGAAAGCAGGCATATTGTGGATTTTGAGCAAAGAATTCCACAAATAAGGAATATTTTATGTACTGACAAATGTCTATTGTTACATACTGTATGATTAAGGACTTGGAAAAATCCTCAACTGTATACTTATATGTGTGTCCTCACATCACTCAGACTTATTGGAGAGCCAGTAGAGTGTTCAGACTAGAGAGAGTAGAGAGAGACTTTCTTCTGCCAGAGTCATTGTGTTAGTCCTTTTTGAGTTACTGCCTTTTCCATTGAACAACTGTTCAATGAATTTCTGAACAGTGATTCTCTGAAGACAGTAGCTTCCTACTGGATGAGTATCTGATTTTTTTTTTTTTTTTTATCAGCACTGGTTAGTACAGAACGGGGCTCACAGTTCACACTTGTAAAGCCAGGGATAACAGAGCTGGGGGAAAGTATGATGAGACATTCAAGAGTAAAACATTGCCATAATTTAAGAATACAATTTTGTAAGCACTTACACTAATGCAAAACCAGAGCAAGCATCATGTCTGTGTGTGGGTGTGTCACAATTTAGAATGTGTATTGTGCTATTTTCATAGTTATGGAAAGTCACAGTTTTCTTTAAAAACTTTAATGTTTATTATTATTAATTATTAACAAGATGTTTCTTATGGATATATCATGTGTTAGTACCCATTCCATTGGGGATGCTCCTCAATGGGGTTGCAGGTATCCCCCATGGGGTTGTATTTTATGCATTGTGGGAGCTGTAGTAAGTTATTTTGTGGGGAGGGAATGCCTCTGGGCATGACATCTCAACCTGTTGCTCTTACAATCCTTCCACCCCCTCTTCTGCAAAATTCCCTGAGCCATGGTGGGTGAATTTTAAGTCTACTTCAGTGATGAGCTCTTAGGAGCCTCTGGATCTCTGCTTTGGTAGGTGTTGAGTGTCCTCAGAGTCTGTCTCCTTCACCCTGGTGCTGATTATCAAGATTTAGATCTCTGCTTGCTCAGAGAGTTATGGGCCATTTCCCCCCAGTATCTCATGTAGCACTTTCCAGCACTAGACAGACTAACTGTCTGGGGACTGGCTTTTGTCGGAATTCCAGCCAGGTCTCACCATGCTCTGTGTCAGCAGCATATGGTGTATTCAGCAATAGGGTCTTGGCTTTTGCCTCAGACAAAGAGACAGATTTTTTTTTTTTTTTTAGTTTACAAAACAGCTTTAATGAAAGTATAATTTACAAAACCATGTGTTTTAAATATATGGTTTAAGATTAGAAAAGTGTGCATATACTCTTGAAACCATGACAGTTTCAGAATGACCATTCCTATCTTTGTAGTGTAGCTGTTTCCTTCAGGTTTGACATGACCATCACCATCTTGTACAGCAGTTGTAATGGCCCAGAAGCCACCCTCACAAGACTGAGACCACTGAAACTCCCTCCTGAGTTTCCCATCCTCACCAGAACCTACTTTTCTAGTGCTCCCCCATTACTACTTTTGAGGATTATATCTTTAGGCTATCTCCAAGGAGAAAAGTTTCTATGATATCAGCTCATTTTGGATTTAATTTTGTGTTTGTTTCCCCCCTTCCCTTTAACTCCCGTCCCCCAAACCCTTCCCTCCCTATTGTCTGGGTCTTCAGTTGCCTATCAGGTATGACAAGAACTCAAGTAGGTCCAGGTTAGGAACCGCAGTTAAGAGACACCACACAACGTTCACATTTCTGTGATTGTGTGAGTTTGCTGAGTATGATCTGTTCCAAGTCTATCCATTTTTCTACAAATTCCATTGTTTCATTTTTTTCTTACTGCTGAGTAGAATTCCATTGTGTAAATGCACCACAACTTCATTGTCCACTCATTCAATGATGGCCATCTGGGTTGAGTCGATTCTTAGCTATAATGAATTGAGCAGCTATATACAAGGTTGAGCGAATGTCTCTGTAGTTCTGCATGGAGCATTTAGGATAAATGCCCAGTAAGGGAATAACTGGGTCTGTTGGTAGGTCTATGTTCATCCTTTTCAAGTATTCCAAATTGATTTCCATAATGATTGTACAAGTTTACATTCCCACCAGCAGTGGATGAGGGTTTATTTCCCCACACCCTTGCCAACCTTTGTCGTTGTTAGATATTTTTAATGATTGACATCCTTACTGGAGTAAGGTGGAATCTCATGTGTTTTTTTGTTTGTTTGTTTGTTTGTTTGTTTGTTTTGTTTTTTGTTTTTGCGAGGTAGGGTCTTACTCTGGTCCAGGCTGACCTGGAATTCACTATGTAGTCTCAGGGTGGCCTCGAACTCTCCACAATCCTCCTACCTCTGCCTCCCAAGTGCTGGGATTAAAGGCATGTGCCACCACTCCTGGCCCTCATGGTTGTTTTAATTTGCATTTCCATAATGGTTAGGGATATTGAACTTTTTCTTAAGAGTGTATTAGGCATTTGTAATTCATCCTCTGAGAACTCCATATTAAATTCTCTGCCCCACTTTTGGAGTGGGTTGTTTGATTATTTATTGTTTAGTTTTTTAAGTTTGTTGTAGATTCTAGATATTAGGCTTCTGTCAGTGGTATAGCTGGCAAAGATTTTCTCCCATTCAGTGGGTAATTGATTGATTCTGCTTATTCTGTGTTTGTCTGTACAAAAGCTTTTCAGCTTCATGATATCCCATTGGTTGAGTGGTTGTTTAATCTCCTGGGCTACTGGCTTTGTTTATGAAGTCTTTCCCCACTCCTATATTGTGGATATTGCCTCTCACTTTCTCTTCCAGTAGGAGAAGTGTTTCAGGTTTTATATTGAGGGCTTTAATCCATTTGGACTTGATTTTTGTGTATGGAGAGATGAGTGGGTCTAGTTTCATTTTTCTACATATGGTTATCCAATTTGTCCAATAGCATTTGTTGAATATGCTGTTTTTTCTCCTTTGTCAATGATCAAGTAGCTCTAGTTTCTTGACCTAAGGTCTGAGACTTCAGTTCTGTTCCATTGGTCTATGTTTCTGTTCTCATGCCAGTACCATGCTGTTTTTGTTACTATGGCTATGTACTGCAGCTTTATATTGAGTATGATGATACTTCCAGAGGTGCTGTTTTTGTTGAGGATATGTTTGTATATCTGAGGCCTGCTCCCATTCCATATGAATTTTGAGATGATTTTTTTCAACCTCTGTGAAGAATGATGCTGGTATTTTTATTGTTATTACATTAAATCTGCATATTGCTTTTGGTAGAATTGCCATTTTGACAATAATAACTCTACCTATCCAGGAGTATAGGAAGTCTTTCCATCTTCTCAAGTCCTCAGCTGCTTTCCTGAGTTTTTATATGTTTTCATTATATAGGTCTTTCACGTCCTTGGTTAGTGTTATTCCAAGGTAGTTAATTTTTTTGTTGCTATTGAAAATGGGACAGCCTCACTGATTTCTTTCTCTGTATATTTTTCCTTTGCATAATGAAAGGCTACTGACTTTTAGGCATTGATTTTGCATCCCACTACTTTACTGAATGAATTAATCACCTTTAGAAGTTTTGAAATAGAGACTTATGGGTCACTTATGTATAGGAACATGTATTTTTCAAATAGGGCTAAGTTGACTTCTTCCTTTCCAATTTGAATCCCTTTTATTTCTTTCTCCTGTCTTCTTGCTTGAATTAGTACTTCTAGTACTATGTTGAAGAGCAGAGGTGAGAGTGGGCACCATGTCTTTTTCCCAGTCTCAAAGGGATCTCCTTGCGTCTTCCTTCATTAAGTATTATTTGGGCTATGGGTGCTTTATATACAGCCTTTATTATGTTGAGATATAAACCCTCCATGCCTATTCTTTCCAGCGTTTTGATAATGAAATGGTGTTTTCTTTTGTGAAAGTCCTTCTGTGAATCAATTAAGATAAGCATGTGTTTCTTTTGGTTAATTATATTTATGTGCATCACATTGATCAATTTCCATAGGTCGAACCATCTCTGCATCCCTGGGATGAAGCCTACTTGATCAAGATGAATAATGCTTTTGATTTGTTGTTGAATTCAGTTTGCAAGGATTTTGTCCAGGATTTTTGCAACTAAATTCAACAGTGATATAGGCCTATAGTTTTCTTTTCTTGTTGCATTTCTGTCTGGTTTTGGGATTATGGTGATGCTAGCTTCATAAAAGGAGTTGTGAATGATTCCCTAGTCTCTGATTATATAAAACAGTTTGAGAAAAATTGGTTTCTGTTCTTCAATGAAGGTTTGATAAAATTTGGCTGGGGGGCCCCCTGAACTTTTTGGGTAGGTTTTTGATTAGCTTTTAAATCTCCATGGATGTCATAGGTTTGTTTAGGAGATTAATCTGCTCTGAGTTTAGTTTTGGTAGGTGGTATGTGTCTAGGAATTCATCCATTTTTTTTCCAGATTATCCAATTTTGTAGAGATTTTGGAAGTATGCACTGATTTTGGAACTTGAGATTTCTCTCTCTCTCTCTCTTTTTTTTTTTTTTTTTTTTGCTTGATCAAATTGGCCAGGGCTTTATCAATCTCATTTATTTTTTTCAAAGAAACAGCTCTGAGTTTTATTGATTTTTTTTAAAAATTGTTTTCTTAGTTTCAAATTCTTAATTTCTGCTCTGATCTTGATTATATCTTTCCATGTGGAGCTCTTAGGGTTGGATTCTTCTTGATTTTCCAGTGCATTTAAGTGGACATTTAGGTTATTAATTTGGGATCTCTCTGTTTTCTTTATGAAGGCATTTAGTGCTATGAATTTTCCCCTTACTACTGCCTTCATTGTATCCTACAAGTTTTGGTAAGTTGTGTTTTCATTATCATTCAATTCTAGAAATTTTACAATTTCTTTTTGATTTCTTCGACAATACATTCATTGTTTAGAAGTGTGTTGTTTAGTCTCCAGGAGCTGGTGGAGTTCTTGATGAGTCCCTTATTGTTGATTACCATTTTTAAAGCACTGCATTCTGATATGATGAAAGAAGTTACTTCAGTTTTCCTGAATTTATGGAGGCACAATTTATGGCCTAATATATGGTCAATTTTGGAGAAGGTTCTGTGGGCTGCTGAGAAGAATATGTATTCTGTAGAGATGGGGAGGAAAGTTCTGTAGATGTGTGTTAGAGTTAGTTGTCCTATGGTGTTGTTGAGTTCTATTATTTCCCTGTTGTTTTCTGCTTAGATGATCTGTGTATTGAAGATAGGGGTATATTGAAGTCTCTGACTATGATGGTATTGGTGTTTATTTCTGTTTTGTTGTCAAGTAGGTTTTGTTTTATAAACTGTGGTGCACCTGTGTTTGGCACATAGAGATTTATGATTGTGATGTTCTCATGTTGAATCATTCCCTTGATGAATAAGAAGTGCTCTTCTAGCTGGGCATGGTGGCACATGCCTTTAATCCCAGCACATGGGAGGCAGAGGTAGGAGGATTGCCATGAGTTCAAGGGCACCCTGAGACTACATAGTTCATTGAAGGTCAGCCTGGGCCAGGGTGAGACTCTACCTCGAATAATCAATAATAAAAAAAAAAAGTGGTCTTCTTTGTCCTTTTGAATAATTTTGGTTTAAGGTATATTTTATCTTATATAAATACAGCAATGCCTGCTTGGATCTTTTTTTTTTTTTATTCCCATTTGCTTGGAATATCAATTTTTACCCTTTCACCCTGAGGAGGTATATATTTTTAGTGGTCAGGTGGGTTTCTTGAAAACTGCAGATGGAAGGGTCCATTTTTTGATACACCCTGATAACTTGTATCTTTTGATGGGTGAATTAAGACCATTAATATTTAAGGTTATTATTGGGAAGTTTGAATTAATCCCTGCCATGATGAAGTGCTTTATGTGGTTTGGTGCTTTCATGTGTTTTGTACTTTTTGGGGCCTTGTCTATATTTTTGCTTATTGTGATCTTCTTCTTTTTGATACTTGAGGTTGGTTGTTTTACTCTTCTGTGTGGAGTATTCCCTGAAGTATTCTCTTTAGGTTTGGCTTTTTGTTCATATAATCCTAGAGTTGAATTTTTTTCATAGAAAGTTTTCCTTTCACCATCTATTATGAGGGATACTTTTGCTGGGTAGAGTAGCTTGGGTTGGAAGCCACAGTATTTTTTTAGATTTTGAAGTGTTCCATTCCAGGTTCTTCTGGCTTCCAGGGTTTCCACTGAGAAATCTGAGATAATTCTGATAGAAATGCCTTTGTATGTAGTGAGTAGTTTCTCTCTTGCTGCTTTTAGCACTCTGTCTTTATTTCCATTGTTAAGAGTTTTAACTGTGATGTGCCTTGAGAGTTTTTTCTTTGGTCCTGTCTTTTTTGGTGTTCAATGGACTTCTTGTATCTGGATGGGTCTCTTTTTATGAGATACTGGAAAAATTTTCTTCAATAATTTTATTGAGTATGGTCTCTATGCCTATGGCCTGGATTTCCTCTCCTTCTGGTATACAGATGTAGCAGACATCTTCAGGTTCATCAAGATGAACTTCTAGACCAGGCACAGTTATGGAGGAAGGGATATTATTTATTGAAGCTTACAGATCCAGGGGAAGTTCCATAATAGCAGGAGAAGCAGCCTGCTCTCACAGGACAAGGCAAGAGAGAGAAAAACCAAGCCACCAGCTACACATCACACTGAGCAAAACTACAGCCAAAAAGTCACACAGCACACTTCAGGAACTCCTGCTAGGCACACTTTGCATATCTTTACAATGGAATCTCAAACCCACCACCAACACCTTAAGACCAGCCCCCAGTGACATTGCCTCTAGCAAGGTGATTGCAGATGCAAACTATAACGAATAAAACACTGAATATATTGGGGGACATATATTCAAACTACCACATTCCTCCCCTGGCCCCCAATAGATTTATAACTATCACACATTGTAAATTGTACTTAGTCCAGTGTCAAAGGTTCTCACAGTCTTGATCAACTTAAGATAGTGATTCCTGTAAAATCAAACAAGTTAAATACTTTCAACATGTGAAGGCACAGTGTAAACATTTTTAACTGGTAAGGCATAGCAAGGAGAGACTAGAACAATACAACCTCAACCACCATCAGCAGTCATCAAACTTCTGCAGTTCAAGTTCAATATAACCCGAGACTGACAGTCTCCAGGTTTTCTAATTCTGCCCCTCCAGCTGGGCAGAGTAGCCAGGGAAAACTTTCATCCAATGCCAACACTGCACTACATGGGAGCCTTTGCATAGTCCTGGTATACCCAAAACATCTTCAGGTCTCCATGCCAACCCACAGTCCATCTTCCAAAGGCTCTTCCAGACTATTCCTGAGGGTCTTCATGCCCTGCCTCATGACGTATCTCAGCAGCGGCTCCTGGACTAGTGTGCAGTTCATGACCACTCCATGCATTTTTCATGCTTCCAAAAATAATACCAGCTGTGCAGGACACAGCCATATTCTTAATCCAGGAACAAAATAAATCATAGCCTTGAAAAGCAGATTTCTTCTCTATTCCACTCTTTCTAAAAGAGTTTCCATTTCTAACAGTCTTTCCTCAGGCATCCTCTCCATTGTTTTAATGTAAAGCAGCCAGGTCACCTTCCTTCAACCTTCCTTAAGATTACTAATGTGTTTGACAATAGCAGCTTGAGTAACATAAAACCAGTCTCAGTGCTTCTAATTTTAACTTGCTTGAAGTTTTCCAACTTAAAATCTTAAAATTCTCAGTCCGATATCATTAGCCAAGCACATCATTCCATTACAAATTTAAGTTTGAGCAAACACTCTGGGCCTTGGCAGCAGAATGTAGCCATCCCTTATGTCAGTAGCCCAGTTCCAACAAAGTCCTCTGCAGTCTTTCCTTCCCCTTAGAAAGCTCATAAGCCAAGCCTCGAAGTTCAATACTGTCTGTACTTATCATTCTCAAACTCTCATCAGAATAGTCCATAAAACTTGGCTTACCACTCCAGAAGGCATCTTCAGTTATAAGCACCAAGTCCAAGTCCATTCCTCCAAAACAAAGGTTCCAAAAGATGAGTATCCAAACGGTCAGGTTCATCTCATCCCACACTCCTCAGTACCACATTACTGTAGCAGACAGCTTCAGGTTCGCTGAGATGAACTTCCAGACCATGCACAGTTTTGGAGGAAGGGATATTATTTTTTGAAGCTTACAGATCCAGGGGAAGTTCCATAATGGCAGGAGATGCAGCCTGCCTTCACAGGGCCAAACAGAGAGAGAAAAACCAACCAACCAGGCACACAGCACACAGAGCAAAACTACAGCCAAAAGAGTCACACAGCACATTTCAGGAACTCCTGCTAGGCACACTTTGCATGTCTTTACAATGGAATCTCAAACCCACCACCACATCTTAAGATGGGCCCCCAGTGACATTGCCTCTAGCAAGGTGATTGCAGATGCAAAACATAACTAATAAAACACTGAATATATTGGGGGACATGTATTCAAACTACCACAACCCATGATCCAGATGTTTGGTCATTTTAGAGTATCCCACAGTTCCCTCATATTCTGTTGAATTTTTGTACTTAGCAAAGGTTTTGGCCTTCCAATAAAATTCCTTTATCTTGTTTTCCAGGTTAGAGGTTCTGTTTTCTACATGAGTTACTCTATTAGTGAGGGGTTCTAGAGAGGTTTTCATAAGTGCTACTTGATCTTTTTCTTTTGTGTTATTTTTCATTGTGTCCATTTCTTTTTTTGAGGTATGATTTCAATTCAAGTTCTGATTTTCGTGATGCTCCCTGGAATTCATTCCTATATTTGATCAAGTTTTCATTATGCTTAATTAATTAGTTATTGAGATCTTCCATTTCTTGACACTTCTTCAATTCATTAATATCTCTTTTGAACATTCTAACATTTTCTTCAATTAAATTAAACCTACTGTCCAAAGCTGAACACTCTAAGAGATGGTTCTGTTCAATTTCCTTGACAGATTGTTGATTTTTTGGTGGTTTGCTTCCAGTTAGTCAATTATTTTGATCAGGGTCTCACAGGTTGTTGTGTTTTCATTTACAGATTTAATTTCTGTTGATTTTTCTATGATTTCATTGGAGGCTTCCATTGTAGGACTAGGCATCCTTATTGGAGATCTCTCCGTTTTCTGACTTTCATTGTTTTTTTTTTTTTTTTTTTTTTGTGGCCTACTGTCTTGGGGAGACACTTTATTCTTTTATTCTTTTGAGGAGGAAGCAGGCTTTTGTCCTTGTAGGTTCTTCAGAAGGTGTTCTGTTTTAAATGTAAACCAGATTGTTATACTGATGTATGATAGGTTATAACCACAGATGTGCAGATTGTGAGGATTTCAGGTACATCAAAAGTATCTGGGAAATTGGGAGCTCTGGACTGCTCACTCCACTTATACATACTCTTCAGCACATGGGAAACATGGGTTGGGGAACAAGGTGCCAGATAGCTGGAGATCCAGAGGTTAGTAGTCCTGCTCCTACAGTGGCCCGTGCTCCCAATGACTCAGGGGAATAGGGGTGTTGTTACCCACAGACCAGTCAGGATACCAAAACAAAATGCTTGTTTCCATCGCCCCCACACAGGAACCACGGCTCCCCAGGCCAGGTGAAGGTGGACCTACAGGGACCAGGAACTAGGAGGAGCCAGAGAACATGGATCTAGTCTACTCACTCTACATCACATACACATTCTGGCAAGGTATCTGGGAGTTGGGAACCCAGGGACACTTCAATCAGAAAGGCAGAACAAGGGGCCTGATTCCACACCAAGCTCACAGGGTCCAAGCATCCCCAAGCCAGTTGCAGCGGGATCTACAGGAACCAAGAAACTAGGAGCCCTGGGGGTGGATCTGGCCTACTCACTCTGCACCTACAGTGTGCACCCACTGGCATAGGGTGAAAGTCACAGTTTTAAAGGTCAAATTCATGACAGAATTAGGCTTCACACAGTGTAAACACTTGGACAGTATTGAAAATGTGTTGAGCTCAAAACTACTGGTTTTCTGTAGGGTGGCATGCTACCCTGCTCTGAAACATAGAGATTTTAAATGTATACCATACCTCTACCACAAGACAACAGGAACATCTCTACTCATCTGCAGTTGTGACAATCCAAACTCTCCCAGGAATAGGGCCAAATATCAGCAGGGGATATATACCTTTGATTAAAAACTACTGCTGTATTTAGTGTGTGGTAGGACACTTAATGTGAAGCATGTTGCAGAACATCACACCTGAACATGGGGCACTGGCAGAGCCTCACAATGGAAGATGGCCTGGGTGACTTGCCTGCAGTCACTTCTAAGAGAATGATGACATTTTATTAGGAAACTGCTTTAGTATATTTTTCATAGTTGTAAAGTTGAACAATTATGTTGTCAGCCTCTTGCTTTAAGGATGGGTGTATGATTAAAAACAGGAGAATCTAGCTATATCTTGGGTATTCCACCTCAGTGGGGGTAAAAGATGGGAGCTGAGCATTATGGAAAGTTTGCTAAGAATAATGTTAATGGGCTGAGACAAGAGCTAATGACTTCTATATACCTGATTTCTAGGAAGGGTTCATTTTTAATACTGTGAAATTGTGCTTCACTCTACCTTGATTATGTACACTACTTGTTCATAAAAGAAAACTTACTTCCAACCTAAGCTGATCTATGTTTTCCTTCTCTCACTAAAATAAAAGATTCAGCTACCAAAATATAAGACAATGGCACTTAAAGCCATAGTCTAAAAAGAGATATAATTTCCCATACCAAATCCCACCCATAACTCCTACCCAAATATCTGTGTTTGAAAACAAGAAGCAAGTCAGACTTTACATTCTGTCATCTGCCTATCATCTATTTACTTATCATCTATTTATCTATACTTATCCTCTGTCTAAACATATATCATTTATTTATCCATTCATTTATTTGAAGATAGTGCTTCAAGTAGTATAGAGTGGTTTGAATTCCCTATGTAGTCAAGGATGACTTTTCCTCCTCATTCTTCTGCCTCCACCTCTCAAATTCTGGCTTGGTAGGCATGTACCACCATGTCTAGCTTATCCCTTATTGACAACATCTATACTTAGACAATAAACCATGATATTTCCCTCCCCTCCCCCATTCCCCTTCAGAACTCCACTCTCCATCATATCTCCTCCCTCTCTCCATTAGTCTGTCTTTGAATTTGATGTCATCATCTTTTTCTCCTATTTTGAAGGTCTTGTGAAGGTATTGCTATGTACTGCAAAGTCATGGATATCAAAACCATTTTCTACCTGTACAGTTGCATTGTAAGGAGTCATACACTTCCTTTGGCTCTTAAAATTCTTCCGCCCCATCTTCCACAATGGACCCTGAGCCTTGGAGGTTGAAATAGAGATTTTTCAGTGTTGGACACTCCTCCATCCCTTCTCTCAGAACTATGTTGCCCTTTTGGTCATCCCAGTTGTCATCACCATCTGAAAAGAGAAGCTACTCTAATCAGAAGTGAGAATAGCAAAATATGTGAATATAAACATTAAGTTTGGTGCTTTTAGGGCAGTTTGGTGGGAATAATACATATATTTAGCCAGACAAGAGCAGGCTTTATACCCCTAAGGCTCATGAACTCCCCTGCCACAGACTTTGATTAGGTTTTTCAGTACCAGGCATGTATTCCCTCCCATATAATTAGGGAGCAATTGGTTTCCACAAGAGCAGACATGCCACTATTGCATCTGTTCGATCATTTGGCCTGTCTGGCCATACTTGAGGTTTCCAGTGTCCACTGTTTTCACTGCTGATGATTTCTGTCTCCCATACTGTTGCAGCTTTCAGTTGGCTGGTCTACGGGGAAAAGGTTTTCTGCTCAACACCAGCTTGCTTTCTCAGTGACTTTGCCACTCAGGCAACTGAGGTCTTCAGCAATAGGGTCTTACCATCTATTTCTCAAGGGAAACCAAGGGCTTTGGCAATAGCCTGTAATGTTTTGGAAGCAACAAGGACCTCCCTGGCCAACAACTCACTGGATGGTATCCCATTCCAGGCACATAAAATTTTCTAGTAACAATCTATAGCTTCTGGATGTGCCATTATTCAAAAAAGTAGGTTTACATAAGTCTTATTCAGAATATCTTGAATTTTGATTGACCATCCCCGCCACCCTTCTTTCACACATTCTCTTCTCTTAGCCTCACTTAGGCCTTTCCCTTGCCTATAATCTGTTCTTCTATTTCATATATACAATACCATCCTTTCAATATTATGGGATGAAGCCATATTGAAAACCTCATTTGATTAAAGAAATGTTGCCAATATTAGAAATAACCAATATATGAGAAGATTATTGTCATAAAACTTAATTGGTATAATCCTTGTTAACTAAAGGCATTCTTGTTTATAAGTAGAAGAACAGCATGTTTCATTTTGTCAAGTTTTTTTTTTTTTTTTTTAGCCAAGTGATAATTGTGGCAAGAATTGTTCATAATACACAGAAAATGGTATCTGAAATCAGACAGAGGTGGTGAGAATAAACCCATCAGGTGATGATATAAATCAAGGTACAAAACTGTCATGTAGATAAAGTAGTATGGTGGAAATAAAAGACAATAATTAAGTATACCAGGAATGGACAGCATCATGGGAAGTGTGGGTAGCATCCTGCTGGAGCTGTAAGTTTTATAAATGGAAGATGTCTGCAATTAAGTTGTCCTCTTCAACTAGTCCAAGATGATGGTGGAGCCAAGGAGAGGTTTAGTTTCCCTTGTGTATGTTGCTTCTGTTTTTGCTCAAGCAGGCAAGAAATTAGAACACTTGGTTAGGCAAGGATAAAGGTTAAACATATGATATGAGAAACATCATTGTTTATTTTCCTGGATAGAAAACATAACTTGTGAAACAGAGAAGGAATTTAAAAAATGAAAGAAAAAGAGAAGGGGTAGTGAAGGGGAAAAAGGAGGGAGGAAGGAAAAGAGATGGAGGAACAAGAAAAATGGCTGGCTCTCTTTTCTGTGAACCCAGCCCAAGAAACCAAAGGAAGCCTCCTTTTTGGACTGAACATCCTTCTCCTTGCCCTGAAGCCACATGTTTTTCACTTTCATGCTTCACATTTTCCCCCTCCTTCATTTCCTTCAAGAACAAAGCCCTTTTCATGATTCTTTTGCATAAGACACAAAAACCACTCAGACCTTCTGTTGGCTTGAAGGCCTCATGAGGAAGAATAAAAAGCTTGTCTTAGGCTAATTGTTTTCTATGGTCACCATAAAACCTTCTAGTTCAACCATTGGGACTTTGTTGCTAATCTAAAGATCAACAACAAATAAAATAGGTTAAAAAATTCAATAGAATACCAAGAATCAGCTAAGCTATCAAGGTCTCTATTACTTTATAGTGAAAAACAAACAAAAAAAAGTATGTGAAAATATCTATAAGAAAACTTTAGGACAAATTTCAATTTAGGCAAGAGATTAAAACATTTGCAATCAAATTTTGGATGATATTTTGTTCAGAGTTGGGTTTAGTAACACAGCTCATCTTCAGATGGGTAGGGAGCCCCTTCCTGAACATGTAGGCAAGAGGACAGGCAAGGCAGCTGCACTGGTTTTGAATGAGGAAGAAGGCTCAGGTCCTCAGCCTCTTTCAGTGGGGTCCTCTCTCCTGGATCCTCCAGGAGCCATTCATTTATGAACTTCATACTTAAGCCTTAGATTTGTATAATCACAATTGTAAGCTCTGTTAGTCTCATTGGGATCGTGTAAGGTTTAGATATTCCATGAAAAAAATACATACAAATATTCAGTTAAATATGATTACTTCACACATCATGATTGCTGCAAAGCCTGCATATGGTTGCTTACATACCATGATGCAATGGATAGAAATGAGCAGAGGCAGCCAGGTGTGGTGGCACACACCTTTAATCCCAGCACTCTAGAGGCTGAAGTAGGTGGATCACTGTCAGTTCAAAGCCAGCCTGAGACTATATAATGAATTCCAGGTCAGCTAGAGCAAGACCTTACCTCAAAAAAAAAGGAAGAAAGAAAGTAAGAAAGAAGGAAAAGAAAAGAGTAAAGGTGATTATCCTATTGGAAAGTAGCACAATTTTCTTTCATAATTTCCTATTGAATGAAGTGTCTGTAAGTGCTATGACAAATTGTCTTAACTCCATGTCACAAAATTCAGTCTGATTTCCATCTGAGCCTTAGCATACAAATGGGGATCATTTTAAAAAATTTCAAATTCATTGTTATTCCTTGATACTAAATTTTGGATTTCCAATTCTATTCAAAGCACTATTATAACAATTGAATGAGGTCTATAGTCATGGGTACAGTTTACCAGACAGCAAATCAGATTTGCAGATGTTTTGTTATATGAACAGGTCATTGTGGTAGAATAGTGGTTTGAACTCAAGTCTAATGTGTCCACATACCCTTACATCAGGATTTATTCTCTGAACTACTATATTGATTTAATAACATAGGAAAAATATATGATGGCTAAGTTTAGTAAGGGAAAATGATTCAGATTATTCAAAATGGTATGACTACATTTGGTCTCTACAGTAAATTAGATGGATAGAGGTTTCCTGAAACTTTTGCACATGTCTCTGAAGTATATAGGACACTATACTTCAAAATAGTTCCACTTCAATAAAGATACACATGTAGCCAAGCTGAAATTCATCAAGAGTCCAAAAACTTTGGACTTTGATAAGCTCAAAAAATCATGCAAAGAGAACATGAGGGGGGATCAGAAAAATGGACCCTTCCATTGGCTGTCTTCAAGAAACTCACCTTACCATTAAGAATAGATACTTCAGGGTGAAAGAATGGAAAATGATTTTCCAAGCAAATGGAAATAAGAAGCAAGCAGATTGTGATATATTAATATTTGACAAATCAATAATAATAAATGCAATGAAGGCCACTTTTACTGATCAAGGAAATAATCCAACAAGAGGACATCACAATCATAAATCTATATGCACCTAATACTTGTACCACATTTTATAAAGCAAAATCTACTTGGCAACAAATCAGAAATAAATACCAATACCAACATAGTAGGGGACTTCAATACCCCATGATCAACAATAGATAGGTCAACCAAGGAGATTATCGGCCAATTTTAAATTACCTAGGCTACTAAAGTTCTGTCTTAATTCAGAAATGACACCTATCTGGAAACAAGCCAGGGACTATTCTTCTCTCCCTCACCAGCCAATTGCATTAACTGGCTATAGTTGTTTTCCATTGTCATGCATAAGACCTGAGAAGCCTTCTTAACAAAATACTTCACAAAGCCACTTCTAAGAGATAATTCTCACATTATAACCTCTACTTGTCAACTCTGCATGGGTTGAGGAGAGGAAGCACAAATGCAATCTTCTGCAATTCTCCAGTACGTTAAAATAGTCCAACACATGAGGTGAAAAAGACAGAGGGACAGTCTTTCTTCTCCAAAGGGTTAGTGGCATCATCGTTGTGTATGGTGGAAGACCAAGACATATATTTCATCCAGATTCAGATGATGAATGATTTACTGTAAAAAAAATGGTTATTTGAAATGAAGCATTTTAATTTGAAATTATTCACTTTATAAGCTCTGAATTGCAAAAGAGAATCATGCTCATTATATCTTTACTCTGTTGCTCTTAAGGCTGGCTTCATTTTACATATAGCTATGCCAAGCTTTTGGATAAGTGGACTTAAATACTTAAATTATGAAAGGCATATGTATTTTTCAGATTTTGTGCTCACCACACATTGGTAAATTTATTTTTTTCCCCTGTTACTATAGGCAGAGCATGCACTGACCATGCCAATGTAGGCAATCTGTGTTACAGTTCTAATTCATATTCTAACTTAATTGCTGATAATATATATTTTTTCTTTATATAACATTTAGTTTTATTCAATCTTGAATCCTTTTTTATGATTTTCATATATCATATATAACATATTTCATATATGACTCAGTAAGTTTTATGCAGAATTGACTATCCAGAGTAGCTGCCTGTTTCATTCATTGTAACCAGGCTTAAACAGTATAGTTAAGCAGTTAAGTGTAATGAATTTGGATCAGGTAAATTGAATTGTTGCAACTTTCTGGTTGTGTGACCTTCATTGAACCTTAAAACTTCTCACAGATACGGTGTTGGATTCTGTGAAGTAATAGTAATCATGTGTATTAATAACGCTGTGAGCTTGTGTAAAGATTTTGTGAAATGATGAATAGATGTACTTAGCAGTCCCATTAGTTAGCACTTAGTATATATTATCTATTGTCATTATTCCTTTTTTACAATTCCATTGACATTAAATTACCACATGGAGAACATGGTGACATATGAATAGCATCATGTCCCTAATGATTTTATGCCCAAGAAACTTAAACTTAACTTTTACGACTTAATCAACTCTTGTTAGTTGCATACTGTCAATAACTGAGGCTTCTTTATGGTGAGAAATCTATTTTACATGTAATTACTTAAAAGGGTATTTTAACTATGGTAGCAATTTCAACTGACTTCATGCCATTCTTTAGTCACTCAGTGTCAGAAAGCTACCTGGTCTTCAGGGAAATAGTTCCTCCCAGACTTCTTATGTCAGGTTGGCCTAGCATGATCAGAACAAGAGAAAAAAAAAAAAAAAAAAAAAAAAAAAGATACACTTTAGCTCTCAATCAACCAGAAGTAGTTAATAGATACTAGAGTAGAAGGGTGCTATACTAACTTTTGTTGCAAAGTGAATCCCAATGACATAACCCAGTGATATAATGTCTTGTATCTCTGTATACTAGGAAGAAGAGAGGCTCTTTAGGTTTCTAGAGAACTAGTATGTTGTGGTAAAAAGCACATTCTTTAAAGTATAGAGGGAGGTCACTGGGTGTGGTGGCACACTCCTTTAATCCAAGCACTCAGGAGGCAGAGGTAGGAGGCTTGCCATGAATTTGAGGCCACTCTGAGACTACATAGTGAATTTCAGGTCAGCCTGGGCTAGAGCAAAACCCTACCTCAAAAAACCAAAATAGAAAAAAAAATGTATAGAGGGATCTTATTTTTCTCCCACATTTATTGTTCAGAAACTCCCTTTACACAGCTAAATCTGTTTCTTCAGTCAATGATTGAATAATAAATTTTGCCCAATCCCTGATCGTCTCAGTACTTTGAAAAGTTCTGCAATGGACCGTGGATATTTCCATTTCATTTTCTGCTAAGAAATGTTTAAATTAAAAAAGTGAGCTGGGCATGGTGGCACATGCATTTAATCCCAGCACTTGGGAGGCAGAGGTAGGAGGATCGCCGTGAGTTCTAGGCCACCCTGAGACTATATAGTGAATTCCAGGTCACCCTGAGCTACAGTGAGACCCTACCTGAGGAAAAAAAAAATTAAAAATTAAAAAAATGGTTAGAGTAGAGGGTCCATGAGCAATAACACAAAATTTAAGTATTAACTTTTGATTTTCTTAGTTTGCCCTAGGTCAACAAAAGAATTTCAAGTAAGTTAGTTGGGGGTGTTTTGGGGGGAATTATTTTATAAGCATTAACATAGTAAAAACTGAGTGAGCTATGGACAGACAAATCATACCTTTGGGAAAAGTTTTATAGTGGTTAGGTAAGGATGTGAAAAAAAGAATGAGTGGCAGCAAGGGCCTTTTCATGGTATTGGTGAGTTTTTTCAAGGGAATAAGAAGCTTCTAGAAGAAGTGGTTTCTGATATTTATTTCTCATCTAAGTCTGTGGAAATAGGACAAAGTATACACTCTCCCAATGAGGTAGCTTTTGACAGGAACAATAGGATAAAATTAGGATGGCAGAGTTTGGGAGGAGGGGAAGAAGAAAGGGAAGGTAGGGGAAAATAAACACAAAACTAAATCCAAAATGAACTGGTACCATAGAAACATTTCTCCTTAAAGTCAGACTGAAAGATATAACACTCAGCAGGAATACAAGGGGAGTGCCCAAAATGAAGGGATCTGGAGAGAGTCAAAAGAACCCTAACCTTAAAATCTTTGGCTCTGACCTGTAATTCACGGTACCAGAAATAGGTGCTACCCACATGGAGTTCTTGATCCAAGAGACCTACAAGGTCCCCAAAACAAGGCACACTTCTATCAAATCCTTTGATTGCCTACCTGAGGTAAACAGTAAGACCTTGCTGCTGAAGACACCACATGCTACTGGCACAGAACACAGAGAGACCTGGCTGCAATCCAGAAAAGAGCCAGTCCCCAAACAGCCCATCAAGTGCTAGAAAGCACTACATGAGCTACTTGAGGAAAGGGACCAACAATGATCTGAGCAAGTAGGAGTTTAAGCTACTCAGAAGCAACCAGCCTGACAAGAAGTACACACCAGTGCAATGGTGCCACACAGCCTTGCTGGGTAACCAATAGGTTTCTGATTGGCTAAAAAATCTGCTCTATAGAAAGGAACCCATATCTGGAACTGGGAGCCATGTCTAAGTCCTATAGAGACAACGATTATGTTCTCTGATGTCAAGCTCCCACTAGTCTTTGGCTTAAAGTGGGTTACATCCATCAAACTGTCCCTAAATTATAATGCTTATCCAATTTAAGCTATGCTGATTTCACTCTGCATTGGAGAACCTATTTTTATTTCTTTTTCAGAAAATAATGGGACCCAATGACATAAACCACCCTCACATCTCAGTGAAGGTCTAGGAGCAAGCACAGAGGAAGTGGGAAGACAAGCAAGAATGTTGCTAGTGAGTCTAACAAGCAGTGCTAGGGTGAAGGAGACAGACACTGAGGATACTCAACACATACCAAAGCAGCAATCTAGAGGCTCCTAAGAGCTCATCACTGAAGCAGACTTGAAATACAGCCACCAAGGCTCAGGGAATTTTGTGGAAGAGGGGGCAGAAAGATTATAAGAGCCACAGGGTGAGATGTCATGCCCAGAGGCACTGCCTTCCCCAATCACTGACTGCTGCTCCCATAATGTATATTCCACAACCCCATGGGAATACCAGCAACCCCACTGAGGAGGGCCCCCTGAGGAATGGGGGCAGGGAGGAGGGAGAAGATTTATCCATACAAAATATATTCTTAATTAAAAAATCCCCTTAACATTATTTATTACATTGTCATCCCTCCCACAAATGCAAATGGTGGACTCATTGTCTGAGTCATTTCCTTAACTCTTTATCTAGTAAGTCCACACTCGGCCGCTATCTTTTAGCTCACATGTCACTTCTCCAAGAAAGCATTCTGTGAGTTTCCACACTATATCAGATCCCAGGTATCCCTGCTCAATAGTTCTTGGTCAAGTGAGTGAAGCCATGGTCTCCTGCCTGGCTCCTGGGTGCTTTATGTAGAAGCAGTTTTTCCTGACTCCAAATAAAATGTTCATGGCTACTTAAAATGAATGTTAAGTGCAGAAATGAGTGACTGAGGAAATGAGGAAAGTATTTACTTTAAAATTATACATCACGTTTTATGATAGTTATCCAAATTACATGTAAAATTTCAAAACTGGAAATGATAAATGAGACAAAATATTTTACTTCCATCACATTTGAATACTCACTATCTTTTAATGTACTTATCATTTTACTTAACATCCAGGTCTACATTAATAAAGTACATTATTTAAAATATTTTAATGTACTTTTGTAATATAAATGGTTATGTAATTGCAGGATATGTTCATGTGTGTAGAAATAATTATACATCTATAATTTTAGATTACTGAGAATATAATGTTCATGAGATTATATTCATAATAGAAATACAACATGAAAAAAATTAAGTCATTAAATATTCTTTACTAAATTTTTAATAGCTGAGTAGTGCTACATTTTTCAAGTATCTCAATTTACTTATAGTTTATGGTTGGCATTTGTTTATAAATATTTTACTATAAGCATGCTGTAACAAACAACCCTTTTGCTCCAATCGCATGCCTTTTTCCTAAAACAAGTTTCTAAATACAGGATTACCCAGACTAGAGTCTAGTATTTTGCTTCACATTGCCAAATTCTCCATAAAAGGAAAGTCACTCCAATGCTCACCCACACTGGTTGAAAGTAAGAATATCAAGTCACATAATCTTCATGGAATTATTTATATTCATCTAAATGTGTTCAAGCTGACACAAATTTTAATTTACTCCAGTTTTGTCATCTTGATATAAACAGAACTGAAGTTATACATAGAAACAAAGAAATAGAAACATATTCATTTATATATGTTTTAAAGAAGCTTATAAGGTTGGAAAGATGGCTTAGCAGTTAAGGCACTTGCCTGCAAAGCCTAAGGAACCAAGTTCAATTCTCCAGGTCCCACATAAGCCAGATAAACATGGTGGCACATGCATCTGGAGTTTGTTCGCAGTGGCTAGAGGCCCTGACACACCCATACTCACTCTCTCTTTCTTCCTCCCACCCCTCTCTCTGTCCCTAATAAATAAATAAAAATAAATCTTTAAAAAAGAGGCTGATATAGCATTTGCAACATATTCTATTTTCTCAATTTGTTAAAAATTTTGATTCATTGGTTTGTTGACAGTGACTCAGTTTAATATGCCAAAAGTTCTATCTTAACGTTATTTTCAGGTACTTTTGTGTCATGTATGTATTTTGTATTTCAATAAATATTTCATACTTCTCTTAACACATTTCAAATTTTTCATTTTGAGTTGTCTTATCAGATATTACTTGTATAAAATAGCCTTATGTACTGGGGTAGTGACTCATCAGGAAAGAGAATTTGCCATGCGAGATGAGGGGCTGGAAAGGCATGAGTTTGATCCTTAGGAATAGAGGAGGACACCTTATGTTGTCTAGCTCCCACACGTGTGCACATGAGGCACCCACATCTGCACATCACATATATACATTATGTCAAAACTACACACTCTCTCTCTGTCTCTCTCTCTCTCTCTAAACTTCATGCCAAAATGCATTATTTATTGGTGTATATTCATTGTATAAAGGAATGTAGTTCATGATGACATTTTGATCATGAATATATGTAAACACACAATAGTCAATGTCTTCTCCTTTGGCTACTTATCCTTCCTTCCTTTCCCTTTCTCAATTAATCCCTGTTTTATTTTCATGTCCACATATGACAAAAGATATGTAATGTTTGTCTTTTGGGGTCTGGCTTATTTTACTTAATATGATGATTTCTAATTCTACCCACTTCCCTACAAATGACACAATTCTATTTTTCTTTATGGCTGAATAAAACTCAATTGTATAATGTAAGTATATTTTCTTTAAACATTCATCCATTAGCGAACATTAAGCTAATTCCCATGTTTTGGCTATTGCTTTTTCAAAAATAGCCTCTTTCATAGGATGAGGTAGGAGCTCACCACAGTTTTAATATACATTTCCTTGGGGGATAAGACTGGAGAGCATTTTTCATGTATCAATTAGCTATCAGTAGTTCACCTTCGGAGAAGAATCATTTCATTTACCAATGAAAAGTGAACATCTTTTTGAGGCATATAAAATATTTTAATAATAGTAGAAATCTACTATCAAATGTGATGACAAGCCAATAAAATCTCGTGAATTATTTCTATTAAAAATAATGTGTCACAAAAGCAAAACAAAAAATTCTTTAATTAAAATTAAAGAATGTCAAGGAACTTACCCCATATTATAGCATTATAAATTTATATGAGTGAAGATAGTTTTCTGACATAGAATCGCAGGTCACTGACATCATATATTTAAGAATCACTGTGATGAATGCTCTATCTGGAAAGATTTTGAAGAACAAATTGAATCAATAAATGAGTATGAACTGAAAAGACATTACAGCAAATGTTGGCATGTATGTGTGTGAAGTGGGGAAAGTAACATTATTTATGATACCTTACTGATGGGAATGCAAATGAGTGAAGGCACTAAGGAAATCAGTATGGATGGTCCTCAGAAGAACTAAATATAGAACTAAATATATGATCCTGATAAGGCAATTCTGTTTATATACAAAAAAAAAAGAAAAGAAAACTCAGAAGACTTACTAGTCTAGGCTGAAAATATGGACCAGAGCAGAAACCTAGCTCCAATGAGGGATCCCAGATGAGGGACAGGTGGTGACCAAAGCTCTTGTGATCATGGCAAATCTGTTGGGGTCAAGATATGATGTAGCTGGAAAGGACCCATCAGGTCATTGTCTATTAATATTTGGTAGTCATGAAAAACATAATAGTAGGACCTCCCAGGTGACAGACAACCAGACTCAAGGCACTTCTAATTTGGTTCCTGGGTATAATTTGAGGTTTCATGTCCTGATGGTCTAGTAAGAGTGTGGTAGTTTGAATATATGTCCCCCAATATATCCAATGTTTTATTAGTTATAGTTTGCATCTGCAATCACCTTGCTAGAGGCAATGTCACTGGGGGCCAGTCTTAAAATGTGGTGGTGGGTTTGAGATTCCATTGTAAAGATATGCAAAGTGTGCCTAGCAGGAGATCCTGAAATGTTCTGTGTGATTCTTTTGGCTATAGTTTTGCTCTGTGTGCTGTGTGCCTGGTTGGTTGGTTTTTCTCTCTCTTCTTGGCCCTGTGAAGGCAGGCTGCATCTCCTGCCATTATGGAACTTCCCCTGGATCTGTAAGCTTCAATAAATAATATCCTTTCCTCCATAACTGTGCCTGGTCTGGAAGTTCATCTCAGTGAACCTGAAGCTGTCTGCTACAGTAAAGTACCGAGGAATGTGGGGTGAAATGAACTTGACCGTTTGGATATTCATCTTTTGGAACCTTTGTTTTGAGGAATGGACATGGACTTGGTGCTTACAACTGAAGATGCCTTCTGGAGTGGTAAGCCAAGTTTTATGGACTATTCTGATGAGAGTTTGAGAATGCTAAGTACAGACAGTATTGAACTTCGAGGCTTGGTTTATGAGCTTTCTAAGGGGAAGGAAAGACTGCAGAGGACTTTGTTGGAACTGGGCTACTGGCATAAGGGATGGCTACATTCCACTGCCAAGGCCCAGAGTGTTTGCTCAAACTTAAATTTGTAATGGAATGATGTGCTTGGCTAATGATATCGGACTGAGAATTTTAAGATTTTAAGTTGGAAAACTTCAAGCAGGTTAAAATTAGAGGCACTGAGACTGGTTTTATATTGCTGGAGCTGCTATTGTCAAACACATTAGTAATCTTAAGGAAGGTGGAAGGAAGGTGGCCTGGCTGCTTTACATTAAAACAATGGAGAGGATGCCTGAGGAAAGACTGTTAGAAATGGAAACTCTTTTAGAAAGAGTGGAATGGAGAAGTAATCTGTTTTTCAAGGCTATGATTTATTTTGTTCCTGGATTAAGAATATGGCTGTGTCCTGCACACATGGTATTAGTTTTGGAAGCATGAAAAATGCATTGAGTGGTCATGAATTGCACACGGTTCCAGGAGCTGCTGCTGAGATGCGGCATGAGGTAGGGCATGAAGACCCTCAGGAATAGGCTGGAAGAGCTTTTGGAAGATGGACCGTGGTTTGCATGGAGAACTGAAGATATTTTGGATATACTAGGACTATACAAGGGCTCCCATGTAGTGCAGTGTTGGCATGTGATGAAAGTTTTTCCTGGCAACTCTGCTCAGCTGGAGGGGTGGAATTGGAAAACCTGGAGACTGTTAGTCTAGGGTTATATTGAACTTGAACTGCAGAAGCTTGATGACTGCTGATGGTGGTTGAGTTTGCATTGTTCTAGTTTCTCCTTGCTATGCCTTATACCAGTTAAAAATGTTTACTCTGTGCCTTTATATGTTGAAAGTATTTAACTTGTTTGATTTTGCAGGACTCACTATCTTAAGTTGAACAAGACTGTGAGAACCTTTGAAATTGGACTGAGTACAATATACAATGTGTGATAGTTATAAATCTACTGGGGGCCAGTAACTAAATCTATTGGGGGCCAGGGGTGGAATGTGGTAGTTTGAATATATGTCCCCCAATATATTCAGTGTATTATTAGTTATAGTTTGCATCTGCAATCATCTTGCTAGAGGCAATGTCACTGGGGGATGGTCTTAAGACATGGTGGTGGGTTTGAGATTCCATTGTAAAGATATGCAAAATGTGCCTAGCAAGAGTTCCTGAAGTGTGCTGTGTGACTCTTTTGGCTGTAGTTTTGATCTGTGTACTGTGTGCCTGGTTGGTTGGTTTTTCTCTCTCTGCTTGGCCCTGTGAAGGCAGGCCGCATCTCCTGCCATTATGGAACTTCCCCTGGATCTGTAAGCTTCAATCAATAATATCCCTTCCTCCATAACTGTGCCTGGTCTGGAAGTTCATCTCAGCGAACCTGAAGCTGTCTGCTACAAAGAGGAAGCCATGAGAGGTGGAGAACAGAGGTAGAAAGCTGATAGTAAGAATCTAGAAGATTCTTGTTTGTCAAATTCCTACTCAAACTGAGGAAAGACAGTGACCCTGTGTTAAGCACTCTGGAACTGGTGCAGACAATGACTTCAGAAAAGCTTCATCCTATTCACTGACTCATGGCAATGTGTGAATGTTCAAGTCCTACTTGCAATGCTGGGTGTTGCTTTCATTTATGCAGTCACTAAAACCAAATCATTTCCATAAACGTTGGCCTTGGACTACTGAAATGCTAAAATAACATCTTTTTGAGCATTTAAAATATGAACTATGAAGTAAGCATCTCCTCAAGATATCTAAAGTGAACCCAACATGGCTCAGGGAAATTCACAGAAGTGGGGGTTGAAAGAGTGTTAGAGCCATAAGTTGGGTCATTATGCACACAGACTTTTCCTCTCCCCATAACTGTTGTCTGCCCCCACAATGCATGACTCACATTCCCCAATGAGGAAAGTCCCTTCAGAGGGGGGAGGACAGGGAGGAGGTGTATAGTAAATTATCAACCACAGTAGCAGAGGAGGAGAGATCCAGAACGTCCAGAGCCCACCGAAACAGGCAGAAGCAGTGAGATCCATGCAGCTGCAACTACTAAGCTTGGCCTGAGCATCAGAAAAAAAAAAAAAAAAAAAAAAAAAAAAAAAAACAGGTGAGGGGATTTTCCACACACACTGGCCTCCTCACAAACTCAAGAAATGTGGAAGGAGGCTGGCAGAGACCAACAGAACAGTTTGTGGGGAAGAAGATCATGAGGACCAGCAGAAGGACCTCATCCTCTATCCACAGCCTCCCCTCCCCCTCTGCCAGCACAAGAACCAGCAAGCACCAGAGACCTGGGGAAAGGAGCTCATCTACACACCACCCAGCAGGATCAGAGCAGCAACCCACAGACCCAGCCAGCCTACCTAAGCCCACAGCACAGCAAAGAGGGACCCAAGTGGCTGTGCAGCATAGCTGAGAACAAAGCCATCCCAAAAGGTAACTGGGTTTACACCAGGTCAGTACCCACCAAATAAGCCTGATATATAGACTTGCATCAGAAGGGCTAATGGCACCATCCATGTCAGGAGAAATTATATGTTAAATCTGATGGATGGTTGGATTTGATATTCTTAAATAAGATATATTTCACAGTCCCACCCCCAAACAGGGATACAGCCTAACAGGCCAGTGTCTCTGCCCTAGCCTTTCTGACCCCCTTGTGTGTCCTTGATCCCACTCCGTGGCCCTGCCCTTGAGCAAGGATACAGGCCAGCAGGCCACTATCCCACCCCAGCCTTTCTGAGCCCTGTGCATGACCCCTGTCCCACTCTGCAGTCCTGCCCCCAAGCAGGGATACAGGCCAGCAGGCCACTGTCCCAGCCTAGCCCTTCTGAGCTCTGTGCATGACCCCTGTCCCACTCCAAGGTCCAGCCTCTGGGCAGAAATGCAGGCCAGCAAGCCAGTGTCCCCATCCTTGCCTTTCTGAGCCCCTGCATGTCCCTGGTCCCACTCCGTGGTACTCAATGCTGACTCCTCACATGCACAAATAGGGACCCAGGCCAGCAGGCCAGTGTCACCACTCTAGCCTTCCTGAGACCCATGTGTGTGACCGCCTGTACTGCCACCAAGTCTTCCCACTCACAAACAGTGACCCAGGCCAGCAGGCCAGTGTCCTTGCCCTAGCCTTTCTGAGCCCTACTACTCATGATCACTGGGGCCTGCCGCCAACTCTTCCCACCTACTAACAGGAACCCAGGCCAGAAGGCCACTGTCGCTGCCCTAGCTTTTCTCAGGTGGGTGCTCATAATCACCTGCCACTGACTCCTCCCACCCACTAACAGGGAACCAGGCCAACAGACAACTGTCCCTGCCCTAGCCTTTCTGAGCCCCACACATACTTGCCATTGACCCCTCCCATCCCCGAACAGGGACCCAGGCCCCCACCCCAGCCTCTCTGAAATCCTCAGGCAATCACCCTTAAACTCACTGCTGCCCCTCCTCCCCAGGCCAGCAGGCTAGCATTCCACATCCTAGGCTTTCTGTACCATTGTTATGGGCAGACCACAGTGTCACACACAATACAACACTGACACCATACTTAAGAAAAACATATTGTGATAAAATTAGATAATGCCATGAAAAATCAGATGCAAATAATGTAAATTAATAGGTAGAAATTATGACAAATAATGTCTCTAAAACATTCTT
This sequence comes from Orientallactaga sibirica, assembly GCA_036365145.1. Classification (NCBI taxonomy): domain Eukaryota; kingdom Metazoa; phylum Chordata; class Mammalia; order Rodentia; family Dipodidae; genus Orientallactaga; species Orientallactaga sibirica. The sequence goes on along the minus strand of JAEOAD010000031.1, from coordinate 9,272,149 downwards.
ACAAATAAATCTTCATTCAATTTGTTATGGTCTCCTTCATATGTTAAGAAATTCCTTTTTTTCCCCTCATCAGCTGCCTTTGGTCTGAATTTGCTAGATTGCCCAGTCCCACAATGGATGTCCCACCTTACCTGCTAAGTCTTCTCTCTCTCTCTCTCTGGCAATCCTCCTACCTCTGCCTCCCAAGTTCTAGGATTAAAGGTGTATGCCACCACGCCCGGCTCCTATTGTATATATTTTTAACAAGTGTGTAGAGATGACCCTCAGCTCAGGATTGCTTTACCAGTCTTTTCTAACTTTTCAAGACAGTGAAGGTACTTATATAATCATTCTCTTTTCCACCTAACTAAATTACATGACATAGTCAGTATAGTCTCATGTTTTATAATTTTTACCTCCCTAAAAGTTCAAATGTTCTAAGCATCTTTGAAGTACAAAGTGATGTTCTTTGGTAGGGTAAATGAATTTGGTGCATTTTTGATTTATGATATTCGGAACTTGAATGTGTTTTCTCCAGACATAATCCTGTTATAAGTCAAAGAGCATATGTATACTCAGAATTAAGGTATAGAAAACATTCATTGACCTTAAAAATCTTCTTTTGTACTCTTATAATTAATTATCCCTTTCCTAACCTTTATCCCCAAATAATTACTGTTCTGAAATTTTATATGAGCTTAGACTCCATGTAAGCACTTTTGTTCTTTTTTTATTTGTGTGTGTGTGTGTTTAAGATTTTTCTGTGTTGTTAGTGTTGATAGGTATTCTCCTTTTGGTTCTGAGTTCTTGTATATTCCAAAAATTTATATGCCTACTATTTTATTGATGAAAATTGAATTGTGAAACTATTATTTATATAGAATATATGGAACTGGGAACTGGGTCAGAATCCTATGAAGACTAAGATTATGGACTCCAAAAAGAAGCTCCCACTAGTCTTTTGAAGAGAGAGTCTACCCCCCTCAAACGCTCTCTAAATTAACAATATTTATCCCCTTTAACCTATGCTGATCTCACTCTGCATTGGAGTATGTGTTCTTTTGCAGAAGTCAGCAAGAACCAAATGGGGGGAAAATCGATCAAGAAGATAAGAAAATATAGCTATTTCCTTTGTGAGGAGATGAACCACCCCTTGCACATCAGCCAGGACCCAGATGAAACCACAGAGGAATTGGCAAGATGAGCAAAAGTGCTGCTTCCACAGTGATCCTGACAACTTGCACCAGGGTGATGGAGACAGACATTAAGGACATTTAAAATGCACCAAAGCAGAAATTCGGAAGCTTCTGAGAGCTCAACACTAAAGAAGACTTAAAACACACCCACCATGATTCAGGCAACGTTTTGGAAGAGGAGGTGGATAGATTATAAGAGCCATAGGGTGGGAAGGATTATCCAGGGACATTGCCCTCCGGCTACACAATAACTGCTGCTCTCACATTCACAACTTACATCTCCATGGGGAATACCAGCAATTCTACTGAGGAGGAGGGCCCTCCATGGAATGGGGGCAGGGAGGAGGGAAATGATGGTACCAACACATGCTGTGTCCAAAGTTTCTGCTTAATTAAAATAAATTAATTAAAACCTTACTTATATAATATGAATCAAGCTCACAATCAGTTTTTGGATTGTTAGTTGCTAACTACCAGGTTAATCTTTACTTCTGGAAGTATAATATTGGCAATTAAAATTGAATAAAAACCCCCAAAATATTTATTTATAAATATAGATATACATTTTGTGTGGGCAGATTTTAATTTGTCTACTTAGACAAAGAAAATAGTGCATTGCATGGTAAGTCTGTGTGTAACTCTAAACTATATTTAACATTTTCATACGCGTGTTAAAGTTTCATCAGAAATGTATGATGAGTTCAGATAATACATATTCAATAGGTTTATTTAGTTCGGTGTTTGTTTTTAATTTTACCTACTATAATTTTAATTTGCATTCCTTAAGGACTAATGATATAGAATATTTTTGTGTGCTTAATGCTTCACATATTTCTTCTTTACAATGTGTCTATTTTACATATTTGCTTGTTTTTTTTAAATTTTGTTTATTTTTATTTATTTATTTGAGAGCGACAGAGAGAGAGAGAGAGAGAATGGGTGCACCAGGGCCTCCAGCCACTGGAAATGAACTCCAGATGCATTCACCACCTTGTACATCTGGCTTATGTGGGTACTGGAGAATTGAGCCTCAAACCAGGGTCTTTAGGCTTCACAAGCAAGCACTTAACTGCTAAGCCATCTCACCACCCAATTTGCTTGTTTTTTGAAGTCAGATATTCTCTAATAGAATTTGTTTTCAATTGCATTGAGGTATAATTGACATATAATAAACAACATCTACTTAAAATGAATAATTTGACAAATTTGGACATGCACTTATTACACCAGCACTACCCACCTGGTTGGTTACAAGCAACTGAAGATGTGATACTTATCAAAATAGATTAATTTGCATTTTCTAGATTTTGCATAACCTAGCATAATGTATAAATGATGAACAGCCACCCATATTGTTGCATGACTTAGTAGTGTGCCACTTTCATATTGTAAAGGAGCATTCCATCACACAGATGTGCGGTATTGTCTTTGTCTGTACACTTACGGGTTTGGGGATTGCATCTAGATTTTGCTTATTATGAAATACCTGCTATAAACATTCATGCACATGCTCATGTGCAAGAAACTATTTTCATTCCTCTTGGGGAAATAGCTAGTAATGGAATAGCTGGTTCATATGGTAGGTTGAGTCAAACATAATCAGAAGCCTCCAATGATTTCCTCATAGCTGTATCACTTGCCATTCCTAGCAGCAATTGACGAGAACTTCAGTTGCTCTATATTTAGCTAGCATTTGGCCTCATCAGCCTTTATAATTTAAGCATGCTATGTTCGTGCAGTGACATTGTATTATGGTTTTAATTTGCTTTCCCCATGACTAATGCTGCAGAGCAGCTTTTCATATGCACATCGGCATCCCTGCCACTTCCTTGGCAAGGTGTCACTTCACAATTTGTCCTGTTTTATATTGTCATTTGTGTTCTAATTTTCCATTTACAACTATTTAATTTAGCCAAAATGTTTCATTAGTTATGTATGTTGCCAATTCTTCCATTTTAATTTAATCTTTAAGAATATTTTTTATTTATTTGCAAACAGAGAGAGGGAGAGAGAAAGAAAGAGAAAGAGAAAGAGAAGAAAGAAGAGGGAATAGGCATTTAAGGGCCTCTAGCCATTGCAGGCAAACTCCAAATGCATGCGCCACTTTGTGCATCAGGCTTTACATGGGTACTAGGGAATCGAATCTAGGTCATTAGGCTTTTCAGGAAAGTGTTTTTACCACTGAGTCATCTCTACAGCCCACCTTCTCCCATTTTATGACTTGTTTTCTAATTCTTTCAGTATTCTCTTTCAAAGAGGAGACATGTTTAATTATAATGAAGTTGGTTTAATCAACTTTTGATATTTTATGTAAACTGTAAATATTTGTGCCTATTATATTTATTTCTAGAAGTTAGGAGTTCATTAGTCTATACACAATGTGAGATACATCCTTGCATCATTCATTAAAAATAATAATAAAATATTTTGTTTCTTTTATTGTTTAGGTAATTTTATGAAAATAATTGACTGTATATAGTTTTATCTAATTTTTGAGACAGAGATTCATGTATTCCCGTCTGGCCTTGAATATTGTATGTAGCTGAGAATGACCTTAAGCTCTGGACCCTCCTGTTGGGGGAGTTATGCTGGGGTTGTGCTCTGGTGTCCAGTTTATGCACTGCTACAGATTGAATTCAGATTTTCATGTATGCTTGGCAAGTGTTCTAGCAACTTTGTTATATACCCAGCCCTATTTCTGAAATCCCAGTTTGTTCTTCTTCATAATAGTAGAAATAGTAGCACTTTGTTGGGTTTTGATAGTAGCCTTATAAGGTATAAGGAATTTTCCTTCTATTTCTAACTTAATTTTATATCATTATTAGGTATTCAAATTTATCAAATTATTTTATATATCTATTGATACTATTGTTTCCTCCCATTGAGTCTATGAACTTGGAGAGATCCATTTCTATTGATAATAATAGCTCACGTGTATGTTTGAGAGAGACAGAGATGTGTGTACATGTGTGTGTGAAGGACAGAGGTCAACCGAGGTGTCTTCTTTGATCTTTTCTGCACATTATTTTTAATAATGTGTCTTTCACTCAATCTGGAGCTCACTGACTGGGTAAAATGATCCTCTTGTCTCCACCTCCTCCCGCACTGGGATTAAAGGATCAACAATGGTGCCTGGTTTTGCACAGGACCTGGGGATTCCAACTCAAGTAATCATGCTTATCTAGTAAGCACTTTGCTGAGTGTTGTTTGACAAATTTTCTCCACATTGGAAGGTGCAAACAACTATTCCTGGCGTTATCAAAAGCAGCTGGGTCAACTCACCAGAGAAGGTATGGAGAGTCATCAGACCCCCACCGGAGATTTAGGTCCCCCCTTGCCCCAGCTGTATACAGTAATGCACAAGATCTCGAGGCCTGGTGTGGTGGGCAGATAGAGTATATAGAGAGGAAAAGATCTAGGAACAATGAGCTTCATATAGTGGTTTCTTTGGAGTCTCTACGCTCTTTTTTTTTTTTTTTTTTTTTGAGTAATCCCTCACACTGAGACTGAGGAAGGAGCATCCTCTGGGGTAAATCCAGTATAGTAAGCCACACTGCAGTGCTGCTTTGGGATCTCATGCTCTCCCTCACTCTGAGGCTGAAGGAGGAGCATCCATCGGGAGACCCACTGACATGCTGCTCTGTGGTCTTATACACCTGGACAGGGACAAGGAGCTTCTAAAAGTGGCCACAGAGAAGTTGTCTTTCAGGGTGGAATGAGACTCTCTGTGGTTCAGCTGCTATGGGATCTCAATGGTCTGTAAGCCCTCATCCTGAGGCTGAGGGAGGAACATTCAAGAAGTAATTTTGATACAGGAATCTCCATCAAAGTGGCTGCTTTGAGGTCTCCATGTTCCTATATGCTCTAGTAAAATTATTGTTTTTCTGAACTGGTATTGGTGTAATCATATTATGTTCTGCCATCTGTGCCCCATTTGAAGACATGTGTCCGTGTCTCTGAAGGGAAAAGTTTCCATTAACACTGCGCCATATTCACAGCCAGATAATCCCTCTTTTAATCATGTATTTTTATTGTCTGTTTGGACTATTATGCTTTACAAACATAGACACAGACATTTCCATAAGCAAAATATTTTGAATCAATTGTAGGTGTATTTCTCATCATTCTGGTTTACTATAATATGTATTCAACTGAAAATTGTTTTCCCCACTCAATCATATGTTTTCCTGATCTGTAACATTCATTTTTTTGAACATCATGGATTAAAATGATCCAGTCTCCTAGCAGAGCACATGTGGTTTGATTACCACTTTTGTAAATTGTAAACTTCTTCACCATGAACATACTTCTGCAAATTTATTGAAGCATACGTCAACATTTTACAATTTTATATTCCCAAGAATGGAATTGTTAGATGAACTATCCTCCCTACAATTAAATTGGGACTCAAAAAAGTGAAAAATTAATGGAAGAACCCACAACAACAAACACCAAAGGTGCCTGGTCATCTTTACAAGACAGTGCCAATGTTTCTTCCACATTGGTGGAACCAGTTTTTATTCCCATGAATCAACAAGATGGCTGGTTGTTTTATGCACACAATGCTAGGCTCTGCCTTTTTAATGTTGCTGTCAATTTGCTCCATGCATGCTAACATCCCTTTGCACTTCTATTTCTTATTAAACAGTTATCAATACCTCCTTTACTATTTTCTTTTTATTATACATACTTGTTTTTCTTCTTTACGATAATAACTCATATCTATATGACACAGATCTATTAAAACCATTTATTTATTCTCCCCAATACCATGAAATAATGATTTATCATTTTTCCATGCTTCTCTGTTCTTAAATTTATCTCAGTGGGCAGAATTTTGACATTTGTAAGAGGGTGTTAAAGACATATTTGTTACTCTACTCTGAGTATATAAGTATGTACTATATTTTACATTTTTCATTTTATTGCTAGATGCCTGATAAGACTTTTTAAAAATATATTTTATTTTTATTTATTTACTTAAGAGAGGGAAAGAAGCAGAGAGAGAGAGAATGGACATGCCAGGGCTTCCAGCCACTGCAAACAAACTCCAGATGCACGCTCCCTTGTGCATCTGGTTTATGTGGGTCCTGGGGAATCAAACTGACGTCCTTTGGCTTTGCAGGCAAGTGCCTTAATCACTAAGCCATCTCTCCAGCCCCCAGATAAGACATTTTAATGATCAGTTTTAAGAACTTGACTATGGAGACCCAAACTTCTTTTTATAAATAATTAATATTATCTTCAGACTGACAGACATTTTTTCTAGCTTAGAAATTCTAATAAAATATTGAACAGAGCTGTTGGAAACAAGCCCTTAGTTGTTTATGATTTTAATGTCTTTGTTTTTTTTTTTTTTTTTTTTTTTTTGGTTTTTCAAGGTAGGGTCTCACTCTGGCCCAGGCTGACCTGGAATTAACTATGTAATCTCAGGGTGGCCTCAAACTCACGGCTTCCTACCTCTGCCTCCCAATAGCTGGAAATAAAGGCGTGTGCCACCAAACCCGGCTTAATGTCATTTTTAATTCTATTTATTTATTTGAGAAAGGAAGTGGGCAGAGGCAGAAAGAGAGAGAAAGAGAGAGAAAGGACATAACAGGTTCTCTTAGCCACTGCAAAAAAACTGCAGATGCATGTGCAACCTTGTGTATCTGGCTTCACATGGGCACTAGGGAATAGAACCCGGGTCCTTTGGTTTTGCTGGCAATCACTCTAACTGCTAAGCTGTGTCTCTAGTCCCTATGGCTTTTAAAGCATTCCTTCTGTATTAGGCCAAATAAGTTTTGTTCCACACCATATATGTTATAAACATTTTATTTTTATTATACTATAATATAATTGATATTTTATAGTAAAGAGAATCTAAGTTTTAAACAATTGTCTTTTTCTATTCTTGTGAAGAGGGTATAAAGATTTTATTTTGATATTTGCATATGGGAATATATTAAAATATTTTCTAAAATTGAAATAGTACTGAAGTTGTTTCTTGGTGCTTATGTACACAAAACACACATATGTAATGCATCCACTAAACAAATCCATAAAATATATAAAAAATATAAATACAAATACATAAAATATATAAATATGCATAATATGTTATATAATAATAAATATGCTTAAGAATGTTGTATCAAATAAAAGTGTGCTTTTAAAAAGGACTGAAGGAAAATGAAATAATAAACTTTCCATATTCAGGAAGACCTTCTCAGGCCAAGGAAATGGCATGTGCAAAGGTCCTACAGCAGAAACAAGGAGAGCAAGTATGTCAGGATTACTGGGAAACACCTAACAACAGTGTCAATGGCAGTTTGCAAAGTCAAAACCGTCAAGTATCTGATCCTACAGGATCTTAATAATGAGTGGTTTTATCATACAGTCAGAACTTTTTTTTTCTAAAGCCTGTAATCTCAGGCTGTGGATGTAGTTCAGTTGTAGAGCATTGGCCTAGCTGATTAAACAGTGGAGACTTTGAGCACATTGTTTTATTTATTTATTTATTTATTCATTCATTCATTCATTTATTTATGAGAGAGAGTAGGAGAGAGAGGAAAAGAGACAGAGAGATAAGGAGAATGGGCACACCAGGGCGTCTAACCACTGCAAAAGAACTCCAGAGTCATATGCCAACTCATGAATCTGGCTTACTGGTGAATCAAACCTGGCTTTTTAGTCTTCACAGGCAAGTGCCTTAACTGCTAAGCCATCTCTCCTCCCAAGCACGTTGCTTTTAAATAGTGCAAGGTAAAGTGCATGGGGCAAAAGCAAAAGTAAGTGAACAGAAAGCTTTTGAGAAAGATTTTAGGGGACAGAGGAGTGGACAACTCAGAACACTTAAGATTGAGGACTCATAGTACATATTTGAAAACAAATACTTTTCAGTAGTTCTGTAGCTTACACTCACATTCCTAACAGTTATATTAATAGATACTCATTTTCACTATCTTGCAGCAATCTAAAAGGTGGGCATTTTTACTGCTTGTATTTCCTGTAGAGAAGCTGAAATAAAGAGGGGAAAATCCCTGCCTATGCTTACAGTAGCTTAGTGTTGGAATTCTGGAAATGCATTGAACGAGGCATCAGGATGGTGACTGAAGCCACAAGGAATAAGGGCAGCAAGGTTTCTGGAATACTGGAACTCAGCAGGGTCTGGTTTACAGGCTGCTTGGGCCTCACTTAGGAGTGGCAGACCCGTGTCCACTGTTCAGGATTCCAGGATGTATTTCTCAAAAAAGAAATCCTCAGTCCTCCATTACTAACTCTAATGGAAGAAAACAACACGGGCTGTTTATTCCTTTGCAATCGTTACCAGCACATTTTAAAAGAAGCACCTAGTATGTGTGAAGCACAGGCCAAAAGGAAATAGAGTGTCTGAGCCCTGCCCATACTGAATGATCACTTCTTCATACTCAAAAGCTATACCAGAATTTTTGAAAAGAATTTTTATTTTTGTGCAGTGCTTGTGTAATGGCAATGAAACTGATATTATTCCTTGCAAAAGCCATCATTCATATGTTCCATAAACTCCTTCTACTCACATCTGAGCAGCTCACTCATTTCTGTCCATTTCTCTAGTGATGTCCTCCAACTAAGCAGCTTTCATTCATATCCAGGTTATTCTTGGTTATCTATTTAAAAATTAGTTCCAGACTGGGGAGATTGCTTAGTGGTTAAAGACACTGCTTGTAATGCCTACAGGCAGAGGTTCACTTCCCCAGCATCATCTAAAGCCAGATGCACAATGTGGTGTATGAGTCTGTAGTTTGTTTGCAGGAGTATCAGGCCCTGGAATACTCATACTCTCTCTAACAAATAACTTTTGTTTAAAATATCTTAATTAATTTAAATAATATTGTAAAAATAGCTACTAGGAAACCATCTTAATATATGCATATATTTACATTTTAAAATCATTTGTATGATAAGATAATTGATAAATATAGCACATGATATACAATATTATATAAGATTATATTTATACTAATACCTGATGTAATGCTTAATGTATACAAAGGTTGAGAAATTTTCAAAATCATTAAGAACATTTTATAGAGAGCCACATTTCTGTGTTTTGGTTTATAATTATGATTTATTACACTTAAGGAGAACCAGTTGGTGACAGAACAAAAATCAAATCTAAACGGTTTCATGTACTAAGTGGAATGCAGAATGATGAGATGAAAGTACTAGGCAAGACTCTAGAACAATGTGTTCCAGATGTCAGCACTTCAGATTAACTCGACACAAATATGTGTAGAGTAACCTCGTAGGGGTAGAGAGGTATGCTAGTGCTGGACTGTGAGTGTGTACACTGTTATCACTCTGACAGGAGTGGTTTACAGGCTGCTTGGGCCTCACTTAGGAGTGGCAGACCGGTGTTCACTGTCCAATGGCAAACTATATCATTCTAGTATGCATTCCATAAGGATAAACTAGGCAACAGGATAATTTAAGAGGAAGGAAAAGAAAATGCTGACTGCAGGGCTAGGCAGGGCTTTGAGGAAGAGTACAAAGGTACATGTTTCATGTACATAGTGATGGGCAGGAATGCATGCCTCTTAGTGACAGCACAAAGCGCCTACCTTAGCTCACATTCCATTCTTGATTGCTCCAAATATTCTGGTTTACAGTAGTTTTCCATAATCACCAAGTTCATGCAGAATCTTAATCTCAGGTCAATGTGGTTTAATAATTCAGAGACAAGTCTTCACTGAACAATGTCTATCAGCTGGAAATAAGTGTGTCATTTAATTTTGGTTCACATCTATTTTTTAATAAATTTACTTGTGTGTGTGTGTGTGTGTGTAATGGGTACACCAGCATCTTTTGGTGTTGCAAAAAAAAATGCCCATCTGATTTTACATGGCAAGCAAGCATCTTTAACCATTGAACTCTCTCTGCAGGTCCATTGTATTTTCCTTGCCAAATACATTACATTTAGCAAATGTTTTGTTAATGTAAGTCTAGAATCACATTTAACTCTAAATCCTTAACATTCTATTCCCTATCTTTCGCCAATCCCCAGAATTAAAGTTCCATCCTGATCACAGTCTTCAAGGACAGGTGCTGGCACTGCACTTCACTTACATGCCACTTTCTCATCTGGAGTACTCTCCCAGGAAACACTAGGTGGCCATGTAGAGGGCTGTTACCTGCCTGGGTCTGACTATTTCTTGCCAACCAGGCTTGAATATGTTTCCAAAAAGAAATGTACACAGGAACCTGGTAAAAATATTTGAAGAAACAAACTATATGATGATTTCTCCAACCCCCAAGGATATCGTTTTGGCACTTGTATCTCTGAATATATTAATTACTCTTTAATAGTTTCCTTCCTATATTTGAATTTTATGTACTCTTTCTTACAAGAAAGGATAAATTCATCTTTTTTGGATTTATAGTCATGATATGCACTTTTCTATTTTGGTAATAAACCATGTTTTAAAGCACAGGCAAAATTATTCCATTGTAGCTACCTTCTCCTTGCTGGGAAAAAGCACCCAGCCAAAAACATCTCATAGAAGGAAAGTTTATTTTTATTTTTTATAAACATTTTTTTTTTTTTTTACTTTGGCTTACTGTCTCAAGCAGCAGTTTCATAATGGTAGAGCAGAAGCTAAACATGACCTCTTGGCCCATACCAAGTGGACAACAGCAGCAGGAGAGTGAGCCAATTAGCACTGGCAAGCTAGGGGAGATAATCCTCAAGGTCCACTCTGAGAAACACACGTTCTCCAACAAGGCTCCACTTCACAAATTGCCATCAGTTGATTATCAAACATTCAGAACAACAACAACAAAATAATTCACATATACCATATATAAAATACATAATCCAGAAAAAAAAATTCAGAACACATGCATTTAGGAGTGACATCTGATTCAAATGACCACATCTCTAAAATCTAATAGAGAAAAACAACTTTTGTGAGGACCTTCACCTGACTAACCTTGTAATTTTTTAAATTAATTGCAATTTATTGTGTTTTTAGTTATTTCTATCTGATTACAACCTTTTTAATTACTCTATAATGATTTATGTGGGCTGTTAGCATCCTTTTAACTTTGTAACACTAGTATGGATTTTTTAATTTAATTACTATTTTATTCACATATCCAGTATTTTACTGAAATTATATAAAGAAAATATATATGTATATAACTTGACAAATATTTGTACTGTTTATACTTGTGTGACTAGCTTCAAGTGAAAGAATTCCCACCAAGCACTGAAAAATCTTGCCTTCTGAGCCTTTGCAGACAGAAACCCACCTCTAAGTTTATGCACTATCCTGATCCCTAACACTATCTTAATTTTGCCCGTTTTTATAGTTTACATAAGTATGATTGAGCCTTATGAGTCTTTTGAGTGTGGATTCTTTCATTAATTAATATGTTTGGAGATCTGCTCATTATAGGGAGCTGTAACCCTTTTGTTTTATTGCTGTATAAAATTTCATCATGTGGTTATTGTCCAATTTATCACTACTTTCTATTATTGCTGAACATTTAGATCATGTATTACTTTTGATATTATGAATAGGGTTGCTGTGGACATACTATTATCACATGCCTTTGACTGAACATATGTATGCATTTCAATTAGGCATATAACTCGGGGTAGAATTGCTGATGTTGCTTTACTTCACTATTAAACATTTACTGTCAACATAATAGGTTTTATAATGATAGTGTGAATAGGAATGTTTCTCACAGCCTGATGTTTTGAATGCTAGCTTGATCCATGCTTGCTGACACTATTTTAAGAGTGTGGAAACTGACAGATGTAGGGCCTAGATAGAAAAATTAGGTCATGGTATATGTGTGTATCTGGGGGGGCGGTCTTTGCAAGTATCTTGTCCTTGGTCTCTTGTTGTCTCACTGTCTGCTTTCTGTCCACCATGACATAAATTGCTTTGACATGTCTTCCCTGCCATGATGGGAGGTAGGCCCTGAAAAGATGAGTCACAATAAATAATTCCCTCTCATAAGTTGTTTTGTTATGTATTTGATAAAAGCAATAGAAAGGTAACTCTTATAAATGAACAAAAATCAAAGCATATCTGATCAATCTGACATCTTTTACTTGAAAATATAACATATAATTGTGCCTGATAGCTACCATTTATATTCAACACCGATATTATGCATACTTTAAATTTCTCACTTGAACCAAATGAAGTAATTTTGAATCCATCACTACCAACCACAACAAAACTTGTAAACATTGAAGATTTCTTTTCATTCCCTTTTATACTTAAATGCATATGTTACTTTAAATGTTTCTTAAGAAAACCATGTACAGAAAATATCTATTATTAAACTTGTTATTTTCTAAAATCTTGAACTTAAGAATCCCTCTAAAGCTTCAATTGAAGGAAAAATCAAAGAAAGAAATATAAAAGAATAAAAGAATTCCATAGATAATTTTGTTCTTGCTTGCTGTGTTGAGTTGGATTTGTTCAATTATGCATAGCTGAATAAACCTAGTCCCTCAACCACTAACCCTTCTGAACTTAAATGATTTCTGTGTGATCTAATCATACTTCCTAATCCCAGAACACTCTGTAGTCTAACTATGCATTCCTGCCTCTTATTTTCATACATTATATTGTAGAGATAACTAAAGGAAGGGCCAAGTTTCTAATTAAAGTCATCGTGTACCACCGGCCTCCTGGCATTGTCCTCTCTTCCATACGTCCTTTCAGTTTTGTGGCACGTTTTCACCTTGTTTCTGTCTCCAAAGTGTCCTCTCCTTCAATTATCCCTGTCCCTATGGAACCTGATTCAACATTTGTTTATATATCAAAATAATTGAACCCTAAATTAATTCTCAGCTTCAGTTTTTCAAGCTCATTTTCCATTCTTATGTCTTTCTACACTCTTCAAACTTGGGACTTTGACAACCAGCAAGGGGCTTTGAAAACAGAAAGAAGAGAGATTGATTATTAGTTGATAGACTGTCTCCTCCAGGCTTAGTCCATGATTTTGTGATTGATGGACTAGCTTGGTTACTTTTGTTTTCCTCCTGGGTTCTCAATATCTTATTATTATATTACACAGAGAGAGTCATTAAGCTTGTTTGAAAACCCAAACTCATAATATCCCTGCTTCTTTTATAAGAGGTTTAATGGAAAAGCCAATATGAACCACTGAACTGTGTGCTCCTTAAGGACAAGGGAACATGCACTTCATATCTTTTATACATAAAACACTCAATACATTGACCCAGGCACAAGAGAAGTTTCCTTGACACCTACGTTTTATATATACACATTTATTATTTTTATTTTTGGCATACACACATGTGTGTCTAAGTAGCATGCATGGTGTGATATGTGATTTGAAGTGTGTGTGTGGTGCATACCCATGTGTGTGCAGATGTGCATGTCTTATGGGCACACTTGCAAAAGCCAGAGGAGAGCATTGACTGTCTCCCATTTTAGCTCATCTCCCTATTACTTTTTTACTTTATTTTATTTTTTTTAGTTTTTCGAGGTAGGGTCTCACTCTGGCCCAGGCTGACCTGGAATAAACTGTAGTCTCAGTGTGGCCTTGAACTCATGGTGATCCTCCTACCTCTGCCTCCTGAGTGCTGGGATTAAAGGCATGCACCACCACACCCGGCTTCATCTCCCTATTACTTTGGCAGAGTCTCTCACTCAAACCACACCTGGTGTTTATATTGATTTTTCCATCAGTAAGTGACTTTCTGATCTCTGCTTCTCCCTCAGAACTCAGTTTATACAAATGCATGGCCATGCTCTGCTGTTTATTTGGGTGCTAGGATTGAACTCAGTGGTCTCAGGCCTTTCTGACCCTCATGCTTATGCAGTAAGTGCTCTTAAATACTAAGCCATCTCCAGCCCACAGAGATTCATAAATGAATATATATATATATATATATATATATATATATATATATATATATATATATATCTGTTTTGTTTTTTGTATAATGTTTGCATTTTAGAGATAATATGAATTAATTATTACATTAAAATCATACATAAATATATGTATATACAGATATGGAGAGAATGAGAGAGACAGAAAGTGAGAACTTCAATAATGTCCTAAGAGAACATATAGTTGAGAGTTATGCCAAGTGGTTTCTGAAGGATTCCCATTGGTCACTGATTGCTCTGAGATTCATTCTCTGTGTGATCTTCTCCCCTTTATGTAATTCCTAACTTGTGTCATGTTTCTGTAATGACATATGCCTAAGGTAGCAGATGTGGTAGAATGAATGCCTCTGTAGTGACGGGTAACAAAATATTGTAATTTCCATTTCTCGGAGATTTTCTTGGTATTGCTCATCAGGAAAGTTGTCATATTGAGAAGACCCATGCAGAAAAGTACCAAGGATGTCCTCTGGCTAAGATCAAGTATAAACTTCAGACCCAATAGTCCCACAAAGGCTTAGTTTCTTTCACTTCCACCTTCAGTTGGACATGGGTTCTTCCCCTGGTGAGCCTGGAGATGAGATGGAAGCCCTGGCCATCCCTTGCAATAGAGGACACAGAGAATTTATGCCAGGGTCTCTCTCATAGAAACTGCAGATGAAAAGTGTGTGTATTAAGCCAATAAGTTTGGTGGACCTTGTTGCATAAAGCAGGTTATTTGGGAAGGTCACTTGTGTGGGGTGTCTACTCAGTAGCCCACAATGGAAAGGGAATCTAACATACAGAATCTCATTTGTTATTAACAATCATTCTGCATGGTAAAGTTTTGGCACAATTCCAAATCACAAAATTGGAGGGAAAAAATTAGCCAGGTGGCCGGGTGTGGTGGCTCACGCCTTCAATCCCAGCACTTGGGAGGCAGAGGTAGGAGGATCACCGTGAGTTCGAGGCCACCCTGAGAATACAGAGTGAATTCCAGGTCAGCCTGGGCTAGAATGAGACCCTACCTCAAAAAACCAAAAACAAACAAACAACAACAACAAAAAAAAAAAAAAAAAAAAAAAAAAAGGTAGTGCAAGCTTTTAATCCTAGCACTTGGGAGGCAGAGGTAGGAGTATCACTGTGAGACTGAGGTCAGCCTGAGACTACATAGTGAATTCTAGGTCAGCCTAGGCTAGAGTGAGACCCTACCTGGAAAACATAGACAATAATAACAAAAGTGTTCAGGAAGGCTTTCTAAACTTGTCAAAGCACACAGGACATATGGCACAGTCCTGGAGAATTAAATTAATTAATTAATTAATTTATGACAGAGAGAGATACTGGGAAAATGGGAACATCGGGGTCTCTAGCCACTGCAAAGGAACTCCAGATGTATGTGCCACCATGTGCATCTGGCTTACGTAGAACCTGGAGAATCAAACCTGGGTCCTTAGGTTTGTCAGGCTGCACAGCCCAGCCCTGGAAAGTGAAATGAGAGAAAAGGAATAGGTTTATGGGTTAGAAATAAAATTGGGTATTTAGCTTTATTTTATTTTTAAAATGATTTATTCATTTCTTCATTTATTTATTTAAAGAGAATGGGTGTCCCAGGACCTCCTGCTGCTATAAACAAACTTCAGACTCGTGTTACTTTGTGCATCTAACTTTACATGGGTACCAGAGAATCCAGGTGCTTAGGTATTAACCCATGAGCCATTTCTCCAGCCCCAATATTTAGCTTTGGGTGGCATGGATTTTGGTGTACTCATGATACATCAGAGAAAGAAACAGCACAAAGAAAAAATAAGCCATGCTTTATCTAAATAATACTGTGTGAAACTAAAAACATGTATCAGTTTAAATTCTCTTGTACTAAGAATCCATTCACAAATGAAGCTTCACAAAGGATATGAAATGAACTACAAAATCTGCCATTTTTGTATTTCAAAAAGGAAAGAGAAAGAGAAGCTAATGAAAACCTGCAAAATACAGAGTACATTTTCTCTAGGAAAGTAATGCGTTAATTGCTAGCAGGCTTATAAACTCTCTAGGAATATATCTAGCAGTAATGCAGCCAAAATACTACACACTTTTAATGAAAATAATGGAACACCATACTCTTGAAGTGATACACATTAGATATAATGGCAAAATGAAGCCAACAGGATATAAAATAAATTGTGAACTTAATTATTTCATCAAGAAAATAAGTTCTAATGGAAAACTGGTGAGGATTCTGGGTTTTGATGTGACCTTTAAAATTGATATCAATGATTCTATATTGTTATTTCTAATTTCTTTACAAAACAACTTACTCTTTTGATACCCATAAATTGCCAGCACTTGTCTTGTTTGTAATAGACATCAGTAAAGATACAGGATGGTTGGGGTGATTTTGTTAGGAGATAACAACAATAAATTAGAATGGAGAATGCAGAGAAGAAAGCAATCCAGAAAACAACTGAGTATCAAAAGCACATAGAGGGAGTATCCATTGAAGAATCAGCAGAGTTAGAAGTGCAAGGTAGTCCATGACACAAGAAACAAGAATGCTGTGTGTGTTTAGTTTCAGATTTATTTTCTTAATACCAAGATTGTGATGTATACTGTTACATTTAATGTCCTAATATATATGGCAATTCTGTATAGCCTGGCTGACAAGGTAGTAGACTCTGAGATGTGAGTTGAAATCTGAAACTGAATCTATTTAACAATTTAAATGAGAAAAATTGAAGTCATGAAGAAGAACATTTGGACTATACCCTTCTCTATTGAGGAATGAGGAAATGTATGGCAGTCAATTTTAGATGCCAACCAGATTAAGTGATAGGCAGGTAGATGATAAATATTATTCCTGGCCGTGTCTGTGAAGGTGTTTCTGGAAGAGCACTCTCAGTGGACTTAGTCAGGGAGATCTGCCCTCATTGCAGGTGGGCACAGCTAGTCTAGCAGGAGCCCAGATGGAACACAAAGACTAAAGAAAGGTGACTTTGCTCTCTGTGAATCTAAGACACAGTCCCTTACTCTTGGATCTCAGAAGCACGAGTTCATAAGCCTTGGATTCTATGGTACATATCAATCCCTCTCTTTTGCCTCCAATTCCCCTCCAGAGTTGTCTAACCATTGGCCTGGAACTGGGAATTCTACCATTGGGTCTTTTGTTCTCCATTATCTAAGTGCTCTAGTGTGAGAATGTTGATTCTCCACAACTGAATGAGCCAATTTTGTACTTATATTTCTACAAATTTATCATTTGTATATAACCTTCCCATCATCCTATTATTAGTTAATCATTACTCCATCCATCCATCCACTCACTTTATGGTTTCTGTCTCTATGGAGATACCTAATATAATGAAAAAAGGAGAAAGAAAAGGAAAAACTTGGTGGATCAGTTACATTTTGTTGCTGTAACCAAATGCTTGACAGGAATCAGTTTAAGGAAGGAAGTGTTTATTTCAGCTTACAGTCCACTGTGGCAGGGCAGGCATGATGGCAGGAGCTTAAGGCAACTTGTCACATTCAGTCCACAGTGACGAAGCACAGACCAGTGAATACTGATATTCTTTCAGCTCAATTACTCCTTTTTATTCAGTCTTGACTACCACCAGCATGTGGAATGGTGACACCCACAGAAAGGGTGAGTCCTATCACATAATTAACCTAATCTGAAAAATTCCTCCCAGCCATTCTCACAGATTTGTTTCCATGATAACTCTAACTCCTGTCAAGTGGACAATCAGAGATCAACCATTACACAAGACCAAAACTAGAGTATGGAGCAGAGTCTGAAAAGATGCTCACCAAACCCATTTATTTTTCCTGTAAGGTAGATAAAATCCATTCTAACATCTTTCAATGAAAGGTGATGTGAGCATATTTTTTGTCAGTAGGCAGTAGAAAGAAAAAGTTTTCTACTTTCTCTTATGTGACAAATTCCACAAAAACATGCCTTCTGTTAAGACAGATACTGACATCATGTGACAGGAGCCTGAGACCCCCCCAAGTGCTTGCATGGAGAAGATGCTAATACCCATATATTATATATAACATACTGTGTGGGACTGGGGAATAAATGAGTACATTGGACTATGTTAATGTATTGATAATATGAAATTATAACATCAGCTAGCAATATTTGCAACTAGAACATAGCTGAGTTTAAATAGCGACATGATGTAAACCATAGTTGAATTTATGTTTAGGAAGGAAAAATATAGATTCAGAGAACAGATCAATTACTAGGTAATTATCTATGTAACAAAAGTATTCTTCTTAGATTCCTGTCTGTGACCAGCTTATCCTGACCACTTAAAAATATTACATTGGCAGCTTAATTTTGTGGGTATAGTCATTAAATATAAAGAGATTGGCATGCTGTCCAAACAGACTGTACTGCATCAGATTCCCAAAGGAGGTGAGATGCCTCTCTACTGGAGGGGAGTTTGTTTTGCAGTCAACAATGTGAAAGACTGTATTTTCTGAAATATTTGCTTGAGAGCATTAAATTTAAACTGGCTTCATTGGCTTAGCCACTTGTTTAAGGTACTAAAAGTTGCTTCTGCAAGAGATATAATATTCAGAATACCTATTGTATAAATTTTTCCAATTAATTGCACTTTAATTACTTTTCAGAGAATCTATAAAAGAGTCATCAAAGTTTTAAAGAAGAGAATGAACTGGTACATATTCCATTTACTTTCCATACAGCTATCTCCCCATGAAACTCTTTTCTTAAAAAAGAAAAAAAAAAAACAACAATAGCCAATTTAATTTCTTCTGTTGAGATTTATAAAAGACCCAGTAGAGGCTACTCTCTCTAAGTTTTAATAGAGATGACTCTATTTGGAAATATTAATGCTGAAGAGAACACAAATAGGAATAATATGTTAAATCAAGCTGACCCTTCATATTTATCTCAGGCACCCTTATGCCTCCCTCTTTTCCAAAAAGCTTATATGTGTAGAAAATGGATAGATGATAGCTAGATAGATGGATGATAGATGGATAAAGAGATAGATAGATGGATGGATAGATGATTGATAGATAGAAACACAGACACATATTTTATAAGATTATATCACATTCATTCCAAGAAATCTTAAAAATATAAGAAGATCTAGACATTGTGATATAGTCAGCAATCCTACAACTTGGGAGGTTGAGGTAGGAGAATCATGAGTTCAAAGCTCACCTTGACTACATAGTGAGTTGTTCAAGAAGACCCAAGGCTGCAAACCAAGTCTCTGTCTCATAGAAATAAAAGAAAACTGACATTCAGGGATATATAGAAACAAAAATTCACTTCCTAACTTCCCATTTTCTAACCAAATTTTGTTACATATTTTCACAAGTTACAGGGGAACAGAGTGCTTCCACACATGAAAATGTTTTAGAAAAATGTACTAAATCTCAATGACTGAATATATGGTGCAATAGGGTAAAAGTGAAATCTATAATCAATAGTATAGGAGTGTTTAACTTGAAGAATCTTGTTTACAGTCAGCTAGTGAAAGGAACATGTGCAAAAGTTCATGATGGGGATTTGAGATGTGAAAGAGAATGCTGAAAGTTAACTGAGGTTGTATCCTGCTGACAGCATGTAGGGGTGTTGGGTTCACTTTTTCTTCTGAATAAAGAATTAATGGAAGGCATGTGTTAAAAGAATACAATTTATTCCAAAATGAGTGGAAAAGAAAACAGAACTGACTCCTCTGGGAGAAGGGGAAATCAGAGCTGGAAAATCAACCTTGTAGTAGGAACTGGGTTTTTATTGAATGGGAGAAGCTGGCTGGTCCAGAATCTATGATTGTTCAGCTTAAGTGAAGTTGAAGGTGTTGATTGGTCCATAATATGTCCAGTATTGCAAAGGTCCCAGAAAGCCCTCCAACCCATCTGGCCAGTAGGAAAATTCACTTAGGCCAAGAAGGAGGAAGTGTGGTCTTCCTATTCACTATCTTGGGTTAGAATATAGTCATCTATCCAAGGTCTCTTCCCCTGTCTGCCTAGCCAAGGAAACTGCCCATCTCCTACAGTGTTTCACTGCCACTTCCACTATTAAATTTTTCCACTTACATAGAGAAGAACCACTTTTATAGCCCATGCTAAATATCTCCAATGTGGCCAATTGGAAAAAAAATGCATTTAGAAAAATGGAACAGACCAAATAGAAAACTGGAAAACTAAATAAAAAGTGAAACTTGAAATTAATAACCCATCAGAATCCCTAAGATCAGTAAGGCTGAAGTATATTCCTACCCAGAAGGAACTGATTGCCCTTGAGGGCATCTCAAATCTCTTCCCGGCCCTGCACTTTGATGCTATGAGATTCTGAGCTAGGGAATAATCGGCTGAATATTTTGACTTTGATTTTGAATTTCTAATCTTCAACCCTGCCCTGGATGCTGTTGCTATAATACTTATTTTCTAACCAGGAGCTCCTTACACTTACTTCATAATACTGTTGGGTACATTCCTGTAGCCTAAATTAGTTTAATGTTTCTGACAATGAATTTCCAAGTAATTGAAATGGCTTCACTCCATGCTGTCTCTCAGGGCACTCTTGGAAATTAAATGCTACTTCTCAATAGTTATTTGCTTACTTCATCCTCGCTTTATTAAATAATCATAAAAACACTTTCACATTTAAATATGCATGCTCTGTTATCTGAAAGCCTAGCAAAAGAAGGGACTAGATGAAGTTTGGCCAACCCCATGGTCTTTGTGCTCCTACTCGGCAGATTTTCCATTTGCAAAGTTCATCCCAGATCTTGACAGTCACAGAGCTTACATCTTCACACCCAAAGGGGTCTTACTTTATTTGCAACAAATACAGGAGAAATTTTCTCCCCTTTTCACAATGTCGAAAATATCTCACATATTTAGAACACAGAAGTAAACTGATCTTTGTTTTTGTTTTAAAAGTGTTTTGTCCAAGATTTTTGAGGATTTATTCTGATCAGAGAAACAGGGAGGCAGGATACACAAGGCTACGTGGATGCTCTTGCCATGATGATTAAGTGCTTTATCCAAGTCTAGTGTATAATAGGGCTTATCTCTTATTTTGGGAATACTGCATTTCTTAAAGTATTGACTGAAGCTACACACGTAAATCTGAAATGGGGAATATTGTCCTCATATGAAAATCCACTCAGCTAGAATTAAAGTGACTTTTTTAGGTTCAATAGAATGCAGCTGTGCTGAATTCCCAGTTCAACTGCTTCAGTGCAACACATAGAAGCATAGAGCCAATGAACATGGGGCATAGGTGCACTGGATTTATGAGGGTGATCGCTTCATATATGCCTTCCATGTATTAGCATCTGAGATTCAATTTACAGCAAACCAAAATAAAGCCGACTTTACAGGGTTTTATGAGTACAAAAATACTTTTAATGTACTAAAAGTATAATATAATATTACTAAAATGAAACTAATGTCAACAAAAATGTATATTTGCTATATTAATATTGCCTGCAGGCTGATTGGTTCAAGGCAGATACTTGTTATATGATTCATGATATAACCCAGGAAGATTGATTATGCCCTTTAATTGTTTACTGCACATGATTCCTTATTTATCAAAAACCACAAAAACAGGTATGATATTTTCATAGAGAAGGCTATATGTGTTCATGAAAAAGGGAGTCTTTTCATTCTTATTCCTGTTTTTCCTCCAATATACTGTGTGATTTTAGGCAAGCAAGTGCATTTTCCTATTACTTTGGGGACAGAGAGGCAGGGGCTTTATCTGCAAAATGAAGGTTGTATCTATGTAATTATTTCCAAGAGATAAGCAAGAGTGACTGCAATATTGTCCCTTAAGTACTTGACATTCCTTGGACGAAAACATGATGTAATTGGGCTTTAATAACTTGGATGAAAATGTATCCTAGTGCCATAAAATGTTTCTCTATAACATTAGATCTAGGCAAGTTGTTATGATTACCTCTTAAGAAGTGTTCAGATTAACGGATATGTGATTATAAAGTCCATTACTATGGCACAATCAGGAAGGCTACAAAAAACTACAGAAAGTATGGAAAGGTACCCTGATAATTCAGTGCTTTTCATTTCTGAACATTCTAGACAGAAGAGCTCTTCTATCCTTTGCATTGTCAGATTCAGTGGAGGAATTACTGAACAAACGGCCTGCACTAAAAGCAGGTTCAACTTCTCTACTCTCCCTACATTGTGTGTTACAAGTCTATTTAAACTCAAGCCATATTGATGTGTAGGCAAGAGTGCTGATATGGGAGTGAAATCACTCGATTCTTGCAGTTTGGCTCTCACTAACTGATATGATTCCAACCACATCCATCCATCAATCATTAAGTACCTCCAGGGGGGTTGTGTGATAGATAAAGGAAAAAAGATAACAAAATTCTTGACCTCAGTTGAAAATAGTTTGGTGGAAGAGACTAGATGTATACAAATTCATTTATTTATCTCCCAAACATTTTATGGCTATTTCCTTCAGACAATCATTTCTAGCCAATTAAATTACATCATTCTCTATCTTTCACCCCACCCCACCCGATTGTTATTGATTGTTGTGGAGCTTAACCAACCTTGAATATTGAAAATTAGGAGTGAAACTTACTGAAAATTCTGTAGGAAAATAAACGTTGGTCTGCAGAGAGCATCCCACACCCCACCCCAAACTACATTTTGACTCACTTATACACAAAATCCTACTAACTAATCACTGATTTAATTTAATTTTTTTAACGTCTTATGATCAGGAGAGTGCCCTCAGATTCTTATTTTCAACATAGACTCTCAGGTTATACTCCGAAGTTACGACTCACTGGTATTGAGAGGGAGCTCACCCATGAGGGCCTATAGTAGGTGCCCTGGGTGATTCTCATGTTCAGATAAATTTAGATCACTGGCTTATTCTAGACGGGTCAAGGGAAGGGTCTTCTCACAATTATGCCGGGAAGAATGAATAGGGGTAGTCAAGCTGAGGGTGGCAGGGTAGGAAGTAAAATGATGTTCCAAAATAGGTGATCCCAACATGATATCTATCTCAGTGTCCTCCATTCTCTTCCCTACACTAAGAAGAAGGCCTCTTCCTCCTTGGACACCCTCTATTTCCATGATAACTTTGAAAACAGGAAATTGTAGTGCTGTTTGCTTTCTTATCCACCAAGTATTTTGACAGTGATTTACAAGATTTTTTATGTCAGTTTTCTATGGATATATATATATATATATATTGGTTATATTTTATTTGAGAGAGAAAGAGAGAGAAAGAGAAAGAATAGGCACTCCAGGGCCTCTCAGCCACTGTGAATGAATTCCAGATATGTGTGTCCCCATGTGCACATGTGCAACATTGCATACTTGCATCTGGCTAAATGTGGGACCTGGAGATTTGAACAAGTGTTCTTAGGCTTAGCAGGCAGGTGCCTTAACTGCTAAGCCATTTCTCCAGCCCTACAGAAATATATTGAAAGCATTATTAAAACTCATCTGTCCATAAATGCTATGTTTCTTGTTCACTCTTCTGTCTGTTTTTGCCTTTCAGGGAACCTGGCCTATATGCACCCAAGTGGGATTATTGAATAACTGATTTAATAATCCAACTGACCAATATCATCTAGAGATTTTAAGTAATAATTTCAGGTGTAAAAGGAATATTATTTTAGCTATAATGATATTTGCAATGATTTTTTAACCTTTTTAGTTTTTAAGCAATTCTGAGTATTTTTTAAATCAGCCACTGATTGTACAAACACTCTTCTAGGTATTAGGAACTACTCTGAATACTGGGGAAAAGGAAGCAAAAAAATTAAAAATAAAAATAAAAAAAACACCTTCGTCCCTTATAGATTCCAATCTGGTGCATAGCTCATAAATGAGGAAAATATGTCCTCTATCTTTTTTAAGTCACTAATTTCATTAAAATTGTGAAAGAAGTCACACAACTTCCAACTGTGATTTACATGTTATTGGTTCCTCCATGTAAGTCAGTTTTGTGAGACTCTCTGATACCCTTGTAAATGGGCAGGCATTTTTCTTGTCCTGTATCTGCTCCTTCTCGTCTATGAGTAAAACCTAGGCTACACACACACACATGCACATATATGTGCATATATATATTATATAATTTCTCAAGAAATCTTTGTTTTCACACTCCCCTATCTAGTCCTCCTTGCTACATGAGAATATAAGAACACATAAGTACAAACGAGTGTACTTGAAATAGACTCCACTATGTGGTTCATTTTGCAGAATTCAGAATAATGGTAGGTCAGAACTAATACTAAATATTTGTTCAATAAATAAATGAAATTAACACAAAAGAAATTGAAAGGGACTTTTCTACTCATGTGTTGAAACAGCTCTTTCATATTTGAGACAGTGCCTCTTTTTGGGCTCAAAGAAACACGAGTTGCTTTGCTAATACTAAGGGATCAATGTCTCCTGCATGGAACTGAAGCAACTCATTTATCTAGAGGTCACTTGCCAGGAGTGCCCATTAATTTTAACAGAGACTAAAATGACAATCCAAGAATTAGACGGATCTAAGCTGCCTACAAAGATGTGCCTACTTGACGCATGCTCTGATGAGCTCAGTCTTTGCTCTCAGCATTCCTATCATAGACACTTAATACAATATAGCATTTAATCCTTCCATAAGTCTTACAAAGTGAATGTAGTTAATTACAACCTCTTTATGATGACTAAATTGATTTTATAAGCTGAATATATGTTTTTATTGTCACAAAGTTAGAGGGGGTGAAACCTGAACTTTAATATTTTTCTATATCTGTCTTTCTATAGAATTGAATTTCCTCTTAAATATATGCTTTCCTAAGCTGGGTGAGGTGGTGCACGCCTTTAATTTAGCACTTGAGAGGCAGAGGTGGGAGGATCGCTGTGAGTTCAAGGTCACCATGAGACTACATAGTGAATTCCAGGTTAGCCTGGACTAGAGTGAAATCCTATCTTGAAAATCCAACATATATATGCTTTCCTAACTCAAAATAGCTAAAAGCAGATGCACAATTAAGACATATAAGCATATTCTTGAGAGAGAGAGAGAGAGAGAGAGAGGGAGAGAGAGAGGGAGAAAACATGTAATGTAATGAAGTGAAACTGACGTACACTGAACTTTAGATATAGTTCAATGCATTTTATTATTTCATGTATTTGTGACTTTTTAAGCAAATTTACTTTTATGCCCAGTTGATTCTGTTCTTTCCAACATTAAATTGCCAATACTTAAATGAGTGGCTCTTAGGACAGCATAGTAATAAAGATACATAAACATAATAGTGAAGTCAAAGTGTAACTTCACTGATTCTTTTGCTGAGGGGTAAATTAGAGAATTACAAGGATGCTCAAAATATGCTTACACAAAATTATTTAAACTTAATAAATATGCTACTTAAAACACACTGAACTTTAGATATACAGAAAATTTATTTATACATTGAATAAGGTAACATGTAACTATAAATTAAATCATGTCTCTATTACTACTATTTCATGCATCTGTTCCATATTTGTGACTTTTTAAGCAAACTTTTTAAGGATTTAGACATTTTATGCTATTCAAGGCTAACCAACTGAAAGAATATAATTAATAAAACAGTTGATTCTGTTCTTAAGACTCTACCAATCACAACATTAAATTGCCAATACTTAAATGACAGTGACTTTAAGAAACAAATCCTGAGTATTATCATCAGTGGCAAGTTGAACAGGAATTTCATATTATATATTAGTCACAAAATCTGATTTGTTCCCCTGGATTAACAAATTGGCACCCTTTGTTCATTGAGTTTTTTCATCATCTTGTGTTTTGGAAATGGCCATGGGCAGTGGATTGCATTGCTAAGAAATTGTTGATGTTCAGCATGTAAAGACTATCAGTTAGGTTTTTCATCATGGCAAATGAATGAGGAAAATGCAGGGATTATGATGCTGCTGAAGGCATACCCAGCCAAGCTCTTCCTGCTGACAGGGATGTGACCTCAGCCACCTAGAGCAGCTTCCTTTCTTCTATTTTAAAATAAATTTATGAGATGATATTGTTGGCCATAATGGGAAACTGGAGCAACTTGTTATTGTTTCCCCTTGGAAACCCTCCGTATTCCATCACTGGACAGTCTTTCCCCAACCAGCAGTGGGTTTGACTCCCATCCCTGTACTTGTCTCTGTACCAGCCCCTTGTCCACAGCACACATGCCTCCCCTGCTGAGAGATGCTCCTTTCTTGGGCATTGTGGTAGAACTGAAGAATGAGAGGACAGCATCTCAGGGTCTTCATTTTTGATAAAACCAGCAGTATTTCAGAGAGCAGGGACATTGACTGGCTTGCCACTAAAAACAAATGTTTGCTATTATAAAAAAAAAAAAAAAAGACTTTTCATTTTCAGGCAAACATATTTGCCTATTTCTTGAGTTTCTACTGCAATACCTTAGGCTTTATGTAAGCCAGAGCAAACTCAACCCTCCTTTATCTTTCTGTGTGTCAGCTTTGTGTATGGAAGGAAATGATGTCTCAGACAGTTTATGATGTCACTGACACTTTCTCTTGTTTGCTTCATTTTTATTTTTTTAAATATTTTTCACCAACAAAGTGGGAGTTTAATCAGTAAAAGCATGAGGGATAACAGGATAAAGAAATAGTTCTTACATGGAATATACATTTATACTGAACATATAAATAGTTGCCCTATTTGACTAAAACAATACAAATAAAAATTATAACATGTATTTAAAATGAGATTTTAAAACACTAATGAAAGAATTGATTTAAATATATAGGTTTTTTTTTTTTTTTGCATTACAGTTTCTTTACTAAATTTCTAGTGTTTTAGTACCTTCCATGTTTATTGTGGTAACTTTTAGTGTGGTTTATTAGTTTTAAAATTTCACTTTTTTGTTACCTTTAGTTGCTTTTGGCAGAATAAAAGTTTGGGAGTATTCCATATCTAACAAGAGAGAGAATTCTAATATGAGTAAGGCACTTAGCTTCCTGGTCAAGTATTTGCCATTCCATGCCACACATGCCATTGAAGCCATACCCAAATCTGACCATTTTATTAGATTATGTTATTATGCAATGTAACAGGCTTTATTATGACATTTCCATGCATGCATAGAATGTATGTAGATCATTTTCACCACTGCTATTATCCCATCATGTCTTCTCTCCCTCTTTGCCTCTTCCACATCACAGTGAGTCTCCAATTCCATATCCATGTTGACCATAAATTGCACATATGAGGAAAAATTTGGGAAACTTATTTTTTGAGCCTGGTCTTTCTTTTCTTAACATGATGGTCTGCAGTTTCACTTAGCATTTGAAGAAGAACAGCCTGAATACTTTTATATAAACCTGAGGAGACTTTTTAGATCAAGTTGGTTTCTTTGAAAGAATGCTTCTTTTTTTCAGTAGCAGAATAAAAGGCCTTAACAATTGGGTTGTATCTGCTAACTATTCTTTCTTGTAAAAATAGTTATTGATAAGGACTCTATTTTCACTGATTCCATACTCTCTCCTCATCAAAAGATAAAATGAGGTTCATCAGGAATGGTGGCTTATTGCAAAAGTGTGTCCAGGTCAGCTGGTGAAGTGCTTGCCTCACAAGTATAAAAACCTGAGATTGGTCTCTAGAATTCATAGAGTGGGGAACAGGCTTAGTGGCATGTACTTATAATCTACACTGGGGAGGTGTAGACAGGTGGATTTCCAGAGCTTGTTGCCTAACCTCTGTAGACTACTTTAGTTCTAGGCCAGGGACAAACACTGCCTCATAAAATAAGGTTGGGCAGTATCCAAAGAATGACACCCAAGATTGTTGCATGTTCTCTATACATGGGTGCACACATGCACATGAACATCCACATAGGAGTATTCACATAAACATGCTCTCACACTCTTGCACACATGTGAAAGAAGTCTATCCAATTTCACACTTAAATGGAATTACCATGTGCACATATAAGCTCTGTTGTAGCTCACACTGAGACGAGGGCTCATTTACAATTGATTTATAAAGTTCACATTACCAGGATGAACTGGTGGGAGAATGGCAGGTATAAGACAGGGAAGGTAGGAAGATAATTTTGGTGTGGTATCTGGCAAGTCTAACCTGCTGGCCCTGTGGAGAGCTCCATTGTAGTTTCCATTCTACCATTAGTCAAAACTCAGAGAACAGGTGCTGCACATGGCTATGAAGGATAAACTGCTGTGGCCTAAGGGCTGCCTTGGAATGGGGGACACTCAGTGGCAGGCAGAGGAAGATGGATTCAGTTCCTGGATAACTTGCATCTGAAGACAACTTCAGGTACAGACCACCAGAAAGCATCTAAATATAGGCTTAAGATGAATGCTTGGATATGATAATGGGAGAGCATTTACTTTTTACAGCATGCACACATCTTACAATACCTGCATGTACTTTCTATGTTCTTCACTCATATCAGTATGAGTTATGTTTCTACCTCAGTAATATACATTAGAATAATGAGCATAACATATATTCACATACATATAAATATATATGTTAAATTGTCTAGAAGGCATATTAAGAAAATTCAAAACAAGTCAGTGAGACTCCAATATATTTTTAAAATAAAATATTGATAAATAATTCCCATTACATATAATTTGTCCATTTACACAATCCTATGATATATCCATAGGATTGTGAAGCCATCACAGCTTTCCATGTTAGAACTCTTTCAAAATTTCATGCATGTATATAATACATTGTATTGTGGTCATATTTACCCCTTCCTTAAGTATCATCTTTCTCTCTCCCACTACAGTTAACCCCTTTCCTACAAGACCCCCTCCTACTTTTTCATTTTATGCACTATATCCAGGCATGTTGCAAATCAAAATGTGAATGAAGTAGTGTCTATTCTTCTCTTTAAATTAATATTCAAAATCTAAACCCCATATGCTGGGGGGATGATTCAGCAATTGAACTGGGAAATGGCTCCCCAGTTCAAGGCACTTACTTTCAAAGTCAGCTGGCCAAAGTTTGATTCCCCAATACCTATGTAAAGCCAGATGCACAAAGTGGTGCATGTGTTTGCAGTTCATCAACAGTATTAAGAGGCCCGGGCATGCCCATATACTCCTTCCCCCAATACACACAATAACTCACTAAATATTAAAAAAACAATGTGTATATTGCATTGTTTGGACTAGGCTGTGTTCAGTAAACCATGAGTGGCTTAGACCACATAATAGCAGCTGCATGCATGAGTTAATCTTTTGAACTTTTAACAAGAAATAGTCAGAAAGAATATATGTTCTATGGAAAATAAGATTTCTGTATACTAACTGTAGAACTTGAACTATTCCCTCTTTCAGAAACACCCTCTTTGCTTCCACTAGGGGGCCACACTTGGCCATCTTTTCACATGTGACTATCCATTTGGACATAATGGGTGAAAAATATCATGATAGCCTTGACCCAAGGTGGGCCAATACTGTTCGTTTTCCAAAGAAGTTGGTGTATGGGACAAATGGCTTTTCAGATTTTGATTCTAGAACCTTATAAGGTGTGCCTTCATTTGTGCTCTTGGCCTCAATGAAATATAACTGTAAACATCAAGAGATTTTTTGTTTTTATTAAATAGTTTATAATTGAAAGAATCTTAACAAGTAATGGAAATTGTTGCCTCAAGTTCAAAATCACTTTGAACCTGATTGAGCCATGACCAGTGACAATAAATCTTGCTCATACTACAATGGAAGCCAAAAGATCATGAAATGACATTGATATCCACTGCCCTGAAACTTAGAGCAATAGATGTCATTCATCAGAATGTAGGGGACTTACATGCAAAATGTGAACATATTCTGCATAATTATACATAAAAGAGCAAAGAAACAGGATCATTTACCTAGAAGGCAATAGGCAAAACCTGTGTTTATGTCCTTTTTACATGAAGCTTATTTTTAACAAAGCAGACAGAATAATTCTATTGAAAACAATTCAAATTATATCACTTTAAAATATTCATATAGTCCTTGAGTAAAATATCAATCAGAGTAAGTTATCCAAAATTATCCAAAATTCCCTTTAGGGTCTGGCTTCTAAGTTACATTCTGATGTCGTTTCTAAGGATTCTTCTTTGTCTATCTGCACAGGATCCATCATTCTGCCTCACATAAGCCAAGTATTTTCCCATCGTAGAGCACGCATACTGACTGACCTCCTTCATAGAGTGGCCTTTGCATACTTCCTCCACTGCATTCATATCCTTCATGTGAACCCTCTTAATAGACCCTCCTTATCATTTTCTTAAAGTTATAACTACTCCTCTTGGCATCACTTATGCAAATTTCCTTCACTTCTACTTAAGTTTTTAATTAACACACCAGATAATGTATATTTTTGCATTGCATGATATATGTTTATAATAAATATTTTTTGAGTATATTTATTTATATGTTGAAAGTGTTTTCACTATTAAAATGTCATTAAAATGCCATTATGTAATTTATTTACTGATATATACCACAGTGAATAAAATAAAATATATTTAAACCACAGCATAAAGATATATATTAACATATATAAATATATAAATTTAATGTAATGTAATATACTATGTACTTTACATAATATTGTGATTTTTCAGTTTTATGTATATAACATAAACTACATAATATATGAAGAGATTATATGTTGCATGGATGAATGATGACCCTTTCTAGGCCAAATACTTACTTAAGACTCAAAACAAGTAAGTTAGTCAGGCACATTCTTATATTATAGGTAAAAATAAAGGTACTTTTTTCCAATTATAATTGTGAGATATCAGAAGCCAACAAAAGCTATTTATGAATACTTAAAACATTTCTATAAATCATTTCAGGATAGTTTTATCTGACTTTTCACTATTGTGTTTATGGAAGCCCATCTTTTCTCTTGTTGCAAAGTGCATTTGGCAAGTAGGAGAGAAATATAGGAATTTCCTTCTCAATTTTATCTCAGGTTCCTTCTTCCTTTCCTCTAGGGACATCTCAGGAAATAAATGAGACCAGTGATGCCAGCCAACATGGTTTAGGCAGTTTCATCATCTCATCCTCTTGGAATAAACATGGAAAAATGAATCATGATTATTAAAGCCAACTTTGTTAGAACTTTGGGAAAAACTAAGAGAATTAAAGTTACTAAATCAACATTTATTTAAGAAAAAGATCATTTAAAATGAGAGTAAGGTGTGCAATGATTTTACTTGCTCTAGTTCTATTCCCTCCTGAAATTGACATCTGCAGCTTGATATTGAAGGTTTCACCTCTCATTCCCAGTCCTACATACAGATCTGGTTGAATAACAATAGACCATATATGCAGAAAATTATGTTTGCCTGGTCTGGTTGTTGGATGCTGTAGCAGACAGCTTCAAGTTCACTGAGAAGAACTTCCAGACCAGGCACAGTTATGGAGGAAGGGATATTATTTATTGAAGCTTACAGATCCAGGGGAAGTTCCATAATGGCAGAAGAAGCTGGCCTGCCTTCACAGGACCAAGCAGAGAGAGAAAAGCCACCAGCCACACAGCACACAGAACAAAGCTACAGCCAAAAGTCACAGCACACTTCAGGAACTCCAACTGGGAACACTTTGCATATCTTTACAATAGAATCTCAAACCCACCATCACATCTTAAGATCCGCCCAATGACATTGCCTCTAGCAAGGTGGCTGCATATACAAACTATAAACTAATAAAACACTGAATATATTGGGGGCCATATATTCAAACTACCACAGATGGTCTCTGAAGAAGTGTCTCAACTTGTTTGTCTTTAATTTTTCAGATCTGGAATTCTTTCAGAGTTGACAAACAACAAACATTCCATAAAGACATTGTAAAGAAAATGAACAATCTATCTGTCTGCAGCAAATAAAAAAAAATATTTTAGAGGCATATGGGAAAAGGTGAAAAGTCTAGGAGAAAATGTTGAAAAGAAAGGCTGATTTTATTCTTCTTTGTTTGTTTGTTTGTTTTTAAATGTGGCACTCCAAAGCACTTGTGTGTACTCAAGAAGTTAACCACCCACAGAACTCACAACAGCAATTTACTCATGTGAGAATTAAGAACTCAAGTGTGGTGTTTTGAATGTGATATCTTCCATACACTCATGTGTTTTGAATACTGGTACCCAGTTGGTTGCAATTTGGGAAGATGGTTGTGCCCTGGGTAGGTAGGACTTCTTGGAGGAAGTGTGTTATAGGGGTGAACCTTGAGGTTTATTAGTCAAGCTCATTAGATGTTCATAATGCACTCACTCTTGCTTTTTGCTACCTTCTAGCTGATGTGGGGCAAGATGTGATACCCAGCCTGTGCTCTGCCATGTTTTCTCCTCTATGGTGGAACTTCCCTTTGAGATTGTAAGCCAAATTAAACCCTTTCCCTCCCATAAGCTGTTTGTGGTGATGTATTTTATCCCAGAAAAGAGAAGGTAATTGATAGGCCAAGCTTGGCTTACATCAGGCAGGATATTAAGGCTAAGGTAAACTTATGAATGAGTGCCACATTCACAATTAAACTGCAAAGACTATAAATGAATCTTACTATAAATTTACTCCTTTGTTTTTTTTCTTCTTTCTCATTGAGTTTTCAATTATTTTCTTTTTTGAATGGTAAAATCTTGATGAATAAAATACTATGAATAGGCTAGCTGACCACAAAATAAACTAATATAAACTTCATATGCTAACTATACAAGAAAAAAGTACATAAAATTTTCAACTAAAGAATAAGAGAGGAGTTTGAAATCTCAAAACAAGAAAAGATTATATACATATAAGTACATAGAAATGTATATAGATTTCTTTATTACATGTTGTATACATGTATTGAATTATTACCTATACATTATGAATATTTACAATCATGTGTCAGTTAAAAGGGACAAAAAGATAGAAAATACACTTTACAAAAAAAGTTCAACAAAATTTCTAACCAAAATACTTCAGCCAATAGTAAGTAATTGCAATAGATCCAGAGAGAGGGAAGAATTTGATTGCCAGAACTTCTTATCTACAATATTCAAATCTCCTGCCTGAAGTACACCCTCCCAGTTAGGAAGCATGAAAAGAAACAAGTACCCATAATCAAGTCAGAAGAAATTTACAGCAATTCTCCATGAGAAGTAACATATATTGACTTACTGGACACATAATTTAAATCAAGTGTCTTTAATGAATTTCAAGCACAAAGCAATATGTGTACAGAGAGTAAAAAGTTAGCAGAATAAATACATGTACATAGAGAGTATCAGTAAAGAGGTAGAAAGCATAAAAATACATAAAACAGAAAAGGAGATAAATGTATAATAACTGAATTGAATAATGCTCCAGAAGGCACCAATTGTAGATTTGGGCAAGTAGGAAAAAAAAGTGTAAGTGAAGAAAAAAATATATATATACTGAAATTAGTTGGTTTGAAGAACAAAAGAATGAAAAAGAGTCAAAATAAATGAATAGATATATAGGAACTGTAGGGCACCATTCTGCCTAGTAACATATACATAAGAAAAAACTGAAAAGTATGTGCAAAATTAATAGCCTACTGTTACAATTTGATGGAAGATACATATTTTCATTCAAGAATCCTAGTGAGTTTCAAGGATAAAAACAACAAGAAAAGTGACCATCAAGAAAGACACATTCTAATCACATTTACAAAAGAAAAGCAAAAAGAGAAACCAAACAATACAAGGAAGTAGAATAGCCTTTTTTAAGGACCAAAAGTACAATTAAAAGTACCATTACTAATTCTATAGCTGGCAACTATCTTTCAAAATAGAGAAACTAAGACATTTCTAGAAGAAAATAAAGAAACCAAGAATGTTTGTTCCTAACCTGTAATAACTGCTAGTGGACTGAAAGGCAAGGACACTAGGCAGGAATACAGAGCCATAAAGCTAACTAGATGCACAGATGTTGTGATTTCTGTGTAATTTAAAAGCGTCCATAAAAGCAGGGCATGGTGGCGCACTCCCAGCACTAGGGAGGCAGAGGTAGGAGGATTGCCAAGAGTTCAAGGTCACCCCGAGACTACATAGTAAATTCCAGGTCAGCCTAAGCTAGAGTGAGACCCTACCTCAAAAACAAGAACAATAAATAAATAAATAAATAAATAAATAAATAAATAAATAAATATAAAAGAGTCCATAAGACTACATATACCTACATTAAGTCATGTGTTATATATGAATATAAAAAAATTATGCAAACAATATAATCTAGGAGAGTGGATGTTACATAAGAACAGGCATGAATGCTGAATTTGTCTGTCATCAAACTCAATTGGTATCAATTTCATATTTAATTGTAATGCCCATGGTACCTATTAAGTATCTTTAAAAGAAGACATAAAACAAGATGATAAAAGATCCAAACTGACTTACTACAAAAAGAATGAGT
This sequence comes from Orientallactaga sibirica, assembly GCA_036365145.1. Lineage (NCBI taxonomy): Eukaryota > Metazoa > Chordata > Mammalia > Rodentia > Dipodidae > Orientallactaga > Orientallactaga sibirica. Next base: position 9,237,667 of record JAEOAD010000031.1, on the reverse strand, counting down.
CAAAGAAGGGAGAGGAAGATAAATGATTTTTAGAAAGAACAAGAGGTAGTACAAGAGTGTGATTCCCGAGAGGAGAAATAAAGGTCCTCCTTCCTCTACAACATCATGCCAGTTTTCTTCATTAAGCCAATTACCTAACTACACCAAAGAAAGAAGGGATCAAATCAGAGCCCAGAAGTTTGGATAATGAGAGAAAGACAAAAACTCTTGGAAGGGCTGATGTAACCAGAATTTGTGAAGACTGAAAACCAGAGGAAGGACTACTCAGAGCCACAACCCTAGAAATATGTAGGGTTCCCTTTGGGTCTCTGGCAATACCAGTCTCTACAATCACAGGTGATATTTCACTATACCAAAAGAGAATAATTTGCCAGGAAAGCGGAGGAGAATTTCCAAGTTCCCACAGGGCTGCGACACATTCAAGTTCTTAACAGCCAAAGTGAAATATATTGTTGACATGTTGAGTTTTGGGTGGTATCCCAGTAGATTTCTATCTGTAGTAGGACTAAACTGCCCTATGGCTAAGCATGTACAATAGAAAAACTAAAACATGGGCCTACAATCCACCAGTGATCCACCTCTTTGTCAAAATACATCATAGAGATTAGGAGCATGGCACAGTGATACAACAGATGGTTATCTTGTGCAAAGCATTGGGTTTAATTCCTAGGAGACAGAGAGGGATATGGAGGAAGGAAGGGAGTGACAGAAAGATCAAAAGAAGGAAGGAAAACAAAAGAAGGGAGGAGGGAAGGAAAGAAGAAAAAGTCAACCCTCCAGAAAGGTAGGCAACAAAATGGAAACACTCAACAACATAAGATTCATAATATTATTCCTTTAATAAAACTCCTATATGAGTGGAGATATAGCAAAATGTGAGCCATTACCAGAAGGAAAAAAAAAAAAAAAAAAAGAAAAACATTAGAAACATAAACAACATAACCAACTGACAGAAGTAACAGACAAATACTTTTAAAATTGCTGGGAATGGCATGCTCCAAAAAGCCTGAGTTGAGACCCAGTGGGTCACCTGACAAGGATTCGACCCCGTGGTCTCCTCTGGCTCATTCAACTTAAACAGAAAGGGGGAGATGCCAGGGACGGCAAACTCCAAAAAGCCTGAGTTGAGACCCAGTGCATTCCTTGACACGGATCCGACCCATGGTCTCCTCGGCTCATTTAGCTTGGCAAGGACATCTACTTCTTTCAACTATACAGCTCATGTTTGTTGCCTTGATCTTTCTGTTTTCTCTCCTTATCTTCTCTTCTGTGAATGATTTGCAGGCCAGCCATGACTCCCAGGAATTAGACATACTGCCAGCTTCTGATGAGGTGATTTTGTGGAATAATATTATGTAGACAATAGGAGATGTGTTCCCAGATCAAACAAAAAAAAAGGAATGGAAAACAATGGGTTTATTACAACAACAATAAACGGTGGGAGCCCCCTCAGGCTACTCACAAGGGGCATAGATTTGATCCTAAAAGCTTGCTTCCTCCAGGTGGTCAATATCAGTGTGACCCTAAGAGTGGGAGAGTGAGACTTAGGATCTGGGACAGGAGAGACTACAGAGGAAAATGGGCTGATGAGTTAGGTTTTATTATTTAGCTGTTAGGGATTTGAGACCCTATGACTGTTTTTCCAAAAGATGAGAAAATACAACTTCATAAAGACTTAATTCAGGCATACACTTAGCAAATGCAAGTTGGATGTAATGATTAAGTTATAAAGTATTGCTTGCAGAAAGGAAAAGAAAGACTTATTGAGTTAACTGTAATTGAATAATAGGCACCTGTTCTAGCCAATCTGTCTCTCACCTTTGCTAACTTGCAACTGAAAACAGGATCAACATTTAACAAAGAATGAAAAAGAAACCACAAGAAACTAGTGCCCCATTATTCAAAAAAGAATTGGTCAAGGTGTTTTTCAAAGGTGTTTTTCACAGTTAATGGTTAACAGTGTTTGCTCATAAAGATGGTAAGGGATGGGGTTAATTTTCCTGGAAACATTATGTATTTGTGATTTTAAAGAAGATGTTTTCACAGCTAATGGTTAACAGTGCTTGCTCATAATGATTGTAAGGGATTGGGCTAACTTTCCTAGAAATATTATATACTTGTAATTTCAAAGATTATGAATGCATGTCAAATTTGGACACTTTTGTTTTTGCCTTTTTCCTTTTGAATCCTATTTCCTTGTACGAGAAAAATAAAAGACTGAGGTTTTGTGGCAAAAAGCAGCGATAGCACAGCAGAGCGAGCAAGAGAAAAAAGCCAGAGAGAGCGAGAATGAAAGAGAAGAAGAAAAAGAAAATGAAAAAGAAAAACAAGAAGAGAGAATGAATGAGAGAGTGAATGAGAGAGAGAACGAATGAGTGAGTGAGTGAGAATGAATGAGAGAGAGAATGAGTAAGAGAGAGTCAAATGGCTTGCTGCTGAAGCCCGACCTGTCAGCTTGTACCAACATGTCGTAAGTTTCGTTTTGTTTTCACCTCTCCCGTTCATCCCAACTTCGTCATCTCACCCCTTGTTGATGCTAGGGCTGGACACTGGAAAAAAATTATTTTCAATAAGTTCAAAAATATTACAAGAATTATGAGGAGATAAGAAAATGAATGCATAATTGATTTCATAAAAGTTATGGTTTAAAAATACAATATTGGGGCTGGAGGGATGGCTTACCAGTTAAGACATTTGCCTACAAAAGCCAAAGGACCCAGGTTTGATTCCCCAGGACCCATGTTAGCCAGATGCACAATGAGGCACATGCGTCTGGAGTTTGTTTGCAGTGGCTGGAGGCCCTGGTGCACCCATTCTCTTGCTCCCTCTTTCTCTCTGTCAAATAAATAAATACAAATGTAAACATAAAAAGCACAATATTGGCATTGAAAAATCCATTACATAGGATGACCAAGCAAGTTTGAAAGCAGACTGAGACAAGCTGACAAGAAGCACTGTGAGGGTGGACCTGAAAACCCTGAACTCCACAGAAGTGGCTAGGGACACTGCCCACCCGAAACATGCTCAACGGGAGTCTAGTAAAAGAATCGGATAAAAGGAAAATATCAAATAAAAATGGCAAGAACCAAATTTAATTTCTGATACTACTTATCCATTAGTTGAAGAAATTGAACAAATCTCACTGAAAAAATATAAAAGAATGCAGTAAAAGAATGCTTTGGTATTTAAAAAAATGAACATAGATATTTTTCAGAAACAAAGCAAAACAGATAATAAAAGATCAGCATTCTAGAAGTATTTAAAGACAAAAAAAATCCACGAAGACCAAATTCTGCAGATTAAAACTGGTCTTAAATAAAGTACATGAAATGAAAATCTTCTAAAAACAAAAGTTGAGAGAAAACATCACCAATATATGGAGGTACATGGGATGTTTTACAAGGTTCTTCAAACAGAAGAAAAATGATGTCACATGAGAACTTAGATTGCATATGTGTGTGTGTGTGTGTGTATGTATGTATGCACCCTCTCTCTTCCTTAATTCCTTCCTCCCTTTGTTCCTCCTTTTATTCTCCCTTTCCCTGTTTTTGTTGAGACAGGCTAGTCTGGAACTCACAATGTATCTCAAACAGACCTGGTATTTAAAAATCCTTCTCTAAAAAAATAAAATAAAAAATAATAAAAATTCTTCTGTCTCAGCATTCAAAGTGTTGAGATTGTAGGCATGAAAGATCTCACCTAGAGTTTTCCTACCTTGAGATTTACTTCAAGAATATTTTATCACTTGAAGTAAAAATAATAATGAAATCTGCTGAGGTTTACAAGAGACATCATATGAAATCTAAAAATGTATGACAATAGCAAAACAATACATCTGGGAAATATATAAGCATTCTATTGTAAGTTTTTTATATTATATAATATGTATTATATTGTTTAAGGTTACATGTAATAACTTAAAGATGAATGTTTTACATTATAAATTAACCATCATAAAATTAAATTAAAATTAGACACACTTGATAAACCAACAGTGGAAATGGGTTGGAAAATTAGAATATCAAATCATTACTGAGTGTTTCAAAGAGATATCTCAAGGAAAGCACTTTCTGTGAAAGCATGAGGACCTGAGCTTGGACTCCTAGCATGCATGGAAATGCCAGGTAGAATGCGGAAGCTCACCTGTATTCCCAAGGCTGGGAGACAGAGGTGGTATCTCTGCACAAGCTGGTTGGCTGGACTTAGCTGAATCTCTGAGCTAGGTTCAAGTGACAGATCTTATATCAATAAGGACAATGATTGAGAAAGACATCTGATGTCAACCTCTGGCCTCCACACCCACACTCATACATGAGCACCTGCAAACATACAGGAATGTTTACACATACCAAAAAAAAAAAAAAAAAAAAAAAAAACTGCTCAAGTTACCTCAAAAACTCCAGCAATAATGAAAAAATGAGTAAGTTACAAGTAAATATATAAGAAAATATATAAGAAAACAAATAGGATAACAATAAATTGGGATCTTGTTACATAAAATTTACTTTTGGGGTATTTGTTTATGTATGCATTCATGTTGTACAAAAGTTTGTGCCTGTTTGCATGTGCATCAGGAGGACAAATTACAATCTTAGAATCAATCCTGAGAAGTACCATCCTTTTTCTTCCTGATGGGTCTATCATTGGTTTGAAACTCAGCAATTAGGCTAGACAAGATGGCCAGCAAGCCCCATGTTTCCTTCTGTCTTTAACTCCCCAGTACTGGAATTAAATGCACATGCCACTCAACCTGATTTTTTTTTTTTTTTGAGAGACACAAAGAGAGATAGAGAGAGAGGGAGAGGGAAAAAGATAGAGATGGGCGCGCCAGCAGCCTCTCAGCTGCTGTGAATAAAATCCAGATGTGTGCTCCCCCTTGTGGTCAAGTGCGACATTGTGCCCTGTGTCACTTTGCATCTGGCTAAATGTGGGACCTGGAGATTGGAATCGCTGGAGATTGGAACCAGCATTCTTAGGCTTAGGAGGCAGGCGCCTTAACCGCTAAGCCATCCCTCCAGCCCTCAACCTGATTTTTCATATGAGTTCTAGCAGTATAACTCTGATCATTATGCTTGCAAGGAAAACACTTTATCAACCGAGCTATTTACCCAGCTCATACATGAATTTTTGTGTCAAATATAAATATTTAAATAATTCAATCAAAATTCTGGGATTGTCAGACTATTTGAAAAAGATTCAATTATAATAATATGAATAAGAACCCAATTTTAACAGTATGGAGTCGGTGAAAAAAAGACACTCATATCATCAGAGGAAAGAAAAAAAAAAAAAAAAAACAATGGCCTATTTGGGTACTTATTGTGTGGTAAGTCTTGACAAACAGACAAGTGCAATTTAGTGGGAAGTAAGAAAAGTTTTCAAAATTGATCTTGAAAGATCAGCTATCCAAAGAGAAAAGAAAATCATTTGTTACCTCAGACCATACCAGACATACAGGAGCACACATACAAAATCAATCATAGCTCAAAATGGAGAAGCTGAATTTTATCAGAAAAATATGAAACCGATTCTCTGGAAACATGAGCCAGATAAAGATGTTTTAAAATCTAGAAATCAATAAAAATGACTTATAAAGGGGAAGGTGATATACACCTGCAATTCTAGTCCTCAGAAAGTTCAGGTAGGAGAAATTTGATAGCAACTTGGGCTACATAGAAAGCTCCTAGCCAGCCCAGGCAACACAGTGAGAACCCATTTCAAAAAAAAAAAAAAAAAAAAAAAAAGGACAAAAAAATTTAAAAAATGATGAATTGGTTCATAACAAATATAAGTTGTTTAGATTTTAAATAAATGGTTATTAAGGAACATAAAGTCATAGTGGAAAAATATTTATAATCTCTTTATTTCACAAAGGGCCTTTATCTAAAATACATGGAATAAACTCTAAACATTCAATTAAATATAGACAACAAATATAACAAATGGGAAAATTTGACCAAATAATTACAGAAGAAATATTAATGGTTAATATTAATATATTAACATATAATATAATATATAACATGTGTTCACTGTGGTTCCATTTAATTCTTTGTATGCCTTGGTCAAACGTCATCAAATTAGACATATAAACCTTTGCTTATGGAAAAGGCACTTCCATTAACTTAATTTTAATATATGTGGACAAATTAGATACAGAGGAATTATAAAAAATTAGCATATTAATTGAGAGCTTTATAGTATGAATATATTGTATGTTGCTCATATTTCTATCAGGTTAAATTCTTATATTCTCTCTCCCCACACCCATTCCACCAAAGAGTCTCAAAACTCATCATATAATAAAATCAGAGTCTGCTGAGAGCTCTAAACTAAAGGAGACCTATAACATGCCATGCCAAAGCTCAGGGAACATTGAGGAAGGAGAGAAGAAAAGTATAATACCTGCCAGATAGGCAGGTGTATTCTGAGGCATTGCCCCCACCCTACACACACCACACAGAGACCAAGTTTCATTCATGAGACCGCAGTGAATACCAGAAACTCCACTGAGGAGGACCCTAAGTTTTATTAATGCCTAGAAGCTCTTGAATGCCTTGAGCTTCCATGTGAGAATTCTAGCCATGTCTGTCCACATCATAAGTAAAAACAAATGGGCTTCTGCACACGAGACAAGAGGGAACTGAGTCCACACAGGGCAGAGAAACATACCCAGCCATGCCAGCATGCCAGCTGAGCCCAGTTCCCAGCTGCCCTGCCAGCTGAATGCAGTCACAGGAATGATCACTAGCAAGTCCAGCTGAGCCCAGCCCACACATTAGAATCATGAACAAATAAAATGGCTATTGTTTCAAACCACTAAGTTTCAGTGTGTTTGTTCAGCAGCAATAGATAACCAGAACAGAAATAATGCTTGGCTGCTTGGGGTTTAAGCAGTTAAGGAAACTCATCACGGAGAATCACAGTGAAAAGGAGCACATGCAAGCTTCAGCTGAAATCCAGAGATTTCCTTGCAGATTTTCAGAGGTGGGTTGGTTGGAAGTGTGGGTAATTAAGAATACATGGGATCGTAGGAAGGCTGCAAATAAATTCATTTACTGGATTGTTTTATACAAATCAGAGTCATCTCATAGTGCCATATATAATATGTATATATATTATATATGCATACATATGTAGGTGTTATTAACGTATCACAAAATAAAAATAAAATGAAAGGCCAGGGGTCTTGCTGATGTATGCAGCAGAAATCACTTAGAGGGCCTGGCCTTTATAGCAGACTCGTCAGCAGATAGGCCCAGATGCATGAGAGAGTTTACGCAATAAACCAAGACCCAGTTTCTCTATATTAAATGTTTCAGCACATATATAGAGATATACTGCATAAGGCATGAAGACCCCTGAGCCAACATAAGCACAACCTAACCAGCCTGCAATATGCAGGCTTTGAGGCCTCACTTCTCCCCTGCTGTGATTATATGCCTGTTTCTAGAAGCACTGTGCAAATTATGGGACCTGGGGAGCCTAAAGAGTAAGTGAATGTAAATGAATGTGGCCTCCCAGGAAATAAAAATACAGGCTCATTATTTTGTTTTTCAATCCAGAAAGGAACACACTTTGAAATGGCAGTTTCTGGCAAGAATAAAATAATGGTAATAATAATGATAGCTCTGCCCAAGTCAATTTTCTATGAGTAGCAAAATCTGATAGGAGCTGGCAAAGTAAGGGAACATCAGCCTATCTTAAGCACAGCAACCTCCAGAGAACTTGTCGTGAATCTCTCATCATTGGGCTTTTTACCAACAACATTTACTCAGCTTGTTCATCCTATGAGGTGAAAGTGGCACAACTGCACCCCTGATATCAGCACAAAATATATCGCTAAGTGATAGGTAATATATAAGGTGATGTAAAAAATGTTCCATTTTAAACATTTCCAAATTGGCCAATTTCCTTGATCTTTAAAAATCTTTGCAAAGCATTGCAGTGATGAAAATATTTTTTCTATCTTTAAAATGCATAGACCAGATTCATCTTGGAGATGGTGATGGTAGTAGAATATTTTATGGATATCATTTCTGCAGGCTACTTGTACTGGAGAACTTAACAAATGCTGTAAGGCGTGTTTTCTGGGTTTACTCAGCTGTTAAGGTTGCTTTTCTGGGGTCCTTACTATAGAGGATTCTAGTTGACAGGAACCTTCCTGATGTGAGGTCTCTAATGAGGCCTCTATTCCTTTAAATCTCTGTTGAAAGAGCACGTCTCCAATTACTTAGACCATTGTTATTGAATTCTGTCCTCTGGGCATGACATGAACATGGTCACTACTATCTTGATGTCAGAGCAGCTATGATTTTATGCACTCTTGAGACACCGACAAGACTGGGCCTAATCAACAATCCCTCATAGAAGGAGGAGGAAGAGGAGGATGATCATAAGATTTTCACTGGAAATTAACAGTCACTCACTGTATTTTCAGGTACATATACTCCTACTTAAGCTATGTGTGCTCTCATAAAGTCCTAGAGTTTATAGGAGGTAGGAAGTTAACTTAAATGGGCACTTCATTTTTTTTTTTTTTAGCTATTAGGTAGTTTTCACACCTGCTTATGATGGGATTTTTTGGTCATTCAGCTGTTTTGGAGTTGCTGTGTTCCTTTCGGGGATGGAGATGCATTGTGGCCCTCATGGCAGTGTCCAAGGATGGAGAAGCATAATGAACTCCGTGGAGCATATCTTGCACATGTCTAATGCATACTCTCTTTTCATTTTGCCCCCACTCAGTCATAATAAATAGCATGTTAGGGGCTGGAGAGATGGCTTAGTGGTTAAGGCACTTGCCTGCAAAGCCAAAGGACCCAGGTTTGATTCCCCAGGACCCACATCAGCCAGATGAACAAGGTGGCACATGCATCTGGAGTTCGTTTGCAGCAATTGGAGGCCCTGGTGTGCCCATTCTATCTCTCTGTCTCTCTCTGTATCTGCCTCTCTCTCTCTCTCAAAATAAAATAAAATGAATAAATAAAATTTAAATTTAAATTAAAAAAAATAGCATGAAAATATTTTCATCTCATTTTCTCTTTTATTCCAATTTGTCCAATACAAAATCATAGACTTACTGGGAGGACACTACCTACATGTCTTTTTGTAAATGTAATTTTCCCCTTGGTTACACATCTTTTTTCTATGCAGACAGGTGAGCATCTGTCACATGTTTTAGCAATGATTACAAGAGCAATGCATACAGTACTTCAGCAAGGATACACATTTCTGCATATCCCATGGGGAAGGATGGCCATATTAATATGATACCAATGTACTGCAAAGGAAGGACGGTAAGAATGCTGAAAGAGCAATGAGAACCAGCTGTCACAAGGGAAAGGGAAATGCAAATTAAAACAACTATGAGGTTCCACCTTACCCCAGTAAGGATGGCTAACATTAAAAAAAAATGAAAACAAATGCTGGCGAGGCTATGGAGAAATAGGAACAAGCCTTCACTGTTGGTGGGAGTGTAAAATGGTTCAACCACTATGGAAAGCTATATGGAGACTCCTGAAAAGATGACCATAGACCTGCCAACAGATCCAGCTATTTCCTTGCTGGGCATTTACCCTAAAGGCTCCAAGCTTCAGATCAGAGACATTTGCTCAACCATGTTTATAGCTGCTCAATTCATAATAGCAAAGAGCTGGAATCAATCCAGATGTCCATCATTAGATGAATGGATAACAAAGATGTGGTATATCTATACTATGGAATTCTACATAGCAGTAAGGAATGATGAAATAATGAAATTCGAAAAAAAAATGGTCAAACATGGAACAGATCATCCTCAGTGAGCTCACTCAATCACAAAAAGCTAATCGTCGCATGGTCTCATTCATCTGAATCCACCTGAGATGCTGCCAAACCTAATAAGCACTCTGAGGACCAGACAATAGGGAGGGTGGGATGGGGGGAGGGTAAGGGTGGGAGGGAATGAAAGGGTGGGAGGGAGGACAAAGGTGGGTGGATACAAATAAGGACCCAAAAGGAAATGATACTATAAAACCCTTTATACCGAACAACAGGCTAAATAAAAACATTTTTAAAAAAATCTTAGATTTGGGTTCTTTTATAGATTTTTTTTTTTTTTTTTTTTTGTGAGGTAGGGTCTCACTCTGATCCAGGCTGACCTGGAATTAACTATGTAGTCTCAGGGTGGCCTCGAACTCTCGGCGATACTCCTACCTCTGCCTCCCGAGTGTATAGATATTCTTTTAAAGGCATTTGACTATTATAGGACTTTGTTACTGTACCATGATAGATAAAATGATGGTCCCTAGGTTCTAAACTAATGGAGTTTTACAGAGACTCAGAATAGTTAAACATATTCCCTACTGCTCCAAACCAAAAAAAAAAAAAAAAAAAAAAAAAAAAAAAAAAAAAAGTGGTTGTTTATAAAAATAAAGGACTCTAAGAGGGAGGCAAGAGTGAGAACTGACTTTACCTAGGAGTGGAAAGAATCATTTACACATCTGGAAAGGGATGCTCAGATAGAGACCTAAGAGCCAGCACCATCATGACATCGATAATGAAGTGAGTGCAGCCGTTATGCCAAAACGTGATGAGAAGGGTGAATTATGGCTACTTGGAAACAGAAATAGAACATTATGAAAATTCTTGTAATCCAAAAGGAGTATTTTAGTGTTTGGCTTTCCAGTAATTCATCTGATAAAATAGTGTCCTATGGCGAAATTGTGTTTTGAGCCTTATCCCCTCAGCGTATTCTCCTACACTTGTGAAGCTTTGGGAAATATGGACCACTTTGTACTTGTGTGTTTAATAGGAAAGCAGCAGCAGCCTGTCTTTAGAATGTATGATTTCAAAGGAAATTGGGCACTCTCTGACACGCCCTAGGTATCTTCCTGGCAGCTGCTACTGTGGCTAGGCAGGAGCACTATGCTAAACCTGAATCTGCTCTCACCGAGACTTCTCTGTTGAGAAGTTGACAGAGAATACTTTGAAGCAGTATAGGTTTTCCCTATATCTGTGAAGAGTTCACGAAATGTTTACAAGCTCTGCTAAGCTTCATCTCCCTACCGTGCTTATTTTCTTATTTGGAAGGATGAAGAATTATTATCAGAAGTAATTTATCAGTTGGATAGAACATGATTAATTCTAATCCACGTAGTTTTGTATTTGAAAAGTTGGTTGAATTTTGGTTTAGTTTTTTTTTACAGAAAAGAACAAAAGAGACTTTCAAAAGTGGTACTTCCATAAGGTCTTATTATTTAGAATGCAACCTTCAAATTTAGTGATGAAAATTGATAAAGTTTTTCACTGGGTTTATCTAATATCAATGCCCTATGTTAGAGATATACTTTTTCCAATTTTATGATATGAGGAAGAAGGCCAATTGCAAGGGATGTGACTGTCTGTTGAACATCATGGCAAGACATGAATGTGAATTGTAGCCTAATAATAGCAAAAGAAAGAGTATAATGAAAGGGCTAAAGATATGCAACTGAAGTACTTCAATAATAAAAACAAAATCATAATAAGTATACACACTTAAATTAAAACGAAATAAAATGAAAACAGAACACTAAAGAGCTGTGGGATCAAAGACAAAAATAACCAGTTCCAATCTCAGCTATGTCAATTAGAATAATAATCACATATTAAAATTTAGAAGTACAGAGGAAATGAGTATGTTTAGAAACTAACTCATAATCTCAAATACCCTGATTATTGAACTAGAAAATGAAAATAAACTCTTCAAATAATAACTCCTTCAAAAAGAAAATCAACACAAGCATGAAAAATAGTAATGATAACAAAAGAAATTAATATACATAAAAATAAAAGGATAAGCAAAAACACAAACTAGTATTTTGGATACTTTCTAAAAAGAGACAAAATTTTGTAAATATAATCACAGAAAACTTAGAAAATTAAACATTCCAAATTCACACATTAGTGATACAGCACAAATATGGGAGAAACTTGTAGTAATAATCTAACACAACTGGAAATTTGCATGGAAAGGGTTTTTTGTCTACATCTTAACATACAAGATTTAATTAAAAAAAAATGTTGAACATGTTTTCCGAGACCTGCCATATAATTCTGCGTCCTGAGAGCTCCATGTTCTATAAAAATCAAAAGCTAAATAATATTAATGATGTCTAATTTTTTCAGTATCCAGGAAAGCAATAAATGTCTTTTCAATTACATTTATATATCAAGTATAATTATTATCATAAATCATGAAAGTCACTCAAAAAGTTAAAGACTGGGGCTAGAGAGATGGCTTAGTGGTTAAGGCGCCTGCCTCCTAAGCCTAAGAATGCTGGTTCCAATCTCCAGCGGTTCCAATCGCCAGGTCCCAGGTTTAGCCAGATGCAATGACTCAAGGGCGCAATGCTGCACTTGACCACAAGGGGGTGCACACATCTGGATTTTGTTCGCAGCAGCTGAGACTGCTGGCGCACCCATCTCTTATCTGTCATCCTTTCCCTCTCTCCAAAAAAAAAAAGAAAAAAGAAAAGAAAAGAAAAAGTTAAAGACTAATTGTTTAAAGAACAGAAATTATGGAGAATGCATGAATAGTACATTAGAAATGTAAACTAGCAGGTAAAATAATGAATAAATACAAGCATTTGTGTTTAGTTCAGTAGAAGAACCTACATTAGGGCTAGGGAAATGGCTTAGAGGTTAAGGCATTTGCCTGGGAAGCCTAAGGACCCTGGTTCAATTCCCCAGGACCCACATAAGCCAGATGCACAGGGGTGCATGCATCTAGAGTTCATTTGCAGTGGCTGGATGCCCTTTTTCTGTCTCTTCCTCTCTGTCTCTCTCAAATAAATAAATAAATTAATGATATATTTTTAAAAAGAAGAACATACATTAAAATAATTTTCACTTTAATAAGCAAAAAGAAAATATTTATTGATATCAAAATTAATTCAAAGAAATTTGACATTAATTGTTTATATTTTGTTAATATTTTTATTTACTTATTTGTGAAAAGAGAGAAGGAGGTGGAAGAGAGAAAGAGAGAGTGTATGTGTATGCCCAGTTCTTTTGATCAGCAAACAGACCTGCTCAATTTTTTTGTGTATAATAGCATAAAAAGTAGGGGTTAAAGAAGCTGTCTATAGAATTACATTAATTGGGCTACAGAGATGGCTTAGCAGTTAAGGTGCTTCTGTGCAAAGCCAAAAATCCAGGTTCAATTCCCAATACCCACATAAAGCCAGATGCCCAAGGTAGCACATGCGTCTGGAGTTCATTTGCAGCGGCTATAGATCCTGCTGTACCCATTCTCTCTCTCTCTCTCTTTCTCCCTCTCTCTCAAATAGATAAATAAATAAAATATTTTTTTAAATTCCCTCTAGCCCTCCCCCCCATAATGTATGACCCACAATCCCCATTGGGTTCACCTGCACCCCCAGCAAGGAAAGCCTCTTCAGAAAAGGGGCAGGGAGGAGGGAAAGCATGGTACCAACATGTGTTGTTTACATACAAAATATTCCCATATCTAATAAAATTCAAAAAATTAAAAGAATTCTATTAACTGTAGGGCTAGAGAGATGGCTCAGCAGTTAAATGTGCTTACTTACAAAGCCTTGCCAACCTGGGTTTGCTTCCTCAGTATCCACATAAAACCAAATACACAGAGTGGTGCATGTATCTGGAGTTTATTTGCAACATTAAGAGTTCTTGGCATGCCTATTCATTTTCTCTCTCTCTGTCCCTCTGCAAATAAATAAAAAAATACATAAAAAACTAGTGTGCTAACTGTATCCTTGAAAATTATTAGTTACTCCCAATATGATTAAATCATGTTATATATTATAAGTATCTTTAAACTTATTAGGCAATATTTACATTTCCCTGTAACAGACAATGAGTGTTATTGAAAACTTAAACATAATAATATTAATTGGAATAAGGGAGATCTAAAATTATTTATTCATGGTCATGACATATTTATCTAAATATAAAGAAGAACAACCATAAGCATTAAGAATTTTACACACACAGAGTAAATGACATCAAATTAAAAGAGAGACTAATGGAGAAAAGGAGGGGATATGATGGAGAGTGGAGTTCTGAAGGGGAGTGGGGGAGGGGAGGGAAATATCATGGTTTATTGTCTGTAAGTATAGAAGCTGTCAATAAAAAAATATAGCCTCTCAGGGCTAGAGAGATGGCTTAGCAATAGGAGTGCTTCCCAGGCAATCATAAGGACCTAAGTGGGTCTGAGACTGCTTGAGTTTGATTCTGCAGTGCCCACGTAAACAGCTGGGTATGACCCACCATGTGCTTTCCTAATCCCAGTTCTCTTTTAAGCAGAGTCTGCAGAATCACTGGGACTTGTGTAAACAGCTTGCTCACGAATCAGTAACAAACCCCATCTCAAGGAAATAAGCAGATGAGCGATGGAGGAAAAATAACTGATGTTCTCTTCTGACCTCTGCATGTGTGTACAAGGGGCACATGCATCTGCATACACACTTTTACACAGCATGCACAGCACCACATGCATCACACAGCACATGCTATATGCATGCATACACACATAAAATCAAAACAAGTTTCTATGACAGAAAAAAATTCAGTTCATCAAACACTTAAAGAAAACTATAACACATACATTCACATGTACATGTACTCAACCATTAAGACACAAATGAACCACTTGAGCTTGAAAGCAAAAGAAATTCTTCAGGAATAGTAAAGATCTCTAAAAATATTGCAGCCATAAGGTTCACCAACAACATTATAAAAAGTAATATTTAACACTGTTATAGAAACAAGTCATTGTACATAGATAAAAATATAATCATTTAAGTTTTTTAATACCAGAATGTAGTCAGTAAACAAAATCAGTGGAATATTTGAAATACTTGGTAAGTCTAAGAATCCACATAAAATTTTAAAAATACAAATGGATAATGGAGATAGTTATTTGTATGTGTCAATGTGAATTGGTTGTATAATATTCAGATAGCTGATTAAACATACCTTCTTTTTCAGAAAAACAAAAAATGAGGCATTGCCCAAACCTGAACCTCCGTGCAGAACTGACTGCGTTCCAGGGCTCAGGTTTCCATCCTCTCCTGACCTCAGACCACAGAGCCCTAGGTTCTCTAGTCTTTAGATTCTAGAATTCACCTCAATCCCCAAGTATATATCAGACTACAGGGTTACATAATCAAATTAGTCGGGACATGGATTCGGAATGATTTTTATCACTGGATTTCCTGGGTTAGATACCCAACATCACAAAATGAATAAATAAATCAATATATACAAAAAATAAAACAGTATCATTTTCATGGATCCTAATGTCATGATCACAAAATAAATCCACTCTGTATTTGTAGTTTTAAAATAGAAACTATCTATCTTCAATTTTATAAAATGCATTCTGAGTGAATTGACAATGTTTGAAGTAAAATGTGTGTTGAATTAGAAAGGATATTAACATGAATCTTACAGACATTCATTACTATCTTTTATCAATCAAAATTTAAAAATAATATATCTGTTGAAAATCTATTTAGGGGCAGGAGAGATGGCTCGACAGTTGAGGCCCTTGCCTGCAAAGCCTAAGGACCTGGGTTCACTTCCCTAAGTACGCACTTAAAGCCAGATGCGCAAAGTGGCACATGTGTCTAGAGTTAATATGCTGCAGCTGGAGGCCTTGGCATGCCTATTCTTTCTGTCTGTTTCTCTCCTCTCTTTATCACTCTTTACTAACAAATGAATAAATAAACAATTTTTTTGAAAAGAAAGAAAATTCTATTTAGAAAATAAGTATTGGCCTCTAGTGGTATTAAACATAAAAGTGAGAGTTGCACATTTTTGGTAATATGGAAAATACAATGAGACAATCTTTGGGAAATAGTGGAGAGATGAATAGGATGATGAATATGATTTAGATGCCTATTTGATTAATTTTCTTAAATTTTGTGATGCTTGGGCTGGAGAGATGGCTTAGTGGTTAAGGCGCCTGCCTCCTAAACCTAAGAACGCTGGTTCCAATCTCCAGGTCCTACGTTTAGCCAGATGCAAAGTGACACAAGGGTGCAATGCCACACTTGACCACAAGGGGGCACATTCATCTGGTTTTCGTTCACAGCAGCTGAGAGGCTGCTGGCACACCCATCTCTGTCTTTCTTCCTCTCCCTCTCTCTCTCTCTCTCTGTCTCTCTCTAAAGTAAAAATTTGTGATGCCTACAAAGGGATTTATCATTTCAGGTATAACTTTATATTTCCTTAAAACATCTGTGGAGCTGGGGAGATGGCAGCTAAAGGCACTTGCTTGCAAAGCCTGTCAGCTTGGGGTGTAATTCACCAGTACCAACACATAAAGCCAAATGCACAAAATGGCATAAGCATCTGATGTATCTGGATGCCATTTGCAGTGCCAAGAGGCCCTCCATGCTCATACTCATTCATTCATTTATTCTCTTTCTCCATATAATTAAAAATTTATTTTAAAAACCAAATATTTCTAAGTAAAAAGGGAGTATTAAATTCAGTAAAACCAAAAGAAAGGGAGAAAGAGAGAGAGAGAGAGAGAGAGAGAGAGAGAGAGAGAGAGATCTAGATGTTAAAAGACTAAGAAGCTAAGAAGCAGGTAAGGTAAAGGAGCTGTAGTAAATGCACCACAGTTTCACATAGTTACCTTGGAAAGACCAGAGCCCAGCACAGATCATCCATACCTCACAGGCCTAAAAATGAGCTTACATTTAGCTCTGTCCCAGATGGGTGTTCTCCTTCTATTGTGATAAAGTACTTCATAGCACAACTCAAGGGAGGAAAGGTTTATTTTGGCACACCCTTTCAGAGGGTACAACCTATCAGTGAATAAGTTTTGTCAGTGGGAGCTGCTGGGCTCACAGCTCACATTAAGACCAATAGAAAGCAGAGAATATAGATTGGAACCAGAGACAAGGACAACCTTCAAGACCCAGTCGTAGTGACCTACCTCTGCCAACTGGGCCCTGTGTCCCAAAGCTTCCATAATCTCCCAGAAAAGCATGACAACTGGATCTGTGTTCAGACATCTGAGCCTAGAGGGGATATGCCAGACTAAAGACCCCAACAATGACAAATCTAACTACACTGCTAATCTAAATGCACTAACTGAAATAAGGGAGCATCATGCACAGACCCTATATGTACTGGTTAAAGCTTGTTTGTATACTTAGAATTTGCCATTCTCTTAAAAGTTATCTCAAATTCCAAGGAAAAAAGGGCTATGAGAAGAAATAGACTAATCATATTCATGTTTGATACAATATCAGAGTCATCAGACATAAGCTTAAAATATTCAAATATATTTAAAATAGATGACGAATTGTAAAATTTTACTAGGACGTATGCACATTTTCTTTGGTGAATACATATTTATGCATTCTGGGGCTTGAGAAATTGCTTAGTAGTTACAGGAGCTTGCGTGCAAAGCCTGACTTCCAGGTTTGATTCCCCAGTATCCACATAAAGCCAGATGCCCAAAGTGTGCCATGCATCTGGAGTTCATTGACAATGACAAGAGAACCTGGTGTGCCCATTCCCATTCTATCTCTCATTCTTTCTCTTATTCTTCTCTCTGCTTGTAAATAATACAATTTAAATATTTAAATACATACATATGCAATCCGAATATTCTAATACTTAAAATGAGAATGTTATAGCTGTGGTCTTCCTTTATTTCTGCCATCTTTTCTTTATTTTCTGTGTTTTTGGGAAAGTTGAAATGTTACCATTCCATGGCTATTCCCTGAGACATTTACGGTCAGCAGATTCTGACAGATAAGACCACCAAAGCTGAAGAGATACTCTGTACCACCTAGCTTTGTAGGGTTAATAAGGCAGCCAGGGCTGGGGTAGTATCTGGGACTGCTCCAGCTTCAGGGGTTAATGCTGAGAAGATAATTAGGGTCAAGGAATTGATTAAAGGTGTTACAGTCTGTGGTGTCAGATATGAAAGTTCACATGCACCATCTTCCTATTCATGTAAATTTTATAAGTTATAAATTCATATGCAGAAATAAGTACTAAACATAGACAAGCTAAGAGAGTGTTATCTTTTGGGAAGGGTCCAAGGGCTAGGAGTGCACAAAGAATGCTTCTGGCACACAGGAAACCTTGCATTCCCTCTTCTAGATTGTGAATTACATGGTCCTGTGCTTTTGTATAAAAATTCATTAAGCTGTACACTCAGTATTTATAATTTTTATGGGAAAGTTATATTGCAATAAAAGTTTACTTGAAATATAGATTCTGACCTGAGTGTTTATGAATAAATTATAATTAACAGAATATAAAGCAAGGAGAGTTAATATTTGGCAATTTGAATATAGGTTCAGGAACATAAAATAAAATGATATGTGTGAAAATTTCAAGAAATTCTGCAAAAGAAATGCAATTTTTTTGAAGTGCTAGGGATCAAACCCAATGCTCTATGCAAACTAGGCATGTGTGGTGCCACTTAGACCCCTGTCCCCTGAACAACTAAATGCTAACTTGAAGATGAAGGCAAAATATACATAGAAACAAATGTAAAACAGACCTGAATGGAATGCTAATAGCCATGGCCTATAACCTACAAAAAGCAAGAAACATGGAAGCAATATGAGGCAAAGGAAGTATAGAGTGACTTGGGACTTTGTTTTACTTATTTTTATTTATTTATTTGCAAGGACAGAATGAGAGAGAGAGAGATAGAAGAGACAATAAATATGGGTACACCAGGGCCTCCAGCCACTGCAAATGAACTCCAGAAGCATGCACCACTTTGTGCATCTGGCTTTATAGGAGTATTTGGGAATCAAACTCAGGCAGTTAGGTTTTGTAGGCAAGTGCCTTAACCATTGATCCATCTCTCCATCCTGGGACTGTGGTTTATAAAGTTGATAACATTCTAATAATATAATGGTGAACATTAAAAGTTTAGGTTTGCAGAAGCTGTGGGTTAAAAGGCTGTGTAACTTCTTCTCGGCCCCATGGTGTCCTCTGAGTCATCCCAAGGTTACCACCATCTGAAAACAGAAGCTTTTCTTACCAAAAGTGAGAGTAGCATTAATATATGGGTGTGGACATTAAGAGAAGTGCTTACTGGACAGTTTGGTGAGCATAGTATATACATTTAGCCAGACACCAGCAGATGTTACACCCCTAGGGCTCATAACTACCCCTGTTGTAGATTTTCAGTATCAGGTATGTATTCCCTCCCATGGAATGGGCCCCCAGTCCAATAGGAGAGTGGTTGGTTTCCCCCATAACAGACATGCCACTATTACACCCATTGGCTCATTTGGCCTGGCTGGCCAAATTTAAAGCTTGCAGTGTTCACTGTTAAGTATCTTCACTGGTGTTTTCTCTCTCTCCCATTGAACTGCATGCAGCATAGTTTTTTTTCCAGCTTTCTATCAGCTGGTCCACATGGACGAGGCTTTCAACTCAGCTCCAGCAGGATTTCTCAGTGACCTTGCAGCCCAACACCTTCCAAGGCTCAGGGTCCATTGCAAAAGAGGAGGTAGAAAGAATGTCAGAGCCAAAAGAAGAGTAGGCCTCCTTACAATATGCTCCTCCAGATACAAAATGGCTTGGATATCCATGACCTCACAGTGCCTGACACTACTTACACAAGACCATCATAATAGGAGGAAAACATCATGACATCAAACTGAAAAGAGAGACTGATTGAGAGGTGGAGGGGATATGATGGAGAGTGAAGTTTCAAAGGGGAAAGTGGGGGGAGGGAGGGAAGTACCATGGGATATTGTCTACAATTAAGGAAGTTGTCAAAAAAAGTAACTAATAAAAAAATAAAATAAAATAATTTTTAAAAAAAGGCTGTGTGACAACTGTTAGTTTCATTTTTATATAGAAATGTGGTTAAACAAAGGGAATATATTTAACACCAAAATGTAAATGTAGTTTATCTTGACAAGTTAAAAATGATAATGTACGATACAAAGATGTATAGATGAAGAGAACTTGGGAGAAAGTATTAATTTTATTTGATACTAATTGAAATTAATATGTTAATAAGGGTGCTTTACATATTAATGAGGCATTGGTAGTTACAAAGCTGGTTATAAAGGCAATTATATGAGAAACAGAGTCTATAGACTACTATTAAAACTGAAAGCTTCTACACAAGACAGAAATAAACCCGAACTGTGGAATATGAAAGACAATAGAAGAAGAATTACAAAAACAGGGAACAAGATAAATGACAGCATTCATATCAAAACTGAATGTTATGGCAATAAATGTCAATAGGATAAATTACCCTATGAAAAGAAAAAGACACATTATGGAAAAAACATAATAACATATATGAAATTTAATTACAAAGTTTTGAAATTGAAAAGATATGCCCAAAACAGGGAAACACATAAATTAATCAAAGCTTGAAATATTAATAGTAGAATAAGGTAAGTGTGAGACAAAATTTAATGACATAGGAAGAGTTTTTAATAAAGGACAGTGACACAGTGAAGTTCAAAGGTTTCTGTGTTCATGTCCCAAAGAACCAAACCACAGAGCCAAGCTAATAAAAGGAGAAATGCTGAAAGTCACCAGCAGAGTTGTTCATTCCCATTCTATAACTCACATATTTGATGCACTTAAAACTTTATATAAGGATTTTTAAAGATAGGAATAATGGTTCATGCTTATAATCTCATCACTTGAGAGACTAAAGCATGTGTGTCATGAGTTTAAAGCCAGATAGAGAAATATAGCAAGTCTGTATCATGAGAAAAAGAAAAGAGAAAGTTAATTTTAAGTGCAATTTAAAAGAAAAAGTCAACAAAGAGAGACTAAACTCTTCCTCACTCAGCACTTTGGAGGTAACTTCTTTTAAAGAAATATTTATTTATTTTCTGGAAGTACAATGGACTGTATATTGTTGACAAGTGGTTTAAACTATATTCATTACAACACATGCATTACATTCTTTATCTTCTCCTATCCTGGATTTCATTTTAGAAGACTACTTTTTTTTATATCTCCATATTGATTTTCAGCATCAGCTGGTACCCATGCAGAGGTGCACCACCCTTGAACCACACCCTTGAGGAAACCCCATGTAATACACACATGAGAAATACAAATTTGTAAGTGAACTCCTGGAGAATTCTCATACAGTGATCTGCTTGCTTCAAGCAAGCAAAACCCCTAAAACTCCATTCTGGTGTCTAATGTGGTTGAAATACTAAGCAATTCTTCCTCAAGAGTCTTGTTTTCTGTTATTATTTATACCTTTTCCCATCGCCATCACTTTCCACTAAAACCCTTCTTCCCATTAGATCACCACCCTACTTCCTTGTTTTCTTGTGTTTTTTTTTCTTTTTTTGTTAAGTGTGCAAACTCTGGAAGAATATCCATTCCACTGTAAAACTCCCAACCATGATTATGCATATGAGCCTAATTTATTTTATTTTTTATTCTTATATATTTTTTATTTATATTATTTTTATTTTACATTCATAGTATTGGTTCCATTGTACTCCTCCCTGTCCTCCCTCTTTCAAAGGGACCCTCATCAATGGGGAATGTGGGTCATGCATTGTGAGGTTAGTCAAGAGTTCTGGTGGGTAGGCCCCAGTCTCTGAGCATAATGCCCCAACTTGTGACTCTAACAATCTTTCCGCCCCCTCTTCCGCGAGTTTCCCTGAGCCACATTGGGGTCATTTTAGTTCTGCTTCAGTGATGAGGTTTTGGGAGCCTCTGTGTCTCTGGATATCTGGCTTAGTTGGAGTTGGATGTTCTCTGTGTTTATCTCCTTCAGCCTTTTTCTGGTGTCGTGATCGCCATGAAAGCTGTATTCTTGCCCTTCCCCTGCGTTGTTCTATGGTCTCAGCTGGGGCCCTGGTGAGGTGTGGTTAGCTGATCCTCCCTTCAGGTTTGTTTTCCATCTGAAAAAAGATAAGCAAATTCTCCAACGGAGAGAGAAGTTAGTACTAGATAGAAGGGATGACCATATATGTTTTGGGGGGAATTTTATATGTGTTGGCTCTCTTCTAGCCCACATTTGGTGGTATCTTGATCTTGGAGACTGAGCTCATTTTTTGTACCTGGTTTTGACTTATTTTCCAGTTCCAGCAATGAGTTCCATTCCACTGAGTGGATCTATTAGCCAAATCAAGAGCAGTTGGTTACCCACCATGGCTGTTTGCCACTACTGCACTTGTATGAGCATTACATCAAGTTATTTCCTGCTGGGTATCTTAGACTGCAAGTTGTTTGGACCAATGTCGGACATTTTCCCCCAGTTGCTCGTGTAGCACCCTCTGGTACTAGACTAGCTAACTGTCTGGGGACTGACCTTCTTCCAGATTCTGGCCAGGTCTCTCTGTGTTTGGTCTCACACACGTATGCTGTCTTCGACAGTAGGGTCTTACCATTAACCTTTGGTGGGTCACCAAGAACTCTGACAGAAGTCTGTCTTTTTTTGGGAAACCTTGTAGGTGTCTCAGATCAACAGCTCATTGTGGAATTTAACCCCGTGCTGGCACTGGGAGTTGTAAGTTTGCACCTAGGAAGGTGAGGGAGGAAAAAGATAATATAAAAGAGAAAGTGAGTATAGAGAGGAGAGGGATAGTGAGAAAGAGAGAGAGAGAGAGAAGGAAGAGAAAGAGAAGCAGGACAAGATTAAGGTTGGCCTTCATGATGCTCTCTCCAGGTTCCTGTGGTACGGGTGTTCCCTCTGTGGGCCTGCTGAAGGATCAATGTTTTAGCCTGTTGTTCAGAGTAAAGGGTTTTATAGTATCTTTTGGTCAAACATGGAACAGATCATCCTCAGTGAGCTCACCCAAACACAAAAAGGTAATTGTCGCATGGTCTCATTTATCTGTCGCTCCTAACCTGAATCCACGTGACATGTGGCCAAACCTAATAAACACTCTGAGGACCAGACAAGAGGGAGGGTGGGATGGAGGGAGGGTAAGGGTGGGAGGGAGGACAAGGGGGGGATACAAAATGTGACCCTAATTTAAACCAGCAGTTTTATGTCTTTTTAAAACATTTAATTTAATTTATAGCAGAAGTGAATACAATCTCAGAGTCAGAAGAGTATTTGAGAAGTGTAAATTTATAAGAGGAAAACCAAGTTAGCTCTTCAAATTGTTTTCTTATTATCATGGTAAAATGATTTACTGCCTTTCCCTAAAATAACTCATCATAGCTAAACAAGTTTCTGTGAAACAGATTGTAATTGCCCAGTTATACTGAGTGTCCACTTCTTGTCTTGTGTTTCTTTTGATTCTGTCCTCTAAGCTAGCATGTTGTATGCAGCAGTCTTCCACTTGTCAGGAAGTGCCATCATATGTTCTGTGTTGAATCACCGAAACCTGAAAGTAATTCTGTTTCTTGCCATAATCTCATTCCTCAGGTGGAATCCAAGAGCATCCCCTTCTTTATCTGCCAGTGAAGCTGGGTGTGGTAGCGCACACCTTTAATCCCAGCCCTTGGGAGGCAGAGGTAAGAGGATTGCCATGAGTTCGAGGCCACCCTGAGACTACATAGTTAATTCCAGGTCAGCCTGGACCAGAGTGAAACCCTACCTCAAAACAACAACAACAACAAAAAAAATCCTGCCAGTGATAAAGCTCATATTCTGTATTTCCATTCTCATACAGCTGGTTTATTTTGAATCACTGCTTCTTGCCTACACTCCTCCTTTATTTTCTTAACCTTTCTTCCCCAGTCCACTCTCCAAACTAATGTCTTGCCAATGAACAGAGAGCTCCCCATAAATAAAGATAAAAGCTAATCTTTTAAAATAGTAGGTCAAACTCATAAATAAAAGTACTCAATGAAACCCCACGGTGTTTAAATAGAGTACCCTGCACCACCAGGAAGGAACAGCTATTTCAGTATTGTGAATTCTATTGTTAAATTAATAAATGAGTATCTTCATGTAGACCACGAATATTATTGGTGAACTTAAACAATTATTTCTAAACTTTTCTACTCTAATTTCAATAACCTGTGATAATTGGCATATCTTGATTTATTTAATATGTATATATCACATTTTATTTGTATATTTTTTACTTTCTGCACATATGTATTTACATTTTATAACTACATATGCACACAGAAGGAAATCTGTAAATATATTCATATCACTATAAACTTATAAATGGGAATGTTTTAAGATTTGTTTTGCTTGATTCTATCAGCTTTGCTCCCTTTCCAATTTATCCTCTCAGCTAAGTGGCTCACAGCCAGTGTTGTCCATAAGCAGTCTTATTTTTGTTTTTAGCTATTATTATAGTTTGAATATGAAATGTGAGCCTCAAAGGCTCATGTGCAGAGGTGGGGCTTTGGAGAACTGTGGATCCTGAAGTTTCTGGCTTTATCAGTGGATTCCAACATAGAACGTACTATTGAAAGGCGGTTGAACTGTGTAAAACAGGGTTTCTTTGGAAGATGTAGACCTCGAGGGGGGTTATTAGGAAGGATATACCTGATCAGCAGTGCCTCTCTTAGCGTCCTGGCCCTGAGTTTAGCAACTTTGATCTACCCTACATTCTTTCTGCTTTGACGATTCTCACAACAAGCTTACACACAGCAATGTAAAGAGCTGATCATGGACACATTTCTGAAACCATGAGCCAAAATAAATGCTTTCTTCATTTAGATTGTTATGTTGGGTATTTTGTCATGAAAATCTAACCAGAAATTGTGTGCTAACAGTGGAGTGCCTCCTGCTAACTAAGTCTGATCGTGAGATTCCAAGCTCTGTTACTTGCTTGTGTGAAGAATTTGGAAAAGTGTGGAAAGGTGAGCAAAAGAAGCCCTAGAATACCATGAGCAGAGATTAATGGCTGGCTATAGTGTGAGGTCAGAAGACTAGAAAGTTGACAGGAATGAAGGCAGTTAAAACTGCTCAAGCGTTTCTGATGTGAGAAGGACTTAGAGGTTGGATTAGTGGGTCTTCATGGTCCATCATGGCAAAGAACTTGGCTACATTATATTCATGCCCTGAGACTTTGAGTGATGCTGAATTTGAGCTGATTTGGTGATGTTGTCCTGTAATCTACTTTATACAGATAGCCAAGGCAGAAAGATCACAAATTCACTGCCTTTGCAGGCTACAGAATGAGGCCAAACATAAAGAAATGAACTAATTAACCTGATGGAGGAAAATTCAAGGCAGCTCAGTAATCAGGCTGCAGCTTACATAGCTCTAGCTAATTTTATCTAGATTTGGAATAAGAATTATGAGCAAAAATCAAACTAGGAAGAATTTTAAAATATCTTTTCTCTTGATGAGAAAAGGGGAGCATGGAAGGTTGTATCCAGGAATATATAACTGCTGAAGAGATTGGGTCCTGTAAAGAAAAAAAAAATGGACATTGCCTTGGTACAATAGATGCCTTGATCGCTTTTGTGGTATAGTTAGACCTCACGTGCAACTATAGACTCCAGTTATTTGAAGATTTTGAGAGAGTGCTTTAGAAAAAGAGTTCCAGGGTGTCCTGCTTTTAAATAGCCACCCAGGGAAGCCTTCTCTAGCATTTTGCTATCCAAGCACTTTGCAGATGCTACAGCTAAGGGCCTTGGGGAATGGGCTGGGCTTTGTCTTAAACTGTTGACAGACCACAGCATTGTCCATGTGATGGAAGTTTTGCAGGTATGGATAATAACACAAGACAATGAGGTCATGAAGGTTTCTATATGGATTTCAAAGGAAAAGTCTGAGAAGCCAAGTCATGTGTGGTCAGGACAAAATTCCTATAGGTAAGCCCTGAGAGCAATGTGTCAAACTGTAAGGGTGACCAAAGATATGACAAACACCCTGTGAGATCTGAGACTCCAGGAACATGGACTGTCTCCTGAGAAAGGCTACAGAAAGTGAGCAGTGAGTCCAAGATAGAGGTCCCTGGGGCTGAAAATAGCAAATAGTGGCAGTGCTGGCAAGCCCTTTGGAGCTCACATCACTGTATCAAGTGTTCCGGAAGCCAGACATGGGATTCCACATTGCAGTGTTTGCCCTGCTGGATGTTATTCTTGCTTTCATCCTATTCCATCTTTTTGTTTCTCCTATTCCTATTGTTCCCATTTATAATAAAAGTCTCTCTCTCTCTCTGAAGGCATAGGCATGAGAGAGCCTTTTGCTGCTCAAAATGTCCCAAAATGTTTGCACCAGTATAATATTCAAAACTCTAAGCTGGCAGGCTTTGCAAGCAAGCACCATTAATCACTGAGCCCTCTTTCCAGTCCTTTTGCTATTGCTCTTGAATCTTTCTTTAACTTTTATTGACAGCTTCCATAAATATAGACAATATACCATGTCATAGTCCACTCACCCACCCTCCTTTACTCGCCTCTGAGTCCCCCATGCCTGAAACCCTTCTTCTTTTGAGCTCATTTCTCTTCTGTTTGGATATCCTGTTATGAAATTATTGTGCAGGTAGCATTAGACACTGTGAGGTCATGAATATCAAAGCCACTTTGTGTTTGGAAGCAGTATTTAAAAATTTTTTAAATTATTTTATTTATTTTTGGAGAGAGACACAGAGAGAGACAGACAGCGAGGGAGAGGGAGACAGAGAGATGGGCGTGCCAGCAGTCTCTCAGCTGCTGTGAACGAAATCCAGATGTGTGTGCCCCCTTGTGGTCAAGTACAGCATTGCACCCTTGCATCACTTTGCATCTGGCTAAACGTGGGACCTGGAGATTGGAACTGGGTTCTTAGGCTTAGCAGGCAGGCGCCTTAACCTCTAAGCCATCTCTCCAGCCTGGAAACAGTATTTTAAACACTTTCCCCCTTCCTTTGGCCTTTACAATCTTTCTGTCACCTCTTCCACTACGGACCCAGTCTTGGAGGATGTGAGAGAGATGTCTCACTTAGTAATGAAAACACCACTGTTATTTCTTGTCAGCACTTTGGTAAGTTTTGAATTATCCCTGTGGTCATTGCCATCTGAAACAAAGAAACTTCTCTAACCAAAAGTGAGAGTAACATTAATACATGGGCATAAATGTAAGTATTTAGGTATCTAGAGGGCAGTTTGATGAACATTCTATATCCATTTAGCCCAACAATAGTAGTAGTTTCCCATCTAGTGCTTATGACCTCCCAACTCATAGACTTTTTTTTTAATTAGTTATGTAGATAGTGTGTATACAGTCATGCTGGTACCATCGTTAGCCTCCTCCCTGTCCCCTCCCCTCTGAAGGGACTCCCCTTGTTGGGGAATTTGGGTGGTGCATTGTGGGAGTAGCCATCAGTTATGGGGAAGAGGCAATATCTCTGTGCATAATGTCCCAACTTGTGGTTCTAACAATCTTTCTGCCCCCTCTTCCATGAATTTTCCTGAGCCATGGTGGGATCATTTTAGGTCTACTTCAGTAATGAGGTCTAGAGAGCCTCTGTGTCTCTGGATATCTGGTTTGGTAGGAGTTGAGTGTTCTCTGTGTCTATCTCCTTCACCCTTGTGCTGATACCAGGTTCACCAAGAAAGCAGCACTCTTGCTCATTTCCCCCATTACTCACTCTATGGTTTCAGCTGGGGCCCTGGTGAGGTGCGATGGGCTGATTTTCTCCTCAGGTTCTTCCTCCATCTGAAAAAGAGAAGCAAATTCTCCAATGAAGAAAGAGGTCAGCACCAGATAAATGGGATAACCATTATTATTTTAGAGAGAACTTCATAGGTGTAGGCCCTCTTGTAGCCTACGATTGGTGTGAGCTTGATATTGGAAAGAGGGCTCAATTTTTAGATATGGTTCTGACTTGTTTCCAAATCCCAGCTACGGGTTCCATCCATATTCATTACTCGCCATGGCTGTGTACCACTATTGCCCTTGTGTGAGCATCACATCAGATTGTTTGCTATTGAGAAAGGTTAGATCATGCACTGCTTGGACAGTTATTGGTCACTTTACCCCAGTTGCTTGTGTAGCACCTTCTTGCACTAGACAAGTTAACTGTCTGGGGACTGACTCTTTTCCAGCTTCTAGCAGGTCACTCCATGTTCTGTACCAACAGCATATGGTGTCTTTAGGTTTTCAGTATTAAGCAGGAATTTTCTCCCATGGAGAATGCCTCAACTCCAATCAGAGAGCATTTGATTTCCCCTATAACAGAAATGCCATCATTGCACCATTTGGTACATTTGGCCTTGCTGACAATAAAGCTTGCAGGGTCCGCTGCTGTTTAGGACCATTGATGACTTTTCTCCCAAAACAGGCTGACTAGGTATTTCCAGCATCCTTATAACTAGTCATCAGGGATAAGGCTTCCAGCTCAGCTCCAGCTTGATTTCTCAGTGATCTGAACTCCAAGCATGTGGAGTCATGAGCATTCAGATAATTTAGACTTGGGCTTCTGAACCATATTGGAACTGTTAATATTTAGGGAACAATTAGAGATGGACAGAATGCATTTTCAATGAGACATAAATGAGATTTTGGGGGCAAGAGGTGGAATGGTTTGTTCTAAATATAAAAATATCCTGAAATCAATAGAAAGCTTCCTCTCCAATTCAAGAATTATTCAAAGGTGGAGTCCATGGGTGTGATTGAAAATGAGCATTCTTGCCTTCATCAGTCTCAATATAATAACCCATTGATGGAATCAAAATAGGAGTAGAATATTGGGAAGCAGTAAAGCTGTGAATAGTATAGTTGGGAGGAATGATCATTGGTGATATGCTCTGGAAGGATGCACCTTATCTTTATTCCTGTCCCACTCCCCTTCTCTCTCTCTCTCTCTCTCTCTCTCTCCCTCTCTCTGGGTTCTGAAAAACACTCCTGTCACCATTATTGTTTTCTTTTCACAGACCATTAACAATGGAATGAACTATGGGCTGAAAATTGGGAAACCATGAGCCATTAGAAATATGTCCTTCTTATACATTATTTATTACAGAATTTTTGTTACAACAATGGGAAGTCTAACATGCATGTGCAATTATATACAAACATATGTACATGAATTCTGTACATAGAGAAACATGTTTATGCATAAATCTATGTATACAAAGGTATTGATTATAATTTTTCACATTATTTGATAAATACACTCTAAGTATATAGAATATATGTATAATTTTTTTCACGTTTATAGATATCAGAATTTCTGGCAGGGAGTCCCTGCACATCAACTAGCATAACTGAAGCTGTTTTTCTGGCATAATTTTCTATGGCTTGAATACTACATAAAATGCTTAGCCTATGCAGTGGTTTGAATGCAAATGTATGTCCCCCATAGACTCTAGTATTTTTCATTATATTACCTACTTAATTTTCCAGCAAGCAAATCTATGATGCAAAAGTCATGCCACTGGGGGCAGATCTTGAGTCCAGCCCTCCTAAGTGTGTAGAAAGCCAGTATGGGCTCTTTTTTCACTTGTTCATGCTGGAAAGTTTTCTTTCCTGTGGATGCTGAGGTGAGCCAACTTCTTCCACCATGATGAAACTTCCTCTGGAATCTTAATCTTAAAATGAAGCCTTTTCTTCTGTAAGCTGCTTCTGATTGTATGTTTGTCCTAGCAATGAAAAGGTACCTGCAACAGAAAATTAGTGCCAAAGAAGTACAGTTATTGTTGAGATAAATCTGACCATGTGGGTTGTAGTGTTTTGAAATGTGTTTGTAGTAGTAATGTCCAAAACCTTGGTACTTTGGACTGGAGAAGACCTGCAGTGCTGTGAGCAGAGATTTATGGGCTAGTCTTGTGACAGTATGAAACTTTTAAATGCAGAGAGAATTGTAGACTGTGAAGGGTTGGCTTATAAACTTTAAAAATGTGAAGGAAAGAACTTTGTTGGAACTGGGCTACTGGGCTGTATCTTTCTGTATATTCTCTGAGAGTTTGATGAAGATTGAATTTAAAAGTAATGGGCTGGTGTGCTTGGCAAAAAGTATAGAACAGAAAGATATGAAAGACTCGTTTATCACAGGGAAAATCAAGCAAGTTTGAAGTTATTGGAACAGAGACTGTCTTTAGGTTACTTAAGCTGAAATTGTTAAGATTACCACCATTAAGTATGGGCCCCTGTTTTTTATTGAAACAATGGAAGTGATGCCCTGATGGTGAACCATGGAAGGCTCAAGCTAGTAACAATGCAAATTATTTTGAAAGGAGGTAGCTTGAAGGAAAACTGGTGAAAAAGTATCCTACTCTTTAAGGTCAAGATTTGTTCCCTACCCAAAATTTTAAATTTGGCTATGCCTCCCACCTGCTACTGGTTTTGGAAGAATGACAAATGCAGGGAGTGGTTCATACAGTGTACATGGTTCCAGGAAGCCACTGAAATGTGGCATGTGAAGCAGGGTTGACATCCTTGTTTGGAGACTCAGGAAGGCCATTGTATGGAACTATGATGATGAACCATGGTGTGCAATGTAGACCTAAGGACGTTTAGGATATGCTATGACTGGAATGGCTGCCATGGAGAGCTGCTGGCCTAGGATGGAGTGATTCCCAAGCTTCTCAGCACAACTGGATGGGTGGGATTAAAATCCAGAGACTTTCATACCTGGTTATGGATGACGGACTTGGAATTATAGATGTTTAATGCTTTCCTGCTGGTTATTGATTTTTTCATAGGTCCATTCTCTCCTTGTTATGCCTTTTTCCAATGGAAAGGTTTACTCTGTGCCATTATGTGTTGGAAATATGTAACTTGTGATTTGATTCTACAAGGCTCATTTAAGATATGGTCTTGAATTGGAGATGAAACTTTGGACTTTTCAATGGTTCTACAGTTGGAAAGACCATGGGGATGTTTTAAGTCAGAATGAGTGCAGTTCGTATTAGATGATCATGAGCCTATGGGGTTCAGGAGAAGAATGTGGTTGTTTGAATACAAATATATATCCCTTATCGGTTCAAGTTTTACTTACTACTTAATTCTCCAGCTTGCAGAGCCCTGTCATCAGGCATGTTTTTGTCATTACAAAAAAAAAAAAAAATCTGTATATACCTGTAGAGTATTCTCTATATACTTTCAAATACATAAAATATCTGTATATGCCTGTATCGACTTCTCTGAAAAATTAATTGTGATTGGCAGAGAATTTGCTTAAGAGGCTTATTTGGAGACACTCATTCCCAGAATCCAAGTCGGTGAAGCATACAGGACAGGACTTAGCAGAAAGAGATTTTGAACTGCCATGTAGTTATGCCAGAGACCCCAGAGAGTTGAGGATGATCTAAACTTGGTTATTTGCTCACTTATCTCCAGTGTGGCAAGGAGGAGAAACCCTTACATTCCAGTTTATTCTATCCATAGAGATTGTCCTTACCATGGGGGAAAATACTGTGTCTTGACTGAGCAGAGTAATTTGGATGGAAGATATTTCAGAACTTTAGCCCATATTAACCAAGTTAAGCTGAAACTACATTTCCTAGAATTTTTTTTCCATATAGTGTAAATTCTCTCTTATTGTCAGGCATGCAAAAAACCTGGGCTCATTTTGGAAGGCAGAAGTAGAGCCTAGAGTGATATGTTGTCTCAAAGTTGATACAGTGAGCCAGACATTAGCATCTTATAAATGTTTTGGAGCTCTACAAACTCCTATGAGTGGTATTGGGCCTACTGTTCTTTTCACTTTCGCCACTCCCACTCCTACCTACTGCTTTTTCTTGTATGTGCCCTAGGAAAGTGAGTACATAGTTCTGTGATGACTTGCAACAGGTTCTCCCACAGTGGTGCATTACATGACATTGAGGGAAAATGTGAGAGACAGAGATTCCAGTTTGTTCTTCTGGCATCACAGGTATAGTGCATCTCTCATTCTAGACATGGATATCTTTGCTATCTGTTTCTCTTTCTCTCTCTCTCTCTTTCTCTCTCTTTCCACCTTACTGGTCTGTATTGACTTCAGGCCCAAGCACAGATGTACACCAACAGACATCTCAATGACTTCCCATCATTGTGGAGAGTCTAAACTCTGAAATATATTATTATTATTATTATTATTATTATTATTATTATTATTATTATTGGCTTTTAAGGTAAGGGTCTTGTTTTAGCCCAGGCTGATCTGGAATTTAATATGTAGTCTCAGGGTGGCCTCAAACTCATGGTGATCCTCCTACTTCTGCTGCCCCAATGCTGGGATTAAAGCCATGCACCACCATGCCTGGCTATTTTTATATTATTTTACCCAAAGAAGATCTGGTTCTCTTATACGCAGATTGACGCAGTAGTCCTGAGACAAGGGAGGGAGACACAGTGCTAATGGGTAATCCAGTGTTTGGACCACAATGTCCACTATAGGACTAGAGGTTTAGTGCAATGGAGCTGAACCCCAGTATTGAAGAACACATGGATTTAAAGATTCATCATATGCTGCCAGTAGGCGCTGCTGCAAGACAATGGCAGTTCACACCTACACAGTGAACAGAAGAGCTCTTTACCTGACTTCCACATAGTACTTCACACTCCTACTCCTCTTAGATGCCATCATATGTGTGAAGCCAAATCCTTATAGAATTTAAATTTGCATTTCTTTCCCAGCTAAAGAATTTAAGGCTCTCTTACTTGTTGACCAATTGAATATATTCTTTAGAGAATTGCTTATATCTCTTGTGTATTTTCTTTTCTGTTTTCATCTATATTTCTTTTCCTGGTGAGTTTGTAGATTTTCTTTAGACATGAAATCACTACCCCTTTACCTGTCATTTTTACTGAAGTAATTTTACAAAAAATCTATTTGAGGGCTGGAGAGATTACTCAGCAGTTAAAGTGTTTGCTTACAAAGCACCCACATAAAGCCAGATGCATGAAGTAACATTGCCACTGAATTCTCCACTCATTGGCAGGAGGATCTGGTGTACCAATAGTCAGTCTCTCTCTCCCCGCTTTCTCTTTCTTTGAAAATAAATAAAAAATTTTTAATCAAATCTATTTTGAATGCTGAGGAGATGGTTCAGTAATAAAGGTACTTGCTTGCAAAGCTTGTTGGTCAGGGTTCAATTCCTAACCCACCTACATAAGTAGGAAAAATAAGTAGCTAAATGAACACTCAGTAGCAAAAGGTATGGTGTACTCATATACACATGCATGCAAGTAAATAAAAGCATAATATATCACCAATTTAACTATGTTGGTGTCACCCATTTTAATATTAATATTGGATTTTTCAATTTGAATCATTTATTTCACTAGAAATACCTTTGAGAAATAATATAACATAGAAATCTAAATATATTTTCTTCTGAAATATGATAGATTCTACTATTTACTGCCTTTAATTAAATAATCCAAAATTTTCTGCAGATTTGACAATTAAATTTTGATATGGTTGGATTTATTTATGCATATACATATGCTGTATTTAGTCAATAAATATGATGATGCAGAAATTATAACTGTTTGGTAAATTAGTTATATTGAAATATAACTATATTTTAACTCTTTAATGTGCTACATATGTATGAAATGAAAGGCAAACAAAATTAATGAGTGAGATATAAAATTCATTATCTTTAAAAATCAAATATATATCAATATTACTTAAATAATTTTAATAGCATGAATCAACATGTAAGAAAAAAATTCAAAGAATCAAATATTAAATTACAGGCAAATATATTATGATTTTCACATGATATAATTGTACACTTGGAATGATAATCAATTGAAAACCCATTTTAATGATAAATATTTTATATATTGGCTGCTTAAAATTAATATATAAAAATCAATAGTTTCCTAGATGCAGACAGTAAAATTACAAAATCAAATGGAAAGATCTCATTTACAATTAAATGCAGAAAAGATCTCATTTGCTAGAGCATTATAAAAGATAAACTAACTAGAAATCAACTGGGGAAATGTTCACTGTCTGTTGGGAAAGAATAATACAATTCTACCGAGAGGCATAAAAGAATTAAAAAGGTAAAACACATTTATGATGTATACAAAGATTCAATAGTATGAATTTTTAAATGATTTATAATTTTATCTATAAAGGCAATGCAAGAGTTGGGTATCTCAAAGAAGTGGAGGGGTCCTGGTACCTCAGTGAAGCCTCAGCATGGAGCTTTGAATTGAGGAGTGGCTTCCAATATTTCCTGATTTATATAGTAAGAGCCTATGTGTGTGTGCATGTATATAGATAGATAAATAGATAGATAGATACATAGATAGATGATAGATAGATAGATAGATAGATAATAGATAGATAGATAGATAGATAGATAGATAGATAGATAGATAGATAGATAGATAGATAGATAGATAGATAGATAGATATGGTGTTTTCTGATGAAACATGAATGCTAATTCCTTAATAAGTCTTGGTTTTAGAATCAGCCTTCAGGAATTTTTTGAAGTTTTTAGTCTTAAAGTCATGTATGTTTTTCAGAAGGCCAGAAAAATATATGCATGAAAAGATATTTAATTAGCTTACCAGTAGAATCTTCAAGCAATGTATAAATACTAAGTTCCCTTTGATGGTAATTCATTCATGTGTACAACATACTGCATTATCAATGAATGCTTATCATCACTACATAAAATGTGTCCTGTATTCCTAGTTTGATGACTGTTTCTCTCATGACATATATTAGAATTTTGTGAAATATATTTTCTTAATGTATTGAAATTATCATGCAGATTTTGTTATTTTATAAATATATTTTTGATGTTCATATGTTTAAGCAGCCTTCTCATTCCATGGACAATCCAATTATGTCACAGAGCATCACTTTTTGACTATGATTTTATATTTCTTTTGCTAGCAATTTGAGTCCACATCCCTAAGAGATATTGATCTGTTGTTTTCAACTTGTATGATGGCTTTGTCTGGCTTTAGCATTTTGGTAATATTATTATTTGGATGATTGCCCCACATAGTTGTTTTCCCTGGTTTAAGTTATCCACAGTAGGCTTTGGTCTAGAAATATTAATTGTAAGCAAGGTCTTAGGCATGTCTAATAAATAGTCAAATACCAAATTATCAAATAAATAGTCCCCCAAGACCTAATGTTCCTGCTTTAGAATATAGTCCATGAATCTTCACATCCATGGGCACGATGTCTTGGTTCTAGGTCAGTATGAACTATGACTCATGGTGATGCTACCATTTCTCTCTGAGGACTGTTCTGTCCTCCTGCTGGCTTTGTGTCATACTCCTTAGCAGTGCTGTCACTCACCGGTTTAAGGGTAGGCTGGCCAAGGGAGAGAACTATTCTAAATTCTTCTAATCTTTTTCTTTTAATCCAAGGTACCCTAGTGTACACTAGACCACTACTGGAGAATCCATGAAATGCTGAAAGTTAAAAGAATATTATTTGTCTTGTCATATGTTATGGAAGGGACAGGGATGTTTGGAAAATTGCAAAAATGTATAAAAGACATATAGACTTTACCTGATCATAGAGAGGAAATGGATGAAACCAGGCTATTCTTCTGCAGCCGTCAAACTGAGTACAGACCATCAAGCACTGACAAAGAGCCGCATTGGACCCAATGCCACAATATTAGATAGTGAGGATGGAGGTACTTAGCAAGAGTGTAGTTCAGCCTTAAGTGGCTTTTATAATGTCAATTAAAATCATCACCAAATTACAGAGAAAACACACCATGGGTAAGAACATGGTTTCAGAAGCCGGGCGTGGTGGCACATGCCTTTAATCCCAGTACTCGGGAGGCAGAGGTAGGAGGATCTCTGAGAGTTCAAGGCCACCCTGAGACTACATAGTTAATTCCAGGTCAGCCTGGACCAGAGTGAGACCCTACCTCGAAAAACAAAAAAAAAAAAAAAAAAAAAAGACTTGTGAATGATTAAAATGTCTGTGTGCTCTTCCTTAGCATCAATAAAATTATGAAAGAATAAGAAAATATGGAGGTGGAGAAAGAGGAAAATGTTACATGTTTTCTATATTTTAAAAATATTTTATTTCTTTGATAGAGAAAGAGACAAGAGAGAAAGACAGAGGGCCATTGCAAACAAACTCCAGAAGCATGTGCCACCTTTTGCATCTGGCTTTACATGGATACTGGGGAATCAAACCTGGATCTTTAAGTACAGCTCAGGCTGACCTGGAATTTACTCTGTAGTCTCAGGGTGGCCTAGAACTCATGGCAATTCTCCCATCTCTGCCTCCCGAGTGCTGGGATGAAAGGCATGCACCACCACTCCCGGCTCATTCACAAGTCTTAAAACATGTTCCAAAAATCTAAAAATTTTATCTTGCTTCCTCAAAAGTTAGTTAAATTATGTTCTAGCTTCAATCTTAGAGGCAATTTTCTTTAAGAGGATTTCATGCACAAACATCTTCAAATGCTGACAATCGTTACTTAACCCCCACTGACTCATAATTCTAATATCATATCACTGCAAATTCAAAATTTACATTTTTCACAACACATTATCAAAATTATTAGGAAAACTGGACCACCATGATGAGAGATGTTACAGAGGCACACAGTGCTGACAGGACAGTAACAAAGGAGTTGCTTTCTTGAGTAAACAGTTTACAAATGGATCTAGGAGTAATTGAAAATACTATTATTTTCAAGACATATTAAATTCATGAATGTGACTCCCAATTGCCATTTAGTATGCTTGGAATTGTAGGATATAAAACTACCCCCACCTATGGACTGTTAAGATGACCCACAAAACAGTCCAAGCCTTCCAAAAGTCAATATCCCTCTATTGTCTGGTTGTACCATAAAATAAATAACCAGCAAATTATTTTCTGTCTTAAAAATTATTTATACTTAAAATGGGATGAGTGGGGATGCTATGCATCAATCAGAGAGAACCTTCCAGAAATGGTGTTGTCTGGCCACTCCACCACTGCTCCTCCAGTTGCTTGAATTGCTGGGACCCATGGTGGAGGCAGTGGAAGAGCTGGATCAAAATCTATTTTTTACAGCACTCATTTTAAAGGTTCCTCACTGTTCAACTTATTTCCCTAAGTAAACAAATATTGTTTTAGATCACCATAACATGCTTAACACCATGTATATCTGATTAAAACTCATTCATAACCCTCAGAGCTAAAGATGTTAAAGATGTGTGCATTGTATATGCCTTGAAAATTTCATAGATATAAATGTGTTTATATCCATAGTATTTGATGATACAGATGTCCTGTGACCCTCTTTAATCACCTTCCCCCTCCTCTTTTCCTGCTCATATACTAGCATTCAGGAGAATGATTTCTATGCCAAAGCAAATGTTAACTGCCAACAGCTCCTCAGGGTGGGATCCTGCCTCATAAGCCTCTGCCCCATCCATGAAGCAATGATGATTGGCCCTACCTTGTGCAGGTCTTGTGCAAGTAACCACAGCCACTGTGAGTTCATGAGTGCACCTTCTGTGTCATGAGAGAGAGAGAGAGAGAGAGAGAGAGAGAGAGAGAGAGAGATCATTCCAAGAAACCTTACCTGCTCAGGAGTACAAGTGCCAGGCCTAACTTGGAGATGGTATGGGATCAGGAGCAACTCAGTTACAGATGTGTCACCTGGCCAGTGTACTCCTTCCTTGGGCTGGCCTTTGTTAACATTGGGGCCCTTTCTGTGACTCTGTAGGAAGCATCCTGGGTTGAAGTCAACTCATGATCTTGCTGAGGAGAAACAAGGTTTGGGAAGTTCAAACAGGAAAATGGTGGCCAACTATTGATTGACTCATTGCCATTCTGAGATTCCCTGGATATTCACACTTGCAAACACCCAAAGAGTAATTTGTGAGAACTTTGAAGGATAGAGGCGACTTGTGCAGCATGCTCCTTCCCGTGGCTGCCCTTATTCACTTTCTGGTCCCTTTGTGTCACAGTGGATGTCTCCTCGAGCATCTGAAAAGTCTCATTTTCACACTAAGAAGGAAATAGATGGATAGATTCAGTTAGAGAAATGATAGTAAAATGCCCTCTGACTCCTAGCCATGCTGTAAAAACTACACAGAATGTTCTCCTCACTATTCTCCCTCATACAAGAAGACCTTGGGCAGCCCTGGGGACACCAGTGTGGTTACCTTGCCTGTGTGATCCTTTCTTGGGCTACCCTCTGTCAACTTTACATCCCTTTGAGTCCTTCTTCAGGTCTCACTGGGGTTTGGCACACACTCATTTTTATCCTGAGAAGGGATAAGATGGGAGTTTTGAGGCAAGAAAATAGTTATAAACTGCTAACTGATCCTTTTGCCAGTCTGAGCTTTCCTGGATGTTCATATTCACACCCACTTGCTGAGATACATGAGGGCTCCTGGTAGTATTTGAGTGGTGATTTAGCTTGTAGCATTATGGCTTGGGCTTCCATATGACACTTGTGTGGTGTTATGAGAAGATGGGTGGAGGTTTCTGGGGCAAGAGAGGACCCCATTTCTCCAGACGCAAGCTAGGTACCCTCTCTGGGCTTTCTTGTCACTTGATCCTTGAAAACTTAGGATGCACTCCTAACTAGGGAGTGGCCAAAGCTGCCTCTGAGCAGTTAGACACCAGGGTTCCACATTCTGTTTGGTCTATTGTCAGGGAAGTGAGATCACTTCCTGGGTCCCCTTACACCACCAGACTCCTTTTCAGAACATATTTGCCCAAAGGGCCTCCTGATTGATGCTAATTGTTTCCCTTACACATGCCATGTGCTGAAGCAGACACAATTAGACCAGCACACCACAGCATTAGTATTCAAACTTCTTCTGCAGCATTGCTGACAAGCATCTGTTACTCGAATGTACACACACACACACACACACACACACACCCCACACATATGAAACTCACTGAAGAAGACCCATGAAGAAGGGACCACATTTCATCAGTGGACTTTGTACCACACATTTGCACACTTTCTAAATGGTGAATAAGTGTATTCCTCTTTCCCCATTTGGAAGATTAGAGTCATAGTAAAAAATTAAAATAAAAACAGGAGTCATTTAGACTTGAATTATTTTTATTATAAATAAAAAAATATTCAAGGGTTGATTTGACATCATGCATTACCTGTTTATGAGTAGGTAAAGAACTAAGTGACTGCTTATATTAAGTGGTTCTTTTCAATGGTTTTTCTTTTCCAGTGACTTTTTTCAATAGCTAACACTTTTGAAATGAATCATCTCTCTGCCATTACAGCTGCTCAGGAATTGCTTTTTGTTTTGTTTTATTTTCTTTATTGTTTTTTATTTATTGCAGGCTATTAGAGACTTAAGTCTCAAGCTTAACCTTAATCAAAAAAAAAAAAAAAAATCCCTGAAGCTATGGAGGACATACATTCACATTCCTCCACATTCTTCTCCTGGCCTCCATAGATTCATGATCAGCTCACCATGCAAATTTCATTCAGTCCAAATTAAAAGTCCCCATAGGTGTTATCAACTTTACCATTGTGCAAAAGTCTTATCTGAGATTTAAGACTGTCCCTTAGTATAACTCCTATAAAATCAAACCAAATTGCAACCTTCTAACCCCTAATGGCAAAGAGTAAACATTTCAATTGCAAAAAGACAGAACAAGGAGAGACTGGACCAATGCAAAATCAATAATCAGTAATCAAATACTGAACATCTGCAGTTCAAGTTCAATATCTATAAACAGTGACAAAGTCTCTGGATTCCAATTCCTCCCCTCCAGTTGGATGCAGAAGTCCAGGAAAATTCCATACCAAGGCAGAAGCTTTCCGTGGTAGCCATTCCACACTCTTGGTATATCCAAAGCATCTTTGGGGCTACACTGCAGACCATGATACATCTCTGTAGTTCCATACAATGTCCTTACTTAGTCTCTACACTGGACTTTTAACCCTGTTTCCCCTTGTCATGTCTCAGCAAAGACTGGAACTGGTTCACCTTCATACAAAGACCTTACTGATTTCTGCAAAGGGATTCCAACAACCTTGTTTCACATGCCACATCTCAATGGCTCTTGTTCACCCTCCTACAATGGCCTTACTTGGCCACACAGAGATTTCAACCCTGCCTCAATCCCCCCCCAAAAAAAAAGCAAAAGAGCATTTGTTATACTCTGTAGTACAAGATAGGCTACCAAATTTGTTAATCCAGATAGGGAATAAATCTTGACCTTGAACAACACCATACTCTTTTAGAATTCTTCCTTCAAGCCACCTTCTTTTCATGGCTCACCCTCAGGGAATTATTTCTATTGTTTCTATGCAAAGCAGTTTGCCCACCCTTTGTGGTGGGAATCTGCTTAACAATTGCAAGACCAATAATTTAAGACCAGTCTGTGTGCCAATAAATTTGCTTAAGTTTTTTCCTGTTATAAACCATACATTTTTTATATCATTCTCTTCTACACATTCTGCCAAGCACACCAGTACATTACTTTTAAATTTAACCTTAATCAAACTCTCTGAGCATGGGCAGAACAACACAGCCTGCCTTTTCACCAATGGCCCAAGTTTGCTCTTCCCACTTTAAAAGTTCATAAGGCAAGCCTTCACATTCTACAGTTCTCTCTGCTTTTAGAATATTCAAATTCCCACCAGAATAGCCCATTAAGTTCTATTTATAGTACTTCAAGGCTTTTAAAGTCCAAATTACCAAATTCTTGAATATTCTTCCCACAAACAAGTTCCAAAAGACCAAAAGTCACATGGTCAGATTCATCACCACAACTATTCCATTTCTTGGCATGAATTTTCTGTGGCAACTACTTTCTTGTTGCTAAGACAAACATCTAACCAGAGGCAGATTATGGAAGGAAAGGGTATATTTGGGGCTACAGATTCAGGGGAAATTCATCAGGGCAAAAGAAGTTTGTTCACTTCAGAGCAGAGAAAGAAAAGTCAACAACAGCAAATGTGCATAGCTAAAATTCAACTCACCTTCGGGCTGGACTTAAGTTACTTCTCAGTGACACCTTCTCCAGCAGGCTTCTGGAGACTTAAGTTGAAAGCTTACTCTTAATCAAAAATTCCTAGGCTATGGGGACAGCATTCAAACCATCACAGCACTGTTTTCCTTTTTTAAATATTATAGTTATTTTTTTGAGAGAGAGAGGGAAAGGAAGAGGCAGATTGAGAGAATGGGCGCGCCAGGGCTTCTATCCACTGCCAAAAAATAAAAATTTCCAGATGCATGTACCACCTGGTGCATCTGGCTTATGTGCATCCTGGAGAATCAAACCTGGGTCCTGAGGCTTCACAGCAAAGGCCTTAACCATTAAGCCTCTCTCCAGCCCCAACAGTACTGTTTTGAAAAATAAGTTTGAAAAATGTATGACCACTATTATTGGGGGGATGATAAAGGGTAAAATAGGCAAGCTTTTCCCAAGAAATCTCCAAATTCAATAATTTTATTCAATAATAATATAACAGGGACCACAGTTGAATATGTGGACACTTCCAAATTGAGATATTTTAGACTTATGGGAAAAAGCCAGAGAACTTTTCCCCAGTTCTCTGAGTGGAACTAAAGTCAGAAGAAAGACAACCCTTCTGTTCAATTATGAAAGCTGTAAAGTTTGTTGCATGTTTGCTCTATCCTGTGTAGAGCACAGCTACAGAGAACTTATGTGAGATACTTACTGCCTTTATATGACATAATGTATCCCATATATATACAGAACTTTATCCTATTTAACATGTTGTATATACAAAAACACCAATTAATTTGTATATGGAGTACTATATGATATTTTTTTAAAAAAATTACTCTTTACTCTAAAACATATCTCTTTTCTCTTCCTATGTCTGCAACATGAAGTTACTACCCATCAAATAAATCACTGGCTTACAGTCATCAGGGTTTGAGATTCTTGTCAGCTTCAATATTTATTGGGGAGCTGATAAGTCATTTATTTTGTGTGACTACTTTTCATTTTTTTCTAAGTAATTCAATGTTGTATTTCAGCCCACCAGCACACAGGAATTCAATGTTAAGATCCTGGTGTCATATTAAAGAACACAACATTTTATTTCAATTAGTTATGGTATTATCTAGTTTTGCCATTTTTGCAACATTTTTAAAAATGGAAAATGGGGCTGGAGGGATGGCTTAGCAGTCAAGGCATTTGCCTGCAAACCCAAAGGATCCAGGTTCAATTCTCCAGGACCCATGCTAGTCAGATGCACAAGGTGGCCCATACATCTGGAATTTATTTGCAGTGGCTGGAGGCCCTGGAGTGCCTATTCTCCAGCCCCCCCCTGTCAAATAAATAAATAAATAAATAAATAAAAATCAAATATTTAAGAAATGGAAAAGTTTAGTTTTGCTCAGCTGATATAATGAAGCAAAAAAATATACTCAGTGTTTCTGTATATCTGATTTGGTAGGGGTTGAGTGTTCTTTGTGTCTATCTCCTTTTCCTTGTGCTGGTACCAGGCTCACAGATAAAGCAGCACTCTTGCTCATTTCCCCTATAATTGTATGGCTTCAGCTGGTGCCCTGTTGAGGTGCGATGGGCAGAGACACAGAGACTCACAAAGTCTCGTCACTGAAACAGACCTAAAATGAACCCAACATGGCTCAGGGAAATTCACGGAAGAGAGGGCAGAAAGATTGTTAGAGCCATGAGTCAGGTCATTATGCACAGAGTCATTGCCTCTCCCACATAACTGATGGCTACCCCCATAAGACAAGAACCACATTACACATGGGGGGAGGACAGGGAGAAGGTTAACGATGGATCATCTTTGGCTATATATATAGTTTATATATAACTAATAAAAATATTTTATATATATATATACACACACACATTCAGTCACAATCCCTGCCTCACCACAATCCCGAGTCAGTACTATTATAGAGACAAAACTGAGGTGAACTTTGCCTGAACTCTTCCTTGGTGAAAATTTTTTCAAGGAGTTGTGTGGTAAGATGACAGATTAGAAGTTGCCTCTATGGGAGACGGTGGATAAAAACAATCAAGGTAATAGACCCTTCAGAAGTGAGGAAATACGAAGAATAGCAGACATTCTGAAGCATCTGAAAAGGCACAGAGAAGTAAAAGGGAAAAACAGCCAAAATGAGCACAACACAACTTATAGCCCCGGATCTGCATGGGAGGAAGGAAGGCAGAAAATTCATCCTAAAGTTAAGCCAGGTAGTCCTGGTAAAGTGATTCTCAGGAATAACCCACTGTTCTCATGGGAGTCTATCTAGTCGTGATCTCTATGAGATAGGGTGTAGTCCTTTGTGACTGGTAGGCAGTGAAGAGGAATGTCATTAGGTCACTCCCACATCCCAGAGGCCTGAGACTGGGACTCATCTTGAATGGTAGCCTATTGTTTTTTTGACTCTGTGTTACTCTAGGCTCTGAGAAGAAGGAATACACAAAGTTGGGTCTGAGGACATCCTCTCAAAACCCCTGAGTGGGAGATCATTGACAGGGGCCAGTCACGAAGAGGTGTGGTGCTGAAACAGACATCCTGAGACTGTAGACAGCAGGACTTTCAGGTGGTGTCATTAGGAGCTTCATCTTGTGTGTTTAGGATCTGATGTCATCACCAGGAAATAACCAAGGTCACAATGTCCTCAGCTTTTATTAGCTGGTCTGACCTTGAGAGCCAGATCTGTGACCTATGACTCCATGCCAGCTGGGCTGAAAGCTCAGAAGCTCATGTCCAGCATATCCCTGGGCTTCCAGAGCCACCTTCTTCCTCGTATACATTCAAGGGTAGGATTTGTAAGGTCAGACTGGCCCTGAAGTACAGACCATAACTCTACATGCTTCCCCAACTCTCTGACACACACACAAGGCAGTGCTTGGTTTGTTCCTTCATCACTACAGGGTGAACCAACTACAGAGGGTCTGGCTGGAGTCTACAAGAACTTGTACCTATTACTGGCTACACAGCTGAATATGGTCAGCAGAGTCTCATGATACGCAAAGAAGAGATGCTGTTAAATGGAATCCAGCCTTGTGATATCTGACAGGTCTAGACTTAGCATCAGGGGAAAAAATCAAGTCCCCTCTAGCTGATGACTCTAGTATTATAAGATGGAGACAGGATTGACTCAGATACTTTGTTGTGAATTTTTTTCTCCTCTGTTTTCACCTTTTACTTTTTACTAAAATGTAGTGTTATGTTTATTTGGTTTTATTTTTGTAAAAGTTTTAGATTATGTTTTGTTCATCTTCTCATGTTTATCTAATTGTGTAAGCTCTTCCTTATTGTACAATCAGAATTTTATCTCTTCCTTTTTCTCTTTTTCATAACACCCTTCCCCACTCTTTCTTCACATTTTAACCCACCTTCTCCTTTCCTTTCCCATTTCACTGCCTCCTTCTTCTATTTCCTTCACTCACTATATTTATTTTTAATCTCAGTAATTTATAATTTCATAGCATACA
Organism: Orientallactaga sibirica; assembly: GCA_036365145.1. Lineage (NCBI taxonomy): Eukaryota > Metazoa > Chordata > Mammalia > Rodentia > Dipodidae > Orientallactaga > Orientallactaga sibirica. The sequence continues at coordinate 9,193,457 of JAEOAD010000031.1, read as the reverse complement.
TTTTTGCCATTTTCTGTTCTATACTCATTAGTGATATAATACCTCATTTTAATTGAGGTATCCTTCTGTGCCTGATTCATAATGTTGAAGATTGATCACTTGAGAGAAAAGTTCTTAAAGATCAGTTCCCCAAATGTATATCTTGTAAACGATGTTCATACCCAAACCAGTGTTGAATCACAAGAAGAAGAAGAAGAAGAAGAAGAAGAAGAAGGAGAAGAAGAGACAGCAGCAGCAGCAGAAGCAGCAGCAGCAGCAGCAGCAGCAGCAACAGCAGCAGAAGCAGCAGCAACAGCAGCTCGGCAAGATCTTACCTCTCCAAGATCCAAACTCATCAAAATGGCAAAGACTAGAGCGTCAAAAAAGGAACTCTTGAATCTATAGCCACACAATTTTCAACAAAGCTGCCAAAGCATATATTGAGGAAAATATAAAAATTGAAAAAACAGTGCTAGCAAATCAGCAGAATACTCACATATACATAAATGACAGTAGATTCTTATTTCTTTCAAAAATAAAGACAAAAGACCTTAATTTAACACCCTCAGCTTTGAAATTTTTAAAGGAAAACACAGGAAAGCACATTAACTTATTGACATGGGCACTGACTGTTAGTCAACAGCTCAGAAAATAAGAACAAGAATTGGCAAATGAAAATATAAAAGCTTCGGCACAGCAAAGGAAGCAGCTCTGTAAAGTGGTATTCTATAGAAAGGGAAAACATTTTACCAATAATTCATCAGACAGTGGACTAATATCTCAAAAAATATTTTAAAAATCCCAAGGATACAATATAAATTGTCAGAGTCCAGTAAACTAATATGCAACTGAATTGAACAATTGTCAAAAGAAGAAATGTGATGGCTGATAAATCTATGGGGGGAAAAAGCTCAAATTCCTTACTCACCTGATAAATGCAAAACAAAATTATAATTAGATTATATTTTACTCCAGGTCGAATGTTTATCATCAAATAAATAAATAACATTAAATCTGTGTTATTATGTGGGCAAAAAAATGAACTACTCTACACTGCTTGCAAGAATGTAAATTAGTTCAGCCACTCTAGAATTCAGCATGGAGATTCTATTAAAAAAAAAAAAATCAAACTAGATTTGCCTTGTGACCCAGTTGTACCAATCCTGGCTATGCAAATGAATCAAACTCATCATATCACAGAAAACCTGCATATCCATGATCATCACAGCACTGCTGACAACATCCAACATATGGACTCAGCATAGGTGTCCAGCAGAAGTACAGGTAGAGCCGGGCGTGGTGGCGCATGCCTTTAATCCCAGCACTCGGGAGGCAGAGGTAGGAGGATAGCCATGAGTTCGAGGCCAGCCTGAGACTACGTAGTTAATTCCAGGTCAGCCTGGGCCAGAGTGAGACCCTACCTCGAAAAACCAAAAAAAAAAAAAAAAAAAAAAAAAAAAAGAAGAAGAAGAAGAAGTACAAGGTAAAGAAGATGTGACGTCTGAATATGACAGAGACCCATTGAGGCAAAAAGAAGAGCAAGCTCAGGTAAGATATACACTCATAAAGTTACCACTAGGAAGTATGAATGATGAAGATGTGAAGACTAAACACTATTGAGACTCATTGAGCCACAAAAAGAATAAGCTCGTATAAGATATGGACTCAGCATAGGTGTCCATCAAAAGTGCAGTTAGGAAGATGTGATGTCTGAACACAACAAAGACACATTGAGCCACAAAGCAGAGCCCAGTTCAGGTCATTTTCAGTATCATTGGCAAGCTGGAAAGGACAGAGTAACAGATTCAAGGAAGGCATAGAAAGTCTCAGTCTCTTGTGACACAAGAGATGATTAGCAACCCACCCAGCAGCAGCAAGACAAAGTCTCTGTTTATTCCTGACCAGGATTGCTTGCATGTGCTTGGGTGAAAGATGCCAGCCAGCCAGCCCCTGGATGGAAGGCTCTCTCACTTGTCCACCAGCCACCTACAAGTGGTTTTATCTGCCCTTGGGTAAAGAACATATGGTTTACATACAAAATGGTGATGCATTCAGCCATAAAGAGGAGCAAGCATATGGCTTTTTTTTTTTTTTTTTTGCAGAGAGATAGATGGAAGTGGAGCTCATCATATGAAGAGGCAGACACACAGCTCATGTTCTTTCATATGTAGAATGTAGACTTCACTCTGGTATTACTTTACTCATGGATGTGACAAAATGCCAGACAGGCGGTAACTTGAGGAAGGAGAGGTTTAATTTTTCCTACTGTTACATGAGGACACTTTCCATGTTGGCAGGGGAGGCTATGGGTTTCCAGCTTGTCACATTGGCAGCCAGGAAGCAAACAAGAAACAGGAAGTGTTTCCAGGCTACAAACTACTAAGAGTCACCCCCAGTGACATACTCCCTCAGGGTTCCAACTCTTAACAGAGCCATTGGATGGGGACCAAATGTTCAAACACATAATCTCACAGGGGCATTTTAGATTCAATCCATAAAAACTATAGATGGCATGCAGGGCAAGAAACTATAAGGAAGAATATTAGCCAAAAGGAAGGGACTTGCAGAAAATTCGTCTTTGTCTTCAAAGGAAAACTTGGGAAGAGAAGTACAAAATCTGAAGGGTAAAGTTTGTCAGCAAAAGGTTTGTGGAGGATGGAAATAAAGTGTACACTTTCTAAATGTTTGGTTAAGTTGGCTATAATTAAAGAGTATTAGAATAACTTATGGTCATCATTCAAAATACTGATATTAAACTAGAAATTGATGCTCTATTGCAAATGATAAGATTTTCTTCAGGTAGTCATCTGCTCTTGACAAATTTACAAACTAGTGACTTGAAGGACATTTATGACTTATTTTCTGAAGCTTTAAACTATTTTCAAAATTAACTATTTACAAAACCTGTTTATTTTATTCTTTCATGATTTTATTGGTGCTAAGGAGCAGTACACAAACATTTCAATCATCCACAAGTCTTAACAAATGTACTTAAAATCTAAAAAACAAGCAGTTTCTTTAAAAGTCGTTTCAGTGACATTCCAGCTTCAATCTTGTAGGCAATTTTCTTTTAGGAGGATTTCGTGTACAAACATCTTCAAATGCTCACAATCTTACCCAACTCCTACTGATTCCCAATTTTTATATCATATGCACTACAAAATCAAATTTTCTATCTTTCAGAGTACATTCTCACAATCATTAGGAAAACTGGAGTAGCATGAGCAGAGATGTTGCAGAGGTACACAGTGCTGGCAGAACAGTGACTAGGAAGTAATTCTTCTAAGAGCATGGACTAGGAGTAGTTGAAATTATTCAAGACACACTAAATGCATGAATGCGACTTCAAATTGCAGTTTAGTGTGCTTTATATTATAGGATATAAAAGTAATCTCCCACCTATGGAATGTTAAGCTGACCCCTGAAACAGTTAAAATATCCCCAAATCAATATCCCATTATCTTCTGGCTGCACTAAATAAATAAATAAATAAATAAATAAATAAATAAATAAATAAATAATGGCAAATGATTTTGTCCCTTAAAAAGTCATTTACACTTAAAAAAAGGATGAGGTGGGATTGCCTCCTTTTAAAACACATTTCCAGAGCACCTAAAAATGTTCATTTACAGAATAGTTGATTAAAGGATTCCTCTGGATTGTAGGAAAAGGGATACAGGGATACTGTCACACAGTGGAGGGTTAATTAGACCTGGCTTCTCTCTCCTTGCTTCCTCAGAGGCTGACTCTCCTTGTTCTTAGCTTCTCCATTTTCTGCAGGCGCATCTGTAGTATCTGGCTTAGTCATTTCATCCTGTTTTTCTATTTGTTCCTTCTTTCCCTTTTGCTTTCACTCTTTTATCTCGGCTGTTTTCTTTCTTTCTTTCTTTCTTTCTTTCTTTCTTTCTTTCTTTCTTTCTTTCTATCTTCCTTTTTTCCTTCCTTCCTTCTTTCTTTATTTCTCTTTCTCTTTCTTCCTTTCTTTCTTTCCTTATTTAGTTATTACTTACCTACCTTTTTTTTAGGGGCAGGTTTTGGAGGACAGCCTGCCTAATCTTTGTCTGAGCTCTTCATACTCAGTGCTTTAGGCCTCCCTGACCTTCCTCTTGGTGGTGTGGAGCAGGGATGCCAGTTGGCTATAGGTGGAAGAGGTTTCTCTAAACTGCACTTCCTGGTCAACACCACTGTTGCTCCTCTGGAGGCCCAGAATGCTTCTCCATGTTATTTTATTGTTTTTCTTGGGAATGAGGAACAAAATAAACATCATTTCTTCTCCACTGTGTATTAACTATAATATATTTGAGATTTGAGAGATATTGAGATATATGAACACATTGCTATAGGACAATTGTTCAGAATCATCTTAACTATAGTTTTTTTGTTAAGTTCAAAGCTATCAGTTACTGCATTTTTTCTTATATTTAGGAAATCAGAGGGAAAAAAACAATAATTTTAGATGATCTTTAGTTCTACAGTCACATTATTAAGACCATCTACACTTTGCAATCTTTATGTTTATTTATGTAATAAATTTATTGGATCACGTTTTTGAAAAATATTATATGTATTCAACAATATCAATGAGAAGTCCCCTGGGATCCATTTGAATAACCTGACAAGGTGAGTTGGTCTCTTTCAGATAATGGGAATTAGAAGTACAGGTTAGTTGCCCTGTTCATTATTAAGTGACTATATTATAGTTAAAGATAAAATGACTAGGAGTATTTTTAAATGTCCCATTAATGTGAAGAAGTAGGACATTTGAACAATTAAAACTTCATTAAGATCTTGGCAAAAAGCTTTCTTCTAAATATGTAAAGAAAAATTAAATAGAAATTAACTATATGAACCAATATATCTTAGTGGCATTTGTAGAATTTCCTAATTTATGGAATCATTTCCACTTAAATTTAAGGACAGTGAATGATGAAAATAACTTATGAATGAGATGAATTTACAATAATATATTTCCAGGAATATTCACAAATAATTGTATCATTTCCCACCAGGAATTAAAAGTAGGGCAGAATCAGAAAAATAGTCAACATGTAGTTTTAGGGGCATTTTCCCAAGATTGTAAATGTTTAAGAAACATGAAAGCTTTAAAAGAAGCACCATTGGAGGGGAGAAATGTAGCTGTCATTGTGGGTACCAAAGTGTCTAATTTCTGCAGGAAGATTTTATTGATCCTCTCTTTGTGTTGACCTGAGGACATCTATACAATGTGAGGACCCACCTCAGGTCCATGCTGTTTTCCAGAGATCACAACTGAGTTGTAGAGTAAGAGAATGAGGGTTGACAAGACCAGACCAATGGGCAGGACTTTGAGAGGTTCTGTGGAGCAGTGGATAGGGGAGCAGTCTGTGTCATTGGCCTACCTGAGTTTGCACCATGACTCTTCTTTCCTCACTGTGGTCTGTAGTGAATTCTCTCAAATTTTCTGCCACCTGTTTCCTGCATTTTGAATAGTTCTCTATAGCTCCCAGGATTAAGTCTAACACAAAGTATGGTACAGATAGTTAGTCTTGATGTTAGCAATCTTCATGAGACTGTCCTTAGGTAATGTTAACAAGTATGAAGAGGGAGAGACTCTTTGATTCAATATGGTCATCACTGATACTCAAGACTTCTTTCTTTTTCTCCTTATCCATCTGCAGGGAATGGTAGTGTTCAATGATGAAGGCATTTTGGTTCTAGATACTGGTTTATGGATATTAAGGCTGCAGACTATAGCAAGTTAGATAAAGACTAAGCCACAAGAAACTACTGGGATTGATAAGTATTTGAAAAAAATGATCATGGTATCAATTACATTGATTAAGTTTCTAGAAAGAGCTCCTATTCCATCAGGAAAAGCAGATAGCAAGCAATGAAAATGTGTCCTATAAACCATGGTATAAGAAAACAGAAAGAATTTTTTATCACTGAGTATACTAGCAAGTCAATTATTAAGTAGACTAACTATCAGGTGGGCTAGCTGTTAGGAAGTGCCTCACAGGGCATTCATATATGTCTATAGAATTTTTAATAGGCCATTGAGTTATGTCATGGTTTCCAAACATACAATAGCTGACAAGACCATGCGGAAGTATCTGACCTCTTATCTGGTCATTACCTTGGTAAACTTTCCAGAAAATATATATATATATATATATATATATATATATATATATATATATATGAAATAAATGACTTTGTGTGTTTTCTTTTTCTGATTAGTCTTTAGACAGGTGAACTTAGGAAGCTAAATGTAGACCTAATTACTTGTCATTAGCAGATTGCTAGAAACAGGAAGAATGGGGAAGTAAGAATGTCACATAATCTCTTCTTATGGATAATACACTAAGGAGTCTACCAATTTATATTTAATCTCTCAATTTTCACCAGCAAGAAACAGTATACCTGTTTATAGTTGAATATACTGAGATCTTTGCTCTGATATTGTTCCTGTCTCATACTGCTGAATTTACCTAAAACTTAGTAACGTCCAAAAATTAATCTCATGTATTTATGGATAGATAGCTTAGGCTAGATGATTCTTGCCTGGGATTTCTTAGGCATAACTGGATCTGAAGTCATCAGAATGTTCCATTGATTTTGGTAGCTGAAATGGCATCACTGCTCACCTTCTGCTGCCGCCTTTAAACATCTTGAGATGGGATTTCGCACAACATGGCAGTATAAAATGGCCCTCAAGTGGTGGCTGGCATGCACCAGATTGGGTAGTGAGACTTCCAGGAAACCTGGACTCTCATGTTTCTTAGGTCTTCCCTTCAGAATTCTCAGAATGTCTCTTCTTGATGAAGCAGTTCATTATGGCCATCCAAAATAAAGAATATAAAATTAATTAGACTCCATATGTCATAGAAAAGAAAATCTAAAGATATTTGACATCTCTTAATAAGACACACCATAGTAACGCATGGCATAGGAGATTTATATTGGCATAAAATGTACCAATGCTCATGACATCAGATTTCAACTAAATGAAACCAAGGCAGTATATTCATTTGATGGCAAAGTAACTGAGATTAAGAAAAGTAAAGTCATGGAATACAATTCACAATATTCTCTAAGTATTTTTCTTTATAGATTTGTCCACTATAGATTTTCTCAATGAATAAGAAACTGTTTCTATGAAGGAAATGTTAACTAATTGACAATAACTCCATGCAAAGCAGTATCAAAACCCTGTCAGAGAGTGCTAAAGAATGTATATGCAGGGATTTGTATGCCCCTAAAATGTAATGTCCATGCCACCAGCAAAGACCCACATTCTGCTCTTTCTATACATTCACTGGTTTGTTGAGACTGGAAACAGATGGGCAAGTCCCAGAGAATGGCTCATGACATACATCTGGGATATTAACAAGTCAGAGTGTGAAATCTTTGTGCTTGTAGCAGCAAAAACTCTGAGTAAATATTATGTATTTTTCTTTGTACTGAGAGACATAAAAAAATTTCTGCTAATCTGTGAATATTCAAGAGGAAGTCTGACTATGCTATAGTTATGTGTTCCAAAAGAGATGTCATAGGGAGTCATACCAGAATTTTCATGTATAACATATGTAACAGGCCATACATAAGCATGTTTAGAAAGCACCAGGAGAAGTGAACAGACCACAGCAGGGAGAAACATGTTCTTGATACTTCTTTTTTCCTGGTGGTGATAATGAAAAATTAGAGAAGGAATCATTGTAAAACGCCATCCCTACCAAGCCATTTTATATTAGAAATAATGAGAACAGAACTAATTTAGTTAGCTAATTATCACATGCATTTCACATCAGCCCAAAAGCAACCAGAAACCATTAGCAGCACACCCTGCCATTCTCATCAAGTCAGGGATTAATAGGAACAAACCTGGATCTGGCTTTGCAGAAATGAATCTACCATCTTCAAAGGGTAATAATCACCATGGGCCTCCCCTTCATGATCTGTACTACGTGGTAAGGTTTCCCCTGGAGCCTTTGAGAGCAGGAAAAGTCTTCATCTTCTCTTCTTTTTGGCTGCTCTCCTATTAGAGTGCTGTAGGTATATGGTGAATCGCTTAATTCATCTAGTTAGTGACAGGGAAAAAATCTCATGATGTTTGGCCTCACTTCTGCCACAGGCAGTGCAACCTGCACACAGCTCCATATGTTCTTATCAAGTGATGAAGCTGAGAGGTTTTTTTCCCCACTATGCATAGTACAGATAATTAGTACCTTTTCCCACTTGTCAAACCTTAAGCTTCATTCATTTCTTTCTTGCTATTATGTGGTTTAGATCTCTCACTGTATTAGATGATAAGAAAGGAATTAAGGCTGGAGAGATGGCTTGGCGGTTAAGGTACCTGCCTCCTAAGCCTAAGAAAGCTGGTTCCAATCTCCAGGTCCCACATTTAGCCAGATGCAAAGTGACACAAGGGCGCAATGCCGCACTTGACAACAAGGGGGCGCACACATCTGGATTGCGTTCGCAGCAGCTGAGAGGCTGCTAACACGCCCATCTCTATCTGTCTCCCTCTCCTTCTCTCTCTGTCTCTCTCCAAAAAAAAGAGAAAGGAATTAAGCAATATCTGTATTTAATGGACTCATAAGATTGTTCATTCAAAAAGAATATCTAAAGTAAAAGTTCAGAATGATATTATGGCATGGTAGTTGTAACAAAATAGCAGAACATGTAGAAGATGAAACAAGCAACCAGAAGTGCTTAATTTTTGCATTAAAGTAAACAAGAATAAAAATAAGCATATAATCTTACAATCAACGAACACAATAGACAAAACATAAAACATCTTAAAGTTACAAATATTTTTCATGTTTGAACATAGGATCCTATGGAGATGCTACATGGGAAACCAAACTACCAACCTGACCTCTTTAGTTTGGCCCATGGACAGCACTCTCAGGCTACTTACTGTGTGCTCTTGAGAATTTCAGCTTCTCAAGCTTCACCCTAGACCTGCTGAACCTGAATCTGCATTTTTACCAGATCCCATGAGCTGCACAGGTATGTTAGAGTCTTGAGAAATAGCAACCTAGGGGATATAACTGACAGGTTAGACAGAAAATAATGAAAGTAAAAGATAAATCTCCTAGCCTTTGACAGATACAAACCTGAAAGGAAGCAAGAGCTATGTAATTGAATTTGAAGTTCCTCAGAATAATCTTATTTCTATGTCCTCAAAACAGAGACTTGCCTTGCAGCTCATATGGGCAGGGTTGTCAGGGGTTTAGATGAACTTGACTGTGCATTTTCCTCATTGGTTAAGGTGTCTAGTAGGAGGCTGTATTGATAGCATCTCTTCATTCTCAGTATTTGTAAAATTCTGACCCTTCTCCTTTCAAATAGACTCTGAAGGGTTTGCCACCTTGGACTGGACTTGTCACAGCATAACCTATAAATCAAAGAAGTTAATTCTAGGATTTTGAGTTTCAGGGTGGACTTTGAAGGGGTATGCCTTGGGATTTAAAAAATGCACCCTTTTATTTTCAAAATTCTGCACTATGCACGCATGGGATCATAGACCTCAGCTATCCATGAAGGATTGAGAGTCCTTTAAATGTGCTCAGAGATGATGTTAAAACACAAACAAACAAACAAACAAACAAAAAACAGCTAAAGACCTTTCTGCTATTTTGAACAATGCCTTACGATTAGAAGACAAGTGACCCCATGGGTGAGAAAGGAGTTTCCCTAATGCTAATCACTTAATGAAACAAACTCAGAAAAGCACCCAGATATAATGTACTCTTCATTTAAAACATATTTAATCATGTAATATAGTATTTAAAATTTATCTGGATCATGTATCTGGATCTGATGACAGTGGGAATACTTCAGACTTGATCAATATGTACATGCCCTGTGGCTCAAGTGTGAATAGACTTGGCTAGAGGTAATAGTTACTTCATATTTAGCTAGGCCAAAAGTTGGGATCAGGATGTATTACCCAGTGTCTTTTGAGAAATAATTTTGCCACACTCAAAGTAGTACCTCTCCTCCTGGCATACAGAGAGCAATGGCATATTAGCATCTGGATGAGTTATAAGTGAAGACTGTCATGATGGTGCACTCACAGTGTTTCAACAGGGACCTGGATTGACTTGGAATTGGCTACTCATTTGCTTTCTCTGATTTGCCACTGACCTTGAACCAATGACTCCAATTTTCTATTCAACTTGACTTTTTGGATCTATAAAATGTTGTTTTTTGATGTGAAATATTAAATTGGCTGGTGTCAAATACATTTTCAGTAAATGTAAGATATTTCTATCTTTATAATTACATTTAAAACTTATACTTCTCCCAAAAAGGAATAACTCTCTCTCTCTCTTCACCTTTCTTAACATAACGGTCAAAGCAAATAATGCTCAAGTGTCTCACATTACAACCTAGTAAGTATTAATTAGTTAAATCCACAGCTATGTCCTTAGTAGCTGCTTAGTTCTTTTTACTTTTTTTCTTTTTTTTTTTTTTTTTTTTTTTTTTTTTTTGTTTTTCGAGGTAAGGTCTCACTCTAGTCCAGGCTGACCTGGAATTCACTATGTAGTCTCAGGGTGGCCTTGAACTCACGGTGATCCTCCTACCTCTGCCTTCCAAGTGCTGGGATTAAAGGCATGCGCCACCAAGCCCAGCTGTTGCTTAGTTCTTGAAATTTGATCTGTATAAAAAATGAAATGGCTTCTGTATATTTTGGTGGTTATCCACAGACAATAAAAAACATAACAAATAGATTAAATAAATTATGGAATGTATTAGAAAATGACAATTTCTATGGAAGAAAACGTAAGTTTAGGTGGTAACGGGGTAGGACTGTAATTTAAAATAGAATGATCCATATAGGCCTTAGTGAAGGAAGGTGAAAGAGGTCGCCATGCAGATATTGCAAAGAAGAGCACCACAGGCAGTGGAGTGAGCACTGAACAAGTGCTCAGAGCATGCATACCTGGGATGATGGAAGAAATGGCAAGAAAGCTAGAGTTCTGGAATTCATCTACAGGGGAAGGGATCAAAAAGAAGAGGAAGGAGAAAGGAAGAAGAGAGGGAGAAAGTAAGGAAGAGAGATAGAGATCAAGACCATGTTTTTATCGTGGCTCTATTCCCACCATCATTGAGTCACACACTCAGTAACAGCACTAATCCACTCTTAAAACACAGCCCTCAAGACCTAATGACCTTGTAAAGGTGCCACCTCTTAACACCATTGTATTATATACTAAATGCCCAGCACATGACATTTCACAAAACACCATAATAAGCAATAATAAGACACCTAACTGAATATTTCTTTTCTTAAACATCTTCTTGGACATTTAGGTTGCTACAAAATAATCCATTCATTTAAATAATGCTATAGTGAACATCCCTCTAATATGACATTTTCCACCTTTCAAAGCAATTTCTCAGGAAATTTCCAGGAGGAAAATGATCAAGTAAAACAATTCTAATCAGTTTTATAATTTTGAGAGCACACTGGAGCAACAGACACTGTCCTTAGCCATGCATGAGTATACTCATTTCAACTTCATCAGAAACTAGTGCTTTTATTTTTCATTTTTAGTACAGTGGAGTGTGACTTTTTTTTTTGTTTTGATTGTAAGTCCTTGATCAAAATGTTCTATCAGTGAATTTATGTTCATATTAACAGATAATTTAAGTCACACAGGGAGAAATGAATATTCAACACTCAGTCTGTTAGACAATTTTATGAAAGATTTTAAAGTTCCTATTTTTTAATCCTCACAACACTCATCACATGTGTGATTAGTTCAGAGACATGTCACTAGAGACTGTCTTTGTATGGAATGTGACTGGCATCATGGGTCTAGCAGGTAAAACAGGTGAGCACCCAGAGCTGCTTTTAGTGCAAAACAGAGACACCACACTAAGTTTGGAAAGGTCAGCTTTGTGGCCCATTCTCACCCAGATCTAGGATTAAAATAATTTGACATGCTTTTGGTATGATTTTCCACCCTTAGCACACAGAATCATCTGAAAGCTTGGTAAGATTTACAGATTTCTGAAGCTCACCCCAGATCTACTAAACAGACACAGACTCTCAAAATGTCACAAAGCAGCCACACAGGGCTCAGTGAAGCTTGGAAATATTACTGCTGTGGCCTTTTGGATGCTTTTCATAGGAACTTACATTAAATGAAGGCCTTATGTGTGTTTGTGAAAGTATGTCATATACCTTTTCGTATGTGTGTGGGTGCATGGGTGGTTGTGCATGTGGAGGCCAGAGTTTGATATGAGGTGTCATCCTTGGTCACTATCCACCTTATATATAGAGACAATGCCTCTTAGTTTCTTACTTGAATCCAGAGATCACTGATTCAGCTAGTCTAGAGAGCCAATTGGTTCCTATAATCCTTGTTCTCTGCTTCCCTAGCACTGGGAATGTATGTGGGTTGCCATGTCTGCCTAGCCTTTGGGGGTCTGAACTCAGATCCTCATTCTTGGACAGCAAATGTTTTATCCATTAAGTCTTATCCCCAGTCCCAAGCAAACTTCTTCTATAGAGGATTTATTTACTGAAAATGAATTACTGGAATATAGTGACAGAAGGATCTGGTATACCCAATAACTGAGGCTGCGTGGCCTGCTAGAATCTCACCAGAGATCACAATCTGAACTTTAAACACCTATAATTTACCATCTTTCTTAAGTATATTCACACACATGAGTTCTTATATGTTAATGCTATATTTCTTTCTTTCTGACAAAAATCATGGCATCTGCTCTCATGAAATCCTCCTCCCTTTGAGCCCCCACCCCCTCTTGGTAATTGTTATATTCACACTTTGGATGAAAAGCCTGAGATAAAGGTTTAATTTGGATTAATGGGATAATTACTAGGTGACAAATGAATGCCAAATACTGTGAAGAATTGCTTTGTGAGGGAGTTCTTGGTTTGACAAAGGTTGGCTTTCAGGTATGCAGCCTGAATCCTAAACCTCAGAAATATTTCCCGAGTTTCTGATGAAATGTATATTTAAACATACAATGCAACCTTGCCATTTTCCTTGATGTTTTTAAGAGTCAAGTTTAGTTTCTCCTGTGGAATCCTTATATTATTTGTCAAGCTTTTCCAAGGTATCTGTCTTGTCACTTTGACCTTGTGTATACCTCCATGTGCAGCCTCCTGAAAATGAGGAGACAGAATCTCTAATCTACGAGGGAGGTGTGCATCCATCCCCTGACGATCATGCTCATGTTCACCGGGGCATCTGACATGTGCTGCTGTGATTGCTTGCATGTTTCTCATTCCTGTTAAACTGTGTGCTTTGTCAACTGCAAGACTGTGCATTCATTCTTTGACTGACAAAGATGGAAAAACATGTTGAATATGTAACAGCTTTTGAGCTATCATGCTGTCATGAGTATACTAGTAACACTTATTAGGAACATTTCTGAGGGAAAAATGCAACTACAGAAAGCAAGAGATTTGTTAAAAATTCATTGAATTTCAAACATCATATTTGACATATTATGTCCTGTATGTGCATCGCACTATCCACAGTAGGTACATAGCATATACCATAATAATATAAGTAATATAATAAATATACCCAATATAATATAATACTTAGAAAATAGCTAAGAGTTACCAGGGGTTTATACTCTGTTAAATATTGTGCTTGGTTCAGCATGACATAGACATTGCTAAGATAGTCACAAGAAATTATTAGCCCCAGGAATCTAACCATTCCTATAGGGTTTACTTGCAAAAATGGTGGCCATTTCTAAGGATGGGCTCAAGCAGAGTAGCTCTGGCTTCTGTGGGAGTGACTAACATTTCAGTAAAATGGAAGGCTTTGATTATCTGAATCAATCATTTATTTTTTCTCTCTTACCCACAATACCTACCCCACTGCCATTTGCTAATGTCCTACCTTAGTAATGTCATCTACCTTCTCATTTTCCCATCTCACTATCTACCACCTGGACCCTCCTCAGTACTTGTGAAATATATAATGAGTATTTCCCAAGTGCCTAACACTAATACTGCTCTCACTTACAGCCTTTCATAAAGCCCTGATACCATGCATCTCTTCTCCATTCTTCCATAGCTACCCTGAAGAGCCATTGCTGGGCTGATGAGTAGTGAGACCTGGAATGAGGGACGACTTTCATGTCTAACAAATTTATTACCTTGGGTAATTCGCTTACTGCAACTAGCCCTCAGTTTTCTCATCTCAGCAAATGGTATAATAATAACTATATCCATTTCATTATTCTGTGAGAAATTTAAATTAGTTAGCATATGCATTAAACTTAAAACACTCACTAGATCAGAGTGAAAGCTCTAAGAGAGTCAGCCTTCCTACTGACCCACTCAGTGTCCTCTTCATAATGCATCTCAACTCCACTTGCTTCACTAGATTTTACTCTTTGTAGACTTACATTCTTCTGTGATGCCCTTCTGACTCACTTTGCATTATCTTCCTTTTATGCTTGTTTTCACTCGTCCATTTTTCTCATTTTCTTGGTATCCCTGAGTTCACATAGATATGTGTGTAGGCATTTGTGTTGTATATTGTATATATAGTCATTCATCTAATGGAAATAATAAAGCTCAAGTTAATTTCAGGTTGTTTTTTTTTAAGAAAGTGAATTGAATTTACAGAGAAATTTAACAGAATCAATCATATTTAGTTACTGTTTTACAAAAAGCTGTCACTCCAAATAAGCTAATGTGTTTATAGTAGTGGTGTATGAAAGTGTGTTGCAAATCTGATGACCACCAACACTGCAAGTAAAGAGCAAGTCTTCTGTGTCCTCAGTGAATTTTGTGGGAGAATATTAATTTTCTATGAGCTCTGCAGGCCTATAGCAACATGGATAGGTTAGGTGGTTGTGATGGTTAGTCAACTTGATCAGATCACCCTGGAAATACAACTATGGTTGTGTGTATGAGAGCATTTCCAGAATGCGTTAACAGAGCCAGGAAGACCCGTTGTGAATTTGGACCATCTCATCCCATGGGCTGGTGTCCTAAGCAATTAAAATGTAAGAAGTACACACCCACCTCCCCAAGACCCCCCCACACACAATCAAAGATCAAAGCTCCTTACCTGTTACCATGACTGTCTGCCATGATGGAGTATATCCTCAAATTGTAAGCCAAAATTAAGTCCATATACATTCAGCTGCTTTTACCAGGTCTTTTATCACAGCAACAGGAAAAGTAGACAATGTTAAGTCTATTGCATAATGGTGTTTAGGATATATTTTCTTGATATTAAGAGACTCATTGAAATTGATGCAAATAAGAAGTTTTGAAAATCCATTTTCCCCTAGATTTTAACTAGAAGTCTCTAGAAATAACTACTTCCCATTAAGAGCTTGTATCTCTTATTGTACATAGTGATAATACATGCATGCATTTGCTTCTCTTTCTGTTTTCTTTATATACAAGATTACATGCCACTGATTTTGGGGGGGGAGCTATGTAATTTTGAAAGTTGGATGGATTGACTAGGCATCAGATGTACATTTAATCACTTAAAACACATATTTTTGTCACCAGGTATTCTGTAATAGCTAGAGAGTTATAGATTCCATGCCATAGTTACTTTCTCATTGCTGGGACAAACGTCCTGCTAGAAACCATTTATGGGAGGACACCTCTTTCCTCTGCCTGCTGGAGACTCAAGTTGCAAGCTCAATTTTAATCAAAATTCCACGAGGCTATGGGGGACATACATTCACACTCAAACCTCCATACTTAGACTCAGATTAGTGATGCTGCAGGTGGTGAGATGTCAACAAAGAAGATAAAACATAGAGTAATAAAATATCAGAAACCCCTTTCTAGCCTGATATATTAGTCATAGAAGAGACAGGTCATTTAAATAATTAGAAACAATTAAACTTGGAAAATCCTGGAAAAAAATATTGAATAGGGAATTTGGATAAGCCCTTGTGAAATTTTTGACTTACAAAGAAAAATAAAAAGAAAAGCCTGCGTGTTGCTATCCTGAGGCTAAAAATTGTCCAAATATCTGCCATCCAATCCAGTTCATGCTATGGCTATATGAATGGGAAAGTTCTAAGTCTTAAAATAAAATGAAATTCTATGTAAGTAAAATTCATTTTAAGTATTCAAGAATCTTTTTAATCCTGTCACAAGCTGTGGTGTAGGTGGAGTCCTGTCACCTGACTAGGCATTGACCTGCTGAGATAAAACTGTAACTCAAATACAATTAAACTTTTGCTAGGATTTCAATAAATGGATACATATTATTTCCATCTGACTCATATCTGCATTTTTATTCTTAGAAGAATTTGCTTAAAAATTGGTAGGTTATCCAGAAGGAAGAACATCTAAAGAGAAGCATAAGAAAAATCTTGGTTGAATTTGTGGGGTTAGCTTTCTTTCATATGTGGAAGGGACATAGCAACAGCATTCTCCCTGAGAGAGATGAAAAGGCTACCTTACTCCTTGCTGCTGACTAGAAAATGGGTCTTGGAAGAGGCAGAATCTGTATGTCAAGCTCTGGGAATGAGACCAAAGCACAGCCAGTATGTAGTTAGTATAATTTCTTTCACTTTTATTATCTGTGTGATACTCTTCTGATCTTCTTTTACCTATAGAGCAACCATCTTCAAGGAATTTGTAGAGGGCATGGAAATCAGAACATAGACTCCGCTACCCATACATTTGAACTTGTCGCTGTTGCTTGGTATAAACTTCTCTCTCTTCCCCTCTCTCTTTCTCAGTCTCTCTCTCATCCTTGGAATTTATTCAGCCACTTTGGAATTAATCTGTAAAATCCATTAATCATGATAATAAGTTATAACCTGGTTCTATGGTACCTGTAGCTGCAAATATTACTTTCTATGTATCCAACCTATCACTCTATCATTTATTTGTCTTACCTGTCTGTATCATCTGCTTTTTTCTCTCCATGACCAATTTAACCCCTTTTCAAAAAGTATTGATACTTATGAGCACTTATAACTTGTTTTGAAGATGCATTAGCATTGTTCATCCACATGAGAAAATGACTGATAGTCACCATTTACTTAGATAGTAGTCTAGGAGAGATGGCTTAGCAGTTAAGGCACTTACAGGCAAAACCAGAGGACCCATATTTGACTCCCCAGTACCCATGTAGATAGTAGTCTAATCCAGAAAACCAGAGGCAGACATTTTTTGTTGTTGCCACAATAAACTGACCTAGATCTCAACTGCATGAACAGTTAGTTGGCAAGGGTGGAAGAAAAAAAAACAGGGTGAAATTATGGTAAGATTTTTTTCTCTATATTTAACAGAAAATTCAACATGAATCCCCAACTATGGAAATGTGCCTTGGTAGATCAGGCAGCATCACTGCAAATCCATTTCCAGTTGGGAGTCAGCAAGCAGTGAAAATCAAGTTGGTCTCAATGAATTGGAGGCAGGCAGAATAGCTGGTATACTTATTTCGATGTTGACAATGTGTTTTATTCTTTTAAACAGGAATAATCCATAATATATTTGGCAATTCAATTGTAGAGTATATGAAGTCTAGAGGAACAGTGTTAACAGACAGTTCTCCATATATTGAACTCCATTCTCAAACATCTGCTTTGAATCAGCAATTCCTAGTATAAGATGTAAAAAAAGCTACAGAGATATAAAAAGTAAAAGACAGTGAAAAAAAGATTGAATGAGCTGAAAGTACACAGGATACTAATAGTCATTTAGTGTGTAACACATGGGAAATGCTCATGCCAGGCAGTGTACTATGTATTTACATAGTAACTAGGTACTGTTAGTCTCCTGTGTGGAGAAGAATTTACTTACATAAATTCATTGATTTGTTAGAATATATGAAATGAAATCTGTCATTTATGAGGCAAGACTAAGGTTTCTCACCTCTATGTCATTCAGTTTCCCATAGAAATGCTCACAAGTACACAAGTATCCTCAGAAAGAAATAACCATAGGTCTATAGTCTGGATGTATGTCCTTTCCAAAATCCGTACCAAAATTTAATCTCCATCATCACTATATAAGAGTAGAAGTAAAGTTGTTTAAGGAGTAAACAGAGGAAGAGGTATGGGTAAAATAAGGGAGGTTATGAGAGGATTGGGGGGATATTCTCAATATACAGTACAGACATGTACAAAGGCTTAAAAGTTACAGCATTTAAAAAAAAAAAAAAGAGTTTGAGTGGAAACACTGTGCATTGGTAGAAAAAGCTATTCTGAGAAGTCCCAAGACCATTAAATGAAAATCTTAGTGCCAGAGTGAATAAATTCCCTATCAGTTTTGGATCAGGGAAGCCACAAAGATATCCACAAATAATACAGGCTATTGGCACTTCTCTTGGTTGTTCATCAGAATTAAATAACAATATTCAATTGGTGAATATACTATAGCTTCTGGTTCTGGACATGGAGAGATCAAACTGGGAATGAGGTGGAAGCTTTCTCCCTGCTGGCTAGCTATCACAGTGACAGAAGGTACTATGAAAGCATCTGGGGGAAATTGTTTCAACCCTCTTATTGAGATGTGGGCCATGGGTGCTATTGTACTAACCTGGCAAGCAAGATGTACTCACTGGATGGCTTAACCAACTGCTTTCTGATAGGATTTGGGCCTATTCTATAGGAGGGAATTCATGCCTGATACTATAAACCTGGATGGGAAGGTTATATACCCTAGTAAGGAAGCTGCTCCAGTTCTTTTGCTAAGTGGATACGGTATGCCTATTAAGTTGGCTTCTAAATATTTATATTTTTCATGTAGATTAATACTGCTATTAGCTTTGATCAGAGAAACTTGTTTTTTGTAGTGGGTACCGTTTGGTGTAGAGACTTGTTACTGTCAATGTACTGAGAATAAATGCTGAATGATCAGCCTTAAATTAGACATCTACTTTAAACCCTCTAAGGCTGGGAAAATGTTGCAGAAGAGGAGGCAAAAAGAACGTAAGAGCCAGAGGTAGGGGTGAACTATCATGGACCTCTGTGATCCAGGCATGGCATGGCTGCAACACTTTGAACTCTCAGTAGCTGTGATGACCTGCACAAGAGCTACAGCTACACAAGGTTGAAGTGTTCAACATCCCTCTCACGAACAGAGGAGAGACTCACGATGCTCCAACATTCCCTGAGAATTTAGAGGCAGCTAATGCTTTCTGGAGAAAGCCATTTCCTTCAGTAGTGTAGTTAGAACCAAAGTATGACTCAGGAACTAAATATGCAGCCATATCTCCCTTTTGATGGTTTTACTGTCATGGTTTTAGTTACTTACTGTTAACTTCATTCAGAAAATATTGGATGCAAAATAAATTTTGAGTGAATCCTTACAAGTTGTAAGATGAAACCCTGTGCCATATAGTATGTGAGCTGTCTATTTTTCCAGTGTCTCCGCCTTATATCCACTTACTTGCCGAATAGTCAGTTATTAGATGGAATGATGGGGCTGATTTTCAAAGAAGCTAGAACAGTAGTTTAATGGTGTGTTATATAGTCTCATTAAACACGCATTGCATCGCCTTATATTATCAAGAAAGAAGGATAAATACAGTACACTCATCTCTTGATATTCACAGGGCACTGGTTCCAGTACCTGTGCAGAGACTGCCATCCATTGATGTTGAATTCTATCATATATAAATAAGGATGTATCATTTGCACATAGCATGCTGTTATCTTTCCGCAGGCTTAAATCATCTCTATAATCTTTGTAATACCTAGTGAAATATAAATATTATGTGTGTTATGATTAATCGTTTGCTATGCCTAATTTCCTATATTATACCTTATTATATAAATGCATCTGTTTTTCCAGCATTGTTTGGTATTTTCTAAGGTATCCGACTTTCACTGGAGGTCTTGAAACATACAACTTATGTGTAGAAGGGACAGCAATCTACAAAAATGTCCACATGCTTTAAATTACGGATTCCTGCTGAGATGAGGTGCTTTTTATCTGTTAGCTAATGTTTTTATTAATAAAGTCCATATGGTTGGGATTTCTATAGCTCCTCAGTCAAATGCCTAGGCACAATGTGAGAAAATCTTTGGAGAAGTGAAGCTATTGTGGGCATTTATTGGGATAGTTGACTTGTTGTGCAGCTATTTCCTCTGAATGGAAACATTTCTTCTTCAAGTAAGGAGGGAGAAACACAAGACTCAGGAAATGTACAAAATATACAGGGCTCTGTCTCTAAAAAAGAACAAAATGTACAAGGTTCACAAGCTTCTGAAAATTACACAATTCACAATACCCCTCCCACAAGATAAGCAGTCAACAATGGCTTAGATGAGATTTTCCAGCTTTCTCAGCTTCCTGCAAATTGTGTAGGGAGGTGCAAAGATACAAATTTGGAAAGTTAGGGGAAGCTGCAATGGAGTATGTACGGTAAATTCACTGATTCACTAGGCTACATTTGAGTGGAATAATTTCTTTGGTCTATCATCAGTGCTCTAGCTAGGGTGAACAGACATTGACACACCTCCCCAGGGAAGTCACCCAACAGCTTTATTATGTATTATACACAGTATGGATCCAATTTGGAAGTGTTAGACCAACCAAATCATGCTCAGGCTTCCATTTAAAGAAGATAGTATTCTGAAGACAGTATGCCTTGTTGACACAAAAATTTGAAGACCCAGTGTGTTATTAAAGTTGTTTACCCACATGTAATGTAATATTGAAACACAGTACATTTCATATCAACAGGATGAAAATGAAGTTTCTTCTGTACAGAGGTAACACCTAGGTGATAGTCATATATGTGTGTGTGTATATGTATATGCATATGTGTGTATATGTAAACACATACACACACATATATATAGGCATACATATGAATTCATGCATGTATGTATGCATGTAATAGAACCATCCTTTACACTTTGGTCCATAGATTCAACATGCAGCTGGTCCTACCTCCCGCCTCATCTTTTTACCAGACAAGTATGATTGGACAAGAGCCATTGTTTTGTTTGATCGCTTCTCCCCACATGACATCCATTCAATCATCCCTAGTGTTTGAGCAGCTAGTTCATGTATTCACTAAATGGACACTGTCTATTGTATCACAAAAACTGTTTTGCAAAAGTTTCACCCTGAATCAAGAAGAAAAAGTGAATACAAATTACAAATGACACATTATGGTGAGGAAAACATTTATTGACATCAACAAATGATGCGTCCTCATTCAGAAGGCCATTCATTCAGATTTTATAAACAATGACAAGTGCAGAGACTCTCAGATGTTTCCAATCATGTTAATATGTGAAGAAACTGACTCAAAATTTGAAATGTTGAATGGAAATCTACAGCTGTCTGTCTGGAATATTTCATCATATTTAATCTCTCTTTTCACCTTATTTACAATCTTGGAATTTGGAAAACAAAAATGTACAAAGGTAGTAAGAACAATTTTTGTCCAGCATTCAGAACTTACCACTTTGAATGTTTTAGTTTTCAGATTTTTAGTCATTCTTATGTAGAAATTAAATTTTACTCACATATATAAATTTACACAAATAGAAGGTTCTGAACAAAAAAAAACATATTATACATGATATTTCATAGCTATATATTAATTTACCAAGTATACTAGGGAAATTTGAATATAATGAATATTCTTTTAAAATATTACTTTATTAGCATAAACACATTACACTTGTATGAAAGTGCCAATATTATTATTGTACATTTGTTTCTGAACTTTTTTTATTATTTTTTATTTTTTGGAGAGATACACAGAGAGACAGAGTGAGAGGAAGACAGATAGAGAATGGGCACTCCAGCAGCCTCTCAGCCGCTGTGAACAAAATCCAGATGTGTGTGCCCCCTTGTGGGCAAGTGCTGCATTGCGCCCTTGTGTCACTTTGCATCTGGCTAAACGTGGGACCTGGAGATTGGAACTGATGTTCTTAGGCTTAGCGGGCAGGTGCCTTAAATGCTAAGCCATCTCTCCAGCCCCTGAACTTTTTAATGCTATAACTTGTACTGATGAATCACTCAGATGTTGTTAAAATTATGTTGGGTAGCAAACAACTACAAAACTGAGTAGTTTGAAATAGTTATGATGGTGTTAATGATCTACTAGATGTCCATGGAATTTCTGGTTCCCTTTTTAGGTCTTCAGTTCAGAATCTTCTTTATATGATCCTCATTTTCCTTGACCACCAAGCTATGAAATGTTGTTTCTATGGCAACAGCAGGACTAGCTCCACATTGTAATCACATCCTTTCTTGACACCACATCAGCCTATAAACAATTGTCCAAAGCAAATCACACATCTCATCTCAAAGTACTCTCCAAATCAGTGAAGAGAAATTCCACAAGAATATACAAAAAAAGGATATAAAGTAGGTAAAGTATTTGGGATGAATGTATCATTTATCAAAATTATAATGAACATTTATATACATGTTTATATATATATATATATATATATATATATATATATATATATATATATTTGCCACTGTCAATGCTATGTCTCAAAGTTTATTTCCAGAAAATAAGGTAGGGCAATATACTTTCAATGGCCTATAGCCATTTATCTAATCTAGTCGCATCATGTATTCTCAAGTACAGAAATATACTGTACTCTTGAGCTCAATTCTTATACAGACTTGATCTGGGCCATTTCAGGCTTACTGATGCTGGTTCTCTTCTGTTTCTCTAACTCTTAATCACCTGGGCAACATGCATCTCAGTGCTCATCCTACCTCTGCTTCATGACTGGAGAGAATCTTTATTTCTTATTAGTGAACAATTATCACTCAAAATTAGGACACATGTTTGCTATTTGCATTTCAGCAGCCCACAGAAAAAGACTCTGCAAGTACACCCTCCCCAGCCTTGCAGAAATCCAAGATTTTTATGAGCTGGAAGGAGATCAATCTCAGACCAATGTTTTCATTCTTAAGATAGTTTTCTCTCTCATTAAGATTTGGTTTCCTTAGTCATTTTATTCCTTTCATAATTAATCATAAATGTCTGAATCTTCACAGAATATGTGTGAGTTACTTGAAATTGTTCAAAGTATTTAGCTGGCTACAAAATGTCCAGAAAGGAAAGAGTGATGGATATACCACATTTTTTCCTTCCTGTATATTAAAAGATCAATAGTACCTAAACTTAAGCATACATGATAACATGATCCTGGATGTTGCTTGAAAATAATAGATTCATAGGCTCAAATTTAGCACTTAGTGACCATCTTCAAAATTATGGTTATTTAAGTAGCGATTAGGACATTGTCTTTTTGGAGGGAGCATGGTTTGAGAAAAGAGTTTCACATAGCCCAGGTAGCCTCAAGCTGGAGATTTACTTGAGGATGACCTTGACCTCCTAATCTTCCTCCCTCTACCTCCCAAGTGCTATGATGACATATGTTTACCACCACCCTTAACTGCAGTTATTTTTAGACAGTAGATAATTTTAAAGGAATAAAGTCCAGATTCTATCCTAAGAAAGCTCCCTAGGCAAGTTTGCAATCTGGCTATACATTTTTTAAAAATGTGAGAAGTTTTAAACAATACCAATGCTTCAATACTACTACAAAGGATTTTATTTGATTAGTGTTTACTTTGGTTCACACAATAGCATCTTACAGATTCCTCCCATGGGATTTAATATGTGAACAGTTGAGGGTTCTTGCTCTAAGACATCCCAATTTTAATGAGTGCTGCTGAATATTGCCAATTAGCTACACACACACACACACACACACACACACACACACACACATCCCACATCTCCACACACTTAATGTATATACATTATTTGTATACACATATGTCCTAGACAATCTTTTTGTCATTTTCCTCCTTTTGTTCCAGAAAGAGAGAGAGACCTGTCTACTGTTAACCACCAGAATAGCTGCATGAAGCAATTTTCCTATAGGAGAATATTTGATATAGGAGAATAGTGGGAATTTTGGTTTTAGCTATGATATGTAAAGATTTAAGTCAACACTTCTACCATTCTTTCAATAAGGAAAATCTAGAAAAACTGCAAAAGCAATCAACTTGTTTGGATTTTTCAGAGAACTGAAGTTTTTAGGTAAATTAGTATCCTTTGGAGAGTCATGCACATCTGAGAAGATACCCCTTGTTAATGTGAAGTTGAGGTTCTTGGAGTCATAAGTTGGTGAGAGCACCATTGTGTTAAGTCAGGGTTTCCTAGAAGAACAGAACCCATGGAGTGAATTAGAACTAAAAAGGTAATTCAATGTTGGATTAGCTTATTAGCTTTAAACAATAGCTGTTTATAGGCTCTAGAGTCAAGGAACCTGGTAGCTGTTCCGTCCTTGTGGCTGGATTCCTCAGCAATCCCAATCTAGCTCCCTGGAGAGCCACTGGTTTTCAGTCCATGTTGGAAAGCTGAGAAAACTTCCAATCAGGATCAATGCACATACAAGTGAAGGAACTCATCAACAAGTAGCACAACCAGTCAGGCAGGAAGAAAAGGGGTATTTCCTCTCAGAGCTTCTTGCATAAAGTTCATCATTGGGAGGGCTGCTCACTGTGGGGGAAGGGCACACTCAGGAAGATGTACTTCCTCCTTCAGTCAATCCTTCCTGGAAGCAAGCTCAGAGATCCGCCCAAGAGGAATGTCTGTGGATTCCTAATGAGGTCACTTTGACAGTAAAACTTAACTATCACAATCATAGACTAGAGTTAATACTGAAAACCTGAATCTTCTATGCTCACAGGTTACCTGAAAATGGGGCCTATGGCTGTCATTAGAGAACTTGGATTTGGGGCAGTTTCACAGTTCTTTGGACTGATAAAGGGGCTCACTGGGCTTGGTTCACACAAATGTGTAGTTTAGGCTGAACTCCAGATGTTCCTTGGGGGAATTTATAATTCAATTGTTAACTATGTAGAGGGTGATTTCAACAAAACCCTGGACACTTTTTTTCGAATGAACTTTTTGATTAGGTTGCATTTACTAGTCATCTGGACACAACTCTGCTAAAAGCATGCTGGGCCCTTCCCTGGGAAGAGGCGCTGCAGGACTTGAGTACATGATCTACTAGACTTCATTTCACGCATCTTTTGCCTATGATAAGTATGTGCTGAGCAGGTTTCTGACTGTATGTTTAGTCCTCTAAGTCCTCCTCGTAAGTCACTTAAACAGGGGTTGGTCTTGGGGATCTCAGTAAAAGTACCTGGTAAATGTGATAAAGCACAGGAGGAGGAGGACCGTGGTGGTCAAGCATGAGAATGAGACTAGTTTGTGGGCCATTATTCACTTCCACACTCTTACAGGTTTTATTTCTAGGAACCCAACCCAGTTCTCACAGTAAAGTTTTAAGAAAGATCCTTTTCTAATTCTGTGAGGAAAAGGAGACAATACGTTCAGAGACTTCCATAGATCAAAATCCCACTCTTTCAGAGAATGTCTGCCACACAGCTCTACCAAGAAGAAATTCCCTTCCATCCTTCCTATTCATCACAAGGGACATTAGGGATTAGGGCTTCATAGATACAGATTGAAAATAATTTAACCAAGGGAGAAATTTTGATACTAGGAAAGGAGCCAGACTGCTGGAGTGATAATGAGAGAGAATACAGAGGTCATCTGTGGTAGTTTGAATATATGTCCCCCAATATATTCAGTATTTTATTAGTTTATAGTTTGCATCTGCAATCACCTTGCTAGAGGCAAGGTCACTGGGGGCCCGGTCTTAAGGTGTGGTGATGGGTTTGAGATTCCATTGTAAAGATATGCAAATGTGTCTAGCAGGAGTTCCTGAAGTCTGCTGTGTGACCTTTTGGCTGTAGTTAGTTTTTTGCTCTGTGTGCTGTGGTGGCTGGTTGGCTTTTGCTCTCTCTGTTTGGCCCTGTGGAGAGCAGGCCGTTTCTCCTGCCTTTATGGAACTTCCCCTGGATCTGTAAGCTTCAATAAATAATATCCCTTCCTCCATAACTGTGCCTGGTCTGGAAGTTCATCTCAGCGAACCTGAAGCTGTCTGCTACAGTAAAGTGGTACCGAGGAGTGTGGGGTGAGATGAACCAGATCGTGTGGATGTTCGTCTTTTGGAACCTTTGTTTTGGAGGAATGGGCATGGACTTGGTGCTTGCAACTGAAGATGCCTTCTGGAGTGGTAAGCCAAGTTTTATGGACTATTCTGATGAGAGTTTGAGAATGCTAAGTGCAGATAGTATTGAACTTCGAGGCTTGGCTTATGAGCTTTCTAAGGGGAAGGAAAGACGGCAGAGGACTTTGTTGGAACTGGGCTACTGGCATAAGGGATGGCTACGTTCCGCTATCCAGGCCCAGAGTGTTTGATCAAGGTTAAATTTGTAATGGACTGATGTGCTTGGCTAAAGATACCTGACTGAGATTTTAAGATTTTAAGTTGGAAAACCTGAAGCAAGTTAAAAGTAGAGGCATTGAGACTGGTTGAGCTGCTATTGTCAACGCATTAGCAATCTTAAGGAAGGTGGAAGGAAGGTGGCCTGACTTGATTTACATTAAAACAATGGAGAGGATGCCTGAGGAAAGACTGTTAGAAATGCAAACTTTTGGAAAGAGTGTTTACTGGAGAAGGAACCTGCTTTTCAAGGCTCTGATTTATTTTGTCCCTGTATTAAGAATGTGGCTGTGTCCTGCACACCTGGTATTGGTTTTGGAAGCATGAAAAATGCATGGAGTGGTCATGAGTTGCACACGGTTCCAGGAGCCGCTGCTGCGATGCGGCATGAGGCAGGGCATGAAGACCCTCAGGAATAGGCTGGAAGAGCCTTTGGAAGATGGACCGTGGTTTGCATGGAGACCTGAAGATGTTTTGGATATACCAGGACTGTGCAAAAGGGCTACCATGGAGTGCAGTGTTGGCATGGGATGAAAGTTTTCCCTGGCGACTCTGCCCAGCTGGAGGGGCGGATTTGGAAAACCTGGAGACTGTCAGTCTCTGGTTATATTGAACTTGAACTGCAGAAGTTTGATGACTGCTGATGGTGGTTGAGTTTGCATTATTCTAGTCTCTCCTTGCTATGCCTTATACCAGTTAAAATGTTTACTCTGTGCCTTTACATGTTGAAAGTATTTAACTTGTTTGATTTTACAGGACTATCTTAAGTTGGTCAAGACTGTGAGACCTTTTGAAATTGGACTGAGTACAATTTACAATGTGTGATAGTTATAAATCTATTGGGGGCCAGGAGCTAAATATATTGGGGGCCAGGGGCGGAATGTGGTAGTTTGAATATATGTCCCCCAATATATTCAGTATTTTATTAGTTTATAGTTTGCATCTGCAATCACCTTGCTAGAGGCAAGGTCACTGGGGGCCCGGTCTTAAGGTGTGGTGATGGGTTTGAGATTCCATTGTAAAGATATGCAAATGTGTCTAGCAGGAGTTCCTGAAGTCTGCTGTGTGACCTTTTGGCTGTAGTTAGTTTTTTGCTCTGTGTGCTGTGGTGGCTGGTTGGCTTTTGCTCTCTCTGTTTGGCCCTGTGGAGAGCAGGCCGTTTCTCCTGCCTTTATGGAACTTCCCCTGGATCTGTAAGCTTCAATAAATAATATCCCTTCCTCCATAACTGTGCCCGGTCTGGAAGTTCATCTCAGCGAACCTGAAGCTGTCTGCAACATCATCACAGATAAATATTGCTTTGTGCAGTGGTAAATGATATATGCCAGGTATTTGAATTTCCATAAAGAATAAGGAAGAATAAATGATAGTAAGAAAACATATTCTATTTTATTATTATTAACTATTAAAGATAACTGTACCAAGTAATAAATACATCATATTTCAGGTGATTATAGCAGGAGTACAAAGTAGATAAAAATAGTCTCAAAGAAAGAAGGAAGAATTTGGGAGTAATATGTGTTACCTATACTGCACATAATAAAATGCTATTTGAAGTAGAATTGTATTCATTGTCAATGTGCATTACAAACACTCAGACAACTTCCTACATTTGGAAGCATAAATCTAATTGATATTCCATAAGTAGAATTACAGTGGCATCATATATAATGCTCACTTATCCCAAGAAAAGATAGATAAAGCAAAAGTTTAAAAAAAGGGGTGGATAGAAAAAATTAAAGCAAGCATTTTAACAATCACTTTAAATCTTAATGGTAAACAGGTGCCCATGTAATGACAAATATCCATTCAAATGAATAAAAATTAAAGTCTAGTTCTGTGTTGTCTATAATAAATTCATATAAAGTATAAGTTGAAAATGCAGCCGTGGCAGAGCTAGGGATATAGCTCAGTGATTAAGTGCCTGACATGCATTTATGAGGCCCTGAGTTCATTCTCTAGCATTGTAAATAATTAAGATAAATGGAAAAATATGAAAAAACTTATCAAAATAAAATTGAAGTAGACATATCAATTTTCAAAATAAATGGACTTCAGGACAAGGAAGGTTAGCAGAGATAAAGAGCAAACATTATGTAATGAGTGACACTTTCATAACCCCAAATGATTACCAACAACTTCATTGAAGAGGACCTTCCATGGAATAGGGGTAGAGAAAGGCGGTATAAGAGGATAACATGAGGGGAATGGTACAAACACACAATTTGATCACATAGTAAAGTTTATAATTAACTAATAAAAACAAAAAGGGGTTAATTATTCAAGATCATATAACATTGTTGAGAGTATATGCACCAAGACACAGGACTTCAAAATATAATGAGTAAAATACCATTATACACCCCCAGCCAAAAAAAAAAAAAAAGAACATACAAATTCAGTGTTACAGCTGAGAACTTCAAAGGTTGTTAGTAATCTGGATATCAGTAAGGCAAAAAATTAGTAAAGATATAGAAGAATGGGCAGCACTATCAATCAACTTGCTCTAATTGGCATTTAAAGTGCACCCTAGCCAACAATATCAGAACACACATTCTTTTCGTACTCATTTGGAACATTTATGAAGCTGGAGCACATTGTGGGCCAGCAGGCACAACATAACAGATGTACAAAATAGAAATCATGCAAAATTTGTTCCTACACCACAAAGCAATTAAACTACAAATCAATATCAGAAAGCTGGAAAAAAATCACATATATTGCAATTAAACAACAGGATTTTAAATAACAAATGGACCTCCAAATAATTTTTACCAGAAATTTTGATATGTTTTGAAAAGAATTAAAATAAAAATTCTACTTATCAAAATGTATAAGGCACATCAAATCTTGTGCTTAATAAAAATTAATAGTTTTAATGTATATATTAGAACATATGGTGGACCTAAAATCACTCCATGCTACTATTTTCATTAAAAAAGTGCCACTTTTCTTTCCCAGAGAAAAATAAACAATGTATTAAGAAGGCAAGAGAAAAATAAAAATAAAGGAGAGTAGTCAATGAAATACAACTGATAATGTAGATTAATGTAGACACAAAACCACACATATTACCTACATAACTTTAATAGCACTATGTCTATTAAAATTCAATTAATAGTAGTCAAAACATGGTAATATCCACATCTATTCCTTTCAGAATTCTACCACCATAGAGTAGAGAAAGTCACAAATTCTCTATCTCTTCCAGAAAATAAAATCCAAGATAAAAATGTCCTAACTCGGGCTGGAGAGATGGCTTAGCAATTACGGTGTTTGCCTGCAAAGCCAAAGGATCCCGGTTCAATCCTCCAGGACCCATGTAAGCCAGATGCACAAGGGGGCGCACTCATCTGGAGTTCATTTGCAGTGGCTGGAGGCCCTGGTGCACCCATTCTCTCTCTCTCTCTCTCTACCTCTTTCTCCCTCTCAAATAAATAAATAAAAATAGTTTTTAAAAAATGTCCTAACTCATCCCATGAGTAGCAGAATGGCTATCACCAAAAGCATAACAGAACAACAATAGTAACTACAGAGCACACAGCTCTCATAAACACAGACACAAAGATCCTGTTAAAAGTAACAGATCACATCCAACAATGGCTGAAAATAATTATGTGCTATGATCCTATGGGATTTATTCCAGGTAGACAGAGCTGATCCAACATCTGAAAATGAATCAATGTAATCAACCATATCAACAGAG
Source organism: Orientallactaga sibirica (assembly GCA_036365145.1). Taxonomy (NCBI): domain Eukaryota; kingdom Metazoa; phylum Chordata; class Mammalia; order Rodentia; family Dipodidae; genus Orientallactaga; species Orientallactaga sibirica. The sequence goes on along the minus strand of JAEOAD010000031.1, from coordinate 9,163,492 downwards.
CAGGGAAGAAACATGATATTAATTGGCACTGAAAATCATTTGAAAAATATCAACACCCATACATGATAAAAATTCTCAGCACACTAAGTACACAGAGAAGCTTCTAAAATTGAATAGACAACACATTTCCCCAAAACAACAAAATACAGCTGACCTCATATTTTATGGGAAGAGAGAGAGGTTCCCTAACACTGAGAACAAGGCAAAGATGCCTTCTCACTACATTACTATTGAAAATTGTTATAAAAACTGTATTAGTTACTTTATTTGTTGCTGTGACAAAAGGTCTGACAGCAGTTGCTACTTAAGGAAGAACTTGCTTCAGCTTACATGTTGATGTTACTGTTCATCAAGTTGAGAAAGGCATGGCTGCTGAAACATGAAGCATTGTATCTATGGTCAGGAAGCAGAAAGTAATGGATGCTTGCATTCAACTCACTTTCTCTCTCTCTCTCTTTTTTTAATATAGTCCAGGACTCCAGTCCAAGAAATGGTGCTGTCCACATGAAGGTGGGTCTTCTTACCTCAGTTATCCTAATCAAGATATCCTTCACAAACACACTCAGATGCAAACCTCATCCAGATAATCCCTGAAGCATGCTGACTGTAGGAGACACAGAGATTGTGAAAAACAGAAATAAATGTGATTTATTTACTAGTGACAAAATGATCATTGTCGAAATTTCCAATGTCTCTGTATTAACTACTCTTGGAAATAATGTGTAAATTTAACACAACAGACTGATTCAAAATTATTATACACATGTCATTTGGTTTAACATATGCCACTTAAAAAAGTACCTCACGAAGAAACATAGAGGTATGAAACTAACATGTTTATGAATGGGTTGTTACATACAGAAAATGACAATATTGATAAAATTATCAAAAAATATCTAAGAATAGTAGAGTTCATGGTCATGGATTTGGGGACTCAAGTTTGCTAAAGCAATACAAAAAGGAGCATGAAAGGCTGTTCCAGCTCATTTTTCCTTTGGGAAGTACAAAGTGAAACAACAAAAATATGCTAGCACATTCCTCAAGGAGGGCCAAAGCACAAAGAATTGCAGTGCCAATTTCTAAATGGATGCCATTTTGAAATGTTCAGTTTCTTACAAAGCTAAACATATTTTTGGCATAAAGATTCACAACTGTACTCTAGATATATGACCAATTAATTTGAAAATATATATCCCACAATATCCAAACATGAATGGTCTTTAGAAGTTGCATTTGTAATAACAAAAAACTTCCAGAAACCAAGATATCCCTCAATAGATGAATGGATAATTAATTTGTGGTATGTCCATAATATCAATTGATTAGAATATCAATCAATGATATAAAAATACAAGCTATCAAAACTATGGGCGATAAGGTTAAACATTAAATGCATTCTGCTGAGCAGAGACACATTATATGATTCCAATTACATGACATCATATAAAAGAGAATAATAGAGACAACATAAGTTATATATGATGAACACTGAATCTTAAATCTTACAAAGCAGATGTTTTAAAAATAAATAAATAAACATATTAGGGAGATTGAAGGATTCCTAAGATTGAAGAATCTATTATAAATATATGAAATCACTTCACTAAAAGTAGTGGGTGAAGTTGTTAACCTAGGTAACTTTGGAAATTTTGGAGATCAATAAAAGTAATAGTAAAAATACCTTTAAATTACAATGTACCTCAGTGATAGAGTGGTTTCCATAGGAACAGGAGAGACATAAAGATAGTATGCACCCTTGATATGAAGTTATAACATGGTATGTACTTTGATAGGAAGGGGGGGAAGTCATGGTGCCTCTTGAAATGAAAGAAGCAGGTAAATCATGGACATAGCATATCCATGTAATGGGAAAACGAAGTCAGAGAGACAGCATGCACTTTGATGTGGTGGGGTGAAAAGCATACCTTTTTCTCAATAACATATAACCTCAGTCTAAAATTCATTATGCAAATCCCAAGTGAGGGATATTTTGCAAAACTCCTGACCATTAATTCTCAAAAACATTGAAGGCATGTCTAAGAAACTGTCACAGCTCCTAGGGGCTAAGGAAACATGACAAAATGTGTTAGGGTTATCCTTAATGGGTAGTTATAGGGCTTTAGGTAAAAAAAAATTTCAGTCTAAATACATGAATTTATATTAGTTTATTTCAAAATGCTTTCAATCCAGGATATGGCTCTTCTACTGTGAACTGTCCTCAGGCCACACCTCTTCTGAGCCCTTGAACATTGGGAGCAAGCCCCTCTGTGCTGTTGGGCTCCTTCACTTAGCACAACAAACTGAGGCACTTACATCTGCTGCTTGAATTCTGCAGGATAGCTGCATGTGATTCCTCATGGAAACTAACCCCCAGTTTGACCTGAAAGGGAAACTGGGACTGGATTCTGCAGATGTCCGAAAGAAAACTCTATTGCTCCTGACAGATGTCTGGGGTGTGAACAGGGACTGAGCCTGCCTGTAAGTTGAGGCATCTGCTCCAGAAGGCCGTGCTTCTTTTTCTGAATTTTTAATTTATGACCTTACTTCACTTTTCTCTCCTGTGTTTGGAGGCTTACCTTTCAGCTATGCAGGTTAATTTAACCAGAGCACTTAATCTCATTTCAAGACAGCATTTAAAAACAAACATTTCATCCTGTAAGTGATAGCATGTTGCTTGGAATATTAATACAGCAGTCTCCCCTTATCATAAGGAATACATTTTAAACCCCTGTGGATGCCTGACACCACAGACATAACTACAACACACCTATATTATATTATATTATATATTGCATTACATGTAACGGTTTTCCTTACATACATAACTAAAATAAGCTTTAATTTATAAACTAGGAATGGTGGGAGACTAATAGTCACCAATGATGAGTCATAACAATTACAAAAAATATAATGTAATAAAAGTTAGATAAATTTGTGCTCTCTGACAGGGTATCTTTTTTTTTTTATTTAATTTTGGAGAGAGACACAGAGAGACAGACAGAGAGGGAGAGGGAGACAGATAGAGATGGGCATGCCAACAGTCTCTCAGCTGCCGTGAACAAAATCCATATGTGAGCTCCCCCTTGTGGTCAAGCGCGGCATTGCGCCCTTGCGTCACTTTGCATCTGGCTAAACGTGAGACCTGGAGATTGGAATTGGCATTCTTAGGCTTAGCAGGCCGGCACCTTAACCGCTAAGCCATCTTTCCAGCCCATCTGACAGGGTATCTTATTATACTATAGTACCTTGCTCTACCTTAGAAGGATGTGAGGTGGTATAGTGCCTCTGTGATGAGAAGGTATGAGGTAAATGTCATAGGCTTTGGGATGTAGCTTTAAACAACTGTGTCAAATGTAGGTCTTATATGTAGGTCACTATAGTTAGGGATATGAATGTCACTACTATGCTAGTGAATGTGATAACCAAAAGGGCCACTAAACGACTAACAGGTAGGTAACATCAAGTGTGGAAATGAAGCGCAAAGTGAGGAGTCACGTATGGCGTGGGGCTGAATGAGATTCCATCACAGTATCTAGAGCAGCATGCACATTCTTGTGTTTGAGTTACTCTTACTGCAGTGAGTGAAAGAACTGGTGATCACATCTTCATCTCATTTCACCTCATGACTTAGGCACTGTATCACCTCACAGAAGGACAAGTATAGTGGAATTATGAATTGTTTGCTTTTAGAATTCCTCATTTAAAATGTTCTTGGGCAATGGTTGACTATAAGTGACTGAAACCCTCATGTAAAATGATAAATAAAGGGAGGTTAATAGAAATATCTTAGAACTTTCCTGAGGAAATTAAGATCCATTCTTCCACTAAACAACTATTAATTGAGCAGTTGCTATATTTGTATAACTAATCAATGATATCCTTCAAAGCAATGACTTTTTCATTGCATAGAGCTGGTGAGACAAAACAGTTAGTGAAATGTTTCTCTCAAGGCCTTGTATGGTGATTATTTCTACAATGTTGTGAACATACTATAAAGGTCCATATATGCAAGCTGGAGTGCTCAAAAGACTTCTTTGCAGTGGTTGACCTAGTCTTTGGAGGTCTCAAAGATCTGATAGAAATAGAAACACAGAGGACCGAAGAGCACATGCCAGAGTGTATTTCATAAAGCAAAGACATCTAAGACTCACTTGCAAGGCATTGAGGAGCCTCTGGAATGAGCCAGCTGTGATCATATAAGTGCCACCAACATAGGTGACTGAGAAAAACCATTTTAACATCCATGCGGATAAAAAATGGGAGCATAATTTGGAGGTAGATAATCTGGAGTATAAAGTGAGAGCCTGAATTAAAGCACAAACTGGTTGGGCATGGTGGTGCACGCCATTAATCCCAGCACTCAGAAGGCAGAGGTAGGTGGATTGCCATAAGTTTGAGACTACATAGTGAATTCAAGGTTAGCCTGAGCTAGAGTGGAAGCCTACCTCGAACCCACCCCCCCTCAAAAAAAGAAGAAAAGAAAAAAACACAAACTGGATTATTAGGAATGATCAAATTGATGTGGGAGACTTAAGATCATTAAGAAGGAGGTTTCAAGCCTGGGTGATCTGGTTAATGATGATGCTATAATTATAAGAAAAGAGAGGGGCCACCTGGGCATGGTGGCACACATCTTTATTCTCAGAATTTAGGAGGACCACATCACACTGAGTTCTCACCCATCTTGGTGAGTTAGTTCCAGGTCAGCCTGGATAGAATGAGCCAGCTTCAAAATATAAAAATAAAAAAAAAAAAATAAGGAAAAGAAAAAATGAGAAAAGAAACGGGAGCGTAAACAGAATTTGGACTACAGAGGATACAACAGGGAGCAGATGCATCATCCAGGTTCTCAGGTCTGATGCTAGGTTGATATTTATTTTTCCTCTGTCTCAGTGTATCTCAGTTGAAGTGCATTACCTGGACTACAGAAGAACAGCATTTAGGGATTGTCTCTCAGCATCTACATTTGCAATGGGTGAAGACAATCACCTTCTTCATAACCCACAGAATGCTCCCATTGCTTCCAAAGCATCTCATCACTCTTAGCTCAGAAGCCAGCACTGATTCTTCAAATCATTGGCCAGTAGGTTGGATGTCCCAGAGGTTTTCTTCTGATTCTCTTGGCAGCTGAACTCCCTTCCCAAGAATTCAATTCCAAATGAGTGTCAGTCACTTGGAAACAGGAGGCAGCACTTGGCTTTTGTAATGCAGACACTTAAAGGGAAACAAGGAAATGAGAAATGCTTCCTAAGCTGAAAACCAACCACTGGTTTTGAAGTGTGGAGCTCCTCCACACTCTTCCCTTTGATTGCCTGAAAAGAACATACCACAAAAAGAGAGAGAAAGGAGAACGTCCAGGGGCTGTGAGTGTGTCCAAAAGGGGCTTACAGGGAGCATGATAGTTCTTTAAAAGTTTATTTTTAGAATGATTGCGAAAGTCTTCAGTTTAGCACCTGTTCACTGCACATCAGAACTTCCTCTTGAGAAACCTGCATCTCTGTATATAAACATGGGGACATTTTTCCCCCAAAGCAGGCAGTGGGTAAAGAGATTATATCTACTATTACATATCTTCTATTACATACCTGTTATATCTGCCAAGCTCATCCCAAGGACCAAGGGAAGGTAAAAACAAAACAACAGAAGAAAAAGCTGTACTTATCAGTGCTGAACTACTAATAGAAATAAACATCGACAGGTCACTCTTGGCTATACTCTGGCAAAGAGAAATATCAAGGTCCTTGGAGACTGAGTGGTCAATCCTGAAATAATCAAGCTTTGCTGTTTGGAACAAGAGATCCAAACATCCCCTAACTCTATTAACATTTCCCTCCATCCAAATATGAAAAATGGGCTCATTTATTATTTATCCTCTTCCTATTTGATATTTCAGCTGCCGCCAGCACAGTGAAGGAGGGCCAAGTTTCCCCTGAGGCTGGCCCGGCAGCAGCTGAGCCCAGCAAAGCAGAATCACACCCAGGGAAGCAGATGGGTGACCTTTTCTTACATCCGCTGCAGACTACAGAACGGATAGTCAAACTCTTGGAGATGCCCAGGTTTTTCGCTTCTATAAATTCAAATATATATTTTCCTACTGATAGTCTGTTTCTCACAAACATCGATCACACACTTGTCAAACACCATCTTTCCTGCATTATGCCAGAGAAGCCAGTTTTTTTTTTTTTTTCTGTTATCTGAAATCCCCAACAAGACACCCGCTCCCTTCTAGCCGACCTCCCTTCAAAACAACTTGGTGTGAAAGTTTCTTTCCATGGCTTTTTCCTTCTTCTCAGGCAGCCATGTGTTTGAAATATGTTGAAGATATTGTCACATCTCATATTTTAAATATCATAAGGACAGGCCAATTCTATGATATTTTAAGTGCCCTCATTATGAAACATATGGCCAGAAGGGTGGGGAGAGGGAGGTGGGGAAAGAAATATGGTAAATATAATATTTTCTCAAGGGGGTTGTGGGGGAGGGGTGGGGAACATGACCTGTAAAATACAGGAATCTATGTGCACCACTACTGAAATCCCATCTGTTTCCATTCAAATTAGCATCTTAAAATTATGATTCTTTGCATATGCCATAATGTATAGATTCAAGGGCCAAAACGCATCATAGTGTTTGCAACCAACAGATACAGTTGCTGTCAAAGCTGTGGCAATTTTTTTTTTAAGGGAGCAAAAAGAAAAACAAAGAGGATGTTGTATTTGTTGGGGGTCTCCTATTTATATCATTTTAAAATGAAGACATTATTAAAGAAGCTGAGAATGATTGTCACTGACGTCACTCATGCATTACTTCATTCATTTATTCTCATTTGTTCAGCAGCTAGATAGCAGATCTTAGACCTGGTTAGGTTGAGGATGAGAATATATGTGTTCTGAGATTATTGGTCATTGACTGACTCTGGGATCAAACTCAGTTCCCTTCTTACCAATTTTTCTATAAGAATGTCTTCCATTCCACTCAGGTACTCTACATTTCACCTACTTTTGAATGTCACCTATTGTCATTTCCAGGTACTGTTCTAGGTTTGGGGATAGTAAAGCCAGAAAGACTAGAGGCCTGTGTTCCCCACGCAAGGAGCAATGTGATACAAAGGAGATATGGTGGACCATAGATTTGACTCCCGGATTCTAAATTCTGTTTTACAGGTGTTATGAAATATAGTTCGTTTATATGCCCCAGAATTTCCATTATACATTGGAGCTACCAGCCTCCCACCGTTGTTGTAACAGGCAACAAATACTAGAATCCTCAGCGTGCATAGCTGAGGACCAGGGTAAACTGACACTGAGCTTAAGCTATTTAATTCTATGGCCTTTGTTTCTTAGGGGCTGTTGTTGAATAATCAACCTGTTTTCTTTTGAGGTCCAGAGTCTACAACTGCTACCTGGCTCAGTACAGGAGCAACTCCTGATTTTACTATTTGCCTCCACCTGATTCATCCCCCATGTACCAATTAGAAGCCTGCCTTTGTTTATAAATGTGATCTGGTCTCTCTTTTGATTAAAACATTTCCATGATTTGCTATTTTCTTGCAACAAAATTGAAGCAAGTCTCGACTTGAGATTTGTCCCCTGCCTGCCCCTCTGATACCATCCCAGCTCTGCACACCATTTTCTCACTTTGCTTCTAGCCTTTTGGTCCAGTCACTATCCCCAATAATACTAGTTCATTTTTGCCTTAGACTCTGAATATTGCTTTTCCTTTGGCCAAAAATACCATTATCCTCTAGATCTCTGTCTAAGGGGTTCCTAGGAAAAATTACCTCCCACTCACTGAACAATCTGAATGAAATACCCCCATTCATGATCATTATAACAATTTCCACTATAAAAGATTATTTGCTATTTCACTCATTTATTTTCTGCCCACATAAAAACAAGTAAACAGCAAAGAAGTATCTGTCCGATTGATAATTGTGTCCCTAGTATCCAGGACAGCACCTGACATAACAAATCCTGAGCTAATATTTCTGATGGCCCTGAGGAAGGGGTACTTCTCATTTTGTATACCTTATCCCAGCAGCTAGATAAGACTTCCCTATAGCCTGTCTAACTTTAGCAACAAACTTCATCTTAACTCCTCTGAAAGACACACCAATAAGCTAGTTCAAAAGAAAAGGCAGCTATTACTGTCTTCTAAAACAACCCACAGGCAAGTGCATGCTCTTTATTAAAAGGATCCCCTCTGGGCCTGGCTGTGGTTTGCTGTTTCATAAGGCTGAGTGGGTGGATGGCCTGATTATTGAGGCCATTCTCCGCAAGCAAGTTTCCTGAAAGGTGCACAAGATGTTCATTCTTGACTGCGGATTATTACTGTCTGCTTTCCATCTCCTCCTCCTCCTGTCCACCTTTCACATGAAGGGGGCATGGGCTGTCATTCGTCTGCAACAAAGTGCTCCCCTTGCCTCCCCTTCATTGCCCTTCATCTCTTTCCAACATAATTATCATGCTGCTAATAAGTCAAATGAGTGGGTACAGCAAAGTGGGCTGATCCATTTGACTGCCTCCCTGCACTCTGGCACAAAGAGAATGGGAAACATGGATAACAGGCTTCTGTGGTCCCAGCGCTCCAAGGGAAGCCTGTTAATGGGTTTTCTCTTCAGTGGTTCTTGATTTCAGCAGTGGTAGCATGGGAATCTAACTGGAGGGAAGTAGAATGCTGACTCAGTCCCGACACCCAAGCGGTGCCACTTTAGCAAGGAAAAACTGGCTGATCCTTCTAGCCTGGAAACGGGCACTGCTTGCCCTCGTGAAAGCTCCATTTCCAAGATGTCTGTACTGCCCTGCAATCTAAATGCTTAGTTTAGTTTATCAACTGTGACTCCTTCCTGATACTACATAATTCCAGGCACTATAAAGGATTCTGGGACACAAAGGTAGCAGCAGATTTAGGGGTGTTACTTCATCCAGGTTGGAGAGTGAAGCAGCAATGCAACTCAGGAGGACCACATGATGTCATAGGAACATGACATTTGCACTAATGAATGTACACTTGGGGAGCTAGAGAGACATAGCTCAATAATAACATTGCTTGCCTAGTACATAGGAGCAATGGATTCAATCGTCAGCATTGTATAAAGAAAAGGAAAAAATCAATCTATATGTTTCTGTAACACATTAGCAGGAATGTGTTTCATCAAAGTTACTGTTCTTTTTATAAACCGAAAAGCAACAGCAAAAACAAGCTGGTAAGGGTAGCCATGGGAGTGTCAAGCATTTAAAATGTAATGGTAAGCTACTGGTATAGCTCACCACTCTTAATTTCATTTTTATAAACCGAAAAGCAATAGCAAAAACAAGCTGGTATTGGAGTTGAGGAGGTATGGCCTTATAATTGCCTAATATACAAAGGTTCCAGATGAAATCCTCACTTCAGAATATGCCAGTGCTTGGGCACCAGCTTGATTTGAGTAAGCAGAAAGTGCTTGCTTGCTTGCTTTCTGCTTTTATTCCTCCCCTTAACAGAGCTCTCTACAATGCTTCTAAAGGAGTAAGGGAGAAATGAAGTAAACCTCCTCTCATCTCAGGAATAACTCCCCAGTGTATTTGAAATACAATTTCTGCCAGTGTATTAACCATCAGGGTAGTAGGCACAAGTACTGGCTACAGGAGCCATTTACCATGCAGATCTAAGGGTCCTAAAAGAAAATATGCATCATTATTGGAGAGTCACCTAAGGTACCTTGACATGACCATGCCTCACTTTTACCCTGGGTCCACCAGGGGCTATGTTCATGCTCTCTTTGCCTCTGCAGAGGATAGGAAGATTTGAGCACAATATCACTGGAAATGAACTGGCAAAGGTCAGTGAGAATGAGTGAAAGATTCAAATTTGGAATATTCTTAAAGAAATCTATAATATCTCTTTCACATGGACACCATCACATAGTTAACAAAGTGTTTCCAAAAGAGTCCTATAGTGAACTAGATAAACATCATTTTTGAAATGTCTCACTGTTTATACATCAATGGCTGGTAAAATTCGAGTTGTTGGAGGGGTCTTTGGAAATGCTTCTTTTATGTGACTTTGTATCTTTCTATGCACTGAGACTTGAAATAATATTGTTCTTTAATTTCTTCATTTTTTTTATTTCTGCCTATTTTTCTTTGTAAACTACCATTACTTCAATTACCATTATGGGTCGGGTGGCTGTTACTTGCTATTATATATATCCACCTAAATATATATACATACATACATATATATATATATATATATATATATATATATATATATATCCACCTAGATGTAATTAATTTTACTAAATATTTAAGACATTTCCTATTAAAATTTATGACAGCTTGCATTTAGATATTATTTACATTAGAACAGTTGTTGATTGTTTAGCTTCTTGGCTTCCACAGCTGTATGCATCTGGATCTATTCAATTTCTCTATGGCTACAACTGCACCTCCATCCATCATCCATCTTCATCTTGTGGAGATGGGCACTATGCTGCCTTCCAGGCTCAGGAGCTGCAGTGCCAAGGATGAATGCTAAGTGGTGTGTACACTCTTCAGCATGCCTCCACGTGGGCCTGCCTGCATCATATACTTGATCACTTCTCTGCTCCTATATATATGCACCTATAAGTCATTGAAGCTTTTCACCAAGTGATTTCCTAAAACAACCCATTTCATTACCATTCAGCTGATTTCCATTACAAATTGCTATTAGAATATATATATATATTTTTCTGTATATATCCCCTCATAAACAATATAAAGTTGGATGGTGATGATAATGATAGATACATGCACAGATACATAGATGATAGATAGATAATAGATGATGATGGATAGATAGAAGATAGATAGATAGATAGATAGATAGATAGATAGATAGATAGATAGACAGATGATAGATTATACACAGACCTATAACATAACTCTGAAGTGTTCTATCTGGTCACTGTTGTCGTACCCCAGGAGGTCCTGTGTCCAATTCTACTCTCTCTATGACAAGAACATAATGTATAACTAATGGATATGTTTTATTTTTATAGGATATAACTCTTAAATCATTTATTTTTTCCCTAATGCTAATCATTTTGGATCTTAACTTGGATGAGGACATACATGGTCAGATCAACCTGAATATAACTTGGAGCTGGGAAGGACAACTGTAAGAAAAGGTCCAATAAATGTCCCCAAAACTGCAGGCATGTGTTAAATACAACATGATGAAATTTAGCAGACATAAATGTAAACTTACAAAGAAAACTCCCAAGAATTGCACATATGAGTAAGGAGGGAGAATTTATCAATAATACATGTGAAACAATGCAGAGGTTTTAATTAACTTGAATCTCAGTTGAATCAACTTTATGATGTACTTATAAAAACTTTTTTAACTTTTTACTGACAACCTTTATACATGTACACCATGTATCCTATTCATAATTCTCTTCTACCCACATCCTCTAGTACCTCTCCACTGAACCTTTTTTTTTTTTCGCCAACTAGTCCTTGTTCTATTTTGATATTATTTTTGCTCACATAATGTGTATGACTTTTTTAGGTAGTAATAGTCGCTGTGATTTCATGAATGCAATGATTACTTTGTGTGTGGAAGACAGCATTGTGCCCAACCTTTGGCTCTTACATTTTCCCCTGACCTCTTCCACGATGGTGCCAGAACTTTGGACTGTGTGATAGAGATGCCTCATTTAATGTTATTAACACTCCCCAGTCATTTCTCAGCACTTTTATGAGTTATGGGTCTCCCCAGGTTCCTCACGATCTTAAAAGGGCACTTTCAAGCTGGAGAGATGGCTCAGCAGTTAAAGGTGCTTGCTTCCAAAGCCTAGAGGTCTGGGTTTGATTACCCAGTGCCCAAGTAAAACCAGATGCACAAACTAGAAAATGTATCTGGAGTTCATTTTAAGTGGCAAAAAGCCCTGGTGCACAAATTCTTTCTCTTTCTATCTGTCTATCTTTTTTTCTTTTCTATGTATCTATCTCTCTCTGCTTGCAAATATATAAATATAAAAAGAAAGAGAAGTTTCTGTAATCAAAAGTGAGAGTAGCATTAATATATTAACGTAAACATAAATAGAATGTAATTTGATGAACATATAATGCCAGATTAGGCAGGAACAGAAATGGAATGGACTTTGTAGAGAAGGAGGCAATTGTCTGAGCCAGTGGTATCAGACCTAGGTATTGGGTTGGATTCTGGAAGGCACTCAGTAAAAGAGCTTGAGTCCTTGATGTAGAAGGGGTGAGTTAAGGAATTCAAAGTTCAAGTATAAGAACACTATGGTGAATACCTTAAAATATCTGAAGGATTCATTCATAGAAAGGGAAACAGTTATCCTATACACTTATATATCTGGAAAATGGAGAGGTGACCATGATTTATATACAGGGGAATTTTTATCATTTATAATGTTCTTTTTAAAGTTTTTATAATTTGACAAAATTTGTATTTATGAGTCATGTACAACATGATGTATTAAAAGGAATACCCTTGGTGGAAAGGCTTAGAATGTTCTTTCGTGGAACACACTACTTTGGGAAAATGGCTTGCCTATCAATAAACTAAGGAGTTTTTTTTTTTTTTTTTTTTTTTGAGTATGAATAGGACTTTACAGAAGGATTATCCATGCATTCAATAAATCAAAGTTGGACAACAGAAAAATACAGCTTGGGTAAGAATGACATATTATCATGGCCCTGTTTGTTTTGAACATTGTTGGGCCATACTGAATCACTTGTAGTTTTCTGTGCTGTATTCATTTCTTTCCAACTAAAATAGAAGTTGTTTGAAACCTATGACTCATGCCCTTATCATATTTTTGTAGCCGGTATATTATTTAGAGGTGAAAATGTCACAAGGGCACTAACCTCATCAATGGTGTTCATAGCTGAATGGCCTACTTTAGTTAGCTCCTAAGTGGGGGAAGGAAGTGATAACAGAGGCATGCCTTGGAAGAGTTTCTCTTGACCCCAGGTGTGTGCTGTCCTACTCTCTGCTTCCCAGTGCAACTCTGTCCTACTCTCTGCTTCCCAGTGCAACTCTGTCCCATCATGCCCTCTCCATCATGATGTTCTGTTAAGGAAATGCAGCCAATTGACTATGCATTGAACACGATAAACATGAGAAGCAAAATGCATTGTTCTTAGAGATTTTTCCTCTCAGATATTTTGTCACAGTGACAAAAAAAAAAAAAAAAATCACCAACATTGCCAGTCTGGCCTACATCATGATTGTGACAGTCCTGTAATGTCAGAGTTGATATTCTATAATTCTGGTAAGTTATTATTTGTGAATTTCAGTAGAAAACACCAAATTTGTCTCCTCAAAGCCATCTGATTCTCACTAATAGGGACAGGCACATAAGAGGAAGTCCCGCTATGCCTTAGTGTTGAATTTGTGAAGAATAGAGAGGAAGTGTCCAAGTTCCTCTCAGTTCTGTCCTTCTATAAATCTAGTCATCTTTACTCTCTAATTTTGATTTTGCCTTTTTCACATATTTCCTTCCTCCTATGTTTCTTTAATGACTTTGATAATATCAGCACAGAGCTGCATATGTTAGCATGAGATTCTGAACATAGCATCTCAAGAACTCTTAAAGATTAAATATGTAGAGTATTATAAATATTTGAAATATCCCTGGGCTAGTGTATGTACTATCTTTAAAAAAGATTTTTTTTGATCTGGTATCTTATTTGCTTGCTTGCATGATGCCCCCTCTCCAGCCCCATTAGAATATCAAACTCTCTTCAGGTTTTCAGGACAGTGAAGGACACTGCAGACTGTCATGGTGCCTTGACTCCCCATCTCTCACTGTATGAATAAACAATGCTGAAGAAAGGAATGGGATACTCATGGATTCCATTACCTCAACAAAGTTCAGTGTCATGGCTTGGTTTGACTGAGCATGAACAGTCTTAATTGGTAGTTATTGAATGATTAAGAGGTGGAGACCCATTTTCCAATATGATAACCCATGTATTCCATAGATATTTATTGTATATTGCATTTGAACATCTATTTCCTACTTAATGATCTATCATAATCAAATTATTTTTACTATTTCTCCAATGATGATTTTAATAGACTGTTTCTATGTGATACTTAAATGCTCAAATAATGCATAAAAATGGGTTATATATGTTTAGTAATTGTGGTAGTTTGAATATATGTCCCCCAATATATTCAGTGTTTTATTAGTTATAGCTTGCATCTGCAATCACCTTGCTAGAGGCAATGTCACTGGGGTTGGTCTTAAGGTGTGGTGGTGGTTTGAGATTCCATTGTAAAGATATGCAAAGTGTGCCTAATAGGAGTTCATGAAGTGTGCTGGGTGGCTGGGGGCTTTGCTCTCTTGCCTGGCCTTGTGAAAGCAGGCTGCTTCTTCTGCCATTATGGAACTTTCCCTGGATCTGTAAGCTTCAATAAATAATATCCCTTCCTCCATAACTGTGCCTGGTCTGGAAGGTCATCTCAGCGAACCTGAAGCTATCTGCTACAGTAAAGTGGTACCAAGGAGTGTGGGGTGAGATGAACCTGACCCTGTGGATGTTTGTCTTTCAGAACCTTTGTTTTGGAGGAATGGGCATGGACTTGGTGCTTGAAACTGAAGATGCCTTCTGGAGTGGTAAGCCAAGTTTTATGGACTATTCTGATGAGAGTTTGAGAATGCTAAGTGCAGACAGTATTGAACTTCGAGGTTTGGCTTATGAGCTTTCTAAGGGGAAGGAAAGACTGCAGAGGACTTTGTTGGAACTGGGCTACTGGCATAAGGTATGGCTGTACTCTGCTATCCAGGCCCAGAAAGTTTGATCAAAGTTAAATTTGTAATGGACTGATGTGCTTGGCTAAAGATATTGGACTGAGAGATTTAAGATTTTAATTTGGAAAACCTCAAGCAAGTTAAGATTAGAGGCACTGAGACTGGTTTTAGGTTATAGGAGCTGCTATTGTCAACACATTAGCAATCTTAAGGAAGGTGGAAGGAAGGAGGCCTGCCTGATTTACATTAAAACAATGGAGAGGATGCCTGAGGAAAGACTGTTAAAAATGCAAACTCTTGGAAAGAGTTGACTGGAGAGGGAACCTGCTTTTCAAGGCTATGATTTATTTTGTCCCTGGATTAAGAATATGGCTGTGTCCTGCACAGCTGGTATTAGTTTTGGAAGCATGAAAAATGCATGGAGTGGTCATGAATTGCACATGGTTCCAGGAGCCGCTGCTGAGATGCGGCATGAGGCAGGGCATGAAGACCCTCAGGAATAGGCTGGAAGAGCCTTTGGAAGATGGACCATGGCTTGCATGGAGACCTAAAGACGTTCTGGATATACCAGGACTATGCAAGGGCTCCCATGTAGTGGAGTGTTGGCCTGTGATCAAAGTTTTCCCTGGCGACTCTGCCCAGATGGAGGAGTGGAATTGGAAAACCTGGAGACTCTCAGTCTCTGGTTATTTTGAACTTGAACTGCAGAAGTTTGATGGCAGCTGATGGTGGTTGAGTTTGCATTGTTCTAGTTTCTCCTTGCTATGTCTTATACCAGTTAAAAATGTTTACTCTGTGCCTTTACATGTTGAAAGTATTTAACTTGTTTGATTTTACAGGACTCACTATCTTAAGTTTATCAAGACTGTGAGAACCTTTGAAATTGGACTGAGTACAATTTACAATGTGTGATAGTTATAAATCTATTGGGGGCCAGGAGCTAAATTTATTAGGGGCCAGGGGCGGAATGTGGTAGTTTGAATATATGTCCCCCAATATATTCAGTGTTTTATTAGTTATAGTTTGCATCTGCAATCACCTTGCTAGAGGCAATGCCACTGGGGGCCAGTTTTAAGACGTGGTGGTGGGTTTGAGATTCCATTGTAAAGATATGCAAAGTGTGCCTAATAGGAGTTCATGAAGTGTGCTGGGTGGCTGGGGGCTTTGCTCTCTTGCCTGGCCTTGTGAGAGCAGGCCACTTCTGCCATTGTGGAACTTCCCCTGGATCTGTAAGCTTCAATAAATAATATCCCTTCTTCCATAACTGTGCCTGGTCTGGAAATTCATCTCAGCGAACATGAAGCTGTCTCTACAGTAATCTTTTGTTAATTATTTCACAATTATTTCTTGCTTATGGTCTTCCTTATTTCTCCTTCCTTATTTTTTCATGACACTTCCTCTAAAAATTATCCAGATTAAAACAATAAAAGTAAAATTTGGGGCTAGAGAAATGGCTTAGCAGCTAAGATGCTTGCCTGTGAAGCCTAAGGACACAAGTTTGAATCTCCAGGTCCCATTTAGCCAGACGCAAAGTGACACTATCATGCAATGTAACACATGTGCACAAGGGGGCATATGCATATGTTGGTTCACAGCAGCTGAAAAGTCCCTGGAATGCCCATTCTCTGTCTCTCTCTCTGCCTCTTTCTCTTTCTCTCTGTCTCTCTCAAAAATAAAACAATTTTTAAAAAGCACAGAAGTTTTTTAAAAGTAAGTAAAATTTGAGTAAATACTTTAGGTTAAAAGAAAGATCGGATAGCAGAAAAAATATAAAACAGAGCATTATGTAGAGGGTTTGAGAAATATAAAGTACATGAGGTATATAGAGTAATGATTACAGTTATGTGTCATGTAAAAATGGGTATTTGTTCTGAGAAATGCCATCATTAGGCAATTTTGTTGTTCTGCAAACATCACAGAGTGTAAGTACACAAACCACAATAGCTACAATGTCACTAGGTGATATAACCACATGGGACCACAGCTGTATAAACAGCTGTCATAGACCAACACATTGTTATGCAAAACATGACTATATAGACATAGAATGATGCAAAGGCACAAAATGTTTAACAAATGCTCGCCTTACTTTCTCCAGCATGGGCTGTGTTTTGTATTGTCAAAGAAAGGAAGAAAATGATAACTGACGAGAAGTAGTTTATGGAAGAAAAGGGTTGATTTTGGCTTACAGTTTAAAAGGGGAAGTTTCTTCATGGCAGGAAAAGCATAAAAGAAACAGGAAGCTGGCTCCAACCATCATCTATTAGCTGGGAGAAAGCACCAGCACTGGCAAGGGACTAAATTGTAAAATACTAAAGTCTGTCCCCAGTAACATACCTCCCCTCCTTGGCTCCAGCAAGTGTGAACCAAGCACGAAGCCCAATCACAAACACACAGGGCTATGAAGGATATCTCACATTCAAACTATCACTGGTTGTAATACCAAATAGCTCTTCATTCACTGTGGAAAAGAAGATTGTGGGGATGGAAGAGATTAGGGAGGGGAGACACAATGCTGCTTATCAATCACTAGCAAAATCCAGTCTTAAAAGTATTTATTGTCTGTTATTTCATGTATAGCATTTCTAAAGTTTGTAAGAATATTTCAGTGTAGGTATCATGTTGGCATTGAGATATACTGAAATGAATGCAATATATTCAAAGCCACTCAGGAAGAGGCAAAAATATAACTGATATCTCTGACTGTATAAGCCAGGTAGACTAACTCAGAGTTCATTGGCCCATGCTGAAGATCCACCTTTACTAACTCCCTGTCAAAATGTACTGTGGCCGAATTTATTGAAAATGTTATTGTACAGTCAAATATTTGAAGCATTTCCCTTAAGCCTTTGTGATTCATTTTGGCTTTAATGTGGAATAAAGATTATAAAAGGAGATCCAAACTCCCCTTCCTTTGTCCTTTCCCTGTCTACTGCTTTTCTCTTCTAATTTACAAGACCTGCCCATACGTCATAATAAGAAAACACATAATTCTAATTCATTTTAATCTAAATTTAAAGTACAAGAGGGTTTGAATTTAATAGAAAAAGAATATTGGATAACACAAACCAAGAGAAACAAATGATCAGTTTGGCTCAAATCAAAAAAGGAGCCAGCTGCTAAGCTATGTTTTTTCTTTGATTTTTCATGTTTATAACGTACAGTCATTTTAGAATATTTTGATGTTACAATTAAAGTATGCCATAGACAGGACAAAGAGCATGATAATCCCTGTGCATTCCTCACATCCAAAAGTGCCCCACCTACCACCTGAACTCCAGAGGCTGACACAATAGTAAGCCACTGTGGTAGTCGGTTCCACATTGCAGTCCAAAGTACCAACTCCATACACATTCCTGGTCCAGCACACAAGTTCCAAAAGACCAAAATCCACGTGGTCACATGGATCACTGAAACACCCAATTTCTCTGATACCAAATTTCTCTAGTGCTACTTTGCTGGGATTAGCATTCAAGTAAACATAGTTTTATGGGAGAAAGGGATTTATTTCAAAGCTGACATATCCATCTGTAGTTCCATCAATGGCGGAAGAAGCTGCGTCCATGCATCTGAGCAGAGAGAAACAACCAAACAGCCAGAAAACACCAAAAAGCATTGAGCAGCAGGGACCCTGCCAGAGCTCTGACCCTCTGCACAACTTTGGGCAGGACTCCAGCATCTACCTCCAATGACACCTCCTCCAGCCAGATGACTGGAGACCCAAGTTACAAGCTTTAATAAAATAATAATAATCATAAACTTGCATCTATGGGGACATACATTCAAGCTACCACAGTCAGGTAGAAGGACATTATCTCACTACTCTATCCCCATCCAACACCAATGCCATCAGTCTCTAAAAATCTCTTTACAGCTTACAGTTTTGAAGTTAATGCTTACAAAACTCTAGAAGTACTGAATCTCTGGTCAAAATATAGAATAAAAAGCATGAAAAAAGGAAGAATAAAAAATCTACAATAATTTTACCTCCAAGATATATTCTTTATGTATTTCTAAATATAAGGTTAGGCTTTTTTCCCCTCTATGTATATATAAATGCAAGACCACACATAAAAAGACATGTTTTTTTTTTTATAATAAGGGAATTAGAAATACACAGGAAATGTATTATGCATTCATAAATTTCCATTCATTTTATAACTGTACTTATGGTTAAGTGTAATGATTGAAACACAAACAATTGTGTAATCTATTTATATGTGGAATCTGGAAAGGGAAAAGAAAAAATATGCAAACATAGAAAAGAATATGATTACCAGGAGTACAGGTTTAATATGGGGGCAAAGTATATGAACAAGCACATATATTAGATCAAGTTTAAATATCCAAAGTACAATATAGATATTAAAGTCAAAATTACAATCAAATTTATTGAAATCTTAAGGAATACTGATGCATAGTGCTCTAATGAGGTTTATAACTTCTTGAATTATTAAATGCTAACATATTTACATTTAAGTTTTCACCATGTAAAATAGTATTGCAATGATCATTATTGTTCAAAATATACATAAATTACAATGCAAATAAAATCATTTTCTCATCTATAAAGAGCAAGTTAGCAAATAAGATTTTGAGTTCATTAGGTCCTGAGAACACAAAAGGATCTGAGTCTGGTTTTGCAGGCCTAAAATACCCTCTACTAGTGAGGCCAAAGCAGGAGGACCAATGATCCAGGGTCTGTGTAAGCTACAGAGCAAATTTAAGGCCAGCCTGGGGTACCGAGTAAGTTCACAATAAACCTGTGCAACTTAGTGAGAACCGGTCTCAAAATCAGAAGTTAAGAGAATGGCTAGAGATAGAGTGCAATGGTAGAGTGCCTTTGTAGCAAGTACAAGGTGCTATGTTCAATCCTTATTAACACACACACACACACACACACACACACACACACACACATTCATTCACACACTACATAGAAAATTTCAGTATTAGAGGAAAAGTAAGAATCTGATAGAAGGAATGAATGTGAAAAACCAGTGAAACACAAAACTTAACAAATAATGAATAAAAAAATCTAATGGAAGCAGTGCAGAGAGTATGGAGCCAATAAGAAGAGAACTACAGAAAGAGTCAAGGGCCAAAGTGTGTCTTTTTTTTTAATCTTAAAATGGAATAGAATTTAAATCTTTTGAAGTTTCATTTCAAAAGTGTACTCATAAAGGTATCTTAAGATAATTTGAGCTTAACAATATCCCTTTTGTTGAAGAACAAATAATGTCCTAAAAACAATGTTCATGGAAGACTTATAAAACTCCTTCCAAGGACCAGGTGAGAGATAATCATAACTTAGTATCAATAATAAAGATGGGATAGTAAAAAATGGATTGATTCAAATAATATGTCAATGGTATAACTGAAAATACTTTATGGTCATTGGTATATGAATGATGAGAATGGAAAAATTAACTTTTTTATTTTTTATTTTTATTTTTTAAAATTTATTTATTGACAAGTTCTTTAATTGTAGACAAAATCCCATGGTACTTCCCTCCCTCTCCCCACTTTTCCCTTTGAAACTTCACTGTCCATCATATCCCTTCCCTCTCAATCAGTCTCTCTTTTCAGTTTGATGTCATCATCTTTTCCTCCTATTATGATGATCTTGTGTAGGTAGTGTCAGGTACTGTGGGGTCATGGATATCCAAGCCATTTTGTGTCTGGAGGAGCATGTTGTAAGGAGTCATACCCTTTTAAGGAAGACCCTAGATTTCTTAATTGCAAAATTGGTGCTACTATTCATCACAATAAGGAATGCTGGAAATGGGTCATGTGTGGAAGATGGGCATTTTGTAATTAAATTCCTGTGATATCTAGGTACATGTGCTTACAGGTCCAGTTCTTTTAGAAACATTACAATCTTGAGAGGCACATTTGTGTTTAACACAAATATATCTATATCTATATCTATATAGCCACAAAAGAAATAAGTATATAAAATGCCCAAAGATAAGGTAGAGAGTATTTACAATAGAGAGTTTGAAGAAAACATTAAAGTATAAATGGGTAAAACTGAAGGTAAAAAGGAAGGCAGAAAGTAGTAGGAGCATTCATAATATGGAAACTGGAGACAGGTTAATAAGAGAATTCCTGAGATTTCCATATGACTTGAGTCTATGCTCCTGTGACTTTAATGTATAAATCTCAAATTGGCCATTTCGCTTGTCAAAATGATATTACAATGGAGTAAGGAGAACAAAGGCAACAACCTATTTAAAAAAACTGTATTAAAAGGGGCTGGAGAGATTTCTCAACAGTTAAGGTGCCTGCCTGCAAAGCCTAAAGACCTGGGTTTGATTCCTCAGTACCCATGTAAAGCCAGATGCACAAAATGGCACATGTGTCTGGAGTTTTTTTCAGAGGCTTGAAGCCCTGGTGGGCCCATTCTCTCTCTCTCCAAATAAATAAAATATTTTTAAAAACTATATTAAAAACCTATTGAAGATTGATTTTCCTTACTGCTGAGTAAAATTGCATTTTGTATATGTATAACATTTTCTTTATATCCATTAATGAGCATCTATGATGGTGCCATATCCTAGCCCTTGCAAATAGAGCAGCAATAAACATGGCAGTGTAAGTGTCTCTGCAGTAGATCATAGAGTCCTTAGAGTATATGCCCGGGAGTGGTATAGCTAGGCCATATGGAATTTCTATTTCTATTACTTTTCAGATATGCTTTTTAAAACTTTTTATTGACAATGATTATACATATACATAATTTATTTTGATCATACTCCTCTCCTGTTGCAATGAGTTTCACATTGCTGGGACAAACACCTGAACAAAAGCAGCTTATGAAAAGGAAGGATTTATTTCAGGCTTACAAAATCCTGGGGAACATCATCATGGCAGGAGAGGCTAGCTCATGCCCATAGACCCAAGCAGTTAGAAACAACTGCAGCAAGTAGCAAGCACCAATAGCCAGAACTCCAAGATGCTCTCTGCACACCTTGGAGAGGGACTCAAGAGCTTCCCTCAGCAACAGCTCCTCTAGCTGGGCTACTGGAAACTCAAGTTGCAACTCAATTCTTAATCAAAAACACCCAAGTGTATGGTGCCATATATTCAAACTACCACACCTCCCATTGCCATTTTTGTCCCATCTCCCTTACCACCCTCCCAGGGAGCTCCTTTTTTAAAACTAGTTCTTCAATTTTGAAGCCTTTTTGTTTTTTTGTTCTCCATCATGCTTGTGAAAATGTTGATGAGGTCAATATCATGCAGGTCTTATGCAGATAGCTCCTATAAGGTCATGAATGGCATGGATCATGGATATGTCGGGTCTAAAATATCATTCTAACACACTCCTCAGTCCTCTGCCTTATTGCAGTCAGTTTCATGTTGCTGGGACAAACATCCAACCAAAAGAAGCTTATGGGAGGAGAAAGGGTTTATTTCAGGCTTACAAATTCATGGAAACACCATGAATGGTGGAAGAAGCTGGATCATTCCCACAGATCCAAGCAGAGAGACATCACCAAATAGGCAGCAGATACCAACAAGCTTAAACAGCCAGAACTCCAACTGTTCTCCACATATCTTAGAGCCTAGATCAAGATTCACCTCCAGTGACACACTTCTTCAAAGTAGGGCTCTGCTCAATGGAAACTCAAGTTCCTAACCTGAGCTTATGGGGCCATACATTCAAGCTACCAGAGTTTCCTAACATCCTTTCCACTATTCCCTCTTCCATGATGTTCTCTGAGGTTTGGAGGTTGTTAGATGTCTAATTTATTAATGAGCACTTAACAATAACTTATTCTCAGTATTTGAGGAGTTTTGAGTCTCCACAATTGTTGTCACTGCCAGACAAAAAAAGAAGATTCTCTGAGGAAGCATGAGAACAACACTAATCTGTGTACATAAACAGAAATATTGAAATATTGAAAGAAATACTGAAAATATTAAAACAAATCTAAGTTAGCCAATAATAGTAGTAGCTTCCTTCATAGGATCCATTACCTTCCCAGCCATAGTTTTGACTATGACTATTACATACCAGCAATGAATTCCTTCCCATGGAGCAGCCTCAAAGCCAATCATAGAGGACTGGGTCACTCCCATAACAATCATGCCACTATTTCACCAGTTGGCACACTTTCACCTCTTGCCTGGCTGTTTGGTTGTGTAGCACAAGGATTCCTCTTTTCTCACACTCTTTCCAGCATTTATTTTCAATTTTCTTGATAATAGCCATTCTTACCTGATGAGGTGGTATCTTAAAGGTAGTTTTAAGTTTAATTTCTC
Organism: Orientallactaga sibirica; assembly: GCA_036365145.1. Taxonomy (NCBI): domain Eukaryota; kingdom Metazoa; phylum Chordata; class Mammalia; order Rodentia; family Dipodidae; genus Orientallactaga; species Orientallactaga sibirica. The sequence continues at coordinate 9,140,463 of JAEOAD010000031.1, read as the reverse complement.
TGATGGATAGTAATGTTTAGTACTTAATAAAACACTCATTAGCCATTTTTGTTTCTTCTGACCCACATTCTATTTCATCCTAATCATACTTACTTCTGTACCTGGTATTGTGAAGAGAATACTTGGAAGAGAGGTTGTTCCACCAGTCTAACTCTAGGTTGTAGAGAACAGGATATGAACTGGGATAGAAGGTTCTCAAGAGAATAGAGGCTCAGTGAAAACCATTCTAAGATGAGGGCATTGGAATATTGAGATGCCAACTCAGGAAGGGAACAAAGGAGCAGAACCTGTAAATCTAGATAGAAATCCCATGAGAATGAGTTTGTTACATTGTATTATATTAGCTTTCTTTCACTGAGACAAAATAGATCATAAAAATCTACTTACAGAAGATTTATGTTGGCTCATGGTTTCTTAGGTTTTAGTAGATAGCTGGTTTCATTTTTCTGGTCATATGTTGAGACACAATGGAAAGCAGAGAGAAAGGGAGACAGAGTTTCAATAACTTCTTTAAAAGCACACTCTTCTTAACTTGTTCCTCTAACTAGGCTTTGCCTCTTGAAGGTTAAACTACCTCCCAAAAGACACAACAGTTAGATACAAAGCCTTCAATACAAGAACACTTTGTGGGGACATTCCAGGTCCATACCATTCTGATTCTCTGTGTCATTTAACAAATGACACCCTAAGATCAAACCAGATGCATTAGTTACTTTGGCATTTCTGTGAAGGTTTACATTTATTGTTATCTTGACAGGACTGGACCTACCTAGGCAATGAGCCTATGGGCATGCCTATGAGAGATTATCTTGATAGGCTAATAGAGGTATGAAGACTCTTTTCAACTGCTAGTGATATCATTCCATGGGTGGAGGCACTGGACTAGAGCTAGCTGAGCTCCAGCATTCATCACTCTCTGCTTCCTCACTGTGGAATGAATGTGACTAGCTGCCTCAAGCTCCTGTTACCATGCCCCTCCTGCCATGATGGCCTATAACATGGAGCTGGAAGCTAAACTAAACTCTTCTTTCCTTATGTTGATTCTTGCCATGTATATTTTTTTTTTGTCACAGCAAGAAGAATATAACTAATAACCATATACCTGAAAGAAAAAAAAAAAAACTTAAAGGAGGAAGTACTTATTCAGACTCATGATTTTCGGAGTGTTCAATCCATTTTTGATCACCCCAGGTGGTTGGGCAGATCACCTCTTCAATGAGAATGTGTAATTCTCCACTTCATGGTGGACTTGATGCAGAAAAAGAGACAGGATAGGACAAGGATAATATATCGCTAAGAACCCATACCTTATAACCAACTTCTTCCAGCTATGCCCCAACTGCCAGAAATTCCAGAACATCTCTAAATAGTAGAACCAGCTGGAGACCAAGTGCTCCAGATACCAATGTGGAGGAAGCTTGCATATCTGAAAGGTAAGACCCTCTTGAAAGGAGCTGATGAGAATAACAAAACTGTACAAAAGGAGTCTTAACATTGTAAGACTAAAAGGGTAACCTCAATACAACAATCAGCCAGACTCAGTTTAGTGAGCCCATGTTTTCATGCTAGAATCAAGTCCTAGAAAAAAAGTGGAGATGGAGATTAACAATCAGAGAATGTTTATGGAGATCTTAATGTGTGCTCCATTTATGAATTATACTCAGTACAAGGTTCAACTAATGAAAGGACTCTTATAATAAGGCATAGCCCTGCCTGCTAGTGTGTTTTTCATTGATTCATCCATTCCTTTGACATAGTTTTATGGAATTTCTCTTATTATTCAGATATTGAGAATATGACTAAATGAAAACACATTTATTTTTAACTTCACATTTACCTTGGTGAAATTTTTATTATTCTTTTGATCCTTTGCATAGGATTTTCGAAGCACTCGGTGTTGCAGTTTAAAATCCTTTTCAATATAGTCTTAGATCATTAACTCCCTTGAATGTTATCCATGAAATATCCCTAAACTAGATTATCTTTCTTGAATATTTTACCAGGTTAACAGACTAAGAAAGGACAGTCTGAATGTTTGCCCTGCCTTAATCTTCATATGCCTTTTGCTATGGATTCAAAGTGTCTCTCAAAGCCAATGCATTAAAAATATTGTCATCAAAGTGTGGATTTATTGGGAAATGGTAGAATATCTAGAAAACAGGGCCTCGTGAAAGGAAGTTAGGTCATTGGGGAATGTGCCCTCAAAGTAGATGTTAGGACCTGGTCCCTTTCATGTCTCTGATTTGCTTGCCAGATTCTGTGAGGTAAGCAGGTATCCTGTGCCCTATGCATCTGCCACCATAATGTAATATGCCATTACAGGCCCAGAACAGTCTTGAAGTGAAACCTCCAAATCTCTTCACAAGCTGCTTATCTTAGGTAATTCATTATAATAACGAAAAGCTAACACAAGGGTTATTTTCCAAAACATAGGATTTTCATATTTCACTTCTTTACATGAGCTCATCAGGGCATCTGTAAGACACAACACTCATTTCTGCATGTCCAAGCCTATTCATCTTCTTTTTGAATAAATTACCATAAAATAGTAGATACCTAAAATCCAATTAGATTTAGTTATTCTATCTAGAAACAAATGGGGTTACTTTGCACCCGTACATAATTGGAAAGCAAAGATGAATTTTGTTTATTGGTTCTGAGTGATTTTTTAAAACTGTTTCTTAGCTTAACTTTATTTTTCCTATTTCCCTAAGACATGTTACTTATATCACAGAGACAAACTCCTATCACCAGTTGAGCTAGAGTCTCCATTTTTTTTCCTTCCATACAAACACCCCTTGTGTTAGAAAATATTTTTATCCCACCTGTACTATTCATGATATAACTTGTTTTTCATTTAGTATTCTGTCATCTCTACACTGGAACTCTTAAAATATACAAGGGTACATTGAAATAAACAAAAACTCTCCCATTTCAAAATGAAAGGATGATTTAAAAGGTGAATTACAACCAGCCAGAAATTAATGAAGGTCATTCATTGTAGTGTTTTTTTGTTTGTTTGTTTGTTTAAGTGCTTGGGAAACTAGAAAAATCATGTATGTATCCTCACTTCTAAAAAGTTACTCAAAACATACTGATAAGAATATTAAATAAAGTGTACACAGGGAAATTCAGGTACTGGTACAATCAACTATGACATCCATGAAAAGGAGTTGAAAGCAACCAAATAAAGACGTAAAGAAAGACCTGAAGGAATAGTTCAGTGGTAGAGAACTTGCCTAGCATGCCATAGGCTTTGTGTTTGACTCCCCAACTCTAAAAAGAAAAGACTTCTGGGTAAGGTGGCAGCATAACAGTCACACCAAACCAGCCTAGCAAGGGATTTAAGCAAAACCCCAGCAAAAAAACACTCTTCCAAAAGTGAAGGTGTATAGCTTCTTCTCTAGACACAGCGGGGAAGCAGGAGAGGACCAAGATCCATCAGAAAGGAAGAAAACAGCCAGAATCCCACTGAGGAGCTTGCAGCCCCTAATCTGATCCATGCTATCCACACACCTGCCTGGCACCACCCACACCTCCCCGCCAGCTGAGCTGAAGGAGCAGAGACCAAACAAGGGGATTTTCAATCCTCATTGGTCTCCATGCAAATTCAAGAAACCTGATGGGAGGACAGTGGAAATCAGCTAAGGAGTTACTGAAAGAGATACAGGCAGGACTGTATGACCAATTCCAATACAACTCCAGGCTTCCTGAACTTCCCCATCTCCCAACTGTCAGAACCACGAACCTCCGAGAAAAGGCATTCAGCCCCAGTTCCCAGTTGCATGGTATCCAGCACAGCTGATCAGAACATCAGGGCCATAGCACAACATGCAGGAATCAAGATGGGCACTCAGCATTGGTGCCATTATTGGAAGCCACCCCAAAAGGTAACAAGGCCAATTGACCAAAAAAAAAAAAAAAAAAAAAAAAAAAAAAGGAAATGACAGAGAACAAAAAAGAACAGGCTCATAAACTTGCACTGGAAGTGCTAATCTCTCTTTCTATGTCAGGGCAGGTTCCGGGTTACATATTCTTGTTTGGCATTACAATTTTCAGTTAAGCTGTATTTGGGGGTTGACTATTATTGTCTTTGATGTTTTCAGATTTATAGGTCCTTTGTCTTTTGCTTCTGACATTATTGGGGGTAGGATCTGATTCAGATCCAGGCTAACCTGGAACCCAATTCAGAACAGAATTCTCAACCTCCCAGTTGACAGGATTAAGGGTGTAGAGTAACACACACCCTTGGGGATTTTGGCTTAATAAGACTATCTGGCTTTATAAGACTATCTGTTTTGATCCCCACACTTGCATACTCTGTGCTGGTATTGACTGAATGTGTATATAGCTCAGTTGAAGTTTAGAATTTGCCAGTAAATTGTTCCACCCAGTCCTTTGGAATACTTGCTTAGAAAGCAAACTCAACACCTAGTAATCCCTTTAGAACACCAAAAAGAAAAAAAAAAAAACAAAAACCTGGAAAGAACCTCTCCTTGCCATGTTATAAACACAAAAACCAAAGAAAATATATTGAAAGCAGATAGATAGAAAAATCAAGTCACCTACAAAGGCAAGCCCATCAGAATAACAGGAGGTTACTCAACAAATCTTTAAAAGCCAGAAGGGCTTGGAATGATGTATTCCAAGTTCTGAAAGATAACAACTGTCAACCAAGATTACTTTATTCTACAAAGCTGTCTATACAAATTGATGGAGAAATAAGGACATTCCACAACAAAAACCAGCTAAAGGAATTTATGACAACTAAGCCAGCTCTACAGAAAATACTCCATGCTGAAGAAAAAATAAAACACACAGAGGAGGAAATAGGAAAAAAATAAACCATATTCAAATAACACTTAAAACAAGTGAAAGGGAAAATAGGAAGCACAGTTAAACAAAGGAAAATAGGAAGCACTGCAAAACAAGAAGTGAAGAATCTCAATCTACACCTTTAATGCAACCCCAATTATATCCCAATGGCATTCTTCACAGAAATAGGGAAAAAATACTAAAATTCATTTTGAAGCACAAAAATCCTTGAATAACCAAAACAATTTTGGGCAACAAAAATCAGGCTGGTGGTATCACCATACCCAATTTTAAGATATATTACAAAGCCATAGTAACAAAACAGCATGATGATGGCACAGAGAGAGACATGTAGGTCAATGGAACAGATTAGAGGACCTGGATTTTATCCACACAGCTACAGACATATGATTTTTGACAAAATTGCAAAAATATTAATTGGTGAAAAGACAGCCTCTTCAACAAGTGGTGCTGGGAACACTGGATATCCATATGTAGAAGGATGAAAATAGTTTGGAATGGAAATATCCTTATTAACATATGCTTTGTTTTATATTTACAAAACTAAAATTATTTATATCATAGTTTCATCCATGGAAATGATCTTCAAGTAGTGAGTGAGAATAGGCACGCCAGGGCCTCTAGCCACTGCAAACGAACTCCAGATACATATACCACTATGTGCATCTGACTTACATGGGAACTGGAGAATCGAACTGGGGTCCTTAGGCTTCGCAGGCATGTGCCTTAACCACTAAACAATCTCTCCAGCCCTATAATCACCTTTTATTTCAAAATAGTTATCTCTAAATAGTGTTTCCCATTCTGAGATATTTTTTATCTCATATCTACAAATATGAAAAGAAACAATAAATATATTTACCAAAAGCAAGGAGTTTATTGAAACTTATGTAGGTTACGCTAAAGAAAATGATGAAGATGAAGAAGGAGATGCAAAGAATAAAACCTAGAAAGAGGAAGAGGAGATGAAGGTCTAGACATCAGTGTCACAGATCTATTAATGATAAAGGAATAAGCAGTTTGATCACCAAAGTGAAATTTGTTTTCTGTAGATTAGAACTTGTGAGTTGTTAATGACACAAAAATAAATTTCACTGGCCATTTTATGAAATAAATAAAGTCAAAAGTCATTACTCTCAAAACAGGTAGCAAAAAACAAATCCAAGAAGGTGGAATCATAGCATTTCTAATTTGTTTCAGGTTAAATTAATTGGAGAAGACTGAAAGTTATTTACAGGTGAAGCTTACAGATGGTAAGAGGAAATGAATTATAGAATATCATCATTTTACTGCACTTCCAGGTAATGGTAAGTCTAAATAGTGATCATGTATACCAGCATAAATTAATTTAAAACATAAATTAATTTAAAATAGATGGGTTGAGTTGAATTGGCACTCATTGAACCCCCTGTTGCAAATTGTTAACATCATAAAATACAGTCAACAAGACATTGTATGTCTATTGAAGCAATAAAGTAAACATAAATATTTGTAGAAAAAAAGCAGGGATCTGATCAACTTTCCAACAAATCCTGACATTTACAGAGGAAAGAACATGCTAAAGGATTCCACCTGGCCAAAATCAGAATGGGGAAACAAGACAAGAAAGGGCACTATTTTTTAAAATTTATTTTTATTTATATTATTCTAATTTTACATTCATAATGGTGACTCCATTATACTCCTCCCTGTCCTCCCTCTTCCATAGGGATCCTCATCAATGGGGGTAGTAAAGAGTTATGGGGGATAGGTCAAGTCTCTGTGCATAATGTCCCAACTTGTGGCTCTAACATTCTTTCTGCCCCCTCTTCCGTGAATTTCCCTGAGCCACATTGGGGTCATTTTAGTTCTACTTCAGTGATGAGGTTTTGGGAGCCTCTGTGTCTCTAGATATCTGGCTTAGTAGGAGTTGGGTATTCTCTGAGTTTATCTTCTTCAGCCTTTTTCTGGTGTCATGATCCCCAAGAACCTTGTACTCTTGCCCTTCCCCCGTATTACTCTATGGCTTCAGCTGGGGCCCTGGTGAGGTGTGATTGGCTGATCCTCCCTTCAGGTTTGTTTTGCATCTGAAAAGGTAAGCAAATTCTCCAATGGAGAGAGAAGTTAGTACTAGATATATGGGATGGCCATAGATACCTTGGAGGACAAACTGGACAACCATATGTAGGAAAATGGAACTCAATCCACACATCTCACCATGCACAAAAATCAAGTCCAGATGGATCAAAGACCTTAATTTTTTTAAATGAAATGTTGAGAGTAATGAATATAGATAGGAGTTCAAGACAATAGAAACTACATCGTACCATTTTATTTGGAGATAGGGTGTTTGGAACAGATAGTATTAAGTGAAGTCATTAGGGTGCAACCCTTATAATTAAATTTAGGTGGCTTTACAAGGAATAGGAGAGAGATGATACATATAAACATGAATTCCATATCTTATCTGTTGATATATGATCCTTTTCAGTGCTTTGGGATGCTGCCAGCAAGAAGGCCATTGCTAAATGCTGCCTTAGATCTTTTCCTTCCAGAAAAAGAGCCAAAATAAACCCTAAAAAAATATAAATAAATATTTGTGAACTAAACTACTGAACTTTCCATATAAAAATTTTAATTTTAGTAAAAAGAACAGACTAATAAGTAGTTGGTGGGACTGAACCATCTTTTAATGTTGTAATGCATATTTTATTTTATGCTTTTATTATTTTATAAAATGAATTGGTATTTAACTATAGCCTATCCATCTCCTTTTATATAATTACATCATCTCTAAATTGCTTGTAATTTTTAACACAATACAAATACCATTTAAATAGTTGTCAGCATTGTTTAAGAAATGATAATAAAGATAAAAATTCATGCATGTATAGTACAAATGCATGTTTTGCATATCCATACTTAGTTCAATATAGAATTGACAGATATATAAGAATAACTATATTTAATGCATATTTAATATTAACATATTTGATATTTTCCATTACTTGCAGTGAGTACTCCTGTAATAGTACTCCTGTAATTTAATAAACACATCAAATTTTACTACCCATCCTTAAATTCCACACATACCTATTTTCCATTTTTGCATGGTTCACTATTTTTATGCAAATGTTAACAAAATTTATATATTATTTTAACAGCATTTCTAACATTTCTTACATAGCAAATATGTAATTTTTTCTACATTTTCTATTAGAGACAAGCTTTGGCATATTTTCACATTCATAAGCTTTGATTTGAATAGTAAGTTAATTCTTCAGGATTAATTTCTAGAAGTGAAATTAATGGATCAAAGGAAGTTTTAGGTTCTTGATAATACTGCCAAAATTATTTCCAGAAGTGTTGTAATAATTAATGTACCTTCCAGCATGCACATTCAACACTCACTACACATCTCTTCTCTGTGGATACCTAAATCAAGTGAGCTGACTTGCTGCTTTTCTGGACTTTTACCCTGAAATGCATATAGTTGTGTATTGCCTGATGGAGAAGAACTGAGGGAAGGTGATATACTCGAGATGTTTCTTTCCCTTGGGCTGGTTTTCACAATTTATTTAATATTAATATTAATATTTGTTTGGGCTGTGTGTGTGTGCCTGTGTGTGTGTCTGTGTGTGTGCACGCATGCAGGTACACATATAGTCACTTTGCCCAGAAATGGTTTTATTCAACACTGCTCCTGTGATCATGCAGGAGCTTCCATTGCTTTTTGATTCTCTTAATTCTTTTGATTTGCTGAATAGTTGAAAACAAAAGGCTGGAATACAAAATGCAGTGGAGTTTCAGATTAAGTTTTCTCCTTGTCAAGCTGGGCCATTACAGGCTTGGTTGGCTCTACTTTCATTCTTAATAGATCCCTGCATAGCTGTGCTGGAGTCTGGCTTAAGCAACACCCTGTCCAGGCTGCTGGTTAAAATCAAACCTAGTTATGAGTTGCTGATTTTCACTGTATTAAAAATTGTTAATCAGAGTATTAAAATAAGGTGCAAATAAAAGACCTATTTACTTTAGAAAGCCATGGATTAATATTCATTTCCTTCTTTCTTCTTTTATTGCTATTTAGAAAGCTGAAATGGTTTGGTGTTTTGAAAAAGTAGTTTAAAAATATAATGTGACATGAAAGAAATGAGATAACCTATGATTTAAGGCTGTCAATCCTGACCACCTCTCCAATTCATTATTTACACTTAGTTTTTTCTTCTTTCTTATCTTTTATGAAGACTCTTTGAAGTCCATACTGAAAATTAGAAGCTGAGTTATAAGATACAGAGCAAGATTCCAAACTGTAACAAGTACATTTAGAAGCTTGGGTTATGACACGCATTCATATATCCAGGTGTTCATCCATTTATGCACTAGCCATCTATTTTTCTTTATCATAATAGTTACAAATTGTTCATAAGTAAAACAATAAAATTTTGTATCTAAAAATTTAAAATTAGGAAAGTTGATTCATTATGTTCATCAGAGGTGCCCATTCCACATTAAATAACCTTCCACTCCACATCATACAAGCTGCCCTAATTTAGCTCAATGAGTTCGAAAAAGGACAGGAAATTGAGATGATAACTAATAGGGTAGAAAGAAGATGGCTGTTGGTGAGAAGTGGATAAGTGTGTGTGTGGGGGGGGTAATATTAAAATATGCACAAGTATAAAAGTGTCAAAAATAAAAAAGATAAATAAAATGTTTTATTTTATGATTATTTTGAATTTATTCTAATTTATTTAAGAATCTTACAAAAACATTATTATTATTATTTTAGTTTGAGAGAAACAGAGAGAGAGGGAGGAAGAGGCAGAGAGAAAATGGGCATACCAGGGCCTTTTCAGATGCTGTGAATGAACTCCAGACACATGCACCCCCTTGTGTGCATGTGTAACATTGCGCACTTGTGTCACTTTTGCATCTGGCTAAACATGGAGCCTGGAGATTTGAACAAGCATTCTTAGGCTTCAAAGGCAGGTGCCTTAACCTCTAAGCCATCTTTCCAGCCCAATAAAACTTTTTTTTTAAAGGTTAACTCATGATTAGTTTGAATATACAAATTACAGAAAAAAAAAAAAAAAAACTTTGGGTACTGCAACTTGAAAAATGTAATGGAAAACAATATATATATATTTAAAATGCCAAGCATATTCCAAACCATCTTGACCATCTTAGTTATGTCAACTTACAATGTCAATTATTGTTAAATTTCATAAAAGGTGACTTTTGCTCAGCATTGAGCATTGAACAGATGTTTTTAAATGAATTTTTTCTTTTCCTTCCTGCTGTATGCTTCCTACAACATAATGTGCCATAATAATTTTCAGAATCCTGTCTTTGAGAAAAAATGTCAAAAAAATCAAGGCGATTTCATTTATTACAAAGACTTCTGAAGCATCAGAACTTGGTGACTGAGCATGGTGAAAGGTACTATATCCATTAGATCCATTCACTGTGGACTTGGACACAAAAATGTCTTGCCTTCATTTTTTTTTTGTGCAGAAAACTGGTTGTAATGGGTTAGATGTGGTTTATTGAACAAGGGTCCATGTATTGGAAGTTGATTCCCTAATGTGTAGATAAGAAGTAGTGAGATGTTTAAGATATAATGTTTAGTGGGGATTATTATTGACCCTTCTCTTTCTTACATTTCTTCATGTATACTTTCTCTCACTTACATGTGTCTCTTATGATGCCATCAACATGATGCATGAAGTCCCCAAGTAGAATGTCCCTGCAGCCTGAGCAGCAGTAACACCTTCAACCATGAACATTTTCTTTCTGTCATGGTCTCAAAGTTCTTTCCCTTCAGTGTTTCAGTGGGTAATAACTTCCTGGTAATCCTTTCTGACCCTCCTCTTAGGGCCTTGCTGCAGCACAAGAATTCTTGGAATAATCTTAAAAACAAAAATCCCATCCCACTCATATGCCTTTCATTAGATAAATATAATAGATATGATTAGTGACTGGCCATATTGTTCATTATTATAGTTTTGAGGATTAATAAAACCTGGTAAATGGATAAATCAATCAATATTTTTAGAATGAATAAGATGATAGTACATGATTACTTTCTCTGATTAGTGCAGAAATGTGAACATGTGGCCTCCGTTGTGGTGGTGGAGTCTATCACTGTGAGGAGATCTTCCGTGATGACACAAGGAACTTAGTGGCAAATGAAGCTCCCAGGGCAGAGGTTTCTGTAGGATCTCTTATCCATCCCAGCCCAAAGAAATGTTTGAAATGCAAGCTTCTCTGCCTTGACTATCCATTTGTTTTAGATAGTCTTAGTTATAAATGCTTTTGGGGGCATAACATATTTTCCCTATGCTTATGATAAATTTTTAAACCATCTCTAATGCATACATATTTCTACATACCCTAAGCTTCTACTGTCCTTGTGCAAAAAGAACACATATTTTCATGACTTTGAAGTATTACTTGTGTAGATATACTCACTGGGTCTATTTCCCTAATTTTGTATATCTTATTGTTTATGTAGGTATTTCCTTAATCATAATCTCTTCCAACAAATTTTCACTTGATCAGAGAGCCATGATTCCTATCCAAACCATTATCGTTGCTCTTGATACTATTATTTTATAAAACTTACCTATATAAATAATGCCATATTTATTGTAGAATTCCCAGAACCTATCTGTTACAGTTACCTTCTTATAACTGACACAAAGCATCCAATCAAAGGCAGCTTGTGGGAGATAAGGGTTTATTTTGGCTTACAGACTCAAGTGGAAGCTTCATGATGGCAGGAGAAATCATTGCATGAACAGAGGCTGGACATCACCTCCCAGCCAAAATGAGGTGGACAACATCAGGAGGACAGTATGCCAAACACTGGCAAGAGGAAACTGGCTATAACACCCATAAACTAGCCTCCAACATGACACCTCCTCCAACAAGACTCCAATTCCTAAATTGCCATTGGCTAAGGTTCACACATTCAGAACACATAAGTGTATGAGGAACACCTAATTGAAACCACCATATTATCACAATGCATGACCTGTAACAGAAATGATAAAACAGGAAGATTTACTAAAAAAAAAAAAAAAAAAAAAAAAATGATCTCAAATATGCCTTTGCACCTTTAGATTTCTTGCCAAACTCACAATTTAGGTGCTATTTGAATTTTCTACTCAAAATGGGTTGCTGACATAGTGTCTGGGCCTCAGAGTTCCTGACTTTGATGTGATTGTGTCAAAGGAAGAGACATGTGACAATAGAAAGGAGATGGCTAACTTGTAGGGTGAGAACTCTCAAGAAGGTTCATGAATTGCTGCCCATCTTACACATCTGAGCAAGGTAATTGGTAAAAAAATTGCTCTCTTTCAGAAGGTGCTCTGACCAGCAAGATTTACCACCTGCTGTACGGAGTCTGCTAAGGAGATTCCTACAAACAGTAATAGATTGATAATGAAATATTGATCAGGGGTACACATTGCAGGCAATTTTACCCATTTCCTCATGGAAGCTGCACATCCTTGTGGGCCTTGCTAGTATCTTCAGCCCCTGCCACCTCTTCTGTCAAGGGTAATCATGATGCTTATTTGGTGCTGTCAAGGAAAGGACTATTTCTAATTTTCTTGGGACCTTCATGATGTCTCTTTTTTATCTTCTTCTCCTCTCATTCTCTGTCCTTATATGTGACTTTAAATGAGAGAGCTTGGCTTGCAAGAAAGCCTTTTGTGAAGCGAACTTTGAAAGCAATCGATCAGATCAGGCTGGTCCAGCAGCAACAGCTATAGTTCAAGGATGACTTGGCCAGACCAGTCGATCATTACTTCAATGAGAGATAACTTTATCTGCCTCCTCTCCCACGGCTCGCCCATCTGAACCCTGGGACAGATGGAACACACACAGTGTCAGATGCCCTCCCCCAGGGGTAGAGTGCTAATGAGAGAGCTTGGGTGCTACAAGTGCTGGAGATACATATGTGTGTGTGTGTGTGTGTGTGTGTGTGTGTGTGTGTGTTTCTCATGCACAAAAGAGGTAATAAATTAATAAATTCACAGGCATCCAAAATATGTGCTATCACCAGCTATGCTTTCCTCTTCTTGAATATTCTGCTTCCTTGGACACTTGTGAAAATTGGCATCTAAGATCAGATAGGGTTCAGTCCCAGAAGCCAGTGTGAGCTGGAATGAAGTACACTGACTTTAGTGTCACAAGATTAATTGTGATTATCCCTCTCCTTTAACTTCCAAACTTTCCCTAGCATAATAAGAGAGGAAGGGTCAAAAGGTAATATAGACCTGGTTCTAAACTTTGATTCTAGCACTACAAAATTTCCATGACTTAAAGATGAAATAAAAATATATAACCAACCAGATTTATTTATTAAAATGAGACCACGAAGAGCTGGAGAGATGGCTTAGCAGTTAAGGTGTTTGCCAGCAAAGACAAAGGACTTAGCCCTGATTCCCCAGTATCTACGTTAAAGCTAGATACACAAGATGGCATGTGCATCTAGAGTTCGTTTGCAGTGGCTAGAGGCCCTGGTGCACCCATTCTTTCTATCTGCCTCTTTCTGTTCTCTTTCTCTCTCATAAATATAAATAAATAAATAAATAAATAAATAAATAAATAAATAAATAAATAGATAAATAAATAAATAAAATGGGACTATCAAATAAGATGGTATTGGAAGCTATTCCTGGGTCTCAGTTTTCCAATCTGTAAAGAATAGATCATAAGTTAGAACATATAGTGACTGACTTTGCCAAGCTGTTTAAAAAGCTACAAATTTGGTCATTTTTAAGCTATTATTGACTTAGATCATATGTATCAAAACTGATAAAATAAGCAAACCATAGGAACAAAGTTGAAAACCAGCTGTTACTTAACTTTTAGCTTAGAAATCCTAGATATATGATTCAGGGCTGTATCACCACAAAACTCAGAAATGAATAAGGGTTGGAAATATAGTGCATAATAGAAAAAGAAGGATTGTAAGAGAGGAGTTTGAAAAGCCACATGGGGATGAGGTTAGCTCACCGAAAAGGCTTAACAGCATTCAACATGAAATGAAATTATTTGGCTAATCTGATCTAAATAACTTGATGACTATATTCTCTTTATTGCCTGCAACCTAGATTTATATTCCACATACACAAACACTTTAGCTGTTATGATTGCTTCAGATCTTCCTAAGAAACTCATGACATTTTTGACATTTCTAACAAAAAATGGCAGTTCTAAATGTTTAAATGCATTTTTTAAAATATATTTTATTTATTTGAGAGAGAGAAAGAGGCAGAGAGAGAATGGTCTTGCCAGGGCCTCCAGCCACTGCAAACAAACTCCAGAAGCATGTGCCCCTTGTGCATCTAGCTTACATGGGTCCTGGAGAGTTGAAACAGTATCCTTTGGCTTTATAAATGCCTTAACTGCTAAGTTATCTCTCCAGACATTAAATACATTTTTTAATTGTTACTTACTCATTTGTAAGGGGAGAGATAGAAAGAAAGAGTATGTGGGTGCACAAGGGCCTCTTGCCCCCATAATCTCTCCAGCCCCAGTTCCAACTTTTATATCAAATAGGATATCATAGGCCATACAAGCTAATGTTCCTACAACAATGAGTATGGGCCTAAACAATTGTGAAAATAGTTTTTATTCTTATCTCGTTGACAATTTTCTAACTATCATAACCTCTCCCAGAATCTTCTTTTCTGCCTGGTGCTGTGCCCCTCTTCCATTCCATGAAACTCTTTTTCTTTTTTTTTTTCTAATTAGTATCTCTTTGGATTTTTTTCTGTCCCCATAAATATAATGGAAAAAATTCAAATGACAAAAACTTGTAAATTTAAAATGAAAGAAGAAAAATGGTCTATTTATGTGATAAAGAAGATAAAGTGATATTTACTTCCTTGTTGTTATTTTTCTTATTCCAAAGATTGGTCAGAGTGGGGTAAACCCTGTCTCTGTGTCAGAAAGAAATGAGTGGAGTCACAGAGGTTGCACAGTGTGGTGCTGGCTTAATAGATTGGAAGCTCCAGGGAGTCAAATCATGGTCAACTTTTATCATGGGTAAGTCATTGAATTTTGGTAGAGTGGAAGATTGACCATCTCACCCTTCTTTAAAAGACAAAATAACGATACACAGAATCAAAAGGATTCACAAGATTGTGTCACCCTAGATGGAGAGGATGTTATAAAATTTTGTCTAGCTCCATGGAGCATACAATACATTATTTACTCAAGACATTTGCTGAATTTTAATGTGGGCAGGATGGATGAGCACAATGTCAGAAAATCAGGATGTAGCTCAGCGATAAAAATGCATTCCTAAGGCTGGAGAGATTGCTTAGTAGTTAAAGCACTTGCCTACAAAGTCAAAGGACCCAGATCTAATTCCCCAGTACCCACGTAAGCCAGATGCACAAAGTGATACATGTGTCTGGAGTTCGTTTGCAGTGGCTAGAGGCCCTAGAGCGTCCCTTCTCTCTCTCTCCCTCTTTGCCTGTCTCTATCTCTCTCTCCCTATCTCAAATATATAACTAAATAAATATAAAAAGTATTTAAAAAATTCGTTCCCAGCATGTGCAATGCCCTGAGCTTAATCTCTACCTCCACATTATCAAAAGGATTTTTAATTCTGAAGGCCAAATTTAAATTTCAGATATTAATTTCAGAGTTGCTAACAACCTGCCAAGATCTGCACTCCTATTTAGAGAGCCAAGGCTGAGGAATATGAGCAACTCAAATCACAGGATTTGCTGTATCTCCTAGCTGCTCTAACTCAGAGAAACCATTGCTTAAGGACATAAGCAGTTCATTGTCTTCTCTGAAAAGAGAAAATAATTCCTATTTTGCAAGAAACAGCACAGTTTGAATTATATAAAATTATTTTATAGTGATATTCAACACTTAGATCTGTGAGAAAGCAACAATTCTGACAGATAATGATTATTCAGAAAATAGAGACTATACCATGGTCTAGATGAATAAGAAGAAAAGAATTTAAATGACTATAATTTAAATATTAAAGTAAATAAAGAATTTTTCAACAAAATAAAACATCAATAGAGAATTATAGCTATAAAAAGATTGAATAGACATTATATCATAAAAGTATAGTATCTTAAGTTCAGAATTAATTTCATACTCTACCATTTGCCTGCTGTTGCCTATCAAATTATCTGCCAAACTTAGCATGTTTCAAGTACTTCTTACTTCTTGAAGTTGTTCAAATGAACTGAGTAGTCTGAAGTTCTGAAGCTCACGTGCCCTTGCTCAGTAGCCTCTGATTGGTTGGATGCAGCTTCTGTGTTGACTTTAGGCCATGTCTCATATACAGAATTTGCTTTTAGAAGTTGGAAAGATTCAAGGAAAATGGAAGTGTTCAAGTCCTTCTGAGACTGGAGCTCAGAACTGACACATCAATACTTCCACTGCATTTGATTAACCAAAGTGAATTACATACCACTCGCAGGAAATGGACTGCATTTCTTGCAGACAGAAACAACAAAATCACCTTGACAAGAGCGAGGATGCAGGGAAGGCTAGATTTGGGACCATGGTAGAATTTATATATGACTGGGCAAAATAGAAGACAATTTCAGTGAACCAGTAGGAAGATCAGTTGAAAATGACAAAAGTTCTATATAGAAAAAGAAAAAAGAGGAGGATAAGGGAGCCAACACTATGAATGTAAAATCAGAATAATATAAATAAAAATAAATTATAAGAAATACAAAGTAAAAAAGGAAAACAAACAAATAAACTGGAATACAATAGAAAAATATATAGAAATATAAAGTCTCTAAAAAGTAGGAAATATATATTAGGCTAAGATACTATTTAAAGATACTATTATCAGTGATTTATCAAAATTATAAAATTTGCCAACAAAACACAAGTCTGTAGGTTAGAAGCACTAATGTCATTAAGACGTCAATATTTTTTCTAAAATGACTCTCTAATAGTACATTTATATGTGTATTTTAACAATTTAAATTTTCAGATGGCGATGACCACTGGGATGACCCAAAAAGGCAACATAGTGCTGAGAAGAAGGGATGGAGGAGTGCACAGCACTGAAACACCTCTGTCATACCCTCCAAGGCTCAGGGACCATTGCAGAAGAGGGGGCCGATAGAATGGAGGAGCCAAAGGAAGGGTACAACTCCTTACAATGCAACTGTCCAGACAGAAATTGACCTCGATATCCATGACCTTGCAGTGCCTAGCAATACCTTCACAAGACCCTCATAATAGAAGAAAAAGATGATGACATCAAATTACAAGAGAGACTAATGGAGAGAGAGAAGGGATATGATGGAGATTGGAGTTCTAAAGGGGTATGGGAGCAGGGGAGGGAAATATCATGCATTTTTTGTATGTAAGTATAGAAGTTTTCAATAAAAAAAATTTAAATTAAAAACAAAAACAAAAACAAAAACAAAAAGGTGAACAACCTAAAATAAAGTCTTAAGAAAAAAAGCTGGTTGGCTTGCTGGTTGGCTTACAGTATCAAATATCATTAAAATTCCAGAATTATTAACCAGGATGGATTGTTGCCAGAAAGAGGAATATGCCTATGAGACAGAGAAGGGAAACACAAATGCATCCATATCCAGTGTGTGCTTTACAATGATTAGGATAGTGTGAATTCATGGAGAATCAATGAACTTTTAATAAATAATCTTTAGTATTTGGGTATCCACATGGGATAAATAAATGAACTCTGATTCTTATATCATATGGAAATTTTATAAACAACTTTTCAATATAAATTATGTGTGTGTGTGTGCGCGCATGCACGCACACGTGCATGTATGTGTTCAGGCACACAGGGAAGCACACTATTGCAGTCAGGTTTTGCTTTGCTGGCAGAAATCACTTAACCAAGACCAGCTTGTGGGAATAAAGGTTTATTTTGGCTTACGGACTCGAGGGGAAACTCCATGATGTCAGGGGAAAATGATGGCATGAGCAGAGGGTGGACATCACCTCCTGGCCAACATCAGATGGACAACAGGAACAGGAGAGTGTGCCAAGCACTGACAAGGGAAAACTGGCTATAATACCCATAAGCCCACCTCCAATAATAATCTAAGATGCAATAATTCCCAAACCTCCATCAGCTGGGAATCTAACATGCAGAATACCTAAATTTATGGGGGACACCTGTATCAAACCACCACATTCTGCCTGTTGCCCCCATAAAGTGATAACCATCCATGATGTGAAATGTAATGCATTCAGTCCATCTTTAAAGGTCCCCATAGTATTTATCAATCCTAATGATGTTCAAACATTCCCATAGTCCAAGATCTTTTAACTGAGCCATAATCTTGCCAAAATCCCCCAAACACATAATGGCACAGAATACACATTTACACAGCAAAAGATGGCATTGGGCATAGCAAAGAAATATTCAACCAATACAAGATTTAAAACAAACAGGGTAAACGTCCAACTCTGTTGTTCCAAATCCAACAATTCTAGCCAGTGACAAATCTCCAAGTCTGATCATTTTAACCAGCAACAAGTCTCTGGAGTTCCAGTTCTCCCCTCCAGCTAGGCTACTCACTGTCCAGGGCCAGCGGCTCTCTTTAGAAGCCATCTCATGATCCCAGCATCTCCACTGGGTCTCCATTGCAACCCAAAGTTCATCCTCACTGCTCCATCTGGTCTCCATGTAGGCAATTCAGCAAACTGCTACACACTGTCTGTGGCTGTTTCCAAACCACAAGCCCTGTTGCAAATTCAATGAGCCTCTCTTTCCTGCATTTCATATACTCCATAATACCAGGTAGGGTGCCAATTTGTTAATCCATGGGGGGAATAAAGCAGACTTTGAAGAACAGGACACTTCTTGAGAATTCAGGACCCTTTGAAAGAGTCTACATTCTTTCTGTTGCCCCAATGCAGGTCAGCTGGCCCAATCTCAAAAGTTGTAATCTCTCATATAATCACTGCTGAACGGGCAGAAGTTTCAGCCCCAAAGTTTCATTTCTGTGTCATATTCCTCTGCACACACCAGTCTGTTTCTACACACTGCAGCCCTGCACAGGTTCTCAGGACATGGGCATAACAGCAAGCCTCTCACAAACTGCTTATAGCCTACTCCACCCTCATAAGCCAAATCACACAGCACTGCAAGGCATCTCTTAAACCAAGATTTCAAATTCATCCACATTCCTCTTAAAAATCAGTTCCAGGCCGGGCGTGGTGGCGCACACCTTTAATCCCAGTACTCGGGAGGCAGAGGTAGGAGGATCGCCATGAGTTCGAGGCCACCCTGAGACTACATAGTGAGTTCCAGGTCAGCCTGAGATAGGATGAGACCCTACCTTGAAAAACCGAAAAAAAAAAAAAAAAATCAGCTCCAGAAGGCCAAAGCCACACAGTTAGGGTTCTTGCAGCAATGACTTCACTCCTCAGTACCCACTTTACTGTTGCAGTCAGGTTCATATTGCTGGCACAAATCACCTGACCAAGAGCAGCCTGTGGGAATAAAGGTTTTTTTTGATTTATGGACTCAAAGGGAAGCTCCATGATGGCAGGGGACAATGATGGCATAAGAAAAGGGTGGATATCACCTCCTCGCCAATATCAGATGGACAACAGGAACAGTAGAGTGTGCCAAACATGGGCAAGGGGAAACTGGTTATAATACCTATAAGCCTATCCCCAACAATACACTGTGTTCTGGAGGCATTAATTCCCAAATCTCCCCAGCTGTGAACCTAGCATTCAGAATACCAAGATTTATGGGGACACCTGAATCAAACCACTACATGCATGCACACACAAAGGAGGCATTCTTTGTATATTGGCTAGAAAAAAAATTAAACATAACAGAAGATGTACTAAACTTAAATAATTTATAAATTGCACTGAAATAATGTTTAAAGCTTCTAACTATCAAAAGGCATCATTATGACTTGGAAAAGGAAAACCACAAATATTCTACAAAAGACATGAACAACAATAGATGAGTAACTCTCACAAATAAAAAAATAAGAAGACAAACTGACCAATCAAATATGTACAAAATAATTTGACAAGAAATTTTAAAAACTAGATATGCAAGTGGTTAATAAACACATAAAAAAGGACATCAAACCAGTTGTTAAGGAAATGCAGATAGACACTATGATGAAAGTAAAATTATATTTGTCAAAAATGTAGAGCAACTGAAACTTCCACATACTGTGCAATGGGCAAAGTACTTTAGAGAGCTAATAGATAGCATCTGTTCAAGTCAAACACATGCTTAACTTATACAACTTTATTCTTTGTTCTATTTCCATGAAAAAAAATTGTGCATAGTCTACCCAGGAGACAGTTTGAAAAGTGTTTGTTATCCAAATCTGGGAATAACACAAGTGTCTGTCAATGGGAACATTAAAAACAAGGTCTGTTTTAATCACTTAGTGTAATGTTACCAATTCAGCAACTAAAAGACACTGCTGAACATGCAGTCACATGGATGAATCACACAGGCATTGTGATGGATGTAAAAAGACATAAGTGAGCATATGCCGTTCCATAGACATGATACTAAAGAATAGGAAAAACAAGTCAAGGCAGACAGAAATCTAAATGTTGGATTTTCTCATCAGAATCATGGTATTGATTATCAAGATTCAATGATCTCATCTTTTGACTGGGTTGTGGTCATGCCATTGCATTTGTGTATAAAACATTCCTGGAGTCATACACTTAAATCAGTGAACTTTAATGTTTGTTTATTTTACATAATTGAAAAGAGCAACTCAATAGTTTATGATTAGAATTGAACCTTAGAGTGTTTTCTGTGATATATTAGAGAAACCAGTCAGAGTAAGCTAGGTAGAAGCATCATCAGTCAGCCCTTGTTTGGGGCAGCATAATTCAAAGAAGCATACACCATATCACATGATGACACATGCATTAATCTCAGCACACAGAAGATGGAGGTAGGAAGATCAGGAGGTCAAGGCCAACCTTGGTTACATAGTAAGTTTGAGGATAGCATGGGCAAAACGCTAAATGAGACTCTGTCTCAAAACTTAAAAAAAAAAAAATGATCAAGAGAAAGAAGCATTCATGTAACAGTTTCCTGAAAATGAGACAAATCATTCATTAGAAGAGACCTTAATTAATTATAATGAAAGTAGTACAATTTTCAGATATTTTCCAAGAAGCCAACTTAAATGGGTCAAAAATAGTGTCTCTGGATTTCATAATGGAGTATTCTTGCTTGTGGATGTTGTAGACAACAAAATTTAACATTTTAGTGCAAAACCTGAGTACTGAAGAAAAGAAGCATTGATTTGAAAGTCAAGCAATCTATAATCTAAACTGCACTTTGATATTCAAACCAACTACATGATCTTCACCTGCTTATATAGTCTTCAAGCCTAAGATTTTTCCTATAACATAAAAGCAATTATTTCATATTTTTCTAAACAGAACTATTTTTAAAAGCATTTTATTATAGAATATGAATTAAGAACTGTCTTGGTTGATACAAGGTAGCATTAACATTGAAGGATTACCTTTCAGCCCTCAGGTTTGTCTTTCCAGTTTCCCTGAGTTCCTAGGAAGACAGTGAGATGACAAGAACAGATAACGCTGCTCTTTGGTATTCTAGGATGAAAGGGAAATCTAAAAACCATTGCCAAGCTAGACTTGCCTATCACTTTGAAACTTAGTAATTCTCTTTCAGCTTTCATGCTCAGAAGAGGCAATGTTATTCCTTTTTATGTCTACTGAGCTCCCTGGTTCAAGTGTGCAGCTACACAGGGGAGGCTTCCAAAGAGACAGCCTATGATGGAAGATGGACACTGGGGACTTTGTTCTTCAAAGACTTCCATCTTCCATACCTTTCACATATTTTCATTCTCTCCCATTCCACTTACTTATCTATTGTCTCCTCATTTTGCCTTTGGACTCTCCATAATAGCTCTACACAATGGTTTCTGCTAATGAGTTGATCCTCTTCCAACATAAATTTTTAACAGTAGTGATTCCCATACCAGGTACAAAATGTATGGTGCAAGCAGCTAGAGTGAGGGTTCGGTGGGTAAATGTAAGCTCAGGGCTATGGAGCTGCAGGTCGAAAATCTCTGGGCTGGTGGGCTGGGTCATCTAGCTGAATGGTGAGCTCCATGTTCAAACAAAGGATCTTGTCTCAAATAATAAAATGAAGAGTGATGGAGGAAGTCACCCAATATTGACCTTTGGCTTCCACATACATGCACATGTACCTGTACCCACACATCCATGCTTTCACACTTATAAAAACATGCCTACCCACATGCACACATGCCATACATATTTTAGAGGCAGACGTCTCAACTCTTCTTTGTTCTATGCAGTCTTGACATAGTGTAAGCTGTACTCAGCATTTTTAAATTGTTAAGAAGAAATATTTATACAATGTTAGATGGGATGAACTATATAAAGGATAACCTTGGCACTTACAATGACACTTTAGCCAAAGATAATCTGCAGATATGATTATTATCCCATACATTTGTAATAAAGCAAAAAAAATGTTAGCCACTTGTTGTAGACAGTTCCACAATGCTAGGGTGAACTTCAAAACAGACAGAGATTATAGAAGGAAGGGTTTATTTCAGTTTACAGATCCAAGGGGAAGTTCCATCAATGGTGGAAGGAGCTGGGCCCCATTCGTGGATCCAAGAAGAGAGAGAAACCACCACCAGTCAGCACCAGAAGAAAACAAGCACAAACTTACAGGAGCAGGACACCCCAGAGATCAGGTTTCACTGCATACCTTGGGCGAGAATTCAGATCTGCCCCCAGTGAAACACACCTTATAGCAGGAGTCTGCCTGCTAGAGGCAAGAGCATCAAACTCAATTTTAATAACACCTAAGTCTATAGGTTAGGATGCATACATTAAAATTACCGCCTTACTGGTTTTAGAACCATCACAAAATTGTGATGCAGAGTATTACACATTTGAATTTGATGATCCTGGGGTGGAGAAACCTACTGTAAATCCTATAAAATATAGTGCACATAATTATATAAAATATGTAATACTTAGTAAGGATTACAAATGATGATGTTACTGGTTCATGTAATTAATGTAATATATTTTTTATGTTTTTATCTTGGCTATAATATTTTAAATTTTATTTCTATATTAGACAAAATATTCCTCTACATGGTCTATTTATACAGTCTTAAATTGGTATAATTTTTATTTTCCTTTTGCTTCTTTATATTTGCATCCTAAAATGTTACTTTTTTATAATGTATTTCTAAATAATTTTATTGGGGATTTTTAATACCTGAACATACTGCAAATTGGTCATCTTCCCATTATTTATACATTTTTATTGTTTCTCCCCCACTATCATTCCACTGAGGGCCCTACTCTGCTTCTACTTATGAAAACATATTTATCATAAACTAGTAATAGTTTCACAAAACTCATGTTTACCATGTCTCTTGTATGCATCAAGCAGTTAATCTGTACCATTTAAATATATATGAATATATCCCTGTATGTTTTTCATTAATGATGAGATAGTCTAATACTGATGCATTCCTCAAAACACATCTCTACCATTCCACTAAAGTTAAGCAAAACTATAATTGTTATCATACCTGGCATATGGCAGGCACTTAAAAATGATGTTTGTAAAAGGTAAAATTAATTTATACTGAATGTAGCTGGGTCATTGAAATCCTTCCAAGGTAATAATGTGTCAGAGAACATCTTGGTCCTTCCCAGTAATGTTATGATAAAATAGTTATATTCTCTTATGGGATCAGGAAGTTTGCCAATAGACCCTTCAGGCTAAAGAGCACCTCATTTTGGGAGGCCGTTAGGAGAATGTAGTACTTATAAATGCTGGATTGTCATCAGGCCGATTTACAATGAACACCAATGAAAAGCATGGCCCCAAAGGTAAACTTCAAGGGCACCTTCCATCTCTGTGAGTCTTCTTCACGTTTTTAACTTGACTTCATTTAGAGTAGTCTAGAAACAGAAATTCAGGCTCTACTTACTTATAGTTGTTTTCTTAAGGGATTCTCAAAATTGATTATCAATATTTGCTTCTTAGAATTTAGTGAGAGAAAAAAATGATTCTGTGAGGTCATATTTCTTTTAACTCCATCTTTTTCCTGACCTTATGGTGAAGAAAAAGAAGTGCTGCAAGCTCATTTGTAAACACAGCTGAACAATTGACATAGAGGAGATCACACAGGTTCTTGGCTTGTCTGTGAGAACCCAGACAAGTTAATTAATCCCTACGTCCTAAATTCCATCATAAGTAAAACGGAGGTAGTCATGTTCCTTTGTACACCTGGCTGTGTTGTCAAGGATAAATGAATTGCTTACTCAGCACATGGTAACAATGCATCAAATGTACGTTTCATTTGAGAAGAAACAGATCAAACCTATAATCTGAAGATACAGGAGACACTCTTCATTTTTTTTAATGTTAGATAAAGTTCTTAACCCTTTTCACTCTGGTCTCTTACTACTAAGGAAAAATGAGAAAGATTACATTATATGTCTTAATAAGAGAATTGGATTATAGATCTTTTCCTAATTCTGAGAATTTAGATGATTATGAAAACCAAAGGAGATACCTCCACATAGAGGGAATCAAGTTACCCAAGGCTTCAGCTATGCCCTGACTCTTTTCACTTCAGAAAATGGTCCATATGTGACCTTTGGCAATAGAAGACACCAGGGCCAAGTGCAATGCCTTTCTAAGCCAGTCTATTAACTGGCAAATATATTCTTGACATCTAGCATACAAATATAACCTGAGTATTTATATTACTTACCTAATAAACCACAGTGACTGGAAATTTCAAAGACAAAGGAAATGTGTCACAAGGAAAAAACTGGTATAACCAAGACATACAGTAGAGAAGATTTTTTATGTTATTAATATCAGAACAATTCTGCACTTAGGAGTAGAAATATAAGTCTCAAAAATTTACATGAAGAATTAAAGAATGTCAGTGGTTATGTTATATTTTACCTCATTACTTTCTACCTATAAAACTAATGAATTTTCATTTATCTCTTTATATATATTGACACTTTCCTTCACTTATTCAGTCAACAATGCCAGGCAATGGAGTTGATGAAAAAAAAAAAAAAAAACAAACCTAGGAGGAGCCAGCCCATCCTCCTGAGCATGCTGTCTGTAGAAGTGGGGCCAGAATCAAATAAATGTAAATAATTATTAATTATGGTACATCCTATAAGGGAACAAGAAGTACATTGAAATACAGAATAGTAGATGCTGTGAATGAAGTCTTTAGGAACTAGATATGTCATCATGTCCTCATAAGGAAGGTGACATCAATACTGAAACCTGATGGGTGAAAAGGAACCAGTTGCATAGAGGCCAGGAACAAGAACAGGCTCACTATGCTGGCTCCCGACACATAAGCAAGGCACAGTCATCTCTGTCAAGATTCTACACTGTGCTATGATGTAGATAGCTTGGGACCTTTAAGAAGGATTATATAAGACAGTAGGAGTCTCCAGATAGAAAGTTCCTGTCTCCTTTCCCCTTTCTTCCCTTTTGTCCTTTCTTTTTTTTTTTTTTTCAGCTAAGCCATTGCAAAAATAAGAAGAGTACTAAAATCATTTTATCTCAACCACATGAACATATTGCACTAATATATCATAACATATTATGACATAGGAAGGCCTTCGTGTTACTCAAAAATTAAGAATTATTAGCAATTTGTATGAAAATATAATTGATTACAGTCCATTGCATTCTTTACATAATGGCTACGAATAACAAGAAACAGTTTTTCCTCTAGGATTTGGATAGAAATAACGAAGGTATGTTCAGCAAATAATGTTGGATGGCTAGTTTACAGTGAACCAAAAACAGAATTTAAAATGCCTTAAGGTATTTAAAATTTGTATAAATAAGAAAGTATAAAATAAAATTGTTGAGAATACCTACGATTAAATAGATGATGGGCTTGAGAAATGCAAATGGGAGTACACTTGAGAGATGTTCATGTGAATTATGCAAGCTGGAGGTCAGAAGCTTTAGCCAGTCACTGTTGCCATAAGTTATTGAATGAGGCCCTGGCTCATTAGACTCTGGAGGTATATGTGGCTCACACTAGTCAGAGGCTGCCTCTACTAAGGTACAATGTGAAAATAGAGCAATGTGTTCTCTGGGGTGGTGGTGCATGACAATAGCCAGCATCCAGGTGTCTGAGATAAGAAGATTGCCACAATTTCAAGGCCAGCCTAGGCTACATAGTACGAGGAAACCCAAAGCTAGAGAATAAGACCTTGTCTCAAAACACAAAAACATAAAAGAGCAACAAAAACTGAAAAGGTAGAATTGGTCTCCTGGGTTATTTTTAAGTAGTAACAAACAACTTGAGAATGACTTGCTGAAAAGCTGGCTTTGAAAGCATCTGTCTTCATCTCCATGAGAATCTGCTTCCTCTTATAAATCTTTTTTAAAAAATGATTTATTTATTCATTTATGAAAGAGAAAGGCAGATGGATGGAGAGAATGGGAGCACTAGGACCTCTGGCCAATGCAAACGAACTCCAGGCATATGTACCACCTTGTACATCTGGCTTTACTGAGTGACTGGGGAATTGAACCTGGGTTTTTTGGCTTTGCTGGCAAGTGCCTAAACCACTAAGCCATCTCCCCAGGCTTCTCTTTTTCATTCCTAACTCCTTGTCTTCCTCAACAGTTACCTTGTTATAGAGAAAGACATATTCTGTTAATAAAAAAGAAGGGTGGAGTTCTCTTTACCTATTTCTTCCTGCTTTAAAGGGACAAGGGTCTTTATGGTCTTTGTCTGGAGTGCTGATTCCCTAGTGACCTACAGAGAGGGCAGAAGGTGGATGAACAGGTGAAGGGGTGACATCTTGGAATGGCCAGGGTTAAAGAGCAACGTTAGTTGCCAATGAATGCTGGGTGGAAGCAGCAATGGCAAGAGAAGAAAAGGTAACAGAGATCACTGGCATTGTTGGAGAAGAAGAATTGGCCTCAGCTAGACATGAACTGGACAACCAACTCAAGGAAATCCACATATTAGGATGAAGAAGATAGAGCCTGGGCAATGAGGAGACAGGATGAGAGGACAGGATAGGAACAACCACTCAGAAAGTGAACGGGGACTCAGGAGCCAACTCTGTCACTGCAGGGGAAGGAGTTTTCCCTAATTCCCCATAAGGAAGGAGAAACTGGACATTGTTCTATATTATATGCCCAGTGATGCCCTGGGGGTCCAGTGGACCTGAGACTTGTGTAAGGAGTTAATGGATATGTTTTGAAGACTGAGGTAAAGGCAGTGTAGGTTAAGCCTGAAGGTCTGACAGAAGCACGTGCAGTGAAAATTTTTCTCCCCAGCAGTAGTAAAGAGTTATATCCAGATTTTTCTGGGCCATAAAAGTTAGTTTTGACAGAAGAATTGAACATCTTGAAAGGGTTTTCATGTGACTAAAGGTTTTACACAGTTTGACTAAGGCACCATGAAGAATGTTCTCAGGAAGATGATCCCCAAAACAGTAACTATAGATCGTGTGATTTTTACTCCCTTTTGAAGAAAAATTGAAAGTACTTAATTGGTTTATAGATTCAAAGATGGCTGCCTTACATCACATGTGGAATATTTTTTTTTAAATAATAGTGGTTTTTTTTTTGTTTGTTTGTTTTTTGTTTTTCCTGGCTAGGTGAACCCAGTTAGTAATTCCTGAAGCTTTACTTCTGCTCTGGTATGTAATAATCCTTTAGGATGTTCTGAAGCTTTTCACCTGGAAGACTGTGGTTTTGTATGATTTGAGGAGCACCATATCCCCAAACTGAAGCAAGTCAGGTTCAGAATCCTTGTCAGAGGATGGTAAATTGTTGTTGTTATACATATTTTATTAATTGATAAAGAGTATCCCCTCTCTTTGACTAGACTCATGACTCTTCATAATGACCTTTTATTTATATATGATCTGGAGGAGAAGGGACCAGAGTAAAGACCATGTCTGAGCATATATCTTTATACCCCCTACCCAAAATTATATATTTTTACCTTCCAAATCAAGATGAACCTGGACTGCCTCAATAGTCATCTCTAATAGCTGGAGAAGGTCTTACGTGATGACCTATTCAGATTTGGTCCTCAAGGGCAGCCATTTGTGGAGTTGAAGGTCCTTCTTCCTCTGAGTGTGTGGGTAAGTTTGCTTTGTCCTCCCCCTCTCTACAAGGGTAACACAGTCCTCTTTTCTTAAAACCCAACTGAGGGCAGTTTCTAATGCTCAGATTTCCCACAACGGAAGGAAGCATTGGCCACTTGTGGAGTCATTAAAAAAAATCTGGGATTTAGGCTGTTTAATAAATTCTCTTTGAGGTCAGCTAGAGATGTTTAATAGAATATATTCCAAGGGAACGTTTTATTTCATAAGTGTATGGTACCATAAAAAATTCTTCAAATTCCCTGTAATTTTTGGGTTTTGAAGTAATGACATGACTATCTGAACATGAAGAATCTTGGACCATCCACCTTTTCTTTTTTAAAATAAATATAACTGTAGAGTTCTAATTTAAGGTTTTATTTTTAGGCCAATTTTATTTTTCCCTTTTTAATTTATGATGAGGCTGAGTTCCTTATATGGACTGGACATTGCTGCCTACCATAGACTGTATGCACAGAAAGCAACTAAATTAAGGAAAGTGAGGCATACCAACAGGAAAGCTTGATACAAGAAAGGAATGTTGGGAATTTATGAAGTGGCCATTACTTAATGTACATTGAAATAATATAATGGCAATAAATATAAATGGGCTAAATAATACACTTTTGAAAAAAAAAAAAAAAAAACCAGTGAAACTGGAATCTATCCTTTTATTATTGATGCTATGGCCTGGGGTTCTAAGAATTTGTCAATTCTTTCCAGAGCATTGTGTCTGACTTTTTGAATAGATCCTATAACTTGCATGATGTTTAGAGACCATTTTAATGTAGCATGTAGCTCTTTTTATTTGATAATATTTTCAGTTATTTCTTGCTTTGTATGTACTTTTCACAGAGTATTTAAGACTCAATATTTGTCCAAAACATAGCCTTTAATTTTTTTAAATTTTAAAGTCAGTCAAATTTCCTTAGGGGTATTCATAAGGACTTATTGTGTCCCCATTGATTCCTTTAGCTTTTTTCATCTACTAGTTGTTCCATGGAGTTTAATATGACTGCATCTTACCATGTGGCTTCTCCTGGAAGCACTGTGGACATTTTGCCATCTATGACTCTCTTCCTTGAATAATGTGCACTTGTAACAGTCCAACCTCCAGGGTGTATATGGATCCTCATGGATCAAGAAGACAGGTGACTTAGAGAGTCACAAGACTCTTTTTGAAGGATCCTATTATGCCCTTGGTCCTGGATGACTTTGGTCTGCAAGTCCACATTATTGATTGTTTTTTTTAACAGAATTACCTTTTTTTGCTTTTGGCCTCCAAGTTTCAGTTGTTAAACACTGAAGGTCAGTCTCACCAGTGTTGAAGAGAGAATAGTGGGGTTTTAGTTATAACCTTTGTATAACATTTAGAAAAAGCTTAAACATACAATGTCATTACTTCTCAGAGATATGATCATTTTAGTCATATATAATCATAATAAATGAAAATAATACTTGCTTATTCAACTACAATTATAAGGTGATCATTTAAGAAACTTTAAGAAAAAGATACATAAATAAATTCTCTCAATACTCACTTGTCCTAAGTAGTTAAAATCCTGACAAGCTCAGCAGAAATATGAGCAATTGTCTTTAGAATTCTCTGAAATTTAAGGAAAGCTCATGAAGCTATAGTTGAAACAGAAAATGTGGGTACTGTGTTTTAAATATCTAACAATTATAATCATAGGCAAAACATATGTGAATAGCTTTTCTTTTAACAAATTTAACTTAGTCTATTCATTGTCTACAAGATTTTGTATATTTTGATGGGGACATTCCCAATACAATTTAGACTTTCTCTTTCAATCATAGTGGCCTGGATGTGGGACACAAAGCCCTTTGCCTGACTGCCTACAAAAGATGAGGTGGTGTTGTTCTTCAGCATCTGCAGTATTAATTTTCCAAAAGAGAAAGAATGGATTCCAATGATTACTATGGGGAAATGGATAGTGGATTCCTCATTCTAGAAGAGAAAAGAACAAGCAGGAACCACAAAAGGGAAGAGAATACATATGTCTGACATTGTAATGCTGACAGTTTGGGATACAGTTTCACTTTATATGGGCATACGGTGAGGTTGAATTAAAACATGTTTACAATCTTCTTTACTGGAAAACTCCTCTGCACTGTGAGGACCAGTAAGCATTAGGGAAAGGCTTTTGCTTTGTTCCTTCTTGAAAGCAGGAGATCTCAAACCTGTGAGATGCTTTCAGACCTAATATGAGAATGAAGATCTCAATTCACCCATAAGACTCATTTTCATTATTCTGTCATGTTACCAGTTTCATAAGTATACAGACAAAAATGAAAAAGAAATTTAAGCAAGAAGAATGGATAGTAGAGAATGACACTTTATGAGACTAGGATTATAACATTCTATTAAGCAAAGGTCTTAATTATTAATTAATAAGATAATTTCCCTACAAGACATTATTTACCAGATTGGCTGTGTTAATGAGGATGCTTTGCATCTAATTTCATGCATTGTACTGAGCATTTTTATCACAAAAAGGACAAACCCTCCAACATAATCAAAACTTATTAAGAGCAAACTTCTGATAAATAATTCCTAATTCACTTGCACTGTTCATTATGTTCCAGGGGAAAGTGGAGCTTTCAAGTGTGCATTTAACATAAAATATTTCGTCCTAAAATATTCTGAGCACTCTAGCTTATTGTCCAAGACTTCCAAGGTTCACATGTCAGAGCTCACCACGGGAGTCATCAACATGGCCTGAATTCAGCCGCTAACTCTTTTGTTTGCATAGCAACCTATAATACAGGTAATTTTGTTACCAGTTTTGGAAGCAAAGAAGCCTTTGTTGGCCCTGGATGTGCTTAGCTTAGGAGTTAGAGTGTTGGACACTTCAAGGTCATTGACACTTGAATTGGAAGTCTTGTGACCAGTGGGAAATGGACAAAGGCAGATATGGCAGAAGGTAAAGTTAAACAAGGATTAATTAGGGAAGAAAGTGCAAGAAAAGCAGAAGAGCTCCCAAGCTAGGAGGGCTCCCCTGTGAGTAGCCTTCTAGTGACTAGGATTCAGGGTTTTTAGAGCCTTGGGATATAAGTGAAATGTCAAGTCAATGTGGTTAGGAATGTTTTCTTTGAATTCACGTGATAACCTGTTTCATCAGACAAAGGAATTGTAACTTTTTATGACCTCCTGGTGTGTCAGCACAAGTCAGGGCTTTGGACCTTTGGGACATCAGGGCGTTTTGGATTTTGGTTCCCCAGCTTTGCTTATGGGACTTATAAAATATCAGGGTTTGTTGGCTCTGTCAGACCATACTGTTGTCTGCTTATTCTTTTGGGGCCTGTAACACTGACTCACAGCCTATAACATGGAGACTACCTTATTCCTAATACCTATCACTTCCAGTGAAAATTCAACCAAATGCTTTCTTCCTATGACCTTTCATGAGAATCCCTTCTATTCCACATTAAAGTCATTTAATAGTGCCATTATTTTTTACCCAAGAATTTCAAAACTCAATGTCTACCATTAAGCATCAATTTCTACCTCTAGACTTCCAAACTATTTAACAAGTCTCTTGTAGGTCAGTCTCTAAGTAAGACTTTTTCATAGGTTTTAAAAAGTTGGCCAGCTGATCTGGTTGCCATAGTCCACTGGATAAAAAACATCTCAGATTTTGTGATGTAAAACCAGTATACTGGAAAACTAACTTTCTTTTGTAATACATATTAATATTCTTTCTTAAAGAAAGTTGGTATTGCCCCTGCCACATTTTATTAACATAGACATTAAGATTGTTATTAAAAAAAAAAAAATTACAGCCCCTCTTTTAGCTAAAGACTAGTGGGAGCTTGACACTGGAGTACATAATCTTTGTCTCCCTAGGATTCAGACCTTGTTCCCAGTTCCAGACATGTGTTCCTTTCCGTTGTGTGGATCTCTTAGGCAATCAGAAAGCCACTGGTTACCCACCAAGGTTGTGTGCCACCATTGCACTAGTGTGTACTTCTTGTCAAGCTGGTTGCTTCTGAGTAGCTTAGACCTTTGCTTGCTTATACCATTGTTGGCCACTTTCCCCCAGTAGCTCATGTAGCTCTTTCCAGCACTAGATGGGCTATCTGGCGACTGTCTCTCTTCTAGATTCCAGCCAAGTCTCTCTGTGTTCTGGATGGCAGCAATATGGTGTCTTTAAAAATAGGTCTTACCTTTAATCTCAGGTGGGTAATCAAGTGCTTTGACAGCAGCCTGTCTTGTTTCAAGGACTTCATGGGTCTCTCGGATCAACAGCTCAATATGGAGAGCACATATTTCTGATACTGTGTGTTACAGTTCAGAGCCACCAAAATTTTTTATAGTTAGTCATTCCATCTTCTCCAGGGCTTATCGTCTCAGGCTCTCCCCATATACTCCTGTTGAGGGTATATGTATGTATGTATGTATATGTATATGTGTGTATATATATATATATATATATATATATATATATATATATATATATATACACACACATATATATATATATATATATACACATACACATACACATACACATACATATACATATACATTTGGTCTACCTTCAATGAGAAAGGTTTCTATGGTATAAGTTCATTTTGGCATTAGTTTTGTGTTTATTTCCTCCTACTCTCTCCTTCCACTCACCCCAAAACCCTTCTACCCCTGTTGTCTGGGTGTAAAGTTACCTATCTGGTATGCCAGCAACTCAAGCTGATTTAGGTTAGGAACCAAAGACAAGTGTGAACCTGTGGTGTTTATCTTCCTGAGATTGTGCTTGTTCACTGAGTACGATCTTTTCTAGGTATATCCATTTTCCTACAAATTTCATTGCATGATTTTTTTCTTACTGCTGAGTAGAATTCCATTGTGCATATATACCACAGCTTTGTTATCCATTAGTCAAATGATGGTCACCTGGGTTGATTCCAGTTCTTAACTATTATGAATTGAGCAGCTATAAACATGGTTGAACAAATATATATTTAGGGAAGTGTGGTGCAGCATTTAGGGCAAATGCCCAGCAAAGGAATAACTGGGTCTAATGATAATTCTATACTCATCTTTTTCAGGAATATCCATATCAATTTCCATAGTGGTTGTACAAGTTTATAATCCCATCAACAGTGAATGAGTATTCCTCTTTCTCCACATCCTCACAAACATTTGCTGTCATTTGATTTTTTGAATGATTGCCATCCTTACTAGAGTAAGGTGGAATCTCATAGTTGTTTTAATTTGCATTTCCCTGATTGTTAGGGATGTTGAACATTTTCTTAAGTGTGTGTTAGCCAATTGTATTTCTTCCTCTGAGAACTCCCTAATCAGTTCTCTACCTCATATTTTGAGTGGACTGATGTATTTTTTATTGTTTATATTCTAGACATTAGGTCTCTGTCAGTGGTACAGCTGTCAAAAATTTTCTCCCATTCTGTGAGTAATCAATCTATTGGCTCTGTTTATGCTTTGTCTGTTAAAAATCTTTTTAGCTTCATGAGATCCCACTGGTAGAGAGATTGTTTAATTTACTGGGGTACTGGGGTATTTTTCAGGAAGTCCTTCCCCATTCCTATATCATGGAGAGTTGCTCATATTTTTTTCTTCCAGCAGTTGAAGACTTTCAGGTGTTATATTAAGGTATTTAATCCATTTGGAGTTGACTTTTGTGTATGGTGAGATGAGTGATTCTATTTTCATTTTTCTACATGTGGTTATCCAATTTGTCCAGCATCATTTGTTGAAGATGCTGTCATTTCTCCAGCCTACATTATTGGCACATTTGTCAAAGATCAAGTAGCTATAGCTATTTGACCTAAGGTTTGCGTCTTCAGTTTAGTTCCATTGGTCTATGTTTCTGTTTTTATGCCAGTACTATGCTGTTTCATTACTATAGCTTTGTAATATAGCTTTAGATCAGGTATGGTAGATACCTCCAGAGGTTTTATTTTGCTGAGGATATGCTTGGATATTCAAGGCCTGCTGATATTCCTAATGAATTCTGAGATCATTTTTTTTACATCTCTGAAGAATGATGCTCAAATTTTTATTGGTATTGCATTAAATCTCTATATTGCTTGTGGTAGAACTGCCAGTTTCACAATATTAATTCTAACTATCCAGGAGCATGGGAGGTCTTTCCATCTACTCAGGTCCTCTGAAATTACTTTCTTGAGTATTTTAATGGTTTCATTATACATATTTTTCACATCCTTGCTATTGTTATTCCAAGTTATTTAATTTAGTTTGTAAATAGGTCAGCCTCACCGATTTCTTTCTCTGTATATTTGTCCTTTGCATATAGAAAGGACACTGATTTTTGTGTGTTGATTTTGTATCTTCCCACTTTGCTGAAGGAATTAACCACCTTTAGTTTTGAGATGGAGACTTTCAAGTCACTTATGTATTGGATCATGTAATCTGCAAATAGGGCTAACTTGACTTCTTCCTTTCCAATTTTTATCCCCTTTTATTTTTTGCTCCTGAATTATTGCTTGAGCAAGGACTTCTAGTACCATATTGAAGAGCAGTGGTGAGAGTGGGCACCCCTGTCTTGTTCCTAATCTTAATGGGAACTCCTTGAGTCTTCCCCTATTACATATCATTTGGGATTTAGATGCTTTGTAGATAGCTTTTACTGTTTTGAGATAAAAACTATCCATGCCTATTCTTTCCAGTGTTTTGATCATGAAGTGATGTTGCATTTTGTCAAAGGCCTTCTCTGCATCTCTTGAAATGATCATGTGATTCTTTTGTTTTTTCTAAGTTTTCTTTTTTATTTTTTTATTTTTAAGTGGTGTATAATGTTGACCAAGTTCAGTATGTTGAACCATCCCTGAATACTTGAGATGAATCCTGCTTGATCGAGTTGGCTAATGCTTTTAAGGTGTTGTTGAACTTGGTTTGTGAGGATTGTGTTCAGATCTTTGCATCTAAGTTCATCAGGGATATAAGCCTATAGTTTTCTTTTCCTGTTGTATCTCTGTTGGGTGTTTATATTAGAATACAATATAATTTTAATATAATTTTATATTAGAATATAATATTTTATATCATATTCTCCAATTATATGAAACAGTTTGAGAGAAATTGGTTTCAGTTTTTCTTGGATAGAATTCAGCTGAGAAGCCATCTGGTCCTGGAATTTTCTTTTTGGGATGGTTATTGATTATCTCTTTAATTTTGATGGGTGTGATAGATTGGTTTAGAAGATTAATCTCTGAGTTTAGTTTTAGCAGGTTATGTGTGTCTAAGAATGTATCAATTTCTTTCATATTATCCAATTTTGTGGAGTAGAGGTTTTGGAAGTATGTCCTGATGATTCTTCCAATTTCGTTCATGTCTGTTGTGACCTCTCCTTTTGTTGTAGTCAGGTTTGCATTGCTGGCAGATAACACCACACCAAGAGCAGCGTGGGAATAAAGGTTTATTTTGGCTTACAGATTTGAGGGGAAGCTCAGTGATGGCAGGAAAAATTGATGGTATGAGCAGAGGGTGGACATCACCTCCTAGCCAACATCAGATGGACAACAGCAACAGGAGAGTGTGCCAAACACTGGCAAGAGCAAGCTGACTATAACACCGATAAGCCCACTCCTAGTAATACACTGCCTCCAGGAGGGTTTAATTCCCAAATTGCCATCAGCTGGGGCCACAACATTCAGAACATCTAAGTTTATGGGTGACATATGAATCAAACTACCGTGCCATTTTTATTTCTGATTATGTTAGAGAATTCTCTTTTATTCCCCTCATTTAATCAAACTGGCCAAGGGTTTATCAATCTTGTTTATTTCTTCAAAGAACCAGGCTTCGTTTAATAGATTTTCTTAATTGTTTTTTTAGTTTCCAATTCATTAATTTCTTCTCTGATCTTGATTATTTCTTTCCATTTGGAGATCTTAGTGCTGGATTCTTCTTGCTTTCCCATGCCTTTAGGTGGATGGTTATTGATTTGGGATCTTTCCATCTTTGTTATGAAGGTATTTAGCACTAGGAATTTCCCCTAAGACTACCTTCATTTTGTCCCATAAGTTTTGATGCGCTATGTTTTCATTATCACTCAATTCTGTAAGTTTTACAATTTCTTTTTTGATTTTGTTTAAAAGTATGTTGTTCAGTCTCTAGGAGCTGGTGGAATTTTTGATGGATCTCTTATTGTTAATTTCTAGCTTTAAAGCATTGTGAATGCTTTATATCTTAATATATGATCTATTTTGGAGAAGGGCTGATGAGAAAAATGTGTATTTTGTAGAATTGGGGTGGAATCTTCTATCACTATCCATTAGGTAGAGTTGATCTATGTTGTTGATGAGCTATATTATTTCCTTATTGATTTTCTGCTTGGATGATCTGTCTATTACTGATAGTGTAGTATTGAAATCCTCAACTATGATGGTATTGGTGTTTATTTCTGTATTGCTGTCAAGTAGCTTTTGTTTTAAAAACTGTGGTAAACCTGAGTTTGGTGCATAAGGCTTATGATTATGATGTCATCATGTTGGATCATTACCTTGATGAGTAAGAAGCGACCTTCTTTGTTTACTTTTACTTTTACTTTGTTTACTTTGATTACTTTTGGATTAAAATCTATTTTATCAGATATTAATATAGAAACATCTGTTTGTTTGTTTCCATTTGTTTGGCACATTATTTTCCATCGTTTTACCTTGAGATGTCTCTTTAGTGGTGAGGTAGCTTTCTTGAAGATAGCATAGAAGGGTACATTTTTCTGATCTACCCTGTTAACTTGTGTCTTTTTATGGCTGAGTTAAGACCATTAATATTTAACATTATAATTGTGAGGTGTGATTTAATCCCTGCCATGACAGGGTGCTTTATGGGGTTTGGTGCTTTCCTGGGCTTTGTACTTTTTTTAGCCTTCTCTAATTTTGTTTATTGTGATTGTCTTCTTGTAGGCTCTTGAGATTGGTTGTTTGACTCTTCTGTGTGGAGTATTCCCAGAAGTATTCTCTGTGAGTTTGGCTTTGTGTTCATATAATCACAGAGCTGACTTTTTTTCATGGAAAGCTTCCCTTTCACCATCTATTATGAGGGATATATTTGCTGGGTACAGTAGTTTGGGCTTGAAGCCATAGTTTTTTTGACTTTGAAGTGTTCCATTACGGGCCCTTCTGGCTTTCAGGGTTTCCACTGAGAAATACGAAGGAATTACCTTTGTATGTAATGAGTTGTTTCTCTCTTGCTGTTTTTAGCACTCTCTTTGTTTTCATTGTTAAGAGTTTTAACTATGATGTGTCTTGGAGGGTTTTTTTCCTATGGGCTTGTCTGTTTAGTATCTGTGACCTTCTTGTTTCTGGATGGACCTGTCTTTTTGTGAGATTGGGAAAAATTTTCTTCAATAATTTTATTGATCATTTTCTTTATGCCTCTGGCCTGAATTTCTTCTCCTTTTGATATACCCATGAGTTGGATGTTTGGTTGTCTTAGGGTATCCCACAGTTCTCTCATAATCCGTTTGCATCATTTCTTGAATTTATCAATGTCTTTGGACCCTTGATCAATTTCTTCAGTTTTGTCTTCTAGCTCAGAAGTTATGTTTTCCACATGAGAAACTTTGTTAGTTCAGGGTTCTAGAGAGGTTTTTAAAAGCTCTATTTGTTTTTTGTTTTCATTATGTTTTTCTTTTTGCATTGTGTCCATTGTGTTTTTGAAGTACATTTTCAGTTTGAGTTCTGATTTTATTGATGCTTCCTGGAGTTCATTCTTGCATTTGATCATGTTTTCATTAAACTTAATCAGCTGGCTATTTAGATCCTCTATTTGTTGCCTCACCTTCAATTCATTTATATCTCTTTTGAGGCTTCTCTTGTTTTCTTCCATTAAGTGAAGTCTAGTGACAAAAGTTGAGTGCTCAACTCCAACTCCACTTATGTGGTTGTTGACTTTTTGATCCTTTGCTACTAGTTCAGCAATTCTCTTTATCAGGGTCATGTGTTTTCATTTTGCAATTCAATTTCCATTGTTTTCTCTATGATTTCATTGGAGGCTTCCATTGTGGGACTAGGAATACTTGGTGAAGATTTCTCAGTTTCTGACTTTTTTCTTTTATTCTTTTTATTGCATTGTGGTCTACCCATCCATCATCTCAAAGTAAAATTCTTGTTTTATTGAGGAGGAAACAAATATTTGTCCTTGTGGTATCTTCAGTAAGCATTCTGTATTAAATGATAATCAGATTGGAATAGGATGGGGTTATAACCACTGATGTGCAGGTTGCGGAGATAACAAATACATCAAAGATACCTGGGGAACTGGGAGGTTGGGGACTTAGGGCTCAGAACTACTCACTCCACTTGTGAGCTCTCTTCTACAGGCACACACACACACACACAAAAAAAAACAAAACAAAATGCCTGTCCTCAAAGCTTGGGAGCTCTTCTGTCTTAATTTCACTTTCTGTTTTACTTGCTAATGAACCTTCTTTAGTCTACACTGCTACTGTGTCTGTCTGTACTCATCATTCCTTGACGGTCACAAGACAATAACTCAAGAGCCACTGTCTTGGGGAGTATTAGTGACTGTCCATTTTAGGGCACTCTTACCCCTAAGCTAAGCCCCAAAAGACTCCAGCCCTCTCAAAACTGGGAACAATAACTCACTGCATCTCTGGGACTCCCTGAGGAAATTTCAGTCTGCTCTCAGACAGTTTCCTCTCCCCAGAAATTGTTTACTGCTTTATAGCCTTGGGAAAGGGGCCTTGGGAAACTTGTAACTTTCTGAGCTTCCTGAGTCTTAGGAATTTCTTTCCTCCCCCCTACAGGAGGAAATTTTTCAATTTAGATGCCATAACATGGGCTAATCCTAAACACACCCAGAATCTTGCACTTGGCAGGTGTTCAGACAATTTAGAAAACAGAGTTGATTTGAAAAGCTATCAATAATGAAGGAATTTATTATTGTTTTAGCAAAACGACCCCACTAATTAGCTGTATAATTAGTTAGTAAGTAGTCTATTTTTTAATGTAGTAAGATAAATGTAATGTCCTTTGACTTCTCAAGTTATAATGAAATCATCTAATTAGTTACCCAAAACAAATGGACCTGCATCTCCTTGAAGGAAATACATATGTAACTGACTTTAATTTCCCAGGTGTGAATGAAATTGAGTTCACTTCATCTTAAAGCAGTAATGCTAACCTTCCCCCCACCTGTGCACTTCCACACCTTCAGCAATGCCTATGTACCAAGGCCAACACTCATGGTGTTATTTATTTATTTTTAATGTATGTTTGTGTGTGCTTGACAATGTTCATGTGTGTGCAAATGCACATTATATGAAGTATGTATTTGTATGGACCAAAGTAAGAGATGAAGAAAGGGTACTTGGCTGTGACTGCAGCCAGCAGGCTGGGTTTGAACTCACTCCCTCGTGCACAAGCTGATTTGTCACATGCTTTTGGAATGCTGGGAACTACTTCCCCATCATTTCCATGGTGAGACCAATGGCTCATGAATCTTAGAGGCTCCAACATGGTGGGTGCCCTAAGAGGGCAGGATGTCATCAGGTCTGTCAGGCCTGCATCACCCCATGGACAAAAGTGATGGAACTAGATACCTGATGCTCTGTTCTGGCTACTATAGAAGCCCTCCTCCACTGCAGGTAAGCATGTGGGAATGACACTGCATAAGCACATATGCAGGTACAGAAAATACACACACACACACACACACACACACACACACAGAGAGAGAGAGAGAGAGAGAACACAATATGTACACACAAGCCAAAAGAAAGGAAAATATGTATTTGTAATGGTCAGACCTAGGACCACAATTGCTAAGTTATCCTAGTAACTGTCAGCTTCACAAATGTCTGGCTGTCATGCAATGGCTCATTGGATTTAGCCTCCCTCTGTTCTCATTCCCCTTGTCTCCCATCTGCCTGTTCTTGCAGTTCAAAGCATCACAGCCACTATCCATGGCAATACAAAGTACGTTTTTAATTTATATTTTATTTTTATTTACTTATTTGAGAGTGAAAGAGGGAGAGAGAAGTTAAGAGAGAGAATGGGCATAGGAAGCCTCTAGCTGCAGCAAACGATCTCCAGACTCATGCACTACCTTGTGTATCTGGCTTCCCTGGGTCCTGGGGACTCAAACTTGTGTCCTTTGGCTTTGCAAGCAAGTACCATAACTGATAATCCATCTCTTCAGTCCACAAAGTAATTTTGGATCTCTTTATAAGCATAAGTACTGGGCATGGTCTGTGATGATGGAAGGTTCTGCTCACCTCAAAGATTGAAAATGCAGATGAGAAATAATATTCATGCCTGTTAATGTTAGAGGCAAAGTACCTGACCAACATTGTACCATTCCCAGCTGACAGATGTTTAACCTTATACTCCCCAAATAACAGGCAACAATAATAATAAAGGAAATGATAACTTTTAATCAATATTTACTACAGAAAGATTGTGTGTACATCTGTATATATGGGTAATTATATGTGGTCAATTAGTTTTAACAGTGTGAAATTGAAATATTTTCATGAAGAATGACAACCTCATTCTAAATTATTTTTAAACTATCTATATTTTTAATAATTCTTTTTGGATCCATTCACATGTGTGTATGTGGTGTATGCATGTGTGAAGGCATGCACACATGTGCATAGTCAAAGGAAGATGTCAGATTATGTCATTCTCTATCATATTTTTGTTAGAATGTCTGACCAGGAAGTCTCAATGATCCTTCATCTCTGTTCTTCTCAATATTGGGGTTATAGATATAAGTGGCACCCAGATTTTTACATAAATGTTGGAGATTGAGCCCAGGCCCACATGCTTGCATAGTAATTTCTCT
Organism: Orientallactaga sibirica; assembly: GCA_036365145.1. Lineage (NCBI taxonomy): Eukaryota > Metazoa > Chordata > Mammalia > Rodentia > Dipodidae > Orientallactaga > Orientallactaga sibirica. Next base: position 9,099,638 of record JAEOAD010000031.1, on the reverse strand, counting down.
TATACATTGAGACATCTCCTTAGCCCAAATCTTAATAAACTTACCTTGCTCTTAATGGATCTGAGCCTTCCTTAAAACCTGGGGATCAACCAGGTTTCCCAGTTTGGATCCAGGCCATCAGATGTTTGTAGGATAATAACCTGCTTGCTTTCTTTGGTTTTGGTTCTGAAATACTCTTGATTTTCTTTCTTGCTGTTGTCTTCCCAGCTATTGCTTCCTGTTATCTCAAAGTAGGTGTGGCAAGATCATTACTATGTTTTACCTCCTACCCACTCCCATTCTTCACTCAGCTCCTTCTAATCTGCTTCTGTTTGGCTTTTGATTAGCTTCGCATACAAAATTCAGGTAATATGATTGTGGGTGAGGACTTCACAGAATCTTCTATGAATAAAATGTGAATGATGTTGAACATGGACTCTGTGATATTTATTTTGGCAGGATCTTTCTTTTTAGCCCAATGTTGACAATGTCCCAAGTAAGTAGTGAGCTTGAGTGAAAAAATATGTTGAAATAACATAAAGAGATTATTGATGGTGTCGATGGCTGTTGTTTGATGACCTCTCAGGACTTAGCAGCTGGGAGGTGTAACTCACATTAAACCAGAATGCATTCCAAAGAAAGAACACTGTATTATATTCCACAAAAGCCAATCCTAATCTTTGACACTAATTGCTTATGTGATTCTGTGAATGTCACCTAACTTTCTTATGCCCCGTAAAATCAACCCTAAAATGGGTCAGATCATAATTATCATTTTTCCTCTCAAAGTTTCTTTGAAAATGAACAGGAAAATAACATGTAAAAATACCTTGGAAAATAAAAAGTACCATAGGCATAAATGTGTGTTTGTTGCTAATTACTTTTTTTTTTCAGTCTATGGCCTAATTTCTCCCATGGTAATGACTAGAAGGAACCAGAATATTAAGAACGATGACGACCATGCTGAAACCAGAAATCTGGAGCAGTCAAATCAACAAAAACAACTGGAAATCATCAGGAAAAAAAAAAAAATAAAGAAATGCTTCTTGTAAACAAAGTGATTATATGATTGTAAATGAATAGCATAAAGTGGCATAATTGTGTCATTTTTTTCAATAAAATTTCTGATGATTTCAACTTCTTAAAATGCCGCTGATTAGTATGCTGGACTAGAAGTTGGGATAACTATTTCTTTACCATGATTTTAGAACAAAGTTGTGCATTCCTAGGATTGTCATCCTCCATGGATCTGAAAGAGGATAAAGGGTATTAAAACATCATTCCTGTGCCAGGCATGGAGGCACATGCCTTTAATCCCAGCACTTAGGAAGCAGAGGTAGCAGGATCGCTGTGAGTTTGAGGCCACCCTTAGAATACAGAGTGAGTTCCAGGTCAGCCTGGACTAGAGTGAGACCCTACCTCAAAAAAAGAAAGAAAGAAAGAAAGAAAGAAAGAAAGAAAGAAAGAAAGAAAGAAAGAAAAAAAGAAAGAAAACATCATCATTCTTTAACCTCCTAGTCTTGCTGCTTTGGTGATATAAGCTAAGAAGGCAGTGAGACTCTCTTGGTCTGGGCTATGACTCATCTATTGCAAGGTGACTGGATACATACAATTCCAGGAATCAAAGCAGAGCTTGATTTGCTCATTTCCATATGTGGACTAGAGAGGAAGTACTGGGTCCTAGGTTATTAAAAAACTAATGCCTCAACACTCTATCAAGGTGTGTCATTCACTCTGGCAACAAAGCTTTTATGACTTCTGTTAGCCATCAATCAGCAGGTACCAAGTGGAAGGAGTCTCATTTAGTATGCCCTCTAACAAGGACTGGCAGAGATGCATAACCATGCATGAGGGGTCACTCCTATTGTGTTAATTAGTTTTGGAATCATGGTGCTCTTCATTGGAATCATTGTTCATTGCCTTGTTTTAGACCATCTGGGAGCCAGGTGCTGGGTGCTGCTTTAACCAGGTTTCTAGCTTCTTTTTCTTTCTTTGTCTTTATTTTTGTATGTTTAAAATTGTGCATGAGAAAAATATAGACAACCAAGATCAATATGCTCAGTTGATTTAACTATTGTAAGTGATGGAATGAGCTAATTTGCTGGCTAGCTGGAGAAGCTGACATGCCAACAGGTGCTCATTAACATAAAGGGTTATCCATCTGTGTCCTTTGATCTCCAAATATAGTCTCCAGTTTAGATGCAGAACTCAAATACTATAAGTTATATCCAGCCACATCTCTCCTCTTAGGCTCAGTGGTGTTCGAGAAGGGGACACCCACTGAGAGCTATGGTCTTCAAAGGCTGAGGTAATGGAATTATCCAAAGAGCTATGGCCAGAATCTTGTGTGAGCTGTGATCAGGCCAGGCTGCTGCAGGCACTAGCTGGTTCAGACACATAGCTGGGACCAGTGTATGCATCAAGAGTAGTGTATGCCATTAATTGAACTGATGCAAGGCATTTCCTTCAATTCCATCAGACCCTGGTATCTCCATGTGTATAATGAAGCCACTGACTCAGAACAGCAGGAATTCCTTAACATGCTTCCAGCCTGCACTCTGACACCTATGTCAGATAGTGTTGTCCATTCACAACTCATATCATTTCTCAAATGTCACACTACTTCTCAAAGCAGTGCTCCAAATTAGAACATTATTGTGAGGTGCATATTTGAAATCTCTGACATGGAGGGTGAGTGCCTTAAATGGACATAAGAGGAGGCTAGTGGTTGCATTGGTGTCCTGGGAAATATTTTGCAAGTAAATCTTCAGAAGTTGTGTGTGTGTGGCGGCGGGGGAGGGGGGCAATGCAGTAGGAAAAGCAGATGGGTACCATTTGTCAATTTCTGTGGTATTAATATTCCACCTGTAGTCATTTCATGCTAATAACATAACATCAAGTAGCCTGGAAATTTATGAAGACTTTTTGCAAGTGGTTCTTGTAAAATTGTCCTAAAAGCCAGCTTGGACACACTTCTTATCATTACTTCCTGACTGAAGAATAGGGGAATCTGTTTGCTTAATGAATCTTTGAGTACAAAAGTGTATTGTTCTGGGAAACTTATAGGAAGTTTTCATTATACATTTAATGACCTTGTGGTCCCAAAATAGTAGGGTCTAGGAACTACTAGTTACCTGATATTTGTGGTTGATATTAGAATTAATGCCCAGGTCAACTCTCAAGAATCTGTATGATTATCCTGCTTAGCCATATGTAGTTAGAGAGTATATAAAACTAATTATTGGAGGTGATTGATAAATGCAGGTGGCATCTGTCATTGATTATGCAAAGATATGTACTTTCAGTATGTGAGCTTGGGCATCTGAATGACTTCATAAATCAGTGAGCTTGCCAATGCTCAATTGGTAATAACATAGCAAGAATAAACCTTATATTGTCTAACCACTAGTAGGAAATACATGTGGATATGATAGTCTATCAATATCTAAAATATCAAAAGGTTACTAAGGTGCTTTCCAGACCTTAAATTATAAATTACCTGAGATGTTGCAGTTGGATCCCTAACTTGGATTATTAACTTACACAAAATTCTTTCTTACAATAGTCCTAATTTTGATGTCATCTGAGGCTAAAAGTATAACTTGAGTTTAATTTTTTCTCTCATCACTGTCATAGTTTTAAGTCTACTTTCTAAGAAACAGGTTTTACCATAAGATCATTCTGTCCTATGAAGGCATGTGTTACTAGCCTCTGATGGCTGGTATCCCATTACTTGCACTTTTCAATTTAGGAAACATGTGCAATGTGCATCAAACATATCAATAGCAACCTTAATGTTTATTGTATGTAACTTATCTTGAGGATTATTAACTAGGCAACCCTAACTTTAGATATAGATGTAATTTATTTTTAAGAGTCCTGAATTCCCTGAGACCAAATAGCTTCTTAACGAGTATAACCAAGTCTGAATTTCTATCACTAAACCTCTTTAGCCAAGTATGCACTCTAATTAACAATATAAAACTCCCTGAGAACATCATGGATCAACTCTCAGTAATTTTCATGATAGTAGGGATTGTGGTATTTGAGAGAATCCCTTTTTGGAAATTGGATGGGAGTAGTATATTGAAGAAACTTATGTAAGAGAAATGGATGAGGAAGAAATGGGGAATCTTGCCTGGGGACATCACCTGTAAATGTCTCTCTACAATGCATTAATTCATGATAAAAGTGCAATTGCCAATAACATCTTCCATATTTTTGTAATATGTCTTCTCATTTATATAAGAAATGAATGGAATTCAGAGAAACAATGTCAGAGTTGTGAAGCACTGACTTTAACCAGGGTGGTAGTGGTTACTCACAGTATTTTCCCTTTAGATTTTTTTCTACTTCTAAAAGTCACAGGCAGACTTATTTTTCAGAGTCTTTTCATCCAGAAATCACTGATGATAATGCTTCAAGAAATGAAGCTCCTAAAGCCCAAATAATACTTAATGGGGAGAGACTGAAGGAATTCTCATTGAGATCAGGAACAAGACAGGGGTGTCCTCGCTCTCCTCTGCTCTTCAAAATAGTACTGGAAGTCCTAGCTCAAAGATTAGAAAGGAGAAAGAAGAAAAAGGGATACAAGTTGGAAAGGAAGAAGTTAAATTAGCCCTATTTGCAGATGACATGATTTTATACATAAGTGGCCCAAGAACCTCCATCTCAAAACTCTTAAAGGTGATTAACCCCTTCAGCAAAGTAGCAGGATACAAGGTCAATGCACAAAAATCAGTATCCTTTCTATATGCAAAAGACAAAGATACAGAAAAAGAAATAAGCAACATTGTCCCATTTTCAATAGCAACAACAACAACAAAAATATCTTGGAATATGATTAACCAAGGATGTGAAAGACCTATACAATGAAAGCATAAAAACACTCAAGAAAGAAATTGAGGAGGACTTGAGAAAATGGAAAGACCTCCCATGCTCCTGGATAGGCAGAATTAACATTGTGAAAATGGCAATCTTTCCAAAAGCATTATACAGATTTAATGCAATACCAATAAAAATCCCAACTTCTTTCTTCACAGAGATAGAAAAAAGATCCCAAAATTCATATGGAATGCAGAAGGCCTTGGATATCCAAGCATATCCTCAGCAAAAGAAACTGCCCTGGAGGCATCACCATACCTGGTCTAAAGCTATACTACAAAGCCATAGTAATAAAAACAGCATGGTACTAGCATAAAAAGAATATAGACCAATGGAACAGAATCAAGGACCCAGACTTGGGGTCAAGTAACTACAGCTACTTGATATTTGACAAAGGCCCTAACAAATTTAGACTGGAAAAACGACAGCATCTTCAACAATTGGTACTGGGCAAACTGGACAACCATATATAGGAAAATGAAAATTCGACCCACAGATCTCTCCATGCATAAAAATCAAGTCCAAATGGATCAAAGACCTCAATATAAGACTGGAAACACTGCTACTACTGGGAAAAAAATAGGAGGAACTTTCCATAATATAGGAGTGGGAAAAGACTTCCTGAACAAAACCCCAGTAGCTCAGAAAATTAAACAATCTCTTAACCAAGTTTTTTCACAGACAAACATACAATAACCAGAGCCAACAGATTACCCACAGAATGGGAGAAAATTTTTGCCAACTATACAACTGACAGAGGACTACTTTCTAGAATCTACAAAGAACTCAAAAACATAAGTGAAACAGTCCACTCACAAAATGGGGCAGAGAACTGTACAGGGAGTTATAGGAGGAAGAAATACAAATGGAAAACACACACTTAAGAAAATGTTCAACATCCCTAACCATCAGGGAAATGCAAATTAAAATTATGAGATTCCACCTTACCCCAGTAAGGATAGCTAACATTAAAAAATCTAATGAGAACAAATGCTGGCAAGGAACCCTCTTTCTCTGTTGGTGGGAATATAAGATGGTACAACCACTGTGGAAAGCAATATGGAGAGTCCTAAAAAGAATGACTCTAGAGTTACCAACAGATCCAGTTATCCCCTTACTGGGCATTTACCCTAAAAGCTCTAAGCCTCAGATCAAAGAGATTTGCTCAACCATGTTTATAGCTGCTCAATTCATAATAGCTAAGAAGTGGAATCAATCCAGATGTTCATTATTAGATGAATGGATAGCCAAGATGTGGTATATCTACACTATAGAATTCTACACAGCAGTAAGGAAAAATGACATAATGAAATTTGAAGAGAAATGGTTGAACTTGGACACATCATTCTCAATGAACTCACCCAATCACAGAAAGATAATTGTCACATGGTCTCACTCATCTGTGGCTCCTAACCTGAATTTGCCCAAGATACTGACATACCTAAAGAACATCTTGAGGACTGGACAATAGGGAGAGTGGGACTGGAGGGGAGGGTAAGCGTGGGTGGGGGACACAAAGTGGGACCCAATGGAAATGGTACCATAAAATCCTATATCCTGAAAGACAGACTAAAAGGTTGAACCTTCAGTCGGTCATTAGAGGGAACACCTGAACCACAGGGCCCTGGAGAGGACATCATGAAACTTAACCTTAATCTTCTCCTGTTTCTCTCTCTCTCCCTCCCTCTCTCTCTCTTTCTCTCTTGCCCTTCTCTCTCTGCTCTCTTTCTCCTTTATATTACCTATCTTTTTCTTCCTTCTTCTTTGGCAATGACATGTAACACCCAGTACCAGCATGTGGTTAACTTCCACAATGAGCTGTCCATCAGAGAGACCTACAAGTTTTCCCAAAGAAAACAGATTTCTGTCAGAGTACTTGATGCCCCACCAAAGGTTAATGGTAAGACCCTACTGCCAAAGACACCATATGCTATTGGTACTTAACATGGAGTGACCTGGCTGGAATCTGGAAGAGTCAGTCCCCAGACAGTTAGCTTGTCTAGTGCCAGAAGGTGCTACATGAGTGACTGGGGAAAATGACCGACATCTGTCCAAGCAACTCATGATTTAAGCTACTCAGTAGCAAACAACCTGATATGATGATCACACAAGTGCAATAGTGGCACACAGCCATATTGGGTAACCAACTGCTCTTGATTTGGCTAACAGATCCAGTCAGTGGAAATGGTACTCATAGCTGAAACTGGGAAAAAAGTCAAAATCATGTCTAAAACATGAGCCCTCTCTCCAATAACAAGCTCCCACCAATCATGGGCTACAAGAGAGCCTACACATATAAAATTCTCTCTAAAATAATAATGGTTATCCCATCTATCTGGTGATGACACTGAACCTGAGGAGAGGATCAGCCCATTGCACTTCAACTGGGCCCCAGCTGAAACCACAGAGTACTTGGGGAAATGAGCAAGAGTTCAGCATTCTCAATGAATCTGATACCAGTACAAAGCTGAAGGAGATAGACACAGAAAACACTCAACTTCTACTAAACCAGATAGCCAGAGACACAGAGGCTCCCCAGACCTCATCACTGAAGTATACCTAAAATGAACCCAACATGGCTCAGGGAAATTCATGGAAGATTGTTAGAGCCACAAGTTGGGTCATTATGCACAGAGACATTGCCTCTTCCATATAACTGATGGCTACCCCAACAATGCATGACCCACATTCTCCAATGAAGAGGGTCCCTTTGGAGGGGGAAGGATAGGGAGGAGACTAATGATGGTACCAACATTAATGCATTCACATTATGAGCATAACTAATAAAATAAATAATATTTTTTTTTAAAAAAAAAGAAAGTCAGAAACAATAGGACTTAGTATGATAGAGGTAAGAGTCTGGTACTGCCTGGGATCATCATTCTCATCTGAGGAGAGAGTAGGGCACTGGAGTATCTACACAAAAGTGGGTATTTAGAGTACAACATTTGATCTGAAGTTATATCTCCACATAATTCATGCATGTACTTTCTTTTCAAGTTAAAAAAAATACATTTTCCAAATATGGCAGGCACATTATCTACAGCAATGGAAAAACAAAACAAAACAAAACAACACAAAAAAGCCAACAATACAATATTTTTCTTATCAAGTTGACAGAGTATAGGTAAAGAAATATTCAACTACAAATAAATAAATGTCCTTCCCTTGTGACAAGTTCTATGGAAAGGAAATCAGTGCTCTGTGAAATTATCACAATCTCCTTATCCATTTAAGGGAAGAATGGGGCAGATCATGATGTTCAAAATATTTCTTTCACTGGGAAAAAAATTGTGTAGATTCTTCTCACTGCCTCATTAACAACCCCAACACCCATCCCAAGCCCCAGAAAACCCCATAGATATGAGGATGAGGAACAGCTAAAACCAACCTTGCCATAATGATAAATATTGGAACTTATTGGCCTCGCATAAAAAACACATTAAGATGTCATTTCTTAGGGAATTATATATAATAAGAACTACAACGCCAGACAGAACACAACAAAGTAAATGAAAGCTACCAGAGATGTATCACAACTAAGGACAGGGTTTAACTCTGAGCTTGTAAACAGGCTAGACAAGAAGGCAGATCCTGGATAAGACTGAATCAAATTAAAGAGAGAATGGTGAGTAATGTGGAACCATAACAATATGGTAGTGATAACCAGATATGTGCTCTGTAGCCTTAGTGCCCTGTGTGATGATGTGACAGAGTTCATAGGCAACAATGAATGTGATCGTGTACCCAAGATGAGTTAGCCATAGTTTGGTTGTTCTCCTGCATTGTCTACATTGATGAGTGAAAATAATATGCAACACTGCCTGTACACATAGAAAGATTCTGAACTCTTCCTATACCAAAAGAGCACTAGAGAGCTCTTTTTATTTCCTTTATTTTGTAATTTTAAACAAAGACACAAAGTTTGGAGCTTTGCATTTGGCCATCAATGAGTCTATTTCTCCAGCATCTTCCTGTGGTGACCTTACTTGTACCTTTCTGTAATTTAAGTCATTCATTCTAAGTAGATAATGGAGTATTGCTGGAATAGAAGATCTGAAAACCAGAAGACAATTTGGAGGAAGTATCAGAGTGCTGGATATGACACAGTTTCCATAGTCAGATATCAGGCTTAGAGGTAATTTCAGTGTGAACTTTGGCCAATTACTTAAGCAGTCTATCAGTCAGTACATAACTGAGATTCAGATGCCACATGAATATTTAAGCCAACACAATTTAATTTCAGATTTGCACAGGTGCTGAGAGAGCTTATAAGTCTAATAGAGATAACGAGCAAGGTAGACAATGGCAGTTGCAAAAAGAAAGCATTTCCAGAGAACAAAGGGAACAGAAGGCAGGAGAGTGACAGCGCAGTCATGAACAGATGCACCTTCTAGAAGCTGATCTTAGCAAGAGGTTCACTAGTTGGTGAAACCGAAGAAGAGAAGAAGCCACTGTAAGGGATTTGGGTTAGAAACAGGGGGGATTACATCTTGGCTTCCCTTTTTCCAGCTACTGCCCAACTTCTACTTACTACCTGCAAATGGTAAAACCTATTTCCCAGACACACAAGCCTAGAAAATGTAAGCTACAGAGTCAGGCTGATATTATTCACACTCACTGTTAACAGATAACATGCAGCAGTGTGTGTTAGTAAAGTTTTAATAATTAACTCTCTATTTAATAATTAACACTGGTTATAGCTGGTCAATGTGGTATGGATACTCTCTCCATGGCTAACTTCAAAATATTAAGGCAAAGTCACTACATATGATTTAAGAAAACTGGGACATACAAGTGTGTGCAAGCTATACTATACAATGGTAAAAGTAGGCACTTGAATAAAATAGTAAACAAAATTCATAAATTTGAGAACCACACCAGCATCAGTGGATAAAAGATGCTCAGAAGTAGGATTTAGGCCTCTGTTTAAAGAAAATTCCTGTGATTAGGACTTTATCAATTTTATAACATGCAATTTTATAACATGGTGGTTACTCTGTATAGACAATTTTGAGACAAGCTGTGGTACACAGGGATAGCAGGCAGAAGCCAGGATTTTTCATGTGTTTTCTCTCCAGAGACATGAATCTCCAACCTTATTTTAGAGACAAATTGTCATCCTTAGGCCTCAGGAACCCTTTCTGAGGTCACCGGAGAGATGTCAACCTTTAATACCTGAACTCTCACTAGGAATTATTTTACGCAAATGAGTTTTTGAAGCTTCCTCTTTTCCTGCCCTCAGTATCTATCAGGCTGTCTCATCCCCCAGGTCTCATTCCTTTTGTCATCTTGTCATTGAACAAAGCAAGAGCAAGCTGGCAGGGTTCCTCACAGCCACTGATGTGGAGCGTGCTTAGGCTTCTGACTTGCTGATTTCTTTGATTATGCAGAAGTACTACAGTCATCGCTAGAGGAGTCCACTGTTCTAAGGAGCTCTCCACTGCTTCTTCAGTTACTATTGCTTTCAACAATCCAGGAGCTAATCTCTTTGGCACATTGACTCCTGTACGTTAACGTGGCAAGACAAAGTCTTAGGACAGGCTAAACACACTTAGTCCTCCACATATAGGTTTTGGACCTATGAATTCAAGACGTTTCAGATTCAAAATATTTGGAAACATAGTTCTATATGTAATAAGCCTTATAGCTGTCTTGCCCTTATTCTCAAAACAATCCAGTGTAACAATTATTTACATAGCATTTACATTGCATTAGATGTTATAAGTAACCTTGGCATGGTTTAAAGTATACAAGAGGATGTACTTAATTTAGATTCAAATACACCATTTTACATAAGGGATTAGAACATCTACAGATTTTGCTACCTATAAGAAATCTCAGAATCAATCCTCAATGGTTATTAAGTCATCCAACAACAAATATTCTCATACTTTTCCAAACTTGTTTGAGTAAAATGCCTTTGACAAACTTGCTTCATTTGTTGTTGTTGTTGATTTTTGTTTTCTCCATCTGTTTATCTATTGGAGTTTAAAGCAATCAAAATTGGCCCATGTATTTATTCACACTTTCAAAAATATTGAATATTATATTGAAAATGTGGTGCAAGGGCCAGGGGATGTAATAGTAAAAAGAAACCAATTCTTGTTGCCATGTTGCCTTCAAGATGGTCCTAGTCTAGTATAATGGAAAATGATGAGAACTACTCATTCTATCCAAAGATACTGGGAGTGTTCTCAAAGCAGTAAAGTAAGTTAGTGTGGGAGATCACCCACACAAAAATAAAATGACCAAATAAAGATCAGAAATGTGTAAAAATAATTTCAGTTAGGAAGGAAAGAAATACCAAAGTACTATTACAAAATACTGAGACAGAAAAAAATCAAAGGCAAGCTTTTCTTCCTAAAAGCTGCTAGATTTATCTGACTACTGAAAAAAAAAAAAAAAAAAAACAGATTTGCCAGGCATTGCTAAACATGGGCTGGAACTGAGAGAAAGCTGGCCTGGGCTATTGGGAATGTCCCAGGACCTTGGGCTGTGGGGTTTGTAGCTGGCCTTATTGTCCGGAACCCACCTGGGCACCAGAGCTGGCTTTTCCATCTCATAAGGTCGTAGTATGCCTCATCTTCGCCCAGAGGAAATGGGACCAATGGGCCCTCCCCACTATCCCAGAGCACCTGAGTATTCAACAGCCTAAGGTTCTGCCTTCCCCACAGTTCCAAGACCTTGTGGCTAGCTGCCCAAGAGACCCTTATAAACAGTCTCCCTGCAGCTGCAGCCACCAGACATGTGGCTGAAGTCACGTAGCTTTTTCCACCACTTCTGTTACCTCCCTTGCAACTTCTTCCTCACAACTTCTGCCTTCCAAAACCAGCCAATTAGATAGCAACCCATAAACCTATGTATTCAATCACCTTATGATCTGTATGTGCCTTCTCAACCTTTCTCAAGTATTTATAAGCCCACTCCCCTTTAGAATAAAAGAGTGCTGTCCATCAGATGGTCTCCTGGGTAGTTCATTGCCCCCCCACTCACCCCCTCCAAGACCCTGCTTCCCCCAGCTCCTCCTGCATCTGGGACATTGGTGGCCAACAACCCCCAGGGGTAGCAAGGACCATCACAGATTAACTGGAAATATACATGAAAGTATGGTGTTCAAGTCACTCCCCTAAAGAAACAAAGAGAAGCAATCCTTAGAGGCAGAAAAACAAATGAGTAAGACATAAGTTTATGGCCTTGAAAGAATTTCAGGAAATAAAGGGAGAATGCAGAGACAAATGGACACATAACTGAGGCTACAGAGCTAAGCATCCTGAGGAACCCATGTGGGACACATTCACAGTGTCTTGGAGGAGAGATGTCCAGAGAAAGAACTCTGGAGAGATACAGATTCTCTTAAATGTGAGTGGTGTACTGGTAAGCACACATATGGGAAAAAATGAATGAATGAATGAATAAATAAATAAATAAATAAGTAAATAAATAAATAAATAAAATTAAGCTAAGGCTAGGAGATAAAAAGAAAGAAACTTCAAATATTACTGGCCCTCCCTGTCTATGACTTCTGGATTCACAAATTCAACCAATTTTCATTCATGTTGGGGTCCCCCCCAAGGCCAGCTCAGGAGGGACGATAGGGTCTCTGCCGAATTGGGGTGAGCAGCGCGGAGTCATGACACAGACTCCGGGAGTTGGGTGAAAGTGGAGCGAGAATCCACAAACTCGTTTATTCAGGAAGTACACATGGGTTTTAAGGGGCTGTTAATCCTTGTATGGGGCGGTCCCCTTTTGGTGACCAATGACAGCTTGTCTCTGGACAGGACATCTCGTAGTAGGCTTCTCGCGAGCATGGGGCTGTAACTGTTGTCACATCGAGCCTGCGCAAAACGCCATTTTTACAGAAGCCACTTCCTATTGTCTTTTGCCATGCGGTCTGGCTAGGACCAGGCCTGTATTGTGCCATACATATCCTCCTTTTTGTTTTTATTATTGGCAACCCTGAGAGGTATGGTTTATTGCCAAGCCATTGTTGAACCCAGGCCCCAAGGGATCATCATACATGACAGTGCCTGTCTTAGGTTGTTCCATCTCATGGAGACTTACCCGTCATGGGCCAAATGCCACCTAGGTGAGGAAACCCGAGGGGGATAGCCTGGTATGGCTTTTGGAAAGCCATTGTTGAACCCAGGCCCCAAGGGATCATCATATGTGACAGTGCCTGTCTTAGGTTGCCCCATCTCATGGAATCTTACCCGTCCTGGGCTGGCTGCCATCCTGGTGAGAAAACCCGAGGGGTATGGCCTGGTATGGCTTTTAGCATGAGGTCTGGCTAGGACCAGGCCTGTATGAGGCTGTTGCCTAGGAGGCATGGAAGGGCCAAGTGGGCGTGGCTCTGTGGCATGTGAACAGTCCCAGCAAGCGAGAATCAACTAGAGAGCCTGAAGAGGAATTGGGGTAAGGCAGGTTGCTGGGTGAGTTCACCCTAGTGTCATAGTCAGTAGCATTGAGTGTCCTTAATGGTAGCAGCTCAATGTAATGAAAGGAGTTGGAAAGGAATTTATAGGTAGGTGGGGGGGGTAAGTTTAAAGTCCCATATGTAGTCTGAGGGGTCTGGCATCATCTTCTTCAGCAAGGCTGGTCGCTGAGTCAGTGGCCAGTGGGGGGAAATAAGTTTAAAGTCCCGTATGTAGTCTGAGGGGTCTGGCATCATCCTCTTCAGTAAGGCTGGTCGCTGAGTCAGTGGCTGGACGGACGTTTCTGGCAGGAACCCAAACTGGGATCTGTGAAGTTTCTGGAAAGACACAAGCATACCCTCGGCCCTGCATTAAAAGAGGGTGGGGCCCCTTCCAAATATTAGTAAGAGGATCTTTCCAGCGGACTAAGGGTAAGGGTGTCGTGGTTTGTTGGGATCTCCAATGTTTGTAGGCTGGGGAGAGTCCTGCCTCATCAAAAGTGAGAAAATTGAGGGTGAAAAGAGCTTCCACTAGGGCCAAGTGGGGGTCCTTGGGCGACATAGTGGACTTTTGTTTTATAATTAGTTCCTTTAGGGTCCGGTTTGTTCTTTCCACGATGGCCTGTCCTTGTGGGTTGTAGGGGATCCCAAGGGAGTGTTTTATTCCCCAAGATTCCATGAAGGATGTGAATTGGGCAGATGTGTATGCAGGGCCATTGTCTGTTTTAATTGACCAGGGCACACCCATGACCAACATAGCGGTTTTTGTTGCCTTAATAACATGGGATGCCTTTTCCCCAGAGAGCAATAGCAAAAGTAAGCTTAGAGTAAGTGTCCACAATGACATGCACATATTTGAGGTTACCAAAGGAAGGTATGTGGGTAACATCCATCTGCCAGATAGAATTTGGGGTAAGGCCTCTAGGATTGACTCCTTGAGGCTGTAGGGGGCCCAGGGGGCTAGGGGGTACATGACTTACAAGTACGGGTTAAATGTTTGCATTGGCTAAGCGAGAGCTCAGGATATAGGGTTTTTAGATTAGTGGGGGATAGATGGAACCTTTGGTGTAAACGTCTGGCTTGTTCTAAAGGTGGCAAGGAGGAGACAGAAATAAATTTGTCTACCTGTGAATTTCCATCAGCAATAAAGCCAGGCAGGCCAGTGTGTGAGCGAACATGCTCAATAAACCAAGGGTAGGATCTGTTTTCCATCTGCAACTGTAAAGCAGAGATGGCAATGTCTATGGGATGATGAGAGGGCCTGGGATTGGCTAAGGACAGTACCTTTGTCATTTGAACAGCGTAACTGCTGTCAGAGAATATGTTGACAGGCTCTTGTTGACAGAGCTCTAAGACTCTGATGATGGCATATAGTTCTCCTAGCTGGACTGAATGGGGGTTAGGGAACTTAAGGGCCTCATCTGATCGATTGGCTCTCTTAATAATTAGCCCATAGGTATGTTTATTGGCATCTGTAAAGGCCGAGGCTGCTAAGGGTATAGGCTGACTGGAAGGCCTGGAGAAATAGTTAGTCTTGATGGGTAAAGCCATTAGGGATTGGAGTAGTTTGTGGGTGGGGAGGTGGTTATCTATCTCATTGGAGAATCCTGCCATTAGGATGTGGAAAAGGGGGTCCTCCCTAAAGAGAAGTTGAAGTTCAGACATGGGGATGGGCAGAATTATTTTGGAGGGTTCTGTATTATAGATTTTGTTAGTGTAGGTACGTGTCTTAATTGCTATGAGGAGCATTGCTTGTAGGTTGGTGGTGAGTTTATGGGCCTGTGCCCATGAGGGATGTACCCAGTAAAGGGGTGATTGGTTTTGCCAGATGACTCCCAATGGTGCTCCTGTCGTCCAAAGGACTACATTTAGTATTGGAGCAGATGGGTCATATCTTGCGAGGGTCATAGAAAAGAGGTAGTGGGATATTTTATGTAACAAATTTTTGGAGTGATGATTTAGAGGAATTTTTCTTGAAGGGTTGTCAGTAACTCTAAGGAGGTCATAAAGTGGTAGGAGTTCACTAGGAGGGATGGGTAAAAAAGGTTTGAGCCAGTTAATTTGGCCACAGAGTTTTTGGAGATCATTGAGAGAATAATGGTCCTTTATTAGAAGATGAGGGGTAAGTGGTTGTATAGTAGTGGAAATTTTGTATCCTAAAAATCCAAAAGGGGGCACTGTTTGAATTTTTTCATGTGCTATGGCAAACCCAAGTTTTTTTGAGGTCCTCAATGAGTAATTTAAGAAGGTCCAAAAGGGCAGTTTTTGAGGTATGTGCAATCAAAAGATCATCCATGTAATGAACAAGAAGGCACTTAGATTGTATTCTCACCGTGGCAGAGGATATAAACATTTGGCAAATAGAAGGACTATTTTTCATGCCCTGGGGAAGAACCCTCCATTGATATCTTTTAGCTGGGATAGAGTGGTTGGTCTCCCACACAGTAAAGGCAAAATAGGGCCTGTCCTCTGCTGCCAAAGGGATAGAGAAGAAGCAATCTTTAATATCTAAGATAACTATATGGTGGTTAGTAGGGATGGCTCCAGGGTGGGGAAGGCCTGTCTGAAAAGAGCCCATTTTTAACATATGTTTATTAACCTGGCGAAGGTCTTGGAGCAGTCTATGTTTACCTGTTTTCTTTTTAATGACAAAGATGGGGGAATTATGGGGGCTAATAGAGGGCTCAATATGGCCAAGAGCAAGCTGTTCTTGAATAAGGGATTTGAGAACAGTTAATTTAGGTTCTAGTATAGGCCACTGTTCGACCCAAATGGGTTCCGTGGTATCCCACTCGAGGCGTATGGGAGCGGTAGGGGATCGGACAGTGGCCTCTAGAATTGGGGTGATGATGAATGGCGGGTGGTTTTGAGGGGTTGGGTCGCCCTGAAAGACCAATAGTATCATGGGCAATAATATCATCAAAAGGCCTGGTCATCTGTTGTTATGACAACACCCATGTCAGTAAGGAGGTCTCTTCCCAGAGGGTATTGGGGACATTTGCTACCTGGGGAAGAATTCCCCGTGTTGCCATCATAGTCTTTCCATGTAACTGGTCTCCTAACCTGTCTAGTAGTCTGTTGTCCCCCAACACCCCTAATATTGGGACCCTCTTTATAGGCCCAATTGGGCATGGAGTGCATCGTTGGCAGAGATAATAGTGGAATCCACACCTGTGTCTACTATGCCCTTGAATTCAATACCATCCAAAAGGACAGAAATGCGGGGTGAATGGTCATAAACAGGCAGAGTCCATCTAATGTGGGGGTTGTTCCCTCTTACTTGTGGGGCTGAGGGTTGCCCCTGGGGAAGTTTAAAGGCAGAGAATTTTTGCAATCCTTGGCCCAATGATACCCCCTTTGACATTTAGGGCAGGGGGTTCGGGGCCTGAAAATAGGCTTAGTTGTGTTTGGACAGGTCCTCTGAAGGTGTCCCGGTTTGCCACAGCCCCAGCAGAGGGGTGGTTGTTGGGTAGGCTTTTGACCCATGGTCAGGGTTTGTATTGAGGTGGCCAGGGCCTCGAGGGGGGCAGACACAGGATTGATATCCTTGGTAGCTACAATCCATTTATGGAGGTCCTCATTACGCACGGCAGCAATAGCATTACGTGCTGCTGCGGATGCTCCTTCCCATGCCAGTTGCTTTACTAAAGCGTCCCTGGCAGGGCCAGGGGGAGTGCGTCGGTCCACGGACTCTGTCACACGAGAGAGGAAATCTGTGAAGCCCTCGGACGCGCCCTGGACCAGATTACGAAAATAGGTATCCAGCTTCTGTGGGAGGCAGGCCTTAAGCCATTGAATAGATAACAATTTAATTTGGTCAAAGTAGGCGTGTATGCCCACTGTGGCTTGTGATACAGGGTCTGTATAAGGTCCTGTGCCAAGGAGCATGTCCAAGGTAATTGGAATTCCATCCCTAAGATTTTGGCGGGCCTGGGATTCCGCAAGGTCACTATAGGTGGCTTTCCATTGGAGGAATTCAGGGGGGAGAAGAACTGCCTTGAGGAGGGAATACCAGTCATAAGTCTGAAGATGGATGGCCCATTGTAAAAGGACTTGTTCAAAGTAAGCAGAATCAACGCCGGATTCCTGGGCTGCCTTACGGATGAGGGCCAGATCAAAGAGGGGGGTGGGGAGCCATGGCCTGATTGTCGCATCCGGCCCTACGTTAACAGGGAAGGCAGCGAAGGGGCGTGTCAGGGAACCGGCAGTCACCTGGGTGTGTCCAGGGCTGAGTGGGGGGAGGTCCTTGGAAGGGTAATGAGGGGGAGGGGTGGTTGCAAGTGTGGCCTTAGCAGGAGGGGGTTGGTGTGGCAGCTTATTATCATTTAAAGGTTTTAGTTCCTCCTCATCCGAGTTATCGGAAGAGGGGGCTGGGAGGGACGAACTGTGAAGAGCCAATTCAGGTTCCTCTTCATATTGTTTGTTATGGGCATAAATGATTTCCTGTACTGTGCAGCCTTTAAGGCCGGCAATTATGGCAAGGAGGATAGGGGAGGACAAACAAAGAAAGAAGGGGGGGGTAAGGGGCTGCCTGCTCACCCACAGGCAACCGTTAGCCATTTTTCTCTCACCAATGAAGAACTGGGCGCTTTGCTCGTCGAACTTTCAAGGACGAGGCATCGCTGAGGGGGCTACTCGTCAAGGGGGCTTCTTGAAGAACTGGGCGTTTTGCCATTCTGCCAAACACCGAGGGGCTGCTCACCGGCTCACGGGACGTTCAACGGGGCATCTCGCCAGATGCCAATGGGGCAGGGGGTCACGGATGGGGTGTCTCGCTAACACCGACGTCGGGGCAGAGGGTCCCTGTTCAGGCGCCAGATGTTGGGGTCCCCCCCAAGGCCAGCTCAGGAGGGACGATAGGGTCTCTGCCGAATTGGGGTGAGCAGCGCGGAGTCACGACACAGACTCTGGGAGTTGGGTGAAAGTGGAGCGAGAATCCACAAACTCGTTTATTCAGGAAGTACACATGGGTTTTAAGGGGCTGTTAATCCTTGTATGGGGCGGTCCCCTTTTGGTGACCAATGACAGCTTGTCTCTGGACAGGACATCTCGTAGTAGGCTTCTCGCGAGCATGGGGCTGTAACTGTTGTCACATCGAGCCTGTGCAAAACGCCATTTTTACAGAAGCCACTTCCTATTGTCTTTTGCCATGTGGTCTGGCTAGGACCAGGCCTGTATTGTGCCATACACATTCACAATATCATTAACAAAGTGTGCTTTGTACAGTATCAACTTTATCCTCAGCATTCCCTAAACAATTCTGTATAACAGCCAGCCACTTACTTAAATTTGCATTAGAATCAGTATGATCAGTAACCTAGAAATGACTGAAAATACACAGGAGGATGTGTTTGGGTTCCATGTTAACTTAATACTGCTTTGTATGAGGGACTTGAACATCCATGGATTTTGGTAACTATTGAAAGGAGGGTGTGATGTCCTAGATCCAACCTCCTGGCAATACTGAAGGTTAACTGTGCACAAGGAAATAGTACTCACTTCTCACCAAAGAGCATGCTAGGATATATCCCTAATTTCCAGGCAGGAATGGCCCACATTTCTTGGAGCATTAGATAGAACATTGAGAAGAGTCTTTACTCAGTACAGTAGTAGGCTCTAGAGTAAAGCGCATACCTAACACATTCTACAGACAAGATATCAAAGGGTCAAATAGTGTCTAAGTAACTGCAATTTAGGAGAAAGTATATATATATATATATATATATATATATATATATATATATATATATAGAGAGAGAGAGAGAGAGAGAGAGAGAGTCACTCAGTAGCTCATATGTCACCCAATAGTTTAAAATTCACAATCTCCCACCCCATGAAATATTAAGTAAATATTCTGCCAAAAGATATGACTCTAATTGAATGAAAATCAATTAAAACTGATGCAGAATAGCATACATACTTGCTTAAGTTTATTCCATTTATATATTACATTTAAAATGAAGGAGGCATTTAAAAACCCAATTTAAAGTCTCAGAGAGAAACTAAAATGATGTCTCCTACTACTGAAGACACTATATGCTATTGATACAGAACATGGAGAGACATGGCTGGAATCTAGAAGAAAGTCAGTCCCCAGACAGTTAGCTTGTCTAGTGCCAGAAGGTGCTACATGAGCGACTAAGGGAAAATGGCAACATCTATCCAAGCAACCTGTGGTCTAAGCTACTCAACAGTAAACAACCTGATGTGATGCTCACCCAAGTGAAATAGTGGCACACAACCATGGTAGGTAACCAACTGCTCTTGGATTGGCTAATGGATCCACTCACTGGAATGGAACCTATAGCTGGAACTGGGAAACAAGTCAGAATCATATCCAAAAAATGAGTTTGCTCTCCAATATCAAGCTCCCACCAATTCTGGGCTATAAGAAGGCCTACACCTATTCTCTAAACTAATAATGGTTATCCCCTTGATCTGGTGCTAACTTCACTCTCCATTGTCGAATCTGCTTCTCTTTTTTTAGATGGACCCAGAACCTGAGGAGAGGATCAGCCTATCACACCTCACCCAGGGCCCCAGCTGAAACCATAGAGTAATTGGGGAAATAAGCAAGAGTGCTTCCTTCTTAGAGATCCTGGTATCAGCACAAGGGTGAAGGAGATAGACACAAAGAACACTCAACTCCTACCAAACCACCAAACCACAGGGACATTACCTCTTCCCCATAAGTGATTGATACCCCCACTATGAACCATCCACACTCCACATGGGAATAACTGATATCCCCAATGAGTAGAGCCCCTTCAGATGGGGAGGGCAGGGAGGAGAATAAGGATGGCACCAACATGTGCTGTTTACACACTGAGTATGTACATAACTAATAAGAAAAACAAAAACAAAAAACCTAGTAACTCTTGATATAAAGTCTTTTAAAATTTATTATTATTACTATTTATTATTATTAACAACATATTTCATATGGATACATCATGTGTTGGTACCCACTTTTCTCTTGACTACATTTTTTAAGTTCAATTTTTTCTGTAAATTCACTTGTGTTGTTTTCATTTTAACTTCATATAAAATTAAATTAATACTTTGAGCTAAAAAAACATTTTAAAAAGAAGCTAAAATGAATGAATAAAAACTGGAAAGTTTTGATGACCAATGAAAACTATCTTAGAAGCAGAGATTATTGAACTCTGGAATAATTTTAAGTGGTCTAAAACAGATATAAGTGAAATCCATAAAAAATAGATAGTGGGGATGAATGGAGGGATATTTGAAGAAAAGGGTAAAAACTTTTCAAACTTTATAAAAACTATACACTGTTACAACAAAAGAGTTCAATAATCTGGGAAGCATGAGAAAAATAGATAAACTATACATGCATCATAGTCAAGTTATCCAGAAACAATGGCATAGGAAAAATCTTAACAGTAGGCAGAGAAAAATAAAGTATATTTTGCAGAAAGTTATACAGATAAAAATGACAGCCAATTTCTCATTCCAAAAAGTAAAAGTAAAGCAATAATTTTAAAAATGCTACAAGAAAATACCTATCAGCTTATAATTTTATACCCAATGAAAATATTTTTCAAGACTAAAGGCAATAAAGAATTTATCAGATATATAAAAACTGAAAGAATTTAACACCAATAAACCAATAAGAAATGTTAAATGGAGGAAGATTAAGTAATGGTACATGAAATATGACACTATGAGAAGAATGAAGGAGATTTGAAATGGTAACTAGGCATATAGTTGTTTTTATTTTTAAGTTCAATGTTTTATGAGACAATTAACTGTTTAAATAAAAAAATAATGAAAACATAGTTTTGGGATTACACATGGGTACATAATGTTTCATCATAATGTCCCAAAGCCAGGAAGGAATAATTGAAAGTATACTGTTATGAAGTAATTTTAATGTATAGCATGTAGTAAAATATTACTGGAAAGAAAACAAGTATAAGCCCAAGAACTACATATCTTAAGGCAGTTATTGAAATAACAAAGCAAGGACTTATAGCAGGCAACTGAGAAAAACAAAACAAAAATATCTTCATGAAATATCATCAATAAAAAAGAAAACCAAAAGAAAATGAGAACATCTGAGATAAAGATAATAAAAAGAGTAAGATGGTTAACTTAATCCTAATAACATCAGTAGTCATGTTAATTATATATGACAGTTAATCTGGATTTTCAACTTTGGGTTGAAAGGTACCTAGGAGATTAGTGAAGCTGACCTTTTGATGGTGTTTTTTTTTTTTTTTTTTTTTTTTCCCTCAATTTTTTATTAGCATACAAAGAATAGGGTATCATTATGTGACATAGCAAACAAATTTTATTTTTGTTTTTGGTTTGGTTTCTTTCCTTTCCTTCCTCTTATCTCCTGTCCCTCTGTGCATGCCCCTATTGTTAGGTCAGACATGATCCCAAACTGGAGTCAATAATAGCAGGATGTCAAGAGAGACATAAGAAAGTGAATTATCCACATTCCTCAAGAAACCACCCAGCCATTATCCCTTCCTTGCCTAACAATGCCCCCAGGTCATGGTTTCCTGCCCTCTTATCTCATAAGTTGCCTGCTCACTGTTCTGGTCTCACACCCTAGCTTTTTGAAATGGCTAAGGTAAAGAACAAAGGAGTTCTTTCCCCTTCCTCACCTTCCCCCAACTGAAGAAGCTTATAAAGCCCACTACCTGAGAAACTCAAGTTGGCTGTGCTCCTCTCTTGTGAGTCAGTCCTGGTAGCTCATGCTTTTCCTGAATGAAAGCTTTCATCTTTGCCTCAGAGTGGTTTGTGTGGTTATGGTCACTTGGAAATCTTACATCTATTGCCTGACTTAGATAGGAGGCTTCCAGTTGGCCTCTTGTGTAGCCAGACCTCCTTTCCCCTGAACAAACCACTGAGCTGCCATTGACCCTCTAGAAGCTTCAGACCTTCTCTGCCTGATACCAGCCTTCACACCCACCACAATTCAGCCTCACTCTTCTTCCCTTCCTCTCGGTAAGTGTCCCTCTCAGGGTGGCCTGCTCTCAGAGCTAATCCCTTCTTGTGGAAGCCATACCAGAACACCAGGCTATACCACTCGCTCACTTCTGGGCCCCAACCCCAGGTCTCAAGAAAGACACTCTTTTTTTTTAGAGAGAGACACAGAGAGAGAGGGAGATGAAGACAGATAGAGATGGGCGCACCAGCAGCCTCTTTGCTGTGCATAAACTCCAGATGTGTGCGCCCTCTTGTGGTCAAGTGTGGCATTGTGCCCTTGCGTCACTTTGCATCATTGTGCCCTTGAGTCACTTTGCATCTGGCTAAATGTGGGACCTGGAGATTGGAACTGCCAGAGATTGGAACCGGCATTCTTTAGGCTTAGGAGGTAGGAGTCCTAACCGCTAAGCCATCTCTCCAGCCCAAGAAAGACACACTCTTGATACCTTAGGTCTCTCTTTCTCTGGTCTACCATACCCTAAGGGGTGCCTTTTGGTTCTGTTGCAACATCTAGGGAGACTCTCCCTTTTTTTCCTCTCCCCCTCTCTCCTGAGGTCTCATCTTCACTGCTAGCCATTTTCTCCATCTGGAGCACAGGTGCCTACCTTGCCCACTAACAGGCTAAAAAGCTGACAGTTGTGACCTGTACAGCCTGTGCCCACATGAGAGGTGTAGGCCCCATTCACCCTAATGGGCCAGGGGGTCATACTGGTCTTCTGTGAAACCCAACTTAAACCCCTGGTTCCTTTCTCTCATCCTTAATTTGCTCTAGATTTGTAAATAGAATAGAAACTTAAAATGAAAATGCATAGATTCTAAATGAGTGAATGAATGTATGAGGGGGAGATGGTTTTCTGTAGTCTATAGAAAAAGTGCACTTGAAATGAATGTGTGTATGTGAGTATATATGTGGCTCATAGTCCTAAGGATGTAGAATGATTTCTGTTGTGAACAGTGCCATTTCACTGTGGGGGATGTTCTCCACCAAACCCACTATACTAGATGGCATGGCCAACTTTTACTGTTGAGTTTCCTCCAGAAGAAACACAGAAAGCAATTGGGAAGTTATGCTGTCCCACTATATTCCCCAGGGACAAAAAGTAGATCAAAAAAACTTAAGTTCTGGGCCAGTCCAGGCAGATGTACCTGTAATGTGTTAGTGCTTTCCACTGAAGGGCTTGATCTGTAGATGGCCAGGTGGCTCTGGGAGTAAGAGGGAAGCCTAACATACAAATCTCATTGTTGGAAAGAGAGACAGGACACAGATATCTCTGGTGTTTATGCTACCCTAGGAAAATCCCTAAGGGCTCGTTCTTATCTTCCCTGCCTTGCATAGCCAGGGCCTGCAAGAACAGGGAATCTCAGGATCCTGGCCCCAGCATAATGGGTGAATACCAAGTTGCTGTGAACAGATGGGGACTTCTTATAAGAATTTGCAACTGTTTTAAGTTTACTTTATCCCTCTATGCTTCTGTGGGACTACTAACATAAAAACAGTCTCAAGGGCTGGAAAGATGGCTTAGTGGTTAGTGCCTCCTAAGCCTAAAGAACGTTGGTTCCAATCTCCAGCGGTTCCAATCTCCAGATCCCACATTTAGCCAGATGCAAAGTGACGCAAGGGCGCAATGCCGCACTTGACCACAAGGGGGCACACGCATCTGGATTTTGTTACAGCAGCTGAGAGGCTGCTGGCACACCCATCTCTATCTGTCTTTCTCTCCCTCTCTCTCTCTGTGTCTCTCTCCAAAAAAAAAGTGTCAAGATTTATGTTTAAATTTAGACATGCTTAATACTGAATTTGTAAAAATGTTTCAAATAATATTTAAATCAGGAAAGTTATAAGAAACAAAATTTCAAAATCAATAAATGATAAAATCTATATGTTTAAATAGTATAAGTCATGTCTGGTTTACTCTTTTATAAAAAAGTTATTTCCAAAGGCCATTTATTAAAAGTCTTATGGAAAGGACAATGAAAGTATTTGCTGGTAGTTATAAGATAAACTGGAAAGAAAACTTTAAATGGTGGATGCTAAATATTTGGTGAAAAAGATTGTTACAGAGTGGTTACATAGATTATAGAGTAAAAATATGTAGAGAAGGTATGAGTAAGGTATGTGGATGAAGGTATGAGCAAGCTTAAAGAGAAAGCTAATGACAAAGTACTTAATCATATTACAGGCTTCTTGAGATATAAAATGACTATTAGCCTAGGGCTTGCATCAGGCTAATAAAGTATGGCCATGGCTGGTAGCAGGTTGCTATGGTATTCAGGTTGTAAACTTAACTTTAATTCATTGATGTTAATCTGGTTATATTAATGGTTGTGAAAGACTCAATTTAGAGTACCCAAACAAGTTAGCCAGGTTCCCCAATTTGTCAACCTTTTAACTAAATCTTAAGGTTAAAATTGACTCATTAATATTTAATTCTCTCCTAAGGTTATTATATCTAAAACACTGCCTCAAAAAAATCTCAAAAAAATTATCTACTCTCTTTTTTCCTATTTTATAAGGTAAATGGACTATATTTGGAGACACTGGACAGTATTTATTGTAATACACTTGAAACTATTTACTTCAAGGTAAGCAGTAATTTAAGTGTATGGTATTGCACATATGTAAGTAGAAGAACTGATTACAAGGAGGGGAATGGCCTAAGCGAGGCCATGGGAAGAGAATGCATAAAAGAAGGGCAGGGGGAGGGTCAATCTAAATTCAAGATATTGTGAATAAGACTTATGTAAAACTACTTTTTTGAATAATGGCACATCTAGAAGCTGTAGACTGTTACTAGAAAATTTTCAGTACCTGGGATGGGATACCTTCCAGTGAGTTGTTGGCCAAGGAGGTGCCAGTAGCCTCCAAAACATTAAAGGCTTTTGCCAAAGCCCTTGGTTTCCCTTGAGAAACAGATAGTAAGACCCTATTGCTGAAGACATCTCTTGCCTGAGAGGCAACGTCACTGAGAAAGCAAGCTGGTGCAGAGCAGAAAACCTTCTCCCTGTAGACCAGCCAACTGAAAGCTGGAAAAAGCTGCACTGCATGCAGCATATGGGAGACAGAAATCATCAAAAGTGAAAACAGTGGACACTGAATATTCAAGTTTGGCCAGACAGGCCCAATGACTGAACGGGTGCAATAGTGGCATGTCTACACTTGGGGTAACCAACTGCTCCATAATTGGACTGAATGCCCTCTCTACAGGAGGGAATACATACCTGGTACTGAAAAACCTAAGCAAAAGTCTATGGCAGGTGAGGTCATGAGCCTTAGGGGTATAAAGCCTGCTTTTGTCTGACTAAATGTATATACTATTCCCACCAAGCTGCCCTGAAAGTACTACATTTAATGCTCATATTCACATATTAATGCTACTCTCACTTCTGGTTAGAGAAGCTTCTCTTTTCAGATGGCTATGACCACTGGGATGATCCAAAAGGCAACATAGTGCTGAGAAGAAGGGATGGAAGAGTGCCCAGCACTGAAACACCTCTGTCATACCCTCCAAGGCTCAGGGACCATTGCAGAAGAGGGGGCAGATAGAATGGAAGAGCCAAAGGAAGAGTATGACTTCTTACAATGCAACTGCCCAGACAGAAATTGGCCTTGATATTATCCATGACCTTGCAGTGCCTAGCAATACCTTCGCAAGACCCTCAAAATCAAAGAAAAAGGTGATGATATCAAATTAAAAGAGAGACTAATGGAGAGAGGGAGGGGACATGATGGAGATTGGAGTTCTAAAGTGGAATGGGGGGAGGGGAGGGAAATATCAGGTGGGTTTTTTTGTATGTAAGTATAAAAGTTGTCAATAAAAATATAATAATTAAAAAAAAAAAAAAGAAAATATTCTAAATGAAGTTGTATTGTGACTTAAGATGTAATTCCTCAATTCCTCCAACAATCAATCTTAATGCTTTAGATTTAACTTACATCATTACTGAGCAAGTTTACCAAAGTGCCACAGACAGAATTACAGAGTTTATTAAGGTTTGAGTAGTTATAGACTATGTCATGAAATTTTATGCATGTTTTGTGTATATTTTATGTATGATTTTTAAAAAATTGAAAATATTTCTTTCTGGCTCAGCAGTTAAAGGTGCTTATTTACAAAGCCAGATGTACATAATGGAGGATGCATTTGGAGATTGTTTGCAGTGGCAAATGGCTGTGGCATGCCCATTCCTTCTCTTTCCATGATACTTGTTTCCTTTTTCCATTATATCCTGGCAGTTTAATCCAGTTCCTTTATTCTTTGGGTATATTATATATAACCAAATTAATTTCAGAAATTGACAGACTGGATGGACATCTTATTTAGCTTTTAAAAGTACTAAATCTCATCCTGATTCTGATGAACTTTAAAAATTCATATTTAAAATTCATATTTACTCCAAAAATGTTGCTACATGATTTAAATTTATTATTTATTTTAAATTTTGTTAGCAGATCTTTTATTCATATTTTACTCTCTGAAGTTTCATGTACCTTAAATATGTGAACTCTACTTTTTGTTAATATCAGATTTTCCAGATATCAAAATACTGTCAGTTGGTTTATACAGAGTACATGATGTTTTGACTATCAATAAGCATACATCACCATTCCCAGCTAAACCTCTGTAATTTTAAAATGGTTCTTGTCCTGTTCATTCTGGTCTTGCTGGGTGATTACCACTAAGGTTATATTCTAAGTCTTAATAAAAGTGACTTATTGTAATCTTGTTCCTAGGAAAACTGAGAAAGCTCCCGATGTCTTAGGGAAATCCACTGTATATAAACAATGTTAATATAGTTTATCTATGCTTCATATAACAGTCATAAGTATTTCTTTAGTTAAGCCTTAAAATTGTTCAATGTTAAAAGGTTCTTATCTAAAAAATAGTTTATTTCTGTCATATTGTCTCTAATGTATGTTAAAATTGGGCTTACATAACTAAACAATAACCAAGTTTTATTCTTAATCTATGTATAATCAGTCTCAGTCAAGGTTTCACTTAATTAATTGTCTTATTTCTGGTAT
Source organism: Orientallactaga sibirica (assembly GCA_036365145.1). Classification (NCBI taxonomy): domain Eukaryota; kingdom Metazoa; phylum Chordata; class Mammalia; order Rodentia; family Dipodidae; genus Orientallactaga; species Orientallactaga sibirica. Next base: position 9,072,378 of record JAEOAD010000031.1, on the reverse strand, counting down.
CTTAAGTTCATTGCATATAGAGATATTGATACTTAAGACATATTTCTTGCCCTAGAAAAATAATCTTAAATTGCTGTTCTGATTCCAGTTTCAGGGTAATTGGTATTTGCATTGGTATATAGGCTAACCAAAGTTGTTTTTAAACACAGATTCCAAGTTTTTATACTGCCTTACCTTTTCCTGGCATACAATTTCCAGATTAAATCAATTGACTTAAAGTTATTGACAAAATAATTGATAAAATATTGTTTTCAGTGCTACTAAAATGTTCTGCCTATACTTATAACGGGCAGATACTTAAAAGATAAAATGTGTATGCTTTCTATGTTCCAGCTATAGCTTACACTGTCACCTGACAACTAAACTTAAGTATTAATCAAAATAATTTTAAACTATTGTGTCATTCTCTAACCAGATCTGCTGTGCTAACCAGATATGTTCTGCACCTTTTTAACTAATCCATTTTGCTACTTACAGTCTCTCTGAGTGATTAATATCTATATGTAAAAGCCAAAATAAACTGGAAACATTGGAGTTAAAAACTAACCAATATTTTGGTTCCTGCTCCTAGGTCAGAAGGCCACAGGAGATGATGGGACACTTGCAAACCACTAGCCTCTGATAAATTACCTATCTTCTTGATCAGAGAGGATATGGAGACCCAGAAATTAATTCCAAATCTGTGTATCTGAAATAGGAAAGTCACATTGGAGAAGTTTCAGTCCTCCAGGCTTCCCAAAAGAGGGAGGGCCACTTTGTCAGCATGCCCTTGGCTTATCCTAGCAGATGACAATGCTATGAGTCATAAAACTCCTCACAGGTCCCTAAAAGTGTCTCCTGCAGCCCCATTATTGACCTCCAGAATATACAGTTAATTCTGGCAGCCTACATGGTCTTAATCACCCAGTAAGAAAAATACAACTACAAAATATAACTACAATATAAACAAATATTCAGACTAATAGGCTCCCCTGTCTGACGCTGGCTTAAATTCTAACATTAACTCGTGCTTTCTGCCTCTGCCTGTCACTGATTACTTCTAAACTCCACCTACCCTGGCACCAACTCCTCCCACTTGCCTTAACCAAAATCAGAGCTATTCCTTGGGCACCCTCCTTCCTTAGCCCTTACCCTACCTCATCCAGAGATAAGTACACCACCACCCCAAGAGACACTCTCAAACTTAAACTCTATCATGTTCCTACTCTTCCCTTGATCCCCAAATGGCCCTCTTGAATACACTGATGCCCCTCTGCCTCCTCTCTCCTGCCCCAAGTGCTCTATCTCATGCCTCTGTGTGCTCATTCTCCCCTTGGGCCTGGTGTTTTGATGTCATAGCTGTTGACAAGAATAACAAGAACCTTCATTCTTCCTTTTGTCCTCCTACAAATGTCATCAGCGACTGCCCTGAAGCCATCCCAATACAGAGATGATAGGAGAGAAGCATCTGTTTCATTCAGGACCAAGTCACAACAGCATGCTGTACCGGCACTGATGGAGGGTACTCACTATGGATCTCACCACTCTGCCCCCTCTAGCCACCATGGAACTGCTTCATCACCTGCCCTAAAGGGAGACCCATCAACTGCATTATCCAGCATCTCCAAGAACTCATTGCCCCTATAGTCAGCATGAAGAAATAAACCTTCCTCTCTTATCATTAACAACAGGATGAAATGTTAGGTCGGACAGACTGCTCCCAAAACGGAGTCATCAAGGACAGCAGGATGGCGACAGAGACATAAGCAAGTGGATTATCCACATTCCTCAAGAAACCTCCCAGCCATTATCACTTCCTTGCCTGCAATACCCCCAGGTCATGGTTTCCTGCCCCTTTATTTTGTAAATCACCTGGTCACTGTTCTGATGTCACACCCTGGCTATCTTAGATCTCCCCTAAAGGAACCTTTCTTATTCAGCGCTTTCCCTTCCTCACCTTCCCCCAACTGAAAATACCCTATAAATCCCACTATCTGAGAACCTCAGGTTGGCTGTGCTCTTCTGTTGTGAGCCAGCCCTGGCAGCTCATGCTTTTCCTGAATAAAAGCTTTCATCTTTGCCTCAGAGTGGTTGGTGTGGTCATGGTCATTCCCAAACTTTACACCCATCAAAGTCTGTTTTTAAGATTCCATATTGCCTTTCCTTTCTGGGGAAAAACAAAAAAGTGCTTTAAGAAACGATTAACTAAGTAAAAGAGACACACTCAGAGTATGAGCCATTCCAGGCCACAGGATGGGGTTCCAGATGGAATTAAAGGGAGAAAGGATAAAGTCAGACAGCCCAGACCTTTTCTTTCTGGTTCCTGGTCATGGTAATGTGAGCTGCACCACCCACAACATCCTCCACCCTAAGATATTTGAAACCAACATAAAAAAAATTTCCCCTTTAAATTATTTTTCTCAATTATTTGTCACAGGTCCAAAAGAAGTAATGAACAGTCTACATGTGGTACACACTCCAATTAAGTAGCAAGGATCATAATTTATGTGTAAGATGAATGAATTGTGTGTTCTGCTCACAAAACACATTGTTAATATAGACCTTTAGGTAGGTTAAAAATGAAAAATATTCTGAAAAGATATACAATTCTTAATGAAAGAAAGCTGGAATGTCTAAGCTAACATCAGAAATAGAAGATTTGGGGGCTCGAGAGATGACTTAGCAGGTAAAGCACTTGTCTACAAAACCTAAGGACCCAGGTTTGACTCCCCAGAACCCACTTAAGCCAAATGCATAAGGTGATGAATGCATCTGGAGTTCCTTTGCAGTAGCTAGAGGCCCTTGTACACTCTTTCTCCCTCTTTCTCTCTCATAAATAAATAGCTAAAATATTAAAAAATTAAAATGAAATAAAATATACTTTAAAATGTTAAAAAAAGAAATAGATTTCATAACAACAAATGTACCACTAAGCAAGAAGGTCATTTACTTTATGATGATAATGCTATTAATTAATCAAGAATATGTAACGAAATTAAATAGTTTTTAGAATTTCTAGATAAAAAGACAAATATAAATTTATGCTCGTAGATTTCAACATATTCTGTAACAATTAATAAGCCAATGATAGTCCACTAAGTAAGAATATAAAAGATTTGAATAATAATGTCACCTAACTAACCTGTTGTCATTTATAGCACACTCCACCCAGCACAGTGGGATACATTCTTTGAAGCAAACACAGAACATTTAGAAGTATGTTCCAGAACATCAAATTAAGTCTCAATAGATTTAAAAGAATCAAAATATATAAAATACAATGAAAATTAATTACAGATACTTCATATTAAATTTTTGGGTAATCATCAAATATGTGAAAACCAAAAGTATTCACAAAGTAGTCTTGAATTAAAGGTAGCAAAAGAGAATGCAATATTGTCAACTAACTAAAAATATTGATGCAATAATAGGTAATATTTTCTCTAGTGAAAAAAACTCGAAAAGTTAATCATTTTATTTAATACTTTAAGAAGTTATAAATAGAGCCAGGCACAGTGGCTCACACTTATACTTCTAACACTCAGCAAACAGACGCAGAGTAATCACCAATAAAAGGCCAGGCAGAACTGTATAGCAAGTTCTAGACCAGCCTAGCATACAGAGTGAGACACTGCCTTAAAAAGCCAAACAAACAAGTAAACAAAAAGCTAGAAAAAGTAGGAGTAAATTAATTTCAAAATAAGAATAAGAAAGACAACAATAAAAATAAAGTATACTTGAAATAACAAGCAAATTATCAGAGAAGACAAATGTAACCAAAAGCCATATTTACAGAGAGATCACATGGACAAATTTCTTAAAAGGCACCAACTACTCAGACACATTCAACAAGAAATAGATAATATGATCAGGTGTGGTGGCACACACCTTTAATCCCAGCACTATGGAGGCAGAGGTAGGACCTCTGTGAGTTCAAGGCCACCCTGAAACTACATAGTGGATTCCAAGTCAGCCTGAATTACAGTAAGACTCTACTTTGAAAAACAAACAAACAACAACAAAAAAAAACCATGAAAAAATCTTATATGGTTTGAAGAAATATGATGTGGAGATTAATATACTTAATTTTCCTCTTTACCTGTCTTTGTAGACTCAGGTGGCTAAAACAGTAAATTTTATCAAACATTTAAGAGTGAAATGATATTCTATACAAACTCTTCCTGAAACAAATTGAGAAAGGAGTCCTTAGGGATTGATTCTATGCATTTACAATTCCTCTCATATGCAAACCTTTATATTGTGAGGGAAGAACACCATAGGTCAGTATTCCTTATAGACAGTAATGAAGAATTTTTAAACCAAATTTTAACAACTCAGTTCCAACAATATATAAAAATTAAAACATACCATGACCAAGAAGAGGTTATTCATAGGAAAGAGCAAAGTTGGTTTTAAAGTTAAAATAAATAAATCATGAATAATACTTCCTAGCATGTGTGAGGCCCTGGGTTTAACCCCCAATGTCACAAATAAAATTCAAATATTAATCATTATGTGATATACCATATTATTGAACTAAAATGCATAACTGTGTCCTCTCTGTGAACTTTTTTTTGGGGGGGGGCTTATCTGAAAAATTCAGAAATCATTGATAGTTAAAAAAATTAAAAGTTCTGTGAAATTAATATGTAGGAAGAAATTTTCTCAATGTGATAATATACAGTTTCAAAACAAATATAAGCTACATAAAATGGTGAAAGATTGAATAGTTTCCCTTACATTCAAGAGCAAGGGAAGTGTCTCATCCTTTCTATCCAGCATTTAATTAAAGCTAATATGAAATGCAAGAAAAGTCAATAGTGCCCAAATGGGAAAGGGAAAGAGAAAATTATGAGAAAATATGGCTGTCTATATGGTCAGTTTGGAATAACCTTCAATGGCATTATTATAATTCACTTTGACAAATAACAAACACAAACACAAATTATAATTTTAAAGATATCATTTAGAGAACATTAAAAATATGAAATATTTAGGGATAAATATGATGAAAATATACAAGTCCTATATACTAATATTATCCAACATTGCTGACAGAAAATAAAGAAAATCAAGACACATTGCTACATTAATCAACTTCATCTTACTACAATGAAATACCCAAGACAAATATGTTCAGCAATTACAGAGGAAAGAGGTTCAGTGGTAGAGCACTCACACAGATGTGAGTCCCTGGGTTTGATCCCTAGTGATGAAAAAAAAAAAAAAATGGAATAAAATACTCACACCTATAACTACAGGGAGAGAGTAAAACTATAATTAAGCTTAGTGAAAGAGTTTAGACATAGAAGTATGAATTGGATGTTTTCATTTATAGGAAACTCTATAAAACTTAATTAATCCATGATGACTAGAAGAAAGTAGGTGTTTTTTTTTTTTTTTTTTTTTTTTTTTTTTTTTTTTTTTTTCAAGTGAGAGGCAAGAGCATGCAGGGAGGAATAAGAGAAGGAGAAAATATTTTGGTGTAATTGATATGTTCAATATTTGTAATGGTTTCACAGGGAAATGCTCAAGTCAAATCTTACCAATCTTACACTGTCAGTAAGTATATTTTATTGTAGGTAAATCATACCTAATATGGAGAGAAACAGCATGGAATGGGGTGCGAGTTCATCTGTTCAGTCTCCATGTGATATATGGGGCAGAGCAGCAGGAGTTGGTGAGAAAACTGACACCATGCAATGAGAAAATCTTCTATGTTGTAGAGAATGGTATTTACCCATGGCTTAAGACATTGAGGAATTTGTGTGTGTATGTTTCATTACAGTTATCTCCTGCTTTCCATTTCATTTAATTTTTATTTCTTTCCAAGCTTATCAAGCCAAACCAAATCAAACAACAATAAAGTCTCCTTCTTCAAAGACTTACATCCCAAAAACCACTGCCTGTTAGAGTCTTCCTCACTACAGACCTTTCCTCCAGCCCTCTGATCTCGTGGAGAACTGATAGTGATTGGCATGCTCAATGAGTTTGTCAAATAATGAGAACCACTTCCATGGGTGGTCACGGAAGATGCTGTCTGCATAATCCATTCTCTATGCAGACAGCTAAATCAATCTGATATCCCCCCTGCCTGCCTGCCTTCAGTTCTCTATGGAAAGACGATCTTTAATTTTAAGAACTCGGCAGTGGTCTTAAATCCTGAGCTTTGCGAGTTTTACATAACTTTGGGCTGATCCAAACCTCTTTTGGAAATACAGCTTTCTCATATGTGAAAGAGGCTAACGGCAGGACTCATAGTGAAGTCATGAGGATATTAAGCTTCAACATATATAAAGGCCCCAACAGAGAAATATGGATGGGTTTGGCCTTAGCTACTTCTAGCTGCCTTTCATCTCTTCCCATCCTCCTGCTCTGTCAGGAGTTTTTCTACCAGACAATGAGATCAGAGTATCATATTTATTCCTCAGATACAAATTTAGCTGGGTGTAAATCCATGATCCCTTCATAGGAAATATTGTTTAAATTTAAAGAAACACACAAGACTAAGACTTTTGTTATGAGAAATACAGATTTGAACTTGACCTGGGGAGGAGCCTTGGCCTGGATTTTAATCAACACAGCCAGTGTTTTCAAGTTAGGGCCAAATTCTTGTGATACATAATACAAAATTTATGAACTTACTGAAACTGATTTATAAACTGATATGAGATAATGCAACCATATAGAGCTGGTTGCAGAATAACCAGAGGGTAAAATTGTAGTTTTATTAAAATCATCTCAATCATTTTATCTCCTACCTATGTTGGATAAATAGTCATTTTTGTAGGATCTGTAAGCACCAGGGAGCTCCCACCCTATTTTTCTAATGTACAATGAACCAGATTTAGAAAAACGTCATCCCAGAAAATGAGGTTCCTATCAAAATGAATTTCACAAACAATTATGAATGCCTACCCCATCCTAGGCTCACACATTTAGGAATCAGAACACACTCAGAAGATAAATTATGGGTATGGGGAAAGCATAACAGAGTGGTCAAGGGAAGAAAGAAGCAGATTTTCTGACCTCAGAATTCATTCACAAATTCATTCAGCAAATAAAGAATTTCTGCTATAAACCATGGGTAGACATTGAACAATATGGACCCATCTTTACCATTGGCTGACCTTATTTCTTATTTATTTTTCTTTCTCTCTAAACTAAACCAAGTTCGAGAACAGAGACACTACTTGCCCCATAATAAAAAAAATTAACTTTTTAATGTTCACTTACTGAAATGATAGAAGACTAATTCTTATGAATTAGTCCTACTGAAATAGAACAAAACATAAGCTCTAAAAGCGATGTACATTCTTCTGTTAGTGGTTCTTTAGCCAGTGCGCCAGCTCTCCTTGCAAGGTGGACCCTGTCCCTGCTCATGCTCTCCTACAAGGAATATGACTCATGTATACATTTGACATCCTTAATACCCCAAAGTGCCTGCCAAATATGCTTACAATCTGCCATTAGAAATGAAGTGGGAGTTGGGTAGAATCTAGATTGGAAGTATAAACTGAAAATCAACATTTATATGTATATTAATTCCAAATTACTAGATATGTCCAATTGACACTATAAACCCAGTAATACCATTCTCTTTGAACATATCACATCATTTGTCACTACAGCAGTGACCTTTTCCCTGTCGGATAAAACCTCCAACCAGAGACAGTTTATCAAAGGTGTGAATGTGATAGTTTGAATGTGATAATTTGAATGTTTGACTCCATAAAATCTGTAATTTTTTTGGGGGTGTTTGAGGTAGAGTCTCACTCTAGTCCAGGCTGACCTGAAATTCACTATGTGATCTCAGGGTAGCCTTGAAATCACGGTGATCCTCCTACCTCTGCCTCCTGAGTGCTGGGATTAAAGGCGTGCGCCACCACGCCCGGCGAATCAGTAATTTTTGATTAAACTTCCTACTTGAGCCCATAGCAGGCAGATTTCTGGTAGAGGGTCATGCCACTGGGTCCAGATCTGAGTCCAGCCCTACTATGTGTGTTCAGAGCAGTTTGAGCTCTGGCTGTTCCTGTTTTGTGGTGCTGGGTGTTGGTGAGGTCTCTCTGCTTGGATCTATGATGGAAAGCCAGATTCTTCCTTCAGTAATGGTGTTCCACTGGACTCCATAAGCCTGAAAAACAATCCCTTCCTACCATCATCTGTGTCTGGTTGGATGCTTGTTCCAGCAATATGGAGCTGACAAAACACCCAACCAGAAATAGCTTGTGGAAGGAAAGGCTTTTTATTTGGTTTATAGTTTCAAAGGAAAGCTCCATCATGGCAGGGAACACATGGCATAAGTGGACAGATGGGAGTAGCATTTTGTTACATCAGTAGGAAAGAAGCCCGGGTGTGCAGGCTAGCACTAGCAAGCAACACAGGACTAGAAAATCCCAAGGCTTGACCCCAGCAACAGTCATCCTTCAGCAGAACTCTACCTTCCAAAGGCTCCATCTTCTGGGGATATAGTCTGAGTCTTAATCATAAACACATGTAGCTATGGGGTACATTACATTCTAATTACCACAGTCACAATGAAAAAATCATGATGTAAGAGGAAACAGACTGTTTTTTTTTTTTTTTTTTTTTCTGAAATCTCACACAGACCATCCCATTACTAGTGGTTTGTATATATCACCTCATTCCACCATCACACATTTCTAATATGTAATTTTCCATGTCTATAGATTTGAAAATTAAATTTTAAAAAGTCAGAACATGGAAGAAATTGATGGTAGAAAATTAAAGTTTGTGGCCAAATCTAGTGTATTTCAAAGTCCATAAATTACCACTCCATGTAGGGACTGATAAAGGTTTTCTAGTCGGGCCCCTTTGTAACAACAGTCTAAAAATTAGTCAACTCTGCTCAGACCCTTCTTTATCTGGTTTATTATTCTGACAGAAGATGAACCTTGTAGTCTATAACTGGCCAATTTATACTGAGCTTCTCAAAATTCTGGTAGTTATGCTCCCCTTTAAGGATTAATTATTATGTTTTAGCATTTAGTTTTACAATTTCTCAAATTATTTACTTAATTAAATTTATTCTTTAAAAATTATTTTATTTGACAGAGAGAAAGAGAGAGATAATGGGCATGCCACGGCCTGTAGTCACTGCAAATGAACTCCAGACACATGTGCCATCTTGTGCATCTGTCTTATGTGGGTCTTGGGGGATTGAACTTGGGTCATTTGGCTTGCAGGCAAGTCCCTTAACCACTAAGCAATCCCTCCAGCCCAATTAAATTTATTCTTCAAATTTATGAATACCATCGCTAGTAAAAGTGCATGCTAGGTTCAAGTCACACCTCTCTGACTTGCTCTCAATCTCTCAAATAAATAAATAAATATTTTAAAAGAATTTGAGGGCCAGGTGTAGTGGTGCACACCTTTAATCCCAGAACTCGAGAGGCAGAGGTAGGAGGATCACTGTGAGTTCGAGGTCACCCTGTGACTATATAGTGAGTTCCAGGTCAGCCTGGACTAGAGTCAAACCCTACCTTGAAAAACCAAAAAGAAAAAAAAAATTAGGGCTGGAGAGATTGCTTAGTGGTTAAGGTGCTTGTCTGTAAAGCCTAAGGTCCCAGGTTAAATTCCCCAGTGTCCATGTAAGCCTGATGAACAAGGTGGTACATGTGTCTGGAAGTTGTTTGCAGTAACTGGAGGCCCTGGATCACCCATTTTTTTTCTTGTTCTCACAAATAAAAAAATAAATGAAATATTTTAAAAATCTCACTTATTAGCTCTGTGATGGTGGGACATTTACTTCTCTGCATCATTTCCATCTTCAGTAAAAGGAATGATAAGAACACTCAACTAACAAGGTTGCCATGGAGGTTACAAGAAACAGCAATGCAACAGGACCATGTTTAAGATAAGTATTCAAGAAGTATTAGCTATTATAATCTTTAGTGTACATTCATGGAAAACCAGAGGCACCTCTTGCAAGGCAAAGTTAAATGTATAAGTCAATACTTATGGTAATAATCCATTGTTATTCAGTTTAGTCCAGGTAATGCTGATCTTGAAGGCTGTGGATGTTAACCTTACTATTTTCATTATTAAAAAGCAATATCATTCATTTTTCAAGGATAATTAAAGCCTTATATAAAAGTGATTACCTACCTTTGTTATAATCACAAGGATTAAAGTGATTGAAAGGAAATCAATTTTCTGTGCATGATTCAATGCCATTCAATTTCTTACAATTTTAAATACAAGTCCGTATTTCTTACACTTCTTGAGGCTAGAAGTCTTACCATCATGATCCTGGCATGGGCTATATTCTAGTAAAGGCTCTCTTTCTCCTCTGAGCTTGGCAATTGGCTTGGTCTTGCTTTGTCCTCACATGGACACAAGCAAACACACCCTCTAGAATCAAAATTTCTGAGGTTTGTTCTTGTAAGAACACTTAAACCACTCACAAGGCACCAATTCATGACCTAACTATCATACAGAGGCCCACCACTTAATGCTATCAACTTGCAAGGTTGGCATTTTGACTTGAATTTTGAGAAGGGCATAGTCTGTAATAGCTCCATGGCCTCTTTTGCAGTTGATCTTTTGTACATGAGACTAAATTATCTGTATTACAACTCAATTCCAAGTGATCTAGACAATAACTAGATGTCTTTCAGGTTGTATGTCCTATAAGGTTGGGATGATGTTGTAGACACCATTTGATCACATTTGGCCCATCTCCACATAGGAGGAGGCCCTTACTAAAGGTAGAAGTCATGTTGATGAGCACAATGGAAAGCCCTGTATGACAATAAAGATGGCTCTTATGAGTCAAGTTCAGCCAGAAAAGTACTCTGTCATATAGTGACTCAAGCTGCTGAAATATGCATGCAAGTAGGAGTCAACTCTCTGATTTAAGATGATGAGTACATGCCTGCTAATGCTCCCTGACAACATAGAAGGAAGCACCAGTGAGAAATGGAAAGGCCACGGATCAAATCTTCCATCAGGTCAGAGATCAGCAGCTGTTTACATTCCACACAACCATGGAGTGCTGGAAGAAATACTAGTGACGAGCTATGGAGTCAAGTCATTCATTTGACTTTTTCCTCATTTTTTATTAGTTATGTAGATAATATGTATACAGTCATGTTGGTACCTATTCCCTGTCCTCCCTGCTCTGAAGGGACCCTCCTTGTTGGGGTCATGCATTGTGGGAGTAGCCATCAGTTATGGGGAAGAGGCAATGTCTCTGGGCATAATGTCCCATCTTGTGGCTCTAACAATCTTTCCATCCCCTCTCCCATCAAATTCTCTGAGACATGTTGGGTTTGTTTTAGGTCTGCTTCAGTAATGAGGTCTTGGGAGCCTCTGTGTTCCTCTTTACACACACACACACACACACACACACACACACACACACACAGCACCTGACACATTAAAGTGTTGTATGATTCCTCACATTGAGAGAAATGCTCATTTCTCTAATGTCTTGTAGGACAATAGGAACATTTTATAGAAATAATTATGGTTCATGATATAGAGTAGTAAAGTCCATAAAGCAACAGTGATAAGCTGTAAAGGATATTTGCATGGTGGAAAGTGGGGTTAATTTGGGTTAATCCCAAATGTTGACATGACAAAATTTAGAGATAACACAGAGACACATTGCTGTGCACGTCTATGAGGATTTTCTGGATTGGATTGACTGAGGAATGAAGACTCACCTTAAATGTAGGTGACACCATTCCAAGCCACAGGGTCCCGGACCACATAAAATAATCAAGCCAGCTAAGCATCTGCATTCGTTACTCTCTGCTTCATGATTGTGGACTCACTGTGACTAGCTGCTTCGTGTTACCGCTTCTATGCCTTTCCTGCCATGATGGGCTTTAGCTCCTCCAACAGTAACCCAAATAAACGTAGTTAATTTCTCATAACTGGGACAAAATACCTGACCAGAAGGAGTTTAGGGAAGGAAAGAGCATATTTCAGTTTACAGTCCCTATCATGGCAGGGAAAGAGTGGTAGAGACACAGGAATCAAGGATCATATCATCATACCAACAGGGAGGAAGTAGAGAGAGCAAGAATGCCAAGAAAGGCAGGATAAGAAAACCTTAAGGCCTGCCCCTAGTGACAAATTTCCTACCACAAGGCTCCACCTCCTCAAGCTTCCAGAAGCTTCCCACACAGTACCATAAGCTGATGATTTAACTATATGAGCCAAAAAAGGAAATTTTACATTCAAACCACTACAACTTCCTCAAGTTTCTTTTGTCAGGCAAGGAAAAAATAATCCAAGACATAATTTATACCTACTGAACATAGGCTTCTAAGGATGAGAACATTCCAACAATTAAATCTAGAAGAAAAGGCAGGATAGTCAAGGGTTGCAGAAACCCAGGCATGTGGAAAGTACAAGGTATATTCCAAGTACTATTGTAAAACAAATAATTCTGGATTCCAGCAGAGAACTCAAGAAAGTGAGGGTAATCAGTTGGGACCAATTAACAGAATGTTATTGGATGACAAGCTAAGGAGTGTGAGGTACCAATAGCAAAATCCATCTCTCCTTAAACACTGCTGAGGAATATGGGCTGTGAGATGTTAAGGATTCTTCTGGGTTGCCTAGCCCTCAGCATTACCACCTAATCCAGACAGTGAGATTACATATATTGTTCACGCACCGCCTACCTCCCCTCATTGCCTGCAGCCTCCGCATCACACCCATGCATGATTTCAGAGTTTATGGGCACTCCTGCTCCAGCAGTCTGAGACCCATAAATGACTTTTGTTAAGTAGACCAAAGTGCTCTTCCCTACATTTATAGGTGAGTGCTTTTGGAGATAAGTAGAGAGAGGGCATGACTCCTGAATGCTTCTGACATTCTCCACCAGTACCACGTAGCTGAGGGTCACTGTTCTGTGGCTATACAGCATGATCAACCCGCTTCTCCCTGCTTCCCCTTCCTTGCCCAGCACACATGATACAATCTGATATGAGATGCTGTAATGGCAGCAGCTGTGTCCTTCTCATCAGCAAGGTAATGAGGATTCATTTCCATTTCATCACTTCTGTCACGTCTGCTTTTTTCCCTCTGTGTTATTTTATTATTGCGGCTAAAATTGATTGCCTTAACCAGGCAAGCGTCTAAATCCTGTCCTTTCATCCTCCCTCCAGTTCCCTTGAGTCTTTGCCTCCCAAGCCTGGATCTCTTTGTTAACATCTTTCCCCTGGCCACCTCCTCCTACCGTGGTACATTAACAAGAAAGAAACACTCATCTGGAACCATTTGTGAGGTGACTCTGAAAGCTGTGTTCTCCTAAGGACCAGGCAAGGCTAGAGCCACGAAGCAGCCTCTGCCTTGGGAGCTGTAGATGAGAAGAGAGCTGCCTCACTGTTGTGATCTGTGTGTCTGCTTTCTGTTGATCTCCCTGGTGAGGATAGCATGGGGCACCCAAGAAGGCTCAGAGATAGACTCTGCAAAAAACAAGACTCTGCCGGATAGGAGTCCCCAGGTGGTTTGGAAAGGCAGGCTAAGAAGAGAAGAGGAGGCAAAGTGGAAGATATAGTGGGCAGCATTCTCTCTCAGTGTTTTACTTTCTGTGAGCATGTGCTAGACAACATGGCTTCTGGAGGGGCTGAGTACTCTAAGACTCAGAATTCCCAGCAATCTTTGAAGCCCAATTTCTCGGATCTCAGTTTCTTACAATTTCATGTGGATTGTTCTGTGAGTGAAAATAGTTGGGCTAGGATGCATAGACAATGAAACCTTGTCACAAATAAACACTGGCAGGTGTGTTTAGGGACATTCTCCTTGGAATGAGGAGAGAAGGACCCCCAGAGGACATGAAGAGCAGAGATCTAACAATGGTGGTCACACCAGGGTTCAGCCACTATGGCAGGTGTATAAGAGACACCACTTCAGGCCAGCTGAGATGGGGCTTTGTGGTCCTTCCATTTGGACAACACTGCTTGGCCTAGGGCGGCTGTATTTTTAAGTCTTGGTCTCTGAGATTTTGTTATTCTTAGAATATGGTAAAATTTTAAAATTATACATACAGAGAAAAAAGGGTTCTTTATCTCCAAATCTAAGATAAGAAACACACTTTTTATTCTCTTTTGATAAATTGTAGAGGGAAATCTTCAATGTTGGGAATGCTTTTTTTCATTTGTGGAGTAGCAGAACAGAGACTTAACTCTGTTTTGTGACTTGGCAAATGGACATTAATTAAAAAAAAAATTTCTAAAGAAAGCGTGCTCCAATGGGTAGTGTTTATGATCTGGATATGTTAGTGGGCACGACTTTTCAGCGGGCCTTACCTCATGTGACATCTGCCTGCTAATCTTTTTGGCATCTCTAGTATGGATTAGATGAGATTTCACAAGTCCTTGGAGTATCAGTTTGGATGCTATGGCATGGTGAATCTGCATGGCACCATGTGACAGAACAAAATGTATACACTTTCCGAAATCAAGGTACCTAGAGAGCTACTCATATTGCCTGGCATGCTGCCCTTTATCACCTTCCCCCCAAGCTCCTTCATCAGATCTTGTCTTCAACTAAGAGGTCTGCTTTGCAGGCATGCTGAAGATTCTGTACATGCTGGACCAAAAAAGCTGTGAACTCCAGTTCAGACTGTCATCTTCTTTCTACCTCTGAGCTTCAAGCCTCTGCAGATTTAATCCTGGGTTGCTGTCTGTAACCACTGTGTCCTGTGAGTGGCCCTGACTGTCTATGTCCACATTATGAACTTGTGAATCTTTCCAGCAGCCTTGACTAACTTATGTGGCCCCCTCTTCCCCTCCTCTCCACCTGGCACTGCATCCTTCTTACAATACTGGCTCCTGGTCAGCTCAGGGAACTTCTGGCCTTTCCTACTGTTGCTTCCTCTTTTACCAACCTGCCACAATAGAGGTTGAGTGAATGAGTACATGAATGATGGCCTGCCCCTTCCTCTGACCATGCCTTTCCTGAGCTTGCATCCAATTCCAGATGTTGCTGCTGGGCTTGGGAAGCTTGCCCACTGAGAATGAGGCAGCCCCTGCGAGATTGCTGAGTCTGCTTTCTCTGTGTGGTAGGAACTTGGAACTTTGCTCATCTGGGTTTCCTGTAGCTCAGAAGCCTCAGCTTCCAAATGCAGCCTCGGAGAAATGAGAAACCGCTTTGTTTTTTGGTTGGCAAAGAGAAGGCCTGTCCTCCCCTGAATCCCAGAAAAGGAAGGATTTAATGTTTCTTCGCTGTGTAAATTGCCAGTCATTTAGTCACTGAAACCTGATTCCTATATATTTTGTGAAACTACTAAAGTTGGTTACTCTGGCTCTTGAAGTGTGTGGGAAGAGACCCCTTTAGCCACTTAGGCAGGGCTAAGTGCATAGAGGAAAACAGAAGATATGCTGGTGGAAAGAATTTGGGGAGGCAGATGGTGAGTTAGTAGAAGCTGCTGGCATGTAGGGTGCCTGGTTTCAAATTTGATTCCACCCCTATTAGCTATGTGATATTTGAAATAAGTTGCTAAATCTTTTTACACATCCATTTTTTCATCTTAATGTGGTGATGTTAATTCTTTGCTTCTAATCTTCTCACTGAGTGAAGACTGCATGGGTTGGCAGATGAGACACTTTCTAGAGTAATGCCTGGCATTCAAGATAGCTTAATACTCATCTGATAGCCCCAGAGCCATTCTCCGGAGCCAAATACACACCTGGTAATGCTCTCTGGGCCCAAACATTAAATGGCTAGTTTATTTTCTTCGGTCTTTAGAAGCCATGCATCAAAATTGTAGAAAACAGCTTCTCTCATACTGACTGTCCACTTGGCACTGGTGTCTGCATAGTTTGCCATTTTGAGTACCATAAAACTCTTCAGTTACGTAAGTCCACTTAATAATACTAATGCTGGGACCCTAGAGAGATGGCTCAGAGGTTAAGGGTGCTCAATTGCCAAGCCTGAGGCCCAGGTTCAATTTTCCAGTATCCATGCAAAGCCATATGCAAAAGTGGTACATGCATCTGGAGTTCATTTGAAGTGGCTGGAGGTCCTGGCTCAACCATACTCACTCTCTTTCTGTCTTTCAAAAAAAAACTTAAACAAACAAACAAACAAAAAAACCTAATTCTGGAGAGAGTATGAAAAAGCTACTTGTGCATGAAAATATATTGAAATTAGTTATTATTTATCATTAAGATAGGCTAATAGTTTTAAAAATCTTAATGCATTTGAGAAGTTCAAAGTTATTGCTCAAAAATCCCCAAGACACTTGTTATGAAGAAAGAGTTAATTTATACATCAAGCTATGCTAGACCCTTGCATCTAAGACAGTCTGCTCCAAACTTCATACATGTGAATACATAAAGACACCGTAAATCAAATGTAGGATTCCCCTTCCTATTGCCAAATTCCATGACCTACTGCAAATTTTCAGAATTTCTTTATTCCCAGAGAAGAGCTCCAGGTATTAGAGAGCTCAGAGGCAAGAGAACATAGACTCAGACCTCATGGCATGGCTCTGTTAAAATGCGGTGTCCCATAGGTCACCACTGTCACTTTAAGAATGCATGGGGAGGGTCTGATTGTGCTGGAACTACTTGTCAGGACCATTCATCTTGCTTTTTCACTGTGCTCTCCTGGAGGCCCTGAATTCTAATCTATGCTACGTTCTCTGACTCTACAGTCCATTGTTTCTAATCATGTTGCCCCTCTGACAGTAATACCAGATTCTGTAACCTTCCTGGAGCTTGCACTTAACCCCATATGCTTTTTGCTTTCTTAACTTGCACTAGCCTTGACTTCTTTGTATCAGCAGCCACATTCTGAAATATTTTCTTCTTTCTGAGGATTTTTCTACTTCCTCAAAGTCATTTTAATTTTGTCATGGCTCTCTTTCACAGGCCAAGCATGTCAAAATATTTTGTAATTGAGTAGTTTATATAAGTTCTCATCTATCACCAGAATGGGAGATATTCTGTTGTTTTTCCAGCTCTGAGTTCATGACTGGACACACAAGTTGAGTGAATGATTAAATAAACAGTGAAACCATCCATTATTTTTATTTTGTGTTCTTAACTGCTGGGTTGTCAGAAGATGTTCTGGGCTCACAACTTGTGCTCACAATGTATGGACTATAGCAAGGCTCTATTCACTAACATAGTGCTGATCAAGCATTGACATGTTCCAGAACTACCTGGAGGGCTTGTTAAAGCCAGACCCAGAGTTTCTGATTCAGTTGATGTGGAATGAATTCTCCTTCCCTTCTAAATCAATGTGGTCAAAACAAAACATCATGACATTTGTGTTGGGGAATAGCTCAGTAAGTGTTCGCTTCATAAGCATGAAGACCTCAGTTTGATTCCCAGGATCTGTGTAAAAATTCTAGGCATAGGTGCATGTGGTAGTTTGAATATATGTCCCCCAATATATTCAGTGGTTTATTACTTATAGTTTGCATCTGCAATCACCTTGCTAGAGGCAAGGTCACTGGGGGCCCCAGTCTTAAGGTGTGGTGATGGTTTGAGAGTCCATTGTAAAGATATGCAAATGTGCCTAGCAGGAGTTCCTGAAGTGTGCTGTGTGACCTTTTGGCTGTAGTGTTTTGCTCTGTGTGCTGTGGTGGCTGGTTGGCTTTCTCTCTCTCTGTTTGGCCCTGTGAAGAGCAGGCTGCTTTTCCTGCCTTTATGGAACTTCCCCTGGATCTGTAAGTTTCAATAAATAATATCCCTTCCTCCATAACTGTGCCTGGTCTGGAAGTTCATCTCAGCGAACCTGAAGCTGTCTGCTACAGTGCACATGCTTGTAATTCTAACACTGAAAGAGAAGCAGAAACAGGAGGAGCCTAAGCTCTCTGTCCATTCACCTATCTTAATTAGCATGCTCCAACTCAATGAGAGATTCTGTTTCTAATAAAACAAAAATATAGTAGATAGAATTGCAGAGGAACAACAACAATGATTGTTCTCTGCCTCCACAGGCATCCCCAACATGTGCACATGAACACACACATATGCATTAAAAAAAAATTCACAACATCATCAGAAGCTACAGCAGCTCAGCAGAAATTTTCTCACTATGGGAGAAGTTCTCTATAGAATCAGAGAATTGATTCACTAAAAAGTTGCTGCTCCTAGCCAGTCCACTTAAATAGCAACAAGGAGGAAGTGACAAGAGGAAAACCAAGGTCTTTACCTGTTTCTACTTGGCACTCCAGAATCAGATATCTTGTGTGGTGGCCACCAAATCCTAAAGTCACACTTCCACCTTGCCATCAGCCCCCTACAAAAAGGAATCATTATCACATCTATTTATTTTTCCCTTTTAGTTATTTATATTTTTATTAATTTTTATGTTAGTATTCAAAATAATGAATGTTGCCCATTTCTTTCTTTCCCCCAAATAGTTCTACCTTCTACTTCTACTTTCACATGTATTCTATTATCTTTTCCTCCCCCACTTAAGATCTCTTTCTCCCTTCTCATAATCCTATTTCTAGTTTCATGACCTATACTTGCACACAGATTTAAATACACACACACACACACACACACACACACACACACACACACACAATTTTATCTAGGTTTTGCCTATAAAAGAAAACATGCAGTTATTTGTCTTTCCAAGACTGGCTTATTTTGTTAAACAATTATTTCTGCTTCCATTAATTTTCTTGCAAATGTCATAAAATTTCCATTGTATATATACTGCATTTTCTTTATCTGTTCATCTGTTGATGGATGTCTAGACTGCTTCCATTTCCTAATGACTGTGAACAGTACAGCAGTAAACATGGACACAGACATGCAAGCATTCTTACTGTAAGCTGACATAGAATCCTTTGGCTGTACACCCAAAAGCTGGGTCATAGGGTAGTTCTATTTTTAGTCTTTTGAGAAACTTCCATGCTGCTTTCCAAACAGGCTGTACTAGTTTAAATTCCTACTAATAGTGTATAAGGATTCCTCTTTTCTTACACCCTCACCAGGATCTGTGGTCACCTGTAATGATAATAACCATTTTGACTAGGGTGAGATGGAATCTCAAAAGAGTTTTAATTTGTGTTTCCATAATAGCTAAGGGTATTAAAGAATTTTTTTTTTCGTGTATTTATTAGCCTTTTGCATGGTTTATTTTAAGAATGATCTATTCAGTTTATAAGCCCATTTATTGATTGGATGTTTTATCTATCTCTGTATTTCTCTATCCGCTTGGTTTTGAAGGGCATGGAGAGTGTGTTGGAGTGGACAAGAGTACACTGGCCTGCACATGTCAGATCAGAAGCAGGGAGAGCAGCTGAAAGGGAGAACGCTGGGTTGAAGGTTTCATGCAAAGAATGAGATGCAGATGACTTTAAATGACCCTGTCTTGCTACCATAGAACTGCATCAGGTTAACATTTATGAGACTTTCATGTCTCTTTAGGTTGCATACTTACGTGATATCCACTTTTACCGCTACACAGACATTCAGAGAATTTAGAAAGAAGTTCGAATTATCTTGGTTTTGATGTTTTAGGATATATATATTTTTTAAATTGGTATTCTCAATAAAAGCTAAAATCATGATTGTATAAAAAATATAAATTTGCAGAAAGAATTTAAGAGGAATTTTAAAAGTAATTAAACTGACAGAATATGTCAAAAAGCTACAAAGAATGAAATTAACACAGTAGAAAATTAAAGCAGTAATGTAGATGATTAGTTAATGCTCTAAAAGAGAGATGATAATAAAAAGTAAAAAGATAAAATAAATGGATATGACTAAACATAATGTATAATTTATTTAGTTTCTTCATGTTTTTTTCTGTATTATACTATAATCTTTAGGTGTTGTAAACTGTTGTTCTATCTAATACTGATTAGTCACTATTTTTAAGAATATTAAGAATAATATAAAGCCATATAGTAAGAAATGATATTTTAAGTAAGGATCCAGAAAAACAAATAAACTTAATTATCAAAACATGGAAAAATTCTCCAGTTAAAAAACAAAACATGGGTTGGAGAGATGGCTTAGCAGTTAAGGCATTTGCCTGCAAAGCCAAAGGATCTCAGTTCGATTATCCAGGGCCCACGTAAGCCAGATGCACAAGGGGGCGCATGCATCTGGAGTTCGTTTGCAGTGGCTGGAGGCCCTGGCATGCCCATTCTCTCCCCCTCTCCCAAATAAATAAATAAATAAATAAATAAATAAAAAATAAAATATATTTTAAACAATTTTTAAAAATTTTCTTGTTTAACAAATATAGACTTATAAACCAGGGAAATACACATTTCTCAAAAGGAAAATAAATTTATGGCATTATGAGCTGATGGTAAGCATCGACTATATTTTAAGAGAGAGTTCAGATATGGTGGCACATGCCTGTAATTTCCATGCTGGGGAAGCAGGGGCAGGAAAACAGTCATGAGTTTGAGGCTAGCCTGGCTGACATAGCTAATTCTAGGCCATCCAGGGCTATAGAGTGAAACCCTATCATAAAAAAATAATAATAAAATGTGACCCAAGAATTCTCTACTCCCCTAATAATTTGTTTCCATGCGTTATTGTAACAATCAGCATTTTCAAGTTATATATGGGCCCCGAAATACCCCTTAAAAATGTTCTTTTGGGGCTGGAGAGATGACTTAGCGGTTAAGGCTCCTGCCTCCTACGCCTAAGAACGCTGGTTCCAATCTCCAGCAGTTCCAATCTCCAGGTCCCATGTTTAGCCAGATGCAAAGTGATGCAAGGGCACAATGCTGCACTTGACCACAAAGGGGTGCACGCATCTGGATTTTGTTCACAGCAGCTGAGAGAGGCGTGCCCATCTCTATCTGTCTTCCTCTCCTTCTCTCTCTCTCTCTCTCTGTCTCTCTCCCCCAAAAATGTTCTTTCTATATTCACTAGTTGTGATGAATATGATAAAAAACTTAATGTTACAATACTTGATTATATTACATTTTATACACAAAATATTTAATTTATTATTTTTTCTAGATTACCAATTATCTTTGTGAATTGCTTATTTATGTTTTTCTCAGTTTGAAAAAATAAACATTTGTTTGAATATATAGAGGACATTATCTTTCTATACAGTTATCTATTTTGGAGTATTGGGAATTGAACCAATTGCAAGCAGTTTACTACTGAGGTACATCTCCAGAATTCATTTCAATTTTTAGTTGGAGATGTGGTCTCACTCTTACTCAGGGCGGTCTAGAAATTAAACTATATTCCAGGCAAGCCTTGAACTCTCAACCCTCCTGACTTGGTCCCCCAAATAACTGGAAATATTAGGCCTTTGCCACCAGGTCCCAATGGGCTGAATTCAATATTTTTTATTATTTGATTGAATTTATTCATTTCACACAGAGAGAATGAGGGAGACTGAGAGAGTGAATGAGTGCAACAGAGCCTCTTGACATAGCAAACTACCTGTAGGCACATGTCCCACTTTTGTGCATCTGGCTATATGTGGGTACTGGGTAACTGAACATAATAAGCTTATAGGCTTTGAAAGCAAGAACCTTTAACCATGGTAGCATCTCCCCAGCTCTATTTAGTATTTTTTTTAAAGTAGAAACTTTGTATGGACACATAATGTGTTGGTACCATCATTTCCCTCCTCCCTGCCCCCCACTCCACTGAGGGCCCTCCTTAGTGGAATTGCTGGTATTCACCATGGGGTTGTGGGTTATGAGTTGTCAGAGCAACAGTCAGTCATGGGGCGGGGCAATGCCTCTGGATATTTCCTCCCACCCTGTGGCTCTTACATTCTTGTCACCCCCCTCTTCCACATAATTCCCTGAGCCTTGGTGGGTGTGCTTTAAGTGTACTTTAGTGTTGCGCTTTCAGCATTTTTGGGATTGGTACTTTGGTTAAATTTGAGTATCCTCAGTGTCTGTCTCCATCACCTTTGGACAGATGTCAGGCTTGACACAGAAGCAGCACTCTTACTCATTTCACCAGTTCCTTTGTGGTTTCACTTGGACCCTAGCTGCTGTGTTGGAGTGATCATCTTCTGCCAGGGAGTCAGCTATCTTTTCTTGTCTTGTTGAAAGACAACACTGAGGGGGCTACTCTCCAACGATCAAAGAGGGGGCATCTCACCAATGCTGAGGGGGGCAGAGGGTCTCTGTTTGGGTGCCAGATGTTGGGGTCCCTCCTAGGGCCAGCCCAGGAGGGAATGTGGGGTCTCTGCTGAGTAGGGGGTGAGAGGCGCAGAGTCATGATACAGACTCCCAGAGTTGAGTAGAAGCAGGCAGAGGGCAAGCTGCTGCAAACTTGTTTATTCAAGGAAGTGTAGGGAGTTTAAAGATTTTGGCTGGCCAATCATTGTATGGGGTGGTCCCCTTCTTGTGACCAATGACAGCCTGTCTCTGGGCAGATCATCTTGCAGCAGGTTGCTTGTGAGGATGGGACTATAGCTGTTGTCATGCCAAGCTTGTGCAGGATGCCATGTCCACAGAAGCCACTTCCTGGTTTCTTTTAGCATGCGGTCTGGCTAGGGCCTGAACTGCATTGTGCCATACATATGTCTTCATTATCCCTTGATTAGTTGAGGGACATCCAGGCTGGCTCCATTTTCTAGCTACTGTGAATAGAGTGGCAATAAACATGGTTGAGTGAGTATCTCTAAGATAGTAAGAAGAATCTTCAGGACATATGCCTAGGAGAAGAATCACTGCATTACATGGTAAATCAAGTTTTGGCTATCTCAGGAACCACCACACTGATTTACACAATGGCTGCACTAGGTTACATTCCCATCAACAGTGTAGAAGGGTTCATATTTTCCCACATACTCACCAATATTTATTGTCATTGGTTTTCTTCATGATAGCCATTTTGACAGGAGTGAGATAGAATCGCAAAATTTTAATTTGCACTTACCTGATGGCTAAGGATGTAGAACATCTTATAAGCCATCTGTAATTTTTCTTTTGAGAACTCTCTCTTTAGTGCCATAGTCCATTTTAAAAATGTTATTTATTTATTTATTTGAGAGAGAGAGAAAGAGGTAGAGAGAGATAGAGTGAGAAAAAGAGACAGAATGGGCATGCCAGATCCTCCAGCCACTGAAAATGAACCCCAGATGCATGTGCCTCCTTGTGCATCTGTCTTACATAGGTCCTAGGGAATCAAACCAGAGTCTTTCGGCTTTGTAGGCAAAATACCTTAACTGTTAAGCCATCTTCCCCAGACCCCATAGTCCATTTATAATTGGCTTGTTTGATTTCTTATTATTTAGTTTTCTCATTCTTTGTATATCCTAGATATTAATCTTCTGTCAGATATATAGTTGGCAAAGATTTTCTTTCATTCTATAGGTTACCTCATTGCTGTAATCACAGCATCCTTTGCTGTACAAAAGTTTTCTTTTTCTTTTTCTTTTTTATTTCATGAGGTCCCAGAGTGGGTGATTAGTGGTTTTATTGTTGAGCAACTTGGGTTATATTTAGAAAGTCATTGCCTATGCTAATATGTTGAAGTGTTTCCTCTACTTTTTTCCACCAACAGTTGCAGTGTTTCAGGCCTAATATTAAGGTCTTTGATCCATTTGGACTTGATTTTTGTACTTGGAGAGAGACAAGGATCTAA
This sequence comes from Orientallactaga sibirica, assembly GCA_036365145.1. Classification (NCBI taxonomy): domain Eukaryota; kingdom Metazoa; phylum Chordata; class Mammalia; order Rodentia; family Dipodidae; genus Orientallactaga; species Orientallactaga sibirica. The sequence continues at coordinate 9,048,859 of JAEOAD010000031.1, read as the reverse complement.
TTTCATCCTTGCACATACAGATATCCAGTTTTCCCAGCACCATTTGTTAAAGAGGCTGACTTTTCTTCAGTGAATATTTTTGGAATTTTTGTCAAAAATAAGATGGCTGAAACAGCTGGATTTATATCAGCATCCTCTATTCTGTTCCATTGATCTATGTGCCAGTACCATACTGTTTTTCTTACAATGTCTCTGTAATATAGCTTAAAATTGCATATGGTGATAAGGCCAACCTTATTTTTTGTTGCTTAAAATTGTTTTGGCTATTCGAGGTTTTTTTTGTGCTTCCAAATTAATTTTAGGATTTTTTTTTCTATTTCTGTGAAGAAAGTCATTGGACTTTTGATAGGGATTATATTAAATGTGTAGATTGCTTTTGATAAGATTGCCATTTTCACAATATTGATTCTTCTGATCCAAGAACATGGGATGTTTATACAGTTCCTAGTTTCTTCTGTAATTTCCCTCTTGAGTGTTTTAAAGTTTTCATTGTAGAGATCCTTCACTTCCTTGGTTAGGTTTATTCCAAGGTACTTCATTTTTCTGAGGCAATTATGGATGAGAGTGATTCCCTGATTTCATCCTCTGCATGTTTGTTGTTAGTGTATAGGAAAGCTATTGATTTCTGTGCAGTTATTTTGTATCCTGCTATGTTGCTAAAAGTGTTTATTAGCTCTAACAGTTTGCTGGTTAATTCTTTAGGGTCCCTTATGTATAAAATCTTATCATCTACAAATAATGGTGGTTTGGTCTCTTCCTTTCTAATTTGTATCCCTTTTATTTATGTCTCTTGCCTTATTGCTATGGCTAAGACTTCCAGTACTATATTAAATAAAACTGGGGACAGTGTACACCCTTATATTCTTCCTGATTTTAGTGAAAAAGCTTTAAATTTCCCCCATTTAGTATTATGTTGACTGAAGGTCTGTCATAAATAACCTTTACTATGTTGAAATATATTCCTTCTATTCCCAGTTTCTTAAATACTTTTACCATGAAGGGATGTTCGATTTTGTCGAATGGCTTTTCTGTTTCTATTGAGGTGATCATGTGATTTTTTTCCTTCAGTCTATTTATATAGTGCATTACATTTATTGATTTGTGTATGTTGAACCATCCCTGCATCTCTAGGATAAAGTCTACTTGGTCTGGGTGTGTGATATTTTTGATATATTCTTTTATTCTGTTTGCCAATATTTTGTTGAGAATTTTTGCATCTACATTCATGAGGGAGATTGCTTTGTAATTTTCTTTTCTTTTTCTTTATTTTTTTGTTCTGTCTTTGGTTTTGGTATCAGGGTGATGTGATGCTAGACTCATAGAAGGAGTTTGGTAGTATTGCTTCCTTTTCTATTTTACAGAAAAGTTTGAGAATATTGTTTTTAGTTCTAACTAATGAAAGTCTGGTAAAACTCACCAGTGAATCCATCTTGGCATGAACAGTTTTATTTGGGAGATTTTTATATCTGTCTGGATGTCTATACTTGTTATACATCTATTTCAATGGTTTATCACATTTTGATTTAATTTTGGTAGGTCATATAAATAATCCTTTTCTTTCAGATTTTAAAACTTAGTGGAATATATGTTCTTAAAATATGTTCTTATGGTTTTCTGAATTTCTTTGGTATCTCTTGTAATATGCCTTTTTTGTCTCTAATTTTATTAATTTGTGTCTCTTCTCTCTTGCTTTCCTTATTTTTTTGAGGCACACCCAACAGACTGGTCTTTTTCTTATGTGAGAAAGAGAAAGAAAAAGAGAAAGATCAAAAGAGAGAGAGAGAGAGAGAGAGAATTTGTGCAACAGGACTTCTAGCTGCTGTAATTAAACTCCGGATTCATGTGCCACCTTTTGTGCATTTCCAACCTTACACACCTTCACTGCTTTGTGTATCTGGCTTATGTGGGACCTGTAGAGTCGATCGTGGTTTCTTGGGCTTTGCAGGCAAGTTCCTTAACTGCTAAGCCATATCTCTAGCCCTGTCTTTCTTTTGTTCAAATTTGCTGAGGGTTTATTAATCTATTTTATCTTTTCAAAGAAACAACTCTTTGTTTCATTGATTATGTGTATTTTTTTTGGTTTCTATTTCATTAATTTCTGCCCTGGTCTTTCTTATTTCTTCCCATCTACTGATTTTCAGTTTGCCTTGCTCTTCTTTTTCCAAGGCCTTAAGGTGAAGTATTAAGTTTACTTGTGACCTTTCTAATTTATTAATATAGGCACATAAAACTATAAATTTCCCTTTTAGGACTGCCTTCATTTTGTCCCAAATGTTTTGGTATGTTGTGTTATAATTATCATTTGAATCTATGATTTTTTAATTTCATTTTTTATTTCCTCAATGACCCATTCATCAGTCAGAAGTTTATTCTTTAGTTTATATGATTTTGTGTATGCTCTATAGTTTTTCTTGTTGCTGATTTGTAGATTGATACCATTGTGATCAGATAGGGTACAAGGAATTACTTCAATTTTCCCATATTTGTTAAGATTTCATTTGTGTCCCAATCTATGGTCTATTTTAGAAAATGTTCCATGTGCTGTTAAGTAGTATGTGTATTCTGTAGCATTTCAATGGAGTGTTCTGTAGATATCTGCTAGGTCCATTTGTTCTATGACATAATTTAATCCCTATGTCTCTCTCTCTTTATTTATTTATTTATTTATTTTTTGCCAGGATGATCTGTCAGTTGATGAAAGTGAGGAATTGAAGACAATCACTTTTGTGCTTGGTGTTTTCTGTGATCTTAAGTCTAATAGTGATTGATGCAATTGGGAACACCTCTGTTAGGTGCATATATATTTAAAATTATAATGTCTTCCTGTTGAATTGTTCCTATAATCAATACAAAGTGACCTTCTATATCTTTCTCTCACTAATGTTGGTTTGAAGTATATCTTGTCAGATATTAGGATAACAACACCTGCTTGTTTCCTATGCCCATTTGCTTGAAATACCATTTCCCATCCTTTCAACCTGATAGTGTCTGTCTTTGATGGAGAGGTAAATTTCTTGAGGAAACAAACAGAAGGATACTTCCTGCCTTTTAATTCAGTCTGCAAGCCTGTGTCTTTTGGTTGGGACATTGAAGTCATTGATATTAAGAGTTATTACTAAAAGGGATGCATTTATTCGTGCCATTCTTCTTGTTTTATGGTTTTTCATGTTTCCTTTACTCTCTTGTATTAACTAATATTTGAGTATAGTTTATTTTTTCCAATTTCCTTATGTGTGTGTGTTTTTTTCTCTTCAGCATTAAGGATCCCTTTAAGTATTTTCTGTAGAAATAGCTTAGTAGTTATATATTCCTTTAGTCTGTTTTCATTGTGGAATGTACTTATTTCTCCATCAATTTGGATGGATAGATTTGCTTGATAGACTAATCTCAGTTGACAGTTATTATCTTCCAGAACTTGGAATACATCATCCCAAGGTGTTCTGGCTTTTAAATTTTGTGTCGAGTATTCTGCTATTATCCTTATGGGCTTGCCATTATAAGTGACTTGCTTTTTCTTTCTAACTGCTTTCAATATATTTCCTTTGGTTTGCATGTTTAGTAGTTGTAGCAGACAGCTTCAGGTTCGCTGAGATGAACTTCCAGACCAGGCACAGTTATGGAGGAAGGGATATTATTTATTGATGCTTACAGATCCAGGGGAAGTTCCATAAAGGCAGGAGAAGCAGCCTGCTTTCACAGGGCCAAGGAGAGAAAGAGAGAAACCAACCAGCCACCACAGCACACAGAGCAAAACTACAGCCAAAAGGTCACACAGCTTCAGGAACTCCTGCTTTATCATTTGCATATCTTTACAATGGAATCTCAAACCCACACCATATCTTTCCCACATTTCTAGGAGTAAAACACTTTATATTGGGGACATATATTCAAACTACCACAGTAGTTTAATTATAATATGGTGAGGAGAGTTTTTTTTTTTCCAGTTTTTGTCTCTTTGGTGTTCTAAAAGCTCCCTTTATCTGCATTGGCGTATCTTTCCCAATTTGAAGAAATATTTTTCTATGATTTTGTTGAAAACACTATGCCTTTGGAGTGAAGTTCTTCTCTTTTTACTATACCTTGAATTCTTATGTTTGATCTTTTCATAGTGTCCTGAATATCTTGAAATCCTCATTCATACCTTCCTATTAGTTTGTCTTTTTCTTTGTTGGACTGTATCAGATCTGCCAGCTGGTCTTCTAGCTTAGGTATTCTGTTCTCTCCTTCATCCATTTTATTGGTGAGACTTTCTGCAGAATTTTTTATTTGACCTATTGTGTTTTTCATTTCTTGTATTTCTAATTGGTTTTTCTTCAATATTTCTGTTTCCTTATTCATGTATTGTACTGCTTTCCTTATTTCATTAAGTTGGTTTCCTTTTTCTCCTTTAGGAGTTTGTTTTCTTCTTTTATCCCTTTTATATCTTTGAACATAGTTATAATCACTCTTTCAAAATCTTTCTCAGACATTTCATCTAAATCCATCTCACTGGAGGTCATCTCTGGTAGATTTATAATTTTGGTGGAATTATATAGTGTTGTTTTTTGTGTTTCTTGTATTATAATGTAGAGATCTTTGATATTGATATGTATAAATCTGACGTTATATAACTTCAGGATAGACGCTTAAGGTATCAGGTGTGGCTCTTAAATGACTCCCAAACTACAACATAAGTGACCCTGGGTGTTGATTTTGCCTGCTATGCAAGTATTCTAGTAGGCTGGGTGGAGAAAAATACAGGAAAATTCTAAAACTCAACTGAATAATATACACATTCAATCAAAATCAGCATGGAGTATTTATGTAAAAGTGGGTATTAAAACAAACAGATAATCTAACAAAGTCCAAGTCCCTAATGGTGTGTGTTTTCCCACACCCTTAATACTGTCAACTTTAAGGCTTAGATTTCTGGTCTATAAAGGGTTTCAAGTCACCCTAGGCCAGAGTGAGACCCTGCCCCCACGAATGACAGAACACAAAGGCACTATAAATCAGCAAGCAACAAAGAGAAACCCAAAATATAGCTTATTTAAGAATGGCAAAGGCAACCATCAATCAGATTTTACACATAACCTGAGCTGAGATGGAACGTGTGATTAGTACTTCCAATGCAGGCCTATATACCAGCTTTGTGCTGGGTACTGACTGGTGAAAGTAGGCCCTGTTACTGTTTGGGATGGCTTTGGTTGCAGCTATGCTGCATAGCCGCTTGGATTCCTCTTTACTGTGCTGTGGGCTCCTCTAGGCTGGGTGAGTAGGTGGGTCCACTGCTCTCATCATCTGTGCTGGGTGCTGTGTGACTAATCTCCCTTCCCCAGGTCTCCAGTAGTTACAGGTGTGTCGGACACAGGCAGGGCCCTGGGTTAAAGCAGGCCTAAGCTATCAGACATGATGGCTATGGAGAGTTTGCAGCAGCCTGGACCCTGGGCAAATCTTGAGTCCCCGGACCAGCAGGAGTAAGGTTCCTCCTCATCCCAGAGGTCTCAGTGAGCCTGGATCCTGGAAAAATCTAGGGCCCCAAACACCCACAGGAGGAGGGCCCATCGGTCCCCCCAGCCCAGGGTGCCTGGTTGTCCTGATAAGATTTAGGCCTCCCTCATAGCCCTGTGACCTTTGGCCAGTGACCTAGGAAACTCCTTATATTGTATCAGCCAACAGCCTTTACAGAGCCCATCCTTCTATGACTCCGACCCTATACCTACCTCTTCCCACCACTACATAGATCACCTGACCTACGTGCTCCCTATGTGCTGGAATGTACATCCCTATATGCCAACTAGACATCAGCAAACAACCTTTAAACCCACCAATCCCCTTGGGACCCCTTTCCCGCTCTCTCTCAACTGCTTATAAAAACTCAGTTCCTTGTTGAATAAAAGAAAGCTGTCCTCCGATGCTGCCTCCCGGGTATTTTTTCCCTGTACTCATGGCCACTCAAGACCCTGCTCCACAGTCGCCTGGATGTCTCCAGGGAGCTGGTGACCCACACGGGTGCTGGCACTTGGGGGAGGGGATGCTGTGGAGGGTACCTGAAGATTTACTGGAACTGCACAGCTAGGCCCAAACATCCTCTTCCTCATTAGCTGCTCAGCTGGTTCCTGCTGTCATCTTCTTCAGGTTCTTGAGTTTGTGAGGAGGTTGGTGTGAATATCAGATCCCTTCACCTGGCTTTTCCTGTGGCTCAGGCAGAGCCTGCAGCTGCACAGACCAGCACCACTGTGAGATCCTGTTCTCCCTGCTTCTGAGATTTCTAGAAGCTCTCATCTTCTGAGGTTGATAATTCCTTTAAACCCTCACTCTTCCGTAGAAGAGTATATTTTGCTACTTTTCTGCTTATTTCCTCCCTAGGTTGCTTTGGCATGGCTACTACCCTGCCATCTTACCTGGAAGTCTAGCTGGTTTTTCTTTACAAAACGTCGTTCACAGGAATTTGGTATATAAAGATTTATAATTGAGATTTCCTCTTGTTGGACTAGGCAACCTTGTTGGAGATCCCTCAATTTATTGTCTTGTTTTTTTTTCCTTTTTTTCTTTTTCTTTGTATTGGGGGCTACCCATCTCAGGATAAAATCTGTTTTATTAAGGAGGAAGCAATTATTTACCCTTGTAGGATCTTCACTGCATGTTATAATTTGTGTTTGAACCCTATAGGAGTGGGGTAGCATTGTATTCACAGATGCATGGGTTGTGGAGATTTTGAGTGGGTGCAGCTCAGGGCTTGTGCGGGATATAGCTATGACTGGAGGTCTGAAGTCTCTTCAGCCCATGATCACAGCAGAGCTCTGCCTATGGGTTTCAAGAGCCATATCACTTGCCTCTGCTCTGTTGAGCAGGTTGTAGAGGACTCAGTGGTACCCTCTGGCCGGTAGGTTGCCAGATATTCCTGTGTTCCACATCTGGAGCAGGAACAATGTCGCAAGGGGATACTGGTTGGTAGATGCCAGCATTGTGTATGTGGAGGGCGGCAGTGATGAGGGTGGGGAGAGGGGTTTGGGGCACTGTGTTTCATGGACCAGCCTGGTGGGTTTAGGGATACTGGTGAGAGGAGGCATCCAAAGGACAGTTGGCATGAAGAGAGGAAGTATCTGAAGCTTACATGATCTGCCATGGCAGGAGGTGCAGGGTGGGGAGAGACCCTTTGGGGCACAGGCAGCACAGAGTGGGATCACAGGCTCCAAACACATGCATTCCTTACCAGAACGTACAGTTCCCAAAGATACAGGTCCCAAACAACCTGAGTACCTCACAAGCCAGCGTGCACAGATCCCAAACACGCTGGGGCCCTGAACACTCAGGCCACAACCACTAGGAGTACCTCACTACTCTGAGCACAGAGGCCCTAAACACTATGTGCACCTCACCCACTCTGAGTGCACAGACCCCAAACAGTAGGAGCACCTCTCCAGCTTGGAGCTCATAGGCCCAGAAAATACAGGGTGCCTCTCACCATTCTCAAGTGCACAATTCAATATTTTTGTAGTAATGAAAATCTTTGAAACTATGAGTTTATTCCTATCTACACATTTAGTTAAATCCCATAAAGCATGATGCATAATGATTTCATTTTGATTCAACACTTGATTTTCAACAATTATATATTTTCATTTTTATGTGGTTTTCAAAATAAGTTTCTAAAATGTTGATTGTATTTTTCTATGTATATTATTTAATTGGTTTTACTTTTATAGCAACTTGAGATTTATGGCTAAGCTAAGAAAATGGCACAGTAATTTCCCAAATAATCTCCCTGTACATGTAGAATCATCCCTATTATCAATATCCCAGATCTGTATGGCACATTTAATACAACTGGTAAGCTTACATTGACAGATCATTAAAATTCAAATAAATAATTTATACTAGAACACATTCTTAGCATAATGCTATAAGTGCATTTTATTTTTGGTATTAATGTTCTGTTTTGTTGCTTATATCACTGGGAATTAAAACCAGGGCCTAATCTTGCAAAGCACTGAGCTATAAAACTCCAGGCCCAATAGCTTTGGGGTGTTTTGTCTTCCTTCCTTTCTTCCTTCCTTCCTTCCTTCCTTCCTTCCTTCCTTCCTTCCTTCCTTCCTTTCTTTTTTACTTTGTTTTTTCTTTCATTAAAAAGTAGGTTTCTATATGGATTATTTATGACATATTTGATTAATCCTCTCCCCACTCCCTCTTATCCATCCTTCTCCCCTTACTCCTTTGACCCTTGCACCCCCAGTATTCCACCCCTCTAGTTACTCTCTACTATCCTTTCTCCTTAAGCTTTTCCCTCCCACATGGCCCCTTTCTACCTTTCTGGCCTCTCTTACTGAGTTTTACTCTAACTGACATACAAATCTAAAAATTTGGAGCTAGTATCTGCATATGAGAGAGAACATGCAATGAATGTCTTACTGAACCTGCCTTACCTCTTTTAGTATAATCTTTTCCAGATATCCATTTTCCTGCAGATTTAATATTCTCATTTTCTTCACAGGTGAATAAAGCTTCACTGTGTATAGGTGTATCTTCATTATCTGTTCATCAGTTAATGGGCATCTGGGCTGATTCCTTTTCCTAGCAATTGTGAATATAGTAACTATGAACATAGATGAGCAAGTGGCTCTTTACCAAAGCATAGAAGTTTTATTTTAAATACTATGCTCTTTTCCTATGCTCTAGGATTCTTTGGCATTTTAAAAAAAAGTATTAAAGTTTCCTTTAAAATCTAATATGTAAACCTTTTAAATAAGTCTTAAAGGTTTACTTGATGTCCAAAAATTATTTTAGGCTCATGTTGTAATATTCCTTTGGTTAGAAAGTAATGACCTAATTGTAAGAATAAGAAGATCATAGGGCTGGAGAGATGGCTTAGGGGTTAAGGCGCCTGCCTCCTAACCCTAAGTACACTGGTTCCAATCTCCAGTTCCCACGTTTAGCCAGATGCAAAGTGACGCAAGGGCACAATGCCACACTTGGCCACAAGGGGGTGCGCACATCTGGAGTTCGTTCGCAGCAGCTGAGACACTGCTCGCGCGCCCATCTCTGTCTTCCCCCCTCCCTTCCTCTCTCTCTCTCTCTCTCTGTCTCTCTCTGTGTCTCTCTCCAAAAAAAAATAAGATTAAAAAAAAAAAAGGTCATAAAATCTACATTGATTGTAATGATGGCCACCACACTGTTCCATCCCTGCTCTAAGCCATCTATTTACAAACAGCGGCCCTTACATTACCCAGAAGGTGTGAATTCATCAGATCGATTATGGTATGTATATCCCCATTGTGAAACCTCACCCCTCCACAGAGGTGTGCACACATTTACCCATCCAGTTTGCATCAGGGCTGCATCATATTACAGACATGGCTGTCCCTTTGTGAGAAAAATCCTGCTAGGACAAGTGCTTCTCATCCCTCTTCTGGATATGGGATAATACCTGAGGAGGGCCAGTGCTGCCTGCAGGACTAGAGACCCTACTGTGTCTCCAGATTTACTCACATCTGTCCTGGTTTATTTCTTGATATGTTTGATGGAGAACAGTTGATGTATCTCCCAAATCTCAAAACTATTTTATCTAATTTTGCTTCAAAAACCATAAACTGTCACATAAGTCCAAGACATTAATATTAAGTTTCAGAAAAATTTACGTTTTCACACACAATTTTTGTAGGAAGGAGACCACAACATAATGTCTGTCCTGGTAACTCTGGTAACTACCTTCTCTGCCACATGAAAACTCACAAAGGCAGAATCTCTTCTGTAGCAAACTGGTACAATGCCTGCTGCCAATACTAAGCACTTTGAAAAACTAACCCAGCAAGACATGGTTTACTTGGGAGATGAGATGTAATTTGTGTTTGCAAACTGCGAGGATTGAAATGGGGAGCATCTCTCTCTTATAAAGATGAGGACTGTGGTTGGCCATATGCAAGCAAAATTTCTTCCACATTTTGGCTGATGGGATTTCAATGTGAAATGTTCCCACAGGCTCATGTACAGGGAACTTGGAAGATATTGCACCCTGAAGGCTCTGGCGTAATCACGTGATTCATCTCTTGATGGATTCATGATGGAAATTTATTGACATGTGTTAAGAAGTAAGAGGCAGGGTGGAGTTGGAAGAATTATGTCAGTAGAGAAGTGTCCTGGAAATACAACCCTGGTCCCTTACCCCTTCTCCTGTCTCATTCTGCTTCCTGCTGCCTGAGGTGAGCAGCGCTATTCTGTCACTTGTCATGATATTCAGCCTCATCTCATTCCCAAGATGATGATTGGCAAAGGACAGAGGACTGAAAATGTGAGTTCAAATTGTCCTTTAATCTGTCTCTCTCACATACTTGTCACCATGATGAGAATTTATGCATGGGCATTAATACAAGGTCTTGGGCTTAGAATATGGCAGAATATTTTAGAAGCTGCATAGTATCAAACAAAAGCACCAGTTTAGGGTCTGGAGACATGGCTTAGCTGTTAAGCACTGACTGTGAAGCCTAAGACCCCAGTTTGAGGCTCAATTCTCCAGGACCCATGTAAGCCAGATGCACAAGGTGGCACATGCATATGGAGTTCATTTGCAGTGGCAGGAAGCCCTGGTACACCCATTATCTATATATTTGCCTCTTTCTCTCTCTGTCTGTTGCTCTCAAATAAATAAATAAAAATAAACAAAAAAAATTAGAGCACCAGTTTAGAAGATTGGATTCTGGGTCTTCTTATGAATTGGCTAATATTGGAATGCTTTGCAAACCTATTTGGAGGTGAGACACCCCTACTCTTTCATTACATAGAAAATATATTCTTTGTGGGCATTAAGATATCTGGTATGGCAGCTGACTCATGCCATAATTAATTATTTTAATAATAATCATGATGATGATTATAGCAAGCAGCTTCAGGTTCACTGGGATGAACTTCCAGACCAGGCACAGTTATGGAGGAAGGGATATTTATTGAAGCTTACAGATCCAGGGGAAGTTCCATAATGGCAGAAGAAGCTGGCCTGCTTTCACAGGATCAAACACAGCAAGAGAAGAGCCACAAGCCAAAAGCTACACAGCACAGCTCACCTCAGGAACTCCAGCTAAGCACACTTTGCATAACTTTAGATTGAAATCTCAAACCCACCACCACAGTTTAAGATCTGTCCAGTGAAACTGCCTACTGAATATATTGGGGGCCATATATTCAAACTACAACAATGATGTTAGCTCACAGATGATTAGATAAAAGGGGAATGCTTTTGCATGGCAAGCAATATTCATGGTAGATTTTTAGTAGTTTTCTTTCCTTCCAGACCTAGCAGCTATATTTAAATACCAAACAGTACTTTGAGCTTAGAAAAAAAAAAAAAAAAAACTCATTAAAAGAAGTATAGAAAGACAGTGGAAAGGAATTATTTAGTTTTTGTCTCCTCATTCCCAATCTTGGGAAATTATATGTCTCTATTTGTACTCATTGGTCACCAGGGTCTGACCAAGTTCTAAATAGAAAATGTAGAAGAAAATATATATGTCAGAGAGTTCTACTTTTTTAAAACCAGCATCCATTTCTCCATTCCAAGCAGATTGCTGATTCTACCTCAGTGATACATTTTTCTTACCTTCCCATTCCAGCTTGTTCATATTATAGGTGAGAGCTCAATATAGAAGCATAAGCCAGCTCTTGTCAGTTATGGATATATAGTGCCTGGATGTGTACCCATACAGTTTTAACAGCAGTTTAGGGATTGTTGTGATAAAGTCACTACCTATAGCTACCTTGCTGCTATGAATACTGTGAACTGAGACCAGGCTGTTGGGAGGTGGTAGATCCTTTGGGAAGTGGGGCCTAGGTCAAGAGCCTTAGACTATTCGAATGATAGCCTCAAAGGAGATTGTGGATTCCTAGTCTCTTTCTATTTTCTGCCTCAAAAGCTCAGCCATGGGCTCCACCATGCACTTCTGCCATGGTGTGCCATGTTTTCCAGGGGCCAAAGTGATGAGGCTTCCTGATTTGAACTGGAAACATGACCCCAAATAAAATACTTCTCTTTATAAGTGAATTGCTCTTTTATAGGAAAACAAACCTAACAAATAGACCTAACGTAGCTTGGATTTCTATCACCTTCAACTACCATGTCTCTGGCATACAAAGTGATCCAGGCTTTAAATAACCTGAAGGCTAAACCGTTTGAAATGTTTCTTCAGAAAATAACACAAGATGAGAATGAAAACAATGCAAGATAATAAGTGTTTAATGAGAATTTCAAATGTCATAACACCAAGTCACAAATATCATAAAACATAAAATTCAAAAAGTTTTAGACATATTTTTAAATTGTTTACAAATGTCTTGCTCAGATATATTCTTTTTATCTTGTCACAAGACAATTATTTTAGTGTCATTATTTTTAAGGACAAAGTAAAATTTACATACCCTCTGTTGTTTTAAAAAATTGTATTTAAATCTTTGCAAGTCCAAACATTTTTAGATTAAATGTACAAACCATTACAAACCATTATTCTTTTTTTTTTTTTTTTTTTTTTTGGTTTTGTGAGGTAGGGTCTCACTCTGGTCCAGGATGACCTGGAATTAACTATATAGTCTCAGAGTGGCCTCGAACTCTCGGAGATCCTCCTACCTCTGCCTCCCGAGTGCTGGGATTAAAGGTGTGCGCCACCATGCCCAGCCAAACCATTATTCTTAAGGATAGTATTGTTTAAAAAAATCCTTAATTATTTTAAGTTCAGATGACTAGTGTTGACATGCACATATGAACCCTAACTTTTTAGGGACTTTCAAGTTTTCTTGTATAATAACTCATCTTGAATATTCTTTGACTTGCTGTCACTCACTATCCATCTTTCCATAATTATTATTGATGTATTAATTATAATGATATAATAGGAGTTTTATGTTATCTTTGTCAATGACAATATTTCATGTCATATTAGCAAGAAAATCACTTATTTTTCAATTTGTTCAGATGATTAACTTTTCTTTGTCAACTATTACCAAAGCAATCCAAGTTATTTTGGTAAGTTCATATATATATGTGTGTGTGTGTGTGTGTGTGTGTGTGTGTGTGTGTGTATACACACTCATGCTATGAAAAGTGTGTTTTTTCTTAAAGGGTATAAAAATATTCTAATTGCTCTTACAGCTTTCCATTTCTGATGATCCGCAGAACTTTCCTCAGTCTACCTTCTGATGTGATGAATAGCAAACCTTTTTTTTTTCTTTTTTATTTATTTGAAAGAGAAAGAGGTAGATAGAGAAAGAGAGAATGGGTGCATCAGGACCTCTAGCTACTGCAAACAAACTTCACATGTGTACACCACCTTGTGCATTTGGCTTACATGGATACTGTAGTCAAACCTAATCAAACCTGAGTCCTTAGACTTCTCCGGGCAAGAGACTTAAATGCTAAGCCATCTCTCCAACCCTTTTCTTCTTCTTTTTTTAAATATGTTTTGTTTAGTGTTGAGCACTCTGAGATAAGCTTTCAGTGAACCTTGGTGGCCTCATTACTTCCTTCCACAATACCACATGAGTCCACAGAGTAAATAGGAAAGGTGCTCCTACATGCTATTCCTGTCCTGAATTGACTAGAAGACTTAACTATAGAGAAGAAACTCAATAACTCTCTCTCTAAACCTAACTTGACCTAATCTGAATCCATGAAATGCTTATAGCCACCCCAGTGCAACCCAACACAAGAAAATATGTGAGGGGGAGGGCAAAAGATTGGGATGTGGTGACATTATTAAGTGATTATAGTTAGAATTGCTTAGTTTCACATATCATGTCAAAATGGATAATCATGTTGAATTTTCACATGCCACCTCCTAGGGTTTTAGAAGGAGCCAGTGCAAGTAGGGAACCTTGAGGCTTTTACTTTATTGACCTTGCTCATGTACTTCTGCTGATATAGTGTATGATTTGGGGGTGCTGGCCAATTATAGGACCTCTCATTGCAGCTCTCAGATACTTTTGACACTTCAGAAATCAGAGGTATAATTTTTCCCTTTCACTAAAAGAACTCAGGAATATCTCTGTGAACAGGATGCCTAGTCAATGTCGGTGGTATCCCAGTGACCTTGTGACTCGTGGGTTCATAGTGAATGAATTGCCATCTTAAGTGAAATCAAAAAGTGTGTCACGTTCTGGCTTTGAAAACACTTCTAGTGTTATTTTTGACACTGTAAGGGTCTGTCCCTCTTTGTCACCCTCAAAAGATTAGTCTTCCTTGTCTAAATATTTTGGATGTCCTTTTATGTTCTTTCTAGATTCTGTATTGTGTTCTTAGGGACTGGGTGACTTACATCTATCACCCTGAAAAATTAACAAAAGCCCTTGGATCATACAAGATGAGAGCTAACAATAAGGGATTTGAAGGAGCTTTATCATAGGTCAGAGTAAGTTACATGCCAAGAAAGATTTATGCTGATTTAGCAGTGGGAAAAATATTGAGGATTATATTTTCAATTTGAGAAGTCAAATGGAGCCAAGGGGATTTAATTGGCCCTTGTACATGTGCTTTGCTGGTTACCAGCAATCTGTAGATCTGTCTGTGATGTGACCTTATGAAGACTGAGGGGAATCTTAGTAATTACCAATTCACCTAATCAGATCATCTTGCCTGAATGCAAACTGACAGGTTGAAGATAGACCAGTCACCAAAATGCATTTAGTTGGGTTTCCATGTCTTCCTCCTGTTTTGTCCTGTACATGGCTCTTTGGAGAAGTTTATGAGCACTGAGTTGAAGTGTTGGAGATCTACACACAGCAGCAGCTGGCATCTGTTTTGGCAAAGGTTTTGTTGAACAACTTTGTCATTGCAGACACCTGTAACAGAGGAAGAGAAATCATCTGCCCAAGCCTCACTCAGTTCGCTGGAGAAAATGAGGCAATGCAATTTGCAGCCCCAGATGGATCCTTCAAGACTCAAGTACAAAGCTGCTTCCAGAGAGACTTCAGCGGACACAGAACAGATGGACCTGGAGCCTACTAGCACAGTATCCTGGCTTGGCAGTTCTAACTGGTTAACCCTAAACACAAACAAAGTTAATACTTTGGCATCAGATCGACCTTGGTCAAATTTTCCTGTGATGGTACTAGGCAAATTATTTAATTACTTTAAGACTTCTTTCTTACTTAAAAATACCCTAATACAATTTTCTCTCTCTCTCTCTTTTTTTTTTTTTTTTTTTTTGCATTATTCTGAAGCTTAAGTATGGTAAAACGGAGTTAAGCGTCCATGGCTGGGATAAGCATAGAGTGTCATTTGTTTGCTCAAAGAGTTATACTGCCTACACGGATTGGAATTAGGATGGTAGCACGTCCAATTCACTTGCTGGGCTTGTTTATACCAAATATCCCATAATCCACAATAACACTATGCTGACATTCAAATATGTTCTATTTAGAAAGGATGGGTAAATAGATTTGGTAGGGTTCAATTGAAAGTTTCACTTTGAGTCAAGTGCATGAGTCTAAACGATATCAAAGACATAAAACCTTAGAAGGATACCACATTGATTGACACCCCTAGGATTAGGACTAGGACCAAATAAAAAGGTGAGAAGAAGCAGGGGGTGGGGGCTCAGTGTATGCTGCATGGTCAACTGATTTCATGTATTTATATTGTTGTGCATTTTTTGTTGTGGGATATTAGTAAAGGAAACAGAGGTCAGATCTCTGGAATTGGTAAGAGACAATTAGAGGTTTCTATATAAGACACCATTCCTCTTAGGATGGCCCTAAATACTGATCTGGTTAGTTTGAAAATTTCATTAGAAACCAGAAGAGCACTTCTTAATAACAATTAGGGGAGGAGGGGCTGCTCAACAAGCCAGGTGAGGGACAGAAAATAAAGAAAGAATACGGAGATGGAAGGGTATTTGGGAGGTAGGGAGAAGGGAGGGTGGAAAGGAGAATTATACAAAACTAATGAAAACATTAATTGGTACCATAGAAACCTTTCTCCTGGATAGCATTCTATGGCTATAACCCCCAGTAAAAGGAGGGGACAGACAGAAGTGCCCACTGAAGATGAAAAGAGCTTAATCTTGCCAGGTGTGGTGGCACATGCATTTAATCCCAGCACTTGGGAGGCAAAGGTGAGAGGGTCACTGTGAATTCAAGGCCACCGTGAGACTATATAGTCAATTCCAGGTCAGCCTGAGCTACAGTGAGACCCTACCTCAAAAACAAAAACAAAAATAAAAAAAAAAAGGAAAGAAAAAAAAAAAGCTTAATCCTACATCCATGGGCTTCAGCTGGTAAATACCAGGGCTAGAATTTGGTTGACCCCACAGTGAGGTGAGGGAGACGCATGAGGTCCCACATATAATGTGGGACATTTCCAAAACACTTGCTTACCTTCAAGATCTAAAAGGTAAGACCTTTTTGTTGAAGACACCACAGCCTGCAGCCACAGGCCATCAAGAGACCATGCTGGAACTGAGAATGGAAACTAGTTCTCTCCTGGCTAGCCCTCATAGTGCCAGAAAGTGCTATGGAAGCAATTGGGAGACAATGGTTACCAATAGCATAAATAAGAAGGAGATCCTGAAAATTATGATATCAACCAGTCAGGAAAGAAGTACACAATTGTACAAACGTGAGACACAGCCTATGTGGGTAACCAACTCTTCTTGAATTAGACATGAGACCTGCTCAGTAGGAGAGAACTCATGCCTGGTATGAGGAACCATGTCAGATTCCCATTGATGGGAAGTTCATATACTCCAAGAAAATCTCCAGTGCTCTTTGGCTTAAAAAATTGAGGTTACATATCAGAAAGTCTCAATAAGGCAGATTCTCCAACCAACAGTGAGGGCAGCTTAGGCTCAATTATTTGAGAGATTTTTTTTTGTGTGTGCAAGTCCACTCTTTTCCAAGGAGCAGTGGGGGCTTCTCTGAAGTATGAGCTTCCTGACTTGGTTTCTAGTACCAGATATGAGTTCTCCCCCATTGAGCAGGTCTCATGTCCAATCAGAGAACAGCTGGTTACTTGCAGAGGCCATGTACCAATATTCTTGTATGCAGGGTCCCCTGCTTATTCATAGTGTTGGTGACCATTTTCTTCCAGCAGCTCCCATAGTGCTTTCCAACACTATGAGGGCTAGCAAGGAGGAATCTAGTTTCCCTTTCATTTCCAGCATGATTTCCAATGTCCTGTGACCACTGCCTATGGTATCTTCAGCAATAGGGTCTGACCTTTTTAGCTCTAATAGGTAATCAAGTGTTTTGGCAATGAGATACGTTGTTTGAGGGAACTCATGGGAATTACCAACCAGAGTGGTTTTAAGAAAGTTAAGCTTTTTCCACCCTCTTTCTGGACTGCCCCTCCCACTTTTTGGTGGTATGTCTTATAGAATGCTAGTCAGAATTAGGATTTCTATGGAACTGATTCACGCTGTCTTGATTCTGTGTAACTCCCTCACCACAGAAAGATTATAAAAACCAAGAGTGGGTGGGAATACCCTGAGGCATAGTCCCCGCACTATCCCATTGGGACTGACTGAGGTCTTCATAACCCCACAGTAAATCCCGTAACTCCTCTGAGGAGTGCCTCAGAAAAACAGGACTATAGGAGAGCTAATAAAAGAGTATAATTATTAAAAAAAAAATAATAGATAGCAAGTCTCCCAAATAAATATGCTTATCCACTTTAATTGAAGATGCCCTCACTTTTGGTTGGAGAGTATGTGTTATCTTACAGGTGGCAATGAATACTGGGGAGATCAAGGATCCATCAATACAAGGAAAGAATGCTGACTGCCTACTATGAGATGGGTCATCTCCACCGAATCTACCAGGGCCCAGGAGTCATTTCAGAGGAGGTGGTGACGTAAGCACTGCTTTCACTGCTATCCTGAAAACCAGGCCCAAGGAGATGGTGACAGAAACTTTGGTCACTCAAATCTCATCAAAACAGAAATCCAGAGGCTACAGAGAATTCACGACTAACATGCCTTCCAAGACTCAAGGGACATTGCAGAAGAAAGGGCGAAAAGACTATAAGAGCTACAGTATGAATAGGATTAGCCTAAGGTATCTTTACCCCACCCAACAGAAACTTACTAAGGTCACTAGGACTCCACAGTAAAACCTCAGTGGACCCTCAGTAGAATAGAGGTGGGTAGAGGGGAGCCAAGCACATAACCTTTAAAAATAAAAATTTATTAAAAAATCTATTCATTGCATTGTCATTTCCTCTCATCTTCTGATATGGGTGATAACTTATGATTCCTTAAAGACAAGACAAGCTCCCATGCAAGCTTTATACTTGTGCTGACTTGAATTTAATTCAATTCAGTTATCTTTATCATTCGTTTGCTAAGCTCACAACATATTTCAGGTAATGTTCTAATAAAAGAATGGTGCATTGATAGATAAAAGATCAATCTGTTACTTGTGTGAATACCTACTTTATATCCTGTTTGTAACATATACGATAGCTACAATAATATAACTAGTTGAGGATTTTATTAATAATTTCCTAAGGACTTTTAAAAAATATAAGGGTATTGGGTGTTTCTCCTTAAGAGAGTAAGAAAGTCTTCTGTATGTGAAGATACATTTCTGTTTCTTTCACAGTAAGTAGTATTTTGTCATAGAAATCATTAACAAAGTTCAGACATTGATAAAATATCATTATAAAAGTAAAGAGAATTACAATATGTCTATGTGATTTTTCCTGGTGAATGAAGGCAGGACAAGGATAATAACAATAAACCTGGATGAGGTGAAGGAAAACTGGGAGAATTGGAAATGTAGGAAATGTAATATGCTAGTTAGTTTTTACTTTAAAGTACAAATCAAGTCACAAAATGGACATATTGGCATAATCTGTCTTCACATAGTAATTCACGCTAGGTGGTCTTTCTGTTGAAATAGACAAACTTGGATTTGAATTCCAAGTCCATTTCATAAAATATTAAACTACTTTCAGGCTGGAGAAATGGCTTAGTGGTGAAGGCACTTGTCTGAAAAGCCTAAGGACGCAGGATTGATTCCCCAGTATCCACATAAAGCCAGATGCACAACGTGGCACACGCATCTAGAGTTCACTGGCAGTAGCTACAGGCCCTGGCATGCCCATTCTCTGTATCTTCCTCTCTCTCCTCTCTCTTTCCTCTCTGTCTCATAAATAGATAAAAAACTTTTTTAAATTTTTTTTTTAAAAAAAACATTAGACAGCTTTAAAGTCTTGTTCTGAATATATGCACCCAAATGGTCCCCATGGTTTTCCTATGAGGACTGAAGAAAGTAGTAAGGACAGATTGTATAATACTGTAAGTGGCACATCAGATTAGTCAAACCACAGTCATCTTTCAGTGTAAGATGGCACAAGGAGACATTACAGCAGTTCCATGAGTGGCTACCCAAAAAAGTCTGGAATTTCATATGTATTTTCATTTTTTTGAAAGAAGGGTTCCAACCTTTTATTATATTCTCCAAAGTCTATCACTCGAGAAAAGCACTCATTTCAGGTTCAGAAAATGAAAACATTTTGGAGGCAGGAGAAAGATCTGGAAAGATATGGAGACACCATGATGACTGATAATTAAACTTAGGTCTACTATGACATGTTAAATGACTATGAAAATTAACCACTGTTTTATAGTAGACAGGAATTTGGTCATCATGATCTTCATCTCCTGGCATTATTTTGCCATTCTACATAGCAAATGGTACTTTGGACATGTAATTCAATTACTAATAAGTTCACATTGAACAGAGTTGAGCCTGGGTTTTTCTGTGTGGAGCTGTTAAACTCACATCATAACTCTTATAGCAGTACTTTCTTTTTGCTGAGATCAGAAGAAGTCAAGGAAATACAATAGAAACAAAAGGTAAAGGGATTCAAAGCAATGAAAGATTCTTCCCACCTTGGCTGGACTCAAAGATGGAGGGACCCTTGAGTCAAGACATGTTGGCAGCCTCTAAAAACTGAAAAAGGATCCCTGGAGAATAGTCACCTGGGTACCACAGTCCTACACCTAAAGCCAGATTTCTCTAATAACCTGAATGTATCTACAAATACATTATCCCTCAAGAACCTCCAGGGGGAGAGCCCAACTTCGCCAATAGCTACTTGATTTTGACTTTGTGAGAAATCCACAGAAATTCTACCTGAGCTCCATTGTACATGGCATTTGACTCCTAGAAACTGAGGTATAGAGTTATATTATGTATTATATGTAGCAAGTTTATGATTGTTATATCAGCAATAAAAACCTATATGCTACAGTATGCAAAATTATACGATGAAAACCATGCACATTAAAGAAAAAAAAAACTTCCAAAACTCGACTGTGACAAATATAGAGAATCATAGAGAAATAAACACAATTATATGTGCACATGTGGAATGATTAATAATTGCATAATTGCAGTAAGTGTGTCACTTTACTACAGAAAAGTCTAAAGAAGATGATAGAAAGCTTGCATGTCATGTGTTATTAAGAAGTGGCAGGTAGGGCTTGAGAGATAGCTCAGCAGTTAAGGCACTTGGTTGCAAAGCCTAATGACCTGCATTCAGTTCCCCAGTACCCACATAAAGCCAGATGCACAAAGTGGTGCATGCATATGGAGTCCATGTGCAGTGGCAAGAGATATGCCCATTTCCCTCTCTCTTTCCGCTCACTCTATCCTTGTAAATAAATTTAAAAAAAAAATTGGCAGGTAGAAAGTGATTTGAAGTCAGACCAATTCAGACCACATGTAGATGAACTTGTCTCATGACACATGCTAACCAAGATCATTGGTACTGATGGAGAAAGATATATTTTTTTTTCTGTGTTTACCTACTGTGGATATGAACAGAACCACACATAAGCAAATGCAAAATTCAAATTGAGTTCAAGCAGGAGTCCACAAGTATGTCAATTGCATTGGGTCAAACTCACATTTCTAAACAAGTGTTATATAAAAACTGACTACCTTGGGCTGGAGAGATGGCTTAGTGGTTAAAGTGCCTGCCTGCTAAGTCTAAGAATGCCCATTCAATTCTCCATGTTCCACATTTAGCCAGACAAAGTGACACAAGGGCACAATGCCACACTTGCCCACAAGGGGGTGAATGCATCTGGAGTTCATTCACAGCAGCTGAGAGGCTGTTGGCACACCTATTCTCTATCTGTCTCTGACTCTCTCTCTCTCTCTTTCTCTCTCTCTCTCTCTCTCAAAAAAAAAAAAAAAAAAAAAAACTCTCTTGGCATAATGGCAATGGAGAACTGTACAAAACTGTGTCAGCTCCAGCTAAGCACATATCAATCCTTTTGACGACTAGACTGGCTGCATTGCTTGATGTATGGGGAGATAATGTCACTCTGAAGAAAACGGTATGCAGCCACTGGTATAGGCAGCAGGTCAAGTGCAACAACAGGCTTCAGTTACTTAATGGCTATGTCTGGGTTTCTCCAAGGGCAGCCAGTATGAGGCCAAGCCATCCCTGCGAGCCACACTTGCATCTTACTTACAGTGGCCTTGCTAGCGTAAATGTCTTTGCAAATCTTTGCAACAGAATTTCACTCCAGTACGATTTTAGCTCTCAAACCATTAGTGTTTCTCATTGATTGCTTTTTGACATGATTGCTTTTGCAGAGTCAAAAGGAAGCTACTCTTAAGGGGAAAAAATACCAAATACAATTTTCTGGCCATGGGGAATTATAAAGGAAGAGAAAATAACCTAAGAATTTAGTTTAATGAGAAAGATAAGCATAAAATACACATGGGAGCTTGATTTTATGATCGTGATAATTTGTAAAATGTTTTGTAAAATGCCTGGGACTTTAGCTTACTTGCATCATAGGTTTAATTGAAGCTCAACAGGTGTGAGATGCCTTCTCTGACGTCAATTTAGTGTGTGGTAAGAACATAGATTCTCTCACATTATTCAGTATATAATGACTGCACACAGTATGCAAATCTCATGGAACTGCACATGAGCAACATTTTTTTTTTTTTTTTTTTTTTTTCTCCTAATTCTCCTCCAGGAAAAAAGAAGTTATGGAACAAATCATACCCACACTGTTTCTATGAGTATGTTTTAGGATTCATGGATTCCTTCATTTTCTAAATCATTATTATACCCTTCTGTTTCACCTAAAACAAATAATATGCTAGATGCAACTTAACAATGAATGGGGGAAGAAGAGAAGGTGTGAGGAATAAAATATACTTAGCACTTAAATTAATCCTACTTGTACCTCATTACCTCCTAAACTGGATCATCTCAATGTGCTCTGAAGTACTTCATTTCCACCTCTGACGTGCTGCTGAGAACTAGATTTTTATGTCATATATACCAGGTCACTGATTAATTTTTTGGCAACCAAAAAGTAGAAACTTTGTATGGACACATCATGTGTTGGTACCATCATTTCCCTCCTCCCTGCCCCCATTCTACTGAGGACCTCCACAGTGGGATTGCTGGTTTTGCCATGGGGTTGTGGGTTTTGAGCTATGAGAGGAAGAGTCAGTCTTTGTGAGGAGGAGGGAGGCAATTCTTCTGGATATTTCTTCTCACTCTGTGACTCTTACAATCTTTCTATTCCCTCTTCTAAAAAATTCCTGAGCCTTGGGGGATGTGTTTTAAGTATACTTTAGTGTTGAGCTCTCAACAGCTTCTGGTTTTCTGCTTTGGTGTGTTTTGAGTATCCTCAGTGTTTATCACCATCACCCTGGCACAGGATTTCAAGCTTGCCCTGGAAGCAGCACTCTTGCCCATCTCACCAAATTCTTGTGTGGTTTTACCTGGACCCTAGCTGATATGCAAGGGGGGGGGAGTTCATCTCTTGACAGGGAGTTAGATATCTTTTGTGTCTTGTTGATAGATTTTGATTATAGAAGTTGAATGTATGGGTGTTGTTAATAAGGAATATAAGAGGATGCCAATTGCCTTGTGTTTGGAAATGCAATTCTAGGTCCTTCTCTTTCTTTGCCACAAAAGTAATCAAGTGTCTTTATGGTTGTATGTTCTTTCCAGAAGATGTGCCATCATCATCCATCAACAAAAACCTAAGTGATTTCCATGCAAACTGCTCCTCCTCAAACCCATCAATTTTTCTGGCAGTATTATTTAAATCTGTCCCACGGACCATGTTAGAGTTTAAGACATAATGATAAGACTCCCAAAAATGAAGTTAGAAAAATATCAAGAGGTAAATATAAATCTACATAATTCCAACAATACTCTGAGCTTAATACAATTAAGGGGGGAAAACAAAACTTTTCCAGGTAATATTGGGTTTGGGGGTCTTAATGAAGATTTGAAATAAAGAATAACGTTAGGAGAAGATAGAATCAAAACAGGGACAGGTTAGTCACAGAGAACAGAGATGGTGCAATGGACTAGGGGCAGCCAGATTCTTCTCCTTGCCATATTTTCTTCTCTGATAAGCATACAGTTGCTGGCACTGAGATACAATAAGGTACAGTCTGCAAACAAGGTTTCCAGTAGGAAAAGCTGTCTCTTACTGAGTTCAGAGCAGAACTGGGAGTGGAGCCAAGTGCTCATGAAGCAATTTTGGAAGGTTCATCTGGAAAGGTAGAAATCCCTGTCCTTCCATCAGTCATAGCCCTTTTACAACAACGGACGTATCTAGGGATTGGGATCTTATGGCACAAGTCAGAATTTAAAGTGGCTTGGGCAGTATTCATCTGTCTTCTTCCATGCAACTATATTTCTATTACCATCTTAACTTTATCCAGTGCAAATTCAATAAATGCCCATAACTTCTCCATAGCCTTGGTGAAGATTCATCTCTCATTTTCTGAATTCTAATTCTATTTTATTCAGTACTATATCATTTCCTATATAAAGGCTTTTTCTTACATTTGTGGTTGTCATTCTTTCTCTGTTATAAATGCTTTGGGGGCAAGGAAAATGGGCTTCCTGTATGCTGTAGTATACTGGGTAATAGAGATGTCTTTAGACTCTCAGAGACTGTGTGATCTGTTTACACAGGTAGGAACATGTTCTAGTGTTTAGAAGAAGTTCCTGTCTATCATTAATCAGTCCAGCTTTCAATGATCAGGGACAAAACAAGGGAAACATGGATGTAAGTGCTTTCGTCTCTACTAGAAGCCTGATTCCTTTGCTCTGACCCCAAAATATTGTCAAGATAGATCAGTTTCCTGGGAAAGATTTTTTTCCTGTGCCATTGCCAGATTGCCATATTCAAATAAAGGGATTCTTTAGGAAAATAATGGGATTATCCTTAAAAGAAAGGCAAAACAAACAAAAGGCTACGAGAGAAATAAATGGAATTTGTAAGACATAGAGAAAACACTGTAAAGAGTTTGCTAACCTAATCCCAGAGTGGATTTGGTAAGAATAGAACAGAATATGCTGCTGTGATAAACAACTGAAAAATATTTTGTCTTAAAATAATATTTCTTGGCATAGTGGCTCACAACCATAATCCTAGCATTCAGGAGACTAAAGCATAATGATTGATATAAATTCAGTGCTAATCTTGGCTTCATAGTGAGTTTGAGCTTAGACTACACAGTGAGATCCTGTCTCAAAAATCAAATCATGGGCTGGAGAGATGGTTTAGCAGTTAAGGCACTGTGACGCCTAAGGACCCAGGTTTGATTCCCCAGTAATTCCCCATTACCCATGTAAGTCAGATGCACATGGTGGTGCATGTGTCTGGAGTTTATTTACATTGGTTAGATGCCTGAGTATGACATATTCTCTCTCTCTCTCTCTCTCCCTCCTTCTCTGTCTCTCAAATAAATAAATAAAAATTTAAAATATCAAAGAATACGTTAAGTAATAAATATCATATTTATTTACTGTCATGATACATGGCCATTGTGTTTTGGTGTTGTTGCAGTCAGGTTCACATTGCTGATAGAAATCACCTGACCAAGAGCAGCTTGTGGGAAAAAAAGAGATTTATTTTGGCTTTCAGGCTCAAAGGGGAAGCTCCATGATGGCAGGGAAAATGATGGCATGAGCAGAGGGTGGACATCACCCCCTAGCCAATATAAGGTGGACCATAGCATCAGGACAGTGTGCCAAACACTGGCAAGGGAAAGCTGGCTATAATACCCAAAAGCCCGCCCCCAACATATACCACCTACAGGAGGCTTTAACTTCCCATTGCCATCAGCTGGGGAGACTAGCATTCAGAACACTTAAGTTTATGGGGGACACCTGAATCAAACCACCACAGGTGTGGAACCTATTAGCATCACCACAACTCAAGATTAAGGCTGACAGCATAGGCTCTCTTGAAGGCTGTAGGTAGCTGTGATAGAGGGAAAAGCTCTGTAAGGCCTTACATTGGAAATGATACACTCCAGGCATGAATACTCACACTTTCTTTCTGCACATAGCCTATTAGCTAGAATTAACCACATGATCCCATCTGATTTGAGGAATTCCAGTAAGAGCTTCCTTTTAATGAAGTTTCATGTGGGGTAACTGGGAAATTTAAGTATAATAATGACAATCACCAGGGGAAAACTTCCAAAAATATTTCAAATGTATATCTTCATGTTAATATTTTTAAATTATTTTTAGCTGTGAGATTATTAGCTAAGTAATATTAGTTGTGAGAAGAGAGACAAAACAGGTGTACAAATATCATTCATGTCTACCCTCATTTGGTCATTTTTCATAATATCATTGCCCTATCCTTGCAGAACATGAGAAATCATAAAATTTGTACCCATTCAATTATTCTTCAACAGATATTTGTTGACTTCTAGGTTCTATATAAAATGCTGGTCATTAAAAACAAAGGGCCTAAGGAAGTTTGCCTGTTCATAATCCTCCTTGATCGATGACTATCCCATTATTACAACCTACCCTGTGTTTCTAGGTAAAAGCTATTAGGTGTCAACCCTGGCCTGGATTAATTAAATTTGTAACTGAATATCTGGAGCATAGTGACTTGAGTTGATATATCCTCTCTAAAAGGTCCACTCCTTTTCTGGTTCATTTCTCCCACTTCCGTTCTTCATCCTTCACTCTACTGTGGGCTGCTTCTTATTTCCTCACTATGGGATATGATCCACATCTATCTGAGTCAACGTAACTTACACATTATTTCATTGGCTTCTTCTCTTTACTTTCTGATATAGTTTATCAATCACAGCCAGAATGGACTATTCTTGACTTCATAATTGATAATTTATCTTCTGAATTTTCCCAGTTGTTTGTGGAAATAGGTCTTGGTTCTTTCTTTGTTAAGTTCCCTACTTAGTCTCCAGCAGAGCCCTGGCAGAGGAGGTGTGCCTCTGGGTTTGGATCCTGATTCCAGTCCTAAGGTCTGATCTATGCCAGCTTGAACCCTGGCTGTTTGCTGTTCTCTGTCTGCTATGGATGTACGATGAAGTATGCCAGCTTCATTAGCCATGATGACACTTATGCTGGAAACTATAAGCCTTAAATAAACCCTTTCCTCCTGTTGCAGTCAGGTTCGCATTGCTGGCAGAAATCACCCGACTAAGAGCAGCTTGTGGGAAAAAAGAGGTTTATTTTGGCTTACAGGCTCGAGGGGGAAGCTCCATGATGGCAGGAAAAATGATGGCATGAGCAGAGGGTGGACATCACTCTCTGGTCAACATAAGGTAGACAACAGCAACAGGAGAGTGTGCCAAACACTGGCAAGAGGAAGCTGGCTATAATACCCATAAGCCCACCCCCAACAATACTCTGCCTCCAGGAGGTGTTAATTCCCAAGTTGCCATCAGCTGGGAACCTAGCATTCAGAACACTTGAAGTTTATGGGGGACACCTGAATCAAACCACCACATTCCGCCCCTGGCCCCCATAAACTGATAACCGTACATGATGTAAAATGTAATGCATTCATGCAAATTTAAAAGTCCCCATAGTTTTTATCAATTCCAATGCTGTTCATACATCCCCATAATCCAAGGTCTTTTAACTGAGCCACAATACCAAAAATATCCCCAAAAAAACCCATAATGGCACAGAATAAAACATCCACACTGCAAAGGAATGGCATTGGGCAAAACAAAGAAATACTTAACCAATACAAGATTTTAAACAACCAGGGCAAACGTCAAACTCTAATTCCAATCCAACAACTAGTCGGTGACAAATCTCCAAGTCCGATACTTCTGAGCAGCAACAAGTCTCTGGAAGTTCCAATTCCACCCCTCCAGCTAGGCTACTCACAGTCCTAGAAAACTTCATCCAGGGCCGGCAGCTCTCCTTGGCAGCCATCTCATAATCCCGGCATCTCCACTGGGTCTCCACTGCAACCCACGGTCCATCCTCATGGCCCCATGGGATCTCCATGCAGGCATCCAGCAAACCTGCTTCACACTGCCCATGGCCATTTCCAAAACACAAGACCGCGTTAAAAACTCAATGACCCTCTCTTTCCTGCATTTGTTATACTCCATAATACCAGGTAGGGTGCCAATTTGTTAATCCAGGGGGGAATAAATCAGACTTTGAAGAACAGGACACTCCTTCAGCATTCAGGCCCCTTCAAAAGAGTCTGCATTCTTCCTGTTGCCCCAGTGCAGGTTAGCTGGCCCAATCTCAAAGTTTGTAATCTCTCAATTGCAGGTGAATGGGCAGAGTTCACCCAAAGATTTCATTTTTTCTGTGCCATATCCCTCTGCTCACACCAGTTCATTTTTACGCAAATCAACCCTGCACATCTTCTCAGGACAGGACGCTTCTCACACAAACTGCTAGCCCAGTCCAAGTAAAGCTCTTTCTCACCCTCATAAGCCAAACCTCACAGTTCATAGTTCTTACTGCATTCAGGTCTTTCAGCTCTGACCAGAATAGTCCATTAAGCTGTACTTACAGCACTGCAAGGCATGTCTTAGGCCAAGATTTCAAATCCTTCCACATTCCTCTTGAAAATCAGCTCCAAAAGGCCAAAGCCACAGTCAGGTGTCTAGCAGCAATCCCACTCCTTGGTACCACTTTACTGTTGCAGTCAGGTTCGCATTGCTGGCAGAAATCACCCGACTAAGAGCAGCTTGTGGGAAAAAAAGAGGTTTATTTTGGCTTACAGGCTCGAGGGGGAAGCTCCATGATGGCAGGAAAAACGATGGCATGAGCAGAGGGTGGACATCACTCTCTGGTCAACATAAGGTGGACAACAGCAACAGGAGAGTGTGCCAAACACTGGCAAGAGGAAGCTGGCTATAATACCCATAAGCCCACCCCCAACAATACTCTGCCTCCAGGAGGTGTTAATTCCCAAGTTGCCATCAGCTGGGAACCTAGCATTCAGAACACTTGAAGTTTATGGGGGACACCTGAATCAAACCACCACACCTCCCATAAGTTGCTTCTGGGTGGATGTTTGTCCAGCCATGGAAAGGGAACTGAAACACTATTCCAAAGACAGAAAGAGAAGAAGAACTTCAGAAATCCACCAAGGAGTGAAAGGGGGGTGGAAAAGTACAGAGAGTCAAAAAGCTGAAGATTCAAAAAGAAAGACTATTTAAACATAGCTCCAGCCATGTAGCCCCCTAGCACAAGAGGGAGGGAGAAGCCTCATCCACAGAGAAAGCTAGGTGGCCTTGTCAAAAAGAGACTGGCAATTAAAAGAGAGACTAATGGAGAGAGGGAGGGGATATGATGGAGAATGGAGTTCTGAAGGGGAATGGGGGGAGGGGAGGGAAATATTATGTTTTTTTTTTTTTGTATAGAAATTGTCAATAAAAAAATTAGAAAGTCTGAGGATTTTGTTTCTAGCATGCTACTTAACATCCACAACCCCATCCCTCTAGCAGGCTGATTAGTGGTTTTTAAAAGTACTAGTGGGTTTTTAAAGTACAAAGAAAGACTGATAGGTATAGATCATTGGGATTGTTTTCCTAATTCCCAACACAATTGAGAGATGCCCAAAAATAGATAATCAACCTCCCCAGGGGGATTAAAAACTAGGGAGCCTCAGGAGTGTGACAGAACCTGCCTAGGCCTCAGAGTGCAAAGCTAATTTCAACCATCAGAGTTTCCTGGTACACAAAGAAGGGACACTACCAATGTGAAGACAGCTCTGGTAGACACCATACACTTGTTCAATACAGACTCAATACCTGCATAAATGACAGGAAAGACATGAGTCCATAGTTCAACCTCCCCTTCACATATAACTGGCAGAATCCAATCTTCAAGGACCTGTTTGATATTTAATTTTCCTTTCATCATACTTTTGGTAATAAGTTATTCTATAATACTTTATTTTTAAAATATGTTTCTCTCCCCTTTACACATTTATCTAAATTTTCAATACACTTTTCATTGTTGCACAATTTCTTTTCTTCCTTTTTGTTCTTTTCTCTTTTTTGGCTCAATGTGTTCTCTTGTTTTCCTTTATACTACACTTTTAGTAGTATTTTTTAATTTACTTTATTAAAATTTTAAAAACATTCATAACGTTTTTACATTTTTTAATTTCCTGTCTTGATTTCATTTATTTTTGATTATGAATTTCCTCCTGATGATATATATTATTTTTGGTTGGTTTTCTGCTTTGGTTTTCTTTTATAATTTACTGCTGCTTTCTCTTTCCCTTCATAATATTCATATCTAATTCTCTTCTTTTTTCTTTCTTTGAATTTAACCTAGCTTCTCATGTTTTTTCCTCCTTTTGTCCTCATTCTTTACCTCATCCATTTATTATTTAAGGACTTATGCTAAATAGATTTTAACTTCACAATACATTCTACATTAGTTTTTCTCCTTCTGTTTTATTGTGATTGGTAATAAGCTTCTAGGTTTTAGTTGATTTTAATTTTATTTCTGTATTGCATATGGTTTGGAAATGTTGCTGCTATAATAGTTTATTTTCTACTCTCCAAGTACTACTGGAGATTGAGCCCTCAAGAGTTGTTCATTCTCTAAGAATATTTCCAAATAGAAACTGAGAAAAATATCCAAACCAACAGATGCAAAAATGCAATATAAAAATATAAGAAGCAAGGAAAGGCAACATGGCTCAAATGATCATAACCCCTCAACCACTAACTTAAAAAGCTTCAGAACTGAGTAAAACACCAGAAGAAGTCTTCAATATCTTAATAAGAAAATGATCACTCTCTCTGCCTCTTTCTCTCTCTCAAATAAATAGTATATATATATATATATATATATATATATATATATATATATATATATATATATATATATATATAAAGGCTGGAGAGATGGCATAGTAGTTAAGGTGGTTGCCTGCAAAGCCAAAGGAACCTGGTTTGATTCTCCAGGACCCACATATGCCAGAGGCACTAAGTGGCACATGTGCCTGGAGGTCATCTGCAGTAGCTGGATGTCTTGGCATGCCCCGCCCTTTCTCTCTCTCCCTCGTAAATAAATAAGTTTAAAAAAAGACTAACCACAGTAATCATAAACAAAATGAATACTGCTATATTTGTTATATCTGTTTTCAAACTCTATCATAGAGCCATAGTAATAAACACAGCATGATACTGACACAAAAAAAAGACACATAGATCAATGAACTAGAATAAATGACGCAGAAATAAATTCACATGGTTAGAGACACCCAATCTTTGACAAAGATATCAAAACAAATATTTAAAGAAAGTCAGCCTCTTTAAAAAATACTGATAAGAAAATTGATATATACATGTAAAAGAGTGAAACTAGATCCATATTTTTCACTCTGCATAAAAATTAATTCAAAACTGAACCAAGGCCTTAAAATAAGAGCTGAAACTCTAACTGCTGCAAGAAAGCACATGAAATCACTTCAGGGATTTAGGCAAAGATTTTATCCAAAGAACTCTAATAGTACAAGAAACAATACCAGGAAGTAATAAATGGGATATTATTAAATTAAAAAGCTTCACTAAGGCAATAACCTACAGATTGGGAGAAAATCTTCATCAACTATAAATTTAACAGGGGACTAACACCTAAAAATTATAAATAATTCAAAAAAGTAAATGGCAAGAAGCCCAATTCATCTAATGAATAGGTGTGCAATGATTTGAATATACAATTCTCAAAGAAAGAAATACAAATATTTGAAAACATGTTGAACATTTTTTCATTATTAGTGACATACCAATGAAAACCCGTTTGAAATTCTATCTCACTCCAGTCAGAATGGCTAACTCCAAGAAAATCAAGGACAATAATCCTGGCAATCTTTTGGAAAACAGGACTCCTTATATATATTATTATATATAAAAAATGTAGCTCCTAGGGAAATCAGGATGGAATGTCATTAAAATTTTAAAAACCAAACTAACATAGGATCCAGGCATATCATTCCTGGGATCCATAGATCTCTTATCTAACATACCACACACATACCTGTACATCTATGCTCATTGCTGCATTATTCACAATAACCAGCATATGGGACCAGCCTAGATGTCTATTCATAGATGAACGGATAAAAAAATGGGGACACATACACAATGGCACTTTATTCAGTTATAAAGAAACACTAAATTATGACATTTCTTGGAAAAATGTGTGCAACTGGAGATCATTATGGTAAGTGAAATAAGCCAGATCAGAAAATTAAGCATCATATTTTCCCTCTTAGGTTGAACATAGAGAGCATAATAGAATATATGTGTCATAAGAACAGGAAGGGGGCTGGAGAGATGGCTTCGAGGTTAAGGAGTTTGCCGACAAAGCCTAACGACCTGGGTTCAATTCCCCAGTACCCACATGAATTCAGACGAACTGGTCCATGCATCTGGAGTTCATTTGCAGCAGCTGGAGGCTCTGGCACATCAATTATTGCTCTCCCTCCCCCACTCTATCTTTCTCTGCTAGCTAGTAAATAAATAAAAATATTTTAAAAACAGGACAGGGAACTCCATGGACTGAGTAAAGGTACTAGCAAAAGGAAGCTGGGGAGTATGTACAGCAGTAGTATGTATTTGCAAATGCATGGATATGTCACAGTGGAATCCATTTCTTTGTAGAGTAACTCAAAGTTTACTTAAAAAATGGGAAAAAAAATCTCTCATCAAGAGACTAACATTTATTAACACAGCATCCATTCTTCTCCTTGATGAAAAGGGTTCCAACAGAAAAGAAAGGATAATTTTGCTCCTAGGTATCAAAAGTGAATCTTGATTAATTAAACATACATTGAGATGTAAATCTAATTCATTTGTTAACAGATTTTAGGGAGTAAAATTGAAGTATAATTTGCAAAGTCAATTTTGTACTCAATGAAGTTGCCTAAAGAAAATTCCCCAAAACCTCGACCCTAAAGTTGTTGGCAATGATAAGCCCAGGCGAAAATAATTTTACAATCACTTACAGTGTGTTGTAGCCACATGACTAAGTTCTGGTACATAATATTTAGTCAAAGCTCTTAATGCAACACTTATCTGAACCCTTCAGTGTGCTTCAACATCCATGAATTTGCCTCTTGGCGCCTGGTGTCTTTCCCCAGCACTGTGAAAGTCAGCTAAGTCCATGTGCAAACTATGACTGTCACTTAAAACAATTAAGAATAGCAGACAACCAGTAACTTCCTAGAACTAGTATGTAAGCACTCTGGTTTTCTCACTCCTTCAAGAGGATTACTTAAAGTTGTGGGGATGGGCATTGCCATTGCCTGGAACTTACTTGTTAACTATGCTCTAGTTGTCCACTTTGATTGTTGGCTTATTAGTGCTCCATATTTTTACTACCTTCTGTTTCCAGTACAATTTCTTATTTTGATTTTATTTACTTATTTATTAGAGACAGAAAGAGGGAGAGAGAGAGAGAGAGACAGAGAGAGAGAGAGAGTGAGAAGGGGGTGCCAGGGTAGCTAGCCACTGCAAACGAACTCCAGATGCATGTGCCACCATGTGCATCTGGCTTATCTGGGACCTGGAGAATTGAACCAGGGTCCTTAGGCTTCACAGGCATGTGCTTTAACTCCTAAGCCATCTCTCCAGTCCTCCAGTACAATTTCTTATTTCTTCCCTTGTGTTTGCCATTCCTTCAAATAAACTACTAGAAACACTTGAACCGTTCCTTATCTCCATAAATACAAGCGGAATTATGTGAAAGTTCTAACAATTCTCACTCAATGGAAGACTATGCTCTGATTCTTCTATGTACTGTTTCTAGAACATATATGAGATGTCTGGAGCTCTATGTAGCTCTTGGACTGTGAGGATGAGAGTCATACCCACGAAAATGGTTTACCAAAAACTGGAAGAATTCTAGAGCCCCAAGTCTCAGAAACCTCGGTATTGGGTCTAGACTTTCCAATTCAGAATCATTTTATCTGTATAAAGGAGAGTTAAACTTCTATCTTATTAAAGTCACAGTTATTTTAATTCCAAAATTAACCCAAAGCAATAGAAAGAGACAGAGAAAAGAAAATAGATTGCTCCTTGAAATATATTTGAAGAGTAATTTATGAGATTTAAAATAATCAGTAGAGTGTGATAAAATGGTTTGTTCAGAAACAGAGTTCAACTAGTGTGACCACAGTGTGCAAGAGGGAGAAAGAGAGGGAGAGAGAGATACTTTTTGTGTTATATCCCAAGCTGGTTTTAAACTCATTATCCCAGGCTGACCTAAAATTTGTAACAATCCTTCTGCCTCACTCTTCCGAGTGCTGGGATTAAAAATGTAAACAAGAATAGCTAGCTAGGCCAAGGCTTTTGTATGAATCTCAAAGGATACTCATCTCCGGAACAAAAACATAGCCCTCCCTACATGCCCAGCTCACCATATTTTAGCCCAGTCCAGATGTATCTGTTCTTTCAGGCATAGAGAAATGGCTCAGGAGCTACCACCCTAGAGCATTCCTCCAATCTTTCTGATAATTAACCATTCTATCTTGATCTTTATTCATTCTTTAGCATGAAAAGCAGCTTATAGCATAAAAATATGACACAAATGTTACTAATTCTCTTCGTATACCATTAGTACTGTACCTATTTCTACATGGTTTGTTTCACAGAAGCAGCAACTTAGAATAGAGTGGAGTGTGTACTAAAAGTGGGAGAGTAAGGAAAATATCATGGTTTGTTTGGGGCATGCACTGTCTAGAGGGTGTCAAAGGAGAGTCTGAGCATCCTTGTACATCTTTGCATGGAAAGAGAGAGAGAGAGAGAGAGAGAGAGAGAGAGAGAGTGGCTACTACTGGTATTTCACCATTGTTTCCTAGCATAAGTCTTACACAAAGGATAATTATCATGAAAAACTGAGTATTTCCCCCAGTAGACCAAAGGCTCATCAGAACACAGCAGTATCTCCAAAGGTAAGAGGTCGCCTCCTGGTCAGAGAAAACCTGGCCTTCTAATCAAGGGTATTTGTCATTTTGTGGTGCTTATCCTTCAGAAGATTCAAACTTGTGTTTGGAAAGATTCATAACACTTACAGTGAAGAAACAATTAGGTGAGATAGTTACCATGTCCCTTACCAGTATTTAGTGCTATATAAATTATTTTATATGCCATCCAATATGTTTTTCCACCCAGAAAGAGGATGCATTATCATAATCAGTGTCCAGTGAGAACAGTCCAGAGCTGCCAAATGTGAAATGCAGAGTTGAAGTAGATACAAAAAAATACAACATATACTCACCAATGGCTTTGAACTTGACCCTACCTTTATCCTCACTGTAAGTTCACTTTGGAGCTGATAATGTTTCCTATGATGAGATGTGCTCCATAGATCTGTGTCTGATAGACAAACAACATGGGACATTTCCTAGTCTGTTCTGAGATTGGGCAAACAAAATTAAAACTGTAAACAAGTAAAAGATTTTTGTTCTAAGAAGATGACCAGACAAACAAAGATGAATTTTAGAGTCCGCAGCTGAGAAGAATACCTAAGATCTTGAGGAAAAATATCAGACTCAATATTAAGGCATCACTTGACTTATAGAGTACAAGACATTGAAAACATATGCTTACATGTTTTAGCATTGTTTCTGATCTGGCCAGCTATCTAAATTCTCAATAACTAGTTTATGATATGGGACACACCTCTCTATCTCTGTCCCAACTTGGCTTCAGAGGGAACATAGCTTATTACGCTTCTGATTATATTTGTTGCATACCTACCAGTGAGCATCCTTCAAGATGTGCAACAGTTCTGCAATCCTGATATCCATCCTGCAATCTATATAGAGGGTCATGTGGCCGAAGAAAGTTTTTTTTTTTTTTTTTTTTTTTTTTTAAGGTCAAGTAAATAGACAGTTATAGACAGTATGGTTACATAATTTTGAATTGTTGGTAGTTTTCTGATCTGTGCTAGTCCACATAGGTTTTGTGACCTTTATTTTTTTATAAACCAAAAGAGGAGAATAAACATATTTCAAATATGTGGTTTTTGGAAAATAGATGTCTGTTTATGACTTTTATGAATTTCAATGTATAAGATAGAGTAATATTTGTAGGTCTACCAAGAATGGGTAGCCCCGCAGGTAGCAATTCAAAGAATTGAAATGTATTTGAATTGTGCTAGTGTGGTATCCAGGCACCAGGGCCATTATATCAAAGGAATTTGAAAGAGCCTTTCAAAATCAGGGACATGCTACGGGAGCAGAGTGTACACCTGGATCAATAATACCCACAGGAGCTGAAAGCTATAGCTAAGATATTTCTTGCTGTGATGGTTGGCCTTCACTGTCAACTTGACTGGATTTGTAATCACTTGGGAGACACACTTCTGCTTTGGTCTGTGGGGGCACTTCCAGAAAGATGTAAGTGAGGAGGGGAGATTTATGCTGAATGTGAATGACAGCAACCCATGGGCTGATATCCCATCCAGCGGAGCAAGTATGCATCTCTCCCTGCTTTCTGACTGGCAACATAATATAACCAGCAGCTTCACATTTCCATTGCCATGCTTTTCCCACTGTGATGGGCTATACCCTCTCAAAGCATGAGCAGAAATACTATCTTAAGTTTCTTCTGGTCAAGTATTTGGTCAGAGTAATGAGAATAGTAAATAATATACTTGCCATGTGATTGTAGCAGAATGTTGAACACCATATAGAGGACTGAATTGTAGCTCAGTGGTGGAACACTTACCTTACATGCTTTAGACCCTGTGTCCAAAGACCAAATCCTAGATCTGGTGAGAGACAGACAGACAGAGAGAGAGAGACAGACAATGAGAAAGAATATGAATGAATTGGCTTTTGTCTTTTCAGTAAATTATTAGATATAGATCCTGGATTCATTTAAATGATAAGAGCTGAGTCCACTTGTAGAAGACGTCTATATTGCAGTACAAAACTAAGCTTCAACCAATATGCAGCTGGGGTAAAGTTTAATAGGTAATATTGCATGAAGAACAGGGATAAGATGATCAAATGCCCAGAAGTTCAAGGACTAAAAACAGGCCCAAGTCCTTTGAAAATCCAAAAAGTGTGATGAACCCTTCCAGAAAAGTTAAAATTTATGAGGGGAAAACAAGAAGTGTACAATTTATTACAATGCAAAGCCAGTAACACAAGATGTCAAATTCTCCAAGAAGTAGGGTGAGAAGTACATTTAGGTGAATTAAAGAATGATGCAGAAAGTGTTTACAGATGAAACCACATTTGAAATGTTCTAGAATTGGACACATGAGGCTAGGGTAGAAGTGATTCTTCAAGGAAGAGAAAACTGCCTGAGAAAAATATTAAGATGTGAGTGTGAAATGGGGAGCAGTCTATCCAATGTGATGTATATGGGAGGCATAGACAGGTCATAAAAGGATTGCCTGAGGAAGGAATTCTGAAGTCCAAGTTTGGAACATAGTCTGGAATTGGTCAAATATTTGCTATTAAATGCTGAGGAACAGGGACAATGTAAGATCATCTCTGTCCAAAAATGTGGACTCAACTTTCTACTATTACTTCTACGGCAATTACGGACATGAACCCTATAACAGTGTTTAAACCAGTGGTGATCCTGAAACGTTAAAATAGACCTGAAAAACAATTCCTATTAACTAGTCATTTTATTGATTATTTTTATATGCTTACATATTTTTGGATAGACTGTCTATCTATCTATCTATCTATCTATCTATCTATCTATCTATCTATCTTTTCATATAAGTGTATTGTATGTTTCTACAGCACAAAATTGCCTAAGAATACATTTCTCAGAATATATCCTTGTTGTTGAGAAAGGTATGATTAATTTTATTCCCCAGTCCTTGCTAACCCTACAAGAAGGTCACCAATGATCCGTGAGATTTTCTTGTGTGAGCCCTCCCATATGGTACCAGGGTTGATATGATTGACCGACAGGTATGATGGAAAGGTAGCATGTCACCCCTGAGGCTAGGTTATACATGTTTAAAAAAACCTTACTTCTCTCTGTCTCTCTCTCTCTCTTGGGTTGTGTCTCTCTCCTCTCTACTGCTCCCCGTGTATGTGGTTCCATCTCTGTGACTAGGCATGAGTGTTTGTGTCTGTCCTTTTCTCATTATTTGATTCTAGGAAACCAGCTGCCTTATCATGCTGTGCACTATGGAACAGCCTCAGTCATAAGGAACAGAAGCCTCCAGCCAACATCCTCAGAGACAAGAGAGCTAGGCTTCTTGCCAACAACCACATGAGTGAGCTGGAGAGCAGAGCCTTAGGGGTAGCCCAGCTCTCACACAGGGCAGCCCTGGCCAACTTGTTCATTACAGACTCGTGAGAGACCTTGAGGAGGAATCACCCAGCTGAACCACCTCCAGAAACTATGTGAGATAAATGGTTATTGTTTTAAGCTACTATATCCTGAGATAATTTTATACACCAATAGATAATTAATGTACTCCATTACTCAATAAACATTTATTTATTCAGCTTCTACCAGTCTCAAGGATTTAAGCTGAATACTTAGTATAAACACAAGACTTATTTTTTGACCAATTTATTCTCCTTCTCTCTCTCTCTGTCCCTATCTATCTATCTATCTATCTATCTATCTATCTATCTATCTATCTATCTATCTATCTATCATCTATCTATTTATCTATGAGTTTTAATTGACACAAAGTAACTATACATTTAGGGCAGTGAGGCATGTTGGTACATGTATACAGTGTGTAGATCAAGGAGTTGGCATGGCATCAGCTCAGGTATTTGTCATCTCTACCTGGGAATATCCAAATCTTCTGTACTTACTATTTTTAAATATTCATTTCACCATTGTCAATGATAGATGCATTACCTTGATATATACTTGTAATTTTTATTTATTTATCAGAGAGTGAGAGAAGCAGAGAAAGAGAGAATGGGCACACCAGGGCCTCTAGCCACTGCAAACAATCTCCAAACACATGCACCACCTTCTGCATCTGGCTTTACATGGGTAGTGGGGAATTGAATCTCCATCCTTTGGCTTTGCAGGCAAGTGCTTTAATGACTAAGCCATCTCCCCATCCCTATACTTGTAGTTTTTAAACAACATTTTTTTTCTAGTTTCCAGCATTGCCATGTTTCTATCTCTTCCTCATCTGAAGGCATTTTCTTCCTCTCTCCTGTCCATTTGTGATGACCAACTCCAATGTATCCATTGCTTAAATTTCATTTCTTGCTACAGGGCACTTCTAGTAGCTAGACAAGGACAGGAACTTTCCGGAATGATCACCTATGACATGTTTGCTACCATATTCTCTTTTCTAAATGTTGTTATCATCATCCTGGTATATAACCATGACTATGGCTGTCTTATCTACTGATGCTTTCGTGGTTCTCAGTACAGTGCCTGACAAAATGTAGTATGTGTGCACCTCTCCGTGTGTGTGTGTGTGTGTGTGTGTGTGTGTATGCATATGTGTGTATGTATTTGATTGGTAGAGGATATAAT
Source organism: Orientallactaga sibirica (assembly GCA_036365145.1). Taxonomy (NCBI): domain Eukaryota; kingdom Metazoa; phylum Chordata; class Mammalia; order Rodentia; family Dipodidae; genus Orientallactaga; species Orientallactaga sibirica. The sequence goes on along the minus strand of JAEOAD010000031.1, from coordinate 9,010,135 downwards.
GATGCTATATTAAAGACAGACTGATAGGTAATAGTTAATATATTATACAGAGAGTTAGAAGATAGAGGGAGAGAGAGAGAGAGAGAGAGAGAGAGAGATGATAGATAGATAGATAGATAGATAGATAGATAGATAGATAGATAGATAGATAGATAGATGATAGATAGATAGATGATAGACAGACAGGTGAAAGGTAAGTAAATTCAGCAAGTGAGATGGGCAGTTTAAGATTGGTTTCAAACTAGCTGGATGGAGGCTTTCCTTGTGTAGGCCTTCCAGCTGCTCCTGGAAGCAACTCTGCCCCTACCCCTCATGTCCATACTCATCCAAAGACAGATGCAGTCTGGCAAGATTAATGTCCCATGTGGTGGGATTATGGTGATATGGACAAAGACAGTATCAAACAGAGAACTGTTGACCACTGGCGTATTAAAAGGCAGTTGAACAGCCAGAGTATGGCCTCAGGGGAAGCTCAGGTAAGCCATTGATTTCACTTGGTTTTCTTGTGTGATTTCAAAGGGGCAAGAGTTTCATAAGGACAGACCTCCAGAGGGCCTTTTCATAAATTCTGAGCTGGTGTTTGGCCCTCAATGGTGCTTCATGAGTCTTTCAGGATTTAAGCACAAAAGGCAGTAGGTTTGTTCAGGAGGTCCCAGCTGACTGTACAGATATTTGGTCATGACCCTGAGGCTACGCTAGAGTTCATACAACTACAAAGAAATGCTGTTAATGGATTTTCCCCCATCTTTAAGTTTTATGTTTCTGTAAGTACCAAAATAGGGGTGGTATTTTAAAGTAATTTGTGCAGAAAGAAGAACTTCTATCCATGTGCTGGCATTTGACATTTGTGTGTGAAAGGTTTTGTATAGTTTTTTTGTGGTAAATAAGTTCAATACTCATTTGTATCTGTTATGGCTTTAACCTGAGGTGAAATGAGGTGGCCTCTAATTGTGTTTCCCTCTCCGCAGTGTGTGCAAGGGAGAGAAAGGGAGGCAGGCCCTGTATCTCAGAGCTGAACTCAGCTGTGAGTTATGCTAATAAGGAAAAACACACATTGTCAAGATGGGACTTTGAAAGAGAAAACAATGAATATTTCTTTGCTCCTCTGTACTTTGTGCTTCAACTAATTGGTCCATTTCTCTGCTACAATCCCTTGGAAGATGGATTTTTTTCCCTCCTCACTCTTTAAAAAAAAAAAAAAAATCTATCTTTTGTGCCCATTAGAGCCAGCTTCTCACTAATTGTGCCTATAAATGAGTAGATGGTTAAAACATTATGTTGAGAAGGAATAATGTTTTCCTCCTTTCTCACAATATTTTCTAGGAGACTTTTTTTTTCTCTTTTCCCCTGTAAGAAATGAAGAAATGTTTAGAACCTTTCACATTTCAAGCAAAAGCTTTCAAAATGAAAGAAAAAATATTGTAAACCTCAGCATTTAAACTGCATATGGTCTCTATTTATAGTGAACAATTAACACATAGCTGGCACTGGTATTATAGAATCAGACGTGCCCAGCTTCTATGAATGCTGGTGGATATCTGAAGGCAGGGCTAACATTGAAGGACTTGAGCACATACATCATAGCCAGAAAGATGATATATGAATAGCAGCTAAGATCTGAAGGTATCCAGGTAGTTTCAGTCATTAAAAGAAATATAAAACACAGAGTGACATAAATAACATGTAAATTATGTGAATATATTAAAATGTAATGACTTAATCACATTATCATATTTTGACTTTTTTGAGTAATTATCAGTGCAACAGGTTAAAATTTATTTCCCCTAATGGTAATGATTTTTACTCTATTTCCATCCTAAGCTCTATAGCTATTGAAAATTTAACCAGATTTAAATCGGCCTAGAGTGCTTTTGTGGTGGTGCCTCCAACCGTCTATTCATGTCAGGAACTGGGTCATCTCAAGGTCAAGACAGTATCCTAAGGAAATAAAAATTCAAGGTACATAATTTTTATGGCAAAATAATTATGAATGTTTGCTATGTACCAGGAATTGCTGAAGGTGCTGAGGATATACTGTTAGTCAGTTATTCTCCCTGGCCACTATGAATTCAATAAGTAGAGCAGAGAAGCATGGAGTTAGTCTGTAGCACATAAAGATCTCTGATGCAGGAAAGGATACGGCAGAAGGCCAGTGTAGTTGCCAGGCTCAGTAGGACTGTGCTGGAGGTGTTGACAAAACAGTACCCTGAAAATGAAAGGAAATGGACAAATACATAATAAAGAGGAAGATGCCCATTTGATGTTTGTCTCTTTTGCTACCTTGCATCACTCCATAATGACGTTGCCTTATCTTTCATTTAACCTGTAAACCATTACAGGCATTGATTGATAGCTTTGGTTTCCCATAGTTGCCTGGGTTCCTATACAGTATCCTCATAAGGTAGGAAAGAAAAACATACACTTGTTTCTTTCCTATTGTATGCTGCAGAGAAAAACACTTCTTGTCCTCTGTGTAGAATGAAGCAGTTAAAGAAACAGTCAGCTAAACTAAGTATCCTAGAACCTTCGTTGGGTGGGGGGGATCCTCTGTGAATCATGAATCAGATGTAGTCAGAGAGGGTTTTCGTGGCATTGCTCATGTAAAAGTCACCCCTGCTTTGAAATCATTTCCTCTGCACAGGATGTATCTATTCTCCTTTCCTCCATATCCTAACTATGTAACTGGGTATGCTACTTTCATAGGTCCCATTTAGATGAGATACATGGGCACTTCTGCTGTTTTTTTTTTTTTCTTGGATTCTCTACAGATGACCACAAACCTAGTGGTTTAAGACACACTCTTCTGTTATCATGGCTCTAGAGTGATGTTAGATGTAAAACACAACACTCACCAGGCAAATCTCAACAGAGCTATTTTCCTTAATGGAGGCTCTGGGGACCAATTCATTCCCATATTCATGCAGGTCCTTGGTAGGTTTTTGTCTCCTCATTGGCTGTTGACAAGGGGATATTCTCAGGTCTCAGAACTTGCCTGATTCCCTGCTTTATTGACAGTTCCATCTTCCAAACAGCCCTATGCTTTTAGTCTCTGATCTCCCTGCCTTCCCTTTCTTTACTGTCACGCTTCTTCTGCCTCTCTGCTCTGTTTAAAGCCTAAGAAGTTTCTCTGCATTTAAGGGCCCAAATGATTAAACTGAACCCACCCTTATAAGCCTGGATAATCTCCCTGTGCAGGTTTGAAAGCTGAATTATATCTGCAGATAACTTGTGAAATACAGGATAAAGGGATTGGGGTATGGACATCCTTGAGAGATGTTATAATAGTTGTTATCCATAAGAGAGCCCTTACTGTGGATGTCGGAGAGTTGGAACATCCAAACTTTTAAGTCTTTCTAGAATTACTATAAAAAGAGGCACACAATGTTGTGAAATTTCCTCTGATAATATTTCAAGTTTTTAATATGCTTTGGGAAATCATATACAAGTTATGTTTGAAAAGTAGCTAGCCTAAAGCCTGGCTTGAAGTCAGTTATGTGAATGTATTAATTTCCTCCCCCATTCTTACACTTAGAATTCCCAGAGAGCACACCATGTTGTGTCTTTGAAGTTATCAAATTGATCCTACAAGCTGCGTGCACAAATCAGCCTCAAGAATATGATAGTTTGGAGCAGACAGAAGTCTATGGCAGATTTAAGCTTAGCATTAAGGCTCTATCAATCCTATTAATTATTGAATCAAGTGCAGCTCCCCCACTAAGATCTGAAAACTCATAGTGACTTAATGGCTTAAAAGGGCAAGTAAGCACTAAGTTAATTGGTTTCTTGCCAAATAATATGTTATTGTACACAGTCCCTTTAAATTTCACATATACTCTTACTAAAATGCTTGATAGAACAAGGATTGGTATTTTGAATTTTTCCAGATTTGGGGTTATTTATTATTATACTATTCATTGAGTCATCATGAGACAGCTTGACAAGTGAATACAATCTAAACATGAAATTAATTCCTATTTCACATATACATTATACATGTAGACTGAAGATAATTTTATACCATGTTTGTGAGGCATAAATGTTTTGAAATCAAGGATGAGATTTTCAATTTGGGGCACCATGACAGTACTCAAAACTTTTAAGATCTTCCAGTTTTCAAAATTTTAGATGAGGTATATTCAACTTGTCCCTCATCTCCCACATGCCCATGTAGCTTGAAAGCATCCCTTTCTTTCTTCCTGTCCTATCAAACTTTTATCACATACAAGCACACAGAATTTATGGTAATCATTTCAATAATGATCACTTTTTTTCTGAGAAAATCTCCTTGTCCATAAACATTACTGCTTGTAATTCAAATGTCCTTGCCAAGTAACAAGTCCTTATAGGTGTCCAGTATTTTTCTCCATTATCTATCCCACATTCCACCACACAATAAATGCCCAGTGAATTAAATGAGAGATCATGGATTATGTTGAAAATTTAGCGTTCTAAATGCCTTAAAATTATAAATATTATAGGTAACTATTTTTCCTTGATTTATTTCCTAAAGAGCATGGAGAAAAATCAAGATCTGGCATATATGATTCTATTCTTTCTTTTCCACTGTGGAAATCATTCTGACACCCATTGGTACCACATATGATGTAGACAGACAGGGAGACTGCAGATTCTACACAGCTGTTATCAAGAAAAATTGCCAAGTGTAATAAAATCTACTTGCCCAATTTCACCTAATGAAACATTGAGACATTCACAAGTTTGATGAGTTATTTTTGAAAATGAATTACAAAAAGATCACAGCCAAGACAAGCCTAAGCAGACTGGGTGGTATAGGAGCCTAGAAAAGAATGAAGGACAATTGGCAAAAGCTAAGGCAATCTAAATAGTGCAAATAATTTCTCATAGTAACAACAATAAATGCATTATACTAACATAGCATGTGGATAATAAAGCAAACACTGTGGCTCTAGAGAGCCTTCCTATAATTCATAATAAGTTTCTAAGTCTAAAATTGTTCAAAGATAACAAGGTTCTAAGATAACAAGGTTAGTTAAAAAACCCAGAATAAATAAAAACATAGATAAATATAAACTTAGAAACCTTACTTTGATCCTGGGATTACTTTATTTTTAAGTATGTAAATTGTCAGTTAAATAAATAAGTAAAGAATAGCAACACTTAAAATGAAGATTTTTTTTTTTTTTTTTTTGAGGAAGGGTTTTACTCTAGCCCACGGTGTACTGGAACTCACTCTATAGTTCTAGTGTGGACTACACTAACAGTGATCCTCCTACCTGTGCCCCCTGAGTGCTGGGATTAAAGCCGTGCACCACTGCACCCTGCTAAAATTAAGGACTTTAACAATTGTTTTCATTTCTATAATGTGTTAGTATTGTTTGATCCTTGAGAAAACATTTTAAATAAAGAGAGTTGGAAATGATGATGAAAACCTATGTTCCCAGGAACTGGAAAGCTGAGGAAAGAGGATCCCTGATCATTATAGCTCAACATGGGCTACAGAGTTAGTTCTAGGCCAATATTGTCTAAATAATTCTAGGGCAATTTAGGCTATAGAGCAAGACCAGGTCTCAAAAAGAAAAGAAAAGAAAAGAAAAGAAAAAAAAAAAAAAAGAAAGAAAAAGAAAACAAAACAAAAGAGCACCATAAAAACAAATAATAAGATTAACATGTCTAACATTTGAGTTTTTAAAGGACCTCAAAATTACTCATCTTGAAAAAATGGTTCAATTAAACAGCAATAGTCCAGGATTAAAGTTGCATGATGAAAACAGAGTATGCTTAGAGGAGTTTTCCATTTTTTCATGTTTTGCTTTGGTTGTGAGCTGATAACCAGTAACTGACTTATATGGCAATCATGACAGGTGAGACTATATCACAGTTATTCACTTCTCCTTTGCCTGGTGATTCTAGAGCACAAAGCATATATCTAACAACATATTCCTATTGCCAGAAAATCTGACCAATACATTCTACCAAAGATAACTGAATTTTAGATATAAAGACCGAAATTAGCTCAACTACCAGAACACAAGATGTTATAAAACCTTGTTTAAAAAGGAATGGAAAATCCAACTTGAAACTTCTTTCTACTTATCACCAAAGTCCAAAGTGTAATATTCGGAATTTATGAAGGACAAAAGAAAGGCTCATAAAGAAGACATCACCTCACCCATAACCACACTACAGACAAATGCTTCTGTCTTTCATTATGCGGCCAACAACTTCGTCTGAACATGGTGATACTAGACAAAGACCCTTGGAACATCAGTGGAGATAAATTGCACACAGGCTATGCAAGGCATCTTCACGGGCAGGTGTTATAAAGTTTTGGTGGAAAAGAGCCAAAACTCAGAAAAGGCTATTCTTGTATTAGTCAGGGTCTGACTGGAAATGCCTGAAAGCTCATGAGGAAAGTGGTTCTCATTGGCTCCTGACATGCTAGGAGCTTGGATGCTTCACAAAAGATTCTGATAAGCATCTAGCCATCTGGGTTCAGGTCCGAGCCAGACTTCTGAAGTTCCTAAGATGCATCCATCCATGTTCATCATATTGTAAACAAGTGCGGATGAAAGATAAGCACTGAACAGCTATGAGGGAATGTCTTGGCACCTATTATCACTCACAAATAAATGACGGAGTTTATTTCTTTGGACGAATGTGGACTATGCATTTGGGCTGACCTTCAAACTTAAGCCAGGAATATAAAGTGATTCCCATTCTTCCTATTTCAGATAGGAAAATTGAGCCAAAAATTACAGACCAGGCACCCATCCTTGATTATCTACATTTCTGGCAGCCAGATTTGAAAGCAATTTTCTCTCCCTTGCAGTGCATATACAAGAAAGGGTATGCATGGAAGTGAACTTGGTTTCACCTTATCTTCAGTTGTCGGAGAGTATTATCTTGCCTCATTAGAGCTATTAAATCATAACTACAAATCCTGTCCCCAAGGTCCTGAAATTATCTATTTACATCCGGGGAGACAATCACAGTTTTTTGTGAGTAGTCATAACAAAATGCTAGGCAGAGATTTGGGGCTCCACTATGCAAATAGGATAGGGAAAGAGGTATTGGCCTATAGCCTACAAATACATGGATAAATAGTTCCATGTGGGACTAGAAATGACCTCCAGAGTTGATCCCTAATTCATCTAAGGTGACTGCTTATTGTCACCCCCTCCCAAATAGAGTTCTCCTCTTATATTTTCCTTTAGACATAATACATATTTGACATCTGTTATCTCCTGTGTTTTAATTTTTATAAGCCATTTGGTGCTAGTGGAAATGTTAATTCTTTAAAAAGAAAGCTCCATTTATTTTTTTATTCTTCCCAGAAGCCCACGTGAATAGTACTAAAACATCTGAGCTGGGGAGATGGCTTGCTGGGTAATAGCACTTGTTGTACAAGCATGAAGACCCGAGTTAGATACTCAGAACCCACAAATAAAACCTGATATGGCCACATAGGCTGGTAACTCCAATGGTAAAGGTGGACAGAGATAAGAAAATCACTGGGGCTCCCTGGTTAGCCAATGTAACTGAAAAATGGGGAGCTGCAGGTTTAGTGAGAGACTTTGTCTCAACAGAATGAGTGAGCAATAGAGATGGACATCCAACATCTTCCTCTGGCCTTTTCACAAGTGCACCTGATGCATGTGCATCTGCACACACTTCTGTGTATACCAACATAACACACTCAAAAAGAAAGTGAACAAAATAACATCTGAACATTACTACTCTCATGTTCTACTTCATACACCCATCATTCTCCACTCACCCTTGATCTGGCTCTCCCAGGTTTCCAGTGACACCTCAGAAAAGGAAAGGAGAGGAAGTGAGTCTGGGGCAAGGCAGAGAGGTAGAGGGATCAATCCTAGATGTTCTTCCATTGAGGGGAAAAAGTTGAAGAAAGAAAAGAGAAGTTAGAATTTCAAAGGTGATATATCATTGATTTCTGCATCTGAGCAGAGCTCTGCGGTGGGGGGTGAAGACCTGCATAAAGTACCCTGGAGATGCTTCAGAAATTCAGTCTAGAGAAACAAAAAAGCTCCTCTCTGCATTCCAACCTTGATAGGTTACTCCAGTAGGACAACTGAAAGAAGTGCAGCTTTTGTTTCTGAATACCTCGCTGAAAAAGAAATAATAAAATGATCTCCTTTGTGACTGTGTGGAGAGGAAGTGGGAGGAATGCCACCACTGAAGCTGAAGGATGAGCAGGGTCATAACTGGGAAGTTAGGCAGCTCCCTAGCTTATGATAGCAGGGGTACACATCTACTCCTCCACAAGACACCAGTCTGGCCTTGATACTGACATTTCCACAAAGAATTTCCCAGAATTATCTCAAATGTTAGTTTAACATAATTATTCCTGGATTCTTCTTAACTAGAATGAGGAAATGTTCCATTTTAAAAAATGTTCCCATGATATTCCCATAGGCACAAAAGTCTAAGAATGCCTAGTTTTTATTCAACACATGCAGAAATTCATATTTTATTTGAGAAAAGCTTAGCATCCACAATTAAAGCCTTAATCTTATTGGCTTGTCAGCTTCCCAGAAGAACACCTTTAACTACAGCTGGCATGGGAGGAATGAGAGCACTTGGAACAACTCAGGATGTTCCATGTTCCAAGGGAAATTTACAGAAGGGATCACATTCACAGAGCCCATTAGTGTGTGAGGAATAGGAACATTGTACCACAAGCTAAGAGAAAAGAGAGGCTCCAAAGATAACAATATTTACAAACATCATTGTCTTATAAGACAACATCTCATAATATTCATATGCTCTCACAAGTCATTCTAACTTTACACATCCCACTAGTCTGATGAATTGGACTTACAACCTCTATTTTGTATCTGAAAATGTAAAAAAAAAAAAAAAAAAAATGGGCATTTTAGAAGGCTAGGGATGCATCTCAGTAGTAGTGCTCTTGCCTAGCATGAGTGAAACCTAGCTTTGATACTACCTAGCATACACACGCATACACACACACACACACACACACACACACACACACAAGTGAGGAGAGCAAGAGAGCGAATGGGAACATTGTGAATGGTTTACCTGCATCCTTCCCAACCCAAGGGAAAGCAATTGCCCCAACATAAGATTGTAGCTGAAAATTGAGATTTCTTTTCCTTCCAATTCCTTTTTATCTTTGTAACACCAATGATCAATTTTTTCATCAACTAATTTTCATTTCTTTTATGTTTTATTTTCCTCCTGGATGTAGTACTAACATCTCAATTTGAGGTATTTATTCCTTGCACATTTCCATGATAATGACACTATGAATTATGATGGTCATAACAATGATAGCTACCATTTATTGAGTGATTGAAATTGCTAGGCATAGTGTAAGATGTTTTAAAATAAACTATTTAATTTAATTCTGAAACAACTTGTGTAATACTTAATATTATCCGTGTCTTAAGGACAAAGAAACAGATAGGCCAACTAACTAGCCCTGGTTCCCAGTTCTTTTATTTATTTATTTATTTATTTATCATTTATTTATTTTTATTTATTTAAGAGTGACAGACAGACAGAGAAAAAGGCAGATAGATAGAGAGAGAAAGGGCATGCCAGGGCCTCCAGCCACTGCAAATAAACTCCAGATGTATGTGCCACCTTTTGCATATGACTTATGTGGTTCCTGGGGAATTGAGCCTCAAACCAGAGTTCTTAGCCTTAACAGGCAAGTGCTTCAGTGCTAAGCCATCTCTACAGTCCCCTGGTTCCCAGTTCTTTAAGGCAGTAGAGCTACTATTGGAAAGCATGTCTGCCTTGCTGAAAACCCCATGCTCCTGCTCCTAATCACAGTGGCATCATGCCTATTCATCTGTTTGTCTTCCTTTGGGAAATTGTGTAACAGACTCAGTTCCATTCAGGGAAACATTTTTTTTCTTCAATCCAGTTTGGGTCATAAAATGTCAAAGACATTGTTAATAAGAAGGTATTAGTATACAATACAAAATGGGAATGGACTACAAGCTGGTGGCCACCTGTAGTCATGTCACAAATGAGGATCTGCATGATACCAATGCAAGTATTTTAGGAAGCCAAGAGACACAGGATGAAGAAACAACTGAGTCACTGAATGATTGGCTGGGAGCTGGTATATGGAAAGAGTGAAGCAGAAACCGTTCCCTGATTGCTAGTGGCAGATGAAGTGTGAAATTTTCCTCATCCCTGTTCACACAGCATTGGCAGAGCTCGTCTTTTAGACTGATTACTATTAATCAGGCCCTGGGAATGGGCAATACAAGAAGTGGAAGCAATGCCATTGGGCTGTGGAATATGTCCTCCCTTTTGATTGCTGTGCTGGGTAGATGCAATGAGAAGCAGATTAAAGATGGTTAGAATAAGAGTCGGCTTCCACATCACTTGTTCATTCTTATTCTATCAAAAGAGATATACCCATCATACCTCAACAGGGAACCAGCTGAAGCCATAGAGTTATAGGGGAAATGAACAAGAGTGCTACTTTATCGGTGAACCTGGTACCAGCACAAGAGTGAAGGATATAGACACAAAGAACACTCAACCCCTACCAAATCAGATATCCAGAGACACAGAGACTCACAAAACCTCTTCACTGAAATAAACCTAAAATGAACCCAAAATGGCTCATGGAAATTCGTGGAAGAGAGGGCAGAAATATTGTGAGAGCCATGAGTTGGGTCATTATACACAGAGACATTGCCTCTCCCATATAACTGATGGCTATCCCCGTAAGGAAAGACCCACATTACCCATGGGTGGAAGATAGGGAGAAGGCTAATGATGGTACCATCATGGCTGTATATATACTATATACATAACTAATAAAATGTATTTTAAAAAGAGATATTAAGTTTATTTTTCTATTAGGGTGGATGGGAGGTAGACAATAGACTGGTAAGGGGTGGGGCTAGACAATGAGGGTATCACAAGAGTGCAAATGGTTTCTTTCTTCAGTCTTGCCTTTGGACACCAGAAACATCTTTGCATTGTGCTGGCTTATTTCTGAGGCAGCAGTAACACCTCCATTTAAATTTGAGTAGCATATTTTTGTGTATGTATGTGTGTAGTATGTATGCATATAAATGTTTGGGCACATGTGCGTATGATGCACATCTATGTGAAGGCTAAATGTTGATGCTATATGTCTTTCTCCACTGTTCTCCTCTCTATTAACTTAGGTAGGGTCTCACAGTTGAAACAAGAACTCACCAATTGGGCTAGACTAGAAGACTAGCATGCCCCATGGGCACCCATGTACACCTGGCAATTTTTTAGTGCTCAGGATTAGAACTCTGTTCCTCCTTCTTGGGCAACAAACGAGCATTTTATTCACTGAACCATCTTCCCAGCCTTTAGTCATATTGTTTTATTCTTTTAAATCAGAGATAACAGGAAATATCAGAGATTGTCAAAAAAAAAAAAAAAGACATGATTCTGGAGTTCAGCTGATCCAATACCTTTTTTTCTCCCTTCCTCCCTTCCTTTCCACTCCTTCCTTTCTTTCCCTTCACGGTCTTTCTTCCCTCCCTCCTCTCCTGCCTCCCTTCCTTCCTCCTTTTCTGTCTTTTAATGGCTATATTGGAAACAGAAGTTCAAAAACCTCAATCAGGAATTGAATGAAGACCAAAATGCAGCCTCTCTGGCTTCATAATCTTTGACACTGTGTGAACCATCATGCAATTCATTTACCTTTTACTGGTGCTAAAAATCTGTTTTTAACCAGATCCCCCTTGGACTTGGAGTGTAGGGATCATGTCAGTGGCAGACATGATGGAGATGCTGAAAAGGGGGCTTTACAGAACATACTTGTAAGCTATAGCCCATGCTGAGTGGGAATTTGGCCAGTGGATCGAGAGCAGTTATTCAACAGTCACAAACACTCCAGCCTGAGCTGGTTACTTTAAAACCAATATTAATAACTCTCAGGAAACATTTGGTTGCCTAGAAACATAAGACCATCACTGAATTCATTAATATTCAGCTGATGTGTTTTTTATGAGTTATATTATATGAATTTTCTCCTTTGATTCTAATTAACAGGTAAATATCATAGCATCAATTGAAACGTTTTCAAGAATTTTTGGAGCAGATTCTGAATATTCAGCTTTCTCATTGCACTCCAAATTTGCCTATGGCTGGGATACTTTTCTATGCTGATTTCTTATGTTAATTAAGAAATGAAATGACATAGGGAGTGTCCCTGGTTCAGGTCATTTTCCTCTGTTTGAAGTAAGATGAAGGGTAAAATCTACCAAAGTAGAGAATTACTGATTTAATTTAATTATTAATTTAATTCAACTCTGTAGGAGCAGACCTAGGATTCCAATCAGAGATGAAGACAGAGTATGACCTTGAATTAAGTGCATAAGCACCATGCATGCTGCTGTTGGATGGGTAAAGAATGCATCAGGCCAATAGGAGCATGTAGGTAGGGAAAGTGCTAATAATTCTTAGATAGATATTTTTAAAACTTATCACTTGTTCTCTTTTAGTTGAAGATATTCTTTAAATGGTGCTGGGGGTTGAATAATATTCACCAGAATATTATACTAAAGATTCAAGTTCTTATACCTATGAATGTGATATTATTTAGAAACAAGGTCTTTCCTGAGGAAATCAATTTGAATTGAGGATATTAGGATATATGCTAATTCAGTATGTCTGATGTCCTTACAGAAACAGAAGAGACAAATAGAGACAAGGGGCAGGTGGGGGCATTATGGAGAGTCAGACATTTACATTAATGTATCTACAAACCAAGAAATCCCAAATAATGGCTGAACCTGGAAGCGAACAGATAGCCATAGAACAGATTATGCTCTAGTGACTTTAAAGAGCAGGATCCAGCTGTCTTCTTAAGTCCAGCATTTTAACTTCTGCAACCATGTAAGCTTCCTATTATTTTTTCCACACACTGTATGAAAATTTGTTATCATTCCCCCTAAAAACAATATAGACAAAAAATTGCTACATTTCATTTACTTTAAGTATCTGTTTATTAACAGATACTGAAGTTAGCATATATCAATTGTAGGAGACTTTAAAAATATATTAAATATATTTTCATTCATTTAAATGTGAGAGAAAGAGTGTACTTGTGTATATGACTACGCCAGGGCCTCTTACCACTGCAAATGAACTCCAGAATTATATGCCACTTTGTGCATCTGATTGACTTTACTTGGGTACTGGGGAATTGAACTCAGGCTCACAAGATTTGCATGAAAGTGCATTTAATCATTGGGCAATCACCCCCAACCCAATTATAGAACAATTCTGACAATAGGTAGGATCTGTCACTAAACTGTCAGGTTAAAGCACAACAAAATTTTAACAGATTATTTCATTTTATATTTATTTATTTACCTGTAAATAAAGAAAGAGACAGAAAGAAGAGAGAGACATGAGAGAGAAAGAGAGGGAGAGAGATACTGGAGAGAATGGGCATGGGTGGGCCTCTAGCCACTATGAACAAACTCCAGATGCATGCACCACTTTGTGCATCTGGCTTTATATGGGTCCTCGGGAATCAAACCTGGGTTGCTAGGCTTTGCAGGCAAGCAATTTAACCCCTGAGCTATCTTTCCAGTCCCAAAATATTATCAGATTCTTTTTGATAAATTTTACCAGAAGAAGCTATATTAAATGTATGTCCTAAATGATATATTTAGGATATTTAGTCTTTATAATATAATCCTCAGGAAAGTAAATCAATTATAAAGTTGTAAACTAACAAAACTTTTGCCTATTGTTTTATGGCAATATTCAGTTGTACATAGCTCACTTGTTCATTAATTTGCTCATTTAATGATATTTTTCATAACCCTCCCTTAAGAACGTACCTTATGACATCTAATAGGCACTTGATTATTCTTACCTGTCCTCTTAATTTATGGTTTAGCAAATCAAAGTTGTCCATAGTTGTCAGTCCTCTCATTGTCAAAGTAGTCACATTCCAGAGACTTGGAGAAATGTCAATTACCAGCATTTGATATTTAGTTTAAAAACAAATATTTCATTTATCCAGCTACTACATTTCTCTTATCCTTACATTAAAGTATGCTAGCATCAGAAAAGAATGAACTCAAGATATAATTAATAACCCTCACAACTTATTAAACACCCAATTTTATTGAATCAACTTGAAATCTGAATTTCATGATCTCTCATCAACTCTCCTTGAACACATACTTCTGTTCTGATTGGCTATGGAATTGGAACTTTACATGTAGTGGTAGAGACTGGAATTCTGAAATTGCCCTATGCAGATACTTCATACTAATCATCTTAAATATTAGGTGAGTATTTTATTTTTTAGTCTTTTCTGGGCAGGGTCTCACTCTAGCTCAGGCTGATTTGGAATTAACTACATAGTCTCAGGGTGGCCTCAAATTTATGGCAATCCTCCTACCTCTGCCTCCTGAGTGCTGGGATTAAAAGGCGTGCACCACCATGTCCGGCTTGAGTTTTCTTTTAATATTAACTGATTATGTAATCTTTAAAAATAACTTTGTAAAAACTACTACACAAAAGTAACATGAGATGGTTAAAGCAAGAGACTATTCTTACAATGCAAGGCAATAATAGAAAATAATTAGGAAATTATGTCATTGAAAAATCATGAAGAAGATATAAAAATATATATTCAACACTTATGTTCTTTTTTAATATAGGAAAAATTAAATAATTATTTGGCCATGCTTTATGGATTTAAGATCTATAATTGCCACAAGTGCAGAATTTCTTTTAAATCTTATTAATTTTTATTTTAATAAAACACATTCTATCATAGGATACATCTGCTGTATTATAAAAATTAAGTGTGTTTTCTCACGGATAAAGCAAAATTATTTAGTAGGATGGACAAAGTAGATACTGATAACATTTTCTACTTCTGGGTACCCTTCATTTTGGGAGTAGTGTGAAACTTTTTCAGTCATTATCACATATATTATGATGGTTCCTTAGGATTATAATGGAGCTGTAACATTACTACAATCTAATGATGTGGTATCCATGGTAACAATGAGCTGAGCACATTACTCATGTGTTTATGGGCATGCTAGTATGAACACACCTGCTGCATTGCCAATCATATTAAAGTATAATGTATGCAACTACATATTGTACACATGGCCAGTACATAAAACAATGACAACAAACAACCTATTACTTATTTTTATATTTACTGCATTATACTTTTAATGTTTAGAGTGCATTTCTACTAACTTTGTTTTAAAGTTTACTCTCACTGATTTTTCCGCATTTATCAGCATCACATAACCTATGTTTATCACATCTTTTTACTGAATCAAGAGAGCATATGCAATAATTGACCTATTCCTTCAAAGTTTGTGATTATTCATTTTATCATGTTCACATAGTGACTGAATCAACTAGCAACATATTTCTCAGAACATAGTCCTGCTGTTCAGTGACATGTGACTGCATTTCACTTCCTAGTTCCCTGGAGTAGCCAAAGCAATGTTGTCTTAGTAGACTGCAAGCAAAATTTGGGGGCAGATAATGAAAGTCTCCCAGAAAATTTCTATCCATTTCTACCTTTTTAGGAAGCAACTAAAATTATAGGTAATTGATGATAAGCTCATGAAGCGAACTGGTAGATATAGTAGAGAAAAAAAAATGTCATTTTGGAAAAATAGGATGAAACAAATCTGATAGAATGTGATAATGGAGGTAAGGAATAATATAGGAAAATTACTGGACAATTTCTCATGCAAGCAACAAGGAATGTTGGCTCTACCAGCAGAAATCAAGGAACCAATTGGAGAGAGGATGACATAGAGGTCTTTGCTTGATAATAAATCTTCACTCAGCAGAGGCCTGCCTTGCTCTTATCCATGTGCACTGGGGTCTTTTCCTGTGTCCATCATCATTTTAGCTGAAAAAGAAGAGGAGACTAGATGGTTGTACAGTGCTTTTCACTGCCTCAATGTGGAAGTAGTGTTCCCTTGCTCACAGCTGACTTAGTCACATGGCCCTGACCCACTGCACACGGTGGGAGAGTGAAACATAATTGACAGGCATCACTCCTGTGCTTCCTGGCTCATTCAGACTGAAATGCACCACTGTTCATGTATTTTAGAGGGTAAGTGTGCATGTCACATCGGTAGGTTGAAAACAAAGGGGATTACATAGCCATGATTATAGTTTTCTATAAAGTTTAGAAAAGCCAAGGGCAATTCATTTTTTTATAAATGTCTTTTTTAATTTTTTTATTTGCTTATTTGATACAGAGAAAGAGGGAGAAAAAGAGAGAGAGAGACAGAGAAAGAGAGAGAATGTGTGCATCAGAGCCTCTGGCCACTGCAAATGAACTCCAGACACTTGTGCCACCTTGTGCATATGGATTATGTGGGTCCTGGGGAACTGAACCTGGGTCCTTTGACTTTGCAGTCAAGTGTCTTAACTGCTAAACAATCCTTTCAGCTCTCCAACTCAAAATTTGAGGGTAAATGATGTAAGACTTTGGGAGGTAGAAGTTTTTTTGTTTTGTTTTTTTTTTTTTTTTTTAAATAAAATTGGATTGGGATAATACATAGTCCATACTTCAAGACATGCATGCACAAGTTCAATTTCTTAGACTCTGCTTACATTTGATAATCTGCCAAATCATGCATCACAAGCAGGTAATGACAGAAAAAACCCACTTGCTAATTGTGGTATTAATCTGATGCAGAACAATCTGTTGTTTGTGTTATTATTCATATGGTTTGATGTCTTGGGTGATAACATCCTCTATTCCAGATTCCCATGGAAAGGTGACCCTCAAGTCTCCAAGCTCATATCATCTCATGCCACCCCACCTTTAGATTACACACATCGATATTTTGATATTGAGATAGGTAGTTACAGAAAATGAACCTTTGACCATCATCAATTTTTAAAATGAAGGGTGAAGTCTCAGACCAGGAAATTGTGGCAGGGTGGATAGAGAAAATTGAGATGACATAGGAAGGGATGGGGATACAACCTTGTGGTGGCTGGTTGAAGCCCCTTGCCAGCTAAAAGTGAACAACTTAAGTAAAATTAACATTTCATGTTACGGTTGCCAGTGTAGAGACAATTCCTTTAATATAGAATCATTTCAAATAATAATCTAAAAATGTCAATGAACTATGCATAGGACAACACATATAACACCTTACTTTTCCCTAGGTGTTTTCTGGAAACCTTATAAACAAGACTACAAAATTTTCCTTACAATAAAATCACCTCAACATCCCTTATAACCCCTGTGCTCTACAGTTTTACCTTGCCAGCTGTCATCCCATCCAGCACATCCCTGGAACCAGCCTATTATCTCACTGATGTTCCTTAGCAGTCCCTTTCAATGTAACTTCAGAAGTCACCAAAGTCATACAGATGGCTATTGTAAAAACACATGTAAGAGCCACTTTCTCTCTTAGAAAGCCCATACCCATGCACGTGTGTGTGTTATCCTTTCCCTGAACTCTTGTCTCTCGATTAACCCTCATGCTTAAATATATGTTTAAATCTTTTCTTACTAATCTTCAACTCTGCTTACACTAGGAAAATAAGCAAGAAATTCCATTTCATTTAGAGGTGGGCAGTTTTTAGAAAAACCAACACACATATCTCTTATGATCGTGTGGTAATAACTTTCCCTGTGCAACATATTCTGACTAGAAAGCTGCATGGTAATCTCTTTTACTATAGGGTAGATCTATTAATTGGTTAGAATAGAGAAGGCTTCATTATTTATTTATTTATTCATTTATTCATTTATTTATTTATTCATTTTATTTATTTGTTTATTTGCTTTTGGTTCTGAAAGTAAGGCTAAAACTAAAAAGACAAGAAGGTAGTCACTTACTGTGCCAGGTATTTGGCCATTATCTTCCAGCTACATATCACCCCTTCTAGATACTACATTTCTCTGTGAGGGCTCGGAATTTGCAGGCAATACTTCTCAGGTTCCTGGTATACCTAAACTTCTATGGGGAAAAGTGGAGGCAGGTCTTGTGGCATGGATCTCAAGTATCTCAAAGGGTGCATGTGTTTAAAACATAATACTCAACCAATGGTGTTGTTGGAAGGTGCTAGAACGTTTAGGAAACAGATTCTATTGGAAGGCAGTTAGGACATTGGGAGGGAGTGGTTGAGGGGGTTATTGGTTCTCTTTCATCCCCGCTGGCCTCCATGACAAAAGGATCTTTGCTGTACCACCAGAGCCTTATCATGAAACTGGGGTTCACCACAGGCCCAGTGAGTGCACCTAGCAACCATGGACTAAAGGCTCTGGAACTGTCTTCAAATAAGTCAGTATTCCTTATAAGCAACCTATAAGCATCTTGTCATAGTGACAGAAAGCTGATAAAAACAGCAGGAAATGGGGAGGATTTTCCTGCTTCTGGATCTGGCAGTATGGAGGTTGATGTGCAGGTAGGAGAAATGGAGTGATGATTTCAGACTCCAGGTGAGGCAGGGGTTACAATATTGTTTTGCAAGTTTTAGTGTGTTTCAAGGTGGCATTTCTTTTGTGCAAGTATCAAGTGGCCATACAGTCAAAAGTAAGTAGGTCTATAAACTGCCTTCACATGGTTGGTGATTTGAATATAAAATTACCCCCTTATACTCATGTTTGAATATTTCATTCCCAGTTGGTGATGCTGTTAAGGAAGGTTGTGGAATCTTTAGGAGGTAGAGCCTAGTTAGAATAAGTTTATCACTTTTGGGACAAGCCTAGAAGCCTTATATATAGTCCAGGCCTGCTTCCTGCTCGCTTTCTAATTTTCTTTCTTTCTTTTATTCTTTCTTTCTTTCTTTCTTTTTTTAATTCTTTCTTTCTTTCTTTTTTTATTTTATTTGAAAGTAACAGACAGACAGAGAAAGAGTCAGATACATAGAGAGAGAATGGGCGTGCCAGGGCCTCCGGCCACTGCAAATGAACTCTAGATGCATGTGCCACCTTGTGCATCTTGCTTACGTGGGTCCTGGGGAATTGAACTTTGAACCAGGATCCTTAGACTTCACAGGCAAGCACTTAACTGCTAAGCCATCTCTCCAAGCCCTACTTCCTTCTTTCTAAATGACCCCCAGCTCTCTGCTCTCACCATGACTCCCTCACCATCAAGGACTATAATATGGAACTGAAGCTGAAACAAGCCCTTCCTCTCTTTTTTCTTCCACAAGCTGCTTCTGACCCAGTATTTTGTCACAGTCATGAAAATGTAATTGATACATGCAGTCTATCTGGAACAACAGCAGTGTCTCATCTTTGAGTACTGCTCACTTGCCATTCTGTTCCCACGGCCATATGCCTATGCACTTTTCACTGGTCTTGCTCTCTCTATTCGGATATAACTGATTTCTTGTATAAAATCTTGCTTATTTGAAGGAGGTTGAGAAGTAAGTACCCTGTCTGTCATACGGAGGATTCTAGGGAGTCTGTAATTAGAACCTGTGAGCCTACAGAGGGACCAGAGTATGACAAAGGAGGAAGCAGACCTTCAATCTTCAGGATCATGGCAGAAGCCAAAGAACAAAGGTGAGGGGAAGTAACACAGAGACATTTCATGTCTACTTATTTCTGTAAAAGTTCTGATATATTTTTTTCTCTAATGTATATATAGTTGCAAAATTCTATTTGGACAGTGAATAGAGGGAAACTATTTTGATAACATTTGAAGCATGCTATGGAATCAAATAAGTCTGGACTCAAATGTTAGCTAGATAATATATAAGCTATTAAATGTCACTGAGTCTCACTAGACTTTTGTATAAAAAATGCAGACAACATTACCATAGTATTAAAGCACAGTTATCATATTGCATCCAGTTTTTCATTACAGTGTATTAGCACTATATAAGGAATCAAGTGAGGTCAATATTAATTCCTAACTTTTTTTTTTTAGTGTTGACAGAGCCATTCACAGGCAAAAACATTACTTGGAATGCTATATAACCTAGAACCACATATCACACACATTTTACAGATGCAGAACCTGAGATATGAAAAAGTTAAATAATTTGTTGAAGTCATTGAACAAATAAGTTTAAAACCAGCACTCAACCCTATGAAATTGTTTTTCCAAGCCAACATCTAAATCACTGTAAGACAATACCAACCTCTGTGTATTGAATCCTCCCCATCCATGTATGACACATCAAGCACTTAATGAATGGCAGATTTTATGACCTTCCTATTAATAACTTGAAGGATAATTTGGGCTGAGGGAGCCCAGTGCTTTCACTTGAGAGCATCAGAACACAGATGAAGATTCCAGCTTTGTCTTGGGCTCCCTCATTTTGTTACACACTGACTCAGCACAGCAGGACTATTGATCCATAATCCCCTTAATTTAGGACAAATTGGTGACAGTTGATAGTTTTCTCTTTATGTATATGCAAAAATAACCTGAAAAAGGACAAGTCAAAAGACAGGCTGCATGCAAGGGAAATACAATGCCCTCCTTTCAATCTTATGACAAGACAAGTTCAAAAGTGTTCCCACTTTTAATTATTAAAATATCTATAAGTGGTTGCTGGGGAGATAGCTCAGTTGGTAAAGTACTTGCTGTACATTTATGAATATGTGAGTTTCATAACCAGGACTCATGTTTGTTTTTTAAGCTTTTTTATTTTTAAAATATATTTTATTTTTATTTATTTATTTGAGAGAGAGAAAGAGAGAGGGGGTATAAAGATACAGATATATAGAGTGAAAGACAATCCAGGTCCTCTAGGCACTGTACATGAACTCCAGACATCTGGCTTATGCAGACACTGAGGAATCACACCTGGGTTGAGAGAGTGAAAGAGAGAGAGAGAGAGAATGGGCATGCCAGGGTCTTCAGCCACTGCAAATTAACTCCAGATACATGTGACACCTTGTGCACCAGGCTTATATGGGTCCTGGGAAATCAAACCTAGGTCCTTTGGCTTTGCAGGGAAATGCCTTAACCACTAAGCTATCCTGCCAGCATAGGACTCATGGCCTTGAAAAACCTAGGCATAGTGGTATATACTTGTCACTCCAGAATTGGGGAGGCATAAATAGGAGGCATCTTGGGCTTGCTGACCAGCCAGTGCAGCCTATTTGATGAACTCCAGGCCAATGAGACTATGTCTCAAAACAAAACAAAACAAAAACAAAAACAAAAACAAAACAAATAAACAAAAAAAGCTAGACAGTGCCCAAGAAAGAACACTCAAAGCTGTTCTCTGGCCCGAACACACATGCATACATAAGTGAAAAAGCACACACACACACACACACACACACACACACAGAGCTGAATTAGAGAAATGACCTGATATAGAATAAAACTAACTTTCTCCACAATTCTTCTGAGTTCATTGTAAATGCCTTCTCCCTTTCTGCTTCCCCTTGAAGCACTTTACACTATGATGGATGGAGAACACCATGTAAAAATAAATTGGATAGCATTCCCTCTCATTATCTATGATTTCTTGATCTTTCTACAGAGTTTTTAATAAACATTTGAATTATTTACAGTAATCGACAAAGGCATTTTAATAGTGCATATGGTAAAGGGAAGAGAGTGAAAAATGTCTTTGTTTCATTCTGACGGGACCGATGAACCATGACGCAAATGATTGCTTGCCTCATTTGTAATTATTCCTGGTAAAGATCTTCATTCAGCAGCAGAAAATGTCTGGTTCTGGGACCTACTGATTGTGGGACCATGAGCGTTCTTTATGGCAATCTCAGCAGAGGACAAACTGCAGTGGGCACAAAGCAGGACAGACTGCAATAAAACAAATGCAGACAGAGCAACCGGGTACAGCCAGTTGTCACTCCAGCTAGACCCAGATACAGAACAGCATTTAGATTTTGCTTTATCCTAATCACAGAGAGACCATGGATGTGCCCCCTCTGGTTGCACCATTGAGATTTGTATTCAATTATATTGGAACTCATTTAGGCAGGTTCTCTTGGCCGTGCTACATTTTTTGTGCATAAAATAGAGTCAATAGTGGACTTTGGTCATTGGACATTGCCTGACCAATGTGGATGCCTTTTAGGTAATGTGAATATTACAGCCTTGGCTAATATTCATGTTCTTATTTTCTCTGCTCTCTAATTAGCTCCAGGCTGCTTCATCCAGTTCCCATTTCCTTCTTTGTAGTTTATCTCCTTTGACCACCTGAGTCTTTTCTTTGAGGTTTTCTTTTAATGGATCATTTTCCTTTCCATATCTTGATTTTTCTGCTTTTTCTAAGAAATTGGAGAGCCAACCTCCCCTTGACATCCTCTTAGGAGCACATGGCCAGGAGCACCTGATGGGCAAGGCAGTTCAAAATGAGATAAATCAGTGGCTCTCTACTATGAGACTCTTTACAGTCACCTGAGTTTTAAACCAAGAGGTTCTCAGCAGGCTAATTGAATGAGTCTTTCTGTGCTTGAGGTCTGGGCATTTATTTTGTAGGAATTTCAGGGTGTTTTTACTATTTTACTAGGGCTGAAAAAGTCTTAGATCTAGATAATTTAAGGTCACATCTCAGAAGTAGAAAGAGGATACTAATCAGCTGATCTGTATCTAAATAGATTGGATGAGTTGACAATCAGAAATTACTGATCTGGGCTGTAGAGATGGCTTAGCGGTTAAGATGTTTGCCTGCAAAGCCAAAGGACCTTGGTTCGACTTCCCCAGGACCCATATAAGCCAGATGCACAAGGTGGCACATGCGTTTGGAGTTCATTTGCAGTGGCTGGAGGCCCTGGAGTGCCCATTTGCTGTCTCTCTCTCTCTCTCTCTCTCTCTCTCTCTCTGCCTCTTTCTCTCTTGCTTTCTCAAGTAAATAAATAAAATTTTAAAAAATTACTGATCAAACATTACGTCTTGCAGGATATCACCTAACAGAAGAGAGAGAATGGGGAGATGAGAAGGGGAGAGAGAACTAGAGAGATTGCAATGTGAAGCTCTTTTGTCATAAATTAAATTCTTTCAGAGGACATTTTATTCCAAACAGATATTTCTGTTGTGATGGGCTAAAACATCTGAAATGGAAGATTGGCAGCATTCAAATGTGCTATTAAATTTTCCACCAGGGATGAACAAAGGAGATGTAAGAAGCAGCTTACTGAAGGAATCACAGCTAAGGTCATGGGCCTAGGAAATGAAAACGTGTTTAGGTGATGCTGAAAGGCCCAATGTACAGAGGCAAGGGTCAGAATTGTACATTAGCATTGCAAGGTACCACACACCTGAGAGACTCTGCAAACCAGAAAGCATCAGAGATGTGAGTTTCTTTCATACTTGGCTTTCGATGCTTTTAGCTAAACAGACAATGCTGCACACCATTCTCAATTAGAGAAAACACAACTAGAAATGAATCACAAGAATTTTTAGTAGCACATTTTGTCTGTTTCCTTTGTGTTCATCCATGGTTTAAGTTTCCCCTTGTAACTGATGTGTGTTTACTTATTTTCCTAACCTACCTCCTCCTGCAAACAGCTCTCCATGCACTGCTTGTATATTTTCAAGCAAAATCTTTTAACACACCTCACAAATGCCACAAGTAAAGGCATGTGAATATTAAAAAATGAATTTCTAAAACAATCAGTCAGAACATTACTATACATGAGACATAAAACTCGAAACATTCTGTATATCTGCTCCTTCAAGAAAGGCTTTGGGACAGCTATGTTATGCCAGCCTCTGAACTCATGCTATAAGCATGACTCAATGTAATGACAAGTCAATGGGGATGGTGCATTAGTCACTGTATACAGATGACACAAAATCAAAGCATTGTTTTTTCAAACTGTACACTCATGTTTTCTTAATTACGTTAAATTTTGATGAGCACCTATGATGTGTTAAGTGCATTATGCATTATACATGCTTAATTAATTATGTAAAATTCTCTTTTAGAATTACCAGTTCATTGATGAAGGAAATCATGTTCAGATAGAATAAATGACAACAATTTAAAATGAATTCTATCTGAAAGAAGTCTGACACTCTTTTCATCTTCATTTGACCATTTAGGAATCAGAAAGGGAAAGAAAGGGGATGAAGAGATAAGACATATCTTTGAAAATGTGAAGTTACAAATTCACATTTACATTGTCCATTTCCAAGGGTTAATCCTGAGTGCCTGAAATTACATGTAGTTATTTGTGTGTGTGTGTGTGTGTGTGTGTGTGTGTGTGTGTATAGTATGCATACATGTCTACTTGTGTGTGAACATACATGTGCACAGGTGTGTGTGCCCATGTGCATAGGTGTCTAGAGGCCAAAGGTCAAAGTTAGGTATCTTCATCAGTCACTCTCTGCTTGATTTATTGAAACAAGGATTCTCGCTTGAACCGAGGGCTGATACAACTAGTCTAAACTAGCAAGCTTGTCTTGGGGAACTCCTATCTCTACTTCCACAGCCCTGGGACTAGAAACGGGTCACCATGTTCAATTGGCATTCACATGAGTCCTGGTGGCCTGGATTCAAGTTGCCATGCTTGGGTGACAAGAGTTTTAGCAATAGGGCCATTGTGGCAGCTTCATGTATCTCTTATTTTGAGAGCAAATATAAAGGTTGCTCTAGGGTATTGATAAGAATTTTGGTTCTCAGTGAAACCAAAAACAAATAAAAATGGGGAGGAAGTGAGTTCCAGGTCAGCCTGGGCTAGTCTAGGAAAAAACGATAATAATAATAATCCTCTCTGGCCAGGCATAGTGGCACACATCACATGAGCACTGGGGAGGCTGAAGTACGATGATCTCAATTAATTGAAGGCCAGCCCCAGACTACATGTGAATTCCAGATCAGGTCAGCCTGGGCTAGAGCAAGACCCTACCTTAAAACCAAACCAAACCAAACAAACAACAACAACAAAAAGAAACGGGGAGTTATTCCTCTTTTCTTTTTATTTTATCTACATAGTTATTAATTAGTGAACATACATGTTTTTTTGAAATAAAAATGTGCCACTTTTTGTTGTTGTTTTTAAAGGTAATGCTCTAGTCCAGTCTGATCTGGAGTTCACTATGTAGTCTCAGGGTGGCCTCAAACTCATGGCGATCCTCCTACCTTAGCCCCCAAGTGCTGGAATTAAAGGCAAGCACCACCACACCTGGCCTAAATTGTGCCACTTTAAAGAATGGTATGGGGCTGGTTCAAATCAATCTACTTTACATTTGATTATGGACTAAAACGGTGAGTTTGACAATCTTATTCACAAGACTTGTACTTAGGTGAGTGTAAAAAAAAAATCTAATCCTTATCCTTGAAGGAAATTGTCTTTTAGTGGATAATTATGCATTCTGTGTATCCTAGAAGAAATGATAACTCCCCAACATAGCATCTTGCAAGTAACTTGGACAATGCCAGCATTGTTTTTAGGAGCAACTGACCTCCCCAGAGACTTATTCTGAAGGAGATGAGAGTATCTTAGAGCTAGGTTAAATGTGTCACAGCACTGCACCTCATTTATTGTGTGTGAGAGAGTCAGAGATAGAAGCTATCAGTTATGAACTTTGAAAACAGATCCATTAGGCACTAAATCAGCCCATTCACAAATGTCCCTCACATCTTACTAGCCATTTCCTGTTATTGGTTCCTCTTTTTCTTCGCAGGCACAGTGCTTAAGCACCTTTTTATGTTTAATCAGTACTGAGATCACTCCATCTAATCTCACGCCTTTTAATCCCACCTAAATGCTGGCTGTTTATTTGTATCACAGTCTAAAATACCTCCTCTGATGCCCAGGCTCTCATATCCAACTATCCACTTTAACCTCCATGCGGCTCACCAATGATTTATTTAAAACTTGTGCTTCCAAGCCAAATTTCTTATCTTTTCTTCAAGGTGGTCATCCTTTTTCCTAATCTCTTTTAAGGGAAATGCTACATTCCTTGAAAAATTCAATTCCTCTCCATTTCTTCTACCATACATGCTGTAGCAGACAGCTTCAGGTTTGCTGAGATGAACTTCTGACCAGGCACAGTTATGGAGGAAGGGATTTATTGAAGCTTATAGATCCAGGGTAAGTTCCATAATGGCAGAAGAAACTGGCCTGTTCTTACAGGACCAAACACAGAGAGAAAAAAGCCACAAGACAAAAGCCACACAGCACAGCACACTTCAGGAACTCCATCTAGGCGCACTTTGCATATCTTTAGAATGAAATCTCAAACCCACCACCACACCTTCAGATCCACCCAGTAACACTGCCTCCAGCCAGGTGGATGCAGATGCAAACTACAAACTATTAAAACACTGAATATACTGGGGGTCATCTATTCAAACTATTCAACACAAAACCTGTGGTTTCTACTCTAAAGCACAGCCAAAAACCTGCACTGAGTAGTACCTCCACCATCACATCACCATCAACCTTCTTTCATCTCACATCTGGATAATAAATAACCAGTTCTCTTAAGTGGTTTTTGTTTACAATTTCCTCACCTAAAGTCAAATTTGAATACAGCCCCTGTCATTTTTTTTAATGTAAGCCAAATTATATTGGTGTTATTAAAGACCACCCAATGTATTTTCATTTAACAAAAGATGAAGCTTTAATGTTTATGATGCTTTACCAGGCAACATAAACGTGAGCCTCCATGGCTTCAGTGACCTCTATTCTGTAACCTCCTCAAAAGCACTGGGGCTGATACCTGGCCTTCTTATTGTACCTAAGCAAAATGACACCACCACCCACTGCCTACACACGATTTTATACTTGATATTTCAGATGTTTTCCCACCGTCACTGGTATCAGAGATCTTTTACCCATTCAATAAATGAATTTAATGTATTTTGTCCAAAATAAATGCTTATAAAATAGAACAGACCTAGTCCCTACCTGGCGAGTATTTTCTAATTTATATCACATTAAAGAATAGGTCTCCTAAATTCCAAAGCAAACCTAGTGCATCCAACAAAAGTCAGATATAAGAAGAATGACAGATGTATGAACCTGAGATAAAACAGTATTTCTAATGTCCTTGAAACTGAACACAGGAAAGACATACTTCATGGCCTAAAATTATCTAGGGTCAAGACCATAGGCTATTACTTGAGTGTATTTTGTAAAAAAAAAATACCCTTCACTCACAAATTCTTAATGGTAGCACCATTTCTTGTGAGCACATTTCCACTGTCTTATATCACAAACCAAGTTTCTGTTGATATTTTCTGTCAATCTCTGTCCTCAAATAACAAAAATGTTTGTATTAAAGGGAAGCAGAGAAAAATATGAAGAATAGTTTATCTAAGGCCAAATCCTTAGAAAATAAGCTAAAAACATATTAGGTATAAAATTAAAATGATATACCCATCTTCATATAACATGGCCACAAGGTCTTCCATATGTACAAAATAATAGCAATCATTGTTGGTCTTCAGAAGGGAAGATCACACACCTTTGGCCTCAAAGAGTTTGCAAAGCAGTGTAGAAACATATGACTGTTAAATGCAATTAATAGGGTGGGAAGTTGTATAATTAAGCCAGAAGGAGCTGTAGGCATGGAGAAAAGGCATGGGGACAAATTTAATTTAAATAATGGAGTTAAGGGAAATTTCATGAGGTGACATCTTTTTATGTGGTCTTTGAAGGACAAATTGAATTTTAATAAGTGGGCATGGAGAAAAGCCAAGAAAGACAGTAGAGTTATCCATTTATTCAGCACAATAAATGCTTATTGAGAATCTTCATGTCTCCATGAAATGTGTTTGATATTTACTAGAAAGGTGTTTTACACTAAAAAAGATAGGAATCTACAGAAATGAGGGAGTATGGGAAAATTTAGGTGAAAGAAATAGAGGAATTGAGAAACTGATAGGTGGAAGAGTAGTTATTTAATAAAATAATACTGGAAGGATGGGAACCAGAAGAAATAAAATATTTCTTAATTATAAATACATAAGAAATATATAATATTGTTTCTAACTTATAAAATAAAAATACTACTTTTAAATTGTATGGTCGTATTGTGATGTTTTATGGTAATATGAGTTACTATTATAATAATTAATACTCTTGTACGTAAAGGTTTTGAGTTTATGCAATAGCAAGGTATTTTGGACAGGGAATGACATTCTAAGTGCTATT
Source organism: Orientallactaga sibirica (assembly GCA_036365145.1). Taxonomy (NCBI): domain Eukaryota; kingdom Metazoa; phylum Chordata; class Mammalia; order Rodentia; family Dipodidae; genus Orientallactaga; species Orientallactaga sibirica. The sequence goes on along the minus strand of JAEOAD010000031.1, from coordinate 8,982,081 downwards.
CTGGAGGAAAAATTCTAATACACTCCAAAGAACATTGGGATCATGGGGTTCATCAAACACAGATAACCCAAAATGCTCTAATAAAGGACTTCACTTGAGTCTGCTTCAGTATACACTTAACCTAGTTAGATACAAAATAAAAACAAGGAAGCAAATCTGGTTAAATGACAACTTGTTTTAAAGAGATTTATTTTCATAACTAGTAAATTTGTGTGATGTTCCAAGCATAATTGTCTTTGTATCTGAGTTATGAGTTTTTAATGGGATCATTTGATGCTGACTGGTATAGTGATGGTCCTTGACTATTTCTCCTTAAAAGCTGTGAGTCCCCAAATAGTATTTATTTGACATGACCACCTCCATGTTTTCTAATATCTCAGCATAGAATGATTCTCATTTCCAATCTATGGAATAGACATTGCAAATAAGTGCACTCCACATACTGTACCTGCTTTTGATCTATAAATACACTTACCAAAAGTGCTTGCATATTTAAAGACATACATTTGATTTATGTATACCTCAGTGATATAATTTGAGACAACCAGACCTACTCTTAAAGGGTTCATTTGCCACCTGCAAGTCTCCTATTAAATTGGCAGATAATGATTGACTGTTTTCCAGGACTAAAAAGTATAAACCATTAGCCTGACATGGTAGCACACACCTGTAATCCCAGCATTTGGGAAGCTGGAGCAAGAGGATTGCAAATTTGAAGTCAGCCTTCAAATACAGCCTTCATACAGAGATATGAGCCAAACTACACTAAATTCCAAGAGCTTGTTTCAAAAATAAACAAAACAGACCACTGTCTAAATACATAGCACCGAGAGCATGTGTTTCACCAAAGACAAGTGGATAAGAATGAGAATGTATTAAGCTTATTCAGCCAGGTCTCCCTCATTATTACAGGGCAGGAAACTCCAGTTAGGCCCTAAGTAGAACCGGCTAAGCATGTCATAGCTTGAAAATTACCAAACAATGCAGCATGCTTGGAAGCAACGAATGGTTGGATACATTGCTTATGTAGTCTTCCTGCCATTTACTTTCATTGTCTTCTAAAAATTGTTTTCTAAATGACTTTGTGACATACATATGAACTTGAAACACATTCCAGCTTTTGTACCTGAAGCAGTGGATTACCAGGGTAATGTCCTTCATGAATACACATAAGACTATGGGCACCTTCAAAGATTAGAATTGACCTCTTCCACTGCAAACACAATGGAGAGGTTGAATAGACAGGCTATAGGACAGAAAGAAAAAGACAGGAAATCAATAATTTAGACAAAATATCATTGCTCAGGCTCAGATTTGTCAGTTGAGAGTTTCATGTTATCTTAGACAGCTGATGGCATGGACAAACCAATGCCAGAGCCGACTGTGCCATCACAGGTCTCTAAAGGATCAAAATTGAGGATAGAAGTCAAAAGCCAAACTCCCTGGGACTGGGTCTCTAGCATCCTTCATGTCTATTGATTTGTATTTTTCACATGCAGCTATCCCCTGAACTCCAGGCTCATGCCTTAAATTACCAACTATACTTTGATGTATTACAAAGTTTGAAACTAAACTTTTCCAAAATTGAACTCTTAAACTCTTTCCAAAAGCCATTCCAACCAAACTGGTTCATTTAATTAAATGACATTAATTTTTACTCGGTTTCTTAGTCCTGAAATCTGAGCCTCGTTGTTGAATCCTGTACTTTAATATATCTTATATTATATACTTAGCAAGTCCTAACCTTGTCATGTTAAAGCAATAGTATGAGTATGAACCTCACATCACCCAGAACATGAAGAAGAAATGTGTGTGTGTACATGTGTTTGGTGTTCATGCATGTGTATACATGTGTTTGTATGTGTCACATGCATGTGATGCTCATTTGATTTCTGCACATGAATATGGATATGTGAAAGCCAGAGGTCAACATTTGGTATACTCTTCATTTTACACCTTTTCTTTTGTGTGTGTGTGTGCGTGCGTGCACATGCACATGAATCAGGTGCTTAAAGGATACCCTTTAAGCACCTGATGCACTGGCCTGTGACACTTATCTATGTTGGACAGAGTGGAAAGTCTGAAGTCCTGCTCCATTGCTCTTCTACCTGTTCTTGTTTTGAGCTAGAGTCTCTGCTCCACTGCAGGATTATTGCAACAGGCACATCTGACCAAGTTCAGGTTTTTATGTGGGTTCTGGGGATTTGCACATGGCTAGCCTCAGCTCCCTGCAGACCTTCATGCTTACTCAAGAAATACATTTAACCCCTGAGCCATCTCTCCAAACCTACTTTATATTTGGAGATAGGGTCTCTCATTGAACCTAGAACACAGTGATTTGGCAAGACTAGCTAGCCATTAAGGCCTAGCGAACTATCTGTCTCTGGCTCCGCAATGCTGGGATTCTAGGCACATGCCATCACAGCTGACATTTTATAAGGGCTCTGGGAATCAGAACTCAGGTCCCCATGCTTGTGTGGCAAGTACTTTGCCCATGGAGCCCATCTTCCTAAAGAGAACTATCTTAACAGAAAGTCAGATCTTACTCTCTCCTATTCAAAATGCCCCCACCATAGCCTGGTCCAACTTTCCTCTTTGACCTCATTTCCAAGTCTCTCTTTACCCCTCATCATGCTGCTGTGCCTCACTTTGCTGTACTTTCAATACAACCAGCTCTTTTCTTCCCCTACATCTTACACTGGCTGTTTCATTTTCCCAGATTCTGTTCTCCCAAGAGCTCTGACACAGAGGATATTTCATATCAGTTGATTTTCTGCTTAGATAAAACCTTCCAGGCCATTCCACCTAGAATGATCTGCACCTCATTTTCCTCCTCTAAACACTAATCCAACTGCATGCAAATTTGAACCAGCACTCTCAGACCTTATTAAATATTGTCATTTCACATGTTAGTACTAGTAGCTTTCGAAGAGAAGCAATTATTCATAAAGACAAGACTTTATTTCATTTATTGCAATTTCTCTAAAACTTAAGTGAATGCTGAGAACATAAATGGTGCTGAATATATACTTGATAAACCAGAGCATAAACCAATGGCTTTGGGGCAGAATCAGGGAGCTGCCAACTTCCCAGCCACAGGGTGTGATGACTACATTAAACCAGACTGAAATGTAGTTTTAAAGGACTTTCTATTTCTACACACCAGCTTTTAAATCCAATGCTTATTTGTGCCTGGTTTTCTGTTTAATTTCTTTCTCACTTTCTTAATGAGCACAAATGAAATGAGTGGTCACAGTCCTTATTTTTGTATAGCAATCACTCCCTCGAGTGTTGAGATGGAAAATTGGATCCATAGACAATCTTTCTCAATATAAAGACCCAAGGGATAGTGAAAAAAGACACTGAAGCTGGAATAACACATTTTCTGAGGATTGGAATAGATGTTCCTTAGAGAAAAATCTCAATCCTCTGCAGGGATTCCTGCCTCTGCATTAGACATCCAAGCATCTCTGATATGGTTTAAGCATAAAGTAATCTAAGTAAGCTGCAGAATTTAATTAAACTCCCATGGATATACTACCATAGATCTCATGAAAATGTGAAATAAAACAATTATTCTTCAGTTATCTTTTAAAATTCAAAATAAAGAGAAAAGCATAAAATACAAAGATCTATCGAGAACTTCATCTCACAGAAAACAAAAGAGGGAGACAATACCTAACTGTTCAAGTATTAACAAGGACCACAAAAGAAAAAGTGCAAGAATGAATACAAGTTGATAGAGAAAGGAAAGGGCTATCGAGAGTAGAATCTGCCAGTCATCCTAGTGGCTTCAGGAAGAGCCTGGCCTCCATTAGTCACAGCCATTGTGCATATGTACCTCTTTACTGTGACTCAGACAGGGGAATGATGTGGTATCTCAGAGCACACATATCTGGTGGATAAGAAACCAAGACCCTAGTTCAAAGTTTTATAATCCTTTGTGTCATTCACTCAAGTCTTATCTTCCTAACCTTTAATTTAGTATCTATGTAAAGAGAACTCTAAGGTTGAAGCCTTTGTGTCTCCCAGCTCTCAGATTATTGTTTCTATAGACATTGGTAACACCAGGACACTTTTACACAAACCAACTAAAAGTGAAGTTGATGCTATAGCATCCCCCTGTATTTTCTTCTAGGAGTATAAATTGAAGGAAATGTCTTTAATGCAGTGGACATCCCAGTAGACTGGCAATTGCATCATACCAGGTACTCTAAGCAGAGCTGGGTCAGGGTTTAGGAACCATATCTCTGAGACCATGAGAAATAGACTGCATGTCCTGAGAAGGGATCTCATGAACACACTTCTTTACTCCAAGCACAAAAGTGGAATAGCAAAGACAAGAAATAAAATGAACCTGTGATCCCGCTTTCCTGCAAACTTGCAATAGCTTTACTAAATCTTTTGTCTTATAAAGTGGATGTCACTCATTATTTTTTGACTTCTTTTTCATTTCTTTATTTTAAGATTTTTTAAATATATTTTTTATTAGTTATGTATATAGTATATATACAGCCATGATGGTACCATCATTAGCCTTCTCCCTGTCCTCCCCCCCATGGGTAACGTGGGTCTTGCCTTATGAGGGTAGCCATCAGTTATGTGGGAGAGGCAATGACTCTGTGCATAATGACTCAACTAATGTCTCTAACAAGCTTTCCACCCCTTCTTCCGCAAATTTAAATGAGCAATGTTGGGTTCATTTTAGGTCTATTTCAGTGATGAGGTTTTGTGAGTCTCTGTGTCTCTGGATATCTGATTTGGTAGGGGATAAGTGTTCTTTGTATCTATCTCCTTCACTCTTGTGCTGGTACTAGGTTCACCAATAAAGCAGCACTCTTGCTCATTTCCTGTATAATTTTATGGCTTCATCTGGTGCCCTGTTGAGATGTGATGGGCTGATTCTCTCCTCAGGTTTTGCGTCCACCTCTATTAATAAACCAATCAAATAAAATACACAGGTCCAATAAATTGATATTACATTCTTAAGTTCTGTATAGATTATTATTGTTTCCTACACCCACTTTTCTTAGTAAGAAGGAATATCTTCCTGTTGCAGATTGGAAAATAATATTTCCTTGTAAAATGAAGATTTTTCTTCAACCTCAAAGACAGTGAAAAGAAGAAGTTAAGCCTTATTGCTAAGACTCATCATGGAAGCATCACCAAATTAAAGTGGGCTTGGATTCTAGCAATAAATGATTCATATGTCATCTTGAGCATGCCTACAGCTTATTATATTGTTTTAGTTCTTAATAGAGTTTTTTTTTTTTTTTTTTTTGATTCAGTGGAAAACTTCCCTCAGTACTACATACAAAGGCACCTGGTGGATTATCAATCAAGTGATTGGAGTTTTATTATTTACAAAGTGATGTCAATTCAAGTTTTTTGATTATTATTATGGCCCTGCTTCGATGAGAATGAGTAAGCTGAAGAGATGTGATGTGATTTACCTATATTCACTAAGTCCTATGGAGTCAGCCCTTGAGTTTGGTCCTCCTGACACCCGCTTTAACTAGCTGTGAGCAGTACAAAGGTGAGTTTTCTAATAAATAAAACAAGATAACACCAGGGCATTGTTTTAGTGGGAAAAAATCTAGAAACCAAAAGTTGTTACGAAAGAAAATATAAACAGAAGGCAACAGCAAAATCTAGATACTTAATTCAGCTAAACGCTATCTTTCCTATAAGTAGATGAAGTTCACTTCAAAACAAAATGGAAGAACATTTTGGAAAGTTTCAGTCAAGACATTAAATGGAAGCAGCAGATATTTTTTCCTGGTCTTAAGTGGACACGTCAGTGTTAGAGGGTTTGATGAACTTGCAACTCAGAACACATGGCTGCCCTCCAATTCTCAACGTTCATGGATAGGAATGAGTCAGATAACTAACCAATGCAGAGAATACACAGAGATTATTCACATTAACTACTGAGATTCCAAATCTGCTAATAAATAAATAATTAAGCAACTATTTGTATTCTAGTTGGTGAATATTTTTCCTTCAGGAGAATGGGTTCAGAATTCTGAAACTCCTTTGCCTAACTTATAGGTTATGAATAACTTATAGATAATGGATTCCTAGAGTTTTAGTAATAAAGAATACCATTATAAATGTAGAGGAGATATTAGCATGCACATTGTGGAATTGATTTAGAATTTAAAATGTCAGTTTGAACTTATTTTATAGATCACTATATCGTCATATAGAGAAACAGATTTAGAAATGAATATGGTAGTTGGTATACATGCATGTATTACTTATTATGTCTGCAAAGAGGTAACTTTTGCACACCCAGTAGCAATGTGTACCCATATTGCCCTAGATATTGGTTGTTAAATACCATTGTTTGACAAGAGGAACTCAGGCGTTTTTGTAGAATTGACAACTCCAGGGATGAGCAACAGAAAACCCAAGGTGAGCCTAGAACATATGATGACACCAGAAGTAAAGCATTGTTGGAACTGGGGAGATGCTCAGTGGATGAAGAGATTGCCACACAAGCATGAATACTTGAATTGGATCCCTAACATTCTTCTGAATGAAGGGAGGCCATGGTAGCTTGCCCATGATCCCAGTACTGAGGGAATGGAGAATGGAAATCTCTATGGCAATGTGGCTAGTTAGATCAGCTCAATTGGTAAGCTCTAGTGTCATGAAGACCTTACCTCAATAAATAGTATGGAGAGCAACCAAGGAAAACATCAACATCAGCTCTGTCTTCTGTACAATCATGAGTGCAAACCCCCACACACATGTGTGTCCTCACACATTTGAACACACACATACACATGTTCACACTCCATATAAAGAAAGTTAAAAAGTATTACAAAATTAGGGCTGGAGAGATGGTTTAGCGGTTAAGGCACATGCCTGTGAAGCCTAAGGTCCCTGGTTTGATTCTCCAGGTCCTACGTTAGCCAGATGTACATGGTGGTGCATGCATCTGGAGTTCGTTTTCAGTGGCTAGAGGTCCTTGTGTGCCTATTCTCACTCTTTCTCTCTCTCTCTCTCTCTCTCTCTCTCTGTCTCTGATAAATAAATAAATAGAAATCTAAAAAATAAAAATAAGAAGAAATTTGCAACATCTAAAAAAAAAGTATTACAAAATTAAACAAATTGGACCAACTTAAACCAACTGAAAAAAAAAAAAAAAACCTTCCCAATGTGGATTAATGTGCCTGTGGAAGTATGAAGATATGAGTTCAGATCATCAACTCCCAAGTCAAAGCCAGGTATGACAGTGCATGCCTGTAATTCTACCACCGTGGAGGCAGAGATAGGAAGATCCCTGTGGTTTGTTCACTGACTGACATAGCTGAATTGGCGAGGTTCAAATAATGCACTTCACACACAATAACAATGCATACACACATGCATCCTACACCTGCACATGCAAGCACATGTACACACACATACACACACACACACACATACACAGACAAAAAATATTCCCAAAGTAAAGTGACAACATCACGGGAACAAGGAATAACAGTGCTAGATTATAAATTAAAGGATCAAATAAACACCAATGAATCCATACTATGTCTGTGTACATATATATAATGCAAAAAATAAATACAGGGAAAAAATGGATAGATTTTCCTTACAAATTAATTTCAAATAAAGTAATACTAAACATCATGGAAGTACATCAAAATATTTCTCAAAATTATTTATCAACATAAATGGAAATAATCTCATAGGGTAGAAATCGGGCAAAACCAACACTATTCAAGAAGCAATTATATCATCAGTAATAAGAAATACTGATACCATATCTCTTGATAGAATGGACTTTGAAATCAGTCATGTTACTGCTATGGTATTCTTCCCCCAAGACTACAACCTTAGTCTATACACAAAATCCATGTAAGCCCAAATTTGGGGAATTCCTATAAAACACAAGACTAGTACTTTTCAAAACAGCCATTGTCATGCATGGTAATTGTCACAGCTTTTCAGAGACTAAAGAGGTATGCCAAAAAAATACATTGAGGGATCCTGGAAAATAAAAGAAAACCAAGGGCAAGGTTTGAAATATGAATAATGTGTGAGTTTTGTTTTTCACATTAACATCTTAGTTTTATTTATGGTGTACATTTTGAAGATGCTTTTGCTATGTAAAGTTTGATGATGTAGACACACAAGAGCCCTAAATTATTCTCCAAACTCCTCTGTAAGTATATTTGAATATGAATATAGCTATTGACAAAATAAAGTTTGAATCTTCCCCAGCACATGACAGGAAGAATATTAGGAGTTCTGGAATGTGACAAGACAGCATCAATGAGAAGGAAGATCAGGAGATGTTTGTGGTGTTTCATACTTCAAGTTGGTGCTTTTAAAATTTGTAGTAATGCAGTTCAATTATTCAAAATTGAGATGCACTGTCTAAGACAAAAATCATTGTGTAGGTTGTTCATTCCAGATTCTTCAAAGAGTACCTAAACACACTGCTGACCCCCACTGGCTCATGATTAGAATGCTTGGTACACAAATGTTTGACTATTTTTGAAAGTTGAAGAATCTTTAAGGGGTGAGGCATAACCAGAAGAAGTAGGTCACTGGGGAATGTGTCCTTGAAAGTGTGTGATCTGGGGTTGCTTCCTGTTGGGTTCTGTGCTTCTTAGCCAGACACGAAGTGACTAGCTCACTTCCAAAATCTCCTGACATTTTAATGTTCTTTATTAGTATATGAGGCCAGATGATTAAACACCCCGAAACCATGAGCCAAAATAAATCTTTTCTTTCTTGGTTTATTTCTGTCAAGCATTTTGGTCACAGAATGATAAAAGTAGAGAAGGGATGGATAAAAAATATAATACCCATTGCAGGGGCTGGAGCGATGGCTTAATGGTTAAGGCATTTGCCTGCAAAGCCAAAGGACCTTGGTTCGATTCCCCAGGACCCACATAAGCCAGATGCACAAAATGGCACATGCATCTGGAGTTCGTTTGCAGTAACGGGAGGCTCTGGTACACCCATTCTCTCTCTCTCATTCTGCTTCTTTCCCTCTCTCAAATAAATAAATAAAAATATTACAGAAATACTACCACGGATTTCCCTGAGCCATGTTGGATTCATTTTAGGTCTATTTCAGTGATGATGTTTTGTGAGTCTCTGTGTCTCCAGATATCTGACCTCATCACTGAAATAGACCTAAAATGAACCCAACATGGCTCAGGGAAATTCATGGAAGAGGGGGCGGAAAGATTATTAGAACCATGAGTTGGGTCATCATACACAGAGTCATTACCTCTTCAACATAACTGATGGATACCCCCATAAAGCAAGACCCACAATGCCCATGGGGGGAGGACAGGGAGAAGGCTAACAATGGTACCATCATGGCTGTATATATAATATATACATTACTAATAAATTTTTTATAAAAACTAATATTAAAATTGACAACTGGAAAAAATACTGGTCAAAAAAGAAATTTAATAGTTATGTAGTTTCAACAAAGGACACAGCTAGATGACCTATAAGATACCCTGAAGTTAGGAAGGAGCCTCAGAGTTGTTCCAAGTTGGGGAGGGGTTCAAAGGCCTATTTTCTCCAATTTCATCAGCCATCTGATATTGTTTGCTCCTTAAGCAAAGCAGTTTCTTTCCAGTGAGGTCATCTTCAAAAGGTCATCCTACAATTCATTCACATCAGTGCATCCCTCATTTCTGAAAGGATCAATATGGCTATCAAGCAATCCATCGTATTAGTCATCCCTAATTATAATATAATATGTTGTTCACAGCAAATGTGTTTGGAGTGATGTTTGTAAAAATTCAAAGACAAAAAAAGAAAAAACAGAAAGCAAACAAACAATCTTCATCACATGCTTGATATAATATGGTACAATGTGAGTAGACATTCTATTTGAGATCAGAGATGGAACATCAGCATGATAGGAAACTGATAAAAAATCATTTTCTGAAGAATTTTGAGACATATTTAGAGAAAAATGAACTCAAATGTGTGAGTTTAGGTTATTTGTTTACATAGGAGATGAGACACTATAAGAAAGTATAAAACTCAGAAAGAAAAGAAAGTAGCATAAATTTAATCTATACAAATTTAATATAAATGATAGTGTGGTATATAAATAATGATATCCAAAGTCCTCAACTCTCAAAATTGTTCTGAAATCCATTAGTATATTAAGCTACATAGTAATGAGGAATAAACATTTTAAATAAGTTACTGTTGCTAACAAGCTGATCTTAAAATAGTTACTCTGGAATATTTGAGTGAGTTCAATGTAGTGTTCTTAAAGGTTGTAAAAGGAGGGAGGAGAGGAGAGCTAGAAGTAGACGTGATATGAATACATGGAAATAGTGTAGTGAGACTGGCATAAATACAGAGGGATGAAGTCACAAGTGAATTGATGTTGGCAATCAGTATATGCTAAAAGCAGGAATGACATGAATTTTCATGTAGAACCTACAGGAACAGGAAGTCCTGATAAAACATTGATTTTAGTCCAATAAAATCTTCCAGATTTCCAGAATACAAAAAGTAAGATATTTATGTTATTTAAGCTGCAGAGTATGTGATAATTTGTTGCAGCACCATTAGAAAACTAATAAAAGTGGCTGGGGACCAGATTGTGCTTTACATGTGATTATGTCTAGAGTGACTGGTCATAAATGGGAGAATGACCCTATGGAAAACAAAAAAAAAGGAGATACTAAGAGATAAGCTGAATGCCAAAACAACAAAAAAAAGTAGTCACCCCATCACGACATTCTGCTATGAATCAAAAGATTTATAATGAATCTCCAAAACTAGATGTTTTATTAATGTGCTTGCATTTCTTGTTTAATTAGCAAAGAATAGATTTAGGTAGAATCTGGAAGGCAGATTTGCAACCTAAATCTACTTTGCCATGAGGAAGCCAGGAAAAAGGAAGATTGAAATTCACAAAGTTTATAGAAAAGGTATTAGAAACAACAAATGTATAAAATCAGGTATTTCTCTAAAATTATGATTTTAATTTTAATTTATTTATTTATTATAGACAGAGAAAGGGAGAGAGAGAGAATGGGCCACTGCAAATGAACTCCAGACACATGTGCCACCATGTGCATCTGGCTTATGTGGAACCTGGAGAATTGAACCCAGGTCCTTAGGCTTGCCAGGCATGTGCCTTAACTGCTAATCCATCTCTCCATCACCTGATTTTATAAATTTTTGAAGGTCATAAAAGCTGTATACATACTATCTACATAACTAATTAAAAAGAGAAAGTATTCAAACTAATTTTTTTAAAAAAGCTATACATGAAAGAGTACTCTGGGAAGATAGTTGAGTGGGAAGTACCAGGCATCTGTTTTCCATATAGGTAGCTATTATACTGTAGACTTGTTCTGATGTACCTAGAATCTTGGAGAGTGTGGAAGGCTTGCCACATCCAGAAGAAGGAATGGGCCATAAATTATGACCTTAGCAAAGTAACTGTTCCCTATCCTTCCTTTCAAAGTATGAAGTTGTGCATGTGTCCTTGGAGTGGTCTATGCCAAGTTTGGAAGAGCTAGGATGGGCAGAATGATTCTGTAGCCCAAATAATAAGGACTTGTGCTCTCTTAACCAATTGTTGTCTCTAAACAGCTGTGCAAAAAGATGGGCAGTCATAGTGGCTGCATTCTCTGTAGTGGTTCACAAATATTTCCCTATGACTGAAGTGGATTCTAGGGATATACAGGGATAATATTTTTTTACTCCACCCTCTCACTCCTGATTTCTTTTTCCCTTTTGCCTTTCTTGAGAGCCAGATAACAAAAATTACATCATTTAAATCCATTGCATATACAAAAGAAAAGAGAAGTCACTGGGCATGCCCATGGAAGACATAACAATTTGGGAAGGAAAAGAACTGAGATATTGCTATTTCATGCTAATCACTGTATGGAGACAGCTTAAAATAATAAAATAAAATAAACTCTCAAAATCAAAAGCTGGGAAAGGAGTAGATTCTTATTTTCAGAGTTGTAATATCATTTGATTCAAATATCCAGTTTTTAACAAATATCACAAGGCATGCAGATAGACAGAAATGTATGGTACATTTGAGGAAAAAAAATGAACCAATGGAATTGATACTTTAAAAGACTTTATAACAGATGTACTGCTTAGAGTATAAAACAACTATATAAAAGATGCTCAAAAAACATCTTTAAAAACTCAAGAAATTGGTGCATGACAAAACTGGAGAATATACATAAGGTGACAGCAAATCTCCCCAAAAAGAAAAATCAGTCTTAGCCAATCTTGAAAAAGGGTGCACATAACTAATTAATTTATGGGTTTGTCTCCCCAGCTAGTCTTTTAGCTTCTCAATAGGAAAGGACAATGATGGTTCTGTCTTGGCATCTCTGGCACTCATCATGGGGTTGGTACCAAGAAGGCATTACACTAAATATCTACTGAACACATTTTCCATTGTAACTAAAGAAGGGGGGCACAGTACTCAGGAAGGGAAATCCCACTGACATTGGGCCTAAGTTATGATTCATTTATTTAAGGACTTAGGTACAAGCTTCAGATCACCAGCACCCAGCAGTAAACATGGTTCACATTTAATAACATGCAAAACCCAGTGAGAACAGTTTTGTGTCTGTCCATATTAACAGTGTTTAAAAATGAGAAAGAATAAAACAAGAAGGTTAAAAAAAGATGAAAGAAGAAACAGAAGTTATAAAGCTAAAAATAAGTGATGGAGAAAGAAAGAAGAAAAGAAAAAAGGGACAGATAAGGCACCTGACGAAGGAGTGGACTTTTCTCCAGCTCTGTATGAACACTTAGGCAAAAGGATCTGTCTAAGGGTCTGGTTTAGGAATTAGGTATAACTTGTGCATTCTCAGGAAACCACACACACAATTCCTGCAGAGCTGCATCACCACTTTATCACTTTATCTTTCTGACTATTCAAAAGTAGACTCCCTAGTTTAGAGTATTAGATTTCACTCTTCAACCACAAAATCCAAAGCCAAAGTTATAGATACTCCAGTGAACTATTAAAAATACTTGTCTTAACTTAGTTTCCTTCCAAAGTTTTCTTTCAATTGTAAGAATTTGTGGGCATGTCAGAGTTCTGTTCACTTACCATTCATTTATTAGGGAAATTGCAAACACCTTTGGCAGGAAGATGACTGGAACATCTTGGTAGTTAGGCAATACATGATCTCATATCCATTCAAATTATTGTTCTGGCGATCACAGATCATTTTATTGGAAATACAGAAGAGTATGCATAAGCAATTGGTGTTATGGGAAGAAGAAACCTTGAAGTCCACACAATATTATAACTCTGAAAAGAGCTTATAGATTATTAAATGGTAACGAATAGGTAAAAGATTACTGAATTCTCAGCAATTTACCCTATTGAGCACCTCTTCTCTGCTCTGTAATGTGATCATGTGCAAAGAAATGTATGACTAATGCTTGAATTAAGAACATTATTCAATATAGTTTCAAGATCTCTGAAATCAATAAAATGATTTTAAACCTCTTTGACAAAAGTAAGAATGCATCACAGCATTATTCCTATTGGGAAAATTGGAAAGTTCTGAATACAGATTTGGGGCTAAGGAAGTGAGTGAATCTTGTTCCAGTCAAGAAGGTTTATGTAATCCTAAGTAGTCTAATGTAATACATGATGCACTCAGAATTTGAATTTTATTATCAAGGCTGGCAGCCTTCATAAGGAGCAAAACAATCCATGGAGACACAGCAAGAAATCATTAGATTTTCTATTTATAATGGTATGAAATAAAGAAAGAAAATAAGCTCTACTGACATCACTCTGTGGATTGGCACTGAACCTTTGTTTGTATCATGTGAAGTATAGTGACAAGTCAGTCCCATTAGGTAGGCAAGCAGACTGTGTAAAGACCAAAAGGACACAAGTTAAGGCCAGATGTGTCAATCCATCCTTCTTTGCTCATGCACATCTCCCTGAAATATGCTGTCACAGCTGTAGCTCAGGAAGAATGGATCTGTGTGTGAAATTATCTAATTTTAATTAAACTATCATAAAATGGACAAGTAGTTTTAAATGAATTTTTTCCCAAGAGCTTCAAGCTGAACACAATAATAACAGGAATGCAAGTGAACAAGTAAAACATGTCAAAGTTCACTTTGTACCTTGTAGTAGCTCTTCACTCCTACTGGTTACATGATGATTCAACAAGTAATAACCATGTAATCAGTTCTGAAAAGAAATTGGCTAAAAATAGTTGAAATTGCCCAGAAGGTTCCATGAAATGTTCACACTTCTACTCTTATGAATGAACAAACTTTGTCCAATGTATATATTTTGTTGTAAGCTAAGTGTATAAATTCAGTATGACTAGTAAAACATATTAAAATACGATCCACTTCATACTGATCACATACTTTTTACATGAAATATTAATATATAATATAGCAACCTGCTAATGATAGCATAAATACTATATCGAATGGATATGCTTCATAATCTAAAAGTATAAATTCAAATATGTGAAAATCAAAGTTAGGGTATTTAATTATGAGATTCATAAAAAGTTAATCCAGTGTTTTAATAAAATGGTTTCAACTAAAGGAATAACTTTGAAAAGTCTACTTTTAAAAAGTTGCTAGCTGATTGTGTAATAGAGGTTAGATTGAAGGTAAGAGAAAAAAAAGAGTTACCAGCTAGATTTTAGAAAATCCAGTAGACTTCCTTTTAGGCTCTGCAAAGCAAACTAATCCTGAGAGTATGAATTTTTCCACAGGGAATATTTTAAGAAATAAATTATATGAAGCAAAAGTAAATTCACAATGGGGTAAACAACAGATAAACAAGGAACAAAGACCTTCTACAGGTAAGGCAAATGTCCTTCCTCTTTGGCTCTTCTGGACTGCAAACTAGGTAGAGAATCATTTCTCACAGTAAAACCATTAATGAGAAAGACAGATCCATGTAAATTGAGAAGGATTTAGAGTGCTACATTTCTGAGTTTCTCAAACTTCACTGAGGAAAGGAAACAACTGAAGACCTAGTAAAGGGGAGATTATTTTTTCAAATATATTTTTATTAGTTATGTATATAGTATATACACAGCCATGATGGTACCATCATTAGCCTTCTCCCTGTCCTCCCTCCATGGGTAATGTGGGTCTTGCCTTATGGGGGTAGCCATCAGTTATGTGGGAGAGGCAGTGACTCTGTCAATAAAATGACCCAGCTAATGGCTCTAACAATCTTTCCACCCCTCTTCACAAATGTCCCTAAGCCATGTTGGGTTCATTTTAGGTCTATTTCAATGATTAGGTTTGTGAGTCTCTGTGTCTCTGGACATCTGATTTGGTAGGGGTTGAGTGTTCTTTGTTGCCTAGATAGATGTTGGTCATTTTACCCCAGTCACTTATGTAGCGCCTTCTGGCACTAGACAAGCTAACTGTCTGGGGACTGACTATTTTCCAGATTCCAGCCAAGTCTCTCTATGTTCCATCCCAACAGCATATGGTGTCCTCAGCAGTAGGGTCTTACCAATAACCTTTGTTGGGTCATCAAATACTCTGACAGAAATCGGTCTTCTTTTGGGAAACTTTGTAGGTCTCACTGATCAACAGCTCATTGCGGATGTTAACCACATGCTGGTATTGGAGTTACAGGTCAGTGCCAAGGGAAAAGAAGGAAGAAAAAGTATAGGTAATATGAAAATAGAGATAGAAGAGGGAGTGATAGAGAGAGAAACAGGAGAATATTGAGGTTAGTTTTCATCATACCCTCTCTAGGCCCTTGTGATTCAGATGTTCTCTCCAAGCACTTGATGCAGGTTTGACCTTTTAGTATGTCTTTCAAAATATAAGATTTTATGGCACCATTTTCATTTGGGTCCAGTTTTTTGCCCCCCTCCACCCTTTCCCTGCCCTCCCACCCCATCATCCCTATTGTCCAGTCCTGGAGATGTTTAGTAGGTTCGTTAGCATCTCGGGAGAATACAAATTAGGAGCCACAGATGAGTGAGACTATGTGGCACTTACTTTATGTGATTGGGTGACTTTGCTAAGAATGATCTGTTCCAAGTTTGGCCATTTTTCTTCAAATTGCTTTGTGTCATTTTTCCTTACTGCTATGTAGAATTCCATTGTGTAGATATGCCATATCTTAGTTATCCATTCATCTAATTATGGACATCTGGGTTGATTCCAGCTCTTAGCTATTATGAATTGAACAGCTATAAACATGGTTGAGCAAATATCTCACAACTGAGGCTTGGAGCTTTTAGGCTAACTGCCCAGTAAAGGGATAACTGTGTCTGTTGGTACCTCTATAGTCAACCTTTTTAGGAGCCTCTATATTGCTTTCCAGAGTGGTTGTACCAGCTTACATTCCCACCAACAGTGAATGAGGGTTAGGGTTAAAACATCTATGAAAGTGGAGATTATTTTTTTTTAATTTTTATGTATATTATTCCAGTTTTACATTCATAATGGTGACTCCATTATCCTCCTCCTTGTACTCCCTCTTCCATAGGGACCCTCATCAAAGGGGAATGTGGTTCAAGCATTGTGGGGGTAGTTGAGAGCTATGGGGGATAGGCCAAGTCTCTGTGCATAATGCCCCAACTTGTGGCTCTAACATTCTTTCTGCCCCCTCTTCTGCAAGAGTCTGGGTTTCATTGTGAAACCCTGAGTGTCAGTCTGAGGTGGTAAGGCTGTTATTGGTTGTCATCTGATTCTAATTAGAGAGGCAAAGTCCCAAGATAATTTCTGAAATTACTTCAACTTGTGTTAGGTTTAGTACCAAAATGTGAACACATGCATACTCAACATAAGTAAACTTATGAATGTGTAAAGTAGTATTGTGTAATCATTTCCTACCTATGTGATGGATATTACTGAAATCCATTCCCCCAAAATAATACATGATAATATTTCAAATAATGTGAATAGAAGTTCTAGTATTTTTCTTCCTGCATCTAACTCCACATACTTTGTGCTCCAAGAAGCTGTAACATTAGAAAATAATGATTTGTTTCTTTAATGTTTTTTTTTTTTTTTTTCTGTCTGATATTGACACGGTCACTGCAGGTTACAGTAGGGTCTGGCAGCATGACCATTCAAGGCTAAGTCTTCTAAAATATGAATTAATTGAATCTAGTGTACATCTTTAATATAAATCTTCCTATAATTATAATTAAATAGTTTGATTTTTATGACTAGTGATTAAGCCTTGAAAAACATGTATAATCAAAACCCTATACAATTTTTAAGGAAATGCTTATAATATAGAACAAATCAAGAACTTTCTAGCTGATATGAATTGAATACAAATTCCAACCTAGTCAGGTTTTTACATATTCTTTTGGCTATCTTTCAGTTACATCCTGGATAGAGAAGTATAATCGTTTGTGTATAAGATGAACAATAGCTGTCAAACACTTGAAAGTAATTCATCAAGACATAATTTATCTACCTTCATATACATTTAAGGTTTCTCAAACAAAGAAAAGAAAAGAAGGTTAAATGTCTTTTTTTGGTATATTATGAGAGTATAGATTCATGTTTCTGGCATAGTAAGTAACAATTTTTGGACAACAACCATTATGGCATTAGCTCACTAATTTTGCAGAATTAGTACAAAGTCAAAACTATTTTACAAAATCCAGTATGCATAAGAACATCATGTGGAATTTCTATAAGACCAGATTATTGATTTTAACCCAGATAATTATTCTTACCTCTAAGTATAAATTTGAAGATCCCGTTATCAGAACCCCATCTATACTAGAAACAATTCTAGATCAATAAAGAAGCGATTGACTGAATGCTCAATAAATGATAATGCAACAGTTTGGTTTGGACATGTACAAAAACAAAAAAAAAGAATCACTTAGGTTAGCAAGATTTGGATTGTAAACTCATATTTGTATAATTTGAGGAAGTTTAATAAAGATATAGAATATGGTAAAACCAAAATTAATATAATATCCTGTGACAAAAAAACAGTGATGACTACTTTTATAACAAAAAGAAGGAAAGAGGTGATAGAAGGTTCCCAGAATCTAATAGCATTAGATGTCACCTCGAACCAAAACATACAAACAGCCAAAGACAGTATTTCAAGGAAAGAGCTAGAATATTTATCCATAGGTATCCTAACATTGTGTTCCTTCCTATTTCCACCCTGTTTTTGTGTATCATTGTCTGATGGAAACAATAATCCAAAGCTCAAGGGGTCAATTTGTTTTGTGCCTCATATGTGGGCACTTCTGGGCAGAGAGAAGAATGCAGAAAGAAAGAAAAGTGATCTATGAGAGCAAATGTAGTAAGATTGCTCACACATACCACACAAAATCAATTCCTGGCACCTTCAAATTCCTTCCTCTCAAGTCTGCCATTCCTAGCAAGTGGTTATCATTGGCTAATATTATACTATGTTGCATGCCTACTTTTAAGAAATTTTTATTGTTATCTAGACTCACATTACATTTCATAAGTGAAAGTAAAATCTCTGTTGAAAACCATGCAGATATTCCCCAAACTTTGAAACAGCATAACTTCTATCTCCAAAAATAAGTATTGAATAACACTTGTCATACACCAGAAACTATGATGAGTTCCTAGCATGCACATTGAATTATGGTGCAGTATTTTATTGGACAACAAGAAATAAGACTTCCTTTCTTAACTTCAGCCATTGCTTTAGGATCAAAAAGTAGCTCTCACAATTGGTTACAGCCAAGAGCATCAGCATAACCTTGTGAGACATTCAAATTCTAGACACCTATCCAAACTAAACTGAGTCAGACATTAATGATATGGAGCCCATAAATCTGTGTATCTGTGTTTTGGAAAGCCTTCAAAATATTCCAACACTCAATAGTCTGAAACCCATGGAGACAACCAATGCCAACTAGAGCTATCAGATTTAGTACACAGAAATATAGTACATCCTGTTAAATTGGAATTTAAGTTAAACACGTGATATTTAGCATATGCTACTGAAATCCATACTTAATAAGGTGTCATACATTTTATTATGGAACGCTAATCTATACCTGTAATGAGTCAAAACTGGTCCATATGTTTTCCAGAGTAAACTTAGGAGAGCTTAAAAGCAGGGATTTTGCTGGAAAAAAAAATAAACAACTTAGTACTAAATCAGAAATTCTCATCCAACCTGAAGGTATTCAACATTGCCTAGGAACTTATAGCAATTCTTATAGTGAATTCTCAGCTCCAATTTAGAACCACTAAATCAGAAACTTGGGATATGTCTAGTGATCCTAGGGTTTAACAAATTTTCCAGGTGACTCCCATGGATGCACCAGGAGCATGGGAAGCATTGTACAGTAAGCCTTATGTTTCTACAGGGTCTACATCCTCAGATTTAATTAAGCACTGATGAAAAACCAAAACTGTATCTGTACTGGATATGCACAGACATGTTCTCATCATGATTCTGTAAATAGTATAGTATAACAAATATTTACATAAGCTGTACATTGCATTAGGTATTGAAAGTAATCTAGGGATGACTTCAGTTATAAGGAATGAGCATATTAAGATTTGGGCATCAGGGGTAGGGTAGAACCAATGTCTTGTCTATACAGGAGGAATGAACACCTAACATATTGAATACCTATATGAATCTAGGAGGTGCTACTGAATTCCACATTTCTCTCTCAAATGCCCAAGATGGAAGAAGGGACAGTGCTTCTTCCAAGAGAGCACAGAGTGAAGATTTGACCTTGGGAATTGTTTTGTGACCTGTTAGCATTTTCGTTGAGAGATATTCATTGAAAACAAGCATTTCACAGCAGTTCCGAGATAAGGGGAGAGAAGTTAAGTTTCATCTCATGAAAGAGGAATATTAAATATTAAAAATATTTTTGCCAGGCGTGGTGGTGCATGCCTTTAATCCCAGCACTGGGGAGGCAGAGGTAGGAGGACTGCAATGAGTTCAAGGCCATTCTGAGCCTACACAGTGAATTCCAGCTCAGGCATGACTAGAGACCCTACCTTGAAAAACCAAAAAAAAAAAAAAAAAAAAAAAAAAGATAGAGGCCTAATTTCTAAAATCTGCAAAGAACTCACAAAACCTAAACAATAAAAATTCAAGCTGGGCGAGGTGGTGCACACCTTTAATCCCAGCACTGAGGAGGCAGAGGTAGCAGGATCGCCATGAGTTTGAGGCCATCCTTAGACTACATAGTTAATTCCAGGTCAGTCTGGGCCAGAGTAAGACCACTGTGGTAGTTTGAATATATGTCCCCCAATATATTCAGTGTTTTCTTATTTTATAGTTTGCATCTGCAATCACCTTGCTAGAGGCAAGGTCACTGGAGGCCAGGTCTTAAGGTGTGGTGATGGTTTGAGATTCCATTGTAAAGATATGCAAATGTGCCTAGCAGGAGTTCCTGAAGTGTGCTGTGTGACCTTTTGGCTGTAGTTTTGCTCTGTGTGCTGTGTGGCTGGTTGGCTTTCTCTCTCTCTGTTTGGCCCTGTGAAGAGCAGGCTGCTTTTCCTGCCTTTATGGAACTTCCCCTGGATCTGTAAGTTTCAATAAATAATATCCCTTCCTCCATAACTGTGCCTGGTCTGGAAGTTCATCTCAGCGAACCCGAAGCTGTCTGCAACAGTAACATAGTTAATTCCAGGTCAGTCTGGGCCAGAGTAAGACCATACTTTGAAAAACCACAAAATTTAACCAATGCACTCCAAAAAATGGGCAGAAAAGTGCACAGGGAATTCTCAGAGGAAAAAATACAAATGGCAAACACACACTTAAGAAAATGTCCAAAATCCCCAATCATCAGGGAAATGCAAATTAAAACATCTCTGAGATTCCACCTTACCCCAATAAGGATATAAAACATTAAAAAATCTAATGACAATAAATGCTGGTGAAGGTCAGGAGAAATAGGAACCCTCATTCACTTTTGGTGAGAATGTAAGCTGGTACAACCACTTTGGAAAGCAATATGGAGACCCCTAAAAAGGATGACTATAGAGGTACCAACAGACCCAGTTATCCCCTTACTGGGCATTTACCCTAAAAGCTCCAAGCCTCAGTTGAGATATATTTGCTCAACCATGTTTATAACTGCTCAATTCATAATAGCTAAGAGCTGGAATCAATCCAGATGTCCATCATTAGATGAATTGATTACTAAGATGTGGTATATCTACACAATGGAATTCTATACAGCAGTAAGGACAAATAACACAAAGAAATTTGAAGAAAAATGGTCAAACTTGGAACAGATCATTCCCAGAAAACTTACCCAATCACAGAAAGAGAAGCGTCACATGGTCTCACTCATCTCTGGCTCCTAATCTGCATTTGCCTGAGATATGACACACCTAATAAACATCTCAAGGACTAACAATAGGGATGGTAGGGCAGAAGGGCAGGGCAAGGGGAGGGGGGACAAAAAACTGGACCCAAATGGAAATGGTACCATAAACTCCTATATCCTGAAAGACATACTAAAAGTTCAAAGCTGCATCAGGTGCTTAGAGAGAACACCTGAATTGCGGGACCCTAGATAGGGCAGGATGAAGACTAACTTCAATCTTTTCCTGTTTCTCTCTCTCTCTCACTCCCTCTTCTCTCTCTTCTCCCTTGATCTTTCATATTACATATATTTTTTCTTCCTTCTTTTCCCTTGGCACTGACCTGTAATTCCCAGTACCAGCATGTGGTTAACATCCACAATGAGCTGTTGATCAGTGAGACCTACAAGGTTTCCCAAAAGAAGACACCAAAGGTTATTGGTAAGACTATTCTGCTAAAGATACCATATGCTGTTGGGATGGAACAGCTAGAATCTGGAAAAAAGTCAGTCCCCAGACACTTAGCTACATGAATGACTGGGGCAAAATGACCAGCATCTTTCTAAGCAACTAGTGGTCTAAGCTATTCAGCAGCAAACAACCTGACATGATGCTCACCACAAGTGCAGTAGTGGCATATAGCCATGGTGGGTTACCAACTGCTCTTGATTTGGCTAACGGATCCACTCTGTAGAATGGAACCCCTACCTGGAACAGGGAAACAAGTCAGAACCATATCCAAAAACAAGCCCACTCTCCAATATCAATTTTCCACCAATAGTGGGATACAAGAGGGCCTACACCTATTTAATTCTCTCTAAACCAATAATGGTTATCCATGTATCTTACACTGATGTCACTCTCCATTGAAGAATCTGCTTCATTTTTCAGATGGATGCAGAACATGAGGAGAGAATCAGCCCATCCCACCTCACCAGGGCACCAGCTGAAGCCATAGAATTATAGGGAAAATGAACAAGAGTGAACCTGGTACTAGCACAAGGATGAAGGAGATAGACACAAAGAACACTCAACTCCTACAAAATCAGATATCCAGAGACACAGAGACTCCCAAGACCTCGTCGCTGAAATAGACCTAAAATGAACCCAACATAGCTCAGGGAAATTTTCAGAAGAGGGGGCAGAAACATTGTTAGAGCCATGAGTTAGGTCATTATGCACAGAGTCATTGCCTTTCCTACATAACTCCCTCATAAGTCAAGACCCACATTACCCATGGGGAGAGGACAGGGAGAAGGCTAACGATGGTACCATCATGGCTATATATACACTATATGAGTAACTAATAAAAAAAGAAAAAAAGATATTTTTAAGTACCACAGAAACAAAAATCTTGAAACTAAAAGAAGAGAAAGATACTATCAATCCAATAGTAACTAAAAGAAGCTAGCATTATAATATCAATGTCAAATGTAATAAATTTTTTAAAACCAAAGACACTTCTCAATTATTGATGATTGATATGATGATATAGAAGATCAAAATTAATCTCAGAAATAAAATATGACAGCTTGCATTATGTAAACACATAATAAAATTGTTTTAAAATATATAAAGCAAAAATGCAAGCGTTCTATAGGGAGAAACTTATTCCTTTACTAGGAAAACATGTCTACTGACTACTGACTGTTCAGTCAGATAAAAAATTAGTAAGGACCTGTAGGATCTGAAAAAACACATTCAACTTATTGAATATATATATATTTCTATGCAACAATTGGTGTGTGCACTCATTTATTCACTCATGTATTAAAATATTGATTTGCAAAGCCATAAAAATAATCAAATATGTCAATGAACAGGTACTCTCAGATCATGATATCTAAATAGTTTGTCTGCACAGTGATAATAAAAACATTCAGTGATTTTAAGATATATGAGTATTCTGGGGTAAAAAGTGCAACAAAACTCTACATAGTGGAAAGTAAATTATCGTGAAAATAATGTGACATAAGAAAGCCTATGAATCTGCACATGTGATGCATAGTGGGATTCTAATGTACTCAGAGACAAAAAGCAGCACAACTGAGTGAAATATGTGGTGACCTTAGAAACAGACTATCTGAATGATAATAGGAAGCAAGTAGTAAAAAGACAAAAATAAAATAATAAACTGAAATAAAGTATCACGGTAAGGAGAAAATTGGTGTGTTTTTTGAACAAACTACACTACATATCACTAATCAAGAGGTAAAGCAAAGTGAGTCATCCTTGTATGGAGTCAAAATAGGCTCCCTCAGCAAGAAATAGCAACCAGGACTGACTTTGGAAATTGAGAAAGCATTCCCCAGGAGTCCTTGATTAAAGAAGCCCAGGGCGAGAGCCTCCTATCACTCAGCCTCACAGCAGGACTCTGAGAGCACCTCTAGTGGGGTGATTGAAGAGAGTTTAATGAAGGCCCTGTCGATAGAGATGTACATAGGCTGAGGGGAAGCCAGAAAATGTAAGTGTCTTGCATTTGCAGTAGGACATTTTATTTTGACATCTCTGAAGGGTCAAAGAGAGAAAACCACTATCAGAATCCAGAGACAAGGGTAGGGAGAAAAAAAAATAGAAAGAAAACATCCCGTCCACATTCTCCCAAGCCTGCCACTCTGTGGCTCCCCTCAGCTGAACCCAACAGAGAGATTTTGATTAAAACCAAAGCATTCTATGCACAGGAGGCAAAAATCAGTTTCCCCACCCCAGAGAATTAAAGGTGATTATAGATACTATGGCTGCAATGAAGAGCTAGGCAGACATGTGGCTTTATGTTATTGTGCAAGAGGCCTTTTATCCCCTAGCCCTACCCCTACCCAGAGTCACCAGTGTCACTTGTCCACAGTCAGAGAACTGTGTATAAGTTGACTTTATATGGCAAAGGCTGGTCAGGATACTCTAGGCTAGAGCTCTTTGTTTTACAGCATGCCTTATTGTCTTTAGTCTGAACCTACAAGCTACTGCTACTGGCTCTGGTCATAGTGACATTGTTTTGAGAGGCTTTTCTTAGTTCATAGTTTCATTGATAGCTTCATATGGTTTGACTTTGTCTTATGTTCAGAGTCACAAAATTTGAAGTACCCACAGGCTCTTCATATCCTGATAAGCTGATGGACAATTTCCAGGTCTACTGTGTTGCTGTGGGTTTGAGCTATTTATGGCTTTTGCTTCTCCTGCCATTTCACTGGGATTTAGGGAGGGAGAAATTATAACCCCTCTACCCCATCAGCCATGTTGAATGGGAAGTTCTCCGAAATTCATCAAGAATGAGGACAAAGATCTGAGACTGATTTTGTGTCTTTGAAAGGAGAAAACATTGTGGATGGTTTAGAAATGATGTGTTCTAGTGGTGTGAGTCAGGATCTTAAATTATTTACCAAATTCAGACTGAGCTGCTGGAACTGAACAAAACAAACAGAATGAATCTGAAAGAAAACGGGATTGCCAGCCATTGAGGCTTTAAATAGAAGTGCTGCAGTTTTCAACACAATTTCTGAGTCCTCAGATTTGGGTGACCTTGAGGCAGAAGCATAGCATACATACGGTGAGTGTGTGAGGAGTTGTTGAAATGATAAGCTGAATTTTAAATAGTCTGTTAGAATGGATTTCCTTTTTGCTCTCATGTTTTCTCCCACTGGAAATGGTCACTTATATTCCCCAGGAATGATCTGAAATCTTATTTCAATTCTGCGTGCAAGATATTTTAACCTATTGAAATGAGGCATATGCTGAAGGGTTACATGCAGGTTTTGTCTATCTGTTTAAATGGCCCATTAGGAAACCTTCTGGGGGAGCTAGTTTCTTATACGATAAAAAAAGTAGTTTCCTATACAACATGAACCAAAATTTCCAGACAGATTTTACAGTGGAACAGATTTTACAATAAACCCATGATAAACACTGTTATAGTACTACATTCTGTCTAATGGGGAATCTCATCAAAAGGTAAACTTCATTGCTTTCTGAGATTTCATATGAATTAACTTGAACTGTTTACCTTTTTCTCACTTGCTTTCTCTCTCTCTCTGTCTTTTAGTAATAACTTTATTTTCTATCACATCCAAATTCCAGATACTATGGTACCTGAGATTTCCACATTCCACCCATGTCTTATAGTGACCTAGCACTGCCCTTTTTCTCCTTGTCATTATGGTTTAAATATATTGACTTTGATTACTGGAACATACCTAGATCTTTGCATCTAGTCTGTTCTGCCATCTTGCATGGAATATTTAGGAGAATTGAACATCGATTTAGTGAGTTCTACAATAGCCTACACAGTTTAAGATAAATTAAGGCCAATTACCACACATGAAGAATGACCAAGTTCGGATTCATCTGGGTGACAATGCTAAGCTAAAGAATGCCCAAGAGCTCTTGGCATCTTTTTCAACACTCCCCATGAGGATGACTGGCCTTTTGTATCATTTTGTTGTTGTGACTCTGGGGGAACTGGATATATTTCATGCAGTACTATAGCCACTGGTAGGACCCATATGCTCTGGTAAATAATACTCTACCTGGCCACCCTTTTACATGTAGCTAACCCAAATTAAAACTCAGTGGGTCAAACCCTCACATAAAAAGAGAAACCCTTAAGTAGATGAAGAACTGGTTAGAAAGAAGTTCAGTTGGAGGAGAATGGGGAAGGAAGTCAAGAGAATATAATTAAAAGGATTATGATCAAAGTACATTATATACCTGCCTCATAGAGTTGTTAATATTAAATGACCTAAGAGAAATAAAGCTTTTAAAGGAATGTCTGGTATACCATAGGTATGAAATACCCTTTCTCATGTTTTTTAATGAATATTCTTTTTTCTGATATGCTTACATGGCCAATCTCTGTATTAGTTAGTCTACTAGTTATAAACTTTAGTTAATTTCTTCATTAATTTATTCACTCAAGAAATATTTGCCAGTACTCAAGTTAATTTGCTATCTTAAGTAGAACATCATAGTCAATGTTCTTGCTCTTATAACAAAAGTTAAATTTTGTCTGTCGTGAAAAGAGCAGGAAATGAGAGAAGCTACAATTATATAATTATAAAGGTATATAAATAATTTTACATATGCAAATTTGGAAAGTGTGTGTGTGTGTGTGTGTGTGTGTGTGTGTGTGTGTATTGCTGAGGTTTAAGCCCAGTATGTGCCCATGCTAGGCATGTTTCCTCCTGAGCTATAGCCCAAGCCCTTTACAACTTTACTTTTTACATGAACAGCCCAAACTGACCTTGAACTTACCCACCCACTGAGTAGCTGGGATTACAGGTCTGTGTCACCATCTGAAGTTGCCTACTGATTTTTTATACTAATTTCATTCAGTATATTTTCATATGCTGATTTTATTCAGGTGTGGTGGTGGTGCACACCTGTAATCATAGCATTCAATATATTTTCATATACTGATTTTATTCAGGTGTGGTGGTGGGGGGGTGTATACCTGTAATCACAGCACTCAGTATGTAGAGATAAGAGTAAAGGTCATCATCCCTGCTGCATAGCAAGTGTGAGGCCAGCCTGGGTTATATGAATCTGTGTGTATTGTGTGTATGTGTCTCTCTCTTCCTCTCTATTTCTCTCCTAGTAAATTCACCAAGATATTCCCCAAACACCTGTTCCATATCGTACAGACTACATATAAGAATCACCAGGGGAGCTTGTTAAAGCCAGAGATTTCTGGGTGAAGCAGTCAGTATTTTTAGTTGGAAGCCACAGAGCCCACTCTTGCTAGTTGAAACAAAAAGGAACATACAGCATATTTGATTTCCCTCAAGTCTCCCAGGGTCTCAGAGATTGAGATTTCTAGTTCAAACTATACAGACAAGAATGAGATGAAAACCACAACATTATTTTTATTGGCTTCCAGATTGGATTCTATAACTTTTTGTATCCTGTAGCACCAAGTGTGGACACTGAACCTGAAGCCAGACCTGTGAGCAGAGCAGGTGCAGCATCGCAGCTAACGTGGCCTCCCAGGCGTCTGCAACTTTCCACTGTGCTCTTGCACCATCATTGAGGAAATGCTATTTCCCTTCTTGCATATTTCTTGCTGGTATTGAAGCCCACGAAAGGGCATCTGTAGGGCAGAACCTCAGACACAGCTACAAGTTAATGCAAACGTGAGTACTCAGATTTCTGTCTCAGGGAAATGGAGTTTACATGACAGAATATAACTCAAATGAAGGACTAGTGTGAAAATGATGCCAACACAAATGTCAAGTGGTTTTTGCCATATATTACATTTATTATCAGAAGTCAAACCACTTCTGCCCACTGTGTCATGGTACCATAGTCATTAAGGAAAACACAGAGCATCAAAACACTGGGTGGAAAAAAATGCTTTGCTCAAATAAAGATACAGATCAAGATCACTTCAGTTGCAGGAATGGGCCCCTCCAAGCACTTCCATAGGTCAGTTGTCCTGAATGAATTTCTTTTGTGCTTCAGTGGAAGAAACCTGTCCCCTCCAATCAGAAGACAGGCATAGTAGAAAAAATGTCCAGGTGCCTAAGACACACATGTTTAAGCAGTTCAAATAAGTACTCATGTAAAACAGGGAAAGATATTGACACATAAGGGACAAGCAGCACAATCAGCACCAAGACTTTTACTATTATCTTAGCACACAGAATAATGGCTCACACAATGACATGTTCTTATATTATTGTGTATTGCTCTGTTTTCACCTTTGCCTTAGTACCTCTTTCACTTGCTGATCCCATTCTTCCACAAAAGTAGCCATCTCTCTGCTTCCATATCACACACACACATATATATACATATAGCTGCACATGAGAAGAAAAACACATGGTGGGTAAATGATCATACCCCTACACATGGGGGACCTTCTGCCCATTCTCTACCTACCATAAATCAATATCCCCTCTACTGTTTGAGAATCAGAATCAATAGTCCCACTTAGCATAAAACTCACTTTCACTCCCACCTGGCCAATATCCTTACAGATTTTAATTTTAAAGAAACAGTTATTGAATCATCCTGTAGAAGCATGTCTTTAAAGGTGAAGAATATGAGACCACAGAATCTGGATTAAGGGTAAGGAAAGCAAAATCTTCCAAATGAATCATTAACTGTAATAGTTTAAAGTAGCATTTCCTCTTCCACCCACCACATCTAAGCTTCTATATTCTGGCTATATGATACAATGTGAATCTCATCTCAGTTATCAATATATTTTACTGTGTATAAAAATCTGTAATTTCTGGGGCATGGGTGATGCTTTGAAGAACACTTGATTTCTACTAACACAAGCTTATTTTTCAATTTAACATTTTATTGATAATTTTTATGCATGCATATCATATATTTCAATCATAATCCCCTCCCATTACCTTCTCATGTTCTCCCCCTCTCATTGCTCCTTCCAGTGAACCTCTGTTCATTTCCAATTAGTCCATCCTTTTCTACTTTGATGTCTTTTTTATTTCTCTCCTTCCTCAACCATGAGATAATGTTGATGGGTCCAACACTGTCTTGTGCAGGTATGAGTCATGATGTGGCCATGGATACAATGGTCATGTCATATCTCGAAGGCATCATTCCACAGCATTTCTCCCCATTTTCTGGTCTTTTAAAACATTCTTTCATTGGTACAATAGCATGGCATGACTGTTATGGGAGTAACCAGTTGCTCTCTGAATGGATTTGAGGCTCACTTTATGGGAGGGAATTTATTCGGGTACTGAAAACCTTTTCAGAAGTCTATGGCTGGGGAGGTCATAGGCTGGCTCTAGGAGGAACACTATACCGCTGCTTGGCTAAATGAATATGTTGTGTCCATCAAATTACCCTCTAAGTATTTATGTTAATGCCTGCATATTAGTGCTGCTCTCATCTTCTTTTTACAGTTGGCAGTGATTACTAGGGGAGACTCAAAACTCATCAAAGTGCTGAAAACAGGTGATTAGTGTGTGCTCAGTGCTAAATGAGACATCATTATTACCCCCTCTATGCTCATTATTTTGTTTCTTTTCTTATGACATGTTTTCCTTAGTCTGAGTTAATGGGCTACATAAAAAATTTTTCAATCATAACTCCTGTTGCCCACAGAAACAGCTAGTGGTGAAGAGGATGGTGAATCTAGTTATTTGTCTTTCTCAGGAAGAACAAATCATTGACAAGCCCCAACCATGATGAAAGGCATGCAAAGTAATCATCCTAATACTGGTAGCCTGGTTGGTTGTCCTATACATAACAGGACAACAGAGTTAACCACACAGCATGAAACTGAGCACTCAACCCTGGCAATAGCTAAGTCACCTTTGCAAAAGAGAAATACATGCTGTTGAGTTTTTATATAAACTCCTACTCCATCCCCATGAACCGATGTCCTGAGGTTACTGATGAACAGGGGATATTACACAATGGATAGACTATTTTCCCATTTGATTTGATTACTAATATCATTCCCTGCCTGGACAGTGTTCTATGAATATGTACTTGGAAAATATATTATGTGGGCTCAAAGCTATCATTCCATCAAATTCTTACACTACATTCTATGTCATCAATATACAAGGCATTTTATTTCCACTCCCACAACCATATAAGCAAACCAAAACTCAAGAAAAAAGTGTGAGACAGAAATTAATCCATAATAAGAAAAATGTCATCCCAGAAGTACTAAAAATGAGAATTAGCTTTCTTGAAAGCAAAGAAACGATCGAAATGATAAGATGTCATTGGCATAGAATTGAAATAAAAATAAGCAAACACAACCCAAACACAAAATTAGAATGAAAAGATAAGAAGTGATAGATCTGGAAAACAAGGCTGTGGTTTGAACATATTATTATTGATATACACAAAAACGAGTTTAAAAAACCAGACACAATATATTCAAATGCACTAATCCAGAAAACTAAATAGCTAAAAATAATTGGAGTTTATAGTTTTATATATAGGCTGGATTTTAAAGTTACAGAGAGAATCGTTTGGATACAAGTGAGGAACCAAACAATGTCAGCTATCAGCATTAGAAACTGGCTCAAACTCCATAGCAGGTAATAAAGATGGTAGAGCTATACCTACAAAGCCTCTAGGGAAAGAGAGTAAGATTAATAATTGTGTAGTACACTTAAAAAAACACACAAAATCTGTATTCAAAAGTAGTGAATCATTCAAATATTGGGAATTTTATAAGTTAATTTTCAAGAGAAAATAGTTATCAACTAAAAGGTGAATGGAGAAAATACAATTAAAATATCCACATGGATCACCATATCTATTCAGATTTAGCAGAAAGACTGAAAGTGTAGGGTGATTATGATAACAGAGAGCAAGCAAAATGATATAGGAAATGACAATATGTGCATAATTTAACTAATTACAAAAAGGTAGGGACAAGTCAGGCATGGTGGTGCATGCCTTTAACCCCAGCACTTGGGCGGGAGGCAGAGGTAGGAGGACCACCATGAGTTTGAGGCCACTGAGACTATGTAATGAATTTCAGGTCAGCCTGGCCTAGAGCGAGACCTTATCTTGAAAAACTAATAATAATGAAGGTAGAGTCAATGTCAATGCAAAAATATTTGATAACTATGTGTTTTTATTGACTATCAAGAGGCCTAACCCAAATCTGAAATAGCGTATTACAAAGGTATAAGTATGCTAAAAAGTATTACAACACCCCTCCAAACTCAAGAAAAATAAGACAATTAACTAATATTAGAAGGACAAGAGAAAGTAGATTTATTTTGTTATCTACCACTGAGATCTGAGATGCAGTACACATAAATGAAGAAGTAGAAATGGTCATATTTTACAGTATTTTCTTCTAGAATGAATACAAATAATACATATTACCTAATAAAACTTAGGAATTACAACTGTAAAAAATTACTATTTACAATTGAATTAAATTTATATAAAAATAACAAATGTGGGCTGGAGAGATGGCTTAGCGGTTAAGGCACCTGCCTCCTAAGCCTAAGAACGCTGGTTCCAATCTCGAGAAGTTCCAATCTCCAGGTCCCACGTTTAGCCAGATGCAAAGTGTCGCAAGGGCACGATGCTGCACTTGAGCACAAGGGGCGCATGCATCTGGATTTCGTTCACAGCAGCTGAGAGACTGCTGGCACACCCATTCTCTATCTGTGGCCCTCTCCCTCTCTCTCTGTCTGTCTCTCTCTGTGCCTCTCTCCAAAAATAAATTTTAAAAAAATTTTGAAAAATAACAACTGTGTGTTAGTCAGCAGTTCTTATTATGACAAATACTGGACATTAGCTTCAAAAAGAAAAAATATTTTTGCTCATAGTTTTGAAGATTTTAATACTTGTTTGTTGTTTTTTTTACATGGCTTTTGGGTCAAAGTGAGACATCAAGCATTGTGGAGGCATAATGGAAAAAGACACTCAAGGTATGGTGGCCAGAATGCAAAGAGAATAAACAAAAGGACAGGGGCCTAGTATTCCCTTCAAAGACCATGGCCCCAATGACAACTTGCTTCAATTATACCACACCTCTTAAAGGTTCCACCACTTCCCAATGGTACCAGTGGCTGGAAACAAAACCTTTAGCATATGAGTATTTAAAATTAAACTAAATAAAAATGGCATACCTCATTGTCCATGACATAAAATTCAGATTCTTCATGCTGGCAAACATTGTGCTTTCTCATGGAAACTGCAGACTTTCCAGCCACTCTATGTACTATATCTATGGTTTTCCAGCTGGATTATATACACATGTATTCCTAGGTTCTGCACATGCCATCATGCTCTCCTCCCATCTGCCTAGACATCTCTATACTCGCTCATCACTGGAATGTTTCAGGAACCTTCTTTGAAAGCTTCTTGCTGTCCTTAGTTAAGATTACTTCCTTTTCTGTGGTTTGTTTAATATATATTATATATATAGGATATGGCTTTATAGTTATTTCCTTTTTCAGTTTATTTAATTATAGGATGTGGCTTTATAGTTATTTCCTTTAAAGTCTTTTCCCCCCAGTTAAATTACATACTGTTTGATAGTAAAAACAGAATTTTATGTATCTTTTTATTTCCAGCACTTATCACAATTCAATCAAGCAATAAGGCCTATTACATATAATTTCTATATTGCTAAATTTTTTCATGAATAAATATATTTGTTTATATGCAAAATCATGAACACATTATCTAAGTATGATAGTATAAGGATGCACTCAAAACATTAAGGCTTATTAAAGTAAGGCAATGTGATGCATTTTTCAATATTTATAAACCCTGCAACATTATGCATAGTGCTTAATATAGGGTTAGAAATACAATAAGTATTTGTTGCAAGGAAGAAGTAATTTTATTCATGATCATGTGAAATCAAATAAATTATTGTTATTATGATGCTATTACATGACATATATAAATAAGACTTATTTGTTCAATAATACCACTCTCTTTTCTAGAAGGTCACTTTGTTAAAGGAAAAAGGAGAATCAGATACTGACCATGAGATTTCTATATCATACTCTGTCCACAATGGTCAGTTTATTTTTTGGATGAATAGAAAATGTCTTTCAGTCTTCGGGTGTTCCAATAATTCCTTACATTACTTGAATTGCATTAGAATCTCAAATAGCACAACAGGTGGTCAGATGCACCAACCCATGTTCATATGCCAGGAGGATCATTTATTCGTTTTGTTTTTCTATTGGGCAAAAGTTCTTTGTTATAATCCTTCTTTCTTTCATTTTATTTTTTTGTTGTTCTTTAGTATTGTTCTTTTATTTTTTTTGTTAGTTATTGTCCTACTCAGTATATAAATAGCACATGTTGGTAGCATCCTTACCCTCATCCCTGCCTCCCTTTCAAAGGGACCCTCCTCATTGGGGAGGCTGGTTATTCCCATAGGGATTGTGGGTCATGCATTGTGGGGGCAGCCGTCAGTTATAGGGAAGAGGCAATGTCTCTGCGTAATGTCCCAATTTGTGGCTGTAACAATCTTTCTGCCCCCTCTTCCACGAAATTTCCTGAGCTATGTTGGGTTCAGTTTAAGTCATGTCAGTGATGCACTCTCAGGAGCCTCTGGATCTCTGGTTTGGTAGATGTTGAATGTCCTCAGTGTCGATCTCTTTCACCCTTGTGGTGATATCAGGTTCATCAAGAAAGCAGCACTCTTGCTCACTTCCCCAATTCCTCTATGATTTCACTGGGGCCCTGGTAAATGGTGATGGGTCATTTCTCTCTTCAAGGTCCTGCTTCTGCCTGAAAAAGAGAATCAGATTCTGCAACAGAGATTGAAGTCAGAACAGATTGAATGGGATAACCATTATTAGTTTAAAGAGAATTTAATGGGTATAAGTCCTCTTGCAGCCCAAGATTAGTGGGAGCTTGATATTGGAGAGTAAACTCATTATCTGGATATGGTTCTGATTTGTTTCCCAGTTCCAGATATGGGTTCCTTTCCACTGAGCAGATCTGTTAGTCAATCCAAGAGCAATTGGTTCCCCACCATGGCTGTGTGCCACTATTGCACTTGTGTGAGCATCACATCAGGTTGTTTGCTTCTGAGTAGCTTAGACCTAGATGTTGGCCACTTTCCCCCAGTAGCTCATGTAGCAGTTTCTGGCACTAGACAGGCTGTCTGGAGACTGGCTCTCTTCCAGATTCCAGTCAGGTCTCTCCATGTTCCTTACCAACAGCATATGGTGTCTTCAGCAGTAGGGTCTTATCATTAACCTCTGGTGGGTAATCAAGTGCTCTTAAAGAAGTCTGTTTTCTTTTGGGAATCCTTGTAGGTCTGATCAATCGCTTATTGTGTTAACCACAACCTGGTACTGGGAGTCACAGGCCAGCACCAAGGGAAAATAATGAAGAAAAAGAAAGAAAATATTAAAAAGAAAGCAAGAAAAAAAAGAGAATAAAAAAGAGAAACAGGAGAAAATTCAGGTTAGGCTTCATCTCACCTTCTCCAGGGCCCTTTGATTCAGGTGTTCCCTCTAAGGTCCTGTTGAGGGCTCAACCTTTTAGTCCATTTTCCAGGATATAGGATTTTATGGTACCAGTTCCATTTGGGTTCAGTTTGTATTCTCTGTCCCCACCCTTCTCCTCCCCTCAAGCCCTACTCTCCCTATCGCCCAGTTCTCAAGATGTCTATTAGGTATGTCAGCATCTCTGGCTGAGGATTAGTTATTCTTTACTGCTTCTCACAAATATTTTTTTGAGGGCTGGAGAGATGGCTTAGCAGTTAAGGTGCCTGCCTCCTAAGCCTAAGAACATTGGTTCCAATCTCCAGAGGTTCCAATCTCCAGGTCCCACGTTTAGCCAGATGCAAAGTGACGCAAGGGCACAATGCTGCACTTGACCACAAGGGGTGCACACATCTGGATTTTGTTCACAGCAGCTGAGAGGCTGCTGGTGTGCCCATCTCTATCTGTCTTCCTCTCCCTCTCTCCCCCTCTGTCTCTCTCCAAAAACGTTTTTTTCAACAGATAAAACTCAAAATTACCTTTAAGCTAGGTGTGGTGGTGCAAGCTTTAATCCCAACTAGAGTGAGACTAGATTTCAAAAACAACAAAAACAATTAAAAGCAAGGGACTTTCTATCACTAATATTTTTCTTTCATTGTGAAAAGTTTTCTTTCAAGTTCATCATTTCAGCCAGATTAATATACTATCCCTACTGGTGTGTCTCCCTATCTCTGAGTCTTCTCTCTCTACTCTTCTTTCCATTTTAATCCATATTATAATTCCCAGTTTATGCTATGTTTTCATTGTGTTCTTTCTTCACTCTGATTTCCACTTTGCTGATTTCCACTTGGCCTGACAGAGGCAAAGGAGAAGCCTTTCATAAAGAGTATTACCCTTTATGGTTCTAGGCAAAGAGGGTTTTCAAAAGCTGTTTTTCTTCATAAAGAACAACAGCTTTCTGTGTTCATAAAGCTCACTTCATAAAGTGAGATACACAGAAGTATTTATTGTGATTTACAGATGAACCACAGAGAAATTGTGTATCATAATCTCTGAATAGTCATGTTCATCAATGTAACCTTAGTGCATTGTAAGAAAAAGGTTAATATGGTTCAGTATGTGGAACATATAAATTGCCAACATTGGACTGGAGAGATGGCACTTGTTTGCAAAGCCAGATGGCCCAGGTTTTAATCCCCAGTACCTACATAAAGCCACATGCACAAAGTGGCTCATGCACCTAGTGTTCCTTTGCAGGAACAAGAGTTCTTAGCATGATTACACACTCTCTCTTTCTCTCATTGCAAATAAATACATAAAAATATTAAAAAAATTAATTGCTAACATTACAAGAAACTTTTAAACACATGTGATGACAGAGCCAGTATATTTTTAAATCTTAGATAGTTTTACAAAAATTAAGCTAAGGATTTTGCCTTACTTTTCATATCTGTGTTGATTTTAGTCTTGAATCAAAACCAATTTTCAAGCAGTATTAAGACTGATCTTTTATCTTGCTCAATTTAGTATAAGAGAAAGAAGAAAGGGCTGAAAGTATATAAGTTTAACTTCATATCAAGACCGAAGCACTTTGCCACTCAAGAATATCTCTCAGTAATATATTCAAGTCGTCAACATGGGCCCCACTTTTATAACCAATTTGAAATTTAAATATGTTATTGCATTATGTTCATTCAGTAGTGTATCATAGTAGTGTGGAAAACCTACATACATAATTATCATTTCATATGTTCCAAAGGGTTTAAGCTAAAAGAAAATAAGTGAAATTTTGGCAAACTAAACTCAAAATCGAGAACTACACTGATCATGTCCATAATCTAGAGTTTAGTTTCAATCACAATTGAAAGATAAGATAATAAACACAGGAGAATTCCATATGAAAATGGACTTATTCCAGAACAACAAACTTAGATCTAAAATAGTCTTCATAAAGGGAATTTTTTAAATCTAATGTACTAAGTACATGTAACAACTTCATAGACTTCTGGGGTAAATGATAAGACTATGTAATAAAGGAAAGAGCATGGTAACCT
The DNA here is from genome assembly GCA_036365145.1 of Orientallactaga sibirica. Taxonomy (NCBI): domain Eukaryota; kingdom Metazoa; phylum Chordata; class Mammalia; order Rodentia; family Dipodidae; genus Orientallactaga; species Orientallactaga sibirica. The sequence continues at coordinate 8,945,804 of JAEOAD010000031.1, read as the reverse complement.
GAGACAAGTAGGATTGTTTTTCCTGCCCACCTTCTTACCCTTGAAATTGTTAATAGACATCAATCAGGAGTCGTTAGTTATCACACACTAATTGAGAATGAAACTATGTCCCATCACTGATGACATCTAACCATATTCTCTATAAAACTACCATCACTCTAGTGGGTAAAATGCTTTTCATTCATGTGTCTGAGATACTGTCCGATGAATTATTAAAAGATATGCAGGGCTGGAGAGGTGGCCTAGCGGTTAAGGAGCCTGCCTCCTAAGCCTAAAAACGCTGTTTCCAATCTCCAGGTCCCATGTTTAGCGAGATGCAAAGTGACGCAAGGGCTGCAATGCCGCACTTGACCACAAGGGGGCGCACGCATCTGGATTTTGTTCACAGCAGCTGAGAGACTGCTGGCGCCCATCTCTATCTGTCTCCCTCTCCCTGTCTGTCTCTCTCTCTCTCTGGGTCTCTCTCCAAAAAAAAAGACATGCAGCAATGAATGATAATGTGATTATTTGTCTGGTTATTAGGCTAATATTTTGAACTGTCTAAAGTGCAAAGTTTTCTGGCACTAGAGGAACACAAGCACATGGAAGGTAACTTTAAAGGAGCCAAAACTTCAGAGAGAAATTAGTACAGCTAAACTGTAACTCTCCTCTCTTCTCCTCTCCTCTCCACTTCTCTCATCTCCTTTCTCTCTGACAAATCTTTTGGTTCAGTTCTAATTGAGTTAATCTTTGACAACAATGTCTTTTTCTTTCTTTTTTTCTTTCTTTTTTGACCAAACAACAGCAAGGAACATACTAGAAACCTAGACATGTGGATTTATTGCTTGTAAAAGGTCTTTGCCTTCAAGTTTAATTCTGTGTGAAAGCCATTTCTGTGAAACCCAGTTAATACTAACTTTTACTCAGTACTATTTTGAGCTGAAGATAAAAGAGGCGATATGGAGTTGGAAGACTTCTTTTCTCTGAATTCTATAAGCTGGATGAAAGCACTTGAATGAGCATATCCTCTTTAAGATCAATGGCCTTGGTAAGGCTAATTACCCCAATCCTCTCACTCTAAATTAAAAAAAGGACCGTGTTAACTGGAAGAACCATATGATTAACTGGCTGGGAAGATTAACCATGATAAGAGTGGCTGGGTGCTCCCAGGTTTCTCCCTCAGCTACCCATTTGTCACTGGCAGAATATACTTTATGTGCCTATGAGCTGCATTTTAAAGGGCTGGGAAATTTCATAGAGATTGATGGTGGTGTGAGGGTGGGGAAAGATATTTCAGGTCTTAATGAGCTTGTACTTCCTGGGAAAATGTGGAATGTCAGTGGGGCCCTAGGGACTCATGGGCCAGTCTAGGTGACATTGTTCATTTCTTTCCAAATCATAACCCAAGTTCTCTGTCAGAGATGGAGCCATCTTTGGCTTCCAGGCATCATTACCCCTGTGAGATTAATACTGTGTTTATGAAAATGAAAACGAATGGGAACTATTTAGTTGCTATTTCTCCTTATGTTGTTTGCCTTGTATTTGCACCTATTTGTCTACTTGATGCATGCTTTCTCATACTGTTAACAAGCAACTCCAGTCATTACAACACAATTCTTAGTCACATATTGCTTTGTTTTTAAATCATTTTATCCAACTGCTTTCTATCTCACAAGTATAAATTTACTTATCACTTCTTCTAGAATAATAAATATGTCACATAAGCCAACATTTAATTAGCATGCTTTCTGTGATGTTTCATGAAAAACTGTGAGTGCACATATAAATTGGTGCAACACCTTACACCTATAGTGTTTTTACACACTCTGGCTCAGGAATAGCATTCCTGGGAATTATTTCTAACAAAATCATACAGTAGATGTGAAAGCAAATGAATGCCATGTTTAAAGGTGCTCATTGCTAATTGTGTAAAATGATTTCAAAGCTCTTCAGATGTCCCTCTATAAGAAAATAGCTAAAGGTGAGCTACAGCATTAAATGGGATAGTCAGGTATTTTTAAATGCAATTATTCCAAATCTGGGTATGGTGGTGAGGCATGTAATCTCAGCACTAAAAGGCTGAGGCAAATTGATATGGACTTGGAGGTTAGACAAGCTATATAGCACTACTCTTTCTCAAAATAAAAATTAAAATAATGTTGGAAAGCAAAATAATTTATAATAATATGTAACAGTTTATAGTCATATCATTTTAAAGCATTATATAAATAACACAGTTTAGTAATCATATTTATATATAAGATAGCCTTGCAGATTATGGCTGGCTGGTGATATGCAATTATGATAATAGTTGCTTGCTCTGTAATGTTTGTGATTTTTTTTCTGAAGAAGTCTATTTTATCCCTTTATTTTTGTTTGACTTAATTTACTGATTTAAAAAAAAATGTTAATTGTCAGACTTCATATACCATTCAATTTTTCTGATTAAATATGTTAGATGGTATAATTGCAATGAAATTTACCATTAAAATGTTATTGTTAAACACTTGCAAAACTAGTAGGGTAAAAATCATTTAAGCCATTTTTTTAGTCATTTCTGCTGGAATGAACTTCCAAACCAGTTTATGGGAGGAAGGGATTTGTTTGAAGCTTAAAGATCCAGGGGAAGACCCATTGATGGCAGAAGCTGGCCCTCTTTCACAGATATAAGCAGAGAGACACAGCCCACATAGCCAGCACAACAAGCAAGAATACAAACCTGGCAGCCAAGCAGCAGGGAATCTAGGCAGAACTCCCTCTGCATGCCTTAGGCTGGGATTCAGATCTGCCTCCAGTAACACCTTAGGGCTAGACCCCAGGATCTGCCCACAGTGATACTTCCTCCATCCAGGGAGCTGGAGACAAGCTTTAATAAAACTCCGGAGTCTACTGGAGGACATAAATTCAAACTTTCACAACATTCTCAAAGGCTATTTTCATAAGTTGTATTTATATGTCTAAAAATAATTAAAGCCTTAATTTATAGAATGTTTTGGGATTAGCTGCCTATAAGGATACACATGTATGGTTTTATTTAATGTAACAGTAAATTAACGACCATTTTTCTGCCTAGTGAGAATATTTCAGTGTGCATGTCCCTAAAAGAGTATTTAAACACAGCATAATCATCCAAATCAGAAAAATTGACAACAAATATTAATATTATCTCATTCATATTCAACTTCCCTCAAACAATTCACACATATTGCCCCTGCTCCTTGGGATCTATTATAGGGCCATGTAGGTCATTTAGTTTCATAGTTATTCAGTCTTTGCAAGGAATCATTGAATTCAGTTTGGCCTTTTCTTCTGAATATTCTAAAGTTAAGAGTTCTAGTAGAACTACTACAGCAATTGTAAAGTAACTTTCTATACTTCCATTTTTATAGTGAGAGGTGGAAATTTTTCTATTAGTCATTAATTACATGCAATCACTCTCATGGAACAGTTAAGTCACTATAGGTAAGTCACAAAGTTTCATTTGGAAAAGATTAACCCTGACAGAATAGATCATTGCAAGGGCTGCAGTGAACTTTCCAAATGATAAGCAAGTCAGAGTATGTGCACTCTTATAAGCAGTAGATAAGGCAAATCCTTTCACCAAATAAAGTGTTCATAAAGGTGGAATTTCCACTAGTGTATTCACAAACCATGTTTCATTGATCCAAAGAGTACTGATGAAGGGCATTGATGTTATAGATAGAGCTCTGAGTCAAAACAATTGAGTGAGAGTAATGGTTTCCTTTGCATCTCCTCTCAAGATCATTCCAACTGCTGTCTGGCTGGTGAGCCCATCTTTTGATCCTTGAACCAGAGCCAGATGCTTAGCAAACAAGAATTCAGTGTTAGCACAGCTACAGCTGTGGTCTTTTTCAGAAAAGGGTCCAGAGACCATCAAGCCTCAGCATAATACTCTGACCTAAAGTGGGCTGCACAGGCTGGAAATTTCAAAATACATCAGGGGGTCATGCTAAGAACATATGATCTGGATTACATCCATGGGGAGTAGATAAAGAGAAGACCTTAAAATCTGGAACTCCATGTGGCTAAAGTCACCTGAAAATAATACTTTTGCTTTGTTTAGATACTTCATCTGGAGCTGGTTCCACTTGATGTACTGATTTAGATTTCTCTCCATTATATAAAGCTCTACATGTTATCCATGAAAGAGGGATAGACTGGGAAGATCTTTAGAAGAGAGAATTCATTCAGTCCGGGAGAGTTATTATTGATTTTTTGTGCCTATATGTCTGTTTCTTTATTCCATTTATAATGCATGTTTGCTGGATTAAAAATAACACATTATTCTTATGAACCCACCCACAAATGTGACACATTAACTGACTACTTATAAACTTACAAGTTGTGGTGTTTATGAAGTACTATGTGAATGAAAACTCCGTTTTCCACTGCTCTTGCTAGTACAATGCTTGAAGAGTTCTTACTTAAATTCCCAACTGTGTATCACTGAACAAGGGCAGGCAATGGGACTTGTATTGAATGGTAACCCTTCTCAACATCTTAGACAGAAGGAATGTCAATTCATGGGGAAACATGGGAAAATCTCAACTCGACCAAAATCACCTGCCTCAGAAGCAGACTTTTCCCCCCAGAGTGAAGACACACACAGCCAGGCTTCCTTCCTCTGCAAAGCTACTTGATACTTATATGTAAGTATCAAGTTTTTACCAAAGAATTTGAGAGATGGATAACATCCTAGGCTGTAAAGTAGGGGGCAAGAAAAGAAAAGAAAAATATAAAAACAAAGAGAAGAAAAACTAAAAGTAATTGCTATTTCTGCCTAACAAGCTACCCCTAAACTGACAACATCCTTAGTTATTACATAAAGATACCTAATTAGATACAAGCCAGCGGACGAGTTCTGTTGAAGGAAGGTGGTGCAGCTGGTGTCAGGCTGTAGGTCAGTTTGCTAGTTTAGTTGACTTTGGAGAGGCTATATTCCAGGCACAGGGACTCAACCACAAGATCTGGAATGAACAAGGCTTAGGTACGTATGTCTCATCCTGCAACAGAATAGCCTCTAGGAAACTTCATGACAAAGGCAGGAGAGTAATAGAATAGTCATAAACTTGCAAGAGTCCTGAAAGTCTGGTTTCTGAACTGTTACACCATTCCTTCCACCATATTCCATTGATTCAAGCAAGCTGAAAGAAAGTGTTTAGTGGAAGAGGTTCAAAGTCATATAGCAAAGGGCATAGATTTAGAGATGGAATGGGGAGCATTTTGGAACATTTGGCACATTTTCTACCACAAGCGTGTTTAGGAAAAAGCTAATAGTGATATTTGGATAAACACTCTGCCTACTGATGAAGGGCAATGGTGGGAAATGAGGCTGGGCTGATAATTAAAGTCATAATTAGGCTTAATGTATTTTCAACTGGTTGCCAATGGGACAATGTGAGCACAGAAGAGATAGGATTAAGAACATTAACCTGGAAACATTGTGTAGAATTAATTGAAGTAGGAAGAGTGCATACCTCCACTTATGAGGCTATTAAAGGGCAGAGATGGAAATTAATGTGGAGTGAATTTCTGAGGTCAGTGGTGGGGTTGAAGAGAGGCATCCAGGCATGTGAGACCTGGCCAGAATAAAAATCAAAGGACCTAGAATCTAAAATGAACAAAGATGAAGGAATTCATTTTTTCTCAGGGTGTCTAGTATTGTTGATAGAAAACTGTTTATTTTGATGATATACAGAGTAAAATTCCTCAGTAAATTATCATTATTAAGTTCATTCACAGTGTATTCTGTTTACTATTCAGGAAAACAACTTTTTCTATGTTAGGTAATATATGAAGTTATAGTCTCACTGACTTAGTATAGCAAAAACTAACTTCTCTCTCATATACCATGGTCACAGTGGAGATCTTCCATGTTCATACTGTGAAGCCACCTGAGTGGAGGCTCTGCCAATCTTGATATTATGCTATGTTTACAGCAAACAACTTCTCCCAATTGTCCCAGTATTTTCAGTTTTAACATGGAAAACTATATCTTCACCCCTCAATCCCTTTGGGAGAGTTGGTTATCTTGTATCTCGTACAAGCAGCTCTTGCTAGTCATGTCTAGGGAAGAGACAGCTGAAGGCATTGGCTTATCTGCTTGCCCTAAGTGTCTTGCATATTTGTTTTTTTTGTTGTTGTTGTTTTGTTTTGTTTTATTTACCATTGGTAAAAATTTTTTACAAGGTCCTACTTAATTGCAATTCAACTAGGGAATAAGAGAGACTAGAAGTAATGTTGGCTAAATATCAATAACTATGCTTTGAGATATTTCGGAGGGTATGTTCAGTAGACTGTGAAAAGGAACCTCAGCACTTCTTAAAACAACTTATGATATTAGTACCATTAAACAATCTTGTGAGAAAAGTCATAGGCTCATAGACATAGGAGAAGTTATCAGATCCTTAGATTCATTTGTAAAATTGATATAAACTTAATTTCCATTTCTCACATATAAACATTGACCCTATAGCTGCTTTTTCATTGGTGTAATTTTCTACTTCTATAAGATACATCATTAGCCTATATGGTACATACACATTGTCCTTCCCTCTACGAGACACAAACCTAGACCAAGTTATATGCTGAATGGAGTGAAGGGTGGCTTGACCCACCTAACTCCTTGATGAAGGCTCTAGATAAGACCTGGCACTGAACAAAGGTACCCAGAATTGCTAAATAATTTCTATATTGAATCTGAGGGAGAAAGAAGAGTGAGAAGTCAGCAGGAGTAGTTTAGCTTTTCCCTTGAGACCAACCCTTGCTGCAGGAAAGAACATAGAATAATTTTTTTTTCTTAAATATGTTTTTCTCTGTCACATTTTAAGTTTTTTTGTTAGTTATGTAGAGAGTGTGATAGTGTGTATACAATCATGCTGGTACCATCATTAACCTCATCCCTGCCTTCCCCCATCCAAAGGGACTCTTCTCATTGGGAAATATGGGTCATGCACTGTGGGGGTAGCCATTAGTTATAGGGAAGAGGCAATGTCTCTGTGCATAATGTCCCAACTTGTGGCTCTAACAATCTTTCTGCCCAATCTTCCATGAATTTCCCAGAGCCATGTCGGGATTGTTTTATGTCTACTCCAGTGATGAGGTCTAGGGAACCTCTGTGTCTCTGGATACCTGGTTTGGTAGGAGTTAAGTGTTCTCTGTGTCTATCTCCTTCACCCTTGTGTTGGTACCAGGTTCATAAAGAAAGCAGCACTCTTGCTCATTTCCCTCACTACTCTACAGTTTCAGCTGGGGGCCTGGTGAGGTGCAATGGCTGATTCTCTCCTCAGGTTCTGCATCCATCTGAAAAAACAAAAGCATATTCTCTAATGGAGAAAGAGGTGAGCACCAGACTATTTTAGAGAGAATTTCATAGTTCACCATAAAGAATTTGAAACATCAGAATTATTTATGGATTAATGTACCTGATCAGACTTCACTTGAAGTTTCTAAATCTTATGATAATATTGATCACCCTGAGTACTCAACATTTTATTTGGTAATCAACTACAAAGAACAAAATCTCACTTCATCTTTCATGAGAAACATACTTTGATTTGAGTAAGCCAAATTAGGATGAAAACTAATATGATTAATCATTTAATCATGACTTTTCCGAGATGTTCTCCCTACCTATCCATGCATACAGCTAGAAATGCAATTAGCATTTCTGATACATTAAGACCCACACTTTAAACCTTTATCCATCAGGGGATTAGAAGGGCACATGTGATGTCATCAAAGAAGACATCAGCTACAACAGGGAGAAGAATTCAATGGGTCAAGCTTTCTAGCATAAATGGCATAAAGAAATGGAAGATGGAAGAGAAGTAATCTAATGGATTAAAACAATGTAAATCAATTCTGGACTTACAGCTTAGTGGTTAAGGCACTTTCTTGCAAAACCAAAGGGCCCAGGTTCAGTTCCCTAGGACCCACATAAACCAGATACACAAGGTGGCGCAAGTGTCTGGAGTTCAGATGCAGTGGCTGGAGGCCCTGGTGTGCCCATTCTCTCTCTCGCTTGCTCTCTCTCTCTCTCTCTCTCATCTCTATGTGCCTATGCAAATTTCTCCCTCCCTCTCTCTCAAATGAATAAACAAAAATAAAGCGCTTCAGAATTGGAGCTGTCTTCCTTTTAGGGTCATTATTCTCAATAACAGCATATAGTTTGTCCTTGGACCATTGTGACAAACATGGCCCCTACAAAGAAAACAAGCTGGACATGTTGCTCCATACCTGCACTTCAGTTCTCCTTGCAGTTCACTTTCAATGTTAGATCCTCCCCATATTTTCGTCTCCACTAAACTGCAACAAATAGCCAAATGTCATTTCTCCTACATGGAGAATTTCTAGGTAAATAAAATCACTAAGTTTACAAAGTAGTTATTATATACCTGCTTATGCTCACTGAAGGCAGCTGCTTCTGTTGGCCTATCTTACAAGTTTGTTTTTCTCATGCACAAAAGCATGATTCTGGGGAGAAAAAACAGGAGTTACTATGAGTGAACAGGTCTAGGGAGAACACTAATGACTATGCTAAAGGGTACCTGGAGGTGTTTCAAATTCATTTCTCATCTAACAGTTATGTCCTTCAATTTCCCAAGTTATCCATATACACATCTGCTTTGAGTAAAAACATTGTGTCAAACATGCAAATAAGACTTTTTGGACTACCTGTGGTTCTTGTCCCTGCTTCCTTCAACTCTTTCTGGAAACTCTCAAACAGCCACCCAGCTGAAGCCTTAGTGGTTAATTTCAAAGCAGGTTAATATATTGTGTATATGAACCAATGGATAGATAGATAAGTGATTAGATAATTTTACCAAAATAGTCTACTTCTTGGATCGTATATATCAGTATACCCCTAAACCACTCATACTGTTGTACCTCATGTCATGTTTGATTCTGGTTCCCTATCTTCTAACTCTGCATGTAATTAATAAATAATAGCTTTTGTTTCATCATAGCTTTCTATTGCCCACCTATAAATATATCCCCACCAACATTCCTGGCATGATCTGATCTACTGATTAAAATGATCTTTTCCTTTTATCTCTAGGGTGCCCAAAGTCCAAGACTATATAAAGAAGTCTTACTGACTAAACAAGGTCAGCAGCATTGAATTCAAAGGTGAATACAGCACATTTCCTGATAAAGGAACCAAACCTCTGGCTGTACTACTTATTGGTTCTATATCCTTAAGCAAGTTACTTACTCCTACTGAGTTCTTCTCCCTTTGTTGAAAATTTGATGGATAATAACTATATTACAAGGATTCCTTGAAAATTAGATAAGATATAACAACGTGTTGAACAAAATAGCTACTACATCTGTCTGTATAGCAACGGACACTTATTTCATCTTGATTACTATATATGTATATATATATATATATATATATAAATTCCCATTGAATGTGCCTTTGCAGCTTACCAACTCACATGTAAGCATCTGTTACTGTAGTATATTGGCTGGTGCCTGCATGGCCTTTTCTTCTGGTCTCACTGGCATAACATGGGCTTGGGTCCCAGGTCCCAGAGGCGAGTGCTCTAAGAGGACCAAGTGGATGCTCTAGCATCTTTATAATTCAGCTTCAAATGCTACATAGTAGTCCCATTTCTACATTAATCTCAATGCTAATGAGGTTCGAGGGGTAGGCAACATCATTCTACCTCTTAATGATCACCCTGTAAGAAGAACATGAAAGAGGGATATGTTGGTTCAGTTATCTTTGAAAAATAAAATCTGCCACATTCCTCACCAGGAAGTCCTCCTTCTGTATTTCTTTTTTGGGATCACCTTATGCTTTATGAAAAACTACGTAGGTTGGCTATATCTTTTTTGTAATATATTGTATTTATTAATTTATTTGAGAGAAAGAGGCGGGGGGAGAATAGGCGTGCCAGGGCCTCCAGCCACTGCAAACGAACTCCAGATGCATGTGCCCCTTGTGTATCTGGCTTATGTGGGTCCTAGGGAATAAAACCGGAATCTTTTGGCTTTGCAGGTCAATGCCTTAACCACTAAGCAATTTCTCCAGCCCAACTGTATCTTTTAAACTCCTGGTTATTTTATCACAAGTATGGGATAAGAGTTTCAAAAACCTAAGAAATATTCAGTTAACATTGAAATATCTATTTTTATTTGATTATAAATATAGCACTTTTTAAACATAAAGAAAAGGGTGTAAAATGAGGGGAAGGAGGGAGAGAGAGAAGGAAGAAGAAAGAATGTTAATTACTTATATATCAACAATTTCTTTGCTAGGGGTGTAGCACAGTGGTGAGCCATGTGTGAGGCCATAGGCTCAATCTCCTAAACGAAAGAGGAAAAAAATAATCCTAACTTGAATCATATTGTCTATAACCTTATTGTTTATTTCACTGTCCTCTGACAGTGGTTCACTTTATGGATGCCTCAGGATTTGCTTAGTCAATCTGCCACTAATGTAATACCTCTGCTAGTCAGTTTGTTTTATTGCAAAATACAAGACAGTTCACTGTCCATCAGCTGTATCCCTGTATACTTCTAGTTTTTCCATAGGTCTCAAGTTATCAATACAGTGTTATTGTTTTTTTCCAAGAATTCTGGCCTAATTGTTTCCTCTCAAAATCTTCTAGTAACATCACAGCCTTTTAAAATTCTCATCTATTTCAAGCAGTCTTCATTAAAATGACAACTTGTATTCTGTTGCTATATATGTACATAAATCTATATGAATATAGCTATATATAAATCAATTTACATAATTGTTAGGCATGATCATAGTGCTTTAAATGAATTGGTTTTTTATTTAATTATGAAGCACATTGATGAAGTAGGTATTAATATCCTTATCTTACTGAGGATTTAGTCACTTCCTCAAGTACAGAATAGCCAATAAGTGGCAGTCCTGGGTCTAAACCTGACAACAGAATTTTTACTTGGTCCTTATGGGTGCAAAACAGAGCTCTCTTGTCAAAGAAGTAATAAATAATTTATTCTATAGCCAAACTTGAGGGATCATGGGCCAGGAATATGAATTCAGGTTGCTCCAATAACATGTTCCAACATGGGAATGGTTTCATGAAATTTTTAGTTGCAAAACAAAAGAAAGTCATAAATCAAGGCATTTTCCAAGTACACTAGTGGAAAACACTGGGCAGGCAGATTACAACTAAATGGGAAAACCTCTGCTGTAAACTTCAGCTGCTATCCCATGATCTTCTTAGCTTTTTTTAGTTGGTGGAAGGTAGTTTTTTAATTCAGTCAATGCATTCCAAAGGTTTTACAAAGGATGCTAGATCAGAAATATAGGTGGAAAATTAATGGTTATTATAATGACTAAAGATAGCCCAAGATAATTTGATTCTGGAAGTGCAACATTTCAACTCTCCACAATCAGCCTATAGATTTTTTTTTTTCTTTTTTCTTGAGGTAGCAACTCGCTTTAGCTCAAGCTGACTGGGAATTCACTCTGGAGTCTCAGAGTGGCCTAGAATTCACAATGCTCCTCCTACCTCTGCATCCCGAGTGCTGGGATTAAAGGCGTCCACCACCATACCCAGCTAAGAACTTTTAATATAAATGTGGCTTTTGGGGGGAACTTCAGTTTTACTACCCTTAAACTACATAATATTATATTCTCACTCAAATTTACATGGAGTATCAGACAAAACCAAAATCAAATAACAAATTTTTACTCCAAACGGGGAAAGTTTCACATGAGCCCCTTACTATTCTCCTACTGTCCCACCAAGGCTTTTTAAAAGAAAGCATGGCCAATATACAGTAGACAATCTGTATCTCTGACGACTGCTTGGTTTTTAGGTCCTGACTAATGTCCCTATTGGAAATTGGGCCTAACTTTGGCCCTGTCTTTGGCTGATTTTCTGTATCTCCTCTTCTTCTCCCCATCACTGATTGGCCTCTTCCCACACCTTTCTACTTTTAGCAGCAGAGTTCCTGAAACCCTCACCCATGGCTGCCTTTTCTTCCTATAACACTCACACTGCGAGAGTTCATCCATTCTCATCACTTCCATGCTAATGACTCCTAAATTTACATTCCCAGCCCCATCTTCAATGAAGGCAAATTATCATTAATCACTAAGCTGCTGTTCCCTGTCTCTAGTTCCCTACTGGACATATTCAGTGGGAATACCATACTATACTGTGCCCTTCAATTAACTCACACACACTGACACACACACACACACACACACACAAAACACACACAAAATGAACTCTTTTGTATTGTCACTGGTATCATCTGTCTAGTCACCAGTGATTGCTGCTAGCTCTATCCATCTCAATTCCAGAGCAAACTGTAAATTGGATGTTTCTTTTATTACTTTGCTTTGTTATACAGAGTTAAAAAATATTTTTTCTGACAAAAGCATTTACAAATCTGCACATGGGATAAAATTCCATAGTAGAGAAGAGAGGGAGTACAGTTAGAGGGATTGGACCCCTGAAAACAATAATAGTAATAATAATAATAATAATAATAATAATAATAATAATAATGGCAGGAAAGTCTGCACTAAGTAGAGATAAAAGAAGATCTGACTTCTTATCTTTGGCCTAGTTTTGTAGACCTGTTTTTACACAAACAACCAAGACCCCTCCTGGAAGGGAGCTCTCTCATAGAATTTAAACATTGTGGTTGGTCAAGTTCAGACCCCTGGAACTTGGTGTCAGGGATAGCCTCTTCCTGAGACAGTCCCTAGGCCTAACCAACCAGCTGTCTCCCTGGTTCACCTGAGTAAGAAGCCAGCCCACCATGATAACAAGGGGAGGGCAGGGGCTCTCCGACCACTTGGGAACTTCCAGCTCTGGGTGAGTTTTTCCCTTGGTTGGGCCTGGGCAGAGGAAGGCCCCCTAGCCCTTAATCTCCACATGGGTTCTTTATCACTTCCACCTGCCCACATGGCAGGAGCTCCTTGAACTTTCTTTCCTCTCTTTTCTTTGCACGATTTTTCCAAGTCCTACACATGGGATCTCTAGCCATGTGGGTGTCTTTCCTTAGCTCTATACTTTCCTCAATAAATAAAAAAAAAATTAATAACTATCATTCTAGGTAGTTTTTTAATTCAATTTTTTGATTAAAATTAGAAACCAACCCAGGGTTTGGGGTTGAAGGACTTTCCTGGACCCTGAGCACCCCTTTATAGATATAGTCCCCAATTTTTTTTTTTTTTTTTTTTTTTTTTTTTTTTTTCATTTTTTGGTTTTTCAAGGTAGGGTTTCACTCTAGCCCAGGCTGACCTGGAATTTGGTATGTAATCCCAGGGTGGCCTCGAACTCATGGTGATCCTCCTACCTTTTCCTCCCAAGTGCTGGGATTAAAGGCGTGCACCACCATGCCCAGCAGTCCCTAATTTTTGATAGTTTGACTTATATGGTTAATTTATTTTACTGTGATACGAAAGTGATACAATCTCAGTAGAGACAACACAATTTTGAATTTTGCCCATTTCTCTGAAAGGCAAGGAACCTCTGCACTCTGCTGTCATCATAGGGAAGGGTGTGTGTAGCTGGTGGAATGAAGAACGGTGAGTAAGTTTTATAGTCTAACTAATGAATAGTTGCCCATACTGGTGTCTATTTCTGGGTTTTGATAATATACTCTAGCTCTGTGATACTTTATCAATGAGGGGAGCTGGGTAAAGGGCACAATCCAGTATTTTATCAGTTTATTAGTAGTTTTATTCATTTAAAATACAAAGTTAAAAAGACTCTACAGAGTTTTTTGAATTTGTTTTTATTAGTTCTGGACATACTTAGTATGTAAACAACACGTGTTGGTACCATCCTTTCCCTCATCCCTGCCCCTTTCTCAAATAGAAGGAAGCAGTCCCATATTGTTATCCTTGGGAGGAATTTCGAGAGAAGCACCAGGAAGTTCTTTCCCTTTTACCCTGCATAGTTCTGAATTGCTTGAATTTTCACTGTGCAAATATATCTCCATGTATGTGTTATATATGAATAAGGTTTTAAAATCCAAAATATAAAGGGTTTGTGTAAATGCACATATTTGATGCTTAAGTTCCTAATGACTCATTTCCTTGCCACAATCCAGCATGAGTTTTGTAGGCCTCACAGATAAGATCCTTTCATCAGGAAGATTACCTCTCAACTCCATGCGCTTCTCCTGTCTCCCCCTGCTTTCTCTTTTGGCAGGCTCTTGCGTTTTGCTCTACTCTCTGAGCAGATGGCCTCCAAATGTGTCTCCTCCTGATTCTTTTAACCCCTACAGCTCCAATTCTAAAGTCCAACTGCTGAAGGGCCTCTGGATATCGATTATTTTTCTGTCATCTCGAACTTTTTCAGAGCTGAGTTCTCTCAGAGAGGAGCTCCCCCTCAGGGCTATGCATGTCTGGCAGGGACTCCATCTCCACAATCATTCCAACTCAGATCACACCAGGGTCATTTTTTATTCTTTGCTCTCCCTTTTCCTTCCACCTCTTATCTTCATTTTCCCTTTATGCACACTTGGGTGCTTCCCCTCCTGACACTTAACGCCATATGAAATCTGATCTTGGCAAATTTTCCTGTGTCCCTCATTACTCAACAGCATTTTCATGAAGATAACATTCTCACCATTTTTTTTCCTGGCAGGTCTCTTTTCTCCTCCCTACTCCAAGCAGGTAGATGATAGTGTTCCAGAGGGCAGAAACTTCATATTCCTTATCTTCATCTCACTTACTTGGTGTTATATCATTGCAAAGGACAGACATTCAAGAAGTAGTTGTTAAATTAATTTTTCTAATCAGATTATAGAATTTTGAAAACAAATCTTTTGTCACAAGAAAAATTTTGCACTCATAGTAGGACTTGAATAAATATTCATGGTTTGATTAAAATTGGTTAGCCTGGTTTCATTATTCAGGCAAAATGAAATACAGAAAATAAACTGCTATCTCAGGCCAGCATCTCCTCCTAGAAACGAGTGGAGATGAATGATTTCACTGAGTTATATCAGATGAGTATCTGGCCTGGTATCCATAGAGAAGAGTAAATTGGATTTTTAAAATAGTCTCAGGGTTAATAATGTAAGATGTTATTAGTAACACAAGTAAGGAATCATTTTTAATGCAGTCGACGACCTTTATCTTGATGTACAGGAAGAAGAGATTTATACATCAGAGTAGGAGGAATTGTTCATTTTCATCAAGGATTTGGAAATAAAGGGCATACACTTAAGTCTGGAATATTCAGGTTTGACTGAGAATCAATGGTGAGAATCCACTGCAATTTCCCTGGATGTGATGAAGGCCTTGAGAAACAGCATGAGTCCAGAGATGTATGACAAGTAGGGACATAAATATTTGTCACAATCATTAATATTTTAAGAAGAAATAAAGTATATAAACAACCAAACCCTGTCAGTTTAATGAGGTTTGAGGGGAAATATGATATTCTTTTAAGTTTTGCTTCCAATACAACAGGGTCTCTTTAACATATCCCTTACTGGATTTAGTAGAGGTTAAACAAATCTAATAACTCTTAACCCAGATTTATTAAATATTATGTTGATTTTACAAACTCACTAGAGAGTCAATATTTATGTCTGAAGAATTAGTAAACTATCCTTTATGCACCTTAATACTTCTGTCATTTGCCTAGGAGGTAAGTATAATCAATTCTAAAATTTAAAGTTGAGAATTTTATTTGAAAAAATGTTAGATGATTCAAAGATTTATTTAATATACTTAAGACTAAATAAATATTGTTTGAACCCATGAAAAATAAAAATAGAATAAAAATAGTCCTAATTGCTTGCTCCAAGGCTCAATTTCTGATATGTGTGTATGTGTGTGTATAATTATTAAATGAAGTGTGAAGCTCCTTAATGATTGCATCAATGTAAAAATACCATCTCAGTTATGATTTATTCAATCTAATATTCCATTGATTAAATATCCTTTAATCTAAAAGTTTACTTCAGGTTTTGTAAGTATCTGGTCAATTTAAGTAGTCTATACATGGAAACCAAGGAAGCAGGGATTCATTTGTACACCTGTTATATGGGTGTCACAGTGCAGTGATCCTTGGAAAGTGTTTCTTAAAATTCTGCTTAAAATCATTTTTTGAGCCAGGGAGTTGGCTCAACACTTAAAAACACTGACATAAAGCTAGATACAAAGTGGCTTATGCATCTGTGATCCCAATGCACCTAAGCCCATGGGAGTAAATGGCTATTCTGACATTCCTTTGCTTGCTGGAAGTTTGTTTGTTGTTCAAAGAAGGTAGAACACAGAAACTCAAAGATGTCCTCTGACCTACAAACACATGTCATGTCACACAAGCCTATACACACACACAGAGAGAGAGAGAGAGAGAGAGAGAGAGAGAGAGAGAAAGGAGAGAGATTAAAATAAAAATGTTTAGAAGCATTTCAAATGGATAGTACTGAAATTCTGTGAGGGTCACAAGTGCCTCTGAGTGGAACCAATGGACACAAACAGCACGTCCTGGGTCAGAAGCAGTCATATACAGTAGTGCTCAGGAATAAAACCATTACTATGACTTTTTGGCCAAAGTGCCTTCTCTAGAACTAATGTGAATTATGACTTTGATAAGATCTCAGAGGTTCCATTGGTATGTTTATTCTTCTATGAGTGATGTTTCTAGAGCATCTATCAAGAATATAGCTTTGGAATTTGGAGTGCATTATTTGTTTTTGTTCAATTGCACAGTGATATAATATTCTTAACACAAGATTTGATCCTAGTTTGCCTTTAGTACTGCTGTTATTAATAGATAAATATAGGGCAGATTTCTACAACAAATTCCATTTGGAAGTAACACCTTGAATATTTCATACAAATTATGACACTGTATATTTATAGAGAGAAAATAGCATGGGAGTTCCAAATTAACTATTAAGTCAGAATTTGCTGGACATTGTATAGTAACTAGTTATTAGTGAAATTAGACTTTCATTTCAGTCTCTCATTTGTACCTTTAATACCCAGAGAAAAATACATTCATATCCATTTACTTAGCAGCTATTATAAACCGAACATTTTTATTTTACTTATAATAAATGTTGACTGAATTTATTTCTTTTTATTTCTTTTATTGACTGCTTCCATACTTACAGACAACAAACCATGAAAATTCCCTCTCTTCCCCCACTTTTCCCTTCACAAATCCAAATGCCATCATATCCCTTCCCTCTCTCCATTAGTCTCTCTTTCATTTCAATGTCATCATCTTTCCCTACTATTGTGAGTGTCTGAATTTCTTTTGACAATAGTATTTTGTTTACTTTAGAGAGAGAGAAGGAGAGACAGAAAAAGGCAGATAGAGAGAATGGGCATGAGAGGGCCTCTAGCCACTGCAAACAAACTCCAGATGTATGCACCACCTTGTGCTTCTGGCTTTATGTGGGTAGTGGGGAATTGAACCTGGGTCCTTTGGCTTTGCAGGCAAGCTCCTTAACCTCTAAGCCATCTCTCCAGCTCCAGAATGAATTTCTAAATGTTTTCTTCTTGCAGACTAATAAACTAAGATCTAAAAATTAAGTAGTTTAAATGTCTAGTGAGTAGCAGAAATAAGATTTGAAGTCAAAATTATATCATTACAATGTCTCTGATTTCTTCTACTATCCTTTACTGATTCCATAGAATATCAGGAAAGTTAGGACAGACAAATATGCTTAGAACCATGGTTGGATGCCTACCTTTCCTACCATATTGTAGACTAATAAAGATTCAAAGACTTAAAAAAAAAAAACAAGTTTTTCTTTTCCAAATAAATCACTGTCTTGTGGAGATAGTTAAATAAAGAAAAAATTAACATGGCTGAAAAGTCATTTTGATGGAGCAATCTACTGTGCTAGAATACACCCCAAAGGAGGCATTTAGCCACTCCATATGGGAAAAACAGAAAAAGTTTCCAAGGAGGTTAAACATTATTTCTGGTTGTACAAATTAAAGAGGAAAATGGTGTTGTGGTCAAAAGAATATGTGAAAATGTGTGGTGATGGGATCCACTGAATTTCAGTAAACTCAAAGTCATTCTTGTGGTTTAGAATATATAGATATAGATTATATTATATAGATATAGTTATATAATACCACAACTCAATACTTAAAAAGGTATACAAGGTAAGAAAATTCTTTTTAATAATGGCATTGGTGCTAAGAGATATCCAAGTTGACAATGTAATTCAGGATCCATAATTCACTGCAGAAAAAAAATAATTTGAAATGGCATAGATTCAAGATATAAAGTTTAAACATATAAAGGATCCAAAATAAAATATAAGGAAGATGCCTGATTAATTTATGTTAGGCAAAAATTTCATAAAGAAAAAGTCATGAATCAAAAAAGAAATATATTTTACAGGGCTTAATGAAGATAACAAAGACAGACTTTTAACAGGGCACAATTAAGAACATAAGGTGGCAATGCTGGTGCTTTTGCCAAAGCACTATAATCACAGCTCTTTGGGAGGCAGAGTCAAAAGGACTGAAAGTTCATTGCCTGACTGAGCAACTTAGCGTGACCCTGTCTCAAAATAAATAAATAAATAAATAAATAAATAAATAAAAAATAAAAAAGGAAAAAGAAAAAAAGGAAAGAAAAGAAAAAGAAAAGAAAGAAAGAAAAAAGAAAAGAAAGCCTGTTTGGAGTGCTTACCCAGCATGTATAAGACCCTAGATTCAATTTCCAACACTGACAATTAGAGAACAGGTGGGGGAGGGAGAGAGGAACAGACAAGGCAAAAGAAGAGGACAAAGAAGCAATGGTGATAAATAACAAAGAATATTTGCAATGTACACTACTAGACAAGAATTTTTTTCCAGAATAGTTAAAAATTTTCTATCATGCAAGAGGAAATGACAATATACAGATTTAAATTGGCAAAAGACTTAACCAGATATATTACCAAAATAAACATGAATGGACAAGTGAGTTCCTTAATAGAATAATGTTGACTTAAGCTACAATAAAAAGCCATTTCATTTCATATTTTCTAGAATGGTTTAAATAAAAAAGACTAATAGTATCAAATACTGTAGAAAAAAATTAGCTAACCACAGCTCTCAGACACTGCTTGTAAAAGCTACTCTGATAACATTTGGGGAATTAAGAAAATATTAGCATCCATCTAGGGCTATAAAACCAACAATTCTGATCCTATGTACTCAAGAGAAATGCAAACACAAATGCATTCGAGACTTAAGTAAGAAAGTTTATAAGACCTGGTAGAAATCACCCAACAAAGAAAAGCTTGTGGGAAAAAGAGATTTATTTTGTCTTATAGGCTCAAGGGGGAAGCTCCATGATGGCAGGGAAAATGACGGCATGAGCAGAGGGTGGAAATCACCCCTTGGCCAACATAAGGTGGACAACAGCAACAGGAGACTGTGCCAAACACTGGCAAGGGGAAGCTGGTTATAACATCCATAAGCCTGTCCCCAACAATATTCTGCCTCCAGGAGGCATTAATTCCCAAATCTCCATCAGCTGGGAACCTAGCATTCAGCACATCTAAGTTTATGAGGGACGCCTGAATCATACCTCCACATTCCACCCCTGGCCCCCATAAACTGATAACCATACATGATGTAAAATGCAATGCATTCATCCAACTTTAAAAGTCCCCATAGTTTTTAATCAATTCCAATGATATTCATACATCCCTATAATCGAGATGTTTTAACTGAGCCATAATACCAAAAAAAAAAAAAAAAAAATCCAAAAAACCCATAATGGCACAGAATAAACATTCACACTGCAAAAGATGTCATTGAGCATAGCAAAGAAATATTCAATGAATGCAAGATTTAAAGCAACCAGGGCAAACATCAAACTCTGTAATTCCAAGGCCAACAATTCTAGTCAGTGACAAATCAACAAGACCAATTCTAACCAGCAACAAGTCTCTGGAATTCCAATTCCACCCCTCCAGCTAGGCTACTCACAGTCCTGGAAAACTTCATCTGGGGCTGGCAGCTTTCCTCAGCAGCCATCTCATGGTCCCGGCATCTCCACTGGGTCTCCACTGCAACCCACGGTCCATCCTCATGGCCCCATGGGATCTCCATGCAGGCATCCAGCAAACCTGCTTCACACTGCCCAAGGCTATTTCCAAAATACAAGACTGCACTGCAAACTCAATGACCCTCTCTTTCCTGCATTTATTATACTCCATAACACCAGGTAGAGTGCCAGTTTGTTAATCCAGGGAGGAATAAAGCCGACTTTAAAGAACAGGACACTCCTTGAGCACTCAGGCCTCTTCAAAAGAATCTACATTCTTCCTGTTGTCCTAGTGCAGTTCAGTTGGCCCAATTTCAATAGTTTTAATCTCTCAAACAATTTTCAGGTGAACGGACAGCAGTTTAAGCCCAAATATTTCATTTTTTCTATGCCATATCCCTCTGCTCACACCAGTTCATTTCTACACAAAGCAACCTTGCACAACTTCTCAGGACACGGGCATAACAGTAAGCTTCCCACACAAACTGCTAGCCCAGTCCAAGTAAAGCTCTTTCTCACCCTCATAAGCCAAACCTCACAGTCCATAGTTCTTAGTGCATTCAGGTCTTTCGGCTCTGACCAGAATAGTCCATCAAACTGTTCTTACAGCAACACAAGGCATCTCTTGGGCCAACGTTTCAAATCCTTCCACATTCTTCTTGAAAATCAGCTCCAAAAGGCCAAAGCCACAGAGTCAAGTGGCTAGCAGCAATCCCACTCCTCTGTACCAACATTACTGTTGCAGTCAGGTTTACACTGCTGGTAGAAATCACCTGACCAAGAGCAGCTTGTGGGGAAAAAAAAAAAAAGAGGTTTATTTGGGCTTACAGGCTTGAGGGGGAAGCTCCATGATGGCAGAGAAAACGATGTCAAGAGCAGAGGGTGGACATCACCCCTTGGCCAACATAAGGTGGACAACAGCAACAGGAGAGTGTGCCAAACACTGGCAAGTGGCAGCTGGCTGTAACACCCATAAGCCTGTTCCCAATACTACTCTGCCTCCAGGAGGTGTTAATTCCCAAATCTCCATCAGCTGGGAACCTAGTATTCAGAACACCTAAGTTTATGGGGGACACGTTAATCAAACCACTAGCGAAGAATATTTGCAATATACACTCCTGGACAAGAAATTATTTCCAGAATAGTTAAAATTTTTCTATCATGCAAGAACAAATGACAATATACAGATTTAAATTGGCAAAAGACTTAACCAGATATATTACCAAAATAGACATGAATGGACGAGTACCCTAACAGAATAATACTGACTTAAGCTACAATAAAAAGGCATTTCATTTCATATTTTCTAGAATGGTTTAAATTAAAAGAATAATAGTATTACATGCTGTAGAAAAAAAATGAGCTAACGACCACTCTCAGACACTGCTTGTAAAAGCCACTTTGATAACATTTGGGGAATTAAGAAAATATTAGCATCCATCTAGGCCTATAAAACCAACAATTCTGATCCTATGTACCCAAGAGAAATGCAAACACGAATTCATGCGAGACTTAAGAAGAAAGTTTATAAGACCTTTATTTTATACATTCAACTGAAAACAGACATCCAAGAGGTACATTGGTAAACACATTGTAATAAACAATGAAAATATACCTCAGCAACAAAAATTAACAGTATGGGTTAATCTCAAAATACATGATATATAAGTCAGACAGTAAAGAATATATATCAGAACTAAGTTGCCTCTAATGGACATGGGATGGCAGTGATAAGCAAAGAATGTGGAGAAACTTTCTGGAGAAATAGAAATGATCAGCAATGTGTTTTGGGTAGCAGTTGCATGGGTATACTCAATAGTCAAAGCCCTTCCCACTAAATTTTATCATTTACTATTTATCAAGGTCTCCTCTATGGCCTATTTGGAATGAACTATGCAGGTCAAGCTTGCCTAGAATCCATAGTGATCCTCCTGCTTCAACTTCATGAATATGGGGATTACAATGACCTACTGTGCCTTGCTTACATAAAAGACAAGGAAGCCTTAAGAAGGCACAAGAAGAATGCTTCTTGAACATTATCACTCAGTTACATTGAACAATTTAAGAGACTTATTAGAGGGAAGGTAATTTTAATTTCTTTCTTCTATAAGAGCATTACAGTGAAAAAAGTAATCTGGAATTAAACTTCCTTATGAACTCAAAAGTATGGATGTAAGATGTCAGAAGCTGAGCTTGAATGCTCCAGTGAGAAGGGCAATAAACATCTTCACCAATAATCATGAGTAACAGTAACAAATAGCTGACTTTTAGGGTCACACTGACAGATATTGAATTACCCATGAACATATTTAATGTATGTATTCCATAGGTGGTGGACACACACACACACACACACACCTAATTTTGAATTATGAAAGCTACGTGTGTTGTCTTATGCTGAGAGCTTGGAAATTGGGGTTAGAATAGTGTCCATTTAGCATATTAGATATTCACAGGCGTGTCTGGCACAATCAGCCTAACAGATCACACTTACATGGAAAGATTCCTAAAAGTAATCTGGAGGGATAATGTTTAAAGTAGAAATCAGTATGGTTTGGATTTTATCTCTATCAATGGTATTTTTCCTGGGTACTTATGATAAAGAATGACCAGTATTTATCTGCTTAATACAATTAATCCTTGAGTAACTTGTTTTAACAACCCTTTAGCCAAGTAGTAATCTATTTTGGAAACATCCTTCGTTTGAATGCCAAACATATTCTTTTAGATGTTTTATTAGTTTCTTTTGCCCACATATTTTTACTATTCTCCATTATTTGAGAAAAGCCTTCAAGCATATTACACAAGTGCCAGCTCAGTGGTACATGTTCAGGAAAATATTACCATCCCTGAAAGCATCATGCTTGGTTTTAGAATATTTAATGTTTTATTTTCAAATATTCCTAAGGAAAGTACAATACAGGCATTATATACATGATGCTTCACAGATAACTGATGACTGTGCTAGGGGTTGGTCAAATGATAAGACAAATTTTATTATATCCATTTAACAAATGAAGATACTGAGTCTCCAGTAAAAATCAAGTGCTAATAGGCATGAGAGTGATTTGACCTTGGCCTTCTGATTTAGACAGTAAAGGACTTTACACAACTGTAGATGGACTCTCTGACTTATACCATATTTCTAGAATCTTAAATACCTTCTGCTGTAAAAGCCACAGAGCTTATCTTTCGCAGAAAAGGCAACAATGGCTCATGTCCTTGGTTTCAAGCTGCTAACCTTTAGCAGGATAGGAAAAGGGCTTCAGAATTTAAGACAAAGAGACCTAGAGGGAAAGTAGGCTCAATACAAATAAGCCTAGTTATCCTCAGTTAATGCTCTTTTTAAAATAGATCAGCCAAGGGGATTTCTGGAGGGAAAAAAGGAGAAACCATCACTCAGAGGGAGATAATAATCTTAATTGAAATCAGAAAACCTTCAAATCTCTTTGTGTATAAATGTGTGTGCTGAAACAGTGAACATTTGGAATCTCTTGGGGATTTTAAAAATTCTGGACAATGTTTTAAGATTCTGTGTGTGTGTTTTTAATAAGAGGTAGGTAGGAAGGAGGATGTTGTGAGAAATCAGAATTCCTAAGTCATTCTCTGCTTCCTCAAAGTTTTCCCATGTTTTTCTTTTCCCAGGGTGACTGGAAGATGGGTCTTGGGGAATTTTCTGTGATTAAACAGACTACTTACAGTTGAAGATTCATAGATACCTTTGGAGAGTGAAAATGAAGTTAGTTAAAATTCCATAACTTTGTGCTGGGGATATAGATCAGTTGTTAGAGTGTTTGCCTAGCATACATAAAGCTGTGAGTTCAATCCCCAGTACCATGTGAAGAGGGTATGGTGGCATATACCAGCACTGAGGAGGTAGAGGAGGAAGATCAGAAGGTTAAGATCATCCTTTGCTGCATAGTGAGTTTGAGGCCAACCTGGGCTATATGAGACCCTGTCTCGAAAAAAAGTCTATAATAATTGAACTGGAGTGATGACTTAGCAGTTAAGGTGTTTGCCTGTGAAGTCTAAGGACTTATGTTTAAGTCTTCAGGTCCCATGTAAGCTAGATGCATAGTGATGCAAGTGTGCAAGGTTGCGCATGTCCACAAGGGGATGCACATGTCTGGAGTTCAATTGTAGTGGCTGGAGGCTCTGGCATGCCAATTCTCTCTCTCTCTCTTTCTCTCTCTCTCTACCCTGTCTTTCTTTCACACTCACTTAAAAATTGAAAAGGCAGTCTGTTGGACTTGCCTCAAAACATCTATAATTATTTTACCATAAAAACAGGCACTTAAAGAAGGGAGAGAATAAATCTTCTATAATTCAGTTTACAATATCTTTTGAGGAAACAATAATAAAGTGTAAATATAATAGTAAAATTATATGATACTGTGATAAAATAAGAAATTTAGGGCTGTGGAAATGGCTCAGTAATAAAGGTACTTGATTACAAAGCCTGCTGGTCTAGATTCAATTCTCCAGCACCCATAGAAAACTGGATGCAAAGTTATTCTTGCATCTAAGATCCCCAATACACATATGATACTGGCAGACAAAGCCAGGTGAATCCAATGTTCATGGGCCAACAACTCTGATGTTCATTTGCAGTCTGGCAACTCATTTGCACCAACAAGAGATCCTGTCTCAAAGAAGGTGGAACATAGCACCTCAAAGACTTTCACTGACTCTGCATGCACACCATAGCATGGGTGCTCACATATAAATTAAAACATTAAAAATAAATAAAAAGTTAAAAAGAAAAAGAAATTTTACACTTGGTTGCACTATTCCTTGAACAAAGATCCCCAAAATTTTGAAATTTCCTAATAGGGATGAGAGGAACATCTTTTGTGCTTCATAGTGAGATACCTTCAAACTTACCAGAGTTTATAACAATAAGATGCCAGTTGCCACTAAAACTATTCATGTGATTTTAGGGTTGAAATTTTAGTCTTATTGGTCACTGGAGAAGTGAAGGGACTGCATATTGAATTTAACCACTATTACCCAGAAATGTAATCAATTGTGTTGATGCAGTGAAACTCCAAGCAAAACCTTAAGATGGAAGAGTAGGGAGAGTTTCTGGGATGGTGAACACATGGAACATACCTCAATATAATAAAGGCTATGCATACCAAGCCTAAATCCAACATTAAACTAATGGTTAAAATGATGTATTTCATCTGAAGTCAGGAATGATTAAAAAAAGGACATTCACTCTCAGTGATGTTATTCAATGTGGTGTTTGAAGTCTCTGCCAGATCAATAAGACAAGGGAATTGAATAAAAGGGATACAAATAGAAAAGACATCATACTGTCTCTATTTACACATAATATTATCATATACTTTAAATATCTTAAAGTCTCTAGCAGAACTTGAAGCTCATAAACACCTTTAGCAAAGTAACTGGATACAAAATTAACCAAATAAACCAATAACTTTTGTACACACACACACACACCCAATAACTAGTATGCTGAGAAAGAAATCAAGTAAACAACCCATTCACAACAGCCTCAAACATATGTGGAAATAAACAAGGAAGTGAAAGATATCAACAATAGAAAACATCAAAACACTGAAGAAGGAAATTGAAGGTGACAGAAAGATGGCTCAGTGAGTTGCTCACTGCAACTCAAAGAGGATTAGCCAAGTTTGATCCCCAGATCCCATATGAAAAGCCAGAAGGAAGCTATGGCAGGATTCTGTAATCTCAGCACTCTAACACTGATGGAGGGTGGGATGACTGGGCAGAAGAATTTCCTGGAAGCTGTGGCCAGCACAACAAAAAACAGCAGAGCCAGAATCCTGTGTAAAATCATGCCTCATGTGAAATGACAGGCAAAGAGTGACCTGAAAGTTGTCATCTGAGTGCCACATGCATGCTGAGGCATGCATGCACCCATACTCTCTGCACCCATACCCATTCTCTCTCTCTCTCTCTCTCTCTCTCTCTCTCTCTCTCTCTCACACACACACACACACACACACACACACACAAAATAATTTAATTAAAAATAAATAAAGAGAAAAACAAATTGAAGAAGAAACTAGAGGTTGAAAAGACTCCCCACCCCGTGCCCCAAGTTTGTGAACGGGCAGAGTTAGCATTTTGAAAATAGCTTTATTAACAAAAACAGTCTAAAGATACAAAGCAATTGTAATAGACAGCTTCAGGTCACTCAGATGATCCTTAAAGCCAGGCATAGATATGTAAGACAGGAATTACTGAAGTTTACAGATTAAGAGGAAGTTCCATGACGGCAGAAGAAGCATATCTACTTTCACAGGTCCAATCTGACAGAGAAAAGCAAAATGTCACCACAAGCAACCAAGCATACTTCTGGAACTCCGGGCAAATCTCCCCCAGTGTGTGTACCTTTAGACTGCAATTCCAATCCTCCTCCAGGCTGGACCCCAGGACACTTCCTCCAGCCAGATGGCTGCAGATCTAAATTACAAACTTTAATAAAATCCTGAACATATTGGGGTCCATCCATTCAAACTACCACAGCAATCTTCATCAAAATTCAGTGACATTCATTACATAAATAAATAAAAAATAAAATAAACAAGTCTAAAACTCCCATATAAGCACAAACAACCCTGAATAGCCCAAGCAACCCTGAATGAAAAGCAATGTTGGTAGTATCACATGACCTGATTTCAAATTATGTAACAGAACCAGAGTAACAAAAATACCATGCAACTGGCACAAAACAGACAAATAAATCAAGAGAAATGAATAAAGTTGGGAATGAGCTAGTCTCAGAAAGATAATTTCCACATTTCTCTCTTATATGTGGAACCTAGAAGTATGGCAGATTCAGGTGATCAAGACTCTGGGAGAATTTCCACAAATGCATTTTGGAAATTTTCTAAAATAATAGAACTAGAGCCCTAGGAGGGCCAAAGCTTCGGGGAATAGACCTGGATACGTGCATGTCTCCATATCCCAGTGCAGTACTCTGTGGCAGTCCACACATGGCCACAGTAGTCCAAATTTAGATAGCTTATAGCTCTTTGGAGAGTTCTAGTCACATTTCCTCTAATGCTTTTTCCACATTAGTTGAAAAAGTAAAAGTAATTTTCTTCTTTAATCTGCTTCTTACAGATTATTTTGATCTGTTACACTAGCTTTATATACATAGAAGAAATTCTAAATCATTGTGATATATAATTCTCTATATACATTGTTAGATATGATTTTCCAATATACTGTTCAGGATGCTTGCATCCAGTTTCAGAAAAATATTGGTCTTTAATTTATTTTTGGTGACACCTTTAGTGTTGGTATTTGAGTAATGCTGGTGATATAGAGTGTCAGAAGTGTTGGCTCTGTTTCACTTTTCTGTGAGACTGTATAAAATTGGCACAATTTCCTCTTTACATGTTGGTTATTGTGAAACTATCTCAGCCTGGTGGTTTGTATTTTGAAAAATTCTTAATTGTATTTCACCAATAGAAATAATATTCATATCTTTAAGTTTGAAAAACATTTATTTATTTATTTATTTTTATTTGAGAAACAGAGAGGCAGATAGAGAGAAAATAGGTGCATCAGGGCCTATAGCAACTGCAAACTCCAGACACATGTACCATTGTATTCATATTTCTGGGTACTGGGGAATCAGACCTGGGTCCTTAGGCTTCACAAGTAAGCACCTTAACCACAAGCTATGTCTCCAGCCCCCATCTTTAAGGTTTTTTTTTTTTGTTGTTTATTTTCTTTCACATATTTACAATATATGTGTGTGTACATATGTATATGTATGCATATATATATGTATGTATGTATATATCACAAACACAAATTAATGATATAATAATTATGTCAATTATGAAATTATTTTTAAGTAGTTATGTAGGTAGTTTGTATACAGTCATGCTAGTACCAACGTTAACCTTGTCCCTGTCCTCCCCATCCAAAGGGACTCTCCTCATTGGGGAATGTGGGCCATGCATTGTGTGGTAGCCATCAGTTATGAAGAAGAGGAAATGTCTCTGTGCATCATGTCCCAACCTGTGGGTCTAACAGTCTTTTCACCCCCTCTTCTTTGAATTTCCCTGAGCCATGTTGGGTTCGTTTTAGGTCTATGTCACTGATGAGGTCTCCAGAGCCTCTGTGTCTCTGGATATCTGGTTTGGTAGGAGTTGAATGTTCTCTGTGTCTATCTCTTTCACTCTTGTGTTGGTACCAGGTTCATCAAGAAAGCAGCACTCTTGCTCATTTTCCCCATTACTCTATGGTTTCAACTGGGGCACTGATAAGGTGTGATGATCATTTCAATAGATGCAGAAAAGGCCTTTGACAAAATACAACTAACTTTATAGAAGGAATTGGGGAGGTTTCCCTGTTCTCTAAGTGTGTGGCACAGTTTGAGAAAGATTGGTTTCAGTTCTTACATGAAAGTTTGATAGAATTTAGCTGAGAAGCCATCTGGTCCTGAACTCTGTGATTACCTTCTCAATCTCGGTGGGTGTGATAGGTTTGTTTAGGAGATTAATCTGTTCTGACTTTAGGTTTGGTAGGTGGTATATGTCCAGGAATTCATCCATTTTCTCCAAATTACCCAGTTTTGTGGAATAGAAGTTTTTGAAATAAG
Organism: Orientallactaga sibirica; assembly: GCA_036365145.1. Lineage (NCBI taxonomy): Eukaryota > Metazoa > Chordata > Mammalia > Rodentia > Dipodidae > Orientallactaga > Orientallactaga sibirica. Next base: position 8,917,211 of record JAEOAD010000031.1, on the reverse strand, counting down.
TCCTGATGATTCTCCCAATTTCACTTATGTCTGTTGTGATCTCTCCTTTTTCATTTCTAATTTTGTTAAATAGAAGCATCTCCTTTTATTGCTTGATCAAATTGGCCAGGATTTATCAATCTTATTTATTTTTTCAAAGAACCAGCTCTTTGTTTCATCAATTTTCTTAATTGTTTTCTTTGTTTACAATTCATTAATTTCTGCTCTTATCTTAATTATTTATTTCTGTCTGGAACTGTTTGGATTGGATTCTTCTTGTTTTTCCAATGCCTTTAGGTGGATGGTTAGGTTATTGATTTGGGATCTCCTTGTGTTTGTTATGAAGGTATTTAGTGCTATAAATTTTCCCATGAGGACCACCTTCACTGTGTCCCATAACTTTTGGTATGATGTGTTCTCATTTCTAGAAATTTTGCAGTTTCATTTTTTTTTCATCCACTACCCATTTATTGTTTAAATGTGTATTGTTCAGTTTCCAGGAACTGGTGGGATTCCTGGTGCATCTTTTATTAATTTCTAGTGATACAGCATTGTGATCTGATATCATGCTTAGAATTATATTGATCTTCCTAAATACATGGAGGCAGGCTTTTTGACCCAGTACATGATCTATTTTTGAGAAGGTTCCATGGGCTGCTAAGAATGCACAATCTGTGGATTTTGGGTAGAATGTTCTGTAGATGTCCATTAGATCTAGTTGATCTATCGTTTTCTTTAGCTCTCTTACTTCCCTATTAATTTTCTGTTTGGATGAACTATCTATTGCTGATAGTGGAGTATTGAAGTCCCCAACTATGATGGTGTTGGTGGTTATTTCTGTTTGTTGTCAAGTAGGTTCTGTTTTATGAAATGTGGTGCACCTGTGTTTGGTGCATAAAGATTGATGATTGTGATATCCTCTTGTTGGATTATTTCCTTAGTAAGTAAGAAGTGGCCTTCTTTGTCTTTTTTGATTACTTTTGGTTTGAAGTCTATTTTATCCGATGTTAGTATAGCCATGCATGCTTGTTTCTTATTTCTGTTTGCCAGGAATATCATTTTCCACCCTTTTATCCTGAGGAGGTGTCTGTTTTTAGTGGTGAGGTGGGTTTCTTGAAGATAGCAGATTGAAGGGTCTAATTTTCTGATCCACCCTGTTAGCTTATTTCTCTTGATAGGGGAATTAAGGCCATTAATGTTTAGGGTAATAACTGTGAGGTTTGATTTATTTCCTGCTGTATTGTGGTGGTTTATGTGGTTTGGTGTTTTCTTCGACTTTGAGGGGTTTTTTTGTGCCTTCTCTGAGTTTTGTTATTGTGATCTGCTTCTTACATACACTTGAGGTTGGTTGTTTGATTCCCCTATGTGGAGAATTCCCTGAAGTACTCTCTGTAGTTTTAGCTTTGTGTTCATATAGTTATAAAGCTGAGTTTAATTATGGAAAGTTTTTCTTTCACCATCTATTATGAGGGACATTTTTGCTGGGTATTTGGGGTTGGAAGCCATAAGTTCTTAGACTTTACAGTGTTCCATTCCAGGCCCTTCTGGCTTTCAGGGTTTCCACTGAGCAGTTTGAAGTAATTCTGATGGGGTTGCCTTTACATGTAATGTGTTGCTTCTCCCTAGCTGCTTTTAGGAGTTTCTCTCTGTAGGATGGCTTTCCTGTGTGGAGCTCCATGGGGGCAGGAAAGCCTATCTTTGGGCGAGGCAGGGCAAATGCTAGCCTGTTTGTGGCCACGAGTAGGATGGCATTAGCCTGTGGCACTCTGTGGGGGTGGGAAAGCATACATCAGGGGAGGGCCAGGCAAATGCTAGCCTCTTGGCCTGGGTTGATGCACTGGAGGTGGGGAGTAGAGGGACACAGCAGTGGTGGCTAGTGGGACAGGGTTCGGGGGTTCATGTGTGGACCTCTGTGGAGCAGGAAAGTCTAGGTCAGGGTGGGGAGGAGTGAATGCTAGCTTGTTGGTCTGGGTCCACTAAAGCCTGTGGTTAGTGCAGGAGGAAACTGTGGCTGGGACTGCAGTTCCAATGGCTGCTTGAAGGGACTGGGGTACAGGTGGGCTACCCAATAGCATGGGAACCAGTGGATTCCCTACTTTGCTCCTTCACACCTTCCCACTGGAGGTCTGCTAGAATCTGCCAACTGTTAAAACCCCACTTAACCCTAAATGTCTTGCCTTTCCTTCCCTGCAAGGTGAGGCGTGGTTAGGCAGAAGCCATCTTAACTGGAAGTCTAAATTCTTCCATCTTTTTTTTATAAAGGGCATCTTTCAAGAAGTTAATCCCAGCACTCGGGAGGCAGAGGTAGGAGGATCACTGTGAGTTCAAGGCCATGCTGAAACAACATAGTGAATTCCAGGTCAGCTTGAGCTGGAGTGAGACCCCACCTCAAAAAAAAAAAAAAAAAAAAAAAAAAAGAAGTCTGTCTCAGATATCAGTTAACAAATCAAAATTTTTTTTTACATGGAGTGTTCCTAGTGCTTGCTTATTTGCTATTAATACTCGTGAGAAACCCATTTTTGATGTTGCCTCATTTATGATGCTAGTCATTCATCTTATTCTCTTTTCTTGGCTTGCCAATTTTATTGATCTTAAATAATTGCCCCTTGATGTATTAATTTTCTCTATTGATCTAATTTCAGCTTCATTAATTACTGCCTTTCATTTTGTTTTTCCTGCATTTATGCTTGCTATGGAGTAAAATACTTTGTTGTTAATTTTCCAAGGTGGAATTTTGGTTTGAATTTTATATGATTTTTGATTTTTTTAATTTATGTATTTCATATTGTATTTCTAAGCTATGCTTTCACTATATCTAACAACATGCTAATTTTTTAAAAACATATTATTTATTTATTTATTTATTTATTTATTTATTTGCAAACAGAGAGATAGAGAGATAAAATGGGCATGCCAGGGTATCTAGCCACCACAAATGAACTGCAGATATGTGCACCATTTTGTGCATCTCATCTGGCCTTACATGGGTATTGCAGAATTGAACTCATGTTGTCATGCTTTGCAGAAAAACACCTAATTAGATGAGCCATCTTTCCAGCCCCTGTCCTTTATTTTTTTTTTCAACTACTTCAGAATGCTTGTGTATTTCTTTGAGGACATGTTTGTTACTTTTATGCTAATATTTAGAACTCAACTATTTAATTTTCAAAAATCTAAGGGTTTTCCAACATTTAACAGTTGGTTTCTGGTTTTATTCCACTGTGTTATGAGGAAATCTTTTGTATGATTTCTATTCTTCTAAATTTTTTAATGATGTGTATTATATAATAGTACAGAATATGAAACATATTCATGAGTAATCCAAATTAGCTTCAGAATAATGTGTCTTCTGATTTTGCTGAATATTCTGTAAAGGTCAATTAGATCAAGGTGAATGACTGGTAGTGATTTTCAATTCAAGAACATTAAAAAAATTTTTTTCCTGTTGCTTTTTGAGGTAGGGTCTTGCTTTAAAATAGCCTGTTCTGGGATTCAATATGTAGTCTCTGGCTGGCCTCAAAAGCACAATCCTCCTACCTCTGCCTTCCATGTGCTGGGATTAAGGGCATGTGCCACCATGCCCAGCCACCTATTAAAAAAATGATTTGTTCACTTGAGAAATCAGTTTTAGAAAGTGTTAAATAACCAGTGGAAAAATAATAAAATGGATTTATCCATTTTATTTTGTAGTTATGCTAGTTTCTGTCTTGTATATATTGATTCTATTGTTAAGTATACCACTTTTACTATTGTTATGTGTGCTTGGAGATGACTTGTGTATCATAACTTAATATTCCTCTTTATTCATAATAACTTCTCTTTTCAGAAATCTCTGGTTTAAAATTAATATAGTTATTTCAACTTGTTTGATTAGGGTAAGGGTAATATGAATTTCTCCATCTCTTAACGTTAAAATGAATAGAGGCTTAAAATATTTAAAATTAGTTACTGTGAAGCCTTATTTCTTCACTCAGAAAATCTTCAGATTTTCATTGTTGGAATTAAATAATTGCAATTTAAAATAATTACTGATACGTTCAGAATAATACCAGCCTTGCTATCACCTTTTTGGTTAATGACCAGTGGCTTCTCTTTCTTCTTTCTGTTTTTAAATGATTCTGTTTGATTTCTTCTTTGAGCAGTTTCCTTTATGCAGTTTTATTCTGTATTTTATAATGACAAACAAAGTAACAGTCTTCTTCATGGCATTTTCCTATATATTTAGCCTTGTTGATTCTTCAACTCACCTCTCCACACATTTCTGTACTCTGTCACTTCTGTACTCTTCTGCTCCCAGCATTCAACATTCATGTCCACATATGTTCTATTACTCTCCCCATCCATTTCCCTTAAGACCTTTTTTTTTTTTTTTTAACCCACCTGATGGACTGCTTTCTAGTTTCTTGGCCTCAACCCACAGTTACTCAAATTCTACCCATTATCAAACTTCCATTTTCTTTACTGCTGAATTCCATTGTATATATGTGGTACATGTTCATTATCCATTTTCATTTCTTCATGAATATCTAAGCTGGTTATACTTCCTTGCTATTATGAACAGAACAGTGATAAATATGGTTATAAAAGTACTTCTGTAGCTGGGCATGGTGGTGCACACCTTTAATCCCAGCACTCGGGAGGCAGAGGTAGGAGGATTGCCATGAGTTCAAAGCCACCCTGAGACTACATAGTTAATTTCAGGTCAGCCTGGACCAGAGTGAGACCCTACCTCAAAAAACCACAAAAAAATCTGGGTTTGGTGGTGCATACCTTTAATCCCAGCACTTGGGAGGCAGAGGTAGGAGGATTGCCGAGAGTTCAAGGCCACCCTGAGACTACATAGTTAATTCCAGGTCAGCCTGGACCAGAGTGAGACCCTACCTTGCAAAACCAAAAAAACAAAACAAACAAACAAACAAAACAAACCCAATGAGTATTATAGCTGGGTCATATGTTATTTCTATTTTTAATTTTTTGAGAATCCCTCTTACACTGATATCCCATTTGTTAATTCTGGATACAATTTCCTGTGCTATTGGAATCCTCTTCAGAATGTTCTGGCATACACCCAAATCCTGAAGTGTTGTTTTTTTTTTTTTCCTGAGTGGTTTCTGTGTTTTGGGTTTTAAGGTTTTTGATGTGGCCTGAATTGATTTTTTTTTTTAATTTTCTTGTATGGGGTTAGATATGTGAATCTAATTACCTTCTTCTGCTGGCAAGTATCCAGTTTTGCCAGTAATGTTTATTTCGTAGGCTTTTTTTCAATGTATGCTTTAGAAACATTTGACAAAACATAGGTGTCAATAGCTATGTAGGTTTATCTCTGGATCCTCTATTGTGTCCCTTTGCTCTGCACATCTCTTTGTGTGCCAGATCCATACTGTCTTTGTCACCCTGACACTATAGTATTATAGGAGATTAGGTAGTTTGATATCTTTCTGCTAAAACTTGTTTTGTCTATTCATGGTCTTTTTTTTTTTTTTTTTTTTTTTTTTTTTTTTTTTTTTTTTGCAAGGTGGGGTCTCACTCTGGTCCAGGCTGACCTGGAATTCACTATGTAGTCTCAGGGTGGCCTTGAACTCTCGGTGATCCTCCTACCTCTGCCTCCCGAGTGCTGGGATTAAAGGCGTGCACCACCACGCCCGGCTCATGATCTTTTTAAGTTTCCATCGTACTTTAAAAAATGTTGAAGGCAGGGATATAGTAGAGTGCATGCCTCAGTCTACATTTAAATAACAAAATCCCACTTCATCTGTGTCACAGACCTCTTATAGCAGAGTATCCCCAAATCCTTCTGTCCATCTTTGATGCTATCACTAACATTCTTTTAAAAAGTTATGGGAACTTTAAAATATGAAACATATGAGCATATTCCAAGATTTTTTATTTCCATTGGATTATTCTCTTTTGTTTCCTCTCCTCTGCACCCATTTCCCTGAGGACCTTCTTAAGTCAGGGTATGAATAATTACTGTGGAGTCATGAATGCACAATTGTTTCCTATGGAGAGAATAATGTCTCACAGAATGCCTTCCTACCCTGTGACTCTAACTTTTTTTCCCACTTTTCTTCTGTAATAATCCTTGAAGGGCATGCTCGAATTCTTTAATTGAGTTCTTGGCTGCCTTACTTTTGCTTTGATGAATTTTGAATATCCTCAGTGTCTGTTGCCATCTCTACAGAGAAAATTCTCTGGCCGTCAGTGACAGTAGCACCAAGATTTAATCCATCAGTTTCTCTATGTTTCCTAATGCTGATGGTGTAATAGAGAAACTCAACCAGTGCTAGGCACTTGGCTATTACTTCTCATTTTGATGGGCTTTGGACCTCCCAGGTATTTGCTGCCATCTATAAAAAATCAGATTTTCTACCAAAAGTGAGATCGGAATTGATCAAAATGGTTAAACATATAAATTTAGAAGGTATTTAGATGGGCATAGCATCTCCATTTAGGCAAAGGACAATGGAAATTACTTAGGAGTTAATGACCTTCTATACCATAGGCTTTTAGCTTGGTTCTCAACACCAGGCATGGATTGTAATGAGCAGGCATCATAACCAATCAAAGAACAGTTGAATAGCCCCCATACCTTATGTGCCACTATTGCACCACTGGGTACATCTTGTCTGGCTGGTTGATTTTGAGCTTGAAAGATTTGCTGTTTGTTCACAACTTTTATTCCTCAGCAGTGTTCATAGCACTTTCTAGCACTATGACAGCTATCCAGCAGAGAAATGGCTTCCACTTCAGTGTCAACCTAATTTCTCAATGTCCTGCAACTGCAGCCTGCAATGTCTTCAGCAATATAGTATTTCCTTCTAGTTCTATAGACAATCAAGTTTTTTTTTTTCATTTATCTGTATAATTGCTAAACATATTGTGACTAATACCTTTTTGAGGTGCTGAACATTGAATCAGGAACTCAAACATGCCATGTAAGTGCCCTACCACTAAGCATTTGTCCCAGTATTAATTGCTATTAGTGTAAATAATTATCTTTCACTTTTAATTTATTACTTCTCTGACAAAATAGTTATCTTTAGGTTCTTTTAAATTTCTAGCCTATATAATTTCCTTCTGCTTGGAATGAATTCTTTAATCTACTTCCCAGGAAAGTTCTACTGATAATGAAGTCCATCAGTGTTTGTTTGAGAATATATTTCTTCCTTTACATTGAAAAATAATTTCACTGGCTCTTTAAATCTGCATGAGTAGATATTGTTTGTCAATATTTTAAATAATATTTCTGTCCCATTCTTTCCTACATCTTTTGAGAAGTTCCTCGACCACTAAGTAACTTTTGACTACTTTCAACAATGTTTTTACATTTTCTAAAGTTTAAGTAAAATATACATCATTGTTTTTATTCTGTGTTGTTTTATTGAGTCTTTGTGCATCAATCCCTGACTTGGCATCTCTATTCATTTTGGAAGGGTTTCTACTGTACTAGTCCATACATCTTCCCTACTCTATTCTCTTTTCTCCTCTCATTATACTTAAATGTAGCTTTTGGCTTTTAAAGTCATTCTTTAATTATTAAATGTGTTTTCTTTCAAGTTCTTTTTCTATTCCATGTTATTTTGCAAAGTTTTTATTGACCTATGTTCAATGATTCCTTGCTGAACTATGACCTTTTTTGCTGATGAGTCCATTAAAAAAAATTAATGATAGGTGTTTTATTTATATCTGTTCCACTGTAAATTTCTTTGCTTATTTTATACATCTGTTATTTCATGCAGTACTTTTCCTCTTAGGTCCATTAGCATATTAATTTTAGCTACTTTAGATTTCCTACCTTATAATTCCAACACCTGAGTCTCTTTTTGATGAAGGATGTTTTCAAACTGAGCCCCCACCCTTTTAGCATGGCTATTCTGATTAAAACGTGGAGTAGAGTTGGTAATAAATAGTAATTCTCATTAAACAGGCCCTTCATTTGAGACTTTTAGTTTAATTCAGTGGCTTTATTTGATGTTCTTGCAATTGGAGTCAACTCTCATAAATTCTTCTTCTATTTTTGATTTTCTGTTTTACTGATTTTAGTATCCTTGAGAATTCCTCCTCAGAAAATGTCTATTTTTTTTGTATTTTTTGTTTAGTTGTCACCTGTAAAACTATTATACTGTGGTCATATTGATATGGTATTAAGTTGTACAAAACAACACAAAACAAAACAAAAAAACAGTACTTTGTAAAATTTTATTTAAATATCAATCATTTATTAAGTCGGCTTCTCTGGTTTCTGACTTTAGTTCACAAGTGTTTCTTATTTTAGAGTTCCCAGTTCCAGTTGGGTAAGATGACTGGGAAAAGGGGTTGGCCTAGAGTGACAAGTATACCTTTCCTTCATTTTTCTGGAACAAAAAGGTTCTGGTAACAATTTTTTTCCTTCTAGAGAGTAGACTTCAATTATAGGCAAGGCTGAAATCATATTTAATAAAAAATTCTTCTCTCTTTCTTCCTACCAGTGCCAGGAAGTGATATTAATCAGATCTCAACAATATGAATATTTCTAGGTGTTTCTGGAAGTAAATCCCACAGTAGTGAAGGACCCTCCTAAAACTATAGCTCCAGAGGGATTTTTGTTCTCATGTTAGTTTATTCTTACACTCCTGAAATTCCTGAAAATTATTAGTTAAGTGTTTCTTCAGTTTCATATCTATCATGGTTTCTGCTGTCTATAAACAGATCTAAGCTGCCACACTCCATATTCATATGATTCTTTAGTTACAAGGCTGTAAGTCAGCACTGTAAATTCCTTTTACTGAGGGGGTCAAAATAAGTCATTAGTTTTTAATTTCCCCAATTTCTTTTGAGGATAGATTGATGACTTCCAAGATACAGATGTATACAAGGTAAAATTGGAAGTTCTTGTAGTTACCTCCTTTCTTTTGTTTTGGTGTGATTTTTCATTCTTTTTTATACAAAGTTTGCAGTATATCCCCTCTCCCCACCCTGCTTCCCCTGAATACTCTCCTTACTGTGGTTTTTGGTGTTCACTGTTGGGTAATTAAGGCCTCAGTCAGTCTCTTTGGGATGGGAACTGTGCCTCAAGAGATTTCTACCCACCCTATGGCTCTTACAATCTTCCAGGTCCCACTTCCACAATGGTCCTTCAGCCTTGGTGGTGGGGTCTGTTAGCAATCCTGTTTAGTGTTAAGTTTTCCCAGGCCTTATCTTCTTTATTTCTTTTTAAATATATTCTTATTAGTTATGTATATAGTATATATACAGCCATGATGGTACCATCATTAGCCTTCTCCCTGTCCTCCCCCCATGGATAGTATGGGTCTTGCCTTAAGCAGCTAGCCATCAGATATGCGGGAGAGGCAATGACTCTGTGTATAATGACCCAACTCATGGCTCTAACAATCTTCCCACCCCCTCTTCCGTGAGTTTCCCTGAGCCATGTTGGGTTCATTTTAGTTCTATTTCAGTGAGGAGGTTTTGTGAGTCTCTGTGTCTCTGGATGTCTGATTTGGTAGGGGTTGAGAGTTCTTTGTGTCTGTCTCCTTCACCTTGTGCCGGTACCAGTTTCGCTAATAAAGCAGCACTCTTGCCCATTTCCCCTATAACTCTATGGCTTCAGCTGGTGCCCTGTTGTGGTACGATGGGCTGATCTCTCCTCAGGATATGCATCCATCTGAAAGAGAGAAGCAGATTCTACAATGGAGAGTGAGGTCAGTGCAAGATACATGTATAACCATTATTATTTTAGAGAGAATCTAATAAGTGTAGGCCCTCTTTTATCCCACTATTGGTAGAAGCTTGATATTGGAGAGAAGGCTCGTTTTTGAATATGGTTGAGACTTATTTTCCATTTCCAGGTATGGGTTCCATTCCACTGAGCAGATCTGTTAGCCAAATCTAGAGCAGTTGGTAACCCACCACATCTGTGTGCCACTAGTGCACTTGTGTGAGCATCACTTCAGGTTGTTTGCTGCTGAGTAGCTTAGACCGTGAGTTGCTTAGACAGATGTTGGTTGTTTTCCCCCAGTCACTTATTTAGTGCCTTCTGGAACTAGACAAGCTAACTGTCTGGGGACTGGCTCTCTTCCAGATTCCATCCAGGTCTCTCCATGTTCCATCCAAACAGCATATGGTGTCCTCAGCAGTAGTGTCTTTTTATTTATTTATTTATTTTTTTTTTTTGAGAAATTGTATTACTGCATAGGCAAATCTTGCTTTGAATTTTCTTTTCTTCTTTTTTTTTTTTGGTTTTTCGAGGTAGGGTCTTGCTCTAGCCCAGGCTGACCTGGAATTCAGTATGTAGTCTCAGGGTGGCCTCGAACTCTCGGCGATGCTCCTACCTCTGCCTCCCGAGTGCTGGGATTAAAGGCGTGCGCTACCACGCCCGGCTCTGCTTTGAATTTTCTATGAAATCAATAGAATTGTTTTTGGAAAAGCTGAAACCCCAAAGTCCTACCAAATTTTTAGGGAGAGTGTCTTAGTATGGTTTGTATGGTTTCTATACCAGCATAACTAAGAGAAATTTATAAAGAAGAGATATTTATTTCTTACAGTTTGGGAGAATAGGAAGTATGAGAGTGAGAGACTTCCATCTGATCAGATACTTCATGCTACATAACATTTGGAAGAAGTAAGGTAAACAAGAGTGAAAATGGGGTAAACATGGCCTTTTATATTAAACTAAGTCCTTTCATAACAGCCTAGGTTCTCCCATGAGAGCAGTGCCCTTACGGCCTCACCACCTGTGAAGGATCTCATCTTCAACATGGTTTAAGTTTCCAACATAGACTTGCAGGAATGGATTTGACTACGTAATCCCCACTTAGTGCTGCAGTTTTGGAAGGTTATGGAACCTTTAGAAGGTACAGTCTTTCTGAAAGCCTTGTTGTATGACTTAGGACAAGACTTTTTCTATGGTCTAGCTGACTTGCTTCTCTCTCTCTCTTTCGCCCTGTCTGTCTCACTCTGTTTCATCCATGATGACATGACAACATGACAACAGCTTCTTTTAAGGATAGATTGATGACATCCAAGATATTTATACATAAGAGGTAAAATTGGAAATTATTGTTTTTATCTTCTTTCTTTCTGTGGTGTGATTTAAAAAAATTTATTCAAAAGCTGTAGTGTTATATACAGTACTTCCTGACATGCTTTCTCCTCCATGTTGGACTCTATCCACTGGAACTTTAAACCAAATTGAACCCTTTTCCTTCCATTAATTGATTCTGGTAAGGTCTTTTGTCCCAACAATGAGAAAAGTGATTTAAAAAAATGGCACCAAGAAAATGGGCTTCTATTGTGAGAAACCTGACCCTGTGGTTCTTAATCTTTTAGAACTGGTTTGCAGGAGGGATGTGGAAGAACTTGGAACTTTGGACTAAAAAGTCTTACATTGCTGTACATAAAGATTAATGGGCCAATCTGGTGGGGGGGTTGAAAGACCAGAGTACCAAGAGAAATGCCAACATCGAAGCTTGAGTCTTGATTTCAGAGGTATATATGGACTATATTGGTTAGAGTCTGTTTGCATCATATTCTGGCAAAGAAAGTGATAACATTCTGCCTGAGTGCTGAGAACTTCAGCAAAGCTGAATTTACAACTAAGGGATTATGGACTGACAAGATAACTCAGGATATAAGAACATTTGCCACGTAAGCATGAAGGCCTTGAGAGCTTGAAACCATCAAGTTTGACTCCCCAGAATGCATGTAAAAATATGTACATGGCACAATCCAGTATATTTGTAACTCCAGTACATGTGAAGACCAGAGAACCATTGGTGTTGTCTGATGAAGAGAGGCTGCTACTGCTGTGATCCAGGGCTAGCTAGACTTCTTCCCTATCTGACACCAGATCTTGGTAGTATCACCCACATAGTACTTGTTTTAGGAGAACTTAAAATATATAAAATAGAGGGTCATGAAATATTGCACCACAGCTCCACAGAGCCACCGAGGAAAAACAATGTATGGCAGGGTCAAATTCCCTGTGAGAAAGTTCCGTGAGACTACTGCAAAAAGCTGTGAAGGTAAATCCGGTGTTATAATGGACATCTCAGTATGTTAGAGAGGCCAGGAGGTATAGGCAACACATCTGGAAAGTAGAGCTACCTAAAGTTCTAGTGACAGAATACACAAATCAAAGGAACAAAATGTTAACTTCAAAATTAGATCCATACAAATAAGGTCATCTGATTGTTGACAAAGGATTGAAATCAATTAAATGGAGATATTTCATTTTATTTTCTATTATTAAATAGGTCTGAAACAACTGGAAACCAAATATAAAAAGTGACCCAAGTGTCTCTCTTTCACAAGACATTACCTCCCAATATGTCATAAAGCTAACCTCCCAGGATAATATTAGAAAACCCAGAGGTATGTTATGGAGTAAAATATAAATAATATTTAATCTGATTGATAATGTTATATACTGCTACAATAGAAAACATCCATGAAGGAAAATTTGTTAAATTTCTATTACAATAAAATTATAAAATTGTGCTTTGTGAAAGCCATTGTCAAAAGGAAAGCCATGAAGGAAAAAAATGCAAAACTCTCATCTGTAATATTTATATCCAAACATGAAAAGAACTCTTAAAATTCAACTTTATGAATACAACAAAACTTGATTAAATATGGCCCAAAATTCATACACAAATATCTTGCCAAAGGAGATACACAGATTGTAAATTTGCATGTAAAATACATTATATCACTTGTTTTAGGGAACTGTGAATTAAGAAAATTATGAGATGTCACTAATATTTATTAGAAGAGATAAGATACCAAAATTTATAAAAACCTGATGTTTATCAGTATACAAAGCACCTCTTCCACAGTGATGATTAGATTGCAAAATATTAGAGTCACCTTAGAAGACAGCTTAATAATTTCTGACAGAGCTAAACATAATCTTAACATGGCATCTCCAGATACTATCAAACTTATTTGAAAACTTACTCCCAGGCAAAAAGCCTGTTTCTAACTTCTCAAAGAAAATGCATTCATAATTGAAAGAACTAGAAACAACTCAAATATTCTTTCATACATAAATGAATAAATAAAATGAGGTACAGGGACTGGAGAGATGGCCTAGCAATTAAGCGCTTGCTTGTAAAGCCTAAGGACCCTGGTTCAAGGCTCCATGCCCCAGTACCCACATAAGCCAGATACACAAGGTGGCGCATGTGTCAGGAATTTGTTTGCTAGAGGCCCTGGTGTGCCCATTCTCTCTCTCTCTCTCTCTCTCTCTCTCTGCCTCTTTCTTCTCCGTCTGCCTGTCATTCTCAAATAAATAAAAATAAACAAAAATTTAAAAATAAAATAAAATGAGGTACATACATAAAATACAATATTATACAGTGATAGAAAATAAAGAGACTACTGAGACACAAAATGACAGGGACAAATCTTATGTGCATATTGTGATATGAAAGAGGCTAGACTGAAAAATATATACATAATTCTGATCATATGACATATTATAAAGTTCTCAATTATAAAGATAGTGGATAGCTCAATAGAGGTCAGGATTTGGGGCTTAGAGTTGAAGAAGTGAAGCAGAGTGGATATTCAGCTGAAGAAACTGTCACCATGTAAGAGTGAACACGAGATATTGGACATTTGTCAAAATCCGTAAAGCCTTACACAAAAGAGCAACCCTAAATGCATGCCAATTTCAAAAACTCCTTTGGTTGTGAATAGCAAGATGGAAAATAGCATGTGGTAAAATTACTCAGATATTATTCTAAATATATGAAATAACCTCACTGAATGGATGGAGGAAGAAGGCTTTTGCATAAACAACTTTAGAAATGAGTGAAATTTGTGAATCTAAAGATTAAAAAAAATATTATTCATAAGCACAGGAGTTTGATAAAATTGCTAATCAAATACATATTGATAACTCATACACTGGTGTGCATATGTACTGAGACTAAAAAATAAATAAATGGGGCTGGAGAGACGGCTTAATGGTTAAGGCACCTGCCTCCTAAGCCTAAGAATGCCATTCCAATCTTCAGTGGTTCCAATCTCCAGGTCCCACGTTTAGCCAGATGCAAAGTGATGCAATGGCTCAATGCGGCACTTGACCACAAGGGGATGCATGCATCTGGATTTCGTTTATAGCCGCTGAGAGGCTGCTGGTGCGCCCATCTCTGTCTTCCTTTCCCTCTCTGTCTCTCTCAAAAAAAAAAAATAAATAAATAAATAAATAAATAAATGATTCTGTAAAGATGGCTCAGATGTTTAGGCACTTGCATGAAAAGCCTAATGACCAGTATTCATGTAAAACCAGATGCACAAAGGGAGCACACATCTAGAGTTAATTTGCAAAGGCTGGAGGCCTGCCATGCCCATTCTCTCTGTCTGTATCTCTTCTCTTTTTCTATGCTAACAAATAAATAAATAATTTAAAACAATAAAAAATAAGTAAATGGATGGTGAAAGCTGGGAACCATGATGGAGTGGAAATATATGGAGAAATGAGGGGAAGACACAAGATAATGCACGTGAAGATAGGTAAGATGTGGATACAGAATTGAGCTTAGCTTTACATGGCAATACATGGCTGCATATGGAAATATTTATACATACATATCTACGTATTAGTTGATACACACATCCATTTCTACTTGGCAGCTAAAAGACCCTAGGCTACTAGCAAAGAAAATAGTTACCACTTAGATCTTGGTGCCTAATACCATTCTTTAGTAAAGGAACCAGGATTCTTTGGAGAAATTGCTAAATCTAGAACTGAGAGAGGAAAACATAATTAATGAGCCTGAAGTATATTTCAGGGCCAGAGAGTAATGAAGTGCTAAACAAAAAGACTAAACAGAATAACTCCGCAGAGATAGGAATATGTCTAGAGGATCCAAGAATCAACTGGCAGGGCTCTGAAAGACCATAACTTGGACCATCTGAGCAACAAAATAAAGAAAGAACTAGATGAGAAACTAAAGTACAAAGTCAATGTTCATGAGTTCATACTATGCAAATAAATCATTGACTAAATGGATGGTGAGGATAAAGAAGATACATCGTAAAAGAATTCCAAATAATTTATGTCATATATACAGTATAGAATGTAACTCTCCACATCCTAAGTGTGGACAGAATTGAGTGACTTTTAGCTAAACAATATAGAGTGGAAAATGAGAATGAAAATGGTGGAATAAACTGACAAATATGACCTCCAGTCAGAGGGTCAAAGTTAACATCAACAGTGAAAAGTTATGCCGGTGCGATGTGAGGGAAATGGACTCACTTCTGTGGTTCTTTCCCAAACCATGCTACTCAAGTCTGCTCGTTAAAAACAAAATAAAACCAGACAAATTCCCATTAAGGAACACTCAACAAAATAGCTGGCCAATAATTTTTGAGGCTGTGAGGGTCATTAATATTATCATTTGTTGATACTTATTTTCTTAATGATTATAATTTTACCTGTAATGAGATGTAAACCAAACGTAGCTTTAATTTTTTTTTTCACCAAAGGACTCTAAATCAATGAACTACAGAAATAATTATGCATCAATGTTTATTGCAGCACTATTCATGATAGCTAAGATATGAAACCAACTTAGGTATCCAACAACAGAGGAATGGGTAAAGAATCTATGGAATATGTAAACAGTAGAATTTTATTCATACACAAAATAAAATTATGTCGTTGGCAGAAAAATGGAAGCAAGTGGAGATCAATCATGTTAAGCAAATTAAGTTTGATTCAGAAAGACAAGTATCACATGTTTTCCTTCATTTGTTCCTGGATTTTATGTAGATACAAGCATCATATATCTATGGACAGATGGCTCACCAGTTATGGTGCTTGCCTGCAAAGGCTAAGGATGAAGGTACGATTTCCCAGTACCCACAAAAGCCAGATGCACAAAGTAATGCGTGCATCTGAAGTCCATTTGCAGTGGCTACAGGCCCTGGTGCACCCATTCTCTCTCTGTATCTCTTTATCTCTGTCTCCTCTCTTTCTGCGAAAATAAAACAATATTTTAAAAGAATCGTGTATATATGTCACATGAAAGTTGAATCAAAACTATTTTTAATGATACAAGGAAAGCAATGAAGGCAGGAGAGTAAACAGAGTGGATAGGTTTGAGGAGAGCATGGTCAAAGTACATGGTGTTTTGCTCATATTTTTACCATATGTGTTTATGTATGTATGTGTGAATGTATGTGATATATGTATGTGATGTATTATATGTATATGAGTATGGGCATGTGTATGCCATGACACACATGTGGCAGTCTGAGAATGATCTGGAATGTTTATCCTCTACTTCCACCTTGCTTGAGACAGGGTCTCCCTTATGTTTTGTTTATTTGTTTGTTGGTTTTGCTTTTTTGTTTGATTTTTCTGCTGTGTGCTAGTTTGCCCATGAGCTTCCAGATTGTCCTGACTCCACCTCACATTCCCACAGGTACATTAGGATTGCAGACTCATGTACCACTTTGCATCTGGCTTCACATGAGTGCTGGGGAATCAAATTCAGATGGCAGGCTTGCAAGAAAGCACCTTTAAGCACTGAGCTATCTCCCCAGTCCATATTATATGCTTATATGAAAGTGTCATGATGAAACCCAATACTCTGCACAATGAATACATACCAATAAAATTAAATTTTAAAAATTACAGTGTTTGAGGGTTCCTTTCTCCCCCACATTCTTGCCAATATTTGTTATCGTTAGAATTTTTAATGATTGCCATCCTCACTTGAGTAAGGTGGAATCTCATAGTTGTTTTAATTTGCATTTCCCTGATGGTTAGAGATGTTGAACATTTTAAGTGTGTGTTAGCCATTTGTGTTTCTTCCTCTGAAAACTCTCTAATCAGTTCTCTACCCCAGTTTTTCAGTGGGTTGTTTGATTTTTTTATTGTTCAGTTTTTTTGAGTTCTTTGTAAATTCTAGATATTAGGCCTCTGTTGGTGGTATAGCTGGGATCCCTCATTCATTATTGGTGGGAATGCAAACTTGTACAACCACTATGGAAATCAATACAGAGACTCCTGAAAAAGATGAATATAGAACTACCAACAGACCCAGTTATTCCCTTACTGGGCATTTACCCTAAATGCTCCACCCTTCACTACTGAGACATTTGCTCAACCATGATTAGAGCTGCTCAATTCATAATAGCTAAGAATTGGAACCAACCCAGGTGCCCATCATTGGAAGAATGGATAAGAAAATTGTGGCACACATTCACAATGGAATTCTACTCAGCAGCAAGAAAAAAAATGATGCAGCAAAATTTGTAGGAATATGGATAGAGTTAGAACAGATCATACTCAGCAAACACACACAATTACACAAAGACAAATGCCACATGTTCTCACTCATCAGCGGCTCCGAACCTGGATCAGCTGGAGTTGCTGACATACCAGATAGGCAACATGAGATGCAGACAATAAGAATGGAAAGGTTTGGGGGAGGAGAAGGGGAAAGTGGTGGGGGTAAATAAAACTAAACCCCAAATGAACTGGTACCATAGAAACCTTTTTTTTTTTTTTCTTTGAAGGTAGACTAAGTCATAACTCTCAATAAGAGTATAGGGAGAAAAGCCAAAAAGAAGGGTCTTGGAGAGGGTGGGATGAAGCCTAACCTTAAAATCTTTTGCTCTGGGGGCTGGAGAGATGGCTCAGTGGTCAAGGCACTTGCCTACAAAGCCAAAGGACCTCGCTTCGATTCCCCAGTACCCACGTAAGCCAGATGCAGAAGGTGGTACATGCATCTGGAGTTCAGTTGCAGGGTGGGAGGCCCTGGTGCACCCATTCTCTCTCTGTCTCTCTCTCTCTCTTTCTCTCTCTCCTCTCTCAAATAAATAAATAAAAATTTTTAAAAAGAAACTTTTGCTCTGACCTGTAACTTGCAGTACTAGAAATAGGTGCCAAGTACATTGAGCTGTTGATTGGAGAGGCCCATGAGATTCCCCCAAACAACACAGGCTTCTGTCAAAGTACTTGATTATCTGCCTGAGGTAAAAGGTTAGACCCTATTGCTGAAGACACCACATGCTGCTGGCACAGAACAAAGAGAGACCTTGCTGGAATCCAGAAGTGAGCCAGTCCCCAGACAGTTAGCCCATCTAATGCTGGAAAGTGCTACATGAGCTACTGGGGGAAAGTGGCCAAAAACAGCATGAGCAAGCAGGGGTCTAATCTACTCAGAAAGAACCAGCCTGAAAAGATGTGCATGCCAGTACAATGGTGGCACCAGCCTTGGTGGGTAACCAGTGGCTTTCTAACTGGTGAAGAGATCTGATGAGTGGAAAGAGATCCATATCTGGAACTGGGAACTAGTTCTGAATCCTATGCAGACAAATATTATGCTCTCCAATGTCAAGCTCCCACTAGTCTTTGGCTAAAAGAGGGCTACATCCATCTAAGTCTCCCTAAATTAGTAACGGTTATCCAATTTAACCTATGCTAATTTTACTCTCCATTGGAGAATCTTCTTTACTTTTTCAGAAGGTAGTGAGACCCAAGGAGTTAAACCACCCCTCACATCTCAGTCAAGGCCCAGGCAAAACCACAGAGGAAGTGGGGAGACCAGCAAGAGTGCTGCTTCCATGGTGAACTTGACAATCAGTGTCAGGGTGAAGGAGACAGACGCTGAGGATACTCAACACACACCAAAGCAGAGATCCAGAAGCTCCTGAGAGCTCATTGTTGAAGTAGACTTAAAACTCACCCACCACAGCTCAGGGAATTTTGTAGTAGAAGGGGAGGAAAGATTGTAAGAGTCACAGGTTGAGATATCATATCCAGAGGCACTGCCTCCCCACCAATAACTGGCTGCTGCTACCACAACACATAACCCCATGGAGAATTCCAACAACCCAACTGAGGAGGCCTCCCTGTGGGATGGAAGCAGCAAGGAAGGGAAAGATGGTACCAACACATAATGTATCCATACAAAATATGTTCTTAATAATAATAAAATCAATAAAAATTACAAATATCAGATAGTATTTTGGATGGAGTATTATAAAGTAATTAGGACATTAAGGGAAATTGAAAGAATATTAATAAAGTACAATTTCAATTAATAACTTATTCAAACAGTTACAATACCTGTAACATGTTAGTAACAGAAGAAAATGAGTGAGGTCTTTTGCATGCTGTACTATCTCTAGTAATTCTATAAATCTATTCTTTTTATTATTATTTTATTTATTTTTGGAGAGAGACACAGAGAGAGACAGACATAGAGGGAGAGGGAGACATATAGAGATGGGCCCGCCAGCAGTCTCTCAACTGCTGTGAACGAAATCCAGATGCATGCACCTCCTTCTGGTCAAGTGCGGCATTGCGCCCTTGTGTCACTTTGCATCTGGCTAAACGTGGGACCTGGAGATTGGAACCAGGTTCTTAGGCTTAGCAGGCAGGTCCCTTAACCGCTAAGCCATCTCTCCAGCCCTAAATCTACACTTTTAAAAAAGAAAGTGAAATCATTTAATTGGCATTGTTTCTCTTCTTTTCATTGTTATGTAATTATAACAACTTTACAGAAAAGCAACACATTTCAACACCGCTCATTTTCTGCCTCCTGTGATCTCTTGTCATATAGTAAGCATCTCATTTTCATTCTCTGTCAGACATGCTCTCTCACGTGGTCTTGCTTTGCAAAGACAACAGTGGTTGTGAACTACATTTTGGTATTCATATGTGCCAGAAGGTCAGTAATAGAAAGTGATCTTGAAGATACCTAAAGATAAGGCATTTATTTGAAAAACTAGAACAGGGATATTTGGACAGTTAGAAAAATTCGTTGCAGCAAATCTATCAAGATAAGAACTTTAACTGTGACTGCTCAACTTTTTGTTCTGTTTGTTTTGTGACTGGCTTTGTTCAGTCAGTATTGACAACACCTTGAGCTTTTTATTGACATTACTTTAAAATTGCTCAAAACTGTTGGGAGTAGCCCATGATACCACAATAGCAACTACTCCTACTTCCTGAAAATGATGACTCGATGTTAAAATGGTTGATAGACTATCACCTTCACTAAGTTCATTATGTTTTTTGCCAAAACATCAGGTAGACGAGATTAATCCAAAAAAATAGTAGACATGGGCTGGAGAGATGGCTTAGGGGCTAAGGCGCCTGCCTCCTAAGCCTAAGAACACTGGTTCCAATCTCCAGCAGTTCCAATCTCCAGGTCCCACGTTTAGCCAGATGCAAAGTGACGTAAGGGCGCAATGCCACACTTGCCCACAAGGGGGCGCACACATCTGGATTTTGTTCGCAGCAGCTGAGACACTGCTGGTGCGCCCATCTCTGTCTTCCTCTACCTCTCTCTGTGTGTCACTCTCTGTGTCTCTCTCCAAAAAAAAATAATTAAAAAAATTTTAAAAATAGTAGACACTTGAGTGAAAATGGAACTACATGGCAAAGCCCATGCCATAGAAGAAGCTGGGAGGAAGGGATGGGATGGTCATGGTCCTTATTTGGCTCAGCTGAGGCCCATCATTTGCTTATTAATCCACTGTGATACAAAAAGTATATTAATTAGGATTTTGTAATGTCTCGAATGCTGTCTTGGAGCTACATGAATCAGCACCTGTCTTTCACCCTATCACCAACCATGACACTACAAATTGGGCTATTCTGCTCTTTTTTTTTAAGTGATTTATTTGTGTGTGAATATGTGTGTGCGTGTGTGTGTGTGTGTACACAGGCGTGTACATGCATTAAGGTCACTAGCTACTGCAAGTGAATGCCAATCAGATTTATGGGAGTGTCTGAGGAATTGAAGCCAGATCAGCAGGCTTTGCAAGCAAGTGCCTTTCACTGCTGAGCCATCTCCCTAACCTGTCACTCTATCTATTCTTGAATCATCACACTCTTCCACTTCTTTCCTGAGCTTCACAATACACAATCCCTGGCCTGCTTGATTCTCTTTATCTACATGACTGAGTTCAACCACCATGGACTTCATAGATCTTACTTTCTATCTACTGATAGAGACACGCTAGTGTTTTCTTATAAGGTCTACATAAAGATTAAATTTTCATGTACCTACATGTAGAAAAGTGAATAGCTAATTGTTACACTAATTAATAATTATTGGTATGAATCAAATTTAGCTTCTACTTTTTTACTTCCAATTTTTACTATCTATTTAGTTCTGTTATTAATTAGATTTAACTAAAGCAAAAATAATAGATTCTGGAAAAGTATATTAATTGTACAATTTATTTCCAAATATTACCAAGTACCTCTTATGTGCTGAATACTCTTCTAAGTGGTAAGAATACATAATAAATACAACCATCAAAGACCCTGCTTTGCAGGGCTTTCTCTAAAATTTGGATGGAGTGATTTGTCTTTGTATATAGTTAAAACTGGCATCTATAATTGAAGTATACTTATCCATGAGCAACCCCATGCATTTTTGAGATGAAAATGGGACCCATTCCCTTTCGCGATGCAGTATCATGCTGGGTATATATTAATATCTTTATTTGAACTTGAGCTGGTTGCTAATCTATCTAACTCTCTCCATGACATAAGTCTGAAAAAAAATCATTGGTTTTACATTCCAGTGGCAGAGAGTGAAGAAAAGAAAGCAGTTGGATATATGCTAACAACTTGCTTTACAGGGTAAGATCTAAACTAGGGTTGTCTACTAAAGAGTTGCTAAGAGTGGATCAGATGAAAGTTATCTGACTAGATGGATTGGGGGCATAGAAATCTCCAAAAGTGCCCTCGCACTGAGAAGAGGAAAAAGAACAGTCAAAGGCAATATCTGGGAAATTCTCAACCACAAAGAAAGGCTAGGAACTGAAAGCTCCAGCACATATAGAAAGTGTGCCCTCAACCAGAAGCAAGGGAACATTGACTCCCACACCTGCTCAGATACCTGAATGCTATACTGGTGGCAGTAAAGCACACTAACCATTGAATATCCTAAATTAACCCATGTTCCCAAGTTATCTGTGAAAAGATTGCTTCCAGTGGTGACCAAACATGAATACCCCTGATATATTTCACCTCTAAGGTAAATAAAATGTCTAGACCAAAACAAGAAAGGCAGGGATTCTCCCTCCTGCTATGGGGAGGGAGGCATGGAATGGTACAGGCTCAGGAGAGGGAGCTTTGCTTCTACTGTGAAGGTCCATTAGCACAGAGAAATGGCTAAGGTAATCCAGGATTGGGAGAATCACTGTGATAAATATAAACTAGAGTCAGCAGGAGAAATCGGAGAGTTTAGAGCTACATAGAGGACATGTTAACAAAAATTTATACACAAAATAAAATCAAAATAAAAACAAGAAAGAAAGTTCAGGGCCAGGAAACATCCTTGATGACAAGTGAGACAAGTGCTCAATTAGTAAGTCAGACTTGAAGCAAGAACAATGAATAGCTACGCCACACATCACTGTATGATGTTGGTCAAGCCACTTCACGTCTCTGTCCATCTTTTAGATTTTACCTCTATAAAATAGAAAGAGTACTTCACTTTGAAGTGAGGTGTAAGTATAGCTCATTAAATAGGAGATTGTCTAGTACTTAGTGAGTCTCACTGCATGTTTAGTTATAATAATTATTATTAATTATTATTATGTTTTATTTTATTAATTATTTATATATTTTATATAATTGTACACACAGACTTCCTCTATCCTACCCCAATTCTGCTGAGGGTCTTCGATGGTATTATTGGTGTTCATTGTGGGGACCAAGAGGCCTCAGTCAGTCTCTGTGGGAATGGGGAAACATGGTGTCTTAGGCTATTCCCACCCACCCTAAGGCTCTCACAATCTTTCCACCCTCTCATCCTTGTTTCCATGAGCCTTGGCAGGCAAGATGGAGATCTGATTTAATGCTTCTTTTTCTGTAAACTCTGGATCTAAGTTTTTTTTTTTTTTTTTTTTTTTTTTTGGGAGAGACAGAGGGAGAGAGGGAGAGGACAGAGAGACAGATAAAGATGGGCGTGCCAGCAGCCTCTCAGCTGCTACAAATGAAATCTAGATGCGTGCATCCCCTTGCGGTCAAGTGCGGCATTGCGCCCTTGCATCACTTTGCATCTGCCTAACGTGGGACCTGGAGATTGGAACCAGCGTTCTTAGGCTTAGGAGGCAGGTACCTTAACCACTAAGCCATCTCTCCAGCCCTGGATCTATGTTTTGATGAGGTTTGAGGGACCACGGTATCTGTCACCATTTCCCTGGAACTTATTTTCACTCTAGAAGTGAGAGCCATATTCCTGTCACTGCTTCTTCAATAATGACTTCTGTGCAGATGAGGTGGAGGTGGCCCATATCTTTTTTTGTTGTTGTTTTTTTGTTTTTTTTTGTTTTTTCGTTTTTCAGTTTTTCAAGTTAGGGTCTCATTCTAGCCCAGGCTGACCTGGAATTCACTATGTAATCTCAGGGTGGCCTCAAACTCATGGTGATCCTCCTATCTTTGCCTCTCAAATGCTAGGATTAAAGGCATGCGCCACCACGCCCGGCGGTGTTCTCTTCTTGGTGTAGTATTGTATCCTCGTTCTCCCACATATCCTCCTCCATCTGTAAATTATAACAGAGTCTCCAACCACAACTGAGAACAGTTAGAATAAAAGGGGATAAGCCTAGTCATTAGAAAGATATATTGATGTGTATATCTCTTCTTAGTTTAAGAGCAATGGAGGTTCTCTATGGAGCCTATTTCCTGTTCTAGGGAATCTGGCTTGGTTCCCAGAACCAGATAGGGGTTCACCTCCTCTGAGTAGGTCTCATGTCCAATCCATGAACAGTTGATTACCAACATCAGCTGTGTGCCACTGTTGCTCATCTGGTTGATTTGGAACTGGCAAGGTCACAGGATCTCCTGTATAATCAATCAGTTGGCAACTGTTATTCTCCAGCCACTCTCATAGCACTTTCCAGAACTGTGAGGGCTATCTGGGAGGGAACTGGATTCTTTCTCAGTTCCAGCACGAGCATTTGATGTCCTGTGGCTTCAGGCTGTGGTGTCTTCGGCATTAGGACTTACCTTTTAGCTCTTGCAAGTAACCAAGTGTTTTGGCAATGACCTATATTATTTTGGGGATCTCATGTCTCCCTGACCAATAGGTCACTGTGGGTAAGGGGTGGCAATTCCAGCCCTGGGAATTACCAGCCAGCACCATAGTTTTAGGGTAATTCTTTCTTCACCCTTTATGGAGCTCTTCTATACTACCCCCCCCCACACACACACTTATTGATGGTAATGACTTGTAGAGTGGTATTCCAGAAGAAATTTTCTATGTGATTGATTCCTATTGTCATTGCTTTTGTGTATCCTCCCCAAACCCCTTTCCTCTGCCCCCTGGGCTTTTCTATACTTTTATTTCTTTCTTCTTGCTGATAGTTGACTTGTTATCCAGTAGCCCTTCCTCTCTTCCCTCACCATTTTCCCCCTTTTCCCTCTTTATTCTAATGTCATGTTCATATTTTAGATATTTAATATGGCTTTCAATTAATTTATGCTGGACCAGGCTAGGAACTGCATAGCAGAGAAGTGATATTTTTCTTTCAGAGCCTGTGTGACCTAACTCAGCATGATTTTTTACAAGTCCCTCCATTTTCCTAAATATTTGATTGTTTCTTTTCCTTACCACCGAGTAGAACTCCATTGTGTATATGTACCCCGTCTTCATTGTCCATTCATGTGTTGATGGACATCTCAACACAGCGCCGCATGCATGCAGGGTCCCAGCTGACCCACACCAGCCATAGGGAAACCAGGACCTGGGGAACTGGGAGCAGAGTAAGTGGGAGCCCAGGCCTACTCACACCATTTCCACAACTCTTATTGTTTTCAATATTGCTGCTTTTTATTATTTTATTTATTTACTTGAAAGAGTGAGAAAGAGGCAGACAGAGAGAGAGAGAGAGAGAGAGGGAATGGGTACCCCAGGGCCACTAGCCACTGAAAACAAACTTCAGATGCATGTGCCATCTTGTGTATCTGGCTTTACGTGGCTACTGGGTCCTTTTGGCTATGCTAGCAAGTGCCTTAACCGCTAAGCCATCTCTCCAGCCCCAAATAATATTGCTGCATTTGTAGACTTGTTAGTGTATGGAATAGGGAGTTTCTTCAATGATGGAGAATATGGAATAAGAAACCAATTTCAGAGTAGCTGAAAGGTAAAGGAACATATTCACCCATATATGTGCAGAAATGTTCACATGAGGATCAGTGAGGGACTCGTGGACTGTCTGTGGACTGCCCACAGAATTATCACCCCTCCCTTCCCCAAGAGACCCTTCACTCAGTTTACAATGACTCAGTTTATAGAATCAGGCATTGCATTAGGACACACAGAACGAGGAAGAAAAATCTTCCCTTACAAACACAACTGTGCTAATAAACAGGTGCCGAGTAAGTATACAATTCATCCCTCCAAGCAGTCTCTTTGATGTGTGCAAACTGTCCGCCCTTTCTATATTTGTTTATGGTGTGTTAACTGTAACTGTGCTTGTTTCTCCCCAGATGTTTGGACGTCCATTAATTAGCACATCCTCTACAACATATTTGTGGATGTTTCTTACCAAGTGAAAGGGAAAACTGTATTCCAGCTGGAAAGAAACTGCAATTAAGAACACACACACACACACACACACACACATGCACACACACACACACACACACACACGATCATCTTAAAGACAGCTTGAGAATGAGACAGGAAGACTAGGGGGAACATGTGTATTAAGGAAGAAGGATCCAGTGGGAGATACTTCCCAGCCTAAACATTTTCAAGCTAACACATCATCAACAAACCTTTAGCTAGCATGTGACTCTAGGGTCAGCTTAATTCATGAAAAAAAAAAAATCTTGTCAGGAAAGAAAAGGAAGGTATTTACTTTTTTTGTTCTCAATTTGTTTTTATTATTGATATAGTATGGATACATCATGTGTTGGTACCATCCTTTCCCTTGTCCTTGCCCTCATTTTGCTGGAGGACCTCCTCAGTGGGGTTGCAGGGAATCCCCATAGGGTTGTGGGTTATGCATTGTGGGTACAGTCGGTTTGGGGGGAGAAGCAATGCCTCTGGAGCTGATGTCCCACCCTGTGGTTCTTACAATTTTTCAGCCTCCTCTTCTAGAAAATTCCCTGAGCCATTTTGGGTATGTTTTAAGTTTACTACTTCAGTGATGAGCTCCTAGGAGCATCTGGATCTCTGCTTTGGCAGGTGTTGAGTATCCTCGGGGACTTTCTCCTTCACCCTGTTTGTCAGGCTCACCATGGAAGCAGCACTCTTGCTCATCTCCCCAGTTCCTCTGGGTTTCATCTGGGGCTTGGCTGAAGTGTGAGGGGTACTTACTTGTTAGTATGAAACTGAGTAAACTAGAACTCTGCAAACTCATTATGATGTGGGACTAGAGTCCTGAGAAATTTAGATAAATTTCTATAAAATGCAGGAGACCCAGGTCCATGAACACCTACTTTGGGTCCCTGTTCATTTTATCAAAGAATTGAAAACATAAACTCAGAGAAGGGTAAATTATGAATGATAAGATTTATTTTAGGGAGAGTTAGGAGGATAAACAAAGCAGGACAGTCTAAACCAAGAGAAATCCCCTTTGCCAGCCTGGTTGGCAAGAGGAAGGGGGGAGGGTAGAAAAAAATCTTCACAAAAGGATGATCCTATCCAGGGAAAACCTCTGGAAAAGGCTTATACACACATGGGAAGCAGGCAGGAAAGTGCCCAAAACAAAACAGGAAAGCAGTTAGGCAAAAAGGAATCGGCCCCCTCAAGAGTGTGGTGGGGGTGAGAATGAGAAGATCCCCTCACATAGGGAAAGAAGAGCTAATAGAATGATAAGGGGTGGAGGAAGATCACCCATGTGACTCAGTCCCATTTAAACACATCAAACATCCAAGTAGATAGAATGAGCCTCATCATCAGACTCAGGCTTGTAGGGAGAAACCTGATTGGGTGGTGGGGTCAAGAGGCTGACTCAGGAAGGGACAACCCATAGATGTGCTAAACCTAGGAAAAGTTGAGAAAGCAGTAAGAAGCTGTCACCTGGAGTGAATGGCTGCAGCCATCTTGGATAAGACTGGATCAGGCATGGGATCTAGTCCAACAGACCAGGTAAAGTGGCATGCATGCTTCTGTGGGCCAGTCCATTGCTAACTACCTATTGGGGGGGCGTACCTTGCTCCTAATCTGTAGCAATTATTTCTGTTGAACTCCTTTTCACCATTTTATCCTGGCAAAGGGGTTGCAAAAGTAACTAACAAATTCAGCACAAAAAAAGAGGAAAGGTGTGTGTGTGTGTGTGTGTGTGTGTGTGTGTGTGTGTGTGTGTGTGTGTAGGTGTGTTCAGGTGTATGAGTGTTTGTGCCTGAATGCCCTAATGCATGTGTGTGGAGATAAGGGTATAACCTCAGCCCTCACCTTCCACCTTGTTTTGGAGTAGGATCTTAGCTCTGTTCACCACGCTTGATGGCCCCGAGTTCTCAGAGATTCTCCTGCTTCTGTCTCCCATCTTGCCATAAGCATGATAGGACTGCAGATGCTCATGGTACTGTGACTGGCTTTATCTGGGTTCAAAACATCCAAATTCGAGCTGGGCGTGGTGGCGCACGCCTTTAATCCCAGCACTCAGGAGGCAAAGGTAGGAGGATCACTGTGAGTTCGAGGCCACCTTGAGACTACATAGTTAATTCCAGGTCAGCCTGGATCAGAGTAAGACCCTACCTCGCAAAAAACCAAAAATAAATAAATAAATAAATAAATAAATAAATAAATAACTCAAGTACCCATGCTCTCATAGCAAGTGCTTTATCCACTGAGCCATGTTCCCAGTCCCAGAATTATTTATGCATTTAATATTTTATTTATTTATTTATTTATTTATTTTGAAAGAGAGAGAGAATGGGTGCACGAGGGCCTCCAGCCACTGCAAAGGAACTCCAGATGCATGTGCCACCTTGTGCATCAGGTTCACGTGGGAACTGGGTAATCGAACCTGGGTCCTTAGGTTTCGCAGGCAAGTGCCTTCATGGCTAAGCCATATCTCCAGCCTTATTTATTTATGTCTACAAAAAAAGATAATGTTTGAATTTTAACAGACTGGTCAAGAAATTATTAAACTGCATTAATTTCCCTACTAGCACAACCCTGTCTGAAAACATGAAAGAGCATTTGGTGGGCTTTCTGCAGTAGCATGCCCAGCCTACCCCCATCACACCCACCATCTAGCCTGCAGAACTGGCCCATTGCCATGTCATATCCTCTGTCTTGGCAGGATGCCACCAGTCTCTTATGAAAACAATAGCACCAACCTCTCTTTGCTCCTAGAAATCATGTAAATCGTGCAATTTTCCTGATTTTACTCATCTCTTTGGATCCTCTACTTATGTTTTATTTGGACAGTAAAGCATTCTTTCCCCTGGCCCATGACAGTGCCCTTGTTTGGCCAAAGATGCCATGGCCCACAAAAGGCCAGCCAGGAGGATTAGGGAAATCTCTCTTCTAGTATAAAAATACACCTCTTTGGAAAATTAATAATGTCTATAAACTCTCATTCTTCAAATCATAGCAACCAACTTTTAGTTTTTAACGGGCCATTTCACACTTGGCTGAAGCCATAATGTGAGGCTATGATTTGCAAACATTACTTCAGTTTTCATAGGAATTATTCATTATCATTTTAACATTTTACCTCTGCTTGTATTTTGTAGAAAGAAGCCAGTCCTATGCCCACAGAATCTTAATAAAAAAACATTGTGCATTTAGGTTCTATAAAGAAATTGCAGTAAAACAAACAAACATGCTCTGAGCAGGGAAACTATTTGGGGGACGGTTTGTGTGTGAGGCAGCGACACAAAGGGGAAAGGCAGCACTGTGTTCAGTGCGTGATCTCCTCTGAATCGCACAAGTCATGTGAGTCTGGCACTATTATGTCCACAGTCAGATAAGGAAGCTGACATTCAGAAAGATGAAGTCTGAGGCAGACAGTGGAGTTTGCAGAGCTCTGAGCAGTCTGGGGAATCTACAAATGCCGAGTCAAGGTTCAACCAGTGAAAGAGTTACACAGGAGGGAACAATGGCGAGCCAGGCTATCGTAGCAACCTCTCACCACGTAAACACACACCCAGTGCACAGAATGACTGAAACCAGAGCATGGCATGGGTAGACACAGAGAGGAGACAGAGCTTCATACAGGGGTCACTGGGGGATCACCAACCCCAGTGTCAGAAGCCAACCTGAGCAAACAAGTGCAAATAGAGCAACATTGTTTCACATTTAGCCTCAGGATTCACTTAAGACATGTCAGCTGCCTTGGTTTCTGTGAATAGCCCGAATTGGAAATCGAGAAGCCAAGAACTTAACCTTGGAGCATGGTTAGAGTGGATGTAAGTTGGGAAGAACTGACAACTCAATTGGGGAGATCAAAATTATTCACTGGTCATTAAGTCACATTATTGTCCCCAGTGAATTGACAAAGAAGCGTGAGCCTAAGTATGTGAATTGCTGCTGCCACACGCCACAGAAAGGACATGACTAAGGTTTGAATCTAGATATAACTGACTTCAAACCCCACAACGTTGTACTGGGGCAAGCAGAGATTACTAGTCAACCAGGTGTGTTGATTTACTTGAGGCAAGTGTCAGGAATCAGAGGAAGCCCATAAGAACAGAATAAGAGTAAAACAACAAGCAAAAGAAATCCAAACAGCTTAGAAAACCTACTCATAGTCTTACTATGAATCAGGAAAATGAAACTAAAATATTAACGAGATAACGAGATATCATTGCTCACCTATAAAGTTGACATAAATTTTAAATCTTCGAAAATATCGAGTGTTGATACCAGCATGCAATTATGAAAAATGTCCTGAGATGCTAGTGAGATCATCAACCTTTACAACTGTCTTGGAAAGCAGTCAGGCATTATCTATTAAAATTCAAAGTGTGAATAATATTAATTCAGTAATTCTATCTTGTGCATATGGCTGAGATATTTTCACAAAGCTGTGTATATGTGTCCAGAGAAACATAAATGCATTACCTACAGCTTTGCTTATGACCACACAAAACACATAAAAACAAACTGTCCAAGTAAAGAAAATAGATCAAAATTTTGGCTTAATACAATGTTGTAATTAAAAATGAGTTAGGGGCCAGGCATGGTGGTGCATACCTTTAATCCCAGCATTTGGGAGGCAGAGGTAGGAAGATTACCATGAGTTCGAGGCCACCCTGAGACTACACAGTGAATTCCAAGTCAACCTGGGCTAGGGTGACATATTACCTCAAAAAAATGAATTAGGGACTGGAGAGATGGTACAGTGGTTAAGGTGCTTGCATGCAAAGCCTAATGACCTGGGTTTGATTCCATAGTACCCACATAAAGCCACATGCACAAAGTGGCAGTGGCTGAGTCTCTGGCACACCCATTCTCTCTCCTCGCTCTTTGAGGTAAATTGTCTTATGCCTATGTTGGTTTATAAATTATAATAATGGATCATTCTGGTGTAGAGGTTGTTAATAATTGAAGAGGTTCAGCATATGTAGAGTTAGGAACAATATGGGGAATCTTTGTACTTTCAATTTTTCTTGGAGCCTCAAATGTTCTCAAAAGTAAAGTCAAGTTTCAGAACAATATCTATATTTTTATTAGTAAAGTTATTGTTTTGATATTGTCATAGAAAAATCTATGGAAAGGTATACACCAAATGAAATAGAATGCCTCTGCTCAGAAGAGTATATGAGTGGACTAAATGACCAGGAAAAACTTTCTTCAGTCGATAAATGAAAATTGACTTACCTGTAATTTTTAAAGACTTGATAGAGACATGTATTTAAATATTGCTTGGGTACTTAACAATAAAAGACATTTAAATGAAGCAAGAAAATCAAAAAACCCAAGGTAAGAGGGAAGAAGTTAGACTCACAGTTAGAGTTCCAAGTTCAGCAAGGGAGAAGCAAGGGTAAAAGAGAAGATGGCTCAGGTTACCCTTATCCTGAGCAGAAGGATTTCCTGAGAGCACGCAGAGCACTCCAACTGTCAGAATTATGTAGGATTTCCACCATGTGTTTGTTGATTTGAGACAAGCTCTTGCAATGTAGCCCAAACTGGCCTAAACTGCTGCCTCAGCCTTGCCATTGCTGGAATTACAGGTGTGTTCCACCATGCACAGAAGAAACCTGCTTTGATCTCATGGCATGCCTTTCTATTGCTCTGGCAGCAGTGAGTGGCTGCGTGATCTTTGAATCCATGAATGTGAGACTCTCAGAGGGAAGCAGAAGGACATTTGCATTGTGGACATACCTGCAGGACTTGAGAAATCAGAAGAAAGAGAGCCAAACAAAGATGCCAGCTACTTCTTATAGGAAAAGAAGGAGGAATGAAAGGAGGGAAGGAGAGAGGGTGGGGGAGGAAGAGAAAGGCAAGGCAAGGCAAACACACAAATGGCACCTGTGGTTAAGTGTGCTAGCCATAACTAGCCATAGAAGAGGGAGCAGCCCCCACTCACACCACCTTCCCCTAAACAGAGCCAATTGTATGAACATAATGAGAAATGATTAGTCATGTTAATTAAAAATAATTTGTTCCCACTCCTTAAAAGGTCAGACTGTCAGCTCTATGGAAAATTGAGTCTTCATATATTTTCATTTGATTTCTTATTTCAAGTCTAATTAGTTTCAATTCATTGTTAAAAGTGGTATATTTTTTCACATTGTAGTTTCTTTTGATCATGTTGTCTTCATTAGCAAGGCAGTCCTATTCTTGAGATCATTACAGGGGACTGTTTTGTTATACTACGGAGCTAATGCAATAGGGAGCTGGTATAGCAGATCAAATCCAG
Source organism: Orientallactaga sibirica (assembly GCA_036365145.1). Classification (NCBI taxonomy): domain Eukaryota; kingdom Metazoa; phylum Chordata; class Mammalia; order Rodentia; family Dipodidae; genus Orientallactaga; species Orientallactaga sibirica. The sequence goes on along the minus strand of JAEOAD010000031.1, from coordinate 8,885,435 downwards.
AAAGATTGCAACATGCTTGCAACTGAATGGAAGACACAAGCATTCTCATGTCAATATTTCATGTTCTTCATGTTTCAAACAACAAACCCTTGAACATTAAAACCAGAGAACCCTTTCCTCAATGCCAGCAGTTTGACTATAGCAATCTATTCCCCCTATCAGATCATACAATGCCCCAATTTAAAACGAACAAAAAAATGAAAAAGCAAACAAGAAAAACTCCATTGGATTGTCAGGATAATAAAATGTCTAAGAATCCCGAGGGCTTGGCCATGAGGAGGTTGTCAACAAATTTTGATGAGAAGCTTGTTCTAAATGTAGTGGATCCAGATCCTCCTAACTAATGTAGGATCTACATAATAGTATCAAAATCACCTATGTTTGGACCTCTAAACTGCACAGTGCATGAATTACATTACATGAACTTCCTGCTAGCTGATGACATATATATGTCATCTAGTAGAAATGAAGTGATTCTTTCAGATGATACAGGGAATGAATGGCGAATGCAGAGCACATACCCAAATTGTTTGCACTGAACTAGTTTTTAAAGAGATGAGATGTTAGTGCTTTCTACAACACACAAACCCTCTGTAGAGTGTTGGTTGCCCATGGTAACGGACCATAGGCAAAAAGCACAATCCCCTTTAGTATTCACCGGTGTGTTTTCACTATTCTGTTTGGGGATCTGAAAACAAACCTCTTTATGTTAAATGAGGGCTTGGAACAAAGACCTTATTGCAGAAACTCGCCCACTAAAAGGCTGGAGTAATCTGGAAGCCAAATAATACATCATCCCATCCTGGTCCTCAGAGTTCAAGGAGGAATTTGGGAGGGCTTACTCTTATTGCCTTTTAACCCCAAACTGTTCCCATCTGGAATCAGAGAATATAGTACATTCTGTGGTCTTGTTGATATATATTGGGGTGATTATCCTATGTAAGTGCATGCATGGTCACTTACAGCCAACTCAAAAAGTAAAATAAAGGTAAATAAAAGAGCAGAGTTTTGATTCAATACAAAAGACAGCATGTCTTAATAGCACCCATAACACAAAAAGTCCATTCAATAATGCCAGTCAGAGGAGAAACCACTTAGGAAAGCAGCCACACGGTGGATTAAAAAGCCTTTTTGTCAAATATATAAAGGTCACTGAGGCAGTAAACTCCTTAAAGGGAAAGACAATGTATTCATGCATGAGAAGCTCAGCCTGGAACAAGACACGTTGACCATACGAATGATAATCCTGTCTGAGTGAAATGTACTCAGAGACATCATTTACAGATATAATGGCATAAAAAAAGCCTCCATTAGAGAAAACCTGTATGAGTTTATCACCCACACAATGACAAGTGTCCTTGGCAATATCTGGAAGTGCACTGAAGCCTTCAGGACGACCTTGCCTGAGGCGATCGTTCGGTGGCTTCTGGTGAAATCATGCAGGTGAATGGTCCCACTGGAAAAAGCTCCGAACCCACACAGAAGACTCACTCCTGGTACTTCTTTAGTCAATTCCAGGGCAAGTCCTCCTGCGGGACAGACTGCGTGCCCCTTGGTTCTGTGGCCTCATTGCTGGTGCTCATGTTAAGGAGAGACCATCCCCTGGGTGTGGTTGCAGGGCAACTGAGTAATTATCCCAAGGAATTTGTTTGTGCAAATGTGCTGTGCTACTGACATTCCCAGGGCACCCTGGCAGTGTAACATGTCATCAGAGCCTACTGTGTATGACAAGCATGGAAGTGGAGGAAGGGAATGGAGCTCCCGATGAAAACCCACCAACAAACTGTTAACATCCTCTATCTTGGGGACTTCCTGTTTGGTGTACTCTACAGCTCAGCCTTCCTTGGGCCTACCCACTTCTCTGTGTGCACAGATGAACTGTATTAAACTCAAGCTTCCCTCAGAAATGCTTGGGACTCAGCTGGACAAGGAGCTCAGTTGTTTTGTGCTCACCTGGCATGTACACAAGGCTCTGGGTTCCATCCAGCATTAAAAAAAAAAAAAAAAAAAAAAAAAAAAAAAAAAAAGGTCAGAAAACGATTACAATTGGGCATGGTGACAGAGGCTTGTAATTCCAGAAATCAGAGGCAGAGGGATGTTTGAGGCTCAGCTGGGTTATAAAATGAGACCCTGACTCAGAGGAAATAAAGTAAAAGGAAGGGAAAGATAGTAAGGGTCAGAGAGAAGGAAGGAAGTTAGGAGAGGGAAAAAGAAAAGGAAAGACTAATCTTGGGCTAGAAGAGGATCTACACCCTTTAAATTCTCTCTGAGTTAATAACGGTTATCCCATTTAATCAGTGATGAGTTCACTCTCCATTGGAGAATCTGCTTCTCTTTTTCAGACAGGAGCTGGACCTGAGGAGAAAAATAACCCAGTACATTCCACCCTGGCCCCAGCTGAAACCAGAGGAATTGGGGAAATGATCAAGAGTGCTGCTTTTTCAGTGAACCTGACAACATTACAAGGGGGAAGGAGATAGACACTGAGGACACTCAACACCTACCAAATCAGAGATCCAGAGGCTCCTAAGCACACATCACTGAAGTAGACCTGGCATGGCTCAAGGAATTTTGCTGAAGATGGGGTAGAAAGATTGTTAGAGCCACAAGTTGGGACATTTTGCACAGAGACATTGCCTGCCCCCCATAATGCATGACCCACAATCCCCATGGGGCTGACTTGCATCCACAATGAGGAAAGCCTCTTTAGAAAAGGGGGCAGGGAGGAGGAAAAGGATGGTACCAACATGTGTTGTTTACATACTAAATATGTCTATATCTAATAAAAATTAAAAGAATAATAATAATAAAGGTAAAGGAAATGGAAGAGAAATGAAAAGGAAAGAAAAAAGAAAATATGAGGCATACCAAGCCACCACGTGGTTGTGTAAGCAGAACAGCCCTAAATTCCAGTGTGTTGCTTCAATTTCCAAACAAATATGTTCTTCTAATAATATCAGATCACCTAGATTAAATAAAGCAAACTGGCTAAAATGAATTATGGGGTGTATTAGCCCTCCCCAGTATATTAGAAGATTTGTCTCTACTGAGGTTCCTATGGCTGGAATTCTAACAACAGATACATTCACTGTCAGGGTTCTTTGGATGTGAGGAATAGGAAAAGCCTCTAGTTATAACTTATGACAAAAAGAATTTACTAGAGCAGGGATAGGGAACTCGCAGAAGTGCAAATCTAATGAATAAGGAAGAGAGGCTCAGGGCTTGAGGCACGTCTGGGGTGTGGACCAAAACACTATGGAAGGGTTCTGCTTTCCCTAGTCAGGAAGAGCAACAAGTAACAGATCAGTGAGACCATCCAGTCATCATCAGTGAGATTAACCAAGAAGCCTGGCTTATATCACCACTTTATTCCTAGTCTCGTCTTGGGCAAAGAGCTATGATTCGCTAGCCCACAAAGAGGGCACACAAGAAAAAAGATGAAGGTGTTCTATCACCAAGCAAAAGCAAGGAAGGCTGGGGAACCAAAAGCAACAAGTGTCCTTCTCAACCCAAAATAAATAACAAACGCACAGGCCGACAGGAGCCTAGGGCTGTACCCGCTGTGTGTGTTTAGCATCTTTTTCATGGAATGACTGCGAGGATGAAATGGGACTCTGGGTGTGATGCTTGAGGTATGGAAGCAAACACAACAACACTATTAAGACAGCAAACGGAAAATGCCAGTGGTGTGGTGATGACTTTAAGGTCTCAGAAAGCAGAGCCTGGGAAAATGCTGCCACAGAAGTCATGGCAGGCCAGAGAACAGGATAATGCTGGCCCTGGAGTTGGGAAGGTTCTCAGCTTGGGGATTCTTATTTATGGATACCCAGAATAAGACTGTGGCACTGAGAAGCAAAATCAGTAAGACCAGTGACATCATGGCAAGTTAGGGCCTTGCCCTTAAAGTTAAACAAAAGAAAAAAAACAATTAAAAACTCCTGTTTAAATCTGAGGGATCTATACTAAAGGAAATGTGTTAATGATGATGGTGATGGCAACATATAAAAGCTAACAGAGAACTTGAAGCAAAGGGTGAGTTGAATGACAGGCAAGTAGCAGTCCTCATTCATGCCTGGAGGATAAGGGAGAGTATAGTAAAATCTGGACCCTGTAAGGGGGAGCTTGACATGCCAAGGAACTAGAGGAGAGGTGGCCACTACTCAGGCACATGCTCAGGTAGAGGAGCCTGCTTCCTGCTTTCCCTCTCCCATCGTCTCCCACAAGTACCTCCCAGTGGCCCATCCCACCTAGAAGGAGCTGGGGGCCTAGACAATGATGAAGGTGTGTGGCCAGAAGAGCAGGGAAGAGGTCCAATTTGGTCTCAGAGAAAGCAGACTCAGGATCAAAACAGATTTTTGAAGCACACGATCCACAGAATTGAGTAGCTATGTGGAACTGTAAAGAGATTGATTTAATGACGTTAAAAATTCCATGCATGCAGGAATTCATGAATTAGGCAACACCAGACTCCACAAAACTCGAAGCTGCACTGTGAAGGGCCGGGCACAAGGAAAGCTTTTATGTTATGAAGTAATTTGGTGGCTGTTTTCTAGAGAAAAGGGAAGTGGAGCCTATCCAATCAGATAACCACCAATTGGGAGCTTTGAACTGGGGAACACCTTAAGCACATTAGGCATAAGTGCGAACCCAGGTGACTAGAGAGAAGAGGACAGAGACATAGAAAGAAAGATGGAGAGAAGTAGAAAAGTCAGCCTGAATTTCATTGTAGGTACAAGTGACCTAGGCAAGGTGCTTGATCTGAGGAGAGGAAGGAGATGTGGAGACTCAGGAGAAGAATGGCTAGGAGGAGGGACAGAAAGGACAGAGGCTTGTTTGTTTCACATCTATTTTACCGACTGTTCCAGGGGACTTCTAGTGATTCACTCGCCCTAGGATCCTGCTGCAATTAGTGGGAGGGATTTAAACCTTCGTAGATTGTGTGTGTCTGTGTATGTGTGTGTGTGTGTGTGTGTGAGAGAGAGAGAGAGAGGGGGAGGGGGAGAGGGAGAGGGAGAGAGAGAGAAGAGTTTGGGTCTTACCATCCATCTGCTATTGCTAGCACAGTCTGTCCCAGTCATACAAATCCATCTGAGGACACGTTGTTAACAGTCCTGCTTTCAGCTTCTTCATGGTCTCAACTTTAGATGTTTCACTGGGCAGACACTCAGAGGAGCTTCCCTGCATGTCCACTGAGAGTCCAGGCCACCTTGTTGATTACAACAGGAAATTTGGGGGAACTAAATGATTTTGAAGAGAGTGGGGAGTGGGAATGATGAGATTTACCATAAATCATCTTAAAACATTTTTTATGTAAGTATTTAGGGGATCTTCTAGAACAACTAGTTTCATTTTTCAAACTTGGTTTTATTTTATAATTAAACTAGCCATTCTCAGCTGATGTGCAAAGAGCTGAGATAAGAAAAAAATATTAAGGTCCATCTCACTTCTGAGCTGTGATGTCTCTTCGCCAGCCCTGTGTCTTGTACAGGCGTGAACACTTTGTCTATCTGCATTCACATATTTTCTGATTGCATCTTTTAACTCTAAGGAGATATTGGCAAAGGACCATTTTATCCTGTACATTTTTATATGGAAAATAAATAAAATATGAATCAAAATAATAATTTATGGATGATGTATTCCACTGAATAGTAAAAATGCAAAGGCCAAGAGCACCAGCAGCACGCATGGGTGTCAGGACGGCTGACTTATATCCACAGACTTGGGGGTTCCTTTGTGGGTCTACAAGGACCATCTGGGATGAAGATATCATTTCAGCCTGAGAACTAGTTTTTCATCCCAAGGGAGAGTAAAGGGTATGTGTTTCCCTGGCTTAAAGACTGAGCCAGACCGTGTTGTATGCTCTTCTTAGCAATCTGAGCACCTACAGGTTTTGATTGAGTGTGTAGCCGCAATCTGGCCTGACTCCATCTTAATAATGGGAAAATTCTTTTCAACCTTCCCTGACCACAGGTCTCAGAATTACACTTCAGGTCTTGTCAGGGACACTGTCTCAGGGGCTTATGCCTATGTGTACGTATCTATGGGTATGGTTGGATATATTATCTTTAAAAATATTTATTTGCATATATTTGTATGAGTGTGCTGCAAACATATGCTTGTCTGGTTATGCATGAGTGTCTGGGAAATTGAGCCAGGGATGGTATGCAAGCAACTTTAACTGCTTAGCTATCTCCCCAACCCTGCATATATTTTCTAAAAAAAAAAAAAAAAGGTCAATAGCTTTATCAATAATCTCACACTTGCTATGTGTAATTGAGTCAAATTCAGGAAAAAGAATGACCCCTCAAAAGAAGCAAACTTATCCTCACATCCATGTTCTATGTTGCCTCCTAACAAAATGATGCCCAAGCGGGTGGCTAGTGTGATGCCACAGGTGCTCTCCTCTCAACGTGGTTAGTGAAGCATACTTCTAGTTGGGTTAGCTCTCCATTACATTGTGAGCCATGGAAGAGAACAGCATCCATCCAGATGTCCCTCCATTCTCCCCAAGCCAACAATGGTGATGATAGCAAGACAACAACCTGCAACTACATTAAAGAAGCAAAGAGAAACTTGCCTGGTTGACAATAAGTGGACCCACACAGATCAGGGTTGCACCCTAGGGTTCTGTCTGCTTGAGGAGTTACATGAGGATCTTGTTTATAATCCCATTGAAAAGAAAGTACTCGAAAATAAAAACGGTTTGGTCTTTTCACGTTAACGGTCTTTTGTCCATGGCACACTAATGGAACAATTTTAGAATAATGACATTTTTTTCCTTGTGAAAGATGCTTCTGGCAATCAAAAGAGGGTTCTTTATTTCCTAGCTTGGCACTCACATTCATTAGAACTAGTTGCATCCAAGTTATAGAGGTTTATTTATTCAGCTAGAAATGGGACATTAACATTTTAAGAGGATGGTGCATAAGCTTTTAGAGATAATCTTCTCCCTGTTCTATTCTGTTGGTATTCTCTTCAGAAATGCAAAGCACAATATATATTTTCCCCTACAAAATGATGAGTTTTTAATAGTTTATCACAAAAGGTCTAAGCTCCATTTTGAAAAAAACTTCAAATTTGAGCTATAAATGGGAGGTTTGTAAGTATAAAAGATGCTCAGAATTAAAGCCTCCCTCAAGTGTAGACCAGCCTTGAAGATGTGTGTGTATGAAGGTCCACCACAATCCGTCAGCAGTCCTGCGCTTAGGAGGCAAGCATCTGGAATGACTACTTCCCACCCTCTCTCATCTCTTACTCAAGTGTTTCCCCATGTGTTAAAGGGATCCCTCTCCTTCTCACTTCATAAGAATCCACTCCCTGGACTTCTACCCCTGCTTCCTGCATCACTCTTCTCTCTCTCTCCCTCTGGATTCATGTAGTAACAAGCAGCCAAACTCTAGCATTTTAGCAAAACCTCCATTTCTTCCAAGCAGAACAATTCCTTTATTATTTGTTTCATAGCCAGACATCACCAGTGTCAACTGATACATGTGCCTCTACTTCCTCCTTCCCCATACTTTTCTACCCAGTCCATCTGACTTCATTCCCTACCACTCAAAAGAAAAAAAAAAAATCTCTGGTGGCCAAAGAGCTCTACTTGGGCAAATCCTACAATCATGACTCCTTTTTATTCCATCTTAGCTGGACCTAACAAAACTACCAACTCTTCCCTATTGGTTGAAGGGATGAAAACAGAGAGAAAGGAACCCCTAAATGCCCACTATTTGCTTTGAGCTCCTCCTATCCAAGGCCCCTGGCTCTCAAAGCCCTTACCAAAACAGCAAATACAATTTAGTTCTCATCTTCCTCTTTCACTTTAAAAAGACAGGGATGCCGGGCATGGTGGCGCACGCCTTTAATCCCAGCACTCGGGAGGCAGAGGTAGGAGGATCTCCGAGAGTTCGATGCCACCCTGAGACTACATAGTTAATTCCAGGTCAACCTGGACCAGAGTGAGACCCTACCTCGCAAAACCAAAAAAAAAAGACAGGGAGAGGGCTGGAGAGATGGCTTAGCAGCTAAGGCGCCTGCCCGCTAAGCCTAAGAACGTCAGTTCCAATCTCCAGGTCCCACATTTAGCCAGATGCAAAGTGACAAAAGGGCACAATGCCGCACATGACCACAAGGGGGCTCACGCATCTGGATTTCATTCACTGCCGCTAAGAGGCTGCTGGCGTGCCCATCTCTATCTGTCTTCCTCTCCCTCTCTCTCTGCCTCTCTCTGTGTCTCTCTGCAAAAAAAAAAAAAAAAAAAAAAAAAAAAAGACAGGAAGAAATTCACTAGTGTTTATTTTGCTAGAATTCCTCTGTAAAATTGCAATTCCCAGGTCAAAACTTGCCATTAGGTCAATACCCATTGGAGCCGCAGTTATTTCTTTAGAAGGTGATAAGGAAAGACAAAAAAAAAAAAAATCTTTTTTTTTTTTTTTCTGTAACCATTCTCTTTTACCTGTGTACTGAAGAAAGAAAAGGCAAATTTTGTTCTTAAAAATAACATTGATTCTTCAGTTTTTCTCCCTGTAGAGGCTTCTATGACGATGATTCCAGGAATGAATTCTGACCATGATCATAGTGTCATTGTTCCTCTCTTTGCTCATCTTATGGATGTAAGTTATTTATTAATGAAGCAGATGGGGTTGTGGGTGTTAGAAGGTACTTTGAAGAGAGTGATGAAGAATAAGCCAATTTATCAACTCTGCATGGCAAACCATCTGAGGACTTAATTGAGAATTGTCTTTGGAACTCAGGGCTGCTGCTTCGCTGGGGCATGTTTGCCTAATTGCCCCGGAGGGAATTTCACTCTCTGTCACTTTCCTCTCTTCACCATTTGTCAGTGTTCCCTATCCACTCTCCTCCTTTTACAGCCTCATTGCACGGCCTGCCTAATACTTCTGGTCTTCATCTAACAGCTCTTGAACTCTGCATTCCCATCCTGCCAAGCACCAGGAACCGCAGACGAGTCGACAGCCGAGCCAAATCAGCATGAACAGTAAACACAGGACACTCAACTAACTTAGTCTCACCCATTTGCTGCCCTCAGAAAGACGTGACAGTGAGTCCAGAAGGACAAGCTAGCAAACAATGAATGGCATTGCAACATCTCTAGAAACTGGAGTACGAGTGACCAGAGGAAGTACATGCCCCGGTTACATGTGAAAATCCGAAGCCTGCCATGTCCTGGCAAGAAAATATTCTGCTCTCCTGCAGACACTGCTCAAGGGCTCTGTTTCAGTACATGCCTGCTACCACACACTTCTTTTGATGAATTGCCAGTGGCACTTCTCTTCCATAAAGGGTTCCCAAAAACAACACAGCCAGCTGTGAAGTCTATTTAACCACAGTGAGAAAACTTTCAGCCTCCAAACCCCCAGCAGGTAGGTCAATGGGCACCCAGCCTCATTAGTCAATGTAGCTTTGCATGAATTTATTCACACTCCATTGATAAGCATGAAGAGGGACCTGTGGGTAGGGAGTCATGAACAGGTTCCTCAAGCCTCATCAATTCTACTCACAATTGCAGAGGGAGCCCTGAACAAGGAGTGACTCCACCCCTCCCAGCAGTGATCTAGATGGATGGGGGTGGCTATGGACTCATTCCACACTTTCTCCATTCCTGGCTTCCATCCACAGAGATCTACAAGGATACTTAGTATGCAAGCCCAGGACTACCTAATCTTTCCAATCATTTACCTTGAGTCTAATAGGGATTTGTCTTATGCTGTTCCTTAGTCCTCTGTGTGTTAGTTCTACTCAGCGGTAAAGAAAAATGAAATTATGAAATTTGCAGGGAAATGGATGGATCTGGAAAGGATTATACTAAGTGAGGTAACCCAGGCTCAGAAAGCCAAACGTCACATGTTCTCTCTCATATGTGGATCCTAGCTACAAATAGACAGACTTGTGTGTGAACTGGAACCAAAACTTGGTACCAGAAACCAGTAAGCTGGTAAAAGGCTATAAGGGAGGGAGGAAAGGGAAGGACTGAAGTGTATGGTATTGCACATATGTAAGTGGAAGGACTGATTACAAGGAGGGGAATGGCCTAACCAAGGCCATGGGTAGAGAATGCATAAAAGAAGGGCAGGGGGAGGGTCAATCTAATTTCAAAAGATTGTGAATAAGACTTATGTAAAACTACTTTTTTGAATAATGGTACATCTAGAAGCTGTAGACTGTTACTAGAAAATTTTCAGTACCTGGGATGGGATACCTTCCAGTGAGTTGTTGGCCAAGGAGGTCCCGGTAGCCTCCAAAACATTAAAGGCTTTTGCCAAAGCCCATGGTTTCCCCTGAGAAACAGATAGTAAGACCCTATTGCTGAAGACATCTCTTGCCTAAGAGGCAAGGTCACTGAGAAAGCAAGCTGGTGCTGAGCAGAAAACCTTCTCCCTGTAGACCAGCCAACTGAAAGCTGGAAAAAGCTGCACTGCATGCAGAGTATGGGAGACAGAAGTCATCAGCAGTGAAAACAGTGGACACTGAATATTCAAATTTGGCCAGACAGGCCCAAAGACTGAACGGGTGCAATAGTGGCATGTCTACTCGTGGGGTAACCAACTGCTCTATAATTGGACTGAAGGCCCTCTCTACGGAAGGGAATACATACCTGGTACTGAAAAACCTAAGCAAAGTCTATGGTAGGTAAGGTCATGAGCCTTAGGGGTATAAAGCATGCCCTTATCTAAATGTATATACTATTCCCACCAAGCTGCCCGAAAAATACTACACTTAATGCTCATATTCACATATTAATGCTACTCTCACTTCTGGTTAGAGAAGCTTCTCTTTTCAGATGGCGATGACCACTGGGATGATCCAAAAGGCAACATAGTGCTGAGAAGAAGGGATGGAGAAGTGCCCAGCACTGAAACATCTCTGTCACACCCTCCAAGGCTCAGGGATCATTGCGGAAGAGGGGGTGGATAGAATGGAAGAGCCAAAGGAAGGGTACGACTCCTTACAATGCAACTGCCCAGACAGAAATTGGCCTTGATATCCATGACCTTGCTGTGCCTAGCAATACCTCCATAAGACCCTCATAATAGAAGTAAAAGATGATGACATCAAATTAAAAAAAGAGACTAATGGAGAGAGGGAGGGGATATGATGGAGAGTGGAGTTCTAAAGGGGAATGGGGGGGGGAGGGAAAACTATGCACCTTTTGTATGTAAGTATGTTTTTGTTGTCAATAAATATTAAAAAAAAAAAAAAAAACACCCACAGTGCAGGCCATCCTCACAACTTTATACTATGCAGCATAGTTCTGGATGACCCCTTTCTAGCCCTTGCTTCCACAATACCCCACCTTCCACATGCCTCCCCCTCCGTTCTCTTGAATTGCCAACCATTGCAGCTGACTCTCTTAAACTTGCAAAACTTTTTTTTCTGAATTTCTCCTTCAACTTCCCACACAAATGAGAACCTACAGTCTCCTCTGAGAAGTATTTTCCTTGGGTTCCTTTAAGATTATGAGTGTGTTTCCCCACAACCCTCCTAAATCTTTGTCTGACTCCATATAAAAACTCTAGCTTTGAATTTCTTCACATCAGATTATATCAAATTGTCCACTCCTTGTTTTAGTCATTTTCTGATTTCTGTGTCAGTCAGCTGTCACCTTCTCTCCCACATGACTTTTATTAATAGATGGTTTCTCTGGGCATTGGATGAACTTGTCAACATTTAGCATTCAATTTCAGTTTTCCCTGCTGATGCTGTCCTTCATCCTATCTCAGCACCAGCTTCTGGGCTTAAGATAGAGTCCATCTTGACCAATCACCACATCCATGCCACAATCATAATCAGTATGCCCTGCTCTATCTGCCACTTATCTTTCCAGATAATTTTTCACAGTAGCTGGCTTCCAATAAAATCTTGACAATACTTTTTCACTCGCCTCCTGATCCTCTCCTTTCTTCTTCCCGTATTTAAATGACATTGTCTTTCATTGAAATCCCTCCTTTCCAAACTTTCCCTTACTCACCTTGTCCTTCAGCACACACCATTAGTTAGTGCAATCAGAATCCAAGACTGATCCTGTCCTCTTCTTGTCCACACCATAACTGTAGAACATGACTATAGAAAAGCAAATGCCTTGGACTCATTATTTTAAACATATTGACATGAACTTCCAGTGGATTCCTGTTAATGGCTAATGACCTTATGCCACTGGATCCAATCTCACCCTTACTGTTCAAGAAAGCACTTTGATACTGTTTCCCCCTTTTCTTCAAACTTCCAAAATTGTATTAGCTTATTTCCTTGGATGAAACAATTGCTATAACCCTAAGGGAACTTCTTTATCATCATATGTGTACACATTGTAGCATGTGTATTCAGTGTCCTGATATATTACTATTGGAATAACATTCTTTTAAGAAGATGGATATACATATTGATTAATCCCTCTTCTCCAATTATCTTTTAAATAAGGAACTTTAATAATTCAGCATAGCATACACTCTACTACTTCACTCCAAGGCTTCCCGTGACCACCATGTTAAAACATCCAAAGGTCAGATGTCACTTTCAAGGTGACAATCTTGGCTTGCCAGGAAGCCTTGTAACCTGCATCATACCTTTTGCTATTCTCTTCTAGTTCACATTTCCCCCTTTCCTAAGACTATATATTCTTAATTTTCTTTGTATTGCCCTGGCCATTGCCAGAGGTTTCGGGTGATTTCTCTTCTTTCCTCTAATGTCTTAACTTGGGAATGGACTTGAGCTCTCTTCATGATCCTCTTCTTTTTGAATTCACGATCCATATTTTCTCACTTTCTTGGTCCAGTACTGTCCCATGGCTTTAAGCACATGTTCTATGTTAATGTCTCCAAAATTTATATTCCCTATATGAGCAATCCTGTTGTGTCTAAAGTCCTCTTTTGATCTGTCCTTGTCTCCATTATGATTTCCAGGATATGACCAGCTTGTCCTCATCTTGCATGCTATACCCCCTGCACCTCCATCTCCTTGCGTTAGTCATTCCCCCTCAGTCCAGAGCTCTCACTGCCATCACTGAACCGCCCTTTTCCCTCACATGTCATACCTGTGTTCTTAGTTAAATGTGTCAGCAGATTAACTCATCTGAGCCATGCTTCTCAAGTTCCTTTTGCTTAGAAAGCATTTCTCCTAGATCTGCCGGCTGGACATTACCTTCTTTGTGTGTGTGTGTGTGTGTGTGTGTGTGTGTGTGTGTGTGTGTGAACATCTTCATGATTTCCTTTCTAATCCTCTTCTCAATTACATAGAATCCATTCATCTAAGTTCCATCACATTATCCCATGTATGTTTCAAAAACAGTCCAGTGAGACAAATTCTTATCACCTGTTTCCTACAGATGACAAAATGGAAGCACAAAGTAGTTCATAACTTGCCCAAGGTCACCGAGATAGCAAGAGCCAGAACAGGCACTAAAACTCAAAGAGTCTGGGGATAGAATGTACACTCAGCCATCACACTGTGCAGCCTTTGTACAGTACTTATAAACTGTGGGCACTCCATATCTTTTTATGAACCATTCATTGTTTGCTGTCATTCTCCCTCCTAATCAATGTCAGGTCTATAGCACAGAAATGTTTTAATGTTTTTATCATTGCTGTGCTTTCAGAACCAACTGCCTCTAACTCATAGTGCCAGAGCTCAGTGTTTCTTCCATGAATGAATGCATGAATAACTGTACCAGCATAACACAGTATAATTCTAGAGAGAACAAGACCTTCACTCAGGAAGTCTTTGTACATGGAGACCCCCTGGAGAAAGGAATGCCATTAGATATTTCTCTTTTAAATATGCTATTAGCATACTTTTCTTTTAATTGGGACCAGTGTGCATATATTAAAAAAAGAACAATATGTCAGTTGTTCTATCCAATGTTTTGTACAGGTTTTAATAAAGTATTAATATATTTCAGTTCCAAAAACAGTAAGATTGTAGTAGAAAAAAATCAGATAAGTGGCTGGGTAGGAGTGACAAAAGGTTGGGAAATCCCTAAGAGGAACTGAGACAATTAAGGAAGAGGCTTTAACCTGCCTGAGGATTATGTATATTGGCATCCTTGGAGATTGGTTGAGGAGTAGGAAGCCACACAAGATTAGTGGCATTGAAAGAATCTGTCAATATTCATATTAATAGGCTGTGATAATTTTTATTTATATCAGTTATTTATTCTTAAATACAAGGGAAACAAAAATAAGATAAAATAGTGGGTTCAACAGTTAAAACACTTGACTTTAAAGCCTAACGACTCAGGTTTATTTTCCCAGTACCCACATAAATCCAGATGCACAAAGTGATGCATGCACCTGGAATTCATTTACAGTGGATAGAGGCCTGGTGCACCCATTATCTCTCTGTGTCTGTCACTCTTCTTTCAGTCTCTCTGTATGCAAATAAATAAGTAAAATATTTTTTTAATATAAAATCAAAGTCATTAAACTCCTTTCCAAAACTCCTTGCTATTCCTGGTGCTTTACACAGTAGCACATAACGTTAGGGTTTTGGAATCACATGATTTAGTAGTGCCAGGGAACAAATGAGAGACCCTTAAACCAATCACTTACCATTGCCAGTCTGTGTTTGCCTTGTCTAGGAAGTGGACACATTAACACTACCTCTCACAGAGTGATCTAATGAGATTACTACACCATATCTAGGAAGTCATAAGTACTAAATAAATACGAACAAGTACTATTCATTACATGAAAAAGCCAATGTCATATAAGGGTAAAAACTAAGGTGCAAGGAATTCAAGTAGACACTTTGCTTACTCATGGTAGAGCTAGATGGTAGAGCTAGAATTGAAGTCTCAGTTGGGCTGATTCCTTATCTACCATGCCTCCTAAACCTGTCAAGTACCTGTCCAGTAAAATAATATAAGATATAATCACAATGCATTAAGACTGGAATTTCTCATGTGTTTAGAAATGACTTCATGCCATGCTTATTCTGGGGACTTTCCATATATAAATGTATTTAAACTCCACAGCAAATTCATGAAAGAACCCAGTTATTACATTACTTAACAAATGAAGAGGGGACTGGAGAAATTGATCAGCATTTAAAGATGCTCACTTGCAAAGCCTGACTAGCAAGGTTTGATCCCCAGAACCCATAGTAGCCAGATGCACAAAGTGGTGCATACATCTGGAGTTCATTTGCAGAGGCAAGAGGCTCTGGCACATTCATTCCCACAGTATTTCTCTCTCTTACCTCCTCCACCTGCAAAAAATAAAAATAAAAAAACAATAATTTTTAAGGTATTTTTGAGGCAGAGACTCACACTAACCCAGGCTGACCTGGAACTTACTCTGTAGTTCCATGCTGGCTTTGAACTCAAAGTGATATCCCTACCTCTGCCTCCCAAGTGCTGAGATTAAAGGTGTGTGTCACCACGTTTGGCTAATAAACAAAATATTTTTCAAACATGTACAGACATAGGCAAAGAAAGAAAAACTCTGTGGCCAACCTTCCTCAGATGGTGCCACACAGACTGGAAGTCAATCCAGGTAATTATCGCCAATACCCTCATCCTATAGCTGAAGAAACTGCCAAAGGGTGACTCCTTGATGAGGAATGGTGACTCCAAATCTCAGTGTCGTTGCTGACAAACTTTTACAATAATTGAGCCTAGATTTTCTCATTTTAAGTCCATTTGTCATGGAGGTTCTTCAACTCAGTAATTAACGGTAATAATAGTAATAACATCTTTTCCTGTGCTGAAAAATGTGACACCGACTAAACCAGCAAATCTAAATAATTGATATTAATTACAGCAGGTTTTTTGGAATAATCTGCCTGGAACCACTTTGAAATGAGAGGATTAAAAGGCAGAGATCATTCTCAGCAGCTGCTGAAAAGGCATTATGCAGAGGCGCGACTGACACCAGCCTGTCACTCTGAGTCAAAGCATGCCTCATCTTCAATTGCTTTCTTGGCATTTTGTAACCAGGGCAGTCTATCAGACTACTCACTGCTCATTGGACAACTTATTTTGTCTAAAAATCCTCTTCCATGTTTTAAAACTATAGGTTATAAACGAGGCATTTCTGATTTCTTCTCCTACAGCTGATGTTAATTTCACAATTTCAGACATAGAGAAGGTCAGTTCTGGGCAGAGCTGTTCCCATCAGCTTTCACAGCAAAGTGCTGCAAGCTGGGTGGCTTAAAACAATAGGAATGTACTTTGCTTAAAGTTTTGGAGATCTTTCTCAATTTCTCACAATTTTGGGCTTTCTGTTGTTATTTATTGCTTTTCCAAGGTTTGTCTATCTGTTTGCATACAAGGTTCCTTTCTTTTTCTTTCTTCCTTCCTTCTTTCTTTCCTTCCTTCCTTCCTTCCTTCCTTCCTTCCTTCCTTCCTTCCTTCCTTCCTTCCTTCTTTCTTTCCTGTTTTTCTGTATGTAATTCTTTCCAGAATTCCTTTAAATTATTAAATTTATGTTTATTCATTTGCATATTGGGTTGTGTGTGTATGTGTGTGTTTATATGTGTGTACAGGCACTCCAGAGCCTGTTGCCACAGAAAAAGATTGGCAGAAGTTTGTGGCATTTTTTGTGTCTACCTTACATGGGTGGCTTGTCAATGTAACACCAACAGGCATGCTTTACAAGCATCACTTTATCCACTGAGCCATCATCCCAACTTCTTTTGCTTTTCTTTCTTTCTTTCTTTCTATCTTTCTTTCTTTCTTTCTTTCTTTCTTTCTTTCTTTCTTTCTTTCCTTCTTTCTTTCTTTCTTTTGTTCTTTCTTTCTTTCTTTCTTTCTTTCTTCTTGCTTGCTTTCTTTTTCTTGTATTTTGTTTGTATATTATGTATCTCTGTGTTCATATGTGCACAGGTGCACTTGTGTGTGTGTATACATAAACACATGTGTGCACATGAACAAACCTCAGGGGTCAAATGGCATGCACCTTTTCTGGAGTCTGGGCATGTTATTTGCTTATCACTCACCAAATAGGCTAGACTGGCTGGCCAGTAAGCTCCAGCAATCCTCCTGTCTCCACTTCGCTAGCACTGGTATTACAAGCCTTAGTCACCAAGCCTGGCCTTAAAAAAAAAAAAAAAAAAAAAACTGTATTAGGAATTTTAATATATGACCATATTACAAATTGGTCATATTCCATCATGTTATACTCTCATTCCCTCTCTCTCCCTGCCCCCATTGCACTGAGGTCCCTCCTCAGTGAGGTTATTGCTCATCATTGTGGGGTCATAAATGCACCAGTCAGTTCCTGCAGGGAGGACAGTGCCTCCAAGTATAACCTTCTACCCTCTGGTTCACACATTCTTCCCACCTCCTCTTCTGCAATATTCTCGGATCCCTGGAGGGCATGTTAGAAGTCTATTTTAGTAGTAAGCTCTGCTCTCATGGATAGCCTGAAAACCTTTGCCAGGAAGACAGCTATAGACACTAAGGAGACTCACAATTCATCAAAGAAGTAAATAAGACAGGGGCTAGAGAGATGGCTCAACAGTTAAGACACTTGCCTGCAAAGTCTACTGACTAGGGTTCAATTCCCCAATACTCACATATAAAGCTGAGTATACAAAGTGACACATGCATCTGGCATTCATTTGAAGCAGCTAGAGGCCCTGATGCACCCATTCTCTCCCTCCCTCCCTCTCTCTCTCTCTCTCTCTCTCTCTCTCCCTCTCTCCTTGCAGATAAATAAATAAAAATATTTTTTAAAAAGAAAATTTTTTTGAAATGTGAGCTTTGGGAATCAAACTCAGACCCTCCTCCTTTCATGTTAAGCATTCTACCAGAACACTTGTGTTCTTTCCATGGCCTGACATCATCTTCAGATGGATTTATCTATGTCCTAATCTCTTTTTCTCATAAAATTACCCCAAGAATTAGGGCTCACACTGAACCCTGATGTTACTGTAATTAATTCATTTTTGTTTGCATGCTTTGCAGTACTGGGCATCACACACAGGCATTGTATATGCAAGGGAAGTACTCTGTCACTAAGTTATGCAGCCAGCCCTGATCTTAAGACCTCTAAAAAGAGTAGCCCATGTTGAGATGCTAGGGATTGGGACTGCAATACAGCTATATTTGGGGAGAGACTGTCAATTTAGATCATAACATTGTTAGATTTCATTATACTGAAGTGAATTGTATTATGCCAAGTCCATATCAGTGTCCTTTCTCCTGTCCAAGGGTAGCTTTAGCAAGGCATTCAGATCATCTGAGTCCATGGACAATTACCCTTCAGCCCCCTAAATCATGTTCCCACAGGTTTGAAGCCTCTAGACGGAGGCCTTTGTCCATAAACTGCAGTGCAGGTTTCAGGGTGTGTGGAGGAGGAAATTTTTCACTTATCCAACACCTAGAAGCAAAACAAAAGGGAGACTTTATCACACCATTTTCATTTGAAACTCTCAATAATTTTATGAGATAATTATTTTACAAGTTTTAGAGGTTAAAAGATAACCTCAGAAAGTTTAATAAACTTATCAAAAAGTCATACAATTATTTATATTAGAAATAGCAGGTTTGGATTCAAGCCTAGGGATGGCAAATGGGAGCATGGGGGAAAGGGAAGGGCAGGGACTGGAGAAAAGACTGGGAAAGGAAAGAGGGAAAACAAAAGGAATGAAGGTTTGAGGGAGAAGAACCTGTTAAGACATTAAAACCAATGTATAACTGATCACAGCAGAGAAGTTTAAATTCATATTGCCCCCTAAATGAGCCATATATAGCACATTAACAGACAGTGGCATGTGATACAATCTGATGTCATTCGTTTGTTTAATCATTACATCCTTACAGCCTCCCCAGACACCCATCATGCAGGCCCCAAAAGACTTCTCTAGTGTAGTTGCCTGCCAGCTTTAGCCCTGCCCAGCTCTGCAGTGCAACCACTGTGAGGAGAGATATGTTCCCAATTCCCCAGCTCTGGCTCAGAGTATTTGCATGCTTATGTGTCACGTATCAACACTTTGAGCCAATTAATACTACTTCAAGATAAAGCACCGTGAGATGCCACCGAGAAAAAGAGAGAAAGAGAGAGAGAGAGGAAGGGACTGGCAGTGAACTTATAAATAAACATCATGGATTTTTGTGGGTGGCAATTAGGGGAAGAGTGATAGAAAATTCTAGTATGAGTGAGATCATGACTATGTGAACCTTTGACAGATAAGACTGAAAGTGGACAGAATATCAGATTTGCCAGTAGACATGAAAATTTTGGTAAAGGTAATTGATTATGGGTTTGACTAAGCATAGAAGCATAAATGACTGGGATATATGACCTAACTCCTTTGCAGGTTTTCTGCACATTTTAAGAAGACCATGGGTCTGATTTCTCCAAGGACCTTTGGATTTTATTTGTTCAACACACATGTCACATGGACAGGAGGTAGGTACATAAGGATGGGAGGAAGATTGAGGGGTAGGTTTAGCCATTTCTAGGAACAAGGGTCAGTTGAAGAGCTTTCTGATGTTGGGCTGAGCTCATAGTAAGGGTCAGCACTAAAAGCCCCTGAGGGGTTTATAAACAAAACAGCTGATCCACGGATTGGATCATAAAACGTCTCAGATGTGGGTCCTGGGGGCAGTCGATTAAGATAAGCATTAGTTCTAGAGAGCAGCACTGCTCCAGATCCCCAGTGCCTCATGGGAAAAAGTAGGAATGTGTCCCATCCTTGTTGAGCACCCAGCTCCAATCCAGCTCTTACTTGTTCCCTCTATCATTTCATTTTTCACAAGCAAGGGGTGATAGGGACAGCATTTTGAAGTCACGGGACCCGCGAATACAAGCCATGACATGCTTTGGCTTGTCCAAAATTTAATACAGAGTTTATATATGGACATAAAAAGCATGAATTTTTTGGAGTATCCTCAAGATAATGACTTGGTAACCCCCCCTTTTGGATTTTGGCTGACCTAGCTATAATGATGCTGCTATGAACTTTATTTCATACCACACCAGGGAGGGTAAGAGAGAAGCCTGAGAAGTTGGAGTACTCAGACATTACATATAATAATAGAGCCATAAAAAGCAATGTAAAATTTAATGTTAAAGGGCTGAAGGCACCCAACCATTCAAGTTGGGAGATAAGACACATGGAATGTAGGGCTGAGCTTCCAGAATGCAGGAGAGTATATTTTTCTCTAATTCTTCTGAAAAGCATACAATAGTGCTTCTTTTGGCCAATCCCTCTGTGGGGTAAACATGGTTTTTTACCACATTTTAGAAAGCATTTCTCATTTGGAGAAAATAACTACCATCATAATAAAATAAAAATAGCATGTATTGAACTTGCTGTATGTGGTAGGCATTGTGCCAGGCAGTTACATTATTAGTAAATTCTCATAATGATTCTGAGTATTTTTATTACTCCCATTGTATAAATGAGAGTCCATGTTTCACATTGAATTCATGACTTTCTGACTCAAAACAACATGATCTTTCCCAATTGTGTCATATATTCACTGATGTAATAAATACCATACAGAGAAAATCAGAATTTCTTTTTTGAAATCCTGGAGTAAAACTCAGAATGTTTTTATTAGCTCTAAAGGTTTTCATTGCTTAATATGAAATGATGTCTTCAAAGCCTAGACCTCTCTTCATTTAAGAGTCACTAAGTGGTACAAAAAATAAATTCATATCAGTAATTTTGGAAAACTAATAATTATTGATTTAAACTTTAGAGTAGTGATTCTTGGGCAAATTTCTAAAACCATATCATCTAGCTTTAAGCCCTTACCTTACTATTTCCTGATTAAATGTAACCAAGTGTTGTAATTTCTCCATAACTCTTTCTGTCATTTGTCCCCTTCCTTCAGTAGTGCTTTTTGGTCAGTAGGGTTGTACATACTGTGAAACAGTCCATACTTAAAATAGTGCATGGTGCATGGTCTTCAAAATTTATAGCTATTACTATTTTGATGACAATTATTATTACCGTTCTTCTACCTTAATGGGCCATTTATTAGACACTATATCTATGGAACAAAACTAGGTTGGCTAACACAGTTCTGGGACACAGGCAGCTCTCAGTATACTTGATTTGACAGAGTCCTGTGTGACAGTTTTGTCATTAGTAGTCTTCTAAATTCATAAAGCATTGTATGTTAGAAATTAAAAACAGAATAAATCACATTTACAGTGCACTGATTGTTGACAAGAATGCAAAGTTAGTTCAATGGGAGAATCATCTTTCCAACACATGGTGCTGGGACACATGACTCTCCACCTTCAGTAGAATAAACCTGGATTTGTAACTTATACGATGGACATAAATAGTAAAGCAAATCCATGAACTGAAAACCATAGACATAAGTATTAAAACAAAACCTTCAAATGCTTAGAAGAAAATATTTGAGTAATCCCTGGGGACATACCTAGAATAAGGTGAGGTTTCCTTATTTGTGGCATCAAAAAGACAATGACAACAGCATAGATGAACTGTAATACCTCAGAACTGAAAACTTCTGTTCTTCAATGGACACAATGAAAAATAAATACAACCTCCAAAATGGAAAATATTTATAAATCATATATACATTTAGAATGCATAAAGAATTCTTATAATATGGTAATAAAAGATAAATAAATCAGTTTTTTAAATGGACTAAAGAGAAGAACATTATTTTCTAAAGGATACACAACAAATGGCTAACAACCACATGAGGACTCACTGGACATGATTAGCCATCAGGATCATGCAAAT
Organism: Orientallactaga sibirica; assembly: GCA_036365145.1. Lineage (NCBI taxonomy): Eukaryota > Metazoa > Chordata > Mammalia > Rodentia > Dipodidae > Orientallactaga > Orientallactaga sibirica. The sequence continues at coordinate 8,863,751 of JAEOAD010000031.1, read as the reverse complement.
GGGTATGACATGTGTGTAAACAAAAGGACTGGTAAGAGAAAATGTTAATGAGGATATGGACAATTCTGATGATTAAAGAGAATGGGATATCCAGTTGGAAAGAGGACATATTCCTCTCTCAAGTATAAACTTGAGAAAAATGTAAATGTGTACAACCACCATTTTCTCTCAAGATTTCATTACATCACTATTTCTAATAGATTAATGGGGGAATCTAAATGTCAATCAGCTAGTGAGTGAATGACTGAGTATGGCATGCATATGACCATAGGCATGTGACCAGAAAAGCAGAATCTAAGGCTGGAGAGATTGCTTAGTGGTTAAGGTGCTTGCCTGCAAAGCTTAGGACCCAGGTTTGATTCCCTAGTATCCATGTAAGCTGATACACAAGGTGGCACATGCTACTGGAGTTTGTTTGTAGTGGTTAGAGGCCTTGACATGACCATTATCTCTCTTGCTTTCTCTCTGTCTCTTCCTCTTTCTCTAGCTCTCTCTCTCTCAAATAAATAAATAAACATTAAATACTTTAAAATTTTTAATAAAGCAGAATCTACACATGCTACATTAATGAACCTTGAAAACATTTTACCTGGTGAATAAAAGCCAGCCACAAAGTATCACACATATCCAGAATAGGCAAATCCAGAGGAACTGATACTGTTATATAAGCTGGAGCTTCCTTTATACAAAAAATTTAATTTAATATAATGTACTAAACACCACTGAACTGTAAAGAAAGAAAAAAGTTTAAGAGGCTCCAAACAATAATAATTTAGAAACCATGGTTTTAAAGACTGCAGAATAAATGGTAGATCAAGTTACCTCCTCATGAAGGAGAGTGAAAGGATATGATTGGAATATTGGTAAAGATGAAGAAAGAATGATCTCAAAATTAATAACCTGGGAAACAGCTGCAGTTCTGCTCATGTTTCAAATCAGGAATCAATATAACCCTTAAATCTTTATAGGAAGGTAAATCCTGCCAGAATCTTTCTCTTCTGAGTAGTATTATGTAGTGATGCCTATGGATAAAATAAGCAACCTTGCCACACAGTGTTAACACCTCAGATTATACATTAACACTCTGTTATATTAAAAAAAACAAAGAAAAAATATGCAGGGCAATTGAGATTTGTCATTACCAAACCCTGGAACAATTCTCTTCAATGACACCTGTTCCAGACCTAAAAGATAGTCAATTCCTGTGAATTCTTTATCAGCATGTTATTTACATCTTTTAATCTATCCATCTTATTACCTCTTAGTATAGCTGTCCAAAAGCTCCTGCCTTGTGTAATTTGTTTTGTTCTATTCTATGAAGCTGTCAAATTATTTTAAATCAGGGTTGCTATCATTAATTTAGTTATGGATAAATATTGACACTTCCTCTGTCTCTAGAAAGAGTTCAAGTTCCTTAATTCTGATACTTGGGATAGCCTGTATTATATCAAACTACTTATTCAAAATTATATTCTAATTCTCCTACTTACTATTGTTTAATAACACTGTCCCTAAGTAAAACATATGTTGATGTGTATCTTTATACTTGCCCTTCTTTCCAGATTTTTAAAAATTTTTAAAAATCTAAATACTTCTTGTTTTACATTACTTAATGCTAAGATCAAATTCTACATAGGATAAGGCTTTAACTTTCCCAAAAATTAGTCTCTGAATTTTCCAAGATATCACAATATCATCTGGCTCCTACTTAACTCCCATTTCTTTGCCACCCACTCTTTCCTCACTTAGTGAACCCAAGTGGATTGCAATGGTGTCAGTAGCTTGAGTTTTTTGTTATTGTTTTTTAAGTTTCTATAAATTCACTAAAATAGTTCATAAAAATAAATCAAGAGAATTATCAGTGATAGAATTTGTCACAGAGTTGAAAAAGAACAGAAATTAGGGGAAAATTATAGCTTCACGTTTTGTTGTGTATTAAGGAAAATGAGGTACAAATTAGTGAAGAGATGTGCATAAGATCCAAAATTTGCACAATGGCAGAGTCAAGACTATACTCTAGTTCCTCCTTTCTTGCTTTTTAAAAAACAATATTTGATTTCATTATTAATCAGGGGTTGTTGCCCACGTGTGGAGATTAGATAGGTCCTCACTGATCCACCTCATTTGAGGCAAGGTCTTTTCACTCTGACAATCTTTACTGAGATCTTTAGAAGCTTCTGCAAATTCTCCTGTCTCTGTTTCTCATCTCAGTCAGTGTCAGCATGCTGGGAGTACAGAAGTCCACAGCTTCTGACATTGTCTGTGGGCTCTGGGATGGAACTTGGGTTCTCCAACTTGAGCATTGAGTGCTTTAACCACTGATTTATCTCCCCAGCTCCTCCATTTCTACTTTTTAATCATTGCTGGTGTATATTACCTAGACCTCAATATTTCATTTAATCTAACATCACAGATATGTTCAACTGCTTGGCATGTGGTGACAGAAGCAGGGCAAGACTTTGCTCAGCAATAACTGCAGTCTGGAAAAGAGACTCAAAGGAAGTGGAAATGCTATTTAGTCTATTGCAGTCTGTGACATCTCCAGGCTCAGCAGAAGTGGACATGTTACCTGGTCTGCAACATTATCTCCAGAGTTATAGAACTTCCACCAAACAGTTGTGATGAGTCGAGTAGTTCTGAGAATCCAAACATAATTCCCCATGGATAGCATTGCCTTTAGGTTATGATGAAATTTAGATGGCCATAAAGATCCAGGGGCCAAGTAGCCATGCCTCTGTCTGGGCTAAAATCAAAGTGGATACACTGAAGACACAAGCCCTGGAGACTCACACCACATCTGCAGACTGTGATTTCCCCAAGGAAGTATCCTTTTTTTGGAAAAAAAAAAAAAAAAAAGCTAGACTTCGTGCTTTACAAGGCATCTACTGAGAAGGAATGAGTTGATATTTGCTGCCTGGTCACAAATGAAGGGAGAAGAAAGTATTTAAAAGAGAAACTACGTGAGCTTCCTCTTATTCTTGTTCCTATGTATTGAAAATGACACTTCATTCTAATCTGCTATAAAACCATGTGATCTTCTGCATATATCTTAACATGTCTGAATTTGGGCCTTTATGTTCAAACAGAAAAAACTGGAATTATTAATAATAAAGTTTCTTCTAATTCTCAAATTTGTGTGTGGGGGCACAATACCTCCCATATATACAATTGCTATGAAGTTGATGGGTCGACCAAGATGTTTACCAAATCTCAAGCCATTTATCACCTCAGCATAGGTAACAAAGCCGTCCTCAACAACATGATAGTGATTACGGATAAGTGAAGATCAGAACTCAGTCAATAGCAGCACTTGAACCCAAATCTTTTTAAAGTAGCAGTTGGCAAACCATAGCCTAAAGGCCAAATATGGTTGGCAGCCTATTGTTATGAATAAAGTTTTATTGGAACACAAACACACCTGCTAGTTCCAGCATTATCCACAGCTGCTTTCACACACAGCAAGAGCAGAAATGATCACTTGTAACAAATACTGTGTGACTGCAAAGCCACAACCTAAGGGGGAAAAAATTAGTCCTTTTACAGAAAAAGGAAAAAAGAAAAAAAATGTTAACCCCTATTTTAGAGCATAGATATGTTCTTTTCTATCATTATATCTTTCTTGCTTTGCAAGACCACTCTAATTTGTCCTCAGCACTGTGCAATCGGATCAATCATCCTTCCTCTGCAGTCTCTGCTTTCCTAGTCCTAATGGGCTGAAAAACACTTGGCAGAAAAGGGTGCAAGAATTAACCTCACCTGATTCAGAAATTGTCCTATGCATTACACATTTCTACATTAAATGCACTGATGGAAACAACTGTAAAAGGGGAAGAGAAAGTGTTTAATCACTTAGACACCTGCAGAAGGAAAGTGGAATTTGGTAGCAAAATATCTTGATTTCATTATTATCTTTGGGTTGTTGGTTGCTTGCTGTAGTAAAACCCATAAAGCCACAATCACTAGCCTAAAGCCTCCCAACTGAAGCAAGGCATGCAGCTTAAAAACAGAAGTGAGCAGTAGAAAAATGGGCTAAATCTCTGAGGTGTGATTGAGCGCTCTGCTGTAAGCATTGAATAAGGATGCGCTCACGTGTCCCAAACCCACAGTCTCAGAAACATGCGGTGACTGAGTATTATGTGCTTTTCTGATTCGGTGCACACATATGTGTGTGATATTTCAATTGTTACAACTCCATTGCTTTGTAACTGTTTTTAATTACTCATGAGACTATTTCTCAGTACAAGCTGAGCATATGGGTACTTTGCATTTTTAAAATCCTACTTTTCGAGTTATACATGGGCTGAAAAGCTAATTTTTTAAAAATATAAACAAGGTGTTTTGAAAGGCTTCACTATAACAACATTAGGGAACCAGCTCATGAGATCTCCATTGCTACTACAGAACACTCCCCAGGAGAACTATGCAGTGTTGTGGTCCTGGCCATTAGAGCATTAGAGGCTATTGTCACTAATTTGTCAAAGGTCTTTTGAAGAAACACTATTACTATGACATTGGATAAAATAATGAATAGATGGGGTCATTTATTGAAAAATATGCATGCATGATAAAATAGCCATTGAATTATTTATTCATTTTCAATTTCTCATTAAGGACCAACTACATGTCAAGTACTGTGCCACACACTGAAAATAGAATGCTCTCTTATGTATCATTCTGTGCCCTGAAGACCACAAATATGGATGTATATTAAGGCATAAGACCACAAAAGATTCTTGCCTAAGACATATAAGGAATTCTAGTTACTAAACTATAAAAAGTCTAAATGAAAATCTTATAGAAAATGAGTTAAATATGTGAGCAGATGCTTCACAAAATTCTTGCTAGCTGCTGGAAATGGTGATTGCTTAATTTTTTTTTTTTTACATTATAAATGAAAATAGGCTATGTCTCCTAACATCCTTTTCCCTCTCCTGAAAAATTCGTGTCTATATTCACCAAACCTGAATGTTGATAGTAGTACTACTGGCAGTAGCTTGGAAGTGAAAAATCTTCAAATATTCTTCAACATGTATGAGCAGCGATATATTCAATTATCTTACTGAAATATTAAATATAAAATGGACTAAGTGCAATGCTATCTTACAAAGAAATATTGGTAAAGATCACTAACATAAGTTGAATCAGGAAGATTCAAAACCAAAAATCATGTGTGGCACTGGAAGTCAGGATGATGGTGAGTCTTGGAATGGGCCACAAGAATGTTATAAAAGAGGAAGCATAGAGAGGTTCATGTGCATGTTGGTTATCTGGATTTAGTTACCCTGTGGAAATCGGCTAGCTGTATACATGTGATTTCTTTTATCAAACTGTATGTAAGGCACTTCCCAATAAAGAGCCAAAAGAATCTCCAATGTGTATCCTGGGAGGAGATTAACCCTGTCGTACAGAAAATAGTCTCCAATCCTGGCTAGGATACTCACGTCCACTGAATGAAAGATCGTCATGGAAAGAGAATAACTTATTGCATCATGAGCAAAATAGTATTTACATAGAGTAGTAAAGGAGAAATGCAGAGCCATTTGTGCAGCATGGGTTATGTCAAAGAAACATAAGGAGCTCCAGCCATATGTGGGTTCCCCTGGACAGAGGACCTTGGCCTTTGTAGAAAAGACAGTTGGGAGCCATTGGGGGGGATGTCTGAGCCAGGCAGAAAGGATTGGGGCTGTGCTCGGCGAAGATTAACTTGGCAGCTGTGTTGCAGAACGAATTGGAAAGTGGAGAAACTAGGGGAAGGGAGACCAATTTGGATGTAATTGCAATTGTCTGGGTGGTATGTAATTAGGCTTAAATTAGGGTGGTAGTGTGAGTGGAAAAGAGGAGATGTATGTAAGAGGCATTAAAGGAGACAAAGCAACTTATTGGATTTTTCGTGGAAGGAGAAGAAAGAGTCCAAGGAGGCCAGTCTAGGCGATTGGAAGATAAATCATGCCATTAACTGAAATAGATGAATTAGGATTTCTTCTTTGGGGCAAGGGCTGAGCGTGGATGTTATTTGTTTCTTTAATCTCGAACTCCAAAGCTGCTTCCTGAACACAGCCACTGAATGTGCTCAATCTTGGACTTCCATGGCACTTTGCCAGCCATTTACATATTCTATAGATTTTGATTTTATTTTTAATGAAATGGAAGCCACCAAGCTCCAAAGTGAATTTTCTAACCTTACAGTTGAGAGTGATATTCGATTGGGTTACAAGAGGAAATAAACTATAACTTCAAGTCTGTGTCCTTAAAGTGAGGTACAATATTTTCCCCTCCTCTTTTTGGTCTGGCTGGTTCTGTGTAGATGTGATGGCAACAGCTAGATCTGTCTTCCACAGCTATGAAAAAAAGCTACAGGAGAGGAGCCTTAAAGCAAACAGAATACGGGCAGCCTCAATTTCTGATTGTGAGACACTCCCCTAGCCCAGATAGTCTCTTTGGAGCTTTATGTGGCACAGCAACAAATTCTTGTTTATGTCACTGTTAGTATGAGTTTCTATTATTGGAGCTAAATTGCTATCTTAAATAATTCAGATCCCAAGATTGTGCTTTTGCTTCCCGAGAGAGTTTCCTTATCTGGAGCTATCATTTGCTAACAAGTTTTAGATACTTGGTATGACACTAGATGCCAATGATAAAGTAATCAATTAATGCCAGGCATATCCCCCAAGTACCCAGGCCACTCCTGAAAAATGTGGCCATGTCTCAAACTGGCTTTATTGGTAAAATGACCAATTTTTTCAAATTTGCTAGCAACTGAGATTATGTGAGCAACCCAAGTACATATAACTAGATTCTATTTTTATTCCCAGTTTACAAAGAATAAAACAGTCACCAGAAAGGTAGGTTTTTAAAAACCCTTTAAGGTAATACTGCTAATGGTTATTTTCTATCCCCATAGTCTACTCTTTATGATAGAAAACAATATAAATGGTCTCCTTATTGAAAGAGCATGGAGACAAACCAGTCTCTATCTCCAACACTAATGAACTGACTTTGAATCAAAACTTTGAACTCAATGAGCACAATCCTTTGCTTCTTCTTATGAGGAAAGCCAGCTGATGGTCCCCAAACCTGTCTCAAACTTACAATTGCATTCATAGCTATGGTCCTTTGTTGGACTGCTGGTGAGGACAGACTCAGTGTAAAAAGGATGGAGGGGAAAGATAAAGAAAACTGTGAGTGAAAGTACTCTTTGGTTTAGTGAACCAATTTAGGAAGCCACATCAAAAGCAGGATGCCAAAATTCATGTGGAAATATTGGGCATGACAGTATAATCTTAAAATGCTGAAGGTGTGCTCAAGAAACTATAATAATAGTTGTCATATGTATTCATAAATCATGTGCTTGGTCATCCTATGTACCTGAAAAGGATGAAAAAGAAAGCTGAGGGCAGTAGCACAAGCCTGTGGTACCAGCTGCTTGGATGGTTGAACCAAAATAATCTCCTGAGCTCATAAGTTCAAGAAAAATGCAGGCAACAAAACAAGAACCTACCTCAAAAAAAAAAAAAAAAAGTAAATTCAAAGAAAAACAATTTTATAAGAAAAATTAAAAAATGAAAATGCCATAATGAAACTCAGTAATTTGTGTTGTATGCTATTTAAAACAAAAAAACTAAGAAAAAAAATTTTTTAAAGTATAACAGGAATGGAGAAATGGCTCAGCAGTTAAGAGCATTTTTGTGCAAGCTTGAGAGACTGCTAGAGTTTGATCCTCAGGACCCACATAAAAAGCTGGATGTGGCCACACACATCTGTAACTCCAGTCCTGTCCCAGAGAATCACCAGAGTTTATAGAAAAAAAAAGACAAGTGTGTGGGTATTATTAAGAGATTCCAGTAGAATTGGCAGAAAAGTAATATATCAGGACCCCCAAGATTCTATTCAAACCACCACAGAAGAGTGCACCCCACCACACTATAGACCATGAGGTGTAGTATGGACACATACATGTGTGTACACCACACTCACCCCACATACATTACACCCACATAAGCAGACACACATAAACAAATAGAAGTTCACAGCTGGTTCTTTTGTTACTGGCTGAGATCCATAGGTCAAGTTGCAGGTCGTGGCTGAAGTGAAAAGGAATTTAGATTATGTCACTATGGGAGCAACAATGTGAATGGCTTATGCACAGGTTGGTCACCATTCAAGTGATGGTTGATGCACTTGATGTTCATACCCAACCACAGCATGAGGCTGGGAAGGCTGATGAACTCAAACTGGTGCTGATCTGTGAATGTCAGGAGTGACTTTTATTGCAAAAGATGCACAGAAAAGGAGGAGCTGAGAAAGTTGCCTGCTAAGAGCCTGGGAAGGAGGGCTCAATGAATATAACTGGGTTACTCCAGGAACACTGAAAGAAATATCTTTATGAGTGGTTGGTTGACAAAGCTGTCAAATGAGGCTGATGCTTCCTGACAGACTAGGTCTTCTTGGAAAAAAATAAAAAAACCTTCTGGGTCTGGTGGTGTGATCTATTCACCATCTCGTTTGTCATTAGGATTAAATACAAAGATCACAGGACTCCCTTTGTAAAATTCAAAGCATTTTATTCAGCTTGTCAGAAATTAAAAATAACTTCAAGAATATTAAACAATACCCTGGTCCTCATTTTCCTTAATAAATAATGAAGCAGATGGGAGCACTCTGCTCATTGACCCACAATATAATTCTAACTACTTCATTGTATCCATGGAAAATCAAATTCAAATTATAACATCCTGCAACACAATTTGTTATAAATATCTGAGTATCTGTGTGTAGATAATATCTGTAATCTAATCTAAGAAAAATATACAAATCAATAGATAGTATGTGTAACTGCAAATAGCTTATTATTGGAGATGCTCATTCAGAAGCTCTGAGAACTGACCAGAGGCTGGTACAGAGCCAAATCTTGCAAACTCAAACAGAGACCAAGCAGCATATCCTTCCCTTCCTACTGCAGAGCAGTTTACAACCTTAGCTATGAAGAATAGTGTCTGTCTACCCAAAAAATACGACACACATCACCCGGGCACATCAACACCAACACAATTTGGAAAACAGGCTAAAGTGTCATAAGAGCTGGAATAAGCAGCATTTGGTTATTACAAAAATTATGCTGCCTTCTATGTATACAGTTCCTCATTCCTGCTGAGTGTATGGGAAAGGCATATCTTATGGTGAATTCTATTAATACATTAGGTTCAAAATCATCTCTCATGCACAGATCATTGTAGGCATTCATTCTGACGGAGCCGCTGTATGGGGTTATCTAAAAGAATAATCTTGTTTCAGAAACAAATGCTGAGTTGGAAAAAGCTATGATCATGCCACAAGAGGAAGAAAAATCAGACTCCAATTTTGCATTAATCATGATCCTGCAATTCATCCTCTGTAAGCCCAGGACATGCCATTTAACTCCAGGATGCTACAGATCCGATTAAACCTGTGTCACCTTCTTAGCCTCCTAAGATGAGGTACCAGCAAGATGGAGAGGCAGAAAGACATGGTAAGAAGTCAAGTGGTCTTAGCATGCTAGCTGTGCGCATTTCTGATACTTCTAGGGTTTGGGCTGTGTTTGCTCCTTAGTGAAGGCAGAAATGCCTCCTTAACAGGTAGGAGTCATCAGGGTAGGAGTCCACATTCCACTTACTGTTACAGAGGGAAGAAAAACAAAGAGGGGCCTGGAGACATGGATTAGTGGTTAAGGCCTTTGCCTGCAAAGCCAAAAGCATCCCAGGTTCAATTCCCCAGGACCCATGTAAACCCGTTGCACCAGGTGGCACATGCGTCTGAAGTTTGTTAATAGTGGCTGAAAGCCCTGGTATGCCCATTCTCTCCCCTGCCCCTGACCCCCTTCTCTCTCTCTCTCTCTCTCTCTCTCTCAAATCAATAAAATAAAACAAAAGGGCAGATCTTGCTGAAAATAAATAAATAAATAAATAAATAAATAAATAAATAAATAAATAAATAAAATAAATAACTCTAGTCATAGAGGTAAAAGAGTTCATGACAGGTTCTTCTGTCACTCTTACGATTTTAAAGGAGCATTGTTTTAAATTTACAACATACTTTGTTATTAGTTTGTTGTCTCCATCAGAAAGCCAGAAAGGACATTTTGAGTGTGTGTGTGTGTGTGTGTGTGTGTGTGTGTGTGTGTGTGTGTGTTTGGGACAGCATCTTACTGTAGTCCAGGCTGGCCAGGAACTTGTTATGTAACCCAGGCTGCTTTCCAATTTGCCTCAGCCTCCTTAGTGCCGGGATCACAGAGCCATTCACCATACCCAACCATCTTCTCACTTACAAAGAAAATAGGCTGGTGAGCCCAAAGACACTTGGAATTTGATGTACTGGGTAACCTTTCCTTTTTTGAAGCCTAGCCTAAAACTCCATCCCAAATGTATTATGTGCTCAGTTCCTTCCATCACTTGTTCTCTCACTAGGCCATGCTCCCTCCCTCCTCTGAATTTGACACACACACCTCCTCCTGCATGAAATGTCTTTCACTGATTTGCATGGAAGTCACACTCCTCTTTCTTCATATTGCGTTCTGTGACAACACCTGAAACCAAAGCATCAGCCGGAGAGTCCCTCCTGGCTTTTGTCATGGAAACCAAAGAAAGATGCAGAAGAGGATAACCTACAAGGAGACGAACACAGAGAGAGACTTTCGAGGCAGGTGAGGACAAAACTCAGAAAGTAGAGTGGAAAAGGTGTTTACTAATATCTGAGTAAGAGGTTTTGGGGATGAGCAAACAGCAAATGCTCACCTTGCCTTGGGGAGCTGGCCTGGGTACAGTGGCTATTTTCTCTTCCTGAGGAGGCTAAAGGGACCCTCACACCTAGTGCAGACCATTCTGGGATCGTGAAAGCCCCTTACCACCAGAGATATCAAGCCAAGCAACAGTGTCCAGAGTGGAAGGCACGTTCTGGACTAAGGAGAGGGAGCTCCTCTGGAATTCCTTCATGACCCTGAAAAAGAGACTCAAAGCCACACTCAACCTGATATTAGTCAACAAAGCATCATTTATGACTCAAATGAGTTTTGAGGTAAAATTTCATCTCACTCTGTCTCTGGTGCATCCTCCATAATAAATATAAATTAAGTGAAGGAGTACTCATTTTGCACAGCTATGCCACTAACTTATTTGGGGGCTGTGTAAGTGTTTGTAGTGACCTCATATGCAAGAGTAATCCAAATGATTAACTCAGAAGGAGGACACGGGATAGGGTCATTGTTGGTCAATTAAGAAGTGTCAGTCCATGAATAAATTTGCTGCTCTTGTAGTTTCCACACAGCCCTTGGTTTGTTTCTTTGTACACCCCACTCATTTAACAACATGATCTCCTTTTTCAGAAGCCTAGTAACGTGTCCCTCCACCCTTGTTTCTCTTAGCAAAGAGCCCTTAGTCAAGACGTGATAAGAGAAACACAGGGAACACTGAGTGCTTTAGACGCACTCCCTGCCTCCAGCCTTAACTAGTGATTTTCAAGTCATAAACCACTAACTTCACCAAATGATCCCCTGCTCTCCCTCTAGGAATTCAAACAATGTGGACTAATGTTCCTAAGGGCGTGAGATCTCTGAGTGCTTCTGGTATAAGATCCTATAATGCTAACTATTAATAGTGTACTTGTTAAACTCATTTATATCCTTCTTTCATATTTTATTCATTTTTCTTTTCTGTTATTAAGCACATGATTCTGTTTTTTTTAAGGCCAGGCATTATATTATAAAAAATGAGATGCAACAGAAAAGAGTGTTTTATGCAAATGCTAAGGGACGCACAAGAGTAAATGAAAACAATTTATAATACGTACAGTTTTAAATCAGCTGGTGTTTAATAAAAAAAACTTTAGACAAATGTTCCCCATAAATCACTTTTGAGTTTATTTAGCATTCTTTTACTTCACAACACAAGAGCTCTTAGTTAAGTTAAGGCAATGACTTAGTAATGTGTTGACAATAACTCCCCTGTGTATTACACGTGTCTTGTCTTCTGATTTTTTTCCTGGTTTTATATTGTTCCTGCCAACATAGATAAGATTTTATGTATGCAAGTGAATGTGTGCATAGAAAATTATTTTTTCATGTAAAATAAATCTGAGACCATATTCCTGTAGAACAATTCTCCTTATCAGCTTGACTCTTCAGTGGCAGAATTCCTCGCCTTCAAGAATCCCAGTTCATTTGCTGTCAGCTGTGTCTTGTCCATCAATGAGCATGATGAGCTCCCTTTTAACATCCCCACCCAGTTATTTCCCACCACCAGCACCCCTTCAGCCCCTGGACATGTCAGCATTTTATTGAAAGATTATTGCAATATAATCTGTGTCCTTGGGCTCTTCTTCCTCTACCATCCATACCTCACAAGGAAGACCAAGGCATGTGCAAAACATGCTGCAGGGGGATTTTTTTTTCTTGTGTCTTATGGAACACAAAATCCTTCTTGTTAAGGCAATTCATTCTCTTATTTTAAAATGTAATCAGTCTAAAATATACATACTGATAATGACACCCCATCTAACATCAAGTTGCAACTTTATCAGAGCATATCAGATGGCTGAGGTCACAAGACCACCAAATAAAATTAAATACATAAAGAATAACATCTACCCAAAGAGGGTGAGATGCACCAATATAGGGGAGGAGCCTGAGCTGTGAGCAGGAAGAAGAAATGGATTCAATGTAGTACCGATGGACAAGTGTGGGTTAACTTGTCAAAGCCCTATTCATGTGCCCTGGGATCATCACTGGGAGCTGAAGACACATGCAAGCGAGAATCCATTTCCAGCTTCTTTCATTAGGCCAGTCCTTTGAGAGAATATTAAGCTTGGAGGCCATGTAGAGAACTAGATTGAGCATTTCCAGATCATACTGATTTAGAGGTATGGATAAATAGGCACAACTTGCAAGGCAAAACATGCCATGTCCCTGTTCCATCCTGTAGAGCAAAAACCACTCAGCCAGAGAAAGAGAAGCAACACTCGTACCCTCCAGAGTCATGCACAGGCTCTTTGCTTCTGGGGAAAATATGAAGGGGAAAAACATCTATCAGTGTAGGAAAGATGCCAAAGTGTTCTGTGCCTAAAACCATATGCAAATACTAAAAGGGATGCTTCCACTAGGGGAGGGGAAGGGAATTCTCCCATTGCAAGATCTGTTACTACCTAACATGGGGAAATGCTGAGAAACTCCAAGTTCAAACATATAACACCTACCTGACTGAGAAAGGACTCGATCAAAAAAGATGCTTTCAGTAGATAATCAAAGCTTAGCAAGGCAATGCGCCTTGGAAAACAGTGCGTAATTGGAGGAGACAAAGGGGGCTTCACTGTCTGTGTGCCACAGGCACATACATTGGGCTGAAAGCTGAGAGTAGAGGCCAGACACTTAGAAAAAATGTTTTGGAATTTCAGCTTTCACTTTTAGAGAGATGTATTGATAGAGAATTTGAATTCTGGGATAAACTAAAAGTAATCACCATAACAACAAAATAAGCAAGCCTAGTTCAAACCCTAAGTTGACTCTCTGCCTCACATTACGTGCTTGGGAAGACGCATGCCCATTTTTAGATGGAAATACTTTGTGCTTTCAGTTTCCTGTATCAGGTATGAGATGCTAATCACTCAATAAAATACTAGGAAATACCCAAAGAGTATGGGTTTGGGGGCTATTTTAAAGAGAGAAAGCAGTCAACACAACCAGATCAGTTATAAAGATAACCAGGATTAACGGGTTACATGATTTAGTATAAAAGAGGCATAATGTAGCCAGGAGTGGTGGCGCATGCCTTTAATCCCAGCACTTGGGAGGCAGAGGTAGGAGGATTGCCATAAGTTCGAGGACACCCTGAGACTACATGGTAAATTCCAGATCAGCCTGAGCTAGTGTGAGACCCTACCTTGAAACTCCAAAAAAAAAAAAAAATATGCATAATGTGCATCAACCAGATGAGAAATTACAGCAAAGCAATGTAAACTATACAAACAAGTCAAATAAAGATGTTAAAATTGGGGCTAGAGAGATTGCTCAGTGGTGAAGGTGTTTGCCTGTGATGCCTAATGACCCAGGTTCTATTACCCACTACACATGTAAAGCCAGATGCACAAAGTACTGCATGCATATGGAGTTCTTTTGCATTTGCTACAGGGCCTGGTGTGCCCATTCTCTCCTCCCTCCCTCTCTCTCTCTCTCTCTCTCTCCCTTTCTCTTTGCTAGCAAATAAATTAATAAAACATTTTAAAAATTAAAAAATGTAAAATTAATACTGAAGAAAGTTACATGAGAGATAATTGAGCTTCCATAAGGATAAGTCAATAGAAAGAACCCAAATACAAATACAAAAAAAAAAAAAAATGTGAGAATACTCAAGAGCTGTGTGAAAGCATAAATTTATATAAGATGAAAAATATAATATGTAATTATATTTCCAGAATTAGAAAAGAGAAAAGATATATCTGATGAAATATGTAAAAGAGTAAAACCAATAGTTTTCCAAAAGTAATAAAGGATACCAAATGCCAATAGAAGAGATACAGAAAACCTCCAAAAAGAAAAAGAGTGAGAAAAATGAACACTAAGATATGTTACCAATCCACTGGAAATGAAAGAGAAACTCTTGAAGGGATCCTATGACAAAGGACATTGAATACTGAGGAACAAGGGAAGACTTCTCAGTAGAAACAAAGCAGCTAGCAAAAAAAAAAAAAAAAAAAAAAGGAGCCGGGTGTGCTGGCACACACCTTTAATCCCAACACTTGGGAGGCAGAGGTAGGAGGATTGCCATGAGTTTGAAGCCACCCTTAAACTACATAGTTAATTTCAGGTCAGCCTGGACCAGAGTAAGACCCTACCTCGAAAAAAAAAAAAATATATATATATGTAGTGACATCTTTGAATTGCTAGAAAAAAAAATGAAAATGTCAATTTCCAATTTTATAGTCAGATAAAATTTATTTCAATACTTTAGAAATTTTTTGCAAAAAAAAAACCAAACAATTGAAAGAATTAACTTTTGAAAATTTGTGCTATAGAAAATAGTATAGGATCTGTTGAACAAAAAAAGTATAATTCCAGGGCTGGAGAGAAGGCTTAGCAGTTAAGCTGTATGCCTGCGAAGCCCAAGGACCCCAGTTCAATTCTCCAAGTCCCATATAAGCCAGATGCACTCAGTGGCGCATGCATCTGCAGTTCCTTTGCAGTGGCTAGAGCCCCTGGCATGCCCATTCTCACTCACTCTCTCTGTCTCTCTCTCTCTCTCTGTCTCTAAGAAATAAATAAAATTTAAAAATCTTTTTAAAAAAGTATAATTCCAGACAGAAACTTGAATCTGTACTAAATATAATAACCTTGGAATTCTCAAAATAAACATATATGTGATAATGACAGTTTTCTTAATTGAAATCACTCTAAAGGATAATATATTATCAAAATGGAAATCTAACAATTTTGGGGTCTGTAATATGTATAAAAAGTACAACAGAGCAATACCAAAAAATGGAGGGAGGTAGAATAGGAAATATATTTTTCTAATTTCTTGAACTTTATGTGAGGTAATATTTTGTTTGAAGGCAGATTTTGCTGAATTGATAATGTATATTATTAATTCTATGGAAAAATACAGAAAACTTAAAAAAGCATAGATAAGAAATAATAGATTAAATGTAATCACAAATTTCAGTTATCTGATATAATCCCTGAGTTTCAATCTCAGTAGTTAGTTCATCTTCTAAATCATGTCAGAGTTCAGTTACCATTATGTAACCATTTCAAGCAACTGCAGCAATACTTCAATGACAGCTCTAAAGTCCACAAATCACTAGTAAATAGTACCATGTGCATCATGATAATGACTACCTAGATGGATCACTTCTTTTAAAATCTACCAAGACTGACTCTGCACATCTGGTATTCAGTTCCTGCACTGAAAGCAAAGGGTAGAGATTGTTTCTTCTTGATTATCCACTGATAATATCACATGACCTCTTAAAAATGAATAACTATGGCCAACAAAGATGAAATACAGAAAAAATGTTCAAAAGTGATAATGGTAAAGTATTGATTAATCTTAGGGAGAAAACTAAAGCTGCTGAGACTTCATACGTGTAACAACCATGTCCTATCCAGAAGATAGTTTCATTGCTTTCTCCTCATCTTCCTTTCTTACATGTTTTCCGCCCTCTCTCTCAGAGTGTTCCTGAGACTCGGAAGGGTGGTTAAGATCTCCTGTTCAAGTCTGACCACAGTAGTTAATTATTCTTGGCATTTTTTTCCAGCTGTTCATCACTTTAGTAACTTGTCCCCATTGTTCTAGACCCCACACTTCCCATAGTAGCTACTGGCAGCTAATCACTGCTACTAGAAGGACAGTCAGATTTATTACTGGTGCAGCCCCTGGTAAGTTACCCATTTCACAGTAAAAGAGAAAAAACAAACTTTTACTCATGGTCATGCAAACAAGATAGGGATTAATGGGACAGAAGAAAGGTGTTAGTGGGAAGGGGAGGGGATAAGAAAGGACATTTGGGGGGAAAAGATCCAAATATTAATTATACACATGCATGTAAATGTCAAAATGGAAAGGAATATGTTTTGTAAAAAGTGATGATGCTGTAAGTGCAATTTAAATTGAATAAATGAGATATTTTGGGAAAGCAACTGGCAAAGACAGAGAGAAGAGGGACTTAGTGAGAACAAATGCATGAGAAATGGATTGTGAAGAGGAGGAAGATGTACCAAGAGAAGAGATCATGACAAAAAACTTTACATTAAAGGAACTTCCAAGATATGTCATAGTATTGAAAATACAAATTTCAAAATGTTGAAAGCTGATCCAAACAGAAAATTATGAAACTTTCCCCATTTAGAAAACAAATGCTCACTCAATACTATAAGTTATACAAAAGAAGGCAAAGTCAGTTCAAACTGCTCATGATAAGTATATTTTTATTTTAAAAAAGGACACCTTGGGGCTGGAGAGCTGGCTTAGCAGTTAAGCTGCTTACCTGCAAAGCCAAAAGATCCTGGTTCGACTCTCCAGGACCCACATAAGCCAGATGCACAAGGGGACACATACATCTGGAGTTTGTTTGCAGTGGCTGGAGGCCCTGGCATACACATTCTCTCTCTCTCCCTCTTTCTCTCTCGCAAGCAAATAAATAAATAAAGGGCACTTAGTTATCAATGTTTCTGCTTTAAATTATAATATACAAAAGAAACAACAGTTTTGTTATTTTTTTCTATATATGTTTATTAAACAAATTGTTTTAATGTTTTGGAAATAAATAAGTATCATGGAACTATTATATATTACCACACTGACTTTTAAAGATAAAGTGAGCTAACAATGGTCATTTAATTTAATGTCCCCATAGTGCTATGCAAAACAGAGGCTGCTGGAGTACATTGAAAACCATAGTTCGCCGGGCGTGGTGGCGCACGCCTTTAATCCCAGCACTCGGGAGGCAGAGGTAGGAGGATCGCCGAGAGTTCGAGGCCACCCTGAGACTACATAGTGAATTCCAGGTCAGCCTGGACCAGAGTGAGACCCTACCTTGCAAAACCAAAAAAAAAAAAAAAAAAAAAAAAAAAACCATAGTTCATCTTCATAGCTGCATACAATGGCCTTACTTGGTCTACATATATGGATTTCAACCCAGCTTCATGTTGTAAAATCTCAGTTGCTCCTGGAACTATGTGCATTTCATGACCCACTTCCCTGAAATTTTCATGCTTCCAAAATCAGTACCAAGTGGGTGACATAGCCAAATTTGCAAATCCAGGGAGGGAATAAAACTTGGCCTTCAAGTCCCTTTCTTTCAAAAAAAATTGCATTCTTACTAGTTTGAGCCTTTCATGGCTCACCCTCAGGCATCATTTTCATTGTCTCAATGCAAAACAGTTGGCCAACCTCCTTACCAATTTGCAGCTTAAGTAACCTTAAACTAGTCTCTGTTCCTATCACTTCAATCTTGGTTGAATTTTTCCTGTGATAAACTATTTATCTTTAGTAGCTTTCTGTTCTATAACTCCATCAAGCACACCAGTCCATTGCTTTTAAATTCAGCTTTGTTCAAATTCTCCGATATGGGCAGAAGAATGTGCCCAGCCCTTGATTAGCAGCCCAAGCCCAACAAAGTTCTCTCCTTCTTCTTTGAAAGTTCATAACTCAAATGTTATAGTCAGATCCACAGTACTATGATGAACCACACACAGCTTATGGATTAAAGTATTTATTTCAAGCTTACAGATCCAGGGATAATCCCATCAATAGTGGAAGAAGCTGGCTCCCTTTCACAGATCCAAGCAGAGAGAAACAGCCAAACATCTAGCAAATACAAGAAATAGCAAACACACTGCCAAAGCCCAGATAGTTTTCTTACACCTTTGGGCTAGAATTCATATCTGCCTCCTGAAACACCTTAGGGCTGGACTCCAGGATCCACCCCTAGTGACATCTCCTCTTGCCAGGCAGCTGAAGATCCAGGTTAAAAATTTAATTTTAACACCTGAGTCAGTGGGGGACATGCATAAAAACTACCACACTGAGTCTTCACAAATCACAATACTCTCTGAATTTAGAATTTTCAAGCTTTCATAAGAATAGCTCATAAAGCTCTGCTTACAACACTGCAAGGTTTCTCCAGTTCAAAGTACCGAATCCTTCCATACTCCTCCCACAAACACATTCCAGCAGACGAAAAACCACATGGTCAGAGTCATCATAGCAACAACCCCACTCCTGCAGTTAACTTTAACTGCTGGACAAACACCTGGTAAAAAGCAGTTTAACAGAGGAAAGGGTTTACTGTAGGCTTACAGAGTCCAAGGAAGCTCCATTATGGCAGAAGAAGCTGGGTCACTTTGAAACATCCATACACGAGAGACAAAAGCTAACAACAGGAAGCAGGAACAGTCAGAGTTCAGGCTGGCTCTCTATATACCTACTAGGTCTAAACTCAAGATTCTCCCCCAGTGACATATATCCTCCAGTAGTGCTTTGCCTACTAAAGACTTAACTAGGAAGACTAATATTTTCTTAAAATTTTATTTATTTGATAGAGATACAGAGAGATAAAGAGGGAGTAGAGAGGGAGAGATAGAGAGATAGAATGGGCATGCCAGGGACTTCAGCCACTGCAAACAAACTCAAGACACGTGTGCCACCTTGTGAAATCTGGTTTACATGGGTCCTTTGGCTTTTAGGCAAGTTCCTTAAACACTAAAAAATCTCAGCCCAAGGAAGCCAAATCTTCATCAAAAAGACCTTAGGCTATGGGGGATATCTATTTACATACAAACTACCACAGCCAACCACTGACATAAAATTGGATGGGCAATCATTTGTACTGGCAATAGACCTTGGTACACTCATACACAGCATACATGCTAATACATAAATCAATAAACAATGAAATACAAAGCCAACTATATGCCATTTTAAATAAAATATACATTAAATGTAAAATATACATAGAAAAAGCAAGAGGAGTAAAAAATAAAGAATCTCATGAAGACAGTAACTAAAAGGAAACTTATTGGCTATATGATATCAGGCAAAGTAGATTTCAGAGCATGAAATACTACCAAGGTAAAAAGAAATAATGCATACTGACAAAAGTGTTGATTCACCAAAAAAATCAATCATGAATGTGTATGTGTTTAACAGTAGGACTTTTAAATACATATAAAACAAAAACAGATAAGTTTCCAACCAAAAATCATCTCATAGTGAGCAATAAACAAATATTACTCTACCTATAGAATGTCTAAGTGACAGTGTCACCCATTGTGTCCAAACTGCATTTTAGAACACTCAGTCAAATGCACATATTGTTTTCAAGCACATATCAAAATAAAACATACATACTTTTTCCAAGAGTACATGAAATATTCATAAAGGTAAATTGTATTTTGTATCATAAAGTAAGCCTCAGCACATGCAAAATAATTTTAACCATTACAAATTATGTTATTTGACCATAAATAAGTATAGCTTTCATTAATAATAGAGAGCTCTAGTAAGCTTCCAAATTTGGACTTAAAATACATGCTTCTAAATAACCCATGGGTCAAAGAAAAAGTGAAAAGGGATATGAGAATGAAAATAACACATGTTAAAATAGGTAGGATATAGCTTAAGAAGTACTTAAATAAAAGTTCCAAATCAATGTACTGGAAGAGAAGGCTCAAATCTGTGACACCAATTTCCACTTTTTGCAACCAGATTATATTCTGAGTAAGCAAGAAAGATGTAAATGTTGAGATCAGAAATCAATAGCATTGGGGCAGAGAAAACAAAGACCACCAATTTACTGATATTTTCCAATGATCAAACATTGTTAACAATCTTGTAGAGACCAGCAAATTAAATTCCATTAGCAAAATATGACTCACTGTATTTTTTCACTTTTTTATTTACTTTTTATTAGATATGGACATATTTTGTATGTAAACAACACATGTTGGTACCATCCTTTCCCTCCTCCCTGCCTTCCTTGTTGGGGATGCAGGTCAACCCCATGGGGATTGTGGGTCATGCATTATGGGGGGGGGAGGGAATATCTCTGTGCAAAATGTCCCAACTTGTGGCTCTAACAATCTTTCTACCCCTTCTTCCACAAAATTCCCTGAACCATGCTGGGAGCATTTTAAGTCTACTTCAGTGATGGGCACTCAGGAACCTATTTGTTGAAGATGCTTTCTTTTCTCCAGTCTACATTATTGATACCTTTTCAAAGATCAAGCAGATATAGTTGCTTGCCCTAAGGTCTGGGTCTCCATTTCTGTTCAATTGGTCTATGTTTCTGTTTTTATGGTGATACCACCAGAGGTGATTTTTTTTTTTTTTCCTGAGGACATGTTTGGATATTTGAGGCCATCTGCCATTCCATATGAATTTTGAGATCATTTTTTCATTCTCTGTGAAGATTGATGCTGGTATTTTTCACTGGTATTGCATTAAATCTATATATTATTTTTGGTAGAATTGCCATTTTCACAATATTAATTCTACCTATCCAGAAGCATGGAAGGTCTTTCCATCTTCTCAAGACTTCCTCTATTTCTTTCTTGAGTGTTTTTATGTTTTCATCACATAAGTCTTTCACATCATTGGTTAGTGTTATTCCAAGGTATTTATTTTGTTGTTGTTGTTGTTGCTATTGAAAACGGGACAGCCTCACTGATTTCTTTCTCTGTATATTTGTCCTTTCCATATAGAAAAGCAACTGATTTTTGTGCATTGATTTTGTATCCTGCCACTTTGTTGAAGGAATTTATCACCTTTAGAAGTTTTGAGATGGAGACTTTTGGGACTTATATGTAGGGTCATATCATGTGCAAATAGAGCTAACTAGACTTCTACCTTTCCAATTTGATACCTTTTATTTCTTTCTCCTGTCTTATTGCTTGGGCTAGTACTTCTAGTACTATGTTGAAGAGCAATGATGAGAGTGGACACCTCTGTCTTGTTCCTGATCTCAGTGGGAACTCCTTGAGTTTTTACCCATTAAGTATAATTTGGGCTTTAGGAGCTTTATATATAGTCTTTATTGTGTTGAGATATAAACCCTCCATGCCTCTTCTTTGCAGTGTTTTGATCATGAAGTGGTGTTGTACTTTGTCAAAGCCTTCTCTGCATCAAATGAGATGGTTCTTATGGTTGAATTTATTTATACGGTGTATTATGTTGACTGATTTCCATATTTTAACCCATTCCTGCATCCCTGGAATAAAGCCTACTTGATTAAGGTGGATAATGCTTTTGACGTGTTGTTGAATTTGGTTTGCAAGGATTTGTTCAGGATCTTTGAGTCTAAGTTCATTAGAGATATAGGCCTATAATTTTCTTTCCTTATTACATCTCTCTCTGATTTTGGTATTACAGTGATGCTAGCTTCATAAAAGGAGTCAGGGAGGATTCCCTGGTCTATGATTATGCAAAACAGTTTGAGAAAAGATGATTTCAGTTCTTCTATGAAGACCTTTTCTTTTCTTTTCTTTTTCAAAGAACCAGCTCTTTGTTTCATCAATTTTTAAAATTGTTTTCTTTGTTTCCAATTCATTAATTTCTGTTCTAATCTTGATTATTTCATTCCATCTGGAGCCCTTTGGGTTGAATAGTTTTAGTTTTTCCAGAGCCTTTAGGTGTACAGTCAGTTTATTTTGATTTGGGATATCTTCTGTCGTTGTAATGAACACATTTAGGACTATGAATTTTCCCCTTAGTACTGCCTTCATTGTGTCCCTTAACTTTTGGTAGGCTGTGTTTTCATTATCATTCAATTCTACTTATTTTACAATGTTTTTTTAAATTTCTTCCATGACCCATTCAATGTTTAAAAGTTTGTTGTTTAGTCTCCAGGAGAAGGTGGAATTCTTGATGTGTCTCTTGTTAATTTCTAGCTTTAAAGCATTGTGATCTGACATGATGCAGGAAGTTACTTCAATTTTCCTAACTTTATGAAGGCATGCTTTATGGCCTAATATATGGTCAATTTTGGAGAAGGTTCCATGGGCTTCTGAGAAGAATGTGCATTCTGTAGAGTTGGGGTGGAAAGTTCTATAGATATCTGTTAGGTATAGTTGATCTATGATGTTGTTGAGCTCTATTATTTCCCTGTTGACTTTCTGCTTGGATGATCTGTCTATTGATGATAGTGGAGTATTGAAGTCTCTGACTATGATGGTGTTGGTGTTTATTTCTGTTTTATTGTTGAGTAGATTTTGTTTTATAAACTGTGGCACACCTGTGTTTGGTGCATATATATTTATGATTGTTATGTGTTCCTGTTGGATCATTCCCTTGATGAATAGGAAGTGGCCTTCTTTGTCCTTTTTGATTATTTTTGTTTTGAAGTCTATTTCATCAGATATTACTATAGCAACACCCACTTGTTTTTTATTTCCATTTGCGTGGAATATCATTTTCCAACCTTTCACCCTGAGGAGGTGACTATCTTTAATGGTGAGGTGAGTTTCTTGAAGACAGCAGATAGAAGGGTCCAGTTTTTTTATCCATTCTGATAACCTGTATCTTTTGATGGGTAAGTTAAGACCATTAATATATAAGGTTATTACTATGAGGTTTGAATTAATCCCTACCATGATGAGGTGTTTTATGGGGTTTCATGCTTTCTTGTGTTATGTACCGTTTTGAGCCTGGTTTATTTTGGTTATTATGAGATTGTTTGAATGTTCTGTGTGGAGTATTCCCTCAAATATTCTTTGTAGATTTGGCTTTATGTTAATATGATCATAGAGTTGACTTTTTTTCACAGAAAGTTTTACTTTCACCATCTATTATAAGGGATATTTTTGCTGGGTAAAGTAGCTTGGGTTGGAAGCCATAGTTTTTCAGAATTTGAAGTGTTCCATTCCAGGCCCTTTTGGCTATCAGGTTTTCCATTGAGAAATCTGATGTAATGCTGATGGGATTGCCTTTGTATGTTGTAAATTGCTTCTCTCTTGATGCTTTTAACACTCTCTTTGTTTTCATTGTTAAGAGTTTTAACTATGATGTGTCTTGGAGAGTTTCTTCTTTGGTCCTGTCTTTTTGGTGTTCTGTGGGCTTCTTGTATCTGGATGGGCCTCTCTTTGGTGAGATTCAGAAAAGTTTCTTCAATAATTTTGTTGAATATGTTCTCTATGCCTCTGGTCTGGATTTCCTCTCCTTCTGGTATACCCATGATCTGGATGTTTGGTCGTTTATGGTGTCTCACAGTTCCTTTGTATTCTGTTCACTTGATTTTCTGAACTTAGCAAAGTTTTTGGCCTCCTGATCAGTTTCTTCTGTCTTATCTTCCAGGTCAGAGGTTCTTTCTTCCACATGAGTAACTCTGTTGGTGAGTGTTTCTAGAGAAGTTTTTATAATTTCTATTTGATTTTTGTTTTCTGTTGTGTTGTTTTACATCATGTCCATCTCTTTTTTGAAGTACGATTTCTGTTTGAGTTCTGTTTTTCTTGATGCTTCCTCTAATCCATTCTTGCATTTGATCAAGTCTTCATTAAGCTTAATCAACTAGTTATTGAGGTCTTTCATTTCTTGACTTTTTAATTTATTCATATCTCTTTGAAGGGTTCTAATGTTTTCTTCAATCAGGTTAAGCCTACTGTCAAAAGCTGAATGCTCTAGGGAAATTCTATTCAATTTCATTGATCAGCACAATTGTTGATTCTTTGATAGTTTATTTCAAGGTCAGCATTTTTTTTTTTAATCAGGGTCTCATTACTTGTTTTGGTTTCATGATGAGAATGAATTTCTGTTGATTTCTCCATGATTTCATTGGAGGCTTCCCCTGTAGAAAGATTCCCCAGTACCCATGTAAAGCCAGATGTACAAAGTGGCACATGAATCTGGAATTCCTTTGCAATGGCTGGAGGCCTTGGCTCAGCCATTCTGTCAGACGAGGCATCCTTGGAGGACATCTTTCAGTTTTCTGACTTTCATTGGCTCTTTTGCATTATTTTCTATCCATTTTAGGAAGACTCTTTATTTTATTGAGGAGGAAGCAAATTTTTGTGCTTTGGCCCATTTACCCTCTGACTCAGGTGAACAAGGATGTTGGTACCTCGTGGCCAGTCAGGATACCAGAGCAAAAGGCCTGATTCCACAGCCCACACAAGGACCAGGACTCCCCAAGCAGGGAACAATGGGACCTACCAGGACCAGGGGACTGAGAGGAGCAAGTGAACAGGGATCTGGCCTACTTCATGCTGAGCCCTCCAGCACACAGACTAGGGCAGAAAACTCAGACCTGGGAGGTGGGAGTAGCCCAGAAATGAGTCTGGCCTACTCACTCCAGATCACCATGCCTGCCCACACACTGTCTGCACAAGGAACTCAGGTTCAGGAGGTCTCACTCTGCATTTTTGTAAATAAAGTTTTATCAGAACAAAGCCATGCCCATTTATTACATTTCCCATAGCTGCTTTCTATGACATGAAATTAGAATATTTTAGACAGATACTAAATCCATTCATACTAAAACATATTTACTGCATAGCCCTTATTGAAAACATTGCCAAATGCTATTCTCCTGTGGCTAAAATGAAGAATAAAAAAAATAGGTTTGCAATATTAAGAATTTGAAACAAGGTATTTCACTACAGATCCTATAGATGTTAATGTGTAATGAAATATAAAACAAGAACCTGGATATGAATATTTAACATATTAGGTAAAATAAACAATATTCTTAAAAGATACAAACTAACAAATCTCCATGAAGAAGAAATAAATAACTTAAATAGTTATTGGTCCATTAAATAAATTCAAATTATGACAAAAATGTTTCCCACCAAGAAATTTTCAGATGGAGATTGTTTCACAAGGGAATCATACTGAATATTTAAGGTAGAAAAATATTATTTCCAGAAGCCATTATAGAATATAGGAAAGAAAGAAACATTTTCCAGCATTTTGTATAACATGAAACATTTTCAACATATTGTATAAAACCAGAATTATCCTGAGATTAAAATACAGATATTACAAGAAAAGAATCTACAGACTACAATCCTCAAGATCACATATATCCTAGGTAAATATATTAGGAAATTGCATCCAGCAAAATGATAATGCTAATGCTTCTTGGCCAAGGGAGTTTATCCCAGCAGTAGAAACAGAGTTATCATAAGAAACACAATCAGTGTAAGTCAAAACATTAAAAAGAAAAAAAAATCATGCAATCATCATGATGAATGGAGAAAGAGACTTTAACAAAATTTGAAATCTACTAATGACTAAAACTCAATAAATTCAGAATAGAAGCAAAGTTCTTCAGAGTTATAAAATTCAATTATAAAAATATCTATACCAGATAGCACATTTAATAACAAAAGGCTGACTTTTTCCCAGTAAACCATGAAAAAGAGAAAGATACCTATTGTCACCATCCCTTATCAACATCATACTAGAAGTGCTACTTACTACAGAAAGGTGAGGTTCTAGGTGGGGAGTGTACATAAGTGTTAAAAGGAAATAAATCTATTTAAAGACTAATTATTATAACTTGAAAATCCCAAAGAGTATATAAATAAACCTCTAAGACAAAGAATTTCACAAACAAGGTTTTAAGATAGAAATTGATAAAAATAAGTCAATTGTAGATTTGAGGCCCACTCCACAATTACTGAAGACCTAGTCAAAAGCCGTTGGCTGAGAAGGTCATAGATCCCCACAAGGAAGTTACTACTGTTGTTTGGCTAATGGATATGATTGTGCCCATCACATTGCCTTCTAAATATTTATGTTTATCTCCATAGATTAGATTTATGTTTATCTCCAGAGGTAGTAGGATCGCTATGAGTTTGAGGCCACCCTGAGGCTACATAGTGAATTGCAGGTCAGCCTGGCCTAGAGACCCCACCTTAAAAAAAAAAAAAAAAAAAAAAAATTAAGAGCCACAAGGTAGAAACAGGAAGGAGAACTTCTTTTGGGGCACTGTCCTCCTGGATATGAACTCACCAGTGCATTGATGACTTCTAAGTAGAATCTGTTACTCTCATAAGACCTGCACAGCATTAAGCCCACCAACAATGTAACGCAGAGGATGGAGGGTTGGAGAAGGACAAAGAGAATGACTATCCAAAGAGAAGGACTACTTGGAAAGAGGAGGCGGGTGGTAGTGGGATGGGGGTGGGGGATGGGAGCCAAAAGGAAGCAATGGGAGAGAAATACCTGTTAGAAAAATAAAGAGACAACTAGGAATATCTATGACAGAGGAACTAGACTTTATTGGAGGAAAGTCTTAATCATACCCTTCACATCTCAGCAGCAGAAACTCTGGAAATGCAAGGTGTCCACCTAGCTTTTGTTGGGGGGGGTATGTTCATGAAGGGGGGATGAGAGTAGCATTAGCAAGTGTGAAGGCAGCCAACTTCTTTGAACTGTTTTCTTCTGAGATGGCCAGCCAGGTACTCTACTCCCTTAGGGTTATCGAAATAGCACAGGGGCAGTCTCCAGAAAGAATTTTTGGTGTACCCTGGTAATATGTTGAATTTTTTAATTTTTTTAATTGACAACTTCTATACTTACAGACAATAAACCATGATATTTCCTTCCTCTCTCTTCATTCCCCTTCAGAACTCCACTCTCCATCATATCCCCTCCCTCTCTCCATTAGTCTCTCTTTTAATTTGATGTCATCATCTTTTAATACTATTATGAGGGTCTTGTGAATATTTTATTTATTTGATTTGTTTATTTATTTATTTATTTATTTATTTATTTATTTATTTATTTATTTATTTATTTATTTTAGAGAGAGAAAGAATTGGCATGCCAGGGCCTCAGCCACTGCAATTGAACTTCAGATGCTTGTGCCAACTAGTGGGCATGTGTGTCCTTGTGCTTGCCTCACCTTTGTGCATTTGGCTTACATGGGATCTGGAGAGTTGAACATGGGTCCTTAGGCTTTGCAAGCAAGTGCCTTAACTACTAAGCCATCTCTCCAGGCCAGTAGGTTGAATTTTTGACATGCTAACTAACTCCTTCATTTCAGACTCTTAGGAGTGAGGACAAATTCTCATGATTTTACTACTTCCTGCTCATGGGGGAGAAGTCTGATGCATTTGGAGTCTGGCATGACTAAAGGAACAGTATTGTTTTTATTTCATAGTGGAATGGGTGGTAGCATTAAGATGTTTTAGGAGAAATTTCTGCAAAAAATTGACAAGATAAAAATGTAAGTAGGAGTACGAAAAAGATGAAGGGTATATTTTGTTGGGTGTGCCATACAGAAAAGGAGAAACTCTTCAATTTTAATGTCCTTCTTCTAGTTTGGCAGGGGGAGTGGGGTTCAAATGACACTTTCCACAAAAGGGGATAAAAGGGGGAAGAGGGTTACCAAGAGGCCTCAGGATGCAGTGGTCCCCTGAGATGGAACTGTGTTGGGAGAGCTTTAGGGCCTGAGTCTTGTCAGGATAAAATAAATCTGCATTTGGCAACACAGGAGGCTAGAGAGGGGACTATATATACAGAATGGTTATGAAGGAATAACCGAATCTGTTGGACTAGAGGCAAAGAAGAGAGAAAAGTGCGGGTATAGAGGAGCTCTATCATATAGGGGAGACAAGATAAGTTTAACTTTAATGGAGTAGAACTGTGAGATTTTTTTTTTTAACTTACAGTAACAGAGGCTAATATAGCCCAAAATATTATTGACTCTGGATTGGTAATGTTTATTTCTCCACAATTGCTGCTGTCCACTAAGTTCTAGTTACGAGGTGTGGCTTCTGGGAGCCTCAGCTTTTGGCTTTTCATTTGCCAGACTTCACTTTGTACCTTGTGCCTATGGCAAGCAGTTGTCCCACACAGCTTTATGAACAAGCAAGGTGGAAGCTCTTCAGGAGACTGATTCTTATTGGCGCCATTAGGAAAGAATCTCTTAGATAATATTAAATCTGGTCAAGATATATCTATATGGATTTTTGTGTATGACATGACATTTACAGGCAATGCATGACTATTTTACCTAGGGTTGACAATAACAGAATAGGAAGTAAGGAAGCAAGGAATGTTGTCTGTAGATGTAAGGAAGAAGAGTTAGTTGACAATTTTTTGTAAGGAAGAGGTGGGAAGTACAAGTAATATTTGGAATAGAAAATTTAATTTCTATTTACCCTTCCAGAAGTCAAAAGGTCTTAGCTTTAGAAGATCTAATGAAAATATGTTAGGCTGAAGAAGTTAAAGTTTGATTAACCTTGATAATTTGTTATTACCAATTGTTTATTTTATGGGCACAATGAAATTTTATATAATTATGGCCAGTTTTATATAAGTAGGCCTAGGTTTTTTTTATTTGATTAAGTTTATAGCAACCAAATGAAAGTTTTACCCAATAGAGAAATACATAAGAGTAGAACATACTATTGTAAACCGATTTTTTTTTTTTTTTTTTAGCTCAGGCTGACCTGGAATTCACTCTGTATTCTCAGGGTAGCCTTGAATTCACAGTGATCTTCCTACCTCTGCTTCCCAAGTGCTGGGATTAAAGGTGTGTACCACCACACCTGGCCCAACCAATGTTTTATCAAACAAAATAAAGGCTTTATCAGATGGAAAACATATAAGCTTTTATTTGGATATAACTTAATTACAGGTTTTAAGTATCTCCTTTAACACAAAATTTATGTTTCTAACCTTTTGTGAACATTAGTAAGAGAAGGATAATATTGATGAAATCTGTTGTAGCAGAGTTAGGCACTGTAAAAACATTATAAGAGTAAAATTGTATTTAAGAAAACTTGAATTTTAATTATTTAATAATATATTCCATCAGAAACTTAATAACCTTTTTACAGCCCATTTAATGTATTAGCACATATTATATATTCTATATGATATACAGTATCAGACCTATTGACAGAAGGCAGTGGCCTTTTCTCTTTTTTTTTTTTTTTTTGAGGAGAGGAGAGGAGAGGAGAGGAAGACAGATAGAGATGGGCGCGACAGCAGCCTCTCAGCTGCTGCGAACGAAATCCAGATGCGCCCCCTTGTGGTCAAGTGCGGCATTGCGCCCTTGTGTCACTTTGCATCTGGCTAAACATGGGACCTGGAGATTGGAACCAGCATTCTTAGGATTAGGAGGAAGGCGCCTTAACGGCTAAACCATCTCTCCAGCCCACCTTTTCTCTTTTAATGTTACCAGTGACAAAGGAAATTTGATGAACCTCCAAGTCTAATGTTAGTAGAGATAGACACATCCCCCCCGCCAGTATTTTTGGGAGATGGGCATTGGGTTTGAATCTGACTTTTTCAAGCTAAAGTGTGAAGACAGGAGAAAAAAAAAATGGGACAGGCTCGATACTCTTGTTGACTTTTACCTTAGAGGACAAATAAGAGTGTCCAGATAGATAGGAGTTAGCCTGTTATAGGACCCTCTGAGGTGAAATGGTGGAAAGGTAAAGGGTCAGAAGGTCATTTACAACAAGCTGGTACATTTAGCTTATGTCACACTTAGATTAAGTTTAAAAAACAAAGCTAGATAAAATATCTTGATTTTGTTAAGGACTCGATTTTATTTCAGTAGTCAAAGCTTAATGTAGGAGATCTATGTACACCTGAATTTTAACCTTGACATGAGACAATAAATTTATTCACTGATTATAAAGAGTTATGGAAATATATAAACAACTAAGGTTAGAGAAGTACAGAGGGACAACGTTTTATATTTACCCATTTAATCTTACACTTCATAATTGTAAATTTTATGGCTTTTTGTATATTTTATTATTATAAACTTTTAGAAATGAACCTTAAAAGCAAGGAAACTGTTGCTTGATAGAAAGTATATATATTGTATCTTAAACACAAATTAATCACTTTTTAAAAAATTAAGGATTTAAGTAAAAATAAACATTCAGAAGGCAATGTCAGGAACAGGATTAAACTTTGGTGTGTGAACATGTCTATCATGAATAAGCATAAAGCCAAAAGTCCAAAAGTAACTTATTTTAAATATGTTTTAAATCTCTTCTTAGCAATTTGACATCATTTCAGAATATATCTATGAACATGCAAAATTTAATGACCATAAGCACTAGAACAATTACTGATCACATTTTAGTTACACATAAAGACAGACTACATGAAACATAGAACATATGACCTGACATGGTTGGTCAGCATTAGATATGACAAAGAACACAATTAGAAAGATGTCCTTTAAGATTTTAGTTATACTTCAAATTAATGAGAACTTAAGTTAATTTGATATTTTTAAATTATTTTATTTATTTTTGGAGAGAGACACAGAGAGACAGACTGAGAGGGAGAGGGAGACAGATAGAGATGGGCGCGCCAGCAGTCTCTCAGCTGCTGTGAACGAAATCCAGATGCGTGCACCCCCTTGTGGTCAAGCATGGCATTGCGCCCTTGCGTCACTTTGCATCTGGCTAAACGTGGGACCTGGAGATTGGAACCACTGGAGATTGGAACCAGAGTTCTTGGGCTTAGCAGGCAGACACCTTAACCGCTAAGCCATCTCTCCAGCCCTAATTTGATATTTTTAAATTTACACAAGTACTTGCCTGCGAGCCAATGTGTTCATATTAGCAATCAACAGTGTACACTGTTTGTAGTTGGAATTTAAAAGCAACACATTCTTTTTTCTTTTCCTTGAGAAGCTGGTGTCACAAAGAACAAATTATATGGCACTGTTAAATGAAGGCCCATGTTTTTGAGAATAGAGTACCAAATATTAGGACAAAAGGCTGAGAGTGACATGAGTGTGGAGGAGATGGACATAGGAGCTGAGGCAGAGGGGGCAGGTAGCAATGGCTGTAGCATAGTGAGAAGGTGGAATGACAGAGGAGAAGAAGCAGAAGGGAAGAAATGGAGGGAGGGATCAGGGATTGAGAGGAGGGTACAATTAGGGTGACTGGGCCCCTGAAAGTAAAAAAAAAAAAAAAAAAGGCAGAAAAGTCTGCACTTGCTAGAAATCAAAGATGATCTGATCTGACTTCTTACCTCTTGCCTACTTCCTGAGAACTGTTTTTCCACAAACAAACAGAACTGATCCTGGGAGAGAGATCTTTCTCGGGATTTA
This sequence comes from Orientallactaga sibirica, assembly GCA_036365145.1. NCBI lineage: Eukaryota > Metazoa > Chordata > Mammalia > Rodentia > Dipodidae > Orientallactaga > Orientallactaga sibirica. The sequence goes on along the minus strand of JAEOAD010000031.1, from coordinate 8,832,200 downwards.
AACATTGTGGTAGGTCAAGTTCAGCCCCTGGAACTTGGTGTCAGGGTTAGCCCTCTTCCCAAGAACAGCCCCTAGCTCTAACCAACTAGCTGTCCCTCTGATTCACCTGAGCCTGAAGACAACCCACCACTATAAAGTTATAAATACCTTTGCAAGGGGAGGGCAGGCTCTCTGACCTCTTAGGAACGTCCAGCTATGAATGAACTTTTCCTCAGCTGGCTTGGTCCAAAGCCCTGATGGACTGGGCCAAAGGGAGGGCCCCCTAGCCCTTGATCTCCACATGGGCTCCTTGAACTTTCTCTTCTCTCTTTTCTTTCCATGGTTTTTCCAGGCTCTCCACATGGGATCTCTAGCCACGTGGGTGCCTTTCCTTGGATCTGTACTTCCCTCAACAAATATAATAATTTAATAATTATCCTTCTCAGTCTGTTTTTTTCAATTCTTTGATTAAAATAGAAGCAAACTTAGGGTTTGGGGTTCAAAGACATTCCTGGACCCTGAGAACCCCATTACAGATTGATATCTGACTTTTAGATTTTTGTTTATGAGGCAGGCCAATAGACTATCTTTAGAAGAAAGTGATATTTACCAATTTTGGAGTTTATAGATAGGCTGAGACTCACTTTGTCTCTGAGACAAAGGTTGTCTGACATGAAATTTTGTTTTGTTTTGTTTGGAGTTTTTCAAACATTCCTGGAAAACTACCGATAAAGATATCCCCTTTTGGCCTAAGGCCTGGCTTAGGGCTGCCTGGAGATGGGGACCTTCCACCACAGGGACATGTCAAAACCTCCCACCATAGGGAGATGAACCTCCCCCAGTAGGGAGATGAAAATCTCTCTCACAACAGGGAGATGGACAAAGACCCTGACAGGTTCTGAGGAAGATTAGGCAAAGACCTTTAGTGAGGTCTGAGGGAGACTGAGTAAAGACCCCTGAGGACATATGAGGGTTATTGGGCGAAGACCACTGGTAGGATCTTAGGGAGATCAAAGTCCCACTTGCATAGCTGCATTCTGGGAAGCATATGCCTTATCTAAACTCCATGGATTGGGGTGATGATTCAGAATTTTGGGTTGATTTGGGTGTTACAGAAACAGTCACTACTGACCTCTTAGTTTGGAGGTTAAAAAGAAATAGGGGAAGAAGTCAGTCTTGGAATAGGGAGCATTAGTTGTTCCAGTTTTTGAAGTTCTCAAAATCTTTAAAATTTTGGAATTTGAATGTGTCATTTTATTTTTTTGCTCGTGTGGGGGGTGTCAAGATTTTTTAATATTTAATTTTTTTATTTATTTGACAGAGAAAGAGGGAGAGAGAGAGTGAGTGCCAGGGCCTCCAGCCACTGCAAACAAACTCCAGATGCGTGTGCCCCCTTATGCATCCGGCTAACATGGGTCCTGGGAAATTGAACCTGGGTCCTTTAGCTTTGCAGGCAAACACCTTAACCACTAAGCCATCCCTCCAGCCCCGAATGTGTCATTTTTAGGCCACCAAGAATTAATTAATGCTCAATTTATATTGTGCCCAGAGTGTACTGCAATAAAAAACGAGGCATTTGGACTTTATGTTTCTTTTTGGGTGGAGGTTCTGGGAAAGAGTTGGGGCAAGGAGGATCCAGACCTCTGTCCAGTGTAGAGGAAATTAGGGGGGTATGTGGGGAGGTATGTGTTAGTCATTAAGATCTGGAAATAAATCTGGAAGAGAGTAATGGGTTTCCAGACCCTGCCCTGAGGGACCTACTTCCAGCCACCAGATTTATTAGAGAATAGAACTGCTAATTACTTTAAGAAAGCCTCAGCAAAAGTCAAGGGAGGGGGAAAAAGAGAGGGAAAGGGGTAGAGCCCAAGAAGGTAGTCAGTTTGGGGGATACCTCCATCTCTGGTTTTACAATGGAGGACCAAAACAGATAACTTTTTGGATCTAAGAGTTTATTAAGATCTGCCAGGAGACGGTGTATAGCAGGAAGGTGGCCAGTGAAGTTTTGGAAATTTGAGAACCTAATGGAGGGTGGAAGTGCAGGGGTCAGGAGTGTTTGTACCTTTGTTTCTGGCCAGAAGTTCTCAGGGCTGCCTTTTCCCAGGTAACTCAGGAAGGCTGACTCACCATTTCCTTGGGTAAGGATGGTCCAGCGCTGGATGATTCAGTGGGTATGGAGATTGGCCTTTCCATGGCTGGAGCTGGGAAGGGGGAGAAGGAGAGGCTTCTAGCAGGTGAATTACCCAACTGGGCATTGGAGATTTGCTCTAGCCCACCAAAGAGTAGCTTGGCCTAGGTCTTGTACTCCTGTCCGGGGCAGTTGCAAGTCTTCTACTTTTTACTATGGTGAAAGGAGAGAGATAGAGAGAGAGAGAGAGAGAGAGAGAGAGAGAGAGAGAGAGAGAAAGGTATACACCAGAAATTGTTTAGGGTTTAGGCTTTGGCCTGGGATGAGCCACCACAATCACTAAGTTTGTTTACGCTTTGGCCCCATATGTTAAAAAAAGAGAAAGAGAAGTCATGTCTACAACAGAGGAACTAGACTTTATTGGAGGGAAGTCTTAGTCATAAAGGGACACTTCACCTCTCAGCAGTGGAGATTCTGGAAATGCAAGGTGTCCACCTAGCATTTGGTGGGGAGGGGCTGTTGTTGTCAAGGACAGAGGGATGGGAGAAGCGTTAGCTTCTTTGATTCTTTGAAATCCTTTCTTCTGAGATAGCCAGGTATCCTGCTCCCCTGGGGTTATTAAAATAGCATGTAGCATGGGGCCAGTATCCAAACAGACTTCTTGGTGTTCACCAGTAGTATGATGAATTTCTGACATGCTAACTACCTCCTTTAAGACTGTGAAATTGTAATATGTTCATGTATTAAAATCTTCAATAAAAAATAAGAGCCAGAGGATGAATATGGGGTGCTTTGGTATGTTACCTTCTGGACATGAAATAGCCATTGCATTCATGACCTCACAGCAGCTGTTATTATCTGCCTGGATCTACCAAGCCTTCAAATATGGGAGCATGGATGCTGAAAGAAGGAAAAAACAACATCAAAATAAAAGAAGGACTAGTCAGACAGAAGAATGAAAAATAAATTGCATTTTCTATGTTAGAAATAATTAAAAATTAACATTAGAAGTGCCTTTTACAGCATACAGAAATCATAAAATAGTTGAGCATGAATCTAGGAAAAATTTTATATAACCATTATATTGAAAAGTTAGCACACAGAGGAAATGAATCAAGGAAAGCATAAATAAACTGAAATGCTGGGTTTATTGGTTAGAAGATTCAATACTGTTAAAAGGCCAATTCTTCTGAAATTGATCTATAGATCCAAGTAATTACAATCAATGTCCCAGGATTTTGTTGAAATGAGCAAGTTAATTTTAAAATTTACACAATATGGCAAAGTAACTGCAACACACACACACACACACACACACACACACACACACACACACACAAATAAGTAAAGACAGATATAAGAATACTACTTGATTTCCAGACATATAATACAGCTGTGGTAATCAAGTCAGTGTGATATTGATGTCACACAGAGGAATGTGACAGAGTGAAGAACTCAGAATTAGACCTAAACAAATTTTGGCAAAGATGCAAAAGCAAATCACTGGAGAATAATCTAAGCAGGACTGGGCAATAGATGCACAAGAATCCAAAAAACTGTGGGGAGGGAGGAGTGGGGAGTAAAGAAAAAAAAGATTGACCTAAAACTACAAAACTTCTGTTAGGAAGCATGGGAGCAGATCTTTGTACTCAGGTTCTGCAAGGGTATGTTAAAGGATGCATAAAAGAAAAGATGGGTGCACTGGAGTGCATTTAAACTAAGCATTTCTGTTCTACCCAGTATGAAAAGCTAAACCACAGACAGAGAAAACCCATGTTCATTAACAGATTTGTACTTAGAATACATAAAGAATTATCAAAACTCAATAATTAAAAAAACAGCTTATTTAAAAGTGAGTCAAAGATTTGAATAAACATAACTAAAAAGCAATATGTAGCTGACACTAGCAGCTGGAGGGAGGAAGAACTATGTGGGGTCATGATGTCAGAGATTTCAGTTATTAATGGTGGGAAAGGCCTGTGGAAGGACATGTGAGGTGACAATGGGTTCACATTGTGACCTACCTCATCAAGCCTTCTAAAGCCTCCACAGCCTTCAAAATAATGCTAAAAGCTACTGAAACAATTACTCAAAACATGATCTTATGTGGGGCATTTCATAATCAAACCCTAGTAGAGATGAAAAAGTCCTCAAAATCATCATTCTTTGGGAGAGAAAAACATCAAATCTAAAATGTTATGTTACTGACACCTATTAAATGATTTTAAGCTTAAATTTAATGCAAAACCATCGACACATCCAGAGTGCTGAGAGGGTGTTAGGAGCTCATCAACATCTGCTGAAGAAAATCTCCCATGTTGTTGTGCAGAAGGTTGGGAATATTCCAAAAAGGTCTTTCTCAAAAAATATTAACAATTTTCCCTGAAATACAACTGTGCAGAGTATTCAATCCATAGACACAAATGAATATTATCTTACACCAGCATTCTGCCTCCTGAAACTCTTTGCTGGACAAAGGGGAGAACCTGCCATTGCCTCTGATCCTGTGATTTGTAAAGCCCATGAAGATCCTGTATAATGATGACAGACATCATGAAAAACACATCATACCCTCTTTGAGTAGAAACTCTCTTTCACTAAATCTTTTCTTGGATAAAGAACTTTTGGATCCTTCACCAGGGTAGACAAAGTTCAAAGTTATGTTCACCATGTACTCCTTTCATTCAAAAACTAGTTTAGTTTGTGTAATAACTGAGCTGTATAGATCTGATAAAGCTAACCTCTGTATCATGTTCTTTTAATTCCTCCAAAGCAAATGAAAAATTCTTTTAAAATTAGTGAACTTCCTGTTTGCAACGATACCCTGGGCCCATTTGTCTAACTTTAAGTAGATACCCAAAGGACCATCTTATGACTAAAGTGATTGAAAATGCTATTGTAGCTGGAGGTTTAGGCCAGATTCTCAGCTCCCACAGTCCCCTAAAGATATGCTGTCACCTGTTTGCAAGATGCCAATCACAGTAAGAGGCAGGAGCGAATAAAGGGGTGCAATGACATCAAGTCCATTTTAGGATACTCAAATGGTGTTTAGGCTTAAATAGAAGGCTAGAAGTATACATAGCTTAGCAATCCTGGTGAATGCTGGTCCCCAACATCATCTCATCTCTGGTGGGCCAATAAGTTATTAGTCTGTTGATAGCTGATGGTATAATTGCTCCATAGATACTTTTCCTCAACTGGGAAACTATTTCCTATGAAGTTTTGCTTTTCCTGGAATTCATGGTGACACAGGAAGAAGGAAAGGTTAAGGAAAATAACATCTCTGTGGCAAAGGACAAACATGAAATGAAGGGAGAGAGGCCAGGCTTTCGTCCTGCTTTTAGTTACCTTTTGGGCCCATGTGAGAAGTCACCTTTTTTATTTTTTTGCAAAAGTAGCTTCTAAGTGTCTGTTTCACTGAAAAATACTCCAGCAGGGGAGCTGAGGTAGTTGAGCCTGTGCTCACCCTTGGAGGTAACAAATTAGATAGCACTTTTCAAGGCTAAATGAAACCAAGTTGAAGGACAGACCTATTTGTGAGAAAGGACACTGCACCTCACTGTGGGTTTTAGTCGCTGTGTTGTTGGCAATGGTTGCAAATTTATCCACAGTGAACAGGAAAATGGCTGTAAGAAAGAGGATGTAAAGTAGCAGTAATCAGAAAATACCACTGTGAGTAACACGCCTTCCCCACAGGGGAAGACTTTTCATGTCAGATGTGACCCAGCAGTGACTCTCCCTGCCAGCATCCAGAACAGGATGCATACATTACCTCCTGTTCTTCCTCAGTGCAGGTGATTTCCATGAAGAGGAAAGAACAGCAAAAGAAATCAGGGAGATAGAAAAAGAGGCCAAGGCAGGAAACTCGAGAACCAGGTAAGGCAACAGAAGGGTCACTGCTTGGGCTGAGGAGATGGCATCCAGAGAAGCAGAGCTGATGAAGGCATTTCAGGAAGCATTTCTGGAAAGGCAGATGGCATTTCTGGAAAGATGGAATGAGGGGCATTTTCATAAGCTACCAGAATGCTCTGAGACTATAGGAACCCAGAATTATTGCACACAGGTTCCTGAAATGTTAGGACAAGATAAAAAATAAAGTTAATTCTTAATGGAAAGTTAGACTGATGAAAAGAAGGTTAGGGCTGTGGAGATGGATTACAGATTAAGGCATAAAGACCTAGGTTCAATTTGCCAGTACCCATATAAAGCCAGATGTACAAGATGACACATGCATCTGGAGTTCATTTGCAGTGGCTAGAGGCCCTAGAACACTTATTCTCTCTCTCTTTCTTTCTCTCATTCCCTTCTCTCTTAATCTCAAACAAACAAACAAACAAACAAACAATTAAAGGTGCTTATTTGCAAAGCCTGTTGGCCTGGGGGGTACAATTCCCTAACACCAACATAAAAGAGATCCAAAATGTGGCCCATGCATCTGTTGTTCATTTGCTGTGCAAAATGCCCTGACACACCCATACACCACATCCCTCAACACACACACCCACATACAAATAAATATTTTTATACTTTTTGTTTAATATTTTATTTACTTGAGAGAGAATGAATATGAGTGTGCCAGGGTCTTCAGCCATTGCAAACAAACTCCAGTTACATGCACCACTTTGTGCATCTGCCTTTCCATGGGTCATAGGGAATAGAATCAAGTCCATCAGGCTTCTCAAGCAAAGTGCCTTTAACCACTGAACCATATCTCTAGTCCATTTAAAATATCTTTTTATTCATTGATGAGAGGGAAAGAAAGAAAGAAAGAAAGAAAGAAAGAAAGAAAGAAAGAAAGAAAGAAAGAAAGAAAGAAAGAAAGAAAGGAGGAAGGGAGGGAAGGAAGGAGGGAGGGAGGGAAGGAAGGAAGGAAGGAAGGAAGGAAGGAAGGAAGGAAGGAAAGGAAGGAAGGAAGGAAGGAAGGAAGGAAGGAAGGAAGGAAGGAAGGAAGGAAGGACAGAACAGGGTAAACAGGACCCTGTTTAACTAAGTAATCTAATGTGTCCCTCTTCATGGTACTAATGGCTCCTCTGCCTGGTGAGTGGTCCCTGGTGTACACATAGATACTCCCATGCCATTGTTCCCATCTCAATTTAAAAGCAGCCTCCTGTGAAAGTGTGTGTATGGGGGGGGTGTCCATAGTAGGCAGCTAGTTTCTTGAACTAGGAAGACAAGATGACCTGCACTTGCTAGAATCCTTATCTTTTACCTAGACCTGTATTCCCACACCTGCACCCCTCCTGGGAGGGAGGTCTTTCCTAGGATTTAAACATTGTAGTTGGTCAAGTTCAGCCCTCAGAACTTGGTGTTAGGGCCAGCCTCTTCCTGAGACAGTTCCTAGCCCTAACCAACCAGCTGTCTCTCTGGTTCACCTGAGCCAGAAGGCAGGACTTAAAACCACAAGGTTATAAATACATCTGTAAGGGGAGGGCACCTCATCTCAGCTGCCTGATTACTTGGGAACTTCCAGCTGCTAGTGAGTTTCCCCTTTGCTCCGCCTGGCTGGGCCTGGGCCAAGCTGAAGGGGGAGACCTCTTCCTGCCCAGCCCTCACTCTTTACATGGGCTCTTTACCCCCCTCCAATTCCCCACATGGCAGGAGCTCCTTGAACTTTCTTTTCTCTTTTTTCTTTCCATAGTTTTCCGGGGACTTCCATGTGGAATCTCTAGCCACATGGGTGCCTTTCCTTGGCTCTGTACTTCCCTTAATAAATATAAATTTTAATAATTATTTGTCTCAGTCTTTTAATTTAATTATTTGATTAAAATTAGCCATGAACCTAGGATCTACGATTTAGGGTTCAAAGACTTTCATGAACCCTGACCACCCCGTTAGCCTGACAACCAAGCAGAAACAGCATCCCCATTGTAGTTTTGACAGGATTAACAGCAGTGAAACACTCCATAATCTGCACATCAAAGGATTTCAGTATGAAAAATAAATGGTAAGATTGTTAGAATTGCTAAGAAATAAAAAGAGCCCATAAAGTAACTGAGTTGTTAGTCACTTGGAGAAATAGTCATCATCCTCTGGACAGGGACAACTAACAAAAACGAGGTGTTATAGATGAGAAATCCAAGATCACAGGCAGCAGGCCTCCTTCCCCACAACAGTCTATGTGGGGACCTGACAGAGGGCCAGGCAAAAGTGTGGGTGTGGCACATGGCAGGACAAGGCTCACAAATGTAGAGGATGTAGAGAATATTTTATAGTCTCTTTATATGATCATGTATCTTAAATGTTTCTCTGAGAAAATAGTACATCATATCAGAAATCTCCATCCCTTGCAATCACTGTTGCTTTCTGATAGCACATTGAAGTCTGCTAATGCAGGTCCTCAAGATCTTTCTTTTCGTTCTGTGCTAGTCAACCTGAGACCCAAACACATCTTTGTTGTGTAAGCCTGACACCCAAACATATCTCCTTAAATTAGAATACTTGAGCCACCAAAACCCTTTGTCTAGCTCATAATGAAAAATGCATTCTGTCCAACTCCATTAATCTCCATAGACTTAGAAGTGCAAACAACATTGAGAAGCTCATATTTAGGGACCAGGAAAATGGCTCAAGGGGTAAATTAATTGCTACAAAAGCAGGAGGACCTAAATTTAGCTCTTTGGTGTCCACATTTATCAGTTACTTTCTTATTTCTGGGGAAAAATACCTGATCAGAATCAGTTTAGGGAAGAAAATGCCTTACTGCTGCTCACATTTTGAGGGCAAGCATCCATTATGGCAGAGAAAGTATGAGAAGCCAGAGCAAGAAGCCTATGTCACACCTTCATATCATCTGGGAGAAAGTGGAGAAAGACAAAATGGGGTTGGGAAATAAAACCTCAAGGCCTACCTCTAGTAACACATTTTCTTCAACAAAGCTCCACCTCATGACTCTATGGGGGGGAAGTTTACACTCTATACACCATATTCTTCCCCAGGTTCCTATACAGCTCCTGAACATGTTATAATGCAAGATGCATAAAGTTAAAAATTTAAAGGTCCCCAGGATCATTGCTAATCACAAGACTATTAAAAAGTTAAAGCCAGGCTGGAGAAATGGCTTAGCACTTAAGGCATTTGCCTGTGAAGCCAAAGGATCCAGGTTCGATTCCCCAGGACCCATGTAAGCCAGATACACAAGGGGTACATGCATCTGGAGTTCGTTTGCAGTGGCTAGAGGCCTTTGCATGCCCATTCTCTCTGTCTCTCCTCTCTCTCTCTCTCTCTCTCTCTCTCTCTCTTCTCTCTTTGCCTCTCTCTCCTTGCAAATAAATAAATAAAAATTTTAAAAATGCTTTAAAAAAAAGTTGAAGCCCAAAGTCACATCTGAGTCTTAAGGCAATTTAACAACTGTGAGCCCTGTAAAATCTAAACACCGTTTATATACTTCCAACCTGTATTGGTATAGAATAAGTATTACATTCCAAAAGGAAACTTAGCAAGAATTATTGGACCAAAGCCAGACCAAAATACAACAAGGCAAACATCAAATCTTGCAACTCAATGTACAATATCTGGCACTTCTGATAAAAATCACCTGGGCTCCAAAAATCATGGCTATTTCCATATGTCCAGCTGTGCTACCTGTAACCTCTCTCCTAGGCTGGAACAGCCCCAAGCCAGTAGCATTTCCTGGGAGAATGCCCATGGTTCTGACATCTCTAACATCCTGATGTCTCCATTGCAGCTTACAGTTCTCCTTCACAGATTCGTGAAGTTGCCTCACAGGGAGCCCTTGCCTGTATGCCTACCCTGTTTCACTCTTTGGAACTATGGTATAATACTCCAAAAATTCCTCAGTCTTATATCATTTATTTTCCCAAACCAGCATCACTTGTTTGAAGCTACCAAGTTCTGATGTCAGATAGAGATGAAGCCTGGCCTTGGAGGATAGCTGTAGCAGCCTCTATGTGATGACCTTTGGGGACAGGAAACACTTTTAGCATTCTCCCTGTGGCTCTTCTTCTTTCAAAAATAATTCATATTGGGCTGGTGAGATGGCTTAGCAGTTAAGGGGCCTACCTGCTAAACCTAAGAACCCGGTTCCAATCTCCAGGTCCCACACTTAGCCAGATGCAAAGTGACGCAAGGGTGCAATGCCTCTCTTGCCCACAAGGGGGCGCACATCTGGATTTCGTTCACAGCAGCTGAGAGACTGCTGGCACGCCCGTCTCTGTCTTCCTCTTTCTCTCTCTCTCTGTCTCTCTCTCTGTCTCTCTCTCCAAAAAAAAAAAAAAAAAATCATATTTGTAGTAGCTTGAGCCTTCATGGGTGGTATCTTACCCTTTGGGCATACTTGTTTTTCCCAGTGGAGAACAGTTGGGTTATCTTTAATAGTGGTCATTTAAGCAACCAAAGTAGCTAAAGTCTATGGCCTGGCTCTTTAAATTTCCTTCTGAACAAAACTTTGGAATTTTCCTATTTTTCTGCCCTGTATTTTCCTCTTTGTGATTGTGGAGCCAAATCAGAGAATATACCAGAATCCATACCACAGATTGAATGTTTGTCTGCCTTCAAATTTCCTCTGTCAAGCACATTATTTAGACTATTACTCTTAAGTTTAAGTTTTCTTAAGTTATCATGGCATGAATCATTGCTAGAATTTCATACAAACTGGCTTTAGCCCAATTCCTGATAAAGTACTTTTTCCCCTCTGGAATTTCGTGAGTCAAGGCCCCACATTTCTCTTGTCTTTCTGGCTCTTGAAACTTTCAACAAAATGGCCCATTAAGCTCTACTCACATCATTGTAAGGATTTTCTAGTCCAAAGTTCCACAAACTTCCACATCCTTCTCACAAACCAATTCTAAAAGATTAAGAACAATATGATCAGATTTATTACAGATTTATTTTATTTATTGCTATTTCTTGGTACCAATTTTCTGCATCAGTTTCTTTCTCATTGCTGGGACAAAATGACCAGAAGCAGCTTATGAAAGGAAATGGTTTATTTCATATTAAAATTTTGAGAGGAAGTCTATCACATTAGGGAAAGCATGACAGGTGCATAAAGCTGGCTTAATGGCTCACATCAGCAGGAACAAAGTAGAGACTGATGAATGCTTTTTGTCAGCCACTGTATCCTTTTTATATAGTACAGCATTCAAGCCCATGGAATAGTGCCATGTACAGTTGATGTGATTATTCCCAAATTAATTAACACAATTAAGATAATCACTCATAAACATGTTCAGAGACTAAACTAATGGAGACAATTTCTCATGGGTTAGTCTAGATCCTGTCAAGTTGGCAATCAGTATAAAACGTTACACCACTTAAATGCTGGGTGTAGTGGCACTTGCCTATGATCTTGGTGCTGGGAAGGCAGAGACCAAGGACTCCTGGGACTCACTGACTACCTAGTTCAGCTAAATTGGTGAGTTCTCTAGATTCAGTAAGAGACTATGCCTCAGATAGTAAGGTGCAGAACAACTGAGCAAGATACCCAATGTTAAACTCTCTCCTCCACACATATTTATGTGTGCACAGACAATCAAATATATATTCACAATACAGCACACCCACAAATACACATCTAAAAAAAGTGCATGTTCAAAATTCCCTGTGAGACTCAAAGAAACTGAGCTGTAATTCCCTGTACCTGTAAAAATCAGAAGTACACTTCCATCCCATTATATCACACACTAAACATTTTCATTACAAAATGAAAGAGTAAGAGAATAGCAGGGAGAAAAAAATCAGACTAAAGAAACACCAAAACCCAGCAGGTCCAACATTAAATCCTCTTATTCTATTTCCAGGAACTGGGGTATGTGGTGGCCTGATGTGAGCTCTAACAATCTTGGCCAACCCCACTCCTATAGACACGCTGTTTCTAGTCTATATGTCCTCTCACATAGGTTGTCTCCATCTATTGCTTGAAGCTTTCCTTAGCCAGTCTTCTACATTCCCAGAATCTGGGAGTCCTCATTGCACCTCAGATTTCTTACATCCTCATGCATGACCTTCTCATGAGCTTCCTACACAGACTCCAACTCTGTCATACATTCTTTTAAATTCCAGACACTCTTTTGAAATATGTGTGGAAACCATGCATACAAGAAAAAGAATGGGAGTGCAGAAAGAATAGGAAGGTTTAGGGCAAAATACATCCTCCAATGGTACTTCCAGTGACCCGTTTCCTCCAACCGTGCCCTATCTCCTACAGTTCTACCACTTCTCTAGAGTATCTCCAAAGTTTAAACCTATCAATTGTTTGGATGTTGAATATATGAGTGGTTATCTCACTTGTTCCATAACAATCCTAATGATCTTTCTGTCTTTTTTTCCCGTTTTGAGTGTCTTTCATAGTCACTCCCCAAAAGTGTGCCTTGATAATCTCATAGGTATTTTTTCAGTCTAATCAAAGTGACATCTCTCTAAAAATCTGCCATGTAGAACCTCTACTCCTGCTGACTACAGGAAAGTTCTTAAAGGTGTTCAGTTGCTTTTAAGTACAAAAGGAATTATGTGATTCTGATAATATAGAAGCTGGAATTAAATGCCTCCCAGGACAGAGATACTGAGCATTCTCCACATTTCTGAAAGCACAATGCTCACCAAAGGGTCTTGTTTTATACTAAGCAGTGTATTTGTCCACAAAGATGGTGGATACTCAACATTTGTCATTCCTCTAGGCCTGGAAGAAATAACTATGATCCTGGAACCACCTGCTGTTTAGCCCAAGACAAATGCTGATGGGTCAATATTTATCATGCCCGGAATTCAACTTCCCTCTCTTATTTCAAAATTTGGGGTTACTGTTGCCTATATCTTTAATCTTCTAACTGCCAAATATCTTCCAAGATTAGAGTTGATGACTGAGATTTTGGCCAGCTCCTTCAGTATCTTGGGTAGAATTAAACTGCATGGACTGTGTAAACAAATAACCACTCCTTTCCTACCTCCTCATTTATAAATAGCCCTTACATTTTCATTTTTTCTCCTGCTATTACCAGTGTGGAGCCTAGTTCAGTTGCCAAAGAGCTCCACAGATGAATGAATTAGGAATGACTTTCTCTTCCTGTTACAATCACATCCCCAGCCAGGAAACGGACCTAAAGCATCCTGGTGTAATGAGATCTTTAAAAGGTCTTTGCATCAGGCTTTTTTTTTTTTTTCCATTCTTCAATTCATTCTTAGCTTTTGTCTTCAAGATATAATAACTAGGTGTGCCATTTACACCTCTACTATCAACTTGATTAGATTAGGAGTTAAAGTAAGAGGCATGCCTCTTGGGAAGGTCTGTGAGGGCAAAACTTTCTAAGAAGGATTGTTGGAGGAAGAAAGACCTTCCTTCAGAGTAAGGGATCTTTCCAGGGACAGACACTAGATGAACAAGCTCCAACAGAACACAGCGCCTTTGGCCTGGCTGCCCATGCTACTCAGTGGTATGTGCCTTCCACTTTGTCACTGCTTATCCTTCACAGACGATGGAATCCAGCCTCATCAGCCTCCCAATGTGGACTGAAAACCAGCAGGTTCCTAGGAATTCTCCAGGCCCTATAGTGTCAGATTGGCACTGCTGAAGCATCCAGTCCTGTGGACTGAGCAGCTACCTGGTTGCCTGATTCTCTGACTCTCCAGTCTGCAAAAAGCCATTGTTGGGCTTCCCAGTCCCTATACTGTAACCCAATGTAATATGTCCCCTTTATAATACATATTCATTCTATAGGCTTTATTCCACAAGAGAATCCTAATACATTAGGGGTCTATGTTTCTCATTCACATTTATTACCTGAATTATGGGCTGTTCTTAAAAAAATTGTTTAAGATTAATCTGTCATTATTAGAAAATGAAATCTGGGAATAATAAGGAATATTTTGTTTAAATTAAAAATATTGCTGAGTGTGGTGGCTCATGCCTTTAATCCCAACACTCAGGAGGCAGAGGTAGGAGGATCACCATGAGTTCGAGGCCACTCTGAGAGTACATAGTAAATTCCAGGTCAGCCTGAGCTAGAGTGAAACCCCACCTCGAAAAACAAAACAAAACAAAACAAAACAAAACATAAAAATATTAAAGAAATATTTTCATAAAATACATTGCTGCCAGGCATGGTGGCACACACCTTTAACTCGGGAGGCAGAGGTAGGAAGATAGCTGTGAGTTTGAGGCTACCCTGAGACTATAGAGTGAATTCCAGGTCAGCCTGGGCTACAGCAAGACCCTACCTTGAAAAACCAAAAAAACAAAACAAAACCAAAAAAACCAAAAGAACATGAATTACTAATTTGAATAATATGGAAGTACATAGAATACATATGTATAATCATATCAAAAAGGAGGAAAGGATAAAATTCGATGCTGTCTTCCTCCATTTCTGCCCTGTCAACCCTCACTTCTCTTCTTTTAAAAAACATTTTATTTATTCATTAGAGAAAAAGGGGTAAATAGAGAGAATGGGTGTGCTAGGTGCTCTAGTCACTGCAAACAAACTCCAGACATATGTACAACCTTGTGCATCTGTGGGTCCTGGGGAATCGAACCTGGGTTCTTAGGGTTTGCAGGCAAGTGCCTTAACCAGTAAGCCATCTCTCCAGCCCATCACTTTTTAAAACATATTTTGTTTGCAAACAAGGAGGGAGAGATAGAGAAAGAGATACAGAGAGAGAAATAATTGGCATACCAGGATCTCCTGCCACTGCAAACAAACTCCAGATGCATATACCACTTTGTACATTTGGCTTTATGTGAGTACTGGGGAATCAAACCCTGGCTATCAGGATTTATAAGCAAGTGCCTTTAATTGCTGAGCCATCTCTCAAGCCCCATTTCCCCTTTTCAGATTCAGCCACTGTGAGAAATTCATGGCTGGTTACTTGGGTTAGTGCTATTCCTGCAAATACTTAAGCAATTCACCCAACCAGATGCACTGGGCTTTGAAAACTCCATTTATCTTTTCAAAGAGAGAAGATACACAACACTATATTTCAACAAAATTTCAAACATCCACTATGTACAGGCTAAGAAAATTATAGAAGCAATTTTCTCACATTTCCTAATTAACTTTTCTTAGCTTAAAGGACTGATTATGCCATTCTTGAAGCTCACTATTTCTTATCCCTTCCTGCCTTGAAATTCTTCAGGGGGTTCCCAACACTAGCAAAACCAAATCTATCGTTTTTATCATTTGCCCTTTCTGCCAATCCCGCCCCTTTTTTTTTCAAACCACCTTATCAAAGATTTCTTTTTGAGCTTGTTTCCCCCACACCTCAAGACCACTTTTTATTTCTAGGGCTTTGCCCACTCAGGCTGTTATATGTTACTAAGTGCCCTACACCCTCCTTGACTGCTCAATACATGTAGATTCTTCCTTAAAATCACAAATAGGTTTCATGTCCTCTGGGAAGACATTTTTTCTGTTTTCCCTTCTTCAATGCTAATTTTCTCATCCCTATCATTTTAATCTCTCAGCATTTATTTTTGTACTTGCAGCACTATATTTTCCTTATGATTAAAGACTATCCTGCTTGTTTCCAATGGATGTACTCCATCAAAGAGTTCTGTGATGTTGATTTGAATCTGGTCACAGGCAGACATGCACATGAAATTACCTCTTAAATTCTCCACTTACCCCTTTGAATTTGATATTGGTTTCTAGTGACAAGAAAGGTCACTATGGTTCTCTACTATATTACGTATGTTTTATATGATTTATCTGTTTGTTTCCTCTGCTAGAAGGTGAGCTTCTTATAAACAGGGTCCTGGGCTCACTCTGCCACTGAGTGCCCTCTGCCTCTAGCTTCAGCTCATTCATTTGTAACCTTTTAATGTGTGACAAACCCAAGCTGCCATCCTGTGCTGAACTGAATAGAACTAATATGCCTTCCTATCACCTGCATTTCCATTTTTTGCTGATTTTGTCCCATTAAGACTGTAAGCTCCCAGAAGACAAGAACTATTATTTCATCTTTGTAGCCATAGAACTTACTGAGCTTTGCTCAGACCTGTCCTGCTCATGAAAAAGTCTTGCTTGGTTGTGATGAATTTTGTTCATCTGAGCATGTTGCTATGTGCCACCTGCTTGTCCTCAATGATGACCATTCTTAAACTTGTATTTCCCACTTGTGAGTGGTCAGGAATGAGAAGCAATGTTCTTAGAATCGTGGTTCTTATTATAGCTAGCTCCAAATTCTCTATTCTTCAGTCTCCCTGACGTGAGTATCACTGAGTCAGGGACACTTTCATTACCTCTAATGTGCTCATCATTCATCCCCAACCCCATCTCAGACATGCAATATTCTCAGACACCCACCGCAGACAAACTGAGGAGTGTTGGTATTTGAATGGTCTCAGGCATGTGGGACCATAGACACATGGTATCTGGTCCCACTTCATTTTAACAAAAGCTTTTGTTGTATACTAAAGCATTAGTCATTTAATAATGATTGCAGCATCATGTATCTAATTTTAGGATAGATGACACTCTTAACTCATCATCAAAATAACAATTATAGAATACCACAACTATTCAAAGTCATGGCCAATAACTTCTGACCTTTGCTTATAGATTTTTATGACTCTCCTCTACTCTTAGGTTAAGGCCAGGAGATCCTAGGATTCAAAATCAGCCCTCTGTTTTTCTTCATCCACATCAGTAGTTCTTAAATATCCATTAATAAGCAGCCTTTTATCTAAACAAATCAAATGGAGATTCTCTCTCTTCCTCTATCTTTCTGTATGTATATCTACATATATATCTATATCTATCTATCTATCTATCTATCTATCTATCTATCTATCTATCTGGCTTCAAAAGCTTACATGATCAGTATTAAAGTGTTTTAATCTCAACATTATAACAATTGCTGTTTAAATAATGAACTAGTGAGAATAAGACAACTTTTAAAAAACTAACATGCTCCCAAATATTTTTAAATATTTTATTTATTTATTTATTTATTTATTTATTTATTTATTTGAGTGAGAGAGAAAGAGGCAGATTACATATACATACATTATATATATATATATGAAAGAGAGAGAGAGAGATAGATAGATAGAGAATGGGCATGTGTGGGTGCTGGGGAATCAGACCTGGGTCCTTATGATTCACAGGCAAGCTCCTTAACTGCTAAACCATCTCTCTAGCCCCAAATATTTTTTAAAGGATTGAATCAGGCATCCAATTTATCTCTGCATGTTTCAATTGTGTAATTTGGACTCTCTCTATGATTAGTTGGGGCAAACAGTAATAGTCTGACATGGGTCTTGATTTTATGGGATAGACTGATTTTGAACTTGCTATGTGGCCAAGGATAACCTTTAACTTCTAAATTCTCTGCCTTTACTTCTCAAGTGCTGAGATTGTAAGCATATATCACAATGCCAATACAGTTTGGGTTTTTATATTTTTAATTTTTAAAATTTATTTGTTATTTATTTATTTTTTATTGACAACTTCTTTAATTGTAGACAATATCCCATGTGACTTCCCCTCCCTCCCCCCACTTTCCCCTTTGAAATTTCACTCTCCATCATATCCCCTCCCCCTCTCAATCAGTCTCTCTTTTCAGTTTGATGTCATGATCTTTTCCTCCTATTATGATGGTCTTGTGTAGGTAGTGTCAGGCACTGTGAGGTCATGGATATCTAGGCCATTTTGTGTCTGGAGGAACACGTTGTAAGGAGTCTTACCCTTCCTTTGGCTCTTACCTTCTTTCCGCCCCCTTTTCCGCAATGTGTTTGATATTTCAGTTTACAGTTGACATAATGTCACTCAAACATACCAAGGTTTGTAACTATATGTATTTGTACCATGATTAGATGCAAGAATGCCTACATTTTGGTGAAGAAACAGAAAAGTCTATGACTCAGACACACACAGAAAAGATCCACTGAATATCTAGAAGAAAATATTTAATATCATTTTAAAATGAATTGCTCTGGCAACAAAGCACACCCACTTTCCAGTAAGTTGAACCATAGTGTATTATTATTTGATGACTAACAATTTTTTAATCTTATTTTTAATGATTTATAACATTGAAGTTCATAGTGTTCACACAAATATGGCAATTGTTTATAGAACTATGCCTAGAGATTCCACATTGATTGATGAACATCCTACAGGCATATTTCTCTCATTTCTATCACATCTGTGCAGGGAATATATTTCCATGTGTAGTCCTGAACTCTTTTGTCTTCTAGTCCTGCTGAGAACCACCACACGATACCTGGTTAAAAAACCTTGTATAACACGAATAAAAACCTACTTATCTTTTTTCTTAAAACAAAGTGTCTTGTATTTTGACAGGACTTGGCACCCCTCTCTGTCTTATCTTGTAAAACAGTTATTCTCTGGAACAAAAAAAAATGGGAATTAATTAATTCCTGTTATGCAACTTCTATAAGGAGCTTAAATTTGTAAATTTTATCTTTAAAATAATTTATGGAACTCGTGGGCAGAAACCAGAACCCATTCATCTCCTATTCCCTTGGTCATAGCAGCAATGCCAGGCTCAAAGGAAGCTTTCAGTGCATGCTTTGAATTAAAATTAGTTATCACAAGGTTTTGCTCTCAATCCATGATCCTTCATCACAGAATGTATGGTGTACTTTTTTTTTCTAATATGAAACACACCCTTGTCAAAACAGTAAAATTTCTCACTAAAATGTCTCCTTTTTGCTCAGCTCATAGTATTTCCTTGATTTCATCATGTTTTCTTTCAAACAATTATCTCTGAAATGGGGCAAAAGGACAAACTGGGCTAGAAAGTATAGTGGCTGTCACATGAGACCCATCTTCACCATTTATTGTACAGAATACTCCTCACCCTCAATGCCATAAAAAATACATGTAGACAAAGACCTCTTGGAGCTCAAGAACAACAATATGTCCAAATATCCATCCCT
The DNA here is from genome assembly GCA_036365145.1 of Orientallactaga sibirica. Taxonomy (NCBI): domain Eukaryota; kingdom Metazoa; phylum Chordata; class Mammalia; order Rodentia; family Dipodidae; genus Orientallactaga; species Orientallactaga sibirica. The sequence continues at coordinate 8,813,241 of JAEOAD010000031.1, read as the reverse complement.
CTTACAGAGTCCTGAATGGCTTCCTTCTAAGTCAAATGCAAAGAGGAAATGTGCCTCCAGATTTGCATCTTTCTCAGTAAACTAGGACTAATGAATGCCTTAGCTTAGCTCTAGGTGATTCAATAATTTTATACCTGTGGGCAAGTTTATCTAGACAAAGGGGATTTCTTGTCTTCTATGTTTTGACTTCAAAACACAGGAAATGGGCGTCAAAATTTGCCAGATGAAAGTAGATAGACCTCAAAACCCCAGAACAGAAATTTGCTGACAAATCTCTTAAAGCTATACAGAAGACAAAAAGCAAACATGACTTGTCCATTATTAAACTCTTACTGTATGCTGAGCTGCAGAACATTAAGTGGTGGTTAATCCCTCAAACATCTTGCAGTTGAGATTAATCAGTGCACTATTTTTGTTGTTTTTCTGAGCGCAAACTCCCTTTCCACCGAAAACTGCGGTGAAATGGCATTGTCTGTCACCTCGGCAGCTTATATATGTTCTTTCTTTAGCACTTTATGACATGTTGTCCTTCTGTAAGGAAGTAAAAACAATTTCCTCTCTACTTTTCTAAGTTCTCACCTGGGATCTCTGAAATGAAAACTGGATTAACAAAAGAAAACAGACAGAAGTTTATTAACATGCATATTTCATATATACATGCAGACACTGAGGAAAAGAAGAACTCTGAAAGATGCAGTTTACCCTTCTTACTCCTCCACAAAAAAAAAAAAAAAAAGAAAAGAAAAGAAAAAGATGCTTTGAGTCCCCAGGGATGGTAAATTATGGGAGATATAAGGGAAACTCCTGGTAGCTAAAGGTTACTTATAAAGTCCGTTATGTAAATTCCCCTGGTGTTATCTCCAGGCTAACAAAAATCTAAAGATATTTTGTTTCTTCCCAGTAGAGAAGGGAGGAGAGAGGATCTCTGCAAATTTATATTCTGCTTTGAGGCAAACAGGGGAAGTCTCCTTATATTTAATTCTTTTCCCTTCAAATCAAAATATCCCCTATGCCAAAGCAGCAGGCTATAGGATGGTATGTTCTGCTGTTATTTACTAGAGGCTCATTCAGGAAAACTTTGCACCTGATCAGTGTGGCAACATGTTCCAAGAGAAAACGGAATGCCTAAGTAGAGCTAACGCATATGCTGGTCTTTGCTAGTCAAGGAATCCTGTCAGACCTGAGAGGATGTGGTTTGCTAGCTAAGATTTCCTTCCTTCCTTTCCTTCCTTCCTTCCTTCCTTCCTTTCCTTCCTTCCTTCCTTCCTTCCTTCCTTCCTTCCTTCCTTCCTTCCTTTCTTTTCTGAGACAAGAGAAATGATAAACATCCCATTCATCTACTTTTTGAGTTACACAGGTGAGAATATAGTGATCTTGTCATAAAAGCTTCATTTAATATTAAAATAATTTTAGACATGGGCCTCAGTTTCCTAAGGGAAAAAGTATGTTGGGAGCTTTCACAGTAGGGCTTTCAAGAGATACCTGGAGTAACAGAGCAAGGCTACATCCTTACTTCTGTGTAATAGCTGTAGCTTTATGAACTGTTTGTTTTTCCTTACAAAATGGCATGTATTTGGTATTTTTAAAGTACAGACTCTTTTAATCTTCAGCTGTTTCATTTCATATGCATTTTAATAGATGTGCTTAACTTGATTCTTGCCTCCTAATGGGAATTAATCCCAGAGGGCCCAGACTTTATTGAATAGGCAAAATGATGGAATGAAATGGCTGAATGAAAATTCAAGTCAGTTCTCCCTGAGATTGCTTGGCAAAAACTGGCTCGCTGAGGGCCACCTCCTTTCCTGGCATCAGGCATGTGCTTTGTAAGGCCTTGAAAAAGTTGACACCAGACAAAAAGGATAAAACAAGAAATATAAATCATTCTTCATTGAATTTTTTGTGTGATTTCATGAGAATAAACAACAACAACAAAAAAAAACATATAGATAGGCAATGCATTTTCAAATGAAGTTGAAATTAGACACTAACATAATATAGTTTCAGTAGTAAGTTTAAATAATGGCGACTCAATATTACTTTGAGTCTTGATATGGGTCTAGGCATTACAAACCACTTTTAGACAGGTAGAAATTCTCCACCCTGATTCAAGACAACTGAGTAAACCAAGAAAAATAGAATGTTAGAATCTGGAGAATAAACCGCAAGAACAAACTGCTAGTGATATGGCTCAATTGGGTCAAAATGCTTGCTGTGTAAGCATGAAGACCTGAGAGAGCTGCCTGAGACAGCCTGAGCTCAATTCCATAGCACCCATATAAACAGCTGCTGGGTATGCCCACACTTGTCTACAGCTTCAGACCTGTGGGTAGAAGAGACTGGACAATTGCTGGTTCTTACCAAACAAAATAACCAACTCTGGAATCAATAATAATAATCCATCTCTCTCTCTCTTCCTCTCTCTGTCACACAAACACACACACACACACACACACACACACACACACACACACACAATGAAAATTAAAAGAAGAAGAAGAATTAAAAACAAACTCCAGGTTATTTATCTAGGAGAGAATTGCAAGTAGGAACCACAATGGTAAAAGCAGTTAAGTATTCATCAAACAACTGCTGCTCTGGCTTCCCAGTGAGACAATGTGCTGGCTTGAGGCATCTGAGGGAATGAGAAAACATGGGGCTAGCTCCACCTTCATGCCTTTTGATTTACTTACCTGTCACGACAATCTCAGAAGCCATGGATTCCAAAGAGCATTGCTCCCGGATGGGGACAGTCACCAGACAGACAGTGAATTTTGCTTATTTTACATAAATTAATCTTCTGTGTTAAACCACTGAGAGTTTGGGCCATGTGTATGGTAGCAAAAAGGTTGACCTTGATTGATACAAAGATCTTGGCATCTTTGAATACTTTAAACTTAGTTGCCATTAAAGGAAACAACATATAAAGGGGATGGAAATCTAGATTGTCTAGTGGTTCTTAGACATGGAAATACCCAACAGGGGAAAACTCTTGATTGTCTCCTTTTTAGGACAATCAGTAATATGTAAAAAGTCATTAAGAATAAAATTATACTGTATGGCTTGGATGTAGTGAAAATACTCTTTCATGGTTACTTAATTAATATTCTGTTATTGGTGTAGAGGTAACCAAATTATGTCATGAAGTTGTTTCTGTCTGATAATTGTACAATGAAAACATGTTGTCTATGCAACTTGAGCAAGAATTTTTGTTTTAAGAAGAGAGTTCTCTCCATCTTTTTGAAAACAAAAAGTAGCATCCATGACTGCAAATTACACAAGGGACGCCTGGCTAATGGCATTGGTTTATCTCCCGGCATTTTGTGTCTCGCCCGTAGGCAAGCAATTCATCACCACAATCACACCCATGAGTCACCGGGCTCACACATGGCCACACATCCTGCCTTTCAGCCTGCCCAGAATGAATCATTACACATCAGCCCATGATGAAATAATCCCAGTGGGACTTGGAGAAGGGTGCATAGATAGCACAGAAATGCACAGAGCTATATACAGTGAGGAATCTGTCAAAAACAATAAAGATTTGTGTAAGAACAACCCTCAAGTTATTGATCTGCCATATTAAAGTTTCCTTGAAAATCACTAGATTTCATGTTTGCCCTTTAATTTCTCCATCTTAATCACATTCTGTCAAAAGCAAGGCACACATATTATGCATAAAAAGGTCAAGAGTACCCTTGTGTGTTGCTTGACCCAACACTGAAATGTGTTGCAGACACTAGCCACATGCATAAAAACATTGCCCACATGTGGACCTCTGTGAACTGGACCAGCCAGAAAAAAAAAAAAAATTGATGGGACACGGTCTCTTAGGCAAATTTACAATCAAAGTCATGAAGATAACCATCCTTACAGATACTCCCATTTTAATTAGTCTCCTCACTCACTTACATTCTAGAGTGGAGGGCTTTCTGGGACACCTGGCCCAATTTCTGGCTAGCAATAATGGATGGAAGATACCCATTTTTTATTTCTTCTATAACAACATTTTGGCTTAGTTATAACTCTGGTTCTACCTTGATGGACTCAGCACACTACAGAGGACATTTTTCCTGAGTCTTGTGGCTTTTAGAGCTTATTGTTAGTTTTGTTTAGCCCATGGATCACTGGAGATTTTGATCCTAATGTTATAACCAGGAGGAATAGTTCCTAGCCACTTCCTGATTCTTGCTTTGTCATTTGGTACTCACTGTGGAGACTTCTTTTAGAGGAGGCAGGGGTAAGATTATAATTACCATCTCCAAAGAACCAAAATTATTAAGCAATTTACATGACCATGATTACTGAGTTCCAAACTGTCCTTCAAAGTTGTTTTGTGAGACTCATGTAACAATCTTCTTTTCTCTCTCTCTCTCTCTCTGTATATATATACACATATATATATATGCATATACACATGCACACAGACAGACACAACAGCAGGATTGCTCTGCGAAAAGAACATATCTTCTTACAGATCCCACAAGCTTCTGTTATTTGTCTTTCCAAGTATGGTTGTACTTATTCCTTCATTTATTCAAGACATATTATTGTTGGCCAAAGACCAGCCAAACAGGACAAGGTTACTACAGAAAGGGAGTCAGGCACAGATGCTTGTGTTCTGACTAAGAGTCAAAGATGAGCCGAGGGACTCAGAAAGACTCATAGTGGGGAAACATGAAGCTCCCAGGACATGTGGATTGGAGGCTGTTTGTGTGGTCAGGCTGTGAACGGGCTAGTAAAAAGCAAGGAATCCTATGATTGGTGAAGAATATCATTTCTCTTCTTCTGGCTAGTATTAATTTGAAAGTGGACACAAACATCAAGGAAGCTGTTAGGGATTTTAAACAAGTTGGGTTATTTGGGCCAATTACAACAGAAGTTATTGCTTAATGTCCTGGGATGTCACCAGAAACACCAATCTGGATTCCAAAGTCTGACTTATAGCAGTGTGTCACCTAACACTATTTATTGTAGTAGATAAGGGACTGATTTTCTCCACTGGTTGCTGAAGTTGAAACTTCTATTTTATTTTTGAGAGAAGCACAGAGAGAAAAAGAGAGAGAGAGGGAGAGGAAGACAGATATAGATGGGCGCACCAGCAGCCTCTCAGCTGCTGTGAATGAAATCCAGATGCATGCACCCCCTTGTGGTCAAGTGCGGCATTGCACCCTTTCATCACTTTGCATCTGGCTAAACGTGGGACCTGGAGATTGGAACCACTGGAGATTGGAACCAGCGTGCTTAGGCTTAGGAGGCAGGTGCCTTTAACCACTAAGCCATCTCTCCAGCCCTGAAACTTCTATTTTTATATATGGCAGGGCCATTGTCTGTATATTGTCTTCCATTAGGATACCCAACATATGCACATATTGTTCTAAATACAGGTTGTTCAGATGAACATACAGTTCCATGAACTGTATGTTCCTATGCAAAAGAAAAACAATAAAAAGTTGACTAATAAAAAATAAAATTCCAGGTCTTTGTAAACACTGTGAACAACAAAAAATGAATATCCAGAAATAGTGGAAGGTAGAATGTTTGGAAAAAGTGGACAGAGAAAGTCCCTCTGGTTGGTTGACATCTGACATTCATTCTCTTTTCTGGTTTGTCCCAACAGTTCATTAACGTTACTGATAACTTCAAGAGAATGTCTCATTCCCAGTCTCAGAATGTAAAATGTCTCCCAGAGCCTCATTGGTTTGAATGCTTGATCCCCAGCTATTGTTGCTATTTGGGAAAGTTGAAGAGCCTTTGAGAGACGAGCATTGCTGAGGTGTTATAGTCCAGCCCCACTTGCTGTACTCAGCTTGCTCTTGCTACTATCCTACCTGCTGATGTGAAGATGTGATGCCTAGCTTCCTGCTCCTGCCATAATTACACTGCCATGATGAAACTTCCCCTTGAAACTGTAAGCTGGAAATAAACCCTTTCCTTCTATAAGCTACTTCTTGTTTTTGTACCAGCCAAGAGAAGGTAAAGTTGTGTGATGCTATGGAAAGACCACAGACACAGGGTCTACTTGTAACTCCTGATGCATTGTGTGACATTGAGGATATAATGCTTCTCTTAAGCCTCAATTTCTGCAACTATAGAATGGAAATAAAAGTATCTACATAATTGGTTTGTTGCAATTACTTTTTAAATTCATAATACACTAACCATACAGAAGAGCATAATATTGATATTGATATATCTCAACTATTTTATGATCACTCAATGTTGTAGTAAAATTGTACAAAGTCTTCATGGTCCAGCTATCCATCCTGTATCCCTTTTGTTAACTGCATTATAAACAGATTCCAATCTCTTATAGAGGGACAGACCACTTGGGAACAATTCATTCCTTTGAGGAGCTAGCTGGTCAGGGTTTTATCCTTTCCCACACTACATTATCTTTAGTATATTTTTCAGGGACTTGGAGCTACAAAAATCATTAGCTCTTCTGAGAAGGCTGGAAACTAATCTTTTCCAAGTGGGCATCTCCTGCCAGAGCCCACACATTTTACCAAAGATGACAGCATTCACAAGCAGATGGACTGAAATGGTCGTCACAGAATTTTCATAAATACCTTTCAGCTGAAGAAGCCTGACGATTGAGGCAATCTGTAATTACAATCTCAGATGACCTCACAAATCCTGAATTTCATTTTTGAAATCATAATGGCCTTTGAGAGTTCCATACAAGTTCTAAAGGTTTGTCTGCAAGTATGTTGTTTCAAAAAAAAAAAAATGACAATTATGAAACCTATACCCTACGGCAATGCTTCTCAGTCTGTACCATGCGAAAGCATTACCTAGAGAGCCTGTTAAACACAGATTCAGGACTGAGGCTAGACAACTGGCATTTCTGACAAACATCCCTGTGATATGGCTGCTGGTCTGGGGACCATATTGTTATTACCACTGCCTTATAAATCAGTGTGCAGTGCACATATATTTTCAAACCAAACACAAAAAAACATGTTTTGTACAAAAGGCACCATAGAGATGCAACTGGGGCCCCTGAACATTAAATTTTCAGCATATGTCATAGATTTACAGACACATTAAGAATGTGTATTTGAAATTGGCACTGTCCTAGAAAGCACAGGATGTCTGTTTTCCTGAATTACATGCCACTTTCCCAAATGATCTAATTAGTTCCATTTTGCTAAGAAGTTACAGAGAATGAAGATCCCTTCTTTTTCTTTATTATCAGCCCAGCAAAATCCCAAAGAGGAAAGAAAAAGAATACAAAACATCGACACAGACCATTGCCATCAACAGATCTTAATAACATCACCCCTTTCCAAAGCCTTGGCCCTCACCCTAGCAAGGGCTTTGCAGGCTAACTCAGAAGAAGAGGAGACTCATGGGTCCTCTTCTACAAAGGGTTCTAATCTAAAGGAAGAAGAGCACCCTGGAAGGAGGCAAGGGACTTGTCTTTGGTAGTATAGTGCATGCTGCTGGTATCATGCACGAACATCATTAAGGAAAAGGCAAGATATTTGCTATTGATAGTATAGTGTATGCCCGTGGGACAGGCTCATGACATCACATATGAACATTGTTTAGGAAATGGGAAGATACCAACTATTCTGTACAATGTGGCACAGTGGGGCTGTTTGCCAGGGTTCCCCACAGCAGGGCATAAGCCCGGGGTGATCCCATCAGGAACAGCTGTTTTGTTTCCTCTGAGGAGTCTGGATTATCCCTTCATTGCTCTTAATTACTCCACAGTGTTAACTCAATCAATGAAATTAACAGTATTCAAATTACAGAGACACTATTGAGATGAAAATAATACATTTGTACTTCTCCTTTCTTCTACACAGGTCTAATAAATCCCTACATAATCTAATTTTTTTTTTATTTGTTTGTTTACTGACTGCTGAGGTTATTAGTAACCCCATCCAGCAGATGGCTTTCTGGGGGTTCCAAAGTTTGAGTCACCATTTCTTGCCTCTGTTGCATCCAATGTAACAACAGTATAATGTTCTCCTTTCTTTCCCATTACTACCACCTTAGGGTTCAACAAAAGAGGAACGTTTTTGTGGCAGAAAGAATGCTGAACTGGACTAGGAAAGGTATATTTTATCATAATTATTCAATTATTGAGAAGTGCAACTTTATTTAAAAAGAAAGAAAGAAAGAAAGAAAGAAAGAAAGAAAGAAAGAAAGAAAGAAAGAAAAAGATGAGGACTGGAGAGATGGTTTAGCAGTTAAGGCATTTGACTACAAAGCCAAAAACCCAGGTTTGATTCCTCAGGACACACATAAGCTAGATGCACAAGGTGGCACATAGGTCTGGAGTTTGTTTAGTGTCTGAAGGTCCTGGCATGCTCATTCTCTTTCACTCTCTCTCTCTCTCCCTCTCTCTCTTTCTATCTCTCTCTCAAATAAATAAAAATTAAGAAAAAGAGAACTGTGACTTTCTATTAGACACTTGGCTGCTAATTTTTTTTTCCTCATCAACAAAATGTTCTAACAACATTCGTTAGGGAGCTGGGGGGATGACTGAGTAAAGTGCTTGTATCGTAAGCCTGAGAACCTGGGTTTGGTCCCTAGAACACACTTAAAAATGCCAATTGTTTTGGGGTATGCCTGTAATTCCAGTTATGGAGAGGCAGAGACAAGTGGATCCTTGGGGCTCACTGGACAGTCAGTCTATTCCAACTGGAGAACTCCAGGCCAAAGAGAATTCCTACCTCATAAAAAGAGAACAGGTTAATGGTGTTTCTGAGGATGACATTGTAGGTTGTCCTCTGTCCTTATACATGCACATACACACATGTGTAGCCACATGCACAAAAATGCACACCTGCCCACACATTTTTAAATGGTATTTATCTTACCAAACTGGTTAAAGAAATATGGAGCATCCATGAGGTAGCTTTTACAGTATTTCTAGGTAATGCTTGCCATCCCCTTCATGCCACAGGTTTTCTTATCTATCACTGAAAGGATTCTTCTCATGTGTTCACAGACTGGTCTGTATACAATTCATTCATTAATTCCTGAGTGCACATATGAATGTGTTTGATTCTTTGGCATTTTCTGTATGTCTACTGCTGGAATATGTAGACAGATGGAATAATAGATTAGTATTTATCTGCTGCTTGGGAGTAAATGATCAAATCTGAGATATACTGTCCATCTGGAGAATCGTGTACATAGGGATGACTCGTTTTTACTTTCTAGACTTCTAGTGCTGCAACTTCTTTATGTCCTAGCTGAAATGAGATCAACAATTTAAAAATAAGGTAAGATTTGAAACCTCCTAAGTTTTGACCGATATGGGTGAGTATGTCTTACGTGTGTGCTTCTGAGGCAGCTACAAGACAACGTGAAGACCCACCTCACCACCACCATTATGGACTTTTGCCCATTGTAGTGCTTCCATTAATTCCTAGGAAGACGATTTAGTAATGATAATCAGGTTGGAAGGGGAAAATTGCCAATGTGTACTGAGAAGTAGAGGAAACAAGAACCATTTGTGCATTAAGCACACATTGATTCAAATATCATAAAGTTGAAAAAGTACTTAGAACTTTATGGAGATACAGGAGACAGGGTGACATGATATGGCGTAGCCATAAGTCTTCATAATAAGTGGAAGATGTATGCCATCATATGTGCTAATACCTGAGATAAACTATTAACCTGATGGAAACACGGGATCTTTGTGAGTCTTCTCTTATACCATGTGTGGGATTATTGAATATGACCAAATAGCTTGGTTTACAAGTAGAAAGCTTTGGAAAAGACATGGTGACTTTGATGAAATATATGAAGGGCTCTCAAGGAATCAATATTTGAAGTAAAATGGAAAGAATGAACAAAGATAATGGGATTATTTTGTCTTACTATAAGGAAAGAAATTTCTACCAGTTACACTACTCTTCTAAAGAAACGAGCTACCCTGTTAGGTAATAGGTTCTTTGTCACTGGAAATGTTCAAGACAAGACCAAGTGTCAATTTCAGAAGATATTCAGATTTATGATTAATGACAGAAGATTATAGTTTTATCTTTAACATAATTCCCTAAATCTTGTTTTTCATTAAATAAATGTGCAGTGATATCTTCTTCTTTATAAGCTCCTTATTTTACTTCAATCTGCTTAATTTCTGTAATAGTCCCGAACATTCTCTTTCCCTTGCTTTGCTATTGTTTCTGGTCTCCTCATCTTTTCCCATGGACAACAGCACTTCCTTCTTTTCACCTGGGAATTTCATTCAATTAAATTTAGTCCAGTGAACCTCGATTAAGGTCCTATTGTCCTTAAGTTCTGGGATAACTGTGATGGAGGAAACAAAGATAATAACATGAACAACTAAATTTTAGAAAACCCAGAAGAGTTTAACCAAGGGGGAGGTCATGCTCCAAAGTACTCATTACATAAGACAGAAGATAACAACTGCAGGTAAACAGTTAGTGGCAAGATGCAAAGGAAAGTGAGAGCATCTAAGAAGGCTCTTAAAGAGTCTGAAAGATGGTTTTCAACCCCCAAAGACTGAGAAAGTTGGGCATTTCTGGCACAGTTAGCAGCTTGAGGAAAGAAAGAAAGAAGTAGAAAAGGACTCCTTGTGTTTGGGACCAGCAGCTGCAGGGTAGAAGAAAAGACACTAACTTGACAAGATGAAAGAAGTAGCTTTGGGCTATTTAGGGGAGAACGTTGAAGCTGAAGTGAAAGAACTTTTACTTATTGTAATTCAAGATACAGTTGCAGGGTACTGGAGCTTTAATTGAGAAGCAGTGTAATAGGAGATCTTTTATGGGCTGTTAATGTGCTAGTTTTATTTAGAGGACTGATGTAAACAGAGTCAAAAACGTAGGAATCAGCAGATACTGTGGCTGCTTGAAAAATAGCCAGTTTCCAATAGAAGAACAGATTAATCGGGGTGAAAAGGACTAAGTGAGGTCAGGGGAAGAGATTGAGTAAAGGAAAGGTGGAGGGAGGGCTAATCAAAATCTAAGAGGACATAAATAAGTCATATGGAAACCTACTTTTCTGGACAATGGAACACTCAGAAGCCTTAGATTGTTACTAGAAAATTTTCAGTGCCAGGGATGGGATACCTTCCAATGAGTTGTTGGCTGGGGAGGTCACAGATACCCCCAAAACATTATAGGCCATTGCCGAGGCCCTTGGTTTCCCACCAGGAATAGATGGTAAGACCCTATTGCTGAAGACTCCACATACTTGAGCTGCAAGGTCACTGAGAAATCCTACTGGAGCTGATCTGAAAGCCTCCTCCATGTGGACCAGCTGACAGAAAGCTGGAAAAAGATACACTGCATGCAGTTCAATGGTAGAGAGAAAACACCAGTGAATATACTCAACAGTGAACACAGCAAACTTTAAATTTGGCCAGCCAGGCCAAATGAGCCAACAGGTGCAATAGTGGCATGTCTGTTATGGGTGAAACCAACTGCTCTCTAATTGGACTGAGGCTTGCTCCATGGGAGGGAATACATCCCTGATATGGAAATCCTACAACAAGGGTAGTCATGAGCTCTAGGGGTGTAATGTCTGCTGGTGTCTGGCTAAATGTATATACTGCCCAGTAAGCACTTCTCTTAATGTCCACACCCATATATTAATGCTACTCTCACTTTTGGTTAGAGAAGCTTCTCTTTTCATATGTTGGAGACCTTGGGAAGACTCAGAAGGCACCATGGTGCTGAGAAGAAGGGACAGAGGAGTGCTCAGCACTGAAACAGCTCTAACACACCTTCCAAGGCTCAGGGTCCATTGCGGAAGAGGGGGCAGAAACAGTGTGAGAGCCAAAGGAATAGTAGGACTCCTTACAATGTGCTCCTCCAGACACAAAATGGCCTGGATATCCATGACCTCACAGTTCCTTGCAATAACTACACAAGACCATCATAATAGGAAGAAAAGATCATGATATCAAAATGAAAAGAGAGACTGAGAGGGGGGAGGGGATATGATGGAGAGTGGAATTTCAAAGAGGAAAGTGGGGGGAGGGAGGGAAGTACCATTTGATATTTTCTACAATTAAGGAAGTTGTCAATAATAAATAAATAAATTTTAATAAAAGCAGAAGAAAAAAAAAATAGCAAGATTTCAAAGACAGAAAGGTCTACAGCAATGCCAAGGTTGCATGCAATCTAGGCCTCAGAGATTTTAAATGACATATTGTGCTCATTGGAGAGAAATTCAGAAAATACAAAGAACAAAGAACAAAATTAAAATAGCCATTGTTTTCAACAATCAGCAATAGAGATGAATTTTTAATGTCTCATCTCTTACACTTCTGCTTATAAATCTGGATAATACCATTTCTACAACCTCTCCCATTGCTTGTTTGATTTATAATACATCACAATGGGACTGAGAAGATGGCTCACTTGGTAAAGTGCTTGTTGCACAAGTATGAGGATCTAAATTTAGATTCCTAATACCCACACAAATGCCAGGCATAGCAGTACACACCTGTAATCTCAGAGATAGGGAAGTATACCTGGGAGGATCCCTGGGACTTGCTGGATAACTAACTAGCCCAATTGGTGAACTCCAGGTTTTGTGAGCAACCCTGTCTCAAAACTAACGTAGTGAGTGGCTTAAGAAGGCATCCAACATTAATTTTTGGCCTTCACTCACACACACACACACACACACACATTATCTCCACAAATATCCTACACACATATGACCACACATATACATATGCTCACAGGTCACATAGACATAAATATCCAAAATTATATCACAATTATTATCCTGTACCAGAAAATATATTTTTCACATGCCAAGTTACTGACTAAGAGATATATTATACATGCATGTACTTTAATTCATTATTGGCATTCTTATGTGGTATCTAATTTTCTGATATCAACCCAGCACTTCAACAAAATTTGTGCAAATTCATTTCAGAGTCACTTTCTGATTACTTCCTTACATACATTTGTGGAAATGGAATAGGTCAGAGATGACTGCTGTACTCATCTCAAAATATGCTTCCTGCTCATTTTTTAGTATTAAAACCCTGACGTTTTGTTGAGGCAACCACAACAGCCATTTTCCCAGTAATCCTTTCAACCTGTGACTCTCCACACTGGAATGAAGAATGAAGACAGAGATGCAGTACAAGACCTTTGAAAACTGTTACTAGGGACAAAGTCTGCGTTTGCCTTGTCTAATGAGTGCTTATCATATAGCTGGAGACAATGATCATTGATCATAAAAGACCTGAGAAGACTTCACTGAGCCAAACCAAGCAATAAAACAGGAAGTCTCTGGCGTCTGGGCATCTTCTGTGGGTTGCCAGTCAAGACTTGGCCAGCCTGCCTTCAGGAGAAAAAGAAACACACTGATAACCTTTCTGAGTCACTTTATAAGTTGGCTTGTTATCCCATATGCAGCTGGTAGCTGGGCTAATCCTAACTAAAACAATGGCTTTGAAAGTTTGCACATTTTGAAAGCTTTCTATATACACTTGTCAGAGTTGAGCCCCAAATCTGTGCAGATGAATATTCCTGTCTGTAATGCATAAATATACTAGGTAATACTGGACATTATAATCCCGTTTAAATCATTGCCAGTTTGGTAGTTGGTCAATGATATGTCTTTTCTTTACTTTCCTCTTTCATCCTCATAACTTTCTGGATCGTTTCCCTATCCTCTTTCAATCCCCTGGTATAACCCTGTCTTTCACTAGAAATTCTGAAATATCATCTGTGTTTAAAAACATCCCTGAAGATAAACCAGTTGGCTTGGATGTTCTTGGTAATGTTATTCTGCTGTCTCACAAAGCAGAACTTCTGATCCAAAGACAAGACATCCAAGATGCTTTTTTCACTTTTGGCTGATGACATTCATCTGCTATCTACCTGACTTTCTTCAGGCCAGCATGCTCTTCTGTCACTTTAAAATGTTTGGACTATTTGATAGCCATGAAAGGAGAGCCACCCCATCCTGAACACGCCCCATCTCATCTAATGGCTGTAAGAGGAACGCGAGGGTAGAAGTATCAATAAAATGGGGCAAATCAACAAGTACATAGAGATTTCTGTAGCCAGGGACACTTTAGCTTCTCCCTGCTTCCTTGCCTTTCACTTCTTCTCTCATTTATGTATTTGGGCAGGCCTATTTTTCTATGCACCCTTTCTCATTGGGAGGTAAGTTACTTCTCTTAAGGATTTCCTTCAGAGGTGAATAAAAACTGTTTAGTATCCATAGGGAAAAAATATTGTTCTACAAAAACCCTAGATTTTTCCCTGAAACTCCTCTGTAGTTATAATGACCTTCCCTAGAATAATGATCAGGACCTTTCAGAAAATCTACTTAGAAGACAAGAAAGCAATGACAATGTGAAGAACACATAATAGTTAAAAAACTACAGCAAAACTCTCCACCTAAACTTAAAATTTCTATCATATGTGCAGATCAGATCAGATTGTTTCACCTCAACTTTCTCCCTTTCCTTCTTTTCTTCCTTCCTTTTCTTCCTTCCTTCCTTCTTCCCTTCCTTCCTTTCTCCTTTCCTTTCTTCCCTTTCTCCTTCCTTTCTTCTAGCCTGTGCTTTTCTTTTTTTTCTACCCATCTATTTTTTCTCTAATATATAATCTTATCAATTCTGCTATTCTCCCCCCATAGCATCGGGTCCGATGCCCTCTTTGATATCAGAGATGGTATGAGAGGAGTGAAGTGACTATTTTCTCAGATCAGAGTCTTTCTTTTATCTTCAAAAGGTCATTCCAAATTGTCATCTGCCTTTGAAGCATCACTTATTACTTGCATTAGAGCAATATTAACATCCAGAAAACCCAACCAGATTTTGAAAGCCATGTGCCTGGACAACATCTTCCAAATAAGATAAGAGATTAAGGGGTAGCAAAAACAGTGGGATACTGTTGTCCTGTTCTCTTTCTCACCTAGGAGTCACATGATAAAGGAATGCCTATTCCAACACTTCACTTTCAGAAGCTGCTACGTCCTTACTGGGAATGGTGTTCCACTCTTGATATTTTACCTGAGTTTTCACCTATTTTTATTGCTTTGATCACCTTTACTTAAAATATATTAAGAATATACTTATAAGTTAATAGGCATAAAGCTCTTTCCATGCATCACCTGGTTTAATTATCAGGATAATAGTATGAGGCAAATGCTACTATTAGTTCCATTTTAAAGGTGACAATACTAGACCCAAAGCCCCAGCTAGTAAGTGGAAACAGGATTTAAACCCTGACAGTTGGAAATGGTTTGTGTCTCATCAGTGGTATTCTTCTGACTGTTCCTAAATTCCTCGAGAGCCCATTATCTTTTATTTCCACATTGTTCTCTGTCACTCCGAACCTCTGTTCTTTATAACTCAATGTTGATAATTATTAGGCATGGTGTTGAGCTTTGTGTATTTTGTTTGTTTTGTTTTGTTTTGTTTTGTTTTGTTTTCTTTGAACAGGCTCTCACTATGTCATTTTGGTTGTCCCAGACCTCACTATATGCAGACCAGTCCAGCCTCAAACTAAAGGCAATCCTCTTATCTCAGTCTCTGCAGTGCTGGCATCATAGGTGCATGCTGCCATGCTTGGCTAAAAACTGACTTTTTTTTTTTTTGTACTGTGGATTGAATATTTGGCCTCATGCATGTGCAACTGAGTGACTTCCCTGACCCTGGTACTGAGATTTACACCACACTATTCAGTCCTCCCATCAACCCAAGGGGAAAGCACGGTTACTATCCCCATTTTACATATGGAAACTGAGGGTAGATATCTTCCAATAAATTTCTTGCCTTATACAACAAACGTCTGTCAAACCACCATTTGAGTCCATGTCAGCTCAAATTCAGAACCTCCATTTTTACTACCATAATGCAGTGTTATGTATTTTTAATAGTATTGCTGGTATCACAAACAGCAGAAGCCTATGGAAAAAAAAATAATTACTCAACAACCCATCCCCAATCCAATCATTTTTTTTTACATTCCTATCATCTGACACATGACCTTGAATACATCCAATCTTTCCAATTTATAGTAAGTAATATTATGGGTAGAATTAGATTTTTCAACATTTTCCATTAATATTTCATATAGCATGCTACTCTCTAGCAATAAATTAAAAATCCTGAATGAAATACAGGATTTCCTAGCAGCCAAAAATGACCCAACAAAAAGTGGAAAATTTTGAATATTCTAATTATAATGAAAGACAAAAATATTCTGATAATATGATTTTATAGTTGAGATTAACGTTTAAACAATAGGTAATTCCAATGTCGCACAAACTAGATATAGATTTAAAAAGGACACTTACCCAATTCATTTCTATCTATAAGTCAAATTCCAGAACAAGATAAGGAAAATACAAGAAAGGAAAACCTTGTTTAATTCTAGCCAAATGGAATGACAGAAAACTAATCATGAACTATTATGAGAAGAATAGTACTTCATGTTCATTTAAGAGTTATTCCAGGCTGGAGAGATGGCTTAGCAGTTAAGACACTTACCTGCAAAAGCAAAGGACCCAGGTTTGATTGCCCAGTACCCACATAAAGCCAGATGCACAAGTTGGCACATGCATCTGGAGTTGGTTGGCAGTGGCTAAAGGCTCTGGCCCACCTATTCTCTCTCTCTCTCTCTCTTTCTACCCTCTCACTCAAATAAACAAATAAAATGTTAAAAGAGAGTTATTCCCTAGAACACCACACTGGTTAGTATCAGGAAACATATTCATGGTGTGATATGCTAAGAAAATTAAAAAAAAAATAAAGTATTTGAGATATTTTTATGTGCAAGCAGGAAGATACAGAGTGAAGAGAGAAGAGAAGAGAAGAGAAGAGAAGAGAAGAGAAGAGAAGAGAAGAGAAGAGAAGAGAAGAGAAGAGAGAGAAAAAACAGAAGAGAAGAGGAATGGAGGGGAGGGGAGGGGAGGGGAGGGGAAGAGAGGACAGGAGAGGAGAGAAGAGGAGAGGACAGGAGAAGAGATAGGAGAAGAGAGAGTGAAAATTGGCACACCAGGGCCTCCAGCTGCTGCAGACTGCATATGCATGGCCACCCTGTGTATTTGGCTTCACGTGGGTACTAGAGAACCAAACCCAGGTCCTTAGCCATTGCAGGAAAACATCTTAACTACTGAGCTATGCAGACACATCAAATAAATGTTTAGCCTTCCTTTAAATAAAATTAAAATCAAAATAAAATAAATATGAATAATCAAATTTGCAAATACAATAGAAAATATGGCCTTAAATAGGTAGTATTTAATATTTAAATTAAAGTAAACCTTGCAAAATATCCACAATCATCTTTATAATTTTACATTAATGGAGTAGTTCAACAAATACAAAATATTCTAGTACATAATATTGGAAAAGAAGAGGTAAACACATGTATAATGACCATACTTTTAAATATATTTTATTTATTTATTTATTTGCGAGGGAGAGAGGCAGAGAGAGAGAGAAGAAAGAGAGAGGGAGAGAATGGGCATGCCAGGGCATTCAGCCACTGCAAACAAACTCCAAATGCATGCTCCCCCTTGTGCATCTGGCTGAGGCGGGTCCTGTAGAATCGAACTGGGATCCTTCAGCTTTGCAAGCAAATGCCTTAAATACTAAACCATCTCTCCATCCCTGACTATACTTTTAATAATAGTATTAATGTATTAAGAAAGTAGGAACCTATAGAAAAATAATTACTCAAGAACCTATCTACAAATCTAATGAAGTATGAAAAATAGAATTTTTATTATTAAGAACATATTTTATATGGATATATCATGTGTTGGTACCATCTTTTCCCTCCTAGCTGCTCCCATTCCACAGGGGGCCCTCCTCAGTGGGGTTGCTGGAATTCCCCATGGGTTTGTGGGTTATGCTTTGTGGGAGCAACAATCAGTTATTGGGGGACGGCAGTGCCTCCGGGCATGACATCCCAACCTGTGACTTTTACAATCTTTCCACCCCCTGTTCTGCAAAATTCCCTGAGCCTAGGTGGGTGAGTTTTAAGTCTACTTCAGCAATGAGCTCTTAGGAGCCTCTGGATTTCTGCTCTGGTGTGTGTTGAGTATCCTCAGTGTCCGTCTCCTTCACCCTGGCTCTGCTTGTCAGGCTCACCATGGAAGCAGCACTCTTGCTCATCTCTCCCTACTTTCTCTGTAGTTTCACCTGGTCCTTGACTGAGATGTGAGGGGTGGTTAACCTCCTGGGGTCTCACTACATTCTGAAAAAGAACAACAGATTCTCCAATGGAAAGTAAAGTGAGCACGGGTTAAATTAAAGCATTATTGATTTAGAGAGATTGATGGATGTAGCCCCTCTTTTAGCCAAAGACTAGAGGGAGTTTGACATTAGAAAGCATAATCTTTGTCTCCATACTGTGCAGAAAAAATGATATTAGTCACTGTTTCATAGACTCAAAAGAATAATTTCAGAAATAATAGTAAAAATAAAACATAAAGTACTTAGAAATTAATTTGTGTAAATAGCATTAAATGTACATGCCAAATTTATCTAATATGTTGGCAGACGTAAAACAAAATCTAAATGAATGGAAACATGCTTTCCTTTAATAGAAGACATAAGATGACAAAGAAGAAATATTTGTAAGTTAATTAATTACTTTTGAATAAAATCCTAAGAGATGTGTTTATTATATAAAATGAATTTTAATGTTTCTATGAAAAAAATAACTTGAGCAGGTATTGACCATGCTGGGTTTCAAACTATTGTAAAAACCATTGTGCCCAAATGAACATGGCTTGGGCTAGAGAAAACAATAAGACAACAGAATTAAAAATTCAGGACATTCTAGGCCCAGTTCCCATGAAGATTTCAGTTCCATTTTAGCAGAGCACACTTTCTAGTGGGTGGAATTTGTATCATTTGCCTTCCTTCATTATTATGGAAAAAATACTTGATAAAGCAACTTAAGAAATGCTTTGTTTTAGTTCATGATTTGAACTAAATAATGGTCTAAGTCATGGTCAAAGGAGTACAGGGAGGCCATTACATTGCACCCATAGACAAGAGGGAACCGTGGCTCACTCCTGTAATCCAGCACTTAGGAGGTGGAAACCTGAGGTCTAGAATTCAAAGCCAGCCTCAGCAATGAGTTATTGAGAACTTAGCTAAAAGAAATAGAAAAAAAAAAAAAAAAGCAAAGTGAAGAAACAGAGATAGAAATGCTCTAATTGCTTTTACTTTTTAAAAAAAATATATATTATTTTATTTTCTTTTTTTTTTCTTTTTTTTTTTTTTTTTTTTTTTTTTTTTTTGCCAGGTAGGGTTTCACTCTGATCCAGGCTGACCTGGAGTTAACTATGTAGTCTCAGGGTGGCCTTGAACTCTCGGTGATCCTCCTACCTCTGCCTCCCAAGTGCTGGGATTAAAGGTGTGCGCCACCACTCCCGACACTATTTTATTTATTTCTGACAGAGACAGAAAGAGGCAGATGAGAAAGAGAGAGAGAGAAGGGGTATGCCAGGGCCTCTAGCCACCTCAGACTCCAGACGTATACACCATTTTTTGCATCTGGTTTACATGGTTAATAGGGAATTAAACCTGGGTCCTTAGCCTTTGCAGGCAAGCACCTTAACCACTAAGCCATCTCTCCAGCCCCTGTTTTCTGTTTTTTTAATATTCTTTTTATTTATTTATTGAGAGAGAGAAAGAGGCAGAGAGAGAATGGGCTCACCATGGCCTCCAGCCGCTGCAAATGAACTCCAGATGCATTCGCCTCCTTGTGCATCTGGCTTACATTGGTCCTGGAGAGTTGAACCAGGATCCTGTGGCTTTGCAGGCAAACTCCTTAACTGCTAAGCCATCTCTCCAGCCCTGATTTCTGTTTTTATTCAGTCCTGACTCTCAGACCATAGAATAGTGTCTCCTATATTCTGAGTGTGTCCTCTGATCTCTGGAAACATCCTTACAGACATGCCCAGGAATCCTTGCTTCCTGGTTACTCTAAATCCTCTCAAAACTAACACCTATCTATAGGGGAGGAGTAAGTTATGTCATATCCATATAATACATGATTTGTAACATTTTTTAATAGGAAAAATTACACTTTTTCCAGTTGGCTTGGTTTATTAATATATTTTTGAAAGAATAAAGAAGCTGAATAGTGAATACAAAAGCATCTGTCCTTTAAAAGAACAAGGACAAAAAAATCTCTAAATATGTGTATAATTATAAAATTATAATCATGGAAAATTAGAAACATGGAAGCATACCCATTATATTTTTTAAACTTTTGATTGATAATTTTCATACATGTATATAATGTATTTTGATCATAATCCCTTCCTGTTACCTTCTTTTGTCCCCCTTATCCATTCCCCTTACACTAAATCCCTTCTTTCCAACAAATCCCTCTCCTACATTTAGAGATCTCTTTTTAAATTTTTTTATTTTTTAATTATTTTATTTATTTTTTGGAGAGAGACACAAAAAGAGAGACAGAGAGGGAGAGGGAGACAGATAGAGATGGGCACGCCAGCAGTCTCTCAGCTGCTGCGAATGAAATCCAGATGTGTGCGCCCCCTTTTGGACAAGTGCAGCATTGCACCCTTGCTTCACTTTGCAACTGGCTAAACGTGGGACCTGGAGATTGGAACCGGGTTCTTAGGCTTAGCAGGCAGGCGCCTTAACTGCTAAGCCATCTCTCCAGCCCGAGATCTCTTTTTTAAGGAGGGGGTGGGAAGGGAACTATTCTACCATCTATCATGAAATGTGAATGGGCCCAATATTTCACAGATCTTGTGCAGATGCTGTGAGGTTATGATGCAATGTCCACATCATGTCTGGAAGATAGTATTACAAAACATTTCTCTCCTCCACTGATTCCTACATTCTTTCCTTTTCCTCTTCCACAATTTTCCCCAAGCCTTAGAGTGCCGAGCCCTCAACAGTCACTTATTCTCAGCACTTTGAAGTGTTTCAAGACTCCCAAATAGTCATTGCTAACAGAAAAAAAAAAAAAAAAGTTTATCTGATCAAAGATGAAAGGAGCACAAACACAAATATTCAGGGGCAATTTGATGAGCACAACAAGTCAACTTAGCAAGTAGGAAACCCCTCAGTCCCCACACCCCAGAGACTACAACTTTCCAAACCATAGGCTTTTGACCAGGTTTTATTAACAAGCACAGAATTCCTTCCAGTGGAGTGGACCCACATACCATCATGTCGCTATTATACCAGTTGACACATCTTGACTGGCTGGTCAGTTGTATAGCTCACAGGATCCACTGCTGGGTAAGATGACTGTTGATGACTTTTCTCCCATAGAAAACTGGATAACATGTTCTAGCACTCTGACAGAAAGGAAGCTTCCAGCTCAATTGAAGTTTGATTTTTCAGTGTCCTGCAACCACAGCATGTGGTGTCTTCAGTAAGGCCTTATCATTTGGTTCTGATGAGCAATCAAGGGCATTGGCAATAGTCTACATTCTTTTGGGGTCTCCTTGACCAACAATTCACTTGGAGGTATCCTGTTCTTTAGCACTGGGATTTTACTTGAATAACCTATGGGTTCTGCAGCATTATCCACATATGCAAGGGAATTCTGCCCAAACTCTTTATTATTAAATTTTTAATAAGCATCAAGGGAGTATATAAGATGGGGAACTGCTTAGCTAATATGCCTACAAATATATATAAAATGATGTTTAAGAAAATAATTAAAATGTATTGAAATAACACTGAGATTTTCCCATATTAATTTCACTATACTTTCAGTTGGGTGTGTATGTATATGTCTCCATTTCCTTTCTCCTCTTACATTCCTCTTCCCAATCAAATTAAAGCTATTGACAACCTGTGTGTACTTTCTTAATTCTTCATAAAGTACATTGTTGTTTATTATTTTATTAAAAATAAAAGAAAATAAGAATAATCTATAATCATATAGATTATCAGAAATTGAATTGTAAAATTATTCATTTCCTTGAGCTACATTTTTCTGGGTACCAGAAGTTTTCAGCTCTTATTCTTTCCAGAGTGGGCATCATCTTGTTCCTGGCTGAAAGAGCTAAATGTCACAATCCATGTTCAGAATTTGCCAAGGCTTAGATTCCCATCTAACAGAAAGGGGAGGTATGGGCAGGGAAGATGACTCAGCAATTAAGACACTTTTCTTCAGAGCCTAATGACCAGGGTTTGATTCAACAGTACCCATTTAAAGCCAGATGCACAAAGTGGTGCATGCATCTGAAGTTCTTTTGCAGTAGCTACAGGCTGTGGTGTGCCCATTTTCTCTCCCTGCCTCTGTCTGTCTGCCTCTGTCTCTATCTCCTTGAAACTAAATAAATAAATATTTTTAAAAAGAAAGAATTGTGTTATATAAGTCATGCTTTGAGCAAAGCATATAGAGATTTCTTTATGCACATCCCCTTTGAAATTAGACAGTACAAGACACCCCCCAAAATTATCATTTATCAATGGCAGAGGCCAGTGGGAACACAGATGTGCTGTCAATTCTCTGAACATGAATTAAGGAGATGTTGGTCCACACTCCAGCTCCCACGTGCTGACACTGGTCCAAGCCTTTCGCTTAATTAATCCACTGAGTCCTCACCATGATGCTGTCTTCTGAGTACAGTTTGAATCTGCATTGACAGTGGAGGTACATAGGTGCAGAGTCTTCCTTGGGTCAGACTGTAGGGTTCAGCTTCAAACTCTTTAAACTTCACTATCTGAGCACGCACTAATTCCCGTTGATGCTCAATGCGAGGGAGGATGAAGTCCAGGAAGATGCTAAACAAAGTCTTAACTTCAGATCTGGAAAGGCAGGTGTGACATTTCCAGCAGAAACTTCCCCTGAATAACAAAATATTGTGATGTACGCAGACATGAAGTTACCTGGGAAAATCCAGCATTCCACAACTTTTATTTTGGAATCTATACATCCCATGCTACTTTTATGCTTTCCCCTAATCCCATATTTGCTATGAAACTGATTTTATGAGTTGCAGTTTGCCAACTCTGGTGTTTCTTAAGATTTGGCTGGGGATCACTGTGTTGAAATTTCCCAAAGTGAACATGTCAGCACTGACAAGGAACAATGTGACTCCATTCACAGGTGTCAAGTACAAAGGGCTCAAAGGTAAGATGATGGGAAACTGGAGGGAGAACTGAAAAGTATGCATGGTCCCCATCTTGTCCTATGAGACCATCCATAGACTTAGCTAAAAAGAAATACAGAGTTCTGTCAGCGGAGGGAAAGGTCTCATAGCGGGTTTCAGCACTGTCCTGAGTTATATACAATAAAGCTGAGTTTCAATTGAGAATTTGATATGAGACATGAGAAGTTTTATTTTTCTATTTGTTTTACCTTTATTTACTTTTTTTACAAAGTTATATTCTTATATCCCTGTCCAAATTTCCCTGATGGCGCTCCTCAGTGGAGTTATTGGTATTCACTGTGGGGTAATTAAGGCCTCCATCAGTCTCTGCAGGGGGAGCAGGTGTGTCTCGACATATTCCTACCAACCCTGCGGCTCTTACAGTCTTTCTGCCCCCTCTTCTGCAGTAATCCCTGAGCCTTGGTGGGCATGTTAGCATCTGATTTGGTGCTGAGTTCTCTGTAGCCTCTGGATTCCTGCTTTGATGGGTTTTGTTTACAGCACTGTCTTTCTCAGTCTCCCTAAAGCTGATTTGTCAGGATAGCAATGGCAGCAAAGGTGCTACTGCTTCCTCTGGAATTTCTGTGCAGGCCCCTGCAGATGTGTGAGAGGTGGCATTTCTAATGGTAGGAGGTCGGCCATCTTTCCTTGTTGTACACTAATGGATCCTGGGTCTCTACTATTCTCTAGTATCTGTAAAAGAAGCCAGATTCTCTGAGCAAGAGGGAGAGCAGCTTTAAGGGGGATATGCATAGTTATTTGAGAGTCTTTTTTTTTTTTTTTTTTTTTTTTTTTGTTTGAGAGAGAGAGGAGGGAGAGGGAGACAGAGATGGGCACACCAGTGGCCTCTCAGCTGCTGCAAATGAAATCCAGATGCCTCCGCTCCCTTGTGGTCAAGTGCGGCAATGTGCCCTTGCATCACTTTGCCTCTGGCTAAACGTGGGACCTGGAGATTGAAACTGCTGGAGATTGGAACCAGTGTTCTTAGGCTTAGGAGGCAGGCGCCTTAACCACTAAGCAATCTCTCCAGCCCATTTGAGAGTCTTTTAAAAAATATTTTATTTTGTTTCTTTGAGAGAGAGAGAAAGAGGGAGAGTATGGGCACACCAAGGCCTTTAGCCACTGCAAATGAATTTCATATGCACACATCACCCAGTGCACCTGGCGTCAGTGGGTCCTGGGGAATCAAACCTGGGTCTTTGGCCTAGCAAGCAAGTGCCTTAATCACTAAGCCATCTCTCCAGCCCTTGAGAGATTTTTTTGATGTGGATGTCCACTCTTCTTAGCAGTGGAGACTTCTCTCTAGAGTCTATGAGTTTCCTGGTCATGGGATTCTGGTTTTGTTTCCAGTGTCAGATATAAGTTCTCTCTCACAGAGTGGGCCTCATGCCCAATCAGAGGGTACTTGGTTACCCACAAAGGCTGTGAGCCACTATTGCTTAGGTGTGTACTCTTGCCCACCAGGTTGAGTTCATAGCTTGTGGGGTCTCTTGCTTATTTGCACTGTTGTTGGCCATTATCCCACAATGGTTCCCATAGCAATTTCCAGCTTCATGGGGGCTGACCAAGAGAAAGCTGCTTCCTTCTTATTTATATCATGTTCTCTCAATGTCCTGTAACAGCAGCCTATGGTGTAGAGCTTTAATTTTTTAAATATTATTTTTGCAGTACTGGGCATTGGACCCAGAGACTTACACATGGTAGACAAGTGTTCTAACACTGAGCTACATCCCCTAGCACAATTTTTTTCCATAATACCTAAAACATAGCATTTTACTTTTTATTTAATATTTTTATTTATTTGCAAGCAGAGAGAGAGAGAGAGAATGGGAGCACCGAGGCCTCTAGAGACTGTAAATGAACTCCTGATGCATGCACCACTTTGTGCATCTTGCTTTACGTGGGTATTGGAGAACCAAACCAGGGTGGTTAGGTTTTAGGGCAATTGTCTTAACCCTTAATCACTGAGACATCTCTCTAGCCCACATTTTACTTCTAATTAAATCACCTCTACAATTGGTTTATTATTTTTGATATTTTTCTTTTTAAAAAACCTGTTGCTGTGTGTCTCATCTGTCTGAGGAGGACCTTCTCCAGTTAGACAGCCTCTACTTTCTTCCATCCTCCAGAAACATCTTTTCACCATGTTTCCTCATTACTTATACAGAGCTAACCTTTAAACTCTGAAAAAAATAAAAATCATTACAAAAAGTTGGCTTTGATCTCAAAACCAAACAAAAGATCCCTCCATGCACTTTTCTATTCCATTCTCCTGAGAACATAGTAGAACAAATCAAATTCTTCCCTGCCACAAAATGTATTTCTTTCTTGTCACATATTCTTTATACCTAACAAGCATTCATTTATGTGTGCTCAAGTGACAGAAAAATAAATTCTATATGTACAGATCATGCACCCTAACTTAGTTCCAACCTAAAAAAATAGTGGAATTATCTGAACGAAGGGCTTTAATTAGGTCAGGCTCTCATGAGATTCCATGCTGATTGCTATACAAACAATATCTTCAAGCAGTGAATCACATTTGGCTCCACCCAATTAATCAGAGTACAGGTTTCATTTACCTACGTCCTGGAAAAATTGACCAAGTTTCGAAGACAAGAAAATTCCAACTATATTTTAATTAATAACTACCTTCTTGTACCAAGAGCAGAGCCTTGGTCAAACATCTTGACACACACAGCACACTTTTAGAAGTAGGAGTTCCTTTGTGTTTCTTAATAGCAAAATCAGTCCTTCTAAACAAACCATGGTCACGTCTCATATGTTGTGCAATCCCTAAGGCAATGAAATTAAAGAAGAGGTAGAATACGTAGCCATTTGCTGTTAGGAATTTATAAAGGAATAGAATAAAATGCATGCATAATTATTCCCAGTAACAGGAAAAATCATAAAAAAATTCACAACCAATTAGGCACTGCATACATGCTAATTGCTGTCTACTAGAGGTGTGTCATCAAGAATAGCAGGCTTGTCTATATGAATGGAAAATGTGTGAATGAGTCAGAATGTCAATTCCTAGGTAGAAGAAATTCTTATCTCACAGGTTCAAAATTCTTCAGGCTCATGAATATAACACATTAATATTCATTAAGTGGAACACATTATCATTTTAGAAGATTACTGGGGACTCACTATTTTCATTCCATCACATTTTCCAATTAAGAGTCCCACTTTTGCAAATAATCAGCTTTCTGTTGCCAAGGGCTTTTCAGCTGCTTTCTGGTGAGGAGGTGTAGAGCCAAGTTCAGCATCCTTTTAAGAGACAGGAGAATTCTGAAGTACAGTTCTATTTTTTAATGACAGATTAATCTTGCTTCCATGCACCTGATCAGAGAGGAGCCAAACTCAAAAGGGAGAAGGCATGAACTCCTCTTAGGGAGAGCAGCTCAGGCAGGGAAGCTTGAGGTCTAGACAGTTTTCATAGTTGCCTGCAGGTAAAGAGAAACAAATATACTCTGGAACGTTCTTAGACCTCTCACTGAGCTAAAAGAAGAGTCTGTATAAAAGGAAATCCTAGAGATATGGCAATGAGTGTAAGTGCGAGCTGATGACCACGTGGGAAGGCTGATAAAACCAACTGGGAAGGAAACACTAACAAATGTGTGCATTTCCTCAACATTAACATTCCAGTTCTAAAAGTTAGGGGTTGTGTTAAACTTCCTGATTTTGTTAAGGATTAAACTGAGTGAAGCAATAATCAAAGACTGGTTTGCCTTTGAAAAAAATACCAACTACATTTGGAATGATGCATTTTGTTATATTAATGTTCACTAATCATTCATGTCTAATCAAAGCAGACTTTTTGAATAACTTGATTTATATTTAAAATATATAATCATTAACTTGTACACAAATACTTATGGGATTATTTTTATAAAGATAAAAGTTAAGTTGTTCTGCCTCTTTATATTGGATATATGTAAACACACACACACACACACACACACACACACACACAAAGATTGGTGGTACAGGTCTGCAATCTCAGCTACTCAGAATGTGGAAGCAGGAAGATTGCAATTTCAAGCACTGCCTGGCTAGGGTTAATTCAAGTAAGATTCTTTCTCAATATCAAAAGGAAAAGAAAGGATGGGAATGTAGCTCAAAGCACAAATGTTTGCCTATTAAATCTGAGGATCCAAGGTTCATTCTCAAGTGCTAGAACCAACAAACACAGGAAAAGTGACAGCTCCCCCATAATATCCCACATTCTTTGTTCTTTCCAGAAGCAGCTGTGAAGGTATGTCTTTTCAGAAACAGACTGTACATACATGTACAAGTATATGACTTGCTTCTGCCTACATACCTGAGAGCAGGCTCTATGCTCTATTTCCATAATTCAACAGAGGACTCTATCTTGGACAGTACTCTATATCAACATTTATAATATGACTCATTGCTAGGGAAACAGACTTCAGTAAAACAATCCAGCCACTTACTAAAGAAATAAACCAATGACTTGGACATTCCATAATCTGTTATCTAAAGTATTCAATTTCCAACACAAATTCTGAAGCACATGGGAAACATGAATGTTTGAACCATAACTGAAAGAGAAGTGGGTAACAGAGAGGAATATGTCAGATTCCAAAGAAAAAGTTTCAAACTTTTTCATACAAAGGCATTCCTCTAAGTATGACAATATCTCATTAAATGAAGAATATTCATAAGGAGATACACATCATCATTAAATAATAATTAGATATTTTGGAATTAAAAATCACAATAACTAAAATGAAAAGTTCAAATGTACATTTGGTTTGCTAGACAAGTTAATGTACTAGAACAAAGAAAAATGGGAAAAATCTCAGAGAAATAGACACCCATTATATTTAACACTGGGAGTTGTCTTTCACAATGTGAAGTAAAAATATAAAGATGACCCATGCTAAACATGACCTGAGAGAATATGCTGCTGGCAGGCGCGATTATAAGCAGAACTAGAAATTGAGGAACTTCACAAACATGTGGAAACTCAACAGCACACTATGACATACCCTATGAATAAAGGAATAAATACAAAGGAAGTTAGAGGATATTTGAAATAAATAAATCAAAAAGTAACACATAGAAACTTATGGGATATAGTTTTCAGAAAGAAATTTATACCTATAGACACCTATAGTTAAAGAGAAGTTCTTAAATAATTAACCTTATCTTCCACCTTAAAATACTAGGAAAACAAAAGCAAAGTGATTTCAACACAAGAGGAATGATAACTGTCAAGTTAAGAGTATAAACAAAGACAATAGAAAATGGAAAACACAAATGGATAGAAATTATATGAGTAACCAAAACTGAATCACAAAGAAAAGCCTAGAGCCATATGGTAGCTCTGTGAATTCTACTAATGAATTTTAAAAGAACTTGTAATAATTCTTTCTTATTCTTTTAATTTTTTTTTTACTTTTTCATTTTATATTTTTATATTGTTTATTTATTTAAGAGAAAGAGAGAGAGAAAGAGGCAAGTAGAGACAAAATGAGAGAATGATCATCCCAGGGCCTTCAGCCACGGCAAACGAACTACAGAAGCATGTGCCACCTTGTGCATCTAGCTTACATGGGTCCTATGGAATTGAACCTGGGTCCTTAGGCTTCACAGGCAAGTGCCTTAACTGCTAAGCCATCTCCCTAACCCCATAGAAGAGATTTTGAAAAAAAAATCATAAAAATAGAATTGACAAAACCCAATAGCATTCCATGATAAAGACACTCAGTAGACTAAAATGAAGGGAAATTTCTCCAGCCTGAAAAAGTGCATCTATGAAAATCTGTAACTGCAACTTGGCTTGGTGGTGAAGACAAACACTTTCCATCTCAGTTTAGGAACAAGAATATCTGTTTGAAATGCCTTTTTCTGATATCATATTAGGAGTTCAGACCAAACGAAACAAACATCCTAATTGAAAGAAAAATATAATTCTATATCTCTTTACAGATAACATGAATATGTATTATGGTATTTTTTGCTTGTGTATGTGTGTAAAATATGTGTTTTATGGTGTATGATGTGTGGTGTGCTGTGTTGTGCTATGTGTGTGTGTGTGTGTGTGTGTGTGTACATACAACATGTACAGGTGTACAGAAGCCAGAGGAGAACTTCGGGCACCCATCTCTTTTTTTATATAGTTTTTTTTTTTAATTTTTATTTATTTATTTATTAGAGACAGAGAGAAGGGGAGAGAGAGAGAGTGAGTGAGAATGGGTGTGCCAGGGCGTCTAGCCACTGCAAATGAACTCCGGATGCATGCGCCACCATGTGCATCTGGCTTACGTGGGAACTGGAGAATGGAACCGAGGTTCTTAGGCTTCACAGGCATGCACCTTAACTGCTAAGCCATCTCTCCAGCCCCATCAGGTGTCCATCTCTTACCACTCATCCGTATACTTCCTTGAAACCCTGTCTCTGGATCTTCCATTTCAGTCAGTGAGCCACAGCAAATCTCAGGTCTGAGAGCTCGTGGAACACAGTTACTTAAGTACATGGCCATTCCCAACTTGTAATTTTTTTAGCTCTTAATCCCTTCACATGTTTTTGTTTAATTTAACTTTATTTATTTTATTTATTTATTTGAGAGAGAGATACAGAACTAGGCAGGTAGAGAGAGAGAGAGAGAATGGGTGAGCCAGGGCCTCCAGCCATTGTAAATGAACTCCACATGTGTGCACCCCCTTGTACATCTGGCTTACGTGGGTCCTGGGGAGTCAACCTGGGTCGTTTGGCTTTGCAGCCAAGTGCCTTAACTGCTAAGACATCTCTCCAGCTCATGCCCAACTTTTTGATGAGGGGTCTGGAGTAATCAAACCCCAGAAGTCTAATGCCCTGCCAGGCCATCATGCTTGAGCAGCAAGTTCTCTCAACTGCTAAGCCATCTCCTCAGCCCTAAATTTGTGTTTTAAAGATCTCTCTCTCTCTCTCCATATATATCACACAATACTTGTATTATGAAGAAATGCAAAGGCAGTTGGGGAAGTAGTTCAGTGATAGAGCCCTTGCCTAGCATGCATGAGGCCTTCATATATATGTGTATATATGTGTATGAATATATATATATATTCCTAACAAGTCCACTAAAATGTGTAAAAACAAATAAGAATATTTAACAATATAAAAAATATACAATTATATCAAAAATAATTGTAAGGATTAAACGTAATAAAAGTATAAACTTATACTCTGATGCTTATTAAATGTTTTTGATGTGTAAGTAATATCTGTGTGTGTGTGTGTGTGTGTGTGTGTGTGTGTGTGTGTGGTGCAGATGAGTGTGCTTTGCACAGAACCAGAAGAGGCCTCCTCTTCTATCATACCTCTGCCTTATTTCCTTGAGAATGAGTCACTGATCCTGGATCTTATCCATTTTTCAGTTCTACAGGCTATCCAGAGAGCCCTAGAGATCCTCCATCTCTGCCCCTCTCTGCACTGAGACTGTAAGCATGGGTGACCACAGTTGACTTTTGATGTAGGTGCTAGGAACAAATTCAAGTCCTAATGCTTGAATAGCAAGTGCTCTTGCCCACTGAGTCATCTCCTCACATCATATAAAATGTTTCTGAAATCTATTTAAAATTGATAAATTCTTAATCATATACCAAGAGACTTAATATTGTTAACAAGTCAATGTTTCTGAATTAATCTTCACATTGAATACATTTTCTATGAGAATCCCACTTGACAGCTGTGTAGAATTTATAATCTGACCTTCACATTCAGGTGCAAACTCAAGGTCGCAGTTTAGCCAAAACAATCGACTAAAAATACGATAAAAGAAATAACATATTTTCTGAGTTTAAAACTTCCTTTCTAAAAATTTATTATATTTATTTGAGAGAGAGAGATTGAGAAAGAGGCAGACACAGAGAGAGAATGGTCACCCCAGGGCCTTCAGTCACTACAAATGAACTCCAGAAGCATGCTCCACCATGTGCTTCTGGCTTGCATGGATCCCGGGGAATTGAACCTGGGTCCTTTGTCTTTGCAGGCTAGTGCCTTAACCATTAAGCCATCACTCCAGCCCTGAGTTTCAAACTTTCTGTAAATTAATATTAATTAAGACAACATGTATCTCTATAGCCAAGATGTGGGCACAGACTAGCTATGCATCAACAGATAGATAAATGGATTTTTAAAATGTAGCATACATACACAATTGAATTTTATGTAGCTATAAATAGAAATGAAATAATGTTATCTACAGGAAAATAGCTAGAACAAGAGGTCATCCTTATAAGTCAGACTGGGAACGTCACAAGTTTGCAGTGTGGAATCTAAATTTAAAGACAGAAGAAGAAGAAGAGATGATGATGATGGACATATAGATAGATAGATAGATAGATAGATAGATAGATTCGTAGATAGATGATAGATAGATAGATGATAGGTAGATAGATAGGAAGATGGCATACATGTAGAATAGACTATACAAAGGGAAGAAGAAGTTTAAAAGGAGAAGTAAGGGTGAAGAAAAAAGTGCAATGAAAGAAAGAAAACTACCCTATGTATTCTCTCAGAAAATATATTTAAATGTACATATGCAAATATATACAAAAAGAAAGCAGAGTGAAGACTTTTTGGCAAGAGGGGAGGGACCAGCAAGAGGGAGGGAAGAGGGATGAAGAACAGCAGTGCATGAGGGAACAAATAAGAACAAGGTATGATGAAACATGTAAGTACATTTAGTAAAGAATCCCATTATTTTTATCCTAAAATTACAGTATAAATATATAAAATATAATATGATTTTACATAAGGAAAGACAAAAGGCTATATTAACAATTCAAAGGTAAATCCACATTATCTATGATCAATTGATACTCATCATTGATTGCCAGGTGATTTAATATGAAAATAAGAGTATGTTCACTAAATTGTGTGAGACCAATACAACATAACAAGGAAAAAAATCCTTTATATCTCTACCTTGTATTGTATATAAAAATGAATTCTAAAGATATCCAGGCCTAGACTTAAGAGCTAAAGCTATAAAACTGTAGGTCAAAGCATGGTATATAAGGTATACCCTGAGCCTTAGAAATGTCAGAAAGCATCACAAAAATAGAAAAATAAATAAATTGTGCTTCTTCCAGAAAAAAAAAAATGATTTACATGAAATGCTTAAAAAATACTATAAGAAAATGAAAGACAATCCACATAATTGGAGAAATATCTACATACCAAATCATATATAAGAGACTAATATTCAGAGTATATGAAGAAGCCTATTAACCTGATTATAAAAAGAAACAACTCAAATGATAAGGGGCAAAACACATTTGTGAACATTTTCCTAAAGGGGGATAAACAAGTGACCAATTAATACATGGGAAGATGTTCATCATCAGAGAAATGGAACTAAAATAGAAATGAGAAATCATTTCATACCCACCTGGATGGCACCATCAAAAAAACTTGGTTAGGATGTGGAAAAATTAAAACTTTTATAATTTGCTGGTGGAAATGTAATAGGGTGAAGACCATTTGGATAGGAACCTGACAGTTACAAAATTAGGCATGAACTTCCATTTGATCCAGCAATTCCTCTTAGAGGAAGAAGATGGAAAATGACTATTAATGGATGCTGGCAATTCCTTTGGAGAAATAAAATTACCCTAAAATCAATGGTGGTGGTTGCAGGTTTGCATTGCTGGCAGAAATCACCTGACCAAGAAGAGCTTATGGGGAAACTAGGTTTATTTTGGCTTATAGACTCAAGGGGAAGTTCCATGATGGCAGGGAAAATGATGGCATGAACAGTGGGTGTACATCACCTCTTGGCCAATATCAGATGGAAAATAGTAACAGAAGAGTATGCCAAACACTAGCAAGGGCAAGCTTGCTATAATACCCATAAGTCCACCCCCAACAATACATGGCCTCCAGGAGGTATTAATTCCCAAATCTCTATTAGCTGGGAACCTAGCATTCAGAATGCCTAAGTTTATGGGGGACACCTGAATCAAACCACCACAGTGGTGATGGGTATAGAACTCTGTAGATACACTAAAAATCAGTGACTCTGTATTTAAATAATTGGATTTTATAATATGTGAATTGTATCCCAAATATGACAATATATATTTATATGCACATATATATAAGTAGTTTAACTCTTTTAGGCCAAAAATTATCTTTCATCTAAATTTCAATTTCTAAGAGAGATAAGAAATTACCACTTCCTTGTGAGAAAATGTCACTATTTTTACCTACTCATGAATGAACCATACTTCTCACTGAAATGTTTAAAACACCAAGAACATGCTGATGTTGATTTAAAATCCAATGTTCACATAGTTCATACTAATTAATAAAGCATTGCCCTTATTTTCATCCAGTTAGACCTACAAGTAAATAGCAAGCAAACCAAGGACACAATTCTAAATTAGGTAGCTAATTAATTAGGAGGGAGTTGAAGTGACTAGAACACACAGAGTTATAACTATTTACACAGAATCTATCAAGGTTCCATTGGCTAATTGAGATTTCTCCTACTCTACTCTGGGGAAGTTGATGAATGAGATCACAAAAAATAGATCTTGGAAGGACCCCACAGATAATCCATGCCAATGTTAATTTTAGAAACCAGAATACCAAAACACAAGAAGGGGAAATACTATATTCAAGATCAATTGAGAAAAGCTAAGCCACATTTTGCAGGCTGTTTTATTGATATATTGATTTTGTTTATAAATCAGTTGCACCCATAGCTCCCCTCCCTTACCTCAAGTCTGCTGAAGGTCTTTGGAGGGGTCATTGGTATTCATTGTGGTGACCAAGAGGCCTCAATCAATCTCTACAGGAATGGGAGAAACATGGTGTCTCAGGCAATTCCCACCACACTGAGGCTCTGGCAGTCATTTTTCCACGCTTCCACAATGCTTTCTGAGCCCTGGTCAGCAAGATTGGCATCTGATTTAGTGTTGCTTTCTCTGTAGACTCTGGATCTCAGTTTTTATGAAATTTGAGTGACCACAGTGTCTGTTGCCATTTCCCTGGAAGTGGTTTCCAGACTTGCCCTGAGAGCAGTATTCCTGTCACTGCTTCCCCAATAATGACTTCTGGACCTGGGCAGGTGAAGTGTAAGTGCCCCATCTCCTGGGAGACACTTGGCTCTCTCTTCTTGATGTAGTCATGTACCCTTGTTCTTCCCCACACTCTCCTTCATCTACAAAATAGAACCGATTGAACAGTTTGGATAAAAGGGGATAAGCAGAGTCATTACAAAGATATATTGATGTGTATATCGACTCTTCTTAGTTAGAGAGCAGTGGAGGTTCTCTCTGGAGCTTATTGGTTTCCGGTTCTAGGTAATCTGGCTCAGTTCCCAGAGCCAGATATGAGCTCACTTCCACTGAGCCGGTCTCATGTCCAGTCCATGAGCAGCTGATTACCGACATGGGCTGGGTGCCACTATTGCTCAGCTGGTTGATTTTGTAACTGGCAAGATCTTCTCTTATGATGACTGATATTCTCCATCTGCTCTCACAGCACTTCCAGCAGTATGAGGGCTAGCTTGGAGGGAACTCGATTCCCTGTCACTTCCAGCATGATCACTTGATGTCCTGTGGCTGCAGGCTGTGGTGTCTTCAGCAACAGGGACACCTTTTATCTCTTGCAGCTAACCAAGTGTTTTGGCAATTGTCTTTATTATTTTCCAGACTGCACAGTTCACTGTGAGTGGGTGATCAATTCCAGCCCTGGGAATTACCAGCCAGCCCATAATTTTAGGGTAATGCTTCCTCCACTTTTTACAGAGCTCTTCTTTTCAGGTCTCCTCCCCCTTTTTCAGGATAATGACTTGTAGAGTGGTATCCTGAAAGTTTCTATTGGATAGATTCATGCTGCCATTAGTTTTGTGTGTCTCTGGCCATGCCCTCCCTTTCATCCCCTAGGCCTATTCCTTCCTTCTTTCTTTTCTTTTCTTTTCTTTTCTTTTCTTTTCTTTTCTTTTCTTTTCCTTTGTTTATTTTCCTTTCCTTTCCTTTATTTTCTGTTCTTTTTTTCTTTTTGCTTTGGCTATCATTGACTTGTTGTCCAGTAGGCCTTCTCTCCTTCCCTCACTCTTTCCTTTTTTTCTATCTTCATTCATATTGTAGATATTTATTACAGATTACAATTTACTGATCCTGGACCAGGTTAGGAACTGCATATGAGAGAGGTCATGCTGTGTTTATCTTCCTGAGCCTACGTGAACTGACTTAGCATGATTTTTCCAAGTTCCTCCATTGTTTTGCAAATTTGGTTGTTTCATTTTTCTTTTCCACTGATTAGAATTAGAATTCCATTGTGTGTATGTGCCACATCTTCCTTAACTCTTCATTTATTGTTGGGCATCTGAGCTGTTTCCAGTTTCTAGCTATTGTGAATAAAGCAGCAATAAAAATGGTCAAACAAGTGTCTCTGTAGTATATAGCATTTAGGATATATGCCCAAAAGAGGTACAGCTGGATCTAATGGTAGTTCTATTTTCAGCCTTTTCAGGAGTCTCCATACTGATTTCCATAGTTTTTTTTTTTTTTTTTTTTTTTTTTTTCTTGAGCTTGTTTATACAGCTACAGTTAAGAAAAGTTCAGAACTATGATGATTAAAAAGAATGCTTTTGGGAAAGGATTACAGGCTATTCCAACATGAGGCAATCTACCTTCAACTAAAAATCATTTGCACATTTAAAATATTGGGCACATATTAACAAAGACCAAGTAATTAAACATGATTGTATTCTACATGGAGTGTTTCAATTAATGTTCATGCAGAGAAAATGGAAAGGGAATGGTATCTTGCATTAGTGGTTTTGGCATGGAGCTCAGCTGGAAATGCACCTAGGCAAATCCAAATTTAGCAAGAGTCACAGAAGCAGTCCAAGGAAGCTGATGAGAACCTAACTCTAGACAAATCTAATTATTAGAAAGGTCATCCCTGCATTGATTAAAATAATTTTTTTGTTGAAACTTAGGTCATTCCTCCTAGCTTTTCTCTCTGGATCAGTGAAGAACATGTTTTATTTTTCTTCCACAGAATAGCATTTAATATTTCAATAAAAGTTGCATACATTCCTTTAATCTTCTTTTCTCTAATTGAATCACCCAAGGTCTGCCTGTCAATAAATATTTATGTACAGAGACTTTCAGGACAAGTACAGTTTTGCACATCATTCTGTGTTTTTTTTTCTTTTTTCCATTCATCATTTTGAGTTATAGTTATTCAAGGAAATTGTTAACCTAAACTTTCCATCTATAAGATAAGTTAATTTTTTAGTATGTTTTGATACTAAATAATGTTGATGATTGGCATATCATATTTTGACATTTTAGTGCATAAGTGAGAAGTATAACAATTAAAATTCAAAGTATTATTGACTTCAATCCAGAAACAACTTGCATATTACTTATTTGTTTGTTTGTTTGTTTGTTTCTTTCTTTCTTTCTTTATTTATTTATTTACTTACTTACTTAAGAGAGAGAACGAGAAAGGAAGATGCAGGTAGAGAGAGAGAATGGGCAAGCAAGGGCCTCCAGCCACAGCAAATGAACTCCAGACTCATATGCTACCTCATGAATCTGGCTTATGTGGGTACTAAGGAATCAAACCTGCATCCTTAGGCTTCGTCATTGCCTTAATCACTAAGCCATCTCTCCAGCCCTATATTAACTGTTTATATAACTCTGTACTTTAGGGAGTACTGATCAATCATCCAGAAAAAGATGTCTGGGACTGTTCTCTATTTTCCTATCTTTACATTTGCTCATGAAAACAGACTAGAATAAGTTCCTCATAATGACTCACTGATATTTTCAAAATAATAATGACCCTATATATTAAGGTATGTGAGAAAACTATGGCAGTGGCTGATAGTATGTATCTAGTGACCACCATTCTAGAAGTGACAGATATTACGAAAAAGTGGAAATGTAGGAGGTCATACAGGGATTCAGAAAGTTCATGATCCTACATTTATGATAGTCCCCATAGTATCCTAAAGTCTGATCATGGGAGATAATCCATGCCAACTCTAGGTTTGATTTAACAATTGTCTTACTCTTCTGTGAGGTAATGCTTTTCTTAATGATTATTTCTTAAGGATGGATAATTCATAGGTGATAGACTAATACTCAAAACTAGCTCTACCCAAGTCCAAAGATTTTACACTTTTCCCCAAGAACACAGAGTCAAAGTCCAGTCTTTATCACTGTGCTTTAAGAGCAACTGCAATATCTAACACCTTGTGGCACTGGGCCCCCAGAAGAAGGAGGGAGAGATGCTGAGTTGGGAGCCATTTGTTCTTGCTCCACTTTTGTTACATAAGAGTCCATTATTCTTTTTACTTTTAAATTTTATTTATTTGCACATGTGTGTATCCATATGTACACACACATGAACCAGGGTTTCTTGCCACTGCAAACAAATGCTCTTTGACCTTTATGAGGGTGGCTGGGGAATTAAACTCTGGCTGGTAGGCTTTGTAAGAAACCTTTAATGGCTGGCCCATTTCCCCAGTCCTGAGGCTGTGATCCTGCCTCAAGGCATTGCAATTCTCTACTATGCAATACTCTACTATGAAATACTGATTTGGGAATGGATTGACTTGATGGTGGACTGACTTTTTCCTTGTTGAGCCTATCAGCATTTTGACATGGAGGATGGGAGAGGACAAAAGGAATGGGACAACAAAACAGGAATACCTACTGGAGATGGGATCCTCAGTGGAAGGTTGGTAGAAGACAAAAGAGGAATATGAGACAAGGATATAAACAAATTCCATCATATTCATATATTAAAGTTCTCAATAAAACAAGTTCAACCTCCTTGTCAATTTTAATGGAAACTTGAAATAGCATATAACTTGCTTCTTTTAATTAAGCATTTTGTTGTTATTTAGATAAATTACTATATCATGGAAAAAAAAGAAAAAGGAATTTATAAAGAAGAGAAGGAGGTGGGTAAGAAAAACAAGGGAGAATAGAATAGAAGGAAAGGGTTACAAGCAGATAATTGGACAACAATGACTCAGAAGTATAATAATGCAGCCGACACTTCTCTGAAACAAAGCCTGTTTGGAGTTCTTGTCCTGGAGTTCACGCTCACTTTATAGTGTGAATGTAATCACACATGCTTTAGTACTTAACGGTTTTTGACTTTTGAAGGTATTTCTTCATCATTTGATTCTTGGGGAAATCCTATTACATGAGTAAAGCAATCAGAATCTTAGAAAGTCCTACTCACACACATACAATCAAACCTGTAAATATAGAAGGACTCAAGCCAGCATCACTTGAATCCAGATTCAGTATCCTCACTACTTCATCAGTCAAAGTTTTCTATCATGACAGAGCAGCCATTTATTTAGACTTGAGCAAATACATACACGTTTCAAGATTAAAAAGAGACATAATTGCTTTCCCTTATGTAATAAGCCAGAAATTAATGCTTTAGCATAAAAAATACTAAGTAAGGAAGATAGTAAGAGAACAGGGATGGGGGAGGTGCCATTTCACATTTTGAGGATAGAATCCCTTTTACAGATGGATGTAATATAACCAATTTAATATGAGAAGGCAAAAGGAATAGGGATGATACCAGCAAGTATTAGTTATGTAGGGAAATGAACTCCCAAAGGCTGAGTAGGGATTTTTAAGAATATTAAGATATGACCTGGCCTATGCAAATATGAGTATATATTCAGAATAGAGCATGGTTAGAATTCTGAAAAGATCTTAGCTCTGACCTCCAGAAAGATTTTTTTGCCCATGCTGATCTCCATTTTTTTTTTTTTTCAAAGAACGAAGAGTGCACTAAAGGTGAGGAGCATCCCTGGAAACTAAGGCTATGTCTAGACAGAGCTTTCCAGAGAGAAATAAATTGTACATGAAAGAAGGGCTTGTCGTAAAAACAGTGGGCATGGGATCCTGGAACAACAGAGGTTTACATTACCACTGTGGCCCAATGTATCATCTGTCACTATCCAGGGGAAGGCAGGCGTCAAGGGAGTGACAGATTATGAGCCTGGTGAAAGCGCTCCAGCCGACCAGCACCATTACCCTCTGCCAGCATTCAGCTATCTGTCAGTGTTTGGGAGCAGGCCCCTTCAGAGCCTTTGCAACAGCTCATTCAGACACGCTTCCCATGCTCATCTGGGAGCATGTCATGTTGAAGACTTCATACTCTCGACAGCAAAGAAGAAAGCTGATTTGTGAGCCCTCCTTAAATCCCCCAAATCCTCACCAGATTAAAGACCATGGAGAAAAGAAAGGCAAAGATCTCGAATAAATACTCAACTTAGACTTATCAGAATCTGCTAGTCACAGCTACCTACCAAATCTTCATCCAGATATTATCCATGGGTTTCTTGAACATTATATGTTATCTTCGTGTATCACTACATCTTCCTCCTAAGTTTTCAGGCATGAATTTACCTTTTGAAGACAGATGGCAAATGTGTTTTATTTTCCTGTTCCTGTTGAACAAGGATGCATTCTAGAGTAGAAGGCAGAAGAGCCTCACAATGTAGTCTGCTCATTAAAAACCACTTTTATGATAGATTAGCAGTGTCTTCTAGGGCCTTGGGAGATTTAACTTTCAGCACTAGTGCTGTGATTTACAGCAACAACAAAAATTGCAGATGGTAGCCAGGCGTGGTGGTACATGCCTTTAATCCCAGCACTTGGGAGGCAGAGGTAGGAGGATCACTGTGAGTCTGAGGCCACCCTGAGACTACAGAATGAATTCCAGGTCAGCCTGAGCTAGAGTGAGAACCTACCTCGAAAAAACAAAAAACAAAAAAAAAGTTGCAGATGGGCTGGAGAGATGGCTTAGTGGTCAAGGCACATGCCTGCGAAGTCTAAGGACCCCAGTTAGATTCTCCAGGTCTCACATAAGCCAGATACACAAGGGGGCGCACATATATGGAGTTTGTTTGCAGTGGCTAGTGGCCCTGGTGCGCCCATTCTCACTCTCCCTCTCTCTGTCTCAAAAAATAAATAAATAAATAAATAAATAAATAAATAAAACCTTTTTTTAGCCAAAAATGAACAGAGATGGGTATTTTTTCCTAATTATTTCCAAGATACTTTCCTTTTCATTCTTTTTTATTTATAGGAGCTTCCAACTTTCTGGCCTCTACTCATTGTAAAAGATTCTTCGTATCTTCATCACGTTTCTTATTTTACTTAGCATCCAAACTCCAATATTCCAACCACTTTTAGCAACTTTCTAAGCTGACTATTCCTGACAGTGGTTACCAATGCCTTTGGATTACAGAACTTTGGCAAAAGCCCATATCTTGATTCAAAAGCTGATTTATATGCTCGTATGAGCAGCTGCACATCCCTGGAGAAAATATGATGGAATATGATAAAACTTGTGTCATCACCAATATAGGTAGCACACTTCAACTGGCTCTCCCATTTCTATAAGATTACTTCTCAGCCTTTCACTTTCAAGACTTTTGAGGGCCCTTGATATTCCCAGGGATCATTGGCCACCGACATCTTGGGCTCAGGAGGAGTTGGGGGAAGCAGGGTCTTGGAGCCAGTGAGTGTGATCAGAAATGAACCACCTGGGAGGCCATCTGATGGACAGCATGCTCTCGTTTATTCAAAAGGGGAGTGGGTTTATAAACACTTGAGAAAGGTTGAGAAGGCACATACAGATCATAAGGCGATTGGATACATAGGTTTATTGGTCACTATCTAATTGGCTGGTGTTGGAAGACAGAAGTTTCAAGGGAGAAGTTGCAAGGGAGATAGCCAAAGTGGCGGAAAAAGCTACCTGACTTCAGCTACATATCCAATGGCTGCAGCTGCAGAGGGACTGTGTACTACCATATAAGGGTCTCTTGGGCAGCTGGCCACAAGGTCAAAGAATTGTGGGGAAGGCAGAACCTTAGGCTGTGGAATACTCAGGTGCTCTGAGATAGGGGGAGGGCCCATCAGTCCCCTTTCCTCTGGGCGAAGATGAGGCATACCACAACCTCACAAGAAGGGAGGCCCAGCTCAAGCACCACAGTGAGTTCCCAAAGATAAGGCCTGCTGCAATACCCACAGCCCAAGGTCCCAGGCCATGTCCAACAGCCCAGGCCAGCTTCATCATAGTTCCAGCCTGTGTTTGGCAATGCCTGACAGACTCTCATTTCCTCCTCACTCTTACTCTACAGATAGCATTGGATTATGTCCCATAATAGAAAAAGTCACCCATAAAGAGAGAGTTACCTTCCCACACCCACTCCTAGGTCAGCCTGTACTTTTCTTCCTTGATTTCGATGATAGTAAATCCTGCTGTGTTCTGGACTCTGTCAATTCCAATAACCTGTTGTCTTTTTTCCTATGTCTTGGATTTCTCAAACATTACAACATCTTCCTCATAGGCTCTGAATATGCTTCAGCTGCTCCTATTCTCCCACAAGCAAACACAATGACAACCTTCTCTCAGCATCTATCTTATCCTCTCATCCATTTAACCCTTATTAGATGAATTCTGTTTATTGTTTAAAATTCTTCATTCTTCACTTTCTGATTATGGAATTATAATTTGGGAGTGAAGAGATGGTGCAATAATTAAGGCATTTGCCTCTAAACCTAAGGACCCAGCTTCTATGGCCCAGTACCCATATAAGCCAGAAGCACAAGGAGGCACATGGAATTCATTTGCAGTGGCTAGAGGCCCTGGCATGCCCATTCTCTCTCTCCCTCTTTCTCTTTCTCTCTCTCAAATAAATAAATAAAATATTTTTAAAGAAGAAATTATAATTTGGTCCTCATCCTCACATTTATACAAAATTGCCTTCACCAACATTATCTGTGACCAATGTGTGGGTAAAGCTTAATGCTAGAAGCCATCCTTGTGATTATTTTACAACAATGATGCATACTTTCATAATTTCATCCCTATAGAGATGATCTTTGTCCCTTCTCTTCAATGATACAAGACTAGATAATTTTCTTTCTACTTCCCTGAGCATTCCTTGTCTGTCTCTTTTGTAAAAATCCCTTTCTTTAACCAGTCTTCACAGGTTGTTATTCAATGCAGTTTTAGTCCTCTCCCTCCACAAAGCAGATGCCCAGACAAAGACAAACATATAAAAATATGTATTAAGAGAAAATTAAGAAGAAACAAAGGGATAGGAATGCATGTCTGAATTTAGATAATGGATAGATAAAAGGAATAAATAACAAGAAGAAAGGAGAAGGAGGGAGGGATGTAAAAAGAGAGTGAAGGAGAGAGAAAAGGAAGGTTGCTTTAGCATAACCATTTATTTAATTATTTATTTGAGAGAAAGAGGCAAAGAGAGAGAGAAAGAGAGAGAGAGAGAGAGAAATGTGTGTGCCAGGGCCTCTAACTACTCAAATGAACTCCAAACACATGTGCTACCATGTGCATCTGGCTTTATGTGGGTACTGGGGAATTGAACCCAGGTCCTTAGGCTTTGCAGACAAACAGCATAACCACTAAGCCATCTCTCTAGCCCCTAGCATAAACATTTTAGATTATACTATGATTATAAGAAAAATAATAATTCTATTGAGGAATTCTCAAGTCAAAATCCTCCACCAAAAGAACCCTATAATTTGCAGGAATTGACCTGTCTTGGTGAACTCCATCAGTCATTGACTGGGAGCAACCCAAGGGACTGTGGTCTGGTTAATGAGGCCATAGATTTAGAGCACTGGAGCCTTCAGCTCCCTGTAGTCAGCTGTGAGAAGAACACTCACCTGGCTAACATTTCAGCATACTAAGTCCCTATTCACTTTTGGCTTTAGAAGTGCCTGTAGACAATCCAAATAGCCTGACAATTAAAGAATATATCTGGGTGGATAATTATTGAAATATGATTTTAATTAAAATATATTTTTAAAAAATCAGGGTAGCAGACAGCTTCAAGTTCACTAATATGAACTTCCAAACCAAGCACAGTTATGGAGGAAGGGGTTTATTAATGCTTACAGATCCAGGGGAAGTTCCATAATGGTAGAAGAAACTGGCCTGCTTTCACAGGTCCAAGCAGAGAGAGAGAAGCCACAAGCCAAGCCAAAAGCCACACAGCACACTTCAGGAACTCCAGGTGGAGCTGGGCACTTTACATATCTTTAGAGTGGAATTGTAAACCCACCACCACACCCAAATATATTGGAGGCCATCTATTCAAACTACCACAGTCAGTCTTATAAAAATTATTAATATCATGTCAAAAAAGCATATATCAAATGCAATATCCATAAGGCAAGAAGGAGCTTGGTACAGCAAGAATGAAAGCGAAGGGTCATTTACCTAGATCACACCACACCAAGTGAGGAAGCAGGATGCATTTAGGGAAGAAGGCAGGCACTCAATACTAAAAGCTTCATGATCTAGGGTAAGATATTTTAACTAGATTTTTTTAAAATAATAGATTAGCACATGAAAAGCAAATGATTTAGCAAAACATATATTTGATGTTCATATTTTTAAATTACAATTATGATTAGAAACAAATAAATATGCAGCCATGTGACTGATTGATCCACACAACTGAATAGTATACAACTATAAATGAAAAGAATGGGTCTAGGAGATGGCTCAGTGGTTTAAATCACTTGTAGCACAAGCCTGATGGCTAAAGTTTGTATGGACAGAACCAAATAATGCTGGGTGCAATGATACAGTCATATGCAATCCCAATGCATCTATGGTAATGGCATAATCAGGAGAATCCCGAAGCTCTTAGGCCAGTTCATCCAGTGCTCTCAGGGGCAGATAACAAGAGATCCTGTGTGATGGTTAAGTTTGTGTCAACTTGATATGTTTAGGAATCCACAGACATTTCTCTTAAGTGGGTCTCTGAGGTTGCTTCCTGGAAGGATTAGCTAAAGGAGAAATCTTTCCCCCAGGGTGAGAGTGGACGGCCCCTGTCTGAGTGGGGGGGGGGGACTTTATATAAAGAAGCTCTGGGAAGGAAGGGATCCCCTCCTCCCACCTGGCTGCCAGTGCTGCTTGCTGCTTTTCCACTGTGGACTGAAGAGCAACATGGACTGAAGAGCAGTGTCTCTCCAGGACTCCTCCAGACCTTCAGTGCCAGATTGGGACTGCTGAGGCATCCAGCCTTGTGGACTGAGCAGCTACAGTGTTCCATGACTCTCAGGCCTGCAACCTGCTATTGTTGAACTGCCATGAGTTAATCTAATAAATCCCCTTTTAGTACAATTCATTCTATCAGTTCTGTACCTCTGGAGAACTCTGACTCATATACCTTGTCTCACACAAGGTGGAAGGTAGGGTCTTACACTCTGAGGTTGTGCTCTGACCTGCACATGTGCACCATGGCAAGCACACGCACATGCGTGCACACACACACACACACACACACACACACACACACACACACACACGATGAGGATACCAGCACAACGATACA
Organism: Orientallactaga sibirica; assembly: GCA_036365145.1. Lineage (NCBI taxonomy): Eukaryota > Metazoa > Chordata > Mammalia > Rodentia > Dipodidae > Orientallactaga > Orientallactaga sibirica. Next base: position 8,768,756 of record JAEOAD010000031.1, on the reverse strand, counting down.
CGGCTAAACACCACTAAACTAAACAACACAGTGAGATGCAAAGGAAGTAAGGAAAGAGGGAAGGAAGGAAGGAAGGAAGGAAGGAAGGAAGGAAGGAAGGAAGGAAGGAAGGAAGGAAGGGAGGGAGGGAGGGAGGGAGGGAGGGAGGGAGGGAGGGAAGGGAAGAAAAGAGAAAAAAACAGGTATGGTGGTTCATGCCTTCACTAAAGAAGGAATATTAGAATTTTTGGCCAGCCTTGGCTACATAGTGAAACTCAAGTTCAAAAACTAAAGAGATGATAAAATTTTAACCGTACAGATATAGAATTATTACCAAGATATATTACTAAAAATTCAAGTTGTAGAACCATATATATATATACTTGAAAGTTGAAGGGAGACCACTTTTTGTTGTATATTCTTCAGTACTTTTTGGAATTTGAAAACTTGCTCAGGTTTTAATAAATAACTTAAAATCCAACATGGTGGAGGAATAAATTGGCATCCAATGAGACACTAAATTACTATTTTCTATTCAGAGCTGCCTCTTCAGCTCCATGCATGCTGGTCTGATTGACTCCTGACTGTCCCCATTGGGAGGGTCTCATCAAGTTAAACATGATCAAAGCCTCTCCTTTTCAACCATCACCTGTTCAGAGACATCTTCTCTGTCTTTTAAATGGCCCGTGTTCCTGGGATCCCAAATGGTTCCTGTCTATTTGCCTTGTATATTTCTCCTATGATGAAAGCATGGCTCAGCTCTTATCCACTGCATCTTCCCTGCCTAACACAGCCTTGGTTTCAAAGAATCTTTGTGATTTTTATAGACAGTCTTCCACAGTTACCTCCTAAGATGGCTAATACATTATTATCAGAACTAAAACAGCACTTAGAGAAGCACTTTTGTAGCCTTGCCACCTGTTGTGGAGTATAATCTGATATTTCCTTTCATTCATTCTTAAATTGCTTCTTTTGATTTCATGACCTGCTTCCTACCTCTGGTCTTCTGAGATTTTAGAACAAACTATAATTACTGTTTCTTAACATCAATTATTTTTATAAACTTCAAAAAATGAAGATTAATATTGAAAAGTTATGTGATTTATGACACAAAGGGTAGATAAATATTTAATATAGCTGAAAAGGAATTCTCCTTCCTACTTTAAATCATAAACAATTGGCTAACAAATTTCTTCCCTGGCTACATGAATGTGAACAAGCAAGAAACAGAGACACCTGAACCAGCATCTAACAAAAGGAAATCCCTAAGTGCTGAGTGAAAGATAACTGGAGAAAAGAGTTGAGATAATGAGCATCAACAGAGCTCAGCCCCTACTAATATGTGGGTTGGAAACCATAGACTTGGTGCTCTAATTACTAAGGAATATAAAACTGACTGTCACAAAAGGCCATTTCACACTTAAATGTGGCCAAGTAAACACACACACACACACATACACATACACATGCACACACACACACATGCACACACAGAAAAAGAAGATAATAATAAGAGGTGGGGCAACTTAACACCTTGCAAGAAGTATATGTATTAAAGGAAAAAAAAAACCTGCCAAATAAAAATAGCAACTTGAGGATTATATCGTTTGAGATTTTGAGGCTCATTTTATGTTTTCCCCATGAGATATAATCCCTAAGCAGATACAGTAATTTAAAAATTACCTGCCTTGTCATACTTATGTTTATGCCCATAAATTAGTGTCACTCACAGCCTTGATCACAGATTTAGTATTAACATTATTATTGTTGTTGTTATTATTTTAAAAGTTGAGAGAGGTTAATGCAGAGAGGCAAAGCTTGAGGAAGTGCTGAGAATAAGTGACTATTGAATGCTCTGCCCTAAATAGGACATCATTTCCACCAAGGCTTAGGGAATACTACAGAAGAGGGAGCAGAAGGAACAATGAACCAGAGGATGGGGAGTACTGCTGCAGAAGCTTTCAGTTTCAGATCCTCCCATATTCCTCCTACAAATAAGTCCCCAAAGTTGAAAACCACATGGTCTGTTTTCTAGCTTCAACAGCTGCACTTGTAGTACAGTTGTCAATATGATTGCTAATGAAGTATTTGGTTCAGGTCCTTTCTCTTCGGTATTCCTTCTACAAGTGACTTTTTAAATTTTTTTTTAATTTTTTTTATTTTTTGGAGAGAGACACAGAGAGAGACAGAGAGGGAGAGGGAGACAGATAGAGATGGGCACGCCAGCAGTCTCTCAGCTGCTGTGAACGAAATCCAGATGTGTGCGCCCCCTTGTGGTAAAGTGTGGCATTGCGTCCTTGCGTCACTTTGCATCGGGCTAAACGTGGGACTTGGAGATTGGAACCGGGTTCTTAGGCTTAGAAGGCAGGCGCCTTAACTGCTAAGCCATCTCTCCAGCCCTACAAGTGACTTTTTTAAAGTTATTCTTAATATCAAGAACTAATGTCTAGAACTTACACATGTTGTCTTTAAGGAATACAAGCTACATTCATTTTGGTTTTGTTAGTGTGGTGGTTTGAATCAGACGTTCTCCGTCTACTCATGTGCTCTAAATGCTTAGTCTCAAGATGGCAATTTGAAAGGTGGAACCTTGCTAGAGGACGTATGTTTGTAGAGGCAGGCTTAGGGGTGCTATATCCAGCTCCCTCTTCCCAGAATTGGCTCACTGTTCTGCTGTTGTTGTCCACCCTCTGTGGCAGAAATGATGTCCACATGCTTTTCCTTGCCATCATGAAGCTTCCTTTTCAGACTGTAAGCTGTACTGTACTGCAGAAGTAGGCCAATGATCATTAGATTTGTTTCTTTGTGTGTTTTTATTGTTTGGACTACCATTAAATAAGTGAAAAATACTCATACATACACTCCTATATCAAAACTTTGTGTTGGGGATCCCAGTTCCTACCTCACCTCAACCAAACACCAGTGTCCAGGCCTCTACCACTTGTTAAGTCTCTCATTCAGAGGCCTCAATGAGGCTTTGACAGGATGCCATTTTCCGGGATAATAATTGATTTTCAATAAAGAATAGCTATGAGTGATTTATCACATTTGCAATAACCAAAGATCTATGCTTTTATGTGGACAGTGAAAGGCTTTTATATGCCACTGCTTTCTACTATGTTTGCCTGATATCTCAGCTTTCACAAGGCCGAGTCCAGACAGCTTTACCAGGTCCTCTGCACGTCTGTTATCATGATGGTGTCAGGCTGAGGTCTCATCTGAAGGCAAAACCAAGGGGTTTCACCTCCGTGGTTGCTGCAGGACTCCGTTCCTTGCTGCCAGTCACGAGAGAAGACAGCCTCTGTTCCTGGCATGCCACAGGGACTTCTCTACGTAGCAGCAAAGCTATCAGAGAAGAGTCAGCAGGCATGCACTTATGGAGACAGAGTTACAAGTTACAAACAGCTTGCTGTCACTAGGCCATCATCTCTTGAATAACACAAGTCACAGGGACATTTGCATTCCAGGGGACACAATCACACAAGGACAGCATCCCCTTGAGAGGGGACCATTTGGAGCTATATGAGAGTCTCTCTGGCATCGATAAGATGAAATCATACAAGCAGGGCTTAGTTTGTATTTTACTCTCTTTTGTTGTGAACCTCCCCTCTCCTCTTCCAGCATTTTCCATCACCACTCTTGTACGCTCCATTATCAAGCTGGCTTGTATGATTCATGTTTTTCTCCAATAAAACACTAATGTATGATGAACATGTATATATGTTCATATATGTATATATGTACATGATATGTACATGTATCCATACATGTATATGTGTATTATATATTTCATTTTTAGACAAGATTATATTAAGTCTACCTCTTTGCTTCATCATATTTCTAAGTAGCAATACAACATAAGAATTGCTCTAAATTAAGTGAGATAAGAATGAAGTGCATAATATTTTATAATATTAAAAATAGTCAACCAGCTAATCTGAATCCATTTATTTTACAGAGTTAAAAAAAAGAACAAAGAAAGAAACAATTCTTCAGTGTGAAACAATTCCTCTGTGGGACTGGGTCAAGGGACATTTTTAACTTAATAGGCATTGCCAGATTGCTGTCCCAAAAAGGCTATAATAATGCACATTTCTACCAGCAATATATTAAAACATCCATTTCCCCTGTATCCTGCCAGCCATAGGTGTTATTGCTCTGCTCGATGTTCACCAGTCTGGGCATAAAAGGATATCTCATTACTCTAATTTGCATTCACTGAGGATGGGTGAGGTTGAGTATTTTTGCTGGCCATTTGGAATTGCCTTTCTGTGCATTGCATCTTCAGAGTCTTTTCTAATCTTTCTGTTGGGATATTGGAAAGGACTCTTTATATAAAATGGATCTGAATTCATATCATTTATATTTTTCCCATAACCACCATTGCATTGTATTCACATTATGTACAGAATCTTTCCACATACAAAGATTTTAGAATTTTTTTATGGTCCATAAACACATGCTTTTGCTGTATGTTAACCTTAAATAATTAATGGAGTGTTCTAAATATTAGTTTTCTGGTCTATTGTTTTATTAAGATTTTATTTAATCTTTAACCCTTCTAGTAATTTTAGGGATAAGATAAAGATTAATGACATTTTCTTCTGGAGAGATGGCCAATTATGCCACTACAATTTGTAAATAATGTATGCCTGCCTCTTGGTTCAAATATCATGTAATTGTGTATTAAATTCTCATTTCTCCTCAGATGAAGTTCTGAATTTTCTGCACATCTATATACCAACACTATGACAAACTGATTTGAATGGACATTTTTAAATGTTATTTTTTGAGATCCTTTTGTTTTTATGAAATAGAGCAGAGAGAGGGGAGAACCACAGAGAACTGGCGCACCAGAGCTTCCAGTTACTGTAATCAAACTTCAGATGCATGCACAACCTTGTGCACATGTGCAACCTTGTGCGTCTGGCTTATGTGGGACCTGGAGAATTGAACATGGGTCCTTTGGCTTCACAGGCAAGTGCCTTAAATGCTATATCATCTCTCCAGCCCTAAGTGATCTTTTATGTAAGCCATGTCCCATTCTGTTATTCTTTTACATGCCTTTCTTAACATCTTTCCATCTGCACAATTCTTAGAGTAATCTTACCCAATTTCAAAGGGAAAGATATTTTGGGGTTATAGTGCTGATTATAGTACATAGTACATTGACTTCAGAACAATTGACATTTTCATGAAATGTATCCACAATTGTACATTTTTTCTACTTATATTCAGATTTTCATCAATAGATTATTTTGAAGACATTTTTGTATTTTTATTACTATGTAATTGATATCTTATTCCTAAAATATTATTGATTTCATTAATCTATTTTTCTGCTATAATTATAATTCTGATTCAGTTTGATTTCTAGGTATTTATTGTTATAACAGAAAAAAAGCTTTTAAAGTTTTTTTATTATGTCTGTCAACTAGCCTTTTAAATATATGTGTTTATATCCAGGGATTAACATTGTTGTCTGCTTTGGCCAGGGAAGCCTCTTTTCACAGTGGGCACAGCATGTATCATTATTTAATTCAATTTTGTAATGAAGTTCACTTTCTTTCTCAAAATAAACTTATTTGAATTGGAAAATAAAGAAGCTTCCTTAAAATGATTTGCATAAATGTTTACTTTTTTCTAGGATTTAAGGGTTTGGGAACTTTTTATCATTTTAATATGACTTTACCACTATGTTTGCAATAACCCTTGATTTAGACTCCTTAATTTTGCATATTCCTTCTTTCTTTCTCCTCTCTCTCCTACTTGTTCCCCAGTCTACTTACCCTGCTTTTTCTTTTATTGTTTTCTTTGTTCTTATGAAGTATTTAAACAGTCTTTCCAAGCAATAGGTTGCAGCTTCCATCTTTTAGCTGTTTTTATTTTTATTAATTTAAGCTTTCTGATTTTATTTTGCTTAATTAACATGTAAGATTTATATACTTATGGAGTATCATGGGATACTTTGACACAGGAGTATTTTGTACAGTTTTCAGATTGAGTTAATCATAACTTTAGTTATTTATGCTGAGAGCATTCATTATCTATGATCTTTGTGCTAGGCAACAGAACACAGACATATTTCTCCAATATAACTAAAACTTAATACCTGTCAATTAACACTCTCGCCATCTCCTACCCTGACTTCCACTCCTTAATTTTGTGTTATAAGACATTTAGCTATTATTTCCTTTGTAATTCTTTCCAGTTTCTTTTGGTTTTGGACTTTTGATTGCTGCTTTGCTGATGCTGGTTTTCTAAACTCATGAGATGAGTAACATCAGCTATTTTAGTTTTTATTGTCTTTATAAATTCACCAAAATGTAAATTATGTATTATGCAAAATTTATGGAGTTTTTAATCTTTTTATTGCTTTCTGGGTAATTTGTATTGTCAGGTTGGATTTATCATTTCATTAAATAAATACCTATTAATTTATTTTCCAATTCCAGTGGGTGAGATTTTCTGGGGATCATTTTAATATTATATTTACTTTATACAGCTTTGATCATGGCATATAACCTATCAAATCTTTGTAATCAAATTCAGATAAGTTTATGTAAATGTTCTATGGACATATATAAATGCATATTGAGGCTTATACGAGCATAGAGTCTATATTACTAAATGAATTTAATGGTGGAATAAATTCTTTCTTGGCATTTGTTCCTGGGAAGGTCTGCCTAGTTTCAGAATAGATGTAAGGACATCTGCACTATAGTGGATGCTTACTAAATTCTCCTTGAATTTCTAATAGATTTATATATTCAGGCTGTACATAGTACATATAGATTTGAAATATCCTCTACATCCAGTTTATCTATTATTATATACTATTCCTAACTTTACTGTTTTTAATTCTAAGTTCCACCTTGATTAAACAAATATTGTCATTTCTCTCAGTTTCGCTTTCAATCATCAAATATCTCTCTTCATTTCACATGTAGCAGACAGCTTCAGGTTCGCTGAGATGAACTTCCAGACCAGGCACAGTTATGGAGGAAGGGATATTATTTATTGAATCTTACAGATCCAGGGGAAGTTCCATAATGTCAGAAGAAGCTGGCCTGCCTTCACAAGGACAAGCAGAGAGAGAAAAGCCCACAAGGCACACAGTACACAGAGCAAAGCTACAGCCCCAAAGCCACAGCACACTTCAGGAACTCCTACTGGGCACACTTTGCATATCTTTACAATGGAATCTCAAACCCAGCACCACACCTTAAGAACCACCCAGTGACATTGCCTCTAGCAAGGTGACTGCAGATGCAAACTATAAAATGACAAAACATTGAATATATTGGGGGCCATATATTCAAACTACCACATCACATTTTTAACTTTTACAAACAACTTCATCCAACTTAAAAAATAGATCACATATTTAACCCAACTTTACCCTATCAATCACACTTCTAAATGAATAATTTAGTTACCAGTTATGTATATTAATTGTATTCTTTCTTTATTTCTACTTAGTCTCTATAGTGATTTCTTTTTCTCTTCTTTTTCAGTGTGCTTTTCACAAGCTTACTCAAGTTGATAAACATTCTTTTTCCTCACTTTTCAATTTGAAAACTCTAGTTCAATTTCCATCTCCTGACTGATAATTTTCCCTCTCTGATATTCATCATCTGACCCTACTCTGTTGCTAATATGATTCCTAGTCTTTCCCACACTTCACTCTATTTAGTTTGTTAATTAATTCCCTCCCTAGTTTATTACCTATTTTTGAGATGATGTATTTTAGAACACTTTCATCCTCCCTTATTCATTTTTTTTTTCCTTACCACCTTCCAGTCGTCGTACAGAGTATCATTAGAACACTCCTTTTTTGCTCCCAACTCTGAGTTCATAAAGGTAATCATTATCAGATGTAGGCTTTCTTAAGTTTCCTTTCAAATGTTCCTTATACCTTGATAACATTATTGCTTTATTTCATATTAGCAGAAGATCTATCATTATTCCATTTAGGATCTATCCATTTTCTATATAGACAAAAAAGGATTTCTTGTTCACTGCAGATTCCTTTCTTTCTCCATTTCTCACACCTTGTGTGGTAGTTTGAATATATGTCCCCCAATATATTCAGTGGTTTATTACTTATAGTTTGCATCTGCAATCACCTTGCTAGAGGCAAGGTCACTGGGAGCCCCGGTCTTAAGGTGTGGTGATGGTTTGAGAGTCCATTGTAAAGATATGCAAATGTGTCTAGCAGGAGTTCCTGAAGTCTGCTGTGTGACGTTTTGGCTATAGTTTGTTTTGCTCTGTGTGCTGTGGTGGCTGGTTGACTTTTTTCTCTCTCTCTGCTTGGTCCTGTGGAGAGCAGGCCACTTCTCTTGCCATTATGGAACTTCCCCTGGATCTGTAAGCTTCAATAAATAATATCCCTTCCTCCATAACTGTGCCTGGTCTGGAAGTTCATCTCAGCGAACCTGAAGCTGTCTGCTACAGTAAAGTGGTACCAGGAGTGGGGTGAGATGAACCTGACCGTGTGGATATTCGTCTTTTGGAACTTTTGTTTTGGAGGAATGGGCATGGACTTTATGCTTGCAACTGAAGATGCCTTCTGGAGTGGTAAGCCAAGTTTTATGGACTATTCTGATGAGAGTTTGAGAATGCTAAGTGCAGATAGTACTGAACTTCGAGGCTTGGCTTATGAGGTTTCTAAGGGGAAGGAAAGACTGCAGAGGACTTTGTTGGAACTGGGCTGCTGGCATAAGGGATGGCTACGTTCTGCTACCCAGGCCCAGAAAGTTTGATCAAGGTTAAATTTGTAATGGACTGATATGCTTGGCTGAAGATATCGGACTGAGATTTTAAGATTTTAAATTGAAAAACCTGAAGCAAGTTAAAAGTAGAGGCATTGAGGCTGGTTTAGCTGCTATTGTCAACACATTAGCAATCTTAAGGAAGGTGGAAGGAAGGTGGCCTGACGACTGATTTACATTAAAACAATGGAGAGGATGCCTGAGGAAAGACTGTTAGAAATGCAAATTCTTGGAAAGAGCTGACTGGAGAAGGAACCTGCTTTTCAAGGCTGTGATTTATTTCATCCCTGGATTAACAATATGGCTGTGTCCTGCACACCTGGTATTAGTTTTGGAAGCATGAAAAATGCATGGAGTGGTCATGAATTGCACACGGTTCCAGGAGCTGCTGCTGAGATGTGGCATGACGTAGGGCATGAAGTCCCTGAGGAATAGGCTGGAAGAGCCTTTTGGAAGATGGACCGTGGTTTGCATGGAGACCTGAAGATGTTTTGGATATACCAGGACTGTGCAAAAGGGCTACCATGGAGTGCAGTGTTGGCGTGGGCTGAAAGTTTTCCCTGGCGACTCTGCCCAGCTGGAGGGGTGGAATTGGAAAACCTGGAGACTGTCAGTCTCTGGTTATATTGAACTTGAACTGCAGAAGTTTGATGACGGCTGATGGTGGTTGAGTTTGTATTGTTCTAGTTTCTCCTCTCCTTGCTATGCCTTATACCAGTTAAAAATGTTTACTCTCTGCCTTTACATGTTGAAAGTATTTAACTTGTTTGATTTTACAGGACTCACTATCTTAAGTTGATCAAGACTGTGAGAACCTTTGAAATTGGACTGAGTACAATTTACAATGTGTGATAGTTATAAATCTATTGGGGGCCAGGAGCTAAATATATTGGGGGCCAGGGGCGGAATGTGGTAGTTTGAATATATGTCCCCCAATATATTCAGTGGTTTATTACTTATAGTTTGCATCTGCAATCACCTTGCTAGAGGCAAGGTCACTGGGGGCCCCGGTCTTAAGGTGTGGTGATGGTTTGAGAGTCCATTGTAAAGATATGTAAATGTGTCTAGCAGGAGTTCCTGAAGTCTGCTGTGTGACATTTTGGCTATAGTTTGTTTTGCTCTGTGTGCTGTGGTGGCTGGTTGACTTTTTTCTCTCTCTCTGCTTGGTCCTGTGGAGAGCAGGCCACTTCTCTTGCCATTATGGAACTTCCCCTGGATCTGTAAGCTTCAATAAATAATATCCCTTCCTCCATAACTGTGCCTGGTCTGGAAGTTCATCTCAGCGAACCTGAAGCTGTCTGCTACACCTTGAAATCTGATGGATCTGGATGTTGGAGCAGGTCACGGAGTATTTTCTTCCGATGGAATCAGTGGTCTACTCTCACAATTATTTGACTTTGCAACTATACATCTTTTAATCCTGACAGGTGACTGATAACTTGAGTAAGCATTGGACAGTTCAGCTACAACTCTCTCTCTCTCTCTTTCTCTCATCCCTCTGTCTCTTTCAGTTGTCTTTAAATATATCTGACATTATATAGCTTCTGGCCTTACTACAAGAGCAATGGAAGTATAATTAACTTTCTATATTATATACCATTAGAAATAAGTTGTATTCTACCTCAAATTTGCATGTTGAATCCCTAATCCCAATAAGGCTGTATTTGGATATAGAACGTTTAGAGAGGTACTTGAATTGTGAAGTGAATTGTTAAGGATGTGACCTGAATTCAACAGGACTACTGTCCTAGGAAGAGGAAGAGATACAGAGAGTTTCTGTTCAGCTTAAACATGCAGAGGCTGGCCCAGTGAGGTCAAAGCATGAAGGCAAGTGCTGTCTATAAAGCAAGAAGTGGCTCACCAGAAACCAGCCTGCTGCTCCTTGAGCTTAGCCTTTGAACCTCCTGAACTGTGAGAAATAAATTGCTACTGGATGATCAATCCAGTCTCTTGCATTCAGTTATAGTGGCTATTTTTTGTATTTACCTGAAAATATACAATTTTTGAATTGATGTCCTAGAAAATCATCAGTATCGACCTATAGATAGGCCTGTCTTTTCTTATCAAATATGACTGGAACTTCTGTCATTTTTATGTATAGATACACCTCCCCAGCCATCCCTCACATCAATGTTCTTCTTGCCAGTCCCTTGGCCTTGCTTCTTAGCCTTTTGTCTAAGATCAAATATGGTCACTTGCTGCCTCTTTCCATTTTGTTTTCCTCCTGAAACTCCATCAATTGCATTTAGAGGATAGTGATTAATCTTGAAATTTATTCTATATTGTGTTAAGTTTTCCACCGACTTAATATGAAATGTTCCTTCTCACTACTATTCCTGTGAGTGGATCAGGAACTCACCAATCACAATTTTTCTTCTCCATCACTTTATATATTCTGTGTTGTTTTCTTTCAACCACAGAACTTAGATTATATAGGTAAGTTTTCTGAATACTGTACTCTTTGTTAGATGTGTAATCCACTAGATTATAACTTTTCTTCCTCTAGTAGAAAGTTTCTCTCTATTTGAAATATGCTTCACCAGAAATGTAGATACAATAATTATGGTCCAAGAAGTTTTGATAGAGCCATAAGGTAGTTAAAAATGCCAACTATTGCTCTCGCTGAGCTTAAAGTCTTGAGATATGGACAGGCATCATATAACTATTAGTGAATATCCCAAAATGAAATTTAAAGTATGTCATGAGTGAAAATAAAAGAATGACATAAGAAAAAACTATAAAATAAAGTGCTAATACAGTGATTACTGAACATAGCATGGCCGTGAAAGCTGAAAATGAAGGGAGAGTCAGCTCTATGGAAGATTTTAGTGTTACTTGGAGAGATGACTCAGCTGTTAAGGCACTTGCCTGCAAAACTGAGCAGCCTGGGTTTGATTCCCCAGTACACACGTGAAACCAGATGTATAAAGAAGTGCATGCATCTGGAGTTCATTGGCAGAGGCTGGAGGCCTGGAGTACCCATTGTCTCTCTTTCTCTCTTCTATCTTTCTCTGCTTACCAATAAGTACATAAAATATTTTTAAAATATTTAATTGGAATACTGTTCAGACAGAAGAACAAGTTCATAAAGACAATGATCTGAGGACTTGAAAGAAACCTCTCATATTATCTACATATTATCGCAAGCTGGGTTTTGAAGGCTGTGAAGAATATGCACTTCACTAGAATAGCGTGATAAGCTGCTATGGAAGGAGAATAGGAACAAGATAACTCACCCCCCCACACACACAGGTAGTCAGTCAGGGACAAATTGCCAAGGAGATGTCATCTCTCATACTCTGGCAGGACTAGAACCCATTTCTGATTAAGTCTCATTCAAGATGGCTGCGAGCAAAACTCTCTTAGCTTTTTGCTTCTTTACCTTTCCCGGTTTCAGCACACTTGGATGGGCTGACGCCTCCTGAGTCGGCCTCTTCAGTCCACCAACTAATCAGGTTTCTCTCTTACATACCTCTTCTGATGACGAGGCTCATTCTCATTGGATGTTTGATTCATGGAAAGGAACCTAACCGTGGGTGCAAAATTGGAGTCCTCCTGCCTTCTGTTTGGGTACTTTCCTGCTTTGCTACGTGTAGTCTTTCTTTAATCTCTAAGCCCTTTACTATCATAGTCCACCTATATGAGGAAGACCTTTTGGCTTGGGCTCTCCTGCTCTGCCTTCCACAAGTGTGTGTGCCTTCTCCAGAGGCTCCTGCCCTACAGATTTCTCCATGAAGATTTTCTCCATCTCCCCTCCACCTTCTCAGCCAGGCAGAGGAGAAGAATTTCTTTTTGGCCTGGGCTTTTCTGCTAGCCTTCCTTCTGCATCTTACCTATCTCTAAAATAAAACTTGCAATCCATAATTTCTCTCTTTTCTCTTTCTCCATTTTCAATTCTTTGCTAACTTGGACAAAAGACCCAAATATTGAGGTCCATGAACCTGGCATCTTCTGCATCTTTATGGAATTTAACCCCTTCCTGGACCCTAAATCCTGCACCACTATTATGTCTAAGGAAACAGTAAAGTTATCTGACTTTGGATATTGTTTAAAAAGAAATTAGGGGATGAGTGAATCATGATTTAATGTTTTCTGACACAGGAGTTTGCAATTTTCTTTTCATAATGAGCAAAAAGTAAATATATTAAGCTTTCAAGCCCAGTAAAATCTCTATTCTAAGTAAATTACAATGTTGGCATGTAAACAGTTTCAGAGAAGACATACATGATTGAATGTGGCTATGGTATGATACAATGCTGTTTATAAAAATAGGTGATAAGTCTAGATTTTGTTCACAAGCAGTAGTTTTCCACTTCTGTTGTAAACATTTACAAATTCCTTTCCCATAACCCCAAAGACCACTGAGATATTAATCTCAAAATTCTGTGATGATATATTTTATTTTATCACAGCGATTGGCAGATGGTAGGAATATAGTAAATATTTTTTTTAAAAAAAACAATAAATGCTGAGAATCCTGATATTTGTCTGATAAAAGAAATCCATTCACTTATATCCTTGGGCTGGTTTCACTCAGCCACCTGCCCATGAGAACACACTAAAGAATGACAGAGTAAGAAATACATAACAATTACATTAATGGGGAAATGGTTCAATTTTGCCTTGGATTGTCCCCTCCCTTTTGCATATTTTCATTTTACTTTATTTCTATTTCCATTTTTTTAGTTTTTATTTTTTGTTTTTATTTAGTTATTTGAGAGTGACAGATAGGCAGAGAGAGAGAGAGAGAAGGAGAGAGAGAGAGAGAGAATGGGCACACCAGGGCCTCCAGCCACTGCAAACGAACTCCAGATGCATGCGCCACCTTGTGCATCTGGCTTACGTGGGTACTGGGGAATCGGGCCTTGAACCAGGGACCTTAGGCTTCACAGGCAAGCGCTTAACCACTTAACCATCTCTCCAGCCCCTCTATTTCCTTTTTGAAAATGTCATACCTGTGTATATATTGATCATATGCAATCCACATTGCCCACTATTATTCTCCTGCCACTCACACTAAACCCCTTCTTCATCCCAACTCATCCCCTTCCTACTTTCATGTCTTTTTGTGTGTGTGCCTCACTGAGTTAAAGTAAGGTTGATAGCATGAACATGGGGTAGGAGATTCCTAGGAGCAACTAACCAATGGCTACACCTCTGAAGAACAGAACTCCCCTGCCACCAGCCGTCATTCACTGTCACTAGCTCCTCTGGGAACAGTGGAATCTCAAAAACTGATGATAGAATGAAGAATGTTGACAGGCTAAATCTTGCATGGAAACCACAGCTGCTAAGAGAGCAATGACTATGTTGTGTCTAGAAGACAGAATTCCACAGTATGCCTCCCATCACTGGACTCTTACAATCATTCCTCTCTTCCTTGAGGTTCCCTGCGCCTTACAGGGACTGGATTAGATGTCCATTTACAGCAGAGCTCACAATAGTCATTTGTTCTCACCACTTTCACCAGGTATGTAGCTCTGCAAAAAAATAAACTGTGATTGAGGCTGAGAGCAGTATTAATGTGGGGGCTTAAACACAAATCTTTAGTAGCCACTTTTGACCAATGTGCCCACTTTGCAAAACAAAAATAATACATACCCACCTGGGGCCTATAATCTCCCCAGCCAGGGGTTTGTGATCAGGTTGACAGTATCATGTATAGATTCTCTCCTGTGGAGTGGGTCTCTAATTCAATTTGTAAGCAATTGGTTATTTCCATATCCTGCATGCCAGTATTACACCATTGGGTCCAGTTTGTCAGACAGCTCCGTTGTGATGCCTGAAAGTGGTGGTTGTTTGAATTTGATACCCCCTATAAACTCATGTTTTGGATGTTTGGTGATTAGCTGATGGCAATTTGGGAGGTGGAGCCTTTGTGGAGGAGATGTGTTGTTGGTGGGTGGACTTATGTATGGTATTACAGCCATCTTCCCCTTGCCAGATTTTTCATTCATGTTCTTGGTGCACTTTTTCATCTGCTGTAGTAGATGTAGAGGCGATGTCCAGCCTCTGCTCCTGCCATGCTTTCCCCTGCCATCATGAAGATTCTGCTGGAGATATAAGCCAAGAAAAAAAAAAATTTCCTCTAACCAACTGTTGTGGTAGTTTAAATGTATGTCCTCCATAGATTCGGATGTTTTGTTAAAGCTTATTACTTGGGTCTCCAAGCCACCTGGCTGAAGGAGGTGTCATGGGGAGCAGACCCTAGGGTCCTGGGGTCCAGCTCAAAGGTGTGTTTGGGGGGCAAGTCTAATTCCAGCCAAAAGCTATGCAGAGAGGTCAGAGCTCTCATGGGGTACTTGCTGCTTTTTGGTGTTTGCTTGCTGATTGTGGTTTTTCTCTCTGCTTGGATTTATGAATGGAAGCCAGCTTCTCCCATCATTAATCAAACTTCCCCTAGATCTGTAAACCTGACGTAAATCCCTTCCTCTCATAAAACTGTGTGTGTTTGGAGTTCACAGCATTGTGGAACTGACTACTAGAGCAGCTTTTGTTTGGGGGTTTTGTCCAAGCAACAAGAGGGTAACTACAACACAGGGTATATAGCCTGGTAAAATTGTTGTGAACTTTTCTCTCCCAACACCCTGAGTAACAATTTCTGGCAACATGAAAGCCAGCCAGCAAGGAAGAAGCTTCCTTGTCAGTTCTAGCTTTATTTCTCTGTGCCCCATAGCTAAAGTGAGTCATGTCTTCAGCAACAGGGATTTACCATCTAGCTCTTATCAATGATGGAGTATGCATATGATAGACTTCATCTTCTCTTGTCTGCAATATATATTCATCTTCTTTTGTTATTAGGATATATATATATATATATATATATATATATATATATATAGAGAGAGAGAGAGAGAGAGAGAGAGAGAGAGAGAGATCCTTCTTTTATCATCTATTTTATCATCTATATAAGATTTATGCAAGAATGTTATCAAGCTCATGAGATATAATTTCTTGATAATTGGAAGTCACATGGATCTACAAGACTGAGAGGTTGGAAGAGAGAAGAAAACATGGTGTATTTATTATCAAAGAGTAGGAGACATGTTTCTGAATTTCACAACGCCACAAACAGAATGTGAGATTACTAGATAGGACTGTTTTTAAATTAATGCCTCCTTGGTACATCAGCGTGAAAATAATGAGGGCATGCTAACCTAGGGTGAAGACTGAGAAAGATACTGGAATGTTTAAAAAACTTACCCCATGTAAAGCATTTTCAATGCTTATTTCCTTTTAGTTTAGTGTAAATGGTAGTATAAGACCCACCATGGTCAAGAGATCTGTCTTTCAGCCAGATATTTCGTTGTCATCATTAAATCCCTCAAGAGACTCTGGGGGTCATGGCTATGATCACTGCTTTCTTTACTTACAAGAAAACATTTCTATCAAATCATTGTTGGTTACTATAGTTATAATAACTTACTTTTCAAACCTTGAGGAACTTTTAATAGTTTTCGTTCAGATTATACAATAAGTGCATATTCACAGTAGAAAATTGGAAATTCCAAAAAGACAAAATAAAACCACTCTATAGAGAGAGTTAGAGTGCACAAAATTAGAATTGTGCTGAAAGCAGTTCATTTTGACCTGTATTTTTATACTTTATAATATAACACACATATGTTATTAACATTCTTCTATATAGAACCAGTATTTCTGTGAAAATGGATCTGGCCAGCTAAGATTTCACTATTATAAATATTAGTATTAAGAAAATTTTGGTGGGGCTGGAGATATTGCTCAGTGGCTAAGGTGCTTGTCGGCAAAGCCTAACAACCTGCGCTTAATCCCCAGGAAAGCCAGACGCAAGATATAGTGCACGTGTCTGGAGTTCATTTGCAGCGGCTGGAGGCCCTGGCTTGCCCATTCTGTCTATCTGTGTGTCTGTCTGTCTTTCTTCTATCTCCTGCTGCTTACAAATAAACAATTTTTTTTTCTGGGCATGGTGGCACACACCTTTATGAGAAAGAAAGAGAGAGAGACAGAGAGAGAAAGAGAGAATGAATTATCATGCCAGGGCCTCCAGCCACTGCAATCAAACCTGAAATATAGGTCCTTTGGCTTCGGAGGCAAGCACCTGAAACACTAAGACATCTCTCCAGTCCCTAAATGAATATTTGTTTAAAATATTGTTTTTGTGATTTTGGTAAGATGGGTCAGTGGATAAAGGGCTTACTGTGCAAGCATGAGTTCTACAGCTTAGAGGTCCTGCCCCATGTGAATGTCAGGTTGCCTGCCTATAATCCCAGTGCTCAGGAGGCATAAAGAGGTTTCCTCTTGGGCAGCCTGGCTAGCATAAGTGAATCAGTGAGTTCTTGTTTCAAGTCAGAGACCAGTCTTGAGTAAATGGACAGAGAATTCAAGGAAAACTCCTGACTCCTGACCAATTTCTGTCCTCTACAGGCATGTCCATACACATGTATGTGTACTCACACATCCATGAATACACACACATAACACATATAAAATATATTGCATTATTAATTTTCCTAAGTATTTCCTCAAAGCATAAGGGAAAAATATTGTTGCAGTCAGGTTCATATTGCTGGCTGAAAACACCTGAGCAACAGCAACTTGTGGGAAAAGAAAAGAGGTTTATTTTGTCTTACAGACTCAAGGGAAACTCTGTGATGGCAGGGGGAAACAATGGCAGGAGCAGAGGGTGGAAATCACCTCTTGGCCAACATCAGATAGATAATAGCAATAGGAGACTGGTAAGGGGAAGCTGATTATAACACCCATAAACCTGCCCCAACAATACACTGCCTCCAGGAGGCTTTAATTCCCAAATTGCCATCAGCTGGTGACATAGCATTCAGAACACCTAAGTTTATGGGGGATACCTGAACAAAACCACCACATTCTGCCTCTGTCCCCATAAACTGATAACAACTAATGATGTAAAATGCAATGTATTCAGTCCAACTTAAAAGACCCCATAGTTTTATCAATCCTAATGATGTTCAAATATCCCCATAATCCAAGGTCTTTTAACTGAGCCATAATACCAAAAAAAAAAAAAAAAAACCCTAAGAACCCATAATAGCAAGAAATAAACACTCACACTCAAATGATAGCATTGGACATAGCAAATAAATATAAAAAAAATACAAGATTTAAACAGGGCAAACATCAGACTCTATAGCTCCAAGTCCAACAACTCTAGTTAGTGAAAAGTCTCCAAGTCCAATAATTCTATATTCAATGACAAGTCTCTGGAGTTCCAATTCCACCCCTCTAACTAGTCTACACACATCCCAGAAAACTTCATCCAGGCTGGAAGCTCGCCTTGGCAGCAATCCCATAGTTGTGATATCTCCACTGGGTCTCCACTGCAACCCACGGTTCATGCTCCTGGCTCCATCCAGTCTCCATGCAGGTAATCCAACAAGCCTGCTTCACACAATCCATGGCCATTTCCAAAATACAAAACCATGTTGCAAATTCCATGACCCTCTTTTTCCTGCATTTATTGTACTCCATAATAATATCTGGGCTGCTAAATTGTTAATCCAGGGGGAAGAATAAAACATATTTTGAAGAACAGGACACTCCTTCAGCATTCAGGCCCCTGCATTTTCTTGTTGTTGCAATGCAGATCAGCTGGCCCAAACTCAATGATTGTAATCTCTCATACAATTGCAGCTGAATGGGCAGCAGTTTTAGCCCAAAGAGTTCGGTTTTTCTGTGCCATATCCTTCTGTTCACATTAGTCCATTTCTTTTTTTTTAAATTTTGTTTATTTTTATTTGTTTATTTGAGAGCAACAGACATAGAGAGAAAAAGGCGGGGGGAGAGAGAGAGAGAATGGGCGCACCAGGGTGTCCAGCCACTGCAAACAAACTCCAGATGCATGCGCCACCTTGTACATCTTGCTTACGTGGGTATTTGGGAATTGACCCTCGAACTGGGGTCCTTAGGCTTCACAGGCAAGTATTTAACCACTAAGCCATCTCTCCAGCCCTACACCAGACCATTTCTACTCAATGGAAACCTGTACAAGTTCTCAGGATACAGACATAACAGCAAGACTCTCATAAAAACTACTTCTAGTCCAGTCCAGGTAAAGCTTTTTCTTACTCTCATAAGCCAAACCTCACAGTACATAGTTTTTACTGCATTAAGGTCTTTGGCTAGAATATTCCATCGTTACAAGGCTTCTCTTAGGCCAAGGTTTCAAATCCTTCCACATTCCTCTTGAAAATAAGCTCAAAAAAGCAAAAGCTATACAGGCAGGTTTCTACCAGCAATAATCCCACTTCTCAGTACGAACTTTATTGTTGCAGTTAGGTTCACATTGCTGGCAGAAAATACCTAACCAAGAGCAGCTTGTGGAGAAAGAAAAGGGGTTTATTTTGGCTCACAGACTTGAGGGGAAGCTGCATGATGGCAGGGGAAAATGCTGACATGAGCAGAGGGTGGACATCACCTCCTGGCCAATATCACATGGACAATAGCAACAGAACAGCGTGCCAAACACTGGCAAGAGGAAGCTGGCTACAACACTCATAAGCCTGCCCCCAACAATACACTGCCTCCAGGAGGCTTTAATTCCCAAATTAGCATCTACCATTCAGGACGTTTAAGTTTATGGGGTACACCTGAATCAAACTACCACAAATATCATTTCTAAACTCCTGACACACACCTCTGCATGATCTTGCAGAGGTAATGATGTCTTTGCCCTGTATATTGCCCTGAGAAGTTTCCTATGATATGACCTTTCCAGTACTGAAAATTGTCTTCAATGTGTTTAAATAATGATATTGTTTAATTGTAATTGCTTCTACCTCTTAATATAATTAGCTGCTAACTTTTTCAGATTTTGTTATTGGTACATCTTGTGGTTTTTTTTTTTATTACTGAAGCTTTTTTGCTCAGCAACATATTTATTTTAATGTTGTTAAAATTCTGTTAGTTTTGCATCTACTTTATGCACACAGCACATACCTTTTTTTGTCATTTATATTTTAATAGTTTACAAAGTGTTCATTTTTGGGCTGGAGAGATGGCTTAGCGGTTAAGGCGCCTGCCTGCTAAGCCTAAGAACCCGGTTCAAATCTCCAGGTCCCATGTTTAGCCAGATGCAAAGTGACGCAAGGGCACAATGCCACACTTGACCACAAGGGGGCGCACGCATCTGGATTTCATTCGCAGCAGCTGAGAGACTGCTGGCGGGCCCATTCTCTATCTCTCTCCCTCTCTCTCTGTCTGTCTCTCTCTCTCTGTCTCTCTCCAAAAATAAAAAAAATAAAATAAAAGTGTTCATTTTTATGCAAAATTTTAAATTATGTGCCATAATAGTTCACATATATTACTTTTACTTGTTTTTTCAGATTGTACCAAGTTATCATAACATGCTATTTCTTTACTCTTTAAACCACTTTTAGAATGCATAAATTCTGATTTTCCAAAAAAGGATATTGAAGTACAGAGCACTTGAGTATTTTAACCAAGGTCAAATGCCAACTAGTAAGTGAGACAGTCTTTAAAACTAGACAGTGTGACCCTTGGACCCACTTTGTTAATTCTTTGAGGCTTTCCCCAAGAAAAAGTGTGGTAGTGTGAATTAGGTGTTTCCCATAAACTCATGTGTCCTGAATGCTTGATCCCCAGCTGATGGCAATTTGGAAGGTGGAGCCTTGCTAGAGGACATGTTGAGGATGGGCTTGGGGGTGTTATAGCCTTTTGGTAGAACTTGGCTTACTCTCCTGCAGCTGTTGTCAAGGAGATGATCAACCTGATGTTGGCAAGGAGGTGATGTCCAGTCTCTGCTCTATGGTTTTTCCCCTGCCATCATGAAGCTTCCCCTCAAGACTGTAAGCAAAAATAAACAACTTTCCTCCCATCAGCAGCATTTGGTCAGATTCTTTGCCCCAGCAACATGAAGGTAACTACAACAGAGGCCTGACCCAGTCTAAATATTTCCTTTGGTGTACACTACCCTTTTCCTTGGCTCTATAATTTTCCTTTGTCTTATCTTTTGCTTATCTGTTTCCTTCTTTCCTTTTCTCTACCTCCAAATGCTTTACTTTACACATTTCATCTGGAATTTATATTAAGTTATGGTAAGCACTTGCTAGCTGTTCAAATCACTGATCTCCTGTCCGTGATGGGTTTTTCAATAACCTGGGTGGGGTATGGCCAAAGATATGAAATGCTGTTTTTAATATACAGAAAATAGAGAACTTGAATGCAAATAATGTATCAATGTTCTATCATTATTATTGCAAAGTTTTAGTTTCATAATATTTATTATCTGAGAGGGCAAGAATTTATCACAATATTTTAAGTATTTTCTTCATCATGATTATTCATATTTCCACCCACATAAATGTATTCTTGCTTAGTTACCAATTTTCCAAATGAGTTGATATCCTAGCACTCCAAAATAAGCAAGAAGAACTCTTGATACCATTGTAACTTGAAAGTTTTTTAAATATTGAGGTATTCCAGTCTCTTTATTGACACACAAATTATCCACATTTGAAAGTGGAAGTCCATAGAATTTTGCTCTATTTCATTTATTATTAATTACTATCATTAATTTATTTTTGTACAGTACTTTTATTAAGTAGAAGCTTTGTGTGGACACCTATGTGTTGGTACCATCATTTTTCTCCTCCCTGCCCTCATTTGGTGATGGCCCTGCTCCGTGGGGTTGCTTGTCTTCCCCATGGGGTTGTGGGTTATGAGTCATGAGAGCAGCAGGCAATCATTGTGGTGGGGGAAACGCCTCTGGATATATCCCCCCAAGCTGTGGCTCTTATAATCTCTCTGTCCTCCCTTCCACAAATGGTGGGTGTGTTTTAATCTACTTCAGTATTGAGCTCTCAGGAGCTTCTGGATTTTTTTCTTTGCTATGTATTGGGTATTCTCAGTGTCTGTCTCCTTCACCCTGGCCCAGGTTGTCAGGCTTACCATGGAAGCAACACCCTTGCTCATCTCACAAATACTTCTGTGGTTTCTCCTGGGTCCTGGCAGATGTGTGAAGGGTGTTTTATTTACAAAGGTTGTGGTCTCATATCCTCAATCTCCTGGTCCCACATCCTTCAGGGCTTTCCTCAGTGGGGTTGTTGGTATTCACTGTTGCTTTACTGAGGCCTCAGTCAGTCTCTGTGTAGGGGGAGGGCTGTGCCTCTGGATATTTCTACTCACCATGTGGCTTTTACAATCTCCCACCCCCTTTCCCCTGTGGTCCCTAAGCCCTGGTGGGTCTTTTAGCAGTCTGGTTTACTGCTGAGTTCTCTGTAGCCTCTGGGTTTATGATACAATGTGTTTTGATTGACCACAGTGTCTGTTGCTGTTTCCCAGGAACTGGTTGTCTGACTATCAGTATCACTGTTTCACCTGCAAGTTCTCGTTGGCCCTGGCATATATGTTAGAAGAGGCATGTCTTATGGTAGGCAGTTAGCTACCTTTTCATGTCATATTGATGGAACTTGGATCTCCTTAGTTTTTTCTGCCATCTGTAGAATAAAATAGATTTTTCAACCAACAGAGAGAGCAGCTTAGATTAAAGAGGACATGTACTGTTATTTGAGAGAGTGTGGTATTTAAAATCATATTTTCACAGCCTTGGGAAATTTTCATGCCTGCATACTTTCTGCAGTCCAGACTCATCTTCCACGTGTAGGATATAGCATACCTGTTTTAAGACTCTTTGGTAACCTTGTGAATAATGCTATAATTTAAGTATTAGAGGTGTCCATTGCTACTTCTTTGGTCATGGTTTCCAGGCTTTTTCAAGAGACAAGGAAACTCCACTATCAATTCACAGTTGCATTTCTACTCAAATATGGCCTTGAGCTATACTCTTACTTTCTTGGTCTCTTCTTTGACATTGAGAATCTTGTATATTAGCACCATTTACTCTGTAGATGTACATATTTAATATACTAACAAGAAAATAGAATGCATTTTCTTTTCTTTCAGTTATATTCATTTTGTCACACAATCCGTTGGGGGCATGCAGTAGAATCATGGTGTTTTAAAGTAAATATATACACAAACACATATGTATATACATACATACATACATACATACATACATACATACATATATGTATATATATTTGTATAGACACATCATATGTTAGTACCATCATTTCTCTCCTCCCTGTCCCCATTATGACAAGGGCCCTCCTCAGTGGGATTGCTGGCATTTCCCCTGGGGTTGTGGGTTATGAGTTGTCAGAGCATCAGTCAGTCATTGTAAGGGGCAGGCAGACAGTGCCTCTGGACATCCCCTTCCATTCTGTGGCTCTTACAATCTTTCCACCTCCACTTTTCAAAATTCCCTGAGCCATGGTGGGTGTGTTTTAAGTCTACTTTAGTATTGAGCTCTTAGCAGGTTCTGGATTTCTGTTTTGGTGCATTTTGAGCACCATCAGTATCTGTCTCCATCACCCTGGTGCTGGTTGACAGGCTCACCATGAAAGCAGCACTAGTGCTCTTCTGGTCAATTCCCCTGTGGTTTCACATGGGCACTGGGTGATGTGCAAGGGGTGGTTCATCTCCTTGGTTCTAGCCTTCTGAAAAATAAAAACAGATTCTCCAAAGAAGAATGAGGCCAGCATAGGTTTAATGGGATAAGCATTATTAATTAAGAGATTTTGATGGGTGTAAACTAACTTTTGGTTAAAGAGTAGTGGGAGCTTCTTGTCTTGGAATTCATGTCTTGGTCTCTAAAGGATTCCGAATTGGTTCCCAGTTCCACCTAAAGGTTCCTTTCCATTGAGCAGATCTCTTAGCCAATAAGAGAGCCATTGTTTACCCACCTAGGCTGAGTGCCACTATGGCATGGGTGTGTCCATCTTGTCAGGATGCTTGCTTTCGTATAGCATTGTCCCCTGTTATCATACAAAGTTTAAATCATTTCTTTCTGTATCATTTTCCTGAAAACTCAATCCAAGGATTGATGTATTCATTGTCCTTTCAGTAATTACAATTCCTTTTTAAATTTTGTTTTATTTATTTATTTGAGAAAGAAATATGGGGATAGAGAGAGAGAGAGAGAGAGAGAGAGAGAGAGAATAGGCAAGACAGGGCCTCCAGCCACTGCAAACAAACTCCAGATGCATGTGCCACCTTGTGCATCTGGCTTATGTGGGTCCTGGGGAATTGAACCTGGGTCCTTTGGCTTTGTAGGCAAGCACCTTAACTGCTAAGCCATCTCTCCAGCTACAATTCTTTTTTTAAGATTGTTTGTTTTCTAAGTTTTTTTTTTTTTCTTTTTGGTTTTCTTGAGGTAGGGTTTCACACTAGCGCAGCTCAGGCTGACCTGGAATTCACTATGTAGTCTTAGGGTGGCCTCAAACTCACAGCAATCCTCCTACCTCTGCCTCCTGAGTGCTGGGATTAAAGCCATATGGTACAATACCTACTAAGTTTTTTTAAACATCCATTTGTTTACATCATATTAAAATCAAATCTGCAAAACATGTTAGTAAAGCTTAACTTCTACCCATCCCATTTTCCTATCATAGAAAAATTACAAAATATACTTTTCATATAATTTTAAATTTAGGATTAAAACTAAATGTGCATATTTGTATAAAGATATAAAACATATATTCCACTCTTTGTTGCTTAATTATATGATACAAAAAATTCTCCATTTTGCTTGTGCATTTGACTTAATAATATATGTCCCCATCACATAACAGCACTATCTTCATTTATTTTCAATTACATAGCCCCTACAGTACATCACAATGTATATGTAGTTTAGAAAACCATTCCCCAGGCCAGGCGTGGTGGCACACGCCTTTAATCCCAGTACTCGGGAGGCAGAGGTAGGAGGATCGCCATGAGTTCGAGGCCACCCTGAGACTACATAGTGAATTCCAGGTCAGCCTGAACTAGAGTGAGACCCTACCTGGAAAACCAAAAAAAAAAAAAAAAAAAAAAAAAAAAACCATTCCCCTACTGTTGGACACATGGGTCAGTCTCTTACTATGACTAACAGTATTAAGTTAGTTATTTACATGGTAAAGATGTGACTTATTTGTGATGTTTTGTATTATTTTTCATGGATCAGAGGGCATATGTGTATAATTTGTACTAGATATTATCAAACTGGTTGTACAATTTTACATTTCCATTGGTAATATAGAAGAGTATGTATATTTTAAACACAGGCCCATAGTGATTTGCAAACCTTTGGATTTCAACACTCTGAAAGTTAATGCGATTTCATTGCACCATTTAGTTTTCATTTTTCACAGAATGAGCAAGGTTGAACATCTTTTCTTGTAATAAGAGCCACTTGCTGGTCAGTTTCTGGACTTGATCATCTTATTTGTTTCTGCTTGCTCTTTTGTTATGATTTGAAGCAAACTGCTAGCCATTTTTGTACTTGTACAACTCATACTAATAAACAGAGATATTTCTTTCACCTGTAACATGTAATATAAAATAAAGGAAATCTTTACAAACTATACCATAAATTACACTACTATTCATATTTATATGCATCAAACTTTCCATCTCTGAATCTGAACTTTTTTTTTTTTTTTTTTTTTGATTTTTCAAGGTAGGGTTTCACTCTAGCCCAGGCTGACCTGGAATTCACTATGTAGTCTCAGGGTGGCCTCAAACTTGTGGTGATCCTCCTACCTCTGCCTCCCAAGTGCTGGGATTAAAGGTGTGCTCCACCACGCCCGGCTTGAATCTGAACTTTTGAGACACTATTAGGTAAATTATCTCCACTCCAAGTAATGAAATCATTGATTCATATTTTTTCATTAAACATAAGGTTTTACTTTTTATATTAAAACCTATAATTTATATGTAGCTGATACATATATGATGAATAAGCCAGTTGTTTTTGTTTAATTATTCAAATAGTCCATCCCTATCCATCTAGAAGATTATCGTTACTCATTGGTGTAAAATGTCAGGCTATTAAATTTGGACATGCAAGTGTGGTCTTCACGGTGCTTTTCTCAATGGTGCTGTTCACAGTGTTTTAAGCAGCAAAGCCTTCCTACTTTATTCTTTGTATAAATGTCCTATGCAATTAACTTTCTAGTTCTGGAAAAATACAAGTTTTTAATGGAACCGTATACTTATTTATATGCTATATTATTTTAATGACAGGGAATGTTCCTTCCAAGAACATGGTACTATTTGCTCAGTTCTAACTTTCTGTCCTTCAGGAGTACTTTAGGATTTTCCTCATATCCTATTTGCACATGTCTATTCCCATTTATCTTTTCTATTATGAAAGGATCAGCCCTTCTCTTTTACAATACCTTCCAGATGGCTTTGTGTGTATGCGTGACATTTCTTCCTTTTGCATGCAGATGTTATAAGACTTCAATATATTTAATTTTATTTATCTTTATGACAGGCATGCATGCATTCCTTTGGAATTTACAGTTAATTAATCTAATTGTGATCAAGTAAGAATAAATTTATTTCTTCCTTTTCAACTCTTATGGCTCTAGTTTCACTCTTGTATAATTCCATTGTTAGTGCTGCCAACACAGCAATGAGCAGCTCTGGGCAGCGTCTGCCTTCACCTTTTCCACCACCTCTGTTGGAAACTCTTCATGTTTCACTACTCAAAATGACATAGGATTCATGGATGATATTTATAGTCAATCCTGCTAAGGAAATAGTATCATTTATTTTTGGTTGTATTTTAATAATATTTTTAAAGAAATTAAACAATTTTCAAATCAGTGTTTTAAAACATACTTTTATTTCTTTATTTGAAAGAGAGAGAGAGAGAGTGAAAGAGAGAAAGAGAGGAAGAAAGAAGCAGACAGAGAAAGATAGTATTGGTATGCTAGGGCCTCCTACCATTGCAAATGCCAGAATTATGTGCCACTTTGCACATCCAGCTTTTTTATATAGGTACTGGGGAACTGAATTCAGGACCGTCAGCCTTTGCAAGCAAGTACCTTTAACTAATGAGCAATCTCTCCATTCCTTAAATGAGTATTTTTGTTACCATTTGTACATCTCAAAAATTATAATGTAACTATTGAAATATATACATAACATGAGCAAAAATAGGTACCTTTTACATGGTTACATTTTTCTGTTTAGAAATGTTATTCCCCTCAGTGGAATTTTGGGAGGTTTTGAAAATCTAAGCTATACTTGTTTGTCATGCTCAACTAGCGTTCATCAACACCATAGGTCTGTCTCCTCAGCAGAACTAAATCTCAACAAATATTTGATAAATGGAAAGGAAATAATGACTATATTTATATCCATCTTATATACATATATAAACATTTACATAGTGATTTACTTTTAATGAGATATTTTTGTTAACCTTTAACATTTTTGCATATGTATAATTACAGATACATATAAGCTGTTGCTTTATAAAACACAGCTTTACTGTGATATAATTCACACATAATAAAAGTTTTCTATATGAAGTGTACAATAAACTAGTTTTGTTTAATCATGCAATTGTGCAACCACATTCAATGTTTAGAGCATTTTCTTCATTCCAGAGAGGAAGTTAAGACCCATTCTCAGCTATTCCTTATTAGTGCCCCAGTTCTTGGAAACAATTAATGTACATTTTGTGTTTATAGATTTGTCTATTCTAGACAGTTGATATAAATGCAGTGTGGTCTTTTCACTGGCTTCCTTCATTTAGCAAATATTTTCAAGATTTATTTGTGCTGTATTACATAT
Organism: Orientallactaga sibirica; assembly: GCA_036365145.1. Taxonomy (NCBI): domain Eukaryota; kingdom Metazoa; phylum Chordata; class Mammalia; order Rodentia; family Dipodidae; genus Orientallactaga; species Orientallactaga sibirica. The sequence continues at coordinate 8,741,334 of JAEOAD010000031.1, read as the reverse complement.
CAATACTTCATTTCTATTGCCAATTACTATTTCATTCTATGGATATACTTGTGTTGAGTTATCAAGTTATTGAGCCATATAAATTTTGGATGTCTTCATTTTTTGATGATCATTAGTAATACTATTAGGAACTCTATTTTGGTTGTTTGTTTATTTTGTAGGCTGAAGATTGAAACCAGAGCCTAGCCAATGTTCCTCAAGTACTCTTCAGCTAAATTATATCCCCAAGCCCTAACCTCATTATTATCTTTTTTTGTGGTGAATATCCAGTTATTTTACATTCCTTTGTTGAAAAGCTATACATTCTTTCCTCCACTGAATTGTCCTGGGACCCTTGTAAAAATGCTTTGGTCAAATTTGTTAAGGATCACTTAGTACAATTAATGATTCAGAGACAACAGTACCAACCCTTAGATTCATCTCAAAGATTTGAGATGGAACCAAACTCAAGGGGGGAATGAAGGGACCAAACTGACGCCATGACAGGCCTCAGTAAGGTGCTGCCCTGACTATGCCAACGTTTCAGTTTCCAGGAGCGGCGAGCTCTGGGGGCTGAGAATGTACAAACGTAACTGCTGCTTGCTTAGCCAATCACGTTAGGAGGTTATCTCCTCTGCCTGAAATTCCCCTAGACCTGGCCACCAAAACCTTAAGACCAATAAAAAAACACAAGTATAGTTACTGTTCAAATTAGCCAATCATAAAAGACTAAAAGCCCACCAAAATTCCTTTAGCTGTGCTTAAAAGGAGCCTGTGAGCTCCTCGGGTTGTCACCATTTTGTAAGAGTGGTTGACCCTAGCATGCTGGCTAATTCTGCAGAATAAATGCTCTATACTTTTACATTTAAAAAAGTCATTTATCTGAAAAAAAGTTTATTTCCAAACTCTAAGTTCTGTTGTTTTAATTTATATATTTATTTATTCTTAATATACGCATTTGCTAAAGCTGTACAAAAGAAATTTTGTAGTCAGGCAGTTTGAATTCTTTTTTTTTTTATTTTACTTATTTGAGAGAGAGAGAAAGAGAGAGGCAGAAAGAGAGAAAGAGTAAGAGAGAGAATGGGTGCACCAGAGCCTTCAGCTGCTGCAAACAAACTCCAGATGCATGTACCACCTTATGCATCTGGCTTATGTGGGTCCTGGAGAATAGAACCTGGGTCCTTTGGCTTTGTAGGCAAGCGTCTTTACCATCAAGTCATCCCTCTAGCCCAGAATTTTTTTAAACTTTGTTATTTTTCACAGGTATTTTGTCTGTTCTGAGTCCTTTATAGTTCTATAGCTGCTGTTTTTGAAAATGTAATTTGAAATGAGCCCATGTTTCAAATTCTAATATTATATTTAATAGAATTTTTATTTGTTTCCTCTGGTTTGAGCAAAGAATCAATTCTGAAATTTGCTCCTCTCTGCTGTTCTTAAAATGTCATCTTAATTTTCCCTCTCCTCATTTCCACTACATTTTAGATCAATGTTAAATAATAGCTGTAAATGAATGGGTCTCTGTAACATTCCCAACTTCAATGAGAATTATTTTAAAGGCTTAGTGTTAATTATGATGATGGCTATTAATGTTAGATAAGACCCTTGATCAGACTCTTCCTGGTTCATAAAACCCTTTTGATCAGAAATGAATACAGGGTTTACTAAAATTTCTGAGTCTTCATTTCTTTAACTGAAAAACTAGGGAAATGAGGCTATATTGAATTACAGTGCCCAGTTGAACAAAATTGCTGTCTTTGAAGCTAAAGACAATTTTCCCCTAGTTTTTATAACCTGCTCTGACATGTTGGACATGTTAATATTTTCAAGCCTTAATCTCTCATCCATGAAAAATTCTTAACTATTCTATTTACCTTGAAGTGTTTTGGGAATTAAAGCTAATATATATAAATACTAATCTTAATAAACAATCAAGAGACAGAAGCTTTTGTTTGTTTTATTATCTATGAGGTGTTTTCAGCTTTAAAATGTGTTGGAAAGCTCTGCATGCATCTGGTCACAACCTATACCAGGTATTTAATAAGATGAATGCTAAATAACTATGCCTTTTATTTGCATGCATATGGTGTGTATGTGTGCATGTTTTGTTTGTATGTGTTCATGGAGACCAGATGTTGCCCAATCACTCTCCACTTCCATTTGGTACAGGATCTCTGACTGAACTTGGAGCTCAGATTCAGCCAGACAAACCAGGCAGCAAGCCCCAGGGATCATACAGAGTCTGCCTCCCCAGAGCTGGGATCACAGGCTGCAAGAGTCATCACACTCAGCTTTGTGTGGGTTCCGAGGATCAGAACTCAGGCACTCATGCTTAAATATAAAGCTTTATCTACTGAGCCGTGTACAGTCTCAATAATCACGTCCTAACTTGAAGGGAGTGGAAAATTGAACTCCAGAATGTTTAAGGGCAGTTTATTGAAAGAGAGTTTATTAGGTCACTGTGAATACTACTAGCAGAAGGAATTAAGATTGTTCTAGGTTCCAGGTTGTTCTGGTTAGTACTCCTAAGAAGTTTGTTATAAAAGTGAAAACTTGTCCTCTCCCCAAACCCAAGGCTTCTTGTTTCACACATGTTCCTGCCAAATGCCGTCTACCAAATGATTGAACCCAAAGAAGCCTCAGTGGCTTGCTACTGAATACCTAAAATTTTGAGCTAAATAATCCTCTTATTTTGTGCAAATTACATAGCCTCAGGTGTTTTAACAATGCAAAAGACTAATGTATCGTCCAGTTATATCCCTAACAGTTTTCTTGTGCTAAGATACCAGTCACACAATAAATAGAACTCAACAATGGAGCTGAGGTACACATTTGTATGCTATTCTCAAAACCAATAGCAAAGTGAATTGACTGTTCTACAAACACATGGAGATTTTACAGCTGCAAAGGATATTAGTGGGCAGCTAATTTAATCTCAGTTTAAAATGTACCTTTTGAGCCTGGTGTGGTGGCACATGCCTTTAATCCCACTCAAGAGGCAGAAATAGGAGGATTGCAATGAGTTTGAGGCTGGCCTAAGACTACATAATGAATTCCAGGTCAGCCTGGGCCAGAGCAAGACTATACCTTGAAAAAAAAAAAAAAAAAAAAAAAAAACATGTGCCTGTTTATTCTATGACTTCATTGTGACATAACTAATTATCATCTTATTTTCACACAAGCAACATTTCATGTGAATTTAATGACATATGGAAATGTCTCTGTTCTCTCACTTGTCTGAGGTATATTTGAGGCAAGCCCTGAGTGATATTCAAATTAGTATTTGTACGAAACACTGAATAAGTAGGTCTATAGTTGAATCTTTGAACAAATGAATGAACCATTAAATTAATTAACAATTTAATCAGCTACCTGCCTGCTTGTAGAAGCTACTTTTGAGTTATTGTGACCAGAAACCTGATCCAAACAACTGTAAAAAAGAAAGACTTATTTTTGGCCCTTAGTTTCTGGGGATTCCAGTGGTGTGTAGTGGTGAGGAATGAAGGAAGAGGGAAAAGGCGCCTCACAGTACTGAGTCTCGGGCTTAGAAAGCCTGGTTATACTGTCAAAAACCACCTCTAGTGACTTAGCACCAGCGGGGCCCAGCATTCTAAACCACCAGTTGGAGAACAAAAGTTCACACTATGAGCATGTGGGGGACTTCTCAAACTCAGATTTCATATTCAAACTATTATAATAACATTGCTTTACCAAGTCCATTTCTATTCCTTTTATTTTTATTTATTTACTTGAAAGAGAGAGATAAAGAGGCAGGGAGAGAAAGACAAGAGAGAGAGAGAAGATGGGTGTGTCAGGCCCTGCAGCCACTGCAAATGAACTCCCCATGGATGTGTCACCTTGTGCATCTGGCTTATGTGGGTCCTGGAGAATCAAACCTGGATCCTTTGGCTTTACAGGCAAGTGCCCTAACCACTAAGCCATCTCTCCAGCCCCCATTTCTATTCTTAAGATTTAAACATAAAGAAATAAAACATGAATGCACACTCATGTAAATAGGAATTCAAGGAATCACATATCTTCCAAGGACACATTCCTCTAATATTCATATCATTTCTAAGCACTTCACTATGAATTAGTTTATCAAAGCAAATCTGATTATTCTATGTGTGGGGACATGTATAAAGGTTGAAACATCACTTATATACTTATATTTGTGTATTCTTTTCTTCTGTGAGTTGTCACTTTCATTCCTGGAATTTATAGTTCACCAACCCATCTAGAACGCCTAGATCGTGGAAAGAACAGTGCGGGAGACTCAGGGTGCCATTGGATAACCCATTAGTGCAGTCCCACTGCTCATTTCACTTTTCCCCAGAAACCTGAGTGCCCTCAAATCCCACCACAGATTATACTAAGGCATGTTCCTAGGTGGCGTTTACAGAGGCTCTAATTAATTCTTTGTAATCACATAGTATTTTCTCCCTCCGTTTCTCACCGCTGTCCCCGCCATGGAAACAAGATGTTCTACCTCTGGAGACTGCCCTGGTAAAAGCCTATTAATAAATAATTAAGCTTGGAGGCTCCTGCAGTGGTGAGTCATGCCTGGAGATCACGTGCGAGCCGTCTCCATGGCAACTCACCAACAGGAACTGTGCTGATCTATTTCTCTTTTCTGTGTGGGGCCACGACACAGATTAAAAAGAGATTCAATTTTTATATTTGTTTTCTTTTAGAAAAAAAAAAATCTGCCCAGCGCCTTTAGAATTCAAGAGAGGCTATGCTTATGACAAACGAAATGTGATCAGAAGCTGGATGCAAAACATTCCACAGCTCCCTTCTGCATCCCCAACAAACTGCTTCTCTTCCAGATGGGCTCTGGTTCCCCCTGCACTATCACACCTGGCTTTACCACCCCTGATCATATAGTCCTTACAAGGTACTTCTGCTTGCAAGTCTGCTGCGTACAACGGTGACCTTCACTCCCTTCTCTGACCCTCCCAAATTAACTTGCTGTACTGAAAGTAATAGTACATACAATGGGAAGCACATAGGGGTGAAGCCAGTCCAATTCCATGCCCAGCCTCTTGTTCTCATTAGCTGTATAGTTCAGAAAAGTTACTAGACCTTTCTCCATCTGTATCCTCGCCCATCAAGTAGAAGCCATAGATCCCTCGCAAGGTTGCAAGAAAGTTTAAGGGAGGCAGCATGAAATAGGGGTTAAGTTGTGTAGATTTTTTAAAAATAGAGTTTCCGAAAGAGAGCATTCTTTGTCTTTTACTCTTTTCTCTTTAATAACAAATTACCTAATTTCTCTAAGTTTCAGTTTCTTATCTTTAAAAAAAAATAGACCAGACATTTCTCTGCTCCACAGATTTAGTTAAAACATTCATTTATTGGTTATATATAAAAGCATTTGGGAAATAATGAACGTTTGATAAATGTTCATTATAGTTAGTAAAAGATGTAGCATTCTAGTAGGCATATGATAAATATGACTATTAAATCTGTTATAACAATCATTTGTTTTCAGGACAATACAAGTCTATATGATGATCACACAAGTGCTTCCTGATTAAGCAGAGGTCAGACGCAAGGACACAAGGTACAAGGCAACACAGACCTATTGTGTCCTATTCTAGACTGACATTTATTTCTACTTCCGATAGAAATTGGCTTTCTAGACAAGATCTAAGTCAAGATTCCTCTGCATAAGTATGACCCGGGACCACAAGATCCCAGTATTGAACTCATCTATTCTGAATCGTCTCTATTTTCTGCCCTCTTGTCACCTCCTGTCTCAGAAGGCCAACATTTGCAGACTGCATCTGTTAGGCTTACTTTCAGGCAATTTACACTTGTATTGAGCCAATGAGAGGAATACAATGAGAGCTGTGAAGTTATATATTGGAGCAAGTAGAACTACTTCTGGATTCATTAGGATCTCTTGGTACTCCCATGTTCAGTAATATATGGAAAACTACAGCAATTCAATAGTGAATAACTGAAGACTTCAATCCTGACATCATGCTGTTATAGGTCACTCTACTACGTAACAATGTTAGGAAGAATTGGGGAGATGGCCCAGTGGATAAAACGGTTGCTGTATAAGTATGAACAATGGAGACAGGATCCCCAGTATTCATGTAAATGCTACTTGGGTATAGCAACTTGTCTGTAATCCTAGCATTAAGGAGGTGTATAGAAGAGCTACTAGGGCAAGCTGGCTACCTAGACTAGCCTGATAAGGAAGCTCTGAGTTCAAGTGAGAGACCCTGTCTCAGTAAATAAAGTGGAATGATCAAGGAAGACACTCGGCCTCAACCTCTGGTCTCCTCACTTACATGAGCACTCTCATCCACACAGGCAAAAAGGAAATAAAGAAATGTTGCAGAGATAGAGAAGAGGTAATTGAGGAAGAAAGATGATCATTAGCTTATGTCTTGTGACTAAGTATAGAAGTGGTAACTATAGCAGACTTAGACATCTTGCATTGACCTTGTTTTTCTACTTTTCCTCACACCTTAAAGAAAGAAACCCAGAAGTCACACTTACAATTCAAGTTCACAGTAACCATGTTACTTGGGAAAGTGACTGTGTCTGGTTGACATAAGTCACTTTCTGACAACTGTATAGTTGAGCGAACTTTCTCTCCTCTGTTTGAGGGATGAGTCTTTATTGACTTAAAAGTAGACTACCTTCATTTAGTGTCATTCCTCCTGCACCCAAGGAGAGTGGTTCTCATTCTACTCTGTGATCTAGGAAGCTGACTCCTGCAAAGTCCTTGTGGTCAGTAGGGTTGGCTTGACCAATGAGAGGCGTCAGTGTGAGACTTCGGGGTCACAAGAAAAATAGGCAGAAACAGGGCACTGGGTGTCTCTGCACTGCTCCTTGCAGCTCTCCGTGTCTATAACACATGGCATTTCCTTTCCTAGCAAGCATCGGCCATGGCATCCAACTCTGCTATGTCTTTGCATATCACCCTATTATTATTTGCTCTCTAATGCCTGAACATTCCCATATAATGGACTCCTTCATTGAAATCTTTTCATGAGAATCAAATTCTGTTCTCTCCTAGTCCTGCATAGGAGAACCTCATCTTGAATCTACTTCTGGATCCTGTAATAGGTGGATACCACACATTATTATTTCTCTGTGAAGGTTTAATGTAGGAAGCTTGGGAATTAGAGATTTTAGGACTATCTAAAAGAAAGTCACTCAAGGATCAGTCAAGATATTATAATAGGGATGTTGGGGGCCCAGGAACGTCCTTGAACCCTAAACCCTAGGTGAGTTTCTAATTTTAATCAAAGAATTGAATAAAAAGCCTGAGAAGGATAATTACTATATTATCAAGGGAAGTATAGAGCCAAGGAAAGGCACCCACATAGCTAGAGATCCCACATGGAGGGCCTGTAAAAACTGTGGAAAGAAAAGAGAGAAAAGAAAGTTCAAGGTGCTCCTGCCATGTTTGCAGCTGGAGGGATAAAAGAATCCATGTGGAGAGTAAGGGCTAGGGGGACTGCCTCGTTGGGCCTGGGCCTGGGCCTGAGCCAAGGCAGCCCAGGCCCAGCAAAGGTTAAAACTCACCCAGCTGGAAGTTCCCAAGTGGTCAGAGAGCCTGCCCTCCCCTTGCAAAGGTATTTATAACCTTATAGGGGTGGGCTGTCTTCTGACTCAGGAGGGCTAGAGGCTGTCTCAGGAACAGGCTAGCCCTGACACCAAGTTTTGTCCAACCACAATGTTTAAATCCTATGAAAGACCTCCCTTCCAGGATGGGTCCTGGTTGTTTTTGAAAAAACATCACTTCCATCTTACTTGTGTCATATTGGTGTCTCTAAATCCTACAGGAGAAGACAATATACACAAACAAACAAACAAACAAACAAATAAATAAAAAAAGAAAACTTGCCTTCTGATTCCTGCCTCTTTCCCTTCACTCTCCAGGAATATTTCATTTCCTGCTTTGGGACACTACCTATCCCGTTTCTTCCTTGTATCAGGACATTTTACTTTATCACTTCAGTCTTAGCAACTTATCAAGTCTGTGTGTTCTGTGCTGCTCAGAGCTGTCACTGGAGGGATCCGTTTCTTCATTCACATGTCCGCGGTGGTGGCTGATGCATCCTCCTGCCTTGGCATTATCTGTGATTTCGGAAGTTTTCTATTGGCTTTCCATCCTCGTTAGCCACCGTGCATTTGATGAGCGGCTTCACTGACGGGTCTCACTTTCAGTAATGTGCTTTCACCTTAGATGAGTACTGAGACTCAGCAGATGAAATTCTAGTTCTCCGAAATGTGACGGATGGATGTAAATCAGATTAATTGTCTTGCTGACTCTGGGAACATCCGGGGATTTCATTTCCTGCCTAAGACACGCGAACTTTCACGTTAACGTTTGGCAGGTAAAGTAGCTGAGACCAGCCCATTCATCACCAATAAGTGTACCAAAAACACATCAGGTTGAAATGTTTGACAAGGAGATTGAAATTTGCTTTCCTGTAAAGACAAGTCCAGTAACTCAGCACCTCTGCTCTGTTATTTTTCTCCAGTAAAGTTTCCATATGTGAGCATGGGAGACACAAGGAGTTCTTTCTCTTCTGCTGTTACCCCTGGAAAGAAGAGAGGCCATGAGCCTACAGCATTCTATCCTGCAAAGCTTGCCATTTCAAGACAGAAATTTCACAGAAGGCCACCAGCTTTTACTTCTCTTAAGGCCTATTGAGGCTTCATTCTAAACAAGTACATATGAGTGATTTCATTATTAAAAGTAACAAAGAAAAAATGTTCTTATAAATCATCATACCTAAAGTTCATAGCAGCTTTACTTATGAGTAACCCAAACTGAAAATGCTCATATGCCCATCAAAAGGTGAATAGATAATCAAATGGAGATTATGTCGATGTATAATATGAAGTACTATTCGTCGATAAAAAGAATCAACTCTTCATGCAAAAATATGGATGAATCCAAACATAATTATACTAATGCGAGAAGCCAGACAGAAAAAGGTACAGGCTATATGATTCTACATGAAATCCTACTAAATGAAATGGGCTGATTGCCCATTGCCTGAGACTGGGGCAGGGGTGGTGCAGATATGCCCTGGGAAGAGATTACAAAAGAGAAAAGAAAAGTTTGGATGTTGATTGATTCTCAATTGTGCTATTAGTTTCACAGGTGTATACATTTACTAAAATTTACCATGTTGTACACATAAAATACATTCAGTTATCTGAATGTCAATTATGTCTCAATTAAACAATAAAAATTTTAAGGCTGGGAGATAGCTCAGTTGGTAAAGTGCTTGCCTTACAATTATGAGGACCTGATTTCAATCCCCAGGACCCATGCAAAAATGCTGGTTGTGGTGGTATATGTCCATAATCCAAGTGTTGGAGAGGTGGAGATGGGAGGCTGGCTCCCTGGGGGTTGGTGGCCACTAAGTCTAGTGTAATTGATGAGCTACAGTTCAAGGAGAGAACCTTTGTCAAAAAAAGGAGGTGGAAGCCCGCAGGCCTTTAATCCCAGCTCTCAGGAGGCAGAGGTAGAAGGATCACCATGAGTTCAAGGCCACCCTGAGACTACAGAGTGAATTCCAGGTCAGCCTGAGCTAGAATGAGACCCTACCTAGAAAAAAAAAAAAAAAAAAAAAGGGAGGTAGATGGAGTATTTGAGGAACAATACCTGAGGATGCCCTCTGTCCTTCACAGACATGTCTACACATGCATGTGCATCCACACACTCACGTGTGTCCATACTCACATTCAAATGCATGCATACCACACACAAAAGTAATTTTTTTTTTTTTTTTTTTTTTGGTTTTTCGAGGTAGGGTCTCACTCTGGTCCAGGCTGACCTTGAATTAACTATGTAGTCTCAGGGTGGCCTCGAACTCACAGTGATCCTCTTACCTCTGCCTCCCAAGTGATGGGATTAAAGGGGTGTACCACCATGGCCAAAAGTAAATATTTAAAAAATAAGGATTTATAGTGATACTACCTAGGTTCAAACTTTGGCTCAAGAGTTTGTAATGTACCAGTTTAGCCAAGTTTTTCATGTATCTGATTTCTCATTTGTGAAAGGGGCTTTGTGAATGCTGAACTCGATTATGTGAAGCGCCCGAGAAAAGTCCAGCCCAAAGTAAGTTCTCTGGGATGTCAGTTACTTCCACATCTGTTCTGTGCCTGGCATTTTACAGATGTCATAATCAGATGACTCAACACTCATCATACCAACTGAGATTGGCATGCAATGTCATATGGCTAATGACCAAGCTGTAATTATTTTTGGGGGCTGTCATGTTGTCTCTCCAATAAGCCACAAATTCAGCCCAAGGCCCAAACAGTCCCCTTCATTCATTGTCTACATGTTTGATGGAAAGGGAAAGAAAGCTGCTGAGGTCTCTGCTCAGTGTTCTGCACCGTGAAAGGTGAGAGCTGAGAACCTCTGGTGTAATGAACAAATAACTCACTGGCTTTTGTGCTAGGTACTTCCAACCAAGCTCTGAAAGTGTGTCTAGGTAACTGGGTAACGTGTAAGATTGTTATATCTTCAAATAGTTTCTCCTTCATTCTTTCCTTCCTTCATTATTTCTTTCCTTTTTCAATTTATGTTGCACATAGGTCAGTAGAATTAGTATTGGGCTTTTAGAATGAGGGATTGTGGAAATCATATTAGAGCTACCTCACACACATAATCTGCAGTGTATTAATCTTGCCCCCTGCTGGTATCTGTCCCAGACTTCCTCATAGGATTGAGGTAATGGGATTGGAAAAGAACAAGACCAGGTCGAAGAAGAAGCTAGGTATGGCAGGGTTCACATGCTATCCTTTGAATACTCCTGTCCTTGAACAGTCACTCCTTTCTCTGAGTCTCTGAACTGTCTATGAAATGTCAAAATCTCTGGTTTGGATGACATTTTCTAGTTTCATCGTGTAGCTTCTGTTTCCTGTAACATGATGAATTTGGACTTCAGAGAGGCTAAGTGTAATAGTAAACACTGCTCAAAACTCAGCACATAGCCTGTTTGTTTTGCAGAACGGATGTGAGAATGAAGCAAGACATCAAACACAGAGTGCACTGTAAATTGCACACCACCCTTTTAAAAAAATGGAGGAATCACTAAGGTATACCTCAGACATGACTGGCTTTGGAGTTGGGATCATCAACATCTGCTTCCAGCTTGGTCATCAAGATGTTGAATGTAACTGAACAATTTATGAAATATCAGTGAGACTATGTTTCTTCATTTCTAAAATGAATTTTTTGACCAATCCGGTGAATACTTAATGTTTTTATTTTTCTAAGAAATAAAGTTTTGTTCTTATGGTCATTCAAGCTGCCTCTAGCTCATTAAGTTCAAAACATTCCCTTCTAAAAACAATAAGAGAGAATCAAAGAAAAATAAGGGAAAGGAGAGGGGACCACTCAGAGGAAAGGTCTTAGAAGGCATTGTGCCTATGTAATAGCTCATCTTATTTGCTTCATTTTTTCTCTCTCTCTCTCTCTCTTTGGTTTTTTGAGATAGGGTCTCACTGTAGCCCAGGCTGACCTGGAATTCATTATGTAGTGTCAGGGAGGCTTTGAACTCATGGCAGTCCTCCTACCACTGCCTCCTGAGTGCTGGGGTTAAAGGCGTGAGCCACATGCCTGGCCATTTTCTCTTTTCTATGCTAAATAACTGTAATTACTGTGAGCACTGTTCACAAGTCTTATTTTCCAGAGCTTTAATCATCCAGATGCTTTTGTTCTAGATCTTCTCAAACTTTAAGAGTGCTCAGAGAACAAGTGGTGGAGGTGATCATCCATTCAGCCCACACGGAGCCTCAGAAAGACTGCAGCACCCTGGGAAGGAGACCTGGATGGATAATCCAGGTGACAGGAATCCCATAAATGCATAGAACCAAGCATCCACCGCAGACCTTATGTACTCTAAGTTATGTCGTTTGACGTGTACTTTCACTACTGAAATAATTTAGATATATATATTTAACAATTTGTACAAAAGTTCCAACCAAGTCCCTTTTCAGGGTCCTTTAGCCCATGGGATAGTAGAGGGGGAGATGCCCCATTACTTTCTAGGTTTATTCAAGGGTATTCCAATGCAGAGGATACTATTATTTCAGCATCACCCTCCAACTTGCATCCACAATGGCAGACCTTAAAAGCTGCCTGCCACCTTACTCAGTGAGCACAATTTTGTTTGAACACACTCACATGTTCATTTCAGCACCATGATGGCACAGATGAATGGTTCCCACAGACACCACAGATACCTGCAAAGCCCATGACATTTGCTAAGTGACCCTGCCCAAAACAAGTTAACCAGCACCAGTGACTTTAATACAAATGTGAAAATCTTAAATGTTGAAAAAGATCAGCTGGGTTTATTTTTAATTTCCTTCATCAGTCCAGGACAAATCAAACAAAATCAAACCATTTGGCATTTCAGAACAAACTGAGGAAGTACACACCAGATGCATGGGTGGCTCTTCACCTTGGACTAGCAGATGTAAGTGATACATGAGATTTCTACAATAGAACTCCCCATTCCCGAAATGGTTTTTCCCATGCTCATTATATTTTTACCAAAACCCTTTCAGACAGATATAAAATGACAATATACTATCAATTTTACCTTTTGTAAATTGATTAAGTGAGGGTCTGAGAAATCGAAGGATAGCTGATTGCATTCTGATATATGTATAACATATATATATATATATATATATATATATATATATATATATATATATATATATATATATATATATATGTGATGTGTGTGTGTGTATTGCACCAAGGGGCTTTAATTTGTTGATCCATTTAATCTTCAAAATTTTATATGGCCATAATTATTGTGTTCATCATGCAGATGAAGAAAAGGAGAATTTAAATAAGTACCTGCAATCCCACTAAGGAGGGCCTTCAGTGGATTAGGGACAGAGAGGAGGAAAATGATGGTACCAACATATGATGTGTTCATACAGTTTCTACATAATAATAATAATAATAATAATAATAATAATAATAATAATAATAATAATAAAAACGGGGGCTAGAGAGATGGTTTAATGGTTAAGGCAATTGCCTGTGAAGCCAACAGACCTAGGTTTGATTCACTAGGACCTACATAAACCACATGCACAAGGTGGCTTATGCATCTGGAGTTTGTTTACAGTGGCTGACAGCCCTGGCATACCCCTCTCTCTTCCTCTCTCTCTCTCTCTCTCTCTCTCTCTCTCCCTCTTTTTATCTCTATCTCAAATAAATAAAATGATAAAAAATTAATTAATAATAATAAAAAAAAAAACAGTTACTGAAGGTGAAACAATTAAAGTAAACACATTTGGCCAGGTATGGTAGGTAGTACACATCTCCAATTTCGGATGTATGATAGAATGAAGCAGGTGGATTACAAGTTTCAGGCCAACCTAAGCAACTTAGCAATACTCTGTCTCAACATTAAAACCAAAAGAAAAGGTGTATGCTTCAGTAGACAAGCATTTGCATGACGTGTGCATGCTCCTGCATCCGGTCCCTGTTCCTAAAAACATTACCACATTTGTACTAAGTAAACAAGCCAAACTCTGATTTCATCTTTTGTTTTGTTTCGCTTTGCTTTTAGATCAAAAGACATAATGTATTTGTTTTTTTTTCACATGTTTTCAGGCCTTTAAGGAGACCTAGAATGCTATGGGAGTTTGCAACAACACTGACATGTGGCTGAGCACTCTACACTCCCATCTGGAAATCTGAGGGTAGGATCTAAACGAAAAATTATAAGAAAGAGATATCCATTCATGTACAAAAGAATATTTCAGGGATTTGAAGTCTCCTACCTGCTCTATAACTCCTTGTTTGTGGCAGAGGAAGGTATATTTATAGTTGTGGAGATGAAGAAATCTCATCCTTATCAGTAAGGCTAACAGTGTCCTATTAAACCATTGCAGGCCACCACCACACCAATGAGTTATGAGCAGTGGGCACTTGTTTATTTATTTATTTTTACTGCTGTTGTTTTCTTCTCAAGAGACGCACTTACTAAACCCTTTGGGTCATTTTCTCATGCTTACCTTTAGGTGAACTTGGTCAACAGGTTAGAAAAATCCTTCATTCCTAAGATTATGATCATTTGTCTGGCACAAATGTAATACAAATATTGAAACCAAACCATTGTTGATATTGTTTCAAGTATGATTTAGCCAATAGGCTGAAATGTGGTGGATTAAAATGGGGGCAAAATAGTTATAAGAGTGCAAAAGAAAAATGACTAAGAAAGTCATGTCATGTTTTTGAAATAATGTGTGGAGAAAAGGAATAAATTAAAGTTCACTGGGACCTTGAGGATAGCAATTTTTGAAGGACATTGTGAAAATGCAAGAAACTAAACACCATTAGGTAAAATGAATAAAAGATTCTGATTATTTTAGTAACAACTTTTATAAACAACCCCTATTACTATATTTCTGTGTATGTGAGTGTGTGTTGCCTTTGTGTGTAAATAATATATAATATATATAACATATTATATGTATGTAAATATAGCATATGTACATATGATTATGTAGAAATTGGCCCTTATATAAAACCAGTCCCACAGCCTAATGAAAACTCTTGGTCACTGGCTGGAGATAAAAAGAAAGCAGATGAAGGTACATTCATCCTCAAAGGGATGTTTCTCCCCCCAAGATAAGAGGAACCAGTGAGGTAGAAGGTCGACAAATGATAAGTAAAGATTTCAATAACATGTACAGCTAAGACACAAAGCCATGTAACTGAAGTACACAGAAACCAGCAAGTCCAGGTTGATTAATCTCAGTAAAACCATCCACTTAGTGAAGCCTTCTCCATGGTACAGCTTCTACCCTCAGGGGATACATACGGAGCTGTCCCCTTTGGGAAAAGAAAACAAGTGTGGCCTTTCCATCTCTATTTTCCTAAATGTGCCCTGGTTTATTCTGAGATTCCTGACCATTTTTCTCATGGCTTATGTCTCCCAGAATGTACTACTTGCATTTTTCCAAACAATTTTTTTTGTCTTCCTATTTCCTCACGGTATTTCTAAATCCTCCCAGTTCACTCCGTTAACCAAGTCAGCATTGTTGTCAAATTTAATTAATACACTATGTTCTTCCTCTTCCACACCATTAGGAAAGATGCTAAATAAGATGGGTCCATGTCACTGTCCTTCCAAAGGCTGTCATTTCTAGTGCCTTCCCTCTGCATGCAGCCAGCCAACTCTTAGCCATTGCAATAGCTCATCTACAAACCCATTTAATGCTCTGATAGACTATCATTTGTAAAGTGCTCTGTGCAATGTGTTAATAAAGTCAAGACAAGGGACATTCACTGTGTTCTATTTGTCCTCTCATTTGCTAATTAAACCTCGTAATGAAGTTGAAGTTTGTCCGGCAAGGTTTCCTTCATTATTAATGCTACAATGAGGTTTATAAATTTTGTTCTTCTCTTTGGATGTTTATACACACCACACACACACACACACACACACACACACACACACACACACACTTTTGTTCATAACCTGGAAATTTCCAAGTTGTTATTCAGAAAACCATGTTTAAATTAAAGCTGTTGATTATGATCACATTCTAGAAAAATATTCCCAGAGTTCAGCTACTAAAGCTGTGTTTTTGTAACGATAACACTGTCAAAGCAGGGCTGGGTTGGCTTCTTCGGGACTTGAGGAGTAAAACATTTCTACTGAATACCACTCCCATTGCCAAGAACAATCTAAAGACCATTGTGGAAATAAAAATGTCAAATCCAGGAACCAGAAACAAGAATCAAGAGCTTTATAGGGGCAATGCAGTGAGTGGAAACAGGATTTGGGGAGGATTTAAAGTGATTTCCATGAGCTCTGGTATAGAACACTGCCCTGTTATGAGATTCTAACTTTGTTCCAACTCATGATTGCTGATGGGATGGAAGAAAGGTATACGTGTCCTCTCATGTCATCACATCACTCACACAGGAGATAAGAACTGAACATCCTCATCTTAGGATGATCCGACTCTATGGTCATGAAAACATGCAATACAGTTCATAGAAACTTTACTTCAAATTTTGAATTTGGTCTTCCGTCAGCTACCCACTACAATATTTATTCAGTGCTCATAACAGCAGTGAGCCACATCTCCCAATCAGGCACACCACCACCTTGGAGAATGAATGGCTAATACCCAATAGCGTACTGGGTTGCTGAGCTGGGATGTGCAGTAGGCATAGTATATTCGTTGCACTTCTGTTTTGAAGTTGTCAACTCATGATGGGCTTGCCAGACACAGCTCCATGGTACGTAAAGGAGCATCTGTATTTTCATCATAGAAGGTGAGAATGTAGACCATGAGGGACATGGGGAAATGGCTGATCTCTTCCAGATCACATATATTTCCTCCTGCACTCACAGTGAGGTCTTCCTAGGGAAGGCATGGCAATGTCGCTCTGAACTAAAGGGCAGTCCAAGCTGAGGGTATACAATTTGTAGAGGAGGAGCATACCAGTGAGTTGAGACTGGAAAAGGCAAACAAGGACCAAGGGAACAAGATTTACTCCTTCTCTTGAAGAGCCTCAGAGGACTCCCTAGAAACAACTGAAAGCCACTAAGGGGTTTGAGGCAAGCTAATAAAACATTTCTCTCTATGATCTGGAAGTCTGAAAACAAGTCGCACTCTGGGCGCACTCTGGGAAGAAGACTGTCAAAAGATAGCAGTCAGGACATTCCACAAGAAACTCTTCACAGTTCAGGAGAGAGTTAAATGTGGCCTGAACCAAGTGAGAGTAGAATAAATCACAGTTATTTCTAAGTGTTAGTAGGCACCTTAGACATGGAGAATGAGGACAGAGGAGAAAGCCATAAAAGGCTCCCAGGTACTCCCTCTGGACAATGAGGACTGATGGTGTTACTACGTAGGCAACACCTGCAGAACAGGGTTTGGGGAAAGTGATTAAATAATAAAAAAGAAATAAACTGGACAGTAAGTAGAATAATACCACATTCATTTAGGCTTACTTTTTCCTATCACTTATATGTGTCTGCAGATATTAATCTGATGACATCTGCTCGCTGACTCTTAGGAGGTAGTGGGAAGAAAGGCATCAGTTGACCTGGAACAGTACTACCAAATTCAGGCAGACTGATTGCAGAGGATGGTACCGAGTCTATAAACATACCCATGTGAGAGGTTCCACAAATCTAAATCTCAGAAGAGGAGTCACATAACTATTGAAGGTGACAGTTCTCTGGGTTTATAGTACCAAAGGATTCTTGCTTCTGTATTTCAAACAACATATATATTTTTTAATTATTTTATTTTATTTTTGGAGAGAGAGACACACACAGAGAGAGAGAGAGAGAGAGAGAGAGAAGACAGATAGAGGATGGGTGCACCAGCAGCCTCTCAGCTGCTGTGAATGAAAAATCCAGACACGTGCACCGCCTTGTGGTCAAGTGCAGAATTGCACCCTTGTGTCACTTTGCATCTGGCTAAACATGGGACCTGGAGATTAGAACCGATGTTCTTAGGCATAGCAGGCAGGCACCTTAACCGCTAAGCCATCTCTCCAGCCCCTCAAACAACATATATTTAAACTTACTACATAGGCTCAGTCTTAGGGTATATGCTTAGCATGCACAGGACTCTGGGTTCAATCCCTGGTGTGTAACACACACACACACACACACACACACACACAGTAACAAAAATGAAACGTTTACTATGAGACAAGTAGGAACAGAAAAGAGTATTTGTTCCTTTATTTGCTTCTTTAATCATATGTTTCCCATCATGGCCTTGCCCCAGAGAATATTGGCAAATGATTGGGAAGCTACACAATGACCCCTTCTTTCTAAGCCCTGAAACAGTACATATCTTACATTAACTTTGCTCGTGAACATTACAGTCCCTCAAAGAGCATCTGAAAAATGCAGATGCTTCAACTCCACTCCAAACCTACTGAATCAGAATAATTGGGCTTTTGGTGAGGTTGTGGTTGTTGCTGCTGCTACTGTAGTGGTTTAATTTCAGAATCATGCAAAGTGCTCAGCTAGAGTTGAGATTCACTGTTCCCTAGACAACCAATAAATATCTCAGAGTGACCACCTAAAAGAGAGAGACACGCCAACAGGAACTCAAAAGGCTCCTAGATTTAGTCCATGGCTTAATACAGCTGATATAGGCACTGAGGAAGATGCTTCGTATATCTGAATTTCTCTTGGAAAAAGAAGTTATTTTTAAAATAATTTTTCACTGACAACTTTCATAATTGTAGACAATAACCCATGATAATTCCCTCCTTCCTCCCACTTTCCCCTTTGAAATTCTACTCTCCATCATATCCCCTCCCCCTCTCAATCAGTCTCTCTTTCATTTTGATGTCATCATCTTTTCCCTATTATGATGGTCTTGTGTAGTTAGTGCCAGGCTCTACAAGGTCATGTATATCCAGGCCATTTTATGTCTGGAAGAGTGCATTGTAAGCAGTCCTACCCTTCCTTTGGCTCTTACATTTTTTCTGCCACCTCTTCCACCACGGACCCTGAGCCTTGGAAGATGTGACAGAGATGTTTCAGAGCTGAGTACTCCTCTGTCAAGGAAGTCATTAAAAAAATACTTCTTTTTATGTATTTGAGAGAGAGAAAGAGAGGACAAAAAGAGGCAGATAGAGAGAATGAGCATGCCAGTGCCTCTACCCACTGCAAACGAACTCCAGATGTATGTGCCACCTTGTCCACCCAGCTTTAACGTGGATACTGGGGAATCGAACCTGGGTCCTTCAGCTTTGCAGGCAAACACCTTAACCACTAAGCCATCTCTTAAGCCCAAAAAGTCATTTTAATTACCAACATTTCAGTAACGGAGAGACAGAGGGTCACGGTGAGATTAAGATTTGGTGCCTATCTATCTGTCACTACCATGGCACTTCCAAATGGTGCCTTCACCCACAACAGTACCACTGAAAACCTTTTTATTCTTGTCAAAATGCCTTAAAGTCTATGCTAAATAGATTGTGAACTGCAGGTAAGAGAAAGGAGGAAATGGAGGCAGATAGAGGGGCCATTCTGATGAGAGTAAGGTGAGAAAGAGTAATGAAATGTTAATTACCCCCCAGTACCTCAGCATTGGACGCTCCTCGACAGCAACCTGGAAGTCACCCTCACTGATGAATTTCAGGGCCCCCGGAAACAAGAAGCCACTTCTCACAAATGTTAACCACACTTCTGTGAGCGTGAGAAAGCTGCGTGCAAGCTGTGGTGTCAGGAAGCAACACAAGGGGCTGCATTCACAAAGGAATGCAGGATGCCCGGATCAATGTGGACTGTCTAGTTCAGACTATTTCAGAAGCAGCAGTTGTGCACACATTGGTTGAACTCCAGTGACAGAAGCTTGGGCATGCAAATAAAGGTGTTTCTGATTGGCTGATTCAGGAAGGTCAACCCTGAAGTGAGGATGCTGCCAATAGGCTAGTTTCAGGAGCATGGCGTTGACATTGATCAGATACCCTGTAAAAGTTTAATTACTGGAGCTTATTGTCACTGATCAATGACACGTGGTTAAAAACCAGTTCCTGAGGTTCCTTTTGTCTTGGTCATAGAATTGATTTTCCCTAAGACAGCAAAAACGTTCGCTCTACCAGTTAATTAGAGCATCATGCTCTGAGTTCCACTGGTCATGAAGCAAGTGGAGGCACCTGTACCTTTTATTGACTTTAACTGGGATTGGGCTAGCACTCAGAAGGTATTGATAGAGAACAGTACTCAACAATCATCCCTAATCAGCAGTTCCTATGAGAGCATGCTTAGGCTTCGATCATTCTAATGATGTATTAATTTATAAAAACTAAAACAAACTTAAAAAATGCAGTTGCACTAAGAATTTAATTCTTTAAGTCTTTTTTTTTCTGCATATATCTTTTAAACACTCAGGACTCTTTACTATTGCTGTACTTAGCTATTTTAATAAGGTGATCTATTTGGATTATAGAAGGAGATTACCAGTTGAGAAAGCCTTCAATGTTGCTGGTGAGCATGCCTAGGGCAGAAACCCAGCTTTATGGATTATGAGTCATATCCCAATCCTGATGGCTGCCTGCTCTAAGCTACCTAGACTGAATCAAGATGGTTCATGAGTGGGCTACTGTTCTAGCTAAGCCAGCCCTCTGTTAAGACATAACTGCAGAGCATCTTCTCTCCATTCAGCTTCTTCAACACCATCCAATTCTGAGTGGCATCTGTTTCTAGACACATATTAGTGAAGGTAAATGCTCTGGTGTGTATTTTATTTGGGTCACTTTTACATAGCACTTGAACAGCTGGCTTATTCTTTCAATTCAGACAAAAGTAGGTAACATATTTTCTTATGTAGAACCTTGCGTATCCCATAAATAGTTTACTTTGGGGGTTTTATCTTATTTTTCTGACTTTTAACTTTTCATTGGGTTGCTTCTATGTTAATGCAAAGACAAAATATTATTTCTCATTTGTTGCAATTGTGTTACAGCCTCAGAAACTATCTGAGCGACTCCAGCAATCTGACTGCTTTTATTCAGCCAATTCAGTTACATCTTCCATGAGGTTAGCCAGGCACTGAACCGTCTGGCAGCCACTCGGCTTCCTTCAGTCACTAGGCTGATGTCATTACAATTTCCCTGATGTTGGAGTGAAATGTCACCAAATATTCAAAGGCAATTTGCAGTGGGACAATGAGGTATTCAGCACTATGGCTCCTTCCTCAGTTTCTCCTTTTGCATAATTGTGGCATGACTTTCAGTGCTATAAAAGTGATCCATAAATGAGTTTATCTAAAGCACTTGCCTTAGTTCATTTGGACTACTAGAAATGTCTCAGCAGTTAAAGGTGCTTGTTTGTGAGCCTGCCAATTTCAGAAGTTCAATCCTCAAAACCCAAGTAAAGCCGTATACAAGGTGGTACATGTGCCTACAATCCCTATGCACCTACGACAGTGGGGTGCAGAGACAGAAGAATCCACCACACTCCCATGCAAAAGCAGCAGTTGCTAGAGACACCCTGTCTGAACAAGGTGTAAGGAGAGGAGAAACACCCTTAGGTTGTCCTCTGAGCGACATATGCGTATCATGGCATACATGTGCCCAGACACACACACACACACACACACACACACACACACACACACACAGAGGAATAAATAATAAAAATAGCAAAAAATATCATAGATCTGGTTACTTACCAGCAAACATAAATTTGTGGCTCATAGTCTGGAGGCTGTGAGTTGATGTCTGGTAAGGGCTCATTCTCTGCCTCAAAGAGAGCATCTGTTAACTGTGCCCTTTCCTGTCAGAAAAGGCAAACAAGCTCACTCTCGCTTTACTTATTTTTGTGTGGATGGATGGGATGGATGGATGGACAGATAGCATCTCACTGTGTAGCTTGGGCTAAACTAAAAGTCCTGATTCATTCTCTGCCTCAGTTTCCAAGGTGCTGGGTTTAGGAGCATAACCCACCATGCCAGGCCCCTCAATAACTTTCATGAGTCTCAATTCCTTTCATATATACAGAGTTCCCATTGCCTAGTGATCTTCCAAGACACACCTCTTAAACATATTCAAACCACAGCAGTATTTTATCAGTGAAAAATGCAAAGGGAAGGCAGTTTCAAAACTCCAAACAGCTTCGCAGCCTGTCTTCCTATCTTACCCTTCAAGGAAAAGTGGCCTGCTTGTGATGAGTTCCCCTGGTGCTCATAATCCTGTTCAATCTATCTTACCCTGGGCCTCCTGCCCTTCCACTAGGTCATTTTCTTTATTCCACTCATCTCTTCCCTTGTTCCTTCGGTTCTGAGAGCTTCCATAGTTATCATCCTCCCTCTCTCTATCTCTTCTTCCCCTTGACACTGACTGTCCATACAGCCACTTACTTTTTACCTGCAGCTCTCATCCTCCATCTTAAGAACTGTCTTCTACAGCCCAATACAAGCATATTTACAAGGCTGTAACTTGAATGACTTTATATTGGTATTTCCCTGTCTCCCCACCCCAACCTTTTATTCTCTTCACTTCTAAAACTTTTTATTTATTTATTTATTTATTTATTTGTGGATTTTCTTCCTACCTCTGACTCTTCGTGTCCAGACTTCTCTGCTTCTTGTGCTGACACTGAATTTGCATGAGCTCTCTAGGGCTAGAGAGATTCCACAGCGGTTAAGGTGTTTGCCTATAAAGCCTAACAACCTGAGTTCGATTCCCTAGTACCTTCACTCTGCTCAAAGTGGCAAGTATGTCTGGAGTTTGTTTGCAGCAGCTAGAGGCCACAATGTGCCCATTCTCTCATTCACAGTGCCAAGCATGGTGGGGCATGCGTTTAATCCCAGCACTCAGGATGCTGAGGTAGGAAGATTGCTGTGAATTTGAAGGGAGTCTGAGAGTACATAGTGAATTCTAAGAAAGCCTGGACAAGAGCGAGATACTACCTTCAAAAAAAAAAAAAAAAAAAAGGGCTGGAGAGATGGCTTAGCGGTTAAGGTGCCTGCCTCCTAAGCCTGAGGACGCTGGTTCCAATCTCCAGCCGTTCCAATCTCAGGTCCCACGTTTAGCCAGATGCAGTGATGCAGGGCGCAATGCCACACTTGACCACAAGGGGGCATGCATCTGGATTTTGTTCACAGCAGCTGAGAGGCTGCTGGTGCGCCCATCTCTATCTGTCTTCCTCTCCCTCTCTCTCAGTCTCAACAAGAAGCCACTTCTCACAAATGTTAACCACACTTCTGTGAGCGTGAAAAGCTGCGTGCAAGCTGTGGTGTCAGGAAGTAACACAAGGGGCTGCATTCACAAAGGAATGCAGGATGCCCGGATCAATGTGGACTGTCTAGTTCAGACTATTTCAGAAGCAGCAGTTGTGCACACATTGGTTGAACTCCAGTGACAGAAGCTTGGGCATGCAAATAAAGGTGTTTCTGATTGGCTGATTCAGGAAGGTCAACCCTGAAGTGAGGATGCTGCCAATAGGCTAGTTTCAGGAGCATGGCGTTGACATTGATCAGATACCCTGTAAAAGTTTAATTACTGGAGCTTATTGTCACTGATCAATGACACGTGGTTAAAAACCAGTTCCTGAGGTTCCTTTTGTCTTGGTCATAGAATTGATTTTCCCTAAGACAGCAAAAACGTTCGCTCTACCAGTTAATTAGAGCATCATGCTCTGAGTTCCACTGGTCATGAAGCAAGTGGAGGCACCTGTACCTTTTATTGACTTTAACTGGGATTGGGCTAGCACTCAGAAGGTATTGATAGAGAACAGTACTCAACAATCATCCCTAATCAGCAGTTCCTATGAGAGCATGCTTAGGCTTCGATCATTCTAATGATGTATTAATTTATAAAAACTAAAACAAACTTAAAAATGCAGTTGCACTAAGAATTTAATTCTTTAAGTCTTTTTTTTTCTGCATATATCTTTTAAACACTCAGGACTCTTTACTATTGCTGTACTTAGCTATTTTAATAAGGTGATCTATTTGGATTATAGAAGGAGATTACCAGTTGAGAAAGCCTTCAATGTTGCTGGTGAGCATGCCTAGGGCAGAAACCCAGCTTTATGGATTATGAGTCATATCCCAATCCTGATGGCTGCCTGCTCTAAGCTACCTAGACTGAATCAAGATGGTTCATGAGTGGGCTACTGTTCTAGCTAAGCCAGCCCTCTGTTAAGACATAACTGCAGAGCATCTTCTCTCCATTCAGCTTCTTCAACACCATCCAATTCTGAGTGGCATCTGTTTCTAGACACATATTAGTGAAGGTAAATGCTCTGGTGTGTATTTTATTTGGGTCACTTTTACATAGCACTTGAACAGCTGGCTTATTCTTTCAATTCAGACAAAAGTAGGTAACATATTTTCTTGCGTAGAACCTTGCGTATCCCATAAATAGTTTACTTTGGGGGTTTTATCTTATTTTTCTGACTTTTAACTTTTCATTGGGTTGCTTCTATGTTAATGCAAAGACAAAATATTATTTCTCATTTGTTGCAATTGTGTTACAGCCTCAGAAACTATCTGAGCGACTCCAGCAATCTGACTGCTTTTATTCAGCCAATTCAGTTACATCTTCCATGAGGTTAGCCAGGCACTGAACCGTCTGGCAGCCACTCGGCTTCCTTCAGTCACTAGGCTGATGTCATTACAATTTCCCCTGATGTTGGAGTGAAATGTCACCAAATATTCAAAGGCAATTTGCAGTGGGACAATGAGGTATTCAGCACTATGGCTCCCTTCCTCAGTTTCTCCTTTTGCATAATTGTGGCATGACTTTCAGTGCTATAAAAGTGATCCATAAATGAGTTTATCTAAAGCACTTGCCTTAGTTCATTTGGACTACTAGAAATGTCTCAGCAGTTAAAGGTGCTTGTTTGTGAGCCTGCCAATTTCAGAAGTTCAATCCTCAAAACCCAAGTAAAGCCGTATACAAGGTGGTACATGTGCCTACAATCCCTATGCACCTACGACAGTGGGGTGCAGAGACAGAAGAATCCACCACTCCCATGCAAAAGCAGCAGTTGCTAGAGACACCCTGTCTGAACAAGGTGTAAGGAGAGGAGAAACACCCTTAGGTTGTCCTCTGAGCGACATATGCGTATCATGGCATACATGTGCCCAGACACACACACACACACACACACACACACACACACACACAGAGGAATAAATAATAAAAATAGCAAAAAATATCATAGATCTGGTTACTTACCAGCAAACATAAATTTGTGGCTCATAGTCTGGAGGCTGTGAGTTGATGTCTGGTAAGGGCTCATTCTCTGCCTCAAAGAGAGCATCTGTTAACTGTGCCCTTTCCTGTCAGAAAAGGCAAACAAGCTCACTCTCGCTTTACTTATTTTTGTGTGGATGGATGGGATGGATGGATGGACAGATAGCATCTCACTGTGTAGCTTGGGCTAAACTAAAAGTCCTGATTCATTCTCTGCCTCAGTTTCCAAGGTGCTGGGTTTAGGAGCATAACCCACCATGCCAGGCCCCTCAATAACTTTCATGAGTCTCAATTCCTTTCATATATACAGAGTTCCCATTGCCTAGTGATCTTCCAAGACACACCTCTTAAACATATTCAAACCACAGCAGTATTTTATCAGTGAAAAATGCAAAGGGAAGGCAGTTTCAAAACTCCAAACAGCTTCGCAGCCTGTCTTCCTATCTTACCCTTCAAGGAAAAGTGGCCTGCTTGTGATGAGTTCCCCTGGTGCTCATAATCCTGTTCAATCTATCTTACCCTGGGCCTCCTGCCCTTCCACTAGGTCATTTTCTTTATTCCACTCATCTCTTCCCTTGTTCCTTCGGTTCTGAGAGCTTCCATAGTTATCATCCTCCCTCTCTCTATCTCTTCTTCCCCTTGACACTGACTGTCCATACAGCCACTTACTTTTTACCTGCAGCTCTCATCCTCCATCTTAAGAACTGTCTTCTACAGCCCAATACAAGCATATTTACAAGGCTGTAACTTGAATGACTTTATATTGGTATTTCCTGTCTCCCCACCCCAACCTTTTTATCTCTTCACTTCTAAAACTTTTTATTTATTTATTTATTTATTTATTTGTGGATTTTCTTCCTACCTCTGACTCTTCGTGTCCAGACTTCTCTGCTTCTTGTGCTGACACTGAATTTGCATGAGCTCTCTAGGGCTAGAGAGATTCCACAGCGGTTAAGGTGTTTGCCTATAAAGCCTAACAACCTGAGTTCGATTCCCTAGTACCTTCACTCTGCTCAAAGTGGCAAGTATGTCTGGAGTTTGTTTGCAGCAGCTAGAGGCCACAATGTGCCCATTCTCTCATTCACAGTGCCAAGCATGGTGGGGCATGCGTTTAATCCCAGCACTCAGGATGCTGAGGTAGGAAGATTGCTGTGAATTTGAAGGGAGTCTGAGAGTACATAGTGAATTCTAAGAAAGCCTGGACAAGAGCGAGATACTACCTTCAAAAAAGAAAAAAAAAAGGGCTGGAGAGATGGCTTAGCGGTTAAGGTGCCTGCCTCCTAAGCCTGAGGACGCTGGTTCCAATCTCCAGCCGTTCCAATCTCCAGGTCCCACGTTTAGCCAGATGCAGTGATGCAGGGGCGCAATGCCACACTTGACCACAAGGGGGGCATGCATCTGGATTTTGTTCACAGCAGCTGAGAGGCTGCTGGTGCGCCCATCTCTATCTGTCTTCCTCTCCCTCTCTCTCAGTCTCTCTCAAAAAAAAAAAAAAAAAAACCAGAAAAGGTCCTCTCTAACTCCCATGTCATTCCCACTTCTTGCCTTGCTGGGGCCATTCCTCATTTATGAGTCCTAAAACTTTAATTCCAACCTCACTGCTCTCTTGAGAAACACGAGTACATGTTCAGCTGGCTGCTACATGTCTTTTTTGTTTTAAATTTTTTATTTATTTTTGGAGAGAGACACAGGGAGAGACAGACAAAGAGAGAGGGAGAGGGAGTCAGAGAATGGGCATGCCAGCAGTCTCTCAGTTGCTGTGAAAGAAATCCAGATGCGTGTGCCCCCTTGTGGGCAAGTGTGGCATTGGCCCTTGCGTCACTTTGCATCTGGCTAAATGTGGGACCTGGAGATTGGAACCGGGTTCTTAGGCTTAGCAGGTAGGCGCCTTAACCACTAACCCATGTTTCCAGCCCTGCTACAAGTCTTTAGAAACCAATCATTCTGCCAGGTAAGGGCACAGTTAGAAGATGCCCTGTTTGAGGCAGAGAATGAGCCCTTACCAGACATCAACTCACAGCCACCAGACTACGTGCAGCAAATTTATGTTTGCTGGTAAATTACCAGATCTATGATATTTTTTGCTATTTTTATTATTTATTCCTCTGTGTGTGTGTGTGCGCACACATCTGCACATATGTATGCCACAGTACACGTATGGAGCTCAGAGGACAAAGTCAGGGTGTTTTCACCAACCTTCAAGATCAGTTTCCCCTACTGTAGCCCCTCCTGTCAGTAATGGACCCATAATTAGCTGAATCACCAGGTTAGAAAGGTTAGGGATATTTGATGTCTTCCTTTATTTCCAGTGTCATATTGGCCACTAAGAACAGTAACTCTTCTACAGAAATGGCTCTTTCCCGACCGGTACCACTGTGGTTCAGGCATCATCATTTTACTGGATCCCTGTGTAAACCTTGTAAATAGAGTCTGTAACTCCAGGGTCTTTCTTGTTAGTCCCACTATAGTGGGTTAAATCTCATCACTTGCCCTGCTTAAAATTCTTCAGTAATGTTTTCCCTTATTCTAGGAGGTTTTAAGCTATTTTTAGCTGTGTGACCTTTATCGTCAAATATATTTTTTACACAGCAGTCTACTGTGTGACGCAGATGCACTCTGCACACTCTGGACTAGGTAGGTATGGGGGACAGGCTCTGACCAAGAGAGGTGACTGGGAGAACTGGGTCACATTTTCAAACAAGACAACCTTGGACAGTGACAACATTTTTTTTTGGGGGGGGGGAGTAAGCAAGGAGAAGGGGAAGGTGGAGGAAAACAAACACAAAACTAAATCCAAAATGAACTGGTACCATAGAAACCTTTATCCTTGAAGATAGATTAAAAGATATAACCCTCAACAGGAGTAAGGGGAGCACCTGAAAAGAAGGGCCCTGGAGAGGGTGGAATGAATTCTACCCTTAATTTTTTTTTTTTTTTTTAGGTCTTTGTCTTGTAACTCTCAGTACCAGAAATTGGTTGCTACCCATAATAAGCTATTGACAGAAGAGACCTTCGAGGTTCCCAAAAACAAGATAGGCTTCTGTCAAAGCATTTGATTACTAGGCATTTGATAACTGAGGCAAAAGGTAAGACCCTATTGCTGAAGACACCATATGCTGCTGACACAGAGCATGGAGAGACCTGGTTGGAATCCAGAAGAAAGTCAGTCCCCAGTTAGCCTGTCCAGTGCTTGAAAGCATTCCATGAGCCACTGGGGGAAAGTGACCAACAACAGTCTGAGCAACCAGAGGTCTAAGCTACTTAGAAACAAACAACCTGACAGGGTGTACATGCCAGTTCAATAGTGGCACACAGCCTTCATGAGTAACCAATAGCTTTCTGACTGGCTAAGAGATCCATTCAATGTAAAGGAACCCATATCTGGAATTGGGGACCAGATGTAGACAAAGATTATATTGTCCAGTGTCAAGCTCCCACTAGTCTTTGGCTTAAAGAAGGGTTACATACATCAAATTCTCTCTAAATGAATAATGCTTATCCCATTTAAACTCTGCTGACAGCACTCTCCACTGGAAAATCTGTACTTTTTCAGAAGGTAGCAAGACCTGAGGAGATCAACCACCCCTCGCACTTCAGCCAAGCCACAGCTGAAACCACAGAGGAATGGGGAAGCCGAGCATGAGTGCTGCTTCCATGCTGAACCCAACAGTCAGTGCCAGGATGAAGGAGACAGACAGCGAGCATACTCAACACTCAACAAACCTGAGATGTTTCCAAAAGACAGCACTTCGGCATTTCATTTGGTGCACGTGAGGACAATGAAACCAATGTCTTCAGCTGTAAGTAAAAGGTCTATTTCATTTTTAACAAAAACTTGAGGGGACACAAGGATTTTATATCCGAATTTCAAATCTTATGACAGTTTTCCCACTGAGAATTCATGTCACTGACATCATTCTCTACCATGTGCGCGTATCATCTTGTATATAATCCATGCATGCCTAAAAGTTTGTGTGTATATCAAATTTTTCTATTTGGGAGACAGTTCTTACCTCCATTTCTTCACTTATGCAATGGGAAAAATCAAATTCTTTTTCAAACTTAGTGGAGAAGTATTATTTTCCTTAAAAAGCCATTCTGTGATTTTTTTTTTTACCCCCTGTGGTTGGAATACTGGTCCAGTAATTGATCTGTTGTACAAGTTTGGATTTTCATCCATCAGGCTTCCTTGAGTATACCTTTGGAAGTCAAACAGTGGCTTTGGAGAGAGTCTAAGTGCCGGAAACCTAAACATACTTATAAGTTAAATGTGAAACCCACAGCTCTAAGTTCCACTAGGCAATTTCAGTAAATTACATGAATTCAGGGATGGTCATCAGTGATCCAAAGTAACTAAGTTGTCTTTTTTCTACAGTTCTTTACATTTTAATAGACTGTGCCTCTGTAAGTAATAAGCAAGGTTCTGATAAGAACCCATTTCAAATCTCTGCTTAAAAGCCCCACTCTTCACCTTTGAGGGAATGGATCTCATAAAATTAAGTAAACAAACTGCAGATGGCAAGCCACATTCATTCAGAAAGCATGCTGATTACTCAGCAAAATGGCATTTTACACCACAAAGACGCCAAGAGCTGAGCTGCTACATCAAATCCTCAATGGAATCCAATATCCCCACCTGTGGGATGCCTGGCGATAACCAGCAATTGTGTCCAAAAATGCAATTAGCAGAAGAGAAAAAAGAAAAGATTCACTCTCTTTCCTGAGGAATGGAATCATAAAAAAGGCCTTTCATCATAAGCCAAGCACACTTGAAGCATCGTTTAGCCAGTTGTGGTGCCCAGTCATGGTCTGATCCTCCCCATTACATACTTGCTGGGTGCAAGAAACCTTTATCATTTGCACCTTAGAGAAGTGTCTCCCCTCTCTCTCCTAGGCAACCACCCAGCCTGTTACACTAGCACTAAGATGGAGTGACTGTAAATAAATAGGACCAATATTTGTTTGTTAAGAAAGATGAGCTTTTCCATATCCTTTCAGTCTGGTAACAAAGTATTATTGCAATCATAAAAAATAGCCTGTGTAGAAGAGAGATAGTGGCTGAGTAACATCATAACTCTAAACTTGGGCCTGGGGAGATAACTCCATCAGCAAAGTGCTTGTCATGCCAGCATGAGGACCTGAGGATGGATCCCAAGTGCACATATATAAGTCGGGCATGGGGGTGCATTCCTATAATCCTAATGGTGGGGAAGCAGACTCAAGGGATCTCCAGGGCTACTGGGTAGCAAATCTAGCTGAACAAGTGAGCTTTAGGTTCAATGAGAGACCCTAGCTCAAAAGATATAGTGGAATTTAAAAAAGATCTTAACAGTCTTAACAAGCAATGGACTTTGCAAGCTGTACAACCAGCCAGCAGTAAAAGCTATGTCTACTGGTGCAATAATGGCATGACTGCTACGGGAATGACTAACTGCTCTATGATTCTATTTGAGGCCCGTTCTGTGGGAGGGAATTCATGCCTGGAACTGAAAATCTAGTAAAAGCCTATGGAAAAGAAGTTCATAGGCCCTGGGAAAGAAGCTTCTACTGTTGTTTCATTAAATAAATTGCTTATGTCCATCAAATTGCCCTCTAACTATTCACACACACACACACACACACACACACACACACATAGTGGAGAGCAACTGAGGAAGACACTTGATGCAAAGCACGTAATAGCATGCATGATATCATGTATGACGTAGTAGCACAGACATTCTACACGTGCAAAAAATCAGAATCAAAATTACTTTTTATCCTCTAAACTTGGTGGGGGACATAAACAGAGATCAATAAATATCTAAACATTTTGTAGAATATCTTTGTATAATTGCAGATAGGTAGAAAATATTGTTACTAAAGTATTCGTGAGGAAAAGAGACTAGGCCTCCCCCAAAGGCAAAATTGCAATCCCTAAATCACCCCTCACAAATACTCTCCAAGCGACTGGCTTCTGTGCCTACCTCTGACATGGTTCAATGACTGTCTCCTACCTCTGGCCACTGTTTATCTAGTATGTAGTATAGTAACAAAATAGAAGAAATGATGACTTAGGCAAAAATAGCTAGAAAGGCTCCAGAAAAGATGGTACATCTGAAGCACAGGCTATATTCTGCAACAAGAACTAAAAGGTCCCCATGATGTGTATGAAACACATTCCCAGCCAGCAGCAGGCAAAGATCTAGATGAAATGGAGCCCATGCAAGAGAGGCACAGCCTCATTGCTCTTGCCTCTCATCTGTGACATGTGGCAGATCATGCCACTGCTCTAGGACTTGATTTTTGTTCCTGTACATAGAATGTTTTAAGAATAACTTCCAAGTAAACTCTTCTTAATCCACGTTTAATATGCAGAAGACAATGGCAGCTAAGGAACTGGTGATGTGGGATCTAGGGGACATATTTCCCCATCTACTACTTATAAATGTAGGAGCACCCCCTACCTACCAGAAGTTGAGATGTGCAAGCATATCTATTATTTAGATATTATGTGTACATTTGTATGTGCATATGAATTTAATAAATAATTCAGTCACAGCTGGACACAGAATTTTATCCCTTAAACATCAACAAACCTCTAAAGAGGGCTCAAACTCTGTATTTCTCCACTTCTTGTCTGGCAGGTCTCAGAAGGTCAGGTTTTGTGTTTCCCTAGCAACAGCAGATAGCATCACTACCACCTGAAGCTACCCAGGGGGCTGCAGACTCTGCAGCACTGTAAGTGCTTATGATGTTATCCCAGTTGCTGGGGAAACACGCAGGCCTGCACCAAGACAGGTGGGTAGCCATGAAGTCACTTTCCAACCATCTTGCCTTTAACAGTCTATATTGGCATCACTGGGCTGCATAAATTCTGTGAAAAATTTGGTATCTTAAAGTGTTGTTAATCACTAGTTTCTTTTTTATAAAGCTCTTAAATGGTTCACCTTTACCTTCTGAAATACAGTACTTATCTATGAAAAACTAAAAACAAGTATATTATTGCTCAATTTTAAATGAAATTGCCACCCACACTAAAATATGCCTGAGTAACTCTCCAAATACTTCTAGAGTCTCCATCCCCCTAATCAAACCTACAGGTTTTTCTTTTTTTAAAAAATTCTTCTGTGCTGTATCCACAGGGAAAAGGAAGGGAAATGTCTTAAGATAATATTGGATCTTTAAGAGTAGATTCATAAAAGCAGAGTGAAGTCCCATTTTCTATTTGAGTCCTCCCTGGCTGGCTTTCTTTTAAAATGCATCCTCTGTCTTTCTTATAACCAAGGGCTTTAAAATTCAAATGTTCATGAGCACCAGCTTTATTAAAATTAGGGCTTGGGGAAATGGTTTGGAAAGGGGAGAAAAGAATATTACCCAACCATTTAAAAGATGCTAATTAATGAAGTTCTAAAGCCCAGAGAGGACATTTGATCCAGCAAGGGTTTTCGCTACCAAGTAGGAATGGAAGTTATTTAAAAACAAAAAAAGAAAACCAGAATAAAATAAAATTGAAGTAGATTAATCCAAACCTTCCTCCAGGTTCTGGAAGAGCCTCAGGAGTTTTATTATATTGTAAGAACTTGAGTTTGTCTACTTATGAACTGAACACATTAACCTTTTCTGATCCAACTCCATGACAGTCTTTGAGCTGTTGGGGAACTGCCTGGCATACTCAACAAAAGTCATTCCAGCACTTGGTTTTAACCCACTGTGCAATTTTAGTCTTCAGCTATGATCACATACTCAGCTCTGGTCAAAACAAAAATGAAGAGAACTTACCCAGCTGGATGGCTTCAGTATGCCCCATCTGTCTTGGCCAGAAACTCTGTCCACTTTAATTATGGAGAGGAAAGCCCACTAACTTTTCTCCATTCCCCCCACTCTTGCCTCATCTGTTCACTACAGCTTAGAATTTAGAGTCCTAGCCATCCATATCTCTCTGTGTGTTAAACATTAAAGCACCTGTGGTTAAGCTTACATAACTTTGTCAGTGGCTACTTGCACTCAACAGAGAAAACTATGTTTGATTTTTATCTTCTTATTGCTGTACATTGAGGTGGCTTTGTCCTATATTCTATAGGAATCTCCTCTCATTCTCTCTTTCTGGATATTGCATGGGCCAAAACTTGAAAATCTCCATTGAGTTAATAATAGATTCCTTGGTACAGAAATAAATAAATAATCCTACCTTTGAAACAGAAAATCATTTCCTGGGGTCTGACAATGAATGTCACATACTAACATAACGATCAGCTGATCAAAGTGTTGTCTAATGAAAATTTCAGGTCAGAGAGATAGTTCTTGGGAAAGAATGTGATGATCCTTTGAGAAAGGAAGGAAAAGGAACCCTAGGCTAGAGGTCAAAGTAAGGACTGGGAAAATAAGGGTTGGAAGAACACATGATCTGTAGATAAACAAATGCCTTCTTCCTCGTGCTGCACTTGCTCAGATCTTATATCTGTGGCCCTGCAAGTTCAAGGGTAGCATGACTATAAGGGCATATTCCATTCTATCTCCTATCATCTTCATCTCCTTTCTTTCCCACTCTTTTGTCCTTTGGAGATAAAATAATCATATCATTAAAACAGCTAACCTTGTGTCAGGCACCTTGCTAAGTACTTTTTATAGCTCATTCATGTTCATTTCAATACTGTGAAGTAGAGATTCTATTTCCTGCTTTTCAGGTGAGCAGTCTGAGTCTTGGAAAGGTTAAATTATGGGCATAATGTCATATAGGTTAGGAATAGCAGAGAAAGGATTTATCCATTCAAAGCAAATGTTCTCTCTTACCAAAGTAGATCCAGATCAAAGGTTATCTCTGTTAGAAAGCCTCCTACCTCACCAGCAAGGATGTACTTCCCCTGGTCTCAGGGTCCAGATAAGATGTACAAATTTCTCTTAGAACATTTGGCATGCTGGATTGTAATTAGTGAAAACACTTAAAATATTTTCCTCCCCATTGGTACACATGCTACATCGATACAGGACGGTAGCACTTTTGTTGTTGTTTTTTTTTTTTTTGGAGACTTGACACGAAAGTTTCTTAGCATACAGTGATAACTCATAAATGATTCTAGAACAGAGGTATGACTGAATGAATACATGGTGAGCTCTTAGGCCCTCTGGACATAAAGTTCTAGACCCTTCTTTTTTAGCTAACTAAAATGATGATATACCCATTCCTTCATGGAGTGCATCAAACATGTTAGCCAGAGAATACTCAGGGAAAGTTCAAGAATACTGGCTGTGGGCTGCCAACTACACTCAACCCAATACTCACTTGCACTCTCATGCCCAAAGTAGGCAAGGCAGGATGACTTGACCTGTACTCTGAGGGCTGTTTTAAGTCACAAGGACCATAAAATCTTCCAGTTCCAACTTCAAAGGCCCAGCCTGTACAAGGGTGACGCTGCACTCTGCTGCCGAAGCCTCTCTAAACAGAAGAGGGAAGATATACCTGAATCATGAACCCTTTCTTTGTATGATTTGAACCTAAATTGCCTCCCACAGTCTCAAGTTTTCAACATTCAGCCCACAGCTTATGGAGCTATTTTTTTTTTCAGTGAGTATAACTAGTTTTTAATTTGTTTAATGATAAGCCTGGATTTTGAGATTTGCTTCAGAATTAACTGCTCCCACAACAAACATCTTAGCAACATAAAGTGCTATAGCTAAGCTGAGACATAGTCCCACCATCTTCCAAACAGCCACATCTTGAGCCAGGTGTGGTGGCACATGCCTTTAATCCCAGTACTTGGGAGGCAGAGGTAGGAGGATTGCTGTGAGTTCAAGGTCAGCCTGAGACTACATAGTGAATTCTAGGTCAGCCTGGGCTAGAACAAGACCCTCCCTCGGAAAACAAACAAACATATGGAGCTATTTTGAATGTTGCTGAGCCTTTAGGAAGCAGGGATTGGCTGGCTGAAGCAGATCACAAGGAGTAGAACTTGAAGGATACTCCAGCCCTGGTTTAGGTCTTGCTCTTTCTGCTTCCTGGTCCATGACAATGTGAATAGGCACCACATGCATGTTTTGGCCAAGGGGAGTGAAATCCTCTGAAACTATGAGCCACAATAAATCATTCTTCCCTTGGGTTGTTTCCGTCAAGCATTTTAGTCCCAGCAGCACAAAGCAGTAAACGCACTCACCTATTTTGTCCTACAAACTAAGTGTGAGAGGCAGCACCTGGCACCGGTGGGGAGCAGAACAGTCTACATTCTCAGATTGGGAGCCATATAGGACAAGCCAACAATGCAGCATATGACTCTCTTCTTGGGAGAGGACTGGAGATGGAAGGGTGGGTGCCACTTGGACAATCCCCTGGCTGTTAAAGATTATGCAGGTTGCCTTCTTGGGTAATAGTTTTGTTTTCGCCAAGGCAGGTATTGTCTTTGTGTTTCATTTTTCTTTAAGATCCTTGTAAGTAAACAAAAGAAAGGACAATAAGTGATGCAGAGTCAATGAAAAGGCACTTGAAGAAGGTATTGCAAAGTGGTCCCAGGAACTCCAAGACAGTTCAGTAGTAGTCACGAAGTTCTAACTAGAAATTCCTTGGGCATGTAAGAGGAGGCTCTGAGCATGTAGGAGTGTACTGCATCTAAAAGTCATTATTGCTGGCCAACACCAAACTTATCCCAGGAGATCTCTGAGTCAAGAAAGGGGTTCTGTGTCCTTTGCTCTGGGAATTCTAGTTCCCCTTGCCTTTAGAAGACCCGTGCTCCTGTCCTTCTGCAAAGAAGGAGGACCAACACCAGCTTCTCTGTGGCTGCTTCCTGCAGAGATGAAATTAGGTCACTAGAAGGTAAGAACCAAAGAGGCATACTAAAGTGCCTAATTTCATAAGGCCTGGAGAGAAATTCAGTCCGATAGTTCCTGAAATTTAGCAAGAAGACTCCCAGCAAGGTCACCACTCCAATCTACTAGTGATAAAAGCAAAGTAAGTTAGACAATACAGGTTCAGTGAGCTTCTCCAGAGCTTGGTAGCAAGAGAAAACAACAGAGCCACTTTAGGATCCTATCTAGTGTTGAATTCAGAAACTTTTCTGTATGCTGGGTACATGATATTTTACCATTTAGGGGTGTCTGTCTTAATCAGGCTGTGGAGAATATGATCAGATTCCTGAATCAGGCTCAAGCTGGAGAACCAAGAAGACCACGTAATTTCCAAAAGGAAGTGCAGAGGTTTGAATATGAAATGTACAACATAGCTTCATGCATTTGTGATTAAGTCTCATACTTAAATCTCTAGCATTTGGAGCCTTCAGGAGCTGGAACGTTGCGGGACGAGGTGTGTCACTGGGGACAGACCTTGAGATTTATTAATCTTTCTTAACTGTGGATTTCCGAGCTAGCTTACTCTTACTACTACCTCCAGGCTAATATGGCTAATAAGACACTGAGCCTCTCCTCTACCATGACATGATGAAACTTGCCCTTGAGACTTTTTAACCCTGAATAAACTCTTTCTTCCTATATGCTGCTTTTGGTCAGGTGTTTTGTCCCAGCAATGAAAAGACAATAGAAGAAGACTGTTTAGATGGAGTTTTTCAAGATTCTATAAAATAATAAGGGGCAACCTGGGGATGGATATGTCTCAAAATATCTCTAGATCTAAATTCCTGGGCTAAAAAGTCCATATTGTCACTTACTACTCAAGAATTCCAAGAATTCATGAGCAAATTACTTAACTCTTATTATCTCTGTTTTAATTTCTGCATTCTATAAAAAAATGCAATTTAGTAGCTGGGCGTGGTGGCGCACACCTTTAATCCCAGCACTCGGGAGGCAGAGGTAGGAGGATCGCCATGAGTTCGAGGCCACCCTGAGACTACATAGTGAATTCCAGGTCAGCCTGAGACAGAGTGACACCCTACCTTGAAAAACCAAAAAAAAAAAAAAAAAAAAAAAAAAGCAACTTGGGCTGGAGAGATGGCTTAGCGGTTAAGGAGCCTGCCTGCAAAGCCTAAGAATGCCGTTCAAATCTTTAGGTCCCATGTTTAGCCAGACACAAAAGTGACACAATCATGCAATATTGTGAAATCCCACAAGGGGGCTCACACATCTGGAGTTCATTCACAGCGGCTGAGAGGCCGCTGTCACACACCCATCTCTCTCTCTCTCTCTCTCTCTCTCTCTCTCTCTCTCTCTCAACTTAAAAAAAAATGCAACTTTGTGTTCATTGTGAAATGAGACCAATTAGGAACTCAAAAAAAGTCATCTGTAAGTTGAAAATGGCATAAATGTATCAGAAGAAAAGGAAACAAGGATGAAAAAAGCAGCAGCCTTCACCCAAGAGTACATGATATGGTCATTTTCCCCCTAAGAGACTCGATGAAAATGGATTGCAAAAGGCTGGCAAAATATGAAATATGTTTACTATAGTCAGTAATGGATTTAATTATATAGATTTCATTATATGTGAGCATAGTAAGTACAATATCATATAACTACACTGTAATTATCCTATTAGACAATGTCAATGTCAATCCAAAGGCTGCATTGCCTTTGATATTTACAGCTATCAAATTACATACTCAGAAAAATGTTTCAGGCAAAACAATGATGCTAAGGTAGACACTCGTGTGTGATTAACTTACCTGGATAGCCTGAGCCTTTACAATTACATTTCTTAGGGAAAGATGAATGGTGGAATGGGTGGATGTATGGAGAGATGATAGAAAGGAAATAGATAGGTAAATGATAGATATCTGTTAATGCCTTTCATCAAGCCTTATTTTCTTAAATTAGTACCTTTAGCAGAAGGACTTTAATGTTTTGTTTTTGTTTTTGTTTTATGAGACACGGTCTTGCTCTAGTCCAGGCTGACCTGAAATTTACTAGGTAGTCTCAAGCTGGCCTTGAAATCAAAGAGATCTTCCTACCTCTGCCTTCTAAGTGCTGGGATTTTATAAAGGTGTGAGCCACCTAAGACATCAATTTTTAAAAGTGAGTATGGGTCCCAGAGATGGTTCCGTGGTTTAAAAGCACTTGCTGCAGAAGACTCTTTCCTGGAGTTGAGATCCCCCAAGTAAGGCCAAATGCACAATAGTCCATGCATCCATAAGCTCCACATAGCTATGGTAATGGGAAGCAGAGCTAGAAATTCTAAAGCTCCCAAGCCAGCAATGGTGACTGTTGGAGAGGCAAACAACATGTGATACTCTATCTCAAAGAAGACAGATGGGGAGGACCAATGCCCTAAGCTTTTCCTCTGGCCTCCAAGTGTGCACTATGACACACACACACACACACACACACACACACACACACACACACACACACACACTTATATACACAAAACACACATAAATAAAAGTAATAAATAAAGATTGTTTGTTATGTTCCCTCTGTTGAATCTGACCATATGACCTATGACCATAGGCCTCAGAAGCGGTTGTTACAGACCTTCATTACTCTATACTAACTAAGCTCAAGTTAGTGCTCCTAGAATGGGAGAACACATTTTTATGAAATGAGGTAACACTTTGGTGAAGAAAGGGTTTTTTGATTATGGGTAACAAAGAACAACTTAATTATGAACATGATTGATACATACCTATGTTGAAATAGCTTGTGCAAAGCCACATGAGCTATTTGCCAAAGTTAGACTTGCATGCAGGTCTATTAGATCCCAAAGTCTAAAAATTCCACTAAATGGTGCTTGCCCAGCATTGCCTAGAAATGGACAGAAAGGCAGGCAGATTTTGTGAATTCCATGAGTGTATTTTTTTTTAAATATTTTATTTTTATTAATTTATTTGACAGAGAAAGAGGACGAGAGAGAGAGAGAGAAAGAATGGGCATGCCAGGGCCTCCAGCCACTGCAAACGAACTCCAGACGCGTGTGCCCCCTTGTGCATCTGGCTAACGTGGGTCCTGGGGAATAGAACCGGGGTCCTTTGCCTTTGCAGGCAGATGCCTTAACCGCTAAGCCATTCCTCCAGCCCCTCCATGAGTGTATTTTTAAACTCCTATACTTCTGACAAGAAAAGTGGATGCAAACAAAACAAAAACACTCAGAGAAGATAGTAATATTTCCCGGCTGACTAGAACATTCCCTGTAGCAATTACCTTTTCCCTGCTGGGACAAAACATCCCAGCAGAAGCAGCCTGTGGTAGAAAAGGACTTATTTCAGGCTCACAGTTTCAAGGGGAAGTGTCATCATGGTGGAGGAAGCATAGCAACCAGGTTACATCCTCATACATCAGCAGCAGAGAAAGAGCAGCTAGGGCAAGCTGGATCTGAACACATCTATCAACTTCCAAGCAGGCATGCCCCCAATGATACACCTTCAACAGGCCTGACTAATCAACTTTCGAGGCTGCCCTCCCCCCATGACACACCTTCCCCAGGCCTGACTAATCAACATTCGAGCCTGCCCTTCCCCCCATTTCACACCTTCTCCAGGCCTGACTAATCAACCTCTGAGCCTGCACCAGTGCCACACCTTCTCCAGTAAGGGTCCAACTCTCAAAGGCTCCACCAGCTGGAGACCAAGCAGAAGGCATAATCACAGACGTTTAAGGCTACCTGGATTATTTTACATTCAAACCACCACAGTCCCCATTTGCAATCATTTCTCCGGCAAAATTCTTAATAAAGCTGATGTTCAGATTCAAAATATCCCAATCGAAACATCCCATTTTACATCTTACATAGAAACTATTTGGTAATGATGTAGTTTACAATCCAACTAGGAGTAACAGGCTAGATATTCCTATATTATTTATAGGTGGGTGTACAAATATGCACTTTTAAAAGTTATTTACTTATTTGCATATGTGTATATGTAAGTATGGACACATACCATATTGTGCATGTGGTCACGTAAGTTATCTGTGCTCCACCCTCTTTGAGACAGGGTCTCTTAACTGCAAAGGAGTCTGGACCACAAGCTTCAGGTTCTCCTGATTCTGCCTCTCACTATCATGGACTTGTGATCACAGACTCATGCACCACTTTGAATTCTGCTTTATGCAGATGCTGGAGAATTGAGCCCAGGCCTACAGACTTTGCAAGAAAGCTATTTTTAAACTGATGAACCATCTTTGCAGCCTCCCATATGCACATTTTTTGAGTCCTACTCCAAAATTACTGGAAAAGTAGAAATCTTAGTTTCAATGGGTATCTCCTTTGAAAAAAAACTGGCTTCCTAATTAATATTTTTCAGTTCACACATCCTTCCCAAGCTCACTTTTATCTTCCCATACTTTTTCACACCTTCTCACGTTCACTGACAAGAGAAGTAATATGATTTGTGATAACACCATGACAAGGAAGACAATGACTGCACCTTTTAGCTTAAATTCTCTACTCGCCTATAGGTGATTCACTAAGATCTCTAGGCTATGGTTGAATCAGATGAATGGCAGTGCTCATGCAAGCTTGGCCCATTGACCCTGACCAAGGCTACCCATCTGGCCTACCTGGGGCTTCATCCCTTTTCTGGCTATCAGCATTAATTTTGCACAAAGCATCAATTACATTGTTCCCTTTTTCTGCTTAAAAGCCTTTTCTATTTTCTTATTGCTTAAGTTAAAACTGTAATTTCACAGCATGAGCTATGCAATATTTATGACATAATGTGAGGATGAGTACAGAACAGAGTTATAGGCAAGACCTGGATTCTCGGTAACTATGTGAGTTTGACTAAAGTGTTCAACTCCATAGTCTCAGTTTTTGCATGTCTAAAAGTGAAGTTAGAACAACTGGATTCTAAGAAGCTTTCTAATATTAATGCATTGCCCTGTTTCTCCTTGATATCTCTGTTCTAAACACAATTCACTTAGTGTAAGTTTGACAGAATTTTAATTTCTCTTTTTGATTTGTCTCAGGCAGTTTTCCCCCACTGAGAATGCTCTGTTCCTTGATTAATTCCTTGTGATTGATTTCAGCCCTTTAGCATGAAAGGTCTGACACTCTACACATACAATGCTACACTCTTTTGATAATGGAAACCAACAATGCCAAACTCCACATCAGACTTGTAGTTCATGTTGACCCTAACTGAAGATGAGCCTCGACTGCCCAAAATATAAATTAAAGGCGCTAATCTGAGAACTAGTTTCATTTATAGTTTTTGTGATTTTTAAATTTTTGTGTTTTTTTTTCAGTTAACATACAAATGAGTAGGTTTCATTGTGGCATTTTCATACAAACAAATTATATATGTATACATAATACATTATTATTTAATTTTATTATTTATCTATATTTTAATTATTAAATATAATTACTTAATAATAATATATTATGTATTATTATTAAAACAAATGATATCATCATACTTTGCCACATACCCTCCTTGCAGGTCCATTGTTTCCACCCAAATACTCTCCCCTTCTGCATTCATGTCACACATATTCCCTCGCTGTCTGAGTTATCCCTTGTCCTTCTAGTTAGATCTTTACACCCCCTCATAGTCTTCTATGTTCATTTTCTTAAAATGTACACACACATATATAAATGTATGTATATGTCTATATAAAGGCATGTAAACTCCACATATTATGGAAAACATTTATCTTTGAGTTTGACATAATGATTCTTGTTTCATACATTTGCTTGAAAATGTCACAGTTTTAATTTCCTTATAGCATAATAAAATAAAAATACACTCTGTTTAGGGATGCTAGACCTGAGATCTGAAAACTGCATTTCTTATTTGCTACTATCTTTTCCATCTTTGCCAATTAGATGAGATGGGAGCCTGGAAGAGTTGGAAGAAACTGTGCCATGATTTGCTTTCTTTTCTGACTAACCTCACTCCAGCAATGGCACTCCACCTGTTGTTGCAATTACCTTTTCATGACTGGGACAAACACCTGACTAGAAGTAGCTCATGAAAGGAAATGGTTTATTTCAGGCTTACAGATTCCAGGGGAAGTTGCATACCTGTAACTTCAAACTTGTTTGAACTCTTCCTCTAATAAACAGTATATCTTTCTCATCATTCTGATCTATATTTGCACCAAGGACATCAATCCATTACTTTTAAACTCAATTTGCTCAAATTTTCAGGGCACAGGAGGTAGGCCAGCCCTTCCGCAAGTAGCACAGTTCCAACAAAGTTCTCTCCTTCCCCTTTCAAAGGTCATAAGCCAAGCCTTCGTGGTCCACTATTCTCTCTGCATTTAGAATTTTCAAACACTTACCAGAGTAGCATTGCCCATCACACTCTGCTTATAGCACTGCAAAGCTTCTCCAGTCCAATGTGCCAAATCCTTGCATATTCCTCTTGCAAACACA
The DNA here is from genome assembly GCA_036365145.1 of Orientallactaga sibirica. Taxonomy (NCBI): domain Eukaryota; kingdom Metazoa; phylum Chordata; class Mammalia; order Rodentia; family Dipodidae; genus Orientallactaga; species Orientallactaga sibirica. The sequence goes on along the minus strand of JAEOAD010000031.1, from coordinate 8,699,407 downwards.
TTACAAAAGACCAAAATCTACATAAATTAATCTCAGCAATGATCCAACTTCTTTTTTTCCCAACCTCTTGGTATCAATTTTCTGTTGTAGCTCATGGGAGGAAAGAGTTTATTTCAGGCTCACAGACTGCAGGGGATGCTCCACCATGGTGGGAAAAGCTACCTGACTTCCATACATCCACAGCAGAGAGAGAGAGAGATAACAGCTACCACCAGCAAGTACAAACTGCAAGTGCTCAAACTGACTCTTTACAAACCTAGTAGGGCTGGACTCAATATCCGCCCCCAATGATACCCCTCTAGCAGTGCTCTGCTTAGAACAGACACACGTAGGAAGCCTAATATTAATTAAAAATACCTGAGTCTATGGGGCTGTTTATATCAAATCACCCTATTTGTGTAGAAACATCTGATTTCATTGGCAGTGCCTCTTGCCCTCATACAACACACACACACACACACACACACACACACACACACACACACACACACACTTAGCTACACAGTCCAAAGGCAAAGTTTCCTATCTTGTTATATGAGTCCGAGCTACTTGAAAGCCCTATTCTGAACTCTGGAGCTCCTGGACCAAATAAGCCACCCTCCTCCTTGTAGCTCAAGGTCCTACTGCACAAGAGTCCTCTTACAATCTGATAGGTTTTAATGGACTCTTCTTTCTTTGTTTCCCCAGCCTGGTAGCATTTTTCCCCTGAAGTTAATATTGCTGTGTTACCTGAAGGATCACTTTTGTCTTTTCAATCATTTGATGCCCATCTCACCAAGTCTACATTATGCTCTGAATGTTAATATCCTTAGAGTGGTTTTTATTTGCCTGAATGGACCCCAGCTGGTAGAGCATTGTACAATTCATTGCCTTGCATTTTCTGTTTTGGGGCACATTTCATCAGTTCAAAATGATTGGGAGCTTGTTTAGATTAGGAATTACCCCTTGCTTGGTCCTCTGTCTACTAGAAGTGACACCTCACATGTGGTAAGTCATCTATGTTTGCTTGGTGACTGATAAATTATAAATTCAGAGATAAGTGAGTTCATCTTCCTGTTTTTAGAGGAAGAATTTTTTAAACCTTTAATCTTCAAGCCCTGCAGCATAGGAAATTCTTCAAGTGTTTATTTTAATTGTAATATGTCAGCTTGTTAACTCATGCCAGAATCAGTTTGCTATCAAAAATTGCTTCCCACGTAGACCCCATGGCAGGGATTTTCACAAAGGGGGAATGTTGGATCTGAGAAAAAATGATTTTGAAAATATATGATAGAACTTGTTCCCCAAATAAGTTCCTGCTGCTTTCAAATAATCCAATTATTTGACTCATCTCAAGTTTAGTTCTTTTTCTCTTCCCCTACTCCAGGTTTCCTAGTGTATGGAAAGAAAGCTCATTTGATCAATTCACGTGAAAACATTCTCACGAATACATGTGACTGAAATCAGTTCTCCATATCAAAACTTAAGACTTATCAAAAGTCAAGCGAATAGAATATCTTGGGCTGTGTGATGTGCTGTTCTTGCTTATCTTAGAAATGCACAGCTCTAGTCCCTCTAATTGATCTCTGTGCCTGCTATTCTACACCCACCTGCATGGGGGCAAAGGTTAAGGCGCCTACCTCCTAAGCCTAAGAACGCTGGTTCGGGTCTCCAGTGGTTCCAATCTCCAGGTCCCACATTTAGCCAGATTCAAAAGAGGCACAATGCCACACTTGACCACAAGGGGACAAATGCATCTGGATTTCATTCACAGCAGCTGAGAGGCTGTTGGTGCGCCCATCTCTATCTGTCTTCCTCTCCCTCTCTCTCTGTCTCTCTCTGTGTCTCTCTCCTCCCCCAAAAATAAATAAAAATAAATTAATTAAAAAATATATCTCAGGAGTATTATGAGTACAGACTGGTATCTAAGTTGACTGTTACTTGCCTGGAATTAAAAGCACCAAGCTGAACTCCCTGCACTGTGCATCCAACACCATCGATTCTTCCCAATGTACCCAAGGTCCAGCCTCTATGTCTAGATTGTTTGCCTCTGTTAGTACTTGGGTTAACATCTTGTTCCATGGGCTAGTTGGGAACCACCCTGAACAAGAACTTGCTTGAAATGTTCTTAGTTATTACAGAACCCATCTGGTCGCCACCCCTGGATTGGCCTCCACATTCCCATGCATACACTCTTATTCCCTTGGATACTTGAATTTTATGTCACTTTCAATATTGATATAGAGGCTACTTCTCTTCTACCTTATGTGTTTCTGGGGTCTAGTTCTTCTTGTTTTGGCATTGCTTTCTTCTCCTGAGGTCTTTTATGTCCAACTGGAAAGCTAATGTGAGGAGCATGCTCAGGATTATCGTACTAACTGGGATGCAAATATTCAGGATCTCCTTCCTTACTGTCTCTCTTATCTCTGGAGGTATAGCAGCCCACAGGAAGGTAGTCTTCTTGTAGTCAAGAACAGATCACCTGACCTCAGTGGTAGAAATGCAAAAGCAATTTCCTTTGGGGAATTTTAAATGTTCTACTTTAGCTTATCAGTGATTATCTATTTCATCCTCTAAGATTTTATTTGCAACCAAATAGTTATGTGATTCTGACTTCCAAATAATAGCACCAGTTTCTATTTATGACATAGGAACTTGGTCATCATTATTCATCAATACATCTTCATAGCTCTGAATCCTACAAAATATTCTTTTTTCCCAGATTATAGCAATATATCAGATGTCCAGCAATTGTGGATATCCTCTGTGGTAGTTTGAATATATGTCCCCAATATATTCAGTGTTTTATTAGTTATAGTTTGCATCTGCAATCACCTTGCTAGAGGCAATGTCACTGGGAGCTGGTCTTAAGGTGTGGGTTTGAGATTACATTGTAAAGATATGCAAATGTGCCTAGCAGGAGTTCCTGAAGTGTGCTGTGTGACCTTTTGGCAGTAGTTTTGCTCTGTGTGCTGTGGTGGCTGGCTTGGGTTTTTCTCTCTCTGCTTGGCCCTGTTGAAAGCAGGCTGCTTTTCCTGCCTTTATGGAACTTCCCCTGGATCTGTAAGCTTCAATAAATAATATCCCTTCCTCCATAACTGTGCCTGGTCTGGAAGTTCATCTCAGCGAACCTGAAGCTGTCTGCTACATCCTCCAACAGCAATAGCTACTATTTATTGACATATGGAGCAAGTACTATTTTAAAAATATATATGTATTTTATTTATTTATTTATTTGAGAGAGAGAAAGAGCCAGAAAGAGAGAGAGAGAGAGAGAGAATGGGCATGCCAGGGACTCCAGCCACTGCAAATGAACTCCAGATGTATGTTCCCCCTTGTACATTTGGTTTATGTGGGTCCTGGAGAATGGAACTGGGATCCTTCGGTTTTGCAGGCAAACACCTTAACCACTAAACCACCAGCACCCACAAGTGATTTTTTAAATCACTGACAAAACACCTGGTTATGTTGGCACAGGGATCAAGCCATGCCTGGTTGGCTCCTGTTGTTTCTGGGTCCTTGGAGGCAGAGCACCAGGGCAATGGGAGCATATGGCATAGGCTACTCACTTCATATAGTTGGGATCCTGAGAACAAGACAGGGATCATCTACAAAGTCATGTCTCCAGTGACCTACTTTCTACCACTAAACCCCAACTCCTAAAATGTCTCCCATCTCCCAAAATAGAGGCCAAATGTTCCCAACACATGGGCCTGTTTTTAGTATTTAATGCATAATACTCTGCTCACTCACAGAAGACTCACAAATACCGCACAGAAAATGTTATGTCATTATTTGTTATGCAGGAGGAAAGGTGGGGCACAAATCTTAATCTAACTGGCTCTTTTGGTTGATAAAATAGTAAATCTGGCCAATGAATCCATGTACTGTAAGTCCAGAGCTCAAACTCCTGAATGTTATTCTATTCCACTTAATCTGAAAACAATTCTGCTCTACTTTTCCCTCTGGCTTGAAGCTAACAGGTGTCACAGAACAGAATGGTAAATTTTGGCGTGGGCTTACTAGTAAGAGTTAAGTTCAAGGTTCTTGAATCTTACACAGACTGGAATCTCAACTCTCCCTATGCAAGCTTCTAAATAACTATCTCTAAATTTAAATTGTTTCCAGTTGTTTTATTTTATTTAGTGTTTGACCCCAACTTGATGTGCAGCCATTTGCTTTTGACACTAATACTAAGATTTAATGCAGACTTCACAAGTTAAAGATTTGATCTCACATCACCTCCATGTCAGACACCAGTTACAAATCCCAACACCAACCTTTAGTTCTGACCAACTGGCTAAATAAAATGTTCCCATATCTCCTTCTTCAGATTCTATACAGAACTTATGTTTGGGTTTCCTAGTTTATCATAAAGTATACATCTCAAAGAGATACTATGTAGGAAAAGGTTGAGGGAAATGAGTTGAAGGAATGGGAAAAAAGTTCTAACCCTTCCATCATGCTTGTGCTTTCGTGGCAACCACCCCCCCCATCCCAAGGTCCCCATCTGTGATTCACCTTAATACATACATACACCAATAGCATACACCACCAATCAAGAGATTCTAAAGGATCATGAAGCTCAGAGTCAAAGATTAAGTATGTATTTTATTATTCTATAGTAAAGAGATAGAAGAATATCCATCTCAGGGATTTAAATTAGGTAGACTATGTAATTAGACTTGTGCACATGGTACACTGAAAGATCCTGAACAAATGGTGATTATTCCTAGTTTTCCACAAGAAGTCACAGGACTACTCCATTTCTTTACCATTGCAAGTCTGTCTTGATACATGAACAACCACATATTCAATCAGAATATAATTCATTGTCACTGGATCACACTTGCTATGACTGCAAGTATAAAAACAAAATCAGTTATGAGCATGTGTTTCTCTCTCTCTCTCTCTCTGGGTGCTCCAGGTTCTTGATGTCTCACTAAAAGAAGTGAAGGAAGACCCACACAAGTAGTAAAGCAGAAAGAAACTTCATTAAGAGCAAAGCAACAGTAAAGTTTTGCAATACGATGCCAAGAGAGGCAATGGGCACCCCAGTAGAAACAGCTGCTTTTCAAGGAGGCCACAAGACATCAGTGGCTAGACAGATTTGAATTTTGTAACATTTGTTCTAGTAAATGTATCTTTAACCATGATGCATCTAATTTTAATTAGCTAGATGCACCCAGTTAAACAAAGGCATAAACTATTAAATAGAAGAACTCACTTAAAGGACACAGTTTGCCTTACTATGCCTGCACCAAAAACCAGTGCAGGTTACATGTCCTGCGGTTGTTCCAACCCTGGATGTATGCAAGAACATCTTTGAATGGTTGCTAAGGGGAAGAGAAACCTAATTCAGTTTTTGGAGTGGGATGTATGTGCAGTTCAGTACAGGTAGGGTGGGTGATCTCAGGTTCTCAATAGTTTGCTAGAAACATTGTTCAGAAAATAGGTTTGTTTACTGCTCAAGACTAGCAAAGTCCTGAGTGGCTATTGTGTGCAGCCTACTGTGCCAGAGGCTGGAAATAGCAAGTGTTTCAAACTCCTGGGTGCCTTGTAGAGGTCTCTTTCTTCATCTCACACCAAGCTAGCTCATCTCCACTTTGCTCCAGTACTTCATTAGAACTCACCCCCCATTGTCTACACAGTTATTGTTTTTTTGTGTGTGTGCATTTTTTTCTGTAATGTCATCTATGCCCCAAATATATGCCTACCTTTGTTTTTAAGTGTCATTTCCAATGTCTTTTATTCCAGGATGTCAACCACACCAGGAAAGTTCCAGTGCAGAATAAATATAATCCTTCAGCATGGTAACATAGCATGATCTCTGGCATCCACTGTGTACAAACATTCTAATATTTCTGAACTAGAAGTTTCAGAAAAGCATATTTCTCTGTCACTCCTCTCCCAAGTAACCCAGTGTTTATTACACAATGGGCTAGGCATGGGCATTCTTGGAATTAAATAGATGCAAATCTGTCATGATTAGACTGTGTTCTACTCTAAGTTGCTCCACATTGTTTGAAAGTTTGGTGTTTAGGCTGTGCCTTGCCCTGCGTGATGGTTTCCCATAGGAGTATATGACTCATTTTTGAGTGTACAGGCAGAGGAAGAGGGGATTTTCACAAGTTATTTGGGCATAGAGACACTATTCATACAGAAATTGTGGGGTTCTTCCCAATGTACCAATATATACCACACACTAATAATTTGGCATGTTCCCAGGTTTTTTTTTTTAATTTAATTTATTTATTTGCAAGCAGAGAGAGATGGAAGAGAGACAGACAAAGAAAATAGGCATGCCAGGGCCTCCAGCTGCTGCAAACAGACACCAGATGCATGTGTCACTTTGTATCTCTGGTTTTACATGGACTGGGAAATCAAACTCAGGTCATTGGGCTTTGCAGGCAAGTGCCTTAACCACTGAGCAATCTCTCTAGCCCCTCTTTTAAAAATATATTATATTTATTATTTATTTTCAAGGGTGGAGAAAGATCGAGAGAGAGAATGGGTACACTAAGGCCTCTTGCCACTGCAAAAGAACTTCAGATGCATGCACCACTTTGTGCACCTGGCTTTATGTGTGTACTAGAGAAGTAAACTCAGGTGATCAGGCTTTGCAAGCAAGTACCTTTAACCACTGAGGCATCTCTCTAGCCCCCCACATTCTTGTTTTATTAATTCCATTCACCAGAGGATAAGGTTCAGAGATATTTTATTATATCTTATAGCTTATACCAGAATTTAAGAAAAGGAAGCAAGGCACAGCTCCTGCCAGAGAGACAAGAGGTGGTTTATGAGTCTAATGGATGGGCAACTGGTTTAATCCGTCTAGTCTTAGTAGCAGGTCTCCATAGGGAGTGGAAGGACTCCCCTAAGTAGTCCTGGAATCCAGTGTCTGGAATCAAGATCTCTGTAATGGGGCAATCTTCTCAGAATCATAATTTCTAATAGGGTCTTCTTAGGAGGGAGTGGAAGAAATACCTAAGGAGTGGAAATAATGAAAATGGAATTTTGGGGTTCCTCATCAATACACCAAGACATACCAACACAATAATACATTTGGGGTATCCCCAGGTCCTTGTCTTCTTATAAATTAAAAGAATTGAAATTCACAGCCCAGAATGTAAGACTTACAGAGACTTTGTCAGATTAAGAGAAGGAAAGAGAAGGAAGTAGATGGAACTCCTACCATGTGGGATGCAGAAGGGGTAGAGAGCCCATATGGAGAGCAGAGCATGGGCTTGGAAGAAAAATGTTAGGTGGGGAGGGCTTTCTGAGAAAATTTAAAAGGTCCAGAGCTTAAAAAAAGAAAAAGAAAAGCTAAGAGGCAGGGTGTTATAACAAAGTTTATGGAGTCCAGGAGAAGTCCTTGAACCCCAAATCCTGAGTTTGTGTCTGTTTTTAACCAAACTATTTGATAAACCATACTGACAAGGAAGATTTATAACCCATTACATTTTATTCAGAAATCAATGATATGAGGAAGTGTGAGGGTTAAAGAACCAAGGAAGGGAAAGTAGATGCACCCCTGTGGCCTAAGTGTCCATGTATGAATGAAGCATGAGCCTACCCTGTGAGAAGGGATTTGCAGAAGAAAGAGAAGCAAGTTCAGAGAGCTCCTGCCACGTGGAGGGCAGGGATAGAGAGCCCATGTGGGAGCTGCATGGAGGCTTATAGGGAACCTGGAAGTTCAGGGAAAATGAACAGCCAGCAAATAAAAGTCCCGCCCACTTGTTAAATGTCTATTTGTCACCCTATTGTGATGGTCTTTACCTTCAGATGAGGGCTGGTTGGTCTAACCTAAGGGCTGCTTCAAGAAGAGGCCAGCCATGATGCCAAGTTTTGGGGCTGAGCTTAACCAACAACAATGCCAACATCAGATTTAAATTCTAGGAAAGGGGAACTCCCTCTCAGGAGGGACTTGGGTTGTTTGTGGAAAAACAGATCTAGGGAACTCCTTTAGTCAAGGAATAAGGAGAGGAGAAATCTTCTCTGATTTCTAGTAAAGTAGAATTTGTAAGGGCAGATTTAAGGACATTTCTGGTCTTTACGTTCATGGTCCAGTCACCCTAAACTACCTAACAAAGCTCCCTGACTCCCTCTTGGTGGCACCCACCTATAATTCCAATACTCTGGAGTCTGAGGTAGCTGGATCACTGGGTGTTTGAATCTAGTTTGGGACTACAGAGTGAGTTCCAAGTAAGCCTGGACTAGAGTGAAATCCTACCACAGGGGGAAAAAAATGCCTCTGACCTTCTTCATTTCTCTCTCATCCTGCTATACGGAATGAAAAATAGGAAAATTCTCATCTTTGACCCTTCCTTTTTCTAGAGCCCGTTAATTCTCTTGAGACCTTCTTTCTTCTGTTATGCTAATGTAATTGATTGGGCTCCAAACTTCTATTTCATCAATCACATTCCAGCTGGGTCTTTGTAATGTGAGACTTCAGCCGCTTGATTGGACTGGGGTGTTTCCCAAGCTTTAGTAGCCTCACAGAAGGCACACCATGGTAGGAGAGCTTAATTCCACAGATGGTTAATCTCATTTTTTACGTGTTGATTTTCCCAGTTTCTTTCACGGAGGGTAATTTATTTCTGAGTTCCAGGAGCACTTCATTGTAACCTCTTGTTTACCAGCTATTCTAATAATACCCATCATTTATTGGGTATTTATTATGCATCAGTCATTTTGTTAAGTGTTTTGTATAAGTTCATTGATTTAATTTTAACTGTAACCTTGTGAGGTATAGTAGTTTATTGGGGTTTTATTTTTATTTTATCTTTTCAATCACTTGTCTTACTTTGTAGATGAAAACATGCAGGTCCAGGGAGACTAACAAAATCTTCAATGGGCCTGGGATGGGTCTGAACCTGGGCAGTTCTTCCTTATGTCATTCATCCTTTGCACAGATTGGAATGAATAAATGGAACGTGTCTTAAAAGGTCAGTCCACAAGCCAGGGCAGGTACCATGGTGTTATTCCCAACAAAATTCCCATTCATTCTAGGATGTTTCTCCTCCTCTGACTCCTCCAGGTGAGGCAGGCATACCAGATACAGGTTTAATAAGGATTTTCACATTAAAGAGAGGTAGTTTTTGGTACATTGTGTATTCACATTCATTTGAGTGATACAGGGAATACATTCAAAAGATATATAGGGAATTGGAGAAAATGTAAGCATGGGACATTCAATGACATATTCATATAAGAGATGGACTCCCTTTTAAGCCCCAAAGAGAGAATACAACTAAAGCAGATGGGAGTGAGTTAGGGGTCCTCTGAGATGGGAAATGTCCTGCCAAGTTTTTGAGGCTGAAATACACCTCCTGCCTTTATAGTTCCCAGAAAAATGCTGCATCTGCTGCACTTACTTCCAATCAGGCTGAATGGGCTGATAGAACTCCCGTGATCACAGAGTGATGGAATGGTTCAAGATAGAGCCAAATGACCTTGGGATACCTTTAGCCCCCATTATTATCCACCTCTGTGTCTGACTTAACACCCACATAACTATCAATTGATCAACTATAGCCTTTTTGGAATGTACTAGCAGACCACCAGCTTCCACCAATCCAAGGGCTAAGAGTGCCATCATATAGCATCTGAGGCCTACAGTGGAGAGCTCCTCAGCTTTGCTATAACCCACCGACCTGATGGTCAGCCAGTGTATTTGAAAAGTGCCTCGATTTATGACTTTCTTCTGTTGGAACATAGAGTTGGGGTAACTAACTTAAATATATGTTCCTGGGCGTCACTCACATTTGGTTCCAGAATAAACTCTCTCTCAAATCCCTTTGCAGTGTGTTTTTTATGTTGTCAGTAGGCACCATGACAACTGTGAAATAGAGAAATAAGCAGAAGATATTCCTTAAAGAAGTTTGGTGGGAGATTGTGAAGGTTCATGGAATGTCAAAGTAAGAAATCTGTATTTCTTCAGATATCTATACCCTACCAATGGGATTTTCACATGCAAAGATCCCATAGGTTAAAATATATGGCTGTGCTTTTCAGGAATCAGGGCACTTCAGGTATGGTTTGTGATGGAATGCCACACAGAAGCCTTTCCTGTAGGGCTAAGAGGAATACAGTTGTTTTGCTAAACATTTTCTCAGCCATGCAATTTAAGGGTACATTATTTTATCTAAAAGCAGTAGATATTGATATATTATTCAGCTGTCTATGCTTCAGACAAAATTCAGCAGCATGTGGATGGTATTACTTAAGCTCATTGCCATTACGCTGCACATGCTATCTGTTCACTTATTATTGTGCCAACAGTGAGACATTAGTAGTACATACCTGTATGATCAACAGATTAATTCATCTTTAAATTATGCCACAAGTAACTGGAAAGTAAAAGCCATATGTCAAATTTTGTTACTAATATGTAGCCCATACTGCTATCAAAGTGCCCATTCTAGCATGCAGCAAATTAAACAATCTACTCAGTGAAATACTTCACAAAAAGAAATTAACCAGAACTGGTTCATATAATCCTGTAAGCCAGGTAAAATGTGGGCAAGCTGTAGGCTGAGGCAAACTGGCCATGCAATTCCGGCCTGGAAACCAGTGAGGGTGTCTCTGCTGAGGGCCTGAGGAAGTAGAGATGTTCCAACTCCACTGAACAGACAGGCACTGTGTCACACTCAACAGCGACATGAACTCCTCCTGCCTTTTCCTTTTGTTCTGCTCAGATGGCCTGCAGGAAGCCCAATGCATCTCACCTAGTCCATCAATTTAGTTTCATTTGTCTTTAGCAAACTCTCTCCCATTCAACCCCAGAAGCAATGCTTGCAGCTGGACACACTGGAACACCATCCCCCTCCCCAGATGAAATTAACCATCACAAACTGTTTGCCATGCCTGTCCAAAATAGATGGTGAAGCCCAATAAATTATCTCCATTCATTCTTTGTTCACCCATCTCTACTGGGCCATGCCATTCATTACTCCTGCCTTAAAAATTTCTCAACACAGGTCCAAAGTATAGGTCAGTGATGAGTATGTAAGAGGATCTGTATTTTCTCACCAATACTCAAAACCAACAAAAGTTTCTTCATGTTTCATAAAGATTGTTAGTTAATTTATTCAATATTTTTCTAATGTCTTATCAATTATCATAGAGCTTATAAGATGTGTATTTTGGGCTCATTCCTGAGTCTTATAAGATTGAATAAGGTAGATACTGTTGAAATCACTATTTCACAGATGAGAAAACTCAAGTTTAGAGATTAAACCCAGATAACTGTGTTTCTAAGCTCCTAGGCCACACTTCTGTTTGGTAAGCACAATAAATAAGTTCTCCGGTGGGGACTAAACATATGACTGCTGAATTTTGACTCTTCCCAATGCCTGGGGACCGGGAGTAAGGATGGATATGTGTAAGGGAAAATGAGTCAGAAAACTCTCTCCCTAGGGGAAAAGGAATAGCATTTTCATGCCTGAAAATTTCCTTCTCAGGTACCTTTTATTTTTGAAATTCAGCTTCAAGCATGGGCTTGCAACCAATAGGGCTAGCGGAATGTTTAGCCCATTACCTGAGATGAAGCAAGCTCATAGATTTCCTTTTCCTCCTTTCTGTCCCCTGGGAACAACTCTATTCACCTAGTAGTATGCCTGATCTCCTCGAGCTTCGGTGTTTTAAGTGGGGATGTCAATATCACTGCACAGAAGCTCACGGGTCACCAGGGAATTGGCACTCCCATTTGTAATGAGCTCTTTACACTAAGGAGAGAAGAGGTGGGGTGTACCAGAGAAAAAGAGAAATGAAGCCCAGAGTAAAATCATTGCTTGAAGCAGCAAAATCCCAGTGTGTGCGATGCTGCAAGGTGCTCTGGGAGAAGAGGCGGCGCTGATGCATCATCAGTCATCAGAAGTATAAGTAGTGCCCACTATACCCCCATGACGGAAATTCTCACTCTAGAGTAGAACATTGAAGGCTCTGAAAAGGCCTGTAATAGAGTCTTGAACGGTACACATGTTTCTGTATAAAACATTTCTTGCCTTGACTTTTATTTTCATAAGGTCTGTTAATAACTCACAAAACTAGCATCATTGAGTCATGGATTGGGGTACACTGATTTAAAGCACCTATGTTAATGGCCTAATTTTAGGCTGTCAGGTAATATCTAGAATGGTACCCCTGGGAAGAAGGAAAAGTTCAACTCATAAATCCTTTGTAGTCATAAAATAATTATTAGAAATGCTGACTCTGTGTTTCTTTGAAAATACTTTCTGGAGTCATCTGAAGCTGTCCTCATCGACAGCCCAGTAAGTAGTTCTGGTGTGACCATCCTTCTTTCTGTGTTACCAGTCACTCTTTACTATATCCCTTCTTTTCATTAGCTTAGTTCAAGTTATTAAACTAGGACTATTGTAATCTTCACCTAACTAGTCCGCCTGCTTGCAGAGTCAGACTCCTCTAGTACACACTGAATATCCAACACAGACCAATTTCTTTCCCCCAAATACTATTTTTTTTTGAGAGAGAGACAGAGAGAGAGGGAGAGGAAGACAGATAGAGATGGTCATGCCAGCAGCCTCTCAGCTGCTGTGAACGAAATCCAGATGTGTGTTCCCCATTGTAGTCAAGTGCGGCATTGCGCCCTTACGTCACTTTGCATCTGGCTAAACGTGGGACCTGGAGATTGGAACCACTGGAGATTGGAACTAGCGTTCTTAGGCTTAGGAGGCAGGTGCCTTAACCACTAAGCCATCTCTCCAGCCCCCCAAATACTATTTTTGAGTTAAGTCTTCAACATGTTTTCTTAGTGTTCTATCACTTTCTGTATATTGACCTGACTCAATAGACAAATTGTATAATGTTTATCTCTGAATATTGACCTGATTCAATGTAACACACAGTTTCAATGTATCTGTGGCTGCTCCAGGCAAGGTCATCACTAAAATGTGGTTTCCTTCTCATTGTGGATTAAACCACACTCCTCAAATTTTTTATGATGAAGCCCTAATGCCAAATATGGCACAGTGTGACTTTACTGAAGTTAGGACTTTACAAAGGGAACTGAGCTAAGATGTCATGAGGAAGCTTTTATAAAACAAAGAAATTTGGACACAGGCACCCAATGGGGGTGGGGGGAGTCACATGAACAGAAAGATGACACTTCAAAGCTGGGCATGGTGGTGCACGCTTTTAATCCCAGCACTGGGGAGGCAGAGGTAGGAGGATTGCTGTGAGTTTGAGGCCAGCCTGAGACTACATAGTGAATTCCAGGTCAGCATGGGCTAGAGCGAGACCCTACCTCAAAAAAAAAAAAAAAAAAAGAAAAAAGAAAGAAAGAAGAAAGAAAAAGAAAGAAAGAAAGAAAGAAAGAAAGAAAGAAAGAAAGAAAGAAAAATTTGACACTTCAAGGCAAAGGAGAGAAACTAGGAACACATCTCTTCTCATTTCTCAGAAAAAAGCAACCCTACAGACCCAATGATATTGGACTTCCAGTCGGACAGTGCACTTCTATTGTTTAAGCCATCTAGCTTGTGGAAGCTTGGTGCACCAACTGTAGAAAACTAACATACTTCCTTTCTAACTCATGAATACCTTGGAAATTATTTCCAAATTGCCCATGCTTAAATCAATTAATAGAAAAGGAAATGTAATGATTTGCTTAAACAAATCATTATCCATAACTTGGAACTGGAAAAAGAGCTATTTCCCCTTAGCATATGAAAAAGGAAACTCGAGAAATGTAAACCAAAATTTGTGAGCATGACCCAGGATGGAAGAATGCCTTTGGAAGACACAGTTACATCCACAGGGTATCAGGTTCTATTCCAGACACAGGGGCTTCAAAGGTCTACAAACAAAAGATCCCTATTCTGGAAACTCTCAAAAAAAAAAAAAAAAACTGATGCTGGGAAAAAGAAATAGCAGAAGAATGAGAAGTAAAATTAGGCCAAAGATGTATGGAACAAAAGCCAGTCAGGAGAGTGGTAAGAAGAAGGAAAAGTTTCAAGTGGTACAGAGAACACAGGTGAAGTGAAGAATGAGGAGATGTGTCAGAGTCAGCCATGCAGGAGTCACTGTAACTCAATTAAGGGTAAATTCAGTGGAGACACAATGCAAATGAAGTACATACTTCAATAGCAAACAGGAGGTCAGAAATTAAAGGCTCATTGTTGTGAGTCATGCTGACTCCAAGATTCACATCACTCAGCAATGAATATAAGACAGATGCCACAAGAAGATGCTGCATTCAGAAAAGGGCTGGTATTGCTACATCTGCCACTGCTAGGCTATCAGATTTTTTTTTAATGGTCTCTATGCTACAAAGGGTATAAAGTAAACAACACTCAGTGGAAGAGAGTTATGGAAAATATATTTTAACTCTCATCCTTGAAAAGCAAACATGTTCTGTTGATTCACATCATTCAGGACAAACAACTTTCTCCCATTTCTTGTGTTTCTTTCTTTGTGAAGGGAGCTCATTTGGTACGATAACCCTGGACTCTTTCCATTTCTTTCCTTAGTATAGGCCAGTGAACTTGAGTGCATTCTCTGCATGGTCATGTGGGCTGTATTGGCCCTTCTTAGCCTCTAGCTGACTTAACTGTCATGTAAAGCTATATATTCCAACATGGCCATGTTACTGGCCATGTTGAAGTATGAAGTGGTAATTTGCAACCTTCTGTCCTCTTCCTGGACTTATTTCTTAATAGTTTAAAAAATAAGGACTGGAAGGATGGCTTAGCAGTTGAGGCATTTGCCTGGAAAGCCAAAGGACCCAGGTTCTATTCCCCAGGACCCATGTTAGTCAGATGCACAAGGGGGCACACACATCTGGAGTTCGTTTGCAGTGGCTGGAGGCCCTGGAAAGCCCATTCTCTGTCTCTCTCCCCCTTTTCTGTCAAATAAATAAATAAAAAAATAAAATATATATTAAAAAGATAGTAATGTATGATCCTACTTTGTGGGTTTCCTTATCCTCCTGACTGTATGTCTGGATACAGGGACTGAGCCCGCTTTTGGAGACTATCTTCTATAAAGAATAATCAGGCAGTAATCCTGATATCACAGCACCAGATCTCACATTGCTTCCCCATAGCAAAAAACAGTCATTGTCTGGAGATTGCCTAGTTCATGACAATACTTGTTTACTGTAGCAGACAGCTTCAGGTGTGCTGAGATGAACTTCCAGACCAGGTATAGTTATGGAAGAAAGGATTTATTGAAGCTTATAGATCCAGGGGACGTTCCATAATGGCAGAAGAGGTTGGCCTGCTCTTACAGGACCAGGCAGACAGAAAGCCAAAAGCCACACAGCATAGCACACTTCAGGAACTCCAGCTAGGCACACTTTGCATATCTTTAGATTGAAATTTCAAACCCACCACCACACCTTAAGGTCCGCCCAGTGTGACATTGCCTCCAGCCAGGTGCTGCAGATGCAAACTACAAACTAATAAAACACTGACTATATTGGGGTACATCTATTCAAACTACCACAATTACCATATAACTCTACTCCTTCCCTCCCCTCCTAGTTAAGCATAAGCCATTTGCAATGCAGATAGTTACTGTAATGATTATGCCTGTAATTAATGATGGTTGGATCAGTAAATCTTAGAGTATTAAAAAGTCAATTCATTTACAAATAGGGAACAAGATTTCTATTTATCTTCATATGTTTGGATTTTTTTTTTCATTCTGATTCTTTAAACCAAAGTGAGTGCCCTGATTGGCATGGGGCATGCAGTAGATACTAAATAGAGGGTAGCTACATGAATGGGCAGATAAAGGAATGGAAAAAATGACTGTGTTAATGACTGAAGTGAAGTGTCTGCAGCTTCTCAGTCATGAAGCCATCAATACTTTTCAAGAATCCACTTCACTTAGGTTGTAGATTGCTTGTAGTTACATACAAAATTCACATGTGTCTCTTTCTGCAAGAGCATTTCACAGTTCCAGTCTCTCTTGCTTCTCGGTTCTGATGGTAGGCATTTAGGGTATTGCAGCAACTAAAAGTGATACAGATTCCTAAGATAAGTGGTCTTTGTAAGGAACATTCAGTGTAGTCACTCTGAAATGGGATGTGAAGGTTGCAAGAAGGTCATTGAGCCCCAAACCCTGGCTTTGTGTTTGCATCTAACAAAAGAACTGGGGAAACCAAACTGAGAAGGATAATTATTAAATTATCATATTTATTTGGTGAAGTACAAAACCAAGGGAAAGCAAATGAATACACCCACATAGTCTGAGAGCTCATATGGTGGGCCTGGAAAAACCATTAAAAGAGAGTTAGAGAGGAAAGAAAAGAAGTTGCAAAGAGCTCCTGCCATGTGGAGGGCAAGAGGGGGTAAACAGCCCATGTGGGAGTAGTGGTTAGAGGGTTATCCCCTCTTCTCAGCCCAGCCAGGTCAAGAAGAGGGGAAACTCACCAGAACCTGGAAGTCTAGGAGTTGAAAGGCAGCCTAGAGAGCTTGCTGTCCCCTCATAAATGTATTTATAACCTTACTGTAGTGGGTTGTACTCATGTGAGTCAAAAGAGACAGCTGATTGACATGGGCTAGAGGCTGTCTCAGGAAGAAGCTAGCCATGATGGCAAATTCTGGCAGCTGAACTTGACCAATCACAATGTCAGGATTTCTAGGACAGAGGGACAGATTTGTTGTAAAACAAACCTAGGGAACCCCTTTAGAATAGAGTTAAGGAAAAGCCAGCTTCCTCTCTGATCTCTAACAAAGCTCAAGGACATTCCTCCTTTTTACATTCAAGGACCCAGTCACCTTAATTACCTAAAAGGGCTACCTGCCCCCTCTCAATTCCAACCAAGATTAAATCAAAACTGCTTGAATTATAAGCCAAACACACCAATAACCCAATGAACACACATCATGATTTCTCACAGTTGCATGACCACAAAGAGTGATGAAGAAAATATTCCAGTTACCTTCTCACTATGAGAGAGAAAAAAAAATTCAGGCTTAAAGATTCCAAGGGAAACTCCATCATGGTGGGAAAATCCTGGTTCATTTCTTCATACACAGCAGAATGGGAGAAAAGCCAATACCAGCCAGCAGGAAGAGGCAGAGTCCCAGCTGGCTCTCTGCACATCTCTTAAGGCTGTACTCAAAATCTCCCCCCCATCCTCCCCCATCCCAGTGACACACCTGCTCCAGCAGGGCTCCACCTGCTAAAGACTAAGTAGGAAGCTTAATCAAAAATATCTGAGTCTATGGGGAACATCTTTACATTCAAACTACTACAGTTAAGGAGATGGTAGAGTGACTGCACATTGTATTATTTGGAAGCTGGTGGAGGAGTTTATGCAACTGGAGCTGAGGTCAGCCAGGGCAATTGTCAGGGAGAAAAGGTGACTACATAACAGAAAAGACAAGTTAGAACTCGTTATGAGGGACCAGAAGGTAGACAGGAAAACAAGAACTGCACCCAGCTCCAGCATCCTGGATTCTGTAGCAACATGATATACAAACCAGTGCCTATTTGTCCCGGACTTACAGACACAATTGGTAAAGGTCTTAGAAAAGCTGACCGAGGAGATTCAGTGAGAGCTGAGGTTGCTGTCACTTGGGTGGTGCTCCCCAGCAGGAGGTGAGGGATGACTTCAGCAACAATGTACATTCACTGCCCTTGAACATGTTTTATACCAATATGAAAATACTTTCGGGAGGCTTCTAGGAGTGCTATGGTTGACTCCAGATGCATGGCTGCCACTTCAAAAGGTACAGGGATAGGACCTGAAACGATCTCCTACATCAACACACATGCCACTTGCATGCCACTGGGTGATGCTGCTGAAAACAAGGTCATCAAGCATCTCTTAGGAGACCATGCATGTGCCCTTGCCATCTCCTCCACAAAGGGAGCCACCGGGCATCAGCTGGGTGCTGCAGGGGCAGCCGAGGCAGCTTTCGCTGCACTGGCCTGTTGTCATCAGAAATGCCCTTCTACTTTAAATCTGGACTATACAGAGCTAGAATTTGATCTCAATTATGTTCCTCTGGTGGCACAGGAGTTAGGCTCACCAATTCCTTTGGTTTCGGTGGTTCTAATGCAACACTGTATTGCTGGCATGTAGAATAAATCATTTGTACTTAAACAATAGCTTTTTAAATGTTACAAATGTAGAAATAATAAATACATGTATATATTTTAAAAAAAGAAAATACTTTCACACATCAACTCCAAAGCTCTCAAGTAACTATTATTAACTCAGGACTGTTGAAGGACTGTTATAGGAAACAATTTCTGTATCTGTTTTAGTGTTGTAGATACATAAAACTAAAGCAATAAGTTTATGATCTTTTGATTTGTATGGTCAGGAATTTGGGAGGCACTTGGCTGGCTGGATATGCATGGTTTGGCATTGCTTTTGTGGTTCCAGTAAAGAGTGGCTAGCTTTGGAAGAGCAGCAATTGGGCTGCAGTAGAAGGACCTCTGTGCTGCTCCCAGGCTTAAGAACTGGGTTGCTAACATGGGAGCTGGAGGCTTTGAGAGCAAGTGCTCCATGGGAAAGCCAAACTGGCACAGCTCCTTACCATTTAACCTTGGAAGTCACACAATGTCACTTCTGCTATGTTGTATTTTAAACAGTCAAGAGTTCATCCAGATGCAAAAGGAAGGTCAGGAATTAGAGTCAACCTTTCACTAGGCATGGTATGGTTGTTGAAGAGCAAATAACCTGGGGAGTGGCATACTGCTTTCCATATATGCGAGTAAGGACTCACGTTAAAATCAGCTCATGAACTTTACTCTCTCCTTAGTTCTCTAGTATTTCCTGAAGCTGAACAACAATGAATATCAACTTAATGTTAATATTGTTTGGAATTCTTGTCATAATTGTGATAGATCTCAAAGTATGGTCACAACAATCCCTGCTATAAATATTTTTCCTAGCACCGAGACAACTAATATCTTGCGAATGAATCACAGATAAATGAAGCCCACACAAAAATATCATGAAGTAATTACTGTTTGAGCCTTTCAGCTTTCTCATCTGTGAAATGACAATACCCTATTCCAATAACCTTACTTGACCTTCCACATTATTTACAGAGTGTATAATAAATAAGATCTTACTAAATGTGTTTTTCAAAATGCAGAGTTATTAGCTATTTTCTATAACATAACAGAAAAGAAAACTATTTTTTTTTTTTAGAAATGATAGTTTTGCTGGCTCTTCCCAGATAGGAAGTTTGCATGTGAGAATAAAAGAACAATATTAAGAAATATAACTCAGAACCTCCTTCCAACCTTCTTGATCTTCAAACATGTACAGTGCTTTTTATCTAAAAGTAATACATGACTCAAAGATAAAACAATTTTAAGAAATGGAGATGGATTAATAAAATATTTACCATGCCAAAAAAGAAAAAAGAGCTGCTCTAATTCCCTATATTTCTCTTCATTCTGGGCTTCAGAATGTTTGCTCATGTGGAACACAAATGAATCTTGGCGAAATCTAGCAGAAGTTTTGGATTAAATGGTATGCTGAATAAACAATGCTGACACATTTTAATGAGGTCATATAAAAGGCTGAACTGAAAAGAGATATTTAAAATATCACTTGGAGGTTCTAGCCTTAAGCTAGTCCCTAGAGATTTCCATTTTATGTCTTCTCTCTGTACTATTATGGAAGATGTAATCCTCTCCTGCTTGTCATTGCAGGACTTCTGAAAATAATTAAGCTTATGCCAATGAAATCTGTATACATAGCCTGTCAGTCATTTCTTCAAATTTGTCAAAAACAAAGTTAACTAACATAGCCAAAGTTTTATATTAGACAATATCAAAATACTTATTTTTGGTGATGCCTTCTGATAGTCACAAAAACTTATGAAAAAATCAACTTAAGACTTGAGAGACCAAAAGCAAAAAACTTCTTGAAATGTTTGGACCAAATTCATATGATTATATGCAACATTTGCTGGCTCTGACAGGCTTGGAATGCAGGAAGATCCTTATCTCTATCATTTATGGGAAGAAAGAAAGAGTCTGAAGCAGCCAGCCAGGACACTATGTCCTAAGCAGTCTGGTACTGTCAGTAGTACGTTGTAGACATTGTGCACTTAAAAGGTAGAACAGTTTGAGTTGTTGACACAAAGGCAATCCATAGCAGAAGCATGGGAATATGTGACCTGACTGGAATGAGGTCAAAGAACTACCAATGATGAAAGTTTCAGTTAGGACATTGGCATACATATCCACACAGTAGAGCAAAAGGTTGAGTGAGTTTTCAGAGTGTCTTTTGATTTGAAGGACTGAATAGAAAACCATTAGCTTCCCTTGACAATAAGAGTATGAGTATAGAATAGCCAAGAACAATGGGTTTTAGGAGAACAGAAATTTTACAAGGGGTCTGGAGGCATAATGGCTTAGAAAATTGGGGGGAGCTAGAACTTCACCACCTTCTATCCTTAAGCTCCCTGGATCTTAGGGAAACATGCCATTTTGCTTAAGTGAGCCAATGAGAATTCTGACCACTGACAGAAGCAGGATTTAGTGAAGATTACAGGGTACAGTGATGATCTGTGGGGGAGATGAGGAAGCAAAGAGGTGGCTTCATAGAAAAAGATGCTATATGAGGATATCATTAGCCACTTACTAAAAATCAGAATATATGGACAATTCTCATTAAAAAAGAATATTGCCCATTTGAATAGACTGTCTGGGCAAATGGAACTAATTAAATTAGCTACTTAATTGAACTAAATTAGACTTTAAAATTATCAGATTCATTATACATGCATATACGTAGACACATATATAGCAGTAATACACATTAGACTTTTCAACTATATTTGCTTTTATTCAGAGATAAATCTTCTCATCTACATGCCAAGTTTCTAAGAATAAAGGGTGTGGTGTGCTTCAGTGTGATCTTGTTGAATGATGTCAAACTCAGATGTCAAATTAAGAGTACCTGATGCACTCACCTGCATCTTTCTCTTTTTTCTTTATTTCATTTGCTTCTATTCAAAAATAGTATCTTTTCTTACCTGAGACTCCCACGGATCTGTCAGTGTGACCCAGTATCCTGATAGATGCAGTGAAGAACAGTGTGGACATACTTTAAAAATGGTCCTTGTCCCTTCTCATTTAACTTGTTGAGCTGTCATATCTGATTTCAGGTTGGGTACATCTTCTGAAGCTCAGCTTCCACATCACAGCTCCTGCCTGCCAGCCTGTGTGTTCCAAAGGGTTGTCTCTTGCTAATCCCATCTGCTTTTCACCACCATGCCAGCCTTCTACAACCTGAAAAGGCTACAGAGCAACACTTATAAGTAAACCCAGAAAGGCTTATCTCCTATTTTCATTTGCAGTACATTACAGTAGACCTTCCCCATCCACCCTAGGAAGCTACTTTATAAAGTAGTTGTGGTAGTATGAATATATGGCCCCCAATATATTCAGTGTTTTATTAGTTTATAGTTTGTATTTGCAGCCACCTTGCTGGAGACAATGTCATTGGGCGGAACTTAAGGTGTGGTGGTAGTTTGAGATTCCATTGTAAAGGTATGCAAAGTGTGCCTAATAGGAGTTCCTAAAGTGTGCTATGCTGTGTGGCTGGTGGCTTTTCTCTCTCTGCTTGGCCCTGTGAAGGCAGGCCAGCTTCTTCTGCCATTATGGAACTTCCCCTGGATCTGTAAGCTTCAATAAATAATATCCCTTCCTCCATAAGTGTGCCTGGTCTGGAAGTTCATCTCAGTGAACCTGAAGCTGTCTGCTACAGTAGTAAATCTAGAATCCCTTGAATTCAGGTACAAAACATATAAATCATTCTGACATGGAGTTCATCCTGATAAAATGACTTAATCGCTGTTATTGATTCCAGGTTAAAGCTGCTGTTAAAGATAGTTGTGAACATGTGTTCTAGAAAAGATGAAAGTAATCAAGACAATAGATTTGCTTATAACTGGTCTTTGTTCAAACTTCCCTTCATAAGGTTGAGTCATGAGTTGATTAGTAAACATTCCTTGTGCTATTGAGGTTTGTTGGTCTGTCCCAGGTTCTGGCTGAGTTATACTTCCTAGTCTTCCAAGGAGGATGAAGAGTAGCTTGACAGAAGTTATTTATTGGTGCCAATCAAATTTCGAAACCTGTAAGAGGACCCTGTTCCTCTCATTTTGCTCTTAATACATTTGAGCAACAAGGGTACTGTTTAGTTCAAGTATTTGCCTGGAGTCCAAGTCACATTCTTTTCTGTCTACCAGACAGCCACATAGAGAGAAGCTAAAAGGAACTGCTGTAATTTATTTGTTTTCTGTTTTGCATCAAAGCTCAAAAAACATGACAGTTGAGGTTCTGACTCCTAGGACTACTGTATCATGTGGAATTATTTCTTTCTGGTTGCACTTAGCTGATGAGCCATATGGCACCAACTTATTGAGAAAAGTCTGAGCAAGCTTTTCCAAATAGAAAATATTATTCAAATTTCCCTAATTTATGCAAATGAGGCCATTCATTTTCCTACCTAATCCTCTCTGGAGATGCTCCAAGGTCTGAAATGAAAGAAATTCATCTTTTGAATATATATAATCCATATTAATTGTCTTTGACAACAAAGGGTAGGATGGTTCGATACCACAGTTGTTAACACTTTAATCGTATCATCTCTGCTGCAAACTTTGCTGGGTGCAGCACTCTGGAGAGCAGCCAGACCCACGGGTCCTCCAGCCTTATGGAGTCCAAAGTGCGACAGCTCATACATATCAACCACATTCTAACGTACATGAACATATGGCAGGAGAAGGGGAAAAATGGATCCAAACTGAGAAAGAAGGGAGAACAAAAAGCCTTATCTAAAGACTCTGGGGACAGAAACACTGATCTTGCCATTTAGTAACTTCCAGTGAAATAAAGGTCAAGTTCTTGAAAATGACAGTGAGACCTTCTATAAACTAGTCCACCTTTCCTGCCTTCTGGCTCATACTGACTGCAGCCCTGTATTACTATTCTTGTTCTCCAAATCCTGGTCTCTCCCCTCCCCACCCCCATTGCCTTTTTTTTTTTTTTTTTTTTTTTTTTTTTTTGCTTTTAACTTATTCGCTATGCATCTTTTGAGACTTAATTCAAAAGCCACCAACTTCATGGATTATTTTTGTCTCCTTGCACTGGTAGAAATATTTTTTCACTTCTCCACAATAGCATAACTCATTAATCTCTTCACAACATGATATTTTCAGACCCTAGAAGTTATTAATTGGCATGCATATCTTACCTTCCAGAGGCCATGTCCATGTGAAAAAAAATGGATTCATGAAAGCAAAAGTTAAAAATTTAAAAATATTATTTAGCATAGGTACAGGGAAGGCATACATTTTTTAAAAACTAATGAATGCATAATCAATGAATAGTTACCTTGTCTGAAAATTAGGAACTCCTCAAAACAGAATGTCTTCACATTTTGTATTTTTTCCTATTAATGTGCTTTATTCTTTTAGAGTAGTTTTGGGTCAAAGAAAAATTGAACAAGAAAGCACAGAAATATGTTTTATCTCTTCTGCCCCTAATCATCATTATCAATAGAATGGTACTTTTAATTTTTCCATTTTGACATTTTCATACATGTTTTAGATAGATAGATAGATGTAGATATATACATATACATATGTATATGCATATGTGTTTTCCCCAGAATTATCATCTCTTACCTCCTCCCATTAACACCTTTCTTCTCACCCCCCCCCCAAGTTAAAATCTTACACAGTATCTTATTTATGATAAGGTACTAGACAAGTATTCTAACACTGAGCTATAATTTTGACATCTTCATGATAGTTCTTAATGAATCCAAGCAGGAATTTAATTCACCTGCGATGGATATATGGGCGGTTATAAGATACATTAGGGGACTGTTGCTGTCAGGTTTGCATTGCTGGCAGAAATCACCCAATCAAGAGCAGCTTTTGGGAAAAAAATGATTTATTTTGGCTTACAAAATCGAGGGCAAGCTCCGTGTAGGCAGGGGAAAACGATTGCATGAGTAGAAGGTGGACATCACCTCCTCGCAAACATCAGGTGGACAACAGGAACAGGAGAGTGTACCGAACACTGGCAAGGGGATGCTGCCTATAATACCCATAAGCCCATCCCCAATAATACACTGCCTCCAGGAGCTGTTAATAACCAAATCTCCATCAGCTGGGTACCTAGCATTCAGAATGCCTAAGTTTATGGGTGATGCCTGAATCACACCACCATAGAGACTTACCTCTCCCTGAGACACTGGTGCTGGTGGTAAGCATGGCAATGACCATCCATGAGCCTTTGTTGAATGCACTTCTGTAAATGCTTATTTTCCCTTAAAATAGCTAATATACTGGGGGCGGGGGGTATGATTGCCAATAGTTAGACCATGCTCTGGTATCATGGCTGCCTTGAGTGAAGAGCTACCAGACAAGCTGCCAGCCTCGTTGATGGCATGACAGCTGGCTGTTCGGACATGTCAGAATCACTCTGAGAACATTCCAGCAGCTGAAAAAGACATTACAAGCATGACTCAGTTACAACCATTCCAGATAGCCTGTACCAGCCTGGGAAAGCAGCACTCTAAGCAAGCAAGCTTGCATGAACTCTAGATGACCCTCATAACCTTTTTCACCCAGGCCAGAGCACTTCCCCTCCTGACATCCCCTCCCCACCTCCCTCCCCCCCACCACCAGGAGACCTGCAACTAGGGCAAAAACACAGTCCTTTGTTTTTATGAGGGAATGCATCTCGGTTAGTGTGCAGGCTTTCATTTGCATGAAGGTCTGTGGTGATTGGTGCAGACATCCTTGTCACACTCCCTTTATTGGCTATATAAAAAAGCCTCACTTTTTGAACCAGCCAGGACACTTTGCACCCTAGCCTTGCAATGTTAGGCCCAACGAAAGACTTCTGGCAAGTGGTCTCTTCTTCTCTACTTTTGATCTCTATTATTCGTAGATCAAGCTAAGCTGGAAGCAGAAAGAATATGACAACAGCAGCAGCAGAAAACAGTGACAAGAACAAACGTCCCTGCACCCAGTTAGCAGAAGTGACAGTGGCCCAGCAACCAAAGGCCATGCCTCTGGAGAGTTCTGACAAGTGGCCTACACAGAAATGACGGGGAACAAAGGTGATAGACACAAGGTCTATGATGAGCTGAAGAGTAGAAACTGGAGACTCTGGTTGCTGGAAGAGTTCCAGGGAGTTGCTAAGTTTTAAAGGCCAAGGATCTTAGACACCCTAGGCCCAAGAGCTTTGGTACTTGTCAAGGGATGAGGTCTCGACACTCTTAAGCTGCAAAACCCTGTCACTTGGTGCTATAGAGTCAAGCATCCCAGCATCTAAGTCTTATACAACAGCTATAATGCTAGATGTTGCCTCCTGTTATTTCCTGCTGACATCTGTGTCAGCTCACTGCTGTTGGAAGCTAAGGATTACAAGAGTGGACACATTCCAGGGCCAGAACTATTAGTCAAAGCTCAGAGCCAATCTGAGTGCTAGAACTGTAAGTCTCTGGCTTCTCAAACCTGGAGTAATAGGCCCCTAGCTCTTTGGACTTTGACTTGTTAGATAGCTCTGCCAGTCCAGGCTTTAAGTCATGTGCATACTAGAGCTTGGGACTGCCCACAGTCAAAGTGCTTCTGTTTGTCTTCCCACAATTCCTATCTGGATAGAGCAAAAGGAATACAGGTAACAATTATGATGAGTCAGGCATGACAGGAAATTACAACAGTGGACCTTAGACTTTATGGCTGTAAGTTCAAGAATAATGAGGATTGTTTGATGCTCCAGAATAAAAAAAATTATAACTGTGATGGGCCTAAGATCAACATCTTCCTTATTAAAACAACTGGTTTTTAATTCAAAATTCATTTTGTTTCTTGAGGTATGAAATTATTCTACCCAGAAAATCAGTAATAAAGGTTAATAAAAGTAAGTCATGATTTTCATTTAAATTATTTATAAACAAAAGAAGTGATTACAATGAAAAGAAATGGAAATTTTTAGTTCATAAGCCATGTTAGGCTGTTTGCTTGCAATTTCTTTTAATTTCTACCAATGAATGTGAGACAGCACAATCTGTAGGTAAAGCAATTAAGTACAGTGGTATATGAATCTCCCCATTAAAGTGCCAAACTACTTTCTATTAATATGCATACAATAATCAGCATGGATGCAGGAACAATGCCATGGCAAAAGCCATGGTAAAAAGCAGCCAAGCAAGTTTTAGAGGAAGGAAGATTATAAGTATTTCTCAAAGTAACATTGTATTGCTACAAGATATTTACTACCTTAGAATCATATACACCTCTTTCAGCATCTGTACACATTTTTGAAGGCTATAAACTCAAAGAAAAGAAATTAACTCTCAATCATAAAGCTTGTCGGAACTCTTCACCAACCTCAATGTTTAAGAAAATACCTGTTGTTTGCTCAGTTTTCTAAGAACTATGGCATTTAAATCCTATAAGTCAGTGTATAATAGATATTAAGATTTCCTTGTCATTGAGGTCACCTTGACTCCACAGAGACTTCTCAGTAGCCTTCCTCGGTGTCTATTAGAAAGCAGAATCTCAGGACGTTTGCTTGTGACTTTTACACCTTACCTTGGCCAGCTCCTCTATCCTAAAAAATGAACACAGATCTGAGCATGCAGATCAATCCACTTGCTTTTGCCCTCTGTGCTTCTGAGTGAACTTGAGCAATGCCTCTTGAGTCCTTCCAGCCCTCTTGCAGAAGATCAGCATCTAATACAAATGCCTACTTTTCTGGTAATGTTGCAATGAGGTGAATGAGATAACTGTAAAATAGTCTGATAGTAAATGAAGACAATAAGAAAAAAATCTGTGACACTATGATTTCTTTACATATTTTACTGGAACATTTACAATTTCCAGAACATAAACATTAAAAGAATGCATTGCATAAGTAAATCATGGGGATGTTAGCTCTTTTGCAATGACAAGTCTCATCAACCCAATATGATGGACATTTTGTCTTTGTTTACCTCCCTAACAGGAAGGCTAAGTCAAGGGTTGTCTTCTCTGGCTATTACTACTACAAATGCTTCCCAAGACCATTGAACAAATGTGTTGTCTCATGCTGCTGCAGAATTAAATCCAAAAATCTGCAAACAGAAAAATCCAAAAGTGTTCCCAATCTTTTGCTAATTATTATTCCTCCACTGCAGAAGCTTCATAAATCTTTATTTCCTAACACAAAGTCATTTTTGCATCACTTTCCAATTTTTTTCCTGTCTACAATGCCACATGTGATATAAATTACCTAAATATTTCTTTATATACTAAAAAACACTAAACATGAATTAAGGTTTTGATGTGCTAGCTGTAATTTCATACATAATAAAATAAGTCCATTACTATAAAAATTTAAAAGTACTACCTGAAATCATCTTATACAACACCAGGGTTATAGATGGTATATTATGAAGAACATTGTTTGAATTTATTATTGGAAAACAAACCACTTAAGAAGCAGCTCAGGGTAAGTGCCAGCCTTATGTACCCAGGAATCCAATATTGTCTAAGATACATTTCTTAAGCACGCATTACTTAAGAAATACTGGCTTGAAAAATAAAGGACTAACTGTCTAATAAGTAATTCATTTGTTTATTTTGTGATACTTGCAAGTGAACCCAAGGACTTGCGTATCCAAGGTAATTGCTTTTCTGCTGAGCTACACCCCTCAGTCCCATAATCAATAGTTTTATTCTTTATAAATATCTAAAAGATAGTCTTGGCTGGAACCAAATGTTTGTTAATCTGTCTTTCAGAATGTGTTTTATAGAACATAAACAACTCCTGACTCAGGTATTAATAGCAGAAGAAATAAACCTATGTGGGAAAATGTAAATATAACATAGTCTCCATTTTTTTTTTTTTCAAATTAAAGGGCTAAGATCTAGGTCAGAGTTTCAGGTTCCAAAACAGGTATGTATTTGTGTTCTTGTGTTTATACCAGTCATTTCTCTGCCTAAACTTCATTTTCCCAGTCTACAAAGTCAGGGTTTTAAATAAATGTAATCTTTTTTCATGGCTCTGTTTTCTTTGTTCTATAGTTAATTCATCCTGAAGATCTGTTAAGGGAGATATTAGAGGTCTGATGTTTTCGAAGTGCTGCAAAACTCCTTTTCAGTTTTAAGGGGCATATGACTTTAATATTGTATTTGGTAAATGTGCATTCCCATAATTTCACAACAAATTTCCCATCCAGAAACAATCTGAATACAGACATTTACTAATATTATACAATTTTGGTAGTCGTATAATCTTACCATTTGTTAGAGACAAAAGACAAAAGACAAAAGAAAAAAAAAAAAAAAAAAAAAACACTGTCATCTATCACCTGGACAGACATTTTGTGGATTAATCCAGGGAACAATAGCTGTGATTCCTGATATCCACACCACCACCCCCCGGAATGTAAAGCAAACCCAAGCTTCACATCAGTTCCTTACCAGAAGAATTCTACCCAAAGGCAAATGAGCTAAAATAACATTAAGAACAGCAAATTTTACAAATCACTCTTAGTAATTTCCCTGTTTGTGGTTTATTTTTTAATTTGTGTTATACTTGCTTATACACAGATTTTGTACAGAAAAAATGTTGCCAGATTCTTTTTTATTGTCTTCCATTGCTTGAAAGCTTAGAGTTTCTTCTAAAGAGCTCATAAATATTAACTTTATGTCCTGCTATTTTTGTTAGCCAATGACAGTATAATCATTTGTTTTCTTTTTAAATTTTTTCATTTATTTATTTGAGAGAGAGAGACAGAGACAGATAGACAGAAAAATGCAGACAGAAAGAGTGAGTATGGGTGAGCCAGGGCTTCCTGTCACTGCAAACAAACTCCATGATGCATGTGCCACATTGTACATTTGGCTTTAAGGGATACTGCGGAATGTAACCTGGGCCATCAAGCTTTGCAAGCAAGCACCTTTAATACTGAGATATCTCTCCTGCCCTAACCATTTGTTTATAAGATAATAAATTCATCTGTTTTTTTCCATTTTTCTCATGAAGTAAGCTGAACGTTTGGCTAAGGATCTTTGAGTTTCTTTGACACATTTTATGTATAGAGTAACCACTCAACTTGCACCCTTACAAACCTTTGAAAGTATAATGATGGATTCCTATGATAACGTTAGCAAGAACTAGAAGGCAGTCCTTGGAGAAAGTTATTATTTTTTCATTACACACATTAACTATAAGCACTATACACCTTAGAAGATATTAGGAAAATATTTGATTAAACATAAAAATAAATCTATTTAACTGTGCACCAACCCATGAGATCCAATATTTTTTGAATATTTTAATGTAAATAACTTTGCTATTCTTTTTATTTTTAGGAGAGGGTTAAATTTAATCAAAACTATGATCATTTCATATAATATTGAATTTTATTTTCTATACATGTCATTAAAAACATTTTTCACACATAAGCCCTTTTTACCCAAGAAGTTTTTATGAAGGCTTATTGGTTTAAAATAGACAGATGGCTCAGTGGTTAAAGACTCTTGCTTGTAAAACCTGGCAGCCCAGGTTTGATTCTCCAGTACCCATGTAAAGTCAGATGCACAAAGTGGCTCATGCATCTGGAGTCCATTTGCAGTGAAAGGAAATCCTGGTTGTGGCCATACTCACTCTCTCTGTCTCTGCCTCTTTCTCTCTGCTCTCAAATAAATTAATTAATTAAATATTTTAAAATCACTTTAAAAATATATATGCAAACCAGCCATTTACTGCTATTATACAATTTTGGTAGTCATATAATTTTAACCTTTATTAGAGACAAAATACAATTTGTATAATAATTGGATATGTGCTTGTTTCTTTTTACACAAATGATTAAATCTTGGTTGAATTTGATGGTGCAAAATATAGAGCATCTTCAGTTTTTTTTTTTTCACATTTGATCCAATTTTATATTTATTTATTTGAGAGGAAGAGGAAGTGAGAGAGAGAGGGAATCAAATAGAGAGACAATGGGCACCGGGGCCTCCAGCCACTGCAACTGAACTCCAGATGCATGCACCACTTATGCATCTGGCTTACATGGATACTGGGGAATCAAACTTGGATCCTTAGGCTTCGTGGACAAGCACCTTAACAACTAAACTATCTCTCCATCTCTTTGATCCACATTTTGACTTCATAATCACTAATGTTAAAAATGTCACTTTGTGTATACATAGTACAAAATGACAGAAGTATTTTTCAGGCCATTTCAGAAATTGGTGAAAATTTTGTCCAAATGTTAACCCAAAATTCATTATTATTTTTTTGTGAAACAAGCCAAAAATCAAACAACAACTTTTAAAATTATACATTCTAACACACACACACACACACACACACACACACAAAAACACACATGACCTAAAGATACAATAATTTGATACATACATGTTGAGGAATTATGGTAGGAAAATATTGATAGATTTTTTCATAGTTATATCATTATATTTATATAAGAACAGAAAACTGTACACACAGTAAAATCAGTTTAATTCATAACATGCAATCATCTCAAATCTGAATGGAGGTCAGTGGTCATTGGTATCATATGGCACAAAAGAATACACAGTGCAAAATACACCTGTTGGGTGTCCAGGGTCAAGGCTACAATAAAGTGCTGGAGTACAACATGGGTGAGCAGTGCTATAAACACCTTATACACATGATGTGTTTGATTTGGAATTGAATTTTGGTCTCTGTGTGTTCAGAAACCTTTTACTACTTCCAAATTCTTTGCAACTCCAGATTCACTTACATGGATTCATGTGAATTAGTAGCCTACAGTTTAAGAAGCTTTGTCCTGTATATTATGATGATATAAAATATTTTGTGTTAGGTAAATGGATCACTCCTTACCAACATTCAATTTTAGCTTTTAGCTTGTCGCCATCTTTTTTCTTCACTTAAATAAAAACTTATTGCTAATTTTTATACAATAACATAATATATTTTGATCATAATCCCCTCCTATTGTCTTCTTTTGTACTCCACTATATTCCTCTCCACTGAACCGCTTCTTCTTTCTGATTAGTCTCTCTTCTATTTTGATGTCTTTTATTTATTTGCCCTCCTCCATCATCCATGATGACTTAACATTGTGCAAATCTTACGCAGGTAATGACAGTTGCTGTAAGGTCATGTATGTAACAGCCACTTCAGGTATGGACTATAATGTACCAAATCATTCCTCCCCTCCTCTAAGTCTCACATTCTTTCTGCCCCATCTTCCACAATGTTCCCTGAAATTTGGAGGGCATGAGAGAAACATCTCATGCAGTGTTGAGCACTCAGCAGTCATTTACACTAGACACTGGGGTGATTGTTTTAGTTTCTCCATCCACATAAAGAAACTTCTCTGATCTAAGGTGAGAGCAGCACTAACCTATGGTCATAAATACAGCATGAATTTTTAGAGGGCAATTTGATCTGATTCTACTTTTTATTGTATAAATTCTATTTTGATGAATAAATCTGTTTCCTTTCTTGTTTTTGTCTTTCTTTCTTTTCTCTTCTTTTTTGTTAATTTTGGTCATTTTTCCAGAAACTGAATCAACCACCATATGTCTGATGACTTTAATTTGTCTTGATACATTAACATACTTTTGTGAGGTAATGTTTGTATAAGTTTATCCTCGTCCTTATTATAGTTTATTTTTCCATTAAGAAGGGTAATACTATATTTCAAATTATTTTATACGTAGGTGTGTGTATGTGTGTGTGTGTGTGCGCGCATGCGCACATGGCATGGGTTTGTGTAGGAGTGCATGTAGTGCATGTGTAGGTCAGAGAACAACTTCAGGTTTCATTCCCAGCCAGTCACTCACCAATTTTGAGATAGGGTCTTTCATGAGAGTTCACCAATTAAGCTGAACTGGTTTACCAGAGAGCTCCAGTGATCCACCGTCTCTGCCTTCCTAGCTCTGGGACTATAAGTGTCTACCCCATGCCTGACTTTTTATTCATGTGGGTTCTGGGATTGGCCTCAGGTCCTCATGCTTACAACAGCAAGTACTTTACCAACTGAGCTATCTCAGCCTGAGTTTTTTTTTTTTTTTTGACTTTTGTTTATTCAGTAGGAAAAAATGGAATCATATTTTTAATTTGTCTTTTATTATTGGATATGTGCACATTCATCTGTTGAATTAGTCTCTTAGGAATTAACTTATATTCACCATTGCTTGTTTATTTATAAGACATATCATTTTATGACAATTTGTAAAATCTCTTTATATGTAAAATACTCACCCTTCCTGCAATACATTCTGTGAATATTTTCCCCAGTTTTTTAATCTTTAATTTAGGCTTATTCTGGAATATGTTTATAGTCAAATCATTGAAGATTGTATCATTGGTGAAAAGCTAAAATGCCTCCGCTAAAGAGCTATACATATTAATTTTTATGTGTTTCTCTTTTCTACTTTGTCCAGTGCTTGATTTTTATTCATAAGTATCTGAGTCCCCAACAAGGACAAAACGTTGCTTGGAATGTGTACAAATTCGTGTAGAAGAAATCCAGCTGCTGTGTAGAGGACTGAAGCAGGCATGTCTGAAGTGCTCTCAGGTACTTTGGAAGCTCTGCAATTGTTAAGCCCTGCCAGAGTGAACATCAACATCTACAAATGTATTTGCATTGCAACAAGTCACTGTTCATTATGCAAAGCTCTATTCCAGGGAATGTGGGTGGAAGAAATGGAAGAGAGAGATAAGAGAACATCACCGCAGGTTATCAACCTCAAGTCTTACATGTAACATCTTCTGTGCAACAATAGCAAACATAGCATGGTCGTCCTGGTTCCGGACAAATACAGGAATAGCTTTTGATAGGTCTATTTTATATGTGTAAGATAAGATACGGAAAGATAAAGAAAGTTTACTCTGTAGAGAAGCTTCT
Source organism: Orientallactaga sibirica (assembly GCA_036365145.1). Taxonomy (NCBI): domain Eukaryota; kingdom Metazoa; phylum Chordata; class Mammalia; order Rodentia; family Dipodidae; genus Orientallactaga; species Orientallactaga sibirica. The sequence goes on along the minus strand of JAEOAD010000031.1, from coordinate 8,666,544 downwards.
CTTTTCAGATGGTGATGACCACTGGGATGACACAAAAGGCAACATAGTGCTGAGAAGAAGGGATGGAGGAGTGCCCAGCACTGAAACACCTCTGTCACATCCTCCAGTGGCTCAGGGACCATTGCGGAAGAGGGGGCGGATAGAATGGAAGAGCCAAAGGAAGGATATGACCTCTTACTATGCAGCTGCCCAGACAGAAATTGGCCTCGATATCCATGATCTTGCAGTGCCTAGCAATACCTTTGCAAGACCCTCAAAATAGAAGAGAAAGATGATGTCATCAAATTAGGAGAGAGACTAATGGAGAAAGGGAGGGGATATGATGGAGACTGGAGTTCTAAAGTGGAATGGGGGAGGGGAGGGAAATATCAGGTGGGGTTTTTTTTTGGTATGTAAGATTAAAAATCAATAAAAATTAAAAAAAAAAAAAAAAAAAAAAAGTTTACTCTGTACCATGTATCCATGATCTCCAAACCAGTTTTAGTTTGTGCTTTAAAAGGTCACTTTCCTCTGATTGGACTGGCTATTCTTAGTTCAAGAGTCCAACTTGTACGTGATCAGTTTGAATAACACCACAGTCAATACCATCATTCATTGGTGATGAAGAAGATTGGAGTAAAATTCATTTAAGAGACTTCCACTGAGCACTTTCTTTATCAGGCCCTTTTCTAGGGATTAAGAATCGAAAATATCGGCAGCCCATAGACCCTGGCTTCCAGGACAGTGATTCTGGTTCATGATCAATGGCTTTTTGAAAGGATGTATTTTTAGGATCCATTTCAGACCTTTTGGTTCAGAGCAAGAGGTGGTGTTTTCCATGTGTTTCAGGTTTTCATCAATATCTGATCACTCTGCAAAATGAAGGCTCTAGTTCAGAACTCAATAAGAGCTGCATTCCTCCTGACCTTAAGTGGCTACAAGACAAACCTTTTATTGGGTCATTACTCTAAAGGTAGGTTTGGATAGAGAACCTCACAAATTCATATTGCATTGGATAATCAATGTTGTCACCATCTAACAGATGAAAAAAACTTATCAGAGAGGCTCAGGAATATTTTGAAAATTTGTGCAATATCACACATCTGTAGTTGGTGCAATGTGATTCCTCTCAGAGCTCTTTTAATATTTAAGTTCATATGAAAGAAGACAACCCTTTGTGCTAATGGGTTCAGAAATCTTTAAACCATAAAGTTGAATCAATCAGGTTAAGAGGATGCAGTATTTTGCTAAGGATGTATGTATCTCAGTTGGTATAGTTCTCACCCAGCATAAAACTGGACATAGTGGTACACACATAAATTCTAGCATTTGAGAGATGGAGGCAGCAGGATAAGAAGTTCAAGGTCATCCTCCACTCACAGCCTGCTAGTTGAGGCCAGCATGGGCTACATGAGACCCTGTCTCAAAGAAAATGAAAAACAAAGAATGTGCATATATAAAACCAACCCCTGAGTCACAGTTAGAATCCACAGAGGATGTGGGCGAGTTGAGCTCTCCTTCCTTTGCCAAGATTTGTCTTTGTTTGTTTGTTGTTTGTTAATGTTTATGGAATGCATATTCTTCTTTCCCACTCTACTTGTAAACCTTACAGCACATTTTCCCACTTTGGCAACTCGCATGATAATTGGCTTTGCTTAGAAACTTGCAGAAAGGAAAGAAAATGCAGCCACTTTTCATCTATGCCTATCTCCAAGAGGAAAGCATGTCCTTCAACAAAGAAAACAACACAAGCGAAGCTGAAGGCTTACCATCACCTCATTGCTGAGGTGTGAAGCCCAGGATAGAATGCACACTGGAAAGAGATGCATTTCCACTCTTTGAAAAAATCTATGCTTTCCTCCATCATCAAAACCACTAGAGATATAATTAACTTTGAGAAAATGCTTCTCAAACCTCCACTTATCCTTAACCTGTATGCAATCTGCTTTTCCTGCAAAACGTTAGAATGTCAAATCAACAAGGGACTTAAAAGCTAAGTACTAGTGGACCTATCCATGGTCCATGGAAAAGTGGAGGCTTGTAGGGGAAAAGCATTCAGAAGTACATCAGAACAATCACAATCATCCACAAATTTCACTGAGCAATGGCTATGTGTGAGACACTAGGCTCACTGCTGTGAGAGACACAAAAGATAAATTTAAAAGACAATCATTTTTGATCTTAAAGAAGTGATACTGATATTGAGTAAAAAGGCATACATTTATGAACAAATGACTAACATTCAATACCGGGTCACAAAGTTTTCCAAGGTAAATGTAGTTGTAAACTCTTTAAATTTTATTTTTAATTGACAATTTTCATACTTGAAAATAATATAATTTGATCATAAGCCACTTGTAATACCTTCTTTTGTTCTCCCTTCTCCCTTCCACTGAACTCCTTTTTTTCTAACCAGTTCTACTTTTATTTGGTGATTTTTTAAAAACATTTTTGTGGTAGTGCACATACATTTTTGTGGTAGTGTAGAGTATATGTGATATGTGTAGTTTACGTATGTGGGTGTATAGATGCCTATTTGCTTGTGGGGGTCAGAAGAAACTTTGGGACGCCTTCTTAAACACTCATTTATGTACTTCCTTGAGTCAAGGTCTCCCCCCCAGCCCAAATCTTCAATTTGTTATCATCAGGTCCTTTCACCCTGACCACAGTCTTTTATAACCATACCCCAAATTTTAGCATGGGTTCTGAGGAATCAAACACTAGTAGTGATAGGCTCCTCCTGGCCCTCTTGTTGGAGTGGCAAGTGGTCTTAACTGCTGAGCTCTCTCTCAAGTCCACCCTATATTTCTTAGTTGACAATTCCTTTTTTAAAAAATATTGTCAGATTCCTCAGCATTGACAGACTTTGCTATGGAATGATCTCATACGAATGGCACTCTAGTTGGAGACCTGTGATTCTAGCTCAGAGACTCTTTAATATGAAAGCCCATTGGAAAGTGAAACAACCACCTAAATTTAATGAGCTTGGGCATTTTTGAAAATTAAATTTCTGGGTTTGTGCAACCTTCAAATTATGTACAAATACTTGATATCTGTTGCACTTCTAAAACTGTAAAACTAATCAATTTTCCAATTAAGTCCAAACTGAACCATAAAAGCCAGTAACAGTAAATCAATAATCGTAAACTAGTGAATACTGCCACTTCAGACTTGGCTGTGTAACGGAGGGTGCACTCTTGACTGTAGCATTCTAAGGGGATAGGGAACCCACGTGCCTAGTGAGGTAGTTCAGCTCAAGGCAAGGTAATCCTAAATGACATTTAGCAACAGCAAGATTAGTGAACAGGTGTTTAAAATATTGTAGTCAGCATGGCAACACACAGCTGGAATCCAAGCATTCAGGAGGCTGAGGCAAGGACTGCCCATAGGTTGAGGACAACCTTGGCTACATAGTGAGTTCCAGGCCAGCCTGGGCTACAAAATTTGACTCTTTCTTGAAAAGAAGTATTTAAATCTCTTTTCACATTACTCAAGCTAGATTTCTACTTTAATTCAAGTATAGAGCTGAGGGTCACATTGCAAGAACATTTGAGTTGTTCTATCACAGACATGGATATACACTCATATTCCAACAATTATTTTTCTGTAAGAAAGTTACCTTTAACACAGCATCCCCTAAATCACTTGACATTAACCTGTTATTGACGTACTTAATTTCTGCTCTGCCACTGTCATCATCAATATACATATAAACATGCTTGGATCGTGAAATGCTGTAGAGCTGGTCAATTATTTGCTGGTCACTTACATGACCTCGCCCATGCTTTTACTCACTGTTAGAAGATTCTCAAAGTAAGAGCACTTAAACTCTTCCCTCACCTGATAACCCAGCAAATAAGCATGATCCCTCACTGTAGAGCTATCAGACAAGCAGCAATGAGCAGAGCATCTCTGGCAAGCACTCAAGCAAACTCAGACAGCACAGTTTCCAGAAAAGACAGCAAGGGAGAGCATTTCATCCCAGCACAATGGAGAAATGTTATGGATCTGGTGTTCCTCTATAAAGTGCGGTGTTGTATCTAGAATGTGAGCGGGATTTTGTTAGTTCAACACGCAAAGGGTGTGAGGAACAATAAAGAGACAAGAAACTTCTAGACATGCATAGAGGTGGTGAGTGGATCCCTAGCTGGTGTATTCTAAAGATGACATTATGGATTAAATCTGCCTCAAAAGGAGTAGTACAGTATTCATCACAGTACAGCAATGAAAAATAACACTTAGAAGCTGGGCGTGGTGGTGCACACCTTTACTCCCAGCACTCGGGAAGCAGAGGTAGGAGGATCGCCATGAGTTCAAGGTCACCCTGAGAATACAGAGTGAATTCCAGGTCAGCTTGAGCTACAGTGAGACCCTACCTTGAAAAACCAAAATTTATATTTTTTCTATAAAAATAATATTTAGAAACAAAAACTGTTTTAATGAACATACAGAAATAACATCAATCAGATACCTAGGGTAAGATTCAAAAGCCCATTGGCACCAATCCAATATTGAACTCCTTAATGTGTATAAAATTTTATTATTTTTTCTTTTCCAATGTACTCAAGAGGGATGCTTTTCAATCACTTAGATTACTTTGATTTCCTTTGTTTCAGGTATGATGAGAATGTTAAGAAATACTTGGAATCATGAATGCATCACATGATTGGACCCGTGCCAGGTTTCCTATGCTCCCTGAGAGCCTCAAACCTTTAAGATGAGGGTGTTCTGTGATTCTAGACAAACCTGAAGCACCCCAAATGTCACATGCTCTTAACTTAGAATGGGATTATGGGTCACAAATCTCCTAGAAGTGGATGCTATCTGTGTATGAAAGGGGAGTGAATTGTTCTGATATGTCAGAATAATTTAGCCACAACCCATGCCTGTGTGAACTAAGACCAGGGAAGAAAGAGGTGGCAGGAGGAAGAGGAGAACGGTCAGAGACATAACTCCATTAACAAGGGATGTGTACATTTCCCTCTACTGTGGTGAGTAATAGAAACCTTTTCAAAGAAATCAAGAAAAGTAGGGCTCTCTCCAGGACAATAAATTACACACATTAGTGCTAAAAGAAAGTAAAATGGCATTTTGTCTGCTTATTTCTATATTTATTGAGGGCTTCTTAATTTTCTCTCAAGTTATTTGAACAGAAGCACAAAAAATATAGCAGGGCTGGAGGGATGGCTCAGCTTTTGAGGTTCTTGCTTGTTGTAGTTGTGATAGTTTGAATGAATGTATGTCCCCCTAATAGACTCAGGTGTTTTTATTAAAACTTGGATTTCAATCTGCCTGGCTGGACAAGATGAAACTGGGGACAAATCCTGGGGTCCAGCCTAAAGGTTTTACTGGGGAAAGATCTGTTTCCAGCCTAAAGGTATGCAGAGTACTCAAGCTCTGCCTAGAGTTTCTGGACTGTGGTAGTACTAGTGGTGAGTTATTTTCCTCTCTGTGTGAATCTGTGATGACTTTTTCAACTATCAATGGAATTTCCCCTGGATCTGTAAGCCTGAAATAAATCACTTCCTCCCATAAACTGTGTATATTGGCCATCCATCCCAGCAATGTGAAGCTGTCTATGACACCTGCAAAGCTTAAGGACCTAGGTTCAATTCCTCAGGACCCATATAAGCCAGATGCACAAGGTAGCATGTGCTTCTGGAGTTCATTTGCAGCAGCTAAAGGTCCTGGTATGACCATTCTCTTTCTCTCATATAAATAAAAATTAAAATAATTGCTGGCAAGAGAAGCGCTGAGAGTTATCAGTTTGGATCCCCTTACAAAGAAGCTGAGAGGCCAAGGAAAAAGATGGTATAAACTGAAGCAGATCTCCTAATGAGGATACCTTACCAGTAAGAGCACCTTTAAGGCTTCATCGAAAACTTACACACGCATTCCGTAAGCTAATCAACCATTTAACAAAGTCAAAGATCTGAAAGCAGACCACCAAGAGGAGGCCAGTTCCCTATGTTCATTTCTGTCCTCATGTTCCCCCTTCCCAAGATTCCATGCCAGGACAGAAGAAAAATGCCTGGGCTAAACCTCCTATATGCCAATGATGTCCTCTCCATTGGGCTGCCCATCCCCTGGACTGTAGTCTAGTAGGCATCATAAAATACAGAGATGATAAACACTGAATGAAGGCATGAGGCCAAGGAACCCAATCTCAATGAAACTCAGTTTGGCTGAACTTTGAGAAGATAGCCAATGCTCAGCACCTATGTGATCCATCATCATGAAGAAATGGAAAAGCCAGATGCAAAATGGAAGAAGGGAGCAGAGAAAAAGCAGAACCACTTGATGTTGGTAACTCGCCACATTCAGACATCAGTAACCTCGAGAAAACAAATACAAATACTATCACAATCTACTTCAATAGGCCTTAGATCAATAGACTTAAGGGTCAGAGAGAAACACGTTTTAATATTAGTTTCTCCTTTGTAAAACTGTAATCTCACTGTCAAACTCAAAGGTCATTTAAGGGCTATGAAAATAATTGAGAGGGAGTCTGATAAGTATGTTTGTCTTTTCTTTCCAAATTTTTTCATTTGTTCCCTTTAAGATATATACGGTATTGTTGAATGCATAAAATGGTATCCGTTGGCATATAACTTTGTGTTTTGTTAATTTGCTTCATGGCTTAGAGCTTTGCTTTTACTAAAATTGCTGCATCTTGCTATTTAATATGTTGAAAGGAACTATCATTTGAAAGACAGTTTGCTTAGCTGCTCCCCTTTGTGGGGAATTTGTATGATTTCTAAACTGTATTTCCCCTCAATATAAACTCTGATGTTGGTAACATTAAACAACTACAAAAAAAAAAAAAATCAATGTTACAGTTACCCTATTCCTAAGGAGAATTTGGCTGATGAAGCTGCTGGTACCTGGGGATGCCGTTTCTCAAATGGAATGAGTGATTCTGTCAACTAAGATTTTCATGGGAATCTCTTGAAAGTTCCAATATCCCTAGATTAGGCAGACTTCTAATTTTAAAAAATAAAACCTTCCTCCTGACTTAGGCATCTTCACTTCTTCTCTGGAGACTGTTGACTTATTTAATTTCACCTGAGTGAGGAAAAACTACCCCGGATCCTCACTGGGATTTCCCAACACCCTTCCCAATTTAGACTCAGGATTAAACGGCCTGTAATAATTTCATGCCAGAGTTACAGAACACAGTGATTTAGTTCTAGTCACCCCTTTTAAAAATCTTCCATTTCAGCTTTCTGCTTCCCAGCAGGTTAGAATGTAGCCTCTTTATCTTTCCCAAGACTGCATTGCAGAAATCTCTTCATCCTGTTTGCCATCTGCTTTAATGCCATCTTTCATCCCAAACCTCCATTCCTTCTGGTTGTAATTATTATAAACTCTACTCACTGAGGTATTTGAAGTCTTTTGAATAAATTACACATTACTGTAGTCACTACAAAAATATACATGAAGGAAATCCACTATTTTCTATCATGCAAGGAGACTCTGCAGGTTCCCTTTTATTTTGTTATTAAAATAGATGCAAGCTTTGTGATAATTGTCTAATAAGATATAGTTCACACAACATAAAAGTCACCTCTTTAAACTGTGCAGCACAGTTGGTCTTCATATTCTCACCACACTACACTCAAATTCACTTTTGATTCTAACACTTTTTTCATCACTCCAAAAACAAACTCCATGTCCATTAACAATAGCTCCCATCAGACCTCCACATTTACCCTATCAACAACTGTTAATAAACTTTTTGTGTATATGTATTAACATAGTGTGGAGTTTACATCAGTCAAAAACGATTTGGCCTATTATGTGTGGCTTCTTTCATTTAGCATGATGTCTTTCAATTTCTCTCATATGTCACCGTTTTTTTTTCCTTCATATGGCTGAATCATATAGCATTTTATGTATAACCACATTTCATTACAATATCCATTCATCAGCTGATGAATATATGGCCTGCTTTTACCTTTTTTTGCTTTCATGAATACTGCTGCTATGAACATTCACACAATATTTTTATGTAGATGTTTTCATTTTCCTTGGTCATATATGTAGGCATGGTTATATGGCATTCTGTATGAAAGCTTAGAAGGACTCAAACACTGTTTTCTAAAGCAGCAGCACCATTTTATACTCTCACTAATAATATAGTAGGATTCCTATTTTTCCACATATATTACTAATATCTGTTCTTGTCTTTTCTTCATGATAGCCATTCTAGTGGGAATGAAGTGGTATCTGAGATTTTAATTCCAATTTACCTAATGGCAAATGATATCAAGTATTTTATCATGAAATGATTATGGATTTGCAGTATCCTTTAAGAGAAATTTCTGTTAAAATCATTTATCCATTATAATTGAGTTGTATTTTATTATTTATATGCATTTTATATCCTAAATATTAAGCCTTAACTATAAATATGACTTTCATAATGTTTCCTATCTAATGGATTTTTTTTTTAAATTTCTTGATAATCTTCTTCAAAACCCGAGAAAGAAAATTAAAGAAAGAGAGAGATAGAGGTAGGGAGACTGAGAAAGGAAGGGAGAGAAAGAGAAAGAAAAAAAGAGAACACAAGAGCCTCTAACCACTGGAAACGAACTCCAGATACATATGTGACTTTGTGCATCTAGCTTTACATGGGTAATAGGAAATCAAACCCAGGTCAATAAGCTTTGCAGGCAAATGCCTTAAATTCTGAGTCATCTCTCCAGCCTAAGTTTTAATTATTTTTTTTATTTTTGGTTTTTCGAGGTAGGGTCACACACTGGTCCAGGCTGACCTGGAATTAGTCTCACAGTGGCCTCGAACTCACTGCGATCCTCCTACCTATGCCTGCCGAGTGCTGGGATTTAAAGGTGTGCACCACCACGCCCGGCCAGTTTTAACTTTTTTTAAAACCCCTTTACCAATTTTCTCTAAGTTTACTTTGTGATTTTAGTGTCATGTTTCAGAAACTACTGTCAATCCAGTTATAAAGATGCATATCCAAGCTGGGTGTGGTAGTGCATGCCTTTAATTCCAGCACTCTGGAGGCAGAGGTAGGAGGATCACTGTGAGTTCAAGGCCACCCTGAGACGACATAGTGAATTCCAGGTCAGCCTAGGCTAGACCTTACCTCAAAAAACAAAACAACAACAACAAAAAAAGATGCATATCCAGGTTTCCTTCTATGTAGCTTATATTTTTTTTTGTCTTTGATCTACTTTAAGTTAACATTTCTCTCTAGACTGAAATGTAGCTACAACATAGCAGATATGATCCCAACATCATGCATGAGAAGACGCTTTTCCCAGTGAACTCCCTTGTCACTCTTGCTGAAAATCAACTAATCCCTAAGTATGTGGCTTTACTTCTGGACTCTCCATTTTGTTCCATTAATAGAAACATACATCTCTATATCAGACCCATACCATCTTCTTTAGAGTAATTTTGTACTGAGTTTTGCAACGTGACTTCTCTAACTTTGTTCACATTTTTCAAGATCTCTTAAGTATTCTGGGGAAATTACATTCCAGTGTGTATTGATTATCAGATTTCCAATATATTCAGAAAAGCCAGGTAGAGATTTTGTAGAAATTTTTTTACTTCTTTTATGACTTTTTATTTATTTATTTGAGAGAGAGAGAGATAAAGAGGCAGAGAGAGGATGAATGGGCATGCTAGGGCCTTCAGCTGCTGCAAATGACCCCCAGAAGCACATGACACCTTGTGCATCTGGTTTATGTGAGTCCTGGGGAATCGAACGTGGGTCTTTTAGCTGTGCAGGCAAGCAACTTAAGTGCTAAGCCATCTCTGCATCCAAGAAATCATATTAATTCTGAAGAGCACTTAGGAGAGTATTTACTTCTTAACAATACTCTATCTAATGGAAGTTCAATTGTAATCTTCCAACCCATGATCACAGTTGCTTATTTCTATTAATTTAAATCTTCTTCTGCTGGAAAGATGGCTTAGCAGTTCAGGTGCTTCCCTGAGATGCCTAAGGACCCATGTTTGACTCTCCAGGTCCCACAGAATCCAGACAGCACAATATGACACAAGTGCACAAGGTGCTACATGTGCACAAAGTGGCATACATGTCTGGAGTTCATTTGCAGCGGCTAGAGGCCCTGGCACTGCAATTCTCTCTCTCTCTCTCTCTCTCTCTCTCTCTCTCTCTCTCTCTTTCCCTCTCATAAATATATTACAATTTACAAAAAAAAAAAAAAAAAAAACTTTAATTTGTCTCAACAATGTTTGCTATTTTTTGGTTTTCCAAGGTAGGGTCTCACTTTAGCCCAAACTGACCTGGAATTCACTATGTAGTCTCAGGGTGGCCTTGAATTCACAGTGATCCTCCCACCTTTGCCTCCCAAATACTGGGATTAAAGGCATGTGCCACCACGCCTGGCTTGCTACTTTTAAATATACAACTTTAGTCCTTCTTTTGCTAAATTTATTCCTAAATGTTTTATTGCTCTGATGGTATTTTAAATAAAAGTTTTTCTAAATTTATTTTTGAGTGGTTCATTGGAAATATATAAAGCATATATGTTCACATTATAGATACTATATAAATACACTGCTCTTTTTCATACAATTTTCCAGAATTCATTGATGATCTCTAATATATCCACCTTATAATATACATGGGGGTTAGTGGGAGAGAAAGGTCATATATTTTCTAAAACTGCTAAGTATAATATTAAGACCAAGGGTAAAGATATTGTATTTCTTCTTTTCAAAACTGGTTTTGTTTTATCTTTTTTTATAATTTATATTTTATTTATATTATTCTGATTTTACATTCATAGTGTTGACTCCATTATCCTCCTCCCTGTCCTCCCTCTTCCCTAATTACCTTTACTCAAATGTTTTATGCAGTATTAAAAATAATTTCCAAGAGATTTTCTTGTTTCTGTCCTTCAAAGATATCAAACTTTCAGAATTAAGTATGAAGTAAGTCTGTGGGTGTGATCATTTAAATATATGTCCCCCAATAGACTCAGGTGTTTTATTACAGCTTGTCTCCAGCTGCCTGGCTGGAGGAGGTGTCACTTGGGATAAATCGTGGGATTCAGTCTTTAGGTGTGAGGGGACAAATCTAATTTCTAGCATAATAGTATGCAGAGAGGTCTGAGCTCTGCCTGGGTCCCTGCTATTGGCTGCCAGCTCCCTGCTGTTTGTTGTCTGTTTGGGCTTGCTCATGTGCTGACTGTTTTGGTGGTGATATCTCTCTCTGCTTGGATTTATGAATGGGAGACAGATTCTTTTATCATTGATGGAACTTTCCTTGGATCTATACACTGAAATAAATCCTTATCCCATAAACTGTGTCTCTTTTGAAGTTCATTCCAGGAACTTGGAACTGACTACCACAGGTTTTTCATAAATGAACTTTCTTACATTGAAGAAGTCCACATCTATTATCAGTTTGAATTTGTGTGTGTGTGTGTGTGTGTTGTTCCTCACACACCATACACCTTTGTAAGACAGTGCACCTTGTACATACTGAGGATATACTGAGGTGTTTTTGTTTTTGTTGTTGTTTTCTTGGGTGCTCTCAAGTTTCTTCAATGCCTGTCCTCAGTGTTTCATTTCTATTAGCCAAGCCCTGGGGCCCCAAAGCTCCACAAGATCCCAAAGCAGCAGCACCACCTTGGGACCAGGTACTCAACTGCCTGAGCTGGTGTGAAAATGTTTTACATTGAAATAATAACACTGGGATACTAGGAGACTTCCCATTGGTTGATTTTTTTTAACCTGCTGTACTCTATACTGTCTTGATTTTTGCAGTGTGTTAAATAAATTTTCTAAGTGGTTTTATAAAGTCGGTAACCTTTCTTATGTGTGTTCACTGAAGTCTCTCCTTGGTTAGCTTAGTGGTTAGTTAATGATTAGAGAGAGGTTTTCTCAAACATAGCCAATAAGTTTCCAATCTTTTGTCAGGTACACATGTGCCTGTTGGAGAATGCTCAGCCTTCAGCCAGGCAGGGCACACCTCCCCTGAGACCTTTACTTCCTATTTGCTCAAAGTCTTATGGTTAGCAAAGGGTGAAAACCTAGAATACTTTGACACAACCCCAGATACCTGAACCTAGCCTTCAAGATTCCCAAAATATGCTAGCACTTTTCAAAGTTACTATGGAATTTTTGTCTAATTGTTATTCTCCACCTCAAGGAACCATGGTTTAAATATTTGTCTGCGAACTTTTTTGATAAACCTTTGATAAATGCTACAGGGGGTGAAAATTTTGTACCAAGCAAGTTCTGAGTACATTAATTTAAGCTAGCTTTGTGAGTAGTGTTTTCCCTGGAAGTAGAAAACAGGTGATTCTTTGGGAATAATAAGGCTTTAAGGAATGCCAATAATGCTTTTACTGCCTCACTGGCTTTTTGACTTCTGGTCCTCACTGTTTTGCAGATTCTTGGTTTTCAAAGCTCTCTTGAAGCTGGGCAATAGAAAATGTGTTCTCTTATAGACATGCAGCCATTGTTCTTAATTAAATATGGAAAGATTCCTGCAAGTATTAGTTAATTTTAAGAGCTCCCGAAAAGTTGATATTGATCATTTTTGCCTTAATGGAAAAGAAGATAATTGGAAGGCCTTACACTGTCTTTTTATTTATTTATTTATTTATTTATTTATTTATTTATTTATTTATTTTTGCTAATGTCAGTCATATTACTAGCTTAATAACATGTGTGTTAGACTACTGGTTTTGTCTGTCTTTTATGTATCCTACACATGGATGACAGCTCAATCCTTATGAAACCCATCTGGGAACACATCATCATTTTAGAATTCTTTAATGGGTCAGACTTTCTGTTTATGATCTCCACACACAGCTCTAAGCATGGTAGTAGTCTACCACTCCCCAAAAATTATGGCTGCCACAATTTTGCTCATATTTTAGAGAATTCTCTAACAAAATGGAATAACAATTCTATAGATTCTAATCGTGGCTTTCTTATAACTCCCCTCCTATTGGGAGAAAGCTGACTGTCAGACAAGATGTGTCTCATTTCAGTGAACCAGCAACTCTTACTGTTAGTGTGTGAAAAGGTCAACTGGCTAATAGGTCAGAATTTGAGGGATGGTATAAGGAACACTTACCTGAGCTGTTTGTGAAGTCATCTGCTTATTCCTGATTTATCCTTGCTGCATCACCATTTAAGGGATCATATGTGATTGACATTAGCAAGACATTTTCCATTTAAATTTTATGAAACCTCATGTCTAGTTTAAAGTGGCTACATTGTTCTACAAAAATTGCATGAAAATAAGAAGTGTATATAGCCAACATCTAACCTCTTTTTGATAGCCATAGTGCTTGGCCTTTGCATACTCTGAAAATAATATGCAACTTGGAGTTTGACCTTGAGAAGTTTACAGCCATACCAGATTAATAGACCTAGAAATATAACTAAGTCCCAGGAAAAAATTAGTAATGTGTAATATGTTAGTATTTTACCATAGCCAGAGGAGAGTGAAGCCAGGAGGCAGGGCTTTAAAGGGCCTAGGGAGACAAAAAAAAAGGGGGTCTTACAGAAAAGGACATAAAAACTCTTCAGTGTTCAGTCTCAGAATCTGTTTAATGCATAGGTGATGGCATGTTCCTCTATGTCTGAATCAATCAAACCTCCCCAGAGCCCTGACTCTGTATGTTAATATTATGACCTTGCATACCTCCAGTGGGGATAAGTTAGACTTTGACAAGGAAACTGAGGCAAAAAAATGTGCACATGATAATCAAAATCTGATAAAAAGAACTTTCATCTTGATTACAGCATAAGTTTAAAAGGAAGTAGTTATAATTATTAATTATAAGTAGTTGAAATATCCTGCAATTAATTTCATTTAATTAAACTCTCATTTAATTACAGCACTATTAACATTTGGGGGTCCACTACTTGGGTGCTGCAGAGTTCTATATTACATATTATAGGATATTTAACAGTATCTGTGACCTCCACCCACTAGAGGACAGTACCACTCCCCCCTCTAGTGTGACTACCAAAAAATGTCTCCAGATATTTTCAAATGGTCCCTGGGAAATAAAACCATTCTCAGTTGAAAACAATCACCCTCCAAATATTTATGGATTCAAACAATAATGTGTTTGAATATCTCACAGTTCTTCATGTTGGCTGGATTCAGAGGTGCTGCTCACATCAATTCCTCAACAAAACACTAAAGAAACTATGCACAAATGTCAAATTTAGAAGCCCTGGTGCCAAATTTTATTTTAGCATTAAATAGCCAAGCATGCAGAAATAGAGTGGAGAGGCAAGATGCCTGCATGTTCATGGCTGTGCAAGTTCTAATAGTCTGAAGAAGGCTAACCTGGGATTGTCAATTTGATGGGATCTAGACTCAATTTAAGGCCCCTGGATAGGTCTGTGTGCGTGTTTTTAGAAGAGATTAACTGAGAGGAGAAGAACTCCCCCTGCCTCAGACTGGATTGCACCTTCTGAAGGGAGGACCAGATATAAAGAGGCTCCAGGAAAGACAGTATTCCCTGTCTGCATGCCTGCCTGCCTGCCTTCACTTCTGTTGCTGAGTATGGCCGTAATGTTGTGATTGTTGCTCTCATTGCCATGGACTGAATGTCATAACCAGGTCTCTTGTACCAGATTAGGACTGCTGAGGCATCCAGCTTTGGGGACTGAGCAGCTATTTGTTTCCAGCCTCTCTAGCATGCAGACAGACGTTGTTGGACTATCCAGTGCCTATCCTGTAAGGTGAACTAGTGAATCCCCCTTTATATTATGTGTGTATTTTGTTGGTTCAGCTCTTCTAGAGAGTCTTCTCTAATACAGCTGTGTCAGGTAAAACAGACAATTACAGCATTTTTATGGGTTGACTGGATCATTTTAAGGCTAAAAACAAGGTGGACAGTTATCTGCTTCTCCAAGTAGCAAGAGATTCAAGAAAGAACCTCAGCAACCTGAGCTGTGACTCTTTCAATGAAAAAGTAGCCTGCAGTGCGTAGGCCATGATTTTTTAATGTTTTCACCTTCTGCTTGTGTTTAGTTGCTTGACCTTTCATGTTATTACATTTATGCTTATTTTATAAATATTTATAATGTCAAATCAAAATGTTTTAATTCTCTCTGGGTTTTTATAAAATCCTAGGTGATGTCTTTTGAATTGTAACCATCATTGCCAACTCCTATATCCAAATAAATATATCCAAGTTCCCATGTTTATTTAGTGGAGTCTTGATCTAAGGAAATACCATATTCTATTTCTAATTCAATCTTCACAAAAAGTTCTTTGATATCTAACCAAATCTCTACCATAAGAATGTGTTTCTTTCTTTTTTCTTTTTTTTTTTTTTTTGTAAATTCAACACTAAACTTGTCTAATCAGTTCTCATTGTCTTGGATATTCATGTGATAAATGATGATATGAGGTTTTAAATTCAAAGTTGAATACTAAACTAAAGAGAACAGTAGACTGGTGGTAAAGAAGGACAACTTTTCTTTCTAACTCTAGCTGAGTAAAAAGCACAATGCTGTGGGAAAAACAATTCCACCATGTGACTCTCATCCTAAGTATTTATAGAAGGGATGGTGATATCCTTGTGCAGTAAGGGCACTGGTGATATATCAGTCATGCTTGCTACGTGGAAAATATCCAAAAATAATTGCTTGAAGGAATAAATTAGTAACTGAATAATCACACTGGATGATTTCACACTTGCCAGCTAAACATTCCAAAATGCTACAAATGTGTGATTTCAACAACTAGATAATTATCCTGAATTCTGCACTCTGACCTCAGCTCTACGTTCCATTCTAAGGAGTTTTCTAGCACAATCAGATATTATCTCCAATTCATTTTCTTCCTATAGAATCCAGTAAGCAAACAAATGTGCTTTGTGATCTATTACCATAACCAAAACCAAGACAAGACCATACAAGAAAACTTCTGACTTCAGATCCTTTAAGCCCCAGAGCCCATATTTCTTCTCTCTGCTTACAGAATAGATGCTGTGTTGTTCCATATCACAATGTTTAATGGCTCATTCCAGTCAAGCCTTTCTCACAATCATGGCACTGAGGCCCAGGACCCTCAAATTGCAAGCCCAAAGTTCACTCTTCAATGCTAATCTGTCTAGGCTGCTGTGTAGCATCTGGAAAGCAGACTATTCCCTTATTGTGAAACACTTTCTTATCTTGGCCTATGGGATAGCATGCACTGCTCTAGTTTTCCTTCTTACTGGTTCCTTTGCTGACGATATTTTCCTTTTCTTGGCCTCATAATATTTCACTGCACTCCTCACTTGATCCAAAGGCATAAGTTGCTCTATGGATAGAGTCTGTTTCAATGTTAGTTGATGCTACACCATGGCTATGAGGCTAATGATTTCCAAGTCACATATACATTTATAAATTCTTTAACTCAGCTTCAAGATATATCAACCCAACTGCATCTTTGATATCTGAGTAGATGTTAACTAGGTACCCCAAAATTAATATCAATGCACCAAACTAACAGAATATTCACTCATATGTGTTCTTCTGTAAATCTCTATGTGACTCAATTCAGAGTTTCAGGGTCTGCTAACCACTCCTCCTCTGCTCACAAATGGTAACCAACCACATGATGGATCCTTTCCAGCCACTTCAATAAAAATTAAAGTTAAAAATGAGCCAGGCATGGTGGCACACATCTTTAATCCCAGAACTAGGGAGGCAGAGGTAGGAGGATCACCATGAGTTCAAGGCCAGCCTGAGACTACAGGTCAGCCTGGACTAGTGCAAGACCCTACCCCGAAAAACATAAACAAAAACAAACAAAAAAAACCCAAAACCAAAAAACATTAAAATTAAAAATGCAATGGATGAATAAATATTCTCATTTTTTCTTTTGCTTTCATCCTAGGTAGGTCAAAGAAATGTATAGCAATTAGAATTTGTAATTCAGTAGAACTGGTAGTTATCAAGGAACACAGATAGTGGAGGTAAAAGCTTCAGTAGCTCACAGTGACTATTGAAACATAAAATTTCCAACACTGTAAAGCAGACAGCATGGAAATATGGGAGGAGGGATAGTGTGAATAGTAATCCTGATGACCCAGCAAAAAAGGTTTTTTAAATCATCTCTTCTAAATTAACTTTATGTATTAACTTGAAGTTTGTCTGCAAGTCAGTTGTCATACATACATATTAGTTACCACAAAGTATTGAATGTGCTCTATTTTACCAATATTAATACTAATAATAATATTGACTAGTTCTGTCATTCTAGGATTTTATCAGTACCACATTTATTTAATGAATAATTAGCTGATAATTTGATGACAATAATCAAGCTACAAACTATAGTTTTATCCAGAAAGTCCCTTGAAGACAGATATAATCTCAATCATCTGTGAATTTCAGGATAGGAGCAGGATTCAGTAAAAACAATGACTATGGAATAATGCTTCCCAGCCTGTTAGACACTTTTAGGTTTGGGCTTCATTCTTCCACTTCATGTTCCTTTTAAGCATTGTTCTTTTTCTTTTTTATAATTCTTAATTATGGTTCTGAGTGAGTGTAATCCTTATTCCTTGAAACTTACCTTGTACCTAACACTTGGCACAGAAATAAGTGAAGCAACAAACAGAAGATGGGGATAATCATGAGGAGAGGTGGCTCTGAATGTCAAGGACAGAAGTATGTCCAAGTGCCTCCTATCCTGACACGCTGAGGTACCCAGAATCTGCATCTGTCATTTGGTGTCATTTGTTCGAGACCATTGTTCAATACATCTTACACTGAGTCAAAGTCCTCCCTCTAGGAATCGGTTCCAATTGATTTTTAATGAATGTAATTGTCTCAAGGGTCACTGGAGTTACCTTTCTTCTTCTGCCATTATATAAGTTAGCTTGGCTTCTGATAGGGGAGCAGACAAACGTTAACCAAAAGCTAATATTAGTTAGGGACAAATTGAAAGTCAACAGAGTCAGGGAGGTGTAGAGAGAAGAACCTCTGGCAGAGTGGTTGTAAGCCATTTTATCTGCTTCAAAACTCATTGCAAAGGACAATAATTGTTTTAAATAGAAAAGCTGTTGAATTATAATTGGGAGTAATTGAGACTCCCAAAATATTGAATAAAACATTAGCTATTTTAACTGGTGTTCTCTTTATAATTATCATCAGGAGCAATAGCAACATAGATGATAGGTGATTATGAGTCTCACCCATACTCAGGTGTGTTTGGAAGTCCTTTCTGATGCGTGTTTATTACCAAGATTTGTGGCTAAGAAGATATCAGGTCCCAGTGCATGAACCATCCTGGATGCAGAAGAGATTCCAATTCCATAAGAATGAGATTCACACATATGACAACATTCACGGGGTTAGGTGTTCTGTGACTACAGCAGGGGACTCTCAGTAGCAGTATTCCCACAAGCCATCATGATGTCACTCAGATGCATCTCCCCAAGCACAGCCTGAGCAGGAGCTATTAACTGCTATTTTCCAGATGTCGGTCTCACCATGTCTGCTGTCACATTATTTGTCCTACATATTCCAGCTTGGTGGCACATTACCTCCTTTGTCTCATTGCCCTGCACCCATAGACAGGCTCTTCATAAATTCCACCTACCTATGACATTGATGTGACAGCAAGACCAGGATGAGGACAGGAGATGTAGGTAGCTAAGACTAGAAAGTCAAAGTCTGGCAGAGTGGAACAGACATAGATAACAGAAAGATGGCGATAGCAGAACCCACAAGGCAGTAGGATCTCTGTGCCCACATTACACCGTGAGGCACCATGGCAGGCATCATGCCTTACTGCTCTTTCTTAGTCGGCTCTAGACTACTTACTGAGTGAAAATGATTGAAGAATCTATATAGTATACATCATGGTAGACAGCTAGCATTCAGGAGTCAGAGTAAGCTGGGTTCAAATCCGGCCTCCTCTTGTGCCCTGGGTGTGACAATAAGACATTCTAAATAGGCTTGGACATGTCTTTATAATGGAGTGTTTGTGGTCCATAACTTATGCATGGAAATCATAAAACAAAGAACCTAGCACTGAGCTTCAAACCAGAATTCAGAAAGGTTGTCACCATCAAAGGTGGCCATGGTAGGTTCACCAAGGATGCTCTTTCATGGCACATTCAGAGCAACCCTAAAATCATTCTTTAAACTAGCTCAGGCTTCCATTCTCTACCTGGAGTGCAATGGGCTTGTCAAGGGAAAACTTCCATGTTCAGCTTGTGGCCCAGATAAGAGAAAAGTGGGCAGGCCAGTTTCAGGGATCTGTTCCAGGTTTTCCCATCTACCAAACACCATCTTTTCCTACCAAGCTCTCTATAGCATGCCAGCCAGGTGAGAGCGACATCACCCTTTCTGCTGCAACAGGATCTCACCACTCCCACTGGACTCTCTAGACCCCATTACCACTGTCTAATTATGTGAATCTCAAGATGGCCACTGTTTTAACCCATAACAATGCTCTTCTTATCCGGCACATAAAGGAAGGAATTCATGGGCTCAATGGGTTGGGGGTAAGGAAGATGAAAGAAGCAGCTAAGGATGATGTTAGGAAGACCCAAGCTGAATGCCTGAGAAAAGAGACTTAGAAGGAGGCTGGGTCAGATCCCTGGATGATTATGGAAATCATGAAAGTGTGTCATTTCATGGAAGGCTAAGGTGTCCGGATCTGTGTGGAGATCATACATGTCGTCTATGAGAGCTGACTGTGGGTTGGTCCAGATGAGAACAGACACCTGAGAAGATTTCAGGCTTCAAGATTTCAAGACTTACATCTTGAGTTCCATGTCATGGGCTGCACAAGGTGAACAAAGCAGAACGATGCTGTAAGGAAATCTTATGTGAAGATTCCCAAGGGGAAGAACTGGACCCTGCATACCTAGAGAGACTGTCCCCTTGAAAGAAGTGATGCTATCTGAAAAAGAACCATTAAGGTTAGTATCAAGTATGTTCCTAAAAGGAAATAAAGCCCCATCCGCTTTTCAGAATAGAATATGTGGTTGAAGATAAAACATGTTGTATCAAAATCTCTTGCCATGTTATCCTATTCCTGTTGCTTTCTCTTTCTCCAGCAACAGCAAAAGATTTAAGGACTCAGCATTATTCAGTCCTCTTTTAAAGGATAACTCCTTATTTTTTGCTTGTGTGTATATGATATGCTCTCTCTCTCTCTCTCTCTCTCTCTGTGTGTGTGTGTGTGTGTGTGTGTGTGTGTGTGTGTGTGTGTGTAATGGTTTATGTATATCTACGTGCCCTTTCAGCTCCCCATGTGCTCTCCTGAGGTAGGGTGTGTCCACCTATGATGGCCCAAGCAAAGCATCAGGTATCTCACTCCATTGCTCTCCCACATGTGATTGTTTTGAGCCAGAATTTCTGGCTGTGCCAGGAGATTGGAGCTTTTCCTGAGCTGATGATTTCCTGGCCTCTCTTCCCTTGGAGGTACTGGGGTTGTGGGCCCATGTGGCCAGGCCTAGCTGTTTGTCATGGGATATAGAGATTTGATCTCCAGGGTTTTCGTGAAGCACACTTATCCATCTCTCTAGCCCTCATAAAAGGATAACTCTTGACTAAAACCTCCTAATTAACAAGCAAGGATCCTGTGATGAAGAGAATATATCCTTCAGCCCATTTTCCCTCCTTTCATGGATGGTTCATCTTGAATAAAAATTAGATGCACTCTCTGCTTCCCAGCAGCTAGACATGAGAAGTAGCTGTGAACCCTGGGGAATTTCTGGGCTCTAAGAAAGCTGAATAATTCTGTACTTGGTAGTATAGAAGATTAGGAATAATTGGAACATCCCCTGAGTAGGGCAGAATGTTTCTCAACTAGGAAAAACAAAAATATTCTCAGGAAGAAGCAACCAGTACATTAGTTTAAGGTGGGTCAGGCCTACAGAGCATCACTCTATCATATATACAACAAAAGAAAGTGTGCAGTTTTTACTTATTTTTAAGTAAATTCCAATGAATAGATGACACTAGCTTCAATTTGAGGGGAAAGAAAAAGACCTCCGATTGACCACTGGAGCAAGCTTTGTCCTGTGGGCTTGCTTTCCCAAGATGCTGATCACAAGGTAGAATTCACAATAGCTGCCTGAAGGCTCTACAAAGGCTGGGACCATCCTGGTTTACTCTACAGGCCTGAACAAAGGCTCTGCAAAGGCTGGGACCATCCTGGTTTACTCTATAGGCCTGAAATGGACTCCATGGCAGGCTCATCTCAACCTGCTCACTATAAACCATAAATATAGATCAACTCCACATTCAACCTGAACCCCTCTTCCAGCTAAAAGAAACATAATGCTTCTACAAGAACACACAACATCCAGATGCAGTCTGTGTGTAAACTTCTACTTGACTGGATCAACAGATGGAAGAAAACCAAAGTGATTTTCAAGAAAGGGAAAGAGGGCTGGAGAGATGACTTAGTGATTAAGATACTTGCCTGTGAAGCCTAAGGACCCATGTTCGACTCTCCAGGTACCACGTAAGCCAGAAACACTAGGTGATGCAAATGTGTAAGGTCTCCCATGCACATAGGATGGCACATATGTCTGGAGTTCAATTTCTGTGGCTGGAGGTTCTGGAATGCCAATTCTCTCTCTCTCTCTCTCTCATTAAAAAAAATAATAATATATATATTTTTTTAAAAAAGACGGGGAAAGAAGGCTTTCCAGCAAAGGGAAAGAATGCTCTCTGGAAAGGGTTGAGGTATGAGGGCTCAGAACAACTAAAAGGCTTAAGTTAAATAAGGACCATTCCATGAAAACATCAGAGCTGGAGTGATCCTTTGGACACTGGCTAGTACCCTCATTTACCACCCAGAACTTCTGAGAGATGTGGCACATCCTCAATGCATACTACCCTTTTGTCCTTAAAGAAGATACAAGTTGAGTAAGAACTCACTTAGTTGTCAGACCAGAACCAATGAGTGAGAACTATGGTGAGGGAAATCTGGCCTAAGTTAAAGTGGTTCTTTAGCAAGCCAAAGGTTAATCTAGTAACCATATTGGGTACATAGATATATGGCACCATGTCTCATCTTAGAAGGCAATGAAAACTTCCAGTTATTCTGTTGTGTGTACCTACTACTGAGAATACTAGTTTGCAAAACTGGTTGTTGGGAAAAAGATAGATAATACAAACAAAAAGAGTACTACCTACCTTGGGAATAAAGATCTGTCATTCTAGAACTGTCTCATGAGTGTTAAAGCAATTGTCTACATTAGAATGTACCACTCAGAGAATGAAAATAGATGTGATTAAAATGACCATGCCATAAAAAGTAGACTCTATCTACTCAAATATGAAAGAAGGTATAGAGAGTCTAGTGTATGAACTCAAATACAGGAGAAGATACTCAAAATTTATAAGCAGGACTATTGCTGGCAGCTTGTTACTACTTGTGATGGTTATTCTTTATTATTAACTTGACTGGATTTAGAATCACCATGAAAACATGCCCCTGAATATGCCTGGGATGGTATTTCAAGGAAGGTTACTTAACCCTGAATCCAATTAGTATAAGACCATGAGTTGCAGTGCCCAACTGATTAGAAACGAGAAATTGAGCTGAGCACCAACATCCATCTCCCTGCTTCCTGACCACAGATGCAATGTGACCAGTTGCCTCATGCTCCAATCAATCATCATGCCTTCCTGCCATGATGGACACTAACCTCACACTGTGAGCCATAGTAAACCTTTCCTCCCTTAAGTTGCTTCTTACCAGGTATTTTGTCACAGTCACCAGAGAGTAACTAATACCAGCTGAAGCCATAGAGTCATAGGCAAGAGTGCCGCTTTATTGGTGAACCTGGTACCAGCACAAGGGCGAAGGAGATAGACACAAAGAACTCTCAACCCCTACCAAATCAGATATCCAGAGACACAGAGACTCACAAAACCTCGTCACTGAAATAGACCTAAAATGAACCCAACATGACTCAGGGAAATTCGCGGAAGAGGGGGCAGAAAGATTGTTAGAGCCATGAGTTGGGTCATTATGCACAAAGTCATTGCCTCTCCCACATAACTGAAGGCCACCCCCATAAAGCAAGACCCACATTACCCATGGGGGTAGGACAGGGAGAAGGCTAACAATGGTACCATCATGGCTGTATATATATATATATATATAATAAAACATAGATTTTAAAAAAAGTTATTAGCGACACAATCCCCTGTACACACCTCTGTGTTCTTGACCCTCAACATGCTACTGCATGTGAACAAAAAGTGAGATAGAGAGTGCCTTCCACAAAGGATGGTCTTACAATGACCATGCAAGATGGCAGAGAATAATCAGGGAGGGCAGTAGCATGTGGATGATAGGAAACAGGAGTAGGAAAGCCTTCTTGCAGACATGAAAAGGAAAGACACTCTCCTGCTATGGCAAGTCTACTCCTGAGTTTTTAATTATTTTTTATTGTTTTTATTTTAGTTTTGTTTATTTGAGAGACAGAGAGGAAGACACATAAAGAAAGAGAGAGATAATGGATGTTCCAGTGCCTCCAGCCACTGCAAATGACTTCCAGATGCCAGGGCCATGTTGTGCATCTGGCTTATGTGGGTTCTGGGGAATCAAACCTGGGTCCTTGGGCTTCGCAAGCAAGCACCTTAACAGCAAAGCAACATCTCCAACCCCAATCATGAGTTTTTGATGAACAAAAGACCCAAGACTTTCCATGAAGTTCCTGTGACATGATTATGTTTGTAATCATATTAATGATTTAAACTTTTAAAACTGTTAAAATCACAATGCCAGTTTCCAAGTGTTAATACAGTGTGCTCTTCTCAAGACAGGTAACATAATCTACAGGACCCAACAAAAACAGAAAACTAAGAGTTCTTCTTCCAAAGTTAGTAAGAATTTCAAAGTGAACAGAACCCTGGAAAGTCTATCCTGGATCATGGAATATTCCAGGCACTTTACCTGTATTAGCTAACAACAATCTCTTTATAAAATCTCTAGGTAGATTTTATTATCTCCAAATCAAATGATATCCAGGGACAAGTGTTTTAAGATTGTGTGCCACTTAGTGCTAGAGCCCTGATAAGATTTTTCCTCCACTGTGTCTTTCCTCTCCTACCCTTGTGCCAACTGCTCCTCAGAGGAAGGAGGAATCCTTCAATCAAAGACAACACATGTGGTGATATAAGCCCTCCCTGGATAAAATAACTGTCCTGTTCCCATAGAAATTGAAGGAAGCTTGGAAACCAGTTTCAGGGATGCCAAGACACTGTTGTGAGCAATATCAGAAGACATGGAGAATCTATTAAATGAACACCAGTGTTTCTGTACATCAGAATCATGGGTTAAGTCACCTAAAAATGATAATTTTTGATGCTCAGTGGCCAAAGAATCTGAAATTTTAATGACATCTGATTCTAATATGATCATCCAACCAATCAGGCATAGAAAAATAATCATATCTATAAGAGCTAATTTCCTCTTTCTCTCCAAATTCTAAGTTTTTGTTTTGTTTTAACTTTGTAAAATGGTTGTATGTTGAGGTCTCTCTCTCTCTCTCCCTCCCCCTGTCTCGCTCTCCCTCCTCCCTCATCCAGATCCTATAGTCCATTCCCATTAGTTCACAGAGCCTTTCCCATTTCTACACCCAAGTCTCAGGAAGCTGCAGAGACTTGCAAGATTCACAAAACCTCTCCCAAGGTGATGGAACCAATAAACAATTGGAGGAGGAGAGTAAGCTGCCTGCAAGTTCAAAGATGCAGCCTCTGTGATTTGTCACCCAGACAGGGGTGGGCCTTGTGGTGATGCTGCTGCCTTTGAATTGCCCATACATCTGTAAGCAATCCCCCAAATCTCACTAGTTCACTAAGATAGACTTGGGTGGAATCATTCCTTTAGTCTGCTGTTGCTTCTCTATCTGGGGTGAATAGATGTGTGTTCACATCTCCCCAGGAAACATTAACATGACAATTACCCAGCAGATTCTTATTCCAAGCTTCTGTAACAGAATCACATGAGCTGGGTGGCTTGATCTTCAAAAACCTATTTCTCACAATTCTGGAGCCTGGGAAGATGGGGATGTTCACAGATCCAGTGATGCTGAGAGCTTCTTTGTTTACATCTGCCCACCTTGTTCTGTCCTCCTGTAGCAGAGAGCATAGAGTACCTTTTACAAGGTCTGACTCTGTTTATTGGGTTTCCACCTTCATGCTTCAGTTATAAGGTCTCACCTCCTAGTATCGCCCCATTAAAGGTTAGGGTGTAACAGAAAATGGTGAGATTTACAACTCAATGTATAACATAATCTTTCTTGCCTGTTTTGGTAGAGATTTTCAAGTGTCTAAGGCTTTATGTTGATTCCCACTTCTTACTCCATAAAATATGGATGAGTTCAGTTCTGTCATCCCTTCTACCCAAAATATGCTGTATCTGTTTTTTATGGCATGTGCATTGTGTACGTGTTCGTGTATGAGCGTGCTCTTGTGAATGTAGGTGCATGTGTGGATGCATGCATGTGGAAGTAAGAAGACAAGCTCAGGTGTCATTCCTCAGACATCTACCCTTTTTTTGACAAGGTCTTTCATTGATCTGGAGCTCACCAAGTAGGCTAGACTAGCTGAACAAGCCCAAGAGCTTCACCTGCCTCCATCTCCCCAGTGCTGGAATTACAAGCACTGCCACCACACTTGGCACGTTTATGTGGGTGCTGAGAATCAAACTCAAGTCCTCATAGTTGTGATGCATGCACTTTATTGACTGAGCTATCTCCCCAGCCCCGTACTACATCTATAACACCAGCACCTATAAAATCATTTCAGTCTCTCCACTGGAACCCTCAACCCACAATATTGATGTTCAGGATCAGTTCTTGCCTCCACAGCTGGGATAATGGAGGGACTGGACCCTCACTGTGATAACTACTAGGAGGATGGAATTCCATTTCCCTGGTTCACTGTCCAAGGTGCCCTCATGCTGCACCAATGATGATGTGTTCTCAAAGCAGTTGCTCTTCTGTATGAGGTACATGCAGCAAGCGGCTGAGTTTCTGTATTTCTATTGCTTGTTTCTATATTTCTGTTACTTATAAGCCATAGCATGTTGAAATCTTACACTATATTGAAGTGGAGAACGTGTTTCTTCTTTCCTTGGTAAAAACCCAAGAGGACTGAGAAGATGTCAGATTTCTTCACTTTTACCATTTTCTTTCCCCTTTGCTAGATTTTTCATCTTTTCCTCATGCCCTTATCTTCTGGTGACAAATATAAAACAAAGGAGTACTGAGATAAGAAAATTCCAAATGTCACCTTCATAAGAATTTCTCAGGGCATGGTTCTCTGAGTTTGGAAGGTGGATCTGCAGCCTGGGCTATATCTTTTAGAGACACCCCTCTGCTGGCTCCTTCTCAGAGCTCTGAATCATGAATTTGGAAAATCCCAGCAGTCTGTGCCCGAGCTAGCACAACAGGTGATTCTGCTGCAAGTAAATTTAGGAACCACCAATCTAGGGAAACTCGTTTAAAATAACACACAAGGTCACATTCTGTCAGAGAGTCTAGTTCTAGTTTCTGTAGAGGTTTTGTGGGGACGAGAACCTGGCACACTACAATAGAAACTGGCCTTGGCCTCTCTGTGGGGATTGACTGTTTTCCCTTTGTTTAGTGGTCTACATGTTACCAAGTGGGTTAACAGGTGTTAAGACATTCCTTATCATGCAATTTGAGGGTGGTTGAAGGTAGAAATGTTATTATCATATCTGGAACACTCTTCCATCCAGTGCCTGCCTGCTGTATTAGTGTATTTTAGATGTTATCCCCCCCACCCCGCCACTTACCACACTGTGAAACACGGGAGAAGTCTCATTTTCATCAACTCTGCATGGGCCTCATTGTAGCCAGAACTTTGCTTATAAAAGAGAGTCAATAACTAGAGCAATTTTTATCCAAATGCATGTCTGGACATTCTTAGCCATCTTGGGAGGACAAGGTGACCAGATAAGCCCTCATTTCTAAACTTTTCCCTGAGTAGTATGGCTGTGTGGCCTTCAGATCAGCCATGAAGTCAGTGTCTCTAAACACAAAGTAAAAAGACAGGGAAGAAAATTAGTTTTTGCTGATAATTAAGCTCAGAAATACACTCGCATCAATTATTCAGTTTCCCCAAGTCCTCATTAATATAGGTTTCTCAAGTGCAGACAGAATAATAATTCAAATGGGGAATAGCCTCAAGTTTATCTTTGCATGTTCAGGAGAAGAAGAATAACATGGGGGCGGAGAGTGAAAGGTTGGTTAAAGCAACCTAAAAGTGAAAATGTGTCTGGCCATGCATAACTGAGTATTTTCTATTTAGCAGTGTCCAAAACAGAAAGGCCCCATCTGCAAATGACCTCCTTGTAACCTGATGCTTGTATTTATGTTTCACATATATCTAAACCACAAAGGGCTTGAGAGAGCTGAAACCCAGCAATCTGTAATTTATATTCACTTACCATTAGTTCTTATTGCTGTAGTTAAAAATACACTTTATTTTTTTTTCACTGATTTGTTCATTTTACAAAGACATTTCAGTATATGAGATACTTTCATGTTTTTAGAGCACATTTCAGGGGACCTGAATTACCTAAGTTTAAACTCATCTCGTTCCTTCATTTTGTGTTGCTCATTGAAGCCTAAATCTTTCTTTAAATATTTTTAAATGAACAATCTACAATTCACTTCTATCCATGGATGGGCTAGAGACTAAGTCATACTTTGTTAGAAATAAATATACTGTGATAATACTAAGATTTAATGAGGACATTGGAAAAAAACAACCCTTACAACTTTATATATCTACACAGGAGTTGAGTAGAGAAGTTTGAAGATGTTTGTTTAAATCTAAATCAAAGTCTGGTACCCTAAAACACAAGTAGTTCACATCTAGATGCTTACCCAAGAGCCTTTGCTCGGGTGCACATGGGAGTGGCTGTGGTAATTACAATATTTTATCCAATAGGAAGGACATGGCCCCAAACAGAGGCATTGCTATACATCAGACCAAGGACAGCTCTGCAGGGATGAACTTTACCTACTCCCAGCCAAAAGAAGAAGAGGATAGTAATTAAAATCATAATATTTAGAGAAAAAGACAAATTGAAGAATAAAGTAGCATAGAATGATAGATAAGGAACACTTTCATGGTACATTAGAAACAATTTGGAAAATATATTAGAAAACAATACGCGTTTCTCATGGGCAAATATTCAGAGGAGATAAACATAAATATATTGCCTTTTGGTTCCAAGATAATAATTGCTCTGCAGAGGAAAGAGAGTGAGAATGCAGGTAAGGAGGAGAAGATGGCTTCAGAAACATCTGTAAAACTCATTTTTTAATAAGGAATAAAAAAGCTACAAGTAAATGGTGAATGCTTCTGTTATATGATGTAGCAAGTAATTCTCTCCACTTCTAGGTGTCTTTTGAGCTTCCTAACCAGGAAAAGACTGAAGGTAGAGACAACTCCCTTGAGGAAGCCCACTCTTCCAAGCTTGTTATTACAAATTGATGTCTGAGATTTGTCACCCAATGCAAGACTTCAGAGATTTGATGACAGAGCACATGTGATAGAGGACAGAGATTTAGGGGCTTAGCTGGGAGTGAAGGATGAGAGAAACATGAGAATGAAGGGGAGGTAGGGTGAAAAAGAGTGCTGACTGGAAAAAAAAACAGTTGCATAACTGTGAAGGGAATCAGCTGCAATCAAAATCCATGCATGGATGTGCCCCCCCCCAAAAACAACAATAAGTTTATCTAAAAGCAATTAGAAGTAATCTATCCAAAAGAGCAGAAGAAGGCTGGGGCAAAACTCAGTAAATTGTTTACCTTGCAAACATGAGGGCTTGAATTGAATCCTCAGAAGACAAGTAAAAGCTGTGGATGTGGTGGCACACTCTGGTAACCCCAGCACTGGGGAGGCAGACACAGGCATATCCCTGAGTCTCAAAGGCTGGCTAGCCTACTATATTTGGCAAGCTCCAGGTCAATGATAAAACATGTTTCCAAAAAAAGTGTATGGCATTACTGAGGGGTGACATCACATGCATGCATACACATCCCCCACACACATGAATGCATACACACAAGCACACATACGCACATGCATAAAAGAGCAGAAGAACCTTTGGCCCTGCTCATTGCTAACTAAAGCATCCATATATAATTCCCAATATCACCAGGCTCCCCATGCCCCCAGATTGGTGTCCAGCTGTATAGCATATAGCCAGAGATACAATGTGGTGAGTACCCTAGTTTTGGTATGAGCCAGTGGTGACAAAAAAAAAAAAAAAAAAAAAAAAAAAGCTGCAACTTGGGAATGGCGTGCAAGCTCCAACCAAAATCTTTGGGGTGCCCATAATAAAATACAATGGGGATTGTGTTCTGTTCCACAGGCAAAGCCCATCACAGAATTCTGAAGGCAGTGCCTGGGTGGTGCTGGGCACTCACTTGTTTAACAAGCTACCCAATGATACAGAAGTGCAGCATAGCTCCAACACTCTGCTGCACAAGGCTGCTGCCAGTGATACTATCAGGAGGCACTGCTCCCCAGAATGGACCTGTGATGTCTTTTTAAAGATAACAGTAAGGGGAGCTGCAGTCAGTGTTATGATAAATTAATAATGTGTGGCATTTCTTTGTTCACTTTTATCACAGGGGAAGGTGACCCAGGAGATACAGATGGGTTCACTATGGACGTTCCTTGAAGTCTTTGTTTCACCAAACAATCCTGGACCCTGCAGGGTTCTGAGGAAATGAGAGCAGCTCCCCGGCTCATACCACTGGAAGCTGGAAAATGAAATTCTTCCTGTGTGTGAAGGCCTGTCAGGCTGGACCATATCGCATGTGCAGGATGAGAAAAGCCCCACCTTGCCCTTCTGCAGCCTCCTGGCATTCTCTGGAAGGTTTCCCTGCACAGCAGTCCCTCACTCTGAGCCCTGAGACTCAAGAAGCTACAAAGTGATAAATCAATTATGAAATGGAAACCTCTATTACAGCCTGTCTGCTTAATTGTTTGACAAGTTAATTAATCTCCCAAGCAACTGGGCTCCGTTCTCCCTGTAAATTGTGGGGAAATAGCTATAGTGGGTCCCTGAGGTCTTGGCAGTGCAGTATCAGTGAGGCTTGTGGAAAACTACAAATAATAAGCATTTAGTGGGGTCAGTGCCTCCTGCTAGGAATGGGGAGATTTGCTCCAGCTCCTACCTCTAGGCGGTTTGTCACTCATTATTTTGTTACTAATTATAATCTGTACTTGTCTGTGTATTTGTTTCCTTTTACTTCTCTTCCAAGAGACACATTTCTTTTTCTTTCAAATAAGAACCTGTGATGCAAACAGCCATTGCTTCCAGAGTTTTAAAATTGCCAGTGGTGGCATCAGGTTCCTCCCTCATAGGACATTGCACTCTTCCAGCTCCTAAACTGTAAAGTAAGATAGGCTTAGGGTCTGTGTGAGATGGCACCTAGGGTCCATAGCCTTTAGAAATTCCAAAGACAGGGTGAAGCGCTCAGTGTGGTCCAAAGACTCTTTGCATCAGACTCACCTTGGAAGTTGGTTTTTGAAAATAGAAACGAGCAGATACCGCCTAGACTTAGCTGAATTAAAATCACCTGAGTTGAACACAGCAACTTTTTTTTGCATATGTGTGGTATACATGCATGTGTGTATGCATGTATGGTAGTTTGAATATATGGCCCCTAATATATTCAGTGTTTTATTAGTTTATAGTTTGCATCCTCAGCCACCTTGCTAGAGGCAGTGTCACTGGACATTAAGGTGTGTTGGTGGATTTGAGATTCCATTGTAAAGATATGCAAAGTATGCCTAGCGGGAGTTCCTGAAGTGTGTTGTGGCTTTTGGCTGTAGCTTTGCTCTGTGTGCTGTGTGCCTGGTGGGTTTTTGTCTCTCTTGCCTGGTCCTGTGAGAGCAGGCCACTTCTCCTGCCATTATGGAACTTCCCCTAGATCTGTAAGCTTCAATAAATAATATCCCTTCCTCCATAACTGTGCCTGGTCTAGAAGTTCATCTCAGCCAACCTGAAGCTGTCTGCTACAGCATGCTAGTGCATGTGCAAATGAAAGCAGGGTCAAAATCAGTTATGTCTTATTCTTCTATTCATTCATTCATTCATTCACTTATTCACTTCTTGCTGAACCTGGACTCACCAGTTTAGCTAAATGATCCATCACCAAATCCCAGAATCTTCCTGTCTGCACTTTCCCCAGCCCTGGGAAGACAGGCATGAGCCTCCATGCTTGGCATTTTACATGGGTGCAGAGAAAGCACACTCTGGTCCTTCTACTTGCACAGCAAGCACTTTACCCTCTGAGCTGTCTCCTCAGCCTGAACTCAGCAACTTTTAATCAATTACCTAGAATTGTTTGGTTGTACCCAAATCCTGAGACATACATAAGTGGAGTCTTACCCTAAACTCTAGGCTTTTCCTCTTCACCATCACCATCATATATATTCATCCTAATATTCATATAAATATACATACATAATGACCATATTTCTTTGACCTTAAAGACTCTTCTTGGAAGGCCATGAATGACCCCCTTCTTCACTGAGGTCCCTTTTCCAATGGCATCTCCTCAGTTAGTCTTCACTGATCTTTCCAGAAAAAAAAAAAAATACTCCTTAATTCTTCAGAATACTGATCACTACCTGCAGTTATAAAGTTAAGTTTCCCTTTCTTTTCTTTCTTTCTTTCTTTCTTTCTTTCTTTCTTT
Organism: Orientallactaga sibirica; assembly: GCA_036365145.1. NCBI lineage: Eukaryota > Metazoa > Chordata > Mammalia > Rodentia > Dipodidae > Orientallactaga > Orientallactaga sibirica. Next base: position 8,634,856 of record JAEOAD010000031.1, on the reverse strand, counting down.
CTTTCTTTCTTTTCTTTCTTTCTATTTGTTTGTTTATTTCTTCTTTCTTTCTTTCTTTCTTTCTTTCTTTCTTTCTTTCCTTTCTTTCATCTGTCTTCCTCTTGTGCCCTCCACTTGCAGGGTGCAAGGATTGCCACTGGTTTGTTCAGTGCTGCATCTTGCATCTGCAGGGCTTAGAACACTACCCACCACAGCAAAGCTACTGAGTGAACATTCTTAAACTTTGCAGTAGTGTTAATTACCAGCAGCATCTATATGGGGAAGATCCTCATTGAAGTCTTCATTATGGACCCTAAGAGTTTAAAATCTGACATCAATGAAGCATAGGAGACAAATGTGGAACTATAGTACATAGATACATCTGAGTTTAATCCAAAGGAAGTTAAAGGGCAATTTGTAGCACTGAATGGGTATGTGAGAAATGATCAACTGATCTCAAACCAATAAACTAAGCTTTCACCCTAAGAAATAAGACTAAAAAAAAAAAAAAAAAGAACTAATAAAACTCAAGCAGGCATATACTGCTAATAATAAACACTAAATTTTAAAAGTGAATAAAGAATAAAGTAAAACATAGAAAAAACAGAACCAAGTGCTAACACCTATTAAAAAGGAAATAAAATCAATTAATTCTAACTAACAAAACTGACAAAAAAGTATATGAATTAAAGTAAACAAAAGTATATGAATACCAAAATGAAAGAAATACCAATATAGACTATACATACACTGTAAAGGTAACAACAAAGGAAGATGACCATAAATCCATGCATTTACACTTGAGAACTAAGATCAGATGAACCACATAGTACAAACGACCCTAAAGGTAAAACCTGTCAAAACTCACCCAAAGCTGGGCATGATGGTCCATGCCTTCAATCTCAGCTCTTGGGAGGCAGAGGTAGGAGGATCACTGTGAGTTTGAGGCCAGCCTGAGACTACATAGTGAATTCCAGGTCAGCCTAGGCTAGAGTGAAACCCTACCTCAAAAAAAAAAAAAAAAAAAAAAAAAAAACTCACCCAAGATGAAATATAGAACTTTGGTACCTTCAAAAATCTCCAGATCAAGGTAGCTTTACATGTTAATTCTACAAGTATTTCAATAATGCTTCACATTAAGATACTGTCTCTTTTTATGAGGCAACATTATGTGACATCAAAATCAGGCAAAGATAACACAGAAATGCAAAGTACAGATTGATATTTCTCTTGAACATACACACAAAATCTATCATCAAAATATTCACCCCTTGACAAAGTGATAGATAAAAAGAGAGTTTAATCAAGTAGAGTTCCATTCAGGATGCAAAGCTAGATCACTGCAAAAAACATCAGGGTAATTTACCATATGAATAGTGTAAAATGATCATATTATCTGAAGCAGAATAAAAAACAAAACATCATTGATAAAATTCAATGTTTATAATAAAAGCTCTCAAATTAGTAATCAAAGAGAGTTTCTTTAATCTAATTAAGAACATTTTCATGAAACCTATAACTGTTTTCATACAGAATGGTGAAAGACTGGATGCTTTCCTTATGTGATTAAGAAAAAATGGGGAACAATTTCCAAAATCACTGTTCTTACTCAATACAGTCCTGGATCTGTGGGCCATGCAAAAATGTCAAAGACAAAATAAAAGATAGCTGGGTAAGAAACAAAGTAAAGCTCTCTCTTAATACGACCTGTTTATGAGAAAAATTCTATGAACTTTCCAGAAAATAACTCTCAGAAATAATAATAAGTTCAGGTTTGGAGAGGTGGCTTAGCAGTTAAGGTGCTTGCCTGAAAAGCTTAAGGACCCATGTTTGGCTCCCCAGATCCCACATAAGCCAGATGCACAAGATGACGCACGCTCAAGGTTGCACATACACACAAGGTGGTGCACAAATCTGGAGTTCGGTTGCAGTGGCTAGAGGGCCTGTTGTGCTAATTTTCTCTCTCTCACGCACTCTTTCTCTCATAAAAAAAGAAATAATAATAACTTCAGTGATGACACATGCAATTGAACAAATAAAAACCAATGATCATGTTATATATTAGCAATATATGTGGAAAAAACTTTAAAAATACTTATCAAAATAAGCATATTTTACAAAAAGAGAAAAGAAATAGAGCATATTTAAAATTACTGTCATGAAACTACAGAACATTGATGAAAGAAAACCTATATTAATAGAGAAAAATGCCATGTACATTGACTAGAAGAATCAAAATAGCTAAGATGTCAAAATAATCGCTAGACTCCTGGTTCCCCTGCCACAGGTATGGGCAGCTGGAACCCTGGAAGTGTTTGGCATGAGTTGGCTGGAGCTAAATGAGCTGTTCAGGGAAAGTGGTCAACAACATAGTGTGCTAGCATGCAACACTACACAAAATGGCCTGGTTATCTATGACCTCACAGTGCCTGAAACTACCTACACAAGACCATCATAATTAAGAGAGACTGGTTGAGAGGGGAGGGGATATGATGGAGAGTGGAGTTTCAAAGGGGAAAGTGGGGGGAGGGAGGGAAGTACGACGGGATATTGTCTGCAATTAAGGAAGTTGTCAATAAAAAAAAAGACAGACAAGATGTACACATCTGCACTATAGTGACACTCTGCCTAGGTGGGTAACCAATGGATCTCTGAATAGCTAAAAGTTCTGTTCAGGGGAAAGGAACCCCTAGCTGGAACTGGAAACAGAGAATCTTATGAAGACCAAGATCATTGACTCCAGTGAGAAGCTCCCACTAGTCTTTGGCAAAAAGAGAGGCTATGCCCATGAAAATCTCTCTTAATAGTGCTTATCCCACTTAACCTACGTGGACTTCATTCTCCATTGAAAAATCAGTTTTTCTTTTTCAGAAGGCACTGAGAATGGAGGAGATGTACCACCCTCACACATCAGCCAGGGCCCAGGTGAAACCACAGAGGAACTGGCAAGATGAACAAGAGTGCTGCTTCCACGGTATGCGTGACAACCAGTACCAGGATGATGGAGACAGACACTGAGGATACTTAAAATGTACCAGAGGAAAAACCAAGAAGCTGCTAAGAGCACACTAATGTAGACTTGAAACACACTCGCCACAGCTCAGGGAATTTTGTGAAAGCAGGGGAGGAAAGATTATAAGAGCACAGAGTGGAAGGGAAAATCAGGAGGCATTGCCACCACCCCTTACAAAGATTGACTGCTGCTTTCACATCTTATAACCCAAAAGCTCATAGTAAGTACCATAAATCCCTGTGAGGAAGGCCCTCAGTGGAATGGGAGCATGGAGGAGGGAAATGATGGTACCAATGCATGATGTGTCCTTACAAAGTTTCTACTTAATAATAAAAAAAAAAAACCTTAGAGTTTAATACAATTTCATAATTCTTTTTTATAAATAAAGAAAAGTCTATTTGAAAAGCAAATTATTTTAACTAAAATAATGTTGGTAAACACCAGTAAGATCGGTATACTCATACTATCTGATTTTAAGAATTGCTGTAGGGTTATAATAACATAAAGAGAATGGTATTGATAAGGAGATAGTTGCCTCAGCATAGGGACAAAAAGGAGAACCCAGACACAGAGCCATACAAACAGAGCTTGCATTGTAGTTTGCTTTTGTTTCTTCTGTTTTTAGTGAAAGAATTGGGGACAATTAGACACCACATGTGAGCAAATTGTTATAACAGTGCTCTCAACCTCAAAATTGTGCCTGAAATGCAGTATCTATCGAAGTGCAAACACACAAAATCTGAGAAAAAAATACAGAAGAAAACTTTTTTGGCCTGAGGAAAGGTAAAGTGTCCCTCAACATGGCATCAAAAAGACAAAAAAAGATAAATTAGTCCTCATTAAAAATTTAAAACTCTTGCTCTCTGAAAACATCTCTTAAAATAATGAGAAAAACAGCACAGACTGGAAGAAAATATGTACAACTCTCATCTTGTCTAGAGGGTTTGTGTCTAAAATGCATAATGATCTCTCCAACCAGCTGCAGCTTTCTTAAGCAGGTAAAAAGTTTTGATGGGGGCCTCACCAAAGTGTATTTGTGGATAACATAATGAAATTACACATATCTTTAGGCATTAGCAAAGTGTCAATTCAAGTAAAGATGACATGTCCCTACACCCATTTCAATTATGAGCACAAAAATAAAATGTTTAGTGCTGATGACAATTTGGAGCAATCAGAACAATTTAATACATCACTGGTGTGGAAGAAATATGGTATAGCCACTCTGAAAATCTGGTTGGCTATTTCTTATGAAGTTAAACACATACTCACTGTATGACTCATGGACAATATTTCTTCTACTCTTACACACAAAAGTCTTACATATTGGATAGGGAGATGACTCATGCCACAAGCATGAAGGCCTGAGAGGACCTGAGAGAGCCAACCTGGGACCATGTGAGATCGATTCACCTGGACCATGTAAATAGCTGGGTATGGCCTGGCACATCTGTAAACTCAGTCTTTTGAGGAGTAAAGACCAGAGAATGACTGGGGCTCATGTAATCCACAGCTCTGTGTTCAGAGAGAGATTCTATCTCAAGTAAATACATGGATTAGTAATAAAGAAAGGATACCTGACATTCTCTCTAGCCTCTGTCTGCTTATGAGTGCATCTGCACATGCACATACTTATACTGAATACACACACACACACACACACACACACACACACACACACACACCACAACTACACCACCACATTTACTACTCATGAAAAAGCACCTGAAAATATTGGATAACCATTGGATATCTACTATAGTCACAACATAGAAAAAAATCTAAACACTTTTTCTTGAGATCTTGACATCTATACTTAGGAAACTATTTAGTAATAAATAGGAACAAACTATTGATAGTCAGATAATTCTCAAATTTTGAGTATAAGAAAGTAAGCTGTCTCTCTCTCTCTCTCTCTCCACACACACACACACACACACACACACACACACACACATGCATTTGTTTCTATGACATTCTTTTGGTATGTGTATATGAGGGTATGTTCATGTATGTAAGTGGTGTCATTACATGCATGTACAGCAGGGTGGGGAGGTCAAAGGACTACATTCAGGTGTTGGTCCTAACCTTCCACCTTGTCTGAAGTGGGTCTCTCATTGTTTATTCCTCTTTACACCAGGCTAGCTGGTCCACAAGCTTCATAGAATTTTTCATCTCTGCTTCCCACTTTACCACAGGCATGCTGGGATTACAGAAGCCTGTCACAGCTTCAAGCTTTTCAGTGGAGTCTGGGGATCCAAACTCAGGTCCTCAGAGTCGAGAGAAGCACTTTATCCACTGAACAGTCTCCTCAACCGTATATGGCACCCTGAAACAATGAGCATTTCCGTCTCTGCCCAGGGCGGGGGTACGGTAAGTGGTAGTTTAAGTGTGTGTTTTGAGATAATGTTATTATATTCATACGGCAGTGGTTACATGTATTAACGTTTTTAGAATATAAACCAAAGAGTCTATTTTATTTTGTAGTAACTTACAAACTACAAGTTACTTTTAAGAAGAAAATCTATGTAGGTGCCAATTTAACAAACAAAAAGAGATTATTCAGAGATAATGAATTAATCCAGGGATGGATATATACATACACAGTAAGCCATGTCATATATGAAAAGAGGTTGAAGCAGGGGGGTGTGTCTAAAGGGAAAATGAGGACTACATAATTTGGATTCAAAGAATGAACTTTGGCTTGAAACAATGATCACCAGCAACAATAATATCAGTCCAAGGTTAGACTAGCTGGAACTGAACAGACATCCACACACAAGTGTTTTCTGTGCCAGGTACTATTTCTAGCAGTATTTAATGATGATTCGTGTTATCAAGTATAATTGTATATAATTCCATCCCTCATGATTTCTCAAATGTATTATTTTTATTTGCTTTTGTTAGGGTATGACAGAGCCAACTCCATTTTTAATTCTAACATGGTCCACATCAAACTTAGGAAAGAATATAAAAGAAAAGTTAGGTGAAAACAAGGAAGGAAAGCTACAAGCCTACCTTTTGGGGTCCCTCTTGGCAGGATGGGGCAAATAAAAACTCTTCAAGTTCTCAGCCCCTGATCTGTCACCTGGATAGTGACAGAGCTAATGTTCTGGCTTCTCAATTTGCAGGTATCTGAGCCAAGATTTCAGATTCAGGTGAGGGAAGGCTGGTTTTGGGGTTCCCCTCAATTGCTCACATTCTTGTTCATTGGCCATGAAGACTTACCTACTGATGTCATCTATAAGCCAACTCTTCTGTTAATTTCTAGATCAAGGAGAATCAACCCTAATGGACTATCAGAATAACCAGTGATTTTGAACCACATCAACACCCTGGGGCTTCAGTTCTTGGATTCAGTGCCAAAACCCTTATCAATTAAATGTTTGCCAGGTAAGTATAACGAGAAAGCCATTATGAAACCATGAAGATTTCTAGGTTGCTTCTGCCGAGATTTATAACCAGTTGTCTTCAAGGGTGATCTGACCTCAAAAGAGCTGAGGGCAGTGATTATCAAGTGCAAAACCAGGCTGCAAGCCCACTTCAGTTCCATATTCCTCTGATGAGAGCGGCTTTGTGGAAAGTGGAGGGAAGTTTCCCTGCTTTCACTGTGAAGCTCCCAGCAACTTAGTCCCATCACATGAGTGGGAAGTATGGGTATATTCACAAACACTGCACCATTCTTCATGAGCTAGCATTTCCTTATGCTGCATTTCCTAGAGTCCTCAAATATTCCTACAAGAAAATTGCCATCATTAAACCAAGCAACCCATCCGAGAACCTGCATTTTATAAGAATACATGGTGAGACCAGAATCTGAAGCCAGTGGAAGTAGCATTGAACTCAGAATCATATAAACTTAAAGTTCATTATCTTTCTAGTACTTATTAAACATATAAGCATGAACAATTAATTGTAATCTGAGTCTCAATTTCCTAATCTGAAAGTGAGGATCAAAGTAGCTATTGTATGGGAGAATGGATTACAACATGGAAACCCCACTAAAGGAATATTTCCTACTTTTTGCTTGTATTCTAAGATTTGATGCTGGTTTCCAAGAGGTTAGTAGATTATAAAGGTTCAACCTGAGGTTTCCATAAAGAGTGATGCATAGACGCATTACTCCATAATTCCTATGATTTTTTTTACATTGTATTTCTTTTTTTAGATTTATTTATTTATTTATTTATTTATTTATTTATTTATTTATTTATTTATTTACTTATGTGAGATACAGAGAGGGAAAGAGAGAGAGGGAGAGTGAGAATGGGCACGCCAGGGCCTCTAGCCACTGCAAATGAACTCCAGACACGTGCGCCCCCTTGTGCATCTGGCTTATGTGGGACCTGGAGAATTAAACCGGGGTCCTTAGGCTTCACAGGCATGCACCTTAACTGCTAAGCCATCTCTCCAGCCCTTGTATTTCATTCTTTTACTGTTTGACAAAAAAACATAATTTCATTTCATCTCCCCTCCCTCCCCTTTCTTTCTGTCTTCTCTCTCTCCCTCTCTGTTTCAGAAGCACACAGATTCATTAGGGCTTACAAATGACACATCTCTTCTCATTTTAGACAATACCCACACTTTGCTGTGAACCCTGCCCATCACACACATGCCTCCTTTCAGCATCTTCTGCTCATGTCACATTTATATTCATACCTGAAGCTTTTTCTTTCCCAACACAAGTTCCTCTCCCCCTACTACCACCCCATTCCCAATCAGCAGGTGGTCTGGTTCTTACCTGAGTACATCTCTGTGAAGGAGATTCCCAGAAATCTTCCATCTTCACTTAGTGAGGATAATAGGATTATTCTATCTGTGTAATAATAACATGTTCAATTTAAAGAAAAAAATATGAAGTCACTTAAAAGGTGCTGCTTGGTGCAGAAACATTATTTCAGTAATGAATAATCACTGAAGACATTATTCTGGATGCAGTTACCATGCAGTGATGTGAACGAAATGTATTAGACGGAAAATTGTATTTCAAGTAAATATATGCACTGGTAGAAATGTATTACCACCCATTAATATTTATTAATTCGGAACCACATGCCAACTGGAGTTCATCTACATGGGTTTGAATGACAGGCAATGATCTTGAAGTGGAAAGAAATAATTTTGGATTGGGTCAAACAGACTGAGAAATAATGGTGTGGGGGTTCATGGATCAGAAATGAACAAGTGAGAAGCTATCACACTGACAGAGAAGGCAGGGGACGCACCCTCCCTAAGTTTCTTCAACTTTGATTAAAGAATGCTCACAATTGTTGACATCTCTAAACAAGAGGCTTTTTATCTATTTTCCATATCTAAATCTTCAACTTTTTGGAAGAAAAGAAAAGGGAGACTCCACTTTTTTAAAAAATGAAGGTAAATTCCTCAGAATTTTATTGAACTTTCTCATTTTTCCAGGGAACAATGGGATTAACTGTCATGCTTGACATCAGCAAGATGAGTTGTTCAATCTAAAATGGTGAGATTCCAGACAAAAAGCCAGTGTGGCCTCTTTCATCACATTCTTCTCTGCCTATTTCTCTTCTCTCTCCTCATCTGTCTCTTCCACTTCCATCCTCTTCCTCTTCTTCATTCCTATTTTGGTTATTTTTTATTTTTGATAAAGGATTTTGGATACCACAGATTGGCTTTGAACTCACTATGAAGTTCAGGCTGGCCTTGTACTTCTGATTTCACTTCCTGAATGCTGGGTTCACAGGTGTGAGCCACCATTCCTGGCTTGGCATCCCTCTTCTTAAACAGCACATCACGTTCTTCTCTCTGCATTTAGGGTGATGCAGAGGACTCCAAATATACGGACATCTTAGTGATCAAAGGGAATTTTCCAGGCATGTATCTCTCCAGCTACTGTGAACAATTTTATCTTAAAACATACAATTTCAAGCCAGAATTTTATTTTATTTTATTTGCATTTTAAAATTTATTAACAATTTTTGTCCATTTATATAATGTATTTTGAAACCATTATCTTTTCTTGTGCCCCTCTCAAACCCCTACTGCTGAATCCCTTTTTCTTTCCTAAGTAGTCCCTTTCTTACTTTAATGTTGTTTTTGTTTTTTTCTTGTATGTAGGAATGATTCACAGAGTTTAACAAAGGTTGACTGCATGGGCACAAATGTTGAATTATTTCCTAGATCACATGGGTCCTTCTAGTGACTATATTACTACCAAAAATATATTACAGGGACTGGAGAGATGGCTTAGCAATTAAGGCATTTGCCTGCAAAGTCAAAGGATCCCAGTTCGATTCTCCAGGACCCAGGTAAGCCAGATGAGCAAGGGGCACATGAGTCTGGAGTTTGACTGCAGTGGTTGGAAGCCCTGGTGTGTCCATCCTCACACCCCCCCCCATCGCCTCTTTCTCTCTCTCTCTCAAGTAAATAAATAAATAAAATCTAAAATATATATAATAAATAATATATTATTTGTATATATAAATAAAATATATAAAATAAAATATTTAAAATATATGTTCCACTGATGCAAGATTTTGGGGCTCAGGAGGGGTTCCCCCAAGTTTATGAACCCCATTTTGGGGTCTTATTCTATTTTTAACAAAGAACTGATAAATATGTACTAAAAAAGGATAAATTATGAATTATTGAGTTTATTCAGGGAGACATCACAATTTGTGGTGTTTACTTAAGGGAAATTGGAATCTAGGAAGAAGGCTAGAGTGGAATCATAAGCATGTGGGGGACAGGAAATATGCACTCATGTGAAAACACAGCATGGTCCATGAGATTAATTTAAGAGAAATTCAGATTTGGGGGGAATAAACACATGGAAGAAGGAGCCTTGGTGCCTATATAGGGAGATTTAGAAGGAAAACTCATAGCATCCATGGAAAAAAGTTAAAAGGGCAAATGGTGGTATCTTAAGGAAGAATAGCAGAGGGAAAATATTCACAAGAGAAATGAGTAGTAAAGAGTGTTATGCCCATGGTTACCATGAGTTTAGAGGAATTACACAGGTAACAGGCCTAGAATTAGATAAAGCACCCATATAATGTGTAAGAAAACTATAAACATAAACAAAATAAATAAATAAATAAAATAAATAAATAAATAAATAAAATAAATAAATAAATAAATAAAATAAAACTATAAACATGGTAGATTGAGAGACCAGAGGAGAACCACCCATGCAATTAAAGTAAGAAGTTACCTCAAACTATAAAGCAAAAGCAAGCAGAAAAACTATTCAGACCAAGAAGCAGTATTCTGCTTCCCCACACACCCAGCCAGACTGGGTGAGAGGGGAAGCCATTCACATGCATTGAAGCAGAGATGAGAGGTAATCCAAAAAGAGTCACAGAAAGAAGGAGAAGAGGCCTAACACAGCCTTTATAGCTAGGTTCAGGTGTACAAGGGCAAGAGCAGATTGGTTTGTAGATTTGGAGTGTGGATCCCAGAATGAACCCACCTGAGCCAAACCATCCAGGTAGCAAGCTAGACTGTGGGCAATGGGAGGTGTTGTAGATCAGGCTCAATCCCATTTTTGTCAAGAGTTCCATTTTTGTTAAGATCTTATTTATTTATTTGAGACAGAAACAGGGAGAGAGAGAGAGAGAGAGAGAGAAAGGGGGAAAGACAGTGAGAATAGGTGCACCAGGGCCTCTAGCCACTGCAAACGAACCCCAGATGCATGTGCCACCATGTGCACCTGGCTTACCTGGGACCTAGAGAACTGAAGCAGGGTCCTTAGGCTTCGCAGGCATGCACCTTAACTGCTAAGACATCTCTCTAGCCAAAGAGTTCCATTCTTGTGCTGGGTGAGGTGACATGTGGGATAGCATCTCCTGGTTCTCTCTGGGCCTCAATTTCTAACTAAAACTGCCTAAAAAAAACTAGCTTTTTCTTATCCTCCTATACCACAAGGTCCCATCCCTCCCTGAGGAGTTCAAAGATACAGTTTTAAACCTCTCCCTAAAAGACATCACAGAAAGAATGCAAATACAAGATATAATTTTATAACATAAGATCTAACAAAGACTTAGTCTATTAATAGCTTCTACACCATTACTTTGAAAAGACAACAAGTAAAAAATTAGCAATTAGGAAATAAAAGCTTAAATGTAACAAAATACCTTTGTACTTGTACCAGATGGCAAAATAATGATTCATTAAAGCTAGATGGTATCAAGATGTAGAGCAAGGGAATTTTTTTATATACTGTTTATGGAAATGTGAGGTAGTAAAATCAGTTTCAAAATCTGTTGGTCACCATCTCTCAACACGGAAGGTGTGGATGCTCAATGATATAGTCATTCTCTTGAGCCTCCATCATAGAGAAACACATACACACGCACACCCACTCCAAAACCTGCCTAAGTCACTGCAAGCTGGAATCAGCCTCAATATCTATCAAGAGCAAAATGGAAAAGAAAAGAGGCACATGTTCTATTCACAGTTGCATTCTATACAATGAAAATGACCAAACCTCAACCATTTGCAGCAGGAGAACATGCTCAGCTCTAATGAAGTACAGAAATTTCCAGATTACACGCAATGCAATTGAAAAACTAAGCCATTTTGTTTATTGCTGCATCCAGTGCAGTAGAGAACAAAGCACAGCCTGGCTATGAGGATCCCTGAATCTGGGACCTGGAGGCCTGTGGTGGAGGGAACTGCCATCTGGGATGCAACTGTGAGCACTGCCCAGGTATTTGCCTTAAAATTCTTTTTGGGGGTGGGGGGAGCTAGAGAGATGACTTAGCATTTAAGGCCTGAAAAGCCTAAGGACTCAGGTTCGATTCCCCAGTAACCATGCAAGCCAGCTGCCCAAGGTGGTCCATGCATCTGGAGTTCGTTTGCAGTGGCTAGAGGCCCTGGTGTGCCCATTCTTTTTCTCTCTCTGCCTCTTCCTTTCTCTCTCGCAAATAAATAAATAAAAGTATTAGAAAAAAATATTTGTTTAAATAAAAACAGCCCAATCTGGGTCTTTTTTCCATGTGTGTGTATTATATTTTGGAATGAAATGTTAATGTAAAAAACTGAAATATGAAATAAATAAAAATATTTTTTAAAACACCACAAAAAGAAACCCTGGCTCTAGCAGGCATAGTCTCTCTTCTCTCTGTCTCTCTGCTTACAAATAAATAAAAATAGTTTAAAAAAACACAAAAAACTGAAACATGGTCTAATATAATCAGTAGGTATACTATATGGTATATGGTACCTACACTTCTAGCCCCACAACTCTTTGAGGTTTAGTGTACAATTTCAGCAGGCTGGCCCTTTATCTATTCTCCCTCTGCTGGCTTAAGGTTTAGCCTTTCACAATTCCAACAGTCATCATACTCTAGTAAACGGCCGTCAGAGCAACATTGAAGGCAGCTGCTCTCACTCTCCTTCCTGACACATGTTCTCCTCACCCTGGGGATGCCATGACCTCATTGTGACCTTCCTACCTCAGTTACCCCTTCTCATCTCATTCACAGTGCCTTTTCGACTACCCCACTGGAAATATTGGGATAGCCCAGGACTTTGTCTTGGGCTCTGCTTCCCCTGCTCCTCTCTGCTCTCCTCCCTTGGCTCTTTTCTCCCCTTCTTCTCTGTCTTCTCATTTCTCTTTCTGGGTGATGTCACCCAGCCATTGTTTATACACACTGGTCACCATCTCTCACTTGACTTGGGAATTCCAGGCACCCATCCTCCATCTTCTATTAACTGGGCACCTACTTTAGTGTGCCCAGTAAGATTATCAAGTCTGCTGATGAGCTGGTCTCCCTTCCCCCCATCTTCCCAATCTAAAAGTTACTTCCTTAAACTGATACAGATGCAAACCTAGGACCCACGCCCAACTTTTGCTTGTCTCTCCTCTTCTCATCCTATATGTCTCATGGCTGATCACTCTCCACCATGACGAATCATAATCTATCCTTGTTTTTGCCATCTTCACCATCCCTATCTTCATAAAAAAATCACAAAAACTTAATATCTACTTACATCTTGCAATATCATGGTTTCCCCATTACTACTCATGTGTGGTGTTGCAGTCAGGTTTGCATTGCTGGCAGAAATCACCCAACTAAGAGCAGCTTGTGGGAAAAAAAGAGGTTTATTTTGGCTTACAGTCTTGAGGGTGAAGCTCCATGATGGCAGGAAAAACGATGGCATGAGCAGAGGGTGGACATCACTCTCTGGTCAACATAAGGTGGACAACAGCAACAGGAGAGTGTGCCAAACACTGGCAAGGGGAAGCTGGCTATAATACCCATAAGCCCGCCCCCAACAATACTCTGCCTCCAGGAGGTGCTAATTCCCAAATTGCCCTCAGCTGGGAACCTAGCATTCAGAACACTTAAGTTTATGGGGGACACCTGAATCAAACCACCACATGTGGCAATCCAGATTCTTCCCAGCAGATGTCTTCAAAGATAGTAAATGATGGTCACTACTCAGGAATCAGACTGCCCAGGTTTCCCATCCCATTTAAAGTGTGAACTGCAACTTTTGCCATGGGTACAACCCAGGTCTTTCCCTGCCAGGACCTAGCTCATCTTTAATCACTGCCTCATTTTGCTGTACACATGACACGTGCTCTGATCCATCAGGATGAAGGCAGTGCCCAACAACCTCCAGGAGTACATATTTCCTCTCTTCCCACTGGCCCCTCACATCATCCCTGATTAGACATTTGGCAGTGGCTCTCCTGTGACCTCTCCATCCTGGTCTCCTTTCCTCCACTTGGTTAGTATAGGTCTTGTCTCCTGTAATGTCCCCAGTCTCTAAAACCGAGGTTGAAAATCAACAAATTGACTGAAAAGGGGATTTTCTAACTATTCACCTTTGTCTTTTTCAGCTGCATATTTAATGCTAAATGGAAGCCAACTTTCATAGTTTAGGGTACAAGGCTTGGAAATTCAGCTGAACTATTAAGGAGTACTTTGACTATGAAAAGCAACCATTATACTTTGTATCATGAGTGATGGTGAATGGACGTTCTTGTTTCCGACTGGCATTTGAATAACATCATAAAATTTGACATTCTTTAGAGTCTGCTGGTAAGATTTAGCAGATAAAAAATATAATCTGTCCACAATATCATCCAATTCCAGAGCAGAATATACTGCAAAAAATATGCATTTATAATTGGAAAATAAATAAATTCTCATAATATTTTAAATATCCAATAGGCAAAGGGTGGCTTATTAAATTATATAGAAAGCTGATTATCATGCAATAATTGAAACAATGCTATAAAATATTATTTACTATCATTGAAAGTTATTTTGAGTCATCAGGTGTACAAATAACATGAACATATTTTTACAAATAAACCTGTAATATGTGAATATATAAAATTATGCTTTGCACAATCATATGACACAATGTAAGCAGTGGGTGGGAGAAATATTAGTCAATGTCTCTATTTTCAAAATTGTATACAATGAACTATGTTTTAATTTATAAAAAATTACTCAGATTTAAAAAAATAGAGAGACATAAAATGGCTCATCTATCCACTAGATAATACTTTCTAAAGTTTTAGAAGAACATTTGCCAACAGATGTAGCTTGAAAACGGCCTTAATCCTAGCCCTTGGGAAGTAGAGGCAGGGGCATGAGGATTTCAAGATCATCCTCAGCTATATAGTGAGATTGAGGACAGTCTGTGTTACTTGAAATGTTATCTCAAAAAAAAAAAAAAAAATTACAAAGCAAACCAACAAAAGGAACATTTGCAAGTATAAGGCAGAACAGAACATGCATGCAAAGTGAAAGCTAGCCTTCATTCCTTTTCCCGGCTTCAATTGCCTTTTCAGAACAGTAACCTCTGTTAACACTATCTAGCCCATATATACCTCCCTCCAACACCCACAGCCACATGTGTGCTTCATTTTGTCAGTGGCTGGGGAATACTAGATTGTAAGGAACTGTCATGATTTATTTCACCACTTTCATAATGATTTTATTGAATTTCTCTCAGATTTATTTCTTCTATTATAAAAGATGATATAGGATGAAGAGAAATCTGTATCTTAATTATTGAGTCAACATGTGTATACCTTTTAATACTTTGGTCGATATTATGAAATTAAATTACTCCTTTCCAAAAAAAAAAAAAAAAAAACAAGTCAAATAATCTTTGGTCTGTTTTAGTGCTGACATTTATTGTATGATGATATTAAAGGATATTTCATTCTTCCATTTATTTAATGGATGAAGAAAAGCAAAGTCAACATGTCATCACTCTCTAGGGGAGTGGGGACCCTGGGAATGTATCGCACCAAAGAGACCAGGACACGGGGGATGCACAGCAGTAGGAGCAAATGCATGCTTTTATTTCTATCTTCAGAAGTTATATAGCAGTGCTTATCTTGCAAGAACAATATTAGTACAATAACAGTTTACTGAAGCCACTTGTTATTTTTAACTATTTCTTAGACCCTCTCCAGACCTCTTGCTTCATCTTAAACATTAGCCTCTTGTTTTGTTGTTGTATTTTAAGATTCTTAAACAAAGCACTTTCTATTATTATATACTACAAAGTCTCAGGAGGCCATACTTCCTCTTACATGTGTCTGCTCTGTCTGTAACATTGGGTTCTGAACAGGGAAGTTTGCTTCCACAAGATCTGTCTGCTGAGTTTATTCAGGTCACCCATGCTGCAGAACATCAACATGTATGAGAAGTTCCAGTCACCCCATGCCAACATGTAAGTGGTATAAGGACTCTGGACTAAATAATTTCCAGTGCCACTTTCGGCACTCATGCTTCAAGCATCCCTCAAATCACTACCAGAAACTCACGGAAGTCAATTCTGTAATCAAGGAGAAAATTTCTAACAGGGAGAAAAGCCCTAGAATGAGATCTCTCATCTTGGGTTTTAGGGCCTTTTGTGTAGACATGTGATACAGGGTGCTTGTATCGTAGGTCCTTGAATTTGACAAGAAGATCCAGTGTCATTCAGAGATAACCTCTGAATCAAAGACTTAGTTCTATGCATAGTTCACAATAGTCCTGTGTTGAGAGACTACAATGGATGCCATGTAAAGTCCATGGTAAGGGAGACGCTGGTATAAGGGAAAGGTTATGGCATGGCCCCATGGACTCCATTCTGTAGCTGGGTCATTGTGTTCCATGGGCTACGTAGGCTTAGAGGGAGTAGGTCATTGACACTAGAAGCATGTGACATTCACATGAAAAATTCCTAGTATGTGAGTTAATGATGAATGACCTCTTTGGCATTTAGAAGTTCAACATTGGACCATTTTCTTTAACCCAAGCAAGGTGATGGGAGCAAATATCATGTCTGTTGAACATTACCCTAAAAAAAAAAAAAAACTGCACTGGAGAAGGGGTCAAAAGAAGTCCTTTTTATTATTGGCCTGGATTTCTTGATTTCTTAGTGCAAATTATATTTGCTTATGCTATCTGTCCTGGGTTATGTCTAAATCTCAAAGTATTTTACATTAATAAACAGTGTATTGGTTTGGCTACTCTGAAAATGACCATTTATTTATAGACTGAAGTATATATATATATTTTTTTTTGGTTTTCTTTTTTTGGTTTTGCGAGGTAGGGTTTCACTCTGGTCCAGGCTGACCTGGAATTAACTATGTAGTCTCAGAGTGGCCTCGAACTCTCAGCGATCCTCCTACCTCTGCCTCCCGAGTGCTGGGATTAAAGGCTTGCGCCACCACACCTGGCTCTGAAGTATATTTAGATCATACAACAATTCTATGTAATTACTTTAAAGCAGATATAGTGAAGAAATCTTTGTTGGGTTAAAGCTAGAGCAAGAATACTATAATGAGATTATTCTAGCTTACGATACCACTCTTCCAAGGGAAGAAAAGTGATTGGTCATTTAGTTAACTGTTACAAAGATCCCTGTGGAGAGGGAAGCTCACGCTTAGGGGACTAGGGCTCAGAAAAGGAAGCTATCCGGTAGGAAGGAGAAGGAATCCATAGTAGACGCCGCTAACTTAGTGTCTGTCATGAGTGAGTATGAGGCAGTGGGACAAAGGTCTTTCATACTGAGTCAATTATGCTAAAATGGAACAGTCGGTCCATCACAGGGACAACAACAGCAGTCACAGTATAAATCTAAGCTCTTTACACAGGGCAGTTCCTTTAATTCTTATATAAAAAAAAACATTGGATGTAATTACTATTATGATTTCCACTTCATAAGTGAGGAAAGAATGCCCACTGAGGGGAAAGCAATTTCCCCACAGTTATGCAGCAAAACAAACAGTAGCACTAAGCTTCAAACCATGATGATCCATACCTATCATCAACTCTGCCCAGAATTTACTGGACCAAGAAATTCAAAGACCTTTGAGACTTGGTCATATCAGGTCAGCATATATGACAATTTTCTCCCTGGTATGCCAATGCTGACTTTGTCAGTGTGAGTTTTGTGGCCCATTAAACTTCACAAGACCTGGTTTTCTCATGGGAAACCTGAATCTGAGACAAATGAACCTGAAGATTTTTTTTTCCCCCCTTTCAGGAATGGAACTGCTGTTGAGAAGTGACTGCCAATCTAGAGACTACATTTCCCAGCATGCCTTGCATCTAAATGATATTAGGCAAGTAGTTTGGGCCAGTGTAACATAAAAGGAAATGAACCATGTCACCTCCTTGGAAACCAAAAGTGATGGGCTTCCTAAGATAGAAGACAGCTAGATAACTGAGTCACATTCTGGAAGGTTCCCGGAAGCCACACCAGTGCATAACCATTGCCCTGTGCATGAGATGGAAACACAGGTTCATTACATTAATCTCCTGGGGCTTAATATTTGCTTGTTGCAGCATTCAGCCTCACAAGATTATTTCAAATGTGAAAACTAATGTGCGGCACTTATTTAGTACTTAGCACTTAGCATGTCCTCATTCAATATTAGTTCCCTTTTTCCCAAAGTACTGCTGTTTAACTTGTTTTTAATAATACAGTGTAGGAGTAGCCACATGAAGATTTATGAATAAAATAGGTCATATTATGTATTAAAGGAGATTGTGAATTATGTCAGTAACTTGTTCAGAACTTATTTGCTTTCTTTCTTTCTTCCTTTCTATTTCTTCTCTTCCCCTTCCTTCTTCTCCTTCTCCTCCTCCTTCTTCTCTTTTCTTCTTCTTCTTTTTTTTTTTTTTTACAATGCTGAGGATCAAACACAGGGCCTTGAACATCCTCGGTTCTGTCACTGAGCTACATCCCCAGATCAGTATAAAATTTCTTTTTGGAGTAATTTTTGAAATCCTATTATTTTATTCTACCACAAATAATAGCCTTTGCCTTAATTGGCTTCTTGGTACTTATCTCTCAGTCACTGTATTCATTTTGTACAACTGGAATGTGAAGCATGCCAAATGCTGGTCACATGTCAACAAACTGGGCTCAGTTACCAAATTTTAAGCTTTGCCTCTTCCCTACCCCCATCAATGTGAATAGAGCTACCAGTTCCTGAACAGACCTGACTCTGCAGCCACCTTGGATACTAGCATGGTCTAAGTTAGGCCTAAGCTTATATGGGTTTTAGGAGACCCATGGGACCTATTTCTACCCCTAAAGCTATGCCAAGAACCCTAAAATTGACTCTATCATCCCTTCCGAAAATACTCCTATACATAATTAGGACCATTGGAAGGAAAGTAATCTGAGGCAGTCTAAAATATTTTCTCTTCCTCAAAAGAATTTCCCTACTCCTTTATTCTTGAATTCCCACCACATTATCTTTTTTTTTTTTTTTTTTTTGGATTTTTAACTGGTGTGTGTGTGTGTGTGTGTGTGTGTGTGTGTGTATTTGGTTAATTTGGTTCTTTTTTTAAAAATCTGGTCTCACGCTACAGTCCAGGTTGGATGAGAACTCCCAATCTAGCACAGCTCACTTCAAACTCATAGCAGTCTTCCTACCCTAGCCTCCAAAGTACCAGCATGGCAGGCATGAGCCACCACACCCAGCTATTCCTGTTATCAAATGAGTTGTCTTATGATCAACAGCTCTGAATTCTTGACATATCATCCCATAGCTTATACGTTCAGTTTTAAGAATGATTTCTCTTTGGAGGTAGGGCTCTGTGCTAGCTAGTGTTGATTGTGAACTTGATTGGTTCTAGAATCAGCTAGGAAACACATTTCGGAGCATATAGGTGCCCTCACCATTTCTATATTAGGCTAGTTTCTAGATTGCGATGGGAAGATGCACCCTAATTGTAGGTGACAACATCCAATGGGCTGGGGTCCCAAGGGGAATAAAAAGGAGAAAGCCAGTGGAGTGGGAGTACTCATCTTTCTTCTTCCTGACTGCAGACACAATGTGAACCACAGTGTCACCATCCTGCTGCCATGCCTTCCCCATAATGCTGGACTGCACACTCAGACAGTGAGCCAAAGCACACCCTTCCTTCATTAAAATACCTCTGCACGGTATTTTACCACAGCAATAAGAAAAGTAACTCACACAAACTTTTAAGAGAATCAGTGACATGATGAATACTAATAGCAAAAGGTCATGGAGCCTCACTTCAGAGTAGGCCATCACATCTTCCCAGCATGCTTTTATACTACTGATTAATTCTGTCTATGAAATTGTTACAGGGTAATATCCCTTGGTATGCCTTTACGCATGTGGCCCTCCCAAAATTCCAGACCCTGCTTTTGCTTTTGACTATATACCCTCTTAGATGGATTACACAATTATTCAATTATTCTTTATATACTGCTGTATGGCACATTACCACCAACTTAGCCACTTGTAAGTCCACACATTCATTATCTGGACATTTCTGTGGATCAGAAGTTAAGACCCAAATTAATTAGCCCCCCCTTGCTCTCAGCATGTCTCACCTGGCTGCTGTCAAGTTACTTCCTAAGGCTAGGGTCTCCTCTGCGAGGGAGACTGGAGAAACATCTGCTCTAAGCTTACTCACATTGTTCTTGGCAAAATTTGGATTCTTGTCAGCTTTTGGACTAATGGCTAGAGACACCTATTTACCCCTAGCTATGTGGTCTTTTCCAGTATGACAACTTGCTTTCTCAAAGCCCACAAGATAGAAAAATTTCCCTAATATCTACTTTCCATATGATATCTCAGTAATACATTTTAAAGATCAGGTGTTGTCATTTCACTTCCTAAAAAATCTCTGATGGTTATCCATTATATTTAGGAAAAACATCAAAATTGTTTAACAAGGGAACACATTCCAGGAAGTGCCTAGTTCTCTAAATTCAACCCTTTTTATTCCAACAAGCCCTCATTTCTTCCCATACAATGTTCCAGTTATTTCAGTCCCAAGGTCCTAGCTCTCGTGGCTTCCTGTGTCCCAGATGCTAACTCAGAGCAAAACTTTTGTTCTTCTTTATACTTTATTACAAACACCGTCTCTTTAGTGAGATCTTCCTTGATTTTTCAGTCCAAAGAGGACTCTCCACAGCCATTCTTTTCAATCACATTATCTGATTTTCTTTTCTCCTTAGCATTAATCACTCCTAGGAACTGTCTTGTTCATTTATTGTCACTTTACTCTCAGTCTTCCTCCAAAAGATGTTAAACCTCTGTAGATAGGGATTGGTTGACTCATTCGTTGTTTGTATAAAACTATTGGATGGATGGATGGATGGATGGATGGATGGATGGATGGATGGATGGACGGACTTCTGTAATTCCTCCAGAAAGCCACATGGTGGCAGTATTACAGACTCTTTGGGGCATCACGTGGTAAAGGAGATTAAACTAAACTACAGGAAACCCACCAAGCCCAGGAGGGCATACTGTCTTGTCTAGTGCCCCTCAAAGCCAGTCAACATGCAAAGCTCAAAACCCTGAGAAATAGAAAGTTGTGAGTGGCAAGATTTACAATGGCCTCTTAAAGGTCTAAGGTACAGAGTGTTCTGGCCAATAGCAAGTGTGACTTTGATATTTTGGGGAAAACAGCATCAGCTTGGCAGTTGTGACCATTAGCTGAGGAGAGTGCTCAAGTCCCAAAAATGTCACTTCCGGGTAGTAGATTATGCAAGGAGATACTCCATTTGCTATAAGACCAGGAGACATGAGAATCCTCCCAGAGGCTCAGAAGCTGAGCAGGGCAGACCAGCCCTTGCAAATGCAGCAGAGAAGGGAAGGGTGGGGATGAGGGCAGGGGGACATATCCAGGGTAAAAGAGGTACCTTAGTGTCATTCAAGCTCAGTGTAAGTGCAGCTTGCCCAGACCTTTACGTGACAGAAAATTGGCCAGGGTGTCTCCTCCCTGCCATTTCTCCTTTGCAAGGAAGAGAAAGCAGGCAGCCTGATGGGGTCCACAAAACCAGGAAGGTAGTGAGGGTCAAGTTCCAAATGCACCACTTACTAAAAGCAATGTGATCCTGCCAATCCTTAGAGAGTATCTCTAAGTGAAAGAAATAACACTAAACGAAGTATCCCAGACCCAGCTCAACATTTGACTCTTCTAGAAATGGGCTATGTACATGTGGGTACATTCCTTGCTGAGCCCTTGTTCTCCCATCTATTAAGCAAGATGAATCAGTTCTGGGTATACACCCAAAGAATTCTAAGTCAACCTCCCACGGACATGTTTCTTGTGGTACTAGGCACAATAGCCAAGTTATGAAATCTCCCTAGGTATCCGTCAACAGATGCATGGATAAATCAAATGTGGTATTCACACACAATGGAGTTTCAATCAGTCACAAGGAAGAAGGAAATTGTCATTTTCTGGAAAATGGATACAACTGGAGATCATCATATTAAAGTGAATAAGGTAGGCTCAAAAAGACAAATATTACATTTTCTCTCATTTGAGAACCAGGATTTTGTACAGATACAAAAACTCATTTAGGGGCTGGAGAGATGGCTTAGTGGTTAAGGTGCTTACCTGCAAAGCCAAAGGACCGAGGTTCGACCCCCCAGGACCCATGTAAGCCAAATGTACAAGGGGGCTCACACATCTGGAGTTTGTTTGCAGTGGCTAGAGGTCCCAGCGCACCCATCCCTCTCTCTCTCTCTACCTGCCAATTTCTATATATCTCTCTCAAATAAATAAACAAATATTATAAAAGGTAGAAAGACTTACAAATGTCTTAGGTATAGAAAGACTTACAGATGTCAATTATACATTGACATATATATCCGACATAGATATCTGAAAGCAGAGGGTGAAGGGAGAAAAGAAGAAGACTAGTCAGAGGGGTAAGAAGGGAAGAGGAGAAAGGTGATGACTATGTTTAAAGTAAATGATGTACTTGAAAGAAATTGCCCTTATGAAACCCACCATTTTGTACAATGGCTATATGACAATAAGAAATAATGAAACACACCAAGGGGAGCGGGCTAGCACCAGGTACACACATTCAAATGTTTCCAGCAGGATCTGAGCACGTGTCGTACTTACTTGTGCTCTGCGTGACTTTCCCTTCTCCTGCTGGCTCCCTCCTTCTGCTCACCACCACTGCACACACAGCACAGCCCAGCTTTTCTGCATCTCTGTTCAGCTCTTCTGCTTGCTCCTGTCAGTGTAAGGACAATTGGGGAACAAATGAAAATCAGCACCAGTTCTATAAGGTCTCATATTCACATTAGGGAAAATGAGTCCTCTGGCACAGTACCAAGGGTCCTGGATTTCCTTGACTGATGCCATTAAATAACACAGAGCCTATATAACCAAGGAAAGATACCCCAAAAGCAACGTGGCAGGTCTTGCCTGGAGAAACCTATGAGAAGTGAGAAAGAGCATTCAGTAGTGAACACAGGGCAGGTCTACATTACTCAGTACCAGATTCCTCTTCAACTGGTCTGCCCTAGGGATGTAAATTTCAAATCTGACAGCAAGAAACATGCCACAGAATCAGTGCTATCTTTAGGAGCCCTTCCTCACAAGGCATGATGGCCCACCTAGGGGATTTTTTTTTAAAAAGAATGAATAGCTTGCTAACACCTCTCTGCCCCCAATGACTAGAGGCTGTTTCTCCATCTCCCCAGACAACATCTGGTTTTGCTTCCCAATTTAGCATGATGGCTGGTGAGGGGTGGCCTTCTCCCACCTGCTAGTGAGTCCAGCAGAACGACCTCCTGCACTTCTCCCCAGAGCACAGAGAATTTACCCTTTAGCAGGTCTGGTGATCAGTTCTCCCTCCTCTTCCAGAGTTCCCCAGCTTCCACCTGCAATTCCCAAGTGTACATGTGATAAAAGTACCAATTCAACACCCTGATTCTTCAGAGCTCTTAAATGTACTTTGCACCCTCCCAGCTGCAAAAGGCCAGAAATACTAAGTTCCTTGCTTGGGAACTCTCAGCAGACTCATGAATATCACAAAGATGAAGCCTAGCATCTTTTCCCTCCATCCCCCAACAAGTTGACACTCAGCACACGTTCTCAAGGAAAAGGCCAGTAATTGGTTTTGCTGGGGGAACAGCCTCAGAGATAAATGTCCTGTGTATAATCATTTACCTTATGTGCAAAGTGTGTGTGTGTGTGTGTGTGTGTGTGTGTGTGTGTTTTCTGTCTCTGGTGCCGATCTTTTTCATTGCTCACTCCCCGCACCCATAGTGCCATCATGGTGATGGAGGGGCTGTCAGGGCTGTCACAAGATGGTTTTTGGAAAAGGTGTATCAAATGAAGAGGAGAAAGCTTGAATTCTTGGCTCAGGCAGACAAACATGTGGCTCCCAAATCAATTTGCTCCTCCTCCACACAAGCCTCCTTTTTAGTTATCATGCCAGAAAGCAGGTTTAAAAAGAAAGGCTATTTGGTAAAATTAATTTGCATTCATTGGAAGGTGTGTGAGGGGAAAGAGCTTGGTGAAAGCCTGCACCCTTCTCTTCTAGAGAGAAGTCAGGCTGCTTCTCTTTGAATACAAGGATTCTCTTTACAGGCTTCTGTCTCTCTGGTCCCTTGGGGTTTCCCTCACCTCACATCACACAGTCTCTCCATGTGCCCAAGAGCCAGCTCCATCAAGCTGCAGTCATTCTACAGTGTTCCAGGCCCTCCTGTACCTCTGCGGCATACAAATGATTTCATCAGCCAGATATGTGCCTCCCATTCTGACGGACTTCTTAATCCCACTCATCTTTACCTGTTTATTTCATTTTATTTTATTTATTTTATTTTATTTATTTATTTTTTGAAGAGAGACACAGAGAGAGACAGAGAGAGAGGGAGAGGAGGACAGATAGAGATAGGCACGCCAGCAGCCTCTCAGATGCTGAGAACGAAATCCAGATGCGTGCACCCCCTTGTGGTCAAGTGTGGCATTGCACCCTTGTGTCAGTTTGCATCTGGCTAAACGTGGGACCTGGAGATTGGAACCAGTGTTCTTAGGCTTAGGAGGCAGGCACCTTAATTGCTAAGCCATCTCTCCAGCCCATCTTTGCCTATTTTTATGAGTGCCTCCAGCTTGAGAGCTTCCAGGGATCTGTGTCTCCTGGCTGGTTCTTGCATGTCTCTGAGTACCTGGAGCTCTGTGGACACTGGCTGTAGGGCCTCCAGTGAAGTGGGTTGTCTACCTAAGGTGCTTGTCTTCCTCCCCATCTAGGATGGTGAGTTCCTTGATCAGGCAGCCAATCGCCTTAACCAGAACTGGTTACAACTCCTGGGTAACTGTGATGAAGCGAGGAGAGTAGGGTCAAGCTCATTACATACAAGAGACCTTTGCTGACTGACACCTTTGCCAAGGGATAGGAGCAAAGTATTTTTGTTTAGAATTGACACTCTTGGGTTTTCTCATTACAGCTCCATCTCATTCTAAAGATATGAGTTGAATGAACGTTCTTGTTTTTCTCATATAAGCTCCTTGTATTGTGTTTAAGCCTTCTAAGAAGTCTGCAAGCATTGCTCTGATGACATATGCTAATCACTACTTGCACTGGTTGTCCCACATTCCCACAAGAAGACAACTATCAGTTTCTCATCTGTAAAATGAGGACAATGACCCTCTGACCATCATATGGGTTAAAGGTGACATGTGAAGTGTTTCACGTTATAAGTACAAATGTCTGTGCATTTATGTATGTAATAAGTATTTATGTATGTAATAAGGACACTCATATGTGCATGTTTTACTGTCTCAGTGACTTGATCCTTTTCTTTCAATCAGAAATTTTAACGTATATATATTAAATCAAAATTTATATTATATATCTTACATATGGAAATATTTTTGGGGAAAATGAATGTCTCTGAAAATTATTTTGCTATTTATTTGCATGTCATATTATAATCTCATTTTCTACCTCTTATGATTTGAATAGTTATGTTCTAGAAACTTAACCTCAACATTCGTGTGTCAATGGCATTTGAAGGAAGGGCCTTTGGAAGATAATGGAGATTAAATGAAGTAACAGGAATGGACCTTTATAATGGAATTAATGGCTTCATAGGAAAAAGGAGGGAGCCTGAGCTAACACATGATGGCCACTCTTATGTGATGATGCAGTGAGGTAACCCTTTGCCGACACCTGCACCATACTCCTGGAGTCCTCTGCCTCAGGACCCTAACCTAAATGAATATCTATTCAGTGGCAGGAACAGAAAACAGAACATCATGTCACCTTTCCATTGGGAAGTTGGAAAATAGTTCAAGAACACGGCCAGGAGTATATCTATCAATCAACACTCCCTTGTCTCCTTAAACCACACCTCTAGAGTTCCTACCATGTGTTCATCATGTGATAGTATCCAACCCAACAGATATGGTCAAGAAAGTCCTGAGATGGCCCATTAGGAAGCAGTGTAGCCTGGAACATGTCCTAAGCATGGAAAACAACAATTCTAATGCGCTCCCATGTCTGTGTTGCTGATATTGCTGTTGTTTTCTAGACACGAGCACCCAGGCTGAAACAAACTACTTTGAGGCCTCCATGAGGACTTTGCCAGCATTTTTCGGATAAGATATGGGCTAATCACACTTCCTAGGAGTTCTGTATTTCCAAAGAGGAGCCAGCAACAGATGAGAGGAGTTAGATACCCAAGCAGAACACAATGTCACCCACAGCAACCTTGATGCAGGAGGGGAGTAAAGCTTAGGGACCCAGATACTGCTTGTGAGGACATGGACACTGGAGGATATTAAAGGAAGAACAGAGGAAATGAAGCTGGAGCCAGGACACAGGAAGGCCGAGTTAAAGCCAAAGCAACTGTCCTTCGGCATTTTAGTTCTTGCTGGTGAGAACACAGCGATGTGTATGTCCTCGGACCATGGAAGGCAGCCACGACGAATGTGAAGCATAGAGACCAGGTGTGCCTGTGGCCAGGAGCCTGCCCTCAGACTTGTTATTCAACCCCACTGCGTATTTTCTCTGACTGTGAATGTGATACCATGCTATGCATCTTCAAAAACTTCCAGCTTCTGTTTACCAAAACAACATGCAGGTGGTCTTCAATGTCCTTGAGATCTAGAACCATAGATTCCTTCGATAAAAATGTTTCAAAAAAATTCATCTGTATTAAAATACGCAATTTTTTTATTATCAGTTATCTTCAAAGGAGTTCAATATATACTATTCAACATGCATTTACAATGTATGAAGCATATCTAGAGATAATTTGCAGCATACAGGAAGCTATGCATAGGTCATATGCAAATACTATGCCATGTAAAATAAGGAACATGTTTTGATGTTTGTGGGAACTAAGCCTTCATGGGTATCAAGGGATGTCTGCATCTTATAAACAACAATGAGTGGCAACCATCCAACCTGCAAAGGGAGAGGAGTCACTGTCATTCTCAGTGTAATCCTTTGGGCTGTCACCGGCTGGCACTGTCTCCAGAAGCTCCAGAAGATGCTATTACCCTCTCATGGGGCCTCCCCTGAAAAAAGTCTCTCACATCCGTCAGCTAGCTTGAACTTTGCCTTGTTCACATGTGGCTCCATTGTCCCCAAGGACCCAGGCACCAGAAAGATATAATTTCAGATTTGCTGTTGATCACACTAATACCTACAGTGTCACTTTGCACAAATTGCTTAAACTTTTTGCATCTGTGTTTTATCCTCCAAATACTGGGAGTTACAATTTATATGTGTAAGGTGAGGCAAGCCTAGGAATGCAAATAAAGACACAGGTCCATCAATGCTACCTTGAGAAAGCTGGGAAAATAAGAAGAGATGAACCCAGGCTTTTAAAGTGAATGGTGCTCAGGAAATACTGCCTACGCTAGTAGTCATAATTACATTATTACTTATTCTCATTATATGCAATGAGCCTCACTGTTAACACAAAGTGCCTTGCTTTCCACCAGTGTCTCCTCTGTAGGGAAGCTTTCAGTCTCTAGACTCACCATCAAGTGCCACACTGTCATTCCCTTGTCTTTTCATTCCACTAGAAAGTCTGAAGCATCCTGTTGTCTGGTAGCTCCCTCCCCCTCTTGCTTAATAATATCATGAACCACTGTGAGCATGCTTATCACACACCACAAGTTGTGATGATTGGTGACAGTTTTTAATTTCCTGCCACCATCCTCCTGCAAATTGCAAGCCCCCCTCCATCCCCATGAAGTGCAGACCACATAGACTTCCGGGTGGAAATAAAAATGGGATGATGAGTTCCAAGCAAAGGCCAGTTCTCAGCCTTTATTCCTGGAATACCCAGTGGACCCAGCCCCGGACCAGACACCTCAGGTCTGTGAAACCCTCAGTAAATCTACCCTTGAGTAGTTTCCAGCATGCATAAAATATTCAGGCGATGGTCTCAGTGTATAGCATTTGCTGTTTCCTGGAGTTAGAAAATTATATAACCAATAGTAAGAAGGAGTGCCCTCCTGGTGTTGTAGACATGGCTCAGTGACTGAGTGTTTGCTGTGTAAGCTTGAGGACCTGAATTTGATCTGTGCATTCACATAGAAAGCCTAGCATGGCTGTGCATGACTTTAACCCCCATGCTGCACAGGATGGAGATGGCATTGCTGAGGTTTGCCAGACAGCCAGTCTAACCAAAGAATGAGTTCCAGGTTTACTGAGAAACTATGTCTCAGGGACATAATGTGGAAGAACAGTCGAGGAACATCCCCTCTGCCCTCTGGTTTCTGCACACATGTGCAGAATACACTGCATACTACACACATAAACACACTCTAACTTGGCCTCCTTGTCAGTTGAAGAGAAAAATGGAAAAAAGAAGAAGGTACTGGAAGGAGTTGTGCATGTCTCTATCAAGAGCTAGGCAAAGAGCACAGCATGGCTGGAGAGATGGCTTGGCAGTTAAGGCACTTGCCTAAGAAGTCTAAGGATCCAGGTTCAATTCCCCAGCATCCATGTAAACCAGATGCATGAGGTGGCACATGCATCTGGAGTTCATTTGCAGTGGCTGGAGGCCCTGGTGTACCCATTATCTCCATATGTCTTTTTTTTTTTTCTTACTCTCTCCCTCCCTCTCTCAAATAAATACATAAGTTAAAAAATAAATTAATTAATTTAAAACAGCACTGCAGTCAGGAACCATCGATAAGTCAGGTGCTCATTTCCTGAGAAAAACAACCTCATATTTGTGAGTGACAGCCTGGAATCCCAAGGATCATAGAGTCAAAAATAATTCACTTTTTTAATTCTTATTAATTCTAAGGCAATTTATTTTATTATGAAATGTAACTACAGACACCAGAGAAAACCAGCACTTGACTTCCACTTCACCTTTGTTCATCTTGGCAGTTCATTACTAAAACAAGCAGAACAAACATTGTAACGTGGGCCTTAGATGCATTGGCCCTTGAATTCCTAGACCTTGCTGTTTTCTGCCTGCTCCCCCACTCACCTAACAGCATCATATGGAAAGGTAACTGCTACCTATTGCTCACAACAGCATCCAGACTGCTCTTGGCATTCCACCAATATTCTCTACAACTAATTATTTTTAGGTTTTAAAGTTTTAGTCCTGGATAGTCAGATATTTTTCATGCTGAAAAATAAAAAAATTCACCCCCAGAGGTGAATGGCTAGAGAGGCCATTGGAGAAATGGTGAAGGGAAGGAAAATAATCTTCTATCACTCTTCTCCTGGCTCTGCTCCTCTTTCTTTTGATTATATGACTTTTAGATTTTGTTTTGATGTTTTCATACATGTACGTTGCATGTTGATCACTACCCTTTCTTATGACCCTCCATCTCACCGTCTTCCTTCTCCTTCTTGTATCTTACTTGCAGCTATGCCTTGAAAATGAATGACTCCATTTCCCTGGCAACCGCTAACTGGTATTGGCTCATTAAGGAGAGGAATAGCCTCCCAAGGCCTGTCTGTATCAAGAGAGAAAGATGACTGGCTCCTTCATGTGCAGTTCTCATGCACATAACCACATCTGCTGTGAGTTCATGAGTTTGGTGATCTCATGTCAGGATACCAGAGCTCCATAGCACTCCTCCCCACACACTCTCTACCTTTTACGTTCTTTCTATCCCATCCTCTGCAATGTTCCCTGAGCCCTGGAGGGGAAGGTGTATATTTTCATTTGGGGGCCAAGCAGGCACTCATTATTTTCACTTATTTTCAGCACTCTCTGCTGATTGCCTCCCACTGCACAACAAGCAAACAAACAGCTTTGCTGACTGGAGTTGAGAGCACAACTTGGAGTGACATCAGAGACCAGGAAGTAAGTTAGAAAAAGCCAGGAGGAGGGCAGGATAGAGTTACACAAGTAATCTGCTCCTCTATTCTGCATCTTCATCTCTCTGTCTCTCTTTCTCGCTGTGTGTATGCGGAGGGGGTGTGTCTGTGTGTCTGTGTCTTTCTCTTTCTAGTTCCCTCTCTCTGAGATATCTCCTAACAAATGTCCACTGACTTCTGTGAAACCAGGACCAAGAGACCCCTGCCAGCAAACTCCACCCTCCTTCCCGGGCCACTGGTATTAGAATAGTTCTGACCGCCACCATGTGGATAATGATCAGGCACATGGGCCATGTTGCTTCACCCTGCTGAGTTAACCACACCTCTAGGGGATCATATGTCAGGAAAGGATACTGGGCCTCAGCCTGGAGAACCATGAGGAGTATGAGGACTTCAGAGTCCCAAGTCACTTACAGGAAGCTAGAGATCCAGGATCCTCAATCTAATATATCCACTGAGTTTTATCCAATTACAATCTCCATTGGGAAAGTACACCTACTAAGGTACCATGGGTAGTTCAGTGCTTAAATATGGAATAAATGATGCCTTCTCTGCTATTTATGATTTCAAAGCCCAGCCCTAAGAATCTGATAAGCAGATAAACCTCCAAGGGACTCCTAGGTGAAGAATATTGTCATGAGGACGTGTTCAATACACAGCAAGCAGAGAGAAGGAAGCCATACCCTAGAGCAGGGGCTTCGAGAAGGGTTCATGCAGATCTAGGAAGCGTACTGAGTACTGGGTTGCCTTGGATAAATGAGGAGGAGTTATCAGGTAGATGCAGTTTACTGAAAGGCCATAAAGTTGAGGTGCTACCTATACATTTTCTTTCTTTTTAAATTGATTTTTTTTTTTTTTTTTTTTGGAGAGAGACAGAGAGGGAGAGAAAGACAGACAGAGATGGGCACACCAGCAGCCTCTCAGCTGCTGTGAACAAAATCCAGATAAGTGCGCCCCCTTGTGGTCAAGTGTGGCATTGTGCCCTTGTGTAACTTTGCATCTGGCTAAATGTGGGACCTGGAGATTGGAACCAGCGTTCTTGGGCTTAGGAGGCAGGCTCCTTAACCGCTAAGCCATCTCTCCAGACCTTTTAAATTGATTTTTTAAATTAGCATTCAAAGTAATGAGTTCATCATGGCATCTCTGTAGAAAGAGGCCATTATACCTTGTTGCTGGTGGTCTTCCTCCTCCACTATCCTGCCTCTGACCCTTTGCTCCCCTTCACCTGGTTGACATCCTCCTCCCAAAGGTCCTTCCTTCTGCTGTCTTGTCACATGTTCCATCTCCCTCATTTCTTAAGGAACCTCTTTCCCTCCTCATAGTACTATGTATACTTTCAGCCTCTCTCTCTCTTTCTCTCTCTCTCTCTTTCTCTCTCTCTCTCTCTCTCTCACACACACACACACACATACACACACACACACACACACACACACACACTCCACTCACAGGAGAAAACTTATTTGTCTCTATGAATCTAGCTTTTAAGTATATACTCTGTGTGGACACATTATGTGTTGGTACTATCATTGATCTCCTCCCTGCCCCCATTCTTCTGAGGATCCTTTCCAGTGGTATGGCTGGTGTTCCCTTTAACATAATCTCCAGTTCATACATTTTCCTATAAATGACTTGTGTGTTTTCTTCACAGTAAGAAATCATCATCTGTAAGCATGCTTAAAGTTTCTCTTCTAGCTATCATAACATAGTTTCAACTAGACACTAAACTTTTTCTGCATTGACTCCACGTGAGCAAGACAAAGTATAATCAGGTCTCATCAGCTATTGGCCACATAATGTCATTTTTTTTTTTTTTTTTTTAAGAGAGAGACAGTGCTCTACTCTTAACCATTCTGCTCTACTAACCCTGA
The DNA here is from genome assembly GCA_036365145.1 of Orientallactaga sibirica. Classification (NCBI taxonomy): domain Eukaryota; kingdom Metazoa; phylum Chordata; class Mammalia; order Rodentia; family Dipodidae; genus Orientallactaga; species Orientallactaga sibirica. The sequence continues at coordinate 8,603,440 of JAEOAD010000031.1, read as the reverse complement.
GCTGTCTATTTTCTCTGTGGGTCCAGTAAGCCTTCAGTTGAAGGATGGAACACTACACACATGAGCAGCATGCCAGTCTACCCCTTCCTGCTTATCCTTCTTGACATTTTAATGCTGAGACCTTGGGGGCAAGTCTACAGGACACAGAGGCAAAGGCAAAAAGCTAGAGCAAAGAGTTTGATTCTGAAAGTCCTCTAATCTATTCCACTGACCAAGCAAATCCTGCCTCCTGCCTGAACTCTCTCCTATTCAAACAAAAGCCTACATGTTTCTCACAGAGAACTCTGCTGCTTAATGAAATCCAGAGTCCATTATGTCTTGTCACCAAAAGTGAATCCTGACAATATCAGAAAAAGTTCCTGGAGAGATGACAGTGTATGTGTCCAATTCTTTGAGACAATTGTGTGTGGTCATATAATGCTTTGTGGATTGACAGGTGGGTGGGGAAAGAGGTACTCACCACTTTTTTTTTTATCACCCACTGCTATGACCCAGTTGAAAAAAATGAAATGATGAAGCATAATACATCTGGAAGAACCAGCCATATTTGCCTTCACTGGGAGTTCATGATCAGAAATACAACATCCAGAGAATATGTGCATCTGCATAAATAATGCATTAATTATATTGTTGTTCCACATTTATTCTTTATCGTGCATTTTCTTTACATCTATTTTTTCTTGTCTCTACAATTGTACTGATCATGCTACCCAAGCCATGCAGTCCATGGGATAATTAAATGAGCTATAAAATGCTAAAGAAGATGGGGACACATAATAGTTTGCAAATAATTTTGGTATGGTTATTATTGGTACTGCCAATTTCATGCAATGGTAATTCATTGTGCTTATAAAGGACTTTCATTGTGCTAAAAGTTTTCATATTAACTACTGGTTATTGTCTTCATTTATATAGTATAAAGAAGTTAAGTGACTTGCCCCAGAGCTCAGGCTAGGAAATGACTGTGCTAAGAATAGAACAGAATGGTGGTTAAGAGCTTAACTTTTGGATCCCAACTGCTAAGATCTGAATCTTAGCTTTGCTACTATTAAACTATGCAATGTTGAGAACAATCTTCAGCCTCCCTGTGCAGCCTGTGCTTTGCCTCTAATAGCTTGTTGTGGGCTTCAAATAAGATAATTGATTTAAAGTACTTTAAGTTGTGTCTGGAATAAAGTATGTGCTCAATAAACCATAGCTATTAATCACTGAACTTTTGGAGTCCAAAGCTCTTTCTACATCCTAGCTCCAAAAGACAGCATGCTTCAGAATCTGTTTTAAAGTTAAATGTTACTGCATCTAAGGATATTAGGCATCTAAGGATGTGTCTAGAATCAGTTCATTGATCATTGATGGATGCCCAGTAGAAAGAGCTTAGATTATATTTTTAATCAAGAAAGGTTAGACTGTACAAATATTACCTAATCCTACACACTTTAAAGATATTTTTCTCCTTAATATGTATTACAAATAAACACAGAGTAGTAAAGAAGAGCCCCAGCTCTCTAACAGGTAGTAGAGCCTTATTCTGATAGAAGCAGGATTCTTATAAGTCCCAATCTTGTTTTCTCAGAAGAAGAAGAAAAAAAAAAACTCATGTGGATAAGAGAAAGGAAGAAACCATGAATCTAGACTGACTAATAAAAGATCTTCGCAATATGGAAAAGACAAAAGCAAGGAACAAAGATTCAGAGTATCACTTAATATTTGTATACTGGAGCTAGGATTTTAATTTAAGGTCTGTTTCTACTGATTGGTCTAAATAGTATTAACTCTATACAATAATTTAATGACACTTTCTGAATTAATTTTTTCTTTCTTAAAAGAAATACCAGTGCATGCATTGTTGATTATAATGACTGTAATAAATAAATGAAATGATCAGAGAATCTAGCATAGTCCTGGCCACATTGTGGGTATTCAAAACATATTAAGTTCCATAAGGGTCTGAAATATCACAGAATTCAAGGAAATGATAAGTCACCCATAAGCAGAAAGCACATGGTTGACATTAGATAGATCTTCTGAGAAGAGATTTTTTAAAAAAATATGTGTGCCTGTGTATGTGCAAGTTCATGTGTTCTAATGTGTTTGCATGTGTGAGGAGGCCAGAAGGCCATTTCAAGGACCATTCCTCAGGAGCACCATCTATCTTTTTGTTAAAATACAATGTTTTATTGGCCTGTAGCTTGCCGATTAGGTTAGACTTGGTGACCAAAAAGTCTCAGTGATCTACTTCTGTCTACAGCTCTCCCACACTGAGATTACAAGTGTGCACCATCTTGCCTGGAATTTTCCTGTGGAATCTAGGAATCAAAATGAGATCTTCATGCTTACAAACCAAGTACTTCAACTGAGCCATATATCCAGCCTGGAAGTCAAATGAAAATTTGATGTTATAATTGACAATTATGACACAAGAAAAAACACTGCCAAAGTGAGAAGTGATTCACAGAGGGCTCTCTAAGGAGCTCATATTGCAAAAAGAGAGAAAAAAAAAGGATACAAGTATGCACACATAGGAGGATAGTGAGCAAGGAGAAACATGAACAAGTATAAACAGGAATACAATAAATCCATGGGAAGCAGTTCCTCCAACCAGGACAACTGACACCCAGAAATGATACAAACAACCCAGAGAGACTTACCTGTGTCTGAGGTAAGCAGCTGATCATGGAAGCTACAGGCACTCTGCTTGAAGGCCTAGAACATGTCTACTTCTCACCTTTTCTATAGTCACAGTGAGCAGTCCACAAACTAGAAAGGCCAAAGCAAATAAATGCTGTAATGGCAGATTATTGTGTCAGATCAGGAAAAGATGGAATGACAACCTGAGCACATGTTCATGACACTATAGCTGTTGGGGACCAGGGTCACCAACTACAGAAGCTGATGGTGCACAGCCTCCATAATACGGTGTCAGGTACTTCACTCTTACTCTCACTAATGCAGACAATGTTTAAACAAATAAATAAATACCAACAACAGGGCCTGGATGGTAGAGATGGAAAGAAGGCAGCCTTTGAATCTGGGTGGGTTACAAGTTAAGGTTAATCCTCAGGACAAATGAGAAGTAAAGGTCAGTAGCTTATTACCATAAATCTCAAACATAACCAAAAATTATAAGAACAGTAGAATGAGAAGCCATCAGATAACAAGCTCATAGTAAATCTTGCTTTACTAGGGTCACTGTCGCCAACTCCCATGAGACTGGTGGGAAGCAAATATTAATTCATAGAAAATTCAGTTTATAGTTATATAAGTTATATTATTGCTAAAACATAACAGTATCGGGTTGGACAGATGGCTAAGCAGTTAAGGTGCTTGCCTGCATTACTTAAGGACCCAGGTTTGATTCTCCAGATCCCACATAAGCCAGATGCCCCAACGTGGCTCATGCATCTGAAGTTTGTTTACAGTGGCTTGAGGCCCTGGTGTGCCCATTCTTGCTCTCGCTCTCTCTCTCTCTAAATAAATAATAAATAAATAAATAAATAAAAAAAAATAAAATTTTAAAAAACATGACAGTATTGCCATTTTTCAGATCTGATATACATGATGTAGTCCTTTAACAACATCAAGTATCTAATTAGCATTCAAACTTACTCTATTGTCTCATGATGCATTTTCTTTATAATTTTCTTTTGAAAATCAGTTTTCAAACAAGGTCAATCAGTTGCATAATTTGTATGTCTTTTAAAATACTTATATATATAAAGTTCCCTTTTAAAATTTTCCTCAAATTATGTTTTGAAGAAATCAGCTTGCTAGTAGTATATATTTTCCTACATCCTTGAATTTACTGAATACATCTGTGGACTGTTTAACTTATTTTTATCTCCTTAAATGTCTTATAAACTAGCAATTAAATTAAGATTCTTCATCAGATTTCACAATTTGGCAAGAATACTTGATAGAGAGTGATATATACTTTCACTATTAAGTGTATAGATTTGACTTTCCAGGATGGAGAGATGGTTTAGCAGTTAAGATGTTTGTCTGTGAATTCTCAGGACCCAGAATCAGTTCCCCAGGACCCACATAAGCCAGATGTATAAGGTGACACATGCATCTGGAGTTCATTTGCAGTGTTTGGGGGACCTGGTGTCCCCATTCTCTCTCTCTCTCTCTCTCTCTCTCTCTCTGCCTCTTTCTTTCTCTCTCTACAATAAATGAAATATTCTTTAAAAAATAATAATAATAATCTGACTAACCAAGTAATAGATTTAAATATCACCTGGTCCATCATGAATGGTCCTCTCAGCTTTTTTTTTAATTTTTTTATTATTTTTTATTTACTTTTGGAGAGAGAGACAGAAAGAGATAGACAGAGGGAGAGAAAGATAGAGATGGGAGCGCCAGCAGTCTCTCAGCTGCTGTGAATGAAATCCAGATACGTGCACCCCCTTGTGATCAAGTGTGGCATTGCGCCCTTGCCTCACTTTGCATCTGGCTAAACGTGGGACCTGGAGATTGGAACCGCTGAACATTGGAACCAGCGTTCTTGGGCTTAGCAGGCAGGTGCCTTAGCCGCTAAGCCATCTCTCCAGCCCTCCTCTCAGCTTTTAACCTCATGTCCTCAGTTAATATCAAGAAGCATGGCAATTACCCATCATTTCATTCAGGTTTCAAAATGTTATGCTAAAGATTCACTCAGGAGATTTCTGCATAAGATGGCTGCGTAGGAGTCACACCAAACCAGCCTAGGAGGGATATAAGCAAAACCAGAGCAAAATACACTCTTCTTCCAAAAAGTGAAGGTGTATAGGTTTTTATCAGCCACAGCACAGAAGCAGGAGAGACCAAGATCTGCCGCAAAGGAGGGAAGGGGCTGGAGTCCTGCCGAGGTGCTTGCTTCCCCATCTTCATTCCTGCCTTGACCAGCACAAAGCTGCATGAGCAGAGATCAAACAAGGGGATTTTCCAATCTCATTAGCCTCCTTGAAAAGTCAAGAAACTTGATGGGGAGGCAGCAGTCTTAGCTATAGCAATAAGGCAAGAGACACTTATAAAGGGGATACAAATTGGAAAGGAATAGATCAAATTATCATTATTTGCAGATGATATGATTCCATACATAAAGTTCCCTAAAGATTCTACCATCAAACTGTTAGAGCTGATAAACACTTTTAGCAATGTAGCAGAATACAAAATAAACCCACAGAAATCATTAGCTTTCCTATATACTAACAACAAACATGCAGAGGATGAAATCAGGGGATCTCTCCCATTCATAATTGCCTCAAAAAAAGCTAAATAAATAAAGTAACTTGGAATAAACCTAACCAAGGAAGTGAAGGATCTCTACAATGAGAAATTTAAAACTTTCAAGTGAGAAATTACAGAGGACACCAGGAAATAGAAAGACATCCCATGTACTTGTATTGGAAGAATCAATATTGTGAAAATGTCAACCTTACCAAAAGCAATCTACATACTTAATGCAACCCCCATTAAAATTCCAATGGCATTCTTCACAGAATAGAAAAAATCCTAAAATTCATTTGGAAGGACAAAAATCCTCGAATAGCCAAAACAATTGTGACCAACAAAAATAAGGCTGGTAGTATCACCATACCTTCTTTTTACTTATATTACAAAGCCATAGTAACAAAAACAGCATGGTACTGGCACAAGGACAGACTTGTAGATCAATGGAACAGAATAGAAGACCCAAATATTAATCCAGGAAATTACAGCCATCTGATTTTTGACAAAAATGCCAAAATATTCATTGGAGAAAAGAGCCTCTTCAACAAGTGGTGCTGGGAAACTGGATATTTGTACGTAGAAGGATGAAAATAGATCCTTGTCCCTCTCCATGCACAAGAATCAAGTCCAAGTGGATCAGGGACCTTAATATCAGACCTGAAACTCTGAAACTTCTAGAGGAAAAGGTAGGGGAAACCCTTCAACATATTGGCATAGGCAATGAGTTTCTGAATATAACCCCAATTGCTCAGGAAATAAAACCACTAATTAGCCGCTGGGATCTCATGAAAATACAAAGCTTTTGTACAGCAAAGGACACTGTGAATAGAGCAAAGAGACAACATATAGAATGGGAGAAAATCTTTGCCAGCTATACATCTGAGAGAGGATTAATATCCAGAATATACAAACAACTCAAAAAGCAGAACAATAAGAAATCAAACAACCCAGTTAAAAATGGGCTATGGAACTAAATAGAGAGTTCTCAGAAGATGAAATACAGATGGCATATAAACATCTAAAAACGTGTTCCACATCCTTAGTCATCAGGGAAATGCAAATTAAAGCTACTTTGAGATTCCATCTCACTCCTGTCAGAATGGCTACCATCAAGAAAACAAATGACAGTAAATATTGGCAAGCATGTGAAAAAAGAGGAACCCTTTTACACTGTTGGTGGGAATGTGATCTGGTCCAGCCATTGTGGAAATCAGTATGGAGGTTCTTGAGACAGCTAAAAATAGATTTACCATATGATCCAGCTATAGCACTCCTAGGCATATATCCTAATGACTCTTCTCACTACCTTAAAGATACTTGCACAACCATGTTTATTGCTGCTCTGTTCATAATAGCTAGGAAATAGAACCATCCTAGATGTCCCTCCACAGATGAATGGATAATAAAGACGTGGTACATTTACACAATGGAGTTCTACTCAGCAGTAAGGAAAAATGAAATTATGAAATTTGCAGGGAAATGGATGGATCTGGAAAGGATTATACTGAGGTAACCCAGTCCCAGAAAGCCAAATGTCACATGTTCTCTCTCATATGTGGATCCTAGCTACAAATGTAAAGACTTGTGTGTGAGTTGGAACCAAAAATTGGTAGCAGAGGCCAGTAAGCTAGAAAAAGGCTATAAGGGAGGGAGGAGAGGGGAGGACTTAAGGGAATTGTATTGTATATATGTAAGTAGAAGAATAGATTACAGGAAAGGCTAAGTGAGGCTAGGGGAAGAAATTGAGTAAAAGAAGGGTGGGGGAGGGTCAATAAAAATTCAAGATATTGTGAATAAGAAATATGAAAGCCTACTATTTTAGATAATGGCATTTCCAGAAGCCATAGATTGTTAATAGAAATTTTTCAGTGTGAGGGATGGGCTACCTTCAAGTGAGTTGTTGGCCAAAAAGGTCCCTGTTGCCTCCAAAACATTACAGGCTATTGTCAAAGCCTTGGTTTCCCAGGAGAGACAGATGGTAAGACCCTATTACTGAAGACTTCACATGCCTTGGCAGGAAGGTCACTGAGAAATCAAGTTGGTGCTGAGCTAAAAACCTTCTCCCTGTAGAACAGCCAACTGAAAGCTGGAAAAAGCTACACTGCATGCAGCCCTATGGGAGACAGAAGTCATCAGCAGTGAAAATGGTGGACACTGGAAGTCTCAAGTTTGGCCAGACAGGCCAAATGACTGAATGGGTGCAATAGTGGTATGTCTGCTCTGGGGGAAACCAACTGCTCTCTAAATGGACTTCAGGCCCACTCTGTGGGAGGGAATATGTTCCTGGTATTGAGAAACCTAATCAAAATGCTATGGTAAGGGAGGTCATGAACCTTAGGAGTATTAAGCCTGCTCTTGTCTGGCTAAATACATATATTATACTCACCAAACTGCCCTGTAAGCACTACACTTAATGTTCATATTCATATATTAATGCTAGTCTCAGTTTTTGTTAGAGAAGCTTCTTTTTTCAGATGGTGGTGACCACTGGAATGACCCAAAAGGCAACATAGTGCTGAGAAGAAGTGACAGAGGAGTGCTCAGCACTGAAACATCTCTATCACTCCCTCCATGGCTCAGGGTCCCTTGTGTAAGAGGTGGCAGAAAGAATGTAAGAGCCAAAGGAAGTGTACAACTCCTTACAGTGCAACTGTCCAGACAGAAATTGACCTTGATATCCACAACCTCACAGTGCCTAGCAATACCTTCACAAGACCCTCATAATAGGAGAAAGAGACATTGACATCAAAATAAAAGAGACACTAACAGAGAGAGGGAAGGGATATGATGGAAAGTGGAGTTATGAAAGGGAAAGTGGGGGAGGGAAAGGAATTATCATGGTTTATTGTCTGTAAGTATAGAAGTTGTCAATTAAAAATTATACATTAAAAAAGAAATCATTCAGTTTTTGCTCATTTGCTATAAAGTTTAAAGAAGAAGCCCTCTTACACACACACAAAAAAATACATTATCACATTTTCCTTTATAACCTGCTTCATTATCTCCTGCCCCATTCCCTACTTAACACCTAGGGTTTTGTTACAGTGAGACAAAAAAATGACCAACAAACCTGGAATCCATTCACGTAGATTCTATGATTTATCAGGTCAAGAATGTTACATAAATAGAAATATACAGTATGGAACCTTTGGTGTTTGACTATTCTCTTGTAGCATAATTGTCTGGAAATTCATCTAGATTATTGGATATAATAATAATTCATTCTCTTTTATTGGTGAGTAAAATTATTGCATGGTATGTTCATGCTTGTTTAAACATTCACCTTCAGAAGGACAACTGCATTGCTTCCAGTTTGGAAATATTGTTACATGGGCATTGTGATGGTTTGATTCAGGTGTCCCCCATAAAGTTAGGTATTCTGAATGCTAGTCTCCCCAGCTGATGGCAATTGGAAATTAAAGCTTCCTAGAGGCAGAGTATTGTTGGGAGGAAGGCTTATGGGTATTAGAGACAGTTTCCCCTTGCCAGTGCTTGGCACACTCTCCTCTTGCTATGGTCCACCTTATGTTCCAGTGGGTGATGTCCACCCTCTGCTCATGCCATTGTTTTCCCCTGTCATCGTGGAGCTTCCCCCTCAAGCCTGTAAGCCAAAATAAACTTCTTTTTCCCCACAAGCTGCTGTTGGTTAGTTGATTTCTACCAATGATGAGAATCTGACTGCAACAGACATCTACTAACATTTATGTATAGATTTCTCCATGATGTAAGTTCTCAGCTGTCTGGGATAAGTGTTTGGGAGCACAATAGCTGGTTATGTAGTAACAACCTTTTCATTTTAAAAGATAATGCCAGACAGTTTTCAAAGTGGCTATACCATTTTTCTTTCCCACTAGCCGTGGAGGGGGTGGCATGTTTCTCCCTTCTCTCTCTCTCTCTCTCTCTCTCCATATATATCTTTTGTTATTCATTGTCTTCTGTGCATGAGGGCACTTAAACTGCCCTATCAGCATTTATTGAAACATGGAACTAGTTGTATACCACTGTCAAAAGCCACAGATTTCTAAAACCTTGCTAGACATTTAATCCAGCTAATTTCCATTTTCGTTATTGGCATAGAAGTGCAGGTTCCGCACTCTGCCTTGATTGCTTACTTTGGGGAAGATTTGAGTTCTGGCTCCCTATGAGGCTCCCCACTCATACGTAGGATGACAATGAAATATTCTTCTTGTGACTTTCTACTAACGTTATGGGGTAGGAGTAAGGGTGAAGTCATCACCATGGATGGTGATGGTCACTCAATCTCTATTTTACTTTCTCTAATAGCATCCCATTGGGAAGGAGCAGGGCATGTTGTACCACTTCCAGATGGCGTAGGAACCAGGCTTTCTGTGTCCTTCCAATTGATGCTACTTGAAGGGAGGGATTCAGTTGTTTATATGTGGAATGTTTCCCATAAACTCATGTGTTTGTGAATAAGTACTATGGTTAATTCCCACCCAGTGGCGCCTCTTGTGGTAGAAACTTGCTGAAAACAGTGTGTCACTGGGAGAAAGGCTTGGGTCTTATAGTCTAGGCCTGTTTGCTGTACTCAGCTCACTCTATATTTCCTCTCTGGTACTGTGGAGATGCAAAGCCTGACTGCCGGTTCCAACCATGCTTTCCCCATCATAATGAAACTTCTTTTGAGGCTGTAAACTGGAAATAAACACATTCCTTACATAAGCTGATTCTGGTCATGATTTTTTTTTTTTTTTTTTTTTTTTTTTTTGCCCCAGCAATTGAGAAGCTAACGGCTACAGACTTGCTTCTACTTTATAGCTCCTTTTCTCATTGGGTTTTCTCTGATAACCTCTCAACAGAGCCAATGGCAGAGAATACAAGTCTAAGTTTTCCATTGGATCTTTGCTTGGGTAGATGAGGGTCAGAATGGAACTATCCTGTGTATTTTGGGGTAGAGTATGATGTCTATTGTCTAGAAATAGTCTCCTCAGTTGTTCTTTTCCTATTCCTTTGAATATATACAGAGAACAGAACTTTAAAGGGCCCTCTTGCCTGCCTGCATTGTCAATATTAAGTTACTACTGCTGGTCTCCAAATCTGGTCTGTGGTACAGAGAAAGCCCATCTTGATCTTCTCCCCACCTTTCAGTCTCATGTTTGCTATATACACAGAATCCATAGATTTTTAGTTGTACTTAGTGGGAGGAATATGAAAAGATGTAAATACTGCATATTCCTATTACTTTTATTGTTCAAAATGTTCAATATTCTCTTAAAAGGAACACCTTCAAGTTGCCTCACATCCTCTTATGATAGGATCTTAGTAGTTATTGATAATGTATGTATTTATTTATTGGTTTCTTGAGGTAGGTTCTCACTCTAACTCAGGCTGACCTTGAATTCACTATGTAGTCTCTGGATGGCCTCAAACTCATGGCGCTCCTCCTACCTCTGTCTCCCAAGTGCTGGGATTAAAGGCATGTGCCACCACGATCAGCTTTGATAATGTGTTCTTTTTTTTCATGCTCACTGTCTATGTAGAAGAGTGTCTATGTGTTAAAAATAATACTGTAGTGACACTAACAATATGATTAGGGAAAGTACTTTGTGTTTGGACATTTTTTTTTAAGTTTAGAGACTTTACTCTTTCAAGATCAGGAAGTAGAAGATGGTATGAGGAGCTTCTGCCCATGAGAAGGCAGGAGGAGGTAAAACCCACCAAGAGAACCAAATTGCAATCTCTTATAGATTTTGAATGGGGCTTAGTTTAACCATCCACAATGCCATGTTCAGGTTTAATCCTCCCAGGAATCTTAATTCTATGACAGGGAACCTCTGCCTAGGGAGGGTAAGATTTTCTTTATCATTTTTTTGTTGTTGTTTGTTTTTCAATTTGCACTTTACATGTATCACACAGATAACTTGTTTAAAATCCATTGTAAGTAATTCCAGGCTCTACACTTAGGTCAAAATTGTTTTACATGCAATATAACTTTAGACTCATTTAGTTATCTTCTTGGATTTTAAGGATTGTTTTATTTCCATCTTGATTTTGGCTGTATTTCATAATTTTACAGAATATTACTTAGTTTAGGGTTAAATATATGAACTAAGGTGTTTATATATGTTTAGTTTTTTTTCCTGTGTATTCTTTTTGTTCTCTTTCCAACACTGATTTGAGGTATTCAATTCATCCTGTAAAAATTATGATAATGTTATTTGTTTTTGAATAATATGTGGTTTTGATAGTTTTTTTTTTTTTTTTTGCATGTTTTGCATGCACATATCCCCACTGGTTGGCTTAAAAAGACTGATGACTTGTTCTAATACGTTGTTGGGCTCACTGCCCCTCCATGGTTTTTCTTTCTCACATGAGCTTGTCTTGCTTGTTTGTTTTGCCAAATAAATTGATCAATTTGCTTAGCTTTTGAAATAAAAGTCACAGAATTTAGAGAGAGTATTATATTAAGTTTACAGATTAGATTATGGCTATGTTTTGAAGATATAACCAACAAAATATCCTGGGAGATCAGAGGTAAAGTATAAGCAAATTAGAACTGTTGAGGATAATTCCAATGTGTGGGCCTGGAAAATGGATAGAACTTTCAAATGATCCAAGAGCAGCTATGGTAGCAGCAGGACAAGGAACAATGATGTTACGATTGTTTTCTTTATTGTTAGATATTGTTAATCTCTTACTGCAGTTAAGTTTATAAATTAAACTTTATAATAAGTAAGTGTGTGTCTGTAAGACATAGCAAATGTTAAGTTTCATGGTATCTGTTGTTTTAGGTACCCACTTGGAGTGTAGGAACAGTAGGTGAAGCCATAAATCTTTTCAGGAAGAGATCTTGAAATTCTCAGCGATGATTACATCTGCACTGCTAGTTTCTTCAGGGTTCTTTGTTGCAAACAGGACATAGTAATCTTGTTACCTTAATTAAAAGAAAGATCTATTAGAAATAGAGGATTTTCATAATCCTGAAAGAATGAAGAGTATAGCCTGGAAAAGGGCAAGACCCATGTGACTATTCATGGACAGTAGGCAGAAACTACAGCATTTGTGTTAATGGAGGAAGTATTTGTTAGGATAGCTTCAAGCAAGAAATAGCCACAGCTCACCAGGAAAACCACTTCAGCTTCTGGGACTGCTGCACCCTAAAGCACCTTTATCTTTATGTTACTTTCTTCAGAATCAAATCCTTGGAAAGAGGACATTGATTGGCAAAGTCTGGGTCATGGACCTTTGCACTGGCTGCCAGGTGTCATCAAACAAAGTGCTCTCCTTTGCACTCCATGGTGGGAGGTCTGGACATAAAGGCTACCAATAATATGTGAAATTGGAGAGTTTCCTAACCGTGAAAAAAAAAGGGGGGTTTGAGTACTGGACAGCCAAAAATTAAATGACAAAAGCCTTCAACACAAGGTAAAAAGTGTTTTAGTTATGCTAATTTTCAACCTGAGAATGTGGGGAAATTGAGAAGAGTAGGGAGGAGATATGCCTGAGCCATCATATTGACAGCCTTAATTTCCATAATTTAGCAGATTGGATTGTGGAAATGGCCAGCTAATCAACTTGGGGCACTGGTAACAAGAAATGAACTGAGCTCAGAGATCAAGATAGATCAGCATCACGATCAAGAAGAGAGCTGGTCAGGCAACATTCTAAAGGAGCTTAGCAAATGGTTCATCTGTTACCACTGAAATATTGTACTGCACCAGAGCTAATGCATTCAGAGACGGGATTATAATTCACAAGATGCTGGAAGCCCAGAATCCTGGGCCAAGCATACTGAAATAAATGGGACAAATGTAACTGGGGCAAATATGAAATTTTGCATGTAGATTCAAAAAAGCAATTGCTCTCTTAGAAGACAGCATAGCCCTGACTCGGAATATCAGTAATATAAGTGACTTGAAAGATCATATAGTTTAATTGCCTCACTTGACAGGGGTGCTGACTTGAAGCCCAGAATAAAAGATAGGAACAGCCCCAAGGACTCAAAGCCAAATAAAAGTAGAACCAGAATTAACACTCAAATCTTATGAGTGTCTCCTTTAAAGTGCTTAAAAAATTACTCAAGTGGGGTTGGGGAGATGGCTTAGCAGTTAAGAAGGCTTGCTGCTTAAGCATGAGGTGTCTAATATTGTTCAAGTGTGATTTCCCCAGAGCCCATGGAGAAAGCTAGGCATGGTCACACATATCTGTAACACCAATAGGGGCAGAGACCAGAGAATTGATGGGGAGCACAGAAGGTAAAACAACAGGTCCGGGTTGATGGAGAACACATATGACAGCCTTAAGCACATATGCAGAACAGCAATATAAGCAACCACCTGAAGTTCTACCATGGCATCTGCTTGCATGTGCAGAGTATGTGCACATCTACACACACACACGCACGCACACATGCATGCACGCATGCATGCATTGCACGTGCATTCACCTAGCACAAAACACCATGCCAAACACACTCTACACACACACATTCACCATTCACAAAACTACACACACACACACACACGTGCCCCCCAAAAATGTTGAGAGTTCTTTGAACTTGGCTTCCGTCCCTGACAGCATGAATTGATGAAGCTGAAGGAAATGTGCTTTGTAGGTGCCTACCTACAGTCTTGTAGAACTGCTTAACTGTAGCATAAATGTAGCCCATGCTGAAAGAAGCACAGTGTTGAGATCTGGAAATGAATGCTGCCTCACCTTGCGCCCAGGTCACCTACACCCGGAGAACTATGCTTATGTCTGCCACTCACATTTTGGAGAATTAGGGCTAGCAAAGAGTTCCAGAGGTTGGGAACTGGAATATGGACACAGACATGGTTGCAGTAGAAGTGGAAAGGAAAAGGAAACACAAATGATAGAGATGGTAGGTGTCCTCACACATATCAAACACATTTGGGAGAAAAGGGGGAGGGATTTCCCAGGCTGCAGAAGGAGGATGACCACTGGGTGAAAATGACAAAGGTGAATTGCACTATACAGGGAGTGTGGACTCTCGGTGGGGTGGGTGGGGCTATATAAATACCATTTGATCTGCTCCATTTGGTCCATCCATGATGGACTCAGCCATAGCAATATAAATTTCCCTCAAACTCTTAGTTTTTTGTAGTTCTATTATCCTCCTAAAGCATATGTGTATATATATATTTATACTATATAGATATATATATATATATACATATTGAGTTTACTATTCAGTTCTTAGCAAAGAGTAAGCTTGTCTTATACTTTCTGTAGTCCTCATAGTGCCTAGAACAATGAAAAGTGCACAAAAAACATTCAATCAATATGGGCTGCTGATGGATCTTTTGATATGTCTTTTCTTGTTCTTCATTCTGCCAGATCATTGATCGTGACTCACTTACTGCTGAGAGGCAAAGAAAGCTGTTCCACACATGCATCAGGATATCTTAAGGAAACAGGAAGAGAATAGAGCAAAGAAATTTGAAGAAGCAGATATGTGGGTAGAATCAGATTTGAACATGTACTAACTGGGAAAATTAGTTCCTCTGTACACAAGATCACACACAGCAAAGCTTTGCATCATCCCTGTACATTTCTTCTCTCCTTCATCCTATATTTTTTTCTTTGGCCATCATCTTTGAAGGCTAAGATGCATCTTATTACAATAGGTGAAGAGAAGTTCCCTTTGGAGGTCTGGGAAGGGACATGAGGGGGGAAATTACAACAGAGCTTCTGGATCACATGCTGAGAATCATCATTGCTCAGGTTCTTTCAGGACACTGACTCCAAAGCAGAACCCCTGTTTCCTTGACTGAAAACCAGAAATAATACTGGATAGCTCTGTATCACATTGTCTGGAAGATCCATGCAAAATATGAAAAAACAAAGCCATTCATGTAGTCTCCCTGCATTTGTGCCTAAGAATCCTCCAAACAGGATTCCATGAAATTTCAGAAGGCTTTGCATGTAGGACTTTTCATTTCCAATACCATGGAGGAAGTCCTTCTTCATCCAAGAATGAAAATTGTGTGTTGATCCACTTGCCAGCTCTGATGAATTGGTAGTGAATACTTAGGGCATTAATCCAAAGGTTCCAAAGGCATCCAAGTCACTTCAAGAAGGAACAAGAGAGCACAGGTGTTATAATGAGTGCCAGAGTGGAAAGGGGCTCTAGTAACACCACCTTCAGCATGAGCTACAAAGTAAGTGAATAACGAGACATTGGAAATCTAAATGTCAGGAGAGAGAGATGGCTAAGCAGTTAAGGCACTTGCCTGCAAAGCCTAATGACCTGGGTTTGATCCCCAGTACCCATGTAAAGCCAGATGTACAAAGTTGTGCATACACCTTGAGATTGTTTGCAGTAGCTGGGGCCCATGTATGACCATTATCTCTCTCACTCTGTCTGTCTGTCTCTCTCTCCCCCCTCTCTGCTTGAAAATAAACAAAATTGCTTAAAAGAAATCTAAGTATCTATAACTTGTAATTCATGGAAATTACATTAACCTTGGCTTTGGTAAATCTGAGAATGGATTGACAAAATAGTAGTGAGAATGGTGGTGTGGACACTTATCCTGATGCATTGAAGCATCCAGAAGGAAGGATGTGAAAGCATTGAGAAAGCTGGATGCTCTGAACCAATAAAATCACAGGGTTCCAAGGCGTAATGGCAAAAGCAGCATGTTAGAGAAGCCCAGTTGGGCTCTCTTGGTAATCAGAAATGGTAAACGGAAAGGAAAGAATCTGAAGGGAAAAGAGGAGAAGAACCACATTATCTCATGTCCTCCATTAGCATAGAAGCATCCACAGCAAGCATCGTTCTTTAGCCCTGGATGTTGAAGAATTGCTACAACATAAAATCAAGGCCACAGCAAAAGCAAACATCCTAACACTGCTGAATTAATAGGCTTCTTTTCTATTCTCTACCATCACAAAGAGGGGAACAGGCCTGCAAGAGCTCAAGCTTCCGGAATCATTTATCATAGCCAGGGACATTGCTCTTCTTGCTAGGAGAGTTGGTAGGCCTGGGTGGCAGGCTCCTCTTTTTAAGGAAAGAGGAAAAGGTGAGGAGAACTGTCTCTGATAAATGGTGAGAAGGGGGTCAATTATTCAAACTATTTCATATTTATTAAGGTCCAATGATCTATGAAGCATCTTTCTGTGAGTGTGGAAACGAGAGTGTGGTATTTGCTGTAGATGAGACTCAAGTAGATTTTATTGGAAGATGAATTGGGAGCAGATTTGATGAATAAGTCAGGATTTGGTGTAAGGAAGCACATCTTAGGCCAAAGGCCTCCCATGAGCAATGCAGGAATGATTTGCCTACAAAGCAGTCTACCTGGGAGAGGCCCAGAGGGAAAGGACAGGCATGTGTATAAGTGTGTATGTGACCATGTGTTTCCTTGTTTCCCTATCTGTGTTCATGGGCGAGGATGAGATGGGAACTAAGGGACAAAGTGGGGCTGAGAAGTGAGTGTCTGCTAGCATCAGAGACCCAAGAGTCACCTTCAAGAGACTGGCTCAACTTCTCCAACCAGATACAAGGGACAGCAGGACACAGCAGAAACAGAGACCTTGAAGACCTTGGTCAGTGCACACTCTAGAGGCTGTAAATGCATCTGTGATGTCCAATTAGGGATTGTAGTTCTCGGTTACAGTGTCCTGCTTGGAGCAGTTTACCCCCTCCCTCAGCTTCCTGGTTTCTGTCCTCTGTGTCCCACGTTGTTAGTTCCTTGGAATCACTGCTCTGTGGACACTCGCCTTCCCTTTCCACCTCCCACCACTTCACACTTCTTTATCCTTGCCAATTTTTCTGATTCTCTCTCTGTGCAATCAGAAAACATCCTTGCAAACAGAAATGTTTGGCCCTTGAAGGGCTCCTGGGGATAGCTTCTAAGACCTTAGAACATCTCTTCTGATAAGGCCTTCAGAGCACAGAGCCAATGAAACTACATATTCCACGAAGAGGTTCCATAAGCTCCTAAGCCATCCATCTCTCTCCTTCCCTCTTCTTAACTCTTCAAAGACCATCACAAATGCCAAGGGCCCAGTCACATGGTGCTAGCTTTTCATCACTAAGACAAATACCTGACATTATCAGCTTATAAAGTGAAAATTTATTGTTGTTCAGTTTTAGTTTGGGTCCATGGCTGATAGTAGATCAAAGGCTAAAATGATATATCAAAGAGGATCACTATTGAGCCACGGGAAGAATTAAGTGAGAAGATAGGGAAGGAGACTTCTTCATGGCTAATGATTCTCAGCTGAGTCATCATCATCATCCTTCCAGGACACCACCCTTCCCAGGCCTTGTCATTTTCAGACCCATCCTCAGGCTCAGGATGGCTGTGCTCTGGGTCAGTCTCTGTTGCTTCATGTAGTCTTATGCATGCCCAGCACTACTGGACGTTTGTCTTATATCCTTCTTTCTAATTGGCAATCAAACTGTCACACCAGCAAATAACTCAGCCACATGAATAATACCAGATTCTAATCTTTTTTTTTTTTTTTAACTTTTAAATGCTCTACCTCTGAGGTATGCCCTCAGTCCCTGTAATTTCTCAGTCTGATTCAGAATCAGAAGTCATTCACATGCCCTCCCCCAACCATATTCAGAACTATTCCCACCCAGCCAAAGTGGCAGCTCACTGTCTGAACATGGTGGGGTGGGGACTGTCAGCCATTTCTACCACCCCCTTTCCTCATGTCTTTAGGAAAGCCAAGTATGGATGCTTATATGAAATTTTATTTTCAGCCACTCTTAGCCTCCAATTACCTTTTCCTGCAGGGCTGGTTATGGCTGCTATGAAGAACATATTCCGTGCCTAACATTCTATCTCATGCTGGGTCACACTGGCCTTAATTTGTTTTTAATCAGTCCCACTTCAATTTCATTTTCCCATATTAGTCATCACCGATTTGAAATGCATGTGTATATTTAGAGGCATCTGTTTGGTTACCTCTTGGTAACTTTTCACTTGATTTCTCCAAGCTCCTATTACTCAACTCCTGTTCCATCCTCCTGTCTTTATTACCCCCCACCCCCCACTTCCACTTGATGCTAGTGGCTGCAAGCTCAGTTCTCATCCCATATTGTCCTTCAGTGGTTGGTGAGTGTCCCCATCATCAGCTGTTTCATTCACATGGCTATTAATAATAACTCACCTAGTGGGATCTCTTCTACATTTTTTTCTATTTTGTAGCTCTTGTAAATTTGTACAAGCTCCCCGATGTTAAAGTCTCTGTTTTAAACTTACTGTTTTTATTTCAGTTGATACATTAATTATTATTGTTTATCAAGTGATGTATTAATTGATTTCTCTTAAAAGCCATTTGAAGTCTGACAAAGATTGTATAAAACTTCAAATTTAATACTGTAGAGCCATTTGAGAAAGAGAGAATAGTATTGTAAAAAATATTAGTGAAAATGAAGCTGGGAGTAGTGAATTCCAGCAGTCAGGAGACTGAAGATCATGAGCTCAAGGTCATATAGAAAGACACTGTTTTAACAAAGTAAGAAGTTAGTGAAAATCCCATTTTTCTTCTAAAATGTTTAGTGAAGAACATTTTGCTAACCTTTTCTCAGTAATTATTTCAAGAAAATTTGGCACTAATTTTGCTTCCTCTTCTTTTATGTAGTATTTAAAGGCCCATAATGGTCTAGCATATAACAGGTATTCCGTAAATATTTCTAATTGGTTGACTGACTAAGTGAGAGCTCTTATAGTGAGAATAGAAATCTAATGCAGAGTACTATCCCACTATTTAGATGTTGGAACCCTAAAGAAGTAGCAATCATAAAATCACATCATGGGGTGATCCTTCAAGCAAGGCTGTCAGGATAGATAGGGTCCAAAACAGAACTCACTGATGACATAGGAGAAACGCCACTCATAAAATGTAAAATTATCATGATCAGTTTTAATAATGGGGATGCAAAGCAAATAACAACACACATATCATGTATGCTTAAAGTATTAATTTGCTAAGTTTACACTAACAAAACACTCCAAGTAGCTTGCACTAGGGAAGGGTATTGTCACATGATTCTTGAGGCTAAAAGTCCAATTCAAGCTGTCAGTAAGTTTAGCCTCTTCTTTGGCCTCCCTCCTTGTTTTGAAAACAACTCTCTTCTCATAGGGTCTTGCATGGATTTTCCTATGCATGAGTGTGTGTACATGGCTCTGAGTCACTCAGAGTGTCCAAATGTCTTCTTTGCATAAGGATAGCAGCTGTTTTAGATTAGGATCTACTTTAAGAGGCTGATTTATAATTTAATCACCTAGTTAAAAGACATACCTCTAAACATACTTATATTCCAAAGTAATGGGGATCAGGAATTCATCTCACAAATTTGAATGGAAAGTTTAATTTTAGCCCATACAAAATGGGGATAGACACTGTGAATATTTCTCCTACTTTTATAGTAATCCTATGAAATAAATAATTTTAATATCCAAGCATATAGTCTAAGAAAGTAAATGTGTAAATATTCAATAAGCTGCCCAGGTTCTGCTTCAACAGGCTATTAGGAAGCAAAGGAATATGAGTATGAATATTTTAAGAAAAAGAAAACATGGGTGAGAACTGTCACAAAGACTATAAAATTTCATGACCATAGCAGGCCTCCTGTGATATTCAAGAAAATCCAACACCACATCTTTTTCCTAATATACAAATGAAAGACCTGAGTTAACATTCTCTATTTTTGTGACATGAAAGAAATTTTATATAGATGAAATTTTTTCTCATATCCTCAAGACTTTGAGCTCAGATGAAAGTAGTAGTTTTAAGAATCTTTATATTATGAAATATATAAATACACATATGAGTAGAAGTTACAATATAATAATTGCTCTTCTATAACATTTTTTTCTGGCAGATACCTAGATATCTATCTCTATTTTTTTTAATTGTTTATTTATTTATTTCAGATATATATGGAGAGAGAAAGAGAGAGAGAGAGGGAGAGGGAGAGAATAGGCATGCCAGGGCCTGTAGCGACTACAAATCAACTCCAGATTCATGTGCCACCTTGTGCATCTGGCTTTACGTGGGTACAGAGGATTGAACCTGGGTCCTCTAGCTTTGCAGGCAAGCACCTTAACCACTTGCTTTATTTTTTGATAGAGTTTTGTGACACAAATTTTAAATAGCTCATCACACATTCCACAAAATAACATCCTACTATATAACAAAATACAAATTTTCATATAATAATAATAATTTTCTCATATAACATTCAGACCATATTATAATTTCCCCTCTTGTTCCAAAAATGTCTTTTATAGTTTAAGATGTAAAAAAAAAAAAATCAGACTGTAATCAAGGAGTACACATTTCATTTGATTGTTAAGACTGTTACATTTCTTATCTAAAGTAGTTATGTCTCCCTTTTCTTTTCACATTACCTTGATGAAGATACCAACCCTCTCCTCCCCTTTTTAAATAAATGTCCCAGTTCTGGATTTGTCATATTAGCTTCTCGTGTGTTTATTGACCTTGTTTATTTATTCCTTGCATTTGCTGAAACCTAGAAATAATTTCATATTAATTTTCTTAGATAGATGAATTGGTGCTAAAATTCACTTAGCATCACATCAGGAAGCAGGTGATGTCTGGAAGATCTGCCCATAGTGATCCTGAGAGACACATTGGCATCAATATTTCTTCACTGTAAAGCCTCATATAAACCATATAAAAGTGAGTCATGTGTGGTTATTTATGCATGATGCAAATAGCTATTCCACTTCCTCCATCCTACTGTTATGTGGGCTGCTTTGACACTCCCAATTAGGGAAACCTGGTCAAGTCCTTGGGTCTTATAAGGAGGAGTTTTTTTGTTTTGTTTTGTTTTGTTATCTTTAGTTATAGGGTCCACATTGATTCTATCTCTGAGTTTCCCTGAACTTAGTCTAATGTGCAATATGTATTAGATAAGGCTTTGCTTTTATACTGATCCTGTCTCTACTTTTTAAGTGCAGAATACAATATAACAGGTGCCTGGAAATCCACAGGAAACCATTAACCATAAGGCATATTGGAAACATAATTACTTGCTAAACTACCAAAGGCTATGCCCAAGAATTTCAAAGTATAACGCAGCCTATGGAGAGGTGATATGTAGGTATATTTTTTTTTGAATTGTGACCAGTTGTTTAATGTGTTCCTTTAGTTTGACTGGATTTAAATTGCCCCCCTTCTTGCTCATTTTATGATTGCTATAGGAATTGCTTCTAGGACCCTGAGAATCAGGGTTTTGTAAATGCCTATGGCAATATCATACACAACATGGTTTATCTGAAACCTGGCTTGAAGTTAAGATAGAGGGCTGAAATGAAACAACTCTTGACATTTACCCACTCACTAAGCAAAAACATGGAATCTTGGGTAGATCATCTGAAATTATTTTTTAAAAACCTGAATACACATCACAAATAAAACCAAATGATAATGTCTATTGCATTGAAGAGGCAAGTTCCATTGCTGTTCCACCGATCATTGGTACTTTGGAAGCAAGGGATCTGTCCAAGTCATCTGTGCATACTCACCCCAATGCTAACACCTCAATACTAAGACTGAGAAAAGCTGTTATTGGTTGGTAACTAACATAAGCCGCTATCCATAATCAGATAAATACTAAATTGAACAACAACATATCATTTTTAACTATCAAATTAGAGATATTTAAACTGTGTAAAGCATCTGTAATGTGAGCTGTGTGTAATAAGCAGAGTCAAAATAGCTTTACAGTACACATTTCTCAGAGCAAAGAAAATATTTTAAAATGTTAACACTATTGCCTGTGAGAGGTAAGCTATGTAGGCAATATTTTTCTCTTACTCTTTTTTGTTAGTTCACGATTTTCCAAATGTACTTCAGCAAATGTGTTCATTCTTAGGGAGAAGCTAATAATTTACAGTCATTCTGTCTTTTCTGTTTCCTCTGGAAAGACACTGTCTGTGTAGACCACAGACTCTAGGAATGTAAGGATTCTTCTACTTGCTCTGTATATATGCTTTGTAGGTCTAAATGCCCATATGACCTTCATGTAGTAGGCATAAATATAAGTATGTACATGTGTGTATGTTTTTTTCCCTCTTTATTTCTTTTTTCCCAGCAGGTGTGTTTGAATAGCAGCACATTACCGCTTGCATGGTGCTATAAATATTTATAAGCATACTCCAAGGAAGCTATTGTATCATAAACCAGCCAGTGGCATGGCTGCCTGCAATTTCCGAGTGGAGGTGTGAGACAGCTTTTTGGGGATGTGAGCCCTATCTAACATGAAGCACTGGAGTCTCTGAAGCATAAAGGTCTAGGCAGAGCTTTGTGAAAGGCATTTAACCCATCTCTGAAGGGCTGGGTTTGATGGCAATAGAGTAGGTGGGAGCTATGGTGTTGATGCTGGTTTGCATTTGAGAAGAGATCTCACCATTTTTACATTTAAGGAGGCTCTATAATAGCTCAATTAGCCTTTATAACACCTGAGGTGGAATGTATTCCCATTTGCAATTTTTAAGAGCTGTGTTTTATTGTTGTTATTGTTGGTGATGGTGGTGGTAGTAGCAGTGTGTGTGTGTGTGTGTGTGTGTGTGTGTGTGTGTGTGAATGTCACTTGGCACTGATCACCCACAAAAGCCATAAAAGATCTTTGCTCACTCATGGTGTGGAGCAATGACTTTTGCTCATCCTCAGGACCATAGAAAGAAGATTATCCAAACTAAGGCTCAGGACTCTTCAAACCAGGGAAAGATGAGTCCCATGGCACTTGTTTTGTCTGAGTAGACTGGAGGTAAAAGAGACCCTCAGCTCCAAGCAACAGCGCCGAGCACTGCTTGTATCACAATGGCCTTTGTGGCTTACAAAATGAGCCACACCTGGGTTTGGTGGCACAGGCGTATAATTTCAGCAATGTGGGAAGATGAGGAAGGAGGATGATAAGTTCAAGAAGTGCCTGAGTTACAAAGTGAGTTTAAGTCCAGCCTGGGGAAAAGTCAAAAGAGTAGCTTAGGATGTTGTTTAGTGGTAGAGCACATACCGACATGTGTGAAGCCCTCTTTCCCATCCATAGAAAAAGCTATGCATCTCCCCAGCGCTTCTAAACAGCTGAAGATCCACCATCACTAAGTGAACAGGACTCTGAATTTAGGTTCAGTTTTCTTCACCTGCTTCATGTCCTAATTCTGTAATCTAATGTACTTGGCACAATTACTTAAACACACAATCACTTTATAAGATTTTATAAATATTTGCTCTTCTTTAATTATTATTTGGGGCAAGAATGTTTTAGTCTGGGCTCTACTTCCTTCTTATTTCCCCCAACTCACCCATCCAGAGCAAAGCTTTCAGCAAAATCTTCCAGGCATAGTGGTTTATTTGGGACATGATCCCAGGGAGGAAGAGCAGGAGAGTGAAAGAGGAAAAAACATGTGCACAAATGCATTATCCAATTGCCCATTGCCACAGGGAACTGATGCTCAGCCCTCCTGGAGCTTATAAGGAAATGAATGAAATTGATCTCAGGACAGTGTCTGTGAAAGAAAGTAGGAAGCATTTGTACATTGGCTGGAGTGAGGTACAATCTCTTAGCACCTGCGTGGAATTGGGTGAATTCTTCTTGGAACTGTGTGCCACCAAATAAAGTGGACTTAAGAGCATATGCCATGGCTCACAAAATGTGTCCCATATAAATAGCTGAAATGGAACACTTTCAGGTTCAAAATAACTCATGCCTGTCTCCAGGACTGATGAACCAGATACATTATGTATTTAATTTGCAGGAACTAAGGATTTTAGCAGCTCACAACTAGATGAGAAAGGAGGAGTTCTGGTGCTTGCTGGATATTAGGTCAAGCTAAACCACTGACTTCCAGATTTAGTGAGGGACCCTATCTTAAAAAATAAGTTGGAGCCAGGCGTGGTGGCACACGCCTTTAATCCCAGTACTTGGGAGGCAGAGGTAGGAGGATAGCTGTGAGTTCGAGGCCACCCTGAGACTACATAGTTAATTCCAGGTCAGCCTGGACCAAAGTGAAACCCTACCTCGAAAAACCAAAAAAAAAAAAAAAATAATAATAATAATAATAATAATAAGTTGGAAAGCAATTGAGAATGACCTCAAACTTGACCTCTTGCATCCACACATGCACATGTACCCACATGCACACACACATATAAACACATATGCACATATGCACATATGCACACACTCCTTGCACATATACATATGCAAAAAAGGGTCATTTGAGAGACCCAGAAGCAAGGACACCTCCACTTTCTGACACATCAGTAAGGATAAACACTGTAGTCTACTTTAGGAAAACAAGACAATTTTTTTCATGTTATTTTATGCTAATGTTATTGAAGTTGCATCTTCAACTATTAGCCCAGATAACAATAGGTAGAGTAATACACATTTCATCCAAGTCTTTTAACAACATAACTGAAAAATTAAAAAGGATTTCTCCTTTTTCCCATGATTGGCATCATGTTTATGTTATTACTGCTATAAACTGTCATTCAGACAGTATGACCATTTTCAGAGGAAACGTGCCTAAAGTCTTTTATGTATGTGTCTCTGTGTGTATAACAGTGTTTTCTAAAAGTTATGTAAGACCCAATAATTTTAATTCTTTTTGGTTTTTTCAAGATAGGGTCTCACTCTAGTTCAGGCTGATCTGGAGTTCATTCTGTATTCTCAGGGTGGCCTCGAACTCACAACAATCCTCCTACCTCTGCCTCCCAAGTGCTGGGATTAAAGGCGTGCGCCACCATGCCTGGCATACCTAATAATTTTTTAACTAGTGTTTCAGAGTTTACATGACTATTATCCATACTTGGCCACTAGTATCAAATGACATTGATATGCTACAAGTGATTTGTCATTACTGAGGACAGCACCTCATTTCCATGGTGTGATAGATAGATAGATAGATAGATAGATAGATAGATAGATAGATGATAGATAGATAGATAGATAGATAGATAGATAGATAGATAGATAGATAGATAGATATAACTGATATATATATGTGTGTGTGTGTGTGTGTATACATAATACATATCATATATGTGATGCTTCCTCATCCCTCACTATCAGAATGTTATCTGTCACATTTCTGCTGTCAGACTTCCTGCATATTGCTATCTACTACATTTATTCAATAGAGTGGCCATATATTGTGCAAAATTCAAGCACAATATCTGGTAGAGGACACTGTGTTTTAACTGTGAGTGCATGTGCATGCAAGAGCATGTGCCTGCATATGTAAAACAATTTGAAGCATCCCTCTGAGTGCCTGAGTATTTCGAATGGCTAGGACATATCATCTGAAATAATAATGACCCTTGAATATCCACGGGTACTGTTGTTCCAACATGGCCTACCTAGGGTCTTGCAGAAGTAGCAAATCCAATGGCAACATATGTGCATGCAAATTAAGCATGTGGTGGCTCAGGTTTGTCCTCGATGGCACTGCAGCTATCCTCTCCTTCCAGCCATCACCAAAGATTCACTTGTTTGCACATGTTGTCTTAACACTTTCTTGGTAATGCAGAGCCACGTCCTCTTTCCAGAATCTCATTATTGTGTCTGCATGCCAGGGCAGCTGGTAGGAAATTGAAAAAATTCTTCAAATCCTTAAACCTCTGACATACTGAAGTTAGAGTTTGAGGATCTGGGTTCTAGTCAACTACGTGATTGGACAAGTCACAGGTATTCACTGAGGGATTCTTTCTTATTTCATTTTCTGAAATCCCTTCAAGCCCTGATATCTGCAATTCAAATTTTTTAAATGGACCTGACACATTAAAACATGATTTTTTTTCATAACTAGTTATTTGTACTTAGGATATAATGGGAAATTTTGCCAGTAAAATATATCTAAGAGTTCAGGAAATATGTCAATTTTGGACTTATTCTCTATTATTTAATACATTTCATCTAGAAATAGGCTAGGAAAATATGTGAAATAGTTAACTATCAGTAGACCACAAAAACCCAACAAATTAAGACAGATAAAAATAACCAAGCCAGGCATGGCAGTGCACGCCTTTAATCCCAGCACTTGGGAGGCAAAGGTAGAAAGATCACCATGAGTTCAAGGCCACCCTGAGACTACTCAGTGAATTCCAGGTCAGCCTGAGCTAGAGTGAGACCCTACCTTGAGAAACCAAAAAGTAATAATAATAATAATGATAATAACCAATGTGGGAGGCTGGAGAGATGGCTTAGTGGTTAAACGCTTGCCTGTGAAGCCTAAGGACCCTGGTTTGAGGCTCAATTCCCCAGTACCCAAGTAAGCCAGATGCACAAGGTGGTGCATGTGTCTGGAGTTCGTTTGCAGTGGCTGGAGACCCTGCCATGCCCATTCTCTCTCTCTCTCTCAAATAAATAAATTAATTTTAAAAATAGCCAATGTGGGTATACCGGGCATAGGAAAGACAGTATCAATTCTGGAACTGTCAGTTTCCTGAAAGCTGACTGTTTTTATAACCTCACTGAGTGTCTTCCTTGTGCGAGCTGAGAACACAAAGACAACGTATAAATAAATAGTTGTGTGAGTAGATGAACCCAAGTGTATTACAAATAAGGGTGTAGGTCCGAGTGTATGTCCCTAAGAAATTTGGAGAAAGAAAGGCAGATACACCACAGTTTCTGAGCAAGATGAAAAAGAAGATTCAATTAAGGAAACAGAGGAGGGGCAATCAACATGTTTGCTTAGAAAAAAGCAGAAAGAACGATGTCATGTTAGCCCGGGGAGAAAAATATTTCATAAGAAATTTGGCAATCCACAACATCAAATTCTGCAGAGGGAACAGCGTCCTGTTGCTCTTGGCCTTCTGGTCAGTCTCTTGTTTCCTTTGCTTCCCATAGAGGATGAAGACAAAAAAAAAAAAAAAAAAAAAAAAAAAAAAAAAAAAGATGCCTCAAAAATATCATTTTACAACAACCACTCCTTTAGTAATTGATGAAAAGACACAAAATAGGAGATCAGACAGTACTGTAACAGGACAGCTTCTCTGTGGCCTTCATCTACGCATGATATCTCTTTCATTACTGTCATCCCACACATGCTGAGGAGAGCTTAGTCACAGCCATCAGCCTTATGTCACATTTCTCGTGGATTGCTATTCTGCCTGCTTGGTTCTAGCTGACTGCCAGATGCATTGCCAGATGTTCTGCATGTGGATGTGGATATTCAGTTCCCAGAGACTTCAGCTTCTAGTATGCACATCTTCCTTTTTTTTCTGATGGTTTTAGTGTGAATTAATTTTAGATGAAGAAAAAGAAATGGTCACCAGGATGCAGCATTGCTTTTTAAAAAAGCTATCTATTGATCCTGAAATGCCAACCTCTGTATCTCTCTAAGAGGTTTTCTGTTTTATGAGAAGATAGAGGAAGCCATCAATCATTATCAGATGAATTCTCCTCTAGTATATGAGAAGTGGATACTTGCTTCCAGAACCTGGAACTCAGCTCTCTAGACCACAGTGGCCTCCCTTTTCTTTTTCTTTTTTTTTTTAATTTGTTTATTTAAGAGAGAGAGAGAGAGAAAGAGAGAATGGAGAATAACAATGGATGTGCTAGAGCCTTCAACCACTGCAAATGAACTCCAGATGCATGTGCTACTTTGTGCATCTGCCTTATGTGAGTCCCAGGGAATCAAACCTGGGTGCTTTTTCTTTGCAGGCAAGCACCTCAACCAGCTAAGCTATCTCTCTAGCCCTGGAATCCTTTTTCTATTAATCAACACATAGTGGAATCAGCAGCGTAAGTGTGTGCATCAATGCATGTAAAGATCAGATACCAGCATCAAATGCCCTCCTCAGTCATTCTTCACCTTACTTTTTGAGGCAGGGTTCTCTCACTGAACTTGTAACTCACCTATTTGGCTAGAGTATGTGTCCACCAAGCCCAGGGATTCTCCTGTCTCCACCTTCTCAGGGCTAGGATCACAGGTGTGTGTCATCATCCCAGGATTTTATGTGGGTGCTGAAGATCCAAACTCAGGTCCTCATACTTGTCTATGAGATACTTTCCCAACCTCCCAACCCCTTCCCATGACATTTCTGAAGCTGCTCCTTGGTTCAGGAGAGAGTCTCTCACTGCAATGGCCTAAGGTATTTAAAAGGTTAGTCTATATCCAGTGCAGTGACTAGACCATAGCCTATTCTCCATCCATACCTGTAGCCATGTAAGCATTTTGGGTCGCAAAAGCCACAAGATCATATGAGTATGCCTTTACTAAGTAGAACCTTGGATCTTCACTGAAAATCAATGAAGCAATTAGATCACCATAACAATAGCAAGTCTCTTCCTCTTATCCAGGCACTTGAACTATTTAGCTTATATGCAGTAATTCTCAGACCTGGTAATAAAGAAATAACTATTACTGTGTCTAATGATGAGATGAGGATGTAGGTGAAGAAGCTCAGTTATGTCTGGTCAAGACCATAATAAATGGTAAAAATATAAATGTCCATTCAGAAAGTACAATTTCTTAGCTACTGTGTCTGTTTCTATTTTTCCATGAGACCTGAGAATAGAGAACACACAGTCTTCTCCAAACCTCTGCACTCAGCCTCAGGTATATCATAGCCTTGTATATTTTGTAAGCATTGTTCAGTGAAGATTATTATTACTCTATGCTCTGCACAAATTCAACATATATGTATATATATATATATGTATTTGCACATGAATATATTAGTTAAATCTCAAGTTCTGATGCAATATATGTTACTTGCACATCTTTATACCTGAGAGCTCTTTTTAGGAAGGAGAAAACAGAAGTGTCTGAACAGTGTGTAATATGAGTCAACAGCCTTGCTGTACAATTTTAGAGGACATTTGTTCATGAAACTTTTAAAAAACAGACTTTGGGCTAGAGAAATGGCTTAGCAGCTAAGGCACTTGCCTGAAAAGTCTAAGGACCCAGGTTTGATACACCAGTACCCACAAAAACCAGATGAACAAGGTGACACATGAGTCTGGAGTTTGTTTACAGTGGCTGGAGGCCCTGGTGCACCCATTCTCTCTTCTCTCTCTCTATTTCTCCCTCTTTTTCTCTCAAATAAATAAGTAAGATATTTATAAACAGACTTTGCTATAATCTCTGACCTGGAAATGCTGGCAAGGATTATGGAATAGCCTCTTCAAATCATATGAGATTTTCAATATTCCTCTTCTAAGATTCCAAGTGTCTTCATCTCCAGTCAGTATCAGAATAACCCCTGTATTTTGTCTTCTTGTTCTGTCATGCTGAGGTAGTAGAACGGTATAGCATTGTTCATGCACATGCACATTTGTGCATTCTCAATCTCATCTTGTTGCTTTAATGGAAGGGTTTGGCCCAGGGAAGTGTCTCCAAGGGTCCCAGGCTTTGCTATCTTACAGCACCTACACTGATGTGTTCTGTATAGGGAAGACTCCATGGACACAAGATTATTGTATTGAGCCCTGAGATTTCATCTCCAACAATATAATAGGAGGAAGTATTTATCATTCAAATGAATTTACATTTTTTAGGTTTCTAGAGCAAGTATAAATATTCATTGAATCAAGATTATGCATAAAAGCTTCATTTTATGCCAAATATTAAAGGAAATTTGATGAGCCAACTCTTGCCTTCAAAAGTTTCTTATCTACTAAGAGACACAAGACAAAATTTGCTAAAATAATACACAATTGTATCTCTGACATTCGTTAAAAAAGAAACACAGGATATTTCCGCTTGTTTGAAAATGAAGTAAATCCACTTTTTATGTTCTGCCTGCTAATGATAACCAAAAGGGCTGCCCTACTATACACAAAACACACACAATAAAACTGAGAACTGGGACTTCCGGTCAAGATGGTATCCACTTAACCATACTTCACTTTGCGGGGAAGGAAAGGCAAAATCTTTTGGGTACTTAGGGGTCTGGAGATCCTAGTCGACCTCTAGTGGGAGGGCGCGCAGAGGAGCAAAGTAGAGAATCCGCTGATTCCCATGCTCTTGGGTAGCCCACAAGTCCCCCAAACACCACAATTAGCTGTCCCAGCCACCATCCCAGCGGCCATCTCATCTTCAGTCCCAGCCATCTCATGCACAGTCCCAGCCGCTATCCCAGCCTAGCGCTCCTGTACTACCACAGGCTAAGCGCTCCCAGGGCAGCAGGCTAGCATTTCCCCTCCATCCTTGGGTTTTCCTGCCATCTGATCCCCAGCCCAGCCACAGTCCCATCCACTGTCCCAGCTGTCCCAGACATCCCAGCCACCATCCCATCCACAGTCCCAGGCATCATCACAGCCACCCCTCCTGCACTACTTGAGGCTAAGCAGTCCCAGGCCAGCAGGCTAGCATTTCTCCTCCATCCCTGGGATTTCCTGCCATCGGATCCCCATCCCAGCCACAGTCCCAGCTGCCATCCCAGGGGCCTTCCCAGCCAAAACGTTGGCCACTATCCCAGCCACCCCCTTAAACACTGCCACAGGCTAAGCAGTCCCAAGGCAGCAGGCTAGCATTTTCCCTCTATCTCAGGGCTTTCCTGCATTCTGATCCCCATTCCAGCTGCATCAGCCATGCAGTCAACTCAGACCCAGGCCAGCAAGCTAGCATTTGCCTCTCTATCCCTGGACTCTCACACCACCTGACTGCCAACCCAGTTGCGATCAGGTCCCACTGCACATCCTGCAAGAAACTCAGACCCAGGCAAGCTAGGTACAATTGTCTGCTCCCTCCTTCCCTTTTTCCTCCCCCTTACCCCCGCCTGGACCAGTGCCCATCCCCCTATGTGTCACCTGACCCACAGCAGTCCCACCTCCCTGCCCAATTGTGTCACAGAACTGAGCAGTTCCATCCACCCCCTGGTACACAGTCCCAATGGAACCTGACCTCACTACCCCATCCCCTCAGCCCTCAGCATCAAAGGCAATGCAATCCCCTTCTCCCCACCTCCACCACCCCACTACAATACCAGTCTACAACATACTTCTAAACAATAAATGGGAAGTGGA
Source organism: Orientallactaga sibirica (assembly GCA_036365145.1). Taxonomy (NCBI): domain Eukaryota; kingdom Metazoa; phylum Chordata; class Mammalia; order Rodentia; family Dipodidae; genus Orientallactaga; species Orientallactaga sibirica. Next base: position 8,572,287 of record JAEOAD010000031.1, on the reverse strand, counting down.
TGAAATAAAAAATGAAATTGCAAAATTTTTAGAATTGAATGACAATGAAAACACATCCTACCAAAACTTATGTGACACAAATAAGTCCTTAGTGGGGAATTCATAGCACTAAATGCCTTCATAACAAAGACAGAGAGATCCCAAATCAATAACCTAACCATCCACCTAAAGGCATTGGAAAAACAAGAAGAATCCAACCCAAAAAGTCCCAGAAGGAGAGAAATAATTAAGATCAGAGCAGAAATTAATGAATTGTAAACTAAGAAGACAATTTAGAAGAATGATGAAAGAAAGAACTGGTTCTTTGGAAAAATAAACAAGATTGATAAACCCCTGTCCAATTTGATGAAGTGAAAAAAAAGAGACAGTTAAAATTAACAAAATTAGAAATGAAAAAGGAGAAATAACAAATGACATAAGTGAAATTGGTAGAATCATCAGAATTTATTTCAAAAACCTCTATTCCACAAAACTGGATAATATGGAGGAAATGGATGAATTCCTGGACACATACCACCTACCAAAGACAAATTCAGAGCAGATTAACCTCCTAAACAAACCTATCACACCCATAGAAATTGAAAAGGTAATTAAAAACCTGCCCAAAAAGAGGAGTCCAGGACCAGGTGGCTTCTCAGCTTAATTCTATCAAATCTTCATGGATGAACTCAAACCCATTTTTCTCAAACTGTGCCACATAATTGGAGAACAGGGAAAGCCCCCGACTCCTTCTATGAAGTTAGTATCACCCTAATTCCAAAACCAGGCAAAGATGCCACAGGAAAAGAAAACTATAGGCCTATTTCCCTGATGAGCTTAGATGCAAAAATCCTGAACAAAATCCTCACAAACTGAATTCAACAATACATTCAAAGCATTATCCACTTTGTTCAAGTAGGCTTTATCCCAGGAATGCAGGGTTGGTTCAACATATGGAAATCTGTCCATGTAATATACCACATAAATAAGCTTAAACACAAAAACCACATGATCATTTCAATAGAGGCAGAAAAAGCCTTCGAAAAAATACATCACATCATGATCAAACTTTGGCAAGAATAGGCATAGTGGCTTATGTCTCAATATAATAAAAGCTATATATAAAGCTCCTAAAGCCTAAATAATACTTAATGTGGAGAGACTGAAGGAATTCTCATTGAGATCAGGAATAAGACAGGGGTGTCCACTCTCACCTCTGCTCTTCAAAATACTACTAGAAGTCCTAGCTCAAGCAATAAGACGGAAGAAAGAAATTAAAGGCATACAAATTGGAAAGGATGAAGTTAAGTTAGCCCTATTTGCAGACAACATGATTCTATACATAAATGACCCAAGAACCTCCATCTCAAAACTCTTAAAGGTGATTGACTCCTTCAGCAAAATAGCAGGATACAAAATCAATGCACAGAAATCAGTAGCCTAGCCGGGCGTGGTGATGCGCACCTTTAATCCCAGCACTCGGGAGGCAGAGGTAGGATGATCACCATGAGTTCGAGGCCATCCTGAGACTACATAGTTAATTCCAGGTCAGCCTGGTCCGGAGTGAGACCCTACCTCAAAAAACCAAAAAAAGAAAAGAAAAAAAAAAAGAAATCAGTAGCCTTTCTTTATGCAAAAGACAAAGAAACAGAGAAAGAAATTGGAGACATTGTCTCATTTTCAATAGTAACAAAAATAAAATAAAATACCTTGGAATAACATTAACCAAGGATGTGAAAGACTTATATAATGGAAACATAAAAGCACTCAAGAATGAAATTGAGGAGGACTTGAAAAAATGGAAAGACCTCCTATGCTTCTTGATAGGCAGAGTTAACATTGTGAAAATGACAATCTTACCAAAAGCAAAATACAGATTTAATGCAATAGCAATAAAAATCCCAACTTCTTTCTTCACAGAGATAGAAAAAAATGATCTCAAAATTCATATGGAATGGCAGAAGGCCTCGTATATCCAAACATATCCTCAGTAAAAGAAACACCTCTGGAGGCATCACCATACCTGATCTAAAGCTATACTACAAAGCCATAGTAATAAAAACAACATGGTACTGGAATAAAAACAGGAACATAGATAAATGGAACAGAATTGAGGACCAAGACTTTGGGTCAAGAAACTACAGCTACTTTACCCTAAAAATGCATTCTGGCAAAAAAGACAGCCTCTTCAACAAATGGCGCTGGACAAACTGGACAACCATATGCAAGAAAATGAAACTCGATCCACACTTCTTGCCATGCACAAAAATCAAGTCAAAATGGACCAAAGATCTCAATTTAAGACAGAAATGCTGCTACTGCTGGAATTAAAAATAGGAGTGACTTTCCATGATATAAGAGTGGGAAATGACTTCCTGAACAAAACCCTAGTAGCTCGGGAAGTTAAACAATCACTCAACCATTGGAGTCTTATGAAGCTGAAAAGTTTTTTCACAGACAAACATACAGTAATCAGAGCCAACAGATTACCCACAGAATGGGAGAAATTTTTTCCCAGATATATAACTGACAGAGGCCTAATTTTTAGAATCTACAAAGAACTCAAAAACCTAAACAATAAAAAGTCAAAAAACCCACCCACAACATGGAACAGAGAACTGTACAGGGAGTTCTCAGAGGAAGAAACATAAATGGTAAACACACATTTAAGAAAAGGTTCAACATCCTTAATCATCAGGGAAATGCAAATTAAAACATCTATGAGATTCCACCTTACCCCAGTAAGGATAGCTAACATTAAAAAGTCTAATGAAAACAAATGTGGCAAGGTTTTGGAGAAATAGGAACCCTCATTCACTGTTGGTGGGAATGTAAGATGGTCCAACCACTATGGAAAGCAACATGGAGACTCTTAGAAAGGATGACTATAGAGTTCCCAACAGATCCATTTATTCCCTTACTGGACATTTACCCTAAAAACTCCAAGCCTCAGTTCAGACAGATCAGCTCAATCATGTTTATAGCTGCTCAATTCATAATAGCTCAGTGCTGGATTAAATCCAGATGTCCATCATTAGATGAATGGATAACCAAGATGTGATATATCTACATTATGGAATTCACAGCAGTAAGGAAAAATGATACAATGAAATTTGAAGAAAAAATGGTCAAACTTGGAACAGAACATTCTTAGCAAACTCACCCAATCACAGAATGATAATCGTGGCATGGTCTAATTCATCTGTGGCTCCTAACCTGAATCGCCTGAGATGCTGACATACCTAACAAGAATATTGAGAAGTACTGAAAAACCTAAGCAAAAATCTATGGTAGGTGAGGTCATGAGCCTTAGGGGTATAAAGCCTGCCCTTGTCTGACTAAATGTATATATTATTCCCACCAAGCTGCCCTGAAAGTACTACACTTAATGTTCATATTCACATATTAACGCTACTCTCACTTCTGGTTAGAAAAGCTTCTCTTTTCAGATGGCGATGACCACTGGGATGACCCAAAAGGCAACATAGTGCTGAGAAGGAGTGCCCAGCACTGAAACACCTCTGTCACACCATCCAAGGCTCAGGGCCCATTGCGGAAGAGGGGCAGATAGAATGGAAGAGCCAAAGGAAGGGTATGACTTCTTACAATGCAACTGCCCAGGCAGAAATTGTCTCGATATCCTTGACCTTGCAATGCCTAGCAATACCTCCGCAAGACCCTCAAAATAGAAGAAAAAGATGATGACATCAAATTAAAACAGAGACTAATGGAGAGAGGGAGGGGATATGATGGAGATTGGAGTTCTAAAGTGGAATGGGGGGAGGGGAAGGAAATATCAGGTGGGTTTTTTTTTGTATGTAAGTATAGAAGTTGTCAATAAAAAAATAATATTTTTTTTTAAAAAAGAATGTAAGAGCCAAAGGAAGGATATGACTCCTTACAATGCAACTGTCCAGACAGAATTTGGCCTTGATATCCATGACCTTGCAGTGATGACATCAAATTAAAAGAGAGACTAATAGAGAGGGGGAGGGGATATGAGAATGGAGTTCTGAAGGGGAACGGGGGAGGGGAGGGAAATATCATGGTTTATTGTCTGTAAGTATAGAAGTTGTCAATAAAAAAAATTTTTTAAAAGAATATTGAGAACCGAACAATAGGGTTGGGCAGGAGGGGAGGGTATGGGTGGAAGGGTACACAAAACGGGACCCAAATGGAAATGGTACCATAAAATCCTATATCCTGGAAAACAGACTAAAAGGTTGAACATTCATCAAGTCCTTAGAGTGAACACCTGAATCACAGGGCCCTGGAGAGGGCGTGATGAAAACTAATTAACCTTAAGCTTCTCCTGCTTCTCTGTCTGTCTTTATTTCTTCATTCTCTCTTCTCTCATTCTCTTTTATATTACCTATCTTTTTCTTCCTTCTTTTTCCTTAGCGCTGGCCTATAACTCCCAGTACCAGCATGTGTTTAACTTGATCAGAGAGACCAACAAGATTTCCCAAAAGAAGACAAATTTCTGTCAGAGAACTTGATGGATACCAAAGGTTAATGGTAAGATCCTAGTGCCAAAGACACCGTATGCTATTGGTACATACCATAGAGTGATCTGGCTGGAATCTGGAAGAGAGTCAGTCCCCAGACAGTTAGCTTGTCTAGTGCCAGAAGATGCCACATAAGCTACCAGAGGTAAATGACCAATATCTGTCCAAGCAACTCATGGTCTATGCTATTTAGCAGCAAACAACCTGATGTGATGCTCACACAAGTGCAATAGTGGCACACAGCCATGGTGGGTAACCAACTGCTCTTGATTTGGCTAACAGATGTGCTCAGTGTATTGGAACTCATAGCTGGAACTGGGAAGCAAGTCAGAACCATATCCAAAAAATGAGCCCGCTCTCCAATATCAAACTTCCACCAATCATGGACTATAAGAGGGCCCACACATATAAAATTCTGTCTAAAATAACAATGGTTATCCCATTTATCTGGTGCTGACTTCTCTCTCCACTGGAGAATTTTCTTCTCTTTTTCAGATGGTTGCAGAACCTGAAGAGAGAATCAGCCCATGGCTGAAACCATAGAGTAAATGGGGAAATGTGCAAGAGTGCCACTTTCTTGGTGAACCTTATACCAACCCAAGGGTAAAGGAGACAGATACAGAGAACACTCAACTCCTACTAAAGCAGACATCCAGAGACACAGAGGCTCCCAAGACCTCATCACTGAAGTAGACCTAAAATGAACCCAACATGGCTCAGGGAAATTTGTGGAAGAGGGGGACAGAAAGATTGTTAGAGTCACAAGTTGGGTCATGCACAGAGACATTGCCTCTTCCACATAACTGATAGCTAACGACACACATTCCCCAATGAGGAGGGTCCCTTCAGAGCACATGGGGAAAGCTATAGAAGGCACCAACATAAATATATTCACATTATGTGCATAACTAATAAAAAAGAAAACTAAAAAAAAAAAAAAAAAAAAAACTGAGAACTGGAGAGAAGCAGACAGGCCAGCAGAGCTTTGTGAAACTCAGTGAAGTCTGGAGGTGCTTGTCCTGAGATTTCATTTAATTATACAGCCCAACCCTGGACTTGAAGGAATTGACAACCAAGAAATTCTAGCAAGCAGAAACAAATGTGAAGAGGAGGTTTTTCATATAATATCATTTTAAATATGTGGTTTCTAATGAGAACAAAAGATGGTATAAAAAAAAAAAAAAAAAAAAAAAAAAACAGGACAAAAAGGAACCAATTGTCTCTGAGGAGGCCTTGACATTGAGTTTATTGAAGACTGAAAGTCACCTAATTAAATGTGCTCAATAAATAAAAGAAAGCATGTTTAAAAATTAATTAAGATGAGAGAATGATGTTTCTTTAAAAAAGATACTGTCACAAAAGAGGTATAAGCTTTGGCAGAAAGCAAATAGAAATTCAGGTTCGAGTCATGAAAAAATAGATAAATATAACTTAGAAATTGCAACTTCACTGGTGGTGACCTAAGCATGTAAACACAGTTTCTCAAGAGGCTAATGAAGAAGGATTCCAAGATGAAGACCAGCCTGGTCAATTGAGCAAGACCCTGGATCAAAGCCACCGAAAGCCACAAAGGAGCGAAGACATAGCTTAGGAGTTCAGTGCTTTCTTAACATGCATAAGGTTACAGGTTCAATCAACTCTGTATCACAACAAAAACATAATAAATAAATAATGTGGTGGTTTGATTCAGGTGTCCCCCATAAACTCAGGTGTTCTGAAAACTAGGTTCTCAGCTGATAGAAATTTGGGAATCAAGGCTTCCCGGAGGCGGTGTATTGTTGAGGGTGGGCTTATGGGTATTACAGCCAGTTTCCTTTTGTCAGTGTTTGGCACACTCTCCTGTCACTGTTGTCCATCTGATGTTGGCCAGAAGGTGATGTCCCCCTTCTGCTCATGCCATCAATTTTCCCTGCCATCATGGAGTGTCCCCTTTGAGTCAGTAAGCCAAAATAAACCTTTTTCCCACAAGCTGCTCTTGGTCAGGTGATTTCTGCCAGCAATTCTGACTGCACCAAATAATATCATAACTTAATAATAGATTTTGATCAGGTGAAAGAGACCCATCAAACTTTATAATAGTTTCACATTATCCCACCTGCGAAAATAAAAGAGAAAAAGCGAATTAACAGAGATCACAGGTGTGGGACATCTTCCAGTATGCCAACATATGTGGAATGGGAAAAATAACAAAAAACATTGAAGAAATAATAGCCAATGACTTCACAAAATACATTAAAATTGTGAATCACTAAATCCAAGGTGCTCAATGAATTCTGAGAATATTAACCTTAAAAATTCCATAAGTAAACATATCGTATTCAGGTTATCAAAAAAATACAGAAAAAAATTCTTGAAAACAGTAAAAACAGTTTGTTGGGCCTGGAGAGATGGCTTGGCAGTTGAGCACTTGCCTGTGAAGCCTAAGGACCCTGGTTCGAAGCTCAATTCCCCAGGACCCACGTAGGCCAGATGCACGAGGTGGTGCATGCATCTGGAGTTTGTTTACAGTGGCTGGAGGCCTTGGAGTGCCCATTCTCTCACTCTGACTCTTTTTCTCTGTCACTCTCGGGTGAATAAATAAAAAATAAAAAAATAAATGAATGAATAAAATATGTGTCACGGACAAGAGTCATCAAAATGATTAATACCTGGTTTTTCATAATGAACCATGATGGAGCTGGGCATAGTGGTGCACTGAGTAATCCCAACTCTTGGAAAGCTGAGGCAGGAGGTTTGCAAGTTTGAGGCAAGCCTAAGTTACATAAAGACCAAATCTCAGAGAGAAGGAAGGGAAGGAGGGAAATAAAACAAAGCTCTGAGCTGTGGTGCATGCCTGCAGTCCCACTTCTCATGGAGTTGAGGCAGAAGGACCGAGAGTCCAAGGCAGCCTGGCATGGTGGCACTCACCTTTAATCTCAGAACTTGGGAGGCAGAGAGAGGTAGGAGGGTCTCTGTGAGTTAGAGGCCAGCCTGATACTAATTCCAGGTCAGCCTGGGCTGGGAGACCCTACCTCACAAAAACAAACGAAAGTCCAAGGCTAACCTGAGAGACATAGAGAGACCCGGTCTGAAAAAGCAAAAGACAAAGAAAGAGACAGAGAGAGAGATGGAGAGAGAAGGGAGGAAGGGAGGGAGAAAGGGAGGGAGGGGAGAAATGGTAAAGCAAGAAAAGAGAAGAAAAGGGAAGGGAAAGAGAAAGGGCAAAGGGGAAAATTAAGGAGTGAGAGGAGGGAAGAGAGAGGAGAGGAGAGGAGAGAAAAATAGAAGAAATAAAATGTTACACTTAAAGTGCTGAAAAGAAACTGTCAACAAAGTATTCTTTATCCACTCAACTATCCTTAAAAAAAAAAAGGAGGAGAAATTAAGACCTTTACACACTAGCACAAAGCAAGATCATTTGTGCTAGCAAATCAGCCTTCCAAAAAATACTAGAAGTCCATTGGGCTGAAATAAAAAAAACCAACATGAATGCACATGAAAAGTATAGAGGACTGATAACAGTAACTACATAATTATATATACAATAAATATATTAAAATATAGTACTAGTATAGTACCATAGTAATATTATGCATATTTTTATCCTATTTGATTTAAAAATAAACTACATAGAGCAACTATTATCCTGTTGATAAGCACATATACATATACATATACAGAGACATATACAGAGATGCAAATTATGTGAGATTAACAACATGAAGAGTCAGGGAATGGATTGATAGCCCTGCTCAAACCACCAGGCAGAAGGGGTTCAGTCTTCATTCGCCTGTTCATTGTATTCAAGGCCTCAGTGTCCTGGGTAATATCTGCTCACACTAGGGAGAGGCATCACCTTTACTTGGCCCACAAATTCAAAACATATATCAAGAAAGAATTAATCAGCACCTAGGCATACTAGCTATGTATAATTAACCCTCCCAAGCAACAAAAATAATAAAACACCTAGAATTTAATATTGAACACAAAAGTAAGATTTGTGCACAGACTAGTATAAAATAGCACTAAAATAAACTTGAGAATAAATAAATAAATGAAAAACTATACCATGTTCATAGATTAGAACACCAAATAATGAGAAGAACTGGAAGTTGAGAGTGCCAACCAACCAGTGACTTTGGGGACCATCATGTGCAAATCCATCTATAATTTAAATGCAATTTATGTCAAGGTAACAGCTGTAGCTTTGTAGAGATTGGTGTGCTTATACTGAAATATGTGTGGAAATTAGAGACCTAGAGTAGCCAAGATAATCTTTAAAAAGAAGACCAAATTTAGAAGACGTATACTGAACAATTTTCCAGCCTGAAAAACCAAAGGAGCCAGATTTGAGTCCCCAAGACCCACATAAGCCAGATGCATGAGTCTGGAGTTCGTTTGCAATGGCTTGAGGACTTGGCATGCCATTTCTCTCTCTTTCTCTCTCTCTTTCTGCCTCTTCTCTCTGTCTCAAATGAATAAAAAATAAAATAAAATATGAAAAATAAAAAACCGTAAATGAATGAGCTAAATTAATATAACATTTAAAAGAAAACAAAATAAGGGTTGCTTAGATATGATGCTTAAAGTAGAAGCAAAAGGAGAACAAATACACAAAAAAATTAGACATAGTAAAATTTAAAAGTTTTGTACCTCAATTGACATTATTAACAAAGTTAAAAGGCAGGTCCTATAATGAGAGAATTGTTTGTAAGTTTTATTTGAATAAAATTCTAATATCTATATTTTATAAAGAACTACTCCAATTGAATAATAAAAAAGAAAATTAGCAAATTACTAAGTAAATTATTTGAATAATCATTTCTCCAAAAGAAGATATAAAAATGGACAATGAGCCCATGCAAATGTGGACGGTATCACTCATTATAGGAATGCAAGTCAAAAATACAAGGTCCTTTTTCATTCTACTATAATATTATCATAAAAACACATAAAATGACAAATGTTGACAAGTATGAGGAGATATTGGAGCCCTCTTGTATTTCTGATAGAAACATGAACAGCTCCTTTGAAAAATAAAATACTTAGGGCTAGAGAGACGGCTTAGCAGTTAAGGGGCTTGCCCACAAAGCCAAAGGACCCAGGTTTGATTCTCCAGGACCCAAATAAGCCAGATGCCCTTGTTGGCATGAGCACGTGGCATTCATTTGCTCACCCATTCTCTCTCTCTCCCTCTCATAAATAAAATAAAATAAAATAAAATAATTTGGTAATTCCTCAAAACATGAAGCAGAATTACTGATATTCAGAAATTGTCTCAAGTATGTATCCAAGAAAACTGAAAATATGTTTATTTTGAAATTATAAATGACTACTTAAGGTTCTATTATTTATAGTAGGCAGAATTAAAAGCAGCCCTTATACATCAACTAAAAATCAATGAATAAAATGTATTTTGTGCAATGGAATATTATTTGGGCATAACAGACTAAAGATTATGATGGATATCTCACAAAGATAACTATCAAAAATACTATGTTAGGGCTAGAGAGATGGCTTAGCGGTTAAGGCGCCTGCCTCCTAGGCCTAAGAACACTGGTTCCAATCTCCAGTGGTTCCAATCTCCAGGTCCCACGTTTAGCCAGATGCAAAGTGACGCAAGGGCGCAATGCTGCACTTGACCACAAGAGGGCGCACACATCTGGATTTTGTTCTCAGCATCTGAGAGGCTGCTGGCACGCCCATCTCTGTCTTCCTCTCCCTCTTTCTCTGTCTCTCTCTGTCTCTCTCCAAAAAAAAAAATACTATTTTAAAGAAAATGGCAGATATAAAAGATCACATATATGATGTTATGTACGTGAAATAATTTAGTATACATACATTCATAAAGATAAGTTATTTCCAAGGATTGAGAGAAGAAAAATGGAGAAACTTGCTGGGTGTGGAGTTTGTTTTAGAATGATGTAAATATTCTGGAATCACATAAGAAGGTTCCATAACCTTGTAACTATAATAAAAACCACTCAACTGTAAACTTTAGAATGGCTAAAATTATAGAACACAATATTAAATACTAATTTGATAGCCTTACAATTGTTTAAAAATAAATACATAATTTTAAAATCTCTTGAAATCTTCAGGACTGGATAGTTTCACTGGATAATTATATCACCTACTTAGGGACTAAAAATAACCAATTTTACATAATTTCTTCCAGAAAATAAGAGAAGTAAAACTTCCCAATTAGCCTTATGAAGACAATATTATACTGATAGTCAAAAAAAAGTCATATTGAGAAAAGAAAATAGGCTGGGTAGATGAGATAGCTCAGCAGTTAAAAGCACTCACTTGCAAATAAAATCTGCCAGCCAGGTTCAATTCCCCAGTAACAGCAAAGTAGCTCATGATTATGAGTTTGTTTGCAGTAAGAGACCCTGATCTCCCTCTCTCTCTATCACCTCATAAATAAATAAATAATTTTTATAAAAAATAAAACTAGAAGCCAATAACCTCATTAATATAAACATAAATATCCATAATATATTAAAAAGTAGGATTCAGAGATACATAAAAAGTATTTTAATGAAATACTTTAAATCAAATTATTTTATGACAGACCCAAAAGAGGTTTCTTTCACAAACAGAAGTTTGGCTAAATTTTTTGAAAATAAATCACTGTAATCACTTATTAACTGACTGAAGAAAAATGAGAATGTATTCATATCAGTAAGTGCAGAAAGAGTTCTCTCAAAATCCAGTACTTGATCTTAGTTAATGTCACTCAGAACAAATATGAATACACTGAAACACTTCATGTCTACAAGTATATATACACATAACCTAGTACCAGCATGCTTAATGATGAACTACAGCATTCCTTCCAAGATTCTGAGCAACACAAGAATATTTAAAGTCAAATTTGCTTTTGGAAGACTATTGGATATTGTACCAAATACTGTAACGCAGAAATAAAAGATATACACATCATAAATAAAATCACAATCTATCCCTATTTGTAGATGCCATATTGTTGTATATAGACAATCCCAAAAACTCCATACAATAACTCTGAGAAAGAATATTGAGTTCATCAAGTTGTTAGCATATGGGTTAAATATAGAAACTCAACTCTGTATCTATCAACACAATCTATAACACTATCAATAAATACATAGATGCAAAAATTAAAAGTACAATGTCATTTATAATTGGATTAGGTAAATATTAGGGACAAATCTTGCAAAACATGCACAGGGTATTTAAATGGAATATACTAATTAAATACACTGTGCAAGATTCTAATTAAATATGACCAAGGAAGGCTGAATGAATTAAGGAAATACCATGTTTAGGAATTAGAAAACTCATCATAATTCACATGTCAATTCTTCCAAGACAGGTAGCCTTTTTGTCAGTCCTCCAGTCAAAAGTCCAACTAGGTGTTTTTAGATATAAACTAATTTACCCTTAAGTTTGATAAGTAAGAATAAAATTGAAGGAAGCATGCTACATCAAGTCTTATTACATAGTTAATAATCAATATAATGTTTTAAGGATATTGCTTTAAGGAAATTTATAATAATCAATTTCATTAAATATTATTCATTAATTAAAGATATCTCAATTTTATTTATAAAAAAATATTCTGGCTCTGCTATATAACTATAGTTTTACAGAAAGTAATCATTGGAGAAACTATGTAAAAGTTACATGGAATTTATGCATTGTTGTTTACAACTGCATATGATTTCATAATTATTTCAAAATAAAAAAATTAAGAGTAATGAAAGTTGGAGAGGTAATTATACCTTATGAGCATTAATAGGGCACCTGACTTGTAGGAGGACAGCTGAAGAGAGCTCCCTGAGATATAAGAACTACTTAAATGATTGGGAGGGTTTCTTTAGAGAGCAAAGAGGAGGGAATGGTCTAACAAAGGGCATATTCCTAATTTCAACATTCAGTAACAGTTGTTTTGCAGAAACTGGAAATAATTTTGAAGAAGCATATCACATGGCATTTTTCTTCATTGCTTTTTTATTACTTGATTGCAAGACAGAATTTCATTTTTCCTCTATATTAATTCAGAAATTATATACTGTTGCTATTATTTCAGTGGTTACTCTAAAATTCCTCTGTCCAACACTGTGTAGCCATGAGCCACTGCAGTGCCTGGTGTCTCCATGACCGCCCAGGCAACTGTGGAGCAGCATCTTGAGTGGCTGTGAGTACAACAGGAAGAAACACCTGGGAGACTGTGTCAGCAGAAAGCTTGTTTATTTGCCAGGGAAGTGGGTTTATAAATGTTCATGTAGTGGCGGGAAGAGGTATGGATATGGGTCACAGGGGGATTGGCTGTGCGAAGGGTACTGGCTGATACCTCATTGACATATAGTAACATAAGTGGACAAAGGTCACAAGGCTCTGGGGAAAGCGAAACCTAAGTCTTATCAGGATGTCCAGGTGCTTCAGGGCTGGGGGGAGAGAGTGGTTTCACTCCTGCAGGTGTCGAGATTGTTGGAGTTCAGGCTCACTGCAACCTCAGGGTCCAGAGCCCTTAGTCATGCCTGACACCTCAGGTCTGCCTAAACCGCCAGTAGCCTGGGGGCCTTTAACTGTGCCCTACAAGCCACATTAAGTTTATGGTTAAATTAATTAAAGTTAAATGAAATTGATCATTAAGCTTCTCACTTGCATCTAGCCACAATTCAAGTTCATAAAACCCATATTTGGTGTGTATTGAGCAAATCTGCTGATTTTCATCATCACACAAAAACTTACAACCTGATGCGTCTCTAAACATGGTCACATACATATTTAACATGAAGCCTGAAGCTCCTGTGCTTACCCTAGTATCAACATTACAAGGCTATAGAAGGCTTTGCTAACTGTCCCACCCCTGACTGCCTTTGTTTTTTGTTGTTGTTTTTTTTTGTTTGTTTTGTTTTGTTTTGTTTTGCATTTTGGTCCAAATGTATAATGATCACACAAACAGGGTAACACCCTTATGGCTTTCAATAGTGGATGCTTTAGATATACCTACTTGCTTGACATTTTCTTCCACTCTATTCCCTCTTATAATATAGCTACCATGCCTTGTAACATTTCTCCTGTTCGTGCGGTACGTCACAAGAGGTTTATTAGTGAAGATCTTTCACTAGTGACATGCTTCCATTTCTATTTGTCTGAAAATATCGCCTTACATTGTTGAAAAGTATCTTCTTTTACCCTCGAAGGTAAATTTTCTCTCTTCTTTTTTTCTGACTCCCATTGTTACTTTTGAGTAGACAGCAGTATTTATTCTCACTGCTGTTTCAATCTATTCTTTTTGCTCTGTTTTTCAGAACTTCTTGTCTAGGTTGTCCTACATTCAAATGTATTGGAGAACAAATTTCATTCTATTTGTTTTCAAGGGGATTTGCTGGTCTTTCTGTGTATGATGATTGATTTATTTTTACCACTGAAGGAGTTTAGCCATTATCAGTTCAAATATTGTCTTTTCTCCATTCCATTCACTCTTTCTCTTGGGAAACCTAGACTTGCATCATGACCTCCTTACATTGTGCTCTTGTTTCTCTTGAACCCTAATGTTTTGTATCTTTCTGCCCTTTGGTCTATGATCTGTTAAATTTGATTCCCAAGTTACTTTTTATCAATTCTCTAGTGTCCTTCATTGCATCATTCATCTGTCTGTGTCTAATACTATAATAAATAATATATAAGAAATAAAATATATAATAAAACTTGTGGTATAATGGTGATGTATTGATTTCAAGAATATTACATTATCTCCTTGTCCTATCTGCCAGGTGATTCTTGGTAGACTCTTTCTCTGTCATCATACTTCTAACTTCTCCAATTTTTGTAGTAATCAACCATATTTTTTATATTCTATATCCTAGTCATAGTGTTTATGAATCTATTTTTGGTTTTTGCATAATTTTGTTCTTTCAGGCTTTAGCCTTTCATGTGTTTTAATTGATTTATTTTTAATTTTATTTATTTATTTGAGACAGACAGAAAGAGGTATAGATGATAGCTTAGATAGATAGATAGATGATAGATGATAGATAGATAGATGATAGATAGATAGATAGATAGATAGATAGATAGATAGATAGATAGATAGATGATAGAGCATGCCAGGGCCGCCTACCACAGCAAACAAACTCCAGATGCATGCATCAGTTTGTACATCTGACTTTATGTGGGTACTAGGTGATCAAACCCTGGCTGTCAGTCTTTGTAAACAAGTGCCTTTTAACCTGAGACATCTCTCCAGACCATATTTCATTTTATCTCCTCAGAATGTTTATTGTTTTACAGCATGCATCCATTGAATCTTTTATACATACATAAACACTTGTTTTGATTTTCTTTGTTTTGTTTTTTTTCTTTTTTTATTAAGAACATATTTTGTATGGATATATCACGTATTGGTACCATCTTTTCCCTCCTCTCTGCCCTCAGTTCTGCAGAGGTTCCCTCCTCAGTTGGCTTGCTGGTATTCCCAATGGGGATGTGGGTTATGCATTGTGGGAGCAGCAATTATTGGGGGAAGGCTGTGACTCTGGGCATGACATCCCAACCTGTGACTCTTACAATCATTCTATCCACTCTTCCACAAAATTCCCTGAGCCCTGGTGTATTTTAAATCTACTTCAGTAATGAGCTCTTAGGAGCCTCTGGCTTACATGGGTCCTGGGAAATCAAACCTGGGTCCTTTGGCTCTGCAGGCAAGTGCCTTGACCTCTAAGCCATCTCTTAAGCCCCTCATTTGATTTTTTTTTTAATGATCGTCATCCTTTATGGAGTAAGGTGAAACTTCATAGTTATTTTAATACATATTTGTAGGCATACAGACACATATATGCATGTATATCACCACAGTCTCCCTCAGCAGATGTTGTTTTTATCTTATTTTACTTCATAGTGATGTCACTCTTGGAAATCTGAGCTTTATTCAGGGTGTCTTTATTTTATCTCTCTCCTATGTTTGGCCAGGCTTTCATGTCTTCTTTAGTATATATGGACCATTGAAACCCAGAGGATAAACTACCATGGTAAGAGACAGCTGCTGCAGATGAGCAGTTTTATTTATTTTTATGAATTCTCTGATTTGATTTCCCCTCTCATAGCTCAGCTATGCTATATTCACCTATCTAGTGTATTTAGTTCTATGTGGGCGTAGTTTCTATTTTTCTCTAATCTACGAAATTGCTCAAAGCCCTAAAAGATTTCCTGTCTCTGAACTAGAGAGTTTAAATTAACATGAGATCAAGAATAGAAATAGGAGCCCAAGTTAAAGGTTACTGTGTACTTAACAGAAGTAGGTAACAGAGAGTAAAGACATTTAAAGCATAAATACAACATAACTTGAGTTAAATGGTTTGTGGTAGTTAGAAAGATGTTCAGGATAAGGCCCATGTTCAGGATGATCTCCAACTTACACAACTGAACAAATGACACAGCTGACTTTTGAAGGAAGATATACACACAGCTAGCCATATTGACCTTCCCTCCATTGCCAGCATGTTTTGCTCTTCTTTTTCTCGAGGCCTTTATACATGTTGTCTGTCATAGTCAGCTCCACAATGCTAGAATGAACACCCAACCAAACACAGTTTTATGGGAGGAAGAGATTTATTTCAAGCTTACAGATCCTGCAGAAGTTCCATCAATAGGAGAAAAAGCTGGCTCCCATTCATAAATCCAAGCAGAGAGAGAAACTTCCACTAGCCAGCAAACACCACAAAGCAGCAAGCAGGATGCCCAGAGCTCAACCTCTCTGGCTATCTTTGGGCTGGAATTCAGATTCACCCCCAAACACACCTTGGGGCTGTGTCATAGGATCTGCCCACACAGTGACACCTCCTGCAGCCAGGAAACTAGAGACACAGGTTACACGGTTAATAATGTGTCTTTGGGGACACATACATTCAAGCTAAACACATGCAATTCTTGCTTTGATAGTAACTCACCAACTTCTCCCCTTTTTATTTTATTTCATTTTATTTATTTATTTATTTATTTATTTATTTAATTTATTTTTTGGCTATTCAAGATAGGGTTTCCCTGGAAACCTGAAATTCACTATGTAGTCTCAGAGTGGCCTCAAACTCAGTGAGCCTCCTACCTCTGCCTCCTGAGTGCTAGGCCTTTCCTATAAACTCCTATGCATCCCTTAAGGTCAAGTTCAAATATCATCACTTTTATATAAGGTCCTTCTCACACCATTCCATAACCTCATCTTAGACCAATATTTATAATAAGTTTTATTTTTATTTATTTATTTGAGAGAGAAAGGAGACAGACAGAGAGAGAATGGATACACCAGGGCCTCTAGCCACTGCAAATGAACTCCAGATGCATGTGCCATCTTGTGCATCTGACTTATGTAAGCACTGGGGAATTGAACCTGGCCCTTTGGCTTTGCAGGCAACTGCTTTAACCTGCTAAGCCATCTCTCCATCCCCCAAGTTTTATAGTTCCTTTCTTTTACCCCCTCACAAGCATCGTTTCAAGTATCCTCTGTCAGTCCTTGAATTCCTTACACTTGTAAGAGCCAATGTCTTGTGTACCACTCTTTTTCATTTCCAGACTTACCCTCCCATACACTGAAGGTCACATGACCTCCTGTGACACCTTCTCTTCCTATTTGCATTAAAGTTCTGCTTTTATGTTTTACTCAATCTTCTAGTGCATGTAGGAAATATTAAGGTATGAATATCAGAGTGGGAATGGGGAGCATGCCATGTGATTTGTCTTTAATAATATGATGGTCTAAACAATTCATAAGCAATGACAAGAATATTGAACATGGTGCATGCATTGAACTAAGAAAACTAAGTAAATATCTGTCATGAAGATTATCGAACCAACATCAGGGCGAGTGCCCTTCATGAGGTGGCCAGATAAGTAAAACAGGCTTGGAGTAGAACTGGGCTACGATTAAGAAGAGAGACTGGAGAAGCAATCATTTGGAAAGGAATTCTCAGAGAACACAAAATGGCATGCTAGTGGAGGAGACAGGAAATGAAGGGTGTCCAATACCCTTGGAGGTGGCTTACCATCAAAATTACTATGTACTTTGAAGAAGAATCAGTTACGTATGGGGAATGTCTCGGCTCAAGTTACCTGGAAAGATAGGGCTAGAAAGCAGCTTCAGACTATTTGGGTTTTCTTCCCAGTGTTAATGATTATTATATGACTGAAGCAGGATGGTAGGCAGCTCATGCTGCTGCTGATACCAGCCCGTAAAAAGTTGGGATGGTGCCAGCATTCTGAAGCAGGCCATAATGAGTCAACTGGACCTTGACAGACAGACAGTAACCTGGCATGAGATTGTAACAGATGACTATCAGCACCCAAGAGCCAAAGCAGCCAGCCTCATATCCCAGGCTTAGGCTCCAACTCTGTTGTTTGGCTATAGATTTCCTCTCTCGCCATCATTTTCCCACACAATCTTTCTTCTCCTATAAGACACATGGCACATAGTTCCACAAACATGGCCTGCACCTTGTTCTTTGACACCTCCCCTTATAAGAGGCACACACACCTACAGCGTTTTGCTGATCTGCTCAGGTATAGTCTGTTCTATGGTTCCTTTTCCAGGACCCTGTGAGATTCACCCTCTTTGCAGCATCCAAGTACAGATGTGCATATGTTCACATCTGCCAATTAAGCCACACGGCTTTGTGCCTCACAGCTCATGACAGAGCTGAAATGACAGAAAATAAACCCAAAAGTTGGGTTAGTACCTGAGTTGGTCACAAACTGGCTGTGGGCTTAGGAAATTTGTACAACTTCTTTAACTTTGTGTCCTCATCTGTTGTATTTATATCACAGGCATATGGAAAGGTTAAATATATATATTATAACATATATATTTATAAATATAAATTTAAATATAATATAAATCTATAATATAAAATATAAATTTAAATATAATATAAATCTATAATATAAAATATAAATATAAATCTATAAATATAAACACTCAATAGAGTTCCTGTGTGTGCTTAAGTGTTGGTTCTGGTCCCTCATTCCTGAGCTGAATGTGTTTCTCTCCCTCACTATTTCACTATTTCATAAACTCTGGGGGGTAACACTGTGTTTTCTTTCTCCTTTCTCTCTTCATGGGGAATTTTATCACTCACTAAGCCAGTGATGAATGAAAGAAAAACCAAACACGTGAATAGGGAAAATTCCATGGCTATTTCAGGTCTGTCTGAAATGCTTCCCTGAGCATCAGGAATTGTATTTTAAACAAAAAAAAAAAAAAAAAAAAGAAAGAAAGAAAAGAAAACTCAAAACAAAGGCAAACAACCATGCTGAGTTGTTTTTTGCTAAGCTAGTTGCAATGACCAAAATGACTTTAGAATACCCCTGAGGGGAAAGCTGTACTTTGTGAAGGTCATGGCAGTATGTCTCAACTAACTTAAAATAGGCAGGAGCTTTCTTCCAAACTTAGACCCATTCAAAGGTTGACCTTTGGATTAGTGCTTATTAAAAAATATTTTCTTTGTGGGCTCTGATTGTGACCCAGTTCTCCATGAGCTCCATCTTCCTCTTTACCTCTGTGTACCACTGTTGCTTCTTTTTAAGGGGACGAGGTGACTTGGGGATGAGAGGCATGGAGATGGACAGAGAAGGGAGGGCAAGCAAGGATTATCTGTACAATCCTATCAAACTGTGGCTCCTGAGCGCATTCAGAAGTACAAACAAGGACTGCGGATGATGGAAGCTTGCCTGGCATGCTAGAGAAGCTGGATTTGATCCACAGCACTGCCAAAAGATGAAGAAGGAAGAAGACACACCTTACAATGCAGAAAGTGGCTCGAATATGTTCCTTGAAAAATAAACCAAGGTGCCAACGGAGGCCCTATGGGGATGATGTACAATGTACAAGACATAGCACTCACAGCGCTGTTTTACAAGGCTTGAGCCAAGCTTCCTTTGCTAATTTAAAACAGGAGCCAGGGGAAGCAGAGAGGACTGTAGTGAAGCAAGTGGAGTTCTGCTCTCAGGAGCTCAAGACGTGCTAATTGTTGTTAAAGATCTTATCCAACTTAGTTAGAGGCAGCAATTAACTTCTAACTCCTGGTGGCCGCCTCCAATACTTTGGCATCTCCAGTGAAGAGAGCTTTCTCCCCTCCAGATGTGCTTAGCCCCTAAACTGCACAGAGGAAAGCTCTGCTCTCCACACCCAGGGAACGATTAAAGACAAAGGTCAGAGGGCCAGGTTCCCACACCTTACTCCACAGGGCTCCTGTTACCTCAGTCACCTACACGGCTTTTTAAAGGTGCCAGTAGATCTACCTGTGCCTACTCCCCCGATACATGCTCCCTCTCCCCCACCCCAACACACCTTCCTACATAAACACAACTTGAGTATGGCACTCAGGCACGTGTACTTTTCAAATCCTTTCCCTTTCTGCATAGCATCAAATAGCGATGGGTAAGGTATGACCCAGATGGGCTGGATTCATGTCCTGAATTTCCATCAGCAAACTTGAGGCCCATCATTGGATCTTCCTGTCCCTTTCTCAGTCTATAAAATAGGGATATATTAACTACAAGAAAATGTGACTATGAAAATTAACTAAATTACTATTGGAAGACACTAGGACTAGAGATGGAGCTCAGAGATAGACTGCTTACTCAGCATCTGGATCTCCCTGCATTGCTTGCAAGTAGTTCCATAGAAGTAATCTCTCCTTAGCAATTATTTAATGATTATATAAAACTTAAGGAAGAGCTCTTGTGAATCCCTAAATACTTTGAGTTTCCCTGAGTCACATAAGTTTCCTTATCATTCTGAGTCTTATGTTCCTCCTTCTTCCCTCTAAGAAGACATGTTTCAGTTTGGAGAATGTAGCCACAGAATAAACTCTCAGGCAGGCATCAGCTCAATTTAAGACTTGTATGCTAGGGTAAATGGTAGGGGTGCCAGATCAAGGGAATGATGTCTGCTTCAATTGAGAGCCACTCTTCCACCTCCATGGTCATTGGCATTAGTCCCCTTGTTTAGGTTTTGAATTTAGGAAAAATATGACACCAAGGGTCAAACTATATGTGTCTGGGACACAGGCAAGACAGTCATGTATGTGTTTGAGCTCAGAATCACAGGTTCAAATGTCTTAGCAGAGAGTTAGTGGAGATATACATGGAGCTTGGAATTAAGCTTGTAAGAAGCAAGTTACATCTCCCTGATCCCTTGAATCTGTAAGAATTTTATCATATGTATTGTTAATTTTAATGATTGAAAGGTAATAGACATGGAATCAGAACTCAAAACATGAAGGTTACAACCTGCTATTAATTCCTTATCTCCCCTCTTCCTCCTTGATGTTATTTGAAATGTAATTCATTCAAACGAAACATAATACAAGATGAGAGCTATTGTTTTATATCAGATATGAATCCAGTTCTATTGTTAATTACATACTTCATGCCTTTTCCCTCACCTATAAAATGGAGAAATAAAATTGCCATTCCCATGGAATTATTTTGTAAAGTCATTGTGATGAATACATGAGTAGAACACATAACGTCACATGAGATCAAAATACACTAGCTGTTTAAGGATAGGGAGCAATGCTTTGGAGTGCTGTCATCCATACACAATGTGGCCAGTGCATTCATTACCTAACAGCATGTTGCTACCTGCACAAGACCTGCATAATATTGGGCACATTAACATGTCATGATGATGGAGGAGAGAAAAAAAAGAAAGAACATCAAAATTGAATAAGGACTGGTTGAAAAGAAGAAGAGGTTCAATGGAAAAGAAATGGGCAGGAGGACAAAGGAAAGTAATGGGAGGGGATTATGATCAAAATGCATGATGTATATGTGTGAAAAATTTTAGGAAAAATTTTTTAAAAATAAAATTATATTAGCTGCTTGTATGATAATGAAAATGATTGCTATTGATATTATAGTAACTAAGATTGCAAACAAAGTGAGTAATATGGGCATGGTGCCCAAAGAAAGAAGCAAAGAAGGCCTGTCAGCACCACCCACCATCTCAGAGAGGGAAATCTCTAGAGCCCATCGTGGAATAGCTTTCCACCTGCCCTTCACGGCTGCTGCAGCCCACGATCAAAGAACTGTGACAGCTCCATGGTCTCCAGGAACCCCCAGGGAAGAACGTGCAGTCTGCTGTCTCCTGGTGCCAGGGAGGCAACGGGCAATGTACGTCCTCAGACTGAACCTAGATCTCAAAGACTTAGAACTTCAGGAGATCCTGTCAGAGAGACTCATCAGTTCTATCCCCAGGCAGATGTGTGTGGTTTCCATAACAGAAACAGCTGCAAACTCTAAAACACGAGGGTCGACATAATTCTTACTTTTTTTATCTTTGTTGTTCTAAGAGGAGAAGTAATTAATTTCAGAGGCATAACACAGCTCCCACAACTCTACACTGTCAGCTTCTCCTTTCTCAATGGCCAAATGCTTCTACCAAGAGCCCCACCATCTTCAGGATTCTCTATGACAGCTGGCTCCTTTCCTCTTCTCCTTCCCCTGCCTGTCTTGCCAAGACCATTTAGTAATAGAGCAACTGTCTTCATTCCTCCAATGAGCAGGAAAATATAGCGTGGCACAAAGAACATGAATTTCCATTTGGAGAGCCATTGTGTGAACATCAATTGACAATGGCTAGATATGGGGCCACACAAGATGGTCATCCCTTCATGATTCATTTTTCTTTTCTATAAAAAATTGTTGGCAATAATTCTGATTCTAATAGCTTTAACTATGTCTGAAGTCACGTTGAACTTAATGTCATAGAATAGCAGTTTGGTTACACGTGTGTATTTGGTATATAAGTCAATAACTTGGAAAGAACAGAGATAGCTGATGGACTCTGCCTACAGTGTCCAGGACCTTTCCTTGGAAGATAATAGGCTAAAAGTGACTGGTTGCTGAGAGCTGGTTACTCATACATCTTAAGCCTGCATTTGAAGGACTCAAAATTTAGGGCCAATGACAGGGGCATCACCACAAGCCCTCTGGTCCCTCGGCATTCTTACAGCACTTGGCCTCAGTGTAGTATTCCCTTTATAGAGTTTGGAGTTCCAAAGGTAAGTGTCCTTGCCAATGAGCTAGAATCCATGTCAGATCAGAAGTCATATTTTATAGTGTATTTTGCTGGCTAAAAGCAAGCTATAAGTCTGCCCAAATTCAAGGGCAAAGAAATTAGCCCCTATCTCCTAATGGAGAATGGGGAAGTTCTATAACATGTGGAGAGGGCAATACTATTTCAGCCATCATTGGAAAATATTACCTTCCTCTTTCCCTTAAATAATCATCACAAAGTTAAAAGTTGTGAACTATATGTGTGCTAACCCTGATAAAAGATAACTAAAAGGCGTAACCCTCTGCTACTTAGAATTTTCATTTTTCACATGTCTCACTATTTTTGGAGTCTAAATAGACAATCCACAAAATGGTAAGTCAAGCCCTAACTTGTAACATTTGCTGTTTTTCCAAGTACAAATGCTCTAACCATGACCCGTTTCAAGCTACCAACATATCATCATTGAATTAGGTTGACCAGAGATACATAGTAACATGCCATTATGTAGTCCTGTATACCTTACAGATACCACATACACACATCACCATAAGAGAACAATAGAAAACTGTGACAGGGTACTGAAAATGGTGAGTTTAGTATATCTATTTTCATTTGTATATATTTAATTGTATTCATGTATTTTAATTGTTAATAATGACATTTAACAAACACTTTGGTGAATACCTAAAGCCTTAATAATCAGCTTTTATAAGGAGCATAAGGTAGATACAGCATGCAACTAGTCATCTCCATTTAGTCTATAGTCACACCTGTGTCCTGATGACAAGCCTTGCCTTCTTGTTTGTTTGCCTTATTCCCAGCATGCTCCAGGTGAAGGGCTGAAATTGCATATTGGGAGTCAGCACCAGTACCGCCAGGACTCTAAACCGTTTTTACTTCGGGAGGCCACGAGGAATTTCTCCCCTAGTAACCAGAAGGAACTCGGCCACTCTTTCATCCTAATACCTGTCAGCCAGGACTCAGTGCATAGCGAAGTTTGCTTGCTTTCTTCCAGCGTGGATCCTCCACGGATGCAAATGTACCCACTGGCCTTTGCCTCACTTTGAGGTGCTCTCAGATGCAAATTGTTCCACTTTATATCCATGCTGTAACTCATTAAAACTGTGTTTCACTCCAGCGTTCTGCTCATTACAATGGGCAGAGAGCTCTTTGCTTCTGGGGAAGCAGAGTAATAATGAGGGCAGAGTGTTCAGCACAAAAACAGCTCCTAATAGCTCATTAGGAAAATTGACTAGTTAGGCAGAGCGCTTGTTCTCTCACTTTGACTAAAGTTCTGAAAGCCATTCTTTCTCCAAAGGCCAGGGCCACTGAGGACCCACTGAGACCCTCCAGGTAGGGCTGGTTGGGCTGGGCAATAGGTCTGGCTTCCTGGACAGGATATACTGGAGTTTGTTAGGGGTAAAGGTAGGCCTTGAACATGGTGGACCATTGGCCCTAAGAGGGATAGACCAGTTTTTTGTATAAGGGTGTGTGTGTGTGTGTGTGTGTGTGTGTGTGTGTGTGTGTTTGCTGCTGTATGAATGAGGAAGACAATGGAAAGACAGGAGTGAGGCAGGATGAGTGATTGCCCTTTGTCCCACTGATTGGAGCAGGGTGTCAGCATTTAGTTGGGAATATTGAAATATCCAGTCATTTGCTTGCATGCTCCTTCAGGCCTTCCTTTGCTTCATAGGCATTTCTTCAGCCCCTGATTAAAGATGGTCTAATTTTGGCCTTTTATCTCCATGAAAATCATCACCATTATTATGATAATTAGGACCATGTTTTCCCAGGGTCACTGGAAAATCAAGGACACACAGATGGAAACAAGCATGTAAGTCAGCCAACTTGTGTCACCACCTAATCATCATTTGTAAGGCAAATCTACCTGTGGTTTTCAAACTCTATAATTATGTTTCTGAAGCAAGAAATTCCTCGTGTCCTTTTGTTTGTTTCTTTTTTTTTTTTTTTTTTTTTTCCCTTTCTTTCTATGATACTTTGTGGATGTTGAACGTAGATTCTCACCCACATGGACAAAATGCTATACTCCTTTTGATACTTTTTTTTTTGAGGCAATGTCTCACTAAGTTGTCCAAGCTGACCTTGAACTCACTTTATAGCCCAGAAAGATCTTCAACTCTTGATCCTCCTGCCTCAGCTTCCTGACTAGTGGGGAATCATAGACCTGCTTCACCAGGCACAGCTAAGGAACTGTTTCAATTAGTTCTCTTATGCAGCCCCACCTATGAAACTGATCAAGTTGAAGCTATTTTGGTTGAGACAGAGCAAGGACAGGGACTTTGACTTCTTCGGTTTTCTGACCTTGAGGTGGGTGCTGGGCCCCATATAGTCCTTTTGAAGTTCTGCAGGGAACAGATTGAAAACATTGCTTCATATCAAAGGCCTGACTGAGTAGTTAATATCCCCCTGGACTCAGCAGCCCTACCTCTAGGACTATAACATAACAACCAAACAGGAGTCAAAACTTCCTCAATGATGGTCACTTCATATTTTAAATCTTTTTTAAAGTTTTTAAATATACTTGTGAGGAGAGAGAGAGTATGTGTAAACCAAGGTCTCTTGCCACTGCAAACAAATTCCATATGCATGGGCCATTTTGTGAATCTGGGTTTGTGAGGGGGGAATAGAGCTCAGGCTGGTAGGATTTATAGGTAATTACTTCTAACCACTGAGCAATCTCCCAGCCTATAATTTTTTTAAAATCTTATATGACTAACTAAATGTTTTATTACAGATGGTGTTGACCACTGGGCAGACTCAAAAGGTACCATAGCTCTGAGAAAAAGTGATAGTGGAGTGTTCAGCACCAAGACATCACTATCACAACTTCCAAGGCTCAGGGGTCTTTTTTGCAGATGAGGTGGTGAAAAGAAAGTAAGAGCCAAAGGAAGTGTAAGATTGCTTAAAATGCAATCTTTAAGACACAAAATGGCCTGGATATCCATGACCTCACAGTGCCTGCCACTACATACATAAGGCCCTCATAATAGGAAAAGATGATGACATCAAAATAAAAGAGAGACTAATTGAGAGGGGAAGGGGATATGATAAACTATGGAATTTGTGAGGGGGAAACATGGAAGTGGGGAGGGAATTATCATGGTTTATTGTCTATAATAATAGAAGCTGTCAATAAAAAAGTTAAAAAAGATATGACTGGATGGAGTGTAATAGTATATTGAAAGAGAATGGAAAATATGTTTAGAATATTGTGAATTTATATTTATAAAATGTAAAATATCCTTTTGTAGGGCACTGTTGAAGGCCCCCAGGCTGAACTGTCAGGCCTGAACTGTCAGGCCCCGGACCCTGAGGTTGCAGTGATCCCCGACAATCTCAAGACCGGCAGGATGAGGCCTCTCCCTCCCCACAACCCGGAGCACCTGGTCATCCTGATAAGACTTACGTTTCATTTTCCCCAGAGCCTTGTGACCTTTGTCTGCTTATATCACTATATGTTAATAAGGTATCAGCCAGCAGTCTTCGCACAGCCAATACCCCTATGACCTGTTCCCTATACCTTTTCCCACCACTACTTAGACTGCATGACCCTTCCCTACTCACCCATGATATCACTAAATGCTAATTAGGCATCAGCAGATTCTTTGAACTGACCAATCCCCTTATGACCCGTACCTACCCACACCTCTTCCTGCTCTTTCACAAACACTTATTAACCTATTCCTCTGGCAAATAAACAAGCTGTTCTCTGAAGCTGTCTCCTGGGTGTTTCTTCCCGTTATACTCATGGCTGCTCACAACTCTGCTCCACCATTGCCTGGATGCCCCTGGGACACCAAGACGCCACAGCCCCAGGACGACCAGGAACCACTCACGAAGACCTGAGGTAGTACCCTTTCATGTAAAGTAGGGAGGAACCAGATTACATAATAATATAGCATCATAAAATATTAAATAGAGTTATATATATGCATGAAAGGACACATCAAAATTTTATTTCTTGGAATTTATGATGATGTGTAACATTTAATTCTATAACTTCTGTATTTTTAGATTATTTATAACAAGAATGTATTATTTCTACAAAAAACTCAAAAAATTAAGTACAGAGGAGGAAAGAAACTTCTGCATTTCATTATCATTAGAATAGCTTATGCCTTCTACAACCTGTTTTGAAATTACTAAAGATTTTTCAAACCAAATATAGTTTAGCAATTTTCTCCTTCCTAGACACAACGTATTTACTGTTCTCCCCATCTGGCAATTGGGGACTGTCTCCTAAAGGGCCTATAAATCCACCTTCCCCATGCTTCATGACGTGGACACACAGTAACATACATGTGCATGGATGTATGTGATGCATGTAGGGACTGTACAGGGGTGGCTGGAGTTTGCCTGGGTTTTAATACATTCCACTGTAGGACAATGATATGACTTTCCCCACCCATCATCTACTTGTGGGATCAAATGGAGCTATAATTATACAAATCTTTCCACTGGTCTTAGGCATCCCAGAACACACTCCTTAATATAGGCATACCCTGTTGCACTCACTTCTGCCAGTAAGAATTGCACCCCGCCCCCAACACACACAGCATCTGTAAGGCCTCACATTACATCAAGCTCTCCATCCACTGGATGCCAACACGTCTTCCTGTGGTATTTAAAATTCAGAGGTCACACAGTATTTGGCTATGAATGGAAGTCAAAAGGCCCCTTTCATTGCACCAGTCATGTCAGGCATAGTTAGAAGAGTTCTAATCAGTGGAGATCATGATCCCCTAGTTGCCATATTGTGTAAGGCCCTGTCAAAAGCAGTCCACGGCAGATGTGAGAAGATAGTTCAGTGGGTAAAGTGTTTGCTACGCAAGCATGAGTTCAGATCCATAGCACCTACATAAGATGCCAGGCATGGTGGCATGTGTCTGCAATCCCAACACTAGGGAGGGGAGCCTGGAGGATCTGCAGAGCATGCTAGCTAACTGGTCTAGCTGAGTTAAAGAGCTCTGGTTTCAGAGAGACTACGTCTCAAAAAATAAGGTGGAAAACAATACAGAAAAAAACCTGGAATCTTCCTCTGTCCTGCACATGCATGTACAAGTATGTGCACATGCACCCCCTACACACACCCACACACACAT
Organism: Orientallactaga sibirica; assembly: GCA_036365145.1. NCBI lineage: Eukaryota > Metazoa > Chordata > Mammalia > Rodentia > Dipodidae > Orientallactaga > Orientallactaga sibirica. The sequence continues at coordinate 8,544,652 of JAEOAD010000031.1, read as the reverse complement.
GCATGCACAAACACATGCTGTAATCGGTGGACCCAGGCAGGAGCAGAAGCCTGGCATTCTTCAGGTGTCAATCTCTCAGTTTCTTATTCCTCAGCTGCCCAGGCAGTGCTCCTTCCTTCCTGGAAAACAAGCCACTACATGTAGCCAGTGTACTGCCCAGACAGTGTCCTTCAGTCACCCCATTTCTCTGTTCAAAGTCTTTTCAAATTACAGAAAACAGAAGCCCAAGTGTAACCATCCAACACAAATAGGCACATGTAGTATGTCTTTGGGGGAATCTGTGGAACTTTTATTCCTATTTTCCTGCTACCTATGGCAATACCTGAAGATGGAGCAATGAGGCAAATAAGGCCAGGGAACACTATGGATCTTACTGTGGAGCAGCACTGTGCTACGTGCCAGTTGTCTCGTTTTCCTCTCCCCCAGATTCTCCCCATCTAACAGAAGAACAAGCAAGGCTTGGAAAGGAGTGATGAAATAAATAAGAACTGCAGCCTGCCCAAGCCCAGCAGAGGAAGGAGACGATTTGGGACCTTTAGTGCCCACACTGGAAACCTACCTCTGCAGTAAAGCCTCCTTCACTATGTGGTATAATGACACTCAATCATGTTTTCTCCCCTGAACATCTGTACCTATCAATCAATTTGCTAAGTTCCCCTGAGACATATCATCCATACCAGCCCAGCACCATCATTCAAATCATTGATAATTATTTTTTTCCAGAAGTGTAAGTTTTATCTCTCCCAGAAGACAGCCCTCGTGGGCACTGGCATGGCTTTTTCATCTTCATATCTCCCACTAGCACCTAATATGAACCGCAAGCTATGTTTGTCTGTTTCATTTAATTTTCTGGATATAAATTGAAAATACCCATAATGGATTAATCACTAAAGGCTCTTACTTTTTCTACTATACAGTATATTTATCTTACTATAAAATGAGTCCTGCACTGGAGAGATGGCTTAGGCACCTGCTTGAAAAGCCTAAGGATCCAGATCTGATTCCCCAGAATCCATGTAAGCCAGATGCACAAGGTGGTGCATGCATTTGGAGTTTGTTTGCAGAGGCTGGAGCCTGTGGCATGCCCATTTTCTCTGTATTTACCTATTTCACTCTGTTCTCTCTCTCATAAATAAATAAATAAATAAATCTGGATATAAAAATTTTAAATGAACTACAAAAAGAGACTTTAGGAAAAATTTAATGTTTCTTTGACAGGTGTGCAAACTATCCCTAACTATACATCAGAACCCACTTAGTTGCCACATGATATATGAAATTACTTTATAAATATACATACTTTGGACAAGTTAGTCATCTTTATAATTTTAGTAATATTATATTATACATTTTAGTATTTAGTAAGATTTAAAGTATATTTATAATTTTTAAAATAAATATTTATACATTTAATATTCTATAGTTTACTATACCTTTTAGTAATATTTATTACTACCTTAGTACTATTTTCATAACGAGTTGTAAGAACATATGAACAAACAACATGCCTTCTATTGATTATTAGAATTTAAACTGGAAATTATCTCTTATTAGAGTCACAGTGATAAGAGACAGAAATTGGCTAGGCAGTCAGGGTAACAGAACCCCTAAAATGAATGGTGTTTTATTCCTTGACTAAAAGCAGGAACTGTCACTGAGCTTGCAGAAACCTGCGTGTTACACCCTCCAGAAAAGGTTTCAAGATTCAGCTTGCACCCTTCCTAGAGGGCAGAAACTCTGACCCTTACCTAAGATTACTGGAAAACTTGTACAATTTGGGCTTTTTCCATAGTAACCTTCCAACCTGGTCTTCCTCACGTAGCCACTCCCCATAAAAATCCCAGACTGGAGGCTGGAGGTAGGCTTTATCAAACCCCCTCTTGCATCCCTTGGGCAAGAGCTCCACCTTCTCTTAGGTTCTAGGCTTAAGCCCCATTCTTTTCATCCTCCTGAAGCTTTAAAGTGTAATAAAATCTTTCTGAACCTTATCCACTAGCCTGTGGATTTTATCCTTTAAATTCATGGGACAAGGATCCAGGAACACCCCCAAACTATTGGTACCTGGACATACAAGGAACCCAAAATTCCTGTATCAAGAGGTGGCAAGAAAAGGTTTCAGATAGCAGTAGAAGGATAATATCATGGGTTCCACCAGCCTTTGAGGAAACTCAGCCCAGAAATTATTGATGACTGGAGTCTTGAAGACTAACACAAGGAACACAGAGAAGAGTTTATTTTAGTATAGTGATAAGCTAAGAATGAAAAGTACATCATCAAATAAGTAAAAAAACTTAATAAAATCATAAATTAATGAGAACAAATATAAAAATCAGGAAAAAATAGGAGAACTTTCATTATGTTTATAATTGATTCTTCAGTTTTTGAGGGGGATGGTTACTAGGGATTGAACCCAGGGCCTCACCCATGTTAGGGGAGTGCTGTGCTCCAAACCCACCCTGTCATTATCAGGTTTTTTATACAACTCATCAATGACTCTACAGTCCAGACTCAGGGAACCACTGCCTCTCACAGCTGGTACTGTATCTCCAATGTCAGGAAGCAGAGCTGGGGTCACTATTTGCTAGCTTCCTCATGGTTTGAACATGGAGATGATGCTTAAAAGAACAAGCCTTGGTTTCCTTATCCAAATAATAAGCATGATTGATAATCTCTAAGGCAGTGTGTGGTAGTTTGAACGTGAAGTGTCCTCCACAGCCTCAAGTATTTGTGGTAAGCTTTCTCCTGAATCCCCAGATGGTGACAATCTGAGAGGTGGAGTCTGGAAGACCTTGAGGTTTGTTAACCCAGCTCTAAGCCCAGTATTTAGACTACATCCACCCAGATGATACGACACAGTGCGATGGCCCCCTATTGGTTCTTGCTGTGTTTCCCCCACTGTGATAAAGCTTCCCCTCAGAAACATTAAATTGAAATAAACCCTTTACTCCTATAAGCTGCTTCTGGTAGTGTATTTTGCTCTAGAAACGAGGAGGAAACTGCAACGCAGTGTTTTTCTGGGGATAAAGTGTTATCGCTTTTATGAACATACCTATTTTAGGTGCTTATTGAGTTAGTTGTGTCCCATGCCTTTGATGGCCTATCAGAATCAAAACCAGTTTTCTTCTATTGTGAAGACATACATGTTTTCTTGTATTGTTGAAAATAGATACTTCTGAGCTGGGTATGATGATGCATGTCTTTAATCCCAGCACTCGGGAGGCAAAGGTAGGAGAATCACTGAGAGTTCGAGGCCAACTTGAGAATACATAGTGAATTCCAGGAAAGCGAGAGCTAGAGAGAGACCCTGGCATATTGCTAAATGACCCAATTATATGAATGAATCTGAACTAAAATCTGCTTCTATTTAAACAGGTTGGTTTCTACTGCTCAGATAACTACTGTTGTGAGTATCATCTATAAGATGGAGATAATACTGTAGCACACCAGATGGTTGTATCCATTGAACACATCCTGCTGGTCAGTCATGCAACCTGCCTAGGCCATGTTCAACCCAGGCAGGATAAGTATTTGTAACTGGATTCTTACCCAGTGCCATACTTGTGCATACTAAGCATCCATTCCACCACTGAGCTACATGCCCGACCATAGGCAAGTGAGATGTGGTGACTTGATTCATCCTAAGCCTCCATCTCACCTCTTTGATATCTGTGACCCAAGGAATGGCTATGAGTCATGCATGCAGATTGTTGGAGTAGTTCCAGGCAGCTTAATTACTTACAAGATGATTCTATTAAGTCAAAATATTCATAATGGATGCCATCTGTCCACTCATTCACACCTGCTTCCATAACACCTAGATTTCCTGCTTCTTTTTTTCCACATCACTCCACAGTTGTTGTTCATGTCATCTTACCTTTAGATTCATGGTCCTTATTATCAAGCAGTACAATGGAGTAGAGTATTGAAATAATTTGGCATTACATAGACCTGGACCCTCGCCCCAGCTCTACAGTTATCAAGAGCAGTTACATAATCACCCAGTGAAAATGCAGTTCAGCAAACTTATCCTGACAATCTTTTGCAAGGCACATATGGGAAATCCTACCCATGGCTTAGATAGAGCAGGAATTTTGGCTCACTGTAATAATTCCTCGTCCTCACTTTTGTACTGACACTTGCCACAGAAAAGGCTAAAAGCATCATCCCTACCACAATCTCATCCCTACCACACCACCTTATTGACTCTTTTGGTGTTATAACTGAGGACAGCCTAAAATATAACACCTTCTGGCTAATATTGTGCTTGGCATTGTTCCCTACGAGGCAGTTCTTTACCTCCTGCCAGGATTCTGTTATCTATTCTGTTGCTTTATCCAAGTCCCAAATACAGAACCCCTACCTCAATACAATATTGCTTACAGTCTCCATCAAACAGCATGTTTATGGCAGTTTGTCTTTCAAGAGTGAATGCTTTACTCACATCTTTCTTCTTGCCTCATCTTCACAAACCTGCTTTAAAGCCCTCACTTGTTTAATGAGTTACCATCCTTGCACAGAGATCACTTTAACTGTCCTCTAGGATGTGGAAGCATTCCATGTTCTCATTCCCAGTTATCGTGTTCCACCCACACAAGAGCCAGACATTTATCTGAAGCTGCTCGCTCTGCTCTGGGACAGTGATGGTTCATATTATAGAACAGGATGAAACATTGTGAAACAGATCATGCCCTGTCGGACTATCCAAATGGATTACCCTTCCCACAGACTCAGAGGTGGCTCTTGAACTAATCACAAGGTAGTGATCACAGTGCTGGATGTCAGAAATTCCTTGAGGAAGTTATTATGCCTTGTTCCTTCATTATTAGTGGTGATAGAATTAATGTATAAATGCCCACCAGACATATCAGGTTGGAAGACCTTGGAGTGGGAGTAAATTTTCACCCATGGCTCTGAGGCACAGGGTGAGGAATTCAACCTGTACCTCTTTACCCAGGTCCTGCTGGCCTTCCTCTGGCTTCCTACCCTCTTGTAGCTCTGTCTCTTAAGGAACTATATGATCTGAGCTAGTGATTTCACCTGTATGAATCTCAGCTATATAATGAATACAATAAAAATTTTACTAATTGTCCTGTCCCCAAACTACTTGCAAAGACCCAGTAAGTTACAGCTGTTGCATGATGCAAGCTGGGAAATGCTGAAGTGATAGTCTAACCTTAGTTCTTTGTCCTTCAGCTGTCTTACTGCCCTCCAGTTTATGCTTATGCCAGTGACTCTCTCTTCTTTCTTCAGGCAGAGAATATCTAGCCTGGGACAAAGGAAAAGAGTACAACAAAAAGCAAACAGCAAGCCACATGGTGATGCTGGCGTATAATTTCCAACATTTAAGAGGATGAGGCAGAAAGATCAAACTTTTGTAAATAATGTGAGCTACAAAATGAGATGTCATCTCAAAATAAGCTTAAATAGGGCTGGAGTATAGATCAGTGGTAAATCAGTTGATTCAATCTTCAGTACAGCAAAAGGAAAATGATGACAAAGAGACTATTTTTAGGACTCTGCTTTTCTTAACAGCTCTAATGTGTTGCATGATGATTCATGCTTAATCCTTATTTTGCCCTGCAAACAATTCCCTTGTTTGAATACACAACAATCTCATTGGAATTTTTTTTTTCATGCTTGTTTCACAAGTGCATGCATTTGATTAGGGCCAGGAGAGTCTTAGCGGAACCCATTCACAGGTGTTCCTGTCCCTGCTCCCATCCCATCCCTGCTGAAGAGCTGATATTTGTAAATATTTTGTAAATATATCGATCCACTTGATATGGTTATAATGACTTATGCTGTAGAGTAAATCTAAAACCAATAAAAGTGGAGATCAAAAGAATGTGGTCTATGTAGAAAGAACTGATTATTTCTCAACAGTTTCCACTTACTCTTCACACCTAGTTATGCCTTTCAGTCATAATCAAAAACTTGAGTGTTAGGGGGAAAAATAAGCCCTCATAGTTCACTGTCATGTTCACACCTCCCCCTGGCTTGCCTTACATGCCTTCCCTCATACGTCGCACCAGATGACAGGAAATGTTTAGCTCCACTTTCAAAGCATAAGGCGAGAGGATATCTGAACACTTTTCCCACACCATATTCTAACTATCTGGAATATAACAGAGCTCAGAGACATGGTGAAGAAAAGACCAGCCCATGAAAAGAGCTGGCTTATAGCAACATTGAAATCTCATGAACAGCCCCTGAAGGGCTTGCTGGTGGTAGCCTACCACTGCCCCCTTCACACTCATGACTCCCGAGCTCATTTGCAGGTTTCTTCCTGAATAAGCTGATCACCGGGGCCTCAGTACTTTCTCTGGATGCAGGACTATGCTTAATATTGTGGTTTGAGTATGAAATGTCCTTTTATAGATCATGTGCTTGAACACTTGGTTCCCCAGCTGGTAGCACTTGTTTTGGGAAGCTGTGGAACCTTTAGATTAGAAGGTGATGCCTGTCTAGAGGAAGTAGATCACTGTGAGGTGGGATATGTGGGTACTAACCCACTTCCACCCCCATATTTTCCTCTCTAGTTTCTCTCCACTTCCTGAATTCAATTAGATGTAAGTAAGCAGTCTTATGTTCTGCTACCACAGCCAAAAGCTACTCCTGCTACCATCCATACCTTACCCACCACGATGAATTGTATCTCCTCAAATGGGAAAAAGAAATTTCTCTGCCCTGAAGTTGCTTCTTGTGAGATATTTGGTCACAGCTCTGAGAAAAGTAACTAATACAGCCAAACCTGAAGTCCCTTTCCTTGGGAGAGTCCTTTGAATGCTGTTGGATCGGTTTTGTGGGGTGCTGCTTCCACGTTGTCTGGCACACTCTTCACAGTCTCCATTTGGAGATGGAGCAACACTTGCTCACGGTGGTGTCCTCCTTATTAACAACCTACATTTTGTCTCCCTTCACTCTCTCTTCTAACACCCACCATTATTTCCTGGAGTCATGTAAATAAATAAACCATTTGTACTCAAATCTCAGTGTTTGCTCTTTTGGGGAACCCAAAGTCTATTCTGATGGTTTTAACAGATATGTTCCTGCATCCTCCTCAGAGGCTGAAGCACACTGCCATTGACATTCACCGCCTTCCTGCCAGTTCCTCTGAAGAAGCTGCTCAGATCATGTATTCTAAAAACATGACATAGGCAGAGGTCCACTGTCCTGGTTGCTTCTCCAAATGAGTGTGTCATACCACTGCCACCAAGAACTACTAGGTCAAGAGGTGGGATGACTGATCCCATGTCCGTTGGGAGAATAGCATTGTCTTGTCCAGAATTATCTTCCTGTGAGTGATATTAAACAAGACCAAGGGAAAAGATGGTTTAGAAGCTTCTTAGGATGTTTTAGGTTATTTTATGCGGCTAGACAACTTACCAAGGGCAATCTAAAAATCTTATCCCTTGAGGCCTTATTCCAAAGATATGTTCCTCACACATCTCCATGTCCATCCAAAGGCAGAGTCCCCCTGTTGTGTTTCTCTTGTACTTCGTCCTCCCTCTGTTATCACCTGGAAGCATTAACAATAGTTACAATACTTTTAATACCAATGAATATCTCCTAACACCCATCAAATACTTAAAACATGCTGGACACTATGCTAAGTCTTTAACTGACTTAACATGCAAATGCATGTAAATTCACTCATGTAAATACTCCTTCACTTAACCTCCATAATAGTCTCATTCATCAAGACCTATATGGATCTTACAAATCGCTGGTTGCAGAGCAGTGCATTAACTTTCCCTGTCTCCACACTCTGTGCCAAATACCTTTGCAGAGACTTCCTCCCATGGCAGACAGGGAACCCTCTTGACTGTGGCTCATCCATGGAACTGGTTATAGCTAATGAAGCACTAGCAAACGCTATACAGAGGAAGTGTTAAAAAGGATTTGTGTTGGAGCTGTGGTTAAAGGTGCTTTCTTGCAAAGCTTGCCCATTTGAGTTCAGTTCTTTAATACCCATGTACAGCTACATGCAGCCACAAAGTGGTACATGTACCTGGAATTCATTTGCAGTGGGAAGAGTCCCTAGTGTGTTCATTCTCTTTCTTTCTTTCTTTCTTTCTTTCTTTCTTTCTTTCTTTCTTTCTTTTCTTTTCTTCTTTCCCTCCTTTTCTCCCTTCCTTCCTTCCTTTTTTCTCTCTCTTTGCAAATAAATAAAAATTAAGCAATAAAAGGATTTGTGGATTTTTCCTCATTCTTGGGCAGAAAGGACATGGTCAAGGCAGAGGTGATTTGTTGTCACAGTCAGTGCTGAAGCTAACGTAGGTAAGTCCAGCCTACACGTATGTAAGTGAATCTGTAAGGGGACTAAAAAACCATCCATCCAAGTTGAACTTAAAATTCCTGGACTGCAAATGCAAGAACAAAAGTAAATGTTTATTGATCTAGTGCACTGAGTTTGGAGTGGCTTGTTATAGGGCACTATGGTGCCAATATATATTCTACCTAGCCTCATTTGAGATCTGGGGAATGTGAGAATCAGGACAGGCAAGCTAAATGGCAGTGCTGTACGACCAACCAGTAAGAGCTGCAGGTAGAACCAAATTCTACTGGACTTAAACTATAGTTCTCCAAGCCTTAGCTGTGTGAGTGTGTGTGTGTGTGTGTGTGTGTGTGTGTGTGTGTGTGTATGTGTGTGTAAGTGTAGCTACTTGTCTATCTTTCCACCTATCTATATTTATCTTAGAGGATTTAACTGTAGAGTTGAGGATAAAGTAAAAGATTGACATTTGTTATATAATTAGTGACATTTCCCGGTTATAGTAGAAATTAAACTAATACCTATTGAATTACATTGCAATTAAAAGAAACCATAGCTTCATTTTATCGTGTGTGTGTGTATGTTCTGGAGATGGAATCAAGGGCTTCATACAAGCTAGCCAAGTGTTCTATTACTGAGCTATAACACGAGACCTCTCAGTTTAAAAACAGGCAACAGCATACTCAGTTTACAAAAGGAGGAACTGCTCCCTTTGTCCCTTTCTTTATCTATAGGGGAAATACTATAGAGGGAACACTTTCTTAATGTTTTATTTTTATTTATTTGATAGAGAGAGGGGGTAGAATAAGCAGGGCCTCCAGCCACTGCAAATGAGCTCCAGGCTCATGAGCCACCTTGTGTATCTGGCTTACGTGGCTCCTGGAGAATTGAACTTGAGTCCTTAGGCTTTGCATGCAAGTATCTTAACTGCTAAGCCATCTCTCCATCCCCAGAGGGAACATTTTTAATATGCACTAACCTCTGAGGTACTCGTAGGTAAAATGTTTTGGTGTTTGATATTTCCCTCACATGAACCCAGGAAAAATAAAAAGAATAGACATAATCCCAAAACTTGCCATTGAAAACACAGGAGTTCGCTAGACTAATATCTCTGCTGCTAAATAAGTCTGAATATTTCCGAACAGAATACTTAAAATAAAATGCATTGACCACAGGACATTTCTCTTCAGTCCTCCCTAAGGTGCTGACTAGGCCAACTCACTTTACCCTCCCAAACTTGGCCTCTGATAAAGAAAAGATGAAAAGACTTGACTGAGATTTAGTCAAAAAAAGCTGGTTCAAAAATGAAGTAATAAGTCTGGCTTCCCTTCCCATACAAGGCTTGAATAGCATACAGGGACCCTTCAACCCCTGGGAACAAGCCACTGCATAGGTTGACGTCACTGTGTCGGAGGGGAATGTGTCTTCCATGCCAGTGACTGACCCCTGGTTGTTCTCTTTCACTCTCAGCCATGAACACTTATTTTTATTCATGGCTTAGGCTCTGGGGAGTGCGGCACTTAGTAGTATGGCAATATCAGTAGACTCTACAGTTTTATTAAGTTTATCAAATACCAGAAGCTTTTGTCAGCAGCACAGAACTATAAAGCCTGTCCCTGCACATCCTAGAGCAACCATGTGGGAACACACTTTGATTCATACATCCAATCTCATTTAAATTCACTTACTGACTCACATGGGGAACTAACCAGAGATGTATATGGCTATGTTGTAATCTAGGGCAGCCAGAGTGTCAGTTCTGCTAATGACAAGTACTCTTTCTGCCAGGACCTGCATCCTGCCAGGTAAATTGATCTTCACACTATACTTTAAAATATCATGATTCATGAATGTCATTAATAATCTCTAATCTCCTTAATGCAACACAGAAGGACCTAGATGACCTGTCTCTTTGATACCTTTCTGTCTTCATGTCTCACTTTAACCACCACTAACATATACACACATGTGTGCACACACATGCACACACACAGCATATATTCATATATATATATACTCATTCAGATTCAGTGATATTCAGTGGCTTGTAATCCCTCTCCAGATTATTATTTCACATCTGTTTGCTTTTCTGTATAGCTGCTGCTCTCTGCTCAAAATTTTCTGCCTTTCTGATATATCTTTTGCTGCTCATCTTTCAATACCCAAATGAAGGGTCACCTTCTTGGTAAGAATAAACCTGACTTCTTGCTGTGGTGACCCTAGACCAGTGGTTCTTAACTAAGGGTAAACTTTCTTCCCTAAAGACATTTGATCAGCTCTGAAAATACTCTTTATTGTCACAACTTTGAGTGGAAGCTCTATGTAGGCACCTAGTAAGCAAAGGTTAGACATGCTGCTGGCCTTCTTACAGTACACAGGGCAATCTTTCTCAGCAAAGGATTATCTGATCTGAAGTATCGATGCACCTAGGTTGAGAATCCATGCTGTAGACTCCTTCTCTGCACTACTTCTGTGCCTCTGTGTTTCTCTACCATATATGCATCCATCTATAATGATATGTATAATGAGTGAGCAAACTATAGGTAAATTTGGCCTTGTCCATACACTCATGAGCATAGTCATTCTTTCATTTGTGTATTGTAATACTCTATGGCTGCAGAACTGACAAGATGTGACAGAGAACAAAACACGTATTTTGTGGCTCTTCAGAGGAAAGATTTACTGGTCCTTGCACTAAAGTCTAAACTACTAGAAGGCAAGCCACTTCTTAATTATCTTACACTTAATTATATGGTGTACTTGTCAGTACAAAGTATATTTTCTGGCCTTTTTAGGCAAAAAAAAAAATGTAACTAAATTCAGTGGTGGCTTTTCCTGTGTTCAACCCATCCTGAGGAATAGCAGTATACAGTGTTGGAGAGCTTGCTGAGGTTACAGACAGAGCCTATGATCTAGCCATGAGACAGTAAAGCAAGCATATTCAAATGGTCTGATTGCCAGGCCATTGCCTCCTTTATATGTATGTTCTGAGTGAAGTGATCAGCCATTGGCTTCCTTCCATATGCACAGCAGTAGATCCCCAATCCTACTCTAGCACTGAAAATCCACATAATGCCACTTGTGTGTGAGGATCCCATGTCACCTCAGCAACATGGCAGATGACAAAGGGTTGAGTCTGGGATTGAGGAGGAGAACTGTTACAGAAAACAAGCCAGACTCCTTGGGTAGTCTTTCAAAGGGAATGTTGAAAATGCAATGTGCAGTAACCAAAAAATGTGGCAAAATGCTTTGGTTAGGAAATATATAAAAGAGCAGATGAATCCTGCTCAGCTACAAGAAAGGAAAGGAGACACAATCATAGGTTTTCTATGAGATGGCATATGGTAATATAGAAAAAAAGCTCCCTGAACCTGATATATACTGAATAAAGTCTAGCAGCAAATGAAATGTTATCCCCACTTCATAGATGAAGACACTGAGAGTGTTTGGTATACTGCTATTCAGAAAATAAATAACTATGCTATTTTCAGGCCCAGGGTGACCTGTTTCCATCACAACATGATGTTGCTATAGCAGGGATAGACAGAGAGGTCAGGGCAGAAGAATAGTACCACAATTAGGAGACAATGGTGACATGATTGGGCCATTATGAGGTTCACTGCAAATCTCCAAGCAGGACTTTGACACATTTGAAATGGGATTCAGCTGTGGTTCAGGCAGCTTTTGAGACCCACCCAGAAAAGCCCAGTGTTCTCTCCTTAACAGGTGAAGTAGATGAGTATGCAAGACTGCATGGAGCTCATCAGATATGGTTGTTGGTGGTGGCAGGTATCCAGCACCCATTGCCAGTTCAAAAGCATCTGGGTCTTAAGGCAGCCAGGTTAATTCAAGTCCTGATTCAGTGATGAAATGATGCTGTTCCTTCTCCAATCAACAAGGGGTCAATTCCAAGACATGAGCCTTAGTAGGTCAGACACAGGAGGGACCTTCAGAACCTAAAAGCCATCATTTTATGTATGGATTGTATGTTCTGTCTGCTATTGCAATAATCACACCTTCACTCACACCCTTTCCAGAAAGAAAATGCCTTCTGCCTCTTTCTCTGAACCAACAGACCTTCTTGTAAAGAGATTCAGTGCAAACCGGGGATCTGAGGTCAAATAAGTGTGGGTTCAAACACTTCACTGTCACTATGCAGAGGAAGTCAAGCTACCTCCTTGAAATGATGCTAAAACAGCTGCCTTCCATAGTCACTGAATGATTAGTACAAGCATAAAATAATGTCAGAGCCACGGTGAGTAAGTGCTTGATAAATAATGCATTTTATTATTGTTGTTCACCTTCTGGTAGGATTTCTAGTTGTCCTATCTAATATTATTTATTTCAGATAATCTTCAGGAATGAGCTTTCACAGTGGCCTGCTTCTGACCTCAAACCTGCTGCTCCATCAGGCTGGTCATCAGTTCAGACCATTCGTCTTGAACACACAGACATTACTACTCAGCAGACTCTTGTTTCAACTTTTAATTTTATGAATTCCAAATAACAGTGCTTTCTGCTCTTATCCATATCTACCTCCCATTTCATATGCTATTCTGGGCCATCACATCCTGGTGGCTGACTGACTTCTATCAACCTAAACACTTCAAGCAGTTACAGCTCATTGGCTATGGGCACTCCTAAAACTTCTTGTGTTTCCAGGCCATTGGCTGATACTGCTTCTTCCACTTCATTATATTATTATGCTTTCCCCTCCACCACAATTCTGCCAATGCTTTTCTATGCTTGTCTGCACTGGCTAGGCAATACGAGCATGCCCCCAACACCAAGCCATCACCACCAGAGCTCCATAAGAGAACAGTGATCACATTGGCACCTGTTGTCACTTCTTCAGAAGTATATATGGCAAGTAGGATTTGCATTTCACTGGCTTTGCATGCTGCCCCTCCTCAGCCTTAAAGATATCAAGACATAGTTACCTCCATGTGTGAAGTGTTTGCCAAACAAACATGAAGAACTGAGTTTGAGTCATCACCAGCACTCACATAAAAACTGGGAGTGGTGACACATGCCTGTCATACTACAGCTGGGGGACTAGAGACAGGACACTCCCCAGAGGAGCTGGCTACCTAGTCTAGTCAAATCTATAAAGTCTAGTTTCATCGAGAGACTCTATACCAAGAAAATAAGGTGGAGGACTGGAGAGATGACCTATCAGTTAAAGTGCTTACCTGTGAAGCCTAAGGACCCAAGTTCAATTCTCCAGTACCAACATAAGCCAGATGCACATGGTGGCGCATGCATCTGGAGTTCAGTTGCAGTGTCAGGGGCCCAGGGATGCTCATTCTCTTTCTCTCTCTCCCTCTCTCTCAAATAAATAAACAAATAAAATATCATATATATATATATATATATATGTGTGTGTGTGTGTGTGTGTGTGTGTGTGTAAATAAAAAAGAAAATAAAGTGGAAAGTTATTGAGGAAGACACCCAACATCAACCTCTGTTCTTAATATGTATACACACACACACACACACACACACACACGCACATGCATGTGAAAAATTGAGAAAATATCATTTTAAAAAAACCTAGGCTGGAGCAAACCCATACTCCATGATTTCTGCCCAGGTCCTATGCATGTAAAATAGAACACTAACTTTCCTGTCTACTAGTCAAGAGATAAACTTGATTTGCAGGCAGCATGGTCATTCTGGATTTCTAGAAAACAGTCACCTCTGCTCTCATCAGTCCCTACATGATGCTAAAGTGCTTTGTTAGTCAATTTCATTGACTTCTCTGGAGTCTGAATTGCTTTTATCTTCCCTCTGCTGCTGCATGCTCAGTCTTCTCTTGACCCCTTCGATGTGCAGAGTAAAAAACATCTATACAACCATGAAACTGCCTTCCAGCCAGAACAGCCCATCACACTGGAAAAGCACTGATAGCTGCTACTAAATACCATAAGCATTTATCAACATCACCCAATAGCACCTGGACATCCTTCTCCTTGCCTTTCCCAAGCTTATAATGACCCTGCTCTCAGCTTTTCACATGATCCTGCATCACTGTCCCCATGCCATTGCCCCCTAATAAAATACCTTCTCTTATCAGCAAAAGTCAAAACATAGTGTGTCCCACCCCTCCACCAAATGATGACAATAAATACATACTATAAAGAGGTTTTGAGGCTATTACTGAAGCTCCCTCTCCTTTTACTTGAGAATTCATTATTAGAACCAAGATTTTATTTTTTCCTGAGATCCATGTTTTCTAACTAGCCTACACCATCTCCCCTGAAGGAAAGAAGAAAGGAGTAATAAGCCTGGGTTCATCTGTTTTGGTGAAAATAAATACAGTTTATTTTTCTCATAAAAGAATGAAACAATAAGTCATGTAGAATACCCAGTAAATTTTACCGGAGGCTAATATTGTGCTATGTAAATGAAAACTCTCTAAGATACACTCATGGTGCAAAAATCAGAGGACTTCAGATGCCTAACCACTGTCTTGAGGTGAGAAATAAACAAGTGAAAGTGGGTCTTAAGGCTGATTTTCATGTCATCAGAGGTGTGGAACCCCAGGAGAGTGACTCAAGATTAAACTACAGAGGTTTTTAATATGTGAGACTAGTAGACAAGGTTCTTACTCAGAAAGGCTCCAAACTATATCATATCTCGAAGCAAATTTCACATTCATGATTCACAATCAAGGTTTAGAGACTGGTATAATGATCAATTATTGCTCATGGTGAGAATGTGGGTGCAATCCAAGAATCTTCGTCTTAGAAAGAAATGTTATTTGAGGTCTATTGATGCTAATTAATCTCATTAGTTTTCACTTCCATATTCAAAATTATTGCAGAAATAGAAATTAGTTGTCAGATAAGGACCAAAGAATTCTTTTCACATTATCACTTTAGAATAAAACACTACAGATATAATTTTAAGCCTCCAGTTTAACTCAGAAGAGTTGTTAAGAACCCCTGTTTGACTCCCTTTCTAACTACTTCCCTGACCTCTCATGGGGCACATCTAGGTAAAAAGCCAGTTCTATAGAGCAGACGCAGAGCACAAAGTCCCTAGGATGGTCATGAGGCTCTCAATAGTTCCCTTACCCCACAGGACAGGAAAAGGGGCATATGTGATTCTGGAGCATGAAGCTAGCATGAAGCTGCATGGAGCACTTGAACAAGGAGTGTGAGGTGGTTCCACAGGGAGACAGGCTATGAGCTGGGTAGGGTCAGAGGTCAGCCCATCCACATGCACAGGGACTAGCCTATGACACCACCTTTTATAGAAGTTCTCTTAGCTTCCCAATCCCTATTCCCCTCATGATTAACTCTCCTGTCCTCAATTCCAAATGCGATGGTCAAAATGCCATTTCTGGGCTGGAGAGATGGCTTAGGGGTTAAGGCACCTGCCTCCTAAGCCTAACAACACTGGTTCCAATCTCCAGGTCCCACGTTTAGCCAGATGCAAAGTGACGCAAGGGTCGCAATGCCGCACTTGACCACAAGGGGGCACACACATCTGGATTTCGTTCGCAGCAGCTGAGACACTGCTGGCACTCCCATCTCTGTCTTCTTCTCCCTCTCTCTGTCTCTCTCTGTGTCTCTCTCCAAAAAATAGTTTTAAAAAATGCCATTTCTATGTATTTCCCCAAGGCCCTCAGAAACACCTATCAGGCTTCAGCTCTCAGTATTAATAAATAACAATTATTTTCTTAACAGCTACTGTGTGTTGAACAATTGTCAGATTCAATGGTAAATACTTCACCTATATTATATGAGAAACTCACACTATGATAATCTAATTCATAAATTAGGGATCCGTGCTCAAGAACAGTAATAAATCTGCCCCCAGTCAGTTATTGAACTATTAGGCTATTAGAAGTGGTTGGAAATCAAATCTGACCCATCTCAAAGGGTAAAGTTTCAGCCACTGTTCAAGTGTCTATTAAATTTTATCTCATAGAAATGTACATGATTTGCTCAAGAAAAAAAATAGTCAAGAACACACAAGAAAGCCCACATTTCATCACTTCTATATACCTCTACAACAACAAATGCTAGTGTTCTACGGAACACAGTTCAGGATCCTCTACCAGTGACAATACTGACTCTACAAGGAGGAGGGGAATACGCGGGGTCTGAGTTATTCTTTTTAATTTAATTTAATTTAACTCATTTGAGAGAGATAGAGACATAAGAAGGCAAATAGAGAGAGAGAGAGAGAAAATGGGCACACCAGGGCTTCAGCCACTGAAAATGAACTCCAGATGCATGTGCCACCTTGTGCATCTGGCTTATGTGGGTCCTGGGGAATCAAGCCTTGAAGCGGGGTCCTTAAGCTTCACAGACAAGCACTAAACCATTAACCCATCTCTCCATCTCTAGAGTCTGAGTTATTCTGAACATACAGCAAGCTGCTGGGGTGCATACGGTAGGCATGAAAGCTGATACTATTTATTATATCTCTCCTCTATATTTTTCTCACTTCATGTATGGCACAATGCAGGTCGGGCCTTAGCCAAGCCACCTGCTAGAAGAAACCAGGAAGTGGCTTCTGTGGACGTGGCATCCTGAACAGGCCTGGTGTGACAACAACTACAGTCCCAGGTCCGCAAGCAACCTGCTGCGAGATGATCTGCCTGGAGACAGGCTGTCCTTGGTCACAAGAAGGGAACCACCCCATACAATGATTGGCCAGCCAAACTCTTAAAACCCCCTACACTTCCTTGAATAAACAAGTTTGCAGCAGCTCTCCCTCTACCTGCTTCCACCCAACTCCTGGAGTCTGTGTCATGACTCCATGCCTCTCACCCCCTACTCGACGGAGACCCTGTGGTCGAGGGACCCCAACAACTTCAGACATATTAACACATGAGATTTTCACAGTTACTAAATGTTAAACATTATTATTCCCATTTTACTGAAGAAGAACTTGAGAATGAGTGTCAGAGCTAAGAAATAGGAGAGCTTATATGAATAGCTACATATTTGCCCAAGGCCCTCAGAAACATCTATCAGGCTTCAGCTTTCCATATTAATTATCTCATCAACTGGCATTGTCCCCGTTCACAGTTTCCCAGAGTCTTTTCTTTGGGACCTCCTTACCTCTAGTCAGGTTTCTGGATGGACAAAACTGCATGAGAGGGTCACCTGGTGCACTCCAGCAGCTGCTCACACTCTGAGTAGGCCCTGAAATCTGAGCAATCAGAGTCACAGAAAGGAAAGTTCTAGCAGCCAGCCAGCTATCCAAGGTCAAGAAGAATTCTGAATTCCCCCAAATACTAACATAACTATATCTGACTTCTGCTTTGTTCCTGGTGGCTTCCAGAAGCAGCAATCCACACTGCAAACAAGTATTTTCACAATGGTAAATACCTATGCTTTAGACCTAAGATGATCATAACAAGTACTCTTTAGCTCCTATGATGTTTCTTTAGACAAAAATTTCATAGGGGATCATGAGGTACAATTTCAAAGTTCTCCAGAGACTACATCGACTGTGACGCTAATAAAGGAACTTTAATTTCCTGATCTAGGTTCTTACTGAAATTTCTCCTGTGGCTTACAATAACACACAAAACTCAATTCCAGTTAGTTAATACTCTGCATCCATGGGGTATTGGTTCCAGGACCCTCCTTCTATTACCAAAATCTTCAGATGGTCCAGTCTTTTTTATGGCATGACTGAATATCTATATATAACCTATATTTACAATATACCTACATATTTACAATCATTTCTACATTAATTTCAATGTATAACACAAATCCTATGTAAATAGGTATTATAATATATTATTTACAGAATATTAAAGAAAATATAAATATATTTATTATGCACAAAATTTTTATCCAAATATTTCTTGCCCTAAATTTGAATATACTAAATGTATAGGTGGGGGCAACTCTACTCATTTTATTACTATTGTGAAATTATATCCCTTAACTTTTGAGATCTCTGTAGGGTTTATATCTGAACAGCTAAATAGTGGCTACTTAGGTTTAGTCAGAACAGTAAGCTTTAAAATATTTAAAAGACATGTGTGAACATTTGTGGGAAATAGACAAGCCTTAGGCACAAACAGGGTGTTTGTTATCAGTCTATGACCTGAAAAGATAAGTTGTTCTAGTCATTTGCCAAAACGGAATTGATGGAGACTGCTGGCCAGGAGATGGAGGCAGTCCAGAAGTCAGCAGCATCAGGAAACCACTGTCACCCTCAGGCTGAAGGAACCAAGGTGGTGGCACTGAGCTGGAGTTCGAGGGCATCAGGCATAAGGTACAGATGCAAGAGGTCTGTTCCTTGGAAACTAAATCCACTGCAAAGGTGCCACTAGAGGCACAGAAAGTGGAAAAATATCTTTATGTTTTCCTTCTTCTTATCCCCAACTTTTCCCAGTGACTCTCTTTGCTGAAACCAGCTGGATTATAGTCCTAATGACACCTGGAAAATGCAGTCTACATTTTCATTATATTGTTGATTTATTCTGAAGCTCTTTAGCTTCATTCTGAGTCTCTCTCTCTCTCTCTCTCTTTTTTCCCTTAAAACCAACAACTTGGCAGCACTAATGATTTAATTTAAATAATTCCACCTCACATGGAGGCAAGTCATGAAGAAAAAGTGGTTAGTTTAGTCTCAGGATGTCTTAGCAAGGGATGAAGGTTTGGCATAGATCCACTGAGCACCAACATCCTAGAATAGTGGTTGGTAAGTCCCAAGAATGGGGTTCTGGCTGCTGTGGTGCCAGAATCTGTCCCACCTTCTCCTCTTGCTGTTACTCCTTACTTTATGTGACCTCCAAATTGTGTAGAGACAATGGGGAAAAACAGAACCTATGAGTTCCTGTTTCAAATCTATGAGGATACTCTAATTCTCCCACCAATGATATTAATATCTGTCAAGGGTTGAGAACGTTTTTATACTAATTTCACTCTAGAAAGAATGTGCTTCTGCTTCTGGGGACAGGGAGAGGCTCGGTGGTAAGAATGCTTCCTGTGCAAGCATGAGAACCTGAATTCAATCCTGAGCACCTACGTATAAAGCTAGGTATGGCTGTGCATTCCTACCACCCCAGTGACGAAAGGGGCAGAGACAGGAAAAATACTGTAGCTGCTCAGCCAGTCTGACTGAAACACTGAAATCACCAGACTCAATGAGAATCACCATCTCAAGGAAATAAAATGAAAAAGTGAGAGAGGACAGTTGCTGCCCTCTTCGGACCTCCACATGTGTGCACATGATACACATGCATCTGCACGTACATTCATCTCTCTCTCTCTCTCTCTCTCTCTCTCTCTCTCTCTCTCACACACACACACACACACATGAATAAAGATAATTAGGAAAAGAATGAACTTCTATCATCTCCAATGAGAAACCTGGAGCTGTGGGTGATTCGAGAATTTTCTCAGGCTTCAGAACCAGTAAATGGCAGAACTGACCTGTGCTTTCACTCATGCCTGCTTTACTCCAAAGCCAAGCCACCACTCTGGTTCTTCACAGTCACTGTATTATTCAGGGGAACTTGCTTAAAATCCCAGAAAATGATGCTGACCGGCGTTGACCTCACTTACCTTCCCAGAGTGGCTGAGATTCTCAAAGTAGATACTATGAGTGAAAATGTTTTGAAAACTCCCATGATTCTCTCACTTTATATGGTATTATTTCCACTTCTGCTTCTAGCAGGCGCTGTCTGGTTCCTAAGACTCTCCATGTGGAGCTGAGCTTCTATTTTTGGCCTGCCAAGCTGTTTTCATGTTTTCACCAGAATGCATGCTCCATTTGGGTAATGGTAACAGATGTGACAATGGGAACAAAACTCCTACCAGCCATGCTCTAACCCAAACATCCCAGGAGCCGCTTCCAGCACTCATTCCGCACTGCTGCTCCAGACAGGGCCATGTGAGCAACTGAAGCTCAGCTTCACAGTCTTTTCCTCGCCTCCATTCCTTTTTTTTTTTTTTTTAAGTGAAAGGTATGGATTTTTAAAAAATACATTATTTATTTATTTATTTACTTATTTATTTATTTAACAGAGGGAAAAAGGCAGAGTGAGAGAGAGAGAGCCAGAGCTTCCAGCCACTGCCATCGAACTCCAGATGCATGTGCCACCTTGAGCGTCTGGATAATGTGGGTCCTAGGGAATCAAACTGAGATCATTTGGCTTTGCAGGCAAGCGCCTTAACCGCTAAGTCATCTCTCCAGCCCCCTCCATCCTTTCTGATAAGCACTTCTGGTCCTCATGTCTTCTCTCTGCAGCTCTGAGTCGAGGCATGTTGTCCATACTATATTAATAAAGGTCCACAGGGGAAGAGTGATTTAAAGGAGGTTAAGAAATAATTGTGAGAAAATGTTTTGACATTATGTTAATGCTTGTCAGCGTATTATCCTCAATTTAAAGTTAATCACCAAAATTACACTGCAGTTTCCAAAAATGTAAATGGAATAAGATTTGTTGAGGTGTGAATAATAAAGAAATGGAGAGCTGAGCCCTAAAAAAGTGGTAAATTTCCTGAATAACTGGTTTATGGTCTCTAGCCAAAAGGCAAAAAAATAAAAAGTGGTTGGGCCATGTGGATCTTGGTATACATAAGTACATATCTGACTAAACTTAGAAAAAAAATACCTTTATCTGAACACAAACATAAACCAAATATTGAGATGAAAAGTTGACATTTAAATCCATGTCAAAAGGGTTCCAAAAATCTGGATGTTTGTCATTATGTGGGCAAGATATTTGGAACTTGATAAATTGCTCAATTTTCCTTTAGAATTTTGGTGTCATGCCCGAGATCTAGCTTTAGGCTTCCAATGGACTGTCAAACTTTTCTGCTTGGATGCTTGGCCATCACCTCCAAATCAAACCAAGCCTATCACATTTCCTTCGGAACTGATTTCCCTGTTTGTGTTGGTAGTAAGAGCATTTTTTTTTTCAGGCTCTAACATGTTGAGCTCTGGAGCCATCTTTAACAATTTAAGTTTCACAGTGCCCATCCACATCCAGGGCTTCACTTATTCTGAGCAATCCTTTAAAAATAAAGAGGATAGCTTGGCATGGTGACACATACTTGGGAACGTGAAGCAAGAAGATTACCCACAGCACCAAGGATAGCCTGGGTGACATAGGGAGACACTATTTAAAAAAAAAAATCAAATAATGATGCTTTCCACACGGCATTCCTACCACTCTAAGGAACTTTGTGGGATAAGTGATATTGCCCAATCAAAGTTAAAAAAAAAAAAGACATTTGGGTTGTAACTGACCAAATCCCTAGTGCAATAAATAATTGCATCAGGGACTCTACTTCATATCTGTCTACTCTCAAATCAGATGGAGACTCATAGAGCTGTTCCACAAATGAGATAAGTCTCTTCTGCCCACCAGCACAAGAGAGCCTAGCACACAGCATGCCCCGGGAAGGACTGATTCTCTCTGTTGCTACATGATAGGTTTTATTTTTACCCTGGTCTCTTCACCGCATGCCTTTATTATTTTTCCACTCTCCTCCTGCTACTCAGAACTCACTGCCCCAACAGTGGCTGGGCCTGGCTCTCTGACAGCCTGGGGCTCAACCTCTTCATCTGAAACTGAGCCGCTGCACGAATCTTCTCAGACATGCTTTTGTGGTGGGCAAAAGATTGTGTCTTGCTCTTGTTAACAAGTCTTTGATAGCTTCTTGTTTTCCTTAAGACAGAGTTCAAACTGAGCTTGCCTTTCAACACCCTGGGTCAAGTGTCATCTTCCATCATCGTCACGATCCACTGTTGGATCTCTCGACTCCAAGAAGGCAGGGATATTCTTTGGCTTCAAGATAGTCTTCAGAGCATCGCTTTGAAAATATTATTTTAATCATACATATTGGGGGATATGGTTTACATACCAAATAGAGTATTATTCAGCCATAAAATCATTATATCCTATTGTTCAAAACAGAATGGATAGAACTTGGGGGTATTTTCTTAAGCCAAAGAAGTCATTAACTGTTGCATTTGACTCATGCCATTCCCTTCTATGAATGTTTTCCTGACCTCCACATTAGTCTTGTACTTCCCTAAGTCTCCATTCAATGACTCCTCCTCCCAGAAGCTTTCCAGAGCTCTCAGCCCACTCTAATTAGCATTTCCCTTCTCTGACCCCACATGTACTTTTAGTGCCTTAAACAGCATACACATGGCAGTCATTAATGCCTTGGACTCTGAGAAGCTTTTGACTGTGGTCTTGTGGGAAAAGCACATATTTCCTATGACGATGGACTGGCATTTGAATTCTAAATCTTTCACTAATTACCAGTTTGGTTTGTCAAATTACTTATAGGTTTATGCCAATCTTTTTAATATTAGCTTTTATTTACTAAACACTGCTTGTGTGGCTAAGTGTCCTTAAATGCAAAATGAAGAGGTGGAGAATTCTATTATTGCCGCTTTAAAGAGAATGAAACTGGGCTTCAGGAAAGATAAATAAGTTGGTGGTAGGAGATAGGGATCAGTGGGTCAAGTGCTTGCCACCCAAGCACAAGGAACTAGGTTTGGATCCCAGTACTGGGAAGGCAGAGGTGGGGAATCCATAGGGTTCACTAGCTAACTAGACTAGCTACATCCAGTAAGATCCTATATCAATAAATAAGATGTGAGAAGCATCCAAAGTCTACCTCTGACCTCTACACACACGTGCACACCATTATGCACCCACCACTACACACATATGAACATGTGCACGTACACACGCACACCACACACACATAAAATAAAATCATAATAAGGGCTGGAGAGATTGCTTAGTGGTTAATGCACTTACCTGAGAAGCCTAAGGACCCAGGTTCAAGTCCTCAGTACCCACAGATGCTCAAGGTGGTGGATGCATCAAGAATTTGTTTGTAGTGGCTGGAGGCTCTGGTGCACCCATCCTCTCCCCTCCCCCTCTCTCAAATAAGTAAATAAGTAAATAAATAAATAATTTTTAAAAAAACACATAATAAAATAAAATAAAATAACTTGGTGATTGACTTAAGTCAAAAAGCTAGCAAGTATCAGTTAGGAATTACTCTGGGATCCTCAAAGAGGATTCAACTTAGCTGAGACGAACTTCCCTTTCGGCCTTGAAGCCCTACCTTACACCAGTCAACAGCCAAGCATCTGCAGTGCCCATTTTCCAAATGCCTCTTCCTCCTACCTCAGTACTGGGAGGGAAGGAAGCCACACAGGATGTGCCTCTAGACTTTATAGACTTTATAGACTCCACCAGGATAATTTAAAGAGTCAAAGGCCCTCAGACCTGGCAGGGCCTACAAGCACGTAGAGGATGCCACCACTGTAAGCTCAAGATGCCTAAGCTGGGACTCAGGCAGGAACAGCCAGCAGGCCAGCCACACGTACCTAACAGACAGCACGGCTTCAGGGTCAGCCTCAACTCCATACTCAGCTCCATATACAGGTTCCATGGAAAACCAGGCACCTTAGGCAGTCTAAGAGATGGTCTTCCATCTATTTCAAATTTGTTGCCATTTAATTTCATGAGGAAGGATAAATAGGAACACCCACTTGGCCTTTTGGGAGCCCTTCATTACCTCATTTACCTCTACCTGGTCTCTCCCCACTCACTCAATGCAATTCTGTAACACAGAACTCTCTAATTATCCTCATTTTCACTGTCAGCCAATTCTACCCTCTTGCCTCCTGCTCCCACCTCATTCCCGATGCCTCTTATCAGTTCCACTGCCCCTCTCTGGCCTTTCACCCTTTCATTTATATCTTTGTGGAGATAAGACAGCTGGCCCTGGCTGCTGTATTCAAAATGAGGATATACCCCTGATTTATAGAATGTCCTGATAATAGTTCCACATCTCATTCTCTACCCCCTTCACACAGTCATATGTCTTATCTGCAGCTCTGACCACCACCAAGCATGGAGCAGGTATCTTCAATGAACAGCCCACAATGACACTGGCCATAGATCGCTTTCTTTTCTTACATTTTTCTCTCCTTTTAACATAGACAGTCCAGCTAATTCAGAGGCCATTGGTATGTGCATAGTTTAAATAGCTGCCTTCCAGTGAGAATTGCCAATCCCTGGTGTACAGTGCATATAAGTGCTTGTCAGAGCAATTCCTTAAAGTAGCTCTGGTGCCCATGGCACTTGAACCCCACTATAAGGGTAAATGTTTGCTAGAGGAGGTATGGCTGTCACCTGAGAAGCCCCTGGGTTTCTGCAGCAATCAATCAGCTTTCTAAGATGAGCATACATTGATTTGCTGAGCAAGGGAGATTAGGGTCTAAGAAAACTTGCTCTTCTCTTTTAAGGGTGTAATTGATGCCACCAAGATCAGCTCAAGTTGGCGGCAGCATTTTGTCTCCTCTGAATATTTGTAGCTGCATCTTAATTCTGGTGCTCTATGCCCTGGTTTCTTAGAAAATGACTCAAGTGTTGTTGAAATGGGACTCTGTCTGTCCCCCAGGTCCCCTCATGCACTATCAGTCAGGGTTCTATAGAGACACCAATATTTCAAGGAATTAACTCACCTAATTGCAGGGACCTATACATTCAAAATATATGGGACCAGTCTGGCACACTGAAAATCTGAAGGCAAGAGCTGATGCTGTCATCTTGAAGCAAAATTTCTCATCCATTCACCAGAGAAACCTGGTGAGCCTGTAAGACCTTTCAACTGATGGGATCTGCCTATGTACATTACAGAGGGCAACCACTCTTACATAGAGTCAACTGAAGAGAGATGCTGTCACGTCATCAAAAGATCTTCCCAGAAACACCTGGGTGAGATGTTGATGAAATAGATACCATAGCCTACCCAAGATGATACACTAACAACAAAGTCGACAGCAGTCAGTCTCACAAATGCCTCCTGTTGAAATCTCTCCCAGGAGGGGTGAGAGCCATGGGGATTCAACCAATGTCAGCCCCAGTCCTGAGGTGGCCAGAATCAGAATCACACTTCTTAACATTTATTTTAGTGACACTTTGTATATCTGTAGACAATGAATTTTGATTATAATCTCCTCCAATTACTTTTCCGAGCCCCCTTCTCCATCAGTCTTTCACAGAATCCATTCTTCTTCCCCCTCCATCTTCTACTTTGATTTTTATCTCACTTGTGGGTGAGTGTGAGTCATTGTTTATTTTTAAAAACAATTAAAATATTTTGTTTAAAAATTTGCAGAAGCCAGGTCAGCCTGGACCAGAGTGAGACCCTACCTTGCAAAACAAACAAACAAAAAATTTTGCAGAAGGCTGGACAGATAGCTCAGCAGTTCAATGTGCTTACTTGCAAAACCTGACAGCTTGGATTTGATTCCCAAGTGCCCAGATGCATGAAGTAGCACATGTGTCTGGAGTTCGTTTGCAGGGACAGAAGGCCCTTGCATGCCCATTCTCTCTCTCTCTCTCTCTCTCTCTCTCTCTTCCTTTCTCTTAAATAATTAAAAAATACTTTTTATAATTTCTTTTTAGACAGACCGAGAGCAAGAGAGAGAGAATTGGTGCATCAGAGCTTCAGCCACTGCAGTCAAACTCCAGATGCTTGTGCCACCTAGTGCACATATGCAATCTTGCACTTGTGGCACCATTGTGTATCTGGCTTACATGGGATCTGCAGGGAAATCAAACATGGGTCCTTAGGCTCACAGGCAGGCACCTTAACAGCTAAGCCATCTCTCCAGCCCTATATTTTTTTAAAAAAATATTTTATTTATTTATTTGAGAGAGAGGGAGAAGAGAGAGAATGGGCACACCAGGGCCTCTAGCCACTGCAAACAAACCCCAGACACATGTGCCACATTGTGCATCTGGCTTACATGGGTACTGGGGAATCAAACCTGGGTCCTTAGGTTTAAACCAAATGTCTTAACCAGATAAGCCATCTCTACATCCCTAAAAAATATGTTTTAAAAAATTGCATAATTCTTTCTCACCACCCTCCTTTGTCTCCCATTCCTCATGCCCCCCTCCACTGAGCTGCCTCTCCCTTTGAGTTTAATTAAGGTTGCCTTCCTGTTAATTGGTAGGAAATATTTTCTAGAGCACATTGGTCCTACAAATGGCTATACCACTGCAGAAAAATGTCCTCCACTGCTTTAGCCACCATTACATGCCAATAACTCCTCAGGGAGGAATAGAGCCTCCTGCCCTCCGCCACCATCCAGGACAGGTCAATACTGTATGGGTCTTGTGCAAGTTACCATAGTTACTGTGACAATGCTGGTCACAATAATGCTTTAGAGAATGCCACTCAGCCACCACAAGTACTCCTTACCTCCTGCATGTTGAGTCTTGAACTGTCCAAGTGGAGTGACAGCCTGAAGCTTTTATATTTAACAGATTCAGGCTCTCTTTGTGAAATTTGTTTTCCCCATGACTCACAACCACTAGTGCCTTTTCACTTTCTGCTCTCCATTGGTCACGTGGAAGAAGGGTATACAGAAAATAGCAACCTGTGAATGCCTAGGGAGGGATAGACAACAGGGTAAAGCCTTAGCCACTGAGATGAATGAAGGCCACCTTGAAGGAAATGCAGGGAAAGATTCATGTTTGAGGAGCTGAAAAGCCAGAATCACAATTTGGACAAATCTACCCACTTTCTGTAATCTTGAGTCCATTATTTCAGTTTTATGGAATGTTGACTACAGAAGTAAACACTGTGGATCCATGAGGAGCTCGTAGAAAATGCACATCCCCAGTTTTTTTTCTTGGAAGCATGGTTAGATTCCACTTCTCAGCCTCCTTTCACCTCATGAGCCAAAGAATGGTTTCCTGCCTATGAAAAAATTATTATTTCAGGTACCAGTTGCTGTGTAAAGATGACCCCCCCACACACACAAACTTAGCAACTTAGAACAGTAACAGTCACTTGTTCTTCTCAGGATTCTGTCATTTGTGTGGGGTTTAAAGAGACAGCTTGTCTTTTCCACACAGCATCTGCTGGGACAGCTTGAGTGGGGCTAGATGATCCACTTCCAAGATCACTCATTCACATGGCTGGTAAGTTTGTGCTGGTTGTCAACTTGAATTTAGTAGGACGTGCTGGGTGTCTGGTTTTGTTTTTCTTCATAGACAATTGTCTATGGGGTGACGGGCTTTCTTGAACCATGATGATAACGTTCCCAGAGAAGCATTCTAAGTGGCATGCAAAAGAAGTTCACACAGCCTCTTAAGCCTGGACCAAGAAATTAGCACTGGGCTATTGCTTCTGTACAGTGGGTCAAAAGAGTCTGAATTTAAGTGTAGATATGCAAACCATGCTTTTTAATATGAAGAAGGCCAAAAGATTCCTGGTCCCAATTATTCAGGCCACCTCAATATTCAAGCCAAAATGGAAAAAAAAAAAAAAAAAAAAAAAAAAAAAAGGCCAAATTAACCCCTCATCTAAAAATACCAAGACCCCACCAAAATGTATGAGTCAGCATTATCCCAGTCAGCAGACATCAAGCAAGGAAGACAAGTAATTCCCTAAGAGATGTAAAACAAAGAGTGGGCTGTACAACCAGCCAGTTTAAGGTGTGAAAGAAGTAGTGAGTCTTCTCTCGGTTAACAAGACAGAGCTACATATCTCCACAGGCCGAGCTGGCCAGAGGTTACAGGAGAGAACGAAGGAAAACAGAAAACTTTCTAGAAAGAATGCTCCAGACATCTACAGGAAGTTCTGTTACATATCCAGTTGTGTATTCACTGGGGCACAAGTACGAAAAATAAATAAATAAATAAATAAATAAATAAATAAATAAATATATATATATATATATATATATAAATTGGCTTGAGCCCAGAGAAAGAATGGGTTGCCTGAAAAAAATTAGCAGAACCAAAGCTTGTAACTCATAAAGGACCAGGAATAGTACCTGTTCCCCAAAGCCAAAGTAAAAACCCTTATAATTTCAACGGCATCAAAGGACTAAGAAATATTTTTCCTCAGTCATGGGGTAAAGTTATGCTCAGAATATAGCTCTGGGTTTACACAGCAAAGCTTAAAAGATGGATATGACAGGATAAAAGTGCATATCATAAGACAAAATTCCAAAATATGTATAGGAATACAAAAAATATTTCAGAATTCAACAAGATATAATATTCATCAGAAATTACCAGAACAGCAAAAAAAGGAAGGAAAATATAATCTATGATAAAGTAAAACTCAAAAATTTAGTCAATAAATATGACAGAGAAATGTCACGGATCATAAAGTCATTAGTTGAGAACATTGGAACAGATACAGCAGCTAGTTCCTATATTTAAGAAGCTACAGGATAACTGAAGATGTTAAGTAGGGACATGGAAAATAGTAGAAATATTAAAACTCAATTTCTACAAATGAAAAATGCAAAGATGAAAAAGTCCACTGAATAGGATTAATGGAAGATTTAATGGCCTCTCAGAAGAAAACAGTTAGTGAAATTGAAGGCACAGAAATCACAACTATTCAAACTGAAACACAAGGGGAAAAGGCTGAAAAATAAAAATAAACAGAGCATCAGTGAACTGTGGGACAACTTCAAATAGCCAAATTTGGTGGAAAAAAAATAAACCTGCATATTCAAGAAGTTAAATGACCTCAAAACACAATAAACATAAAGAAAAACACTCCAAGGCACGTTGTAATCAAATTGCTTAAAACCAGCGACAAAAAGAAAATCTTAAAAGCAACCAGAGAAATGACACATTATGTATAGAAATACGAAAGCAAGATGGCAGTGGACATCCCTTTGAAATGAGTCAGGATAGTGTTGCAATATTTTTAACGTCTGAAAGAAGTGACAGTGAGAATTCTCGTTCTCTCGCTCGCTTTCTCTCCCCCAAAAGGTTTTCAATAATTATTAGTACAAAGTGGGCAGTAGAACAATGTAAATTTGCTCTAAGTCTCTGTACAAGTGACTGTTCCATCCGCCCTCCTAGCTTTGGGTATCTTCAAGTGGTCCACTGTGTTCCTGGACTTGTGGTTGCATCAGTGCAGTCTCCACCTCCAACATCACATAATCTTTCTATGCTTTCCCTAGGCCTTTCCATCGCTATCCTTACAAGGAAGCCAGGCACTGGATTTAGAACTTACCATAATCCAATATGGCCTCATAAATTTATGTCATAATTTATGAAGAATCTACTTCCAGTAAGGTCAAATTCACATAACAGCAGGTTAAGACTTGAATATATTTGAGGGAGGAGAGAAATTTATCCCGTTATGGTTTTTCCCCCATGGATAGGAATGATATTATGAAGTATTCAAGGTCCTGGGGATAGAAACTAGATCCCTAATTAACCACACGGACGGCCACTCTCAAAACATATGACTGAGCTGTGATATGCCTGGGAATACCAAGCATTCATGTGTCAGCTACAGAGACTACGGTGAGACCCTCATGTGCCACGTTACAGGGACTGAGACCATATGATTTCAGTGGCAAATAACTATCAGTATGATTAGAATTCTTAGTAAAGGGAAGAGGAAATTATGTCTAAGCTGAGTGTCAAGTTGAGCTCTACCATGGGCAAAAGTCAAGTCCTGTTTTCAAGACATGGAGGAGTGACTTTGATCCCAGCCGAGAGAAATGATTGTGTCAAAGGTACCTCTGTCTGCTAGATCTTCCCTGCAAGGCATGGCAGTGCTCTCCTCAAACCAAAAGTCTCCTCTTACTCCGAAAAAAAAAAAAAAAAAAAAAAAAAAAAAAAAAATACAATCAAGTTCTTCTGTTTCCCCTACTAATCACTAGGCAGAGGAGAAAGATGGCTCCCCAAAAAATGATTTGACCCAACCAACTGGCAAATTCTATTTCAACAACCCCTATACATAAAATCCTGGTTTCTGGCTGGGCTAGGGAGAAAAAAACTGATCTGCTGTTTCCAAGCAGAAATCAGTTTACAAAGTTATTTTTTGTTCCCCATGCATCTTCTAAAACGACTGTATACCAAATAGCCAATTGATTTGGAGCCATTTTTTACTCCTATCCCAAACAGAAAGACATTTTTCATTCCTATCCAAAACGAAAAATGTTAAATCACATGTGAATTGCAGATATAAGCATTTAAAGACTTTTTTCTTGCTTTGTTTGTGAATAATTTTTCATTTCATGAAAGAGCCAAATATTTCAGTAGGCAAAATCAATACCAGCCCCAGAGAGAATGGAAAATTCTCCAGGCTTCGTTTGGTTTCCTGCATGACTGTTGAAGTGGATTATCTTAAGGGAAAATAAAATAGTGAATTCCCTGTGTTAGACGAGATGTATGAGTTAGAATCTTTTCTTTTGAAAACTAATCTGTTGTACAATGCTCCACTCATGCAACAAATCTTTATTAAGCACTTATGGTGTTCTACCTACTACATCAAATGTTTGGAATATACAAAAATAAAATCAAGGGACTACCCTAGAGGAAAAGAAAGTCTAGTGGAATAATAACCCAAATTTAAAAGTGCTTACTATGTTTTAAGCAACATTCTATGTACTTTGTGACCATTATTTCATTTACTCCTCATGACAACCTGTAAGATGCTACTGAAGTGCCTAGTTTTTGTTTTGTTTTGTTTTGTTTTGTTTTGTTTTTCACATAAGGAAAATGAGCAATGAGGTACCAGAGGGTCAAGGTTGTTTCATCCATGCAGCTAATTACATGTTGAGCCAAATATGACTCGGGGCAACTAGGCTCCAGAAATTTTGCTCTGATATACTTAGAGCAACTGTGTAAGCACACAATCACATCAATATGGCCAAAAAGTTATGAATGTTAATTTAGATGGTTTCTGTCTCATTTCATTTTCTTTTTCATTTTCTAGGAGGGTTTCTGGCATGTGGAATGACTTTAAATACTACTTAATGAAGTACTGAGAGTAATGTGGGAAGCAGTCTGAAAGAACTGAACAGAAACTTCTGCATTTATCTGGGAATGGATGGAAGTCTCCATGGATGAGGGAATTCTGAAAGATGAATTGGGCCTTTATTTGATAGGTTGCCCAGGGATGTAGGGCTTTCTACATAAAATAGGAGTAGCATGTCCAAAGGATCAGAAACAAGCGAAGGGTGATCAATCATGGGGTTACCATTCTCAGTGATTAGACATAAGGCTCATGCCATGTCAGTCTTCTTTCTGAGCGAGCTGTGCTTACATAGCAGATGGTTTCCTGGAAATCCAGAAAAAGAGCATTGCTTTTCTTCTTAGTTCTTGAAAAAAAATAGATCAGACTTTTAGAATAAGATTCCCTAAATAGGCTGCTCCTCAGCTAATCCTTTAGTGTTTCGAAATATTTGCCTGGAAACTATCTCATAGGCTCCACCCACCCCAGGACTGGCAGAAGTAGCATCTTCATCCACCAGACACAATGAACCAGGGTCAACCAACAGGTAAACTCTTGTTTCAATGGGAAGTTGTCCAACCTTAGGCAAAAATTGGTGGAAGGGTGGTTTTCATGCATTAAGATGTTGGGCAAGAAATGTTGAAGAGATGTTCTCTGACCTCAGAACATGCTTGAAAAAAAAACTAGTCTGAAAAGATCAGGGAACAGCCATCCATGGGGGAAAAGGCCTCTGCAAAAGCACCAGGCAGAGGAAGAGGTCTGGCTACTTGAATAAGGAAGGATTTAACCGAACCCCCAAGCAGCAAGATCTGCCACCATCCCAAGCCCAGAATATACTCAAAAAATCCCCGCAAACTCAGCAAACATACTTTCCTGCTCACCAAGTAATTTTTCTTCTCCTAGCTTCATGACTGACCAGCCCAGTGCTTCCCAGATGGCCCATGTGTTTCCTGATGAATTCTGTGCTCTGCTCAGGCCAGACATGTTATATTCAACCGGCTTCACAGCTCCTGCCATTCTAACCTGCGAAGACCATTGGGTTCTAGAACCTCATCTTTCATCCATGGTCTGCTTCATTTTGTTCTTTGAAGCTGTCCACTGTGAAACTTCAGAACAAATATAAATAAAATAAAACTATAAAACACAAAGTAACATGAAGCCCAATGAGGTTCAGAAGCTAGTGATCATAAATTCATACATTTTTGACTCTATAATTTCTGTAGAGTGACATGGAGGACAGTGTTATGCTAAATTGTGTGGGGGAAGGCCCACTGTAAGTAGAACAGTCTATATTGGACAAACACTGTTTCTCAAACATGAAAGAAAACTATATTTCCAGAATAAATAACCAAAGAATTATGGGCATTACTAATATCTGATGTTGAGTTTCTAGAATGACTCAGATAAAGAAAATGTTCATTATCCAAGAAATTTCTCAGCTAGTCATTCAATAGAAAATATTCATTGAGGGACTGGGAGAAGACCTGTCATTAAAGTGCTTAACTTGCAAGCATGAGAACCTGAGTTTAATCCTTAGTACCCATGCGAAAATGCCTAGTGTGGTAACAAACACAACCCCATTGCTGCAGAAAGAAGTGACTATGGCAAGAGGATGTCTAAGGCCAGCCAATCTAATATACTTCAGGAATTCAGGGCCAATGAGAGACCCTATCTCAAAACAAGAGGAATAGCATGCTGGAGGAACAACATCTGAGGTAGGCCTCTGGCTTACACACACACATGATAGAAGTTATTGTAATAACTTTTAATGTCTCCCAAGGATTTACATTCATCTTGGGGATGACTGATAGAGGGAGGGAAAAAGGGAGGGATGGAGGGAAAAGGGAAAGAGGGTCAGGAGGGCAAATAATAATTCATGTAATAAATTTTTCCATGATTTCCAGGTTACAACTAGCATCAGGGTATCCATTTCTCTTGGAGCAATTATTCAGTACCTCTGCCCTTCCTGAAATTCTTTCTCTGGATCCAAAGACAAATATGATTGAGGTGTTCCTTTCTGTCTTGCGTGGCCTCTCATTCCCAGAGCAATGTGATATCATCTTCTATGGATTGTTCCTTTCTTCCATAAAAGTCCTTGAGCCCCATGGAAATACTCCCAATTTCCTGTAAGAATCTACCAATAGCTTAGAAAAGTTATGTGATATGCCTTTTGTAAGAGCACATCTACTCCGCAAAGAGTATACCACTCCCATACACTTCTACCTACTTGGAGAAGAATGGGTGTAGGCAGGACCTGGAGAGAGGTAGCACTTTTCCATGTCACTGTTGGGAAGAAGTTCATATTAAACAAGTGGAGCCACCTGCTTGACTGTTGCACACCTACTCCAGGAAGCACAGAAGTCCATGATCCTTTTCTCTTTGCATTCCTGCAATAAGCTACATACCTAAGTCACTAGTAAAGGGCCATTTCCCTAGCTGTGGCTTGAGGGAATATGCATTCGCTCACAAGTGACCTCTCACTGCTGGCTGGTCCTGCCCTAGAACCCAGTCCCTCACACTGTCCTTCCCCTCCTCCAGTTCACCAGCCAGCAGTCTATTCTTCTATTGAAATTGTATGAGTCTGTCCTGGGAAACTTGCTTTTGACTTGTAGCTAAGAGAAACTGCCACAAATGAAAGAACATGCAGAAGGAAGGTATCATTTGGTAAATGAAAAGGTAGTCAAATACGATTTAAAGTGCTCAAGAATTGAAATATGTAGGATCACTGTGAATGGGAGAAGCTCAGTGGCTCACAAAGGATGAATAATAGCCAGATAAGTGTCTAAAAGGGGGAAAGGCCATCCACGGAATGTGGACACCATGAGCAAAAGCACAAAAGAGAGAATCCATGCACAAGCCGGGGCAGGATTGCTCCAGGTGTTTTGCAGAACACATAAGACACCTTGACATTTTTTTAAAAGCAGATTCCATTGTATTTTCTCTATGGTCCTTCCTCAAAGCTATGATAGCTCTGAAGCCTTTCTGAAAGCTGCAAGACCATGGAGATTAGCATTTGAAACTTCTAGTCCCACCTAGTGCAAAATGCTCCAATGCATTTAAATTTGTGGATGTGTTTCTCATCTCTCGTTGCTCGTGACTTCGTTATAAGCTTCATCAGGTGGTATTACATTTTGGTCTTTATGAAAATATTATTAACTTGAGACCTATTAGGCATGCAAAGCATTTACCATGCAACTTGGGTGGTCATATAATTTATGTTCTAAACTAGGGCACTTTGAGAAATGAATGGATATCAAGAAATATTTACTCAAGGATAACAGCCATTAAGCAATACTGTCCCAGGCTAACAGTTGCGTAGTTAAACTACCAATAACAAATTTCAGCCCTGGTGATTGATGAAGGGACAACTACAATGTCTTGTGTTGAAGTTGGTGGAGAGAGCTGTCTTGGTTTGGCTTCCTCAGTATCTTTACCTAAGGTAGCTACTCTCCACTGAATATCCAGTCTTTTCTATTATCAAATAAAGACGTGCTTCAGGGATGTTTATTCTAAAAACAAGCAATAATTGACATTTTTTCTTAACTAGTAGATAGTGTGTGTTAGTTCATCTTAATGGTCACCTTGCCTGGATTTAGAAAGACCATGAAAACACATCTCTAGGTGTGTCTATGAGGGTGTTTCCAGAAAAATTTTACTGAGGAGAGAAGACCCATCCTGAATCTAGGAAGCATTCATTCATTGGGGTCCCAGAATGAATGAAAAGGAGAAAGAGAGCTGAGCACCATTATTCACCTCTCTTTGTTTCCTGAGTCGTGGCCAGCTGTCTTATACTCCTGTTGTGACAGCTAGAGCTGTCCTGTCACACCTTCTCTGCCATACTGGACTGACTGTACCTTTAAACTGTGAGCCACAAAAGAACCTGTCCTTCCTTAAGTTGCTTTTATTTGGAATTTTATTATAGCAATGAGAAAAGTAACTAATATGATATTGAGTATATAAGAAAGTATGGCTTTTTGTCCTTGGAGAAATCTCAGTCTAGCACTACCCATCTATTTATTCTTTCTGTCATTCCTCACTCATTGAACTAGTCCACAATTATTTATTAAGAACACATAGTAGCCAGGTGTGGTGGTGCACGCCTTTAATCCCAGCACTTGGGAGGCAGGGGTAGGAGGATCGCCATGAGTTCAAGGCCACCCAGAGACTACATAGTTAATTCCAGGTCAGCCTGGGCTAGAGTGAGACCCTACCTCAAAAAACCAAAAAAAAAAAAAAAAAAAAAAAAAAAAAAGAAAAGAAAGAAAGACATCGTGCTTCAGCCAAATTCAAGGGAGAAATTATTCTCAACCCCTCTCCCCCTGCTACTGCAAACGAACTCTAGGCACATGTGTCACTTGTGCGTCTGGCTTTAGTGGATACTGGAGCATCAAGCCTTGTCAGGCTTAGCAAATAAACACCTTCACCCACTGAGCCATCTCTCCAGCCCTTCAGTGCCTCTCCTGGTGGAATATTCTGATTGCAAGCTGGACAGCAGCATGCTAAGAGGGCATTCATAGAGGCAATGATGAGGCACAATGTGGAACAAATGATGCAGTAGAAATTGTGTTCGGATGAGATAATGGTACTTTACAGGAGGAAAATAAAAGTGGAGAAATGATCCCTAGACAACAGAGGAGGAAGGAAAAGATGATTCACCAAAGGAAAAGTTCAAGATAAGTCTTGCTGGTAAGAAACTTCAAGGTCCTAAATAAATGTGGAAAGGAAGTGAGGACTGGCCCATGGTGGAGCCTAGAGGCAAGCTGAAGATTCTACATATTACCCATTAAACCACTAGGGGACATTAAATTTCACACTCAGGGTCATGCTCTGATCATGTATGCAGTTTGCATAAATGACAGTTTTGAGGGACTTACGAAATTCTACCAAAATATATTTTGTAGATTATCCTTAAGAAAATTAGCCCATGGTGTGTACTTCCTGCCATTTCTTACCTATCCTAGTTCTGTGGAGAGTCTCTCTGTGTGTGGAGGCCCATCACCACTGCCTAAGGTGCCTTCCCAAAGATAACAGAACAATTTACACCAAGTACCCTTTTGCTATTAAAGCCCTGATAAGTATATTCTCAAGAGTGTAAGTCTCAAAAACAAACAAACAAACAAACAAACTTGCAGTGTGTGTAGAGAGGACTCTTCATGGAAACAAAGTTTTGGAATAAATAGATAGCTCAATCTACAAATCGTTTGGTATCTAAATATGAAGACCTGTGTTTGGTCTCTAGCATCCACATAAACATAATGTGTGGTGCCACATACCTGTAATTCCAGCCCTGGGTCAGCAGAGACAGAAAGATCCCTGAAGCTAGTTGGTCCAACCAATCTAACCCAACCAGTGAGCTGCAGGCCAATAAGAGACCTTTTTTTTCAAACAGAGATGATTGGCATATCTGAGCATGACACCCAAGTTTGTCCTTTGACCTCTACACACAGACCTACACACATGCACATCCTCATACACATATAAGCACACACATATACACACACATGAAAAGAAAGATGAACTAAAGGAAGAGAGAGAAGGCAGATCTTTACTCAGCTGCTACAATGCCCTAAGCTGTTAAAGAAGGAATTGACATGTTAAAATGCAAATTATAGTTCTCTTGACCCTGGACTAGATGCAGAACCTCATGAAAATAGCATCATTATGAGACACGAGTATTTCTGTGTCCATTTCCCAGTCATCTGGAGTGGTAATAATGTTTGTTTCATCCAGAAAGGACATCGATGGTCTGCTTGCTGCCACTGGTCATGCCCCTTATCCTACCATCCTCCTAGTGGCCTCAAACTGGTCTCATTTCATCTCTCTGGGGAGCAGCCCACACTGCACAATCTGCTTATTCAACACAAACCAAGTTTTGATCTTAGACCTAAAGCTCTGAGTTCTTGAATATAAATTGATTTTGTTTAATTCACAGGGCCATGCAAGGAATACGAATTAGGTAGTTCCCCAGTGCTCCAAAATGACCCTGATGTCTCGCTCAAACATGTGATAATTCTGGACAAGTATCTTAGAGACAGAGAATTCAATTTTCTAATATTTTCAAAAAGAATTAAAACTCAATCGGGACTTCAGTTAATCTGCTAGGAATTATCTAACCATCTCTCTTCAGCTCTCTTCCTGCTCATCAGTGGAGAACAAAGATCTGGGCCTACTAATGAACAATAACAGAATTTCAAATTCTTTTATTTTCATAGCTAATGAATCTGTTTTAAAACACTATTGTGCTTCTGGAAAAACTTAAATTTCAGTAATTTCAGGTAAGCTGAGTCCGTTCAAAGTTCTCTCTCAGTTCAGTCACAGATAACATCTCCTCTAGTGTGTTTATATTGAACTACCCCCCCAGTTCATCATTTGTAAGGAAATATGAAAATGTGAAGCTGCTCTTCAAATATTATTAAAGCTTTCAGAATGGCAATGGCAAGGTCAAGCACAGGAGTTTCTAAGTACAAACACTGTGTGGCTGTACAGAAGCTGGACCCCTGAAGCAGCCCATTTATGTTCTTGTGATATCACAATGGGGAAATGGCATATGTCTGATTCTGACATCTTGTAAAAAGGCCTCAGTTTTTCTAGGATTCCAGTCAGTGGTTCAAGCTAGCATCTGAGAGAGCTTTGTCCTTATTCCCATCCCCAAACCCTCTGGGCATGGGTCAGAGATGAGCTGTCTGTAGATACACAGTGACCCAATAAATCTTGGCTTGGGAACATTAGACAAGTTAAAGCTCTGTACAGATGAGAAGACTTTGTGCCACACTTTCCAGTTTACCATCTCTGCTATCCCTACAGCATGATCCATGTTATTCCTACTCCTAAGTCCAAATGAGATAGAGAACAAGCTTTCTCTCTTCATAGCTCTCTAAAGCTCTCTGCTGACTTTGTCACCCTAGACCTGTAAACCTAGTCCACGCTTAGCTCAGAAAGGACAGGGGATAGTAAACCCATCAGAGAGATCCTCCCCAGTATTCATTGTGCATCTTTCTGGTACTTTCCTTTAATTCTCTATACTTAAAAAAAGATGAGATGTAGTCACATGAATCCCAGACTGGTCCCAAACCTGATATCTATTTGAGGATGACCTGGAACTTCTGATCCTCCTGCCTCTACTTTCTCGGTGCTAGGATTAGAGGTATGCACCACCAAGTCCATTTTGCATAGTTCTGAGGATCAAACCAGTGCTGCAGGCATGTTAGGCAAGTACTCTACCAACTGAGCTACATCCTCAGCTCTCAAATTGTTTTCTGAGTTAAGATAAGACATGGCAGTCGATATAATGCACTATCTCTGCAGATGGGATTGCATACTTAACTTACTTAGTTGTCTGAATTTTCTTATGGCACCCGTTTCCTGAGGCAGTAGATTCATTCACACACCCATTTATTCATTTGAAAATACACTCATGAAATGACACTCGATAGTAAGCATTGATTGAAGTTTGGCATTAGGAATATTCCTGGAGGTAAGATCATACCCTCAGAAGACTCATTTGTTAGACAGCTCAAAGGTCAGCAAGCAATGGCCAGGACACCAAACTTAACTTACTGCCTATTTTTATAAGTACAGTTTTAGGTGCACATAGCCACATTGGTTCACTTACATTTTGTTATGGCTGCTATAAAAACAGAGCTGTATAGCTACAACAGAGACCACTTTTTCCACAAAGCCTAAAATATTTATCTGCCCCTTTCAAAACAAGTTTGCAAACCACTGCTCTAGTGAACAGTGAGACATAAGGAGATTTAAAAATAAAAAAAAATGAATCCCATAGTAAATAAATCAAGTTTGGAGAACTGATTAATTATGGAGTTGTTGTCATAAGGACAGCTATTGCAGACAGGAAGGTCAGAGAACTGTGCATGGAAGAAAGGGCATTGGAGCCATGACTGAGAGGTGAAAGAGAAAAGTCATGGGGTTACCTAAGGGAAATGAGCAGACACATAAGGAACATGTCTCCAAGGAATTCTACTTAGGAATGGGGAGATGGCTGAGTGGATAAAGAGCCTGATGCACAAGCATGAGGACCAAATTTGGATCACCAGAAACCACTTGAAATACTTGCCATGGTATTGCATGTCTGTAAGCCCAGCACTGGGGAGGCTGACACAAAAAATGCCTAGAGCTCCTCATTAGCTAGTCTAGTTCTAGGTTCAGTGAGAAGTGGAAGGCACCTGAGAAAGACCCTCAAACTCTACCTCTGCCTCGCCTCCCCTACACACACATGCACACACCTGCAGCACCATGTACACTCACACACCTATGAACACACAGACACATATATGTACACCACATCCACACATGTAAGAAATTCTACTCGGGAAAGTTTAACTGGAGCAGAGAAAGCTAAGGAGTGAGAGGAAATATGCATGATAACATAGCAAATTAAAACATTATATTTTCCTTTCCATTCCCCTTGCAAACCGTGGGCTCCAGAGGAGGGAAAGAACCAAGAAAACAATCTTGATGAATTTGGAACTCTCGGTTTCCTCTTCCGTAGTTTTTACATCCTCTTGCTTTCCGGCATGCACATAAACTGTGAAGAATGGGAAGTACTAGACGAAACCATGAGGCAAACGCTGCCAGCATCATGACCATCACAACATGTCACTGAAAGGGAGGGCACCATGGCACCCTACTTCCTCTGTCCGTCAACATCACAGCTGAAAATACAACACTCGATGAGCTGTAATGGGAAGAAGGTGGGTTTGTGCGTCACACCAATGCTTCCTTGGCTGACAAAGAGATTTACCTTTTTTGAGGTGCAATTTTCTAATCTAGAAAATGAGGTTAATCACATCAGCCTTTTTTGGACCTTCACAAAAATAAATGGTGTAATGCATGTGGTAGTGTCTGGCTGGCTTCCTGGTTGCTAACTGGATCCCATTCCCCGACTCTCTCCCTCTTCCCTTCCTCATTGGCCAGTGGCTCAGCCGAGCTTGTGTTGATGCATGACCTAACATCACCCCTTCTGATCTTTTATCAGTCTGCCTAGTGTCCCCAGAGGC
This sequence comes from Orientallactaga sibirica, assembly GCA_036365145.1. NCBI lineage: Eukaryota > Metazoa > Chordata > Mammalia > Rodentia > Dipodidae > Orientallactaga > Orientallactaga sibirica. The sequence goes on along the minus strand of JAEOAD010000031.1, from coordinate 8,504,600 downwards.
CACATTGCCTGCCCTAGCTGGAAGGAGAGTGCTGACATGAGAGATGAGCTGAGCAGACTCACACCTCTGGCTGATGCCCTGGGGTAAGCAGTCGATCAGCCCTTGAGTGCAAACATTTCACTTCTCTTGAGGCTTTTCTGAGCCTACACAGCCTGTTCAAGCATGCTAGTAGCATCACTGGAAAATGTGGTTACATTAGCAGAAGCAGTCTTTTGACTGAAAACCATGAGCTATTCAGATTACCTGGGTTTAGGTGAATCCTAGAACAACAACAGCAGCACTACCTCTGAGATTGTTAGGAATCGAGACCACGTGTCTCACACACACACACACAAAAGCATGCATTTTAGCAAGACCCTCCTGGGAGCTTTCTGCACACTAAAGCTTCAGGACACCAGGATGAGCTGTAGGGTCTTAATCTAGCATTATGTGGGTATCTATCTGGTCCCATCTCCATGGACAGAGTCATTGACCTGGTATTTTTTTTTTTGAAAGGTTTATGGATGATTCTCATGGACCAGCAGGGTTAAGTGCCACTGGTTTCCTCAGCAAGGCTCAGTGGTGTTAAGGATCTGCTTTGAAATCCAGCAATGAATGCCAAATGGAGTTGGGATTAAAAGTGAGACCTCCAAATGCCCAATCTTACATTCATACAACACGTCCCACTACGTCTCACTGGGCAGGAAAGTGACAACCTATTTTCACTCAATAACGACCTGTAAATTGGCCATATCAGACAATCTCAGATTTCACACTTCCAATCTATTGAATCTATCTGAATCAGACTCTCAGAAAAGCTGTTCTGCTAAATTGTTACTCAAGAATATAATAAGAGCAGAGGCACTTATGAAATATCTTTGAATAAATTTTGCTTCTTAGTTCTTCTTAGACTATTGTGCATATGAAACTAATGCTCTCCTTTCTTCTCTTTTAAAATATTTTAGTTTTTATTTATTTATTTATTTTAGAGAGCGAGAGATAAAGAGGCAGGGAGAGAGAGAATGGGCATGCCAGGGCCTCCAGCCACTGCAAACGAACTCCAGACACATGCACCACCTTGTGCATCTGGCTTATGTGAATCCTAGGGAATGTAAAGTGGGTCCTTTAGCTTTGCAGGCAAGCACGTTAACCACTAAGCCATCTCTCCAGTCCTCTCCTTTCTTCTTATACCTATTCCTTTCATTTTTATTTACTCATTGGGCCCAGTGCAATTTTAAGTTCCAAAAGAAATTATAATTTCTTCCTACCTTTTCTATGTTTTTCCTAAAGATTGAACTTTGCCACCTCCAAACATGGGTGGGTCATGCAAACCTCTCTGAAGGGGAGTGGGTAGCCAAGACCATGTTAAGGTTCCCAGTGTCACTAGTTCATGACAATGGTCTGTGAGAAATTTTGTCACTTCTTGGCTGTGGAGTCATTTAAGTCATTAAGGAAAATATACTAGTTCCAGTTCCTTCTTCCTTTCAAGGGAAAACTTTCAAGTTAAATTTTTTCTGTGATGGTGTCACAAAGTCATAAGACTCCCAGTGCCACCAGATGGGAGCAAGGCTCCTTGCACACACACTGGCTAGCCTATAAGAGAAAACTAAACCTGTGTATTCAGCAACTATGATTAGGGTGCAGAGGTTCTGGTAGCAGTCGCTGGCATTATTGCACCTAGCAAGAAGTTCATGACATTAGCACATATGAATCCCCAAGAAGCCCTTTGCAAATATAAATTTCACAGATAAAAGGGGGACAAGAGATTCTCCACTCCTGACACCTTCCAACGTAACAAATCTGTAGAACCTTAGACAGCAATTTGAGTGGCAGGACATTAACAATTTATCCAGACTCTATGACACCTGCACTTGTGCTCTCTCCTCCAAATCAATGGCAAGCTCTCTTCAGAACACTTCTCCATTAATGCTACAAACACATTCAAAAAAAAGGAGGAAGTTAGCAAAAACTTGCAGCATTGCCACCCAAAAAGTCTCTTCTCCATAAAAGCAATGAGAAAACTCATGGGATGGTGGGATGAAGTGGGAAGATCAGCTATTTGAGAACTTTGCAAATGAACCAAAAGTTTCAGCAATCTTGTTAGCAATTATGCAAAACAAAAAAAAAAGTTAAAAATCTCAAAAAGAAGAGTGGTAAGCTTTGTGGCCATTTAACTCATCTACATCACATAGCCTACTTGCCCACTGTGTTTTAACCTTGAGAAATAACTGACCAAGTTCAAAGTGGAAACATCACAGCCAGTGAGGAGAGCAAGATAAAGCTGAGGAAGGAATTGTCACTCACCCCAAACCTGATTCTCAGAGAATTGTCAGATGATGAACTGCACCCAAAATACAAGACAAATTAAGACATCCCTAGATGGAGAAAAACTGAAAGAAGTTGTAGCTAGCATTTCTGAATTACAAGAAATACTAAAAAGAGTCCTTCAAGTTAAAATCAAAGGACACTCCACAGTAACTTGAATCCACATGAATAAATATAGACAATGGTAAAGATAACTACAGTAACAAATACAAACCATCATTCAGGCATTTTTATTTGTAATATTTTTTCTCCTGTCTATAATATAACTACAAAAGCAATAATATGCATTGGACACAAAATGAATAAGAATTAGTTATATTTTCATATAACAAAGAATAATCTAAAAATGAAAAGGAGAAAAGAATTCTAATTTGCAATAGCACCAAAAAAATAGTCAGAATAATTAAACAAAAGACTTGCACACTAATAACTTGGTAAAATTATTAAAAACATTGAAGATCTACATGACTAAGATGACTTTCCATGATCATTGGTCATTTGGGAAGTGCAAATCAAAATGATCACAATGAGGGGCTGGAGAGATGGCTTAGCAGATAAAGCATTTGCCTGCAAAGCCAAAGGATCCCAGTTCGATTCTCCAGGACCCACATAAGCCAGATGCACAAGGGGGTACATGCATCTAGAGTTCATTTGCAGTGGCTGGAGGCCCTGGAGCGCCCATTTTCTCTCTCTCTCTCTCCCTCTCTCTCTCTCTCTCTCTCTCTTTCTGTCTCTCCTTCTCTCTCTCAAATAAATATAAATAAAATATTTTTTAAAAAATCACAATGAGTCTTACTTCATGCCCACCAGGATGACTGTCATAATAATAATAAAGACTGTTTAATAAGTCAAGATGAGAATGCTAAGACATTGGAATCCTCTTACATTGCTGGTAAGAAGGTGAATAGTACTGCCTCTGAGAGTTCCTGAAAATGTACAACAGAGTCATCAGAAGACCACAGTTCCATGTCTAGGAACATCACCAAGACAACTAACACCACATTCCTGCACAGGAACTTGGACACTTGTGTTCATAGAAGCATTACTATTATGAAAGTAGAAGCAACCCAATGTCTATCAACTCATATGTGGCTAAGCAAGGTATAAGTCTATTTATAGAATGAGATATTAGTCAGCAATACTACAATATGACAGGCTTTGCAAATGTGCTAAGTGAAAGAAACCAAACACAAGTGGTCACATAGTCTATAATTTGATTTATGCAAGATGCTTAGTGTAGGAAAATCAACTGGAGAAGAAAGCATATGACATGTTGCCATGGAGTAAGACAGGGGAAATGAGGGGACTAGTAATGTATACGGGCTTTGTTTCAGAGGCAATCAAAGTATTCTGGAACTAGAGTGGTAGTGTTGCACATCTTGTAACTAGATCCAAAACCACACTGTGGAGAGGAGATGTTAATGGTATATGAATGATATTTTCCATATAATAATAAAAGACCCCAACAAGTTCTTGAGTTGAAAAATACAGTAAGTGGATAAGATGAAAACAAAATAATGATGAAACAAAATGCACAAGCATGGGAAGTGAGAGGAAGTAGATGGAGACAGTGGTATATTGGACTGGACCACAAACACTACTGCTTTTCTAGAGTGACATGAATAAGAATTGTTTTTCAAACCCTTTCATTTGCACTATCCATTGTGAAAGATCTTCTTAACTCTGGTCCATTCTAGAAAAATAGTAATCCTTAAACTCAAAATTTGTCTCCATTATGAAATAATCCTGCCTCCTCCAGGGACTGACACTTTCATTTCCTGCACTGTTCATAGCATTGCACAAGCCTATATACTGGAGGAAATACATTCATTTTTACAGGTGAGTACAGACATAACTTGAATAACACAAATTTAAAGTGTAGAGCTTCATGAGTTATTTTTAAATGTTCTTTCTTTCTTTCTTTCTTTCTTTCTTTCTTTCTTTTCTTTTCTTTCTTTATTTGAGATAGAGAGGCAGACACAGAGAAAGAATAGGCATGCCAGGGCCTCCAGCCTCTACAAATGAACTCCAGATGCTTGTGCCCCCTGTGCATCTGGCTTACATGGGTCTTGGGGAATCAAACCTGGGTCCTTTGGCTTTGCAAGCAAGTGCCTTAACCACTAAGCCATTTCTCTATCCCCCAATTTTTATTTTTATATACAGTCACATGATTTTACTCAGATCATTCTATAGATGTTTACATAATCGGAAGTATGCTACCCAATCAGATAACCAGTGATAATTATTCATCTGCCTTCTATTTGAATACATCAGTTTTCCTTAAACATATACATAAAAATCATGTAATACAGGCTTACATATCCATATTCTTCATTCAATATCATATTGTTTGTGACATCATCTGCATACTTGTGTATTCTTTTTCATTGTGATGTATGATTTGACCAAATTTCAGTTATCCACTCATTTTTTCATATTTATAAATTTAGTCGAAAGGGAGAGAAAAAGTATGGGTACATCAGGGCCTTTTGTCATTTACATGCATCACTTTGTGCGTCTGGCTTTATACATGTAACTGGTAATCAAACCTAGAAAGTCAGACTTTGCAAACAATCTCCCCAACTCATCCATTCAAATTTTAATGTTAAATGTTAATAGATATTCTAAGTTCAGCTTACTTGGGAAGATACTATGAATAAAGTTTCTAGGATCATTTTTATGTCTACCTTTTAAATGTAAGTATTTATTTTGAGTGGGAAAGGCTGGACTGGAATTGTTATATCATAGTACATAAATATGTCTTGCTTTAATAGATAATGTAAAAGTTTTCTAAGTTGATTTTCTTATTCTGAGACCCCTAGCAATACACAGAACATAGAACTGTGTTTTAGTTCTCTGTCCAAATGTCTTACACCCCACTACACTACACTGTTGGCAGCATGAGGACATGCATTAAATTCATTCACCTCTATATCTACAGCATACTGTCTGATGTGGAGGAGACAGGAAATAAGGCCTACAATTCCCTGTTCTAGGGTCCAGTAAACCTTTTCTGTAAAGGGCAGCCAGCTAGTAACTATTTCAGGTTTTGTAGGACTTATTTTCATTTCCCAGTATCTGTCACAGTCACAGAACTTGCCAATATAGTTTTACACGTGCCATAAACAATACAAAAACAAATGAGCATCACTGTGTGTCAATAAAACTTTATTTATAAAAGAACATAGCCAGTCTGATCTGGTCCCTGGTCCATACTTTACCAATTCCTTCAATTCTTAATCTTGTCGCCATCATTCTCTGGCCTCGTCTCCCAGCACAGTGCCATTGGCTCACCTCAGAGGAGTTGTACTGGCCTCCAGAGCATGTCTACCTTAGCGTCCATTGTTCTGCTTAGAATTCTTCTTCATCAGATTTCACTATTTGTACCCACCTCATCTCTTCAGCTCTGTAATGAAATGTAACCCTTACAGTGATGCTTGCCTATTTTATTACTCTATTTTATTTTTCTCTGTAACATTTACTACCATGTAACATACTTTGTATTTTACTACTTTGTGTCTTGTCTAATCCTCTCTTCCTCTCTCTCTTTCTCTCTCTCTCTCTCTCTCTCACACACACACACACACATACACACACTAGGGATTACTAACATCTTTTCATTTTCCAATGATACCCTCAAGCACCTATAATAGTGCCTGGAATGTACATTTTGATATGCATTTATTGGGTGCATGAAGGCTCAAGTAACATCAAAGTGCACATTAAGGATGCCTGTAGCTACAATGCTCACTCTAATCTGTGTGATAATTTCTACCACAGCCTTGCGGTTATGAAACCTGCACATCTTAGCAACATGAGCCCAGACACTGAGAAATGGTTCCTACCACACAGGAAGAGCTAAAAACTGGGGGCAAGGACACAAGTCAGCCACCACAATTAAATGCAGATTTCTACAGGTTACTATACAATAACATTGTTATGTGCAAATGACTTGTTAGGCAAGACCTAAACAATCATGTCTTTATGCTGTAATTATACAGACCACCAAATTACAGAAATTAAGGGTAGGAAACAGTAATGACGGTGATGAAACTTTGTTTTTAATTTGAGGTCTTCTTTTCGCACTCATCAGACTGCTTCCAAGTACTCTACAGCAGTTGATCTCCCAGGTGGAAAGAGGTTGGGGGCAGGGGCAAGTGTATTACTTGCTTAATAGAAGGGTAGGCTGAACCACAAGGTTAACACAGTTCCTTTCAGGCCACATTTTCCTTTGATTGAACACAGACACACGTAAAGTTTGAGTCAATTCTCTTAGCATCTCAGGACTCCTGGGAAAATCAGTTGTCCTAACCCTCAAAGACTTCTGGGAAATTGGGTTCTAGGCTTTGAAACCCACTCCACAGTGTCCACTTAATTACTCCTTTATGGAACAAACATTCCACTAAGAAAACTCTTAGCTTACTCATGTATCCTTTCATCAACTGAGAGCTTTCCAGCATCAAACATACCCACTGGGAATAAGGGTTAGCTATGTCAGCCTCTAGTCTACTCATAACTGTGGCCACCCAGCCCCTCAAAATAGCTCATGTCTGCCCCATCCAGGTGGAAGAGCTGGAGATATGTTTCTGAACAGGAGATGAAAACAGTGAGGTGGATAGATGTGATAGTCCATCCAGGCTTTATGCCAAATGCTTCTTAGTATAACGTTTATTTACCACTACTCAGACCGAATTGTTGTCCTTGTTTGGACAGCATGGGAAAAATGAGATTTGAGGAATCTCAAAGCATTGTCCAATATCCCCCAGCTGGAAAGTAGCAGCCAAAAGAGCCCAGCTGAGGTATGTTTCTCTGTAACAGCATGGTCACCACACATTCTTGGCTATGTGCAGAAATGACAAACCATTTGTAGCAGACAGCTTCAGGTTCGCTGAGATGAACTTCCAGACCAGGCACAGTTATGGAGGAAGAGATATTATTTATTGAAGCTTACAGATCCAAGGGAAGTTCCATAATGGCAGAAGAAGCAGTCTGCTCTTCACAAGGCCCAGCAGAGAGAGAAAGCCAACCAGCCACCACAGCACACAGAGCAAAACCACAGCCAAAAGGTCACACAGCACACCTCAGGAACTCCTGCTAGGCACATTTGCATATCTTTACAATGGCATCTCAAACCATCACCACACCTTAAAACCGGCCCCCAGTAACATTGCCTCTAGCAAGGTGATTGAAGATGCAAACTATAAACTAATAAAATACTGAATATATTGGGGGACATATATTCAAACTATCACACCATTATCTTCTTAAGAAATGATATCTCTCATGCTAAAACCCACATTAATACCAGAATTATTGCTTAATAATGCTAATCATTGTTGGGATCTTGATGTGTGTGTTAGTTTATCTTGATTCACTTAGAATCACCATGCAAACATGACTTTTGATGTGTGTATGAGTTATTTCCATAAATCTTTAAGTGACAAGGGAAGACTTACTCTGAATGCAAGCTGTATCTTCCCATGGGCTCAGATCCCAGACTGAAAAAAAAAAAAAAAAGAATGCAAGCTGAGCACCAACATAACTCTTTCTCTCTCTGCTTCCTGATTGGGTATGCAATGTCACTAGCCATATTCACATTCCTACAACCATGCTGTCCCTGCCTAAAGAATCATGTTGTCAACACTTGAACTAAACTAAACTCTTCCTCCCTTATGTTGCTTATTGCCCTGTATTTAATCAGAACAACAAAAAGTAGCTAATACAACATGATTGTTTTTAAATTATTTCAACAAGATATAATTTGTATCATATAGTTCATCCCTTTAAAATGTGCAGGTCAGTGCCTTTTGTATGTATCGTCATGAAGTAGTGTACCCATGACCAGGATTCTCACATATTTCATCAACTAAAGAAAACATTGAATCTATTTCCAGTCACTCCCTACTCCTCCACACCCTCTCACCTAGGCAACTACTAATCTATTCTCCCTACATATTCAATTTCTTTTTTTAAACTATTTCATATAAATTTAATCATATAATATATGGTATTTTGTGTCTGGCTTTTTAATTCATCATAATGTTTACTATGCTCATCTACAGTATGTATCAATTTTGTTACTTTATATTGTCAAATAACATTTTATTGTATGGGTATATTGCATTTACTTTACCTATTCATCAATAAATGGACATGTAGGTTATTATCCTTTTGGGTCATTGTGAATAGAGTTTCTATGAACATTCTAAAATTCTCATGTGCAGATCTATGTGTCACTTTAAAGGAAATATCAAACAAGAAGTGTGTGCCCTTACACATTCCAATCAGCAATTTTGCATATCCTCACCAATATTTCCTATCTGTATCATTTATTCTGGTCATACTAATGGATATGAACTAGTAGCTGGCTGTGTTTTTTGAGGTTTATTTATTTATTTATTTATTTATTTATGTATGTATGTATTTTTGCACCAGGGCCTCAAGCCACTGCAAACAAACTCCAGATGCATGTGCTAGTTTGTGAATCTAGCTTTATATCAAGTCAGGGTCATTAGACTTTGCAGGCAAATGCCTTAACTGCTAAGCCATCTCTCTAGCTTCTGGCTGTGATTTTGATTTTCAGTTTCCTAATGGATACTGATACTACCAAAACTTTTTTTTTTTTTTTTTTTTTTTTTTTTTTTTTTTTTGTCAAGATAGGGTCTCATTTTAGCCCAGACTGTCCTGGAACTCACAGCTATCTTCCTACCTCTTCCTCCCAAGTGCTGGATATAAAGGTGTGTGCCACCACACCTGGCTTCCAAGCATCTTTTGAGGTTCTTACTGCTTATTCATGTATTTTCAAGGAACATCTATCTATTCGGGCACATTTTTTAATCAGATTGCCATTCTTTTCACAAGTCGTTAGTTTCAAAATACATATGCTTAATATGTCACTTGTCATATGTGGAGTTCATAAAGTATTCATAAGTTATTTTATCTCCTTTTGTGAGTAATCCTTTCACTTTTACTAGTGCCTTATGGCACACATAAATTTTTAATTTGAAAAAGTTGATCTGATTAATCCAAAGTCACTAAGATTTTTTTATAATAATTGTATTAACTATTTTAGCTATTACATTAACTTTTTCTCCTTTTGGAGTTGTGTTTTGTGTCCAAGTTTTTGTTTCTCATGTGGATGTTGAGGTTTTTCAGTGCCTTTTATTTGATTATTTGATTATTTTTTATTTTATTTATATTTATTTATTAGAGAGAGAGAGAGAAATAGGCAGGTAGAAAGAGAGAGAGCTCAAATGGGTGTGCCAGGGCCTCCAGCTACTGCAAACGAATTCCAGATGCATGTACCCCCTTGTGCATCTGGCTTATGTGGGTCCTGGAAAATCAAACCTGGGTCCTTTGGCTTTGCAGGCAAGTGCCTTAACCACTAAGCAATCTCTTCAGCCCCCATTGGATTATTTTAGTAGCCTTGTTAAAAATCAATGAGTATATTTTTTGAAGGTACATTTTGCAGTATAAGTTCTATTCCATTGATTTATATATCTATTGTGAATGTCATATACTGATTGTGATTACTGCATAAGTTTTAAAATCAGGAAGGATGAAATCATCACCTTTTTAGGAGAGTGTTGATTGTGTTGGGGTCTTGACAAAATGAATTTTAGAATAGACTTGTCAATATCTACAAAGAAGCCCCTTAGTTGCAAGATTTGTTGAATTTCAGATTTAGTTCTAGAAAAATGTTATCATGCCTATGAGCATAAAATATCCTATTCAGTCACATCCTTAATTTGTTTTTACTATTGTATAATTTTCAGTCTCTAAGTCTTTCATTATTCCTATGTATCACAAAGTATTGATATCTTTGTAGATGGAATTGTAAAATGGAATTGTTTTCTTAATTTTATTTTGGATTTTTCATTGCTAGTATATAAAAATGCATTTAGATTTTTCTACATGGGTCTTCATGTAGCAACCTTGCTGAACTTACTAGGTCTCATATTTCCACATTGATTTTTGTTTGAAACTCACTTTAACATTCTTTGTCTCATTTAAATTTGTAGCTGTATTAATGGTATGCTTCATTTGTACAAATTTCATCCATTTTAAACAAAGAATATGATATCCAAAGAGGGGGAGGATCCAGGCCACTGATTCACATAACTGAACAGAGATTTTCAAAGTCCACCTCAGAGACATGGGACCTGTATCAATTACCTTCTAGTTCCTGGGACAAAAACCTGGCAAAAATCAGCTTAAGGGAGGAAGGGCTTGTCTCAGCTTACAGTTCCCAGGTTCTAGTCCATCATGTCAAGGAAGGCAAAGAGGCAGGAACTTGAGCTGGTCACATTCAGCACAATGCAGAAGCAGAGAGCAACTCATGTTAAATTCTCAGCTTGCTCTCTCCTTTTTATTTTTTTAGGAATATAGTTTGTATATTCATAATGCACATGTACATCATGTGTTGGAACCATCATTTCCCTCTTCCCTGCCCCCATTTCTGCTGAGGTTCCTCCTCAGTGAGATTGCTGGTATCTCCCATGGGGTTGTGGGTTATGAGTTGTGAGAGCAGCTGTCAGTCATGGGAGAGAGGGGCAATGCATCTGGGTATGCCTTACACTCCAGCCAAGGCCCACGAAACCACAGAGGAATTGGTGTGATAAGCAAGAGTGCTGCTTCCATGGAAAGACTCACAATTGGCACCAGAGTGAAGGAGAGAGATGCAGAGGATATTCAACATATAACAAAGCAGAACTCCAGAAGCTTTTGAGAGCATTTCACTGAAGTAGTCTTAAAACACACCCACAACAGCCCAGGGAATTTTGCAGAAGAAGGGACAGAAAGATTGTAAGAGCCACTGGTTGAGACATCATGCCCCGAGGCATTCTCTCCCCCTAAAAGTGACTGTCTGCTGCTCCCACAAAACATAAAACACAACCCCACAGGGAATACTAGCAACCCCACTGAGAGGGTCCCCAGCAGAAAGGGGGCAGGAATGAGGGAAAAGAGGGTACCAACATATGATGTATCCATACAAAATATGTTGTTTATAATAATAATAATTATTAATAATAATAATGAAAAACAGGCACCATAGCTCAGGGAATTTTGAGGAAGAGGGGATGGAAAGATTGCTTCTCTTCCTTTGACACAGCTCCAGAACCCAGGACATGGGATGGTGCTTCTTACAGTTTGAGGTAGGTCTTCCAACCTTAATTACTCTGGTCAAGATAATCCCTCATAGGTATGACAAGAAATGTGTTTCCATGATGATTCTAGATCCTGTCAAGTTGACAACCAGAGATTAACCATTGCAGGACTTAAGGAGTCTATCCATAGAGCATAGTCTAAACGCATAATCTTGGAACAAAGGGAGGATGAAGACATCAAAACAAAGCAGATGGAGGAGTCACAGCCAGAGAAGAAGGAGAAGAGCCATAACAGGGTAAATGTGAAAGCAATGAGCTGGAGGGGTAAGGCTTGAGTTGAGAGAGCTGAGCTGTGATAGTAACTAGAGAACTTTGTCAATTACTCTTTCCTGGGATCTCTTTCCTCAGCAGTAAATAACTGTGGAGTATTTACTCTAAAAACAAGATATAAAGTCATGCACACAAATTCAAATATCTCTGATTGTGCCATCATTTCCCCCTACCGTCATGGAGCTTCCCCTCAAGTCTGTAGGCCAAAGTAAACCCTTTCTTCCCACAATGGTAGAATATTAACCAAAGCTCCCTACAGAATAGTTAATTGATATTTATGAGTGTAGCAAGCAGAGGTCCCAGGCAAGCTGACATGGAACTGCAGAGGGGCAGTGGTGGTAGTATGTATGAAGCCTTGGCTCTTTTTTTAAAAATATTTATTTATTTATTTATTTGTGTGTATAAGAGAAAGAAACAGGCAGATAGATAGACAGATGATGATAATAGATAATAGATGATAGATAGATAGATAGATAGATAGATAGATAGATAGATAGATAGATAGATAGATAGAGGATGAGCCACTAGGGTCTCCAGCCATTGCAAATGAACTCCAGATGTATGTGCCACATTGTGCATCTGTCTTATGTGGATCCTGGGGAATCGAACCTGGGTTCTTTGGCTTTGCAAGCAAGCATCTTAACACTAAGCCATCTCTCCAACCTTGGCTCTTTTTGCCTTGCTTTAGGTAATAAGCTTGTTAGGGTATGGGTCAATGCATGTTCATAAGATAGAAGAATCCATTTGTAGGAAATATTCATCTTAAAATTTGCACCATAGAATTGAAAGATTAGTTTTACTTTTAGATTAAAAAAAAAATGAGCCATGTTAAGTGCAGGACTTGTGATTTTGCTTCCCTTTTCAGCCCAGACCTTATGTGGCTCATTTTATTGGCCTACATGCAAATTCTTGAGACTGGAATTAATCTCTTTCCTCAGTATGGTTTCTGCACATCTTTCCACCATGACCTCAACTATCAATCCACTCTGCATCAACCAGAATGACCTTAATCTTTCCACTGAAAATGCCCAGCTAATTTAAGGCTGGTGGCCTTTTTGTAGGCCAAAAAGAATAACAAGACCTGTACTGAACATAAGAAACAACATGAGGACTTCATGAAATCATGCCAGGCACAATTGTCTCCTGGGTTTAGAAAGCTCATGCATCTACCTAGAATGAGAAGCAACTGGAAGTACCTGCTGATTTTCGTATTCAGCAGACACGCCGTGAAAAACAACACTGAACCATGTTCTACATCCATTCTAGGGATTCACAGAGAGAGAGAATGACTACCAGCCCTGTGCTTAAAGACTACCAGTGTGTACAGAGAGATCAACACAGAGGCTCTAATTAGACCAATGGATGAAGCCCTTGATGCAACAAAAAAGTTCTGTAGTTGGGGCCCCATGACCTTATAGCCAAAAGAGGCTGAAGTACCAATTCCTCCAAAAGCTGTAGAGGAAGAGTCTCTGCTGTTGCTCTTTGGTAGCTGAGAATTCTCTCTTCTGTGGAGCTCGTCTTCCCACTTAAGGGGTGAACAGCATCCATCAGCACTCTTGTTCATTGATCATGGCTGCATGTGTCTTCTACATCTTTGGTCCAGGACCAGAAACAGCCGACACATCTCAGAATTTATTTCAAATACTAAGGCTGGCTCCAGACATGCTGAATTGTAGGCTTTTTGATAGGGGTCAACCATGAGAGTTTTATCAGGCCTTCAAGATGTTCCCAGTGTATGCTAGAGATTAAAAAAGATGGTTCAAGATAGATGGCAGACTTCCCGAAGGGCAGGGATGTACACAGAGATGGGTTAATGCCTTTTATTTCCTTAACTTCTTTCTATACTGACTCTCAGGAGAGGTCACAGAGACCCTCACATTTTTTTTTTTATCTATGCTCATAGATCTTGTTCCACCATTTCCTCATCAGGTGACTAACATTTGATTGGATGTAATGTCTTGTATTTTTCTCAAATGTGATGGACAATATAAATGAGTGTGTGTGTGTGTGTGTGTGTGTGTGTGTGTGTGTGTGTGTGTTTTCATGCAGGGTGAATATGGAGATGGGCAGAGGTGACAGGAAAAGGATTTCTCTCCCTACAGAGAACATTCTAGCAAATTCTCAGACATGTCACACACTAAAGCACTGGAAAACAGCAGTACTGAGCCTTTCTTAAGTAAGAATTGCCAAACATGTGACATCCTGCCATCTGTGAGCCTGATAATGTGTCTGGAGCCCTCATTATCCCCCTGTGCACAGGAAGGGATGGGATTAGGCAGCTCTGGGAACAAATCTGGAATCCATTTAAAGCTATTCAGGAAGCAGTTTGAGAAGTGAACCCTGCCGCCTCCTAGCCATTACACCAGCTTAGCCTGGCCACCTTGCCACAGCTCCTGCACAAAGAACATTCGCCTAACCACATAACGCATGGAAATGATAAGCTGCAGTCTGGGTGTGGTGGTCACTTCCCACTCTGGCCAATGAAGTTGGAAAGGCATTTAGTGACGCTTAATTGAAGGAGTCTTCCCTGGGATCCTGTGTGCCAGCTTCTGTTTGTGCAGCAGTTTGGATTTCCATGGAGGGGGCTAAAGAAGTGTAAAGGAGCCTGCAATTGCAAAGGCTTCCTCCCTACCTTTTAGCAGCTCACAGGGAGGAAAAGAGGAAATGTGTGAACCATAGGCTGAGTGAGCAGTCTGTTCTACTGGGATCAGCTTGCTGTCAACAGACAAACCTAACACAAAGTATTCTGTCGTGTGTTTGAGAATCTCCTCACCGCAAGGATGAGAGTGCAAAAGCCTGACACAGAAACCATGTCCTGGAAAGGGAGGGAACAGCAACAATGGTGGCAATGACGGCAAGTGACGGTGGTGCCATTGAGAGAAGGTGTAACACTCACAACCGCAATAGCAATATTGATGGTGATGGTGGCAATAGCTGTGGCCACAACAGTGATATGTGTTTATCATGAACCTGAGAATGTGCACTTTCAATTCAACATAAGCACTAGCTCATCTAATTTTTATAAGAGGCCCCAAGAGAACCAGCTACCAAACATTTCTTTCTTTTGTAATTTTATTTTATCTACAATATAACAGTTTATACTCTTTTTATCAACTCACCCCAGTTCCCATTACCCTGAGGGCTGTCCTTGGTGGTGTTAATGGTATTCACTGTGGTATCATGAAGGCCTCAGTCAGTTCCTGTAGGGTGTAGGGAATGGCATGACTCAGGGTATTCCTAGACACTCTAGGACTTCTATATTCTTCCTGTCCCCTCTTCTGCAATGTTCCCTGAGACATGGCCAGCCTGTTGGCAGTCTGATTTAATACTGGGTTCTCTGTAGCCTCAGATTTTCTGCTTTCATAGGTTTTGATTGATCACTGTGATTGTCATCATCACCCTGGAGCTGGTTGTCAGGCTATCAGTAAGAAAAGTATTCATGTCACCTCTGCATCTCCACTTTTTCCTGAGTCCTTGCAGATGTGGTAGAGGTGGCAAGTCTCATGGTGGACAGTCAGTTATCTTGCCTTATTGATGGATCTTGGCTTTCTTCATTTTCTCTACCATCTGTAAGATAAAACGGATTCTCCAACCAAGAGTGAGAGCAACTTGGGTTAAAGAGGATATACAAAGTTATTGGAGAAATGTTTTGGTGTGCAAGCCCACTCTGCTTCTCCAAAGAGCTGTGGGGCTTCTCTCTGATATCTGAGTTTTCTGACCATGAGATTCTGACTTGGTTTCCAGTACCAGATATGAGTTCTCTCCCACTGAGCTGGCCTTACATCCAAACAGAGAACAGTTGGTTACCTTCAGAGGCTGTGTGCCACTATTGCACAAGTATGAACTTCTTGTCCAGCTGATGGATTTCAAAGTATTCGGGGTTCCACGCTCCTTCGTGCTATTGGTGACCATTGTCCTCCAGTGGCCTCCATAGGGCTCTTCAGCACAATGAGGGCTAGCCTATTGGGGGAGGAACTAGTTTCCCTTTCAATTCCATCGTGGTGTCTTGATGTCCTATGACCTCAGCCTATAGTGCTTTTGGCAACAGGGTCTTACCTTTTAGCTCTGGGAAGTAATCAAGTGTTTGGGAAATGGACTACATTATTTTGGGGACCTCATGGATCTCCCTGGCCAACAGCTCACTGGGGGGGTGAGGGGGAGTGCATAACCCAATACTGGGCCTGTGATTTACAGGCCAAAGTCCATGATTTTAAGGTCAAGCTTTTTTCCATCTTCTGTCCAGACTGTCCCCCTTTCCCCTTTATTGATGGTTATATCTTGTAGAATGCAAGTCAGGATGAGGGTTTCTATGGAACTGATTTATATTGTCTAAACATTTGTGTAATTCCCTCCCCACCCTCTCTATATCCTACCCCTCCAAGCTCCTCCTGCCCCCATATTTCGTCCCTCCCCTTACCTATCAAGTGACTTCTCCTCTCCTCTCCTCTTTCCCTATTTCTTCTATCTACTAGTCTCATTACAGTTTTATGCCCATATTCCTGGTGCTACTACCATGTGCACTTGTCTTCAGTTGATCCCAGTTGGGACCTCAGATGAGAGAGAACATGAAGCATTTGTCTTTCTGACCCTGTTTGACCTTGCTTAGCATTTTTTCCAAGTCCATCCATTTCGATACAAATTTGACTATTTCATTTTTCCTAACCACTGAGTAGAATTCAATTGTGCATGTGTACACCATCTTCATTAACCATTTATTTTTCCATAGGCATCTTGGTTCATTCCACTTCCTGGCTATTGTTAATAGAACAGTGATAAAAATGGTTGAGCACATGTCTGTATGGTATATAGTAGAGTCTTCAGGGTTGTATTGGTTTGATTCAGGTGTCCCCCATAAACTTAAGTGTTCTGAATGCTAGTCTCCCCAGCTGACACAATTGGGAATTAACACCTCCTGGAGGCAGTGTATTGTTGGGGGCGGGCTTATGGGTATTATAGCCAGCTTCCCCTTGCCAGTGTTTAGCACACTCTCCTGTTCCTGTTGTCCACCTTATGTTGGCTAGGGGTGATGTCCACCCTCTGCTCATGCCATCATTTTTCCCTGCCATCATGGAGCTTCCCTCTTGAGCCTGTAAGCCAAAATAAACCTCTTTTTTTCCCACAAGCTGCTCTTGGTCAGATGATTTCTGCCAGCAATGTGAACCTGACTGCAACAGTAAAGTGTTACCGAGGAGTGTGATTGCTGCTAGACACCTGGCTGTGTGTCTTTGGAGCTGATTTTCAAGAGGAATGTGGAAGGATTTGAAACTTTTGCCTAAGAGACGCCTTGCAGTGCTATAAGTACAGCTTGATGGACTATTACAGTCAGAGCTGAAAGACCTGAATGCAGTAAGAACTATGGACTGTGAGGTTTGGCTTATGAGGGTGAGAAAGAGCTTTACTTGGATTGGGCTAGCAGTTTGTATGAGAACTTTGCTATTATGTCCATGTCCTGAGAAGTTGTGCAGGGTTGCTTTGTGTAGAAAGGAACTGGTGTGAGCAGAGGGATATGACAAAGGAAAAATGAAATCTTTGGGTGAACTCTGCCCAATCAGCTAAAATTGAGAAATTACAACCTTTGAGACTGGGCCAGCTGACCTGCACTGGGCAACAGGAAGAATACAGACTCTTTTGAAGGGGCTTGAATGCTGAAGGAGTGTCCTGTTCTTCAAAGTCTGATTTATTCCCCCTTGGATTAAGAAATTTGCACCCTACCTGGTATTATGGAGTATAAGAAATGCAGGAAAGAGAGGGTCATTGAGTTTGTAACGTGGTCTTGTGTTTTGGAAATGGCCTTGGGCAGTGTGAAGGAGGTTTGCTGGATGCCTGCATGGAGAACCCATGGGGTCATGAGGATGGACCGTGGGTTGCAGTGGAGACCCACTGGAGATGCCGGGACTAGGAGATGGCTTCTGAGGAAAGCTGCAGGCCCCAAATGAAGGTTTCCAGGACTGTGAGTAGCCTAGCTGGAGGGGCGGAATTAGAATTCCAGAGACTTGTTACTGGTTAGAATTATTGGACTTGGGGATTTATCACTGACTAGAGTTGTTGGACTTGGAATTAGAGAGTTTGACGTTTGCCCTAGTTGTTTTAAATTTTGTATTGGTTGAATATTTCTTTGCTTTGCTCAATGCCATCCTTTGCAGGGTAAATGTTTGTTCTGTGTCATTATGAGTTTTGGGGGGATTTTTTTTTTTTTTTGGTATTATAGCTCAGGTAAAAGACCTTGGATTAGCTGGGCATAGTGGTACACGCCTTTAATCCCAGCACTTGGGAGGCAGAGGTAAGAGGATCGCCATGAGTTCAAGGCCACTCTGAGACTACATAGTTAATTCTAGGTCAGCCTGGGCCAGAGTGAGACCCTACCTCAAAAAAAAAACAAAACAAAAAAAAAAAACTTATATTATGGAGATGTATGAACATAATTGGAATTGATAAAAACTATAGGGACTTTTAAAGTTGGATGAATGCATTGAATTTTACATCATGTATGGTTATCAATTTATGGGGGCCAGGGGTGGAATGTGGTGGTTTGATTCAGGTGTCCCCCATAAACTTAAGTGTTCTGAATGCTAGTCTCCCCAGCTCATGGCAACTAGAAATTAAAGCCTCCTGGAGGTGGTGTATTGTTGGGGGCAGGCTTATGGGTATTATAACCAGCTTCCCCTTGCCAGTGTTTGGTACACTCTCCTGTTGCTGTTGTCCACCTTATGTTGGCTAGGGGTGATGTCCACCCTCTGCTCATGCCATCATTTTTCCTGCCATCATGGAGCTTCCCACTCAAGCCTGTAAGCCAAAATAAATCTTTTTTTCCCCACAAGCTGCTCTTGGTCAGGTGATTTCTGCCAGCAATGCGAACCTGACTGCAACAAGGGTGTATGCTCAAAAGAGGTACAGCTGGGTCTAATGGTAGGGTTTTTTTTTTTTTTTGAAGCCTTTTGAGGAGTCTCCATACTGAGTCCATAGTGACTACACAAGTGTGCACTCCCACCAGCCCTGGATGACAGTTTCTCTTTCCCTATACCCCTGCCAGCATGTGTAGTCATTTGATTTTTTTTTTTTTTTTGGATGCTATTCTGACTGGAGTGAGATGGAATGTCATAGTCATTTTAATTTACATTTCCCTGATTAGTAGAGATGTTGAACATCTCTTCAGAGGTTTAATGGCCATTTGTATTTCTTCCTTTAAAAATTCTCTGTTCAGTTCCCTGCCCCGTGTTTTGAGTGGGGCACTTGATTTGATTTTTTTTTATTAAGTTTTTGAGTTCTTTGTAGATTCTAAATATTAAACCATTGTCAGAGGTATAGCTGGGGAAAATTTTCTCCCATTCAGTGGGTTGTTTATGGAGCCTGTTGATGGTTTGTTTATCTGTACAATAGCTTTTTATTTTCGTGAGGTTCCAGTTGTTGAGTGTTTGCCTAATTCCATAGACTGCTGGAATCTTGTTCAGAAAGGCCTTCCCTATACCTATATCTTACAGTGTTCTCCCTACTTTTTCTTCTAGTCGATTTAGACTTTGGGGTCTTAGGTTGAGGTTCTTGATCCACTTGGAGTTGATTTGTATGCAAGTTGAGAGGAAGGGGTCCAATTTCACTCTTCTGCATGTAGCTATTCAGTTTCTCCAACATCATTTGCTGAAGAGGCTGTCTTTGCTCCAGTGAGTGGTTTTGGCCTCTTTGTCTAACACCTGGTAGCTATAGTTACTCAAACTCACACCTGGACCTTTAATTCTATTCCATTGATCTATGTGCCTGTTTTTGTGGCAGTACCATGCTGTTTTTATTACTATTGACTTATAACAGAGCTTGAAATCAGGTATGGTGATACCGCCAGCGGTGTTTCTTTTGTTGAGTACATTTTTGGCTATATTTGGCCTTTTTGTGCTTCCATATGAATTTAAAGACTGCTTTTTCTAACTGTGTGAAGAATGTGGCTGGGATTACATTGAATCTGCATATTGCTTGTGATAGTATGGCCATGTTAACAATGTTAATTCTTCCAATCCATGAGCCTGGAAGGTCGTTCTATAGTCTCGTGTCTTCCTCCAGTTCTTTCTTTAATGCTTTTATGTTTTCATGTGTACATCTTTTGCTTCCTTGGTTTGGGAGATCCCAAGGTATTTGATTTTTTGTGGCTATTGTAAATGCAACAGATTCCCTGATTTCTTTTTCTGTATTGTTGTCACTGATATATACAATGGCTAGTGATTTATGTATATTGATTTTATATCCTTCCATTTTGATGAAAGCCTTTATCACTTCTAGGAGGGTTTGGGTGGAGTTTTTTGTTCCATTATGTATAGAATCGTGTCATCTTCAAATGGGGCTACTTTGACTTCTTCCTTTCCAATAGGTTTCCCTTTTATTTCTTTCTCTTATCTTATTTCTTGAGCTAAGACTTCAAGTACTAAGTGGAAAAGCAGTGGGAATGAGCACCCCTGCCTAGCTCCAGACCTTAATGGGAATGCTTTGAGTTTTTCCCCATTTACTATGATGTAGACATTAGGTCTGTTGTATATTGCCTTCATAATGTTTATATATGGGCCCTCTACCCATACCTTCTCCAGTGTTATAGTCATGAAGAGATGTTGAATTTTGTCAAAGAACTTTTCTGCATCTGTTAAGATGATCATGTGTTTCTGGACTTGTCTGTTTATGTAATGTGTTACATTTACTGATTTCCATATGTTGAACAACCCTGAATCCCTGGGATAAAAGCTACTTGATTGAGGTGGATGACAGTTTTGATGTGTTCTTGAATTCTGTTTGCAAAAGCTTTATTCAGAATTTTTGCCTCTAAATTCACACATAGTTCTCTTTTTTGTTGTGTCTCTGTCTGGTTTTGTTATTAGTGTAATGTTGGCTTCATAGAAAGACTCAGTGAGCATTCCCTGTTAATTTTTGTGGAATTACTTGAGAGAAATTGGCTTTAGGTCTTCCATGAAGGTCAAACCCTCTGGGCCTGGACTTTTTATTGGGAGGCTTTTAATTACAGTGCCACTCTCATTTGATGTAAGGCCTCCATGCAGTTAGTTTATCTCATCTGGTTTAGTTTTGGTAGGTTGTACGAGTTAAGGAATTCTTCTATTTCTTGCAGATTTTTCAATTTTTTGGAATCTAGATCTTTGAAATATGTCCTGATGATTCTCCAAATTTCAGTAGGGTCTGTCATAACATGTTCCTTTTTTTTCTGAACTTGTTAATGTAATCCTTCCTTTTTTTCCCCTTTTGATCAGATTGGTTAAGGGTTTATCAATCTTGTTTATTTTTTTTTCAAAGAACCAGCTCTTTGATTCATCAATTTTTAAATTTTCTTTTATTTCTAATTCATTGATTTCTGCTCTAATCTTGATTATTTCTTTACATCTAGTACTATTGGGTTTGGATTGTTGTCATTTTCCAATGCCTTTAGCTGGATGGTTAAGTTATTGATTTGAGCTCTTTCTGTTTTTGTAATGAAGGCATTTAATGCTATAAACTTCCCTCTTAAGACTGCCTTCATTGTGTCCCATAAGTTCCAGTTTGTTGTGTTTTCATTATCATTCAGTTCCAGAATTTTTTTAATTTCTATGTTTATTTCTTTGACTACCAGTGAATTATTTAATAGTGAGTTGTTCAGCCTTCAGGTGTTGGTGGATTTTCTGTTCTTTACCTTGCTCTTAATCTCTGGTTTAATTGCATTGTGGTCTGATAAGTGTATGGAATTATGTTGATGTTCTTGAATTTATTGAGACATGTTCTATGTCCTACTATGCTATCTATTTTAGAGAAGGTTCTGTGAGCTGCTGAAAAGAATATGTATTCTGTGGAATTAGGATAGAATATTCTGCAGAAGTCCAACTGATCTATGGCATTGTTTAATTACTTTATTTCACAGTTAATTTTCTGCTTAGATGATCTGTGTAATGATGGTAGTGGAGTATTATAATCTCCAACTATAATTGTGTTGGGGTATTTTTGCTTTATTGTCTAAGAGATTTTGCTTTATAAAAATTGGTGCTCCTGTGTTTGGTGCATGTAGATTTATGATTGTAATATCCTCTTGTATTGTTCCTTTAATGGGTATGAAGTAGTCTATCTCTTTTGATTACTTTTGGTTTGCAGTCTATTTTGTCTGGTATCAGTATGCTACTACTCATTTTATTTCGCAGGCAAGAAATCTAAGGTTCACAGAGCTTGAGTGATTTGCCCAACATTCATGCTTAAGCTAAGATTACAAACTACATACTTCCTGAATAAGTGGATGGTTTAATGAATAAATGCTTGGATACACACATGAATCAGCTGTATCTGATAATCAGAATCTGTGGCAGCCCTGACACTGATTTATGTTGTTGCTTTAAGCATACCCTCTGTCTTATTTTTCCATCTATAATAATTCTCACCTTATCAACCTGAAAGCCCCAGTGCTAAGAATCAGAAAATGCATGGGGAAGCCAGTCTTATTAAATGGCTGCTTATGCTTGTGATTTAACTGAGCTAAGGAGTACACAGAGAGCAGCTAAAGTATTATTCTTGAGCGTATTTGGTCAGAAAAAGTTGGCAGTTGAATGAGACAGGTAAAGAAGGTCTCTCCTTACCAATGTGAGTGAACATCATCTGGCCCAAATAGGGCCTGATATGAACAATCAGAGGAGACACATGTTCTCTCTCTTAGAAAACTTCCCTGGAACATTAGTGCTAGAGGTTTTCAGGCTTCTAAGTCCCAGCATTTGTACCAGTACACCAGCTGCACCCCTTCTGGTCTTACCTCTTGGGACTTAGACTGAATTATACTAACATGCCTGGTTCTGCAACTCATTATCCATTCTTCTTGAATCCACAATTGAGTAAGCCATTTCTATAAGAACTCTTCTTTATATAGCTCTAAACATCCTATTGATTTTGATGTTATGAAGAACCCTTATGGATACACTACCTTACCCTGTGCTTGCCCATGGCTGCTTCATCCATTCTAAACATTCTTTTGTTCATATCTTGCTTTATGTGGCAATCACTCCCTGACCCCAGTTCTGACAACAATGCTCTTCCCTTCACTTGTCTGCTCAGCCCTGTCTTACTACACTATCATCTTGTGGCTACTTGTAGGCTGCCTCACTAATCTCTTTGACAGCAGAGACCATGATGTTATATCTGTATCCCAAGAGTCTGGTTCTATTCTTATTATATAGAAGTTCTCACAGAATGTTTGCTGCATGTATGTATGTCAGCCAGGGCACTTCTACCACCAGGACACTATGCTGCATCAGAAAGGCCTGACTTGGGGCAGATCTTGAAAGACTATTAACTGTGCATCTCCCCAACCAGTGTGGCTGGAAGAAGCCTTTTGGTATCTGTAAACATTCATTGACTGATGTCGAGTGGAATGAAAAGAAAATGAATTCAGTTGAGTCTGAGAAAAAATACTTTGCTTACTGAATTAATTATATATTATTTTCACTTAATTCTTTAGGTCGGGGTTTCTCAACCTCAGCACTACTGAGCTCTTGGGCCAGATAATTCCTTTTGATAGGTCCTACCTATTGCTTTATAAGATTGGTATCAGTAACCTTGCCTTAATCCATGAGAGGCAGGTATCATCCTCATCTATCATTTATGACAGCCAAGAATATCTGTGATATGTCTAAATATCCCCTGTGGGGCAAAATCACCCTACCCCAGATGACAGCTAGGCAGTATTTGGATTTTTGCATCCTTAGGTTAAATATATTCTTCAGAGGATGTAGAGATAGGATTGAGAAGTGATATGTAAGCGGTCATACAACAGCTTCCTTGAGATCTAGGATGACCTGAAGTGTTAGGTAAATGTTAGAGATGCTAAGCAATCAGTTCCTAATAGCTTATGTGAAGGACATTATCTTTGGGGGAGGGGGGGTAGTGGCAGTGTGCAGAGGTTCCCAGACTCAGATGCAATGTCCAAGGGGATTAAGTAGGGTTTGAAAGAAGAAATTGGAACCCAAGTACAGGCAGGGTCCCTGGACAGGGATTAAGATGGGATAGAGAAAGGAGGAACCCTGTGGTTGGGGAAATGGACTTCAGAGCCTTCATGAACAGCTGTCAATATGACAAACCATAGACTTATATTTCTTAGCCCCCCAAAAAACACAGCTTGATCCCCAGGGTGAGTAAGTGGTCCCAGGTGGGGTAGTGATTGGAGTTTCTCCAACAGACCTCCCATCCATGAGATGACACTCCTTCCCTCAATAAGTCATTCCCGACATTGGAACACTGACTTTTCCAGAAATTAAGGCTGTTTTCTTTTTTTTGTCGTGCTTGTATGCAACCATGTAACACAGATCATTCAACGATTTGACTGTCCCACCCTGGAAACAAGGATTTGTTTCATAACACAGTCTGGGACCTGTCCAACTAGTTTCCACTGAGGCCTGTGACAGCCTTTCCAGTGCTCATTCAGTAACAGGTCTGCACCACGAGGCTCAGTTTACAAGAGGAACCACCAGGGTGGTGCCTGCACCCATGCCAGCATGGGGATGAAAACCAGAAGGAAGGAAAGCAGTGGAAGGATCCAGAATTCTGCTCACAAATTGCAAACCCCAGATGTCTGGAACTTGAACTTGCAAGTGGGATTGGCCTAACGGACTGCTGATTTCATGCAGATGTGAACACCAGGTAGCATCAGTTTGAGTTACCAAGTGAAGGAAACACACACACACACACACGCACACACACACACACACACGAGACACAGAGACACACAACCTTTCTAAATACACACTCTTAGAGAAAAGCAAGTGTTTCCAAAGATTACTGATTTATCACATGGAGATATCGTGTTACTCTATTTTGTAATACTCATCACTGAACACACACATTCAAGGTGATTTTAATATTGTTAGCGCTCAAAAATTGGCCCTAATCTGAGAAAGCATGTTGTTAATGTTTCAGTTTTGACATTCTGCTCTGCAAAGTAAAGAGGGATAACTGCTTGAAAACCGACTTTCAGCAGTGTTTCCTATGAGCCAGAGCCTACACAAAACCAAAGAGAACAAAAGAAAGTATAAAATGGACAGAATTGAAACAAAGTTATTTGAAAGCCAGGGCCTAAAAGTAAACTATTGATAGTTGTGTGGTGTTTGGCTGTCTCTGATCAACCTACTGAAGCATATTGGGGAAGAGTCGGAAGTGGCTGGCCAGAGGAGAAATGGAGAGAATATTGGGTTTTTTTTTAATTATTTTTTATCATTATGAACTTTACAGTATGACCATATTGCATATTGGTCATATTCCTTTTGGGTTATACACTTACATCCCCTCTCTCCCACCCTCATTCCACTGAGGGCCCTCCTCTGTGGTATCACTGTGAGGTCATTAATGCATCAGTCTCAGTGATGGGGAAAATGCCTCAGGATACTTCCTCACCTTCTGGCTCTTAACAATTTCTCTGCCCTTTGTTCCACAGTGTTCCCTGAGCCTTGGTAAGCAATTGGTGGGAGAGAATTCATAGCTGGCATGGAGAACCAATTCAAAATCCTATGGCTAAGAAGGTAGTAGACTCTAGAGAAGTGTCCACTGTTCTTTGGCTGAGAAGAGAGGGTACACCCATCAAAATCTTTGAAAGGACTGTGCTTACCCCCTTTCATTCCTGCAGTTCTCAGTCTTGGTTGGAGAATCTGCTTTATACAGATGACAGCAAATATCACGGAGAACCAAGCTGTTTCTTTTTAATGCTCCTTTTATTTCAAACTCTATTTTTTCCTGAGACAAGGTTTCCCATTGTGATCCAGGCTGACCTTGAACTCAAAGAAATCCTTCTGCCTCAGCATCATAAGTACTGGGCTTTCAGGGATGAGTTATTAGCCCAGCATTAGTAAAAACCAAAGTCTAGCTGGGCAAAGTGGTGTGTATCTGAAGTCGTAACACTCTAGAAGCTGAAATAGAAATAGCAAAAATTCAAAGCCAGCCTAAGGTATGTATTATAAGACCCTGTCTCCAAACAGAAGCAAGTGCCTAGAGAGGTGGTTCAGTGGTCAAGGTGTTTGCCTGCAAAGCCTAATGACCTGAGTTCAAATATGCAGTACTCACATAAAGCCAGATGCACAAAGTGATGTATGCAACTGGAGTTCCTTTGCAGCAGCTAGAGGCCCTGGGGTGCCCATTCCTTGTCTTTCTTTCTTTCTCTCTCTCTCTCTCTCTCTCTCTCTCTCTCTCTCTCTTTATCTCTCACTCACTCTCTCCTGAGCACCTTTAAGTCCAGCACTAAGAAGGCTGAGGTAGGAGTATGGCTGTGAATTCCAGGCCAGCCTGGGACTGCATAATGAATTCCAGGTCAGCCTGGCCTAGAGCAAGACCCTACCTCCTCAAAACAATAAATTAACAACAAAAAAAAAGAAAAGAAAAAAAAAGAAATGGTGGATGAGTTAGTTTGTCAAGAGACCTCAAGTGATATAACGGAAGGAAGAAGGGACACGGGATGAAGGGTAGGATGAAAATAGCTGAGATAGCAAGCTCGATTTCTAAATTAATCTTTAATGAAAGAAAAGAAATTGGAGCAATTAGGAAGCAATGGAAGTAATGAAATCTTTACCCAAATTGTTATTGTCAAAACATAGATACAAGTCAGACTGAGAAGTAGGTATGTGTACAAACCAGAGGGTTCTGACATCATGGCTCTGGGGTATTAAGGAAATTGCCTAACATACTGAACCACTTATAAGTGATCTCAGTTACAAATTATTAAAAAAAAAAAAAAAAAAACCATGGCAAATTGAGAATATAGCCCGAGGCACAGCACAGGGAGAAGGGTGGCAGTGAAGTGTTAAGAGTTGCCATTGCTGAAATCACTTGCCAGTTTGTCATGCTATCTTCCAGTATTATGTAATTATTTTCATAAAGAGAATTCAGTCTAAACTAGACAAGAAAATGAGATGCAAATATGTATCAGGCAAACTTAAATAATTAATTGAAGACAATTTTATTTTTTCCAACAATGTATCTTCTGAGACTTTTTAAATAGGCCGGTAAGACTTCTGCTTGGAGCTTTGTAGAAAATTGCTCTAAGCTTATGTTACTGGCATGACCTCCAAAGATGTGAGGTTCCAAAGACTTGGAGGAGACAGAAAGATCCACGAGTGGACATGACATGACGAAATATAGTCTTGAGGGCATGGCTTCAGAATGTTCTACAACAGTGAGCTCAGCATCTGGCCACCTTACTCCCTAAAGGAGAAAGGTTTTATCACAGTCACAACTCAAATAAGACAAGTGGAAGAAAGTCTGGCCAATATCCAGAGACAGTAAAGCGCTTAAAAGAGGTTCTCAGGTTTCATGGGAATCCAAAAAGCATTGCAAGGTCAGCCATGGAGCAGTGGCGGAGGCCCCCTGGGCACTTGGCTGACAGCCTGCTGAAAGCCTGTCTGTGTGTGGCACGATTTGTGTAGCTTATTGGTGACAGAACCACTGTGTTGCACTGCCCCAGAGCTGTGTATTGGCCGACTATTATCAGAGACATCATGGAGCACGTACAGAGACAGGATAGTTCTGTGAACTTCAGAGCAGACTCCATTTATGCTGAAATTCTGGCTCCTCCTTGTAAGTTAACTTCTCTAGGCCTCAATGTTTTCACCTGTTAAATGGGACTAATAAATCGGATACAACTGAGGAGTTGAAAGAATTAGAGATAATATAGTGAATACATTTAATAAGAATCCAATGAATGTTTGGTTTCCTTGACTGTATCTTAATTTTTGGAAGTCTGGTTTGGTAAACTTTTATTCCTGGTAGCTAACTGTAGAGATAGGAGATGAGAAACCATTACTAGTGCATTCTAGTATTGATTGATTTGGAGTAGTGTGCTGATATCTGCAGGAACATATATCTGCCTAAGGATGGGGAGAAGCCGGCCCATGAAAGAAGCTTTGTTGTCATCTCCCTGCAGGAAGATATATAAAAATCTTTGATTCTCCATTCCTGGTTCCCAAACAGGGGAATTTTTTTCCTCACCTTCAGGTGACATGTGCCAATACCTAGAGTCATTTTTGTTGGCATACTTAGGAGGGGGTTGCTACTAGATCCTATAGGGATGATGGTCCAGAGCAGATTCAGATCCCTCGAGGGAAGTGACAGAGAATCCCAATTCTAAAGCTATCGAGGATAGGATCATTTTCATGTATTTCCATGGTGAGGAAGGGAAGTTAGTTACCAGGGCAGTAATCTGACATTCTTTTCATGGCCGCTGCTCTTCCTGTCTCCCATTCTTCCTTCCAAGGTTCTGGCCTAAAGGCATCTGACTTTCAAAGCGGGCTGTCCCTAAGGAGGCAGAGAGATGCCTCCACTTCCCTCTGTGCATGTGCTTCGGTGTAAGATGTGGAGGACATTGATCCGCATGAGTAGGGAGACTGAGAAAGACAACTTTAAGAAAAATGAAAGTTTGGGTGCTACTGGGAAATACTTGATAGTGAGAGACAGTTAATATTTATACTTCCTCTTTTATCCATGACATACTAAAATATCTAGAGATATAAAGCACGTATATATTCCTTGTGCTTATAACTCTTACACAATGATAAAATCCAAACAAAGTCACAAATCAAATATAAAGCCAATAATATTTAATAATTTAATGTGATGGATATGATTCTTTAGCTAAAACTCAATTTCAGCTCACTATGTGAATGGTATCCTGGCTGCTGAGGAATAAGTTATTCTGAATTTAGCATGCTAATACTAATGTGGACTCTATGATGATTCAATTTTTCCATTACTTTTTATTTTCTTTGCAAGCTACTGCAAAACCATTCCTGGTGCAAGATGCAGTGACATCAGTCGGATGGGAAACATCTTTCATGTTTAATCTATGTCTTCTTTCCTCCTTTGCCTAGATGATTAGTCATTGGCTTTGATGTAATCATAAACAAACTGTAAAAGTGGACAGTATTTTCTTGAATGTTAGTCATGATGAGAGTCTTAAAAATTCCTATATGAATATATCATTTGGCACTTACGTAAAACTGTGTTTTAAATCATCATGGAAACTCACAGAGTTCTTGGGAATTTGTTGTGAACCAAGGCCCTTCAATTCTATCAACATCTAATTGAGAAACAATATAGGAAACGCAAAAAGCAGGACAACCAAGGTGTGTCGAGCCATCTGTTGGCTGTGTATTTCAGTGGTTCTTCTCTCAGATTCTTGGCTCTTGAAAGGAACTAGAAAGATTCTTATAATGAAGCAAGTGAAGCATGGGTTGTAGGAGATGGTCCAGGTCAGGACAAGGCTGGTCTATGACCAGGACAGCAGTGCTAACCTGGTGGACCCAACTAGAACCAAGTGAGGTTAGTTATGCAAAAGCCAATTAAGCTTATTGATTCATTAAAGAATGAATGACTGGGAGTGAGGGGATATAAGACTATAATCTATATGAAATTTGTATATATATTAAAAAATAAATAACATGAAATAAAAATGAATGAAATTAAACTGTCTAAGCAGATGACAAAAATAAGGGGCAAAAGTTCATATCTAAATAATAGATGATTCAATCATTCATTTCTGCATGTGTATATGTTGAATACTTAGTTCCTATAGTATCTAGATATTTAGTAAACAGAGTGGACATGGCTCCTTCAACTCAAGAGGCAATAACAGATGTGTGGACCAAGATGCAAGTCAAGGACAGAGGCTATTTGCTTCTTACCCTATTTGGCATGCCCCTATTTGGGGCCAGAGCTGAAGCTGGGTCTTTCTGAGGGAAACAGACTTCAGGCAGAGGCTGTCTTCCTGCTCTACAAGTAGGGAACTGAGAGGTGTGCCTATCCTTTATCACCTGGTGTGGTAGTTTGAATATATGTCCCCCAATATATTCAGTGTTTTATTAGTTATAGTTTGCATCTGCAATCACCTTGCTACAGGCAATGTCACTGGGGGCTGGTCTTAAAGTGTTAATGGTATGGGTTTGAGATTCCATTGTAGAGATATGCAAATGTGCCTAGCAGGAGTTCCTGAAGTGTGCTGTGTGACCTTTTGGCTGTAGTTTTGCTCTGTGTGCTGTGGTGGCTGGCTTGGCTTTGCTCTCTTGCCTCGTCCTGTGGAGAGCAGGCCACTTCTTCTGCCTTTATGGAACTTCCCCTAGATCTGTAAGCTTCAATAAATAATATCCCTTCCTCCATAACTGTGCCTGGTCTGGAAGTTCATCTCAGCGAACCTAAAGCTGTCTGCTACAGTAAAGTGGTACCGAGGAGTGTGGGGTGAGATGAACCTGACCATGTGGATATTCGTCTTTTGGAACCTTTGTTTTGGAGGAATGGGCATGGACTTGGTGCTTGCAACTGAAGGTGCCTTCTGGAGTGGTAAGCCAAGTTTTATGGACTATTCTGATGAGAGTTTGAGAATGCTAAGTACAGACTGTATTGAACTTTGAGGCTTGGCTTATGAGCTTTCTAAGGGGAAGGAAAGACGGCAGAGGACTTTATTGGAACTGGGCTACTGGCATAAGGGATGGTTGCGTTCAGCTATCCAGGCCCAGAATGTTTGATCAAGGTTATATTTGTAATGGACTGATGTGCTTGGCTAAAGATATCGGACTGAGATTTTGAGATTTTAAGTTGGAAAACCTCAAGCAAGTTAAAAGCAGAGGCACTGAGACTGGTTTTAGGTTACTGGAGCTGCTATTGTCAACACATTAGCAATCTTAAAGGAAGGTGGAAGGAAGGTGGCCTGACTTGATTTATTTAAAACAATGGAGAGGATGCCTGAGGAAAGGCTGTTAAAAATGCAAATTCTTGGAAAGAGCTGACTGGAGAAGGAACCTGCTTTTCAATGCTATGGTTTATTTTGTCCCTGGATTAAGAATATGGCTGTGTCCTGCACACCTGGTATTAGTTTTGAAAATATGAAAAATGCATAGAATGGTCATGAATTGCACACGGTTCCCGGAGCCGCTGCTGAGATGCAGCATGAGGCAGGGCATGAAGTCCCTGAGGAATAGGCTGGAAGAGCCTTTTGGAAGATGGACCGTGGTTTGCATGGAGACCTGAAGATGTTTTGGATATACCAGGACTGTGCAAAAGGGCTACCATGGAGTGCAGTGTTGGCATGGGATGAAAGTTTTCCCTGGCGACTCTGCCCAGCTGGAGGGGTGGAATTGGAAAACCTGGAGACTGTTAGTCTCTGGTTATATTGAACTTGAACTGCAGAAGCTTGATGACTGCTGATGGTGGTTGAGTTTGCATTGTTTTAGTTTCTCCTTGCTATGCGTTATACCAGTTAAAATGTTTACTCTGTGCCTTTACATGTTGAAAGTATTTAACTTGTTTGATTTTACAGGGCTCACTATCTTAAGTTGATCAAGACTGTGAGAACCTTTGAAATTGCACTGAGTACAATTTACAATGTGTGATAGTTATAAATCTATTGGGGGCCAGGAGCTAAATATATTGGGGGCCAGGGGCGGAATGTGGTAGTTTGAATATATGTCCCCCAATATATTCAGTGTTTTATTAGTTATAGTTTGCATCTGCAATCACCTTGCTAGAGGCAATGTCACTGGGGGCTGGTCTTAAGGTGTTAATGGTGTGGGTTTGAGATTCCATTGTAAAGATATGCAAATGTGCCTAGCAGGAGTTCCTGAAGTGTGCTGTGTGACCTTTTGGCTGTAGTTTTGCTCTGTGTACTGTGGTGGCTGGCTTGGCTTTGCTCTCTTACCTCATCCTGTGGAGAGCAGGCCACTTCTTCTGCCATTATGGAACTTCCCCTGGATCTGTAAGCTTCAATAAATAATATCCCTTCTCCATAACTATGCCTGGTCTGGAAGTTCATCTCAGTGAACCTGAAGCTGTCTGCTACACCTGGACAGAGACTTCTGCTTTCAATTATAGCTCTATGGTCTCATTAACTCCAGAAATGTCAACATGTATCTCCACAAACAGCTATGTTTTTTTAAAGATATTCACTAAATAGAATTGGCCTACATATATGATAACAGCCTTTAGCTGCCAGTCTGGAAATGGCTATCACAAGTCTCCTGGGCCCCAGTGAAAGTCATTCTGGGACTCTACCATGAGTCAAGAGGTAAAATGGAGGAAAGAGAAGTTAGGGAGGAAAATAAGAAGGCAAGCTAGATCAGGGCTGACTTTGTAATTGGTAGCTTCTGAAGATCACAGACAACAGTAATAAATACAGTCTGGACAGTATTAACCTTCAAGGAAACCATTATGATGGGCAAAGCTCAGCAATCTCTGGGAGTCCATTTTTCCAAAATATTCTGGTTTAAAGCAGGATCTCCTCTAACAGCTAGAATCTGGCAGAGGGAGGGAGGGAATGAAGGAGAGAGAGAGAGAGAGAGAGAATCAATATACCAAACAAGTCTGGCAGTGGTTGAGGAGTAAGAATGAATGGATGAGTAATAGAATCAAGCCTAATACATAATCTGGGCACAAGCCTTTCTAGGCTTAGGGAGGCAATACAGCCCTACTGGTGAGGTAAGTATTTGAGAGCAGGTGATTCCAGGCATGGTGTTCACAGGTTCAGGAACTAGACACAGGTGGTTCAGTAGCCCCAGGATGGGCATAAGAACAGGCATAAATGGAGCAAGTAGAGAATAGGCTCTGCTGGTTCTGCAAAGAAGTGCAGCCAGTTCTCATGTCTGTGGCTGATGCAAACACTGGGAGGGAGTGTTCTAAGAGGCCATCCGTCCGTAAGGGCACCCTTATATCAACCCTTGAGCTTGAGTGCAGGTGGAATGTGGGACTTGGTCCAGCCCATAGATTACAAAAAAGAGGATGGATTTATCACGTCCAATATACTCTGCTGAGTTGTGCATATAAGCTGTGGTGTCTCATGATCAGGTGCATTCAGTGCAACACATGCTTTGCTGAAATGGAGAGGAATGTGGGGTACTCACCTAAGTTGGCTTGAACAAAACACAAGATGTACTACTCCATTGCTTTTCGGCCTGGTCTTATTTCAATCCGGAGTCTCTTTTCTGATTCCAGAGCCTGTGGAACTCCAATCGTTCTTGAGTCTCTGCTCCCCTGTGGGACTAAGGTTCCAGGAGCACATGGCCATGCCCAGCTGTTTATGTAGGATCTAGAGATTCCCATTCTGGGGGTCTCATGCCCTCTCAGACCTTCAGGTTTGTGCAGGAGTGCACTTAACCACTGAGCCATCTCTCTTTCCCTTCAGGGCAATTTTAGCCAACATTATCTTCAATTTAAAATGGGATTAAAGGACATAACCCCAACGTAAGTCAAGGAGCATCTTTTGGATCTTGAATCCTGTATAATCTGAGAGCCACATAAAAAAATGGTCTCCAGTAGAAACGAGTGGACACACAGGGCTAGAGGGATGGCTTAGCAGTTAAGGCATTTGCCTGCAAAGCCAAAGGACCCAGGTTTGATTTCCCAGGACCCACGTTAGCTAGATGCACAACGTGGGGCATGTGTCTGGAGTTTGTTTGCAGTGGCTGGAAGCCCTGCATGCCCATATATTCTCTCTCTCTCTCTCTCTCTCTCTCTCTCTCTCTCTCTCTCCCTCTCCCTCTCCCTCTCCCTCCCTCCCTCTTTCTCTCTCCATCTTTCTCTATGTCAAATAAATAAATAAATAAATAAAAATAAAATATTAAAAAGAAAAGAGTGGACACTGGCTGACAGCTAGTTAAAAGAGAGAAAGAGAGAGAGAGGCCTCAATAACACAGCCATGAGGAAATGAACTCTGCCAATGATCAGAAAAACTTGGAAGTATATTTTTCTTCCATCATGCTCCCAGATGACAATGTTGATTGTATCTTTTGAGGCCATGAACAAAGGCCCAAGTCAGTCATGTCTCAGACACTGACTATGAAATTATGAAATAATAAATCCGTGTTTTAAGTTGCTGAGCTTGTGGCAATGTGTCATGCAGCAGCAGATAACAGATGTATTGTCTAGATGGAAATTCCAGATCTCTCTCTTTCTCACTAACTGTGAATTAAAATGGTACCTAAATTTTGTGCTTCAGGTTGTCATTAGGAAAATTGATAAAGGATCTTCTTGCCTATATTCATGTCTTTCCTCATTGCTGTGATGAGGTGTTTGACAGAAGCAACTTCAAGGAGGAAAGAGGTTGATTTTAACTCACAGTTTCAGGGGTCAAGTCCATGATGGCAGGAAATGCATGATAGATAAGGCGGCTTGGTCCATGGTGGCTGAAGCTTGTAGTGCTAATTTTTTACCTCATGGCAGATCAGAAGGCAGAAAACTTGGCTCAGAAACAGAAATGGACATCACCTTCAAGGTCCATTCCCAGTGACCCACTTGTACTAGCTGGGCCACAGTCCCAAAGACTCCACAACCTCTCCAGACAGAGCCTCCATAGGAACAAGTGTCCAAACATACAAGGCTGTGCGGGACATTCAAATCATAATATTGCATTTTGGGATTTTAAGTAGCTGAATACAAATGTATTTATAACTAGCTATATGCATTTCTGCAGGCTTCCATGTTTATTCCTGCCTGCTACAATGTACTTACCTAGTAGTGGGCATTTGGTTGCAAGCTCCCAGTCACAGCATACTGCTAAGACTGCTCCCATCCTGCCATCAACCCTGCCACTCCTTGCATGGTTATAAGGATTGTTATAAGGACCCATTGTCTGTTGACCCAGACCATCCAGGACCTCCTGCCCCAGACTACACAGTTCATCAAGCCTTGACTCTTCCTGAATTAGCCTGATGCCATATATATATATATATATATATATATATATATATATATATATATATATATAGAGAGACCAAGCCAAGCCCAGGACACTTCAGCTGATTACACTCATAGACCATTCAGAACATCAATCTGTGCTGGAAAGACTCTTTGCATAGGCTGAGGGCTCCAATAAGTCAAACTCAGACCCTGAGTCTAATTCTATCTGAAGTGCCTTATCTTCATAATCAGTTCCCATTACAAACAGAAGAGGAAATGGTGAAGGTGATTATAAACACTGCTGGATGATACCAAGAAACTTCAAAGGCACAGCAGAAAAGTCAGGAAAAGTGATTTAAAGGAAGTTGGACCTTGGGTGGCAAAGAGTCAACCAATTCCATCATAGAATGACCTCAAACCTAAGGCTCCCAAGTTTAAAACAATGTAGAGCATACAGTCGGTGTTCAACAGTACTTGTTGATTTAAATCAAATCAATATTACAAACCATGTGTCCTCTTGGCCCAAATGCCTCATCTGTAAAATGAAGCTGGCAATCTCTATATGGTAGTGCTGCCATAAGTAATAAACTGTCCACATGCCTAAAGTAAAATTATGCTCATGGTATTTGCATTATAGTATCAGCATCATGGTATCAGCATTACCAGTAAATAGCAGTTATGCTAGTAGAAGGAGAAAAGATTAAAGACTTTATATCATTACCGTCCAGTAGAAATATGCTGCACTGCAAATACAAGTCATGTAGTATTTTAAATTTTCTAGTGGTTCCATTAAGGGGGAAAGAGAAGCAAGTGACTAATTTTAATATCATATTTGTTTAAATTCCATGTCTTCAGACAATCAATGTAAGATTATGGAGTTATCTTCTGCATCTCTTTTTAATGAAGTGCCGTACACAGGAGCACCAGTGGCACAAGAGTTTAGCACACGGTACTTAGATGAAATGTATGAAATACAGTACACATTTTCCACCTACAGAGCATCTGAATTCAGATCAGTCACCTTTCAAGTGGCTGCCACAATGGCCAGTCCACAAAGTGAATCACCAAGTCAGTGACTTGGATGAAGTGGTTTGTTGAGGTGTTTATGCCTATTCCAATCTCTGTTTGAGTTATGTCCTTTGAAGTAGAGTGAAAAACAGACTATTGCAAGCCACAAAAGCAGTTTCAGGATCCTGCGAGCAGATTCCTGTTGTTAGTGACCCTAGTGTCATAGCCCAGATGTTTTTAACACCTACCTCAGCTGGCTCACCAATAAGAGGCCAAACTGTGGCCAACCAAAACCATCAACAGTTAAAGAAAGGGATCTTAATCCTGTCTCTCTCCCCTCCTTCTTTGGACACAAAGTCATTCTGGGATTCACTGTTTTCAGGACTGAAGACAGTAGGGAAACAACACTGTGGAGGAATTGGGATCTCTCAGTTTTCTCCTCAGCATTGTTCCTTCTCATGGGTTATTTCCCAGCACTTCTTCCAATAGCATGTTCTTAGTGGAAAGAACATACTGCAGGCACCTCTTCCCTGACCTTCTGCCCTGCATCAGCCCAACCACTGCTCTCCAAAGATGGGCAAAGTAGCTGCGTGCCTACAGGAAAGGGGCACCTTGGTGGAGTGCCATTTGACTGAATATTAATTAGTGTGGCAGCTAGTTCTGGGCAATTAATTCCAAACTCCAGATGTTCCTATTCTAACTAAAATTCAGATTTAAAAAAAAAAACACAAAATTAATTGGTTAGTATCTTGTTCATTTCTGGTGTCCTGTGGTGAAATAATCCAGGGCCACTGAGCTGATGGATTTTGCTCTGTTCCTCTGAACTTTCAATAATATTTTAATGCACTAGCTCTTTCCATCCCTCCTCTGCCCGTGGGGTATATTTTCCCTTCCATGTCCTTCAGAGGCAGCCATGCTCTATTTCCCTTCAACACAATGCCCATTCTAATAGAGGGAAATGTGGAAAATATGATAGAATGAAAGGACATCATGTTTGTGTATCCAAAGGAGAGGGAAAGGAAGGCTCGAATCTTCATTTGAACCATTTATGGAATCTTTCAAAAATTAAGTTCACAGTAAAGAATTTCCTTAGATGGAATTTAATAACATATCTACTTTTTGACATCTTTGTAAGACCTTGACAATCATTAGCATTGATCCAAGCTTGAGAGCAAGTTCCAATTAATCAGAGATAAAAGGGGAAAGAGAGAGAATATAGAAGTGGTGGTCACCCAGAAAACATGTCTCCAATGAAATTCTGGCAATAGTTTCATGATTGAAGTTTCAAAACTTTTCTCTGCTTTAGTTGCCAAGCTTTTAGCCTTGGCATGCTCAGGACTTTGCAAAAGTTGCACCAAAAAAAAAAAAAAAAAAAAAAAAGAGCAAATAACAAATACTGAATTTTTGAGTTTTTACATGCTTATTGGTCACAGCTTGAGGTTCAGTCATACCTAATAAGTATACCCAGAAACACACTGGACTCGGGCAAGTGGTCCACTGGAGATTTGGAGATCAGGACCACATCCTAGAATGTTTATTAGAAAGTGCAGCCATTTGTTGAGAAGATACTGAAGGGCTTAGAGTAAGAGAGAGAAAGCAAGGAGTAAATTTGTCCCAAGCCTCTTGATAGGATAAGTGACCATAGGCTTCACACCATGAAATTCAGAAGTGGAGAGAAATAAATAATGAAGGAGAGAGAAGGCCTAACACTTCTGAAGGAGGTCAAACCTATGGCCTCAAGAACGAACAGAAGGCAGCAATCACTTATATCATGAGAATTGTCTTAACTGGTGCAGCCAAGCTGTTAACACTAAAGTCCTTGGGGGCCAATAGATGAACACCCCATCCACTCTGCAGCAATTGTGGATACCTCCACAAACTGGTCGTGGAGTCCCGCCCATTCTCCTTCCAATGCTTGCTTTCCTAGCCTTTCTACCTTCATCACCACCAGCATGCACTAAGGTTCTTCCAGCTTGGCTCAAGATGGAGCTCAGTGGTAGAGGCTTGCCTAACACGTGCAAGGCTCTGAGTTCCATCCTCAGCATAGAAAATAAAAATAAAAAAATATGAAAGGAGATTAAAGTTCTCCCAGCTGGGATGCCATCGCTTCCTGACTTACCTCCTGATGGTCCTGCTGTAACCTGTCAATGAATATTTGCACAGCAGTCACAATGATCCCAGAAAATGGAAGCCTAGTCATGTCACTCACCTGAATAATGGTGGCTTCCAATTGTTCTTGAGCTAAGACATCCCTGTTGTTCATATTGACCAAAGGACTCAAATGCCTTTCCAACCTCCACTCTCCTCCTCATTCCTCAGATGTATACAGCTCCAGACCCCTTGGCTTCTTTGCAGTTCCAAAGTGCAGGACGCCCCTGTCTTTCCAGACTCTTCACAATTCTTTTGATTCAGTATCTATCCTATTCACTTATCCATGTTCATGAATCCTTCTTAGAGCTCAACCGTTTCTCCCTTTGTAAGGCTCTTCTCACCATGCTCTCCTACAAATTATGGAAGGCATTCCTTCTTTGTTAGTTAAGAGACCTAAGACTTCCATGTGGTTCTTACAATTAGGAGTATAACTAAAAGATTGGGCATGCAAGTTTATGGATATCATGCCCATAGACACTACATCAGTGACCTTCTCACTGCAAGGGCAAAAATGACTGACAAGAATCACTTTCAGGGAGGAAGAGCTCATTATAGCTTACAGTTGCAGGTTATAGTTTATCATGGCAGGAAAGCCATGGTGCCAGAGACTGGTCATATTTAGTCTGCAAACCAAGAAGCAGAGAGCTATAGATGCTGGTAGTGAGCCAGCTTTCTTCTTTTTATATAGTTCAGGACCCTGCCCCATGGAATGGTGCTACCCACAGTTAATTTGGGTCTTTTTTTTTTTTAACTTCAATTAACCTATTCAAGATAATCCTGCATAGGCATGGTCACAAATTAACCTCATATAAGTAATCCCTTACTGCTGGTTCTGGTCCTGTGAAGTTGACAATCAGTATAAGCCATCACAGATAAGAAACTCCTTTGGATTTATTTACTCTGGAGTGTTTCCTATCCAGTACTGAATACATATTGATGGAGTGAATGGTAAGATGATGAATGAATGAAGATAGTTGGGTAGAAGCTGTCACCCCTCTATCTAGCTGTAAATCTGAGGGGCAAGGCTTCTCAGTGCAAATGGGAGGCTTCATCTCTGTTCGTGATGCCCCAAGAGGATAAGGAGAAGCTCATGCTAACGGTGTATGATCCCTGGTTCAGAAAAGTAACAATTTTAGAAATAAATACTAAAATCAAACAAATCACAATTAAGTTAGGAATTGTATTTTGATATTCCAGCCTGGAGGTATGGATTTCAATAAATTAAAAAAGCTTCTATCTTCCTTAATCATGATCCACATTTGTTGGTAAGATATCAAGAGACTCAGTGGAAAGGCTATGTTTCAATTAACGGGCAGAAGAGACTGGGTCCAAGAACCTGAGCTGCAGCAAGTCCAGGAAGAGATAGGTTAGGGTCTGAGGATGGCCCTGTCCCAGTCAGTTCCCACAGGGTCCCTGCTGCCACTGGTTCTGTGAATAGTATCTCTGACAACCCTATACCTTTGTCATATTTTTCATGTTTCACAGATGGTAATGAGATGGTCACGTTTTTGTCACTTGAAGTATAAGCCAGTTTCTAGTTGCTAGATATGGGATACAGCCCTGCTAAAATTTTATTACATGGCCCCAATGCAGGAAACAGCAAAGTCTGCAGCTCTAGATATAAGGGAACTAAAGCTATGAGACAGGTCTTTTATATAGAGAAATAAAATTCCAGAAGCAGAATGTAGACATGGTTAGACTGTTTCTCTTCCGTGCCATATTCCCAACCCTGAATCTTCTCACATGGCCCCTGCTGAGCTCCCTCTCAAGTGTCTATCAAAAGTAAAAATAAATAAATATAAAAATGGGGGCTGGAGAAACAGCTTAGTGGTTAAGGCGTTTGCCTGCAAAGCCAAAGGACCCAGGTTTGATTCCCCAGGACCCACATATGCCAGATGCACAAGGTGACACATGCATCTGGAGTTCGTTTGCAGTGGCTAGAGGCCCTGGCATGCCCATTCTCTCTCTCTCTCTCTCTCTCTCTCTCTCTCTGCTTGCAAATAAATAAATAAATTAATTAATAATTTTAAAATTATGGGAGGCAGGGAAGGTGTGTGAATGCCATATGCATTCTAGCAAAGGCCTTAAAGATCCTCAGATGCCACCCTTGCTTCATTCACTGGGATACCAAGCCTGCAGGAAGTAAAGAGGCTTTCTTAAGGGCTTACACTGGGTCAATAAACAAAAAAATAACCTTGTTTCCCTGACAACCAATTTTATGTGTTGTTGTTGTTCCTTTATAATAACATGCTGAGTGCAGGCTGCCCCCCATCCATGGCCAAATTTTGCCAAATGATCTGACTTTTAAAAAAAAATTGTTTATTTTATTTAGTTATTTGAGAGTGACAGACAGAGAGAGAAAGAGGCAGATGCATAGAGAGAAAAAGGGTGTCCCAGAGCCTCCAGCCACTGCAAACCAGATGCATGTGCCACCTTGTGCATCTGGCTTATGTGGGTCCTGGGGAATCGAGCCTTGAACCGGGGTCCATAGGCTTTATAGGCAAGAGCTTAACTGCTAAGCCATCTCTCCAGGCCCCAACTTCTTTTTAACATAGTCTTTGAGCTAAGTGACTAGGAACAATGGCCGCTGAGTCATGTCCTACTTGAACCTGTTTCTGTAGGTTAAATGGCATTGGGACCCTGCCAGGCCCATTAGTATTGTATTGTCTGTGCCTGGTTTTGTGTTACAGTGGCAAAGACTTGTGGTAGTAGCAGAGACCTTCTGGCTTGTAAAAGTGAAAATATTTACCATGTGTGGTCTTTATGGAAAATGTGTGTTGAGTCGTAGCTTGGAGTCTAAGGTAATTATACTCCTGTGATTTTGAATATTTCGATGGGCTTCACTAGAGAGCAAAGCCTCCGAGAGTCTGGAGACACTTGAGTGCTTGTGTGACCATTCACTCCTGCAGTCACTTCGTGAGCCCTGACAGCCCTCCTGCCATGCCGAGTTATCATAATAGCCTAGAGTTGGAGGAGGCTTTTGTGTAATGAGCACAGTAAACATGACTTCATGTAATGTAAGCACAAATCTGTATATGGGCGTCACATAGAGATGGAATATATATAAAATCCAGAATAATGGTTTTCTTGGTCTCTTAAAATGTCTATTTTCTTCCCATGCATTGGAACAGAAAATGGACTTGAGAACAGGCGTATAGGTTGTGCTAGGTTCTGCACATAAAAATCAAATGTAAATACCAGACCCGATTACTTTTCACTAGCCAAGTCTGTTTCTTTTCTCATCCTTAGGGGACTTACAATGACAATGGACCATACTGATCTCTCCCTCCCTCCCTTCCACGCTGACTGTACACACAGAAACTGCCAGAACTATGCTCCATGGATGGAGGGGACTTGGTTAGATTTCACTGACAAAAAAGAAAGAGGAAAACAGGGAGGATCCAGGCATGGTTTTCCGGGTTACTTGCAAAATGAGCACCACAGGCTAGGGACATGGAGATGGCTCAGCAGTTAAAGGCACTTGCTTGCAAAGCTTGACTCCCCAGGTTCACTTTCCCAGTACCTACATAAAACCATGTGCACAAAGTGGTACATGCATCTGGAGTGTGTTTGCATTGCTAGAGGCCCTGGTGTACCCATTCTCTTTCTCTCCTTCTCTCTCTCTTCCCCCATAAACAAACAAATAAAAATATATTTGAAAACAGAAAAATAAAATGAACACCAGAGGCAGAAGTTGGGGCAAAGCTCACTCCTCCCAGGATGACCTCCTTGTACAGAAGCTTTCATGTCCCTTGCCTCTATTGAGTTGTCCGTGAAAAGAGAGGCAAGACCTTAGTCACTGGGGTATTTACACAGGCTGGATATAAAGATATCATAGTGTTTTTTTTTTTTTTTTTTCCTACATGGGGTTTCTCTTATGATAGAATCCAAATTCCAGGAGCAGGTTCAAGCTGTGGGGAGAATCCATGAGATTGGGGGATATAATGAGATACGCTGCACTAAGGAAGGCATGGGAGACTTCCTTAGCCTGAAAAAAGCTCAGGTACCTGCAGGAGGGGGCCTTTTTTCCCTGAGGAAATGTAGCACAGTGGTGGTATGGAGGCTTAGGGAACAATAGTGGTGGGGAGGGGGTGCTGTTTCTTTTGTGACCAGAAAAGTGACCCTTTCTTCGCCCCTGGCAGACCCTGCATAATAAGATTATTGTTTAATCCTTGTTGCTCGTCCTGGCAGCAGCCTTATCAGAGGGACAGGGAGGCATTTTTACATTGGGATCTACTGTATGTATTATCTCCCAGCTGTTCATTTTAATTTCATTCTCAGAGATGAGGGTTTGTGGCTGCCTGGAGAGAATAGAAACACAGGACCAGCCCCTGCTATTCCCCACCAGCCCCTGCCATTCCCCACCAGCCTCAGGGCTTCTGGGTATCTGCATTATGCACATGACCTGCCAAACACTGAAATGTCCCACCCCCAGCTCCACCTGATGTCACCAAGCTCCGAAGAGTTTTGAGGTCCCTGGGGAGGTGCGGAGGACACTGAGGTCACTGTCACAGCCGTCTGCCAGTCTCCTCTGAGCCTGAGGAGTGTCAGCTGTGGTCATTCACAGCACTTGATGATACCCTGCTCATGTCTGAGCGATAGAAGTGCAAGGCCAGAGGGAGCTGGAGTCCTGGCTATGTGGAGCCAATATCTTGTCATCCTTTCAGTTCTCATGTCCTCAGCTGTAAATGTGGGATGAAAGGCAGTGAGACTGAGCTCTTGGTCTACAGGACACCTTACTCGACCACAGTTAGCATGCAACACTGAGAATAT
Organism: Orientallactaga sibirica; assembly: GCA_036365145.1. Classification (NCBI taxonomy): domain Eukaryota; kingdom Metazoa; phylum Chordata; class Mammalia; order Rodentia; family Dipodidae; genus Orientallactaga; species Orientallactaga sibirica. The sequence goes on along the minus strand of JAEOAD010000031.1, from coordinate 8,462,301 downwards.
TGTCACACCAGCTTTTTACAGGGAGGGTTGGTTCAATTTTTTTTTTTTTGTCAGACAGGATCTCATTATATAGCCTGGGTGGCCTCAATCCTCCTACCTCAGCCTCCTGACCACTAGGATTGCTTGTGCACCCGGCTGTATTTTCTAACAGGAGTAATTGGAAGAGACAAGGGAGGACGTAGGTGAGGAAACAGCCCAGTTGGTAAAGTGCTTGCCTTGCAAGCTTGAGGATCATGAGTTCCATCCCCAGAACCCACGTAAAAAATGCAAGCAATAGTGATGCATGCTTTTCATCCCAGCACTGGAGAGGCAGAGAAAGATAGATCCCTGGGACTCACTGGCCAGCCAGTCTCGCCTACATGGTAAATTCCAGACTAGGGAAAATGACCCTGTCTCTAAATAGGTGGATGTCACCTGAGGAATAACACCCTCTGACCCCCACGTACAATGAGCACACACAAGTGTACCTACTCCCCTGAGCACGTACGCACACATGCACACATACACACACACGCACACACATGCACACACAAGGGACAAGAAAGAGATCATAAGACAGTGTATCCACATTACAAGATGAAGGCAAGGTGCATTTTGAGATCCATGTTCTAGCCATCTGCAGAAAGGCCCACTGAAACCTCAGGAATCCATCACTCGATAGCAATGACCACAACTCCTGAGCCATAAACCAGACAGGAGGGACTCGGTCAGATAGTGTCAGTACCAAGATATATATTAGGTTGATGAGCTGTTTCGTGTCCTCAGCAGGTTGGACTAGGAAGAGAATTTTGACATAGGGATAGTTCAAGTTCCGCTCCTGGCTTTTGTCTACAGTGTGGCGCTGATGCACTTCATACGCTCAGAACTCAGGAGAAGAAGTTGTAAACTCAAAGGCCAATAATAGTCATGCAGACAAAAAAAAAAAAAAAAAAAAAAAACAGAGACTCAGTGTATGGAGGCTCAGACACAGTACAAAAGGGATCCACCATCCACCACCCCATTCGTCCAGTGCTGCCATGGTGAGTTGCTAGCCTTTCCAAGTTCATGACTTTTCCGGAGAAAATGGACCCCCATGGGAAATGCCCTGGTTTTCAAATGTTGGTATAGCATTTACTTAAAAATCAGAAAGTAGGGCTGGAGAGATGGCTTAGCGGCTAAGGCGCCTGCCTGCTAAGCCTAAGAACGTTGGTTCCAATGTCCAACGGTTCCAATCTCCAGGTCCCACGTTTAGCCAGATGCAAAGTGACGCAAGAGCGCAATGCCACACTTGCCCACAAGGGGGCACACACATCTGGATTTCGTTCACAGCAGCTGAGAGACTGGGGCGCGCCCATCTCTGTCTTCCCCTCCCTCTTTGTCTCTCTCTCTCTGTGTGTCTCTCTCTCCAAAAATAAATTAAAAATAATAAAAAAATTTTAAAAAAATCAGAAAGTAATCTATGTGAATGACACAATGTATGGTTGTGCTCTTTCTGCTCTGTAGAGGAAAGGGTCACTAAATGGGCCTTTCTGGTCTAACAGTCCGTGATACTCAGCTCTGCTGCAAAGGGCTGTTGAAAATGAAATCTCTGAGACCTTCTGAAGTGAAAGTTGGTTGGAGTCTATCAGGGTTCAAGACCAGCGAACTTGAGCCTTCTTGGAACTGGGCATCGGCAGAAGGGCACCAATCTTTAGTCTACTCTAGGCACAGGTATTGGATACTTGCTCTGTGTGCTGGTCATTGTTTTTCCCAAATGAGGAGGCACAAGATCGGTTCCATGGCTGGAACCAAAGTCATGTAGCAAGCAATGAACAAGTTCAGGGAGAGACTGACTTCTGGCTCCTAGTTTGAGCTGCACTCACAGGAAGAAAGCCTGTGAACACTGTCCTCAGAGGTTCTGCAGTGCTTGATTTCCAATTCAGCTACTTCTCACCTCACTCCTCATCCTGGGCCTCTCTCTGCCTGGGACCTGCCCTTAGGCCATCCCTATGGAATTGCAAATATAGGGGCAATACGCTGGAAACCTGCAGTCTTAAAATGATGCAAACCTCTTATTATAGGACCCCATGCAGCCAGCCTTCTGGTGGCTGTTCAAGGACCTATGTTAAAACTTGTACTGGGGCCTGGAGAAATGGTTTAGTGATTAAGGCACTTGCCTGCAAAACCAAAAGACCCAGGTTCAATTCCCCAGGACCCACGTAAGCCAGATGCACAAAGGGGTGTGTGCATCTGGAGTTCTCTCTCTCCCTCTCTCTCAAGTAAAGAAAAATAAAACATTTTAAAAATAAAAAATAATTTAAAAATAAAAACAATTAAAAATAGGAGGATCGCCAAGTTGGCCACCCTGAGACTGATGCTAATGCCCTCCCATTGGCCAAATAAATAAATAAATAAATAAATAAATAAATAAAGTTGTACTGATGCTAATGCCCTCCCATTGGCTAAGCTAGTGTGCTCTATAGGCCTTTACTCAAAAACTTTGGGAACACAATGTTCTTTTCCAGCTTTGTCGTTGGGAAAAATGAAGGTGAGCAGTGATCAATGATGTCAGGGTTCACTGACAAGACCGGTCAAATCAGATCCACAGTAGAAGCTGTAATTCCTAGACTTAGGCACTGAGATTGTTCCAGGCTAACAGGATACGAGAGGGACCTAGCTACAGCCTCCCATTCACACAGACACACACATCCTCAGCCACTACCTTCATTACCTGCGATTTGAGCAGCAGCTCACGTTAGAGGGCAGGTCACTGAGGGAGACAGATTTAAGAAGGATTACCCCATCCCAAAGTGAGGAAAAAAGATGGAGGTGTCCAGAATCGGACACTACCACAGGTCTGGGGTGTGGAGGCTTCTGAGGCATGCAATCTAGTCAAAGGCAGATGAACCCAGATCAGGTCTGGGTTTGAAGCCAAGGGTCTGCTTAAGATGAAGCTACTCTGCCTTCTAAATAAATATGTATATAACATCAGGGAATATAAGAAATCCGTTTCATTTTTGTTTCCCTTAGCTAGGCACAGACTCGCCATGCCAGGAGCTTATGTTTATTGATGGTGTCTTGTGAACCGAGCCCTATATGGCCTCCCTTACAACTGATGTGTCTCATTTCCTGTCATAGCAGTACTGCAGGTAAATGGCATTCTCATGTCCATCACACTAATAAGCAAACTGACCTTAGAGAGGAAAAGTGACATTGAAAATGAGCCAACCAATACATGACCAAGTTGGGGTTCAAACTCAGTCTGCTCCCAGAGAACACACACGTATATGCAGCACCTCATCTCAGGCCCCTTCAAATAGAAAGCTGCTCTTCAGTAAACTCTTGCTATGTGCCAACACAGGGCTGAGTGCTTTAATCTCAAGGTCTTATGTAATCGGCAATGCAAGCTGTGAGACAGATTTGACTATTCGCCTTCCTTTACAGATGTGCAAAGCGCTGTCTCAAAGGTTAAAGAGCTTTGCCCAGCGTCACATGTTTAGAAAGTGACAGGCTAGTAGAGAGCAGAACATCGATTTCAAGCGCCTTCTTTTCTTGTCCTATTTACTTTCCTAAGTACTTAGGTGACACTCCCAGAACCAGTTGAGTAGGAAAAGAATTGAGAAGGTGGGAAGAGAATGAGGAAGAGGGGAGAAAATAGAAGAAGCCAGTAAAAGAGGGATTCAGGAGGACAGTCATGGACTGATAACAGCAAGACCGAGTTACAGTCTTCGCATCACATGGCGATCCAGTCATCTTCCCGTGACCCAGATTAATCCTGAGGACAGAGCCCCTTCCCTAGTGAAGAGAGAAATTTGACGATGACTCTGCTGGATGGGGCAGGAGGCCATGCATCTATATGTCTGCCTGGAACCTTCTCTGCATCCCTTTTGCATTTTGCAGTAAGAATCAAAACCATAAATTATGTAAAACCAGAAATCTAAAAGGGCAGAGCCTTTCTGGAGTTCATTTCAAGTCTGAAGTTCCGAATGCTTTTAATGACATAATTGCAAAAGGCAAAAAAAAAAAAAAACCTACCCAAGTGAAAACTCCTCATTGAATAAGGAATGCACGCTCAGGCAGTGGCACAGTGTTCTTCTCTCTGTTGCCTGGGCTCAGGGAACTGGGGCTGGGGAGGAGGACCACCCCCCCCCCCCGAGGCCTTAGACAGGACAGGATTACTTCTCACCATCCTGGATAGGAGTCAGGGAGGTGTTCCTCTGCATCCGGAACAAACACATCCTGAGAACAGAGGGAGTTAGGCTAAAATTAAGATGATTTCTGGTATCTTGGCTCTTTAGAGAACTAGTTATGTTTTGAAATACATCATTTTTTCTCACAATTACCAAAAGCAACAGGGACCAGCGGGGATTCACTGAAAACCAAACGCTTCTCCTGATTTTGTTACCAACATTTCAATCGTCCTGCCAAAGACACTGTTCCTCCCAGATTTGTGGATTTCCTCCCAAAGAAAGACTCCGCTTAGACAAGCTTCCTCATCTCTGAACAGACATGAGTTAACAATAAAGAGTCAGCTCCAAAACCTAAAGCAGGGCATTTTTAGGTCCTTGTTCTAATGGGTCACCTCAGCTGGGTCTTCTCGCCTGCCTGGGACTCATCTTGATTGGTAAAAATAGGAATACTACTGGAACCAACCTTAATAAAAGACACTTGAAGGATAATTGAGTTACGTATTACAAAGCTTTAGGATACTGAGTGGAACATTAAATCTACACATGCTAGCTCCTCCTCTACATGAATTTATCCTCTCCACAGGCAAACAACCCTGGGAGGCAGGCAAGCATAGTGTATAGTTTAGTCGGGGCACTGGCAGGCTCGAGCAGCAAACCCACCCTTCTCCTAAACACTGCACCTAGAAACCTGTTGGGAATTCGGGAACCCCACCTGTGTGGAGCCACGTGTGGAGCCACACTCCACACAATGAGCTAGCTTTCTCCTCCCCTCAGCGACCATCTTTTGCGATCAGTACTCACTTGAATATAGTCTTAGATATAGCTTGGGATCAGAACAGCAGGGGCCCATCCAGCTTGAACTGGTTTGGGGTACATGTGCAGTAAGACAAACGTCTTTGTCTAAGTGGCCTTTAAAAAGAGAAACCTCTCTTTGCCATCTCATGTCTCTGTATAATTGGGAGTATACATGTGACTAAAATCAGATGCATCATAGGAAGGGACATATGCAATAAAGAAAATGGTATGGTACCCAACCTGTCAATCAAACTAGAGGACCACCAAAATCTATGATCCTCGCAATCGGCCAATCTTCCCCTAAACATCTTATAAACAGAAGCCCCAGCTTATTTTCTGGTATCCTTGAACTCCACACTCAAATGACCCACTGTGCCTTTGGCAGTGTATTCAAACCTTTACTATCACTTTGCTCTTAAACTGTCACTTACCTGCTTGCGTGTGCCTTTCTTTACTTGGAGTAAGATGCCAAGAAGCTGGAGGCATCCAGTGAGAACTGGCGGTGATGGCCTCTCTACTAAACCTTGTGCCATTTCACCTAACAACGTAATTTACAAGCTCCCACAGAGTGGCCATGTAATATTCCACTGTGTGATTACTGTGCCATACTGACTGAACCCACTCACCACAGATGGTCATTGAGGGAGTTTTCATTCTCTGGGTGTCACAGTGCAGGGCAGTGACAGCCCTTGTATACGCTTGCTGGTTGCAGATGCAAATATATGTAATAGGTCCTATTATTCTGCCAGGATAAAGTAGACTGCAGTAACTAAATTCCAAAAGCTCAGGGGCTTCCTATAATTGCCTTCTGGTATATTCCTCCACCCAGTGCAGTTCATATCAATCTTTTTAGGCTCCCTTTCTCTGGTATTGACTCAAGTATCACAGACCCTTGCTGCATCCAAACTGTAACCACACATATAAGATTTCTTCACTGTCAACCTAGTGAACTAGGGATAGCAAAAGGAAAAGAAACACATGCCTGTTCCTACCACTCAGGCAGGAAGAAACGCATCTGCTCATAGTCCATTGACCAGAAGCCAATCACACGGTCCCAGCCTGACCACAGTGTAGCTGAGAAATATAATCTTCTAGAGTCTCCAGGAAGGGGAAATAAGTGTGGCAAGGATGCAGTGTTCCCTGGGTCTAGGATAAATTCTAGACATTAACTCACTCAGCAGGATACATTTTAAATTTGGAACATTTTATGGGTTCCATATTCACTGAAGGATTCACTTACCATAAGAGATAAAACAGAAAGTACCTCTAAATTCATTAATATTTTAAGATAATGATATATTTTATTAATCACAATAATATTTATAATGTAATGTAACAATTATAAATGATATCAGGATATATCAGATTATTTATTCAGTCAGTAATGATTGGTGCATACATAAACCTTGAGAAACGATCCCTTTGTCACCCGGAATTTGTAAGACTGAGGTCAGGACATTGATCTTTTCTCAAAGTATTCAGAAGTCAGCTCCAGTCTTTATCGTGGTGATTCAGGAACCGGTGGATGGAAAAGTTTTCTAATTCTCAGAGCTGGACTTTTGAGGACCCGCCCTTACCTTCCTCCCTATAGCAACACCTCTCTACCATCTGCTTCTAGTATGGTGAGCAAGGATGTCTGACAAATGTAGCTCAGGTCATGCTACACACTGCAGGGGTTCCTATCACTCCCAGGTAGCCCAGAACACTCCAAGGTGCAAAAGACTCGGATCCCTCCCCACTGCTTCAACTCCATTCACTTCACATGAAAGACTCTTTGATCAGATTGGCCTATTTTCTACTCCTTTCACTTACCATGACCTTTTCCTTTGAATCTTCCCTTCTCTGCCCAGAACACTCACCCACCCACCCTTCATGTACCTGCCTTCCTGCCCTTACTGTCTAGACTCAGCTCAGAAGGTGGGTATCCCCACCCTCTCAACGCAGGGCCTTCCCACCTACTCTCCATCACGTTGTCCCATCTCTCTCCTCCGGTCACTCTCTCCCATGTGAATGCCAGGCTTCTTTGTTATCTGTGGGTTTATTGTTCTGTGTGCCCCCACCAGAATACAAATTCCAAGAAGGAAAAGATTATGAGTCTTGTTTGCTGATATGTGGGTAATACCCATTAATTCATGTATCACACCCTCTGCAAGGCTATGGTGCTGAATAATCAGATACTATCTATCTGTCATCCTAATAGGAACAAATGATTTCACTAAATGAAGGAGTCCTAGTTAGAAATGATTGCCTTTGGCTAAAGGCATTTCTATTTGCCTAACCTTCCCCGGGAGCATTATGGAGTATGAAAATGTTTTGGTGAGAGAAGAGCAGAAAGAGATTAAAGGGTAGAGAGGTGAGGAAGACAGTGGTGGAAGAAAAAATGCATAACCACAATAAAGTGAGAGCGTTCATGTTCTGAACTTTGTATAAAGTGAGTAGCAGGTTGCTCATAGCAAGAAATGAGATTTTTCTCCGGAAGAGGGACTAAAAGGGAAGATGGGCACTACATTTCCAGCATTGAGATCTCATTCATTCCTCATAGAGAAACTGGAAGTGGAAGCAATGAACTGCTGAAAATATGGAAAACCCCAACCTACCACCAAGAGAGGACAACATCATGTGGTCTGGAGAGGGTCCAGTGATGAGGACATGAAACATGCCAGCCAATGCCTTTCCAGGGCTTTGCTCGTTCACATGTTCTGGGGCACTCATGGAGAGTGCGGAGCCCTTAGTCCATGTTCCACAGAAGAGCCAAAGGAACCGGCTGCTTGTGATGAGCAAAGCCCTTGGGACGTGGGTTGGTATGAGCTTCCTGGAGAAGGTGATACATGAACTGAATCTTAAATGGTTTGAGTGGAGTAAATCAAATACAGCATCCAACCTAAGCTTAACAGCTAACCTAAGCATCATGGTCCAGGATGGTAAAAATGCCTACCCAGTGAAAAAGAAAGACTGAATTTTCCAGTTTCCAGGTGAGGTGCTGCAGTGCACCACTTGGAGAGAAGTATTGATGTAGGCACTGTCCTGGGATTTGCTCTCACTGACTGGTGAAATCATTAGAGTCCATAAAAACATAAGAGAACACATCACTATATTAAGGATTCATCTGACCAGGGGACTGCCATGTAGTAAATTTCTGGACTATTAGTAATAAGTAATAGCTCCTGCTCCTACTTTTGAGTGTTTAATCTGTCTTTGGGCACTGTGCTAAACCCTCATAGGCTAATATTTCATGAAGAGAAGAGAAGGAAGATGATTAAGATTCATTTATCACCTTGTCTACTGGGTATTGTTATGGTTATTTTATTGACTTAGCCTATTCCTTAAGCATAGGAAACAGGTAGATGGGTAGAAGCAACATCTTTTCCAATTCAAAGACCTGGTAGAAAAAGTCGACCTCTCACGGAAGGCCTGCTGTCATCTTGGCTCCAGGTTACACGCTTTGCGCATGTTCTTGGCTTTACAAACACTGTGTAGAGTGGGTTTCCTCTTTTCACCATTCTTGCAGGTAAAGCCAGTGACATTGTGAAGTTTACCTACCCTACTTTGCCCCAAAACTTGCAAACCAGTACCTACTCTTTCACCACACTTCTCATGGGCCTTAGGGAAGTACATCTCAAAGTGTAATATGTTTGTTTATGATTCATGTGATGATGACCTTGCTAAGATACAGACTTTGAGTCAGTTCTTCTGTGCTGTGGGCTGAGACATTCTCCCAGGAGAGGCCCAGGCCCAGGGACCACATTCTGAGTAGAGAGGTTCTAATCTCAACAGATGTCCATGTGCCAGATGGGAAGTTCTACCTAGAATGCTTCACTAGGTAAGAGAACCGGAGGTTAGGGCTAGAGGGTTGGCTTACCAGTTAAGGCACTTGCCTGCAAAGCCAAAGGACCAGGTTCAATTCCCCAGGACCCACGTAAGCCAGATGCATAAGTTAGCACATGTGTCTAGAGTTCATTTGCAGCAGCTGAAGGCCCTGGCGTGCCCATTCTCTCTCCCTCTCTCTCCATATCTCTCTCTCCCTCAAATAAATAAAATAAAATAGATGTTAAAAAAAAGAGAACCAGAGTTTAGTGAGTATGAATGGCTTATCCACACCAGTGAATCTTTGTCTGTGCTAAATGTAAGACTCTGAGACAAAGAACCATACCGTATCTTGAGTTTACTCCTTGGAAGGTTTTCCTCGCAAATCTCCAAGGAAGTCTCTGTGATGGGACTACATGGGGGCTTAATGGAGGCAACAGCTTCATCCTTGACCCCAATGCTGGAAATAGCAATGAGATCTCAAAGTTCATCGAGCGAGCCCACACCAGCCTGCTTCATTACTATCTCAGATTTACAGATACCTGTAGGAACTTCTCCTACTATATAAGTACTTCATTAGAATGCTTTTGAAACACAACTGCAAAAAGGAAGGACAGGGTTGAGGTCTCAGTATGCCCCTTCCACGATCTACAAACATTAACGAACGCTGGTGGGATGGAGGGTGGAAAAACCAACTCATCTTATGCTCATCTGCAAAACTTTGATCTTCAAAAATTTTGAAACATTTGCTCTATATTTGCTGAAAGGATACAGCATGTGGCTTCTGTCATTTGTACACTGTAGATAGGAAGTAAAGAAGAGTCACCTGTTTCACATGCCCAAGAAACAACCAAAGAAAACAGTGAGCCACACCCACGAGTTCTTATTAACCCATACACCAACTATTGAGATCACTTCTCACCAAGAGGTAAAAGGATCATTACTGCGAGAGAAATGGGACAGAGCTGTGATTGGCAACATCATGCCTTGGGTGCATGAGCATTATTCCAATAATCAATCACCCAAACTGAATTGCCTATTTGTACATCTGATTGTCTTTGCATTATTTAGAAGCTGTTTAATGGCAGGCTGCCTGACAGCATGCATCTAACACATGCCAGAGAGATTTAGGAGACTCAGAAACATCTCTTTCTAATTGTTTGGACAGGCATATTGATTACTATTTCCTTGTTCAGGGCTCTCTAAAGCACTTTGTGTCCTTGGTATGCAGAACACACTCGCATACGCCTACATGCATGCATGTAGAAAATAACCAATACCCATCCCAGTGGTGGAACCCGCAGAAGGTGTCCCCCCCTAGCAGAGACTGGTTATCCAGGGACAAGAAGGTGGGGGGCTACTTCCTAATTTCAAGGCCCAGATCCCACGCAGAGGTGGAAGGGAACTGCATTCTCCAGAAGAAGTCGCAGGATGGTGGCTATTGACTGTCAACTTGAAGTGACCTAGAATTCCAATTCCTGTGAGGAATTGCTTAGATTAGGTTAGCCTCTGGGCATGCCTGTAAGAGAGATCTTGAGTAGGTGAATTGAGGTGTGAATTGTGGGTGGCATCTTTCCATGGGCTAGGTAGGGTCTTAGAGTATATAAAAAGGAGAGAGCTTGCTGACTACAACTGTCCTGCCTCTTCACTGTGGGCTGAATGAGACCAGCTGCCTCAAGTTCCTGTCAAGGAACCTTTCCGGCCATGATGGACTGTAACCTGGAACAGTAAGCTGAAAACAACTCTTCCTCCCTTAGACTGACTTTTGTCGGGTATTTTGTCCAGTAACAGGAAGTTGATTAATACAGATAGAAAGTCTGCTAGTCATTCTGTCTTCTCAGTGATTAGAGTGTGTTCCAGGATTTGTCTGATACTCACTAAGAGGCTAAATGACTTCTCCAGAGTGGGGAGGGGTGAGATGGCTCCTGGTCTTTGGTCCATTTTTGCAGATGAGCAGCCAAGGACTGCAAAGCCCTGCCCTTGGGTGCATGGTAATTCTTGGGAGGCCCACTGTGACTCCGAAGCCCCACTCCTCCCTGTCCTTATCCTTACCTCCTCCAAGCTGTGGCTCATGTGTGCAGTTTTTTTTTTTTTTTTTTTTTTTTTTTTTGCGAGGTAGGGTCTCACTCTGTTCCAGGCTGACCTGGAATTCACTATGTAGTCTCAGGGTGGCCTCGAACTCTCGGCGACCCTCCTACCTCTGCATCCCAAGTGCTGGGATTAAAGGCGTGCGCCACCACGCCTGGCTTCATGTGTGCAGTTTTATTACAGTGCTGGGTTGGCTTGGATATTAAATATAAGAAATTAAAAGGCAAAGCCATTAATATCCTGGTTGAGGATGGCTGTTTGAGCTTTTGTCTGTCTTTTAATTAAAAAAAAAAAAAAAAAGCTTTGAAGTTCTGTATATCTTCTCTATAGGAACACTTTTTTCCCCTTCTTTCTTCCTGTCAAAGTTTATTTTACTGTCCTCTTTTCTCTCCTGGCCTGCCCTTGAGGAGGATTTATGTGACAAGCCGGTGTCTTGATAGCACTACTGGATGCCTGGGCTTTGGTGGAGGGGAGAAGTCTTGGCCTCGGGGAGTCTGAGCTCCCAGGCCAGACCCCATATCCCAGAATCTCTTCATGTTCATGTTTGGCACAGGGAGATTCCCCTGTTCAAAGCAAGGGAACTTGGAGAGACTCAGCTAGCAAACAGCTTTTGCACGATGACATTTGATGAGTAAATTAACCTGAAATGCACTGACTCTATTCTCTGGATGTTTCCAAGGTAAAGCTCAGAGAAAAAGAGTGACAGCCATTTTTCAAGCCAGGAAGTCCTTTGTCAATAGTCACTGACACATTGATGAACTCACAGCCCTCTTGGTTTCAGGCCCACCCACAGCCAAAGCACCAGGCAAACCCCTTTCCCCGCAGACATGCTCCAGCTTCCTCCCGCAAAACTACCACCCCCTGACTGCTCTGTCCCTAAGCTAGCCTATGGGCTCCTCCGAGGAGGATGACATGAGGCACTGGGGAGAGAGAGCATGATGGGCGAGAAGGCAGGTATCCCATGACCTCTAACAGCTGGCAGGGAGCTTAGAAGAAAAGTAGCAAAAAGGAAAAGTGGAGTCAGAACTGAGTTTGCAGAGACAGCCGAGCAGCTTTGCCTGGGAGCTGATAAGGACTGGAGAAGGAACCCTGTGCGGGCTGTCAAAGGAGGAATAGAAGGAGCTGTGTGAGAAAAGCTTGGGCCAGGCTGATGAGGTGAGAAACAGCATAGACAACCCACTCACAGGTAGGCTATTGCTCCAGGACTCCTACCAAAGCTAAAGATTTCCCCACTTTACTAGATCCAATCTTTCAAGGAGTCCATTGCATCCTTTGCCAAGTGATGCTCTCAGCAAGTGCTTGTTAACCACTGAGGCCTCTCCCCAGCCCCACAGGAGACTTTTGATTGTAGTTTGTATTCTTCTTAGTACAGGAAGAACATGGGATGGGGACGCTAGATGGGATGTCAATGGGGGAGATTCTCACTTCTCATTGGGAACAAAGAACTCCTTTTCCTTCACAGGGAGAGAGGGAGAAAGAGGGAGAAAGAGAGAGAGAGATCCCCCCCACCCCCATCCTCCAAGTGAGATGTTTGTTATCATACAAGCCTCTCCAGGTCCCAGAGTGACATTCTTGGAAATTGGTCACTGTGGAAAAAGTCTTTAAATATCAGCCCAGCATCCAAGGATGCAAAGCCCCTTGTCCCCCTTCACCCCACCCACCTTCCTGCTCTCTTCTCTTCCATCCTGTCTTCCCTGGCTCTGTTTATTTGTAGTAGAGACAAACCCAGCTCTCAAACTTGAGAGCTGGTCTTTTTGAGTAAAAGTAGTCAGCTGCATTTTTAACTCTCCTCAGCTTTGGCAGGAGGGAGCCATTTGTCTGGCAGATGACTGGCCGGGTGGAAAGGGGAAGGGAAGAGAGGAAAACAACAATGCCAGAGGCTGCAGTTCCAGCTCTCCTCCTTTCATCAGGGACAACTGCTGATGGTACCTGTGCATCATCTGAATGTCACATGTGAGGAACCATGGACATCATCTGAATTCACATATGAGGATCTGTGTGCACCATCTGAATGTCACATGTGTTCTGACCCACAGAAGCCACAGTGACGTGCTACATTAGAGCTCTAAAGAGGTGGTGATGGTGTGGGAAAGTGGGGATCCAAGCCTGGCCAGGTGATGCATGAAATGCAGGCTCAGGAACATGTGAGTGTGCGCTTGTTTGTGGAATTGTACATGTATGTGTATGAGTGTGCACATGTGTGTAAGAATGTGCATGTAGATGTATATGCATATCTTTACATTCATACACTTGTTCATGCGCGTATAGGCATATTTAGGCATGTGAATGTGTGCATGCGTCTATGCACATTGTATGAGTATGTACAAGGTTGCCTGTGCCCTGTGTGTGCATTTATATGAGTGGACATGTGCGAGTGTGCATGTGCATGTGTGTGGGAGTGTATGAGGGTGTGTGTGCATGTGTGCTTGTGTCTCTAGCAAGGGGCTGTTGGCTCTACTGGTGTTGTCTGTGGCCTCCCGCCAGGGTGATAAATGAGAAAGGGACAAAGCAGTCTGTTTTCTCGGCCTATATTTTCCCCTCTTTGTTTTTATTAAATACTGATTATTAATATTAGAAATGGAACACTGCCACAAGAAGCCATTTGCAGTTAATAAGGCTGTCACCGCTGCCTGGGGAGTTAATAGAAGGCTGGGAAACCATGTGGTAACCACTTAGCCACATTCACCAAGTGGGTCAGAAGCACTGTGAGATGGGGTGCCTTGACTGCTAAGGTCTAGTCCCTCATGCTAACCAGGGCCCACCACTCACAGTGTAAGGACTGGGGTCACGAATGACTGTGCACAGCTGCTGGGTCACAGGCCAATGTGTGCAAGAAGCTTGGAGAGAAGCCGTCAGAACCCACAGCTGTGAAAACATTGACTAGGCCTCCACGCAGGCCCTGGGTCTGTCCCAGGACCCAAGGGTTATGGCCCCCAGACTAGTCCTCCCTACTCGCCTGCAGAAAAATACTGTGGAACACTGCACAGTGTCAGTTCTCCACCTCACCCAGAGTTCGTGACCAGCCTCCAACTGTGAAGCTGGGTGAAAGTGAAGTTACTAGGGGACAGGTCTTGGGAAGTTTGAAATTGCTTGAAAGACAGAAGTATGAAGCCAGGTCCTGCAGGGCCATGTCCTTCCTTCAGAGGGGTGAGCTCTAGGTGGCGAGGTGACTTCCTACCTGCTAGTGGTCCCTCCTGCCATGAAAGAACAATAGTTACTGACCCTGAGTGTGTTCCTCCTCTGGGGTGGGAACAGATGAGCCTGAGAACAATCACTTCCTCCTTGCCATGGATCCACATGCCTAATGAATATGCACTTCTTCCTCTACAACAGGAACAGGGGCACCTACCACAAAACAACAAGCAACTGCCTTGGTGAACGGAAGAGAGAGGACTCAGTCAGAGCTCTGAACTTACTGTGTCTTGTTAATCATAGGACCACTGGAAGACACCGCGAACCAGGCATCAGTCACTGCGGGGCATGTGTATGCCTATGGAATCTATGCATTTATTTGCTTAGCTTCACTTGTGTTTAGACTGTATGTCTATGTGCCTGTGTGAATACAGGTCTCCAGGCCTGTTTAGAAACTCATCTGGATGCCTGTGTGCATACCAGAGAGAGAAAGCAATGGATACCTTTCACCTCCATTTCCTGACCCATAGTCCTGTCTGTCCATTGAAAATCTAGTCTGATCCAAGCCTGTGGGCCGTTCTCTGTGGCAAGTGCTGCAGAGGTCTGCAGTGTGAGGAGGAGACCAGGCAATCAGATCTCAGGAATGTGCATGAAATAACAATCATCTTGACAACTGCACTTGGAAGCTCCAGGGAAACCAGAAATCCCAGGAATCCGTCTCTCACCCGAGTCCCAGCTGACCATTGCTATGGGATACAGTAGGTTTGCCTTCACCCCTATGTAAGATCAAGTTCTGTCTACCCCATGAATCACACAGCATCTATTAAAAAGCCCCTATTTGCAATATTTTTAGAGGTCAAAAGGACATACTTGAATCCCAGAGATTCTGCTCTTAGAAGCACATCTTATGTACAAAGAAATGTTCTCAGCACTGTTAGTGTCAATGGATAACTGGTGGCAGGGTGAGACACCTGTATGAAAAAAGACACTTGAATGTGTGCCTCTGTTCTCTTTCTGCACGTGAGGCAGCGAGCACTTTTGAACTTGCAAAAAGATCCCAGTTCACAAGCCAAACCTGTTATTCCTCTCTTATCAGTGGCTTTGGCCATGGCCACCTGGTCAATCTCCTGCAAGTTTGTCCATCTGAGTAAAGGAGGGTTGTGGTAGTTTGAATAGATGGCCCCCAATATATTCAGTGTTTTATTAGTTTATAGTTTGCATCTGCAGCCATCTTGCTGGAGGCAATGTCACTGGGCAGATCTTAAGGTGTGGTGGTGGTTTGAGATTCCATTGTAAAGATATGCAAAGTGTGCTTAATAGGAGTTCCTAAAGTGTGCTGTGCTGTGTGGCTGGTGGGCTTTTCTCGCTCTGCTTGGCCCTGTGAAAGCAGGCCAGCTTCTTCTGCCATTATGGAACTTCCCATGGATCTGTAAGCTTCAATAAATAATATCCCTTCCTCCATAACTGTGCCTGGTCTGGAAGTTCATCTGAGCAAACCTGAAGCTGTCTGCTACAAGGGTGTTTGAAAGGATGCAATGAAATCTTATATGGTTTTCACAGAAGGAAGGTGGTTTCAATTAATTTGAGGTCCCTTCCTTGTTTTCTCCCTAGAAACTCACACCAAGACCTACCTTTGAGGATAGAGCAAGCTCTCGTGGTGGTTCCAAGAATAAGCTCAAGAGCCCACGGTTCAATTTCATCTGTGTTATAGCTAAACTATGTGATCGTGAGAAAGTTGCCATATCTATCACTCAGTGTCCCTTTCTCTTCATTCATAAAATAGAAGATTTCTGCAGGTCTTTTGTGAGCATAACACAAGATACTGCACGTGAACCCAGTCTTGCATGTGCTCAAATCTTGATAAAGAATAGCCATGGTTAAGTCAACCAATTAATCTGCTTAACTGAATGTGTCTCTGCAGAAATTTAGAAACAGCTGACACTAGTGATGCCATTTTATGAATCTTAAGGACAACGGAGGTCAATATGGTGCCTTAGAATGGCTATAATATAATGTTGAAGCATTTTCATAAGACTTAATTTAAAATTTTACTATAACTTGTTCTAAGATTAATAAATTGCATGAAATTTTTTTTTAAAAAAGCATATCCATTTTCGTTATTCTCCATGAAGGACGCTGGGCAGGGATGATAAGGGCTTCTATTCAATACCTTAAACAAGTAAGTGTGGATGAAATTGTTTTTCCACAAAGAATCTCTGCCCCATGTAACAAGAAAAACAGAGCACAGTGCTTTAATGAGGAAAGGCCTGGCTTCTACACTCTAAAGTTAGTCTCAGTGGAAATAATGACGCTGCTAATGTTGGCATCTACTGTTCTACTTTTTTCCTGTGTTATCGCAGCTGGAGAGAGCCCCCCAATACTTCAGGATCCATTCAGGTCAGTATTTTCTAAGAAATACTGATGATAAGATAGCCAGGGGCTGGAGAGATGGCTTAGCGGTTAAGGCGCCTGCCTCCTAAGCCTAAAGAACGCTGGTTCCAATTTCTAGCGGTTCCAATCCCCAGGTTCCACATTTAGCCAGATGCAAAAGTAACACAAGGGCGCAATGCCACACTTGACCACAAGGGAGTGCATGCATCTGGATTTCGTTTGCAGCAGCTGAGAGGCTGCTGGCGTGCCCATCTCTATCTGTCTTCCTCTCCCTTTCTCTCTCTCTGTCTCTCTCTGTGTCTCTCTCAAAAAAAAAAAAAAGATAGCTGGAACAGGGTCTTCAGGAAGGGAAAGGCATTTGACCATAAATGTCCAGAATCCAAAGGTATCTTGAAATGGCTCAGCTACAGGTGCATGTTGGCTACTAGTCATGGCCATTTGAGAAACTGAAGGGTACAGCTTCAACCACGGCAGCCGAAGCTCTCCAGGCTGCACCAGAAGCCAACTTCCAACTAGTTTATTATCTGCAGAGGTTTAACCACTGATCAAAACAAATTACATCAGGACAAGAAAACCTTAGAAAGGATTCCACACTTGTCCAAATAGCTTGCTTCTTTAATTGACTTCCATTTCCCCATGTACAAAATGTTGAGCTTTCTGGTCAAATGTTAGCTGTGTACTGACTATCAGCAATGACAATGTGAAGAAAGCATGAACAGTAACGACTCCATTGGGAGAGCACATTTGGTAGTGAGATTATCCATGCAGGCTATGGTTCTGTGGGCCTGGGGCAAGTCAATGAGTTCTAGTTTATATGGGAAAAAATCAAATACAGGGCTGGAGGGATGGCTTAGTGGTTAAAGGATCCCAGTTCAATTCTCCAGGACCCAAGTAAGCCAGATACACAAGGGGGTGCATGCACCTGAAGTTCGATTGCATTGGCTGGAGGTCCTGACACTCCCGTTCTCTTCCTCTTTCTTTCTCTATCTCTCTCTGCCTCTTTCTCTCTGTCAAATAAATAAATAAATAAATAAATAAATAAATAAAAATATATTTAAAATATCAAGTACAAATGTCATATTATGAATGGTTCTTGGCATGAGCAAACAAAATTTTTACAACCAGAAGAATATGACGTGTTTTCCAGTTTTATAATAGATTACCTAAATTAGCATCCAAAGTCTGGGGCAGAAATCATCAGAGATTCTTGGGACCAAGGATCACAATGTCAAAAGTCAGATAATTCTTTTGAATCCACACATCTGCTAGGCCCTAGGAACCAAAATTCTTAGACCACAGATCCATATCCTGTAGGCCACAGGACAGGGTATCACTTTGTTATTATTCAAATTTGAAATGTTCCTGCAATGGTTTGTATCCGATGTGCCCCATAAGCACATGTGTTCTGAAATACTTTTGTTTATTTGAGAGACACAGAGAGAGAGACAGGCAGAGAAAGAGAGAGGGAGAGAGAAAGAGAGAGAGAGTGTATGGGTGCACCAGGACCTCTTGCTATTGCAAAAAGAAAAAACAAAAAACTCCAGACATATGCAAGTGGCTTTACATGGGTACTGGGGAATCAAACATGGGTCTTCAGGCTTAGCAAGCAAGCGCCTTTAACCATGAATACATTGCTCCAGCCCAACTCATGTGTTTTGCCTGCTTAGCCCCCAAACTGGTGGCAAGATGGGAGACAGAACCTTGCTAGAGGAGGTATATTTCTGGGAGTGGATTTGGGTTTGTTATAACCAGCTCTCCTCTACCACAGCTAAGCTTCCTCTATCTTCCACCTGCTATGGCAGAGGAGATGACAAGCCTCTGCTTGTGCCCTGTCGTGACGAAGCTTGTCCTCAAAACTACAAGTGAAAATAACCCCTTCCTTCCCATCAATGTCCCAGTGATAATGAGGTAACTACAACAGACCTCCACAGGGTCCTACATTTGAACATTTGTTCCCAAACTGGTGGCTTTATTTTGAGAGGCTGTGGAACCTTTTGGACATGAGGTCTGTCAGGCATAGGGCTGTAGAGGAACATACAAAGCCATTTTTGTGGCCTGAGTCCTCTGCTTCCCGTGAGCATGCTCCCACAATCACAGCGGCGAGCCCTTCCTGCTGCAATGCCTTCCTTGTCACGCTGAACTCTATCTCCTAAAATCATGAACAAAAATAAATCTTTCCTTTCTTAAGTTACTTTAGCCAGGCATTTTATCACAGTATCCATACAGGCAATTAATACAGGGCTAGTGTGTCAGTGTCTGGGCATGGCTGATCTTAGAAGTGAATCTCCCTTCTATAGACACCTGGCAAGGGCTGGCAATAATCTTCACATGGGGGCCTGTCATAACGGGCAAATAAGATTAGCTTCTCACACACGAGCACCTTGTCCTCTCAGCCTTAGCCTCAATCCAAAATGGTGAGGCTGGAGGTTGGCTGCTCTCAAAATGGGCACATTTTAAAGAATTGCCATGTTCTTTCTTGCTGGCTCGTAGCTCATCCAAGCATGTCCTCCATGTCTCCAAAGCAAGCAGACCAGAGACGCAGTCCACAGCAAAGCACCCAGAACGAGCTTTGTGAACCATTTCAAAGCATTACTATACTGAACTTGAAATAACCAAATAGACATTGTGTGGCAAATTAAATCATTGTCTCTTCATACTAGCTCCTAATTTAAACAAATAGTGAAAAAGAAAGGACCAAATTTTTGAGACAAAATGTGGGGAGCTGAAACTTATAAGGAATTTCCCAGTCTTCTCACTTTCCTTGTTAATTGGAAGAGGCAGGAGACAATTTGATCTCAGCTGGGGCGTGCCTACATCTAGCTCCCAGAATCTCAACACAGGAGGCTAGGATTGAAGATTTAGTACCCTAAGAGATCAGCACAGCACATTGTCACAGCCATGATCACCAGGGGGAGGCAGAGAGCAAGGAACCCATAGACCCAAAGGTCTCTCTTTAGACCTTTGGAAACACAACTCCCTGAACACCCTGCATGAACAGTCTTTACCCCAAGAAGTCAGAGAAAACAATCCAATGAAATGCTGTTATACAAAAGTATGTTGATTTATAATGCTAAATGATTGTCCACAGAAAGAAAATAATAGAAGAGGCTGTTGTGTTGATTCAGTCTAAAACTGGAGAAGTGTTTTCAACTTGTTTTGATTCTGTTAGTTTTAGTAGATTCTGGAAACTCTGGGATTGAGAAAGATTCTAAGGCTATTTATGTGCAATAGAAAATACAAGCAGTAACCCTTGACTTCTATTCAGGCAAGCATTGATTTACCCCCAGTTCACATGGAGGAGGTAATGAAGTTGAACTCTAGAGAGAAATCAAAGCACAGCACTAAATTTGGGCTTTTGAATTCTTACTTGCATATTAGAGCTTGTGCTGGTTTGAATAGATGGTCCCCAATATATTCAGTGTTTTATTAGTTTGTAGTTTGCATTTGCACCCACCTGGCTGGAGGCAATGTCACTGCGTGGATCTTACCGAAAGTGTGGTGGTGGGTTTGAAATTCCAATCTAAAGATATGTAAAGTGCCTAATTCCACCTAGAGTTCCTGAAGTGTGCTGTGTGGCTTTTGGCTTCTGGGCTTGTAGCTTCTCTCTCTCTCTGCCTGGACCTTTGAAAGCAGGCCAGCTTTTTCTGCCATTATGGAACTTCCCCTGGATCTTTAAGTTTCAATAAACATCCCTTCCTCCATAACTGTGCTGGCCTGGAAGTTCATCTCAGTGATCTTGAAGCTGTCTGCTATAGAGCTCGTTTCAAGCCCATATATATGATGTTACTATTTATACTAGAATATTCTAGATGCTAGATCTGTACAGTCTCATCATATCTCATGTTCAAGTCAAATGTCCTGAGTTAGCAATTATTTGGTGTGTGTAAAAACAAATTCTAGAAGGGGTCTCCCAATTCTGGTCACCATTTTAAACTTGAACAACAGAAGTTGATATATGTTCCAAAAGAAACTCTTCTAACTGTCTTGCCTGTGTATAAGGATGTGTACCAGGAATCTGTTGTATTCCAGGCTACTTTCTTAATCTTCCTTATATTTTACTCCAGCATATCCTCATTGTGCTAATATACTTTCCTTAAAAGTCATGTGGAACTCCCATTTATAAAATAGATTTACTACCAAAGCTCCTAGAGACATGAAAAGATTGAAAATGTCACTGCATGGAAGTGAATCATTTCTCACCCGATAGGAAGATATTTGGACTTTCATAAACAGGAGATCCCATGGCCCCTTCCACAATTCAACTATACAAAGTGCATCATGGTGTACAGGAACACCAGCAGTCCTGCCATGAGAGTCTAGACACAGCATCCTCAAATCCCACGAGGAATCCACAGAGAGTGGGCTGAGATGTCTCAGTTGACCATCTGCTTTCCTTCTGCATTTATCCTGCAAATAGTGAGTGAGCAGTGACACCTTGGAATATGAAAATCCTTAAGAACAAATGTATTATTAAGCACATCGCAGAGACAAGCCAGTGTCAGGAAACTCAATACAGAGAAAATACAGAAAGAATAGCTCTTTGGATTCTACTTGGCTCACAGAGAAATTTATTTTATAAGATCTTTGTGTTCCCCCAAATCCCACCAGATTTGATGAAGATGAGCCCTTTCCTTCTGAAAGGGGTTCTCGGTGGGACTGGGACCATGATCTTGCGACTGCATTGAAGACACTTACAGGAAGCACACTCTGAACTTCAGGCCAAAGAGACCGGATGCACCTGAAGGTGGACGCTACTCCACATTCTCCCCAGGACCTCCCAATCACCCTCTGAGCACCACCAAACCCAAGGCTTAAGGGCTGGATCAGAGGCTGGAGTAAGGTGGGGAAGAGACACACTGGGGGTACCACCAACTCATCCCAACATCAAGATTTGAAAAGTGTTTCATGATAGATGAATTCTCATAATGCTAAGTAAAAAAGGATAGTTACACAAATAGGCATATAGGTTTACATATAGGAAAAAGCTACATATTGATTAAAAAAATATTTTTTATATCCAAAAGTTCTATACTTTCCTCAATTTATAAGGTAACATATGTTTCCTATCCTGAAAGGAATTTCAGCATATCGTGTAGTTCACTCTTGACTCAAACAATTAAGGTTCTAAAATGGGAAGATTCTTCCTTATAAATTCTAATTTTTAGGACTCCTAATTAGAGACCTAGGTGCTACCTACAGTCAAGCATTTAATTTAATGATGCAAGAGCTCAATCTTATGTCCAATCAAACTTCCACTTGCTACAACTTAAGAAACATTATTGTATGTATATTCATATAAAACACAAGCCTTTTGGTATTAAGTCTCATTTCAGCATTTCCTCCTTTTAATTTCTATTTTGTTAATGTATTTTGATTTTCATATCAAATTAAATCATTTCTATTATTTTTCTAGAATTGTCTTTCTTTGCCTTTTTATTTCCCACTTTCTATTTTAGAGAAATATGGCCAGAACTGGAGGCAGCATTTATAATAGGAAATTTGCTTACACACACACACACACACACACACACACACACCCCATTATACACTTGCATACTTTTCATTTGTGCACTGAGAAATCAATGGATTATTTTCTCAACAGGAAGTGCTCAGAGATTAATGTTTCTTCATCTACTTAGCACCAATTTCCACTAATACAATACTCCTATCCCTACTGTGAATTTTCATTATGTAAAATTCTAGTATATGTGAATTTAATTCTGTGTACTTTTCACACATTAGTGAGAACTGTACTCCAAGCATATAAAAATCACAAGCCATTCTGAGTTGTTAAGTAAAAGTGCACAGAAATGTGAGTAAAACCACATCCAATGACATAAAATGATATGACAGCATATGATTGAGTCAGGTTAAATAAAAGATTAGCAGGTAGTATATGAAAATGATAAAACTTTTATAAGTTATAAAAACATAGAAAAAGAGTACAAGAACATAAACCAAAGTGAATATTAAGTATCACAGAATGGTTGGAACATAAGCCATTTTGAATTTTTTAATGTTTCCAGTTCATATTCATCTCCAAGAAATGTGTATTATGTATCTATAAAAATAAACAAAATACTATCTGGGGGGATGGCTTAGTAGTTAAGGCGCTTGCCTGCAAAGCCAAAAGACCCAGGTTCTATTCCCCAGGATCCTCATAAGCAAGATGCACAAGGGGGCACATGCATCTGGAATTCGTTTGCAGTGGCTGGAGACCCTGGCGTGCCCATTCTCCCTCTCCCTCTCCCTCTCTCTCTCTCTATTTCTCTCCCTCCCCCTCTCAAATACATAAATTAAATGAATTTTTAAAAAGAACAAACAAAATGCTTTTTAAATAAAAGAGAAAATGTTTGGAACGTTTGGGTAAATCATAAGACAAAACTTTAAAAAATCTTACTCTGTATAATATCTAAAAATGGGTTTTAAAAGACATCACTTCATTAAATTTGCAAAGGAAGAAGGTACTGAATATTTGTGCCTCCCTAAAAAATTTATAAGTTGAAACCTACACTCAATGTGATGGTAGTAGGATCAGGACACTTTAAAAAGTCACTCAGTCTTGAGGGTGTATCCCTTATGAATCTAATGACCTAATAGAAATAAACCTGGAGAGCTACATTATTCTTTCTATCATATAAGGATACAATAAGAAGTCATAGTTTGTGAATCAGAAATCAATCCTTCATTCAGCATCAAATTTGCCAGCCCTGAATTAGAGTTCTAGTCTATCCTATACTATAGGGTGATTCCTGTCTCATGAAAGAAAAAAGAAAAAGAAAAGTAATAAAATGAGATGAATAATTTGCATATTCTTGAACTTTGCATCCTCCAGGTCTATTAGAAATAAATTTTTGTTCTTTATAAACCACCCAGTTATGGCACTTTGTAACAGTTACCTGAAAATAATTTTTAAAAAAAAGACAGGAGATCTTGTAAAGTTTCTTAGTAGCAAAGGAAAGTGTATTAATCAGCTTCGTGTTACTATAACAAAATAACCAAGACACCTCACATAGAGAAATGGTTTATTTCAAGGGAATAGTCCAAGCAGCTACAGGTGCATGTTGGCTACTAGTCATGGCCATTTGAGAAACTGAAGGGTACAGCTTCAACCACGGCAGCCGAAGCTCTCAGGCTGCACCAGAAGCCAACTTCCAACTAGTTTATTATCTGCAGAGGTTTAACCACTGATCAAAACAAATTACATCAGGACAGAAAACCTTAGAAAGGATTCCACACTTGTCCAAATAGCTTGCTTCTTTAATTGACTTCCATTTCCCCATGTACAAAATGTTGAGCTTTCTGGTCAAATGTTAGCTGTGTACTGACTATCAGCAATGACAATGTGAAGAAAGCATGAACAGTAACGACTCCATTGGGAGAGCACATTTGGTAGTGAGATTATCCATGCAGGCTATGGTTCTGTGGGCCTGGGGCACGTCAATGAGTTCTAGTTTATATGGGAAAAAATCAAATACAGGGCTGGAGGGATGGCTTAGTGGTTAAAGGATCCCAGTTCAATTCTCCAGGACCCAAGTAAGCCAGATACACAAGGGGGTGCGTGCACCTGAAGTTCGATTGCATTGGCTGGAGGTCCTGACACTCCCGTTCTCTTCCTCTTTCTTTCTCTATCTCTCTCTGCCTCTTTCTCTCTGTCAAATAAATAAATAAATAAATAAATAAATAAAAATATATTTAAAATATCAAGTACAAATGTCATATTATGAATGGTTCTTGGCATGAGCAAACAAAATTTTTACAACCAGAAGAATATGACGTGTTTTCCAGTTTTATAATAGATTACCTAAATTAGCATCCAAAGTCTGGGGCAGAAATCATCAGAGATTCTTGGGACCAAGGATCACAATGTCAAAAGTCAGATAATTCTTTTGAATCCACACATCTGCTAGGCCCTAGGAACCAAAATTCTTAGACCACAGATCCATATCCTGTAGGCCACAGGACAGGGTATCACTTTGTTATTATTCAAATTTGAAATGTTCCTGCAATGGTTTGTATCCGATGTGCCCCATAAGCACATGTGTTCTGAAATACTTTTGTTTATTTGAGAGACACAGAGAGAGAGACAGGCAGAGAAAGAGAGAGGGAGAGCGAAAGAGAGAGAAAGTGTATGGGTGTACCAGGACCTCTTGCCATTGCAAAAAGAAAAAACAAAAAACTCCAGACATATGCAAGTGGCTTTACATGGGTACTGGGGAATCAAACATGGGTCTTCAGGCTTAGCAAGCAAGCGCCTTTAACCATTAATACATTGCTCCAGCCCAACTCATGTGTTTTGCCTGCTTAGCCCCCAAACTGGTGGCGAGATGGGAGACAGAACCTTGCTAGAGGAGGTATTTGGGTTTGTTATAACCAGCTCTCCTCTACCACAGCTAAGCTTCCTCTATCTTCCACCTGCTATGGCAGAGGAGATGACAAGCCTCTGCTTGTGCCCTGTCGTGACGAAGCTTGTCCTCAAAACTACAAGTGAAAATAACCCCTTCCTTCCCATCAATGTCCCAGTGATAATGAGGTAACTACAACAGACCTCCACAGGGTCCTACATTTGAACATTTGTTCCCAAACTGGCGGCTTTATTTTGAGAGGCTGTGGAACCTTTTGGACATGAGGTCTGTCAGGCATAGGGCTGTAGAGGAACATACAAAGCCATTTTTGTGGCCTGAGTCCTCTGCTTCCCGTGAGCATGCTCCCACAACCACAGCGGCGAGCCCTTCCTGCTGCAATGCCTTCCTTGTCACGCTGAACTCTATCTCCTAAAATCATGAACAAAAATAAATCTTTCCTTTCTTAAGTTGCTTTAGCCAGGCATTTTATCACAGTATCAATACAGGCAATTAATACAGGGCTAGTGTGTCAGTGTCTGGGCATGGCTGATCTTAGAAGTGAATCTCCCTTCTATAGACACCTGGCAAGGGCTGGCAATAATCTTCACATGGGGGCCTGTCATAACTGCCAAATAAGATTAGCTTCTCACACACGAGCACCTTGTCCTCTCAGCCTTAGCCTCAATCCCAAATGGTGAGGCTGGAGGTTGGCTGCTCTCAAAATGGGCACATTTTAAAGAATTGCCATGTTCTTTCTTGCTGGCTCGTAGCTCATCCAAGCATGTCCTCCATGTCTCCAAAGCAAGCAGACCAGAGACGCAGTCCACAGCAAAGCACCCAGAACGAGCTTTGTGAACCATTTCAAAGCATTACTATACTGAACTTGAAATAACCAAATAGACATTGTGTGGCAAATTAAATCATTGTCTCTTCATACTAGCTCCTAATTTAAACAAATAGTGAAAAAGAAAGGACCAAATTTTTGAGACAAAATGTGGGAGCTGAAACTTATAAGGAATTTCCCAGTCTTCTCACTTTCCTTGTTAATTGGAAGAGGCAGGAGACAATTTGATCTCAGCTGGGGCGTGCCTACATCTAGCTCCCAGAATCTCAACACAGGAGGCTAGGATTGAAGATTTAGTACCCTAAGAGATCAGCACAGCACATTGTCACAGCCATGATCACCAGGGGGAGGCAGAGAGCAAGGAACCCATAGACCCAAAGGTCTCTCTTTAGACCTTTGGAAACACAACTCCCTGAACACCCTGCATGAACAGTCTTTACCCCAAGAAGTCAGAGAAAACAATCCAATGAAATGCTGTTATACAAAAGTATGTTGATTTATAATGCTAAATGATTGTCCACAGAAAGAAAATAATAGAAGAGGCTGTTGTGTTGATTCAGTCTAAAACTGGAGAAGTGTTTTCAACTTGTTTTGATTTTGTTAGTTTTAGTAGATTCTGGAAACTCTGGGATTGAGAAAGATTCTAAGGCTATTTGCGGTGCAATAGAAAATACAAGCAGTAACCCTTGACTTCTATTCAGGCAAGCATTGATTTACCCCCAGTTCACATGGAGGAGGTAATGAAGTTGAACTCTAGAGAGAAATCAAAGCACAGCACTAAATTTGGGCTTTTGAATTCTTACTTGCATATTAGAGCTTGTGCTGGTTTGAATAGATGGTCCCCAATATATTCAGTGTTTTATTAGTTTGTAGTTTGCATTTGCACCCACCTGGCTGGAGGCAATGTCACTGCGTGGATCTTACCGAAAGTGTGGTGGTGGGTTTGAAATTCCAATCTAAAGATATGTAAAGTGCCTAATTCCACCTAGAGTTCCTGAAGTGTGCTGTGTGGCTTTTGGCTTCTGGGCTTGTAGCTTCTCTCTCTCTCTCTCTGCATGGACCTTTGAAAGCAGGCCAGCTTTTTCTGCCATTATGGAACTTCCCCTGGATCTTTAAGTTTCAATAAACATCCCTTCCTCCATAACTGTGCTGGCCTGGAAGTTCATCTCAGTGATCTTGAAGCTGTCTGCTACAGAGCTCATTTCAAGCCCATATATATGATGTTACTATTTATACTAGAATATTCTAGATGCTAGATCTGTACAGTCTCATCATATCTCATGTTCAAGTCAAATGTCCTGAGTTAGCAATTATTTGGTGTGTGTAAAAACAAATTCTAGAAGGGGTCTCCCAATTCTGGTCACCATTTTAAACTTGAACAACAGAAGTTGATATATGTTCCAAAAGAAACTCTTCTAACTGTCTTGCCCGTGTATAAGGATGTGTACCAGGAATTTGTTGTATTCCAGGCTACTTCCTTAATCTTCCTTATATTTTACTCCAGCATATCCTCATTGTGCTAATATACTTTCCTTAAAAGTCATGTGGAACTCCCATTTATAAAATAGATTTACTACCAAAGCTCCTAGAGACATGAAAAGATTGAAAATGTCACTGCATGGAAGTGAATCATTTCTCACCCGATAGGAAGATATTTGGACTTTCATAAACAGGAGATCCCATGGCCCCCTCTACAATTCAACTATACAAAGTGCATCATGGTGTACAGGAACACCAGCAGTCCTGCCATGAGAGTCTAGACACAGCATCCTCAAATCCCACGAGGAATCCACAGAGAGTGGGCTGAGATGTCTCAGTTGACCATCCTGCTTTCCTTCTGCATTTATCCTGCAAATAGTGAGTGAGCAGTGACACCTTGGAATATGAAAATCCTTAATAAGAACAAATGTATTATTAAGCACATCGCAGAGACAAGCCAGTGTCAGGAAACTCAATACAGAGAAAATACAGAAAGAATAGCTCTTTGGATTCTACTTGGCTCACAGAGAAATTTATTTTATAAGATCTTTGTGTTCCCCCAAATCCCACCAGATTTGATGAAGATGAGCCCTTTCCTTCTGAAAGGGGTTCTCGGTGGGACTGGGACCATGATCTTGCGACTGCATTGAAGACACTTACAGGAAGCACACTCTGAACTTCAGGCCAAAGAGACCGGATGCACCTGAAGGTGGACGCTACTCCACATTCTCCCCAGGACCTCCCAATCACCCTCTGAGCACCACCGAACCCAAGGCTTAAGGGCTGGATCAGAGGCTGGAGTAAGGTAGGGGAAGAGACACACTGGGGGTACCACCAACTCATCCAACATCAAGATTTGAAAAGTGTTTCATGATAGATGAATTCTCATAATGCTAAGTAAAAAAGGATAGTTACACAAATAGGCATATAGGTTTACATATAGGAAAAAGCTACATATTGACTAAAAAAAAAATATTTTTTATATCCAAAAGTTCTATACTTTCCTCGATTTATAAGGTAACATATGTTTCCTATCCTGAAAGGAATTTCAGCATATCGTGTAGTTCACTCTTGACTCAAACAATTAAGGTTCTAAAATGGGAAGATTCTTCCTTATAAATTCTAATTTTTAGGACTCCTAATTAGAGACCTAGGTGCTACCTACAGTCAAGCATTTAATTTAATGATGCAAGAGCTCAATCTTATGTCCAATCAAACTTCCACTTGCTACAACTTAAGAAACATTATTGTATGTATATTCATATAAAACACAAGCCTTTTGGTATTAAGTCTCATTTCAGCATTTCCTCCTTTTAATTTCTATTTTGTTAATGTATTTTGATTTTCATATCAAATTAAATCATTTCTATTATTTTTCTAGAATTGTCTTTCTTTGCCTTTTTATTTCCCACTTTCTATTTTAGAGAAATATGGCCAGAACTGGAGGCAGTGTTTATAATAGGAAATTTACTTACACACACACACACACACACACACACACACACCCCCATTATACACTTGCATACTTTTCATTTGTGCACTGAGAAATCAATGGATTATTTTCTCAACAGGAAGTGCTCAGAGATTAATGTTTCTTCATCTACTTAGCACCAATTTCCACTAATACAATACTCCTATCCCTACTGTGAATTTTCATTATGTAAAATTCTAGTATATGTGAATTTAATTCTGTGTACTTTTCACACATTAGTGAGAACTGTACTCCAAGCATATAAAAATCACAAGCCATTCTGAGTTGTTAAGTAAAAGTGCACAGAAATGTGAGTAAAACCACATCCAATGACATAAAATGATATGACAGCATATGATTGAGTCAGGTTAAATAAAAGATTAGCAGGTAGTATATGAAAATGATAAAACTTTTATAAGTTATAAAAACATAGAAAAAGAGTACAAGAACATAAACCAAAGTGAATATTAAGTATCACAGAATGGTTGGAACATAAGCCATTTTGAATTTTTTAATGTTTCCAGTTCATATTCATCTCCAAGAAATGTGTATTATGTATCTATAAAAATAAACAAAATACTAGCTGGGGGGATGGCTTAGTAGTTAAGGCACTTGCCTGCAAAGCCAAAAGACCCAGGTTCTATTCCCCAGGATCCTCATAAGCAAGATGCACAAGGGGGCACATGCATCTGGAATTCGTTTGCAGTGGCTGGAGACCCTGGCGTGCCCATTCTCCCTCTCCCTCTCCCTCTCTCTCTCTATTTCTCTCCCTCCCCCTCTCAAATACATAAATTAAATGAATTTTTAAAAAGAACAAACAAAATGCTTTTTAAATAAAAGAGAAAATGTTTGGAACGTTTGGGTAAATCATAAGACAAAACTTTAAAAAATCTTACTCTGTATAATATCTAAAAATGGGTTTTAAAAGACATCACTTCATTAAATTTGCAAAGGAAGAAGGTACTGAATATTTGTGCCTCCCTAAAAAATTTATAAGTTGAAACCTACACTCAATGTGATGGTAGTAGGATCAGGACACTTTAAAAAGTCACTCAGTCTTGAGGGTGTATCCCTTATGAATCTAATGACCTAATAGAAATAAACCTGGAGAGCTACATTATTCTTTCTATCATATAAGGATACAATAAGAAGTCATAGTTTGTGAATCAGAAATCAATCCTTCATTCAGCATCAAATTTGCCAGCCCTGAATTAGAGTTCTAGTCTATCCTATACTATAGGGTGATTCCTGTCTCATGAAAGAAAAAAGAAAAAGAAAAGTAATAAAATGAGATGAATAATTTGCATATTCTTGAACTTTGCATCCTCCAGGTCTATTAGAAATAAATTTTTGTTCTTTATAAACCACCCAGTTATGGCACTTTGTAACAGTTACCTGAAAATAATTTTAAAAAAAGACAGGAGATCTTGTAAAGTTTCTTAGTAGCAAAGGAAAGTGTATTAATCAGCTTCGTGTTACTATAACAAAATAACCAAGACACCTCACATAGAGAAATGGTTTATTTCAAGGGAATAGTCCAAGATCAGAAGACCCTGTTGCTTGGAGCTTCTGGAGAGGGTGTCAGAAGCAGAGACAGTGAAAAAATGGATTCCCACAATTCCCTTCATGGGTACAACAGCCAAAGTTCTAAAGACATCTCAAAAAAAAAAAAAAAAAAAAAAAAACCATCTCGGGCTGGAGAGATGGCTTAGTGGTTAAGGCACTTGCCTGCTAAGCTAAGAACTCCCATTCAATTCTCCAGGTCCCACGTTTAGCCAGACACAAGGGTGCAATGCCACACTTGCCCACAAGGGAGCACTTGTGTCTGGAGTTCATTCACAGCGGCTGAGAGGACGCTGGCACGCCCATTCTCTGTCTATCTCCCTCTTTCCTGACACTCTCTCAAAAAAAAAAAAAAATCTCCTAAAGTCCCACAGAACCCCCTGATGTGCTACCCCGTGGACTGAAGCTTTTAACTCATGGGGACACTTTCCATATTTAAACCACAAATGTTCCAGTTCTTATTAATATTATAAACTTGCATGGATTTAGTATTTACTTTGTTCTTTGGCTTTGTTTTCATGGAATATGAAATTATTTGTGTTTTGTTAACAGTTCACTCTTGCTGTGAGGCCTTCAAACATCATCTCCTTGGAAAAGCCCTAAAGCCATAAGATGTATCTTAAGCACAAACCCTTCTTATACAAGATTGTGTTGTGAACATGGCATTTATAACCAAGAAAGCTATATTATAAATCCTATTTTTTTTGTCCTTTCTGATCTTCAACCAATTTTGTTTTATTAAGAAAAAGTAAAATGACCCAGTTGAAACCATAGAGTACTGCAGGGGAAGGGCAAGAGTACAGCATTATTGGTGATCATGACACCAGCAAAAGGCTGAATGAGATAAACACAGAGAACATCCAACTGTTACTAAGCCAGATATCCAGAGACACAGAGGCTCCCAAAACTTCATCACTGAAGTAGAACTAAAATGATCCCAATGTGGCTCAGGGAAATTTGCGGAAAAGGGGGTAGAAAGAATGTTAGAGCCACAAGTTGGGGCCTTGTACAAAGAGACTTGGCCTATCCCCCACAACTCTTGACTACCCCCACAATGCATGACCCACATTCCCTATTGATGATGGTCCCTTTGGAAGAGGGAGGACAGGGAGGAGGATAATGGAGTCACCATTATGAATGCAAAATTAGAATAATATAAATAAATAAATAAATAAAAAGAAAAAGTAAAATGAAATTATATCTATGTCACATCATAACTAAGATGTAATGCTAGTAAACAAACTATAAAAATGCTAGACATAGGTTGTTACTTACATAATCTTGAAAGGCAATTGTTTAAAGCTAGTGAAAAACGACATGAGCTGGGCGTGGTGGTGCACACCTTTAATCCCAGCACTCAGGAGGCAGAGGGAGGAGGATCTCTGTGAGTTCGGGCCAGCCTGAGACTACATAGTGAATTCCAGGTTAGCCTGGGCTACAGTGAGACCCTACCTCAAAAAAACCAAGAAAGAAAGGACAAGAGTGGTAACTTTCCAGAAATTGGAAATCCAAATGTTACAGCAGACAAAACTGAACACCCATCAGCTGACTGGAAGAATGTTTGTTTGTAAAATACATGACCAATCCATTTGGTATGAAAAGTCCTCCTCAAAATGAATACAAAACAGGTGAGGAGGGCCAAGACTGAAGAGTGTTTGGGCGGATGACTCACTTGGAGGCCTCTGGTATCCAAGCCTTCACACTTCTAGAGAATCTAGTAAATGGCATCCATCCTGGCAACCTCCACCAGATCTGCAGTGTTCTTCCAACTTGGACTATGAGGAAATAACTTGTTTGCTACATGGTATTTCTTCTACCTAGACACCTCCCAACAGTACATCTATTTCTGTGTTTATACTTTCTGGAAAGTAAAGAGTGCACCTTAAGGGGAAATGTCACATTATGCTCTTTCTAAAGCAATCTCACTAAAGCATATTGCACATTTGAAAACAAAACAAAAAAATAAAATAAAACCAAAATGGAAACAGATTATACAGAGAATAAAAGAGATGCAAAGTGTCTGAGATGGCTCCTGGGATGGCTCACTGCGGGGTTTTTGCATTTGATATTCCATGGTTTAGAAAATACTTCTTCCAGGCTGGAGGGATGGCTTAGTGGTTAAGGAACTTGCCTGCAAAGCCAAAGGACCCATGTTTGATTCCCTAGGACCCACGTTAGCCAGATGCACAGGGGCACACACAGCTGGAGTTTGGAGTTTGTTTGCAGTGGCTAGAGGCCCTGGCATGCCTATTTTCTCTCCCTCCTTCTTTCTCTGTCAAATAAATAAGAAAATACTTCTTCCATGTTATGATAATTAATGTTCATTATCAACTTGATTAGATTTAAAACTACCTACAAGACACACCCATGAGTGTCTAAGAGAATGTTTCCAACGATATTGTGGTCTAGAACAGGGATTGAATGGACAGACAAATAAAGGTGAAGGGCAGCTGAGCACCAGCATTCATTTCTCTCAGCTTTCTGGTGTGCTGAGGCATGAGTCCTATTGCCATGCCTCCCTGCATCCATGACTGAATGTGCCCTCAACCCCTGAGCCTGAGCAGAACCTCTCCTCCTGTAAGTTGCTCCTGCCAGGTATCTTTTGGAGCTATAAAGAAATGATCAAACGCAAGTCTGTCCACATCTTACTCCTGCATCTCCCTTGAGTCTCAGCCCAAAGGTTATCTCACCAGAACGGATTTTCATGACCACAGTTATCAAATAGCCGTGAATTTATTTTAAATATTTACTCTCTCAACAATTTTCTTTCTCCAAAATGATCCCCCCATCTTCAGAAAGTCGGGGACTGTGTTTTGTGGTCTCCTTATCTTTAGGGAATGGGGAGTGTCTAGTCTATAGTGAGTGTGCTTGAAAGTAGTTGTTGGCCAAATGCAATAAAAATTAAGTAGTGCTCTTTAGATAAGAATAGGTAAGAATAACCCACCTGTGTACTTGTATTTCAGGTCATGATTATGGACGCTGCACACTTTGTGGAATAGAAGTTTAAAAATGGAGTTGTAGAGTAAGATATTACCACATATTGCCTTCCAAATTTATACTGTGAACAAAAAGCAGCAGGGAAGTTTCAAAAATAGTATGATGAAAAGTTATGTACTTTTACTTTAAATTTATTCATTATTGAAATTATCTCTACCTCCTGAGATGGATGTAAACAGAACTAGATGTATATGGGCACACATGTGTTGATACATCCGTATATGTATATACATACATATATAGATGGACATGTAGGACACAGACATGTAGATGTGTGTACACATACCTTTTATGCTAAGTCATTTGAGAAGTAGTTACAGATTTCACAACATTTAACCCCACAGTACTTGAACAGGGATCTTCAAAGAACAAGAATGTTCTCATTAAAGCACAGTACAGCCATTGAACTTGGGAAAATATAGCACTAACACGAAACTATTGTCTCATGAACTGCTAGCATTAAAATCTCTCCAGTTGTCTCAATGATATCCTTTTTATATGAATCATCTCAACCTAAGCTCAGTCCATAATCAACAGCACAGCTCACAGACATGGGGTCTTTTGTCTCTCTTAATCCAGAGACATCTCCAGCTCTCTGTCGTTCATAATATTGACACTTATCAAGATTCCGTTCCAATCATTTCTTAAGCCTCCCTCAGGATGGAGTTGTCTGATTATCCCTTCATGCTTAGATTCAGTTGGCCTGTTTTTGGCCAGAATATGACAGAAATCACCATGTTCTTTCTCAGTGTACCACATCAGGGGCAACTCAGAAGTGCAGGCTTTGACTTTGGGCATTACTATTTCATTTTCCATGACCTTGGGCAATATTCAGTGACTCCCTGAACCTTGACTCCTACATGTATAAAATAAAGATAATAATCCTATCATTCTCATGACATATTCACATTAAAGAGAATGAAACTTTCAGGAGAAAGATGCAAAGCCAACCACACAGCAAGACCTTGCCTCAGGAAATAAAATGCAAATAGAAATGCGGAAATGACTCAGTGGTTAATGATGCTTGTTTACAAAGCATGCTAGCCCAGGTTTGGTTCCCTAGTACCCATATAAAGCCAGATTCACAAAGTGGCACATGTTTGCAGTAGCAAGAGGCCCTAGCATGCCCATTCTCATCTATTCATTCATTCAGTCATTCTCAACTTTCAAATAAATAATTAAAATTAAAATTTAAAAAGAAATTTTAAAATCTTCAAATAAATAAATAGGAAGCTTTTTAAACACAATTTCTAATTCAAGCTCTCTTATTCACCAGGCATATAACCTAGAACAAGTTCCTTCATCTCCCCATATCTCAATTTCCCTAGGTAGAAGGACTGATAGCAACTAATGCTGATGCATTTCATGGAGATTCATTAAGTTCCCATGCATAAAGCACAGGAAGAGCATATGTCACTGAACAAGCATGGAGTGCACGTTAGCCATTCTCCTTGTTATTAACAAACAGCATGTAAAGCCGTGGGGTGATGTCCACATAGCCTTTGAAGTCTAAAGCTTGTTTTGACCTTGCCCCTTGGGTGCTTTCTAGACACATCTATCTTCATCTTACAGCTTTCTCTCTCTTCTGTAACTCTCACCTCAACAGTTTATACTTTCACTGAGATCACATGAAAACCTTTGGTCACTTTTCAAATGGTTCGTGGATTTTCCGCCAGCCCTCAGTCTTAGAACACATATACCTGTGTTTGCAGACTTGAGTGTAAGTAGGTAAGACCCTGCCTGTTCATCACTCCTTTCTTGACTCTTTCTGTTTTTCTCACTTAATTCAATGTCAAGCAGCTGAGTAAACACTCATCGAAAGTGCGATGAGCTGAAGACCCTGTTGTCTGCTTAGACAACACAGCGCCCCATGGAGTGGTCTGAAGGTCCGTGTGATTTAACATCCTCATCTCAGGCCTGTGGAAGAGTGGAGAATGTTCTCATCCATCTTCCCAGGCACCACAAGTATCTTTCTGTACAATGTCTGTTCTTGATCTCACAGCCTGTGCGCAACAACAGGAAGTTGAGGACCCCAGGGCCAGTCTCAGGAGAAGCACTCATCCTTTGCCTCACCTGCACCATGCTCCTCACCTGGCTTGTCTCAGACCCATGCCTGAGGTCTGCTGCAGCAGTGAGGCTCACACTCACCTCCTCGTGTTCATCCATGGGGGTGACTCTACCCCCACCCTCAGCACCCTCCTGTTTGGTTGTCTGTGTTACCCTCACTCCACCCAACCCCATAGCTATCCACTGAGCCAGCCAGCAATCACTCCAGCCTGCCTGATCTTCTAGGAGGGAGAATAGATCAACACCTGAGGGAAAGCCCACTGCCTTAGGAGGAACTCAGGATGCCATGCTCAGACCAATATTCATCCTCTGGGTTCCTTGAAACTACTTGCAGATGCATTCAACTTTATTTATTTTTTACAAAAATCTTTATACACTTGTTAAAAATGCACTAATAAAGTAATGAGCATCTTTAAAGAGAAAGAAATGGAGAGGAGAAAAAGAGGGAGGGAGGGAGAGAGGGAGAGAAGCAGAGCTTAATATAACCCTTCTCTATCTTTACCAGAGATGGGTGTCCAAACGCAGTATTTATAGTGACTATGTCAGAAATAGCTGATTTGAAACACTCTTTTTGAAAGAAATCCATTATCACCCAGTAGCTCCCATAGCAATGCCCAGTACCATGAGGGCTTGTCAGGAAAAGGCTCGCTATCCTCTCAGTTCCATGTTGTCTCTCAGCATCTAGAGATGTCAGCCTGCGGTATCTTCAACAATAAGGTCTTACCTTTTAACTCAGTCAGGTAGCCAAGTGATTGGTAATGGTCTGCATTGGTTGGGGGACTCATGGATCCCCTGGCCAATTGCTCGCTATTGGGAATAAGCCAGATCTGGTCCTGGGGTTCACAAGCCAGAGCCAGTGATTTTAGGATTAGATTTATACTGGGCATTTCAGTCTGATCCACCCACTTCCCTTAATTCAGGGCTATATCTTGTATAATGGTATCTAGGTGGAAAGTTCCTATTGTGCTAACTACTTTACTCTTTGGTCATCAACAGCACGAATAAGCAGAGGACCCTGAAAGATACATAATCAACCAGCCAGACAAGATGCACAAATTTGTGCAATAGTGGCACATAGCCTTTGCGAGTATCCAACTACCTGATTTGACACAATGCCCAATCAGTGGTAGAGAACTCATGACTGGTACTGGGAACCAAGTCAGCACTCCATGATCAGGGAATACACAAACCTTAGAGAGAAGCCCCCATTGCTCTCTGAACAAGTAGCGTGGGTATCCACATGGAAACATCTCTCAAACTTCTGTGCATATCTCCCTTAATCAAAGCTGCTCTCATCCTTGGTTGGAGAATCTGTTTCATTGTACAGATGGCAGAGAATACTGGGGAGATCCAAGATCCATCAATACAACAAGAAAAGACTATTCACCATGGGAAGTGACACCTCCACCACCACATTTACCAGTGTCCAGGAGAAGCTGCAGGGGAAGCAACCACATGAGCACTGCTGCCAATGCTAGCCTGACAACCACACCCAGAGAAACAGCAACAAACACTGTGGTGAACTGAAACACATCATAGCAGAAATACAGAGGCTACAGAGAAGTCACACCTAAACAAATTGCAAATTCCTCAGATATCATTGCAGAAGAAGGCATGCAAAGATTGTAAGAGCCACAGGGTGGTAGAAATATTCTGAAGCATATCACCAACCCCCACAGAGGCTTACCCTAATTACCACACAGTGAACAAACACCATGGACCCTACTGAGGAGGGCCCTCAGGAAAATGGGGCCCAGGGGAGAAGGGAAATAAAAGGCTATAATGTATGTAAAACAAATAAGTAAATATTTAAAAAAGAAAGAAATCCTGCCAGACATAGTGGCGTATGCCTTTAATCCCAGCACTCAAGAGGCAGGGATAGGTGGTTTACTAGGAATTCAAGGCCACCCTGAGACATAGTGAATACCGAGTCAGCCTGAGCTAGAGTGAAACCCCACCTCAAAAAACCAATAATAATGATGATGATGATGATGATGATGATTGATGATGAAGAAATCCTGAGTAAAATACCCCTCAATTTCATGTGCAGCCCTTCAGTAGAATCAGTTGTTCTTGTGCTGGGATAGACGTCATCATAGTGTTCTCTTTGAATTCCTAACCTGTGAGTTCTCTCTTCTCTCTCTCTATCTCATGTTCTGATAAGAACGTTTTCTGCTTTTTTTTTTTTCTCTCTCTCTCTCCTTATAAGGCTGGAAATAAGAGCTCAGAAGGGAACATCTGAAAAGCAATGAGCGATGCTGAGAAAGACATCCATAAATGTGGGAGAAGGTAAAAAAAAAATAACAGAAATTGGTACAAAGTACTGGGTTTCAATTAGGGTGTCCAAATTGAGGAAAGAAAATTAAATGTGCATAGAAGAGACAACTGGAAAATCTTTCCTAAATGTAAAATCCCAATTTAATTAAAGTCTGCCTTTTTGTGTGTGTCAGACATTGGCTGGCTGATGGAAGATAGAAAGATAAGGCATGATTTTTGTGCCCTGGCTAGCATGGGAGAAAGATATGTTAAATTTATCTTAAAGGTGATATGACTGTAGGACCAGTGATTGATTGCTTTGTTTGGCATCGGGGGCCTGAGAAACTATTGTGCAAGAGACTGAAGTTAGAGAAGAAGCTTGCAGCGTCATTTGAACAAGAGATACAACTGAGAATAAGAAGCATCGTGAGGCTGCTGAGACATGGCAGAATATGAGTGAGCCAGAGGAGAAAGTGCTGGCAAGCTTCAGGGTAGGACACACTGTGGAACATGGGTGTGACTCCTACACCCTCTGTCCAGCCACACCAGCTACTTACCATCCCTGACACGTAGTGGCTTTCCTGAGTCTTTGTGTCATTGCACATGCTGTTTCTTCTTCCTGAAATGGGTTCAGACTGCTCTATGTGACAACATTTTAACCTCCCTTCAAGATTTATTTCTAGTCTCTCGGCCCAGCCCCCACCCTCCAATACAGCATGGCATCTAAAAGGAGAGTCAGGTACACAGTTCAGAAGCAATTAATACTACTGCAGAAGCTCAGCCACAGCCAGATTTGAGATCTAATTATATCTCAGAAAATAGGAGAGAATCCACTTAAAAGCTCTTATAATTTATTAGAGTTCAGTAAGTGGCCATATGTAATGTAAAAATGGGAAAAATGTGAAAAAATCAGATTTCTTATATGCCAGAAATAATCATTTAAAAGACATAATGGAAGTAAAATTACATTTACAGAAGTAAGCAAAGAAAAACAACAATCTATAAAATAACTCTAAAAATATATCCAAAGATTCTTTATAAATAAATATACAAAATTAGACATAGATAAAAGGTCTGAGTAAGTAATGTTTCTGGATGAGAAGAATGATTTTTTCTAAGTCTGCATTTTGTGTGTGCCAGAATAATATGCACATAATAGAAACCAAAATTCTATCTACATAATTTGAATATTTGCCAGAATGACTCTTAAAATTCATTTAGAATCAAACAGACAAGGAGTACGAATATTGGGGCAGGTAGATGGATTACACATTTGCTTACCTTTATAGACAAAATGATTTTTTAAAATTGTGACAATTTGATAAGTGTGACAGTGACCAATGACTTGGTAGCCTAATAAGATGGGGGAATTATTCCAATGAACTGATAAGTAAAAAGTCATTAAACCGAACACCATGAGGTGATGGCAGAGGTTCATATTAGCCAATAAAGGATATGGCAAAAATGCTAAACTACATGTCAGTGGAAGTCAAACATAGTACCCATGTATATCAAAATGTATTCCAGGGCTGAAGATGGATTGGTGGTTAAGGCACTTGCCTACAAAGCCTAATGACCCAGGTTCAATTCCTAGTACCCACGTAAAGCCAGATGCACAAAGAGGGGTATACATCTGGAGTCCATTTGCAGTGACTGGAGGCCCTGACACCCCATTCTCTTTGTCTGTCTCTCTGTCTTTCTTCCTGCTAGAAAATAAATAAAAATATTTTTTAAAATACTCCAGTGTATTCAAGACTTAAATAGAAAAGCTAATTAGAAGAAAAAATCTTAAAACTCTCTGAATGAAAAAAAAATGGATCTAAACTAAAAAGTGCACTGTAAAAGAAGCACTGCTGAATTGCAGTTGATTGACATGTAACTTTTCATAAGGGTCATGAAAATGGCTCAAAGGATAAAGTGCTTACTAGCATAAGTACCTGAGCCTAGATCCCCAAACCCACATAAAAGCCAAATGCTTTGGGAGTACACCTACAGGGAGAAGGGAGGGAAGCAGACAGGAGCATTTCCCAGCAGCTCACAGGCCAGCTTCCTGGTGGATGAAGCAGTGAGCAATGATAGCAAAACGCCCTGGAAGTTATCCTCTGACCTGCACATACTCCCTGTGTCATGCACGCACATCCATTCTCAAATACATGAACACATGCTCCCCCCCCCCACACACATATGTACATATATCAAACAAAAAATTAGATAGTGATGTATCAACATGATTTAGAAATACAGACACATGCAATTTCCATGTTAAAGGCTTTGTCTGTGGGGAGAGAACAGAGAAGGGAGGAAACGGGGGCTTCAATTCTGTTTCTGTTCTGATCAAAGCAATGCCTTAGCCCTACTATGGGCATGTGCTTTCCTAAAACAAAATGTGTAACAATTCAAAAGATGGCAGTAGATGGTTGACAGATACATGAAAAAGTGATCAACATCACTAAACATCAGGGAAATGCAAATCTAGGCCACAGTGAGATGTCACCCACTCTAGTAAGAATGGCCGTTATCAAAAGGACAAAAGGTAACAAGTGCTAGAGAGGCTGTGGAGCTATACTATAGACTAAGTACAGTCATTATGGGAGCAGCATGGCAGTTTTACAAAAGTGAAAATAGAACTACCATATGACCCAGCAATGCCACTACTGGGGATTATCCAAAATAAAATAAATTGGGATGCAAAGATGTCACCTATTCTCCCCTCCTGATCATAGTAGCCAAGACATGGAAACAACCTAGATGTTCCACCCACTAAGGAAGAGATGAGGAAAAAAAAATGTTTTAAAGGTAGTACACACATACCATGAAATACTATTCATCCATAAAAAGAATGAGAGCCTATCAGTTGTGACATGAGTATAACTGGAGAGCATTACGTTAAGTGAAAAAAGCCAGGCACAGAAAGGCAAATGCCACATGATCTCAGTCATAAGGAGAGGGAGGATAAGAAATGTAGATCAGCA
This sequence comes from Orientallactaga sibirica, assembly GCA_036365145.1. NCBI lineage: Eukaryota > Metazoa > Chordata > Mammalia > Rodentia > Dipodidae > Orientallactaga > Orientallactaga sibirica. Next base: position 8,421,949 of record JAEOAD010000031.1, on the reverse strand, counting down.
GGCAGCAAGCTACAGCTCGCTAGGAGTAAGCCCTGCTTTTGTGCTATTTAGTGCCCAGTAGGCTGACCAAGGACAGAAGTAGTTAGTGTGCACTTGAAAAGCTAAAAGAAAGGATTGTAAATGTTTTCTCCATTTAAAAAAAAAAAAAGACAAATGTTTGGTAAGATAGATATGTGTGTATCAGTTGCTTTCTCATGGCTGGGACAAAATGCCTGACAAAAATTAATTTAAGGGAAGAGAGGTTTATATCAGCCTACAGTTCCAGGTCTCAGTGCATCATGGAGAGGAAGGCGTGGTGGCAGGAGCTTGAGGCAGCTGCTCACGTTTAGCACAGTGAGGAAGCAGAGACTGATGAGTGCTGCTGCTCAGCCAGCTCTCTTCTTTCTATATAGTCCAGGACCCCAGGCTATGAAACGGTGCCACCCACAGTTAAGTTATATCTTGCCATCCTAATTAACCTAATCAAGATAAATCGAGATAATCAGTGACAGGCACGAACAGAGGCTAACCTAGTCTACCTAATCCCTCCCAGGTGAGTCTAGGTCCTGTGAAATTGACAATCTATATAAACCATCCTGATGATAAACCTCATTTAAATATTATGTGCTGTATACATATATTAGAACAGCACAGGTATGTAAAGCAGGGTGACTCAGACCTCTAATCCCAGCAGTCTGCAAGTTGAGGCAGGAAGATCACAAGTTCAGGCCAACCTGAGCTGCATCATGGGATTTTCTTTCAAAAATTTAAACAACAAAGCCACATTATTCCATGAATGTGCTCAATGTTTACGGGTTTTGCATAAGTAAAAATAGCTTAATTCATTTACAAATTCAGTTTTAAAGCAAACATAGTGAAGATAAAGTTATCTGATTTGGGGTGTGGAAAGATGGTTCTGTGGTTAAGGCCCTTGCCTGAAAAGTCTAAGGACCTGGGTTAGATTCCCCAGTACCCCCATAAAGCCAGGTACACAGGGTGGAGCATGTATCTGGAGTTCATTTTATTTATTTATTTTTTTAGAGACAGTGAGCAACAGAGAGAGAAGACATAGAGAATTGGCATGCCAGAGCCTCAGGCACTGAAATTGAACTCCAGACACTTGCACCACCTAGTGGGTATGTGCTACCTTGTGCTTACCTCACCTTTGTGTGTCTGGTTAATGTGGGATCTGGAGAGTAGAACATGGGTCTATAGGCATTGCAGGCTAGTGCCTTAACTGCTGAGCCATCTCTCCAGCCCTGGAGTGAGCATTCTGAAGTGCCATTTCTGCCCCCCTCTCTCTCTCTCTTTCTCTCTCTCTCTCTCACCTATTGGCCTCTTTCTCTCTCCCTCTGTCAAATAAATAAATAAATAAATAAATAAATAAATAAATAAATAAAAAAATATTTTTTAAAACTTCATCTGATTTCACTAGAAACCCAAATTTAAAAACATCTAAAAGAATAAGGAGTTTCTATTTGAACATATCAGTTTATAGAACAGTAATATTATATCAAAAGCTAACATTATCTTGGGTGTACAAAAAGTGGTCCTCAAATAATCTTGATGGGAGTATAGGTTCGGAAGATCTTAGATAGACGTTGACAGTTTCTATTGAAATTTAAAATATGATGCCAGGTGTGGTGGCACACACCTTTAATCCTAGCACTCAGGAGGAAGAGGTAGGAGGATCACTGTGAGTTCTACCTTAGAAAAATATTTGTCACAGAGGAAAAATGGTGAATTTAAAGATTTACATAATATTATAGTAGGTAAAAGTTTAAAACCTTACAAATATTTATTAATCAGAAAATGATATGACATACTACCATAGAACTCGATGTAGCATCTTTCAAAGGAGATAGACATTGAATGTTTTGTCATGGAAGATTTCCTGCAATGATAGCAATTAATTATAAAATAAGAAAGAAGTGCTAAAAATCACAACACATTTAATATTATATGCCTGTAAAAAGGCTGAATGGATAGTCTTTTGGAAGTGGGGTGATTGGTACTAGAGATTGAACCCAGGGTTCTGCACATGCTAACAAAGTTCTCAACCACTGAGCTACAACCCCAGTCCTCTTTTTACATTTCTTCATGTTGAGACTGTCATCGAGTTGCCTGGGCTGACCTTGAAGTCTCTGAATAACTCAGACTTGAACTTGTTATTGTCCCATGTCAGCCTTCTGAGTAGCTGTGATGAAAAGACCCGGCTTAGATAGCATTTCAGTTGAACATAATGGTTAGCTTGATCAAGAAATATCTGATTGGAGAAGAGAAAAGACGAGAATTAAGGCAGAGCAGAGGCTCAATCTATTGATACACATTTATTTTCTAAGTAGCATTTGTTTATGACTATATCACAAGCCTATGAACCAGGTCATAAAGTCAGTCTCTTGCTGTTGAAGAGCCACCCAGGAGTCACAGGTGGAGCTCCGTTCCCCACCATGCTTCCTCTGATTCAGGAATAAGTTCCTGCTAAGAAGGTTGCATTATCCCCAGAAACAATTTGAGGTAGTAATGAAAACAACCTATTTTTCACTATTTTTGCAATGTTTGTTTTAATTGGATGATTAGCCAGGCTTCTTAAGGATGTGCTGACAGACATAAATTAGCGTTTGAAAGCACTACTTGAAAAAAATAAAATGTAAACAAAACCAAACAGGAAAAAAAAAAAAAAAAACAGACCAACTGGCAGGGTGGTTATTTTAAGAACAAGACGTCTGCAGTGCCATGCAGGCAGGGCTCACCCTTTGTGTAACCGAATTCCACCTCTCTTTGTTCCAGCCCAGTTGGTTCTTGACTTGAGAAATGGCAGTCGTTACTTGGGGACAAGTGCCGCTGTCCCCGGGTGCACTGGGGTCCTGATTCCCAGCCTGTGTTTCGGGCATGCAAGGCTGCTCCGACAACGCTGAGCTCTGCTGCTTTGCAACACTGCAATTTGTCCTCTTCAAGAGCACACCTAACATCAGGCACAGCAGATGGCCTGAATCCACACACAAGCCAGAGAACTCAAATTGCTAGTTGCTCTAGCACAAGTCTCCCAGTGCAGGAGAGGGTCCACGAGAGGACAGAATCGAATTATGTGGTTAGGAACAGCCCCCTTTCCAAGTCCAGGGGAAGAAAACACCCCGCTCATAGTACGTCCTATCAGATATTTGAAAGAGTTTAAATGGAATCCAGAAGCCAGCTTGGGATGCTCTGTCTTCTCTCTTTCAGCGCTGGCAAGGAACTTTCACAAAGTGTGCTGGAGGCGTGTGGAATTCTAGAGCAAGATATCTGCAGCGCTTGCACTTTGGCCTGGACTTACTTTTTTGCTACCTATGCAGAGTTTGCGCATGGGAGAAAAGAAACTGCTCCCAGTTTTGTTTTGTTTTGTTTTTAATAAATTGTAAATTGCCCCAAAAAATCACAAGAGAGGGGAAAAAATAGCTCTCTCCCCATTTCTACTGTCCTTGGCAAGAAATGTAACAGCTCAAAATTAATTTCGCAAATAATTGCAGCTTATAAAGGGATTCTCAGTAAACCAAGATGCATAACCTCCAAAAGACAGTGAAGGAAACTCCTCAGTGAGCAAAAAAGATAGCCATTGGTACTCTGTTCACATCTACCAGCTGACAGGGCCCTCTGTCAGTGTATGTGAGGGCTTTTCACACTCGTGTTTGAGATCAACTAACACCTAATGAACTGAACTATTGGTGTTTTTTAAATTTTCCTCTCATGACAAATTAGAGAATCTATAGAGTATGTTAAAGAGAATTAACAGTTAGGTACCTTTTTTAAAAAAAAATACCATGTGCCTCTGTATTATGTGATTTGTTTCTTATAACAAATGCTACCATCTTTGACAAGAAGAGAAATTGAGGCACAGAATCCTACTTCTGTAGAAGGCATAAACAGGACACAATTCCAGACCTAAGGGACTCCGCTGGAATTCCATTTGCCAGGGTGGAGTTTCACACCTGACACCCAAGGCATCTCTAGAGGGTGGGAGTTCCTGTCAGGTTTACATCCAGCCAGGAGGGCTAAGGATGTGTGAGAGAGGGAGAGGTGCCTGGAGGCATGCTTCTCTCCTTCTGGCAGCCCCAGGAGGATGCTATGCTCAAAGTCCTGATGCCGGTGGGATTTAACGCACCTGCCTGTTGCTGCTATCTTACCTGCTACAGGGGATTCTTCCAGCTTCAAGGTCAGTAGGGGTCCCAAAGCCACAAAGCCATTTGAGGCAGTATCCTGTCCACTCAGCTTGTCTCATCACACCACCTGGAATGCTGCTCTTCTGCAGATCTGGTTTGTGTGTGTGTGTGTGTGTGTGTGTGTGTGTGTGTGTGTGTGTGTGTGTGGTCATGGTTAACAGAGAAGCTCTCCATAATCTTCTCCTAAAATATTAAGCCCCTTAACAGAGACATCTTTCAACAAGCATGTTTGGCAGAGGAACTAACAATGATTTGTACTTTGTGTCCAAGCTCACCAAATTGTATTGCCTTCAACTGGTAGAATGACACAGGTAAAATAGGTGTTTTTTTTTTTTTTTTTGGTTTGTGTGTTTTATAATATTTATAAAGCACTTATATATGCAATCTGAATTAATGAGTATTATAAGATACTTATATATGTAATCTGAAAAAAATATTTTGCCTTCTTTGTATCATTTAACCCTTACAACAGCCTTCCAGCATTGTGTTATCTTTGCTGTCTAGCTGAACATATCAGGACTCAAACAACATAACCTTCAGACTACTTGGCAAGCTAGTGAGGGGCTAGAGTGTACCTCAGGACTCATATTTGTAGCCCAAGACTTTTTCCTAGCTGCACTTAGGCCTTTGAAGGAAATGGGCGTTTTGTCTTCAGCATCCTGGTTAACTGAGCCTGAGTGCTAGGGTCCTGTGGGCACATTAGCAGAAGCAGGACGTATCACTCTGCCTCCAACTTCCTCAGCGCCCCAGTGTACTTTCTGGGGACATAATTGTTCTTCGGGGACACAGTTATATTCCTAGTTTTATTTACTCATTTTAGGAAGAAAAATTATGCAGATAATACCTTTTAATCCTTCATCTCAAAATCTCAAGATATAACAGCTACAATAAGATCCTCATCTTTCTTTACCTATGTATTTTTGGGGGTTCTGGGTTTTACTATATTGTCACTTCCCCTAGAAAACACACACACACACACACCTTTTTTCTCAAGTCTCCATAGTTTTCTCTGATTCATATTCTTTCCATCTCACCCTTCCCTTTCTCCTCCCTCTATCATCCCCTCCCTCTCTTTCTTCTACCCCTCCCATTCTCCCTCCCATTTCTTTCAGTCTCTCCCCCTACCATTTTTATTTCTTATCCCTCTCGTTTCTCCCCATCCCATAGCAGAAGACTAAAATGTCTGGAACCTGTCAGAGGGTGGAGAATCTTTGCTCCTTCTGTCTACCCAGGGACCAGCAAAACCAGCTTGCCCCAACTCACAGTGGCAGCAGCAGGGGACATGACAAGTACTGACAACATATCTGGTACTTTTAAAGGAAGTCCCTCTTTTATTCCAGCTCCTTTACAAATACAAATTCGGTCCTGGTATAATTACAGTGCTAATGCTGTGCAGAGAGATACTCCATCCAGATCTGCTGCGGTTGCTGCAAGCCTGCCTCTTCTGCCACATTCCTACTGCTTCAGCAATCACCCAAGGGCAAACAGCATGTTTTGGGTCTCACTTCTAGGCCCTCATAAAATGAACAAATGCTGATAGTGGTCAGTGTGGTTATCTGGAGATGCTTCTCCATCAAGACCTCAACTCTGCTAAGTACCAGAAATTCTATTTTGCTGGAGTCCCTCTCACAACAGCACAAAAGAAGACAGCAGCTCAGCAAACATGGTCCTGGGTCATCACTCTTTGATCTGATGGATTCTGTAAGAGCACTGGAGGCAGTTCTTCAGCTCCACAGTAGAGAACTGAGAGGTGAGGAACATAGCTTTCACCCTGATGCCAGTCACAATGAGTTAACAAACTGGGCCTCAGTTTTCCCATCTGTAAAATGAAAGACATGGAAGAACTGACCTCTTCAGATTCCAAACAGCCTCAACCTGCAAATCACAGTCAGACCTTTCTGCTTCCTGCCCCTCCCACTTGCTAAGTGGGAGTGCTGGTATGTGCCTCACTTATTCTCCAGAACTTTGGAAAGCCTGATCTGTGCTAGAAATGAAGGTCATTTGAGGTGGGGAATATTATATGGCGGACCTGGGAAAGCTCTTAGCACAACTCCCAGCAGCCTTCCAGGAAAGCTTGAAATTGCTATCAGAGAGCAAATCAGTTTTCTATGGGGTCCCTGGGACAGAATCACTCCCTTTTTACATGTGTATGTGTGTAGCATGTGCATGAGTGTGTGTGTGTGTTTGTGTACATGTGGATGTTTGTGTGTGCAGATGTGTGTGTGTGCACATGTGTGCTGAATACACACGCATATGGAAGCCAGAGATCAATGTCAGGTGTCTCCCCAGTTACTCTCCAACTTATTTTTTGAGACAAGGGCTCTCTAAACCCAAAGGTCACAGACTGAGCTAGACTAGTTTCTGTATAGCATTTTGGGGGAGAATTTGAACATTTCATCCAGGAGGGAAGCAGCTTAGGAAGATCCAAACTGAAACATGGGCTCTGTAAGACTCAGGAAGTTCCAGTGCTCCTTACGGCTCAGGAAGAAAGTGAGGCTCAAGATGTAAAAACCTCACATGCATCTGGAAGTTCCAGACATGAGATTCACAAGGCTGCTCCTCAAGGCTATATAAGGAGTGAGAATTTGGGGGTGAAAAGGCTCGTCCATGGTCCTGAAAGTAACCCTAATTAAACTCTCTGATTCACTAAGCTAGACTTGGATGGAGTTATTTCTCTGGTCTAGTGTCAGTGCCCTATCTGGGGTGAATGGACACTTGTTCATGTCTCCCAGTATAAGTGAACATGACACTCTAGCTAGCCAGTAACCCCCCTCATATGCCATCTCTGTCTCCTAAGAGCTGGGGTTACAGGCCATCAGGCCTGACATTGACATGAGTGCTGGGAATCCAAACCAAGGTCTTTCTTTATATTTGGGCAGTGAGCACTTTACTGCCTGAGCCATCTCCCCATCCTGCTGGGTCAGTCTTCTCCCCCAAAGTGAATCTTTACTAAAAAGTGAGTCATGTTTACTCTGACTGCCTCCAGGAGCACATGGTAGGTAGTTCTTCCAACGCCACGACCGAGTCATAATAAATTCATAGTGGGGCTGGAGAGATACCTTAGCAATGAAGGCATTTGCCTGCCAAGTGTAATGACCCAGGTTTGATTCCCCAGGACCCACATAAGTCAGATGCACAAGGGGACACATGTGTCTGCAGTTCATTTGCAGTGGCTGGAGGCACTGGTGCATCCATTCTCTCTATCTACCTCCCTCTCTCTCTCCAATAAGTAAATAAATAAAATATTTTTAAAAATTCATAGTAAGTTGCTATGGGAGGTCTCGCAGACATTGAAAACCTCCTAGTACTGTATAGAAATACCTCTTCAGGGCTGGAGAGATGGCTTAGTGGTTAAGGCGCCAGCCTCCTAAGCCTAAGAACGCTAGTTCCAATCTCCAGTGGTTCCAATCTCCACGTTTAGCCAGATGCAAAGTGACACAAGGGTGCAATGCTGCACTTGACCACAAGGGGGTGCATGCATCTGGATTTTGTTCACTGCAGCTGAGAGGCTGCTGGTGCACCCATCTCTATCTGTCTTCCTCTCTCTCTCTCTTTGTCTCTCTCTATGTCTCTCTCCAAAAAAAAAAAAAAAAAAAAGAAAAAGAAACAAAGAAATACCTCTTCTGTGACATCAGCTTCAATTTGATGCCTCCGATGGGGAGGAACTCAGTACTTTGGCAGGTATCCCACCCAACAGTTACATAAGTAAAATTATTAGCAAATCTTCCTCTCAGTGCACTTTTTGACATTTCTGAACATGGTCCTAACTTTGCTCTGGGCAACTCACAGACTATTCAGGCCTTCCAATCTCCCCATCTTGCCCCACATCTACTATATGTTCCTCCATGCCCTTTATTCTCTTTGCTCCAGTTGCTAATCTGCTTGTCATCTCTCTTCCATACATTCTCTCATTTGGGATCAAAGCTAATGTGGGTCTGACAAGCATGTGGTTGTATGTCAATACCTTGCGCACACAAGAAGTCCATTAACAGAAACAGTCTTAAGGAAAATGTAGGGAGATGCACTTAGAAACAACTGTTGCCATTTTTCACCAATAAATAAGGTACTCTCAAAGCAGTCACCTCATGCAATCCTCACCTCTGTCTAATGACATAAAAATGATTAATTCCAGGGGCCAGAGAGATGGGCCAATGAGCAAAGTGCTTGCTGAGCAAGGATGAAGAACTGAATTTGGATCCTTGGGACATACATAAAGCAATTCAGTAATGCACATCTGTAATCCTATTGTTCTTACTGCAAGAGGAAGGGCAGACACAAGAGAATTACTGGAGTCTTATGGGCCAGCTAGCCTGACATACACATCAGAGAACAGAAACTGTGTCTGAAATAAAGTGGAGAACAAGGACTAATACCAAAGGTTGTCCTCTGACCTCCACACATGTGCATGTGCCGCACCCACACATCACTCAATGCATATACACAACAAAGATATCTTAAAGGTGTTAAAACCACTAGTTACTGAAGATGAACCTGAGACTAGAAACTGGGTTGCCCGTTTGTAGAGAACTGGTTTACAGATGTTGGAGCCTGTTCCCATTCCTTGATGCCTCTGCCATGTTCCTGCCCATTCTCACATACTTGTGCCTGGTCCCGTCCTAATTCCCATCATCACAAGGTTTTATCTCATCCCGTCTAGTGAACATGAGCCTAAGTTCTTCAGATTCCAGAAAGCCGCCTGGCAGCATCTAGCCTCCACTTCCCACCCCATCACTGCTGAAATCATCTAGAGCTTTGATGTCTCCCACTCAGCAATTACTCATCTCCATCCAGTCCATCCCCACCTTCAGCTTCTTGCTGCTCCAACTTCTCTGTCACCACCACCAACCATCCTTCCCTCAGCGTGGGGAGAAAACAATTCATTTATCTACCCATCTCATTTTTACTCCTGGCTTCGGTGGTCTTACTTGGCAACTTCTTCCCAGTAGGATATTACAAATATTCTATTTCCATTGCCACATGTATCAGCCAAGCATGTTTATGTGAATAAAGAAATGTGGGGAGCAAGACATGCAAGATTATATTAAGCTTCCAGGTAAAACAATAGAAGACCGAAATCCCCAGTATGGAGGTGTTGGCAGGGAAAGGGTGCTACTCTTCAAGAAGACTTGTCAGAAGGTTGCAGCTGGTGGTTTCTCCCTCTCCAAGTGCTTCCTGGTATCTTCTCAAAACTGTTACTTCCAGAAATCAAAACAACATTCTACGTGAGATGGTAACTTCCACTTGACTTGGCCATGCTTGTATTTGAGAAGGAGCTCTGAAATCAAAATACCCTGCATTCCTTCTACCCCTACTGGGTTCTACCCCTACTGTGTTCCATCAACCCCTACTATGTTTCATCGACCCCTACTGTGTTTCATCAACCCCTACTGTGTTCCATCAACCCCTACTGTGTTCCAGCTACCCCTACTGTGTTCCATCGACCCCTACTGTGTTTCATCAACCCCTACTGTGTTCCATCGACCCCTACTGTGTTCCATGTACCCCTACTGTGTTCCATCTACCCCTACTGTGTTCCATCTACCCCTACTGTGTTCCAGCTACCCCTACTGTGTTCCAGCTACCCCTACTGTGTTCCATCAACCACTACTGTGTTTCATAGACCTCTACTTTATTCCATCTACCCCTAATGTGTCTTGTAGGCACATAGCTCCATCTCACTGACCTCATCTTTAAATGCACATGTTGGGCTGGAGAGATGGCTTAGCAGTTAAGGCGTTTGCCTACAAAGCCAAAGGATCCTAGTTCGATTCTCCAGGACCCATGTAAGCCAAATGCACAAGGAGCACATGCATCTGGAGTTCGTTTGCAGTGGTTGGAGACCCTGGTGTGCCCATTCTCTCTCTATCTCTCTCTCTCTCTCTCTCTGCTCACAAATAAATCAATAAAAATTTAATAAATAAATAAATGCACATGTTTATATCTTCTAAGAATAGTTGCCAGGGGTTAGAAGGAGTATCATCTCTAAGCTGTCAAGTACACTGAAAGTCCTCAGGAATTGTAGTGATGAGTTGGAAATCTCAAGGATTGATTGTAACAGAGACTTTAGAAGCTGCTTAGATGCATCCAAATGTAGGTGGCACAGGATTAAAAAGCCCAAGAAGCCTCTTTCCACACCTGAATAAGTACCCTGTTTCAGCACCAGGTCATTCAAAAGCTAGGCTAGGCTAGGGTTCATAAAGGTTAAACCAGATATTTCCCAGGCCACCTGTGCCACTCAGCACTTTGTCACCCTGACATTCATTACCTTCCACCCCTGTCTCCCATATATTACAGTTATGACTGCTACAAACTATGTACTAAACACTTCTACCTCCTAGCTTCTATTAGCTTTTGGTATTAATTGATAAGAGAGAGAGAAAAGCAAGCCAGGGTCTGGTGTTCTCTCTCTCTCTCTTCTCTCCTATCTCTCCTTTCTCTCTCTCTCCCTCTTCCAATGATATTTTCAGAACTAGCTATATTCTGGTATGGTGCAAGCTCTTGCCCAGTATGGTACCTCATTTCAGTTACTCCGTCTTTCCCAGAAGCCGTGGATGTTGCTCTGATAACATCATCTTCAAGCCTTATCCAGAATGATAATAACTCCCTGCTCTTGCTGATCTGCTCACGTCCTCACTGTTCTCTGTTTGGCCTTCACATTGCTTCCCGGACTGTGTGACTGAATCCTTGAGTTAAATTCTGTTTGCTGAAATACCTGCCTTGAATTTCCTAATGATACTTTGATAGTCACATAACCCAGACCCAGGAAGATTGTTTTTCTACATGCAATTTTTATAAAAAGAATCCATGAGACTAGATTTGGAGTAAAAGCTACTCGTTAAATGACTGTATTTCCTTCTTGATTTCTGCACGTATTCATCATTCGAAAGTATGTCATTTCATCTCCATTAGTGTGTGTATTTCCTGTAGCTTCTCTTAGTATTGATTATTAAGTTTATTACATGGTGATCAGATATAACACAAGAAGTTATTTCAATTTTCCTATATTTGCTGTGACTTTCTCTGTGTCCCAATATGTGAACTATTTTAGAGTCAGTGTCCCATGGGCTGCTGAGAAGTATGTGTATTCTGCAATGTTTGGGTACAATGTTCTGTAAATGTCTGTCAGGTTCATTTGATCTATGATGTCATTTAACTCCAATGTTTCTCTATTTATTTTTTTTTTTTGACTGAATGACATGTCTATTGGTAAGAGCTGGGCAATGAAGTCACCCACTGCTCCTGAGTCAAAGTTAGTCTGTGGCTTTCTATCTACTAGTATTTGTTTTATGAAATTGGGCTCACTAAAAAAACTTCTGCATCATAGGAACTGGTCTTGGCTCAGAGATCATATTATCCTTTTGTTTTGTTTTGTTTTGTTTTGTTTTGTTTTGTTTTGTTTTGTTTTTGGCTAATGAAGAAACAAAAGCTCTAAGTGTCCAAAGGTCTTACCCAATACCTTTTTTTTTTTTTTCTTTCTATTTATTTATATTATGAGAGAAAAAGAGAAAGAGAATGAGCACACCAGGGCTTCTAGCCCCTGAAAACCAACCCCAGACACATGTACCATCTTGTGCATCTGGATTATGTGAGTACTGGGGAATCAAACCTGGATCTTTAGGCTTTTCTGGCAAGTGCCTTAACAAATGAGCTATCTCTCCAGCCACACAATGCTTTTTCACATCATACTTCTCCAGTGAGTGTGGTTCTTCATGATGAGAATCTGCATTTCCATAGAAGAGACATATATTTTCATTTTACATGAGGAGTGTTGGCCAGCATTTACCTACATATTTCTTGAAAGGGGATAACCTAATTATGCACCTTTACATTGCAGAGAAGTGTCAAATTCTACTAGGTCCAATACAAATAATCTGTAATGGTGTGCTCAATTCATGCCAATGGATCCCTCTATAAACACAGATGTAGACACAGAGATTTACATGGAAAAAGATGCAGATAGAGTGCTCGCTTTGGCAGCACATATACTAAAATTGGAATAATACAGAGAAGATTAGCATGGCCCCTGCGCAAGGATGACATGCAAATTCGTGAAGCGTTCCATATTTTTGCAGGTGAGGCCATGAGCCTTAGGGGTATAAAGCCTGCTCTTGTCTGACTAAATGTATATATTATTCCCAGCAAGCTGCCCTTAATGTTCATAGTCACATATTAACACTACTCTCACTTCTGGTTAGAGAAGCTTCTCTTTTCAGATGGCGATGCCCACTGGGATGACCCAAAAGGCAACATAGTGCTGAGAAGAAGGGATGGAGGAGTGCCCAGCACTGAAACACCTGTGTCACACCCTCCAAGGCTCAGGGACCATTGTGGAAGAGGGGGATAGAATGGAAGAGCCAAAGGAAGGGTATGACTTCTTACAAGGCAACTGCCCAGACAGAAATTGGCCTCGATATCCATGACCTTGCAGTGCCTAGCAATACCTCCGCAAGACCCTCAAAATAGAAGAAAAAGATGATATCATCAAATTAAAAGAGAGACTAATGGAGAGAGGGAAGGGATATGATGGAGATTGGAGTTCTAAAGTCGAATGGGGAGAGGGGAGGGAAATATGTGTTTTTTGTATGAAAGTATAGAAGTTGTCAATAAAAAAATAATAATTAAAAAAAGAAAAAAAGACGCAGATAGAGAGAAAGGAGCGGGTACAGACAGAACATTTTTCCCTAAGTCATTACTAAGTTGTAAATGGAAGAAAGACAGCATGCTTTTTCAGTCATCAAAAATAAATCATCATTATGGATGCCAGCAGCCTACCTGTATACTTATCTTAGTGATTTGAAATGAACCAAGGTCCCATCCTTGCTGGCCTAAGCAAAAACAATCAAGGATAGCATGAATTTGGCCGCAGGCTGGATTTGTAGGAAAAAAAATACCAGATTCCTAAAGGTACCTAAGTATAAGGAAGGAAGGAGTATTTACCAGGAAGCTCTAATTACATGGGCTACAGAGGACTTCTGGCTGTGAGCACAGTTGTTCCTTCCCAACACACATAGTAAGAGACTGAAACTAGGGTCTAGGGTCAGAAGCTGAAGTATAATAAGAAAACAGGACCAGAGGGTCAAAGTGGGGTTCTTCCAAAGGGAAGACCAAATAAAAACAGAGAAATAAGAGACTGGTTAGAGAAATCAAGCAGAACCCGACTGACATAGATGAAGATTAAAATTAAAGCCAAAATAAAGCAAGTGGACAGGCAGAAGAAAGATCCAGCTATTGCCACAGGAAGCCCATGCAGTTGGCTTAAAGAAGTCAAATATGGTGTCCACACCAGAACTCTTAGTTCACTGCTTTTTTTTTCCCCATGATGAGGCCAAGGTTACATGCAATAAGACCCTCACCTCTAAATCCATCTCTGAAGAGGCACCAATATAGAAAACTACCCCACCAATGCCATGTGATATCACGTACCTGAAATCACAGACAAACTACCACTTAAATGTGGACAACAGATGAGTAAACCCCACTCCCTGTCAAGAGGCAGCTCTGGTAGGCTGTGTCTGAGAAACACAGCAAGTCTGCACCAGCTTCATAATAACCACTTCCAGACAGGGCACTTGGAAGCACAAGTCCCAGTGATAAAGCAGCCTCAAGGGGACCTAGACTTTATTTCTGAGCCTTACTTGTCACACTCCTATCCTCCAGAAAGTCTTAGACTGTTCTCTCATGTTTCCCACCCTCTCCCAATCTTTGAGGACTGTATTTCTGCCCATGATGTTCACATGTGTTGGGTTTAAGTTAGAATTCTCCAATACATTGGGCTCACCATACCCACTTTGAGTATTACATAGCAGCTGAGATTAGAGAGATTGGCAAGAATTGTAAGCAACTATGGGCCTCATTTAGGCAATGTAAACCCCAAGGTGTCAAATCAGGGCTAAAGCACCAACAGTGGATGTGGGCTAGGTCTCATTCTCTATTTGATCTAGCTGGTAAATTTCAGTAGCTTTCTTGTGCAGCATAGGGAGCACGCAGAATGTCCCATGTTGCCCACTCTCCTCCCCAAGTGTAAAATCTACACGTGATATAAGATGTGAACCAACCAACTCTATTCCAGGGAAAGGATCAGAGGTCAAGGTTATAGGAAAGAACAGAGAGTAGCATGACTCAGCAAATATCAGGCAGTATTTGGATCCCGGCAGCTCTGAGTATCACTGTCGACCAATTCTTACAGGCATCATGCTTCTCCGTAAGCTCTTTGGCCTTCTGAACCTATGTCCACTGTTGTGGAAAGGACATAATAACAGTATATCTTCCTCCTCAGATTTTTTTAAGGATTAAATGACATGGTTTCAAAGAGATTCCAATTGATTTCCGTTCTACTATCCACCATTGAAATGCATGATACAGACCTTATAAATAAATGTTTAATTACTAATTAAAGTAACTTTCTATGCAGTCTCAGGAGTAGGAGAGCACTTTTGGCTTCAAGATTAAGGAAGATAATTCAGAGAAAATGCAAAAGGAGCTCAGAAATGCTCGACAGACTTGGTAGATGGAGAAAAGTAGAGAAAGAGCATAATTCTAGGCATAGGACATGGACGCCAAAGATCTGTGTCCCTTCTGCGCATGCCTGGATACTGAACCCAGACCCATGTCTTCTTTCCTGGACACTATCCATCCATATTAACTTTCACATTCAAGGGTCAAATACATTTTGCTGGATAATACATTTATTAGGGAATTGGACCTATAACCACAAATGAGACAGGCATGACGTCTGCTGAACTACCAGTCGTTAGCAGTGTTTTCTCCTAAAGCTGGCTAGAAGCAGGCTCCCTACTCATTCTTTTTCTATAACTCCATGATGCTGTACACACACATCATACGAAAGTGTTGCTTAGTTAATTAACTTTTCTCTTAAACAATCTGCTATCTCCTGGCCTCAAATTCATTCCACTTTCCAAAAGACTATTTATCTTGAGACAAGGTCTCTTTCTGTAGCCCAAGCAGGCCCTGAACTCATAGCAATGCTCCTGCCTCAGCCTCCCAATTGCTGGTATTACAATCATGAGGCATCATGCCTAGCTTTCTCTAATTAGATCGTATCTTTCTAGACATATGAAATTCCTGAGTGAGGGTTTAAAACGGTTTGTTTTTAACAGTTACTGCACAGAGCATTCAAACTGATAAGCGCTTTTCTGTTTCTTTAACTGAATGAAATTTTAACAAAATATGGTTTTTATTCAGTCATGATGACTCAATGAATATATTTTAAAAGAAACCATACTGCCTTTGCTGGGACTGAGTTTAGCATCATGAAGCACTGAGTGTGATCCTTTGCACATAATCTTATGAGTTCTTATGAATGGTTTGCTGCAGGTGTGACACAGGTCTTACTGGCCTCCTTGGGGACGAAGCTTCTTGCTGTTGTCTTCTTCATTGACACTTATGAAGCATATCATTTTAGAAGGAGCCTCCTTTAGAATTAGGAGCAGATTCTCTTGTGTGTCAACTTGCACATCCTCCCTGCACATTAGGGAAGGACAGAAGGCTGCTACTCTAAGGGTGTCTTGCTCTAGGAAGCTCGTTATGTACCCCCTTGCCCAATGGCAGCACTTTCTACAAAAAAACAAAACATCTTAGAAATTTTGCATCAGCACACATTAGTCCAACGCACATTACCTAGCACATACTCAGACTCAGAAACTCCCAGACTCAGTCTGCAGTCCCTTACCCATTGACTCACTCAGCCAAACACTTAGACTGATGGATGTAGGTGACTTCAAGGGAAGCTTGACCTAAACCAATTAAGCTCTTACTGCTACTTTGGTCCTCGAGAGATCCTTGCTTCCTTTCATGGAGGTCCAGAGAAGCCTCAAGATGTGGGGCTAGTTGGACCCAATGCTAGCAGAGCGTTCCATATGACCATAATTTATGCAGCCAAAGATTCTGTGAGCTAGAGATATTAGTGGTTTAGGGAGTGTAAAACAGCACAGGAAACCTGTTTTCTGTCTTCTCTTTCCTGAGCTTTCTTTGAACATATATTATAATGCAGAGTCTAAAAGCTGCCAGCTTCCTTCAGCACAGCCTATAATCCTATTAAAAAGGATTATTCCATTGTCCCAGGCTATCAGATCTTGGTAAGAACTCATTTGGGTCAACTTTTAAGGAAATTTATACACACATAAAAAAATTGTTAAATAAGCCATTTGCTGTGTTTCTCAAAGAAAGCTGAGCCTGGGGGCTTGACATGTGTATAGCCCTGTCTCTTTTCATTTTCCCTTGAAGTTTCATGCAAATTCTGGCTCAGTGGCCCCTTTTGTTCCTCAGCTCTAGCAGCAAATGTGAGAGACTGGAGCAGAAGTCAGAGCCTAGTAATTTCCATTGTAAGTACTGGACTGTTAAATCCAGCTTCAATCACCTCTGCTTGCTATGAGCCTCATTCTGAATTTCTTCAGTCAGTGCCAGCTGTAAGGCAGTGAGGAGTAAGAAAAACGGGTGTGGGCTCCCAAATGGACACCAAGAGGGCCCTTCTGGTGGGGTTTTAAATAGTTGGGTGCCCAGCCTGACCCATTTAGAATCACAGGCCTGAACTCACTATCCTTAAAGATGTATTCTGCTGTGAATAATCAAATACCACTGCCCATCATTCTAGTCCAAACTCAAGCTCTGGAGGCAATGTTTACTCCCCCTTCACCCACACAAACCATGCCCTATTGGTCTCTCTCATGTCATCTCAGGATCGCCAACATCTTCCTACTTCCTATATGGTCAGTAGTTGCTGATATGGTGCCCTCTGAGGCCTACCTTATAGGGCTCATAGCCTGTGTTAGCTCCCTTAAGCAGCCCTTGAATATGGGCTAGACCTTGTGACTTCTAAACAATGGTATATGGCACAGAAGAAGGAATGTCGCTTTTTCTCTTTTTTCTCTCTCTCTCTCTCTCTCTCTCTCTCTCTCTCTCTCTATATATATATATATATATATATATATATATATATATATATATATATATACATATTACTTAGTTGAGAGAGACAGAAAGAAAGAGGCAGATACAGAGAGAGAATGGGCACACCAGGGCCTTCAGCCACTGCAAGTGAACTCCAGACACATGTACCACCTTGTGCATCTGGCTTTACATGGGTACTGGGGAATTGAACCTAGTCCTTAGGCTTCACTGCCAAGCACCTTAATCTCTGAGCCATCTCTCCAGCCCCCAGATGTCACGTCTATAGAACATTCAAAATGATAACAACCTCTTTGTATCTATTTAAATGAATGAAAAATTTTAACAATATATTGTTCTAATTCACTAACAATGATTGAATGAATCTATTTTCCAATAAGCTGAACTGCCTTTGAAGGACTGACTTTTGGTTTTCTGTTGTACTCAGGGTGGTCCTTTATCAGAATACAGACTAGTAAGCCTTCTATCTTGCTTCAGTTCTGCCTCTGGTTCTGTTTTGAAAGACAAAGCTACAGGAAAAAAAAACCAAGAACAGTCACCAGCCAATAAGGGACTGAGACTTCAGCCCAACATCTCCCAAGAATCAGAATTCTATCCACAGTGGCTGATGACCTTGGAAATCATCTACCTCAGTTAAACCTCCAGCTAATGGTATCTCTGGTCATCTCCTTCATGGTGATTTGTGAGAAACCCAGAGGCAATAGTCCTAACCAAGCCATTCCCAGACTGGAACCTATGACATACTGAACTGAACATGTCCCAAAATATCCAGAACATACTGGTCACAGTGATATCCCAGGAAGAGTTATTAATAGTTCTCAAATGTGTCCCAACTCAGAAGATAAATTATACAGTTGATCCAGCTTTGAGACTGCAGGCTTCATTTCCCAATTCACTCCTCATAGGTCACTGAATGGCAAAAAGGAAGGGAGTGATAGACTTAGCTTCCAGCAGCTGCTAGGCCCTGGGGATCTTGGGTTGTGGACTCCCTTCTAATACCATCTGGCTGTGTGGTTCTGAACAAATTATTTTTCCTTCTTTGACTTTTGGGTTAAATATGTCATGCAAAATAATGGAGTTGCTTTGTATGGTTTTCTGATGTCCTTCTAGCCTTTGATTCTATAATCTGTTCACTAGAGAGATTTCCAACAATGGAGGATTCCACACAGATATCAAGCATGGAGTTCAGATGGAATCAGTCACATAGTCAGTAGATATATTTTTTTCCTTTAAGATTCATCTAGGTAATCTTGTAATTAACAACACACAAAATAATTCAAAGCTGTACAAAACCCAGAGTCGTTGTGTGTCATTAGGAATGTTCTCAATCAATAAGATCAGAAGTGTCACTACTACTAGATTGGAAGAAGGAAACAGAAGGCAAAGCAGATTGTCATTGCAAAAGGTTACTCATAGTTGAACAGGTTGAGAACTCCTAAGTTATGCTAAACAATCAATAAAAGTAGGCAAATTTGTATTATTTGCATATTTCCTTTTTTGGGGTGGGGAAGATATCAGGGCATTCATTATCCATTAAAATGAGTCTGTGGCAGGTAAGATCTAAAAATCAAGAAAGTCAGTGGCTTTCTGGGGGATCTTTTATGTCCTATCTTGAAGTTATGCTGACATTTGCTTTTGTTTATTTTGTTCTTACAACATAACCAAAATTATGCTAACAAGCTTTTCATAGACATCCTATTCTCCAATAGAGATGTGGTGAGAAACGTAAGCTCAAAGGAATTAAGGCATGTACCCTGAGTTTACTGTGGGGCAGAGCAGTGTTGCCCTAACATGCACACAGCAGTTGTCTGTGTTCTCACTGAGTTAGGACCACATGTCCCCCGTCCCCCAGCAGCTGAGGCCAGAAAACAAATGTGTTGTCTGTGCAAGAGAGCAGGTGTGGAGAGACGGCATGGAGTGAGTGAGAGAGCCACAAACCAGGACAAGGTTGTTTGAAGTGCCAACACACATCCATCTCTTCCTAAGAGGTAAAGGAAAGACTAAATAAATGCGAGATTTTTCATTTGCATTTTAAAATACTTCCTTAGGGAGACAGCTCAGTTGGTAAAGTACTTGTGGTACAAGTGTGAGGATCTGACTTTGGATTCCCAGCATCTATGGAAAATCCAGGTGTGGTGGCACATGCCTGTAACCCCAGCTCAGGGAAGGCAAAACAAGAGGACATCTGGGGCTCGCTGGCCAGCTCGTTTAGCAGTATCCATGAGCTCCAGGTTCAGTGAATGACCCTGTCTCAAAAGAATAAGGCAAACTCGCCGTCACACGTGTACACAGATGCACATGGATGAGCATATAGACACGCACAAAAAATAAAGAAAGAAAAAATAGAAAGAAAGGTTGCTATGGAGACAGTTCAGTCAGTCAGTAAAGTGTTAGCCTCACAAGCATGAGGACCTGGCTGAGTTCAGTCCCCAAGACCCATGTCAAAAAGCCAGGTGTGGTGACGCATGCTTCTAATCCCGACACTGGGAAGGCAGAGACATATGGATCTCTGGGCCTCATGCCTAACTAGTCTAACCTACTTGGTGAGCTCCAGGTCAGAAAGCCAACCTGTTGCAAAAGGTAGATGGCATTCCTGAGTTTGTTCTCTGACCTCTGTATGCACACGAATATGCACATATGTGCAAACACACAAGCATACACATGTGATCCAGATGTACACAGGTGCAAACAAAACTATTCAACATGATCATTAAATGCTGTGAAATGCTCTTCCCCCACTTTTCAGTTAAACTGTAATCAAGCAATACTCTTTATAAGTTTTCATTCTTCTTAGCTATCTTCTGTAGCAAGAATGGCAAATTCACATATACATAAAACTTCAAGGAAAGAAATATAGCCCTTGCTTCTGCATACTCCACTGTTCAGGGGGAACAACGAGGTGTTTGGTCTCATAGGTATGTGTGCTGCACCTCAAAGTCATATTTGGGGTGAGCAGATGATAAAATAAGAATGGGCTCCAGGAGCTGAACAATCCAGTTGTGATTCTCTCAGCTTCTGCCACAGTTTCTTCCCTTTCTTGGTTGCCAGCTTTAACATGGTCTCCCAGGGCAGAGTTGCCGCAGCCAGGTCATAGCAGTCCTTGTGTCAAGGAGTTCACACATCAACTACCCCCATGGCCACAGCAGCCTCCTTCACCCCTTGTGTTTTATCTGCTCACCTTGCCCTCCTGGCACAGTTCTCACCTCCTTTCTCACTTGAGTTTTAGCTTTGGAAGCAAAATTGGGACTTTATCCAAGATATTTTAGGGCTGGAACAGCAGTTAAAGATGTTTGCTTGCAAAGCCTAACTGCACAGGTTCCATCTCCTGGTACTCATGGTTCATTTGCGCTAGTGGGAGGCCCTGGAACACCCATTCATACTCTCTTTCTGAGAAAGATAGGTACAGAGAGAAAGAGAGAGAGAGAAAAAAAATAGTCATACCAAGGCTTCTAGCCACTGCAATCAAACTCCAGATGCATATGCCACCTTGTGCACCTTGTGGGTCCTGGGAAATCAAACTTGGCAAGTGCCTAAACCTCTAAGCCATTTCTCCAGCCTGAAAGTAATTTTTTTTTTTTTAAAAAAGATATTTTCATGTAGGCTTTAAGCATGAGTGTTAAAAGAGAGACACTCAAAAACACATATCTCTAGGGCTGGAGAGATTGCTTAGTGGTTAAGCCCTTGCCTACGAAGCCTAAGGACCCTGGTTTGAGGCTCAATTCCCCAGTACCCACGTCAGCCAGATGCACAAGGTGGCACATGCATCTGGAGTTCGTTTGCAGTGGCTGGAGGCCATGGTGCACCCATTCTCTCTCTCTCTCTCTCTCTCTCTCTCTTTCTCTTTTCCTGTGCCTCTTTCACTCTCTGTTGCTCTCAAATAAATAAATAAAAATAAACAAAAATTTTTTAAAGAAGACACACCTTTCAGTATGAATGTTGGCTTCTCAGAGAAGAGGTGCAGGGAGTAAGACACATTCAGTGTAGGTATGGGCTTCTCAAGGGACAGTCCCCTCACTCAAGTTTTGACAGCTGCCTAATAATGCCAGACATACCCAGGCACACTGTTCAGGGTCTATGGAAGCAGCTAAGAAATTTCATTTAGAAAAACAGTCCCTTCTTCACACAGCATGTCAGTGTTAGCTCTGTTGATCTGGAGGCTGCAAGGGGTTGAATTTCACCCATCCTTTGGGCAACCAGAGGGTGAGGTAGAGTATAGCAGTGGCTACCTTTGTGCTGGCACATTTGAGTTCAAACCAGATAATGCCTTTCATCTTGCATCTTGTTTCACTCTAAAATTCTGCTGACCTTAAAATATTTATGCCAAGAGCCCCTCTCATCGCATGAAAACTTCCACATCTTAGAGCACAGTTTCTTGTTCCTTTTTCCTCATCTTCATAGAAATACATGGCAAGGAGATGTATTGCTCACCAAATAGCCACATATTCCTCCGTGGCTACCAGGGGACCTCCTGAGCAATGTGCCAAGTGACATGGGTCCTGCAGTGATGCAGAACCCATTCTTCAGGACCCTTCTTAGTTTCTGCTATTCATAACTGGCATACTTCCTCCCATGTTTCAGATGGTATGTCTAGAACCCAAGTCTGTGTCTGAAGGGGGATAGTTCTGTAGTGCCACCCAACCATTATGCACTGGGTAAGCAAGGAATTAACTTTTACTGCAGAAACCTTTAAGGTATCTGCAATGCAGTCCATTCTAATATAGCATCAAAGCAGGGAGTGGAGCAGGAACATTTATCTCAGTACCAGCCCATCCTGCAGGCACACAGGTATCCACAGCTGAAACAACAAGAGTTTACAGTGAACCTTCCTTCTCTAGCAGTTCCATTCTCCATTCTCTCTTCCAAGTTTCATTTTCCCAAGACAGAGTTAATCTGATTATCCCCATCACAGCAATCCGTTGTAGCATGAGACAGGGCCACAGAGCACAGACACAGCCACTAGGGGCCAAGTGCTAAGTGTCGTGGCTTTCCAGGAAGAAGGCAGAAAAGTGTGAGAGATGGACAGGTAGGTGCCCCAGTCATTGCTGAAGGCAGTCCTGCCTAACCATCTCACCTAATGCATCCTGAAGGACAATAGTGATTAAAAACCAAAACAAACCAGGCATGGTGGTACATACCTTTAATCCTAGCAATAAGGAGGCAGAGGTAGAAGGATCACCATGAGTTCAAGGCTACCCTGAGACTACATAATGAATTCCAGGCAGGTCAGCCTGGGCTAGTGTGAGACCCTACCTGGAAAAACCAAAACAAACAAACAAAAAAAACAAGACAGTATTAATGTGCGTGTCCGGGAAAGAGATCTTTGATGCCCTGCTCTCCTCAAGCATACAATCCTCGGGGCTTCGGGACTACACTTGCTTCTCAGTTCCTGTACAGTGGTTGTAATCACTTCTTGGTAGGGCCACCTTAAGTTCCTTAAATTCCCTCCTGGAAACTCCCTTGGTGCCTTCAGACTTCTATCATCCCAACATATGAAGTCTTGGCTGTCCATTGGCAAGAGATAGGTCTACCTATATTGTCAAGCTCAGATTCCCAGCTCAGCCAAAGCTGAGTTTCTGACTGCCGTGCTCAGCTCCACTACATGTACATGGAAGGTTGAAGAGGGAATACTGACCACAAAAGGCTAAGAATTCTTCAGTGCTCATTAGCACCAATCAGAACTGGAAACAAGATTTTATCTGATACATGGCTAGTTACCCATCATCTCCCCAAAGGAAAGACCCAGTTCTTGGGACAAAGAGGAAGATATAGTGTTCAGCATAACATTATCAGATGGGTTGCATATGTTAACATAGATTTAGATTTCCCCTACTCTTGACTTTCACAGCTGCTCTGTGAAGCCACCTGTGAGCCACCATCCCTGAGAATGGAGAGAAACTGACCACAATTCTGGTAGCTGGTACAGATATCCCAATTCATATAAAGAAGAAACTAAGAGAGAGAAGAGCTTGCCTGCTGGATGACTAGCAGTCATTGATAATCCCTTCCTCCTAAAAATGATTTGCTACTTGAGCTTGAGGTGACAGTAAGGACAGAGAAGGAAAATGTCAGATCTCTAAGGTGGGATCTAAGCTTTTCTAGGGTAGCACAATCCTCCAGTCTCCTCCCACACACACATGTGTAGATGCATGCATACAACACACACACACACCACAGTAATAAGCAATTAGGAAACAATAAGGAGAAGCCAAATTCACTATAAAATTATGAAGTGGCACCAAAAGCCCCCCTCTCCCAGGGTGGCCCACCCTTTTCATAAAAGACACCCATCCAACCTTCAAAACCTAAAGAAGAGAAAGGGAGGTAGAGGATCTAGCAAAGCCTGGTTGTATTGGAAAAGGACTGGGCTGTTGGGTCAGGAGGCTACCTGGATTTATTCCACACTTATGTCCCAGGACTCCAGGAGCCCAAGGCCCTTCTTCAGGAGAGTGAAAGAGGATCTGCAGAAGGAGGCCAGCACCAGATCTCAACAAGAAGCCCAGAGCAGAGCCCTGCCCCCAGATCTGTCCTCCCTGATAGTGCATGGAGTCAAAGTGCCCATGAGATTTATCACACTTATAAAACCAATTTCAGTCACTTCTGTGTTCCTCCCACCTCGCTGTATGACCTCTGTCTCCAGCTTCTGAAGAGTCCTCACACTTGTTCTTTCCAATACTAACAAGAAGAAAGAGAGGGGAAGCAAAGGAAAGAAAATACTCTAAAGGGCTCAAAGTGAGCAAAATCAATGGCTGAGAAAAGAAGCAGAGAGAGACACTGTCATCAGGTGTTTGCAGGCAGATAGAAATGAAAACAAATTTTCTTATCCTCTTAGAGTGCCCAGTCCTTCTTAACAAAAGACTATAACCTCCTGGGTTTCCCCACAAACCAAGGCTGAGTGCTCTGTCCCACTTCTGCATATCTTTTTTTTCTTTTTTTCTTTTTTTTTTTCTGATTGGGCAATGAGAGTTATCTTTGGCAAAGGTGGAAATTTAATTTCCAAACTGTATTTTTTTCCAAAATATAAAATGCATGTCAGGAGCCCTTGTTGAAACAAGAAGCCATTCCCAATTAGCTCAACAGTACAACAGGCTGGACAAAGATTGAGGACAGCTGATACACCTTACCTGGAGCCAGGATCATCCTGGAATTACAGCTTCTTGCAGTTGATGGGTGACATAGAGTGGTTTCCAGAGGTTATCAGTAGGAACAGACATGATCATGGTGGTCCCCAAAATGCAGCTCCTCGCTCTAGGGGCATCATGACTGAATGACTTTTCCATGAATGGATAAGCCCTGTTTATTACTAGAAGCCTCTTGACCTGGTCCTCTTGGCTAAGAGAAACACTGCCTACAAAACACATGAATCATCTGTTAATTTAAATTCAAAATGGGGGCCTGAGCCTGGGTGCCCCAAGCCTGATGGAGTAAATACTATGGCTGCCAGTGGGGCTGAAAAGAGAGAGGCTTCCTTACCCAGCAGGAGACAAGTTCTCAGAGTGGTCCTCAGGGCCCTTCATCCACCCACCAGGGAAGATCACCAAAAGCTGCTTACTGCAAGGCCCAGCAAGAATCTGTTCCAAAAGCAATTTAAAGGGCCAAAGTAATTGACTTTCTATTAGCTTCCTTGAGGGACTGCTTCAGTTTCATTCCATCGACCTTCAGTCATATGCAGACGTAATGTCTAAACTCTGCAAGGCAAGAACAATTAGCAAGGTCCCGAGTTATGTTTCTCCTGTGTACTTTATTACAGTGACCCGCATGTGAGGCTAGGACAACTCCATCAGAAGAACTGTTAACGAGGGCCCACACTTCATGACCTTAAATTACCCAAGGGGGACAGGCTCTACAAACACACTTTTGGGTGCTAACAGCTCTAATTAAGAAGACATTGCTTTCTCCAGTGCACTTATGAAAGGAAGTTATCTGAAAATTCAGATCAGGAGTTCTAAGTAGTTCTTGACCATTTTTCAGACCTTGTTCTACATGTGGTGGGGGGAGGAATAAAGGGAAAGTAGTACAATCATCAGCCTGGAGTTCATAGTCTACTGGAAATAGAAGCCACGTGGAAAGTGAGTATGGTGTGAGGCAGGGGACAATAAGCATTATTGTGATAAAAGAAGACTATCGCTTTGTAATTAGGGCATTTATGAAAGGAGGCCATTGGCCTTATCGTTAGCGCAGTTTTGAGAGGATGCCACTGGGCTAGGTAGACCTCAGTTAAGTACAGAAGAGAACAGAGAGGAATTCATATTAAAAGCAAGTTTCCATGTCACTGGTCAGGGTACCATGTGTCTGAACCATGAAATCGATGAGGACTTTGACAACAAGTGGTAGAAACTCACTAAATACTACATCCCAAAAAGAAAGTTTTGATTAACCTGCCTCAAGGTAATCAGATATTCCAGAGCAAGGGTGAACCTCAGGCAGAGCTGGACGTAGGAACTCACCACATGGCTCTATCAGCACATTGCTACTTCCTTTCCCTGGTCCCAAATATTTTTCTTCACTGTTGATTTTCTTCTCAAGTGAGGTATCTACACCTAGTGCTCTTGGCATTTTAAACTCACTGTGTCATTATCATCCACTGTGTTAGGGGAAAAATAAAAAGAGGAGAAAAGTTAGCTGCCTCTGACACAGGTGGCGGTTGTTCACTTTTGTTGTCAACTTGATTAGGAATCATCTAGGAAACACACCTCTGAGCATATCTGTGAGGTGTCTCCCAGACAGCTTTAACCTCATTACAGGTGCAACGTGACCTGTGCCACCCACACCAGCCACCACACTCCTCACCGTGCCTCCTCTCTATGGTGGACTGTACCCTCAAACCAAGCCAAAATAAACTCTTCCTTCCTTCATTTCTTTTGTCAGATATTATTTTCATGGCAACAAGAAAAATAACTATTACACAGGTCAAATGTCCATATTTGGACCAACTGAAAAAAAAATGAATGTTCTCATTGGGTAGACATAGATTATATGCATTCTATTAAAGTGTCTGGACTAAAACTTAGGTGGGAGTTAACCATCCTGCAAAAAAAAAAAAAAAAAAAAAAAACATTCTATGGGCTGGAGAGATGCATTAGCAGTTAAGCTATTGCCTGTGAAGCCTAAGGACCCCTGTTCAAGGCTCGATTCCCCAGTACCCATGTAAGCCAGATGCACAAGGTGACACATGCATCTGGAATTTGTTTGCAGTGGCTGGAGACCCTGGTGCACCCATTCTTTCTCTCTCTCTCTCTCTCTCTCTCTCTCTCTGCCTCTTTCTCTCTCTGTCACTCTCAAATAAAAAACATTTAAAAACATACTATATATTTCTTATATATTTTTTAAGACAGAAAAAATTGGGGGCCTGTACAAAACAACTGAGGTATTTCAGACAGTAGATTGGTCATGAAAGAGGCAAGCAAAGAAATTCAGTCATTGGCATGATTAACAAAAATATTTTAAAGCCCTAGCTTACATGAGGCACTATTCAAAAACCCACAGATATAGACACAGAACTCACTCTACATTGAGTATCATGTTCATTCATTTAACAAGTAATGATTGAACACCTAGAATGTACAAATGTACAATTTTTAAGAGGAGGTATTTCAAAGAATTAAATGGGGGCCTGGAGAGATGGCGTAGTGTTTAAGCACTTGCCTGTGAAGCCTAAGGACCCCAGTTTGAGGCTCAATTCCCCAGGACCCACATAAGCCAGAGGCACAAGGGGGTGCATACATCTGGAGTTCATTTGCAGTGGCTGGAGGCCCTGGTGCACCCATTCTTTCTCTATCTGTCTCTTTCTCTCTCTGTCACTCATAAATAAATAAATAAATAAATAAATAAATAAATAAATAAATAAATAAAATAAACAAAGAAATATTAAAAATGAATTAAATGGGTAAAGATCCTCATTAAGAAACTTATAGCTGTAAGAATAACAATCATAGCCATCACCTTCTATTGAGGCCTTGCTACACATTTTGAATTATTTCACACTTCCTTACAGAACCCTATTACGATGTTTATTTGTGTTAGCTTTTCACATGGAAAAACCATGAATCCAAAAATGTAAGGGTTGAGCTCTGTGGTAACCTACCTATCTAGTTTATGTGAGGCCATGGGTACAATCCTCCATGCTGAAAGAGAAGGAGGAAGAGGAAGAGGAGCTTATCATACTGTGATTTGAAATCCATCTCAGAAGTTTCATGGTTCGAAGACTGGGTATAGAAGCATACACTCTACTTCTTCCCTTAAGCATGACAACCAGGGTGTAGATGTGGAAGGTATTTGTAGAAAAAGAAAGAAAAGCAGATTAAAATTCAAAAGATGTCACAAGATTGGGCCACTCAGGTAATTTCTTACATGGGAGACAGGATGTACTTGGAGTAAAGCAGAATTATGCAAACAGTGACTGGGTTGGGGGGAGGGAATCCATGCAGAGTTGGGTAGCATGAGGAGAGCTGAACACTGGTGCTGTGCAGTGCCGAGAGTTAGGTGAAGCAGGAGGGAAGGCATCCCTAGGTTTTGCATCCATGATCAGAACCAAGGACAAAGTTCAGAATTTCTCATATACAGCTATAGTCGTCAGTCCAGTTGCCCATCAGAATTACACTGGGAGATTCCCTAAACATGGGACCACATGGGTCTGAGATGTGGCTGGGGTACAGATATTTTTTATTTATTTATTTGAGATTGAGAGAGAGAGAGAGAGATGGGCATGCCAGCACCTCCAGCCACTGCAAATGAACTCCAGACATATGCACCACCATGTGCATTTGGCTTATGTGGGTACTGGGGAATTGAACCTAGGTCCTCAGGCTTTTCAGGCAAGTGTCTTAACCACTAAGCCATCTCTTCAAATCTGCTACAACTGTGGAAAACAAGGCTCATGAAATGAACCATAAAACAGGTGCCAGATGATAGTTCATGATATCATTTCCCATTCCTGAGAACACTAGACTTGCACAATGTTAAGATGTTTCTGCGACAAAGATGGAGCATATTAAATTATTGCAGAATTTTAGGTATTATGAGCCTCTCATGGGTCTTTGCATGCTAAAGAACATTGTGAGTCTTATAAAGAGGATATTTGCCATAGTGGTGAATTCATGTTGTATGGAACACACCTTGGCAACTGTAGCTTTAAGTTGATGCATCTGTTGACAGGGGCTTGAATTGAAATAAAGAATTGCAAATGACTCTGAATTCTGGCTCCTTCCCATTTGCTATTGTATAATGAGTTCAGCACATTCTCCCGCAAGCCTTGTCAATTTTCCCTAAACACATGTGTTAGCTTTGTTAAAAGACACACACACACACACACACACACACACACATTCACTCACTCATGATTCCTGAGCTATTAAGAGAACAGATGGAGTACACATAACAGCTCAGTGGCTTCCACATTTCCCACGGGTTGTTCCAGAAGTTTCACAGAGGACCTCTCTATCTCTCTACCTGGTACCCCATGTTCCTAAAGCTATGTCCTTCATCACGGTCAGCCTGTCTGGAGCTCTGTGTCCAGGTGGAGACACCACCTACCCCACCCCATCTCAAGAGTTGAGCTCTACAACTTATATTTCGACCCATTGGTAAGAGGGTCTACATGTATTTCTAACCCTGTGGTACACTGGAAGAAAGGAGAAATGGGCCCAGAATCAACACAGACAGAGAGCCTGGGAAACTGACTCCATGGCCAAGGGCATCACAGTGGGAGGGAGAGGAAACAGTATGAGATGTAGAACCAGTGGTCAGTCACTACTCATCTGTTATCATAAGATGTAGCATAAAGAGACCTCAATACGGCTAGTCATCTCCTTGGAGATCTATTTTTTTTAAATAGCTTTCTAGATCCCACTTGAGATCCCCTAAATTAGAACCTCCCTACCCACCCAGAAAGGGGAAGGCATGTGCTGACTGAGCCTTCCAGGAAAACAAATACCAGTGCCAAGTTTCCCTAACTTGTTTGATCATAAATATGTTTAAGGAATTGCTTAATCTTCTAATATTCTAGCATCTCCACTAGACTGTGTGAGGTTGCAGATCCTACACTGGGCTTGGAAATCTATGTTTGTAACAGGCCTGGTGATTATTAAATTCATATAAGTTTGGAACACATATTTGGAATCTACTTTAGGGTTTCTTAAATCTGGCTGCATGTTAAAAAAAAAAAATTGAGAAAGTTTAATAGTTTACCAGTGCCCAGCCGCACCATACCAAACTGTGGGAATGAGGTCCAGGCATCAGTGTTTTGTAAACTTCTTCAGGTGCTTCATATGAACTATTGGCTCATTAGAAGCTGTATATGTGAGATTAGAAGGGAAAAAAAAATTAAAGATAAAAATAATAGAGCTGGATCCAGCGGTACCTGCAAGGAAGGGATCCCTTCACTGTATTGGCCACTAGGCCCTGGAAGAGCAGTGGAAAGAAAATTCAGGCTTCTAGAAACCCAAACTCAAGGCTGGCCTCAGCATGTGTGAAGAGGCAGCTGGGGCATGGCAGGCTGTGGACACAGAAGTGTGGGACAGAAGTCTGAAGCTGAGAGTCTTAATGCCCGCTCTCCATATCATTGCCTGGATGAGCTACAAAAGATTGCTGGGAAGTGTGTGATAGAACATGCTGCAGAGTCCTGGTGTGTGCATACAATGAGGGGCTGGAGAGATGGCTCAGTGATTACACATGTGTTTACACAACCCAATGGCCTGGGTTCAGTTCCCCAGAACCCATGCTAAAGCCAGATGCACAAAGCGATGCATGCAGTTGGAGTTTGTTTGAGTGTAAGAGGTGCTGGCTGGATGTTATATCCTCTGTCTCTGTATGTGTCTGTCTCTTTCTCTCTCACACATAATAAATAAATAAATAATAAAAATTTTAAAATAAGAGGATCAATGGCCATATGGGGGACTCAAATAATAAACAGATGTATTGGGGATTAAAAGCTCAGTGAATGAAATAGAGAACACAGTGGAAAACATCATCAAAATTCCTACTAGAAGTAATAGTATGAGGGATGAAGGCCAAGGATTAAGAAATATAGAACTCGATCATCAGTTAAAACAAAAATAAGTAAGTGAGCATGACCACAGGTCCAAGAGCTCTGGGATACAATCAAGAACCCAACCCTAACCTAAGAATCCATGGGGTATAAGAAGGAGTTGTGGTAACAAACATACCCTAAAGACATGGAGTATATATTCATTGAAATAGAGAAAGAAATGATCACCAAACACAAGAGGCATTTGGAACCTCTAATGGACATAACCATAGAAGAAGTTCACCACAACCTCTCGCAGTCAAGATGTCAAAAATACATAGGCAAAGAAGCAATATTAAAAGCTGTCAGAAAAAATGAGCAGTTCCCAATACAGGCAAAGACATCAGAATAAAGTTGAATAGCTCATCAGCAAGCCCTAAATCCAGGAAAGTATGTGATAATGTATTTCAAGCTGTGGAAGTAATAACAGTCAATAAAGATTGCTGTAGTCAACAAAGTTAACTCTTAAAATTGATAGAGAAATAAGACCATGTAAAGGTAAGGATGAATTATTGCAATTCGTGACAACCAAGCCAGCACTGAAGAAAATACTCAAAAGGGTGTTATACATAAAGGAAGAAAAATGACAGGAATGAATACATTTATGAGAGGAGAAGATAGACATAGGAGAGCTGGGAAGGAATCCATCATATCCAAAAGATAAACCAGGCAACCTCTAATACTGAATAGCAGAAAGAAAAGAACCAAGACTCCTACTAACTGGAATGACAACTTCCAAAACCATAGGAAGCAATTAACTCCTGTCAGTAATAATTTTAAAAGCAACTGTCATCAACTCACCAATTAGAAGATGAAGATTAGATGACTGGATTTAAAAAAAAAATCAACTATCTCTTGTCTATAAGCAGGGCATCTCATGAGCAAAGACATCCTAACACAGAGAACAAAGGCAGGAAATTAATCTACTAAACAAATGGAAGCTATGAAATAGCTGCCATAAGTATTTTCATATCTTATAAAGTAGATTCTGTGGCCTCCACCAGAAAACTCTTAGATTTGATAAATACTTTCAGCCAAATGGCAGAATGCAGAACAGCATACACAGTCAGCAGCTTTTCTATACGACAATTACAAGCTGGCTGACAACTAAATTAGGGGAAATATCCTATTAACAATACCCGCCCCCACCACACACATAAAATATAAACAATCTAGGGATAAACCTGACCAAGGAAGTGAAAGACTTCTACAATGATGACACCGAAGAAATAGAGTGAAGGAGACATTAGAAAATGCAGAGACCTCCATGCTCAAAGATTGGCAGAATTAGTCTTATAAACATGGCTAAATTATCAAAATAGTCTGCACATTCAATACAATCACCACCAAAATGCCAATGACATTCTTTGCAGAATTAGAAAAAAAAATCCCAAAATCTATATGGAAACAAACAACAAAAAAAAAAAGACCATAAATAGCCAAAGCAATTCTATGAAGAAAGAGCAATACTAGCAATAATTTGGACCCCAAATTATATCAGAAGGCCATAGTGACAGACAATATTGTACAGGTACAAAACAGATATGTACATAAATATAATTGAGACAAGAAATAAACCCACATAATACAGCTACTTAATTTTGACAAAGGTATTAAAAACAGACACTGAAAAATACATCCTCATCAACAAATGGGTCTATGAAAGCTGACCATGCATATGAATGAGAATGAAACTAGACACATATTCCTCACCTTGCATGAAATACAACAAAGATCTCAATGTAAATTGTGAAATTTCTGGGGGAAGGTATAGGTCAAACACTTTGGTCTACAGGCATAGATGAAAACTAACACAAGAACTAACTCCATTAACAAAATGATACGACATGAAATTACAAAGTTTCTGCATAGCAAGAGAAATGATCAGCAGAGTGAAAAGAAAGGCTACAGAGTGGGAGAAAAAGCTCTATCAACTATACCTCAGATAGGGGCTATTAGCAAAAATATCTAAGGAACTGCAACTTTGAACCAAAAATCTTATAAGCCATAAATGAACCAGTAAACTGAATGGATAGCTCTCAAAAGAAGAAATGCAAAAGACCAATGAACATTTTAAAATGTGTTCAGGATCCATAGTCATCAGAAAGATGCCATTTAAAACTTCCATGAGATTATGCACTCCAGTCAGAATGGTTGACATCGAGAAAACAAATGACAAGTGCAGGCAAGGATGCCAGTTAAGAGTAACTCTCATTTGCTTTTGGTGGGGGTGCATACTGGTGCAGCTACTGTGGGAGTCAGCATGTAGGGTTCTCAAAACTCTAAAAATATAACTGTCATATGCCCCAGTTTGTAGGCACTCGTGGCATATATCCAAAAGACACTAAGCCTTACCACAGAGTTACTGATACACTCATGTTTATTGCTGCACTATGCTCAGCCTAGATGTCCATCAACAGGTGAATGCATAAGGAGAATATATATGTACATACGAATGTATATTCATACAGAATATATATATATACATGCATGCATACACACATACATAAGATAGATGATAGATACATAGATAGATGATAATTTATTTGAGAGACAGAGAGGCAGATAGAGGGAGAAGGAGAGACAGAGGGAGGGAATGGGCACTCTAGGGCTTACATGGGTACTGAAGAATCATACCTGTGTCCTTAGGCTTAGAAAGCAAGCACTTTCACCACTGAACCATCTCCCCAGCCCCTAGAATATTTTTAATAATACAAAAAGCACAGTAAAGTATGGAGAGGATTGCAACAAGCACCTTTATACCCACCTCTTAGAATGTTACAATGTTAAGTTTTATCATATTTTGATTAAATATATAAGGATACAATTAAAAAATTTCTTATCCCTCTTTATCTCCACCTGAAGAGAACCACTTCACTGGAATTTGTTCCCATCTATAGTCTTTTCTACAGTTATTTCTGTACATGTATACTCTACCTTAACCCACATGGTATAACTTTATGTTTAGTAAATATACATAAATGACCTCATTTTCTAAATACCATGTGAAAACTTCACTTTAAGCAACATTTTATAAGACTCATACATATTGATATATAGAAATCAATTTCATATATTATTACAATTAAATTCAGTGTATAAATGCACCTTGATGCAGCCATTCCTCCATTGATGGAAGGTGTTTTCAGTTACTAACTACTGAAGATGTCAGTACACTGGAAATCCTTCTATATATATGCTTGCACTTAAGAGCAAGTGCTCCCATCCAGTATGCTCCTGGAAGTAAATAGCTTGGATCTTAGGATACAAGCATCTTCATCTTTATGTATACTGACAGGTGGCCTTCAAAAGTATCTGGTAACAAATCCCTATCCCTGCCCCCAAACAGTTCAGGCCAGGTGTTATTTTTCTACACTGTTGCAACATCTGGATTATTAGACATTATTCAATTTGGAAGATAAATTTGTAGCGGACTTTGGGTGGTTCACACAATCACACACCATGAGACCTGAGATATATATAACGTCCAAGCCCCGTGTGAGGAGGATACCATTAGCACGTCACATCACCTCCACGTGCTGACACTGTATCTATGCCAAATAACACTTGTAACACAGCCCGCCCCATCAGGACCTTGCTACTGCGCATCCAGCACTTTATGGTCTCACCACTATGGAAGAGATAGAGTGAGTAGCATCAGAGTAGTGGAATGTGAGCCACATACCCATGCTCTAGCAGCAAGGGGAGCTAAGATAGGAAGCACCTGGCATCAGGGGCTTCTTAGAGAAAATCTGGCCTTATCCCCCATAGGGGTAATGTCTGGATAACAGAACACAGAGTGGATGATAGAGGATCAAGACTGATAAGATTCTCTACTCAGACACTCTTGTGAGCATGCAAGGAGAATGCTGCTGATAGTTGGCATTTCATTGTTACTAAGGAGGTTAAACATCTTGTTCATATTTTTAGTGCTAAAATTTTAATGCTAAAATATGTCCATATTTTCATTGTGTTGTTTCCTATTTCGTGTTGATTTATAGTTTTTTTTATACTCTGGATAAATAATCTTTTGTCATTTATATATGTGGCAAATTTAGTCTCCTGTTTTGTTGTGTATATTTTTATTACATTTTATGGCACATTTTTGTACAGAAGCCTTTGGGCTTAATATTATTGAATTTGTTAGTAAGTTCCTTTAAGATTTGTATTTTGAGTTTTTGGGTCCTGTTAAGAAATGTTTTCAGAAGTCAAGATCCCAAAGGTATTATCTCTAAAAGTTGCACTAAACTTGATTTTTAGATTTAGGTCTTTAATTTGTATGGAATTTATTTATATAGATGGGAAATAGCAAGGATTAAATTATTATAAGCATACATTTCCCTATGTACAGCCAACTTCTTTTTCCCCACTGATTTATAATGGCACTTTAGTACTCTGCTACCATATTTTTAGCATATAGAACCTCTAATAAAAGATTAATGCTGAAAAATATGGTAGCCATTAATAATAGGTGATGATGAATTTAAATTGATTTAACAAAAAAAGCTGAGGACATAGCTCAGTAGTACAGTGTCTACCTAAATTGATTAAAGTTAAATGAGAAATTTTATTTCTCAGTAGCTAAAGATGGCCAGTGGTTGCCATATGAAGCAGCTTAAAGACTGAACATTTTATAATCACAGAAAAAATTCTTAGATTAGTCTACGTCTATAGTATCAGTCCTTCTTCTCAGCTCTGGCCCTGCTGCACACTTATAAAATGTTCTGTGGCTTTATAAGTATTGATACTCAAAGGCAAACTCTTTCCTACAAACCCCTTATTTATTATACTTCAAAACTCACTTAACTGATCTTGGACTTACATACTTCAAAGTGAATTTTAAATCAATTTATACAATTCTATACACAGTCTTATGTGAATCTGTTTAGGATTATATGCAATTTGTGCATTATCTAAAGAATTCACATATTTATTATATGGTGCTTTCCCACTGATGGCCATGGTTAATCTCTGAATTTTCTCTGGTTTTTCTGTCCTTTCATAAAATTTCAACTTTTTTCACATTTTCTTCTGCATGCTTTATTTTATTTAGTTCTGGTTATTTTTCAGTTCTAGTGGTTGTTCTGACATGTGTCATCTAATTGGCATAGAATTCTATTATCATTTATTGATCTTTTAGCTACAGTTTTTATATCTGTCATAACTTTGCTATATTCTCTTATATTCACATTTAAATAATCACTCATATATCTGTAAATAATGAATATTTTCTTTCTAACTCTTAAATATCATTCCTTCACAGTTTTTTAGCCTTGGCATAATCTGGGTTTCTACACAGTTTGTCCTTCACTGTGACAAAATGTCTGACATAAACAATGTAATGAAGAAAGGCTTATGTTGGTTCAAAGTTTCAGAAGTTTCAGGTCGTGTTCAATTGGTGCCATTGCTATGTGCCTGTACTGAGTCATGAAACATGGTGGTAGGAGTATGTAAGGAAGAGACTACTTACATCATGAGGAACAGGAGATAGGAAGAGTGGGGTGGTATTTCCTTTGAGGATATGTCCTTAGTGACCTATTTTCTCTAGGAAGAGCCTGTCTGCTACTTACTACCATCTCCCACATTGTCATCAAATTATGAATATGTTCTACTAATGAGGCTAAAGCCTTCATGATCCAATACTTCCAAGGTATCCACCTCTGAGCATCACATTGGAGAACAAGACTGGGACAAACATTTTATTCTTGTTAAGTATTTATTTATTTGTAAGCAGAGAGAAGAGAGACAGAGAGAGTAAGCATGCCAGGGCCTTCAGCTGCTTCCAACAAACTTTGGTTGTCTGCTCCCCTTTATGCATCTGACTATAAGGTGAGTACTGGGGAATCAAACCCAGATCATTAGGCTTTGCAGGCAAGCACCTTAACCATAAAGTCATCTCTCCAGCCCAAAACATTTTATTCTTAAACAATGGAAAAGGAGGACCAAGGAGTACTTGCAAGTATGATGTCATCTGATGTTTGACAATCATGTCAGTTCTAGAAAGAAATAACATCTAGACCCAATTCTGGTCAAACAGCCACACTTGCAAATTTTGCACTTCACTCTTGTCAATATAGTAGCAATATTTTTTATTTCAGAACAAAATGTGAGACTTGGAATAGTATTTAAAATTAAATTTGAAAACTTCTAAATTCCATTAGTCTTATACATTAAAAGAAAAAAACTGAGCTGGAGAAATGGCTTAGCACTTAAGGTGCTTACCTGTGAAGTCTAAGGATTCATGTTTGACTCTCCAGAACCCACGTAAGCCAGACATACAAGGTTACACATGCACACAAGGTGATGCCTGCACAAAAGGTGGTGCATGTGTCTGGAGTTCGATTGCAGTGGCTAGAGGCCCTGACACACCAATTCTCTCTCTCTCTCTTGCTCTCTCTTTCATAAAAAAAGTAAAACTTACTGATATTTAGTAACTAATGTAAAATCAAGCACTAGTCTCTCAATGGTTTGCATCTGGAATATCCCTTAAATCTTCTCTTTTAAGTCTTAAGCTAGAATGCATCAGGGTTAAAAAGTGAGAGGTGATAGATCATGAGGGTTGTAACCTCATCAAATATTGACATGTTCACAATTTAATGAGCTACTAGGAAGTGGTGTGAACTTTTGGAGATGGGGCTTATTTGGAAGAAGCAAGTCACTGAGGATGTGAATTAGAGAGAAGTATGTTTTGTCCCTAGACCTTTCCTCAATCTCTCTCAGCTTCCTGTCTAAAGGTAATTAAGCCTTTTCTCCAACATTCTATTGCTGCCATAACATTCTGCTTGCCCCAGGCTCAAAGCAATGGAGCCAACTGACTTTGGACTGGCATCTCTGAAACAGTGAGCCAAATATACCTTTTCTTTTTTGTGTTGTTTATCTCAGGTATGTTGGCACAGCAATGGAAAACTGACTAACATGATGCCCCTTGGAATGAGACAGAAAGTAGTGTGCAACCCTCAATTCCATGACTTACTAGTTGAACCACCTTGGGCTAATCAGTTAGCCTCTTTGAACCTTTGTTTCTTCATACGTGAGATAAGGAAGATAAAATAATATACACTTCATCAGGCTGATCGCATTAAATGAAATAATATATACAAATATATACAGCTATATCTGCAGATAATTAAACATTGAATTTCTGCACCAAATTTCACTCTTGACAAAAAGTGTTGGAGCCTCCAGTGCTGAAGACTCTGCTATGAGGATTTGTCACCATGGGCTTGTGACGATTCTGGCTGGAATGTGGGATCCCACCAAAGTGCTTCCCAGACAAGTCTAAATTGGAATCAGTATCTCACAGTAAATACAAGTGAATGGAGGTGATTGTGCGTGTAGAGCAGATTTTTTTCCTCCAGATCCTTACTTATGCATGAAACCAGTGTCATCAAAAAGGTTTGAGAAGAGTAAATTCACATTTCTTATAGTTTTTCCACATTATATTCATCTTGGGGAGATTTATCCTCAAGGACATTTAAAGGAACCTGCACATTTCAAGGAATTCTCTAGTGATTTGAAGACTGTCATGGGAAAGAAGATGAACAATGTTTCTCAGAGATGGGGATGAAGGAGAAAATCTTGAGGGAAGCAGACTTAGCATTACACCTCCTTCCTTCTCTGCTTTTCAGAGAGCTTCTCATCTCTGATTCATTTTAGGGATCCAACTACAGAAGGAGATAAGGTTCCCAAATGGCCTATATAGAGTGGGACCTTTTTTTTTCTTTTTTGAGGAAAGCCCAATGACTGACTTGTTTAAAGGCAAGAATAAGAGAATGAGTGAGCAAGAGAGAGAGAGAGAGAATTGGCACCAGGCATCCAGCCACTGCAATTGAACTCCAGACAAGTTCACCCCTTGTGCTCATGTGCCACCTTGTGTACTTATGTCATTGTGCATCTGGCTTATGTGAGACCTGGAGAGTCAAACATGAGTCCTTGGGTTTCACAGGCAAGTGCCTTAACTGCTAAGCCATTCCTCCAGCCCTAGATTTGGACCTTTAACTTTTTTTATTTATATATTTATGAGAGAGAAAAATGCAGAGAGAGAGAGAAAGAAAGAATGGGCATGCCAGGGCCTCTAGCCATAGCAAACAAATGGCAGACACATGTGTCACCTTGTGCATCTAGTTTACATAGGAACTGGAGAATCGAATTTGGGTCCTTAGACTTTGTAGGAAAGCACCTACCACTAAGCCATCTCTCCAGCCCCAGATTCGGACCTTTTCTACAAGACCAGACTTCCTAGGAAAGGTGGTCATAGTGACACTGCTCATTTACCAATGCCCTCTTTTATTCCTGAGAAAAAGATTCATGAGATTGCTTTGCTCTTATATCCACAAAGCCATCTTACTAGGTCATAGTCTAAAAAGGCCATGAGGAAAGAGTAATAGGTCACCCTTGTGTTTAAGTGGATAATTTGCCTCTTCCAAGCTGGACCACCACTTGTCTTTGGCCCTCTACACATTTTGTGCATTCGTATACATGATTGGAAAGTGAATGAGTCATTTCTGCCAGTTCTTTTGAGAAATGGAAGAGCTTAAACCTGCCATATGGAGTGAGGCTGGGAAAGCCACGGAGGAATGAAATAAAGGGAGGTTGAATATAGGAAGACTGTTTGACTGCTCTTGTCCTTAAGCCATATAGCCCCACCCAATCACTCCATCCTTTGCAGTAAAGAGGAGCTGGGGGAGGCTCCCCCTAAAACAAATAGCAAGCATGGTTGCTGAAGAGCCACACACAGCTATATCTGCAGATAATTAAACATTGCATTGCACCAAATTTCACTCTTGACGAGAAGTGCTGGAGCCTCCAGTGCTGAAGACTCTGCTATGAGGATTTGTCACCATGGGCTTGTGACGATTCTGGCTGGAATGTGGGATCCCACCAAAGTGCTTTCCCAGACAAGTGTAAATTGGAATCCGTCATGGGCCTTGGGCTCTTGCATTTCCAAAGATGGTTTGAGTTTGTCCTTGGACTCAAAATACCCTTTTGCTTTCAAACTAAACTTATTTTAGGTCTTCAGCTTCCATTCCTCACTGTCTAGGAACACTGTTTTTCTGGATCATTTGGGTCTGACCCACAAAGGCCAGGAATGTCTGGCTTTTGACATACCCACTTGGACAGTACCTTCAAGGGCACAGGATTTAAGCAAATTTAGTCTTTCTCACAGAAATGGATGAAAACACGACTACATTTTCTCTTGTGAAAAAGACAGTCTTGTTCCCTCCTGAGTTAATTCTTTAAAATGCATAAATTACCCAGCTCTGCAGGAAATGTGCTAAGGTCCTAAAAATCCCTAGCTGCTCCTATTATTTTAACCACTAAAAACAATCTCAGCTGTCCCTTAGGAGATATTGATCCTTGACTAAATAACAATGAATGAAGCAGCCCTTGCATATCTGGTATCTGGTGAACTTATCTGGAAAGATATGGCCCTTCATTTGGAAAACACCTATTCAGGATGGAGAGAGAAATAAAAGTAAAGGACCTCTTATAAAATTATTACCTTGTCATTTAAGTCAACAGTGGCAATGCCATGATAGAAACCAGCAATTGTACCATATTGTTTTATCATGCTAATTACATCAAGAACACAGTAACAACTGTCTGGCAGAGATAAGATTAAGGGAGGCAGAGCCCTTCTGAAATTTCCAATAGACAGCACCTGGATTTATGGACTGGGTTTGTGTTTGGACATTAAGTTCAATTATTTTGCTTTAGGTCTGAAGGGTTCTGTTGCCAGAAAAAATATCAGCGGGTGATCCCTTATCACTCCAGCTCTACCCCACCCTCCTACCCTGTAGGCATTGATCTGTCTACACCAGCCAGAGTCTCACTGTGAGGACAGAGGCTGCCTGTTTTCCCTTGTTTCTTTACCTCCTTCTCTTTGCCATCTCCCCAGAATCTGAGTAGGAAAGGTACAGACCTTCTTGCTCTCTGAGCAGCTCGAGATCAATGGGTAATGCAATCATGGGATGTCAATGTTCAAAGGGCCCTCCGGGCTCATCTGACTTGTTCCTTTTGCAGTGGTGAAACTGAGGCTCCAGAAGTGATTGCCCAGTGGTGTACTGCTGGAACAGCAAGCAGAAAGGAGATTTCCAGTCCCTTGGGGAAATGCAAAGTTCCTTTTTGCTTCTCACCCTGGCACCTACTTTGATGAGTTCAACCTCCTCTGCCCCAGAACCTCTGTCTGCATTTTTTTTTTTTTGTGTGTGCCAAACAGACTTTTTATTGAATGTAGCAGAATAGTGAGGAGAGAGAGTGATGTTGAACAAGACATTTTTCTTTGGCTAAAATCAGGTCACAGAAGACTCAGTTTTAGCTGGGTATGATGCACACCTTTAATTACAGCATTTGGAAGGCTGAGGCAGGAGGACCTAGAATTTGAAGCTAACCTAGGATATATAGAGACTTGTCTCAAAAAATTAAAAATACAAAAGATAAGCTGTGAGCTATCAATAGCCAACACTGGAAGCATGTGAGAGAATGAACACCTTGGTCAGAAACAGATGAGAGAATAGAAATCACAGGGTCAAACAACAAGGGCCTGTAAAGTCATTATTTTGTTCCCATGAAAAAAAATTCCATGTATCTTTATAAATACATGCCAGACATCATTGTCTTTGGTAACTATTTCTATAACCACATATCTAAAGTTATTCTCATCACCATTGTTCTGTTATATCATATTTCATGTCTCTAGAATTATATATCCCAAGCCTCACTAGGCTGTGAACTCATGAGAATAAACTTTGTGTCTTAGTTATTAGTTTATTTATATGATAACTTTTGTCTGCTTTTAAACAGCAAGTGCACAGTGCCATAGGTATAAGCCTTGAACTTCCATTCTTTTCTTCCCTTTTCATCATGCCAATGGCTTTCTCTGTTCCTCTTGTTCTTTCATTTTATTTGGGATGGATAAGGGCAGGCTGATAGGTAAGGACTTCCATTATCCGTTTCTTCCCTCCTTATGAAGTTGGAGACAGCAAAAAGAATTTAGAGACTGTCTAGGTGGCTCTCTGCAGGGCGTCATCAACCTACCTACACAATTGAGTCATTTGGAGAGATTTACAATGCACAAACTCTTTAGCTCTCCCTTCCTACAAGGCTAACAATCAGAATCACCAGAATTGGACTAAATATATGGTATATTTCCATGGGCCTCAAATGTGCCCAACTCAGCACTAGGTAAAAGGTTACTGCTGGGCTGGAGAGATGGCTTAGCAGTTAAGGCGCCTGCCTCCTAAGCCTAAGAATGCCGGTTCCAATCTCCAGGTCCCACGTTTAGCCAGATGCAAAGTGACGCAAGGGTGCAATGCCGCACCTGACCACAAGGGGACGCATTCATCTGGATTTTGTTCACAGCAGCTGAGAGGCTGCTGGCACACCCATCTCTATGTCTCTTCCTCTCCCTCTCTCTCTGTGTCTCTCTCCAAAAAAAAAAAAAAAAATGGTCACTGCTTGAAGCTTGGGGTGAATAAGACAGAAGCTTTCAATTAAAAAAAAAAAAAAAGACTAAACATCTGGATGGAGAGATGGCCCAGCAGTTAAAGGCACTTGCTTACAAGGACTGATGTCTCAGGTTCACTTCCCCAGTGCCCACATAAAGCCAGATGCACAAAGTGGCAGGTGTGTCTGGCATTTGCAGTGGCAGGAGGTGCTGGCACTCGTATACTCACTCTTTTTCTACCTACCTCTCTCTCTCTCAAATAAATAAGTGAAAATATTTTTTTAAATAGGATTAAAAATCCCAGCTGTAACTCATATATTCCATTGAGACTATTGACAAGTAACTTAACCTCTCTGAGCCTCAGTTACCCTGTATGAAAACTCGTCTTTTGTATATACAGTTGTCCCACAATCTGCATATTATGTATGTATCTCTGCAGTACCCACATGTAACACATGTGCAAAAGCTGACAGTTGTATATGCTCATCCATGACACCACACAGCCACTCCCCTGAATCTCTCCGGCATGCTTAGAACTCTGCCCCTTCATGGACACTGAGTAGTGAGTCCTAAGAGTGTCTGCTTTGTCAGTATGATAATCTTGACTGTGACCTTGAAAGTAAAATTTTTGAAAACTACCTGTGAAGTGCCTACAGTTTCCTATTTGGTTTTATAAAAGTCACTGAAAACAAACAGGACCCTGGACGTTATGGTAGCATTCCACCTTGGTCTGGCCCTCGAGAAAGGGTAGAACAGCTGTGATTTTGGTTATTTGGAAGAAAACTAGAAGGGAAGAAAAATTTTTGGTTCCCAGCAGGATAAAAAAAATCCTGAGAGCAGGAGAGATGGGCTTAGTGATTAAGGAACTTGCCTATGAAGCCTAAGGATGCAGGTTTGACTCCCTAGAACCCACATAAGCTAGATGTACATGGTGTCACATGCATTTGGAGTTCATTTGCAGAGGCTGGAGGCCCTCATGTACCATTCTCTCTCTCTCTCTCTCTGTCTCTCTCTGTCTCTGTCTCTGTGGTAGTTTAAATATATGGCTCCCAATATATTCAATGTTTTATTAGTTTATAGTTGGCATCTGCAGCCACCTTGCTGGAGGCAATGTCACTAGGCGGATGTTAAGGTGTGATGGTAGGTTTGAGATTCCATTGTAAAGATAATGCAAAGTGTGCCTAGGGAGTTCCTGAAGAGTGCTATGCTGTGTAGTTGGTGGCTTTTCTCTCTCTTTGCTTGGATCTGTGAAGGCAGGCCAGCTTTTTCTGCCATTATGGAACTTCCCCTGGATCTGTAAGCTTCAATAAATAATATCCCTTCCTCCATAACTGTGCCTTGTCTGGAAGTTCATCTCAGCGAACCCGAAGCTGCTGCTACATTCTCTCTCTCTCTCTCTCTCTAATAAATAAAATTAAAAAATAAAAATCTTGGTAGCTTGCATCTGCTAACTCCCCATCCCCCTTTACTATCTCTAGCAGTTACCCTGTGTAGACTATGGAAAAGACACCACTGTTGCTCAAAATTCACTCCTATTTAATTCTTTGCAATTTGACTCTTATATGCAGTAAGGTCACCAATGAGCCTCTAATCACAAATTCAATGGCTTTACTATGATTTCATCAATATAAATGTGTTTCTTAATCCTTGCAAGAAATGGTCCATTCCTTTTCTAAATTAATTTAGCAAACCCTTCTATAAGGCCTACACTGTTTCAGGCAATGTCCCAAGTGGTTTTCAAATATTAATTTATCTATTCCACATCATAGCCCTATGACATAATTCCACTTTATGAAGACACAAAGGCTCAGAGAGATTAAGTAGCTTACCCATGGTTATATGCTTCATAGAGAGGCAGAGTTGTAATTCAACCTTAGATATTAAGTAATGTTGTATTGACCATAATGGGAAAGCAGACTGTGAACTCACACTTGACAAGGCTGGGAGTACTAGCTAGATAGCAAGGGAACAATTAAGTTACTGTGTTCTTTACCTCCTCCACTGATTATGAATTAGGGTATCTCTACAAATGGGAAACATCTAATTCTTTCTTGCTCTATCATTGTTGTTGTCATTATATTTGCCCCCGCTGCTACACCATGCCATAGTCAACTCCACTTGTCCCTCAGACAACAAGATGTGAGGAACTCCTATTTGGAGCAGATATCAGAAGGAGCACTTCCCCACTGAACACAAAGGAGGGCTCCAGCAGGAGTCAAGGCTCCAGCTTTGTTCTGAAATCTTCACAAGCATCTCCGAAACACTCCAGCTCTGGTACTATGGCTAAACTGGCATGATGTCACTGTCACAGAACTTTCTCCTCTGTCCCTTCCATTACAAGGAATCCAAGTCTCCCATGGAAGATGATCAAGCTATCCCAGCTTGACTGGTACTTTCCTTGCTTTAACCCCCAAAGTCCCACATGTTAGGAGTACATCTGGAAAAACTGGGACATCAGTTTGGTCACCCAAATCCCAAAGAGTAGATTTGAGACTTGGTTCTCCTTAAAATTCATCAAGAGATACAAGTGAAGATTAATTTTTTAGATTTTCAAGTGTTTTTTTTTTGGGGGGGGATGTGACACCATCCAGACTGTCATAGAAAGGCTAGAACTTTGAGTTCCAATCTACCCTATCATTTGTGATCAATACACACCACATTAGTTATTGTTCACTTACTCTCCAAAAACCAGATCATCTCCCTTCCTCCTTATATTTGGAATGTTTTCTGAACATTCCAATTTGAAGACATTGACTCCCCTCTGAATTCTTCTGACAAGTACAATCTGTGAATTGACTTGTCAATGATCCTGTGTTATTTCATGAAATAACTTCTACTCATAGAATACTCTAACATTTATACCCTCTAATGTTTGTAACTTTCACCCTGTGCACATCTTTTCTTGGGGGAAAAATTCTTGACAGGAAGAGAATGTCATATGCATGTATATCTCCAAGCCCAACAGAGCTAGGCAAACAGTAATTGCTGAGTCACTCTGTGTTTGGTTGGTTTAGTTTAGACTTGACATCATGAATATGATTCTCTGTAGGGAAGCAGTGTAAAGACACTTGGTCAGCTATGAGCATGTTGGTATAGATTAGGGAAGAAACAGTTATTTTAAGCATTTTTTTTAAAAAAAGCTATAACACAGAATAGC
The DNA here is from genome assembly GCA_036365145.1 of Orientallactaga sibirica. Classification (NCBI taxonomy): domain Eukaryota; kingdom Metazoa; phylum Chordata; class Mammalia; order Rodentia; family Dipodidae; genus Orientallactaga; species Orientallactaga sibirica. The sequence continues at coordinate 8,377,226 of JAEOAD010000031.1, read as the reverse complement.
CTAAGAGATAAACCAATGACATATGAAGAAACAAGGTAATGAAAAAAAGAAGAAAAGGACATGGAGGAATAAGAGAAGAGGAAGAAAGAATAGAAGATTGATTCATATAAGAAACAGAAAACATCATAGGCTAAGGTTTCCCCCATTGGTATGATATGAATAGCATCTACCGTTAACACTAAGGCTACATTCTAAACATACTTGCACATTACATATTGCTTACTATACATTTATATATACATATGTGTGATATATATATATATATATATATATATATATATATATATATATAAACATATTTTATGTGTGTTCATACTGTTGATGCATTTTTAATACAGTCTATAGCATACATATTCTTTCAAGTAATTGTTTTTGTTATTATAAAGTCCTAATTTAACATAATTCCAGTCTAAAAGTACTTTATGTTTTATATCACTATTGGCATTCTTTCTCACATTGTGACTTCCTGTGCTCAATATGGGAAAAGCTGGAACGTGAAGTTCCATTCACCTTCGTGTCCACAGAACCCGTTACAGACTTTAACACATCATAGGCTTGAGCTGAGAAAGCTGTCTAAACATTAGACTCCTTTAGTACTCACTGGGGACAGACAGGGAGCTGATAGAATTTGTAGCTGAGGATCTGATCATGTGCCTGTTTTGGAAGATGCTAGGCAAAGATTAGCAAGACACACACAACTCATGGACAGTGACAGTCCTGGTGTCATTCCTCTTACCTGTGTGGTTTGAGCTTCTCTGGAACTTGCAGTGAAAGGAAAATGAGATGCCCTTCAGTGGCTCTTAGTTTCTAGTGTGTCATCTGCCCATCAGGTAATTTCTTAAGATAGTCATCCATTATTTTAATAGTCATAGAACTAATATCAGTGTTTTATTGGTCCCAGAAAAAAATAAGCTTTTTACCTGCTTCTTACTAGTTTTGGAGCCTTGAACAAGCTTGGTAGTTATATATATATATATATATATATATATATATATATATATATATATATATATATATATATAGAGAGAGAGAGAGAGAGAGAGAGAGAGAGAGAGAGAGTTATAGAGTTATATATATAGTATATATAGTTATATATAGTCATATATATATATATATATATATATATATATATAGAGAGAGAGAGAGAGAGAGAGAGAGAGAGAGAGGATCTCCAGGCTGAGCTCAAACTCATAATCCTCCGGCCTCAGCCTCTCAAGTATTGAGATTACAGGTGTGTATCACCAAACCCAGCATGATGACATTTCCTCATGTGCCAAAACAGACTTTTACTTGCTCTTACTAAAAAGGATAGAGAATCAACCAATGTAAGGAACAAGAAGATTTTAACAAAAAGCCTGAATCATAGTTTTCAATGAATTTAAGAACAAAAAAGAGAAACAGGGTGAAGAGGAGGAAGTGATGACTACAAGGGTCAAATGAGTCACTGAAAGTTTATCACCCTCCTCAGCTCTGGCATGAGGTAGATCCTCAGCACACACTGGACACTTTTACCCTGCTGTGGGTCCTCAATGAAGTATTGCTGAATTGCTGGTGTGCTCCTTCAGTCGATCAATAACTGAATTGATGAATATTTTGCTTGGAATGAAGTAGTCCCATTCCAGGCAGCTTTCCGAGTAAGCAATTCTACACTCCTTTTCTTGTTGTGCAGCCTCTCCTTTATTGCCTTGGTGATCTTTGACCAGTAGTCTGTGAGACCTCAAGACTTCAGATTTCCAGCATTTTACTTGAAACCTCCCTAAAAGCTTTTCTTTTTGACACTTTGGGTTATAGAGTTTACCTGTGATACTGGTGTCTTTCGCAGACATCTGCCACTCACCAGGTTTTAGGCCAATGAAAGATCTTGTCTCAAACAGATGAACAACATTCTCGAGGAACACCTGAGGTTTTACTCTGGCCTCTACATGACATGCACACACATTCATGAACCCCACACACATATATAACAGCACATCCACAAACATATACACATACATACACCCACACAGGAAAACATCACTTTCCTTTGAAATAGTTTTAAGGTCACAAAAAGTTCTCATGAAATAATACAAGTAATTGATGTATATTTCTCACATAGATTCTCCAGATTTTAAATTTTTACCAGAATGACTTGATCCTCCTCTTTCTACTTATTTATACATCCTAAAACATTTATAACTTGTAGACTTCTGTGTGTATATCAGAAAATCAAGAGTGTTCTCTTTGATAACCTCACTTCAATCCTCAAAACCAGAAAATGAAAATGAATAAAGTGCTATTAGCTAACTTACAGACCTTAGTCAAATTGTACCCATTTTCTCACGACTGTGTTTTGTGCCAGAAGAAAAATTCAGAATCTAATCTCACACTCCACATTGTTTTAGGCTGTTGTGGAATTTTGGTTTGTTTGTTTTTTGTTTTATTCTTCTCTGATCTTTAAAGGTTTACAGCTTTTTTCTTCCCTAACCTTCATGTGTCTGAAAAATCCAGGCCAGTTCTTGTACAAATAGTCCCTCACTTAATGGTTCCTGGTGACTTGGTTCAAGTTGTACATTTTGGTAGCATAACTCAGATGTGACGCTTTGTTCTCTAAACATTCTCTCTGGAAACATGTGCTAACTATTTATCTCTGCACTGCTGATATTAACTTGATTCACTCAGTTACAGTGATATCAGCTATCTTTCTCTATGGAGAAGGTATGATTTATTTGTAATTTATAAGTGCTTTATGAATTCTATAATTTATAAGTACTTTATGAAGAGGTACTCTGAGACTATGTAGATATCCTGTTTCTTATCAAAGTTCCCCTCATTAAATTCAACATCCATTTATGACTCTTGCTCAAAAAATTGAGTGTATTAGTTGCCAAATGACAATTTTCTATTTTTATCATTATTTCTTCATTTAAGCTGGAATTCCGTCATGAAGAAAGAGCTTCCCTCTCCCTTTGTGCATGCGTGCGTGCATGCATGTTTGTGCACTTATATTTATCTGTATGGGTTTCTTATCATTGCTGCAACAAATTGTTATGAACTTCATTGCTGAAAGTTCTCAGAGCCAAAACTATAAAATGAGTCTTAGAGGGTTTTAGTCACGATGTCAGCAGGCCTGCATGCCATCTGGAGGCCCTTGGAGAGAATCTATTCCTTGCCTTTTCCAGCTCCCAAAGTCTGTCAATACATTGTGGCTCATGGTTCTTTCCCAGCATTCATATTGTTCTAGCCTCTACTTCTGTCACCATATGCCCTTCTTGACTCTCCTGCTCCCAGTTCCCCTCATCAAAATACGTGTGATTAGACCAGACCTATCCAGACAATGCAGGGAAATCTCTCCTCCTCGACCTCCTGAACTTCTTCACATCTGCAACGTCCCCTTCATCATGCATACTAAGCTAACATATTACAGGTTCTTAGGACTAAGACACAGTCATTATCCGCAATATGGTTTACATATTTTAAGTACAAACAATCATCATGAACTCTATGGATTGTAATCTGTTTACCCGCTGATTATGCCCTTCAAACTAGCTAGTATGTGGAAAACTCTTTAATTTGCTGTCTGCTCTTCGGTCCTTTTAATCAATCTTGGGGTGAACCAGTTCCTGATAAGTTCTGGTTGGGTTTTTGTTTGTTCTGTTTTGTTTGTGAGGCAGGGTCTCACTTTTTGCCCCTCTAGATCTTCATGCCTCTGTTTTTCAAATGCTAGCATTTTAGACATGTGCCATCACACCTAGTTCTACATGGCTTTATTGGAAAATGGTATTTAAAAGTTAATATCTAGGCCTTTTTTCTAATCATTCCAAGACTATTTTCTATTAGAAAGCCAGGATGTATATTGTTTGCATCACATGCTTAATATATAATACTAATTTATCTATCATCTATCTATCTATCTATCTATCTATCTACCTATCGACTGACCATCAGCCTATCTATTCCACTGTGTATCTACATAAGATAAGAGCCATGATGCATAGATACTTCTATTTCTAACCTAATACACAGGGTTTATTCTAGACTCCTTTGTATTCATATGGGTAATTTCTAACAATAAGAACTCCAGTTTTCATCAGCCCCAATATGTTTTACCTTTTTGTAAATGCCTCAAGTACATTTAAAGTAGTGCTTTCCTGAGCTCGGTTTAAGAAGATCTACTAAGTACATTTTGCTGATTTGTTTACATTTCTTTTTGTCTCTAGCCCGAAAATATCTAATTACAGTACAGCACCAAAACTTACTTGAGTTAGCTCTCCATCTTGGCATTTGGTGTCATTTTTGTTTCCATGCTTTTTATCTTGTCTCCTTGTGTCCCCCCAGTAGAAGTAACTGCTTCACTTTACCAAGCAGATGTTGATCAAACACGATGAGTCAATTGGGAACAGTTCCTGTTGAAGTCCATCTGCGTGACAGCTCCCTTGTTTCAATTTCTATTTTATCTCAAATTGTTTTCTTTCCTCTAGGTCCCTCTAGCTTAAATGGATGTAGGGTAAGGGTGTGAGGGTGATCTCCCACCATTCTAATCTTCCATAGAGCCTTTCAGATAAAGCAGATAAATCTTTGTAGAATCAATGAAAATAACACTCTGTTTGGGACAAAATGCCAAAGATGATTAAAGGGGTGAGAAAAAATGCAGCTGAAGCAATGCAATCATGCTCCTTACAAATTTACCCTTTTTTGGTTTCCAATAATAGTGAGAATTGATTTATATATCCTCAATGGCTAAAGTTCCCATTTGATCATCATATCATCCATTGAACATAAGGAAGGTGGGGATTGCTGTTCTTATACAAAAGAAAACTGAGATTCGGATAGATTAAATAACACACTGAAGAACCATGCATACAATGAAACCAGAACAGGAATATCTTATTAAGAAAATACTGCCTTAATTTAAAATATTGTATTATGAAGACACATGCTTATTGTAATAAATTGAGTAATGCAGAGATGCATGAATAAAAGTGAATCATCATCCTCTCCATTCCTCACATGCCGGCAATGTAAACATGCAGTGAATATCATTCCATATTTGATCTTTCAAAAGCATGCAAAGTCTTGAGAACCCCCATGAACTCCAAGATTCTGAGAGTAAGAGACACGGGATGGGGAACCTAAACAAAGGTTTCATGAAGTCAGTCCAACACTGTCATGCCCTGTCTCCCCACCCCAGAGAGGTTCACTTTCAGATTATGATCACTGCAAAGAGGTTGCCCCACCTGAGTCCTCAGGGTCCTTGGGCACTGTGATGGCTGATGTGTTAATCTGAGTGGACCATAGAGGTACCTGGATTAAACGTATATTCTGAGTGTATCTTTGGGGTGTTTGTAATTAACATCAGCATTGACTCAGTAAAACAGATTTCTCTCTCCAGTCAGCGTGTGTTGAAGGCCTGGATACCACAGAGGGAAAGGGAAGAAGGAGGAATGTGTTACATTTTTTCTCTCCGAATGAGCTGGAACATCCCATTTTGTCTTTCCTGGCCCTCATGCTGGGATTTGCATTGTTGATTTCTCTGTTTAGATTTATGGCTCTAGTGTTCCTAGGACTCCAAAACTTAGGACTCCTCAAACTTCATATTATGTAGAATGCCCTTATAATCTCTTTCTCCATAACATAAAAATGGCTTCTAGGGCTGGAGAGATGGCTTAGCGGTTAAGGCGCCTGCCTCCTAAGCCTAAGAATGCGGGTTCCAATCTCCAGGTCCCACGTTTAGCCAGATGCAAAGTGGTGCAAGGGTGCAATGCCGCACTTGACCACAAGGGGGCGCACACATCTGGATTTCGTTCGCAGCAGCTGAGAGGCTGCTGGAGTGCCCATCTCTGTCTTCCTCTCCCTCTCTCTCTGTGTCTCTCTCCAAAAAAAAAAAAAAAAAGGCTTCTAAAGAGTTACCCTCCAGTCTTTTTCTGCTACTAGTAAAATGAGAATCATGGCCCACTCACACTCCAGATTCCTTTAGCTGAATGAACTGCTTGAATTCCTTACTTCCTTATCCCTGGCAAGAATGTTCTCTTTGCTCAGTCTCTCTCCTCACTGGGCATTGGCATGAGTGGCATATGCAAGAGAGGGCAAACAGACTTCTCATCCTCGTGGGGAGCACTCACTTGATTTGGAGAGTTGGCCAGCATTGCCGTCAGTCCTTAAACATTCTCATTTTGCTTTGTGCCAACTGTGTTGTTTAGTAGTAAGAAATTTTTTGGAGGACTGGTAACATTGAGCTCTAGTCCATGATAGCTGTTGGGTAGCCAGCCCAAGCTGTCCTATGTCCAAAGAAGGGCCAGGACTTTCCCAGCTGCTTCACTTTTGATTTCTTGAATTTATAAGAAGCATGACTGAAGCACTGTATGCACCAAGCCTGTGACTTCTGTAATTTCACACAAATGAAGATTCTCCCAGGGAACCTTTTGTCCAATAAGCCATATAAAGTCTCAGGTTCTGGGCTTAGCCCTCAATCTCGTACTTATTAATAGTAGAACCAGCCAAGACGCTAACTGACTTTGCTCATAGGTCACCTCACAACATCTTCTCCCCTCTAATTAGATTTGCAAACCTGGAATCCTCGTGGAGTCTGATGGATAAATTCCCATTCACTTTAGTAACTTTAGACTATGTAGGAAAAATCTAGTACAAATTTTTCAGCTAGCCAAACCACATCCCAGAAGGCATATAGGTTCTAAAATTAATCGTATCTTTTTTATTTCCTCCTTCTTCCTATTCCTATTTTACATTGTTATTCACCCAGCAAGATGGTCAAAGTTATAGTTCAGCAGTTCACAACCCGGTTCTCTCGACGTGTCAGGATCCACAAAGGGAATAGTGGAGGTCTTTGAGCTATTTTCAATATTTTCAACAGCTTGACAGAAATTGTGCATCATCTGGATAAGGCTTCACAGGCAAACTAAAGTTTCAAGTTGCTTAGCTTCGCAGCTGTATCCCATCAGTTCACTGTATAGCCTTGGTTATCAGGCATTGATCTAAAATTGGAATCAGAGGGCATGTGTACTTTTGATGAATAAGAGGAAAAAACTATTAGTTATAATACTTTTGCTCATTAGATAAAATATGTTAAGGAATGGGTCTTTATAAAAAAATAATAAATGGGACCCTTAATCATAAAGCACTTGTCATCAGGATCTAGCTGCCTATGAATTTAACCCACACATTGCCTTCACATTACTGTTTTCCCCTGGCTTAGTGAGATGCCTAAATGAAGTTGTCAACTGCAGTAGTTCTTTATCCATGGCATATATGGATCTGTTGTGGAGGAAAGCCAAGCATCTGCTTAGACAAACACTTTCCAACCAAAGAACCTTTAAAGGAATTCTGAGGGAATTGTGCATCAAGAGTTTCAGCAGGAAGAAATGGTGGGGTTCTGAAATTTGCTACCATGCCAGGGCTCATCTGTGCGCTTCAGGGTATGTTTGAATATCTTTTTGAATATGTATGCATGTGTTGTGAGACAGGTAGGGTGGAAAGAATCTAGGTGTGTGTGTGTGTGTGTGTGTGTGTGTGTGTGTGATTTTTAAATGAGTAGAGGTTGTAAAGTGCAAATGAGAGAGAATTTATGTGTCTAGAGTTTTTTGTGTGTAACTAGGAAAAAGTGGCCATGGATTTTATGCAGTGTGTGTGTGTGTGTGTGTGTGTGTGTGTGTGTGTGTGTGTGTAGGCTTGGGTATGCCCTGGGTAAGGGAGTGAGTGGGAAGGTGTGGACATGAATTCATGCACATACTTAGATATGGACATGCAGGGAGAGTCATGGCGTCTCTTCAACTAACTGAAGCTGAGAAGACTTTTGTTTTCTGCCAACTATGCCTCCTAGAAGCCAGAGCCTTCTTTAAGTCCTGGTGGCTTTTAATCCTGGGACATGAAAACAGTTGGGTAGCCGGTCTGAATTGTCCTGTGTCCAAAGCAAGTCCAGGTCATTTCTTCCTGCTTCTCAGGGGTCTACATAATGTAGAGGAACTCTGCCTTAAGCGTATTGTGGGCACAAATACCTGAGAGACCATTGGTCAGAAGAAGGACTTCTGCTCTGGAGCAGCCCACAGCTTGAGCAGGCAGATGAACAGATCTGGGGACATCCTATGGGGATGAGCAGAAAAAGACAGAAAAGCATCCTTCCTACTGGCCTCCAAAGAGGACAGCATGAGGCCTCCCCACACACAGGTACCATGGTACTATACAAGATACCACATGGCTGAAAGCTCAAAAACATGTGGTTCTGTGGATGTATGCATATGAAGAGGAGGAACACTGTGTCCTCTCTTGTGTAGTGAAAGTCTAACTCTCCCTTGACTTCTTCCATTGAAGATGGCTTGATCCTTACCCGACCCTCATCAACCTTCAGCTTCCCCATCTGCCTGACCCAGACTTCTGAGAATTCACGACAGGGCCCTCCTTCTCAGCTCATTAGGGGGTGGTGTAGTCTCCTGATGGTTGTTTTGTTTGGCCTCCTCTCCCACCCCCATTACATCCTTCCCACAACATTTAGATCTTCTTTGCCCATGATTCTTCATAAACTAGCAATATCTCAATGCATATTCCTGAATGCAGAATGTTGGGCTGACTCTGGGCTGGAATATCCAAAGCCAGTGAATGTGAGTTTCTGTGAAACTATTGCACCCTTGGCAAGTCCAATAGGCTATGTTCACAGTCCTAGACCCTTGAGTGCCTCACACACTTCCTCCCTTCCTGTGCCTAGCAGGTCACAACAAATCGCACTTTAAAAGTTATGCAGCAGATGGACAGATGTTACCTGCTTCCAAACCCTGAACCTTCCAATCCACCCGACAGCTGTGATAAGCCCAGGTGTGATCATATTGCTCTTTGACTTGAAGTCTTTTGTATACAACGAAAGCTCTAAAATGTCAACTTTACCTGACATGTCAATATGTGGTCTTCCCTTTGAACTCTGATGTCTTTATCGTTGCTGCTGTTCTTTTAATTTCATTGACAACAGCCCTTTTCTTTTTTAATATTTTGTTTTATTTATTAGACAGAGAACAAGACAGATAGAGAGAATGTGCATGCCAGAGCTTCTAGCTACTGCAAACAAACTCCAGACACATGTGCCACCTTGTGTATTTGGCTTTATGTGGGTACTAGGGAATTGAACCCAGGTCCTTAGGCTTTGCAGTCAAGTGCCTTAACTACTGAGCCCCATCTCCAGCCCCATCAACAGCTCTTTTCTGCATCGACAAAACAAGTTCCTCCTTAAGGTTGCTATGGATCAGCTCAGAAAAAGAAAATTAACACAGGAGGAACTTTCAGATGCTTTTCCTTGTAATATGTTTCAATTGTGTGAAATTTGTCATCAATCTGAAATTTACTTTTAGGGAGGGTTTTTGCTTTAAAAGTGTAAAGCATATTGTCTCTACCCTATTGGAATATTCATTCTTTTCCCACTGATTTAAATATGGTAAATTTATCATTTAAAAAGAAGTCCTTGTAATCTTTCACAGGTCTTACTATCTTATTTGGCTGATACAGTTATCTATTTCAGTGACTTGAAAATTACAGTTCCTATGCAAATCTGGTAAAAAAAAAAATACATGTTTTTGTACAGCTAATGAGCTAAGTAAGATTTCTAAAGTGGTGTTTTAAAAAATCAAAGAAGTATATTTATTTCCTGGTGCATGAAAAAATATCTGAAATAAAATTTCAATATTTATAAATAAAGTTTTATTGGAACACGGCTACGTTCATTGGTTACATGCTGCATATGGCAGCTTTGCTATGGCCTGGTAAAACAGTTACAACAGAAACCACATGACCCATAAGGCTGAAAATATGTACTATCTTTGCAGAAAAGAAATGTTTATGCTTTATGTAGTCTAAAACCAACACAGCAGTGTTTAATTTATTCTACTTTTACAGATGTTTTGATACCTAATAAGTGGAGAAGTGTTTTGTGAAAGCTAAACCTGGTATCAATTGAAAGATACTCACCATCATCATTATTATTACTATTAATTGATTTTCTGAGGTAGTGTCTCTCTCGCTCAGGCTGACCTGGAATTCACTCTGTAGTCTCAGGATGGCCTAAAACTCATGGCGATCCTCCTACCTCTGCCTTCCAAGTGCTGGGATTAAAGGCATGTGCCACCATGCCTGGCTGGAAGATACACTTTTTTAAAAGTTACAAAATAATAGAAAAATAGCTACAAATACTACAATAAATGAGGTAAGGTCACAACAAATCACATATTTCACACAGTTCACAAATACTACAAATGCCACAAAGTCCAGAAAACTAAATATGCTGTCTATATTAATTGACATATCTCTGTGAGTTTTTTTCTTTTTTTGGTCTCTTTTTAGGGCTATGCATACTTCATCACATTTTTCATGTGACAATACTTTCTAATATTTTCTTCAGGGAGAATAAAACAGTGCATATTCTGAGGCATCTCCCCTCTCATACACACAGAGCAAGACTGACTGGTGCATTCATGAGCCCACAGTGAATACTGACAGCCCCACAGAGGAAGCCCTCGGTGGCAAGGGGCAGGTGAGAGGGAACATAAAACTATAACCTGGTGGGAATATTATGATGTGCCATATACTCATACAGTGAAGTTCTCAATTCATAATAATTTTTAAAAGTTGTTCAAACTTTCCAGGAGCACCAATCATTAAAAATGAGATTTTTCTTCTTGGTAACTTTAAAAGGTGTCTTTATGCACCATACCTCATTACTGGAAATGCCAGGAAAAGTCTGAGGTTTGGAAAACTTTGTGCCAATGTAATTCATCCACAGGTTTTGAGCTTTGAGAGCACTTCAAGATTTCTTGTGCTGTGATTCCTCTGTGGTCCTGTGAACTGATCTCACTTGATAATCATTTTCATGTCAACATTCCCATTATATTGACACATCTGTGAGTTGTTATTTTTGTTTATATCGACATCTTGTATCAAATCATCACTAAATGTAAATATTTCCAGTTCATTCCCGTGACTTCCTCCTTTTTTTACTTGGATTATTCATCAATGAGCTGATCCATAACTTCTGCATAAACTTCTATCTCTTTTCCTCTTGGTGATTATCACTTTTGATTTTAAAAATGTGGGGAGGACAGGGAGAAGGCTAATGATGATACCATCATGGCTGTATATATACTATATATATAACTAATAAAAATATATTTAAAATGTTTAATAATTCCTATAACTTATTCATAATCTTGGATAATTTTTCTCTTTCACAATCTACATAATTTCTATTATTTTTAGAGTTCTCTTTCTGATATATGTGTGTACAAAGTATGTGTATGTTCATGTGTGAGGGAGCAGGTGTGCACATTCCATGGCACACATGTGCAGGTCAGGGGATAACCTTGCCTTCCACATTGTTAGATACAGGGTCTCTCATTCACACTGCTGTATTTTTCAGACTACCTGACCTACAAGCTTCAGGGTAATTCTCCTGTGTCTGCATTCCTTTTGTGGTAGGTGTACACTGGCATGACAGACATTAGTACCGCTGCATCTGGCTTTTATATGGTTCCTGGAGATTTGAACTCGGCTATACACTTTTAAAGTTGCAGTGGTTGGAATGTGACAGTTTGAATATATGGCTGCATAGACTCAGGTATCTTAAAATTGAGCCCCTAGCAGGCTGATCCCTGATACAGGGGAATGTCACTGAGGGCAGACTTTAAGTACAGCCCTAAGGTGTGTGGGGAGCAGTTTGAGCACTGGTGGTTTTGTGGTTCTGGCTGTTGATGGTGTTTCTATGTTTGGATCTATGAATGGGAACCAGCTTCTTCCACCATTTGCCAGTGTTCACCAGGTTCTATAAACCTGAAATAAGCCCCTTCCTCCCATAAACTGCTTCTGATTGGGTGTTTGTCTAGCAACGAGGAACTGACTGCAACACAAGGCAAGGGCTTTACTGATTGACCCATCTCCTTGAGTCTTCAAAGATCCTCTTTATTTTTTTTTTTTTTTGTTTACCTATTTCATTTTATCTCTGACTTCTTTCTCAATCTTTAGAAGAGAGATGTTTGTTGGGCATGGTGGCACATGCCTGTAATCCCAGACTCGTGCGACCAGTTGTAAGAGAATCACAACAAATTCATGAGTAGCCTGGTGCATATAATGAGTTCAAGGCCATCCAGGGCTATATATTGAGACACTATTTCAAAAATCCAAATAAATAGATAAATTTAAAGGTGACAAATGGAGCCATCTTTTATACCTATCCTAATCAGGAATCCATAGTTCTGACTTTTATTGAATTATACCAAAACTTCTTTTGAAATTAAAGTCTCCTCTCTCTATATATGTATTTGTTAAGTTGATAAATATCTTGGGGCTGGAGATTGTTTTTATTTCTCAAGTGTTGAGTTCATATCCTCAGAACCCAGGTAAAGCTGGACATAGTAGCAAAAGCAATTGTAATACCAGGCAAGATGAGAGGCAGAGAAAGAAGAATTTCTTGTAAGCTCTTGGGTCAGCAAGCCTGGAGAATACATGGTTGAACAAGAAGAGAGACTCTACCTCAGAGAAGGTGGAAGGCTAGGACCAACATCCAAAGTTGACCTTTGACCTCTACAAGGGCACCATGGTGTACATGTAGCCACATGCATACACACATACACACACTCATACACCCCGAAACAAAAACTGAAAAAAGAAAAAGAAGGAAGAAAGGAAGGGAGGGAGGGAGGGAGGGAGGGAGGGAGGGGAGGGAGGGGAGGGGAGGGGAGGGGAGGGGGGGGGAGGGGGGAGGAAGGAAGGAAGGAAGGAAGGAAGGAAGGAAGGAAGGAAGGAAGGAAGGAAGGAAGGAAGGAAGGAAAGGAAAGAGGGAGGGGAGGAAGGGAGTGAAAGAGGGAGGGGGAATTCCAGTTTAGCACACACATTTCCTCTTGTCATCCAATTTTCATAGTTGTCTTAGTTCTCTTTTGTCCCCTTTTGTATGCATTTGAGAATCAACTTGTCAGGTTCTATGACAAACCTTGTCAGATTTTACTGTGATTGCATGGAAATTACAGGTAAATTTGGGTTCTGTTCTCTCCTGTAATACTAAATCATGTCAGTGCTGAGTCTTTTGTTTGATTTGGGTTTGTATCACTGTTTTGTTGTTTTCTTTTGCTTTTCTTTTTTTTCTTTTTCTTTTCTTTTTTTTTTTTTTTTTTTTTTTTTTGCTTTGATTTCTTGCTTTTATTTGGTTGGTTGGTTGGCTGGTTGGTTGGTTGGTTTTGGTATTTTGAGATATGGCCTCCTTGTGTATTCGAGGCTGAACTTGAACTCGTGAACCACCACACCCAGAGAAGCCTTAGTCCTACCTGTCATTCCTTCTGGCCCCTTTCAGAGCTTTCAGTGATGCACTATTCAAAATATATGATTTATACTTACTGTTTTTTTTTTCAAATACCTATCTGTGCCTGTTGGTACTGAATCATATTACAAAAGTTTCTTGTTAACTCTCACATCTAGGTGATGTAGATCATCATATTGTCTACACTTTAAAAAGGTACTTTTGTCTCTGCTTTTCCCATATTTAAAACTTTTCTTTATTGTTCTTGTCATACTTCATTAAGTAGGTCCCCAAGCAGAAGGCTGATGTTTCTAGCAGATAGCTTCATCTCCTAAAGGGAATTGTTCTCTTTCTGGTTTTCAAAGACTGTTCTATATATTAGAAGGTTTTTATTTGAGATGGATGTTAGAATAAATAGTATATTTAATATAACTTGGGATAATCAAATTATTTTCCTTTGTCTATTAGTTAGTGATTTATATAAATAATTTCTTGGTTTTCCTTCCTTTTTTAGTAAAGGTAGATTATTCTTTTAACACCGAATTCAAATAAATTTGATAACACATCATTGACTATGTTTTATCATTTTTATAAATGATAGCAAACTACTTTCATTCTTTTTTGTTATTATTTTCTTTTTCATGTATTATCTTTATTGTTTTTTGCTATTAAGATGAAACAGCCTTTTAAATGAACTATCTGGCTTTCTACATTTTTCTATAACTCTAGGAGAATTTATAGGATTCAGAACTTATCTTTCAATGTTTTCAATAAAATATCTGCAAAGTTGTCTGTGCCACACATCACTTGTTATGTATAAATCTCTTATTAACTTTAATCTTCCTTCTATATTTCCTGGTCTATTTGTGTTTCTGGATTTGTAAGTCAGTTTTGTTAATGTGTATTTCTTTGAACAATCATATATAGCATTTCTATTTACAACATAATTTTTACTCTCTTGTGATTTCAGTTCTTTTACATCTTTGTTCTCTTTTTAATTCAATTGTTTATTTGTGTCATATCTCATCTTTCATTAAGTAAATTTGCCAAGGATTTGTTTATCATGTTGGTCTTTTGAAAACATAGTGCTTGGTTTTACTGATCCAGTATACTTTTTCCATTGCTTGCCTTCCCTTTCATTAATTGATTACTCCAGGGGGAAGGGAGGTTCTAGGAACCCTGATCCTTCTTAACTCACTGCTTGAATAAGAACTATCTTTATTGGCATTTGACCTGTTTTAATTTGCCAACAAAGGCACTTGATGCTGCAGCTTCTCCAGCATGTGTCTGGCTCCTCCTTGTTAACTTTCTATGTAATACTCGGAATGTGTTTCATTTCTAGCCTTGGCGAAACAGAAGTTCTTTTTAAAAACATGTATACCATGCATGCCATGACAGAAAAGACTGATAAATTTGACTATATCTATCTACGCTAAAATATTCCAAAGTTTAAGGTAATAAAGAACAAAACAGGATTGAGAAAATAATTCCTTCAAATGGAAAAACAATGTATCCATAGTTCATTAATAATTCCTAAAAAAATCACTAAAAGAATGAAAAAGAATGTAATATTATGTAAAGAATATGAACATAACTTCCCAAAGAGAAACATGTATGTGCGGTAAATATATGAGAAACTGAAGGTCCCAAAGACTCAGTAAAGTGAAAATGTAAACAACAGTATAAAACCCTTTGTACCCAAGAATTAGCAATGGGGAAGTTCCAGAAGAGGGAGTATGGAGAGGTAGAACCTTAAAAGTCTGTACAAAAAGAAGCCAGCATCCATTCACATAAAGCCTCACAACAAACTGAAAAGAATTTCATTAATCCAATAAAGGGCTTCCATAAAATAACCAACAGAATTCCTTTACTCATGAAATAGCAAATATTCTACCCTAAAATCAGAAGCAAGGAAAACGATCATTGCTTCTTCACATTGTGCTGAATGTCTTAGTCATTGCACTAAAGTAAGAAAAACAAATAAAAATTATAAAATAAAAAACAAGTATTTGTAGATGCCATGATTGTTTATATTCAAAATCTCAAGGAATTGGATTTTTGTATTCTACTTAAATAATTACACTATGAAATATAAAATTCAAATTAAACACACAGGAAAGTATGCAAGATATTTAGTAGTAATTTTAAATAGATGTACAAGAACTGTACATTAAAAACAAAAGTCTGAGAATTATAAGAGAAGAGTTAAAAGATTTAAAGATGTGTAATATTCATATATTAGGGAAAACTTTATTTAGATCAAATTGATCAAATTTTATAGATCAAATTGATCTATAAATATAATCCCCAATCAAAGGTCAGCAGGGTATTTTTGTAGAAATGGTCAAGCTAACTCTAAAACTTAAAGAGAAATATAAAAGACCTAGAATATTCAGAGTTATCTTCAAGAAAACAGCCAACACAATTATTTTATCTGATTTTAAAACCTCGATAATCAAGATCACATGACACAAATAAACAAAGCTCATCTAAATCAATGATCAAAATAACAGTTCAGGGGCTGGAGAGATGGCCCAGCAATTAAAGAGCTTGCCTATATAGCATACATAATTTGCAGCCTCTGGAAGCACTGGCACACCCATTTTCTTTCTTTCTCTCTCTCTCTGTCTCTGTCTGCTTGAAAATAGATAAAATATTTTTTAAAAGGTTCAGAAATTGACTGATCCATGCATGATTGATGGGTTTTGACATACTCATTAAGGTAATTCAATGCACCAAGGGTGATCTTTTTGATAATAAAAAAAAAAGTGGGGTCTGTAAATGCAAAATAAATAATCATAAAAACCACATTCTAGACTTCATCAACAGAACAGACTAGAGAGTCCAGGATTAGACCGATATGTTATTTGATTGTTACTAGTTTTTTTTTTTTAAAATATTTATTTATTAGAGAGAGAAAGAGAGAGAATGGGCACACTAGGTCCTTTACTAACGAACTACTGCTAATGAACTCCAGATGCATGTGCCATTTTATGCATCTGGCTTTACATGGGTAGTGGGAAATTGAACCTGAGTCCTTTGGATTTGCAGGCAAGCGCCTTAACTGCTAATCCATCTCTCCAGCCAAACTAGACTTTTTTTTAACAAAGATCAAATTTTTATGAGAAAATAAATGTCTCTTTTCAATAAATGATGCCAGAATAACTAGATAGCCATGTGGATGACAATGGATGGATGTCAATTTCAGTCTAATACCAAATACAAAATTTCAGTCAAAACGTAAATGAAAAAGGTAAAATGATTGTGCTTTTGGAGCAAAGCCTAAAAGAAAAGATTTATTGGTAGGTAGATGTTTCCTAGCTGAAAACAACTGTCATTAAAGCTAAATTGATAAGTTGGTTTTTATCAAACTTAATACTATTTTTTTTTAATGTCACATGCTATTTTGACAATGATTGGGCAAGCTATAGTTTTAAAGAAAATATTTATAAACATGTATCTGTCTATACTGTCATCCAGAAAAGAAAGACTTCAGTAACAAATAAAAATTCATTGAAAATGGACATGAAGAGACTGGAGAGATGGCTCAGCAGGTTAGAGCACTTCCTGTGTAAGCATGAGGGCCTGAGGAGGCTTGAGAGACTACTTGAGTTCAAGCCCTGGGACCCAAATGAACCTTATGGGCCTGATCTTGTCTGAAATCATAGTTCTGTATGAGAGCAGAGACCCAAGAATCTCTGGAGCTTACAAAAAGCCAGCAAGCTCCAGGATCAGTTAGAAACTCCAGCTCAAATAAGTACAGGTGGAAGAGCAATGGAACAGAACATCCAACTTTCCATTCTACTTACCCAAGATGAGGGCACCCTGCTGCAGGCAAGCACATGGGGTGCCACATGGACATACTCCATATGCATACACCATACACACACCACCACTGCATTACTCAGGGTTCTCTAGAGGAACAGAACTGCTAGAATGAATTATATTGAAAAGGGAATTTGCCGGGCGTGGTGGCTCATGCATTTAATCCCAGCACTTGGGAGGCAGAGTTAGGAGAAATGCCATGAATTCAAGGCCACCCTGAGACTACATTGTGAATTCAAGGTCAGCCTGAGCTAGAGTGAGACCCTACTTCGGAAAAAAAAAAAAAAAAAAAAAAAAAAAAAAAGGGTGGGGGGAATTTATTACATTAGCTTATGGTAGTCCAATAGCAGTTGCAGGGCCAAGAATCAAGGAACCTAGTAGCTGCTCAGTCCATGTGGCCAGATGTCTCAGTAGTCCCGATCTGGCACTGAAGGCCTGGAGGCGTCCTGGAGAGACGCTGCTCTTCAGTCCATGCTGCTCTTCAGTCCACTCCATTCTTCAGGCCACGCCGTTCTTCAGTTGATGCTGGTCTTCAGTCTGAGCTGGAAGGCAGCAAGCAGCTCCAGCAGCCAAGTGGAAGGAAGGGGCTCTTTTCACCCAGAGTTTTCTTATATAAAGTTCCCATCTGAGAGGGGCCTCCCACTCTGGGGGAAGGGCTCACTCTGGGGGAAGTACTTCCTCCTTCAATGAATCCTTCCTGGAAGCAACCTCAGAGACCTATCTGAAAAGGATTTCTGTGGATTACTAAACAGATCTAGTTGACAACACCTTAAGCATCACCAGTCCGCACCTTGTCAACTTGACACTAAACCATATCTCCTTACATCATATGTAATTTCCAAATGAAAACAGTAAAAATCTCATAATTCCACCTAACATGGTATCAACTACACACAACGGAAGATGCAAAATCTTCCCCCCAACACAAAGCAAGGTTCCAATATAATAGGTCTAATATAAATATAAATTCAACAAGTTAGCTAGTAATGTAATCTTAATATTGGTGTAGATATGTACAAACACTCCTTGTCAAGAGAGGATAGAAACATGGGAATTACAGTCCTTATTTCTGTAACTGGTCACGTGGCCTTAGCTGGTATTTGAAACTACCTTCTACTACCCAGTCTGTATGTCCTCCACTTTCAGCAAGCACCTCAGCAGGTCTTGGTTCTTTACCTGGAGGGGTGACCACACCTTCATTCCTGAAGGATTTGGGCCATTTATCACACTGCCTCAATTGGGTTGTTGCACTTGTCCATTGACTTTGATAACAGGGCATGGTAACACCAAGAGATGCCCTAAAGGATCTCCCACACTTCATACATACTCTTCCTTACCTCCATTGTGGAGGAGCAGTCCAATTTCCCCTTGGTAGTGTTGCAGCCAGGTTCACATTGCTGGCAGAAATCACTTGACCAAGAGCAGCTTTTGGGGGGGAAGAAAAGGGTTTATTTTGGCTTATAGACTCAAAGGAAAGCTCCATGCTTTCAGGGGAAAACAATGGCATGAGCAGAGAGTGGACATCACCCACTGACCAACATAAGGTATACAATAGCAACAAGAGTGTGTCAAACACTGGCAAGGGGACACTGGCTATAATATCCATAAGCCCACCCCCAACAATACACTGCCTCCAGGAGGCATTAATTTGCAAATCTCCATCAGCTGGGCACCTAGCATTCAGAACACCCAAGTGTATGGGGGACACCTGAATCAAACCACCACAACCACCACCTAAAGCAAAAAAAAGGAGAAGAAAGAAAGAAAGAAAGAAAGAAAGAAAGAAAGAAAGAAAGAAAGAAAGAGGGAGGGAGGGAGGGAGGGAGGGAGGGAGGGAGGAAGGAAGGAAGGAAGGAAGGAAGGAAGGAAGGAAGGAAGGAAGGAAGGAAGGAAGGGAAGGAAGGAACGACAAAGAAAAGAAAATGGATAAGAGATTTTAGTACATGCTTTACAAAATAAGATAGATCTGCAAGCAAAACATTGGGTTGAAAAAGGCATTGGGGGCATAAGAAATGTCTCAGCAGTTAAAAGATACTTGTTAACACTGATAATGGAGGTTCAGTTCCCTGGAACCCATGTAAAGCTAGATGCAAAGTGGGGCAAGCATCTGAGATCCCAACATGCCTGTGGCAATGGGAGGCAGAGCCAGGAGAATCTGAAGCTCACAAACCAGCTAATCTGACATTTGTCTTCAGTCTAACAGGTTTTTGCAGTGACAAGAGAACTCATCTCAAAGAAGGTAGAGTACACACACCTCAAAGTTGTCCTCTGACCTCTATATGGGCACCCTAGCATGTGTATCCATACACACAGACATGTGCACACACAATAAATGAATTAAACTTTAAAGCAATTAGACATCAAAATGAAAATTAGAAGGATACTTGGATAGTATTCATACATGCCAAAATGATTTCAATTAACATCATGGACAATACTGGATATTGTCAAGATTTTAGAATAATTGGACATTTCATGAAATGGTAAACCTTTGGGAAAGGTACTTGCAAAAAACTTATGAAAATATATGTATATAAGATTTTAATATAATATACATGTACATTTATTTATTAATAAATCCTAAATGAAACATCCCAGGTGTCCCTCAACAGAAGAATGAATAAACACATGGAGATACATTCATTAATTGGAGAAATACTTTGTAATCAAACGGAGAAAATACTCCACAACATCATGAATAAATCTTAAAGACATTATTCTGAGTGACAAAAGATGTTCACAAGAGTCTATAGCATGTGATTTCATTTGTATGAATTTCAAGCCCAGGCAAAATTAATCCACAGCATGCAAAATATATAAAGTATCTTCACAGTGTGGGGAATTAGCTAACACTTTTACAACTGAAGGACAGGAACAAAAACTGACAAGAGAAAAGATTGGATAAATTTAGTGTTTTTACAGGATATTGAGCAGCACATGGCTTTGAATTTGTCATGTTGTCTCAAGATTTGGTCATTTGATTATATGTAAATTTGATTTCCAAGGAGAAAAAAATAGTGTAAACAAATATTGAAGTTGAGATTATGACACAAATGCTGAAATATTTATGGGCGTGTACATTGATATTGCACTTGACTTTGAAATGCACCAAAAATGAAATGGATTCACAAATGGATATAGGGATTGGAAAGCAGGCAAAAATTTGATAAAGTGAATATTAAAATGTTAATGGTAAAACCTCAATGGTATGTCTATCAGTGTTCTTTCAAAGCTGAAATTCAATACACTTCGCTATGCATTTGAAAAAAAATGTAATAAAATATTACAAAAAAAGAAGTGTCCTGCTCCTTAAACATCCTAAGCATGGATCTTGTATAAGTCCTAGCGGAAACAGTCTACCAAGAACCTCCCTACGGATGAGGGCATAGATCCCTGCTGGGTTTTAAAGCTGTAATAAACTCAGACAAAAGTCTCTCCCTTTCCTTTGTTACAAGATGCAGAATGCAGTGGCTTCTTCTAACGTTTAAGCATTCACTTCTGCCTTTAAATTCACAAGAACGACAGATAGGAGCAAAAAGTGAGAAACAGACATATTTGGAATTTGACAAATGCCTTTCTGTCAACAATAAAAGGAGAAGCTAGAGCCTGAGATATTATATACTTTGACAGAACTAGTCAATTATGGCTTTCAGAAGTAATAACCTGTAGTCAGTTAAAAAGAATCAGCTGTACATGGAGAGCCAAAGTTTACCTCCAATCCATCTATTAATGCTCCCTGGCCGAGCAATCCGCTTCTGGGAGATAAAAGTCTTTGTAAAGGGATTCTGTACAGTATGGAAGCTGGAGATGCTGACAGCGGGGCTGCAGGTAGAAATCAGAGCCAGAGAGAAGCATGGGAGTGAGGTGGGAGTTGAGAGCCAATGAGATTCAGGTCACCCC
This sequence comes from Orientallactaga sibirica, assembly GCA_036365145.1. NCBI lineage: Eukaryota > Metazoa > Chordata > Mammalia > Rodentia > Dipodidae > Orientallactaga > Orientallactaga sibirica. Next base: position 8,356,249 of record JAEOAD010000031.1, on the reverse strand, counting down.
AAAGCTGACTCCCCTAACACAATCTTTTGTGCTATTGCTTTGAGTCCATGAGTTCCAATTTTTTTCCCTGTACTGTTCCACAGCTGGACACATAGCTTATTTGGTAAAAAGCAGCCTGCTAGGAATACAATGAAATTGGCATGCCTATAAAGGAGTTTGCTAAAAAGTCTTTCATATTAAATTTACAGATCATAAAAAGGATGTTTTGAACAATCTTCATGCCAAATTCCCCGTTTCCTAAATAATTACTGAAGTCACAAGAGTGGTGCTGGGAGTTTCTATTTATTGAGTCCCTGTGATGGAGAACATGCTGTGTCACATGCTATTGTGGTTAATCTTGATGGGCAACCTGATTGGATTGAGGGACAACCAAGAGATTAGTAAAGCATGCTTCTGGGTATGTCTGTGAGGGCAATAATAGAGATGATGGGCATGTACCATAGCAAATGAGAAGTAAGAACTGCCCTGAAGATGGATGGCTAAAGGCACAGATAGAAGGAAAACTGTAAAAGGAGATAATGAGCCAGTGTCTCTAAACTTAAGTCTTCCTGAATAAGTATGTCTACTGTTGCATCACAAAAGTGAGTCTCCTGAGAGCTTCCAGGCTGTCAGCCTAGGATTGGGACTACATAATGGGTCCCTCCTGTTCTGAGGCATCCAATGTCATGGACTGAGTGGCTACTGGATTCTCTGCTCTCTAGGGTGTAGAGATCCACTGTTAGACTTCCAGGTTCCTATTATGTAAGGCAACCTAATAAATCTCTCTCTCTATATATATATATATAGATAGACGATAGATAGATGTATGTGTATGTATGTATGTATGTATGTATGTAAATATATGATGTTCTGTTCTTCTAGAGAAGCCTGGCTAATACACATGCTATGCCACAACATCTGTAAACCTCAACACAGAGGGATACTACAGCTCACAGTGGACTCAAGCCTAAAATCATCCAGCTGATAAGTAGTGGGTCAATATTTTTGCCATATCTTCCTTGATCCCCAGTATCCTTGTTATTTCCATTTTATCCCCTTCATTCATTCTTTACTGTTCCACTTCCAGGCAATATCTCTGGACACTCATTCGCAATCTAGGAACTTGATCTTACCTTTTCACTCAACATCACCTGCCAAGTCATTCACAGTGATAGTATAAATATAACCTTATTACAAGAATAAGTCAAGGCTGTCCTCAGGAAGGCAGCCCAAGATATAACCTTCTTGGGATGCAGGGTAGAACTCAACTTCCTACCTCAGAAAATGTAAGGTACATCATTTTCCTTGAAGGTCTGTAAAGGGCTGGCCCAGGGGCTTCCTGGGTATAATGGCCATATTCTATAAATCTTGTACTAGTGATATCAATTGCCCTCACTTCGCCCACTGATCATGATTTGAAGATTCAGGTCAATGATGTAGCCATCTCCCAGGGATGAATAGTACTCCCTTCAGGCAGTCATTCACCTGGGAGTTCCCCAAGTTATGTACCCTAACTTGACTTCTTCCACTAAATTTTCTGAGTTTCCTTCTCAAAGGTACTCGCCTATCACTCAAGACCGAATGACCTATGTTCAACTACTGTTTAAATGAAACCCTTCTCCACTTCAGCCTTCAAGGTTTGTTTGAATACTTGATACCACTACTAACATCTTCACTTTTGGCAGCTCCACCATATCATAGGCTTCAAGGCTCTCTTCAGAGACCTTCTTACTCTTCTCCACTAGTATCTGCAGAGAGGGGTAGGGAGCTCTTGAAGCCAAAGTCCACATCCACTGTACTCTTGTTCCCATTGAGCTTCCTTCTATCATGAAGAAATCAACCAGCTGGACAAGAAGTACACACTTGTGCAATAGTGGCACACAGCCTCTGTGGGTAATCAACGGTTCTCTGTTGGACATAAGGCCAGCTCAGTGGGAGAGAACTCATACATGGTACTGGAAACCGAATCAGATTCTCAGGGTCAGAAAACTCATACTTCAGAGAGAATCCCCAATTGCTTTCTGGAGAAGAAGAGTGGGCTGGCACACCAAAAATCTCTCAAATAACTTCTATACCCCCTTTAGCTCAAGCTGTTCTCACTCTTGGTTGGAGAATACACTTTATTTTATAGGTGGCAGGGAAAATGGAGGAGAGTTGAGGTCCATCAATAAAACAAGAAGATAAATGACTGCCACCATGAGACATGCCACCTTTTCAACATCTGCCAAGGACCATGAGAATTTTCAGTGGAAGTGACACCATGAACACTGCTCTTACTGCTAACCTGACAACCATTCCCAGGGTGATGGTGGCAGACACAGTGATCAAGCACAACCTATCAAAGCAGAAATCCAGAGACAACAAAGACTCAACACTAAATCAGGTCACTAACAAGCCTGTCATGGCTTAGGGATCATTGCAGAAGAAGGGGCAGAAAGACTGGAAGAGCCACAGAGTAGGTGGGAATACCCTGAGGTACAGTCTCCCCACTACTGCACAGGGGCTGACTGAGGCCTTCATGAACCCATAGTAAATCCCATAGCCCCACAGAGGAAGGTCCCAGGGAAAAAAGTAACAGAGGAGAGGGAATAAAAGAGTAAAATCTGTTAATAAATAATTAAATTTTTAAAAAATGAGCAGCAAGTCAGTACAAATATCTATTAATTTCTCAGATCAGATATTTGACCTACCATCAAATGAACCCTTACCAATGGCATTAGAAAAAATAATCCTATGACATTTGAAATGTTCAATTCCCCTTTGAAATAAGGGTCTTTAGGAAGTGATCCATATCAATTTCACTTATTGAATTCTTTAAAAATATACACATCTATCACAGTATTGAAGACAAAGGTAGGGGCAGACATCTCACTTATGGAATAAATCCAGGGCAAAATTCAGCTCTTGCAGGTACCAGGGGTAGGTCTGCATCATTTCCTTAAGCTCTATAGCAATTCTGCAAGGCCAATGTTGTTGTTCACATTTCAAAGTAAGGGTAATTGAAACTAAGAGAATTTATCTTGCCTAGCTAATATATGGCAGAATTCAAATTCAAGTCCAAGTTTAACAGCAAGTGCAATGTTCTTTCCAATAGACCATAAAGCTTTGCTTTTAGATCTGAAAACCTTGGACACTGGACACTCTTGTTTGGGGGTTTACATGAGACACGTTAACACGGGACATTGTTTCTCAGGGGACATGTGGAAACGTGTGGAAACATCTTGGTTGTTACTGAGAAGATGCTACTGGTGTGTAGTGGGCTAAGACCAGGAGACAGGCAATCCCCCACAACATAAAAGTGCCTGGATTCAGTCATCTTGAGAAGATGCTACAGTGTGTAGTGGGCTGAGCCCAGGAGACAGGCAATCCCCCACAATATAAAAGTGCCTGGATTCAGTCATCTTGAACTATAGCACAGAAAGGAGATGAGAAAAGGAGGACTGGAAATGTATCTAAATTATTACTTACAAAATTGCACTATGGCATAAGAGAGATTCCTTTTTTTCTTTTATGTTTCTTTATCCAGATGCAGAATTAAGAAGAATCTACATTTGTGAACAATCATAAACCCTTGGTGCTACAAATCATAAGCAATGCAGGTCAGTCATCTTACTTTATGTCCTACAACCAGATTCTTCTTGGGAAGGGAGAGGAAGGGATTCTCAAGCTGCAGGCTCTATGGCCTCAGAGTGAACAAAGAACAAATATGTCCCACAGAAGATTCATTGCCAGAGAGCTGCTAGATCATTTATGTAGATGCATGCTCTGGTCTTCAAATGCCTGTTGCTGTTTTTATTGCTGCTGTGATCAATAAAATACAAATTTACTTTAAAAGACCACAGAACCTGTTCACATCATTTTATCTTTTTAATTAACAAATTAAAGAATTAAATCACTATGCCAGAGAATGAAGGCAGGGTGACAGTCATAAAAGCATTTTTTAGAGGTACATAATCAAGTCAGAGGCTAAAATTCCACTGGATCCAACATGGAAACTCCCATCAACCTTGACAGATCATTAGCTGCATCAATTCTGTGAGAGGAAGCACAATGTTGATTTTATTTGATAGAGCCATTTTCCTGACTAATTCTGATAACCAACCTGGACTTTGTCATGATAGCCAAATATGAGCATTCTCAATGTCTGGACTTGCAGATTCTCAAGAGCAATCCAGTACCCGTCCACTGGGTTCTGCCCTTGACCTCAGTCAACATACCAACTTCTGTCCCCCACAGTGATCCTCCTACCTTTTCCTGACAGAAGCCTTCATTTACTGAGAATAAAAGCCCTGACACCCTATTGTATGAACCTGGAAATATAGCTGAGAGAATGAAGAAAAGACCTAGACTTCAAAATAATACCCACACATGAACATAATCTTGTTCTTATATAAAAAATTTGCAACTCAACAATGTAAATATGATCTGGAGGCTCATAATTGTGTGTACATGGACATCTAAAGCATTGCTAAAAGAGGGTGTTGGCCTTTAACCCATTTGTGGACACATACATGCCTCCTCAACCCATTTGAAACTGTGTGAAGTAGTGGAAAACTTTAGTATTTAGTCAGCAAGATCTGGACCACATCCCAGCCCTGACTTATACTCGATTTGTGATCCCCAATACAGTTCACTGTTGAAGTCTGTTTCTTTTTATATGTTTTTAAACATTCTATTTATTTGTTTGTTTATTTATGTGTGAGAGAGAAGGGCACAAAGAGAGAGGGGAGAGACAGAGAGACAGAGAGACAGAGAGACAATGGGCACACTAGGGCTGCTAGCTACTTGTGAACAAACTCCAGGTTCATGTGCTGCCTTGTGCATCTGGCAGGGTCCTGGAGAATCAAACCTGGGTTCTTAGGCTTTGCAGGCAAGCACCTTAACTGCTAAGCCATCTCTCCAGCCCTGAAGTAAAATGGAGTTAATAGATCTACTTGTAGAAATTTGTAAAGGTCAAAAAAGAAGGGGTATTTAAAATCAGTGTCCTCAATTCCTGCAGTATTACAAAGACACAAATTTTATTAGAATACATACATAGAAAAACTCAGAGCTCACCTCAAGCCCCTGGTCAGGGAGTGGTAGTCCAGTTCTTTTACCATGGTCCTGAGGCTTCTTGGGTCCATGAAAACTTCTTAGGTCTCACTTCCACCCCTCTCGTATTATATGAGTATTTCTACTCCTTGGATCTGCCTGCTGGCAACCTCCCCACTGCCAGGGAGTTCACAGTGTGACTATTCTCCTCTCACCTCCCACCTCTGCCTCGTTGGAAGCAGCCCTCCCTTCCTTCCTGAACTTCAGCTGCACCTATGGTTTACCATAAGGTTGGAACAAGGGTTTCCCATGCTTGGCACTGTTGATGTCTGGGACCGAACAGTTCTTTGTTATAGGTATTTCCTGAAGCGGTAATGAGTGCTTAGCAGCAGCCCTCGTCTCTGCCCATACATCCAGTAGTAATACCAACCCTGATCCTGACAGCCAGCCACAGATGCCTTCAGACATCATTAGCAGATAACCTTTACAGGGCAAGTCACATCCCACTGAGTGCCATAGCAATAGAGGCAATGATCAGGGTGAAGAGGTAGCATAAAGGCCCATCAAATGTGAACCACCTTAGAACATGCCTGGCACAGAGTAAACATTCTGCAGATGATGCCAGATAATACTATGCACATTGTCGCTACCCTTAAAAGTAATAATGTAGGCCCCTTAGCTTTCTCAATACTCTACTGGGTGCCCCTGGCAGAGGAACTTAGCTCTTCTCGATCTCGGAATTGGCCTGTGACAGTTCACTAAAGCAGACCTTCTTCTTCTGCCCTGGTCCAGAGCACCCAGGGAAGGAGAGCTTCCTGTGCTGCCAACAATAAAAGCAATTTGCTTAATTCAGAAAGTCACATGCTCAGTGATTCCTGGAATGGATCTAGAGTGTGTGTGTGTGTGTGTGTGTGTGTGTGTGTGTGTGTGTGTGTGTGTGTAAGAGAGAGAGAGAGTTGGGGAGGGAGGCCATGGGTTGGAGTGCAGGGAGGTTGGATCAGGGAAGCCCATGCAGTAGGCCTGGTTCCCATTTTTGTTGAAACTCTGCAAAGCCCGCCAAGTGCATACTTGCTGATGTTGTAGCTTCATTTTAAGACCTCATTGTCCTTGCCTTATAGTTTCCAGTTTCCCAGGTTTAAGTGTCTCCCTTTGCCAATAACAGTTCCCCTGATGCTTATGTCCTTCCTTCTGACTTCTGTCAATTGTCTCACCAGTCCTTAAATTGAAAAAGCCACAGTAGCTGTGTTCCTATCCTGGCCAGCAGCCTCAATATCAGTTATATCTAAGAATGGCCCACATGGCTCAAAGGTCAACTCCAGGTCAGGGGGGGTTCCACATGAAGACCTCACACCTGCCTCATCACAGATCATAAAACACAGGAGTAAGGAAGAACAAAGGGAGCCAACCCCTAATTCATTCTGATCACTGAAGAAGTGGAGGAATAGAGACTTGTCAAATACCAAGAGGCATAAGGGTGAGGACTTGAACTCGGGGGTTTTCATTCTGATTCAAATTAGAACAGTTTTCTCTTCTCATCATTCCACTTAGAAGGAAAGATCCATCTTTGCTCTGGAACAAGTCTATCCAAGGCTGCACCATATCTACAGCTTTCTTGAGGAGTCATTTAGTTGGATACTCCAAGGGCCTCAAATGGTATTTGGGGCTTTAGAACCTCAGCCATGCTGGGAATAACTCTAACATGTCACCAACTCCAGCCAAGGTCCCCGTGACCCATGCTACCACCAGAGCCAAGGCACTTCTGTGAGATGCCAGAGTCACTCTTGGCTAATTGTTATGACTCTCTCCCTCGTATTTTGCCAAAGTCATGTTTCTGAATAATTGTACATATTCAATCATTGCATATTGGATAAGCTTTTGATCCAAATCTCCTTTAGCAAATTTGCACTGAGTGGTAACCTTGGTGGCAGCTGTGTTGGGGGAGAACTTGGCAACCAGCAGGGACAGGGTAGCTTTTATATTCTTTTTTTTTTTTTTTAACAAAATCACATTTTCTCATTTGCTTCTCTTATAAGTCCCATGAAGCATTAGTGTCTCTTCATTTCTTATTGGTCTTTAATTGATGGTAGCTTTTAATGTTTATGCTTTATGGTTTTCTTCTCTCTTGCCCTGAAATAAGCAGTTTGTGATCTATCAGGGCACATTTAAAGACTCAAAAAGGGAGGCTGCTGGAAAGGAGGTTGTTATTAGGTGAGTGCTATTTAAACACAACACGAGGGAAATCCCTGGATAGCCAAAGACTCATTATATTATAAAAATAATTGCCTTTTAATTTCCTTGTATAGTAACAGTGTTTTCTTTTCTTTCTCAATCAGGCTTCCTTGGGGGGGGTGGAACTTGTAAAATACAGATAACAATCCATGTAATTAATTCAGTCATTAAGGTTTGATACTCGAGCATTCATTTCCTTGAACAAATGCATAAAATCTTTTAATCTTGCTGTACCTCGATATCCCTGTATATGAAATGGAATTTTCATGACAATCAAATGACAATACAACTCTCATCTTTTCTTTCTCAGGGTCAATGGACCAGCCAAGTGGAGTCAAAGACAACCAGTTTAATGACAAGATGCTTCAAGACTGCCCTGTTCCCAGTTAAAGGTATTAGCACCATCGTGTGAACCACCACTGGCCTTCAGGGTCAGGCATCTCCTCTTCTAGCATGTCTCCTTTACCCTATGAGTGGATGCTGCACCTCTGTTCTAGTTTGGTGCCACAGTATTAACTGAGCCTCTAAATATGAAAGGCAGCTTTAAGGTGCTTGCACACATTCCCATCACCTAGAGCAGCACCCCTCTTTGCACATTCTGTGAACCCCTCCAATGATTTCAGGAATGGCTCCACACAGGCATCACATTTTTCATTGCTTTGATAAAATACCTGGCAAAAGCAACTTTAGGGAGGGAAGATTTTGTTTCACAGCTTTAGGGAAAGGCATGGAGCAGAAGAGGTTCACATCTGTGGCAATGGGAGCTTGCTCATACCTTGTGGATCAAGAGGCAGAGACAAGATAGGAAGTGATGCCAGACTATAAACCTCAAGGCCTGCACTCTAGCAATTCACTGCCTCTAGCTCTAAGCTTAATTTTCTAAAAGTTGCACAACCTTTCAAAATGGTACCACCAGCTGGTGTTCAAAGTGTTCAAATACAGGAGCTTATGAGAGACATTTGTATCCAAATCATAATACCTTCTGAATGAAATTTGCACCAACTAATGTTCTCTCATGGCAGAGTCCGTTCCTTCCCTAGAGGCCGTATGAACAAGGCAAGATCATTGCGTCTACAAACCTCCACTAAAATTTCTTGTGGGCACATCTGTCTGCTCAATTCATTGGTGAGGCCTTATAGAGAAGTCATTTGACTTATTTAATATGTATGCTCAGTCCAGCACAGAATAGATGTTCCTTAAGTTTGTTATAATCAATATGGTGGTGACACCAATAAACCCAGCACTCAGAAGGATAAGGCAGGATGATTATCATATCAAGACTAACAGAAACCAATAAGCTGGTAAAAGGCTATAAGGGAGGGAGGAAAGGGAAGGACTTAAGTGTATGGTATTACACATATGTAAGTAGAAGAACTGATTACAGGGAGGGGAATGGCCTAAGTGAGGCCATGGGAAGAGAATGCATAAAAGAAGGGCAGGGGGAGGGTCAATCTGAATTCAAGATATTGTGAATAAGACTTATGTAAAATTACTTTTTTGAATAATGGCACATCTAGAAGCTGTAGACTGTTAACTAGAAAATTTTCAGTACCTGGGATGGGATACCTTCCAGTGAATTGTTGGCCAAGGAGGTCCCAGTAGCCTCCAAAACATTAAAGGCTTTTGCCAAAGCCCTTGGTTTCCCTTGAGAAACAGATAGTAAGACCCTATTGCTGAAGACATCTCTTGCCTGAATGGCAAGGTCACTGAGAAAGCAAGCTGGTGTGGAGCAGAAAACCTTCTCCCTGTATACCAGCCAACTGAAAGCTAGAAAAAGCTGCACTGCATGCAGCGTATGGGAGACAGAAGTCATCAGCAGTGAAAACAGTGGACGCTGAATATTCAAGTTTGGCCAGACAGGCCCAATGACTGAATGGGTGCGATAGTGGCATGTCTACTCTTGGGGTAACCAACTGCTCCACAATTGGACTGAAGGCCCTCTCTACGGGAGGGAATATATACCTGGTACTGAAAAACCTAAGCAAAAGTTTATGGTAGGTGAGGTCATGAGCCTTAGGGGTATAAAGCCTGCTCTTGTCTGACTAAATGTATGTATTATTCCCACCAAGCTGCCCTGAAAGTACTACATTTAATGTTCATATTCACATATTAACACTACTCTCACTTCTGGTTAGAGAAGCTTCTCTTTTCAGATGGCAATGACCACTGGGATGACCCAAAAGGCAACATAGTGCTGAGAAGAAGAGATGGAGGAGAGCCCAGCACTGAAACACCTCTGTCACATCCTCCAAGGCTCAGGGACCATTGCGGAAGAGGGGGCGGATAGAATGGAAGAGCCAAAGGAAGAGTATGACTTCTTACAATGCAACTGCCCAGACAGAAATTGGCCTCGATATCTATGACCTTGCAGTGCGTAGCAATACCTCCACAAGACCCTCAAAATAGAAGAAAAAGATGATGACATCAAATTAAAAGAGAGACTAATGGAGAGAGGGAGGGGATATGATGGAGATTGGAGTTCTAAAGTGGAATGGGGGGAGGGGAGGGAAATATCAGGTGGTTTTTTTGTATGTAAGTATAGAGGTTGTCAATAAAAAAATAATTAAAAAAAAAGACTAACATGGATTACATGGTGAGACCCTGTCTCAATAAAACAACAAAAGTTTAGTGAATGAATGTGTTGAGCTGAGGCTAATGGTTGGCACATGTGTAGCGTCTCCCTAAGTGCATGTGCACTCAGAACCTGTGACAGTATGATCTTTCTTAGAAAAAGGATTTTTCATATATAATTTAGAGGAGATCATATGGATTTGGGTGTGCCTTAATTCAATGACCAATATCCCCATAAGAAGAGGGAAGTAGAAGCAGAAACACACTGAGTAACAATGGCTATCTGTCTATCACTGCAAAGACAGACAGACACATACACACACATGGACAATGGCTATATGAACACCAATGAGAGGCTGGCAGTGTGATGTCACAAACCAAGAAATGCCAAGAATGGCTGGTGACCAACAAAAGGCAGCAAAGGCATCAGCAGATTCTGCCTTAGTGACCTCAGAGGAAACACAGCCTGCTGACACTTTGACCTTGACTTTTTATCCTCTAAAACTGCAAGACTAAAAGCCCATTGTTTTAAGATACCCAATTTCTGTTAACTTGTTAGAGTGGCCCTGGAAAACTCAGACAGGCTAAGACACGTGGCTGGGTGTTGCAGCAATAGGTGCCAAGACAACTATCCTCCTCTCTCATCTGTTCCCTGACATTTATTTCTCAACTGTTCCTCTGTGTTAGTAACTCAGCAGGACTTTCACATGCCCCATCCTATCCAGTCCTTTGAAAGCTCTCCCGAGAGCCCAGTCTTTCAATGTGTATTTATGGAGCACAAATGTGTACTGGGGCTAGCAAAGGCAACATGGTTACCTTTCCCTGAGGAAGTTCCTACTTTGGGGAAAAAATGCCATTCCATTAAATTCTTACAATATGCTCCTGTGGTGTTTCTGAATCAGCCTCATTTTCACATGAGAAAACCTGAAATTCATGTGGGATGATTTCATTCTCTTGGGTCTCACAGTAAAATGCAAGGCTGGTATCCATACACAAGGGCAACACCTGGCAACATGGCAGTCCACCAAGAGAGAGGGAAATGGTGAAAACTTCAAGAATAAGTCTCCTAGTCAAAGTTCCTTCTTTGGCCAATGCTTAGGAGACAGAACAGCCTTCACGATAACTGCTTGGATCAGTGAATTACCTGGCATCCCCACATATAATCTTAGGCATGTGCCTTAATTCCTTTGTACCCAAATTTCCCTCTTGGCCAATCAAGGCCTCCTGGGGATGATGCTGTGAGAAGTAGAGCATGTCAAGTTTACATGCAGACAACTTATTATGGGACATAGTGAATGTCACCACGGCTACTACAGGAAGCCTTGTCTCACCATCTTCATTTATTTCCCCAGGTTCCAGCTGCACTCCTTGGTCTGTGTTCCCATGATTCCTCTAACCAATGCATCACACACTAACACCCAGCGTAATGCCCAGCTCCAGACAGATGTATTAGTTTGAACTATGTGACACTGCCCATTTAACATTGTTTCTGGCCTATGAGACTGAGACTTTCATATAGCTTGATCTAATAGATGCCAACTCTTCCTCTCTTTAAAATGAAGAGACATAAACCAAGGTGTCAGGCTAGCCTTCTAGAAGAGAAATTTAAAGATAATTTTAAAATAATTTCAGTCCAGTTGGAAAGAGCTGAGAAGTGTGTGTCTTTGACAACTTTCCTGGCAAGGACAGAGTAGATGCCTAGAAAGTGGAGCCTCTCTGGGAGGAAATGAACCTCAGATCCCATCTCCATCTCTGTGATGCAAAGCAAGACCAGATAGGAGGAGAGCCTTCCCTGAGCATCTGTACACAGGGAGACACTCAGGTGGATCTGGTTCAGAATGTAGTACTTAACCACTGTGGCTTCTAAAGAGTGAGGGGGAGGATTATTACCAAAAAAAAAAAAAAAAAAAAATACACGAGAAAGAACAAGAGAATGTGTTCTCTGAACCACCACACTGTCCTCTTCAGTTTTCTTAAGAAAGAATCCTCAGATTGATGTAGGGCAGGTGGGCAGGGCTTTCTTCTCAGGCTCCTAACTCAACTCTTCCAAAGCCTTGCTTAGATCTGCTCTTTCTCCCACAAGGCCCCTCCTGCCTCCTTTCCCTGTGTTCGCACCTCATTAACACCCTGCCAGGAAAGAAATCTATTTAAACAGCTCTTGCTGACACAGGGAGCCTTCCACTGAGGATTCCCCTTCAGTCCTCCTCTGATAGCAGGGCTGAGTGAGGAGAGCTGCTCAACTCACTTACAAAAACTTGCTCAGCACAAGCCTCAGCTGCCCCACTGCCTCCTATGTCTGTCCTAATGTCCCAGCACGAGGAAAGTAGGATGGGACGGGAACTGAAGAATGTTAATCCAGATAAGGAAGGAATATCTTCAATGAATCTTGATACACTGGCTCTGCCAAAGGGGGGGGGGAACATGTGCTCTTGGGGAAGCTTGAAGAACTAGTTTTATTATCTGCTGGATTTTGACAAAGGGAGAAGTACACAACTGGGGCACTAGTGTTTTCTGAAATTCTGTTTGACATTCTTTAGCAATGTTGGAGTCAGGGCCATGTGGGTAAATTTTTGGAACCTATCCAGTCATAGACTTTTTCTAAGTAAAACGACAGTACCTGCTCAAGGGTCAGGCATAGGCAGCCACAATTTGGGTTTCATAATCCTTCCCCTGACACAGCTCACTATTGCCAGGGAGAACATCTAACATGGGTGGTCTTTCTGAAGACTTGGCCTGAAAAGGCAAGCTGAGAACAGAGTTGGCTCAATTTGTCCCATTGAGCCACACAGAAAGATGGAGCATGTGGTAATAGGAAGTGTGATGAGATGAAATAAGGATGGACAGACAATTGGATGTGTGTGACCCAAAAGCAGAACCAGAGGAGGCTATAGACAAAGGGGCTGATTTCCAGGGAAAAGTAGGGGTGAAGCAAGAAGCAGAGAGAAGACAAAAGTAGAGAGGAAAAGAAGAGAGGAGAGGAGAGGAGGAAAGGAGTTTTGCAACTGCCTCATGGGAGAAGAAGTGAAAGAGAGATAATAAGAAACAGAGAGAGAGAGAACGTAAAGCTGCTTGCACCCACGGTGATACCTCGTCTCTTCCTCCAGCACCCATGATTGTGTACTTTGACAGTGGATCTCCTTTGCTGATGTGACTAGAGCATCCTCAGCTTCTTACAATACCAGCTAAAGCAAGCTGCTGAAGACGACTATGCCCTTCCTCAATGCAAGTGAGTCCATGGCGTACTCAGGACCGGTCCTGAAGTCCTTAGGGTCAACGATGGTCCTAGAAACAGACTTTTTCAGATTTCAGGAAGGAATTCATACACATTGTGCTTCGCCCTCTGCAGGTCCTGGGGTAGCACCTGTAAGCAAACACATGTATTTTCACAGTGAAAGATTTGAGTATTCACACTAAAAAGATAACCTTGGGACATATCAGGTCAAGTTTTGTAGCCAACTGAGTTCAGATCAGGTCAGGCTTGGCTGTCAATTAAATTATGGAAAAAGTTTCCATTTTCTGATCTAGATGGATTTTACAATTGCAGATAAGGCATTATGGGCCTGTTCTATTTGCCAGGAAACTCTCAAAATTGCTGTCTGAGGCTTTCTTTCAGAACAAGGAAGTCCAATGGGTGTTTGCTTGGGCATGGAGGTGATGCCTGCACAGGAAACAACCATAGGGCTTTGGGCTGTAGCCAACTCCCCTGCTGGTAGCACCATTCTGGCCTGGCAACATTTACGCAGTGACACCTGGCTGTCCATCCGTACATACTCATCTACCTTCCTACAAAGAAATGATTTCTTTCACAAGGCTCGACACATCCAGGCCCCAAGGGAGCGGGCCAAAGTCACTGGCCCTCTGTCAAAGGACCTCATTAGACTTGCCTCCTTTGAGACTCTGCCCCCCCCCTGAAGCTGCCTCACTGGCCTCCAAAGGCAATTGTTTTATTAGTATCACTCCCTAGTATGCATTTCCTAAAGAAAAGTCCTCCTGAGGCATGGAGCCCTACTGTAGCTGCATTAGCCTGTGTAGCAGTCGTGACACTTGGGAGAACTCAGTGGGTTTATTTGATGTCACAGGGGAACATGGGCAATGGATTGTCTCTGATTCTAGGACAAACTTAAAACCAAAAGTCCCAGAGAGCCTAATAGTATTATCTCAGTATTTCATTCTGTTTCAAATAGCCCTACAATGAAGACCAGACCCATAAAACTCCTAGATTAAAACATACAGAAACCTCTTGGCAGTGACTTTTCTGTTAGGACACCCAAAAGCATAGGCAATAATAACCGAAATAAAAAACTAACAAGAAAGAACGCATCAAACTGAAAACCTTCTGCACCACAAAGAAGATCATTAACAACATGAAAAGGCAGCCTATGGGTTGAGGCAAAAATATTTATAGGGAGAGATGGTTCAGCCATTAAAGCACATGCTCATGAAGGCAAATGACCTAAGTTCTACTCCCCAATACCCATGTAAAGCCAGATGCAAAAAGTGGCTCATGCACCTGGAGTTTGTTTATAGTAGATAGACCCTGGTGCACCCATTCCCTCTCTCTCTCTCTCTTTCTCTCTACTGGGCATGCTGGTGCATACCTTTAGTCCTAGAACTCAGGATGCAGAGGTAGGAGGTTCACTGTGGATTTGAGGCAAGCTTGAGACTACATAATAAAGTTCAGGTCAGTCAGGGCTAGAGTGAGACTCAATTTTGAAAAACAAAATTATAAACTGTACATCTAACAAGGAGTTAATATAAATATAGACAAGGGAATCATAAAACTCAATCGGAAGAAAACATTAATGAAAAGGCAGCCTATGGGTTGAGGCCAAATAATATTTATACACCGTACATCTAACAAGGGATTAATATGAAAGTATATAAGGAAATCACAGCACTCAATAGAGAGAAAACAGTAATGGCTTCTTCTCTCATGGTACAGCATTTGCCTAGCATGCTTGAGGCCCTGGCAATGAAATAAAAAAAAAAACAAAAAGACAAACAGATAGTTTACAAAGAAGAAGTTATGTGCATGAGCAGGCACTCAACACCAGTAATCATCAGGGAGCTACAGGTGAGATTCAGAAGGAAGCATAACCTCATACTGTTAGGATGGATATAATCAGTGGCAGAGGGAAGAGAAAAAGGAACCCTTGTACACTGCTGGTGAAACTGATTTTTATTGACATAACCGTTATGGAGGTTCCTAAAGTAATTATAACTTCCATATGATCCACCCATCTCTCTCCCCAGTATATACCCAAAGAAATGGCATCACCATCTTGTAAAGTTATCTTCTCTCCCACATTCATTGCAGCATCATTCACATTAGCCAAGATATGGAAACCAGAGCATCCACCAGTAGATGAATGGATGGACACATAGTGGTGCAAACATAATGAACTACTATTCAGGACTCAAAAATAGAATTCCTTAGGCTGGAAAGATGGTTAAGTAGTTAAGGTGTTTGCCTGAGAAGCCTAAGGACTCATGTTTGAATCTCCATGCTCGATGTAAGCCAGACACACACACACAGTCACACAAGCATGCAAGGTCGCACATATGCACATGGGGATGTCCATGTCTGGAGTGTGATCACAGTGTCTGGAAGCCCTGGCACACCAATTCTCTCTCTCTCTCTCTCTCATAAAAAAATAGAATTCCTGCTATGTGCTACAGCATGGATCATTTGAAAAGACATTAAGGTGAGTACCAAAAGCCAGATACAGAAAGAAAAATATTACATGGTTTCATTTGTATGTAGAATGTGAAAAATAACCAAATAAAGGAGTACAGTTACAGGAGAAGGGTGAAAAAGTGCAGGTCACAGAAGAAGCTGCCGTTATGTGTGGTACATCTAGAATTACAATGCCCAACATGGGGACTGCTATAATAATGCTGTACCACCTATTGAAAAATTTGCTATGAGAATGATTTTAAATGTTCTTGCCAATAAATAAATAAATATAAAAGGAGGAAAGAAAAATACATGAGAGATGGCAGATATTTTAACCTCATAGACTATAGCAACTATTTCACTGTTTATCAAAATATCATGTTGCATTAAATATGTGAAAATTTAAAATAATTAGTAAAAAAGATGGGTGAGTACCTCAATTGGTAGAGTGTTTGTGTACTGTTTGTCTGAGAAGATGGCTTTTATTTCTAGTGCCACATAAACCAGGCAGGCTGGTAAATATCTATAATCCCAGCTCCAGGGATAGGAAACCAGGAGGGCCACAAGTTCAAGGTAATCATTGGCTATAGAGAAAGTTCAAGGCCAGCCATGGCTACATGAGACTGTGTCACAGAAACAAATAAGTATAAATAAATAAATAAATAAATGTCAATAAATAAAATGTCCCCAGGCATGTATTTATTTCTTTTTTTCTTTCTGTGTATGTGTGTGTTCAGTATGTATGCTGTGGTGTGTGTGAAGCATATGCACACATATGCACAGATGTGTGTGCTGCATGTGCACATGTGAAGAATAAAGGATAACACTGCGTCCCCCTCCCTCCATTGCAAATCGATGTGTTTCCTTGAAGTGGAGTCACTAATTCTGGGGCTTGCCATTTTCCATGAGCCCCGGTGATTCTCCAAGCTCTGCTCCCCACAGGGTAAGTATTACAGATATGTGTAGCCATGCCCAGCTGTTTACTGGGGTAATTTTCTGGGAAATCAAACTCAAGCAGTCTTAGCCTCCCTGGGACCTCATGCTTGTGCAGGAAATACTCTTCCCCACTGAGCCATCGCTCCAGCCTCAACACACCGGTATTTCTTCTTGACCTTATGAGGTAGTTACTCCTCCAATTGTTATTTTACATATTGTAGTATAAAATGATAATATATATATGTACATACTATAATATCTATCTAATCAAATATATATTATAAAATAACATCTGTCATATTTTATTAAAAA
Source organism: Orientallactaga sibirica (assembly GCA_036365145.1). Lineage (NCBI taxonomy): Eukaryota > Metazoa > Chordata > Mammalia > Rodentia > Dipodidae > Orientallactaga > Orientallactaga sibirica. The sequence goes on along the minus strand of JAEOAD010000031.1, from coordinate 8,339,514 downwards.
TTAAATGGAAGAATTAGGTAAATAACATACTGAGCCAGAGTAAATCACATTTCCAAACTCAATATTTGAATGGACATGCCTGAGCCAAAATTGCCCAAGTAACACAGTTTTTCAGTGTGTGTGTGTGTGTGTGTGTGTGTGTGTGTGATTCATTAACCCTGGTTAGAAATTATATTAAAATTGATGAGGGTAAGACTGTGAAGAAAAGGTTTTGAACTAAATGAACTGTTTTCAGTTCACAAACAACCACTGGCAATCTTGCATGTCTAGTTGTCAGGAATAATTTTCAATACCTTATTGTGCTGAAGTCGAGAAGGAAAAAATGACTTCTATCTAAATCCCTACAGAATGGAGCAGTGTGATGTTGTCTTACTGTAAGTCTGTGTGACTATGTTAAGTAACAAGGAAACTCAGCTAAGACCTAGCATAGAGTAAATGTACTCAGGAAGGCTTATGGGGGTGGGATGAATGAAAGATGGATGGATGGATGGATGGATGGATGGATGGATGGAAGAATTAACACTCTTAGTTCTTACTCAAGCCCAACAGCATTCCCAAATTCTAAGCCTTTCCTACTTTATCTCTTCTTGGCAATTATATCCTCCAAACCCAAGTGTAGCTTATTTCTAATAGCTGACTGCTCGGATCAGAGCTTTTGCCCTTAACCTCAAGCCAGATGCTAGGTTTTGGTATTTCCTGTGTGCTGTCTTCACAGATAGCTTTGTATTGCTGGCTGGAGCTATTAGGTTCTATAGAGAAATAAGACAGACAATAGACAAGGATTTGCTAGGGGGCGTAACTCATACATTTATGCAGGCTGAAAAGTCTCATGCCATTTGTCAGCTAACGAACCAGGTAAACCAGTAGCATGGCTCACTTTAAGTTCCATAGCCTCAGAACCCAAAAATCAATGGTTTAACTCTCAGTCCAAGACCAAAAATACAAAAGTTCCTGGACAGACAGCACTCGTGCAAGTCCTGGCTTCCAAAACCAGAGAACGTGACCTCTCATGCAAAGGCTGGAAGAGAATGATGTCTTAGCTCTAGGATGGAAAGGGCATTTTGCCTTTCCACTTCCATTTTGTTCTATCATGATCCTCAGCTGTCTAAATGGTGACTGTACACATGGAATAAGAATGGGCTTTCTGTCCCAAGTTCCCTTGGTTCAAAGGCAAATCTTTCAGAAACACACACACACTGGAATACTGTTTTATCTGCTATCTCAGCATCCCTGGGCCCAGTCAAGTTGATATCTAAATTAACTATCACGGTGTGTGCTTTCACAGCACACTCTGCCCTTCGGCCAGATCAGCCATCAGTGCTCTCAGCTGATCATTGATTGTCCTCCTGAACCACCTGTTTTCCATCACTGGTCCCTCCAGGTACCCCTGCCTGGTGGGCTGACCTTCTTCCCAATATCTGGATCCATGCCAGCCCTGTTTGGGAGATTAGCCTTTTTCCAGAATTTACCCTATCTGGGAAACATATCTCATTGCAATTAGCCTGACCTTGTTACTGGATACAAAAGCAAGCATGTTCTACTCTAGGGAAGTAGCTTGGGTCTCAGCTCTGACAAAGTAGTCCCAGGCTACTACGAGCCTGCAGTTGGCCAAAGTCAGTTCAATAAGCTAGAGCAGGAACATTTATAAAGAATTAGGGAGCTTGCATGTAAGAAAATCAGTACAGAACAGCAGAGTTAGTCCATTCATAACACAGGGCTGGTCAATACTGGCCAGTCCATCAATAAAGCTCACGTGTGGAAACTTCCCATCGCTTGAGATTTCCAGTGTAGATCAAGAGAAATAGTATGGAATATAAGAACATAAGTGATGGAGGCCAACAGTAGACTAGATCATCACATAGGCAGAAGCAAATACCTTCTAGCTAGCTTAAAACGCTCATCCCTAGGATAGATATCTTAGTGTATGGCAGCAAGAGACAGACCTTTGTCCCCAAATGTACTCAGCCTGTTTGGCCCGATCCTAGGTCTGTCAGCAACTTGAATATGACCATCTAACTGAGGAGTATTTTGGAAAGCTTTTGGAAGCAGCAGGCAGAAGGCACGGGGCCCAGTCTGATAGATCCATGGGGAAGGAAGCAGCTTGCAGGGACTGGACAGCGGGCCTAGGGACAGCAGGATGTGCACAACCCAGGCTGAACAGGAGTCTGCCTCCCACTGTCCAGGAGCCTCTATTTCCATCAAGAATATTTGAGAGGGGCTGGAGATGCAGTTCGGTAGTAGAGAGCTTGCCTAGCATCAGTAAGGCCCTGGATTTGATCCCTGAAACTGCAGGGAAATAAAGTTTCTGAAGTTAAGGAAATTGAAGAAAATAAAAATGAGGTGGGGGAGATGGCAAGCATGAGGACTAGAGTTCCATCCCTGTACTCTCATAAAACGCCAGGTAGTCATGGTGGCCCAGTTGTAATCCCAGCTCCGGAGGCAGAAACAGGGATCCCCACAGGTAAGTGGGCTGGCAGAACTAGCTGAATTAGTGAGCCCGGGGTTCACGTGAGAAACTGCTTCAGTTAAGTGGACAGTGATCAAGGATGATACTCCACATCAACCTCTGGCCTCCAAAGGCACATGTGTGCGTGCACGCACACACTCACACACACGTCCCCACAAACATGAGTCCACCTGTGTAGAAGCATGCATGCACACACCTGCACACCCACATACATATACACAAACACTAGGTGAAGACACCTTGAATGTATGCCTTGTAGCTTCACATCAGGAATCCCACTCAGTTGTGCAGATAGCCCTGACCGTAACCATACCTACATCTGACAAGTTAAACATGGATGACCCAAGGATTTTTTTTTTTTTTTCGAGGTAGGGTTTCACTCTAGTCCAGGCTGACCTGGAATTAACTATGTAGTCTCAGGGTGGCCTCAAACTCTTGGCGATCCTACTACCTCTGCCTCCCAAGTGCTGGGATTAAAGGCGTGCGCCACCACGCCCGGCTCGACCCAAGGATTTTAAGGGCTTTGCCTAGATTCTCAGAGAAGATGAGTGCCTGAAACTCACTCACTGAACTTAGATACTTGACTCAGTGTCCTCCCCACTGTATCGTGATTCCCACATGTGCTGATGGCATCAAAACCCGAAGGCAGGCCAGGCGTGGTGATAGGGAAACTGAATCCTTCAGTGCTTCAACAGTTTGACTGAGACTGCAACAGTAACAGATGCTTTTACCAGCTTTACAAATCAGGTATACCTGGGAGAAGAATGGTCTGAAGTAGGGATTATAATCTGTGGGCAAATTACTTTCCTTCTGGCCTTTTCTAGGCGTACTTAATCTCTGCACTTTTCCTTTTACAATAATGAAGAAAAATCCCAAGAAAAAAGGGACAGGTAACCTATTTCCCAATAGAGGTTCCCAATAGTAAACGTCATATATAAATCTCATAGTAATTTTTTTTTAATTTGAGTTTCTATGTGTCAATATGTAGTAGAAATACTGACCACTGGATAAGAAATTATTTGCACAAGCCAGGGGTGATAGTGCACACCTTTAATCCCAGCATTTGGGAAGCAGACGTAGGAGTATTGCCATGAATTTGAGGCCACTTTGAGACTACGTAGTGGACTTCAGGCAAGCCTGGGCTACAGTGAGACCTTACCTCAAAAAAAAAGAAAAGAAAAGAAAAGAAAAAGAAATTATTTTCACAGACAAAAATGACTAGTACTTAGCACAATGCTGAAAGTCCACAAGGTAGAGGAAGACCATCAGTGAGGTCTGAGTGAAATCCAGGTGATTCCTTCCCCATCGTGTTCCCCCAACGAAAGGGGCTGACCTTATCCTTAAATGCAGCCCCCTTGTCCTGAGTGTCAAAGACCTTGCAATATTTTCCATGTGGGTAATGTGAGGGGTCATGGGTACTTGTAGATGAAGTTGTTACGATGAGGCAGTTGGGTGATTTAGTAAAGTCCCAGGAACAGAGGCGTCTCCATCCACTTAACCACCCTGTGGCACCCAGCTCTTGTGGGCCAGTGACCAGCTAACAGACAGCTCTAGATGACACAGTGGCTATCCAATTGGTGAGGTTTGGAGGAAAGACTGGCTTTGCAGCTAAAAGGCTTCTTAGCATCAAGTATCCTCAGGGCTCTTCCTGTGTCTTTCCTGCCCATTTCTCAAGTGCTCTGAGAGGTCAGAGGACATTAGGGATAGTATTGCCTGTAGTGTGTGTGTGTGTGTGTGTGTGCATGTGTATAAGAGACTCCTTTTATTTGACATGATTTTTCCACTAGGCTTTTGAAATGCATCATACTCAGCCTCAGTATAATCTTCCATTTTGACCCTCAATATCTTTGTTGATATTAACTTACTTTTTTCTATGGCTTCCATTTTTATCATCCCGATTCTCAAGGTAATGAGAATGCCTTCAACTCCACAGTTCGCAAAGTGGAATTCAAGATGATTCATTCGGATGTGAGAGAAAACACTGAAACTTCAAACCTTTAATGTCTTCTTCAAAAAATAAATACACAGGTATGCTTTATGAGCTTGCATATGTAGGGATGGACAGTAGTTGTTACATGTTTTGTAAGCAAACACACTTATATCTATTCAACTGATATGGGTGTGCAATAAAAGATCATCCAGAAATTTCTGTTCATGGTGATTGCAAAGAGTAAATGTAGATAAAATGTGGAAAAGAAATGAAAAGTAAGAAAATTTTCAAGGTACTATATGCTTTCATTTGTATTTAAGTATACTGGCTATAAAGACTGGACACTTTTTTACAGCAGAAATGAAGTACTGCAACTTCTGACACAGACTGAGTAGCTATTAAGCCAGCTTAAAATATACCCTAGACCAAGGTATAGTGTGTTTCATGGTTCCTACAATCTATAAGGGAGAACATAGGAATATGGAAGAAATTATTGCAAAATTCCTTCTTTGAATGTTTTGGTTTGGTTTGGTTTTGCTTTTGCTTTTTTTTTTTTTTTAAATATTTTTTATTTATTTATTTATTTATTTGAGAGAGAGAGATACAGAAATAGGCAGGTAGAGAGAGAGAAAGAGTGAGAGAGAGAGAATGGGTGCGCCAGGGCCTCCAGCCACTGCAAACGAACTCCAGATGCATGCACCCCCTTGTGTATCTGGCTTACGTGGGTCCTGGAGAATCGAGCCTCGAACCGGGGTCCTTAGGCTTCATAGGCAAGCATTTAACCGCTAAGCCATCTTTCCAGCCCTGCTTTTGCTTTTTAAGCACAGTCCAACCCTCATTTTGTGTGTCTGTGAAGGATTTCAGTGTAATGTGACAGCAGCCTCGGTATTTGTGCATGTGTAATGTGGAGAAGCCTATGGTAGTTTATGCAATAATGCAAGCCTTTATACTTTGATTTGCTAGCCCTGGCAAATGAAAAAACAGAGTTGAGTGCTCAGCAAGAACCATGACAGGAACCCAAACCTGTGGTGTGGGTGTGGGTGTGAGTGTGAGGGGCACACTGCAGCCTTCCTCCCACCAGCTCAGTATTCAGCCACACCACAGTAAGACCTGTAGGCCTCTCTCACAGAGAAAGGGATACAATTTTCTTATTGTACAATCCATTTCATTCCCAGCTGGGGGATTCAATTTATTCTTTTCTGAAGCTTCTGTGTGTATAAATCATTCACGTTTATATATTTTCGTTACTGTGGCAACTGTGTGGCTAATTGAATTCCAAAGTGTCTTTCTTGATTTCAAAGCCATGATAACAAGCCGGAGCACTTAACAGTGGGAGTCAGAACAGAGGCAGAAGAGGCGGGAGGAGGGGGAAATTAACAGGACACATTCTTCAACAGGCTCCTAAGATCTCCAAACAATGTCACTCTGACAGGCCAATCGAGACCAGAGGGACCATCCAGCAACCAAGTATTTCCTCTAAAATGCATAGTGAACGAACAGTTGCCTGGTTTTCTCCAGGAAAGTATCCACATCTTCCTGCCCAGCACTCTGCTGCTTCCCTTTTCCATTCTGCTTGGCCTACCCCATCTTCCAAGAGTCTTTCCACTATTCCACAGTTAGGCAAATCCTGTCGAATAAAAGCTTTTTACATGGGGCTGGGAGATGACCTAGCTGTTAAATTGTTTGCCTGCAAAGCCAAAGGACCTTGGTTTGATTCCTTAGGACCCACATAAGCCAGATGCACAAGGGGCCACATGTGTATGGAGTTCATTGGCAGTGGCTACAGACCCTGGTGCACCCATTCCTAATCTCTCCCTCTCTCTCTCTCTCTCTCTCTCTCTCCCCCTCTCCCCTTTCTCTCCCACTCTCTCAAATAAATATAAATAGAATTTAAAAATAAATAAATATTTTTTTTTAAAAGCTTCTTAGATGGATGGGTAGATGGCTGGACCAGTATGGTGTTTTGAATGAGATGTCCCCATGGGCTTGAGTGTTTGGAATACTGGGTCCCCAGCTGTTGGCAATTTGGGACAGTTGTGAGGCCTTTGGGAGGTGGAGCCTGCTGGAGGAGGTGTGTTTCTGGAAGTGGATCTCTCTGTGGTTTATGGCTCCAGCCCACTAGGTAGGTGTTCAGAGCCTGGTCACTCAGACAACTTCCTCCCTGGTGCTGTGGGGTATGCTATCCTGCTCCCTGTTCTCGATGCCTTCCCCACCATGTTCCCCTCAAAACTGGAAGCCAAAGTGAACCCCTTTATCTCAGAAACTGCTTTTGGTTGGGTCTTTTGTCCAAGCAATAAGAAGGCAACTGAAACAGATGGAAAGGATGAACAGTAATAATATTGTTTATTTATTCCAGTAATAAGGCAATTTATAATGTGTTAAGAGACTATCCAATGCTAGGTACTGTGCTGGTTATAAAAGACCCCAAAATCCAGTCTGCCCTGCTTAATAGGGCTTAAATTTAGGAAATTTGTCTATTGAACCATGAGTTAAGTAGGAGGTACAATGTATAGCCAAGTCTATAAAACTTCAAAGCCCATATAGATTTTATACCTTCAGTTAGATCCTACTACCACTTCAAGTCAGAATAAACCCATGGTCTTTGTAATGGATTCGTGGACAGATGGATGGATGGATTAATGGACACTTTCTTATTCCAGGCCACTTCAAAATTCTTTCTGTATGCAATTTAATAATTTAGGCAAAAAGTTTTGAATGTTTCCTAAAACACAGTTTAACCTTTTACCATATAAATTAATTTCATTCTAAATTGAAGGATAAATTTGTTATTCCAATGGCAAATACTATTTCTATTCCATTGGTTGTTCTTCCCACCCTCCTCTTGCCCTGCCAAAGAAGACATCAATTGACCTGAGTCGAGTTACCTTTGATATCCATATCTAGTTGCCGTCTCTAATTGTGTCTTCTTTTTCTTGTAAACACACCATGATTTCCTTGAGCCCTCTGTTGTGTCACTAATTGCATTTTCAACTATGCCCCTTATGATCCTTGCTATTATTGATTTATAAGTCCTGAAAGAATATTTTGTTGGTCTTCAATATGCTTCTTTAACTCTTTGAAATCTTGTTGTTGTTGTTTTTTTTAACTCTTTCAGTGGGCTGCTTATTATTGCCTAAAAAAGCTCATTTGATTATATTTTATAGTTCTTATGTTCCATGAGTTCAGGGAATTTTCTTTTCTGTTCTTATCTAGGCTTGGCTCTGAATATATTTTGAATATTGTGTTCCTTTCTTTTGCTTATCAAAATATCCACCATTCATTCATTTCTCTTTATTTTATAGTCTATGCTATACATAATGATATAATATAATACTATGCATTTTCATTATATTATTGCATTATATAAAGTATATCATTATAAGTAGGGGCCCATGATTGCATTAATATCTCTGAAAGAAGAGGAAGACAGTCTGAGGAGATGGTCCAGTTAGTAAAATGCTTGCAGTGCAAGTGTGAGGACCAGAGTTCAGATGCCTAGCACCTACATAAAATGCCAGGTGGGTGGGGGCTTGGCTGTACTCCCAGTGCTTGGGAGGTGGAGACATGGGATCCTCAGGGCAAAGTGGCTAGCTAAACCAGCCAAACTGGTGACCTGTGGGTCCAGTTAGAGATCCTGTATCAATAATTAACATGGAGAACAATAGAGAGATACAGTCACTCTCAACCTCTGGCTTATACACACACACACACACACACACACACACACACACACACACACATGAACATACACTGCACACATACATATACATGCAAAAAAGGAGAAGAGGGGACCTCACATTATTGAGTTTTCTTATCCTGTCTCACCTTGTGATGTCCTGTTTCACTTTGGAGTTCTACAGAGGACCTTCCCACATGTAGATGAACTTGTCAGCTTACATAACCATGAGCCAAGTAAATCTACCCTATTTAAATAACCCAGTATGCACTATTCAGCAATAGCCACATAAATCAGTCTGAGACATGTACATTCTTTTGGCATCATACCACAAACTTTCTGAAAGTGGGCTCTCATACCAGATCTACTTATTCTCAAGTAGATTGGGTGAATTCTCTGAAATTCTGCCCAGCTTAGCTGAAACTCTTATTTCTTAGCAGAAATTTGTGGGTTGAGAATGTGTACTGTCAATATTTCTGTAGTCTGAGAAAAATCAGAGGAGGATCAAGAAAGTACCCCATGGGGATTGGGATTTTTGGAGGGTCTGGCTAGGTGCAAATATCTTTTGATGGGCTACTTGCTGATATCCTAACCTTGAACTGGATATTCTTGAAGTGTGTTTGGATCTATCCCCAGACAGAGAGGAGCCATGGGGTTAAGGAGAGGCTTGTGAACTCCCTTGCCTTTGAGAACTTCACAAATAAGCTCAATCTTCTACAATCCAGGATTCACCTTCAACTTTCCTGTAGTCCCTCACATCACTTCTCTGCAAATCTCAGTGTGATATTCCATTGACATCAGCATCAGTTCCAGGGATGGGTGGGTGAATCACAACCATAGCAGCTCTACCAGAGTTTTCAGTCTAAATAGCCACAACTCTTTAAATTGCAGTGTGAGGCGATGCCTCAGTCTCCATTTGCTTCCTGCCAGAAAATTGTTTTCATACACTTTTTCTTCTTAAGGAAAATTCTGTGTTTAATCTTACCATTTTTATATAGAAACCATATTTTGATTTATGACTCCTTTAAACAGCATGATGGCCTTGGGTTTAGAAGGCAAATAGACCAGGATATGAAATCCAGTTTCATCCCTCACTACAGCAATTTTCAACTTGGGTCAATTTTGACAATACCCAAGGATGTTTTATCATTGTAACTACCAGGTGCTACCTGCATGTAATGGGTTGAAGCCAAATAATGTTGTGCCATCTTACAATCTGCCAGTGGTACAGTCTAGTGCCAGATCACATATTCATAGGAGAGCTCCCATAATGAAGAATTATCCAGGCCAAAGTCTGAGTTTTAACAACTCTGTCTTAAAATTGAGCCTAATAATATCTGACCATGACAAGAAGGATGTCAATGTTAATAATAAACATAAATGTAACAATGCTGTTTAATATCTTCAGCATTATAAAATTTAAAAATTGTAATTTTGGGACACACACACATAATGTATATGTATATGTATATATAATGTACATGTACATATATCTATGATTATTTTCACCCACTCTGACTTTAAATTTTTCAGGTTCAATTGGTTTTGTTACTTGTTTACCATTTTCCCTTTTTTGTTGTTATTTGGGTTTTTTTTTTTTTTTTTTGGTTGTTGTTTGTTTCAATGAATCCTTGGTCTTTTATAGGATACTCTTACTTTTTTCTTAATTGCAGGTATGTATTTTACTCCTTATTCTCATGTAAATGTCCTATTAGGCACCTCCTGTAATCTCAAAGAGTAAAATAAAACTATACAAGAACCATTAGCAGAGACCTGGGCTTTATATCAAAGAAAACTTACTAAGGATTCTGGCCTTGTTGTGAAATTAAAAGCTAGGTGTCTGGACTAAATTAGTGGTAGAGAGTAACCATAGCTCAAATGCCCAATATTGGATGTTTGGTGTTCCTGTAGTAGGACAGAATATTCTATTATTAAGACAAAAAAAAAAAAAAAAAAAAACTTTGATAGTATAAGACACGTGCCCAGAAACAAGATGGCTGCTCACCACCTCTCCTCTCATCGGAGTGCTCAAATCTCACCATGATCATGACTCAGGACTGGAAGTAGAGCTTTTCTATCTGACATATGGAGATAACACATGAAAAGAAACAAGAGCCCTGAGTTAAGGGTGCTGTCAGCATCCAATGGGTTGAAGCCTTTGAAGAGGAAATTCATGAAAACTGACCACTCCAGTTGTGGTCATGGAGTCTCTTGCTCTGCAAACCCATCTAAACAGAGCATACCTGACCATCCAGAGAAGCCCCTCAGTGGGAAACTGTAATATAAACACAATGATGGTCAAGAGTTGAATGCTTGTAAGTCTTTGTGAGTTTATAAAAAACGATGAAACAGTTTGGAAATAGCATGAACTTTAGAGTTAGATGAACCTATCTTCATTTTTTCACCTCTGTCATTTACCAGCTGGATGCCATTAGGCAAGTTAATTAACCTCACCAAGTTTCAATGTTCTCATTTTAAAAATGGGAACAATGCAGTTCACCTAAGCAACCAGCAGAGGAACCCAAAATGGTGGCTTCTGTGTCTCTCTATGTCCCTCAGATTTTGAAAGCAGAACAAATGTTTTACTTTTATAAAATTCATCCTAGTTTTGAAGCTCTGAGATTGGTTATTATTATTGCTGTATCTATTAGTCACTATCAGTGACTTTCTCTGGTGTTACACTCAGAGACAAATAGCAGTGAGATGGATTGAATCTGGCCAGTGCTTGGGAAATTATGGAAGCTGGGGTGTTGTGTTTCATTGTCTAATTGAATGAATCTCAAAAGGGCTTGGCCTTATAAGGCACAAATCAATAATATAATGTCAGTGTTGTCACCCTGAAAGCCTACCTCCATACATAAAAACCAGAGTAGCCAAGCCCAGACAGAGGGCATTGCATTCTCAGCAAGAGGAGTAGGACATCAAGAACACTTTCAAGTTGACGAGGAAGATGATGACAATGACAATGGTGTTGATAACAGGTGATATATTAATGATGATCATGATGATGATGGATGAGTCCTACCCTTTAGTCACTGGGAATATCTTCACATGACTTCATACTCTAACCAAAAAAATATAGATATGCCTTGATATTTTCTAACATGAGAAAATTCAGATATAGAGGAGATAAATGACTCGCTTAAGGTCCCTAGTTGGTTAATGGATTAGGTAGGCATTGAGAAAATGCGAGCCATTTCCCTTCTTAGATGTCTGATGCACAGAGTGCTGCTAAAGAAATCAGTTTTCTTTGAAAAAATTCTCACAGGGAATACCAAGTAGAAATAAAATTTGCTTTGTAGTCAGACTGACGTAGGCTTGAATTTTGTTCCTGCCTCAACTTGTTTCATATTCTTCGGAAAGGAAATTAATGAGATTTAGCCTCCCTAAGCCTCCGCTTCCTCATGTGGAAAGGTAAAGATACAGAAACAGATCTCATGGGAGGGTGGTTACAATGAATCCATGAGGGTCTGTCTGTTGCACAGAGGTGCTTAATGAATGTCACTTTTCTTGTCAGGGACTTGGATGAGGGGACTGGGCATGGATCAGGGCTGAGACCTTGCTAGCTCTGCCGCACCTGGACTGCAGAAGAAGCTGATTGGGAGTGGACCTGAGAGGAGTCTGAGCAGTGGTAAAGAAGCCACATTTCTCTGGATAAAAAAACCTGTAAAATTGTCATCAGAGATTTTCATACATGAAAATAAATCACTATTTGTCTCAGAAAAATATTCCAAATAATCATTTCTAGATGGAAGATTGATTTGTAGAGTGAGGACAAACGCTGTCGTAACTCTCCCAGGGTCTCCGTTGGCCAACCCTTGACTTAGTACAAGAGCGGTCTTGGATGTTCCACGGTAACTTTCTCACCCTCACTCCTCTGCCTGTGCTTGAAATATGAAAGCTTAAACATGGTGGAAACATCCCCTAAAGACGTCTAAAAACTCCCTTCTCTTTGCATGAACCTAAGCCCAACTCAGTTAGGGGAAGCTAGTAGTCATTTGGTGAAGGCGCTAAAAGAAGAAGGAAGGCACTGTGGCCATAATCCATGGGGAACTGTCTTATTTCTATAGCTTACTTTTCTGTGGTCAAACCCCATATTGACTGGATAACGTTTTACCATTGATTTCCACTGGTTCTGAATATAACAGATGTTCATCATAGGAGACCTATAGGTAGCATATAGACAGGTGTCCCCCACAACATGCAATATGAGACTTAACACTATAGTATTCTTGCTGTGGGGATGTCAGAACCTAGCTTCACTATAACAGACACAACCAAAAGTTCAGTGCCCAGCTGATCCCCAAAAGGATAGAGTTCCTAATGAATATGCCATCCATAACTATCAGAGCACATGCCATGAAATTCCAATCAGAGGAATTTATAATGTGAAGTCAGATATTATATAGTGAGAAATAAATAAACAGATATTGTCAGTCAAACTCTGGGCAGCTGGGGCCAGCGTTAGAGGCAATAAATGAACTAACTCCATAAATCATATTTATGATCAGTCCCATTGAACATAACTCTGCCAGTGGAGCTTTCCATTATGTAGCAGGAGGCCACAGCTTGTTGCATCTTATAGAGGTGGGAATTGAGCAGGGCCAGTGTGTACTGACATAAGACTGTCAGATCAGGATCGAGGTGTGCACTGCTCTGTAGGTCAATGTGTACTGTGTGCACAAGGGCTTGCGAGAAGGGTTCTCATTTCCTCCTGGAATATAAAATTCAAGGGGAAAACATGAAGGCTCCCAGTGAACTCCAATAAAGTGTGTATCTCAAAACCCTAGCACTTCCCGTGCATAGCCCCAGGGTACAATGAGTGAGAATTGGCTGTGTTCCAGGGGAAGCCCAGGGGAATCTCTTCATCCAACAGACTTGTCAGTCATTCAAGTTTTGGATGGAAATACTGTCTTTCTCCTTCCTCCCTCTGCATCCAATTTCCTTGTTCTTAGCAGCATACATTACCTCTGTTCACTGTGAGAACCAGAGTGTGGCACAGGAAGGGAGACAGGTCATAGAGGAAGGCTCTTATAACTCTTTAGTCATCAGATGCTAGCACACTGCCCTGCATCCATCCCAAGAGTGCCCCCTAGATTGAGGACATGGATGGATGGATGATTGTTCAAAAAGATATTTGTCTTCCACAGTATATTTATTAGAGTTATTATTATTATTTACTTGGCCAGGCTAAAACCTCCACTGTGATTCTGGATGGGAAATAATGAGTCATGATTAAGAACATGTGTGTTAAAACAAACTGCTGGCTTCAAACCCTGGTTCTGCCCCAATTAACTGGGTAGACTTGGACATGTTATCAAAACCTCTGAAACATGATGAGCACATTTATAAAATGGAAATATCATTAACACACCTTGAGCAAAGAACAGAGAGCATGACAAAACAAATGCTTATCATTATGCCCTGACAACCCCCACCCCTGCGACCACATTCAATCATCTTAGCATTTGCCGCAAAGACTACTAGAACGTGAGTGGTAAAAGGAGGGTGTGAATGTCTTCAAAACCTTGAGGTGAAAAGGACTATGACAGGACAATTATAGAGATGAGCCAGTATCCAGGGACTGTGATTCTCCTGACTATCTGGCAATGATATGATGTCAGAAGATGGCCTTGTCCTGCAAATTTCTCTCCACAACTAGGGCATCTAGCTTTCCCTAGCAAGACTGAGATTCCCATACTATTTTCCAGAGATTGTGCCTCTCCCCACTTGGCTGTTTTATAGTCATTCCGTCGCTCTTACAGATCCTCAGCAAGTGGCAAGCAGGTCAGTAATTAGACCCTCTGCTGAGTCCTGTGCTGGTGATTTGAATAATTCATAGCATTGGTGATGGAGGCAGGAAGAAGCTAAAATAGAACATTTCCCTGGTTAATAGCCAAATAACCTTGAGTGTCCCAACAGAAGCAAAGAACAGAGGATGGCCCAGGGCAGAAGGCTGTACTATGCAATGAAATACTAGAAAATGGGTTCTGAAAGGATCATGTAGCATTTTTATCACCCTTTTTTAAAAGAAAGATTTATTTATTACTTATTTGTTTGTTTATTTATTTATTTATTTGTTTATTTATTTATTTATTTATTTGACAGAGAGAGAAAGAAGCAGATAGAGAGAGAGAATGGGCACACCAGGGCCTCTAGCCACTGCAAATAAACTCCAGATCCATGTGCTACCTTGTGCATCTGGCTTATGTGGGTCCTGGGGAAATGAACCTGGATCCTTTGGCTTTGCAGGCAAGTGCCATAACCACTAAGCCATCTGTCTAGCCTGAGTTTTTAAAAATGTTTTATTTACTTGAGAGAGAGAGAGAAGTAGATAGATAGAGAGAGAGAATGGGTGTGCCAGGGCCTTTACCCACTGCCAAGGAACTCCAGATTCATTCACCATCATATGTTTCTGGCTTTATGTGAGTACTGGAGAATATAACCTGGGTCCTTAGGTTTTGCAGACAAGTGCCTCCAATGCTAAGTCATCTCTCCAGACCTTAAGTATCATTTCTGGGCATTCATTCCTATGTCTATTCAAGATCCCTGCTAAGCTTGCCTTAAACATCAACTTTCTTGTGACTCACGAGTTCTTCACACTCTTATGGCCTCTGGGACATTTATCAAGTATCTTAGTTAGGTCATTGGTTTCTTTGTATCACCATTGTGATGTTGGTATTTTAGAATCATGTTGTCTTCACAACAAAGCTTTGTTTTATCAGTCAGGCTTTCCAGCTTTGGAAGATGCCTGCATTTGGGAGGTTGTCTCCAGATTTGTTTGCCTGACATCCTTCTCTATAGGTAGGCTTAGAAGTCCTCGACTGTATCCAGACTTGGATCATGAGTCCAATATAGTTGGCAGATAATGAGTCCTGAGAGAATGTGGGCATCCAGAAGTGAAGATGTAAAACACCATAGTGACTTAGGCCTTTGTGTAGAGTAGGAAGGACTCCTGGAGAAAAATGAGGTTGAGGATACCAGATGTAGGGAGGGGCACAACCAGCCAGCTCTCATGGCACTAAAATTGCATTCCAGGAGAATGCATGTTTCCTTGCAACTCCCATGCTGACAGGCTTTGTATAGTGTTTCCACAAATGGAGCCTAAGGGCAACTCAATGGTAGCCCTTTAAATAAAATACAGACAGTGGAGAATGCATAATCAAGTACAACTCAACAAACAGCTAGTAGATATGCATCCTGTTCACATCATTGTACAAAAAATAAATCAGCTTTGCCTGGACAAACAATCCCAGTTCAACCTACTCATCTAATGAAATTTATTTGCTAGTGATTTCTGTCATAGGCATGCAAGGGGTCTACTTTTGACCTTATAAATTATTGGATGATTTCATAAGAGCTATGGAGAAAGCATGATAGGGTAATTAAAAAAGAAAAGTTTCTACCCCTTAGGTATGCCAGCATCTTTCACAGGGACACAGCTTTGAAAAAGTTGTTTGCATTTCTTGTAACTCCAATCCTAAGAGATTAACAATATGCTAATCATTCATGTTTTGAAAAGTGATATGGACAAATATTCTAGGATTGAGTACAGTTTGATATATGGAGCTATGGAAGGTATTTCTATTACTATTTACAATTTAAATGTGGTGCTGTAGCTAGATTCTCAGGAGCAATCTTTAAAGGGAGATGTTTAAGGAAAAGAGACAAGTCTGTCTGGAGAATAGTTGAGCAACTGATCTTGAAGGGTTGGGCTTGATAGAAAAGGAGGGAATCTTTTCTGATTTTTATTCCTTTACTAATGCCGTGCAATAACACATGGTGAGATTGAGCCGTTCAAGCAGTGGTTCTCAACTAGTAGTGTCCCCAGCCCAGGGAGCCCTTGGCAATGTTTGGAGACATTTTTGATCTTTACATATTAGGGAAGGGAAGGGGACCCTAATAACTTTTGTGCTCATCAAATTTCATGATGTACAGGACACCCCTTAACAAAGAAGAATTATTGAGCTTAACAAAAACTAAGTATAGGTATTAGCAAAGCTTTTAAAAACAGTACTTGACAAATTTCAACATGAAAAAGAATTTCCTAGTCTAAAAATGTAAATAATGTTAATGTGGAAAAAACTTGCCTTGCAACTTTCTTCATCAGTATGTAGTTTTGCCCAACCAAGAGTGAGTCTAATTACTTCCTATGCATTTCATGCCTATCTCCCAGACCCTTCCTTCAACACCATAACCCATCAATATTTTTGAAAGAAGTTACGAAAAACACGTCTTGAAATGTCTTTAAAGAAAATATCATATGAAGTAAAGAAGGAAGATGTACAGAAAGGAATAAAACTTTACAAGGAAAAAGAGAAGGAAGGAATTTTAAAGTAATTATGATAAAGAATCATAATTCTCTAGGGTAAAGAATATCCAAAACATATTTTCTTCCACCTTGGGAGCTTAACTGATGGCAAAGGGATATTGAGTGAACTGGATAGGGAATGACCTAGAGCTGGAAGTGTTTCATCCTTTCCTTGGGCCCCTGTCTCATCATAAGTGCATGTATGCAGTTCTTGAACCATTCATTTCAACCCAATATTCACATTGTGGACCATGTTAATAATCACCAAAGTTCTTTTTATCCTTAACAAAAGAGAGTACCAATTTTCATATTGGTACTTGTTTCTATGGCAATTGCACACATACAGAGGTATCCAAATTTCAACTTACCTTTGAATTCAACACAATGAGTCCAAGTAAACCAAAAGCATTGCTGTTTTATACTTTATTTGAGAAGAGACCCTACATAAACTATGTCAGGAGGATACAGGTTTACACACGATCTCATCAATCAATAAATGGAGTTGTTAACATAACACTGACGATATGATACTATGAGGAAGACAGACATGTGACCAAGGAGTATTTACAACTCTCACATATGATATATTTATATTGAGATGGATATATACATATATACATGTACATGTGCATAGACATACATATGTCAATACATACACACACATATATACATATATATGTATAAAATGTTTTTAAACAAAATCCAAGAAAAGAGTTTACCTTCTTATAGTAATTAATCACTTGAAGTGAATAATGGATGGTTTTTGTTAGTGTTAAGGTGTTAAATCTCTGCCCCCACATTTAACTCCAACACCCATATATTCCAATGAAAACACATGTTTGCCTTGGATGGAAGTGAGGGTGAAGAATAATGAGATTGTATGGGGCTGAGAATGAAGTACATGCACCATGGGAGAAATGACCTTTGGTGATACCATTAAATCATCCTTTTGTATTAAACATAAATTATTAATACAGTTTAAAAAAATAATTTTCTGTTTTCTTTTGAGGTTGAGGAGGAAGGAAGGGTTGGATGGGGACTAGAGAAAGGGTGGGCACTTGCCTTTTTAATACATCCCTTCGTATCAACAGAGAACACCTCTATCCTGGGTGAATCTTACCAAGTTGTTCTTTTTTTGTCTGGTTTTACATAAAGGACACCTTCCCATGAGAGTTTTACTTAAGACTGTGAATCTCTTCTCCAAAAGCAAACATAGTCATCATTTTAACGAGATTGACTTGCCAAAACTTGCCAGGATGTAACAATAACATATCCAGTAGAATTTATTTGGGGGGAAAAAGGGGAGTGGGAAATGGAAGAAATAGTTCCTTACAAAAAGATGTGAATTAAACCTAGACTGCTAATGCCACAGTCTGTATCATCAACCCTGGAGTCCAAATGGTCAGAAGCAAACATGATTAGCATTTCCCAGTGACCCAGGGAAGAAAATAAACAAGAGTCATGAATAAAAACTGCTATTAAAAATAGAACTAAGGAGTGATCAATTTAAATAACAATGTAAGAACTAGGTGAGCACATCTGGACTCTGTTTCGGTCAAGGTCTTCACCATGTAATGGTGACTTGGCCATACTCTGCCCATTGTTACACTGTCTCCAGCCAAAGCCATTCCATTGTTCATCACCATCCCCTTAAACAGTTGTGCACACATATCACATGTGTCCCATATGCCATAGATGCCATTGTTAAGCAGGTGCCATCCCCCAGCTAACCCCCAGATGGCCAATATATTTATACAAACATTGGGAAATACACACAAACACATGGAATCAGACAAGATATAATCACTTTACAGATATTTAGTATAGAAAGCTTAGGGATTGGGGGGGGTGGAAATCAGTTATGACAGCACCCAAACTTCATTTGCAAAATTCCCCTCTAAGAACAATATAATGTCCTACTAATGCACAGAAGTAGGTACCAGCTGATTTTCCAGATATTGAGTTTGCTGCACAGTATCAGCCTAAAGTTAAAGGGACATGTAATGTCCAGCAAGAAAGAAATCAGTGTATGTCATTTACACAGCAATAAATCCTTCATTTCCCTTGAAATAAGATATGTAAAGTAGCACTTAGTTTAATACAAGTTTTGTTCTGCTTTAGACCTAGCTGTAAAAAGCCATTCATGCAAAAAAAAAAAATTACTCCAGTTTTAGCTGGATATTTAAAGGACACTTCTCCTGAAAACAAGTCCCTTTCCCTTAGGGAAGGGAAAAAATCCCACTCAAGACAGCCAGTGCTGGCTGAGAGTGAAAAATACAAGACTTTGGTGTTTACAGGGCACTTGCCTTAAGAACCCAGAAGTAGCACTGAGCTCACCTCTAAAGAGGCAGAGGGCTTAGATGTGCCCTTGAGAATTTTAGGAATTTTCCAGAAAAAGTACTGAGAACATTGATAGCATTTTGACTGTGGCCTGTTCCTCCTGAGGTGTCTATTAGCATTACCTGTACTTCTAAAGGTGTCTACTCTGTATCTCTGGTCTCAGACCACCTTTCTACCCACCAGTGAGTCAGCTACTCCATAGATGATGAGTATGTATTTCTTTCTTCTGTTTTATACAAAAAAAAAAAAGTTCTCTTAGGAAGCTGTCCTATAGCTGTGGGTCCTTTCTGTACATGTCCTTTCTAGACTATGACCATTGCTTGATTTAAATATTAATCAAACTATTCTACTCTAATGGAGGCTAACAGAGAATTTTTGACCCTCTCCACCCCGTGTTCATACAAATAATCTACAGAGACTTGTGCTGTGCCCTTTCTCTATGTGGTAAGTGTGAGCATGAATGGACTTACTCAAGAGGCCAAGAAATGGAGAGAGATGGGATTCTCTCCACATTCATCCCAAGGTTAAGCATCACAGTTCCACTGAACTTGCTCCTCTAAGAACTGGGTCTGCTCTGCTTCTCCCCATCCCCCTCATTTGTCCTTTGCAGGAATCTAGTATGGTCTTCTATTGCTAAACATTATGAGTTATGATAAGCAACAAATGACGGGGAAAGGAAATGAGGGAGAGGACATGGCAGAAGTTTCAGAGCCTTGGATGATTCAGAGGCAGCAAAAGAATGAGTTTACCTAACATCTGTGGAGTAGAAGACATCATTTAAAGTGAAATCTTCAGTGACCACCTTGAGGACCTTCTCTGACATAAGTAGGGAGGATGTCGAATAGACAAGAGAAAACAATGCTGCCCCTAAGGTGACACCTATGTATTATTGTGCTGTAGGAGAACGGGCCAATCACAAAGCAAAGTGACCACTTGTGCTTCTGATACCTTCATTTTCTCAGTGCTCCTTTCAGCCTGGCCTGGAGAAGGCCACAAGTAACTATTTCCAATCTTACTGTGACAGTTTAAGGCAAAACAGGTGCTGAACAGCACATAGGAACTGGATGCTGAGAATCAAAGCAAATCCTTCCACGAGCCCCCAAAACTGCCTAACACAGCATCACAAGGCCCCGTTCTGGCCTCAAGATCATCACCTTTTCTCACTCACTGTGAAACACTGCTTCAATATTCACAACAGATCAAACCTGATCTTATACATCATGCAGAAGTGTTTAAAATAAAGTGAGTGCCAATTATCAGGAGCCCCTTGGGGAGTTACAATCAAGAATATCTCACGAATTTCAGAGAACTTTTGTAAGGGGATTTCTGTTGAAAGTATGCCATCCACTGATATCTAAGTGTCCTTCCAGGCTTTGGAACCAAAGCACCTGACTGTGTTAGTTTACCCAATACTATTTTTTAGTAGGTCAAGAGCATGGGGGAACCACTATGCCAGGCTTGAGAAAAAATAAATGGTATTTCAGGCTTGGATATAAATTAAAGTTATAAGCACTTAAAACTAGGAATAGAGTCCTCCATCTTGAGGCTGAGCAAGTAGGAAGTAAAAGAAAATCCTGTTCTTGTGTGGAAATTCAGAGTAGTTAGTGGCCTTGGTACAGTAGAGGGAGACGTTTGCTGTCCCTGGTGCTGAAAACAGATACAGGCAAACAGAAACTACCTGGGCAACTAAAAAGTCTTTCAGCACAGGCTGATATTAAGTGACAAGCCTCAAAATATGTTCCAAAGTCTCTTTTTAATATTATTTGAATATAGTATATATTCAAATTCAATTCAAATATAGTCCTGATACAACCCTTGTTTTCCTGTGGGACAAAATAGCTTGCTCTAAACCACCACCCTCTTCAGCCCTATTGGCTTGGTGCTGGCTGAATCACCTAGGAGAAGAAGGCCTAGCACTGGGGTCTTCAAAAGCCATGCTATAACTTCTCATTGATTCTAATTGCAGATATAGGGTCAATTGGCTTTGCTGTGACTAAAGGTTTCTGAAAGAGATGTTTGAATAAAATCTTACTTGTTCTGAAATATGGGACTTTAAATTCCTCTGCAACTGAATAGTACTGGTACATCCTAGTAAACTAAGAAAAGCTTTAACTGTGTCCAAGACAATGTCTAAAGAATTAAAAAAAAAAAAAAAACTGTGTTCTAGCTGCTTCCCACCTTCAGAGAGAGAGAGAGAAGAGAAAAAGACTCAAAAAGAAAAATTCATCTTTAAACAAAGAAGTCTTCCTGACTCTTTCATGAACAGTACAGGGATCTTTGCCAGGTAGAAACAGCACTGTTTTCCTTTCCACACTAAGAGTCAGTATTTCCTTGCCCCAACTTGCTTTCTTTTCATTTTCTTTTGACAAATCCCATGTGCTAACCCATCAGGGTCCAGACACATAATCAAGAAGGCTGTTGATGCTGTGGGGTATCAGAAAAATAACATGAGTCATTTGGGGTTGCCTTCAACCCCAATGGACTCAGAAGAGCGTTTGCTTTTAGATGTAAACTATAATCAATCTTCATAAGCCTTGGAAAGAAAATATCCCAATCCCCCCTAAAAGGACCAAACTTTCAGAAAAGTGAAAGAAAACAAGCATTTAAATGGGTTCTTGCTGTTTCTGTTAAAATATCAGCTCAAAGTTTACATATCCAGTGAGTTATTTCTCAAAAAAGTATGTCTGAGATCTTTATCAGTCTTGTCTATTGTGAGTTTTGCAGTAACAACTTGCTAAAGGTAGGCCTTAACAATTGTGTGAGGGATACCATATTCTCAAGATTATCAGAGGGAATTATGAAACATCACCCTTCTCCAATCTTAAAACATAACCTGATTTGGATTCTCATTTCAAAGGAGTGTAGGGCGCTTTCTTTCTGCTGAAAAACTACAGAGGAAAACTCACCCAGACAGACGTCTAGAATCTATATTAGAAAAGCAAACATTGAGTGCAAGGGTGAGAGAGAGAGAGAGAAGCTTCACTCTGATTTTTCTCTATACTGGTCACAATCCTAAAAAAAGAAAAAAAGACCTGCACAGCATATTGTCAGACATATCACACCTGATTGTTACTTGGAAATTGAAGGGAAATAACATTTGAAAGGTTTCACTTGCCAAATAGCCATCGTTGCAAGATACTTAAAATAGTGTCTGGCATCACCAACACCTGGGCCTTTTTTTTTAGGGACTGTAAATGACATCACTGCTGCAACCTTGGTGATCTGGCCTCAGGGTTTATTGTCAGGGGTTTCATTTTCAGTCTGACACATTCCTCAGCAGAAGTCCCTCACAAAACCCTCTGTTGTGCTCTGGGCCACTAGAAACAAGGTCTGGCATTTGGCCTTCACCAGACCAGCTATTTCTTCAGATTATTTACCCAGGTAAGGACCACTGCCCCTAGAATGCGTCAAAATCATTATTACCTTGGTGCTCCCTGCAAGATTAGTTTCATAACACAAGTTATAAAGAAAGCATCATATAGTCTTATTTTACAAAGCATTGTATTGAGCAGAAAGGGGCTGAACAGCAAGAGATGCCACTTTATTTTATTATTCGGGGTTCTACACCTCAAAATAAAATCTACCTGCAATTCCTTCTCAGTGGACTCTGCTTGTATTTTTAAGGCATTTTCCATCAGTTGATCTGCAAGGTGACTCAAAGGACAAAATCAGTAGTGACCACATCTCTAGAAGCCAGATATCAGAAAGTACTAAGGAAGGTGCACATCAAAACAAAGTGTGTGTCAAGTGGCTCTGAGCTCTCCATCCAGCAAGACTGTGTGTAGCACAGTCATTGCACATAGACTGGGCTCTTCTCATCACAGGACCTCCAGAGTGTTAACATCTGTGATGCTATGGTCTCATCTCACAATCATGAGAATCCACCGTGATTAACAGAATGTTATTAGCAGAGCACTATTGTACATGAAGAAACTGAGGCAGGGAAGAGAAAATTCTCTTTGCAAGGCCACTCAATAAATAGAAATTTACAAGACCTCTACCCCTTGGTTCCATGGGCCCCTCACTTTTAATCAGTCTTGACATTGAATTGTAGACAGTCTTTAAAATAGAACCCCTCCCTTGGGGTTTCCTAAGGAAATAAAAGAATCCAACTGAAAAAATATTACTAAGAACCAAAACAAGAAAGTAATATGAAATTATCTTGAGTTAAAAAGGGTAATAACATTATTTTTTTTCTGAAAGGAGTTGAGTCCATCATGATGAAATTGTTTTGAATAGTAAATGTAGCTACTTGTATTTTTAAGAGCAGATGATGGGACAGAGTGGAAGCATCTATTTGGTGTGTAATGATCTGTGGAATAGAAGATCTGGCCTCCAAGCGCTCGAGATGATGTCTTCATCACTGTTCTCTCACAAGTTACAGTCACTTCTGTTCTTATGGTAATGTGGGATGCAAGACAAACTTCTTCATCCAATGTAAGCCAGAGAAAACAAAGGGCTGGACACCCCTAGTATAAATGTTTCTACCATAGCAAAGATATCATTTAATTGAAAAGTCGCCTTCCCAAAAGATTCAGATGGTTCTCCAAATCTGTGCTCCACTATTACCACTACTCCCTGAAACAGATGCACTGTGAGTGGCATGCAGAACTCTTTGTCCATGGCAATATACACCCATGTTCACAGGATCTAGAAAAAAAAAAAAAAATGAAAGCTGTACCAGGATACTTAACAGCCAGTAAGCAGAGAGAAATGTGAAAGAAAACATGTTTGTAGAAAGGCTTGCCTTTCCTAACCAAGCCAGAAGGATGAGATGATCTCAAAAAGACAGACAGGGGCCTTTCTAATAGGCTTGTTGTCCCAGAGTCTCTTGGGCAAAAGCAACTGATGAGGCGCTAATGAGGCACTAGTCACTTGGTCCATGGAGCTGGAAAGAGACTGACTGATGGCTGGGAGAACAGCTCTGTTTCCTTCTGCAGAAACCCTGGCTAAATCACAAGAGTGGGGGATGCTTGGGCTAAGGATGAAGGAGGTGAGCCGCCCAGGATTCCCTCGGCTTTTCAGAGCTAAAGTCTGGTATGTAGGAGATGCGGTGAGGAGTAGGGGACTGACAACAAGTGTAGAGTTTGGAGAGAGCTGCAAAAGTTCCACTGAATGCATGGCTGGAACGACTCTGACCCTTCACATGTTTGCACACTTGCTTGGGGGAAGCCTTGAGATGATACACTTGATGAAAACTGATCTGATCAATGGAAAAGGACAGGCTGTCTCCCCTCACCCCCGTCACTGCCATCAGAGAAGGAGTATAGGCCTGCAACGAATTATCAGCTGCTCACATTCAATGAAGGGCATCTGCACCTTGGCCCATTTAATGGCGATAACCCATGCACAATCACTCAGCCAAGTAATGTCCAATCTAGCCTGCTCATTTCTAGCCCCCCTGTCTTCAATGGCCCACACTAACCTCTCTCTCTTATCACACTGCAACTCAATAGGGATGCTCAGGAATTCCATTTGATTCAACATTCAATATTCAATAGCATATCTAATAGTTGCAGCCCAATAATAGGTTCAGCAATCTGTTTAAATTAATTCACACTTATATTGCACTTAATATGTAGGACTTTTTATATCACACCCCCCCCAGAAAATTAACTTGATAATATTTGAGTGAATAGTATTGGGTTTTTGTTTCTCCAAGAAAAGAAGTCCTAGTTTTAAATGCAGAGTTTTGAGAAAATTAAGTTGTTTTCCCTGCATCAAAGAAGCCCCCACTTTGTAAACAATCCAAAGTAAAGAAAATTAAAAGTTGTGTGTTGATGATAAAAGCACAGGTGGCCTACAAGTAAGAAACCATGTGTGTGATGCCATCATTTGCACATTCACTCAGAGATCAATGGATGCAGCACAAAAGCTATGCCAGACGGCATGCCAATCAAGTTATCCCAGCATCTGTATGCATGCTTACGTCTATGTGCATGTGAAAAATTACCAAATAGTAGAAAGATGGATATAATTGTACTATATTAGCTTGAGAATCTAGAACAAAACAGATCTCTGGTAAATGCTTTTAAATAAAATCATCAAGGTTGCCTCGGTGTGATTGCTACATTACTCAGGCCCCCAAAAATCTATTTTCTCAGTCAATAATCCTTGGCTGGATACTTTCAGTACCCTTAAGGAAATATCTAAGACTGTACAAGGAGATTCTTATTACTCTATTAAAGACAAGAGGCCAGCAGGAAAGACAAGTTTAAACAGAATCATCTGTAGTAACATGGCAGAGAAATTTGCTCTCCAGACTTTGGGGTATGCTTTACTGAACTCCTGAAGTATACTTCCAGAAATGCCTGCAATGATGTTAAGTAGCTCCACAGAGCCCAAAGGTGGCTGAAGCCAAAATCTTTGTTGCAAAGGATAGACCAAGTTTATAGAGAAGTTGCCATCTCAACCGTGAGGTGGCTGTGGTACCACCTTATGGTATCTCAATGAGCTACAAGTGGTCTGCTCATTCTGGAGTCTGCTTCCTGTTAAGGGGGAAACTGGAAAGCTAATGTTTAGAGGAAACTGAATCCTCTGCCCCAGCCAAGGGAGGGGGGGCAAGAAGTTGGGGTTGCCTCTTTTCCAGCGACCGAAAGAAACACCAGTCTGAACAGAGGAAGAGCTCTTTGCCCATCTGAATCTGCCCCACTTGCAGTCATGACTTTCTCACATTGAAGATGGGAATGGGGCAGCAGACCGACTGATTCAAGGCATTAGGGCTTCCGTAGACTGGATCACACTGTGAAGTGTGGCAATATGCTGCAAAACCATTTGCTATCAGCTGAGTGGCTTTCATGCCTTGATTTGCAGTCCCCTCAGAGCAAAAAACAAAACCACTGTCGCTCTGATCAAGCAGCAAGCCTGGCTCAATGCTACACCACTGTAGTCAGAGAAAGGTCAAAGAGCTCTCTCTCTCTCTTTCTCTCTCTCTCTCTGTCTCTCTTGGTTAGACCCCTATGGCTCCTTTGCTCCTGGAGGCTAAAAGTTCATGGACTAAGAGAGCAGTAGGTGGGGAAGGAAGAGGGTGGACCACCAAAGGTTCCAGATGGGATTCACAGAGTCTTGCCCCATGCATCTCAATGAGCTGTGCAGTAAAATTCACTGCCCAGAGGTTAATCTAGATGTCAACATTGTCTGACAGCACTGAAATTACTCCAGGGCAGGGCTCTTTCAGAAGTCTTAATATAACAGTCAATTCCATCCTGCCTGCAGGAAATGAAAGTTTTCTGCTTTGTGTGCCGAATCATTCACCACCAATTTTCTCACTGTTTGAAGTCCAAACTGTTTGTGGTCCTGGGATTCACCTCATATTAAGACTTTCACAGACTTTAAGAAGCTGGATCATATGTCCTGTGGAAGGCAGAGGATAAGAACCAAAAATTTTTAAAAGAAAATTGAGAAAAATGAGAAAGCAAAAAATATATATAAATAAAAATGAAAGAAAATCTTTGCTGAAATTTCCTTCTCTCCTATGGACAGCAGCAGTCAGACCATTTGGACCAGGATTATTCCTATCCTTCACTCCCAGAGGTAGGTTCTGAGGCATAAGGTGAGGGTCAGGTAGCTGTAAAATAGAGAATAAACAGGGACTGGATTCCCAGGGAAGAAAACTGAGTATACCCTACCACTTAAAAATTATAAAATTCTTTCTTTATAAACGCAATTCTCATGAATGCTTTTTAAACGAAAGAGTAGATACAAGACCCAGATTTGATCATGCAGACTTCTAACTTGGTCAGGAGGATTTTGCTACTCTTCACAATGTATATTTGGCTCTTACACTACCTTTGGTCTTGCAAAAAAAAAAGCCATTTAAATTTCTGACTGCCTAAAATGAGAAGAAACCAAATCCTCTCATAAGACACTAAAGCAAGACCTGAATGCCTAGATATTTCTCAGATGCAAATGTCCAGTAGGCCTCTTTCATCTGTGTTATCTGGATATATTAAAAAAAACTAGCTTTATAGATTAGAAACTCAAATATATTCCTGGGTAATTAGGAAAACTTAATAGAACTTACTATCCTGCCTCTTTATTTTTTAAAGATTTTATTTATACATTTATTTATGTATTAGAGACAGAGAGAGGGAAAGAAAGAAAGGAGAGAGGGAGAATGGGTGTGCCAGGGTCTCTAGCCACTGCAAACAATCTCCAAATGTGTGTGCCCCTTGTGCATCTGGCTTATATGGGACCTGGAGAATTGAACTGGGGTCCTTAGGCTTTGCAATCATCTCTCCGCTAAGCCATCTCTCCAGCCCTATCTTGCCTCTTTATAAAAAAAGAATGCTTTGCTCACTGGTTTAAGACATCGTTCCTTATTACAAATATGAAATGAGGCCTTGTTTTAAACTTAGAGCACAGTTTCCACAAAGGAAGGGGAATCTGAATGCCAAATACTCACATATTTGAACATGACACAATGAAATCCATTATTTTATGCAATTTAATGTATGCCAGCCAAAAGAAAAAGAATGCAGGTATTCTTTGATGGAGCCTCAATCTCTACAGATCTCACAGAAAAGTAATGGTTGTACATCAGAGACTAGACTTGTTACAAAGAAATTATGTTTGGAAGAAATACCATATAAACAGAGACTCTGTCAGAAGCCAAATTTCAGGTCCCTAGGTAGATCAGCCCATGTTGTGTGAAAGCCCTGGTACCTAATGCAGAGGTGTGAGTAGCCACTGCATCCCCCAAGGTCACCAGTGCCTTTCAGAGCAAGCAATAAATTATCAACCTCTTGCATTCTCTCTGTTCTGTCCCTCTTAGGGGAGATTTCACCTGCTGAGCTAATAGCTTCAATACCAACCCACAAAGCAGCCCCTGCCTAAAAAAGAAATGGTTGATGTGTGGAGATTTATCAGAAAACTAGGAAGAATGATGTTCAGATGCTCAGATGATATTGTCAACGTAATTTAATTCAGGAAGCACCAAATGATCAAGTTTTACATGATAACAAATTTTCCACCAGAACCTTTCTGATCATCTCAGAGGCCAGTCCACTTGTGGATCCTCAAAAAAAAAAAAAAAAAAGTAAGGTGCAAAGAGAATCCTAAATTGCAATCAGTTAGCTGGTCCAAACAGGCTTTCTTTTGAAGTCATTCCCATCAAATATATAAAGCATGCAATAGAGCTGCCTAGGAAGGTTCTCCCAGTGGTGTTCAAATAATCCTAAAATATGTTCTGAAGCCCATGTTGATGTTTTAATCATGATGTCCGATCCTGGAGTTCCTTTTCCAGTCCTGTTTTAGATATTGGCTGCAAGTATTCGGTATCAAAGAAGGGGGCCTTGAGAAATTAAATCCATATTTGTACAACTGCAGTTCACAAGGCTAGGGCTCACAGTGCCATGCTTGCCTCTAAAGCAAAAACCTCTGAATATTCTAGCAGCTTGGCACTCAACCAAAGCTGACACTAGGCTCTGCAGAGGTTCCAAGAGTGGCTCTCTGGACTGCATGTGGCTCAAAGCACTGATCACCTACAGATATTTCTAAGCTCCCAACTGAGCAAAGCACTATAATGACCTTCAGTCTTAAGACTCAGTGTCAAGATCACACTATTATATGATTCAGAAAAATAGGCCAAGTAAGCCACTAGTCCATTGTTACATAGGGGAAGGGAATGCAACCTCAAAACAACCTCTTTTCAGCATCTCAGTCCCTTACAATTAGCAAATAAAGATAAAACACTCATTTTTTTTTTTTTTTGACCTAGAGTTAGATTGCCAGTGGTCTGCATGAGAGGTGTGGGAAGGTTTACCTCTGTCTCTTGAAATGGCTTCAGCTACTTGAGTGAAAATGGGGGAGATGGATAGCTGAAGATGGCAGGCTCCCTTGAAGAGTACAAATATCAGCTTTTCGGCTTGTCTGCCTGGCTCTCATGACTCAGTGCCCTTCACACTTACTGAGTGCTAAACTTTCTTAGTGCCTTTGATGATTAGTTTACTGTCATTAGTAACTTCTCTTCTCTGCCTTCTTTATCTTTCATTTCATCTCTCATTTCTAACAAACAAGCTTGAAAAATAAAATAAATAAATAAACAAAGCAGATGGGCCCAGAAAATAACTTTTGTAACCAAAACGAACCCTAAGGATTTTTTTTTTTCCTGAATTCTTAACATGTCAAGGGTGACAAGTGCAATAATTTAAGAGCCTGATTAGCTGATTTAGCCCAAATCACATGGGTATCTTAGGTCACAGACAGGAATGTCAGTGGTCTTGCCCAATGTACGCTGTGCTCTCGTGGCATCGCTGACACAGTTTTACTTCTGGGTTGAGTCTCGCCCAACCCCAGAGCTGATGGCTCCCCTGTGAGTGCTGGCTTTGGTAGTATTTAGCACCAGAAATACTTGCACTAGTGTGTTCTGGCGAATAAGCATCATTAGAGAAGAAGGATACTGTTCGGCTCAAAGCCAGAAAGATGAAGGACCCTTTGACTCCAGAGGGAAGCTCTCTCTAGGGATAACTTGTGCATGACCTGCTGAGTGGATGAAACACCAAGTCCCTTGTCTGTTGACTACAGGAGGGTTAGTGACTCCAGAGTCCACTCACTGTTCATAAACATAATCAGAGAGAACCACTGGGCTCATGTCCAAAGGAAATAACTAGGAGGGACCCTTGGCCATGACACCTTGTTCCATGATGGACATCCTGGACTTGCTCAGTCCAGGAAGGGGATCAGGTGGCAATGAAGTAGCCTGGAGAGAAATCCGGGCTCCCTGGAAAGTTCACCGACAGTCACAATGGAATTTGCTTTTAGCAAAGCTCAGAGCCAATCTATTATGATGTGGGAAGTTGTAGATGTGTTTAAGGGGGACGGGATGGAGCAGATGAGAGAGGCCGCATTGGCTGATGGGATGTCATTTCAAGACTTACTTAAACACATTAGGTTCTCTAAAAGTAAATAAATAAGTAAACCTTCAACAGCTCTTTTCTGGTTCAGAGGAAGGCTAGGCTGAGGCATAAGACCCAACGCCACCCCACACCCACCAGTCTAAAGTAGTTGCAGACACTTTCAACACTTTTTATGTCATGGGTAGAAAAGCAGAGAGCCAACCCCAGCCCAACCACAGGGTGTCCCCAGAAGCAACAGCCTTCTGCGCATGTAAGGCCTGAGGAAGGCTGTCCAGGCATTCTAGAGTGACAGTGAGAAAAAGTGACACAGTGACTCAAGCCATTGGAAACTAAGAATTCAAGGCTAGGTTGGGGTGAGGGATTAGTCAGGACATCCCTTAGTCTGCACTTAGAGAAATCAAGACAGTGAAGTGAGTCTTAGAGGTCCTGTCCAGTACAGGATGAATAAAACACTCTGCACACCCCCAGAGTCCCAGAACCCTAAAATACACATTCAATTTCTAAAGCCCTGCTCTTTGCCTCTCTACACTTCAAAACATTTCTCATTCTCTCTGCCTGTCTCTCTTTACCTGCCAAGGTAAACATGTAAAATCTATTCTACACAGAGAGGGTGGTCCACCCTCTGTCTTCTCCTCTTCCACAGGTAGCTGCTTATGGTGGACATTAAGAGAAAACATGAGCTCAGTGCGAATGTGGAGACCCCCGGGGCTGGGATGAGGACAAGTTGGCAAGTTCATCTCCTCGGTGCTTATTTCCCCAGTGAATCACTTCAGTCCAGTTGGCCATGATAACTCGATGCCTCAAGCTGAAACCCGAACACGTTCTTTGTTCCTAATTGTCCACCAGCCTCTACCCATCCCATCTCCCCACTTCTTTAGTGTGGCCACCAGTGATTATTATTAGGCTCTAGGAACACACAGTCAAGAAAACCAAAGCCAGGAGTGTCTAATTCTGGAAGGATACACCTCAGAACATCCCTGGTAACCAGAAGACACTTTTCCCTCAGGCCTTTCCAGGTCATTCCCTCCCAGAAGGCTTTCCTCTTTATAATCCAGATCAACATCTGTTTGGGACCTTGGAGCCAGCATTCACAGCCCCAGTGCAGACCAGAGGGCTCAAGTAGAGCAATTAGCAGGGTGATAAGAGAAGAAATTGCCACAGGATATCAAAAGGTTTTCTTGAGGCAGTCAGTCCAAAGAGCTTTCCCCCAGAGCCCTCAGGGAATAGGCACACAACACAGTCAGAAGAACCACGTAGGATTCCCAGCTCACCCAGCTCTCCCCTCAATCCAGCTGAGCACCCCTGCCGATCGATCCCTGAACCCCAACCATGGCTATGACCTGAGCACAGCTCTTTTCTATTTGAATAAAAACATGTGTTGGTCTTTTTAAAAAAGGAAGTAAAACCACAAACACATACTTCAGTCCTAAACCCCAAGCAGGAATGCCCACAGGTCAGCTGCCTTCAGCTGCCCAGGGCATCCAGGCTGCAGACAGTTCCTTCAGCTGGCAAGGAGAGGGGTGAGTCAGAGGTTTCCAAAGGGCCTCCGGCAGGATAAAGTCAGTCCATTAGGTAACTCTGTGCTTGGGATGAGGTGGAGGGCTAGGCGCCCTTGGAGGGGCATATCTCCCCCTCCCCAGCAGGATGACTCCGTGCAGTCAGGTTTGTTGACTTCCTGGGACATTGTCGTGCATGAGGAAAGGCTGGGAATCTGCCCTTTTGTGGCCCTCAGCAGCAGTTGGAAAGGCAGTGATTCCCCTGGTGCTGGGTCAGGAGCTCACCCCAGCCCAGATGCTTCATTCTCACTCGCTAGTCAGAGCTCAGTCCTCATTAAGATGCCAAGTCTGCGGCACTGGCCACTCACTGGACATTTTCCAGAGAAGCTTTAGCTCCTCCTCCCACCCGCCCCCCAGCCCACAAAGCGATTTCTCAGTCCCTGCTTTTTCACAACAGCTCAAAGGCAGATGCATCAATCCTTCTAAGGGCTGAAAACGTGACAAGAATGCCAAGGGACTCTGCTGACTCTTGCCCATGCCTGTGCCTGCTTCCCAGAAACACACAATGCCTCAGGCTTTCACCTGGATTCCTTTCTGGCAGTGGGGTTCACCTTGGACTTGGGAAGCCCAGGAGATAGAGATAGATCATAGATAAGCAAGATAAGAAACAGGACCCATGGTACATGCCTATTAATTACCTACAAGCAACTAAGTGTCTTGCTATCAGAGCCCCCACACCTGCTGTGTCCACCATAGCAGGTGACAGCAGGGAGCCTGTTTCCTAACTCCCCCAACTCTCCAGAGCACTTGAAAATGAAAGGTGGGTCTAAGGAGTCTTCCCAGTAATGGAAAGGGGTGGCAGTGCCTTGTTAGGGTTCCGATTTCAGCTGTTTTTACTTCTGTGGTTCTTTGAGTCCAAAAGTCCAGTTCTTCAAGTTCAGGGGATAGAATGACACATATTTTGAAATCGAGTAAGGAACTTGAGCAGAGTTTACATCCAAGAAGGTTGGGGTTTGCACTTTCCACGGTCCTGCCTTTCATTATTTGTTCAGTATTAACTGGTCCTTGGATGGGTTTGTTCTTCCCATAGTCTGAAGTCATTATTCTGTGTTTACCCGTAGGTGCCATCATTGATTCCCAAAAGAATCAAGATACATATTCTGTAGAATGGACAAAATAGAAAAATTGCCTCAAAGTAGAGGACAAGAGGAAGGGCAGATGAGAGATTTCCAAGGTGCCGAGGGCCTTCTGGCTTCATTTCTCTGCTGAGATCATCAACATGATCAGTGCACGCGCCTATGCCGTGCTACAGGAGGGTCACACATGCACAGCAGTGATGGTGCACCCCCTTACCTCCTCCTATCTCAAAACGAAGATCATCTTTGCATGGTCAAGGTGTTGTTCTCTGGAAAGCCAGAGCAGAAGCAGCACAGGCCATAGCTTACGTTAAGGGAATTTTGTTTGTGGTAATAATATTTAAGATTTTTCTGAGTTGTTAAAGTCCTATGATTTTCTGTCTCAGCAGCTTCTCTCTGTACTAGAGAAGGTATTTCTCTGTAGATATATATAGATAGATAGATAGTTTTATATATATATATATATATAAATATATATGCCAAACTGCCTTACAAGGTTTTTATTTTCTTTCTTTTTTTTTTTTTCTCTTTTTTTTAATTCAGTGTTGTATGTGTAGCAGGCACTTGAGTTTATATGAAGATGTTTGCTTCAAGGATGAAAGAAAGGAGTTGTGAGGTGGACAAGGAAGATGTGAGGCAGGAAGAGAGGAGGCAACAGGGTATGAATATTTGACCACCAGCCACCATCAGCCAAGAATGTCCAGGTAGATTGGGGTGGCCTTCCCCAAAGCATGGAGGATTTTGTAGATCTCCTTAATATTCAGCCGTTGCTGTGGTTCCCTCTGCCAACACCCCAGCATGACGTCATATACCTCTTTGGGGCAGACTCGGGGCCTTTCCAAGACACGGCCTTGGGTAATACACTCAATGACCTGGAAGAGTGAGAACGAGGAAGTTATACGCACAAGTTATAACCAAAGCCCAAAATTAGCCCTATGGCTCCCATCCAGGAAAAGGCAAACTCTCACTGAAGAACTTCAGGGTGAACCCAGATAGCCACAAGCACAGGCTAACTACTGGGCTGGGAAGAAGCACAGACCTTCTTGTCTGCCTGTGCATGGGTTATGGGGTCAGTGGCCAGCCAAGGCTGGCAGAACTCCCTGCTGCTCTGAGCACCATTTCTTGGGCCAGGCCCACACTGACATTGCCTTTACTTCACTCCTCTGCAGTTCCGAGTCTCACTGGGATTGCCCAATGCCTGCCACTTGGCTGTAGAGATCAGCTTTTGACTGCCTTTCCTCCACTTTTTAACCTGCATGGCTTTGAAACCCATTCAGGGAGCTCTGCATTGTCTGGCCCTTGCGTATCTGTTTCACCTTAGTTCTCATTTCTTGCCAAGCTCCCCTCTCACTCACAGCCTCCGTGTACATCACCATACTGGCCTCTGAGCATAAGACCCTTTCTCAGCAAGGTCAATCCTCCCCTGTTCTTTCCACAAAACTATATGCCTTGTTTCTTTTAAAATCTTTAATGCCTGGTAGCTAGAGAAAGACGGTTAACCTCACAGGGTCTTATCACCCTCATCTGTAAGATGGGAATCAAGTGTCTGCCTGTGCACCCCCAGGAGTGTTTTAAGGACCAAACTAGACAAGAAGTCTCAGCATATTGAAAGAGCGTCCACAAGACCGAGGAAGAAAGTAATACATTGCTGGGCCACATTAGAATCAAGTCTGTCATTTACAATTCATTTCTAGTTTCTCAAAGAAACTTTTTAAGACCCTTAAGGCTAGGCAAGTCCTGTATCACAGTTCAGGAATGTTATTTGTTTATTTTATTATTATTATTATTTTATATAATTCTTTTATTATTTATTTTTATTAGTTATGGACATACTTAATATGGAAACAACACATGTTGGTGCCATCCTTATTTATTTACTCATTTGAGAGAGAGTGAGTGAGTGTGTGTGTGTGTGTGTGTGTGTGTGTGAATGGGCATGCCAGAACCTCCAGCCACTGCAAATGAACTCCAGACACATGTGCCACCTTATGCATCTGACTTATGTGGGTACTGGGGAATCAAACCTGGCTCGTTAGGCTTCATAGGCAAGTACCTTAACTGTGAAGCCATCTCTCCAGCCCTTATTTGCTTATTTTTCCATTGGCATTATATTCATTATACATGGCACTAGGTTACAAAAGTACATTTTCATAAAGTACATATGTACCTTGTATTTATTCCCCTCATACAATCTACCCTTCCCTCTTTTGTACTTTTTTTTATTTTTTATTATTTTTTTGGAGAGAGAGAGGGAGAGAGAGAGGGAGAGGAAGACAGAGATGGGCGCGCCAGCAGTGTCTCAGCTGCTGTGAATGAAATCCAGATGTGTGCGCCCCCTTGTGGTCAAGTGAGGCATTGTGCCCTTGCGTCACTTTGCATCTGGCTAAACGTGGGACCTGGAGATTGGAACCGCTGGACATTAGAACCAGTGTTCTTAGGCTTAGGAGGCAGGCGCTTTAACCCCTAAGCCATCTCTCCAGTCCACTTTTGTACTTTTAAAACTAGACTTAAGTTTTAAATCACTTGGTTGTAGAGAAAAAAATGAAAAGAGTGCATGAAATTCCCATTGAGGCCCTTTCCATCTCTCCTGTTATTAGAGTATTACGTTAACATACTCCACTTGTTATAATGTATTAATACACATTACTAAACAAAGACCACGTTTATCTAAAACTCTTTAGTTTCTATCCTACTGTCCTTTTGCTGTTCCAGGATCCCACCCAGGACACCTAGTTATGTTAACTCATAATGTTCACTTAGGCAGCTCTGGTGTGCCAGATACTCCTTTACTAAACATGAATATGTGCATGTTCAGGCTTCTTCTAACTTTCAGGGTTTTTTTTTTAATGCTTTCTAACTCTACCCCTGTGGAACTTCAAGCAAGTTACACTAAACTTCAGGTTCTCCATTTGAAGATTGGTTATCATCATTAAAAAAAAACACAGTGATCTCTAGTTTGGTACCTAAGCAAATATTTTCTTTCTTTGTCCCACCAACCCATACTTAGTTGGACAACATAACTGCTTGCTTTCTATTTCTCTCTCTTTCTCTCCTTTATGCCTTCCTATACTGCTGCACAGTAGCATGTCTGTGTATTGCCTTAAGCTGACCTGGAATAGCTGACACTGTGTGGGTCTCTATGTGATT
The DNA here is from genome assembly GCA_036365145.1 of Orientallactaga sibirica. Classification (NCBI taxonomy): domain Eukaryota; kingdom Metazoa; phylum Chordata; class Mammalia; order Rodentia; family Dipodidae; genus Orientallactaga; species Orientallactaga sibirica. The sequence goes on along the minus strand of JAEOAD010000031.1, from coordinate 8,304,155 downwards.
ATATTTACCATGGAGTTTGTGATGGTCCACTATGCTCATTTTCTTTGTCAGTCTAGTGGGTCTCCAACTGTTAATATCACGTCCCTCATCTTCATCTCTATTCCCTCCACTTCTAGGAATAGGATTCATTTCAAAGTGCAATAACTGCTTAAGATCGAAGGAACTCAGCAGTGTATCTTCTAATGAGGGACAGTCCAGTTGTCAACTCCCACAGATAAGCCCATCACCAGTGACTGTCAGTACTTGGCTGCTGTCCTGAGCAGAGTCAGGGTGAAAGATAGGGACAGGAAGCCTGCACTCAAGGCCAGGCCCCACAAACACTCTGTTGCTGTGAGGCAGCTCAACTATTCAGGGCAAGATTCGGTGTAGACCAATGATAAGACATGGTACAGAGTTTCTCCTTTCCTTTAGTAACCAAACTCCATGGAGCTCAGTTCTGATGTATGTGTGTGAATGCTTGAATACATCTATGTGCCTGTATCTGCATGTATATATGTGTGACAACCCTAAGTAAAACAGCACCAATAAAAACGGATAAATGCTAACATACACTCTTTCCTTAGTTTTGAAGGTTGTTAAAGTGGTTTGCCCTACTTTGGGAACCACAGCCAGGCTCTATTGAATACCTGAATGGTAAGATACTACACATTTAAAGAAATGTCTTCTTTTCTGTGAAGTTTGTAATTCATTTAATTAAGTGGTCAGGACACACGAGTGTGGAGGAAAACAGAATTTCCAAGTGAAAGATTATGTTTAATTATTAAAATCAGGTGATGCTACAGTTCATGTTTTTCCAGAAAAGTGAGAACTATAGAAATGATAGCCATTTTCAGTAGGTTAGCTTGTGTGGGAGTTTAAGCTCCATACTGTTTAATGAACCATACTGAATTCCCTGGGGCAACTTGACTCTGTTCTACACACATGAGGGGCATCTTGGTGCATGTTAAGGGCAGAACATTACTCAGACCACAACACCAGCTGTCTACTTGCAATCTCTACTCCTTTTTTCTGTATCTCAACAGGTCTGTGTGTGAAAATTACGAAGTTACTAGTGTTTAAATTCTTAGAAAAGTGTCTGGAGTTAAATGGTATTTACTATGAAAGTGCATTAGTTATTATTTTAAATTGTTATTATAAATTGAAATTATGAAAACAGTATGCATCTGCTATTGTGCTGTTCTGTATGATTTATCTTTTTCTTGGACACCTGCTCATAGCTCTGTTAAATATATGAAATTGGCCTCCTCAATTCAGGAGCCCATGCGTACAACCCTGTGCTTGGGATGCAGAAAGCCTTTAAGGTCCCCATGTGCTGGACTTGCTACATAGTAGGTGTTTCCACAAGATGGCACAATTGAAAAACTCAGAGTCGTTCTTTGTTTTCCTTTTCTATCTTAGTGAGACATTTGTGATTTATAACTGTAGCAGAACAAACAGAACCGTGACTTGTGTCTCAATTTAGACATTGAATTTCATGCTCTTTTGACAATTATGCCACGTTTCCCACAGTTATAGTTTTTCCCCCCACTAAGAAGCCCTTTCCTCCTGCTTGTGCCTCCATTCACTTTGCAGGCTCAATATGCTGCTGGATGTTCTGAACACTGTGTGCAATTCCTGGTGTGCAAGATCTCCTATTAGACCTTCTCCCATGCCAAGATCCTGACATATCACTTTTGGTACCTCTGTGTTTGAGAGCTGAAACCATGGCTGCTTCCCATAGGTGAAGATTTCCCAAAGGATCACCCCGAAGCTCCACACATCACTTTCTGTGGTGAACTTCCGATACATGATGCTTTCAGGAGGCATCCAGCGGATGGGGAGCATGGTGTGTCCTCCCACCTAAAAAGGGTCAAGACAGAGGCACACAGAGTGACCAGAGGGTCAGAATTAGTCACATCTTTCTGCATTTTTCTTACACAGATGCACTGTTCATGCATTGTATTTATTTTAACCTAGTAACAAGTTTAGGGAAACTGTAGCAGAGGGTGAGTGGAGACGCTGGCCTCTATGACTATCATACTGGAAGAAGTTAAAGTAACAATTAGGGATAAGATTCCTTAACAATAAATATAAAGAAAGATCACAAGGTGATCCAAAGTGAGAGAAAAGATATTTATTTAAATCTATAGGGTTCTTTTTTGTTAAGAATATGGTACTGGGGTAAACTTTTAATAGCTTCCTTAAGAAGTCCAGGAGGGGGCTGGAGAGATGGCTTAGTGGTTAAGGCACCTGCCTGCAAAGCCTAAGAATGCCTGTTCAAATCTCCAGGTCCCACGTTTAGCCAGACACAAAAGTGATGCAAGCGCACAATGTTGCACATGCTCATAAGAGGGCGCACGTGTCTGGAGTTCATTCAGGGCAGCTGAGAAGCCCTGGAGCGCCCATTCTCTCTCTGCCTCTTCCTCTCTGTCTCTGTCTCTCTCTCAAATTAAAAACAAACAAACAAAAAAAGTCCAGGAGGAAGCTGAGAGTATAACTGAGTGAGCTGCCAAGTATCAGTGTTTATAGACATCAAATCAGACTCCTTGACCAAGGTGGTAAAGAATTACAGCTTTAGCTTCCACCTGAACGTCTTACCACAATTTAGGATGAGTATCTCACGTGAAGGGGACAGGGAGTTGCAAAATCCAATAGAAGCCCATGTGAAAATAAGATGTCTAGTGAAGAAAAGAAGAATTCACCCGAGTTCTTGGTAAGATTTCATACCTCAGGGAGAAGACAGTCTTTAAAATTAAACTAAGGAAGACATCAGCCCCTTGTGGATTTGCCAGTCAGAGAGACAGAAAGTGACTGTAGAAGGGCAGACACTCAGAGTATCCTTTACTGCAGATACCACTACAGAAATATTTAATATCTAGCAGTAAGAGGTATTAGCATAAGTGGAAGAAAAATTGCAATGTGTTTTACAACTCAAGAGCTCACTGCATCATTATTAAATAAAGCTTCCAAAATTGAAACTTTTGGTTAACACATTGAATTTTTTAAATAAAAAAGTGCTTGCCATCCTAGTTGTCATAGTACTGGAAAGTTCTATGTGGGTTGCTGGAGGAGAAAAGCCATCAATAATCTTTCCCAATTATGGATATACCCTGCATGCTACCCAACCAACTGGTGCAGACAGTTATGGCAGTAAATAACATCTCTCTTGATTGGATCTGTTGACCCACTCCATGTAAAAGAATTCATGCTGGTACTGAAAACCCAGCCAAAAGCCCATAGCTGAGAAGATTCTAGACTGTAGGTTGGGAGAGCTACATCTTTTTTTTTTTAATAAATGAAAATGTTGTGTACCCATAAAATTACCCTCTAAATATTTATATTCTGTTTCTGCTCATGAATTAGTGCTTCCCTCACAACTGGTAAGAGAAGCTTCTTTTTGTAGATGGCAGTGGATATTGGAGAGACTCACAATCCATTAATGTGCTGAGAAAGTGACTATTGAATGATTATGGCTAAGTAACATATCTCTATCATGCTCTCCATGGCTCAAGAAACATTGTGAAATAGGAAACAAAAAGACTGAAGAAGCCAGAGGTTGGAAAGGATTGCATTAGGACACTATCATCCACACAGGAAGTAACCTTTGTATTTATGACCTCACAATGGGCATCATTAACTCCACAGAACCTACACAATATGAAGCCCATCAAGACTTCACATGGATGATGGAGAAAGGCATAAAAATGACATCAAACAGAAGAGGGACTAATTGGAAAGAAGGGATTCAGTGGAAGTGAGCAGGAGTGGGTGGACAAAAGAAGGCAAGTGGGGGCTGGGGAAATAACTTAATAGTTAAGGAGTTTGGCTGTCTCTCTTTTTCTCTCAAATAAATAAATAAATAAATAAATAAATAAATTTTTTAAAAGAAGGCAAGTAGGAGAGATTATGATCAAATTACAGTATGCTCATTTATGGAAAATTGTTAAATAGTTGTAGAAAGTGCTTACAATTGATAAGAATTCTCTATGGCCTAACAAACTACAAACATAAACTTCCTTTTCCTGAGTGGGACAGTTGGAAGAAAAATAACAATGAGCACTAAAGAAAAAAATGACTTAACTTGAAAAATGGGAAAGCTGTTTGCCCTGTCCACCTGAAGAATCTTAGAAAATAACTGATCTTATGCAGTTACAGAAAACTTACTTCCAACCTGTGACTTTGAAATGATCATAGCTTTGAATAAAGTGTAAAGACATTGAACATGTTTCTTTCTGGGAAGTAAAGACACGGAATTCTCACTACATACTTCCTTTCATAAAATAAATAGCCAAAAATTAACAGAAGGTATAGTCTAAAAAAACACATTAACATGAGTCCAAGATATGACTTAGAATATTACAAATAATTCCTAGCAAATAAACAACAAAAATGTAATTTAAATCTAAATAATGGTTACTAATTTGGTAGCAGAAGGTAATACAATACTAAGGGCTTTCTATAAAGTAGGAACATGAGGTAAATAATATTACCAATAATGCTAATAGTACTAGCACTGGTACTGCTAATGTGATTATCTGAAATGAAATTTCCACATAGCTTCAACTATAAGTGCAGAGAAGAGTAGATACAGAAATAATTAAAAGCCTGATAAAGACTTTATCATTTAGAAAGGAGGGAAAAAGGAGCTTACAGTTACTAATCCATTATTGATTGTAACAATTCACATTTAAATATGCTTGCTAAAATTTTATAGCGGCTTTTAGAAGTATAGAGATAGAATGTAAAGCTTCCTAGCCATTTTAAGGAAACTAGAACCAAAAATCTTTAACTAATATAAAAAACTACAAAAAAAGAGAGAAATGGCAATAGTTATAAATAAAAAGCACAAGATGAAATGATGTGTGAGAAATTCACTTGTAGTCCATAAGTATGGAATATGCTACCTCTTAAATGAAAAAAATTTAACTTAAAACTATCAAGATTCATGTCATTTAGTAAGGCTGTACAAAAGTACAGAAAATATTGAAAATAAGAGGAATTCAATACAATCAATGAAATGCAAACAACAGGGGCTGCTTATTTGCATATGTACCTAATATGCACATAGGCATATATGTGTGTATATGTATAAACAGATTTATGTGGCAAGATACATTTCTTTTATTGATTATTTTCATACATTTTATATGTATGAAATGTATGTATTGTTTCATGTGTATTTCAAAAATAAATCTGAGCCAGGCGTGGTGGCGCACGCCTTTAATCCCAGCACTCGGGAGGCAGAGGTAGGAGGATCGCCGTGAGTTCAAGGCCACCCTGAGACTACATAGTGAATTCCAGGTCAGCCTGGGCCAGAGTGAGACCCTACCTCGAAAAACAAAAAAAAAATAAAAATAAAAATAAATAAATAAATAAATAAATAAATAAATAAATCTGAATGTCAACAGTTAAATATAAAATGGATTAGATATATCATACATACATCAAATTAATGCAATATTAAAATTTTGTAAAATTATGAACTTTAAAAATCCAACTAACACAACACAACTACGCACTATAGAGTGGATGCAGATCATAAGCATAAATAAATTGATGAAGCTATTATCATAATGGAAAACTAATGTATTTTTGTGTGTGGTGTGTATACATGTTTGTATGTGTATGCATACATGTGCATGCATGCATGTAGAGGACATATTTGATGTTGGATGTCATATTTGATTACTCTCCACCTTATTCTTTGACACAGGGCCTCTCACTGAACCTAGAGTTCCCTGACTTGGCTACAATAGCCAGTCAGTGAGACCCAAGAATTATATTTCTCCATCTTTCTAGCACTGGGATCACAGGCATGCACTACCATTCCTAGCATTTACAGAGCTTAAGTGGAATGAGGGTAGGGGAAAGAAAACATGAAAGTATGACCTAGTAGGAATATGATCAATATGCACTATGTTAAGTAAATAATTTTTTATATAAAAACACTATCTGGGGCTGGAGAGATGACTTAGTGGTTTAGGTGCTTGCCTTCAAAGACTAGGACCCAGGTTCAATTCCCCAGTACCCATGTAAGCCAGATGCACAAGGTAGCACATGTGTCTGGAATTTATTTGCAGTGGCTGGAGGTCCTGGCACACCCATTTTCCACTGCCTTGTCGCTTTCTCTCATAAATAAATAAATAAATATTTTAAAATTAAAAAATACTATTTGGTAAAGAAACAAAATAAAACTGAAGCAATTTAGTATATTGCTACCTAAAAATCCTATTTCTATAACCCTATGGAATATAATTGACATAATTTTTAGAAAAAAAATGTACCACTTAAAAACATTTATTTTAAAAATAACAAAGTAGGGGCTGAAGAGATGGCTTAGCTGTTAAGTTCTTGCCTGTGAAGCCTAAGGACACCGGTTTGAGGCTCAATTCTCCAGTACCCATATAAGCCAGATGTACAAGGTGGCACATGCATCTGGAGTTTGTTTGCAGTGGCTGGAGGCCCTGTTTTGCCCATTCTCTCTCTCTCTGTCTGTCTGTCTCTCTCTCTCTCTCTCTCTCTCTCTGTCACTCAACAATAAACAAAAATTAAAAATAACAAGATATAAGTAAACTAAGTAAGGATTCAATTTTAAAAGGTAGCTAGGATTCAAAAACAACTATAAATAAAACTATAAGTAATAAATAATGACAAGATAAAATAAATCCAGATTGGTTGGAATCAAACACAATCAAACTAAGCAGAAGTTAAAAGGGCAGAATTCCCACCTATCCTACATAATCAATTGCTATTCTTTCTGAAGTTATACAAATGCTTAGCATGGTTAAAAAGTATAAAAGGAGAAAACTGCAAAATTCTAAGAATCATGTAACAGTGATTTGAAAATATAAATGCAGTGATTGGTATCCTAGGAATTATGAATGAAAAATTGAGAAGGTAGAAAATTTGAACACAAAACTGTGGTAGTTTGAATATATGTCCCCCAATATATTCAGTGTTTTATTATTTTATAGTTTGCATCTGCAATCACCTTGCTAGAGGCAAGGTCACTGGGGGCCGGTCTTCAGGTGTGGTGATGGTTTGAGATTCCATTGTAAAGATATGCAAATGTGCCTAGCAGGAGTTCCTGCAGTGTGCTGTGTGACCTTTTGGCTGTAGTTTTACTCTGTGTGCTGTGGTGGCTGGTTGGCTTTCTCTCTCTCTGCTTGGCTCTGTGAAGGCAGGCCACTTCTTCTGCCATTATGGAACTTCCCCTGATCTGTAAGTTTCAATAGAGGACTTTGTTGGAACTGGGCTACTGGCATAAAGGATGGCTACGTTCTGCTATCCAGGCCCAGAAAGTTTGATCAAGGTTAAATTTGTAATGGACTGATGTGCTTGGCTAAAGATATCGGACTGAGATTTTAAGATTTTAAGCTAGAAAACTTGAAGCAAGTTAAAAGTAGAGGCATTGAGACTGGTTTAGCTGCTATTGTCAACTGCATTAGCAATCTTAAGGAAGGTGGAAGGAAGGTGGCCTGACTTGATTTACATTAAAACAATGGAGAGGATGCCTGAGGAAAGACTGTTAGAAATGCAAATTCTTGGAAAGAGCTGACTGGAGAAGGAACCTGCTTTTCAAGGCTATGATTTATTTTGTCCCTGGATTAAGAATATGGCTGTGTCCTGCACACCTGGTATTAGTTTTGGAAGCAGGAAAAATGCATGGAGTGGTCATGAATTGCACACGGTTCCAGGAGCTGCTGCTGAGATGCGGCATGAGGCAGGGCGTGAAGACCCTCAGGAATAGGCTGGAAGAGCCTTTTGGAAGATGGACCGTGGTTTGCATGGAGACCTGAAGATGTTTTGGATATACCAGGACTGTGCAAAAGGGCTACCATGGAGTGCAGTGTTGGCATGGGATGAAAGTTTTCCCTGGTGACTCTGCCTAGCTGGAGGGGCGTAATTGGAAAACCTGGAGACTGTTAGTCTCTGGTTATATTGAACTTGAACTGCAGAAGTCTGATGACTGCTGATGTTGGTTGAGTTTGCATTGTTTTAGTTTTTCCTTGCTGTGCCTTATACCAGTTAAAAATGTTTACTCTGTGCCTTTACATGTTGAAAGTGTTTAACTTGTTTGATTTTACAGGACTCACTATCTTAAGTTGATCAAGACTGTGAGAACCTTTGAAATTGGACTGAGTACAATTTACAATGTGTGATAGTTATAAATCTATTGGGGGCCAGGAGCTAAATATATTGGGGGCCAGGGGCGGAATGTGGTAGTTTGAATATATGTCCCCCAATATATTCAGTGTTTTATTATTTTATAGTTTGCATCTGCAATCACCTTGCTAGAGGCAAGGTCACTGGGGGCCGGTCTTCAGGTGTGGTGATGGTTTGAGATTCCATTGTAAAGATATGCAAATGTGCCTAGCAGGAGTTCCTGCAGTGTGCTGTGTGACCTTTTGGCTGTAGTTTTACTCTGTGTGCTGTGGTGGCTGGTTGGCTTTCTCTCTCTCTGCTTGGCTCTGTGAAGGCAGGCCACTTCTTCTGCCATTATGGAACTTCCCCTGGATCTGTAAGTTTCAATAAATAATATCCCTTCCTCCATAACTGTGCCTGGTCTGGAAGTTCATCTCAGCGAACCTGAAGCTGTCTGCTACAAAAACAAATTGTAAAAAAATACTGTGGGGCTGGAGAGATGGCTTAGCGGTTTGGGCGCCTGCCTGTTAAGCCTAAGAACGCTGGTTCCAATCTCCAGGTCCCATGTTTAGCCAGCTGCAAAGTGATGCAAGGGCGCAATGCTGCACTTGCCCACAAGGGGGTGCATGCATCTGGAGTTCATCCACAGCAGCTGAGAGGCTGCTGGTGCTCCAATTCTCTGTCTCCCTCTCTCTCTGTCTCTCTCCAAAAAAAAATAAATAAATAAAAATACACAAATAGTCTTCTTTGCATGTTTATGTGGTGTGCATATGTTTGTGTGGGTACATGTGTGTGTAGATGTGTGTGTGAGGTCAATGTAGCGTGTCTTACTAATCACTCTCCAACATAATTTTTGAGACAGGGTCTGTCAGTGAACCTGCAACTCACTGATTTGGCTAGACCGGCTAGCCAGCCAACCTCTAGTCTCTGCCTCCCTAGTGCTGAGATTACAAAGGCACACTTGTGTGCCATTTTATGTGGGTGCTGATGATCAGAACTAGGGTCCTCATGCTTGCAAGGCAAGCACTAGACAGACGAATCATCTGCCTATCCCGCAAAAGATGATTTGTACATGTGAGTTCTACTAAACTTTTCCTATCTGTATTTTTACATAGTGAAATTATATAATCATTCTCACACTACTAACAGTAGCTTAAGTTTATCTAAAAATAAAATAAGCCTAACAACATTCAGTCTTAAACATACAAATGCAGATAGTAAAGTTTTTTTGTTTTGTTTTTGTTTTTCAAGATAGGATTTTTGGTCCAGGCTGACCTGGAATTAAATATGCAGTCTCGGGGTGGCCTCAAACTCATGGCTATCCTATTACCTCTGCCTCCCATGTGGTTGGATTAAAGGCATGCACCACCACACACGGCTTTAGATAGCAATATTTTAATCTGCATATGTGTAAAACTGTTATGAATATAATCTATGAATCTGAATAACATCATATAAAATCTACACTATAGCACAAGAATCCCAACCTTATGAAATCAGCTCCATTTGCTACATGAAAGGATAAAAGAAGAAAAAGCAATCTTTCAGCAGATGCTAAAGCTCTCCAGTCTTTTTTTTCTTTTTAAAAGCCCTAATCTATTAGTAAGAGAAGGAAACTTCCTTTATTCAACACATTAAATAACCTACTCACTGATAAAATATTAGACATGTGGGAGGGACATCTTCTATCACTGATTATATGTAACACTGTCCAGGAACTCCCAGCTAGTGCAATTAACTGAGAATAACTCTAAGGAAAAGATGTTAAAACACAAGGATCAAAACTATCTGTTGTCTGAGTATAATAGGGCTGATCGAAACAATTAACTAAAAAGTGATTAAAGTTAGTATATAATTTAGATAGGTCCCCGGGTATGAAAGAAGTGCAATAGTCGAACTATTCTAGCAATACCATAAAAATTCAAAATAGATTTTGAAATGAAATTGTGTATAACATCAACAAAAATGTTTACAACTTCAGACATAAATCTTAGCATAAAATGTAAGGGTCGTTTAGATAAAATTGTCACAACACATAAAGGGAGCTCCAAATAAATGAAAAGTTTTCTCAGTTCCTTGGATAAAAATAAACAGCACAGTAAGTTTCTCATTATTTAAATTTCAGCTAAAAGCTTAATACAATACAGACCTTGTTAAAAAGTCACAATGGACTAGTATGAAAATTGACAAGATGAATCCAATATTCACCTAGTGTTGTGATGACTTGATTAAATATTTGTTAAAAGAGAACAATGATGGAGGCATGCTCTGTCAGAGAGCACGTTTCATCAAACTATGTAATGAAGACACTGTGTTTGACATAGTGATAAACAAACACCAGAGCCTAGGAATAGAACCATATATAAATTCTAGAATTTAATACATGAGATGATGAGTTAGTAATTAAAGTGTTGGGATAATGAACTAGTCATTAAAAAATATACTTAGATACCTACCTCACACCATATACAAAAATCATTTCCAGATGGATTAAAGAGCTAAACATAAAAAACAAAACAATAATAATATTAGAAGAAAACTTAAACAAAATATTTGTATAACCTCAGGAGTGGAAGGCCTTCCTATATAACATATGATTAAGAAGCCACAAAGATTTATAGATACAACTTTGGAAAATTTTGCATGGCAAAAGATAAAATAATCATAATTAACAGACAAATGGCAGTAGCTGCAACATATGTAAAGACAAGAAATTATTATTTTTATCATCATTATTAATTTCAACTTTTAAGACAGGACATCACTAAGTAGTCCCAGGTTGGCCTGTAATTTTCTGTGTAAACCAGACTGGCCTCAAACTTTTAGCAATCTTACTGTCTCTGCCACCCAAGTGCTGGGACCAGAGAAGGAATTAAAATCCATATAATCCAAAGTGTTCCTTCAAATGAGTTAGGAAAAGCAACACAACATACAGATGAGTAAAAGATAAGAACAGAGGACTCATAAAACAGCCTCAAGTGGTCACAGACACATGAAGAAATGCCAGTTAAGACAGCACAGACAAATTTTAATGGCAGCTGATAAAAATGAAAAGAATGGATGCTAGCTTTTACTTTGAAATGATATAAGAACTCATCCTTCTGTGTGACTGGTGAGGCTGAGACCCCATGCCAAGGGCAAATTCTTTTCAGAATCCACACCAAAGATGTAAGTTTGCTATAATCCAGCAAATTTCACTGTAAGGGGGTCTTAGAAAAATATTTGCTTGTGTGTATGCAAAAATATTTAGTTGAAGAACTTTATTTTATGGTTTCTAAAGGCAAAAATGTGTGTGATGTAAAGGTGTAAGTGTTGACTTAAAAAGGAATGTAATAAAGACATGTGTACTAATATGTAAGCATGCCCAGGAATTAGTAAACAAAAATGCAGTTCATTAATACACTTGACACTCTCATTCAAGTAAAAATAGGTATATGTACATATAAGCAAATTTGCAATGATTGTATGTAACTTTTTAAAAGTGTCAAAAAGTTCCAGAAAGCCAGTAAACTAATAGTTAGCTCTAAAGATGGAAGTGATGAGACAGGGTCTCTGAATAAACAGAGAAAAAGTTCCAATTTTTACTGTATGTACTTTTGTGCTGTTTGTAATTTTATGATTATGTGCCACATTTGAAAGTTTCAAAATAAAAGGAAAAAATAAACATGAATTGACAGAAACCATCAGACCTAATTTAAGTCCGCATCAAAAGATATTAAAATAATACCCTCGATGAATGATTTTAAGTAGTAGACTTCTCCAAATCCATGCTGGTATGTGTATCAGCTGATAGTTTTTACATAAATCCCAGAAAAGCATTTCAAATTGAAATCTTCATGTTCACAGAATAAAAAATTCAAAGGTGCTGGGTGAGAACTGAGATGGACCCAAGTGCTTTTGCAAGACAGGTGTCAGAAAGGCATTAACTTCTCCCTGTGCCACTTTAAGGAGCATCTTACCAAGATTCTCATCAAGTGGCAGTGCCAATATAGGTGGCATTCCTATTTCATTCCCCAGGAGTGAGGTATGTGATGGGGTAAAGCTGGTTAAAAAAAAAAAAAAATGGAAGTCAAGAAGCCCTGAATTTTGGTATGATTTCTGACAAGCACTTAACCCTTCTGAACTTCACTGTCTTTATCTTCAAAATAGGCATTCAGCAACAGGGCTTCCTAAGGTGAGAACAAAATGCCATTAGATATCAATACGGGCAAACGTACACACCAGGTGCAAGAATCATTCTCTGTCCTCATCTTTACAGACCCTGGAAGCATAACACATTTCATTTCCCATAGTTCCCTTATTCCCCTTAAAAATCCATGCCGATTTCCCTCCAACTTGGATGTCATACTTCCATACTGAGGCAACCCAGCTTAAGGAAAGCAGTGATCAAATAGTTCACAATTAAGAAGGAGGAGGAGGAGGGGAAGAAGAAGAAGAAGAGGAAGAGGAAGAAGAAGAGGAGGAGGAGGAAGGAGAAGGAGAAGAAGAACAACTAGCACTAGAGAGATTTCTTAGTGGTTAAGACACTTGCCTGCAAAGCCAAAGGACAAGGTGGCACATGTGTCTGGAGTTTGTTTGCAATAGCTAGAGGCCTTAGTGCATCCAGTCTCTCTCTCTCTCTCTCTCTCTCAAATAAAAAAAAAATATTTTTAAACCCACTGACAAATATCTCCATCCTAAAATCTACCCAGACACATAATAGCCAGAAATCATAGTCTCAATGTGAAGAAAAATGCTGAGTAATTACTAATGATAGTATATGCATTCCTTATCTCATCCTCTCTCCATTCCTGTGTAATAGATGCCTCTATTATCCCCATTTCACAGATGAAGATAAGGTAACCTGCCTAAGCATAGTATAAAATAATATTAGCTATTATTCTCAGCTTTCAATGAGATACCATAAGGATTTTAAAGTTAAACCTTAAAATAGGAGACATAAAAGAATAAGGAAGGGAAAAGATCCCAAGAAATGATTGTAGCAACAAAATGAGCTCCACCTGCTCTGGGATACCTTCTACTACTCTAATCCTGTCCTTCCTCGGTCATCACACATGTCCCAAACAGAAAGGTTAGAAGTTAGGAAAACCTAGGAGGGAGTTTTACTCACAGGAGACTATGTCTACGCACGGAGGTCAGGATGCTTGAGTTGTTTAGAGGTCTACCCAAAGGAATTCTATAGTCATAGGGTCCTTTGTCATTGTCACTGGACCAAGCCAGGACTCCATAGGGGTCTTTGCTTCTTGGGTTGCCATGCATGCTAATATAAGACTATAACCCTATTTGAATGATTAAGTCTTTTTGCAAAATAAAATAAAATCACTCTACACATACTGAGCAGAAGGAGAGTGGCACTGTCTCTATAAAATTTCCTTTAAACCCACAGGCCAGATGGATTCTGGACTCCAGACTCCAGGTGAGGACATGAGAGAGAGTGGACCATCTCAGGCTTCAAATATTCAGTCCAACTTTACCCACTAGCGAAAAAACTACAAAAGAAAGTCAATTAAATGCTTGAAAATCTAGCCAAAGACAGCCAGTCTCTGAGACCTCAGGACCTTATGTGTAAGTAGCTCCTTGACAGGGGAGTGCCCTTGACTCCTTGTCCATTAATATTTAACCAAAGGTTTTCACCGATATCCTTCCCAACACTTATGTAAGACTTCCACATTAAAATATAGGATGCTCAGTTAAACATATTTCAATAACTAAATTTTAGTAGAAGTCTGTCTAAAATACTGCATAGGACACACTTAGAACAACAACAACAAAAGAAACATGTATTTTGTCTAAAGTTGTCTAAACTGTAAAAAGGCACCCTATATTTTTATTTGCTAAATCTGACAGCTCAACACTTCAGATCCATGTTGGGAATTCAACTATACAGAATTTGCAAGGTATTCTGTGTATGCTCCTTGCCCTCCTTCATCTTCTCCTCTTCCTCCTCCTCCTTCTTCTCTTTATTCTCTCCCTTGTTCTAAAGGAGACAACTGGGCTGTATCATGTTTGGCAAAGCTTTCCTCACTCCTCCTATACTCTCCCAGCCTCTATTCCACCTAGTCCTCAGTGGCATCTTATGGGCAGTGAGCTCAGCAGAGAAAAGACTCTACAGCTAAGGTTTTTCCTCCATAGAAACAGGTCTGCCACCTTCTAACTTCTGCAGATTCTTGAGCAAATCATTCGTCCTGCCTGAGTTTCAGTCTCCTTAGCTTAGAATTTACCCAATAACCACAATTACCTTTCATTTTGGCTTGTCTAGCACGTTTATTAGAAATGCAGATTACTAGGTTTGACCTCCAAGTGCACTGAATTATATACCAGGGGACATCAAACTGTAGCCTGTCTCCTATTACTGCAAATAAAATTTTACTATATAGGGTCATGCTCATTATTGTCATGTTGTCTATAGCTGAGTTCATGCTGCATGAGCCAAGATTTAAACAGTTGAAAAAGAAAGTACCTTAATGTTGTGACAGTGGCCACTTTCAAAGACTAAAGTAGTTGCTAATGTTGTCATTTACAGAGGTGGTCTGATAAGTGCTGAATTAACCTCAAAGTGATAGGACTGAAAGCAAGCTACACTTTTTAAAAGATATTTTATTTATTTATTTTATTTATTTGAGAGAGAGAGAGAGCAAGAGGCAGAGAGAAAGAGCAAATGGCACTCCAGGGCCTCTAGCCCCTGAAAACAAAGCAGCACAAGGTGGAACATGTGTCTGGAGTTTGCTTGCAGTAGCTGGAGGACCTGGTGCACCCATTCTCCACCCCCATCCTCTCATCGGCCTCTTTCTAGATCTCTCTCTCTCTCATACAAAAATAAATAAATAATTTTTTTTAAAAGTATACTCTCTGATACTTGACCAGGTAGGTAGTCTTGATCAGATGCAACTCAGAAGTGCTGCTTTGTGGTTCATTCTGCGACACAGCAGCAGACAAAGCCTGTCCGCCTCTCTTTATGTGATTAAGACTGATCTGTCGATTTGGTCTGATCACTCTGTAATTTTCCCTTTCACCTAGTATTTTAGCAGCCACTGATGATCATTGCCCAAATCCAGTATTTCATTAGTGTTTACAAAAAAGGTGACATTCTAATTGCAGCATCACCTCTGCATATATTAGGTGGAAATCATTTATAAATAAAAGCTCCCCTTCATCAACTATGTGGCTATACTGATAAATACACAGGGCAGACAAGATGGCTGCTTGACTCTTTCTCTTAACTTACTAGCTTTTAGAACAACAAATTCATTCCCTGTTGTTGTTTGAATGGGCAATATCTGCTAAAGGCTCATGTATTTAAACACCTGCCCCCTCCCCCAGCTTGTGGCAGTGTTTCAGAAGGCTGTTGAGCCCTTAAGAGGTAGAGCTTTGTTAGAGAAAGTGGCTCACTGGGGGATGGCCTATAGAGTTTTATAATCTGGCCCCACTTCCTAGCTGCTCTCAGCTTCCTGAATGCAAATACAATGTAACTAGCCAACCCACACTCCTGCAGTCTTCCCCACTAAGGTGGATGGACTGTATCCCCACAAATGGCAAAGCAAAATAAGCTCTTTGTCCTTTAAATTGCCTCTTGTCAGTTATTTGGTCACAGCAACAAAGAAAGGCTATGGAGTGGGAATTCCAGGCTGCTGGGTGACAAGCCCTTGCTCTGATTTAGATGGTCCTGTGGGAAAACACACTGTAAACATGAAACTTCATGTCTCAGGCGTGCAATACATGATCACTGATAGATTACAAAAATTGATATAACCAGCATTCCAAAGGTCACTGTGATGGTTAATCTATGGTTGTCAACTTGACAAGATTTAGAATCACCATGGAAACAAAGTGAACTGAGGTAGGAAGATCCACCAAAATGGTGGGTAGTGCCATTGCATGGGCTGGGAGTTCTGAACTGTATAAATAAGACAAATCAAGCTAAGCACCTCATTCAGCTCTCTCTGCATCCTCCCTGCTGATGTAACAATGTGGCACTTGCTTCCTGCTCTACCACGCTTTCCTGGACACAATGGAATTGCCCTCAAAACTGCAAACCACTGGGCGTGGTGCTGCACACCTCTAATCCCAGCACTAGGGAGGCAGAGGTTAGGATAACTGCTTTGAGTTCAAGGCCAGCCTCAGCCTACACAGTGAATTCCAGGTCAGCCTGGACTACAGGGACACCCTATCTTGTGAAAAAAAAAAAAAAAAAAAAAAACTGAAAGCCAAAAATAAACTCTTTCCTTTAGCTGCTTCTGGTTAGATACGTTGTCCTAGCAATAAGAAAGTAACTGATAAACAATGAGAGTTTAGTTTTGTTTTGTTTTGGAAAAGTATTATAAATGCTTGTTTTTTTAAAAAACATATAGTTGAAGTTTTTTGGTTTTCAGTGTTGTTGTTTTTTTCTCTGTGGACATAATGCTTCTGTGTGTTTCATGTGTGTGAGTATGGGCATGAAGTTCAGATGACAACCTCAGGTGTCAATTCTCACCTTCCACCTTATTTAAGGAGGATCTATTGTTGACCACTGAGTACACCAGCTAACTGGCCCACAAGCTTCTGAGAACTCTCTATTTCTGCCTCCTTCCCATCTTACCGTTATATTTCAGATTTCAGGTGTTTGCCATTGCGTCTGGCTTTGTATGGGTTCTGGGGACTCAAACTCAGATCACCATGCTTTTGTGGTAATCAGTTTTACTCACTCCTGCCCTGTTGCAATTATATTGATACTACATATCCTCCTAACTTTGACCAGTGCAAACCTTTTAAAATTGTACCTTGGGCTGGAGAGATGGCTTAGCAGTTGAAGCACTTGTCTGTGAAACCTAAGGACCCAGATTCGATTCCCCAGTACCCATGTAAACCAGATGCACAAGGTGTCACATGCATCTGGAGTTCATGTGCAGTGGTTAGAGGTTTAGGCACACACATTCTCTCTATCAGCTTCTTTCTGAAATTAATTAATTAATTAATTAATTAATTAATTGATTTAACATTGTAACTGTACCTTCTCATATAACCCAAGCTGTCATTGATAGCAACTTTGAGCTCTGATATGAAAGAATATTCTAGGCTACACTTGTAACATTTCAAGTCCATGCTTTTGAAAGACATTTTAGTGGATCCTTTTAGTGGACAATGAAATTAAGGAACCATGAGCTGGGCGTGGTGGCGCACACCGTTAACCCCAGCACTTGGGAGGCAGAGGTAGGAGGATCACCATGAGTTTGAAGCCACTCTGAGACTACATAGTGAATTCCAGGTCAGCCTGGGCTAGAGTGAGACCCTACTTCGAAAAAAACAAAAAACAAAAACAACAACAAAAAAATTAATTAATTAATGAAAGAACCATAATATAGATCCTAGTAGTACTAATTGTAACTAGGGTAGCCATTATTTCTGGTTTCTTACAGTGGGAAATTCAAAATCAAGAAAGACAGATTTCTCACTTATTCCACACCCCAAGAGTGAAAACTTAGGGATCAAAGGGAGGAATTCTATGAAAACTGGATCAGGTATTGAAAATGATTATCTCTAGTGACTGGGAAACAAACCCTTTTACAAGGTGAGTAGTCTTCAATTCTTTTCAAAGAAGAGAAGAGGAAGTAAACCTAAGTGATGGTGGCTGAGATAAGATAAAAATAATTTTTGATGAAACTAATACGTGACTTTAGACAAATGGATACAGAATAGTTTAGAAACTTGAGTCACATTTGCATAACAAAATTTGGTTCCTTCCCTACAGTCTGTTTATTATGAATAAAATTTCTCATTCTTGCATCTAAAAAATAGAAAGGATAGGATCAATCTTGAATCATTCTTATTTTAACAAAAATATTTTAATAAATAAATATACCAATTGAAACATATGGGATGTATTTCCATAAATATTTTACATTTATATTCATCAAAAATCATGATATATAGATATTACTTTGATCAACTGTCCATTTTTGTGAATTACTAATAATTGTAGTGATATTTAATCCAAAGAAATTCTTAGCATTTAGAAACTTGATGGTCATTGGACATTAAAATTAAATTTAAATCTTCATACATATTTTTGTCACAGTAAACTGTGATAGAGAGGCCAATAAAAGGCTTTCAGGCATAAAAATAAATTACATAAAATAAAATTCAGCAGGCTAACTGGAATAAAAATATAAATTCAAGAAGAAAAAGGAGCCATGTAAAACTGGCTGTTTAAGAACTTGTTCATGTGTTTAATAGATGATGTACCAAATTGCTCTGGTATTTAAAGTTCATTAGATGCATTAAAGGAATGATATTTTTTTAATGTCAATGTTTACAATATTCTGGAATTGGCAGCCCTTGCAACTATTTAAAACTATGTTGAAGATTTTCAGTGGCAACTTCAAATGTGCAAGGGTCATTTATAGCCTTTCAAAATTCTTTTGGAGAGTTAAGGTCTAAAGACTACATATGGAGATGAAATTTAGCTTCTCTCTTGTCTTTCCTAAGCCTATCTATCATCCACCTAAAGGAGAGAAGTGGGGAAAGACAGAGGATGAGCAGTACCCCAGCCCACACCCTTCTTTCACTCCAGCCCTGCCTCCTCATATTAGTCCTTGCCTTTGAGGACCAGAAGTAAGTGGTGCAGCTGATATTGAAAGTGAATTTTTTTTGCAGATGATCCAGCTCCATTTCCTGCTGGACATGCAGGGATTTCCTCCCTAGACTTCTACTTCCTCACCCACAGTGCTCCCCTCTCTTCTAAGGCAGACTTTCTTAACAGGAATTTGTCTTGTGCATTTCTGTGAAAGGATTCTTATTTTGCTATCATTGGTGATAGCTCCATTGCTTTAGGTTAAAGAGAAACTCAGATATGCTCTAGAAGGCTCTCAGGCTTCTCTGTGTAGTACAGAAACAAGGAGGCAGGTTGGTATTTAAAAAAAAAAATTGCACAAAGTCCTCTTCTTATTCAGAGATTCAAAACATCCATTCTCAATCAAATCTGGTGAAAAGTGAAAAGATGCAGGCACCCATTTTCCACACAGCAAAACTGAGACTCATCAAAGGTGAGCAGACACATCCACAGGATATTTCTGGAACCAATTCAAGCTCCTTCTGTATTGATTGATGAACACAGGCTGAGCCAGAACTTCTTGAAGTACATGAGAAGATACCCTATCCCTGGTGGAAAGTCAACTTTGAACAATTGTAAAACCTTTGCAACGTATGTTAATGATTGTGATGATTAGAGTCTGGTTGCCAACTTGACAGGATTTACAATTACTATGGAAACAAATATCTTGGGATTCTTTTAGGGAACTTTTAGATTAGGACCCACCCTAACTATGGGCAGCACCAACCTGTGGGCTGGGATCTTGCACTGAGTAAAATGGAGAAAGCTAGCTGGGTAGAAGCATTCATCACTCTCTCTTCTTCTTCCTCCCTCTGCTGACATAAGGATGTGATGCAGGCTTCCTGCTCCTGACCTTCGTTCCCCACCATGATGCACTTCCCCTCAAAACTCTGAGTCAAAAATAAACCCTTTCCTTCCTTAAGCTGCTTCTGGTCAGGAATTTTTTTTCCCAGAAACAAGAAAGTAAAAGAGTTGTAAAAACTTTGCAATAGGGCTGGAGAGATGGCTTAGTGGTTAAGGCACTTGCCTGCAAAGCCAAAGGACCTAGGTTTGATTCCCCAGGGCCCACGTAATCCAGGTGCACAAGATGGGGCTTGCGTCTGGTGTTTTTTGGCAGTGGCTGGAGGTCCTGGTGCACCCATTCTCTCTCTATCTGCCCCCCCCGTCTCTAATAAATAAATAAAATTAAATTTAAAAAAACTTGGCAACAAATGTAAATGACCAAATCACCTAACTAGAAGATTGTCACATATGATAAGTGCCATTAATTGTCATTTATTCAATTTTAATGGTTCTTGATTGCATTTCAGAGAAAATTCTCCATATGCATAAAGAAACAATACAAAGCTTAGGATATGTCTCCTTCATTCCCCAAGATGTCAGCTTCTCACAAGCTCCAGTGGGATTTGCCACTTGCACAATCCTCTGACAGGTCTGAGAGGAACATCAGTTAGGGTGGGTCATAACTTGGAATATGACCCAAGCTATAGTGCCAGTATCCACCACTACAGTTGACAATACCAGTGTCACATTTTATCCAGAGTGTGAGAACTTCACACACAGGGCATGCATACCAGTGTTGGCTGCATGTACAAGATTGTGTGTACATGCATCCACACATTGGACAAAGGATTTCAGAGTAAGTGTATGTAAAGCACAATCTGTATGGTTTGTGTGAAAAGCTGCAGATATAGACATGAGCCTTCTGGCCAAGCCTTGATCACCTGGGTGAGACCTCCTTTTACTGGAAATAATGGCCTACATGTAGAAAGAAAGGGCCAAAGTCCTCCTCCAACTTGTCCATCTCAAGACAGCAGAAACAAGTGAATATACTCCAAAGACAGCAGAAACAAGTGAATATACTCTAAGCTGGTTGACTACTTTTGCTGACAGGTCCACAGCTTTCTAGATTGACATAATCCTGGGAATGAATGCTTCTCCCTGCCCTCTCTCACCAATTGCTTGGTTCTCTTAGCAGTTCCCTCCCCATGTATATGGGAGGCCTCCAGAGCCTTAGAAACAACACTCTTCCCTTCACAGTTTCTCCCCCAGCTCCTTCCTTTTATCATCCTTCCCCTCTCCCTAGACCTTCCTCTCTCTTCCTAGACCTCTACTCCACTGCTCTGAGTTGTGGGTGCTGTATGTTGAGTCCACTATTCAGCCTTCCTCCCAGCCTGACTTGTGCATTCACTAAGTATCTCTCGTGGCAAGCCTACATTTTCTCCAGATGCCATTTGGAATCCAAGTGTATCTTTGGGAGCTCAGTGCTACCTGTAACTGAAGCCTGTCATGTTCCTCAAATCCAAGGTTCTTAAAATCTAGGATTTGAAAGGAGAGAAAGCACTGAAGCTATCACTTCTCAGGCTAGATTCTTAGAAAGCACTTCATACCATCTTCAGACATGAAAATTTTGGCCAGAAGAGAGACAATGACAGGGTTTTATTCTTATTTTTAATGTAAATATATTGCTTGAGTACAGTATATATGATGTAAATTACACAAATGAAAAATGCATACATTGAGTCATATTAAGATTAAATTTGATCCTACAGCATGATGATTAATCTTCACTGAACTTGACGGGTTTTAGAATCATCTAGGAGACACACCTCTGAGTATGTTTGTAAAGGTGATTACAGACAGGTTTAACTGAAGGGAAGACAACTTGAATGTGGGCAACACCATCCAATAGGATGGAGTCTCCAACTGAATAAAATCAATAAATATAGGAAGTACCAGCATTCATCTCTCTCTGCTTCCTCACTATGGACACCTCACATTCCCAACCATGACTATACTCAAATCATAACTCACAATAAACCCTTCCTTTCCTTGAGTTGTTTTGTATGTTGTCACAACAATGAGAAATATTACTATTGAGAAATTAGCTTCTTTCAAGGAACATTCAGATCTCCTTGCTTCATTTGGGTCTTATCCTTCCTCAATCTAAACAGACATTCTCCCACCTTTTCATACATGGACATCAAGTCACTTGGTAAAACTGTATTTCTCCAGTTTGTGTTGGTAGATATATTGGTGAGAATGTTCTTTGGATTTAATATCCATGATATGTGAATGTGAACTTACATATAGGTGCCTGTCTGTGGATGTGCTCCAGATGTATAAACTCTCTGGTTTCATACCAGCGGAAGCCAGCATAAGACTCTGAGACTTTTCTACAGTGAAATCAGACCTCTGACTTATCAAATCAGAATTGCTTGCCTTCTTTATTCCTTTCCTCCTCTTTCCAAAGAGCTTGGCAGTGAACTATTATCTCACTTCTTGTTGACACAAATTGAAGAGCTCAGCCCCAGGTCTAGTAAGTGCTTGGAATTCTTCAGAGGGGAAAGTACAGAGAAAACTCACAAAGACATCATTATAGCATGGCTCCCTCCAAGCAGGGCTTTGTGACAGCTTACGCAAACGGCATCCACTTAGCAGAATCTCAGAGGAAAGGCTGTCTGCGTTTGAGACTCTAGTCTCAGGATTAGGAAAAACCCTTGGAGTCTTCCAAAACTACAAGGAGTTAAGAGCCAAGCTGTTTAGCAGTGTGAGCCTAGAGGATAAATAAGCCCATTGTGATTCTTCTCAACGCTCTTACCTAGAGCTGCATCTGCCAGGAGCGAAGTTCTCAGATGGAAGCTCCAGGAACACACACCTTTTATAATGTCTTCTTTTTATTTCCCCCCTTCATAAATTGGGACTAAATGCTGGCGTTCATTCAAAGACTTCACTGTCCTTTACCACCCCCAAGTAATATATCTTTTATGGAACAAGCCCTGCAAGTCCAAAGATGTGCATTGAAAAATAACTTGGCCCTTATTTTCTTTTCCAGATGCCTAGGTTGTAGCCTCCTGGCGGCACTAAAATCTTCTAGTGGGAATGAACTTTAAAGATCCTAAAAGAACTCAATTCACTGAACAAGCTGGAGGTCTCAATTCACCTCAGATTCATAGATGAAACTGATTCCAACTAATCTACCAGATTGCAAATGTTCACGATAATATTCATACTCAAAAGAAGGTAGAATCCATCCTTTTTAAAAGTTTCTTAAGTATTTTCTTTTTTATTTATTTACTTATTTGAGAGAGAGAAAGGAGCAGATAGAGAGAGAATGGATGTGACAGGTCCTGTAGCCACTGCAAACTCCAGAAGCATGTGCTACTTTGTGCATCTGGCTTACGTGGTTACTGGGGAATAGACTCTGGGTACTTAGGCTTCACAAGCAAGTGTCTTAACCACTAAGCCAGCCAGCTCTCCAGCCTCCAGAATATGTCCTTCTAATGACCCTAGATTTTTTTTAATTGCCCTGTAAAGTTCAGGCACTAATACTTAGTTTCCAGTTTACATTCAAACATATTCAGCTCAAACTAAAATCACCTCTTTCAAATAAGATTTATTTTGTTAAATATTTAGTTGCCCCTACAAAATCCATATGTTATGATAAGTGATGTTGAAAATGTGTGTTTAGATTGAGGAAATATAAGGCCCAAAGGAAGCAAAGAGTCTGAATGTTCCTTGGAAGAAGCTAATTTCTCAATGGTAATGTTTCCATGGAATTTAATATTCTGCCCAATAAGTCTTTACAACAATGAAGCAGCCCCCATGGTTGAGAAACCAGCCATAAGTAGAGTTCAACAGGTGTCATACTAAGTCATAGCTAAGAACCCTTAGAAAATGTAACTCCTGGGCTGGAGCGATTGCTCAGTGGTTACGGCACTTGTCTGTGAAATCTTAAGGTTCGATTCCCCAGTACCCATGTAAGCCAGATGCACAAGGTGACACATGCATCTGGAGTTTGCAGCAGCTGGAGGCCCTGGCACAACTATTCTCATTCTGCCTCTTTCTCTCTCTCTCTCTCTCTCTCTCTCAAATTAATTAATTAATTAATTAATTAAATGTAACCTCTGGAAGGCTCAGCAGCTTCCTTGTGTGTGAAATGGGGATAATAACACACCTATTCAGAACATTCAGTGAGGTAGTTAATGAAATAGAGGTACACACACTCAAAGAGATCTTAATGTTCCTTGGAAGAAGTTAATTTCTCAATGGCAATGTTTGTAATTATTATAAAGTACTTCCCAATGGACTTGGATATTCTTCCCGATAAGCCTTTACAACAATGAAGTAGCCACCATGGTTGAAAAACCAGCCACAAGTAGAGCCCAAGCTAGAAGCAATACATCACCACTCTCCAAGTCCTTTTTGTGAGTTAAGGTCAATACAATGCCACTTATAAACAACAGGAGCAGTTTAAAGGAGCAACCAGGAACTGTGTGGTTGCCAGTTGGATCTTTGTACCCAAACTGAAAATTTTTGGCTAGAGCACTCAAGAAGAGGAGCTAAGCTAAAGTTCACCCCAGAGCAGATAAGACTAGGCTACATAGATTAAGCACAGCTTCCTTTTGACTAGCACAATGACTTCATGTCCTTTGTTGAGGGGGAAGAACAAAATGAGTGGCTTTAAAAAGTGAATAATGAGAGTTGGAGA
Source organism: Orientallactaga sibirica (assembly GCA_036365145.1). Taxonomy (NCBI): domain Eukaryota; kingdom Metazoa; phylum Chordata; class Mammalia; order Rodentia; family Dipodidae; genus Orientallactaga; species Orientallactaga sibirica. The sequence goes on along the minus strand of JAEOAD010000031.1, from coordinate 8,279,955 downwards.
GATGATGTCTCAGTGGTTAAAAGCATTTTCTTGCAAAGCCTGATGGCCCAGGTTCAATTCCTAGTACCCACATAAAGACAGATGCACAAAGTGGTACATGCATCTGGTGTTTGTTTGCAGCAGCAAGATGCCCTGCTTTGCCCATTTTTACTCATTCTCTCCTCCCTCCCTCCCCTTCCTTTCTCCTTACAAAACATATTTAAACAAAGTAAATAATTATATTGGACTTTTCTTTCCAAAAATAAATAAATAAATAAAAGCCACTGGCACCACTAGTCATCTTCTTGATGGTTTTAATGAAATAGCAATAATAGTACCTCCTATAGAATATGCCATGGTGGTGGTTTAAATATGAATGTATATCCCCCATAAGCTTTAGGAATTTTTGATTAATTTTTAATCTCCAGCATCAGGAGGTGTCACTGGGGGCAGGTCTTGGAGTCTAGCACTAAGGTTTATTTGGGAACAGACCTTGAGTCCCACCCTAAGGTACATAAGGAATAGTTTGGAGCTCTGGCTATTGGTTTTGTTATTGGTTCTCTCTGCTTGGATCTATAGAAGTAAGCTAGCCTCTTCTATCATAAAGAAAGTTCTCTGAAATTAATCCTTTCCTCCCATAGACTACTTCTGGTCAGATGTTTGTCCAGCAACACAAAAGTAATTGCAACAGCCACCTAGGTTTAATACAAAGACATTGGGTTCTTCAATCTCTGATACTAGTAATTCTGGTTTCCAATAGCAGGAAGAAACCCAGAGCCCTGGATATGTTAAATAAATGCTCTACCACTGAGCTATAGACCCAGTCTTTTTGTTTTGTTTTGTTTTGTTTTGTTTTTCCTGTTTGGTTTGTTTAGTTTTACTTTTGAAACAACCTCACTAAGTTGCTCAAGCTGGCTTTGAACATACTATGAAGCCCAGGTTGGTCTCAAATTCCCAGTCGCCCTCTCTCAGCCTCCCAACTGCTGGGATCACAGGTATGCATACCGTGCCCAGTAGATTCCAATGTGAAAAGATAATCTTCATGGGTGCTGTAAGAGAAAGATTCTTTTAATTTTTTATTAGTTATCTATATAATGAGCATAGAGCCATGATGATACCATTGTTAGCCTTCTCAGTGCTCTCCCCCCACCAGAGATCCAGAGACACACAGACTCCCATGACCTTGTCACTCAAATAGACCTAAAATGAACCCAACATGGCTTAGGGAAATTTGTGGAAGAGGGGGCGGAAAGATTGTTAGAGAAAGATTTTTTTTTTTTTTTAAATCCATAGAATGTTCTCCCTCACAACTCAGTGAGGCCCCATCTCTATGGAAACTCAGGTTGAGAGCCCTCATATCTGCTAAGCTTTGGGTGAAACATTTCCACGAGGCAACCCTTTTTAATTGAAAGCCTTTTCCAAATCCCAGAGTTCCACAAGTCTAGTCCATGTGACTTATAATTTGTGCAAAATAAAAATCCCACACCGGATCCTACAGGCAGGCTTCATATCCATTGTTAGGGCTCTAAATCTTTTACCTTCTCATCGATGTGAACAAATACCTGGCCAAAAGCGACTTAAGTAAAGGAATTTACTTCAGCTTACATTTCAAGGGGAGGTTCCTCAATGGAGAAGGCATGAGGATAGGAGCAGGAAGCCAGCTCCTCACGCAGGAAGCAGAGGGAGAACAGGAAGTAGGGCCAGGCTATAAAACCCCCAGGGCCCATCCTCAGTGACCTATTTCCTTCAAAAAGGCTCTACCTCCTCAGGTTTCCCAACCTTCCCAATTAGTACCACCCACTAGCTGGGGATCAAGTTTTCAAACATGAGTCTGTGATGGACCTTTTATATTCAAACCCCAACAGGCCCCAAGTTGCTGCCCCAGAAGCAGACAGCATAAAACAGCCTCTGCTTGGTGTTCCTGGTCTTACTTATCTCAGAGAGAACTTATGAGCAGTAATTAAAGAATGCTTAGGAAGCACATCCAGCAACAGAAAATGACACTGCAAAGTGCCAAAATGTAGCATTTCCTAAACAAGGATTTCTGTGCTGGTGAGACACTTACTGTCCACAATGACTACTTTTGAACCATCCAAAAATAAGCTCTACCCACCTGTGGTCTTCTTAAGCCTCTAGGGACATAATGTACTTAGGAGATATGTGGGCACTCAACCTGAGTTTCCATAGAGATGGGGTCTCACTGAGTTGTGAGGGACAATATTCTATGGATTGTTAATGTTCTCTCAGAACAAAGAGTTTCTGGAACATAACAGATAGGCATCCAGCCACACATTTGGGGCCAATAAAGAGGCAAAGAGAGGCAAGTTGTGACACCTCTACCAAACTCAGAACCCTATCCACTTTATTCAGTACCACCAGACACAGGCAAGACCTCCCATTAGAAGAATTAATGGATGCAGAAATAGCACCCCAAAATGGAGAAAGAAGTTGGCCCACTCTTAAATAGACTTTAACATAGAAATAGCATAATACTGTGATATAGGTACAGTGCCTTCATCTCTTTAAACCTCAGTTTCCTTACAGGTTAAATATGCAACTCATTTACTATGAGGATTAATTAAAAACAATCCATGGAAAGCATTAATCAGAGTGCTTGGTGCCATAGATAGATATAGATATAGATATAGATATAGATATAGATATAGATATAGATATAGATATAGATATAGATAGATATAGATAGATAGATAGATATAGATAGATATAGACATAGACATAGACATAGATATAGATATGGAACTGCCACAGTTGTAGTTGTAGTTACAGTATAGATGTGGGAGTGGCAACGTTTTGTTCTTCTATAAAGATCTGCATGAAGTAGTCTCTAGGTAATATGGTGGAATGAGATTGGATTTCTTTTTGGTGGTCAAGGATGGTAGAAATTAGGCTGAATTAAGAAGACATTTTCCAGTATCCCGAACAGTAGCTCTTATGATATAAAGCTGCCTCGAGAAGTCCTTTGGTTTTGTGTTGGTGTTGCTGCGAAAGTAAACCAGACCCTTACCTCCTTCCTCCTCCCACCACCAACGTGCCCGCTCCAGTCAGGGCACTTACTGCAGGTTGAACAGATCAACCAGAAAGGCAGGGCTATAGCTAGGGGTGAAATCCAGGACTTCCAAATCATTCCAAATTAGTCATTTTAGCTTGAGGGAGACTGGAGCCCTTGGGTCCGCCTTTTGTTTTATTAACTGCCAAATGAAAATGCCAGAAGTAACTAAGGAAGAAGCGCAAAGGATGAGGGACAGGGAACACTTTGCATATTTTAATTACTTCAGTAAACAGTACATACCACAGCAGAAAATTGCCATCCATGGTCGCATCCCCAGGCTAAGGGAAGTTGGAAGAGCATCATGGGAGACAATATAAAGAACATGCAAAGCCTAGGCAGACTCCAGGCTACCTTATCTTGCTTCTCTGGGCTAGAGTTGAATTTCCAATCCATTCACTGCCTTGTCTAGTGGAGCTGCTCCAAGGAGGACCAGGGCCAGTGGTCAGAATAGGACTGTGCATACTACAGAGCTTACTTGAGAACTAGTTATCCATTGGAAAGTGGGATGCTTCTTTGAGTCAGGAAATAAAACCTTTCAGCCAAAAGCAAGGATGCTCAGAGCCTGGAAGGAGAAAGCTCACTTGCAGGACCACACACATGAAGGAAGCAATGGATAAAATCCTTCATTTTCATTGAAAAGTAGGGGTTCAACTGAGAAAAAAAATAACAGGGTGACATTTTCCAGGAAGCCTGAGAACAGCTGATAACAGCAGCTGGAGCTCTCTGAACTGCAAAGTGATTAATCAACGTAAGGTAGTACACAACTGTTTTATGCATCACAAGTTCCTAGTTAGGCTCCCCCTGAGAAATTACAGGAAAGGGGTATCAACAGACCCAGCCACACAGCCCCGACAAAGGCTAGAGACATCTCCAGCATTCTGGAAGGGAGGAAGCCACAGGAAAGCCATGAAATCCAATGGGCAGACACTGAGTTAGGACTCCAGTCATAAGAGTTCTCAGCCCAGTCTGTCAGTGTGTCACACTGTGGCATACCGGCAGCCTGAGGTCTCAACATTCACATTTGCAAGAACGACATACTGGAGTGGTTCTGCTCAGAAACTAAATGTTTGTCCAAAGCATAGTTTTCTTATCTGGATCACTATGCCAAGAACACAGAACTGAGGTCTTTCCTAATAACTGCATGATGACCTTACAGAGAGGTGTATGTGGGAGTATGCATGTGTGTGCATGTGCGTTGTGGGCAAGCCAAAGAGAGCAAGAGGCCATATCTCAGGAGTCCCCTACAACCATACTGAAGTTGACATCATACCACCTGCCTTATCCCTAGGCACCCATGTCTCCATCTATAAAGTTGGTAGGCTGCAGGAAAGGGCTCCACTAGTTGACCTTTAGGCATCATCTAGTTCCAAAACATGAAACTTCAGTGAGGCAGAGACGGATAACCTTTGGATGCCTCTCCCAGCCTTCGGACAAGGTTAGAGTTCTGGGGCCCACTTACTTCCACACAGTTTTCTGCTCTGCACCTGCACCCCAGGGGCCCTCGCTGCAGAGAAGTGTGGGCTGAGGGCAGTCTCACATGAAAGGGATGGAGGAGCGGTGCCTCCATGAAGCCTGTGGTGTCCCAGACCCTCAGCTGAGGCCTGCAGCTGTGGGCTACACCTTCTCCCTTTGTAAACAAGCCCTGCCTCTTGGCTTCTTCTCCGAGGTTAATAGAAGGGGGAGGCCACTCTAAGGATGCATGCAGGAGAAAATCTTAAATGCTAATCCAGCATTCACAGTTGGATGGTTTTGACTTCTATTTTCCTCCCTCAAACACATTCCTGCTCTGTTATACACATTCATTTTTCCTAAAGCTTGCTTCCAGCCTAGTGAAACTGGAATCTTTCTATGGTTTATCCAGTGGGTCCTCCAAAAGGATCCAGGCTAAGTGGTAAGGTAGGCAATACCCAAGAGCAGAGTCCTCATCTTAATTTATCAAAAACTCTTTCCCCCACATTTATCACAGCAGAGGTGAAAAAAGAGGTTCTCAGCATTTCAAGTTTGAAGTCAGAGGGAAATCTTGTTTTAGTGAACAGAAATCCAGAGCAGCAGCTATGGAGTATTTATACTGTGTCATGATATATGGTAGATCAGTTAAGATGCACAGTGTCATTCAATCATACCAATACAAATAGGCCCTAGAAATAATTATTACCAACCACACTGCATTGAGCAAGGGAGGGGGAGAGGGAAAAGGAGATTAAGTGGCTTATTCAAAAAGAACCAAGAATGAAATATCCAAGGCTTATACTTAAAATACTCTCATTCCAAAATCAATGCTTTTATGTACTACCAAGTTATAATTCTTGTGCATTTCAAACTTGAAGGAAGACTGACTAGTAAAACTGTTTTAAGGCATGTAAATTGATGGGTTGGGGTGGTAGATTTGGAAAAATGTGATAGAAATCCTAGGATTTGATTTCTATATATATAAAAAAACATAAAAGCTGAAGAGGGATTTTCATTCAGAAGTACCTAAATCAGCAGATGTGATGGAGTCAGATGGGAGCCCCCATCAGCCAGACAAGCATTCATAAAGATGACACCAGAATGCATTGGATGTTCCACACAGACAGACTGAGAAAGGCAGCCAGTGAAGGGCTTTGCTTCTTAATTCCTCCTGGGGACTTTTCTCTGCATAACCCAAGCCTGGCTGTGGAGGTGGTACTGATGCTTTCTTGCCTGGACTCCCACTACCATGTCCTCCTTGGTATAAACAAGTCTTCCTTTCTGAACATCTAGGTCTCTGGGGATCTGTTTAAACACTACAACATTTACCTTCATAAATTTCAAAATCCATTGTCCTCGATTGCTCAGATATCTATTTCCTATTAATGTCTTGCCCTCTAATATTAGTGTATGAGACAGGAAGAGATATAGCAATTACTAAAAAAAAGTCTAAATGGGGAAGTAGGGGGAGAGGGTGAAACATACTGAACATCGTACCATTATTGTGGGTCTTACGATTGTTCCAGAAACTGAAACAATTCGAAAACCTGGATTGATTATATTATTGATGCATCATATTACCTTTTTTTCTTTTGATTATGTTGCACTTGGTTAAGTTTTCTGTCAGTTGTAGCTAACAGAATCCTAATAAAACACTGGAAAATTCAACTCTTGTTAGTCCTATTTCTGGGAATAAAATGTCTCATTTTTAGAAATGAACCCAAGAAGAGTGAGTAAGGGGGATGTCAGAGGTCCTGAGAGAAACCAGCCTATAAGAGGGTAACTGCAATAACCTTATCTCACCTACTTACTGCTCTGAATGGCAAACCCACAATGCCAGGGCTTCACAAGGCAGAAAGCATCATGGGACATCGTTCATGCCAGTGTCTAAAAGCTCCACCCAGAGGACAGGTTTCTTCAGCCAGGTACACTTGGATGCATTTGCCCGGTGGTCTTATGAGACCTCTGTCAACATTAGGGTTAATCACAAATGGCTGGATAGGAGGAAGCATCAACAACCAGAGGAATTCATTACAGCTCACAAGAGGCATGCACCAGCCCAGTGATAGCAGAACTTGTAATCTCCACTACAGCATCTTCACAGAAGAAGGGGTGTGAGAATTCTTCTAGATAGATGGATTTCATATCAAGCCATTTGTCCCAAAACAATAGCAGAAACAAATGTACTTGGTCACTTTTGAAAATGAGGTGTATATCAAGGACGGAGCACAAGGACTCGGGCAAGTTTCATTAAGAGCAGTCTTGGATGGTACATGCTGAAAGAGTCTCTTCTTCTCATCCTCCCTGGGGCTCCCCCAGGCCCTTCACCTGAAGACATGAGCCCCACCTCACTGCAGGCAGCTCTTATCATCCCGTTCTAAGGACTTGCTCTGCTCTGAGACACTCGATTCAGATTGTCACAGTGCAAAATGCTAAGGGAACCAGGAGTTCAAAGATTAATTACCATTTAATGGGCAGAGTTCTTATCTTTGGAAAATCTCCAGGTAAGAACTCAGAGGACTGGCCCTGGGAGCACACCACAATGGAACTCCCTGAACTTACAAAAACCTGAGATGCCATTTAAACTCAGGGGTGACTTGCACAGTGAATATATTCATTTTCTCCCAAGTCACACAACTTTAGAAAGCAAGGGAAAGGTAAAAAATTAAATTCTGTAATTTCAGGACTGTTACGCTGTGCGGATGTGTGATTCTATCAGTGTTCTAGCATGTTTCACAATGCCCTTAGCTAGTAAACAACTTCACTACTACCAGACCTACCTCACAACCTCAGTGATAGCTGAAAAACACTCCATCCAAACAGGGGCAAACAAAGCCTGTTGTAAATTCCCCTTGGTAAAATCAGCTATGCAAAGAAACAGATATATACTTTCCATTTCATTTAAAAAAAAAAAACTGGGTTGATTTTAGTGGGGAGACCCCTCACCCATCCCACTTCTAGCATGCTAGTACAAAAAAAAAGTTCCTATCAAAGAATTCAAAGCAAGCTCATGGGTTGAAGCACAGTTGTGATAATGTGCCCTTAGACCTGTGTCTAAGTTCTTCCCATTATCCTTTTAAATGTGACTAACACCTTTCCAGAATTAAGGCATCTTCTATAAGTGTGAGTTACAGGGTAACCAGAAGAGGAAAGAATAGAAGCTCTAGCCCTATTCTCACTGGGACTTCACAGAACATAAAGATGCACAATGAGTAAGTCAACTGATGCTGTGATGGAGAGAGAGTTCAGGAGAAGGGGGAAGTACTCTGCTTGTTAGATTCTTTTTTAAATCAGGGAGGAACTCAGCAAGCAATATTTTAGGGAAGAGGATGAATGATGCTTTCTTTGCTCCTTAGCTCTTGAGTACTAACGTGATGGAGGAAACTAGATATTAGGCCATAATTTGTAAAGAACTAGAATGTGATCAGGTAGCTACAAACCAATGGCATGACAACCACATTGAGCAACAGTCAATAACCTGGGATACACTCTTGTGATGCTGACACTGTGTGGCAAAGAAAATCCTTGGGAAATCATAAGAGTAGATAGATAGATAGATAGATAGATAGATAGATAGATAGATAGATAGATATAGATATAGATATAGATATAGATATATATATATATAGATGTGTGTGTGTGTGTGTGTGTGTGTGTGTATCAGTAGCTCCTGATCCAGCCATGAAGATGACCATCTACATAACCTAAGGAGTGTCACTGCTCTCCCTATTCCACTCTCTGCAACTGATATCTATAGATGGATGCTGAGACTAACTGGTAAAAGCAGGATTTCAGACAAGCCAACCTAGATTTCAATATTGGCTCCTCCACTCTTATCTAGTTTTTGTGCTTCAGTGTTAGTCAGTGTTCTTATCCCTGAAGTGGGCTGTGATAACATCCTCATGGGAATTGTATTGATTAAATAAGTAACGTTACTCAAACACCACAGCAAATGCCCAGCTAGCATAGGTGCTCAGCAAATGCTAATTTGCCTCTCCTACTGCCCCCCCCAAGCGCTCCAGATGGAAGAAAGGAGGGCCAGAATATATCCTAAATGGCCAATGTAAATCACAGATCAAGGGGCTTTCTACAAAGATGCTTCCCAAATGAGTGAACAGAGCCTTGTTCACTTTTTGATACCCCCTTAGTGAAGCCACCGGGACACAAATGCTATACTACCAAATAAAGTATGTTTCCCATACATGGTCATCCCACTCTTTGATTCTCATCACCTGAAGGCTATGCTTAGGTCTTCATTTGGATTCAGACTATTCAGCTCTGAACAAACTTTTTTTACAAACTTTTAGCCACACCACAAAAATCTTCCTCAGAAAAATTAAATGAAATGAACTCCATCATCTTCTTCCAGCAACACAATTGCTTTGATCTCCCATCTAAACCTCCCCTCCCACCACCACAGCTATCATTGCCACCATCAAGCATTGATTTTACTCATCTCTCTTATTTTTCTTCCGAGAGCTCTCTTAACTCACTCCATAGCTTACATTATCTTTATCTTCTATTTTCTTTTCTAAAGGCAGAACGTTTTTCCCATTTTATTCACACTTATATTTCTCACACCTAGAGTAGCTCAGGATTCCTAGAAGAAGGGAACATATGGTCCGAAGTACTAGGGAAAGTCTAAATGTATGCTGTGGTGCTTTAAATCAGATGTCCTCCATAAGCTTGTGTTTTGTACACTTAGTCCTCAGCTAGTGGCAATTTGGGAAGCAAAGCCTTAATGGAGGAGGTGTGTTGTTGGAGGGTTCGGGCTTAGAGGTGTTATAGCCAGCAACCCCTTGTCAGAGTTTGCCTTACTCCTCTACTGATGTTTTCCACCTGCTGTGGCAGAGGTGATGTCCTGCCCCTGCTCACGCCATGTTGGCCTGTGCTGCCATTGATCTTCCCCTAGAGATTGTAAGCCAAAGTTAAAACATCAGCTGGTTTTGGTTGGATTTATTTTGTCCCAGCAATGCAAAAAGGTAACTACAACACATTCCCTTAGTTCCTGTGTAGTTAATAGCTTCCCTTTTTATGCTAGCAGTGTGCAAGTTGAGATAACCAAATATACACAATTGTGATAAACAACTATTGAATTGAATTAATAGATTTGATCAGTTCAATACTTTAATAAAATTGTCAACTCCTAAAACGAAGAGTTTGACCCTAATGTGACTTAAATATACATGGCACTTCAAAAGCATAAGAGGAGAAGAAGCTCGTGTAATGGTACTGCCTGCAAATGTCTCAGGAGGCTGACGAGCAAAAACTCCTAACCCTTAATGTCATTATTAGTAGCGGTACCAAGATGAGAAACCTGGGAGGCTGTGGCCCTGAGAGAACCTGGGAGGCTATGCTTAATTTACCACACTAACCAAATCAGGAGAGAAATGAATGAAATTGTCAAAGCATTCCCATGCACCTGCCCGTGAGACTGCACCATCAGCATACTGTCACGTCTCAGGAACCGGAAGCTCCCCACTTCAGCATCCTCTGCTATAGCACACCCAGGCAGTGTTTAGAAACAGCATCTGGCCAGCAGGAAAACTTCTCAATGTGACAAGCAAGACTTCAGCTGGGTGTTTCAAGTCTGGGTTGACAAATTTTGTGGTTCTGTTTTCCCAAGTGGATCATTTCAGAAACAGAAGGAAAAAGCTCCTAGACAAAAAAAGTCGAAGGAAGCTATCAAATGCAGTCTGCTGACCTAGGCAGGACTGATGGAATCTTTATCAACTTTGTCCATCTCTCACCAGAAATTACTATATAAATTAAAGTGGGAGAGTTAAAAAAAAATCTCCTTCAAATATGTGTGAATGAGTCAATCATTGTGGCTTTGTAGTGAGTGTTCTGAAAATCAGATTTTTTTCTTTTCTTTTCTTTCTTTTTTCTTTCTTTCTTTTTTTTTTTTGTTTTGTTTTTGTTTTTGTTTTGTTTAGACCAGGACATATCTGAGATCGAGGAGACACCGCCTGCTCTCCAAACTCATTCTGCCTGTGTTAGGGGTACCTGACCTCTTGACAGTGTGACATGATGTTATCTACAAATGTTCGGGCCCCATTCATAGCTATTCTGGGATGCATGCGGCCCATGGGCCAGAGGATGGATGTGTCAGGAAGGGTCTCCTCAGTTCTGTCAAGGGAGCTTCTTATGGAGCACAGGCACGCACAGTACACACAAAACTCAAGGTCACACCTCCTGAAATGCAAGAAAGCAGCCAATCCACTATCCATGCAGAGCCTCTAGCCTCCACCATTGCACAGGCCTAGACAGCATCACCGGCAGCCATGTGTATCCAGGGTCTCTCCTGGCTATACACCTTGACTTAGCAGATCATGGCCCCACCACCCCAGCCATGCTGCCTACCCACAAGACATCCCAAGCACACTGAGGACTTTGATGGGTAACCTCCATGGAAGTTAAAAATGATGCTCCCACGTGGGATGGAGGAAGCAGGCAAGGAGATGTTGGCAGAAGCCTCTAGCCCATGGAAGTTCCTCTTCAAAGTCTGCAGGCTGTCAGTGTGTGGATGACCCTGCCCAGCCCCTCGTCCCCAAAAATGAAATCCAGACTCACTGTGGAAGCTGCTGATGCTGTTAGCCTCTGCCGCTGCCACGACACGCTGAAGGGGCCCTTCTGGCATGGCCCTTCCTGACAGTGAATGGGGGAGAGAGTGGGGAGGGGAGAGAGAAGAAAAGGGGTGAAGGGATAGGAAGGCAGGATAAAAGAAGGGAGGGGGAGAAAGGAAGCAATCCTGTCTTTAACTGAAAAGGTGTCTCTCCTGAGCACAGCCTCCAAAGTTCTCTCCCAGACCCCTAGGTGGGAAGGCTGATTACACCCACCTACAAGGCCTCACTCAGGAGTCTCCCCAGGAAGGCATTCACACACAGCCTGACCAACACACTGCAACACTACTCTTACTCCATGAAACCCAACTGTCTGCCTCTGACGGCCCTCAAGAGTCAATGGATTTCCCTCTAATAGCTCAGCTCGCCTCCCCACAGAATGAACCTCTAAGCCAACTTTGATGGAAATGGATGTTATATCTAGAATTCTCAATTCGTTAGGTAAAAGCACTAGAACTTTCTCCACATCTCATGATGGAATATCTGTTCTTCATATAATAGCAGAAAATTCCTCACTTCACAACTATTCCCAGGTTTTCCTGGATCCCCTCTCTTGTTTTGTCCACTTTGGAAAGGAGGTGAGCTAGCTGGATGTCATTTCTATGAGAATCATCTAAGTGGACGCCTCACCTCTACTCCTTCCTGCTGTCAGCAGAATCTGTTTGCTGTCTCTGTCACCACCACCTCCCTTGAAATTCCTCTTGAGAAGTTAGAGGTGAGGTGAGGCTAGGCTGCCTTCAAGGAAGGGCTCGTGATAAGTCAGCACTGGCATTTCCCAAGCATCTCCCAGGTTAAGAGCGGTATGCAAAGGGCAAGAGACACAGCCGGGCTCTCTGAGGAACCACAGACAGAAAAACAGTCCAGGAACCACCTGAGGAAGAAGCAGGTGTATGAAGCAGCCAGCCCATGTGTACAGACCCACAGATTGAGGCTGAGGAGACCATCCAGTGAAGACAATAAAACAGGATTGGTAGTTTCTAATGACAGTGAGGGACAGACAGCAAGAAAGGCCAAGGAGGGAGAGGAGAGATCATTGGAAGCTAAGGTGTTGTGGACTGATGTATGCCCTCCCCCACCAAATTTATTATCTTGGAATTCTTACCTCCACTACTTTAGCATGTGGTCATAAGTAGAGACAAAGTTTTTACAATGGTAATTGAGGTCATTATAGTAGGCCTTAATCCAATATGATTGGTGTCCTTATGAGAAGAGAAAATCTGGATCTCATGAGGACACGGGGACCTACAAGTCAAAAAGGCACGCCCCGGTTGAACCAGTGCTGCCTTTGGTTTGGACTCCTAGCCTCCAAGCAGTGAGAAGTAAGTTCTGTTGTTGAAGACCTCTGACCTGTGGCACTTCAGTACAGTAGCCCTCACCAGGGAATGCGCAGGGCTCCATGCGAAGGTGGAAATGAACGCATGGTACTGTGAAGCAGAAGGCAAATGGGCTTGGATGAGTGAAACTAAGCAACTTCTTGTGGGTAGGGTGAGCAAACCACAAAGCACACATTGGTATCTTGGGAAAATGAGGATCCATTCAAGTATCTTAAACAAGCAGCAGGTGGAAAGTGGCTCTGAACTTGAAGGTGTGTGCATGGATCCACGTGTTGGGATGACTAGGGGGTGGACTACGGTGGCTTCTGCCATATGCAAAGAACAAATGACACTGAGCTGCTGTGAGGCTAAATGTGACAGGTAGGTGATGAAAAGTTCAGAAATGGCTCCCCTTTGGAGAACCTCCTAAGGGGATTTCGAGGATGCTAATGGGCCTCTGTGTAACACTGTCTGGAGAAGCAGGGGGTAGCCATGCTAAGTTTGTTGCCTACAGGTCAAATTTAAATCACCAATGAGCTCCCAAGAGGAGGCCCAAGATAAAGCAATCAAAGGCATAAGAGATGGAGGCTACACATGTCAATTTAAACAGCTTTTGCATAAGAACAAAAGTAGTTATAAACATGCAAGGGTGTGCAGTTTGCAAAGCGGATGTCTCAACTAGTCACACCAAAACCTTGACTGAAATCCATGGAAGAGATCAAGAGTGGCCAGAAAGGGGGAAACACTGCAATGGAAGACATCACTCAAGCATCAAACTGGAATATTATACAAGGGTGGTGGGAGGAGTTGGGAGGAGAAAGGAGTGGGGCTGTTATGAATAATGACATTGAAAAGATAGTTCAGAAAGCATTAGTTTGAGGAAAAACATTCAAATTTGGCCAGGATGAGGTAATTACTGACCCCCAAACTAGGGATTCAATGAAGTACTTGCATCAGAAGTCCCTTAATTAAGACAAAAACTACATACTTAGTATTGGAGGAGACAAGTGGAAGTTGGAGGGGACAGAAAAAAAATCAAATGAAGACTTCTCTTTAATGTAAAAGACAGTAGAATTTTAGAGTAGTAAGGAGAAAAGCTTTAAGAAAAGCTTCAGAGCAAGATAAGCAAAGTGACAGAGGTGGGCTAAAGACAGGACAGGGGACAGATGGTGAGGCACAAGGGAAGTGGGAAAGAATGCAGAGGTGTGAATTTGAAGACATGGAGAGGGTGGATTTGGCCTAATATTTCATAGCATCACAGAAATATACCCTTGACAGTTCCTCGCTCATGCATAATAAGTCCTTAAATTACTATCCCGTATCTAAGCAATCTCTATTATAGAGTTGACTCTTAGGATCTCAGAAGTGGAAAAAGGAAAAACTCTGAGGTCACCAACTACCATCTCACATCCAGTGTGTATGTCTCTCTATATCACCTCTAAAATGTGGTTGTCTAGATTTTCTGGAAAGCCTCTGGGGACAGAGAACCCAGTGCCTTGCAGGGTTAATGATTCCATTTTCACATAAGGCTGCCTAACAGTAGCACTGAGCCACACCCTCCTTGAGCCGGAAATAGCCTTAGAGTTTTCTAAGCGTGCTAACACTGTGGGTAAAGGTGCATATGGCAGAGGCCATCCATTACTGAAATACAGCAGAGGATCATCCCTCAGAGCATCTCTACAGAAGCCTGGCGGTGTACTTTCTGATAATGTCCATCATTAGAGCTTCAGAGAGTCACTTCAGATCATGTACCAGAAAGTATGCCTGGCTCCTGGCTCAACCCTTTCATGGACATTCACAAAATATCTAGCATATACTAACAATTAGGCACAGGCATAAACATAGATATTGTACTTATAGAAATTCAAAGCTACTATGAAAAAAATATATGCTACCAGGTACCCTTGAGTGTATAGTTTGAAAATAAGTATGCACAAAAACAACCACTTCCTGCAGCATGTTTAGTGGTGCCAGGGCAATGTTCCTTGTGTCTGACCACCACTTCCCTGCTAATTAGCCTTGAGTTTTGTTGAATCTGTGGTACTCTGCTGGGATCCCACTTGGGACTCACTTGACCACAGAGGCCTGAAGAAAGGATAATTTGGGATCTAGTTGATGACAATCCCTTCATAACTTTAGACAAGAAGATTTATGCAAAAGGTTTAGAATATTTCTGAACCTTCTGGTAAACCAAGGACTCTGTTGGCAATCTTGCTTAGATGCCATTACTTTTCTCCTGTGACTCATTTGATGCCATTACTTTTCTCCTGTGACTCATTTGCTCTAACTTCTGCCTAATTAAGAAGTATTCTTGTATGTCCCGGCTCCCCACCTAGGCTAACTTCCTAAGTGTAAATGCTTTGATCAAATCGCCCTTTAAATCTAGCTCCCTGTTTATATTAATAAATCGTCCTTCTGGGCTAAATCCAGTCTCATGCCCATTGTAATCACTGTGAGACACTCAGTTCTCTTCACTGGTAAGCACTGGTGGGGAATCCACCCAGCAGGCTCTTATTTATGAGACACCAGTGCATCTTCCAGATGCACCTACACAGAGGCCCCACATGCTGACCATTGGTACCTGCCAAGTATGGACCCATGAAGATCCATTTAAGACTGTTTAGAGCAGTGGAGACAGTATTTCTTATTCATTAAAAACATCTCACATAGTATTAGAGGTATTAATACTAAGTACCTTTACTAAGTACTTACTATGTAAAAATCATTGCTAAAAATAGCAATGCCTTGCCTTCAGAGGAAGTTAGGTCTCAGAAAATTATAGAACAGAAATGACTCAAGGGCATGAAAGATCAACAAAGATCAACAAGCAGGTTTAGGATTGATTCATTCGGAAATAAAATGACCAAGTTCAAGAAGTCAAAGGTCCCACCTAATTGTATAGACTCAAGACTTAGTGGACAAGGGGTAACTAGGGTTGTCATGGTGATTGGTATACTGACAACCCCTATTCATTAATGTTGAGATACTAATGAACTCCATTCATTCACTCCACTCAAGCACCTACTATAGAGCTGGTAATATTGGTATTGCTGAAGGAGGATAAAACCAGTTGCATTCAAACTTTTGTATCCATTACCTCATGTTATGCATGATAATAAGATCTAGAGACCATCATCATCATATTATAAATGGTAAAAGAAATGAGGGACATTGGCATCTAACCAGCCTTGGTTCTAACCCCAAGGCTCCAAGACAAAATTGTTAGGGGAAAGGAGAGGGATGACAGCACATGAGAGCTACAGCAGGCAGCTTGTTTTGAGAGGAATTCATAGTTCATGGTTTACAGAACTTAGTTACTGGCAAGAACTAGGAGTTTCACAATGATAAAGCCCTTCTCAGCCACTTACACTTCTTTTGTCCTGGTCTTCTAACACATCAAACCCTGAAACCAGTCCTACAGTGAGAGACTGCTTTCTATCTCCCTGAGTTCTCTTAAGTAGACTCTTCTCCCCTTTAATTTCAGGATCCAACACCAAAGGCTCATTACAGGAAATACTTTGGCATGTAACTTATTTAAATTTTCTTATATATAATTTCTACCTTATTCACTTACATTGAATAATAATAACCATCTATTGAGTGCATAATAGGTACCAGGCAATTTGCATACATTATCTTATTTAACCCACACAAAAGAAGAAATTGTTCTCTTTCACTCTCCCTTTATTCTCAGATAAGAAGTCTGAGGCTTCCAAAATTTCAGTACATCTCCTAATGTTGCATAGCTCTAGGCAGAAGCTCAAAGATTCTAATGAGTATCTGCCTGTCTTAGGAGTTTGCGGGTGCTCTGTCCAGCTTTTCTTAGGCTATGTATCTCCCCACCTTCAGGTCTGCCCTATGGGATGAGCTAAGTCTGGAAAAATAACAACAACAAAAATAAAACAACAACAACAAAAGAGTAAAGGAGTGTTTAGAATACTGCATTTCCAGTGCTGCTGCATCAAGGGACCAGGTCTACCTCCTCTTTTTCCGCCTCCTCTTCCTGTTCCTCCACTTTAGTCATGGACAGCACACAAATTCTTGGGCTTCACGGATTATGAGAGAAATATAATTCCCTACCAGGAGGAAGCCAGGAGAACACAGTGTTCTCTTTCCATGCAAATATCTTAATTACAGCTGGTAAGGAAGGTATTTGTATGGAAATTTATGTATTTTTACATGTTATATATTCTGTTTGTCTCAGAAAACAAAGGGCCTTTTGCACTCAGGAAGGAAAACGAAGATTGTTATGTTCTACCCATCACCACCCTCCACAGATATGGAGGGAGAAGCAAGGGATCCAGTGCCACACTCAGGGGCCTCCTGAAACCTGCCCTCTCCTCTTCAGAATGGCCTCCATTAAAACATGCCTAAGGCTCTTGGAATTTTCTGCTGGGCCATTTTCCTGCCTTGTCCCCATGGAGACCAGGCAGGCAATGATAACATCTACCCCACTTATGTGCCACCTTCTTTGACAGGGGAGAATGAATACACAGATCTCAACATTACCGAGGGATAAGACCTAGTTTAGGAGACTACTGGAAAACTGCTCTTAGAATAATGTTATTTTTCAGCAGGGTTTAGGACTCCATCAGTCAGAACACAACTGATGAATAAAATAGAACCAGCTATCTATGTAAAGTACAGAGCCATGTTGGTCACACCAAGCTCCTTAGTTTATTTTGTCCTGAGTCTTATAATGTTTGCTTTATGCTACATCACAATTTTCTCCATTAACGACATGTGGTAAGATTCTAGCTAGATATGATTGAGGACATCCCACTTCTAAAGAGTGTTAAAAATTAGAAAGAGGGCTAGAGAGATGGCTCAGTGGTTAAGGAGCTTGCCTGCAAAGCCTAACCACCTGGGTTTAGTTTCCTAGTCCTCACGTAAAGCCAGATGCACAAGGAGAATATGCATCTGGAGTTTGTTTGCAGCGGCTGCAGGCCCTGGTGTGTTCATTCTCTCTGTCTGTCTCTCTTCTCTCTCTCTCCATGTCTCTCTCTGTTTGCAAATAAAGATTAAAAGAAGAAGATAGCTCACTCATTGGATGACTTCCCTTTGCCACAGGTGGGGAAAAGCCTGTAGAATGTCAAGAAGCCCTGGAGGAGAGAGCAGGCCATCTGCCTGGAGCCATTAGGGTGAGAGAGACATCTGAGGCTTGCTGCAGCTTCGTGTTTCTTTGAAGTCCAAAGATTCTCCATTTCTCATCGGTTTCTTACCCTCTTGGAACACAGAAGAGCCTGATGGCCTAAAACACGCACTTTTAAAAACCCATCATTTTCAAGATTACAACCCAACAGTGCTGTTGGATTTGAGTCCCACTCTCTGACCTTCAGTTCATCTTGCTGTGTCCCAGTGATTCCAGTGGAATCCTCTGTCCCCTGCTGCTACCGCTGTGGCATAGGATTTCATGGCCTCTTGCCTGGACCTGTGAACTAACTCAAAACAACTACCCACAGTGGTCCATCTAATATCCAAGTCAAGTTAGCCTTTCTAGAATAACCATCATGACCCTTCTCCTCCTCCTCTTTGACAATCGCCTCCATGCAGCTCCCACCCACCCCCAACTTTGTCCAGTCAAATGCCACATCAGTCTAGGCTGCTCTCTTCATTAACTTGTGTCCACACCCTTTTCACACTATCCTCTCCCAGACTTGGACTTGGAGTGACCTCCTGATGTGATGCACTAATTGCCAACTGGCTCCTCAACACCCAGAGCTCCCTCTATTTTAGATGGGCTTTTTTTTTTTTTTTTTTTTTTTTTTTGGTTTTTCGAGGTAGGGTCTCACTCTTCCAGGCTGACCTGGAATTCACTATGCAGTCTTAGGCTGTCCTCTAATTCATGGCGATTCTCTTACCTCTGCCTCCCAAATGCTGGGATTAAAGGCATGCACCACCAAGCCCAGCCTCTAAGCTACCTTTTGGTAAAGAGGTAATGCTAGAAATTTTCATCCAATCATAGTCCCTATGAAGTTTAAATTTTCTTGGAAATACAGACTGTGTTCTGGTCATCCTTGCACATAGGAAATTGAAATCATTCTGCACTGTGCTTTGTCAATGGCTATGGAATTTGGTACATGGGCTAGAAATTCACCTTCTTCAACAAGGTTTAACAAATGAAGAATGGCATTGCTCATCTTAGGGGTGTATAAGCACTCAAACACAGACCTTAGTATTGAAGAATCTCATGGTTTAGAAGACATCACCCAACCATCTCAGAAGCTCTATTCCTCATCTTCAAGACAACAACAAAGAAGCTTTGGGGGTGGAGCTGCAGAGATGGCTTAGCAGTTAAAGCATTTGCCTGCAAAGCCAAAGGATCCCGGTTTAATTCTCCAGGGCCCACATAAGCCAGATGCACAAGAGGGAGCATGTATCTGGAATTAGTTTGCAGTGTAGAGGCCCTGGTGTGCCTATTCTCTCTCTCTCTCTCTCTCCCTCATTCTCTATCTCAAATAAATAAAAAATATATATTTAGAAAAAAAGCTTTGGGGTTTTGTTTTCCTTTTGAAGGGAAATCTAAAAAAAAAAAAAAAAAAAAAAAAAAGCCAGCAATTCCTAAACTCTTGCTTCTTTGAAAAGATCTCAGAAGACCCTTGTTTTCTTCAGGGGATCAGTGAGGGATCTAGTACAGGCTGTGTGAAAGCCCAAACCAAGCAGGTGAAAATGAGCCCTTCTCCTTCAGCTGGCTTGGTGTGAAAACTCATCCCATTAACTGGTGAGCCTCTAAGATGGGAGAGCAGAGGGGCCCAAGGGCGGACTTCGTGATTCACTGCTTCCCTGGGCTTCACTCTTGTATCACTGTCACAAATTTTATTTACCTATTTATTCATTTATTTATTTATTTAAGAGTGAAAGGATGGGCATACCAGGTCCTCTAGCCACTGCAAATGAACTTCAGATGGTTGCGCCACCTTGCACATCAGGCTTACATGGGTCCTGAGGAATCGAACCTTGGTCCTTAGGCCAAACAGGCAAGTGCCTTAATGACTAAACAATCTCTCCAGCCCTACTTTCACTATTTTATGCAGCTGGAACAGTTGTCCTAGATCCTTGCTGGGAACCCTGCTGACCAAGCCCCAGTGCTCAGTGCTCTGGGTCACGAAAAACACCCTGGCACATACAAGTGGTTTAAGAGTGCTACAACGGGGGCAGGCAAGGGGTGGGAGAAGGTACTGGTGCTTTCTGCGTCCACGTCAACCCCAGTGGCTCTGTGCTTTTCTGCCAAAGCACTGGTCTCTCTGTCTGTCTGCATATCTGTTTTAGTAAGATTTATTTGAAGATGTGGTTTCATTGCTGTAAAATTGTATTGGAAAGCTGATCACCTAATTCAACCCTATGATTTGAGAATCATGAACTCTAATTTAAAATCAATGTCACTGCAGTGACTGAACTAGGTCCCAGTCCTTTCCTCCTGTTCTGGGAAAAGGAGGAGTAAAGCCTCTATGAATTGGAAAAGAACCTTCAGCATATCCCTCAAACTCTCAACCAGGTGTCCATAGAAGGCAGAAAATAATGCTATTGGTGTGCCCAGCACTTGTGATGAGATGAGGTAGTCAAGATAGTGGAGAAGAAAAACAGGAGGTGCCCATTTTACAAATGATAAACTTACACTTAGGGCTGGAGAGATGGCTTAGCAGTTTTAAGGCACTTACCTGCAAAGCCAAAGGACACAGGTTCGATTCCCCAGGACCCACATAAGCCAGAGATGCACAAGGTAGCACATGCATCTGGAGTTCATTTGTAGTGACTGGGATCCCTGCCATGCTTGCTCTCATTCTCTCGCTCTCTGCCTCTTTTCCTGTCTCTCAAAAATAAATAAATAAATAAATATTTTTTTAAATGATAAACTTAGAATACAGGCATGAACAGGATGGGACCCCTATCAGTAGTCATAGTAGTGGCTGAACTTGGGCTTTCTGGCCTCTAGCTTCCACAGTAGTTACTGGGGACTAAGGGTCAACAAATAAAGATAGGAGCATTCTCCCCAAGACAGTATTCCTAGGCCTTTTGGAAGTGAATGCCTGAGATAACTTCCTCAGTTTATTGTTACAGTCTGTTTGCTGGTCATCATACTCTCCCTGTGTCATCTGTCCCATGACATAAACTGTCCCATGACATAAACCACCAAGTACCGCCCCACATTAGCTTATGGCACTATGAGATGCTTGAGTTGCAAGTGGATATCACTGTACTGAGATGAAGGGCAAAACGGGCTAGGAAAGTGATATGGAAGTACAGAGATGGAAGGAAGATTCAGGCAATTCTCATTCTTGGGGGAAAAAAAAAGAAATTCTGCCATATAATCCTGTAACCTATTAGACTAAATATCGCAAAGAAGATAGCAGGTGGTATGAACAAAAGCCCATTTAAAGCGTGCAGTTTTTCTCTTATATCTATCTTCAGGAAGGCCTGGGATGTTGAAGTACTATGGTCTAAGGGTCAAAGAAATAGTAGAGAGTGGGACTTGAGAGATTGCTCAGTGGTTAAAGGTGCTTACTTACAAAGCCTAATGGCCCAGGTTTGATTCCCCACATAAAGCCAGATGAACAATGTGGTGCATGTGTCTGGAGTTCATGAGTTCATCTGCAGTGGCAAGAGGTCCTGGCATGCCCATTCTGTCTCTCTCATCCTTCCTCCTTCCCTCCTTGCAAGTAAATAAATAAAAATAATTTTAAAAATTATTAGAGGCACCGTAAGGTGATTTGGGCTTATTCTTGTTCCTTTGGCTGTGCCTTTCTCCTGTTCTTCAAAAAAAGAAAGAAAGAAAGAAAACTCAGCCTCCTTCTCAACTATCACAAGAACTTAAGAATTTCACCTCATAGAAAACAAAATATAAAAGAGACACACAAAATCGGAACCCAAACTCCAGGTGCTATAAATGGAAGTGATGTCTGTAACTCAAGCGACAGACACAGACCAAGGTTTAGGAACATCAGTTCTGTCCCACAGCTAACTTCTGTATTCCAAAATGTCTGGTATTTTATAGATAATTAGTGTGCAGATCAACTGGCTCTAATCGAGGAAACAGACATTAATACCTATTATAATTAGCTATCCCACCCCTTCCTCCGAGTTCCTTTTCCTCTGCACCACTGTGAAGATCAATGGGTGTTAGCATTCAAGTTGCTTTCCTCAACTCACTTCAGAAGAACATGGCATGACACCCGTCTTTCCAGAGACCAACGCTTTGGTCCTGTCTCTTAATTAGTACCGTGCACATTCTACCAGAGCAGACAAAAAATAAAAAATATGTGGTATAGATACTTAAACTCTAAGAAGACTGTACGCCTTCCTCCAGCCTGCCAATCAAAGCTCTGCCCATGTGCCTTCTGAAGGTGGGACCACACAGTTCTAAAAGGCTAGAATCACTAGCTGCTCACAAAAGAGCAACTCTCAGGAGCTCTGTTGTAGGAGAGCGTCTCATAGAACATGCATCCCATCCAATGGACCGTGGGACTTCCTGAAGGGGCATCAAGTGTGTCCTTGGATACAGTCCCATTGCCCTTACATAAGAATTGATTAATTGCAATGTAGCAAGCTGAGCTACCGGGACTGTAGAAAGGACACTAATGAAAAACTGAAAAAATTTAAATAGTTTGAAGTTTAAGAAATAATTTGTGCTACTGTTAATCCTCTTCTTTAACAAAGGTACCATGATTATGTATAATATCAGCAGTAGAAAAAATTGGATGAAGGGTAAATGAGAGCTCTACTATCTTTGTTACTTTTCTGTAGTTCTAAAATTACTCCAAAATTTTTATTTTAAAATGGAGCAATTATGTTTCTCAGAATGGAGCACAAATCTTCTTTGTTGTTCTCTATGTAATATATAAGAACATGAGTAACAAATTATTAGAACATTTCAAAAGCAGAAAAAAAAAAATGGGCCCAGGAACTGGGCTCTGGTCACTGGAGAATTCCATGAGAACTTCATCTTTCAGCAGTCAGTGTCTCTTTTCCTTCCCTTGACTCCTGGGTCTGCTCAGGAATGCCTAATGCCTGAACCCACAGGAACAAATCCCCTCAAACAAGGCCGCTGTTTATGAGGGGCATGGGTGCCCAGGGTGACTACGGGAAAGGAAAGACCTCTATTAGCCTCCATGCCATGTGGAAGAGGACTAGTCCTCTACTGAGTTCACCTGCTCACACTCCCATTTGTGTTTGAACCATTGCCTATTTTCCCATCTATTTGTTACAGCAGTTGGCCTTAACTAAAACCCTTACAAATGCCTTGTTCATAATACCCATTTTGGAACGAGAGAAGGATTACAGTTTAGTTTCTATTAATAGTATCAGTGACTAATATTTATTGAGCCATTATCACTCAAAGAGGTTCATATGCATTAACTAATCATCCTTACAGTAAATTCATGCGATTAGGACTACTAGACCCACTTTACAGTTGGAGGCACAGAAAGGACAAGCAACTCACCCAGAGTTATAACAACAGAGATTCAAACCAGGCCGTGTGAGCCCAGGAGCCTATAATTTTCATCATTGATAGGGTTGTCCCCTGATATCCTTAATATTCTACCAGCCAAATTGGCTTATCCTAAATTATTCCTACATTCTACTCGAATTCTGTCTAGGAGTTGCTGAGCACCTTGGTCAAAACTCCCCTTCATTGAATCCAAAGCTGTATCACCAGCTTCCAGACCTGCTGTATGGCTCCACATGAATGTTTGTCTGGATTTGCAGATACGCCTCTTCTCTTCTCCCAAAATACTTGACTCCATTCCCTACCAGAACCCCACTTGTATCTTTACAGTGGTCATCCTGGGCTCAAGATTACTATTGACCTGGCTGTTCAGGACAGTCTCCCTAGAGGCTACTTGCATTCTTTAGCTGCCTGGTGATGAGTTCCCTTCACAGTCTCCAAAGGTTTACACCATCACAGTGGGTATTTGATTGCCTCTGTGGGCTTCTTCCAGTCTAATCGGAACCATTGCCTGCCTAACTCTGGATTCACATTCTGACTTCCTTTGCTGATGTTTTTTGCTGACAGTCTACCAAGTGACAGGTACTGCGCTAGGCACCCAGGAGAGACACTTAGCCCACTCCTGGGTCTCTGGATCAGCAGTCCCCTCCAATCTCATCCCTCCCTGACCCCATTAGATCACCTCCAATAACAGTATCTGAAAATATGTCTGTTATGGAGTCCCAAGCTCCTCCCCACCAGAATGCCTACATTTTTCTCTAGGTCTAGATTTGATCACCAACCTCTGTGTTCTCTGATGTTCTGAGAAAGGAATGTTGTACCCTAAAGTTGCCTTTGTCCAAGCCAGTTCCCAGGCAATCTTAGAAGCATCAGTGAACCGCAGGAGGAGGAGGAGGAAGAGGAGGAGGAGGAAGAGGACAAGGAGGATGACGAGTCTCGCCCAGCACCATCTTAAGGGGAGGGAACAAGTGGCTCTGATGCTTGATTCAGGCTTGTTTGTTTTCTCTATCTCAATGTGTAACAGAAAATTTGGCAGTTCACCTTTGTAAATCATTTGCGTACCACTTATGCACAATCCAGATGGCGCCTCTGTGCTTTCAGAAATTAAAAAAGAAAAGGAGGGTTGGAGAGATGGCTTAGCGGTTAAGGCACCTGCCTGCTAAGCCTAAGAACGCTGGTTCCAATCTCCAGTGGTTCCAATCTCCAGGTCCCACGTTTAGCCAGATGCAAAGTGACGCAAGGGCGCAATGACGCACTTGTCCACAAGGGGGTGCACACATCTGGATTTCGTTCACAGCAGCTGAGACACTGCTGGTGCACCCATCTCTATCTGTCTCCCTCTCCCTCTCTGTCTGTCTCTCTCTCTCTGTGTCTCTCTCCAAAAATAAATAAAATAATTTTAAAAATTAAAAAAAAAAAAAAGGAGAAAATATAAGAAGGAGAGGCCTATCTTTGCCCCTCCTCCTGACCTCTTGGAGACACTCTGAAATCCTCACCGAGAGAGGAAGCACAGGGAGAGAGACTCACCCTGGTCGTCAAGGACAGCACAGAGGTACAGACTTGACCTGAGCTGCAGAAAGCATTCAGCTTTGTCTCTATCTGATACATCACCACATTCCTTAGGGCTGCAGCCGGTGTACACTTAACAGCAAAGTCTTACATAACTCTCTCAAACGTGGCCTTAGCTCTAGGATTCAGAATCCCAACCACAGATGCACGGACCCAAAGGTGACTCATGTACTGACGACCCAGTATTCCTGTGGAAGTTGAAACTTCTGGAAGGAAATTTTCCTGAGGTGGTCAACGTCACCCTACTCCTTTTGGACAGATACATGAGTCTAATTTATTTTCCAGTGGTCAGGAGGCCCTCATTATAACTCAAGAACTGAATCTGGAAATTGGACTGTCTCCAGAGTAGTCTTGCCTTGAGTGTGAGGAGCACAAAGGAGATAGGGGGGAAAAAAAAAGAAAAAAGAAAAACCCAGCTCATCTAGTTAAGTATTGCATTGCAGGCTCTTTACACAAAGTAACTTGCTTAACATCAACATAACTGTTGAGTAAATATTTTGTTCTCATTTTTAAAACTGAAAAATTGAACAGAGGTTAGAGGAAAATAAATCGAAGCCACCTACTGCTGACTGATAATGAAGGTTAAATATTAGGAAGTGAGAGTTGGAGAGATGGCTTAGCAGTTAAGGTGCTTGCCTGCAAAGACAAAGGACCCAGGTTCAAGTCCCAAGGATCCACATAAGCCAGATGCACAAGGGGGTGCACGCATCTGGAGTTTGCAACGGCTGGAGGCCCTGTTCTTTCTCTCTCTTTCTCTCCCTGCCTATTTCTGTATCTCTCTCTCAAATAAATAAATAAAAATAAAAATATTTTTAAAAATATTAGGAAGTGAACCAGGCATGGTGGAGCATGCCTTTAATGCCAGCACTCGGGAGGCAGAGGCAGGAGAATCACCATAAGTTTGAGGCCACCCTGAGACTACATAGTGAATTCCAGGCCAACCTGGACTAGAGTGAAACCCTACCTCAAAACCAAATATATATATATGATTGAACATTAGTTCCAAACCTAAGAATTCCCTTGACATGCCATGTCTTCCAATATGGAAAAGACTGTGGGGTGCATCTTTCTAAGCTTAGGAAAGCCTGCTTATGCCTTTCAAAAGACTAAGGAAGGAAGGCTGAGTACACATCAGGACCTTCTGAACAATGAAGCCTGAAGATGGGATCCACTCACTCTGCTCTGGGTAGCCAGTGTATTTCTACCCATAGGCAGTGTCATATGTGGTCTTACCCTGCTGTGCAGAGCTGTCACAGGGGTAGCTATCCTCTCTCATTTCATGCTTCCTTGGAACCAAAAACATCTTCTTTCTATGTCTCAGCTAACAACCTAGCTTAAATTCACAGAGGAGGAACTGAAGATATCTGGACCTGGGGCATTTTCCATTGACTCCCACTTCTTTAAATCCTTCCCCAACACCCAGAGAAATGAGATGGGGTTAATTTCTCACTCTCCCAGACGAAAAGAGCACCTGTTCACCATTGTTGAAACAAGGACTAAGATGTACCATTTAGACTCTGTTCTTTTTTAAGTTTTTTGTTGTGGTTGATTTTTCTCTTTAAGTCACAGAAGAAATGCTAAGTGCAAGCCGAGAAAGCACAACGTGTATATTCTGGTCAGATATAGTTTCCCAAGACCTGGAAAAGCCCATAGAGATCAACACACACAGGGTAATTAAATATATTCTCTGAAAAGAAAAACTAGCAGAAACAAAACAGTAAGCCACCCCTTACATTCATCACTACCACCATAAATCTGAGTTCAGCCAGGTAAGCCAGTAAACCCTATGACAGAAAATGGAAGGCAATTAAATGGTGCTAGCTCTAGCTAGTCACTAGAAAATCTATGACCCATGGGCCTGCTTAGTAACCACACCAGTGCCTCTCTTGAAATGGTCTAGATGCTAAAGAAAGACTCTACCTGGATATGTCCTGGCAGGTCTGCTGTGGCCACTGGTCTATGGCTTTGCCCCTTTCCCTGTGTCTGGGGATAATGAGTGGCTACAGACACTGCTTTCCTCACCTTTGCTTTGCTTTGCTTTGTCTCTTGGGTGCTCATGATGGTACATAACTCAGCATCCTTTGGTTGAACCATGAATAAGACGTTCTGTGGCCATAAAAGTTATTTCCCGACAGGCGTGGTGGCGCACGCCTTTAATCCCAGCATTTGGGAGGCACAGGTAGGAGGATCACTATAAGTTGAAAGCCAGCCTGAGACCACATAGTGAATTCCAGGTCAGCCTGGGTCAGAACAAGACCCTACCTCAAAAACAACAACAACAACAACAACAACAACAAAAAAGTCATTTCTCAAATATTCTATTTTTCTATGGGCCATTACCAAAGTTCCTTGAAAAATCAGTTTTGACACTAGAGTGATCAATAACATTTAGGTAAAGCCATCAAGAGCACCCAGATAAACTTAACAGGTACGTACTTGCCAGCCTCAAGCTCCAGCACCTTGGTCTACCAAGCTCAAGACAACAGGACAATCATAGCTGGCTTTGTTGACCCATATGTTATCCCTCATTCTCTACAAAGATAAGACAATTGGCTGCCATTCTTCGTCTGTGGACTGAATGTCTGTGTTCTCTCCTCTAAATTCATGTTAAACCTAGTCCTAAGCTAACATTATTAGGAGCCAGGAGAAGTCATTCTTTGAGAAGTAATTGTATTATTAGCATAGAGCCTTCATGAATGCGTTTAGTGCTCTTACAAAAGAGACATGAGAGAGCTCTTTTGTCCTCCCCACTATACGAGAACACAGTGAGAAGACCATCCCTTACGAGACGTGGAAGCCGATGAGAACCTTGACTGTGGACTTGCAGCCTCCAGAACTGTGAGAAATGTGTTTTGCCTCGTTTTATTTTGTTATTGCAAGTTCTCTCTGTTTAAGGTATTTTGTTTAAGTATTCCAAACAGACTAAGGAATTCTCTGCCTCTAAAACATGGTCCTTCTGTCTCTTTATACCACTGATCCAAATTTCTTCCTGAGTCAATATCCCCAAAGTAAATCTTTAAATCTTATTTTTTTAATCTTTTCTTACTATGTAGCAACATCTGCCTCAGCCTTCCAAGTGTTGGGATTACATATTGTGCCACCGCACCCAGCCTGATGTATTCTAGAGGGCGGTGCCTCCTAGTCAGCTTGCAGACATGATCCCATCTCTGAGTGCTGAGCTGTTCCCACACGTCTCCTTGCTGGGACAAGTGACACTCATGGCCTGGCAACAGTAACCCAGAAGCACTCAATGATCGATGCACTGGAGGGTCCCCAAAACCAAGGGAAAACATAGTTGTGGGAGCAAAGTGAGACCCTGTTAATGGGAAGGAGACAGCAGTATGGAAGTGAAGCTGAGCACAGCAGTCTCCTTGTGGTCAGGAATCTTTCTCTAAGGTCTAATCTGTCCTTGCTACAAGATCAGAAGTTGACAAGATGCTTTAGCTTCTCATCTGCCAATGCTAGTAGGGTTATTTGTTTAGCAACGTATAGACCAGTTTGCCAGTTTACTTTGGGTTCCACTTTCCATCAATATCCACCTTGGAAAACAAGATAATGTTCTGTGACCACTGTATAATTCCAAGGCATCAAATGTGTCATGGGCGAGGCTAGATCAGGACATGTAGCACACAGTTGGCCTGTCGGGGTATGCATTTGAGCATCCATGTAATATGTACTTGAGTCTGTTTGCATGGAGAATGAACATTGATGCAAGTAAGAACACAGTATGTATGTTAGTGCAATGTACAGATACAGTCCAGTCAAACGCCCAAGAGGAAAGGAAGAGGAGCCTGTTGAGACAATAATAAGCAGCTATGTCAAGATGCAGGATAAGCTGAAAAGCAATTGTTGATTGCATGTGTGGGCATGCATTTGCATACAT
This sequence comes from Orientallactaga sibirica, assembly GCA_036365145.1. Classification (NCBI taxonomy): domain Eukaryota; kingdom Metazoa; phylum Chordata; class Mammalia; order Rodentia; family Dipodidae; genus Orientallactaga; species Orientallactaga sibirica. Next base: position 8,251,625 of record JAEOAD010000031.1, on the reverse strand, counting down.
GTGCACCAGAGTGACAAGGTTAATGGACAATGACAGACATGTAAGCAAGGCGCTAGCTTGGCCACTGAGTCCTGCGGCTGGGAAAGTCCCCTTACCCTGTAGTAATCGGTGCTGTAGACATCCCTGGACATGCCAAAGTCTCCAATCTTCACTAGCAGGTTGGCTCCAACCAGGCAGTTCCTGGTGGCCAGATCCCGGTGCACAAAATGCTGGGAGGCCAAGTACACCATGCCTGAGGCGATCTGACTGGCGATGTGGAGCATTTGGGAGAGCCCTAGCTCACCCTTGGTCTGGCGCGGCTGCCCATCCACAAGGATCATCGCATCTGGCCCATGGGCCCTGCAAGGAGGTGGGGAGGAAAGAGGGAGCAGAGAGAATTCAGGAGATCAAGGGGAAAGCCATGTTGTTTCCCAGTGCTCTGGAATACCCCACAGAGATGAATGAAATCCCAGCTTCCTGATTTCCCATGGCCGGTTTCTATCTACCAAGCTACACTGAGTGTAGTGTGGTAACAGGTGAAAGTCTGCAATATTCTCTATAAGATGATAGACATGCTCAAGTAAAACAGGGAATAAATGTACTCTTTACCATTTCACTGTTACCTAGGGGATTCTCAGTTGCTAGGTGTTTATTATAGAATAATTAATTTTTAAAAATCACTAACTCTCACATAGCCCTTACTATATCCCAAACACTATTTTTATTGTTTTAAATATACATAATTAATCTTCCAACTTCAATCTTTTAAACTGAGGCACAAAATGACTGGATCACGCCGAAGTCCCAGAGGTCCCATAATATCCGCTCCCCCATCTGTAACTGTGAAGGAAAGCTTCCAAAAGGATCATGTTTAAAACAGATTCTCAAGCCCACCCCATAATGGTCTGATTGGCTAGGCCCAGTTCATTCAGTAGCATTTTGACTGGCTCCTGGTGCCAATGGTGCTAACAGGCAGCCTACACTCCTAATAGTAAGTAGAAGTCTTGTACTTCATTCCTAACCACTCCCTAACTATGCTTAGGACTGGGCAGCTTACAGCAAGAGGAAGACAGGATCAAGAGACCCCTGACTGTAAAACAGAGGCCTGGAGAGTGCCAGTGCCATCGCCACCCTAAACTCAAGCCCATCCATATTACCCTACCATCCCACTGTGTCATATGGGTCACTTTCCGTGCTCGCTCTTTCCTGCAGAAAACCCAATGAGCTGTAACCACACCCAGGGCACTTATTTATGAAGTGGTAGACCAACGAGCCCTGGTGTACAGCGAGGCCCCAGCCTGCTTTACTGCTTCTCCAATTTCCACTGAAAGGCACCATTAAGTAGGAACATAGTCGGTTTATTATCTTTGGTGGGCACTGCCTCCCTCCCTCCTCAGAAGGCTAGATAAGCTAGCCAGGGATGGGTCAGAAAGCCAGTTTCCACCTCTGTCTAGCAGAAGAGTCCACTCCAGCCAGCCCTCAGAAAACACCACCGAATGGGAGCTAGCACAGTGGCAGGGGAGATGTTGTCCTAAGGGACACAGGGGCTGTGTTCAGGAGAGTAGTTGGTGAACCAGCTCCTAACAAAGGTTGGACCTCTTGCTGAGAGCTTCCAGTAAGAGGACCTAGACTGGCAAAGCCTGCAATGAGAGGTTAACAGCCACAAAAAGCACCCAGAAGACTGTTGGCCTTGATTGGGATAGACTCCCTAGAGCTGACTCAAGGTGGGGCTCCAAAGAGAGGGAGGCATCACTAAGTCATTCCTGGCGTTCCTGTCATGCAAAACCAGGGGGGCACAATATCCAAGGCAGACACAAGACTCTTGCTTTATGCGTTAGTTGTAGATCCATGAAAAATGTCCCACAAAGGCTAATGTGTTTGAACTCTTGGTCCCCAGCTGGTGGTGCTTAAAGCGGAGGTTTTAGAATATTTAGGAACTAGGGCCTGGTTAGATGAAGCAGATCACTGGGGTGGAGGGAGTGGGGAGCAGGTCTTATGTGTTATAACCCAGTCTCACTTCTGGTCTAAAGTCACTCTACTTGGTAACTGTGGACAGAATGTGATCAGCCACCTCATGGCTCTACCGCTATGGTGGACTTTATTCCCTTCAGACCATGGGCTGAAATACAACCGTCCTCCCGTAAGTCTCTTGTGGTCAGGTGCCAGGTGACAGTGATGAGCAAAGTAACTGATGAGACATCTTGCTGTTGCTTTGTGGTTTGAATTTTCTTACTTTGGGCTTCTCCTCCTCCTTTTTGTTTGTTTGTTTTTTTTACTTTTGCCTCTTTCTCTCCACTCTCCTTCCTTTGATTTCTCTTTCCTTATATTGGGCATGACAGGGTACTGAGAAATACCTAGGGGGATTCTTTAACCATGCCGGTGGCACTGGAGGCAGGAGACACTGCCGGATCTTTGGAGAATGGGTGGTAGAAAATAGAGCAAGGGAGTTAAAAGCAAAAGGTGCAGGAAATTCTGAGACAAATATCACTTGGATTCAAAGCTCTCATGGTTCATAGATCGCAGCTAGTAACCATTGGATAAACACCTAGCTACATAACAAAAGGCATCAGGCCTTGAACATAGTTCGTGCAGTACTCCTAGCAACCCTAGGAAGCAGTTGCTAACAGCCATGTTTTCTAGGAGAGAAAATGGAGCCTTGATAACCTACTCTCATTGTAACTAAGTTGACACAAATCTAGGAAGGACATGGACCCCATCTGTCTTAGGCTAAGGACTACGTTCTCCAGGAAAGGAATCGATTTCCTTGTGTATTCAGTTTCCACAGACGTGGAACATCCTATGAGTTTTTTTTTTTTTTATCCTTCCAAAGGTCATTATTTTGAATCTCAAATCCTAAGCAGAGCTCCAAAGACTTCCAAGTCCACAATTTGATGTCCATTCCCTCCTCAAAGCCAGAATATTCTAGTAAATGTTCTGCCACCAAGGGAATGCTCATCACGTTCTGGAGTGTGGGCTTAAGCCTTCTATACCTTCAAGCTAGTGCCTTTGACCACTAAGCAGTCTCTCCAGCCCCTCTTCTATAACTTCAATTTGAACTCCAAAAAGATCCCTTTTTCAGCCATAGGATCCAGTGACATTCAAAGTGTAGTACAGAGACCACACTTGGGTTCACCTTGCTCCTTGGGACCCTGGATTTCACAGAGCATCACATCTGAGAACTACTGGGGAAAGGCAGCTGTGACCAGCACCCACATCCTAACTCTGGCCCAGTCTGTCTTCGCTAAGGAAGGTAGGTCCTGCCGTGTGACTCAACTGAGAACTTCTGGCTTGGTTTCAGTCTCTTACTAGCTCTTTGAAAACCTCTCAAAGTCCAGATGAGCTTGTATCAGGAAAAAACAATCTATTCTCTCTAGAACAGTGCAACCCAACAGAATTTTTCAAACAACACTAATGGTATATAACACACTGCCCCATATGGTAGTCATTAATAACTACATGACTACCAAGTACTTGAGATATGTACGGCTTGTGAGAGTAAGGAACTGTACTTCCGATTTTATTGAACTTTCATTAATGTAAACCTAAGTTCAAACAGTATATATACCTATTCTTACTGGAATACACAGTTCTAGAATTTTCCTGAGAAAAATGTGTCCTTCATTTCTCAACAATCTCTGCCTCTGGATGAGTTTGTAACCTTGATACCTTCCCATTCATCATGAAAAAGCCTCTGGCAGGAAGGTTTGCAGGAGGCTGAATGGTACCAGACTCATTTTGCAAGCGAGACTCTTGAGACATTTGCAACTTGCAGGGAGGTGAACAGGTGGCCCTAGAATCTTGAGGTTGGCAGTTCCAGGATAAAGAGATCCCCTAGGGTCCTCACAGGACCCACTCCAGGCTCTGATTTTCTTCCTGGTCTACCTGGGAGCCAAGGAGAGGAGTACAGAATTCTGTTCATGGAGACAAAAGCCTGAGACCTACTGATAAGGAGACGGTAGATAAGGATGAAAAGGGGCTTCTTATCCTCGGACTTCAGAGACCATAGCGGGAAGTATGGCTGTGTGGTGGTTTGATTCAGGTGTCCCCCATAAACTTAGGTATTCTGAATGCTCATCTCCCCAGCTGATGGCAATTGGAAATTAAAGCCTCCTAGAGGCAGAGTATTTTGAGGGGCAGGCTTATGGGCTTTATAGCCGGATTCCCCTTGCCAGTATTTGGCACACTCTCCTGTTGCTATGGTCTACCTTATGTTGGCCAGGGGTAATGTCCACCCTCTGCTCATGCCATCATTTTCCCTGCCATCATGGAGCTTCCCCCTCAAGCCTATAAGCCAAAATAAACCTCTTTTTTTATTCCCACAAGCTGCTCTTGGTTAGGTGATTTCTACCAGCAATGCAAACCTGTCTGCAACAGGCTGCTAGGCCATGAGAGAAAACTCCAGGGGACCCATTTGGACTGAGAGTGGACGTCAAGGAGGGTGTCTATCTTTGCTTACCTGAGAAACTTGTTCAGGTCTCCGTGCTTCATGTATTCAAACACCATGATGAGCGGGTCCCCGTCACCGCATACCCCATAGAACTTGACGATGTGTTCATGCTGCAGGTTGGTGAGCAGCTCGGCCTCCCTCTGGAAATCCTTCCTGGCAGCCAGGGTGGGATCCTTCAGAGCCTGGGAACCACACAGCACCAGCTTTTGAGTGACCAGAGGGCGGAGAGCTGAACTTTCACCTGATGGTGAAGCATGCACCACACCCTGCTGGGCTCCCGACAAATCTTTTCTTTTACATGTAGTTGTATGTTGTGTGCATGTGTGTGTATGTGTGGTACTATGTGTGGATGCAAGGGTCAGGTGGGGGAGCATGCAAAGGCCAGAGGTGAATGACCTGTGTCTCTCTCCGCATTAATTATTGAAACAGTTAACCCAGAGCTAAGTAAGCAGCCTAACTGGCCAGTGAACCCTGCGGATTCTTCCGTCTCTACCTCTCTAGTGCCAGAGTTAGGCACATCTTGTCACACGAGGCATTTTTATGTGGGTGCTGGTGATCTGAACTCAGGGCCTCATGCTTCAAGGTAAGCACTTTATGCTCTGAGCCTTCTCGCCGTCCCATGAAGGTGTTTCTTTCTTTCTTTTTAATTCAAAACTAACACTAAAATCCCTGACCTTCTTCCTCCTTTGCAATCATAATTCCTACAGAAAAAGAATCCTACAGAAAAAAGTCAGGTGTTGGTCAGTGATTTCAAGGCCCAACCTTCTCCAAGTATGAATGACAGGGGTCAGGGTTATGAGACAGAAGCCTCAAGAGACCCCTGTTCCTATGGCTTCCTTTACATAAATAGTCCCATGTCTATAGGAAACTGTGAAAACTACTCTCCCAGTTGCTTTAACTTTGTAAATTACCACACATCCATTAGTGCACCAAAAAATCAAGCAGACGATGGCACAAAGTCCCCATCATCCTTTAGAGTCTTTCAATGCTGAAGGAGGCTATATTCCCATAGGAGATTAGGCACTGAGTTCTCTAACCAAACATATGGAGGAAGCGCTAGAGGACAGGTGGGGTGGTAGCTGTGAGAATGACGGTTAACAAACAGGAGCCTAAGATGCACTAGAGATGAGGTAAGGAGTCCAGGACCCAGTGCAAAATGAGAAGGTAGGCCCCTGATGGCCACCCCACCTGGGTACTATGACTCAGACGTGTAGGGTGGAAGTTCCAGGTGTGGTACAGGGAGAAGTGCAGAGCCAGCCCACTTCCTCATCTGGGAAGACGAATATGCCAGGAAGAGTATAAGTCACCAAAGTGGATTTTCCAGTACCAGAAGGAGACCATGACACTGCAGCTGATGACTCAGTACATCCAAAGGGACCAGGGGCACGGGACCTACTCAGGGCGGAGCAATGCTGGCCAGCAAAAAGGACTGTCTATGCAAGAAAGAGACTCTCTTCCAGAGGAGAAGCTCGTGCAGGTGGCCTCTCACCTTCCCCACAAGGCCTGCAAGCCAAGTGTCCACATCAGTAAGTTATGAAGAAGTGAGGGTGATACTGGCCTGCCTATTTTAGGCTAGTGAGAATCGAGACAGACCAGAGCCTGGTGTTCACTCTCTCTTCTAGGTATCTGGCCTTTTCTGGTGATTCAGGTAGAATGAGTTTCCTGTAAGTCAGGAAAGTGCTAGAAGGCCTCCCTCCCAGTCAAACATCTTTCTCCTCCACTGCAGCCCCGTGAGTAGAAATTTGCAGGCTGCCTTGGATCCGAACATTGCAGAAGCATGAACCTGCCAGAGAAGACGCATGCATGGGGCCCTCAAACTTCTCGGAGACCCTATTATGTCAGATGATGGGTGTTTCACATGAAAAAGTCCAGAGATCATCAGCTCCCACCTGATCATGAAGCTGAGACTGAGCCTGTCTGGGAATCCATCCATATTCACACATTTTAAATGACAGGAAGTAGAAAGTTAGACTGGATTTGAGGGATCACCTGGTAATCTTCACACCACCCCATACTGCAACAGCAATGCTTCTAGAGCTGTGAAAGGGTGTAGAGGGGCTGGAGAGATGGCTAAGCAGTTAAGGCGCTTGCCTGTGAAGCCTAAGGACCCAGGTTTGATTCCATAATACCCACATAAGCCACGTGCACAAGGTGGAGCATGAGTCTCGAGTTCGGCCTTGGTGCGCTCATCCTGTCTCTCTCTCTCTCTTTTTTTTCGAGGTAGGGTCTCATTCTAGTTCAGGCTGACCTGGAGTTTACTCTGTAGTCTCAGGGTAGCCTCAAACTCACGCCGATCCTCCTACCTCTGCCAACCGAGTGCTGGGATTACCACACCCGGCCATCCTTTCTCTCTATCTGCCTGTCTCTCTCTTTCTCAAATAAATAAATAAATAAAATATTTTAAAAGGGAAGTGGTGTCTTTTAATCAACAATCAAACCCTCTCTCCTAACTTCCACCATTACCTTCCATTCTTTTGAAAATTTGGAATTTCTTACCAAAAAAAAGTGTCTGATTGAATGTCCTATGGCTGAAAAAAAAATGTTGAAAGTTATCTAGCATGACCTTCTCATTTTACATATAAGGAAACTGAGGCCCATAGTGTAGCTTGACAAAGATCATACCACAAAGAACATTCTAGACCTGGAATCCAGGATTCTTTCCAACCCTGTACACCTACTTATACTCATAATGAGATGAACTTCTTACTGCACAGGTCTCCCGGAGAATGGTGGACGGAAGAGTGAGAAGACGTGAAAGCATTGGGGAGAGGGGTTGAGAGAGGTGCTTGTGTGGGCTGGGGGCAAAGCAGCTGGACTTAGCGAAGTTCCTAGACCAGTAGAGAAGGCCAAGGACAGAAATAAAGTGGGAGATTCGTTTTCCTGGCTCTTTGGTGATTTTGACGGGATCTACGTCTGCGTGCTCTGGGGGCTGCCTGTGAATAAAGCAATAGCTGTCATGTCTGCAGGCAGAACAGACTTCCGCAAGCCAGAGACTCATGTGGAGAAATCGCCATTCTTCATGACCCAGTTCTTGGCCGCAACCCTGAGCTACATGGGCTAGGGCCTGATTTTAGAGTGACTTATAGTGATTTATTTATTTTCATGAGGAAGAAGAAGAAGGAAGAAAAAAAAAAAAAAGGAACCCAGCATGGGTGGGATGGGATACCATAAAGATTTATGTGAGAGCTGGATTTATGAGAGGGAAAAGTAGATCAAATTTGGGGGCAGCCAAATGGCTTCTCTCCATCTCTTTAAATCATTCTCTCCCACAGCCCCGATGTCAGTGACAGCCATGGGATATTTCCGTTCTCAGCCCTCAAGCAGTACCAGCCAGCAACCGTCCCCCGGCCTGGCACCATGCTCTGCAGGGCAGACGCGAGTCTCTTCTTGGAGACATAAAGCACAGAGCAGCTGCTGTCTCTGGCTCTTCAATGCTCCTTCCTTCTGCCTTCATGCTGGGTCTTCTCACTGGCCGGTCAAACCTGTAGTTCTATGTCATTGTCAAAGTGCAGGGTGTAGCAACTGGGGTCCAGGGCTGGAAGTACCCAATCCCCATGGATTGATGCAATTGGAACAGAAATGACAGGGGAATAATGGCGAGAAAAACTGGGCCAAGGGCTCTCTTGCCCCTCTCAGGGGAGTCCACAACCAATACTTTCTTGGTTGCTGGGCAACTGCAAAATGGGTCAGCAGGCAGAGGCATGGGACAGAGCTAGTGCTCATCATAGCCAGCAACTGTTGGGGCAGGGAGATGGTCTTTGAAGTTGAGGACGTTCCTGGCTGCCCTCTGAGGCAGTGTCTATAGGCAAGGAGGAGAGCAGGAATTTAGTTCGTGTCCCTCATTGTCCTCCAAAGTATCAGGGCATTTCCCTTTTGTTCTTGTTCTCCATTTGTACCTGAACCTATGTGTACTGCGGCCCCGGGTTTTAACCAAGATGTTCACTGGGACAGGGGTAAACAGAGTAGATGGCAAGAGTGAATCTGCTCAGAAGACCAACCCCTTCATGAGCACTGAACACCTTTGAACTGGTCAACTGAAGGATGCTGCTGTCTTTCACTTGTCTTGTGTAGGAAAAAAAAATGCATGTTAAGGGATGTTGTATTTCATGTTTCATTAATATCCTGAGACCTATTTTATTGTACACACAGTAATATGTACACTCCTAGATGTTCAAACACACACACATGCACACATTCACCCTATTTAAAAAAAAAATTATGAGAGAGAGAGAGAGAGTAAAAGAGAGAGGGAGAGAGAATTGGCATGCCAGGACCTTCAGCCACTGCTATCTACCTCCAGATGCATGCAATACCTGTGCACATGCACAACCTTGCACACGAGTATGGCTTACGTGGGATCGGGGGAGTTGAACATTAGACCTTAGGTTTTGCAGGCAAGCACTAACCGCTAAGCAATCTCTCCAGCCCTCAACCTATTTTTGATTATGAAAGTCACATTCTTTCATCCCTCCAAAGCTGCTACCACTTCCCCTTGGTGAGATTTGCAAACAAATTCACCAGGAACAGTTAATCACCACATAATAGGGCCCATTTCTCATAGGTCTTTGGATTCTCATTGTTTTTAGGGGAAAAAAAAAATCCCAGCTTCTGAACACAGTCCCAGATTCAAGGTGTCTGCTCTAGTCATCCCCCTCCACCTTCTCTTCCTCTACACAATGTTCCCCTCACTCATTATGCTTCAATCTCCTTCCTGTCATTTGTACCCTTTAATCTTGTAATTGCTGTTCTTCAGAAAGACTCAACTGAGTGATATCCACACGATTGGTCAGCTGGGCTGGTACTACCCATTACCTGCACAGAATGTTCTGGCTGGTGCCATGAGATCCTAGACCCTTCGCTGGTGGTCACCTACCGAGATACTTCTGTCCTAGAGAGGGGTGTACCAAGTGTCAGCTATGAATATCCTCAAATTAATTCATAAAAGCTAAGCTTGTTCATGTGATCAATTGATGTCATCAAACATTATAGGAACCAATGAAATATGAGTGAAGAGCGGTCAGTTTTTAAGAGCCCTGGGATGAATGTTTTGAAAGATCAATGCTCACAAACACTATTAAGAGTGGAAGAGATCATTTGAAAAACTGACAAAGTAATAAATATCTGAATTCAGTCTCCAGAATGTTTCACACATGTTTCAAGTTCCTGCCCCAGTTTAAAGTAACGATACCGGGAAATCGTGAGCGCTGCAGCAGGAAAACAAATCAGCCCTCCAAACCAAAGGAATCCACATGCTGAACTTGAGGCACATCATGCTAGATCTAAGTGATGGAGACTGTCAATATAACAATGGGGACTTCTGGCACTGCAGGCCCATAAAGACTTTTTAAAAAGAAAATTCTCCAAGAAAATGATGAAATAATTACTTCTTTAAAAGCAAACTGGCCAGGAATGGTGGCACACGCCTTTAATCCCAGCACTTGGGAGGCAGAGGTAGAAGAATTGCTGTGAGTTCGAGGCCACCCTGAGACTACATAGTGAATTCCAGGTCAGCCTGAGCTAGAGTGAGACCCTGCCTCGAAAAACAAACAAACAAACAAACAAACAAACAAACAAACAGACAGACAGACAAAAAGAAAAGCAAACTGAAGGCTAAGTGGTACATGTCTGAAATCCCCAAACTGAGGAGGCAGAGGCAGGAAAAACATTTAAAGTTTGAGGTCAGCATGGGCTACCTAGGGAGTCCCAAGCCAGTCAAGGCAAAATAGTGACACCCTATTTCAAAAGCAAAACCAAAAACAAACACACAAACAAACAAACAAACAAACAAACAAACAAAGATGTAGGCAATAAGGACAGGGAGAAATTAAATTAACACAGAATGGTAGAGATAACTCAGTGGATAAAGTGCTTGCCACACAAGCACAGGGCCTGAGTTCAAATCTCCAGAACCTATATGAGTACCATATGTAATCCCAGTCTTCCTGTGGTGAGACAGGAAGCAGAGGCAAGAGAATCCCGGAAGTTTATGGGCCAGCTAGTGGGGTGTATGCAGAAGTGAACAAGAGACTGCCTCAGACAAGTTAGAAGGTTAGGACCAATACCGGAGGGCTGTCCTCGGACTTTCACACACAACATGAGATGCTTTTAAAGAACAAATAATTAAAGACCTATTAGCCATCTCATAATAAGCCATATCCCCACTGAAGCTAAAACAAAACTCCGCAGTCATAAAATTCCAGACCAGATAAAAGCACAAGAAGAGCTCATCAACTGGAAGAGCATGGAAGGTCATCCAGAACAAAACACCAGCACGGGATGACAACTGGGTGGGGGCGGGGTGGAAAGGAGTGAAGCTGCATCACCTACCTGCCAAGAGAGGACGTTGCCTGGTGTCAATGCCCTGTGAGTGGATTGCTTCTCGAATAACTATTTAAAAGTGTTACTGCCAACTGAAAAAATATGAATTCAACTACAGATGGTCCCTGACTTATGATGGTTGGAAGAATATGTATCCAAAAGAAACCTGACTTTGAACTTTGAACTTTGACCTTTACCCAGGCTATTGAATGTGATCCAAAGGTCTCTCAATATAGCAGGTGGCAGCAGGAAGCTGCAGCTCCCACTCAGTGCTGAGGTGACCAGGAGAGACAGCCAATTCTCTTCAGGGCATTGTTTGGCTAAAATACAATGTTCAACAGGTTTTCTTTTCTCTTTCTCTTCTCTTCCCTCCTTTCTTCTCTTCCTCCTTATTTTCTCTCTTTCTCTCCTCCATCTTCTCTTTCTTGCTGAGATAGGCTCTCACTAGGTGAGTCAGGTTGTCCTCAGTCTAATAATCCCCCTGTCTCAACCATCCAAGTGCTGGGATTATAGGCCCATCCTACCATATCGGGCTCTATTTGATTCATTTCCACCTAAGATAGTTTCATTTGCGGAGGATTATCAGCATGTTACCCTACTGCAAACTGAGAAGCATCTGTAGTTTTATGTCCTGCTTACACTCACATACACACAAATTAGGTTGTGTCGTGTCCTGACCTCTGCTTGTTTGGCTCCATAGCACGCTTCAACCTTAAAAATAAGCCCCTCCTTTGTTTCTACCATAGCAACTCTGGGTAAGAAATACCTGTAGATTAAAAAGCTACATTTTAGAGCGAACCTAAGTTTGGGCTGTACTTGCAAGTGTTCTCTAGAAATATAAAATTACCTCACATCAACGCAGGAACAAACTCAGAGAGAAGGACTTACAGAAAGTACAGCCCACAAAGGACAGGGACCAGGGAGCACGGCTTCCTGGGTGGTCTTAGAGAAGTTGGGACTCTCTTCCAGGTTGCTCACTACGCAAGACAAATCCTCTGATGGAAATTGACGGAAATTGTCAGAGCACCCATCTCCTTGAGGGTCCCACACCCATACAGAGAAGGAACCCTTTGGAAAGAATGCAAACAGACTTTTTTTTGGGGGGGGGGATCACCCTGTCTGGCAAGTTCCCCTCAATGTCAGACCACTCAGCAGATAGTCATTATTTGATTGCCTACCCAAAATACAAAACTATTTGGTTCATTCACCATTTCCTAGACAGATGCTGGGATATCCAGTAGATGAGTGTCAAATTCTCCACTAAATATGCCAGAACACTGCAAGTTAGGGATAAAATTTTCAACTTGTTCACATCCCCTATCCAAGCTACTTAAAGACATTCTTTCTCACCTCACCACCTTTGTCAATGGAGACAGAGAAAACATTCACCCCCAGTCTGTACAACAACAATAATCATTAAGCCTTTGGGAGATGAGATTCTAGGTCCTTATTTTCAAGAAAGAAGATCAGCAGTCAATATGTGCTTTTGCTGGGAAAAAAACATATATAGAAGGGGCTGGAGAGATGGCTCAGTGATTAAAGAGCTTGTCATGCAAGTATGAGGACCCGAGTTCAGACTCACAGGACCCATCTAAAATGCCAGGCTGGGGAGGCAGTGACAAGGTCGACTTAGTCTAGATGAAGGGTAAACTCTAGGTTCGGTGAGAAATCTTCATATCATAATGTGGAGTACAACTATGAAGACCCCAGCTCGACCCTCTGGCCTACACACACACACACACACACACACACACACACACACACACGCATGTCCAACACACACATTGAATATGCATATACCCATATACGCACACTATCTCTTACATACACACAGAAAAATGGCAAACAGCCACTCGTGTGTTGTTTATGGGGCTTTCTTCTTACCAGGGCAGACTTGGGAGGTGTAACAGTGTATAACCTTCAACGCTTAAATATTTACTGTCTGGCTACTAAGGGAAAAGGTTGGTGAGCCTTATTTTAGACAGCCAGCGAAAGTTCTGTAGATGATTATGTCTTGTGTCTAAGCACATTTTAGTGAAACCAACATCAGCACTGAAAACAACAACTCCTTGAGCACTTACTATGGCCCAAACGCTAGGGAATGCTATACAAATTATGCAATTCAGACATCCACATTTGAGGGGATGTCATAATCCCTGTCATTCAGAGCAGGAAACTGAAGCCCACCAGTGTTTCAGTGCTGCTCAAGGTCACGCAGTTGATCAGTGAAAGAGCTGGAATTGGTACACAGGCTGTCACTCTGCTGCCCATGCCAGGTGGTGCCCTGCACTGCACCCCCTGCATCTGTGCAGGAGTCTTGCCCTGCAGACAGGCAATCGGCAGATACACATAACTGTGGCTACAGAGACCCAAAGGTTTAAAACAACATGAAACAGCCTTCATGGCAGGCAGAGATTCCATCAGACCTCCAGTGCTAAAGATGGGACACTGTTGAGGTTCTGGTGGGACTCCTTCCATGTGGACATGTCTCTGAACCCCACTTCCCCTGTCATCTGACACTGCAGAACTTCATGCCGACCCTGTGATGGCCTCAAGTGCTCACTGTATGCTCCTGAATCCCACAACAGGTCTCCAGAGACCCATGGGTGCCTCAGCAAGCCCAGGTGACACTCCTTTGTGTCAAACGTGTGCAGACTGGTGCAGCACTCATCTGTAGAGTGCCTTTTGTGCTGGAGCAAGGCTGGAGGAGGACAAGTAGTAAAAGCAATGTCCCTCTGTACTTCCCCAAACAGTTCAGTCCCCGCTGCAAGCCTGCCCAAAGCCTCAGCAACACACACAATCCTGTGGCTAAAGACCCCCGTCACAGCTGCCAGGAGCCAGCTACTTTCTGCCATGTGGCCTTGGGACCTGAACCCAGATGCCTTGAATAAGGACTCCTCAGCCTCACCAGACAACCACAGTGGCCATGTGTCTTTCCAGGCAGACAGTATAACTGCAGAGCCACTGTGGAAGGAAGCCAGGGTCTCCAGAAGCCATCGGGGCCTTTCATAGTTACAAGTGGTTCTCAGGCACATGTGCCATACATTATGCAGATCTTGAGACCTCTAAGGCCAAAAGAAGTCAGCTGTGATCCATAGGAAACTTCATTTACCTTGGACCATGGTCCCCTAGTGGCTTCTGAGCCCAATTTGACACCACCTTCTTGAATGGAGAAAGTGGTAAGGCTCACTCTTCACCCCACTTGCCCTGTTCCTGATGCCCACATGTTCCAGGATTTACCTTCACGGCCACAAGCATCTTGTCTTTGGTGGGGCTGAGATTGTAGCACTCAGCCAGGAAGACCTTTCCGAAGGCACCCTCACCCAGTTCTCGTTTCAGAACGATATCCCTCCTCTTGATGTGCTGGACGTCTGTAGAGGA